>JAVUNC010000005.1:14705000-17205000 GCA_032173965.1 Sitta carolinensis
TCCATGAGTCATCCAGCAAAGAAACACTTGCATTCCTAAAGGTGTCCTTTGGATCACACTGTGACCATAGTTTCTCTGGCATATTGTTTACTCCTCTGTACTTCTAATTTTCTTCTGGAATAGCTGTGTCTGAGGTACAGCATTTGACTCTTGACACTCAAATAATTGAAATACTTTTGGTTTGGTGGAAAACTGGTGAGAAGTGACTAAGATCAATTTATTCTCATGGATCTGTAAAATTCACATACCAGCTTGCCAGTGCCAGGGATCAAATCTGCTCCTGAAGGAGCAGACAGGGAGGTGGTCTAGTCCATGTGCTCCTGATATTGCTTTGACAGGACCAGACATCCCAAATGCGCCTGGGAATGAATTATGTACATGTTTTTTGTTCCTATGTTTCATAGAGACACCTGTGTAAATAAACACATCTTGATAAGGAGCCTTGTTTTGGTGGTTCTTTGGGCTCTGGTCCAGCAGCCTTGGGAGCTCAGAGACAGTTTTACAGAGTCTGAGGGTCCAGTTGAAACCCTAAAATCATCATTCCCTAACCCCATTTTGGAATCCTTCTTGATTTTTTTTTTTTTTTTTTTTTTTACCTAAATAGAAGTTTAATGTGAAAAACTTAAAACATCTAAAGGTATTTCAAATTATGCACATTGTACAAAGACTATTTCACTGTATACCACATTAAAGAACCAGATTTTAAAGTTGGGAATGGAATTAGCAGTGTACAGAGTCACACAACTGCAGTTCCTGAATTTCCGCTCTATAATCTGGTGGCACAACACTATGGAAGCATCACGTACCCAGTTCTTATGTGATGACACCACTTAGGGTCTTGCTTTTCCTACATCTCATAACAAAAACAAAGTATTCAAACAAGAAATATGTGAATTCTTGTTAAGGGAGGCATCAGAAGGGCATAAAATGCAAACCTCTCTCAAAGGAGAACTGACCCCATGTTGAACCCAGCCACTCTCTTCAAGTATTGGACTGTTGAATATAGGGGACCTGCGATCTGCAAAAGTGCACTTGGAGAGTTTTTATCTAACTTGTTTATATGTCTCACCAGTGTTGAGGTCAAGAGGGCTTATATATAAGCCAGAAGAAAAGGAAAGGCATGTGGCAGCAAATGCCAGACACTCTGCTAACAGACTCGAGTGGCCTGGTGGGGAACAGAAGGGCTATTGAGTGATGGAGAGCTATTGGTGACAGCACCAAGGTACAGCAATATGCCAACAACACCTTGTCTTTCCTAGCCAGCATCTGGCAATCCCTCAGGAGGAGATTTCTGTGAAACCACATGCTGACCATGCCGACCATTCCCTCATGGATAACCACAGAGCTCCCAGGCACTGGGCGCTCTTGACTCTCCCCCTCAGGGTTTATTATTTTACTTCTGCTTTCACAGACTGCCAGGACAGGATCCTGTACTTGTATTCTATTTCCAGTAGCCCATCTGGATGTAGGAATAGTACTTTAACAATTCCTTCCAGCACAGGGTGAGATCCTGGGAGGTGTATTTTCACTTCTACATTCTCTATAGGTACTGAAGAGCTTACTCCTTGTCATCACATCTTCCAAGGACCAACTGCTGCCTGCAAGGACTTAAAAAAGGAAGAGACAGAAAATTAAAAATATATCCTGAAAAGCAGTTTTGTGGACAGCCAAGCCAGCAGGACACTATTGTCCTACTAATACTGTTCATTTGTCCCCTGAACAACCTCCATTCCTCTCTTGTCATCTATGGCATTCCCACTTGGCAGGACAGAGCATGGGCTGTGGTTAGTCCAAACTAAATCTGAGGCCTTGTACTTACTGCTTGATTATCTAGAGGTTGATAAGTAATGGGAAATACCAAAGTTTTCTGACCTCTTTCCTGGGTGGAAACACTAAAGGCTGTCTTTTTAAAGTCTCTCTAAACACCTTCCCACCAGTTTGTATGGAATCCACAGGGAAAATTGATCTTTGAGGCTTCCAGCCCTCTGCCTTATGGAGGCTAAACCAGTCAATGGGCTCAGGAGTTGAGAGAAAAGAGGGGAGAGAAAGATAGGTTTGCTCAGATGGTTTTGTTTCCTTAGGAAACTGGGCTAAAGTCACAGTGGAACTAGAGAAATGCTTCAGGCAAGATGTATTGTGCTGTGTTTGTCTAGGAGAGCTAGGATGCCATGGACCAGGGAATCTTGGCATTGTCCATGTTTGGAAATCATGCTGCCAGTTTCTGGTAGTGAACCATGGACCTAAACAACTTGCTATTACAAGCAAACATTTTTAAGGTCTGCTTTTTCAGGGATTTACATGGAATGTATCATATCATGGCACCAAAATCCATTATTAAATACAAAACAAACATACATTCCCACCCCAAAACTTAAATAAATAGATAACAATTAAGTAAAAAGACAGTTATCCACACTACTATACAGAGCTCTTCTCCATTTTGGCTATACATCAGTGCAGAACCTTTTAAGCCATTTGTAAAATAGGTCTGTTTGTTTCACCACCAAAATCCCTCTTAAGTATGAAGGGCAAAGTAGCTCATGTTGTACCACAGGAAAGAAAGCAAATGCTGGACTCATGGGCCTTTTTTCAAAAGCTGGGACCTTTCAGGCGAACATCATGTCAGATGTAGCAGTTCCTCCTCATTTGCTGCTTTTTGAGAGAAAACATTTCATTTTTGTCATCATTTGCTAGACCAACTCCACTCCAAACAATGCCTGCTCTTGTTTTTTCACATGGGGGCAGTGGGGCATGACAGGCAATGGTTTACAGGTAGTTCTATTTACCTCTGCTGCTCAAGCTCAGAGATCAGAAATAAATCTTTCTGCAGTGAACATAAGTAACTATTTCAGAGTTATTTTCTGCTGGGGGTTCAAAGAGTTACAGGCAGGTTATTTTTCAATTTGTTTAGATTCATTTGGTGTGGCCAAATGAAATGTGGTGGATGATTTCAGCCTTCCTTTTGGGTGGCGTTCCAAACACCTGCAATGGGATGCAACAAGCAGTCCTCGTGCAGAGACAATGCAGTGACTATGGCAGTGTATGGACTGAATTTCCTTTTGCCCTTCAGGCAGGTGAAACTGATCATGTACATGGCACACCATATAGAAAAACTCAGACTTTGGCACTTGCACTGTGTTTGTCTGGCTGTCTGCTGCAACAGTCTCTTGGCTTTTGTGAAAACAAATATTTTCTCAATTTGTCATTTTCTCCTGTGAGTTGTGAACACATGTAAAATTAAGATAAACATCAGAAGGCAAAGCAAATTCTCTTTGCATGTTGCAGCACAAAGTAAAAAATGTAGCTGCCAGACTCAGCAGGACTCAGGGCAACTCCGTTCCTGCAGCACTAACCATCTCAATGTTCTCTTCACCACAAAAATACTGCAAGCTCGAGCTGAACCTCAGCTGCCATATGACATTAGCTCTCATGTGCTGCAAATTCAACTCTGGCACAAAGGTTTCTGCTAGGATCTGTATTACTTTTCACTCCCCTTTACAAAATGGGTAAGAAGTCAGTGAATCGACCAAAACTCCCTCCAACCAAAACCAAAAGCAGTCCCCCGACATTTCCATATTTGCTTTGGGACACCATAAAACATACCACAGTGTGGGCAGAAGCTCGACTGGCTGCTGGGTAAGGATGGGGTCCACAGCTCCCCTCCCCAGCTTCTCCCAGTGATATCCTATCTGGATCACAGCTATCTTTCAAACACTCTTTCCTTCCCCACTTTACTTTTTAATTTTTTTTTCTCCTGGGATCCTCAGTTGAGCTGAAACAACTTACTCTGAACCATTTTCCAGCCAATAGTCCAGCACTCCTTTGTCTGCACATTTTAAGACAATTTTTCTCCTAAAGCTTTCTGTGCTAGGAGAACAACTCATTGCTGATCCTGCATCTTCAGTACAGAGACACACCATGCTTTCCATGCTGACAAAAGGGAAGGTGTGTGGCCTGTTCTTATCGCAGATGTCTCCTTATGGTGCTCCCTTGGCCCGTCTCCCAGGAAGGCAGACTACTGAAATATTAGTTCAAGTTCTTATTTTACTGTTTTCACTGCAGTATCTAATCTGCTTCCAGAAATACATGGAGCAAAGTGACTGGCACCTGTCACATCTCTGCACTTTCCTCCCCTGCCCTGGGGAAGATGTGTGCAAAGGAGTATCTTGGGTTTGAGCCTGTCTATTTTAAGCTTGATTTTTCTAATTCAGGGTTTATGTATATTTCCCCACCCCAAACACTACCACACCATCTGCTCACTTTCGATCTAACTTCACAAAGGCACCATAGCCCTGAAGACAAGAGAGAGTTTGGCACACCATGAGTTCTTTCATAAGTGCCATAGACTGCCTCAGTTGAGCATTCACTGTCTGCTCTTTGTCCTGGTCCTCTCGCTCATGTGAGGGGACATGAAGCAGCTTGAGGCACAGCAACTGGGAAGCTGATGAGCAATTCCACGGGAAGACTTTACAACAGTGATGATGTTCAGGGAGTGCCTTAGGCTTCATATCAGGGATGCTGTGATGCTCTAGGCAAGCTGAGAGGTCCAAGTTCTGGAGGCCAACTCAGTGCTGTGTAAAGCTGCTTGCTAAAGAAAAAGGAGGGTGCTGTTCCTAGGCAGTGTTGCAGAGCTGGCCATGGTCAGCAAACACTAGAGCAGTGCTGCAGCTGAGGCTCAGGTGGTGAGATGCACCTTCAGACAGCGGTGCCACGTGTGGATGGATTTCCATCGTGCTTGGATGTTAGAGAAGATTACACCAACTGCACAGGCCACCTGTGTCTCAAGACCTAATCCTGATGGATGGAAAAATGTTGTTTTAAGGTAAGGATGAGACATGCAGCAGATCAGAGAGCTATGAGTGCTCCTGCAGAAAGGCACTCAAGTGAGCTGGAGGGCTCACTTGAAGTACAGGAAGTACAGGAATTTGACACCACTATGTGCTTTGCTCTGAGCAACCTTCAAAGCAAGTGCCACAGTGGTAAATGGGTGTCTTAGTGTAGGACACAGCATGGGGACAACTCTGTCATGACACATCTGGATCACAGCTGGTGAACAGCACTCAGGGACCTGGAGTATCTCTAAGGTAGCTATTGATCACAGCAACCCATGCAACCGATAACTCCTCCAGTTGCTCTGTTGTCAGCCCCAAATATTTTGGCAGGATTTGCAAGAGCAAGAACTACAAGGGGCTGCCTTGGTTATACTCCTCCTTGTCTGGGAGCAGCTGTGGTTCCTGCTCTGGCTGCCAGGGACTTATGGGATGTAACTTCAAAAAATATTTTCTCTTGGATCTGTTCTCCATTCCAAGCATTACTTCTGCCAGGGAGGATTAATGAAGCAGTTCATTTATCAAATGGGAGCATTTGGCTTCAGCAAACTCATGTGGTTGTTTACTATTTGCTTCTTTGAACACTGTTTTTGACAAATATTTCTGTTTTAATCTGTACATTTACTGTAATCTCTTCCTTTACCTCAGCATTTCTACAGGTTAACAGCATTAATAAATATTTATATGCCACATGCTGAACAAAACTACCACAAACACTGTTTACTTAATTTGCTTAAGCCAGTTGTTTGTTTATTTACCTGGCATTTAGCTGTAAGGGAGAGCAGGCAGCTTTCTAGTTTAACAGTGCTAGCAAGACATGTTGACTTAAAACTTATACAGATGTGTTTGACAGGAGTGAAAAGCAGCTCTGAAATTATTTTCAGCTCCAGAATAAATTTAACACCTTATCTCACTTTTTGATAATTTATTTTATGGGTATTTTTGTGACTTGTTTTTTAGGATGTAAAGAATATAGAAAAAGAGAGTGGGGAGGAAGTGTTTCTAAATCTCTAGCTTCTTTTAAAGCACACTAAATAGCTGGAGTTTTTTCTTTTTGATGTTCCTAAGAACTACTGAGAATATGGGAAAGTGAATTTGTTGGATACACCAGAGTGTGAATACTTGCCCTTGGTCCTTTTTTAACAAGTATAGCTTGTATGACTGATGTGAGCAGACTAAGAGGAGGGCTGAGATGATAACAGGTGAGCTATCTTTGCATTCACCATTTAATACTTGCTTTGGTTTTGGCTTTTATTTTTTTCCACTGTGTTTCAAAATAAATGAGTTTTATGAGGCCCATGAACTGCAGATGTCTGGGATATCTGCCTGTTGTCCAGGTCAAAAAATAGTGATCCTTGAGGATAACTTCTCAAAGAAGCAAAGTGTGGTCAACATATGAATGTTCCGATTCTGAATCCAAATATTTGAGGAAAAAAATATAAAAATAAGAAAGAGATATTAAGAAATGAAAAGTGGGTGCAGTACAGCCAAGATGATGAGTTGCTGGAGGAAGAGGAGGTATAAAGGCGAGCTGCAGTAAAAAGTTACCTGTGTTATTCAGTAAGCAGCTACACCTTGCAAAATACCATCTATTTCTGAATTTCTGACTCTTTCTGGCTCCTGTCAAAGACTGTTAATGTATTTTATATTTTGTGGTTTTAAAAATGTCAGGAACTAATCAAGGAATCAAGAGCAAAGCTCAGATCTTCTCTTGTCCATTGAGACCCTTGTCAATGAGATTAAAATTCTACCATTAGTCTTTTCCGATTACACGTTCTATTGATGGAAGTAGAGCTTGGTTAAGCTCTTCTGACTCCTACTGGTCACTACAATTTTTCTTTTGGAGCTGTGTCTTACCCCAAGAAAGGCATCAGGAGGGCAATGTCAGCTCTCTGATATACCCTTCTGTGCATTGTTTCTTTGTGGAGAACATAAAATATTGCAATTTATCTGCAGTGAAAAAGGTTTCTCCATCAAAGTGTTTCTAAACTGTGTCTCATGTGGTTTGCCTCTCAGCAAAAAGGTTGAAAACACTTACTCTTCTTTTTTTCTGTAGTATGAAGTTGCTAAAGGTCTCCCATGAAAGTTAAAGACATGTCAGAAACAGTCAAGACAGCTCTTGCTCTAAGAGATGGGCAGCTGAGGGATGAAGCATGGGAGATGAGGGGAAACAGCGGAAAAAAAATGAAAAAAATGAGGCAAGAAGGAGTTTCTTACTTTTTTTTTATGAGAATAGAGGGAGGACATCAGAGGCAAACTTTGTACACTTAGCAAGCCAAAATGTCTGAGCTGAACAGAGGTGACAGCCCAGCTAACTCTGGCCAGGCTGGAAAGCAGATCTTCTCCTGCATCTTTCACATTGTCACCCAACACCATCACAACCACCTTCTCCTTTTTCACAAGAAAAGTCATTACCTCCATCCTCTTCCCTGTTTCTCTGTTGGAGACACCGAGCTGTGGGAAAGGCTGTAGGAGATGCTGCAGGACTGGGGTGTCAGCCCAGCAGAACAGGTGATGTTCCCCTTGAGGAGCCCAAAGCAGGCAGTACAGACACCCGAGTCTCCTGGCAGAGGTGTGGAGAGCCTCGGAGTGTGATGCTGATGTCTGGTCATGCTTCCTGGGTCTTGGAGCAACAAAGATTTAGGCACCCATATTGCTTTTAGCTGGCTTCAGATTAGAAAGAAAAAAAAAATGGTAAAAACCCAAGGATTGGATTGAACAATGCAGAAGTGAATCAGAAAAACTGCCTATGTCCACCTTCGAGTTTGTTACCTACTTCCATGACATCCAAAGATCCAGCAACATTTTTTTTTCTTCAAACAGTGAATTCATGAAGACATGCTAATTTTTTTTTTCAGACAGCAACTGGCCTAGTCAGATTATAATCTTTAAAAATACATTTTTTCTTCTCTAATTTATTTTCCAGCATATTCAGGATCTCATTACAAAACAGCGTTTCCATTCCACAGGTTTCATAAAACCCTTAAAGGATTCAGTTCTCCAAAATAAAATGTTTGTTTTCCCATCAGATTAATTGTTATTCACACAATTCTGTACCTCGGTTGTGCTGTCTTGAACACAGACTGTATTGTCACTTTCCAGAGGAAAGCTTTCCAAAACAATCTAAATTCCTCATGAACAACAGTTATGCTTGAAATTCCATCATTGAGAATTTTTTTATTAGTTTATGTTTTCCCACCTTCTATTACCTTAAACCAGAACTGTCTTTATCTAACTTGTGAAATATTTGTTCTCTGAACCTTTTTCATGTAAATGATACTCCATTTTAAATTAAAATGTATTTCAAGTGGAGATTAGAACACTCTTAAAAATGAGTTGGTTTGTTTTAACAAACTGCCATCTGGAGAGGTTATATGTCCCTGTCACTCTTCTTGATGCTTTATTATATCAGAAACTTTCCCAGTACCTGAGGCTGTCTGGCACTTAGCTACAAGGACTGGACTGCATATTAATCAGTGCCTATTAATTAGCTGCAAAGCTTTAATCATGTAGCTTAATATAATGGTAATAATTTCTGAATATCCTAAATGCGAATTTGGGTGAATGTGTTGATAATGAGTTACTTTATGCTGACATCAAGTGGTGTCTCTTCAGTCAAAACACACCAGCACAGCTGCTGGATGCTGTTACTGATTTGGCACAGGCACAACAGAAAAATATTTGTGTTCCTAGCACAACTGAGGCAGTGCTGGAAATTCACAGCATGCAAAAAGGCCACCACTCATCTGCTCGGCAAACTTGTGACTCCAGAGCTGATGCAATGCATTTGCCCTTCCCTTCCCAGCACCATACTGGTGTGCTGTGCCTTTCCCACTGCAAGCAGACCCAGTGACTGGCATGGGTGGTCTGAGCAGGATGTGTCCCACGCTATCCTGCACAGCCCTGGGGGAACAACCCCACTTTGCAGCCCACAGCACGGAGGCTGACCTGAGCAAGGTAGAATGGCAGGGAGCCAGCTTCGTCCTGCCCTGAGCAAGGCTGACGCCTGCTTGCATCCCCTGGGTAACACTTCTGCTGCCGAAAAAGTGCTCCACCTGCTGAAAAGGATCAGAAGAAAGAGGAGGATGAGGTTCTGCTATGTCTGTGCCCACACTGCCAGCCAGGCAGCTGTGCAGCACAGGCAGTCCTGGGGCTCAGGTTTGGGGGACAGTCTTGTGTTGAAATACAGCCACTCACTACAAATCATGATTAAATTGTCATTGTTTGTTGGATAGAGAAATATGACACGCTTGAATTTTCTATGTAGTCTTCATCTGATCCCAAGAAAAGGGATCCATGGTACTGTCGTTTAGCTTGTTATGTTCATCACCCCACATCACTCTGTCTCTCCTGCAATTTACGTGAAAACTTTCTTCTGCTTTCCTGAACTTTTAGATCAGGCTGGAAAGCAGATCCTTTGCAGCACAATGATGAAAGCGTAGGAGCAGTGGGGGGTGTCAGCAGCAGCTGTGCTGTTGCTGCACCTTGGACTGTCCCTGCAAACTCCCACCACCACAACTCCTTCCACAGCTGATCCAGTTTGGTGGGGTGTGAAGACAACCTGGCAATACAAAATGTACAACCAGCACCTCACAGAAACACACATCTGCTTCCTTTTATGTCCCCTTCAATGTGATTAGTCTGTGCCTGGAGAGGGTCAGGGGTCAGGAGCAGGGTAGAGGTGGTTAATGAGGATTTAACCAAAGGCTGTGCTGCTGGTTGTGAAGCTCTCTCATAATTGCCAGGTTCCCTGGATTTGGGTTCAGCTGTGAAGGCAGCATGAGGGCTCAGGGCCCCGTTAAGGCTGACACGATGTGCTCAGCTCGAGGGAAGCAGCTCTCCAAAAGCTGTGACTCAGGCGGCCCTCGGCACACACAGACTCGTTAAGCCACTCCACATTCATCCAGCCTTGTTAAAGTTCAACTTAAAAATAAAATCATTCATCATCTGTGATTAAATTAGTGCCCCTATGAAACTTTGATACGCCTTCTGAAAATCAGTCGCTTTCAGAAAGCACTGTCCTAAATGTTTCATCACAAGCTTTCTACAGCAGTGGCCACTCTGCAAATCTTTTTATTTACAAGGACAATGTTTTAGGTTAATTACAGTGTTAAAGACAATGCAAGTTCTCTGCTGAATTGCCTCTTGCACAGAGGCTCACTCCCACTTCCCAACCTTTGTGCATAATGTGTCTCATTGTGTTTTGAAACACACATAATTTCTTATGCAAAGATTCATAATTTGGGTAGGTTATTTTAAGTAGTCTAAGCAAGACACTGTGGGAGCCCGGCTGGGATGATTAAAGGCATTTGTGTGTTGCACAATGCCGTTACCGAGGCACCTGGGGCAGTCACCCTGTTTGCAGCTCAGACTATGCAGGAGGGTATAGATCCTCTCTGTGTGCTTTAATAACCAGGGTTCATGGTTTAAAACCAGGGTAAGGGCTACAGTGCAACACCATGCAAAGAGAAGTATAAAGCTATCAGTACAGCAGTACAGCTGTTATCGTGAGTGCTATTTGTTCACCGGTAATTACATTCTAGACTTAATGGAAGTCATGAAATAACAGCTCCTGCTCTGAACTGTCTGCAGACTTGGCTAATACGTGGTCTCCACCAGGCTGGCCAGTGGGTCTCCAGCCCTGATGCATGCTTCCCCTCTCTGTTTTTTTCCTCTGGCACCAGCAGCCAAATGCTGAGCAAGCCAAATGTGTGCTCTGACTCTTGACAGGGAGAACATTCTTCATCTGCAAGTGTTTGCCAAGAGGGAGCAGGAATTTGGACCTGAGGCTTTCACATATTGGTGAATACCACCAAAACCAAGTAAAGGGGCAGCTGTCATGGATGTCAGTTTTCTCATACAACTGTAAACAAGCTTAAATTCACTCTCATGTTGAAATGAAATTGTGGTATTATTAATTTATATCCATTAGTGAAGACTCTAAATTGCAAGCAAAACTTGATGTGCTCCTACATAAGGCACAGGAACAATGTTTTAGGGCTCTTTGTTACACTGGTAACAGCAACCAGCAACAATTTTCCTGAAACCAGGATATATCCCAGGGTGCTGCCTTGTGTTCCAGTGCTCTGAAAAGCTAGTTATTCCTTCAGGAGTGACTTTGAAGTCTCTAAAACCTTCATGTTTTTTCTTGACTAAAATTGGTAAAAATATATGTCCTTTCCTGGAAAAAAAACCCACAAACAAACCCAAACAAACAAACAAACACCACAAAGAAAAAAAAAAAAAAACCACAAACCAAACCAAAACAAAACAAACCCTCAAAAAACTGTCTCCTGAAATCTTTACTATTTTTCATGTTCAGGAAAACACAAGTGCTCTCTGATTCGTTTAATCTCTGGAGAACTCAGTTACAGAGTTTCATTAATGAGTGAAACCTTTCAATCTTTTAACATAAATAGATGGTTTGCTTGTCTTGATAGGCTCAAGACACCAACAAATCCTTCAACAGATATCCTTACTGCCAGCTTTACAAGGAAAGAAGGGCTCTCAGATAAAAAGCAAAGCCATATTAGCATACATGATGCATGTAGTCCTGGCATTTTTAAATTGGGTTAATGTGTGCTCAGCAACAGAATGAAAGAACCATTTTGTGGTATCACATTTCCCTACTCTTCATATGTTATTTCCAGCCTGCCACAATATCACCTTCTTACCTTCAGAAGAGGCTTCAGGCAAGACATGCCCATAGGTAAGAAGAGAGAAAGCAAAGGCTGCTTTACTGATATCAAGGCTTGGCTGCCTCGCTGTATGTAGAGGTACTCTGGGGACTTGGGTGTACCCAGAGCCGTGTCCCACCACCATCTGTGCAATCAGCTGTGGGCATGTGCAATGAGCCCAGAGACCCATCTCATGTGGGCACAAGCTGCCCCAGAGCTTCCAAAAAGTGATGTCATGCTGGTGGATGTTAGTGAAACCATGGAGGAGGGCAATGGGACACAGCTTCAGAGGAACTATAAACATGACTATGCGCTCGTGCAGAAGAAAACCCGCTTTTGAATGGTGTTTTGTAAAAGAGCATGGCAGCAATAACTCTGAGAAGGAAGAAAGTTTTAGGGAGTTACTGAGACAGGCTCTGAGGAGATTCATAATCAGGAAACAGATCAGACCTTTCATGGCTCCTTTCAGAAGAAAAAACAAAGTGCAAACGATTTGTAAAGCACTAGTAACACAGCTTAGAGATGATGTACTGTAGAAAGTCTCTTACCATTTGTGCACCAACAGACAAAATTAATAGTGTAAAATACTGCAAAGTAGGGTGACTACTTTATGAATTGCTAGAATAGAAAATATCAGGTGAGGAGTATTTTTACAAGTCCTCAGAAAGCTTACTAGCCCAAAGGTAGAAGGAATGACTGATATCACAGCAAGAACAATTGTATCTTTGAAGTCACATGAACGCAGTGAGATTCAGTCACAGAGGGTATCCATCATAAGGGAAATGGTCAGTTTGGGGGCCAGCTGCCCATCATGCATGGATGATGCAAGGAAAAATATTTCAGGTATCCCATCCACTCACTGCTTCCCTGGCTAACCCACCAGCATGCTGTAGATCAGCAGGTGCTGACAGCTGAGCAGAGAGCAGCAAAGAGCCCAGCCTTTGGGCAGACCCTGCAGTGGGTGAGGAAACTCTCTTGGTGAGACATCCAAAGTGATTAAGCCTCTCAGTGCTCAGAGCTGAAGCAAAATTTCATCAATATGCCTCCTTCAGGCAGGCACTTTTGTATAATTTCAAGCAGTACAGAGAGAAGACTAAGCTCATTAACTAGGCTGGAACTGATAAACTCCTCTACCAGGATGTACTCTTTTCAGTTACACACAGAAGAAAAATCATCTGTCAAGGTATGTTTAGATGCTGTGTGCTTTGAAGACATCAGCATTAGCATGGATTTTATTCAAATCCTATGTAAGCTGGGAGATCACATGCTTTATTCAATTGCTGAAGAATCTGATAAGACCATTTTCCTCTAGAAGTTAAAATAAGCCTCCAACCAAGATATTTTCCTGACAGCAAGAATTCACCCCTACACACACTAGTCTTATTTCGAGAAACATTAATGAAGGGGAAAAAAAATAAAATTACTTTTTGTGTCATGTGAGCGGAACTGCCCATCAGTCTGCTATCCCCGGATCAGAGGAAGATGGCTGGGGCAGTTACCATGTGTGACATGAAGAAGAGTCTGGTGTGGACCTGCCATGTTTAAACATCAAAATGAACTCACCAAAAATGGGGATCGATCAAGCTTACAGCTGTGTCTTGGAGAGCCTGCAGTCTTGCCCATGATTAATACATCTTAAAAAAATGTCTGCACCCAAGGAGATGATGCAAACAAGCCATTGCAGATCATGCCACTAGAATACTTGCCTAAGCATTTTTTGGGGTTGACCCCTTCCTCTTCACCAGGAAGGATGCAGAAAATTACTGTGTTTTTCAATACCTTGGCTTCAGGACATGTGGCATCTTAAACCAACCCATTCTTTACTACTGTCCAGGATTTCCTCCTCTGCCCCACTCAGTTTGTGTGGCTAAGATTTAACCCTATAAGCTGTTTCTAGATGAGAGAAGCATATGAGCCCTGTGCACCAGCGCCATGGGTGAGCAGGGAGCAGGGAGGGTTGCACACAGAGCCCAGGGGATGGAGAACAGCTCAGGTCAGGCTGGCCTCTGCCTCCTTCTGCTTGCAAATTCTCAATTTTCCAGAGCTAAAGTGGGATCACCATGGGTAGGATGATGTAGCTTTGACCAAGAGCAATCCAACAGATGAGGAAGAAGCACCCTTAAAACTGTGTAGTAGAGCTCCATGAGGTTGTTTATGAAACCTTTCTTGCATTAGCATGAAAAGCATTACTTCTCTGGGTATGTTATAATTTTGCTGCTGAGCATCCTGTCGTCACTTGCTGGAAGAAGTGTTTAAGTATTTCAGCAATGTTTGTGACAACATCTGCCAGGCACAATTCAACTCAATGCCTTTTAATGATTCATTTTCATGAATTGTACATCTATTTTAAGTGCACTGCAGTTACATCAGAGGCAGTACTAATGAAAACTTAGCACTTTGGATTCCTTGCATTGTAAGCATGAGATGTGGACAGGCACCCAGGGTAAGTGCTTTTACAAGAACTCTAATACAGTTTCTTGGGAAATGATCCAGATTATTTATGGTGTAATTAAAGATATGGTATAATTAATTTGTAATTCTTCACTCGCACTGCAAATCTCCTTTTGATTAGTAAATATGCAATGCTTAAGTGCAATTATGGAAAAAATATATTTATCATCAGACAGAGGGGGTGTCACCATTAAGTACATAATTACAGATCTATAATTATAAGAAAGGTTTGTAGACAATGTCTAGAGACACAAACATGTTCAAAAAACACTATTGTAATTTGTGCTCTCAGGGGACACAAGCCACTGAAATGTGTACCTTTGAGTTCCTGGCAAAGTGATGTATGCACATCAGGAACTTGGGACAGTCTGCAGAACACAACTCTGGTCCAGCTCCCTGAGACATCCACCTTCTCCAGCAGTCCTGCCCTTGATTTAATTCACAGCTTAAGCTGTGAAAAGGGCTTTAAACAGAATGGCAGAAAGAGAGGACAACTCTGCTTGGAGAACTCACCTTGTGGGCCATGCAGTGATTTATGTTCTATACCAGGGAAACAAAATTGGAGTAAAGTTCTTCTCAGGGAAGGCCATGTTTCAGAGCAACTTTGCCCTTCTTCTAGAGAGTCATAGATCATCTCAAGATGTACAAAACAGTAGAAGATCAAGCTTTTGACTGTTTTGTTTAAATCCTCAGGGTCACACTTTTTTCCTCTGTCAGGTGGTTTTTGAAGGTGAGCTGCAGAGCATGGGACAGATAGTTGAGATAAAATGTCAGGTGCCAGGAACTCCTTCAGCATATGACACTGAAATGTCTCCCTACTCATTTCAGCTGCATACACTTTGGGACTTGCTCAGTTCATGCTGCCAGTACAGCTGTACAATAACCTACTCCAGCCATTTACCCGTGAAAATTGGACTTCAGACACTTTTTTAAAAGCCCATTACAATGTGGAAACATAGACATAAGAGGATTTCCAGAAAAAAATAAAAGGCTCTAGCTTCTCTCCTAAGCCTCCCAGAGATTTCTGATATTTCTTTTTAACATTTTGTCCATCCAGCCCTGCTGTTTGCAAAGAAGCAGGGAAAAAGGCCATAAATAAAGTCTGTGGTGCATGATCTGCATTTTGAGCTGGAAGCTATTGCTCTGGCATAAAGAATCATAGATAATATTGCAGAGTGCCATGTGTGTGACTAATGGTAACAAATGTGCTTACTCCCTGATTTTGCAGAACAAAGAATTCGTGTAAGTGTTTATGTAGAATTGGAAATGATTGATTTCCATGCAAACTTTCTAACTGGGTTTCTCCAATTCATCCTGAAGAAGACATCAAGTATTAGTTCTTGTATCACAATGTTCCATCCAGATAGAAAATTTTCAAATGTTTATACATTCTTATTTACTGTCTACTTTTCAAAACAAATTAGTTGAGCTGCCTTTTAAGTTCCAAAGGATACACCTCACTTTAAGTACTGTACCACAGAAAAGTCACTCTGAGGGGAATGTAATAAATGTGTGTTCCCAGCAATGAACAGATGGAGACTGCTTTTTTTAGGCCAGCCTCTTGCAAAAAAAAATTGACCTCTGCTTTTACACCCATCATATGAGACATTTCCCAAGCAGTGGGCATTAGACTAAATGTCCAATAAATATTTAAAATTAAGTCAAACAGCTCTGCCAAAGTGTGGGCAGGGGAAGCAGCCACTGCAGGAGCAGAGCATCTCTACTTCAGCATCTTCTACTTCAGTGGACTTGTAAGAGCAGAGAATGGACAGAAAAGTCAAGGGCTTGATCAGCAGATTTCCCCCAGTGGAGGCTGCAAAAGCTCCACAATAAATTCCTGTTGCCTGCTTGTGTCTCTGCTCAATGAAAATCTGTAGTGCTGCAACACTCTGGTGTTGGTGCCAGGAAAGTTTTCATCCACAGCACCTGGTTCTCTGGCAGCCAAAACAGGCACTGCCCACCATGCTCCAGTGCTGATGAAGTGCCCCCGACAGCTCCAGGAGGGGCTGTGCTGTCCAGGCTCCCCAGCTATCCTCTGCACCTCCCTGGTGTCTTGCTGGAGTTGGGGAAGATCATTACCTCACCATCTCAAATGCCAGCCAAATACTCTTTAATTGGATTCAATGTTGATCACAATATTGATTTAAGCTGGAAGATAGCCTGTGTGTCTCTGCTCATAGAGACAAAACATATTTGGATGAAGAGGAGTCATTTACAGCTTCCCGGGGAAATAATTCTAGTTATAAGTGATGCTTGCCATAACACATTACTTGGCATTATAGATAAAAGAGATAAATTAATATAATGATTACCTTTTTTAAAAGTTAATGCATTTATCTAAGGCCTGCAATGAGTCTAGTGCAAATGAGCTCAGAGATAAACAGTCCTCAGTCAAATCCTTATAGCCAGGGAAAGTCCCTAGTTGTAGGACCTGCTTGAATGGTTGTAGGGGTTCTAAATTATTTTTCTTTCTAGGGCTATATTTAGAAGTATGTAAGAAGTAGATTCAAATCTTACTGTTCTCATTTTCAGTGAGAAAAAATTTGGTATCATTGCTACTGATATATGTTAATACAATGCTCCTGAAATGATGGGTCAGTAAGAACAGACCAGTTTATCCTACATAATATTAATAAGCAAAAGAAGTACATTCTCAATTCTGATCTTATAGAAATACAAATTAACTCTGTCGTTGCAGCTATTAATTCAATATGTTCTTTTTACAGGTCAACATGGGGTTATTTCCTGTTTATTTTATTAATTAGTTTCATATGTTCTTCTGTAAATCAGGAGGTGCAGTCACCTGACTTCTGATGTCAGACAAAGCCTGGAAAAAACCTTCAGATATTTTCTTAGTTCCACCTCTTCATTTAAATTAAGTGCAATTTAAATAGCATCTGAAAGAAAGGTATGCCATTGGCTGGGTGTAGAACATGATTCATAAGCCTTTCACAAACAGCAGGGAAGTAACAGCTATTCTGACTGCTATTGCATATATTTTTGGCTGTAAAAGTGCATCTACCGTGTCAGTTAATAGTATCAATTTGGGCCAAAAATAACTGTCACTTTTTCATTTTTAATTACTACATCTGTTACCCCATTTAATCTTGGCATAATCAGACAATTGGACATTTCCAAAAATAATTCCACAAATTATTTCCAGGCTCATGACTGAACTACCACTGCATAGCTGGAACACAGACCCCAGAAGGATTTGCAGCAGTAAACAATGCTTTTTCTTGAACACAAATGTTTATAACAAATTGCCAGATGTTTTTCTAACTAAATATGCCTTTCTGGCATCCCTAATTTGACTCAGTCACCAGCACTGCTCTGGGCCCTGAGGGGAGGTGGGACAGGAGCTGGCGATGTGCCTGGGCAGCTTCTGGCGGCAGACCCACAGTGTGGCTAAAGAGAAGCATTAATGGCACCAACGGGGCTGCTCAGCCCTTGCCCTGCTCCCTAGCAGGAAATGGCTGCATCTTTTGGACAGGGTCTTTTCCAGAAGAGCAAAAGGTCCATTCACATGAGTGACACTGGGTGTACGGGGAGCTGGGCTGGAAAGGCTGATGGGACAACAGGCACCAACAAGTGCAACCTGCCCCAGGGTCACACCTGACCATGAAGGGCTGCAGGCAATGGCCTCACTCTCCAGTCTGCTGTGGGAGAGCCCAGCAGACCTGGCAGAGGCAGGAAAACCAAGGCAAATCCTTGGGCTGGCATCACAGCCACATCTAGCAGCCTGTGGCAAGGCAGCATTGAAACACTACACATGAAAGCAGCACAGACATTCCTCACCACAGACTGTGAGTGTGGTGTCTGTGCTTGGGTTGGTGGTGAAAACAAATAGCATAACTTCAGCAAAGGACTAGGCTGGAGAGAGAATTCATAACAAAAAGCATCAGTTCAGAGGGCTCTTCTGATTCCTCTACAGTGCTGCAGTTGAAGTTTCCTTTTTTCAAGGAAAACTTAAAAACCCCAAACTTTTCCTTTGGTTTTCAGCACATGAAGGCACAGCAGAGTATGTGGGAAGGGCAATGGTTATCTCTCCTGGCAACTTGAAATCTATTTTGACAGAGCAGCTAGAAAGAGTATTGTAACATTTTTTAAGTACAATTTAGTTTATCAGTAGCTGCTGGGGCCTCGTTAGGTTTTTAAGTAATTTTAAATGAAAAGATTTCTAGAATAATTCATGGCACTTACTTTTTGTTTTCATCTTCCTTGGAGTTTTTTGGAAGTAAATAAAATCAACCTACATATCTCAGTAATTGTGTTTACAGAAAGCCAGGCTGTAAATTCAGATTTCTAGCTTAATATTCTAAGATTACTGTCTTCAATTGCTCGTTATCCATCCAAAGCATTTTATTTTTGCTGGAAACTTCGAATAAATTTATAGATTTATCTGCACCTATCAAATGTTTTAGATGAAATGTTCATTTTCCCTCCTTTTAATATAATAAAGTCTGTGAGGAATGCTGGAAGCTGGTTTTTGAGATGTAGAAGAGTAGAAGCAATGGCAGGGGAGAGGAAGCAAAAGATTGAGACCATGGGGAAGGAGAGACTGAGCTTTGTTCAAATAACTGGCTCCCAGTGGGAAAAAAAAAAAACAACAAAAAAGATAAAAAAGACAACTCTCTTAGTGACAATTTAGTGGTAAAAGCTTTGAGAGATTTGTGCCTTTGTGCAATCTTGATGGAGGTCCCTGTGTGCTAAAGCCACCTGAATTAAATGGCCATATTCTTCACTTGAGCATCACAGCTGTATCTTTTGCTGTGTAGTGAACTGTAATGAGTTGATGTTGGATTTGAATGGGCTGCTATAAGGTGTCAACATCAAAAGAAAATAAAACATCCACTAGGAATCAAGGCTAGGTTATCTGTCCCCAATATTGCTTTTATAAATGTTCTCCAAAATTTCTTGTCTTGATTTGCAGCGATTCGAAAGCTGCATTTTTGATTCATCAAATGAAATTATCAGAAGGAAACTACTTCAGATAAATACATCACTCGAAATGTTGATGACTGCATTTCTGGCATTCAGGGAGCATTTCAATCAGCAGTGGAAAACATACCCCTTTTAGGTATACAGAGGTAAGATTACAAGACTCCCTCATCATGGCATATCAAAAGACAACTAATATATATTGGATTATCTTTGACAGTATCAGCAATCAAATACTGGAGATTAGCTGGAAAAACATATTTGATTCATGCTACAAGCTGTGTCTATTTCAAGAGAACATATTTTATAAAACAAGGATGCATTATGGAAAAAAAATGCTCAAAAACTCATTGGTTTTGAACCCAAATGATTGCCTGCTACACCATACAGTAGATGACTGGATCTATGCCATGGGCCACATCCTGGCCCCCTCAAAGCCCAGGGGAGTTCCACAATTCATTCAGGGAACCAGAAAAAGACCCTAATTTTCTTGTTCAGGCAAGGCTGTGGCAGGACTGGAGACCAGGCCCTGACAGCATCACTGGGGCAGGGGCTGGTGGCCTGGACTGTGCTGAAATGAGACCCCATGGTCCATGGGCAGGCTGGGCAGGGACATCAGTGCCCTCAGACTGTGCCACATTCTCAAAGACTCTGCTTGTCACCACAAGATACAAATAATGGACAGAGAACATAATCTTCTGCTTTTACCATATAGGAAGCAGTACACATCCTAACTTGCAGGACATGAAGAAGCATAGAGATTATGGAGGATTTTAAAGTGATGCTACCTGGCTATCTCTCTTTTCCTTCGCTAGGCAATCCCTTTTTAAGTAACTGTGTTTCATTGATGCATCATCACAATTCTGTTCTTGCCTAAATCTGATCTTGTGCGTGCCCTGCTGTTCCTTTTCTTCCTTCTGACTGTGCTGTTTGATCCATTTCTCTGATAGTTCAAACCAGAGAGTCCTTTGTAACAACTGAGCTGGAAGTGTGACTGCTCACAGAAAGAGGTTCCCAGGCTTTATCCATCCCTGTAAGATGTTTGGGTTTTTTCCTTACTTGTTAGTGCCCTTTTAGGAAGGGTTTTTTTGTCTATTGCTTTTCCAGAGGTGCATAATGGTTATTAATCCTCACCTATTTCCTACCTGTAAAAACAGTAAGACTTGAAAGCCACATATTGCTTCTGTGGCCTTTGAGAGGAGGCCAGAGAGCCTAGGCAAGCTGATCCTTCTGCTAAAAAATAGTTTCTCAAGTCATTAACAATGACTCTGGGAGAAACCAAAGCTTGAAAATTAAAAACATTAATAAACAGCAGAGAAAGCAGTGGATTCTTGATACAATGAAATCACTGATTTTAATTAAGGTATTTTTCTTGGTGACATTTCCCACATTTTGTCCATTGGGAAATAAATTAATCTAAAAAAGATATTTAAAAAAGAAAACAACTAATGATCTGAGGCATAAGAAAACAATTATCTTTATTTTAAATTGTGTAAAGAAATTCTGAACTCAAAAGTTCAAATATTCTTTACAGCACTAAACTTCTTTATCCATCCTTACTGAGGACCTACAGTACAAATATTCTGATTACTCAGATAGCATTTGTTTTGCTGGGAGCAGGGCTATGGAGGACATAAATAATACAGCCCATTACAGTGTGTGTTATAGTGGAACGACACTGAATGGTGCAAACATTGACACATACAGTACCTATTTTCTGGTCTTTTCACCTCCTCAGCTTCTACATGGATTCTGTCACATATGAGTAATACTTGTTAGACTGTGTGACCCCAGAAATATAGGAGTCTTCCTTTTTGCATTATGCTTCATTCCACCTGCAGTTTTTCTTTGCTCGCTCTCGTTCCCTCTCTCTTTTCCTTTTTTTTTTTTTTTTTTTTTTTTTTTAATGAGTTATTTGACTGAATTCCATTTTGGCTTGTGTCTGTGAAAGCTCCTGTGCATTTTCCCTCCAAGCCAATGTCACTGCTCACCCAATCAGCCAGACTGGAGATTCAGTTCCAGCATACAAAAAGTGTTGCATAAATCATTGTACTCACAAATAGTTAATGTCAAGATAAACACAGATGGGAGCTTTGAAGTCTCTTGTCATGGTCTGGGCTGATGGACAAAGTTTCTGACAAAATATTTCATTTTCTCAGAGAATGATGATTGTTGAGATTTCAAACTTGTTTTCTATTAAATTGCAGAGAAGTTCCACATATTAAAAGGTGTGATAGCTCTGGTAAAGGAGCTGTATAATACTATTATTGTTAACATCAAATAATTAAACAAAGGTGTTACGAGATACCATTGTGATTAAACTCTATTATTGCTAATATCAAGAGACCTAAGTCAGGTTTTAGAGGCAGCTGGACTAGAGTGCCCTTGGACTAGACATCTCTATCTGAGCACTAACTGGTCATCTGGTCACTACCCCTATTTCAACAAAAGATTCCTTCAGAGTTTAGGCATAAGAGAAGAAAATTAAGGACAATAAAAAGGAGAGGAGGGAAACTAATACAAGTAAAGGACCTATTATCAAACTGCTGATTGTCAGTCCATGCAAGTGGCACTTTCAGGCCAGTGGGTCAAATCCAGTTAAATTATTCCACATTGTTGTATGGTTCCAGATGTAACCCCAAATATAATTTTAAGACTTTGTGGACCGATAGCATAGATTGTTTTTTGAAAAAAGTTTCAACATAAGGCACAGAGTGCAAAGTCCATGAAATCTTTGTATTGTCTGCAGACTTGCTAAAAGGAACCCTTTGCTTCCATAGAAACATGCTTGTAGTGTTAGATGCTAATCTAGAAAGTACTTGTAAAAAAACCTTCAGAAATTCTTGGAACTAACTGATGTGGCATGTGAAGCCAGTAGCTATTCCCATTATCACTGAGAGCCTCAAGTGGTGCACGCACCTGTGGCTCTTTGGGAGAAAATCGGAACACAGAAATTGTCTTAATTCTCATCCTGTTTTGTACACCCAGAGGCAGGCAGATACTTGTAAGAATATGCACCAAGTGCAGCTATGCAGGGAAATGTGCAAAATGCAGCATACACAGGCTTTGAAAGTGCTAAATGAGCAGGGTGAAACCTGGGCACTGTAGCCATGTGCTCTGCAAGATCTGCAGTGACAGAATACTGGAGTCAGCTCAGAAATAATGTTTCAAAAGGATCTGGTAAACCTGACAGCTGCCAGTGACAAATGACATCCTTTTAAGAGCAAATACCGTGCTCTGAGTCCCCAAGCAAAATGCTAAGAGATCTGCTTTAGAGCATTTTTAGTAGAACAGACTCTGGTAGAACAGGAGATGCTGAACAAGTAGGGAGGGAATGTGAGGGAATTGAAGGAGCTCGTATTTCTGTCAGAAAGAGAGATGTAAATAGTTTGTTACTGCATTTTTGAGTTGAGTGATTAAGCCCATGTTAAAAATTGTGATTTATAAACAGATGGCTTTACAACCCTGCTGCTGCTTGCAAATAAACACTACCAAGTACCAACATCAGCAGAAATAAGTTCTTCTGGTCTTCGTAATGGAAGACCTTCACTAGAATAACAGCAAATGGCCTGTTGGTATATTCAGTCTTCCTTACCTATATTGCTTGGAAATCTGATGCCAATCACAATTTGTTCATGTTTTACAAGCTGACATGCAGACTTTGACTCTAACTGGAAGAGATGCGCTTCACTACAGATCAAAGGAAAACGGGCCTCAGAATACTTATTTTAGATTTGCAGCCACAGGCTCAGCTAGAGCAAACCAGAGCAGGAGGAGTGGCTTTTAGCCAGCCTTGTAGTAGGGAAGCATTGAAATGAGGTAACATGTAGTATCACTACAAAAAAGGCAGCCAAATATTCACGGTGACCCAGACAGTTGGTCTTAGGAAAAAACCTATGTATATCTGAGCACACTTCAGAAATTCAGAATTTGTTGGAATTCAATTTAAACACAGATAACTAAGTCCCTGGCCAAAGTTGATCTGATTTCTTAGGCTTGTAGGAGAGACATTATCACTCCCAAATTCAGGCTGACCTCTGGGATATCCCTCTTCTCTCTTTCCTCAAACACTTACAGTAAAATGCCACTTTCAGATTTTATAATAATCCAGAAATGCACTCACTGACCTGAGTGCCCCAAGTTCTACTGAAGAGGGCTCACCTGTCACCAGTGGCCACATTGGACCCCACCAAGACCAGCTTTCCATCTCCTTCCCTGACTTGGGACTTTAAAGATAGAAAGCATGAACCCTCTCTAATTGTGCTGTAGACTAAGAGAAGGTCTTGACTCATATTCCCAAGTATATGTTCCTCCGGACCTGTTTCTGCTGTCACCTCGCTATCTACCATCATAGTTTCAGGCCAGTGCCTGGAGTCATGGCAGCACTCCAATCTCAGTGAACAGCCTTTGGAAACAAAGTGGCCTAAATGCCAACATAAACACAGACTTATTTAATTAGTCTGTATAAGCTGTCTGACGCTATTTAAAGCTCATTTTGGCAAGACGTGGGAAAATAGGCACACTGGCATGGGGAAATAATTTAAAAGCACACCTTCTCTGCTCTGCTTCTTTCACCCAGAAATCCTGACCCAGGAAAGCCCCTGTGTCGCTGCCCTGGCCCTATGCAGCAAAGACAGCGTGGTCCTCAGGGCATGGGGATGAAGGCAAGGAGGGACTTTCAGTTCATGTGGCCTGAGGAGAGGACAGTGCCTCCCATCCCAGCCAGGGCCTCACAGGTGGTGCCCCTGGGGCAGGAGCCCTACTGCAGGGGCTATGGGCTGCACCTCCTGCGCCCCAGGCAGAAGCAGGGTGCTCAGCAGGTAAATGCTCACTAGCAAGAATACCGAAATGAAGAGCAAACTCCTCTCTTCATCCTTATTGCAAAGATGAGAAAACAGAGATAAAAAGTCAGGTCTCCCAGATAAACTCCCAGCCTTAATCAAGCATTTTCATCAAACATTGTATTTTCCTTCACTTGAAGCTTTTTATAAGAGCTCTGGGAATGTGGTTTTTAAGTCTTGTAGATATGATGACACAATACAACACGGGGCACTTCTTCCATTTTTCTATGGATGATTAAAATAGAAGATCCAAAGTACTACTTGCTGTAATACTAATCTCCCACACAAAGACTGTCTATCTTTCCCCAAAGTGAATTACAGGCTTTGTTACTAAAACAGTGAATCAATTTGCAGACACCAGAGTCATTGATAACTTTGCAATCTTCTAACTCTGTTAGGTTATTTAATACAAAGATATATAGACTCCCAGATACTAGGCAGAATTTATACATGAATCCATATTTCTTGCAAGTATTTGTTATTTTATATTAGGAATATAATTTTTAGAGTTACCTAAGTCATCCTCTGGGATCCTGCTGCTAATGACAAATTCTTTATTATTTTGGGAAAGCTGTGCTCTGTAGAAAAAGGATACTCTGACAAAGTTTTGGCATACATTACAGTCAGGAGAAGTTATAGTTTTGAAAGAGAAATAAAAATTAAAATACAATTATTTTTCAATTACAGCACATTGTGTTTGTACTATGATTGGTACTAGATCTAAGGGTCAACACAAGAACTTTCAATAAAATACATAAACTAGAATTAGCTACAGTTTAAGCTTGATACAGCGATTTCCTTTGAGTCCTTACAGGTGAGTCTTCAGCAAAGCAGTTCTAATGGATGCTCATCACATTAACAGTGAAACTGAACGACTTTGTTGATCACTGTGACACTATCACCTTCAATTACAATATTTTGTCTCTGGCCAGGGGGATCAAAATCTGAGTGATTTTAGTAGCCAAAGTTTGAGTAAGAGTATACTCTTTTATTGAAATCCAACAGGATCAGAAAACTCTTTTTCTCTGAGCCACATAGTCACTTATTTGTGAGAGATGGATGTACTTGGAACAGCTCCTTAAACAGTGATATATCGAAAATCCTGTGACATCCCATCCTTAAGGAGAAGGGAGCTCCTGAGATTAGTAGATGCTCACTTGAAATAAAAAACCCCACAAGTCAGAGGATCTGCAAAACATACAGAGTTTTATTAGTGAATTGCACACTTGCCATGGAAACTGGTATAAGTTAGTCCTTTATCTTCTAGTATAAGTACACAACCAGCTATCAGTGTTTGAGACATACACACCAGCCCATTATCTTCTGGGCTTCTGTATTATCAAAGAAGGAAATAAACACAAGAAGAAAGTTAAAATAACCTTTCAGTTTAATTTCAATGAACCTGGTATCTATTGAAAAATTTCTTTAAAAACAAACCAAAGCTTTTGGAAACCATTTAAGTCATCATCTGTTACCTCTCCATGGATTCTGACCACAAGAACATGACAGATGTATTTTCTTTGCAGTCTTTAATTAACATGCCTTTGGAGGAACAGTGGTAGTGGCAGCAGGGACCATCCCTGACACTCACTGAATTCTAGTAAGCTTCTTCTGTCCTCCTGCAGACAGGCTTTATTTGACAAGCGATTCTTTACAGCTGACTAATATGCCTTGGGTCATGTTTATGGTTAGTACAGATACTTGTAGTGATATAGGAATTACTACAACGTGTGCCACTTGTAATTTTGTAATGAAAATCTCATACTCCCAAAGAGGGAAAAAAAAAGAAACAAGAAGCAGCTTCATAAAGGAACATCTGTCAGGATGTTCTGCTTAGGCAATACCTAATTGCAAGCATACCAGCATTTTATTTTCATTTGGACAGAAGATTATTACTTTCTGAGGCAGGAATGCTTTGTGTTACAGAAATGCTATAAATCAAATGCAGTAAGTTTCCAATAGTAAGACACTCAAGAAATCCTGGCTATTTTAGAGCCCTATTTGCAATGAACTGAAAAATTGAAATGACGGAGTCAGCGCTAAGGTCTCAGCTTTTTCCTTATTATCCATGTTGTACAGTAACAGGTGAGGTGAAGAACAAAAAAACGTCATTGTTTGAATCAGGAGCTCTCAGCACTGTGGCTTTCATCTGTAGGTCACCTACCTGCTCTCCGGTTTAAAACTGTCAGCAATTATTTTAAGTTTCTGTGAAGGAGAAATTGGGCACATTGCCATAAAAGCAAAAGCTGATGGGAGCTTAGCTCTTCAAGAAATACAGAAAGCATTGCAGTAGTTGTCTTGAATTCTTGAGCCCCATCATGGCACCACCGCTGACTCCTGTGAAGGAGCTCTTCAGACAGAAGGAAGAAGCCAACTTACTAGAAATCTGGAGACTGGAAGATTGCTGTTGATAAATACATAGTACTCAGGCTTCTCTTATTCATCCACCTACTTCTTCTTTTTCTAGAAAATATATTTTTATTTATGTTTTATTTGCAAATGATTTATTTAATTTGAACGATAAAGGGAAAGTTTAATAGGAGCAGTAGGAATTGGAGTATATTGACACTCGTTGTCCAAGAGGGGAATGAATCCAATTTGTGTTTTATGATTGAAGCCAAAATATAAAAGTTAATTTTTACAACTTTATTTTAAAGCAAAATCTCTTTGTAATTAATTATAAAAGAATAATCTTCAGTCTAATGGTTTTTTTCTTCCATGAGGACTTGTAGTTTGTTAAATAGCTACAAAGAAAGGAGACTATACAATACATTTCCTTCAATAAACACTGGTTATAATTTTGGGTTGGGTTATGTGTGCTGGAAATATATTTATCCAAAGCAATTTTTAAGTATTACAAAATAAATAAAGTATAGAACAAGAGGACAAGATTGGTTCTACATAAATAACTCATTGTCTACTTATAAAAAAGCTTTGTAAAAAGCCATGAGATGCAGGGAGGAAATAAAGGCAACACACAAAAAATCAGAAAAATGTCCTAATTAACTAAGAAGAAAGCCAATGACACTATGTATCACAGACAAAATGCAAAAAGAAGAAAGTGACTGGAAATTAAAGAAAAAATCTATTCATGAGTGCCACTTGACCACAATCAGCAGCTGCACTCATATATTTTGAAGGTCATCAAGTTCTAACAAGCCACAAGGGAACCTGTCTCACCAGCAGAAACCAATGTAAAGTCTTTTGGTCATTTAGAGAGATTCATGTACATGGAAAACAGTGAAAAGTGTATTTTAGTCTGTAGTCAGGTCTAGTAAAATACTCTTTCATGCATTATCTCGTCCACTCACCAATGTGAATCTTGTCACTTCAATGTGAATCACATGACAAAAAGTACAGAAAAAAGCAAGAGTGTTACAAGGTGAACAGTGTCCCATATTAACTTCAGTACTAACAAAACTACATTTAGTGTACCTTGAGTACAAGAAATTAAGAAAACATGACAGAAATTGCCTCTTCCTTTGTTTCTAAATCTCAGGACTTCCGAATCATAAGACATAAGTGCAGGTCTGCATTTGTGCCTTTCAAAACATCTTCTGTGGGTGAATTAGGGACACAATTTATATTAGATCAAATAAGAACAAAAATGTCAAAAAACAACCTTGGCTTTTGGGTTGCTGAAGAACCATCCATTCCCAGGCTGAGCAAATGCTGATGCTGCAGCATCTCAGAGGAGGAGACCAGGCTGGGCTAACAACTGATATACAATTTTATGGCTGTCTTTAGTGCTTCTTGAAGGTGGCACAACACAGTCTGCTGAGCTCAGAGCTTTGTTACATTATCTCAGGACAAGGCAAAAGGGCTGCCAGCTCACCCCAGCCTAAAAAGATCAATCATCTGAAGAGGCCCTACTAGGAAAATCAAGACAAGCAAAACCCCCACACTGCAAATTTTGCTTCTAGCCAGGGTAGGATGATCACACACTCCTTTTCCCAGGTCAGTCTTTTTGATGCCATCCCGATGAAGCTGATGATAAGTACGGCCTACATTTACATCTCTTGAAATCCTTGCCCAAATGAACATTGAGTCTTGCTTTTCAGCAGCAAGAATGAGATAAAGAAACAGTCTCAGCATGCCAGGGTGGCTGGGACAAAGCCAGCTACCACTGTGGACAGTCTGTGGCACACGATTACATGGAGACAAGAGGCTGGCATAAAAGGAAGAACAGCCAAGCAAAAAGAGGTACAGCCTATGATGGGAGGAATGGGATCACTCACCCTAGAAAGGGGTGAAGGTGGAGGCTGAGGTGCTCTTACCATGGAATTTTTTCCCAGCCTAAGCTTCCTGCAAATGCACACAGCATTACTTTTTTTTCTCTCCTTGCAACTTACCAGGAATACCCTACAGTGTTTTCATCTATTTGTAATCAAAATACAGACGTCCTAGTGAAGGTTCAAAGGAAAATATCAGATTAATAAAGGTATTTAGAATGATAAAAATGCAGATGAGCACAAGAACAAGCAGATCCACCATTTCAGATTTGGTGCACATCTGCTTTCTACCTTATATAAGCCGACAACAGAAAATCTGTCATAAGAAATCTTTTCAGCTTTGTATTTTCTTGTATTGTTCCATTGTTGTAAATATCAAATGGTAGTTAAAAAAAAATAGTCACCACCTGAGTTTTATTTTATTTTTTAATATTATACGTTCTAGTGAATATAGAAATCCAAAAATCTGTAACGTCTTTATGCCTGTTCTTTCAGGTTGTAAGATTGAGAGCATGCAGCCAAAGTGTTTTCAGAGAGCATTATTATTTCTATTATTATTAGTGTGCAGTTCCTGTTGATTTATATCTCCTAGAGTCCTTGGAGAATGCAGTATTGAAGTGATAATAGATCCAACTCATGAAGTTGTACTTACTACAATTTCAATTAAATTAGTGTGTGGGTAATGGAAAAGAGACTTCCATTGTAATTACCTTCTTCAATTCTGCCTTGGAAGTATATGTTCAAAGGACCAAACAAATTGTCAATATCTATACACTTGTAGAGTCACATGAAATATTAAATCTGGTACCAAATTGTTCTGTCTACTTTATGCTAGATTTAATGAGAAAATAAAGTATTGAATATATTCTGTCAATACACACTATTGTTTGCATTTTGACTGCAGGGTATAGATCCATTTGGTTGAAGTATTACTTATGTTAATGCATAAACACTTCTTTAATGTAATAAAACAGACCTCCAAACCAATATTTTATCCAAGAGGCAGTAAAGCCATGTCGAGGGAAGAGGCTCTTGCATTGTGAAAGAAAACACAAAAAGGGCTGAAGAACATTTATAATGAGATCCATCACAGCAAAACCCCCAGAAATCCTTTAAAGCTCTTTACAGAAGAGACTACAAGCTGATTTTGACAGGCTATTTTTTTGCCAAGTAACTGCAGACTATCAGTTAGTTAGTTGTTAGGACTGACTTTAAAAGCTTTCCTTGCTTGCTTATTCTCTGACAAACTGATGAGCAAGAAAGTTCAAGAGCATCATGTATTTTATTGTGTCTGACTTAAATAACAACGTAGATTCTTTGCAGGTGTTAACATCCTTGATTCAGATGCAGTCGTAAACGACTTACTTTAACTGATCTTTGCTGTAATTGCATGCTAATGTTTATAGAAGACTTAACTGCTAATAGGATGGACAATCATTTTCCAGAAAGTCTCTTTATTCACAAAGAAGTTTTAATTGTAATGCTAGAATTTGAAAGTGCAAGAGGAATGAGCTCAACAATTGATGGTGGTGGTGAGATTTTATTCAAAATCAAAGGCTTCTTGCAAAGTTAGATGATCTGACGGTTGTTTAAAACAATGCCTGAAGTCCTCTAGCTCTCAAGCAGAATGATTCCATATATTAGAAAGTACATAGAGCCTCATCAGGGCAAACTAAATTTGGTTTAGTCGGTATAAGGACAAGAAAAGCAGAATTTACAGAATTATCATAATCTGAATACCTTTATTTTTAATTCAACAGAAAACAAAAATTCCTGTGCTTGAACTCCACAAAGAAACTGTCTCAAGGCAAACACTGCCAACCTCTCAACACGAAAGCAAGCTACTTGAGTTAGCCCTGGCTTTAGAGACCAAGACAGTAATCAATCAATTAAATTTGCCTCCACAAGCATGTAACTTCAGGGAACTCTGCAGAAAACAGCCAAATCATAGACTGCTCAGCCAAACTGAAACTTCACATGTCCTAACTACTATTAACATAGTTAATCAAGGAGAAGCAAGTAAACTGCTGTGTATATCTCCAGCCACTTCACTACAAAGATTAAAGCAATTACAGGAATTGTTAATATATTTATTTTGGACTGATTTTTCCATTAGCTTGACTTTAAAAGTTAAAAACTGATGCTTCTTGTACGAGGTAGCCAGATGTTCCTCACAGTAAGAGTATCCCTGCATACAAGGTGCCACAGACCTTGCTTCAGCTAAACAGAGCAGGGTGCACAGGTCTAGGTAGATGATACTTCTTCCTTATAGAAAAATATCTTAAAAGCTTTGTGAAGTCTTCAATTATATTAATCATAACTTCTTTATGTGCTGAAAATAAAGCTAGGGGAAACTAAACTGGGACACCAAATCCTTGTATCTCTGTAAGACAGTAGGTTAAGAAGCTGTTGTGTTGTGAGCTGCACATACCAGCATAAATTATATGTATCTGCACGAGTGGAAGAGGGAAATGGGGAATCTTTGCACAGATGTAGGAGAAAGATCATAACTAGAGAGAAGAGGTTCCTGAGAGTAGAAGTAATTAATCTGCAAAAGCTCGTCTAATGAAATGGCAAATTCATCACTACTTGACTGCTTTAAATAGAGTGTGTTTTCAAAAGATGAGCTCCATTTCAGCTTCAAAATATTAAACTCTATGGGATTCACTTACATAATGTGGAAAGTAACTTCCTCCTTGGCAGAAGTTCTTAGGTAAAGTTTTGTGGCCTCCTGTCAGGCAAACAGGCAGAACAGAACAGACCACTGTAATGCTACCCACCTCTTCCACCCTCACAAAATTTAACTAATATATATTTTATAAGCAGTATAAATGGAGGAGGGAGAAGTGAAATTGGTAGTATTTAACTTGAAGGCGAATTTAAAGCTTCTCTTTACAGACAACAGCTGTTTCCAGAATCCCAAAAATATTTTCTTAATTCTTAAGAAAACTGTCAGAAACCTGATTTCTTTTTCGTTTTAAGGAAATTATTCTTCTTCCTTGTTTCAGAAAAGAAGGGAGAAAATTCCATCTTAATAATAATTAAGGGAACAAAATTTACTGTTATCAGTGCAAATATACACTGATACAGTTTTAGCAAGGATACATACAACTGTTTACTATAAACAGCAAATAAATTCCTTTTCCTTTGACATGCTACTGTTTCTTTCTCCAGGGACTGGATCTGAAGAGAGAAGGTAATTCCACAAGGCTTCTTGATATTTTAAAGCAAGTTAGGAACACATTGGATTGGGCTAAAACTTTTCAAACATAGCTAGCAGAGTGGTTCCAGGAAAATCAGCTCAAACACTGGTCATTCTGGCCTCAATCTTGGATATGAGGCTTCCACAGCTGAGGAGTGCCCTGCCTGAACAGGCAGTGCTCTATCAAGCAGCTCACACTAGAATGTGATTTCAAAGAGATGTCTGGCAGATGAATTCCCACCTTCACAACTATTCCTAATATAAAATAATGCTATTGGTAATAAGTGTGTAGTGCTGTAGCAGCTCAGGAATGCAGAGAGCAGCTGGTAAGGAAGGAATCCCACAGGCAGCACACAAAACACCCTCACTGCCCTTCACCAGGACTATGGTTATGCTGTGCTTACTCCCACACATAAACAATGTGGTGGCATTTGAACAGCACTCATCCCGAGGGTGAAGTGCTATCCCTGAAATTGGTGATGTTCCCAACTGTGTTTCCTTTGTTCCTTTGAAGCTTGTCATTTAAATTTCAGTTCAGCCAGGCAAAGCTTTGAGATTTGATGGGAACACAGGAAAATGAAGCATGATTTACATGTACTAAACTTGCAGGTCTGAAGTAGTGCCCTAAAATTAGACTCTTGCCAGTGATAATTACCATTCCTTTTTCATTATATTTTCACAAGATTATTTCTATGACAATACATTTAGGAGAGTTGATATGAAAATGTCAAAATGTAATCTCATTACAGAAGATGGAAATGTAGCTAAGGACAGGAATTCTTGCAATTACATCTTTGAAAAAAGGCATACACTGGTGTTATTAATAGGAGTTCAAGCCAATTTGAATTAAATGCATGGGTTATTAATTTACATCTACTTAAAACCAGGATATAAAGCACGTGCTTTAACAATGCTTATTTTTTAAGACACATCAATTTTGTATTATAAACCCATAAAGTATCTGGGTAACTGACAATGTGAAAATCAGCCAGAAAATACTTTGCTTGAGATTCGATGGGAATCAAATGGGAACCACAGGAAAATGCAGGAAAATGTGATTTATATATATATATTAAACTTATAGGTCCAAAGGGGGTGTCTGAAAGAGGTCTCTGAAACAAGGTTGTAGCCAGGTCAGGATTGGTTTCTTCTCCCATTTAACAAGTGAGAGGACCAGATAAAATGGCCGTAAGTTTAGATTGGATATTACAAAATTATTCTTGAAAAGGGTAGTCAGACTTTGAATCAGGCTGTCCAGGGAAGTGGTGCAATCACCATCCCTCCAAGGGTTCAAAAGGTGCCTGAATGTGGCAGTTGGGGATATGGTTTAGTGGTGAAAAAGGTGGTGCTGGGTTGATAGCTGGACTCAATGGTCTTACAAGTCTTGTCCAACCTTACTGATTCTATGATTCCATAAAAACAAAAGCAGCCCCTTCCCTATTTGTGACACACAGCTGTGTTTCTCACATTTCCTGAACACAGTGAGAACAGTTTTTTATTTACAGATGCACAGTGAAGCGCTAAAACATCTTCCAACAAACCAGTTCACTGTCAGATTTCAGCAGGATCATTCCCCCAGAGATCCAGCCAGAACTAGCAACAAGCAGATTCTCCTTGCAGCTGGAGAAGACATTCCAAGTCCTGTATGGCAAGCAGCTCTCCCCTGTCACCACATAGTTTAGCCAGCCACAGTGCTGTGCTAAATTCAGTGGTGCCCTCTAACCCCCAAAAAGCATGCTCTCACTCCTGCTCCTGGCAGCCTTGCACACTCCCAGCTATAGCAGCACTGCAATGACAGTGCTCTGCAGAAATATTTTTCATCTTGCTTCCTGCTCCTTGTATCCCAACTATCCATGAAGCTGAGGAGGTCAGCTATCCACTGAGGTCCAAAGCATATTCTGAGATCAAGCAGAAAAATTAAGGGCATTTTAGCTACACATGGCTAGGTAGATTAGCATTTCTGTCTCATAGAGATCCTTTTTGTTTGCAAAAGGATGTTTGTTAGCAAAACCAATTATCTGCATCTATCTAAAGCATTCTTTTAAGAAGGATGTTTTTCTATAAAACATGCCTCAGGTGACAGAAAAATGTCACTGAATTGAAAATAAAAAGCATGTCTTATTTAACAAGGGATAAGCAAGGAGAGCAAAGTCTTTCAGGGGAAGAAAATTAGGATGCTGAATATAGACAAAGTTTAAGATAATTTGAAGCATTTTCATGGACTGGGCTTTACAATTTTTCATTATATGAAAACAAGATGATGCATTTAAAAGATGGTATATTGACTACTATAGGGCCAACAGACATTTGAGATTTATAGTTTCTATGTGCATCACCCAAATAAGAGTGAATATTTTAGGAAATCACCATATGTCAGTCTCAAAAGCATAATTATTCTGTTTTTCTCAATTTGCCCTTCAGGGTTTTTTTCTTCTTAGACAGAAACAATAGAATGAATACGCAAAGAAAGAAAGAATACTGTGAAATTTAATAATAAAACACCCAAAGGAAATCTGCTAAGCTGATAAAAACATTTTTACAACAGTAGGATATCAAGTTTAATTTTGTCCTCTTAGAACAGACATGAAAATTTCACAAACAGAAAAAAATGCCAGAAAGACAATTTTAGATGAACAAAACTTGTTCTAGTAAAACTTAACATACTATATGCATTTAAAATTAACAAGGATATTATAGCTAAATCAGTTACTAAAACAATGCTTACCAGCCACGAGAGAACTTGAAGTTTTCTAATTATCAGTGTTACTGGAACATTATTATTCCAAGCAGCATCGCACTAAGCACTTGCAACCTCAACAAGACAGCACAGGACTGCCACCTTGTGAACAACAGAAACACCAGCGCTGCATTAACAGGACAAAATTCAACTGCCTCCAAACTCTAGAGAATACTTTTTCCTTACTTTCTAACAGAAGTAATCCATCATATTTATCAACCCTCTAGAAAATTAACAGATAAAAAATATTTCAGCATCGCTTATGGTATAAATTTCTTGCTAATTTTGAACACGAACATGAGCTGTCGAAGAAGTTTAAAGGAATGAATTATAGAATGCTCACAAATAGCAGGAAATGAAGTTCACAGCATAAAGGATTATCAAACTTCCTATCTTGCTGAGTAACAAAGTATTTTTAACTAAATTAAAAAATGCTCAATTGTTTGTATTTTTCCCCCACTTCAAAACAATTCAGTCATGCTGTGACTGTTCAGCTGTTTTTGTTATTCCAAGTTACTGAAAAATCATCTAAGAAAAATTAAAACTGAGCCTTTTTTCAAAGCAGCCATTATAGAAATGTTAGCTATGCTATTTTTGTTTTTACTTTGAATACTTCAAGAAGTTAGTGTGATTTTATTCTAAACTGACAACAAATAAAATATACAAGAAATCAACATTATAAAGCTGTTGTAAAGAAATTTCATTGACACCTGCTGAGAACTAACCTAAAGTAAGAAATTATGGTTCTATTGAATTCAGAAGACCTTGGCAACATAAAGCAGGATAAATACAGCCCTTTCTCCATGTCTTTAAGGAAAACAGCTAATAAATCAGAAACTACTACAGTGGAAATATTTCAGGGGCAAAATACTAAAATCCATTTTTTTCATGGATTTCAACAGTGCTACTGCTATTTGTCAAAGTTCTAGGAAATACTGATGGAATTTGGAGACCTTTTTTCATGACCAATTCTGAAGCAAATATAGACCCTCTGATATCTGGACTGAGCTAACACTGAATATTAGCTGCAAACCCTCTGGGTTATAGGCAAAAGCGAAAATGTAGCTTTATTCTACATTCTCCTTTCATACTTTACTAATTCATCACCTTCCCTCTTTAAATAAACCTTTATCAATTCGGCCTGCTTTCAAATGGGCAAAATATATTAAGCATAATTGTACTTTTAAACTAAAACCTGTAAGTACAGTGATCAATTCCATTATAAAATATTATGCCATTTCATAGTACCAGTTAAACAGTCCCAACAGGTCACAGACATCTATGTATAATTTTTCTAGTGTCTCCTGGGGTGGAGCTCATTAGAAAGGTACTGTGTTTGAAACTTTGGTGGACTTTCAACGTTCACTTTTCACAAAAATAAAAAGTTTTAAAATTGTTAAAATATATTTAAACTGGTTCTTTTCACTTGAAACACAGCTGCAACTTCTGTTAAAAATATGAAGCATGAACAGTCCCTCAACAGAGTTGATCATAGCTGGCATTTAAACCAGTAAAAACACACATGCTGAATAAAACACCTGTGGACTACACAGGGATCTTTCCAAGGGAATTAACACCTGCTCCCCTACATAAAACCAGAAAAAAAACCTCAGACCTAAGATACAACTTGAAATACTAGACAGAGCCCCATGCCTTTCCATGTTACCATTCCAACTCAGTATTTCAGGGCACAAATGAAATTGTACTTAAGCAGGCAAATGCTCTTTATCTTATGACTTTATTGGCACATAATTCAAAAACAAAATCGGAAGAAGGCACTCAAGACTTCCCCTCCCAAATCTGTGATACTGAAATCACAACACAACATCCTGGACTCTGCCAGATCCACCCCGGTTTCTTCAAAAGCAATCCCATTTTCTCTTTCAAGTGTTTCTCTTCTCCCTTCAACTTAAACAAGAAAACAGGGGCTGATTAAAAATGGATTTCCCTATGGTAAACATTGACAGCAAAATACCAGGCTGGCAAAAGGCCAAGACACAAAAAGCGACTTGGCAAATAACCTAAATTCCAAACAAACACACCTACTCATGTAGGAGTGGCTTGAGGGTTTTCTTAGGAAACAGGGTTGCATTCCCAGATGAGAACCTGAGCTCACCACACCCATCACAGTGCTAGCGCAGGGAGGGAACCGGAGCCCGGACAGGGACATTGATGTTGTAAAAGAAAAGAGTAACAGTACTGACCCGAGGCCATAATTCACCAGTACTGACCTCTTGAGAAACAATTTCAATTCATAGTGACCTGAGTAGCGATAATATGATGTTTGCACAGATTTGGCTGAAGTATTGTCATTACAGAACAATAATGAATTTAAAGAAGCTACACAGTACCTGAAGTTTTGGACATCACTCCCCCCTACCAAACAATTTAGCAATCAAATATTTTTGAGACTTAATAAAGTCATTTAGTGACAGGAACCATTACAGCCTTCATTTACTCTAATGATAATGCACACTAGATGCTTTTAAATATATACACATACATATATGTATATATACATTGCATTTTACCTTTGTAAAGCAAGATATATACACTCAAGTTCCATTAAGCATGAACAATACTTTAAAAAATAATGCCATTAGTACTTTATAAAGATTACACATCAAAGACCTTTGAAACACTCAGTGCAACTCAGGAGTGCACTCGGAGCCCCTTTCAGCACAAACGTGCTAGCACAGAACCGCAGGACACAAAAGCTCAATTATTTAAGAGGGCTGCAATCCACTGCATGTTGCAGTCTGACATCTGTAAACTACTCCCTTTCTAGAAGGTCACATTATCAACTGCCATTTATGTTTTATTGTACAGTAACATTTATTCCTCCAAAGAAAGTGCACACACATAGCATCAGCTGTGTTTTCTAAATAGCAGTTTGAAATAAAATGTTCAAAATGCTCTAATGATTTAAGAGCCTACATTCTGCTTACAAAACTAACAAGCATTTACTCACAAAAAAAGTAATGAAAAATTCAGTGAGATGTAGGAGGCTTTGAAAACATTGTACTTTAGTAGTGGTTTATACTCTGACCACTAGTAAACCTACATGGCCTTATCTGAAGAATAAATACGCACACAGATAAATAAACAAAAATGGTTGAACAAGTTGAAATCCTTCTTTTGTAAAAGAGAAACCTCTGAAACATAAACTGCTACACCTTCAAGTACATGTTAAATGATATTTTATTATCATGAAAAATGACAACAAGCATCTCCCTTATTTTACATTAATTACAGAAAGGTGTTCTCACATTTCTCCTCATACTGAATTTTAAAATTCTCACAAGTTCAATATATGGAGTATCTTCACATTATAACAGAACTTGCATTTGGTTGCAACAACATAAGCAAAGAGCTTACTTCCCAATTCCAGCTAAGGAAAACAGTCCTTACATGATTCAAAACATACTGTTTCATTCCAGAGTCCAGTCCTGAAACAGAACTGTGTTTTCCTACAGGTATAAAGTATAAAAAAAAGTCACCACATAAACCTCTGTACTTCATCACTATTTTCCCACTGGAATGTTCTGTTCAGAAAAAGATAAAAAGTTACAGCATTTACTAAAATATAAAAAGCCAGCTCCAGAAGTTGTCTATATAGAGACAGAAACGGAATATTGAGCCTATATATTAAGAATGGCAAAATAAAGTAACGAAATTCTAGCAATTTTTGAGGAACCGTAACTGCTAATAAACATACAAAATACATTAAGATCCAGAATACAGATTTTGATTTTAATGTATCAGCAAAACTCCAGCCAGCAAATAAATAGAATGGGACTAACAGGTATTTTACAAGCTCATGTCTTTGGAACACTTTTCTCCAGACATAAAATGTATAGTGTCTGTTGTCTGCTAGTAAATACTTATGGACATAGGTAAATTTCCAGATCAGGAATAAAGAGATGACAGTGATTAAGCTATACTGTACAGGGTGCTTTCGCAATGACACAAGGAAGTTCCTGATTTTAGTAGGGGTCAATAAATGAGGGAATGAAAAAAAAACAGTAAAGGACAGAAAATAGAACAGCTGAGGAAAGTGCAAACAGGCTTCATGACTACTTCTATCACCAACAACTATTCCACCATTGATGAAGACAAAAACAAAGAAGAGAGTTACTAATATGATGTATGGCCAAGTTAAAGCAGTAAGTGTAATTAAGTTTTTGGGTGACAAGAGATATTCAACAAGAAACTGCAGTATTCTGGTCAAATCTGAGAATGGTCCTTTCCTAGAAGACATCTTTTCGTCTTTCTTTTTCTGCAACTCAATCTTCCAGGCTTCATTTAGCTTCTCAGCAATAACACATCCAGCACAAAAAACAGTCCACACAATATTCGTCTGACGAAACATGAAGCCACAAAATCCAAGGAGAGCAGAAGTCTTATAGTTACCATAAAGGCACATTAAATAGGAAAAGAGAGTAAAAAACACTGATCCTGGATCCGTATAATAAAGGAATGTAAAAAAATAAAGGGTGGGAAACACTGCAAGAGTTAGTGCAGACAAGATTCTCTGGAAACCAGACACAGCCTAAGGAAGAAGCAGAAAAATGTGGTTAGACAATGTCCAATAAATAAAAATAGTATGTTAAAAGAAAACTAGTATAATTCTTGAGAATTCCATTAACACAATATAACATCTCCTATGCTCTTTGTTTCCATTATTGCACGAATGCTACGTTTTTCTTAAGTTCTTAAGCTATGTTATTGCAGTTAACACAAAGTTAAAATCCAAGTGTAAAGTACAGAACATTACTGCAGGCAAGTCAAAAATATGGCAACGGAAATACACAAACTTCTTTCATATATCAGGTGTATACATATTTGTGGCATTAAAATCAAGGTGGGAGTATAATTGCTCCCATACCTTGGATAAAAAGGCTGCACTAATGGTATCTAAATTGTTACTTTATGCCCCTGCAATCTCATCATGAGATTCTGTGTATCTGTGAGACAGCACCAATCTGCGCCTCGACTATAACCTCTTTTGAACCCAGTCCATAAAGAAGCCAACTCCAAGTTTCTAATCTTTGATGCAGATTTTTTTGTTTATAATCATTATAATTCATGAGACAGGAAAGAAATTTTAAAGAAGGTAGGAGACCATGCAATTAGAAATTCTTCCCAATTAATCCATTCACTACATGGAACACCAAAAACCACAACATTAAAAATATTGCACGATGTTTCTGAATGATGTAGCCAGAGGATGAAACAGCTACTCAACACCCTACAAGAAAGAGGATTGAGAAAACACTGAGGTCAAAGAAATGTTGAAGTATGCTTAGCCTACTGTCATGAAATTTTTTCTTACATTTATGTTTCCACCTTCAAGTATAAAATCAGAAGTGGAAACAATTTACTTAATCTAATTCTGTACAGTGTTATCGTGTGCTTAAAAATGAAGAGGTTCCTCCAAAAGAAATTTTCTCTATAGTAAAGGAATCTTTCAGTTATCAGGGAACAGGAAAAAACGTTTTAAGGTTAAAAGTCAAACTAAGTAACTTCACTAATGTGAAGGATTTTAAATAGGCCATTAACCACTAAAACAATTTATTTACTGCAGTGGTGGATGCTCCAGAATTTTAAATATACAGCATTCTTGTATCCAAGCTGAACTGTTATGGTGTGGATGTGTGGACAGCTAGACAGGTAAAAACTGGCTGGATGGTGAACTGGTCACACTCCACCCAAAGGACAGTAACAACCCAAGTACCACAGGGATCTGTACTGGGACTGTTTAGTTTACTGACCTTATCAAAGACAAGAAGGCAGAAGGAGTACACAAGTCTGTAGTTAACACTATATGGGCAGGACCAGGCAATTTTCTCAGGAGCACAGGTTGGTCATCCAGAGTGACCCACACAGGGTGGAAGAACGGTGGTAACAAAAATATAATGAAATTCAACACGGAAAATCCAAATGCCTGCAGCTGAAAAAGAAATCCCCATAAATGACAGGCTGCTCACAGAGCAGCTGAGGAGCTGCTGTTCAAGTACTGTGAGGACTCTTAATCAATTCCAACGACATGAGCATTCAGACCTCTGAATGGTAATTCTGCATATCTACTAACTTTTATTTCAATAGGACGCCTTTTACTTAAGTGCAAGAATGAGTTTTTAGACGACTATAAAGAGAAAACCTGTGCGAGGAATGTGCCTTCTTGACCAAACTGGTGGTGGTACTCGCAGTTATATAAAACTGAGAACATCTCACATATGTAGTGAACATACACTAAGCCATCAAAGTTGTTTGTACGAGTGCATGAAATGATTTTACTTTGACTGTACCTTATTCTTCTGATGGATCTTGAACAGAAGCAAATAGAGTAAATAGAAGTTCCCAGCACTGAAGAGGAGATTGATAAACCTGAGCATTCCCACGGAGCACACCACGCTCCCCGTCCAGCCGAGGAGCCACGCCGCGGGCTTCGCCACTCCCACGGAGAGCAGGTACAGGCCGGGCAGCGTGGTGATCATGGGGTCCCACTGCAGAGCGACACGCACAGCGTTACGGCTGCCGCCCGGGCCCGCGCCGCGCCTGCACCGCCCCGCCCGGCCCCTGCGCTCGGCCCGCAGGCTCGGACAGCTCCCGGCACTGTCGCCCTGAGCGTTCTGAACTCTGTGCGCTGCTGCTCCACCCGGTACGAAACCCGCGCTCGGCCACCCTCGACCCCGAGCGGCTGCAGTGCTGCTGCTGCAAGGCGAGTCCCTCCCTGACCTGCAGGAAGCGGCCGTGGCAATAGGCCTGCGCCTGCGGGACGTGGAACACCTCGTCCATGTAGGGCCCGCGCTGTCGGCGGCTCACGGCCGCGAAGAGCAGGCACGACAGCAGGAAGGCGCCGCTCATGGCGCCCGAGAAGCCGTAGGCCTCAGCCCGCTCCATGCCGGCTCCGCGCCGGCCGCGATGGGGCCGCCCTTCCGGGGAGGGGCGCGGGGCGGCGCCCGGCCGGGCGGGAAGGGCCGCGGGGCCGGGAAGCGGGGGATTGCTGCGGGAAGCGCTGGGTCCCCGCTCGGGGTGGCTGCGTGCTGTGTCGGCTGTGTTTTCCACGGGCCGAGCGGCGCCTCCGTGCCGCGATACCCTGGGGCTGCCGGGCGCTGCCGGCATGGAGCGAACGCACCGGCTGGAGCTGTTCCCTGACCGCAGCGTCACGCTGCTCCTCTTCCAGCACGTGAAAAATGCTGCTGCTCTGCGGAAAAAGGCCATGGAAGGATCCATTGACGGCGCACTGATAAACCCTGCGATGGTGAGCGCTCGGCTGTGCCGCCCTGTCGGAGGGCAGTGCTCTGGGCGCGCGGTGAAGCCGGCCCGTGCTCTCGGTCGCTGTCACACGAGCTGCTTTGAGCCGACTCCAGGCTCTGCGCAAGTGCTCCCCTTTGATTTCATTACTGTATCCTAGCCGAAGGGTTCGTCTGTGTAAAACAGAGCCTTGGCAAGATTGGCTAAAAGCATTGTGATTAATTTCACATCCTGCTTGGTGGAGTTTAAATCTGCTTCATGTGTAAACTCTAGTGCTAATTAATTCGTGCTATCAAAAATGTACTGTTTGGTGCCCTTGTTCTCATTTAACCCATAAATAGTTTCAGAATCCAGTCTTTTTTGTTAGAATTAGCCTACCAAAATGAAGTGGTCAGGATTTTTTTCAGATTTCAACACTTTAAGTTAATTCTGTATAACTTTCTGTTGTGTTTTACAGATTGTAGATTCTTTTCAGATTCTTGTGGCAGCCAACAAAGCAGTGCATCTACAGAAGATAGGTAAAATGAAGACCAGAACACTCTATGCAGAAATTATTTTCAGCCTTTCACCAAGCAACAATGTAAGATTTATTGAACAAATTTCTTTTTTTGCCAGAAAAGCTTGCTAAGATCCACACAGCCAAACTATGTACATGTATTCCTTTAGCACTCTACCTGGCTACTAGTAGAAGTTTTTAATTGTTATTTTTAATAACACTAATGTGCTATTATGGTTTGTAGCTTGTCGGAATTCCATTAATATAAAATAAAATATACTCTTATTAATGTCAATTTATTCTCTTGGTGTATCTAACACAGTAACTGAAAAGGTTCCTTATGTGTAGAGAGAAAGTAACTTTTTTTTTTTTTTCTTTTCTCAGATTTCAGATGCATTTAAAAAGTTCGGCATTTCAGACAGTGACACAGCGGTACTCATTGTGCTGGTTGTGGATGGAGACAAGACTGTAAATGTGGCAGATATAGCATCTCAAGTGGAAGGCCAGCAGGTTTCCCTAGATGAACTCCCCAGCTAACAGACACTGCAAAAGTTAAAAAGGTGTGTAGCCAAAAGAGAAGACTGACATGGAGAAAAGGGACAGTTTATTTAGTTGTCTGATTAAAAATCAACAGACATAATTTACTGAGGATCTGTATTTCTTTAGCGCAGCTGGAACCTTAAGTGGACCTTGATTATTTCTTAGAATATTTTAGTTGAAACAAATTTTATTTGTCACATCTTGACATCACAAAGTTTAAGTCTTCAAATTATTAATGTTGTCAGGGAATTAGAACATAAAAATAAATTCCTAATTGCTGCCTACCATCCAAGTGCTTTTAATTCCTGTTTTTCAGGCAAATATTAATTTAATTAAATATTTCAGTCCTGAGCAGTTTCATAAGCTTAAGTACATAGATATTCCCAGTAGGGATGGTTAAAATAAAAACAGGTTAATTAGCTGTTAGGAGCTATCTTAGGGCATGTATGCTCTTAACAGATTACCATATGCTAAATAAGTATTTTGAAGCGTGTGTCTCCTACATGATAAAATTCAAGTAACTTAAATCATCTTTATCATATCTGTCAAACACATGAGTAAAATCGGACAAAGCATTTAACATGTGGAGCTAAAAGTGCTGCTCTCATTCATTTTCGTAGCTTTCCTTGTTCTTGCAGTTTCAGAATTTGCTTCTGTCCAAATTTTGTCTTGCAGTCACAAGAAGATAGGAATTTCCAATATAAAAATAGGAGAGAGGGGAATAATCTTTTCTTGTGTGCATATTTTTAGAATGTATGTCATCAGGTTTTTTTTCTTCCTTATATATCTTTCCTCTTTTCCTCATTCTTTTTTTTCTGCAGATGTACAAAGTTACTCCACAGGAAGAAAAAATCGGCACCTTATTGGATAGTGTTGTTTGCAGAATGTCAACAAAAGATGTTTTGTGAAAATTTGGAAATAAATTTCGGAGGAAGTGAAGTAGTACTGAGTAGTTTGATGACATCTGAGCTTTAACCAGGCTTGGACACAAGGGTAACCTGAGCTGTGTTCTCAGCACAGAGAGCATGCCATGAAGAATTTTCCATTGGCATTTCGGTCCTTTTTCTTGACAGGGGAGAATTGGGAGTACTTTAAGCTGAACTTAAACAAAGGGCTTGGAAATCCATATTTACTTTTGTCAAATGTTTTGGTAGTCCCACACAAGGTTCAAACATTGCAAATAATTTTTATTAACTGTGCTCTGATTTGTTTTTAGTTTGGCAACCTGATGGATGATATCCTTTTAACAGTGCTGCTGCCAGAAAAGGCATCTTTAAAGCCCAAGTATTTCTGGTGGGCTAGAAAGAGGACATTTTGCATAAACAATCAGCAGCATCTCCCTCTTTGTGCTACTGGGATAGAGTTGCTGCCCACCCTTTGAGAACAGGAAGGGACAGAGGGCTGCCATGCTGGCCAGTGATGGTTTGGAGCAGGGGTATCAGAGATGTGTGCAATGAAGAATAAGGTTACTGTGGATAATGCTGTGGTGGTGGTAGCATCTGACATCCATTGCTGGCTTTACAGAATAAGGAGTGGTGCTTTTACTTCATAACACTGATTTATGCATGGTGATGCTGAATTCATAGAGCCTGGTTACAGGTGCAGAATTCACAGACAAATTTGCACCATAGGTTGTATCCACTTAAATTGGCAGTAGAGTTTACATAGCATTCTGAAAGGACATAAAACTTGTCTTTTTTTGAACCACTGCTAGGAAAGGCCATCAAAGGGAGCTTGGAGAACTGTTGATTTCCAGTAGTCACCAGGTGCAACAGCTGTGAATGTGTATCATTTAATCGCATGCATGCATCCTGTTTAAGTACAACTGCTGTCCTAATTAGGTAGAAATCCATATCGTTTGTTATTTTTGTGCTGGGATATGCATAAAACTATAGCTGTCTGCATTTTTTTTTTCATGTTTTCTGAGTTATTATGATTTGTGTACTTAAAAGATCTTTGGAAGAGAATGCCTCACATTCTTACACATATATTTTGAAGGAGAGGTAAGTCTTAGAGTTGAAATGTCCTATATAGGCCAGTGAACTGACATACAGACCTGGTTTTGTCTGTGTTTGATACAGAAATGTACAGCTTCAGTTTTGCATTTTGATTTCACTTGTCTTCCATTAATTAAAAAACAGTAGTATAAATACCATCCTTTTCTTACCAATCAGACCAATGGCAAATTTACTTAGAAAGTACTAAGGGAGTCATAAGGTTTATCAAAGGATTAGGGACAAATGGCTGTGCTGACTTCTTGCTTTAAAGATGACTTTACAGAATGCATCATCCTCTCTAAAGGGAAATGTGAGACACTAGTGAAAAATGGAGCTTGGAAGGACTTGAGCCTTTAAAACAAAAGTGTGTCACATCAGCCTGTGAGAATGACCATGGAAAATAAGAGACTTGTTTTCCATTTCTGACAGTTCAGTTATATACATGGAATATACCAGATTTACTGGCTGAACTACAATGTTTTTGTTAGTTTTAAATAACAGCAGATACGCTTATTTAAACCACTGCCTTTTTTGAACACATGTAAAACATCTATCTGATCTGTTTAATACAGGACAAATAGTAATAAAATGATCGCTGCATAAAAGTTTTGACACACAAGTTCCAGGCTTGGGTTCCCAGTTTCTGCTTCTCCATCTTATTGGTGTAGAGGCATTAAATAGCTTGTTACTGTTGACATAAGTTACATTATGATTTACCATGAGACCCAAGTGAGTTTGTGGGTAGATTTACAGGAAATTATTTTGGGAGCTGAAGTCTTCAAAGTGTCATTGAGTCAGGCAGATGATTTGGGTCTGTTTGCATTGAAGACTATGCCCTGCAAGACCACAGGTTTTCCCTAGACGTGGTTACATTATCCAAGTTAAATGAGTTATTTACAAAAATTGATAATAAAAGTAGGTTTTGTTTACCCTGCAAAGAGAGAGTTGTCTTTCTGAACACATTAAAAATTACTTTAGATCTCTAATATTACTATTAAAGCAGCCAAGGCTGGTTTCCAGGAAAGCAAAAATTTAAGAAAATGTTTTTTTCAAAACATCTAATGTTCTGCAGCAGTCTCTTCTGAACTTTCATACCTTATTTCCTCTATCACAAGGTGAAAGAGGAAAGCGAATGAATGCTACATCATGGTGTGTGGTCACTTGTTCTAGGTTTCTTCTTCTCTTGGCAGGGTGCATTTGGGATTTTATGTGTGACTTCCAGCACACTAAGGCAATTGCCTGTCCCACAGCCCTGATCACTGGGGGGTTTTGTTTTACTGTCAGAATGAGTAGGTCCCTCTCCCATCTCGTGTATTTCAAACGTATATTGACAAGGAAAGGCCCATCCTTTTGTGTTCACTTGTAATGTTCATGCTACATGTTTTATGACTTCGTCCCTATGTTCTGTGACAATGTATTTAATGCACCAATCATCTGTTCTCTTAAGTATTCCTGTGTGCTGTTCTTCAGGGTGCATCATCAAAGCACTGCTCCCATGTTAAAGCATGCTGAGGTGATGTCTTACCAAGGGTGTCTGCCCAGGCGGTGTGCAGCGTCAGTGGAGGAACACCAGTTCCAGCCACCTCACTGTCTGCTGAGAGCTCACACAGGTGTCTCTGGTGCTACCAGACCTTTGTTAACACTTGTGGAGCTCTTCTCAGAGACATTTCTGTTTATATACTCCTCCTGATTATGGATGGGTACCAAAATGGGGTACACAATACTTGTAAGAATTGTGTTGTATGCAGGTACTACCTAATTACAAATGTGTTTCTGAGTCTGTAAAATGTCTAAATATCTTGCAGGGTGTTTTTTGTTGGTTTGTTGGGGTTTTTTTTTGTTTGTTTTTTTAATTGGGATACTGTGTATTAGTTTAGGCAATGCTAAAGTTTGGGGTTTAAGCTGAGTTTAGGCTCCCAAGGACTGTTGTCTCCAACAGTCGCTGTCCTCAGAACAGCCAGTCCGCTAATGTGTGCTCATCAGGAGCAGACAACTAACAAAGAGTTGAACAGAAACTGCCAAATGGCTCTATGTCCAGGAGGCTTGCAGGTTGTCTGAGTGGGGTTACTTCCCTGAAAATGGGAAAAGTGGGAGTATGAAATGCCCCCATCAGTGATGGGATGGTGTACGTAGAAGCTGGTGCTGCCATAAGATGTTAATGAAGTATGGAAAAGCAAGTGGTGGTTGCAGATAAGTATATACAAGATGAAGACTGAGCCAGCTGGTTCTGTGACAAAGGATTCACAAAAGCAGTTTATTTCATAGTTTTATTCCTGAGTTTACAAAATCATTACCATAAGTTAAAAATAATGGATGCAAGTCCCATATAAACTCTCTTCAGCAACGGAGATGAGAATTCGAATTTTTCAGTGATCTTTTGCTGGCAGAATAGCTGGGTTTGTAGATTATTTTTTTCTATGTTGTTGTAACATGGTAGATTATTTCCCTGCTTATAGTGCATGTTTTACCATGGACTGGGACAGGCAAAATTAGCAGAGGTAGAGATTTGACAGGTTCACAAATGGAAAGTTTGGGTGGACATATAAAACATTGACCAATAAAACAGAAGTTGAACTCTTCTTTCTAGAATATCATGCTTAAAGATTAATATATGTGCAGGGGATAATATAAATGTGTACAGGTCAAACAGTTCTTATTCACAAAATTATGTTCTGTACCTGGTTTGTCATACTGCTTCATAGATTCACTTCCACAAGTAACCACTTAAGCAGTTTCAAGTAAGCTGAAATATATCAAGACCATTTTTTTGTACCTCTTGAGTATGGATAATTACTTCTTTAAATATTTGACAAAGTTGCTATATTGCAGCTATAAGGATGAATCCTTGCTTGACCAGGCTCCCCAGAGTGCCAGTAGAAGGATCATGATGATCACTGTGTAAAGGGTGTGGACTGTAACAAGATCATCTTCATGCTGGTGCTTAAACCCAGAGGTGCTGTGCCAGTTTTCAGTTTTGTTTCCATTAGTTTTCTGTCTGTGAGCACGGAGAGAATGTATCCTGACATAACAAAAAGCAAGATTAAGGTTAAAAAATATTCTTTATTAACAGTTCAGTAGTGTTTTTAATAAAATCCAGAGTGTACATCGAATCATTGACTAGATTTGGGAAAGAGCTCTTCAAACTGTCTGGGGCTAATAAAATAATTTCTATAATTGGAAATGCAAAACATTTACCAGCCATTTGGTATTTCTCTCCCACTGACAGGCACAGAGACTGGGTATGGGCTTGTTAAAGGAAACACAGTGCTCTAACTCCTCACTATTGATACAGATCATTGTATGAGAAAAAACATACACTTTCATTTTGCAATATTATGAAAATGGCAGGGTTCAAATAAAAAATTACCCGTTTCCAAAGCTTTAATCCACAAGAATAAGCGTGTGATCTTCTCTTCCTGTTTTGGCATATTTTTCTGTCTCTGGTTTTCAGAGGGGACTTGTGTCAAGGTATTCATTAGGCAAAGAGAGCAGTCAAGAATAACTACGCAAAGCATATCTGCAGGATTTGCTGCAGTAACATTTGACATTGCTTTGTCACCTTTTCCAAAGGGTTTGAAACCAGAAGTATTCACCTATAGCAACAGATCTCCAGTTATTATCTTCACTGAAAATTGCCTGCTAAGCCCCATTGCTAAGTCCTTGTTCCTGCTGCTTTTGATTTTTTTTTTCTTTTTAAGAGAAAAGAAACGTTTAATGTGCACAGTTACATCTGAACTGGAATTTAAAAGGAGATTAACTAGTTTGTGGTTTTGACAAATTTGTTAGGAAAGGGTCAGATGGATTAGATGTATTGCAGGTCTGGTTCATATCTATTCCTGCTGCTACTATGACAAGAAGAGTAGAGATTACACAAATATTAGCATAGATACAGCTCACGAGTAAAAAAGAATGTTAAACCACAAATTACATATTTAGGCACACTTGGAAGAGAGCTGTCAAAACTGATTCGTTAAAATTGAAAGACTAGGAAATGCAATCTTCAAAAGGGAATTCATCAATAAAACAGTTCTGGTGATGAGCTTTTACAGAAGGTAATTGCAGAATTAGACATTTGACGTTTGTATTAGGACAATCTGTTATGTGTTGCTGCAAATCAAATAACACAGGTCATGATCATTTGGGAGCATCATGTGAAGACCACAGGAAGAATACTCTGCCAATAATTTGATTTTCTATTCCTACCTGAGGGGAATGCAGCTTACCTTCTGCAAGCATTCATGGTGTCTGGGTAATTGAGTTCCCACAGCGTCAGATTTCTTGCAGAGAGGAAAAAAAGCCTTTTTTATCCTCTTGTTTCCTTGCCCAAAATGAGAAAATTTTCTCTCAGTACCAACAAAAAATAATCTTCCTTCCAGGCCCACCAACTTGACCAACAATAATCTCGGAACACTTCTTATGTGTCAATGAAAGCTCTCCAATTAATGGTTTCTAAAGCTGATTTTGACACAGTTCTTCAAGAAATGTCCTTTAGCAGTTCACAAGGCAAGTTATGAGTAATCCCAATGACTGGCTTATTTTAGCTGCTGAGATCTCTTGTTATAAACAGTAGCATACTGCTGAAGTGTTGCCAAATTCATAACAACACAAGTAGTGCACAGATGGAGAGTGGTAGTGATGAAAAATGCAGGATGAGCTGTAACTTAGAATTACTTTCTATTAGATCACAGGCTATTTTAGGGTAAAACTTAGTTCCTTTCTGCAATTGCACTTTGGTTTAAATTGCCTGGAATGAAAATTCAAGCCACCATCACTTACATGTGCTCTAATACTCAAAATTTTTAATGAAAAAAGCAAATGCCTTTTTTAAAAAAATTTATTTTTATAATATAATCACATTCAATAAGCAATATATCACCACAAAAGCCCACATTTTGACATCTAGGGTTAGTAACAAAGTCTTTTGAATGTGATTATTCCCTGATCATCTGGAGTCATTAATTACCAAGAGGCTGTGCCAATGCAGAATTTCTCCCAAGCTGCATGTTGCATGATCAGCTGGGTTAATGGTGGGTTCAGTATAACCACTTCAATGCCCCTGTAGTGATTTCTAGGGCTTGTAAACAAACACATTGAAATTTGCAATTTCTAAAGACAGACCAAAACCCTTTTTTCCCAAAACAGTTTATTGCATCATCTTTAAATTAACTGTATTTCTCATTCAATTATTACTTTCAGCTTATTGTCTCATATAATTGCTATTAAGACAAATCTGAACTTGTAGTTCTGGTGCATTTCTAAAGGCTTTTGTCCTTCCTTCATATATGTCCTGATTACAGCATTTATATTTTTATATAAATAAAACCAGTTCCTTTCGTTTTATTAAACAGCTAGTATTATCCAAATATGCCCTGGACAAAACACACTCCAGAAAATTAAGACTGAGTTTGTTGTCCCATGTGATGAAAAACTGTGTCACTGGAACCAGTGAAGCTACTGAGAACAAAAACTCATTCATCATTATTAGTAATATATTTAATTAAATTAAAACCCAGAAATATTACAATTACTTGGACGAAGAAATTCAGACATCAGTAAAGAATTACTGACTTGAATCAGTTCTAGCTTTTTCAGACCTGACCTGAGAATATAGGAAGTTACATCTATTGGATTCAGTTTCCTTAAATAACATATACTGGGATAGATTCAACAATAAAAGCTGTTTCCTGCTGCAGGAACACTGCAACTGCAAAAGGCATGCCAAGGGGAGCACGGCACTGCCCCAGGATTGCTCCATCCACAGCTTTCTGCTTGGCACCACCCATATGCTTGGCCTCAGCCTCAGCAATAGCCTGCTTTTACTGTTCTGTTTAGGGTCAGGCTTAGGTTTAGGCTTGAGAAAAGCACAAAGCCTAAAACTTCAGGGACATTGCAACTACAAAAGGCATGCAAATGAGTGCAATTCATGTCATCTCCCTACATTTGATGATAATCACTTTATTTCAGAATTTTATTTTTAACCATTGAATTTCTTGCCATTATAAGCCCGCTCCAGTCCATTTGTTTCACTTTTTTCTCTGACTTTGAGATTTCATTTCCTTTTATGAATAGAAATTCTTCATTTCATGTAAGGAAATGAAATCTTGCAATTTCAAATAGTATGAATTCAGCAAGGTTTGGTCCATTTCCCTGTGCTTCGTGTCATCTCATTCCATTTTATTTTTTTCACTTTGGTTCAGAAATTTCAATAGTGAAATCTTGAAAACAGAGAAGAAAATGTAACACACTCTGGACGGGAGCAAAGTGAAACAAACAGACTAGCTAGGAACTATAATGACATGAAATTGAATGGAGAGAAAAAAAATAAATCAATAAATTGAAATCGTTACATCCATAAGACTAATTCAAGGAGCAATGAGGAACACATCAAAGAGAAGGGGTAGAAAATTCTGATGTAAAAAGCTGGAAGACAGAAACTGTAACAATGAGTATTGGCCTATTTCACAAGCAACTAAGCCGAACAGTTCCCCATGCAACTGCCCACTGCCAGCCAGGAGGGACTCCTCGTGTCATTTCAAGGGAGAGAGAAGTTGTGAGGTGAGCATGTTAATACTCAGCAGAAGCCTATTTATCCCAGCCATTTACTGTGCATATTTGCCAATACATATTGCTATATACTCAAGTTACATGCATAATGCTTGTGGGGCTCCACGAAAGGTAAAAAATAACAAATGGACGACGAGAAAGGATTAGAGAGTATTTTATCTATATGAAAATCTGCAGGTTATGATTAACTATTTTCATTCAGCTGATAAATTCCAGATGATTTAGTCATCCCAAAACACTTAGAACAGAATACATCACTGGAAGCAATTTCTCACGCCATGCACGCATTAAGAGAAAAGCCTAAGCACTGCACAGCATTAAATGATAGAAGAAATGTGAAGAGTGGTGTTTTGCTAGTGTTTTTTACGAACACGGTTCTATTTTTAAAACTATTCTAACAGTCAGGCTGCTTTAATGGGAATGATAGTAATAGTCCGTTGCTGGGATAGAGTTCCATGAATCTCCATGGAGTCAGGGGCACGCCGGCACGGCCTCAAAGTGAGACCTTCTGCAACGTCCGCATCCTGCCGAGGCTTCCCCTTGCGCTGCTGCCACCACCGCGGCTGCCGAGGCCGGCTAGGCCAGCCGGGCTGAGCAAGGCTGCTCCGCGGGAGCGATGCGGCAGGACCACAGCTCGCGGCGGGCGGACGGCGGGGAGGGCGGACGGGGCGGGACGGGGGGACGGGGACGGGGCGGGACGGGGACGGATGGGACGGGGGACGGCGGGCGGGACGGGCGGCGGGATGGGGGACGGCGGGGCGGGGACGGGGGCGGGGGGGGGACGGCGGGATGGGACGGGCGGGGCGGGAGGGGGGCGGGGGCGGGGGGACGGGGCGGGACGGGGCGGGGGGACGGCGGACGGGGCGGGACGGGGGGCGGGGCGGCTGCGGGCAGCCCAGCACAGCGGCCGTTGAGGGCCCCTAACAACTACAAGCCCCAGAATGCTCCGGAAGCGCTGGTGTATCCTTCGAACCTGCCAATGAGGGAGCGCGGGGCGCGTCACGTGAGCGGGGCGCGCTTTCCAAGGCCGGGCGGGAGCACGGCGTGGCTCGTGCGCGGTGGCGGTGAGGGCCGAGCGGTGAGCGCGGTGGGACGGCGGCGGCCTCGGCTCGGGCCCTTCCCCAGAGCCCCTGCGTCGTGCCCGCAGCCTTTCCCCCCTTTCCCCCCTTTCCCCCCTTTTCCCCCTTTTCCCCCTTGCGGTCGGGGAAGGGCGGGACCTGCGCGAGCTCGCCTGAGGTGGGCCGTTCGCCGGGCTGGTGAACTGTGTGGAATCCCACAGACCACCTTTTCGGTGGTGCCCAGCGCCAGGATGAGTAGTAATACTAAATTAAACTAAACCACAAGAAGTTTCATTTCAGCGTGAATAGGAACTTTACATCGAGGTGGGCAGAACACCGCAATAGGCTGCCTAGGGAGGTCATGAAGTCCCCTCTCTGGAGATGTTCCTAACCCACCCGGAGGCGTTCCTGTGTAACCTGCTCCAGGTGACCCTGCCTCGATATGGGGTTGGACTACATGATCTCCAGAGGTCCCTTCCAACCCTAAGTGTTCCGTGATTCTGCGTGGCAGTCCCTAAATATGAGAGTCTTCAGAGGGAATTACCTCCTCACTAATTCAGCAGTATCATCAAAGTCTGTGACCCTGTTGTTTGGTTTGAAGGTTTTTTTAAACTTCTTGCATGTCTACTTCTATATTGTCCAGGTACTATGGAGGAAAAAAAAGAAATGTCAGCACATAGCCTGAGTCATTTGACTGAAGAAAAACTGGGTACTTGCAAGAGCAATGGTAGGTGGAGAACATGTTGAGTTATTCTCTATGTGGTATATTCCCTGTTATAGGTTAGGACAGCTCAGATCAGTAGACAACCTCAGTCTGCCTTACATCATGTTCTGTGCACTCACTTCCTTGGATGGGCTGCTGTTAACAGTCTCAGAAGCCTCCTGAGAAGATTGTGGAGCATGATGCAAATCTTGTGTAATAGTGACTGATGCGATCAACCTCTCTTCTGTATATCTAGTCTGAGCTTCTACCTTATCCATCAGCTGCTGACTTATTTAGTGTATATATTAACTAATAAGAAAAGTAATCTTTCTCACTGGTTCCTGCTGTTGTTCTGTGATAGCCTGAACAAGAAAAGAACTGATGAATGGGACAAATGCATTGTTACATAGCTCTAGATTACGTATTCTCACTTATTTTGATTGGAGGCTGTTGATAAGCTGCATTCAATATTGCTGTTACAGCTGCTTAGAAATTATTATTAAGCTGTTTCGTAATATTCAGGCATCTCACAATTATGAACATATTCACAATTGTACCTTACATTTTTTTGGATCTAAAATACGTTTTCCTAAGGTTAAGATTTTAAACTTGGTAACTAAAGCTTTTTTTGCCAGCTGACATCACTCACTAAATTGTCAGAATAATGCAATCGTTTTCATTGCAAATCTGTGCTGTGACAAAATTCTTTTTATAGTTTCAGACTTTCCTCTTCTGAGTGATGAAAAGTTTGATTTTGACCTTTCACTCTCTTCAACAAGGTAAGTTATGTAAGTACTGTAGACTCTTCAAAATGGACACATGTGAGGTGCTGGGCTAAATTATTTTTCTTTGTAGTGGAAATGAAGATGAAGTTTTTGTTGGACCTGTGGGACACAAAGAAAGATGTATTGCTGCCAGTATTGAATCAAAAAATTGCGTGTCTGCTTTTGATGATAAACTCACATGGAGCCCGCTTCAAGGAGAGAAATTTGTGGAAATTTTCAAAGAAGCTCATTTGTTGGCACTGCAAATAGAGACTGGAAGCAAGAACAAGGAGACCAAAATAAGCCAATCAGATGAAGAGGAAAACAAGATTGTAGAAACATTTGTGGAGGACTCAAAGTCAAAGCTGAAGATACTGAGAAACGAAAATATAGAAATAAGTCCCAGGGCTGTTAAACGGGAGACATACTGTGTGCAGGATAGCCCAGCATGTCAGCTGCCACCTTGTTTCAGAAAGCATCGCATAAACTTGGGTCAGATGGCAAAATACATGCTCTTCCTGCTCCTCCTAACATAAGCCCTGTTAAAATTTGTGTGTCTCCAATAAAAAATCCTAGTTTGCCTTTGACAGAGGAACAGGAAACTAAGGAAACAAATACAAAGGCAACTGGCAAACTGCCAATGGCAAAACTATCATCTACTTTTGGAAAAAGCAATTTGTTGAAGATTGACAAGGTAAAGTCAGGTTCTGGGCAACATTTTCTTCAAGTTAAGTCTGTGCTCTAGGAATATTTAATGTGTCTGCAATGTTTTATTTTTAAAATCAAACTTAAAAAAATTCTGATACTTCTCTATCTCTTAAGATCCTCAGTCAGAAAACGGAAAAAAAAAAGAGGGCGGGTACTATGGTAGTAACCAGTTACTTTGTCTATTATGACAATGTAGAGCATTTGCAACTAAATTTCTTTTCCCGCTGTATTCTGGTTTTGTGAATACTGTAATTCTTGGCTTCTCTTTAACTGGTTTCTGACACTGCTGTGATTCTGGTAAAATTACTACACTGTTACACTTTGTGTTTAATTTTACACTTCATTTTACATTTAATGTGTAGAAGTGGCTTTATTTACTGTTAATCCTTGTCAATGGAAATGTATTCTGGGATAGCAAGAAAACAGTTGTGTTAGTGACCTTGTGAGCATAAATCCCAGTCTTCAGATAGAATATCTTTTGGGTTTTATTGCTCTACACTTTATAGCTTAGGTTCTAGAATGTACTATAGATTTTACTGAAGATGTGGTAGGGGCTACTTAAGAACCATCACCTATAGAAATTACAGGACTCTGATTTTCCTTTGTAGTATAAATTTTTTCTTGATTTTTGTGTGCTATAAGAAAAGACATGATCTTAAATGCTTGAACTAGACAAATTATACCCCACTGTCTGAACAGTTTGCATGATGCAGTCTACTGTTGTAATGTCTCACCTTTTGGAAGCTAGAGCAAAGGAGAAGATTAATAAAGGGAGAGTCCAATATAATTGTTAGGTACAGCTGTTACAGTATGGAACACTATGTAGGTGAATATGATTATGATTTGTACTGATAACTTATTACAGAACTGTCCTTAACTTGCTGTCCAAGTTCTGTATCTGGGTTCAAGCATGTCCTACCTAGTACTTGGCAAATATACTCACTAGACTAACTTCAGAATGTATTTGTCTGAAGACTTCAGTGGATTTGGAGGCTTCTTCACTGACTGTTGTCTCTGTTTCTGAATGGAATCAATGTGTGTAAAAAGCTTTATAGTGATTTCTAGAAGCACTAGTAGCTTTAAAATAAATGTTGTGTTGAAATTTGCAGCTCAAGCGAGGAAAAAATGCTAGTATTTCTACAAAAAGAGACTCGAACAGCATGGGATCATCAGAAGAATATGTAATTTCTGATAAATCTAATGTTGCTTTAGATGTCTTTGAGTCTTCGTTCAGTAGCAGTTCCTCAGTGCAAGACACAAAAGTCCTTCCTGCACCAAGTAAGGTAATGGCAAGCCTCCTTAATATGAAAAGAACTTCTGTAGTATTTCTGATGAAAAGAAGTTAATGTAGTTTAATTTCTAATTTAATTTAAAGCTGTTGTGTAAAATGATTTTAAGGAGAAGTAATCAATGTTTTATATTTGCCATTCTTGAATGCGTGCTTTAAGTCTGTAACACATGAATGTACTTAAGAGCAACTACAAATGTGTTGGATTAAGAAGGCATGCCTTTGCTTTGAAAGCACTAGCTGGAGGTAAGTGATGAGCAGTAAGAAAGTTTTTCATGTGTAGTTAACTGTACCATATGAAAATATTGCCATAACTTGCATGAAGGTAGTATACCTACAGCTGTCAGTTGCTTTGAAGTTTTAAATGCTTATTTTAATGCTGGGTGCCACTTCACTGGATCACAGAATTGTTGAGGTTGGAAGGGACCTCTTCAGGTCATCTGTTCCAATGCTCCTGCTCAAGCAGGACCACATGGAGCCATTTGCCCAGGCCCATGGACAGACAGCTTTTGAATATCTCCAAGGATCAAGTCTTGGCAACCTCCTAGGGCAGCTGGTGCCAGTGACCGGTGACCCTTGAAGTAAGAAAAGTGTTTACTGCTGTTCAGAAGCAGAATCTCCTGTGTTTTACTCTTCCTATTGCCTCTAGTTCTGTCACTGGGCACCACTGGCTATTGTCCTTTCAGTTGTTTGTGTATTGGTGAGATCCACCTTGAGCCTTATCTTCTCCAGGCTGAGAAGTCCCAGTTTTAGCCTTTCCTTAGGTGGGAGATTTGCCAGTCTCTTAATCATTCTAGGGGTCTTTTGTTGGACTCATTCCAGTAGTTCCAAATCACTCTCATACTGGGGAGTGTGGAACTGTATGGAGACCTTCAGGGCTCTCAGTACTGAGCAGAAAGCAGGATCACCTCCTTTCACTTGCTGCCAATGATCCTCCTTGTGCAGCCCAGGATACTGTCAGCATTCTTTGCTGCAAGGGTGCATTGCAGACTAATGTTCAGCTTGTCCATCAGTACTCCAAGGGCCTGGCCTGCAAAGCTGCTTTCCAGTTGGTTGGTGCCCAGCATATACTGGTGTCTGGGCTGACTCTTTTTATTCTTTAATTCCTTAAAGTCCAAGTTTGGACACAAACTCAAGTTTGTGTCAGGAATAAAAATAGCTGTTTGCCTTCTAGATCTGATGTTCTAGTTCTGTGTAATAATCCAGCTACAATGATCTGTTGCTAAGAAACTTCATATTTTAAAATGTAATCTGAGTTAAGGATCTCCTCTAAAATTCACAAGTAAAAAGTTACAATATCAAGACAAATAATGGCAAAATAATATGTTAAATAGGGCATTTTTTTGCTTTTGATTCAGCCTGGCTTAAGGAGGGTGACATATCTGAAATGTCCTCGTGTTGTCAGTGGTCTCACAAGAAAGACTACTTCATCATCATCTTCATCATCAGTTTCCAACATGAACTCGAGTCTTAATTCAAGTTTACCCATTTCTCCAATAGGCAAAAAAGGTAATCGCTCTTACAACAGATTTGTGCTACAAATCAATTTTGAAATAGCTATGTGTTTTCTGGACATGGGATTTGGAAATGTTTTAATGGTGTTCAATACATTCAAGCACTAAGAAATATTTTGTATGGAGAATAAATCCCTGTGGACTAAAGATAAGTGTTAGACAGCCATAATTTATAGATTGACTAGATAGTTACAAACCTGATGCCTACATGTGAGCATCTGCCAGAAAGGAAGCAATGCCCCAGGAGTTATCTTCCCTTTATGCATGATCTCCTCTATTATAGCCAAGAACTTCTGATAACTCTGAGCTTGTCTTACTGGAATTAAAGGAAAAAACAAAACACCAAAACAACTGAAATTCAGAAGGAAGGTGGAAGGGATTATTTCACATTTCTGTAAGCCTAAGTAAAGGATGAGCTTTACTCATGCAGATGAGAAACACCTTTAAGGAGATAACACAGCCAAGAGGCTTGTACTGTATTGAGACCATCAATTTGACCATTTCAGTAAGCCTCAAAGGATCAGGAAAATAGTCTTCTAAAAGTACTGACAGATGTAAGGACTACAATTCTTGTACATCTATCAAAATACCAAGTTTGAGCAAATTTTTGTTTTGCACCTTGTTTCTGGGAGATTAATAACATATTATTAAAATCTTAGTAATAACTATTTTATGCAATAGAACTGTCTAATAGGGATTCATCCTGTTAATGAAAGTAACTTACAGACTAAAAGTAAGAACTATAGAAATCTGGGGAAAATGCTTTTGCAGTAGTTTAGCCTCTGGTGTTAATCAGTGTAATTAAAACTATTACCTCCTTGAAAGGCTGCTTAAGGGAACAGGGCCAGCTCTGCTGGGAGTAAATGCTGGAAGTAATTTGAATCTGCAAGCTGTTTTGGCATTCCTTGAAAAATATTCTTTCACTTGATTGCATAATTCAGGAATTTGGTGAGAAGACTATAAAATAAAATTGCCAAAGATATTGAAGAATAAGTTTTCAGTAGTCGTAAGATTCTCCTTAAACTTGAATTATTTGAACCTAAATTTAAATGCTGTAAATTGCTATTTTTCTTTCCTGTGTTAGCATAATTATTCTGCTTAGTCAAAAACTTCAGAAGTATAACTTTCTATTTCAGGAAAATCAAGCATGTCATCAAAATCTAGTGTGAATGGCTCTAAGCTTTCATCTAGTACAAGCAGGCTGTCCCTTGTCAGACCTACCACGGTATCATCTCTGCAGGCTGCCAATACTGAGAAATCCAGGAAGCAAGAGAGGTCAGCTAGTACTCCCAAAATATCTAGTGCTATAAGCCTGTCTAAATCTTCAGCTTCTGCAACATTATCTGAGGCTGCAGGCAGTGGAATTCAGAGACCAAGCTCTGTTTCCAGTCTGCAGCAGCTATGTCAGCAGAATAAAGATGGGAGTTCAACAAAAGGAAGCCTGTGTCCAAAGCCCAAGGCTAGAGTTTTGTCTGTTTCTACAAGTCAAACTAGGGCTCCTGTGAAGACTCAAGGTAAGCACATGCTTTGTGTGACCTGTCTTCTACTTTGGTTATTAAAAGAAGATGTTACCTTGAAGGCTTGTTTTTTGTTTCGTTACACTCCCATCGCCTTTTGGGAAGAAATTAGTATTTAACTGAAAGATAACTGTTATGAAAGAAATAAATACAAATCTGATAGCAAGTAATAAAAGCTTTTCTCTTCAGATTCGACACCAAACAAATCGGCACCAAAAGCTGCACCATCTCTTGGGTTAACATTTTGTGGCACTCCTGGAAGGTAGGGCTTCACTGAAAATTGAATGCACTGAGGCATCCTTCGTAGCATGCACCATGGTTGGTTGTTGCAACAGTCTTCTAAAAAGTTCTAACTTCATTGTCTAGTCCCTTGAGACTTGCCAAATTAGACATGTTGATGCCTATTGGAACTGATTTAAAACATCAAAATCCAAAACTAAACCAAATAACCCCTCCCACTCTATTCAGAAGAGGATTCTTTGCAGTGCTAAATAGACTAAAATAATTTGTAAAAGAATTCTTACCAAGCAAAGCCGCTACTATGCTGTGACTATCAGTCTTAAGGTGACTACTGTTCTCTTACTGACCAAAGGGAAATGGATTTCTATAGTTCGGTAGAATAGTGTTATTCAATCGTTTCTAGAAGGTTTTGGCTAAGCTATGTTCCTCTTCTAGTGCCATGGCAGTCAGCACTCCTATGAAAGCCTCAGAAGATAAGGTCTTCCAGAGTTTTTGTTTTCCTGAGAAGTCTGCCACCATGACTCCTGCCAGTGTGAAGCGGTCTGGCCTACCTACACCTGTCCGTCGGATGTCAGGCTTCCCAGCAGTGACTCCTAAAACTGTTCCAAGAATGGCATTTTCTCCACATGTTGCATCTCTTCAGCAAAGCTTCAGCTTTTCTACCAAAAAGGCTTTTACAGCTGGGTAAGAGAGAAATCTTCATATATGAAATGAGTGTTGTAGGCAAACTGCCTCTTATTGAATTCTAGTGATTACCCTTGGGTTTCAAGGGCCTCTGCTAAATGTTAGAATAAACCATTTAAGCACAGAAAAGCTCTATAGACCTAATAAAAATTTATAACTTGTGACTGGTAAAATGCTGTAAGCCATACTGAGGTGAGTCAATATCTAACACTAAAGAATTACACCTTTAATTTGTATTTCTTGAGGAAGGGAAACATTTAAGACTTGTGCCTGATGATCTGGTGTTATTTTGTTATTGCCTTCTTATGAATGGAAATCATCTGATTAAAATGCATGTTACTTTTAACTTATGTTTTGTATTGTTGCCAATGGTCTGTAAAATTAGTTTTTAAAGCATCAGTCAAAAAGCCAAGGATTTTGTTGACTTGAACTTTATTTTCCGAGCAGCTTTACTTGTTTTAATTCTGGGTTTTTTTTCTGTGAAAGTAATGTTGCCTTCTTCATATTATCTGCCCAGCATCTTCTGACAAGGGCCATATATATGCATGCTGGTTTATTTGTGTCTGGTGGAGAGGAACTGTATTAAAGTAGGAATGATTCATGGCTAGAAGACTGTGTCATGTTACTTAGGTCAAATGTCTCAAATAGTCTTATCTCTCAAGGAAACAATTATTCTGTCTACAAGACTTTATCATACTAATCAGATTACAGCCTCTGGTCCTCCAGACAGTGTCAGTACTTCCTTTCAGCAGTGACTGGAGTGGGTTGCTCAGTGATACACAAAATTAATGCCTCTTTGCTAGCTGTTCCAAGTTTAAAAAAAACAAAACATCCAAAATACCTTGTGTGAAGTTTAGGCTAAATGAAAATGTCAAGTAAGATTAAATTCTTAATACCTTCTTTTTATTGCATGGGTAGGCTATACTTTTTCTGCAGAATGGAATATTTTGTATTTTGTGGGTAACTAGCATTTATTTGGATAAAAACATGGGAAACCTTTTGGTCATTAAAGCTTGGGGTAAAAAAAGGAGAAAATGAGGTTAGATATTGGCATGTCTGTCTTTAGTAGTTAGTGCTGATTAAAGAACTCAATTATTGCTGATACTCTTTTCCCTAGTTCTAAACAGAAACAAGAGAGTAAGACACAGACATCTTCAGAAGATGATACATCTCCTCCACCTGTGCTACCTCTTGTACTTAACTTCTCACCAGAGAAAACTGCTACAGAAGGAGTAGAAAAAGCATTAAAAGAGGTGGAAGTACAAAATGAGCTGGCTGAAGAGAAACAACCTGAGGTAAGAAATGTCAATATATTTTCCTACAAAACTACTAAGTAAAACTGCTTGAATTATTTCAAGATAATTCAAGTAGGGAAACCTCTTCAGTATACATGAAGTTAAAGTGTGTTAGAATAAAGAAATAATAGAATATTCTGGGTTGGAAGGGACTCATCAGAATCATTAAGTCCAGCATCTGGCCCTGCATAGGGCACTCCAGGAATCACAGTAAACACTTGAATTCTGTCAGGCTGCTACTGTGACCACTTCCCTGGGGAGCCTGCTCCAGTGCCCAATCACCCTCAGAGTGAAAAACCTTTTCCTACTATCCAACCTAAACCTCCCCTGACTCAGCTTCTTGATGTTTCCATGAGTCCTGTCACTGTTCACAAGAATGAGGTGATTGGTACCTGCCCCTCTGCTTCCCCTCTGAGGATGTTCAAGACCACAGTGAGGTCTCCCCCTCATCTCCTCTTCTCCAGGTTGAACAGACCAAGTGCCCTCAGCTGCTTCTCATAAGGCTTCCCCTCCAGACCCATCACCATCCTTGTTGCCCTCCTCTGGGTGCTCTCAAATAGCTCAATGTCTTTTTTTATATTGTGGTGCCCAATTGGCTGTAACCATGTGCACCATCTAGTGCCTATATTTAACAGTGAACATCATATGTTCAGTATTTACATTAAGTGTGTTCTCATCTCAAATGCACTGTCAAATACTTGAAGATTGTATATTAAATTTCCACTTTTGGAAGAGTACTGTGAAATCCTTGTAGCTTTAATTAGAAAAATAGTGTTGGAGGACAGTTCATGTTGCAGCCATAAAGCTCCTTCAGGAATTAAAAAACCCCTCCAAACCCAAAACACTGCTCTAACTAAATTCAGTCACCTAAAAGGAGCATAAATCTGCATATAGTGAAGGAGGATTAAACCCCAATGTCCATATAGCAGTAAACTTAAGTGTCAAGTAATTAGTTAAGTGAACACCTCCCCTCTCTCAGGAGTAGTGGCTTCATGTTGAAAGCTGGCACTTGACAGGCATTAAGAAGAAAGACTGAAGTTGTAGTTCTGAAATACTAACCTGACAAAGTGGCTGTTGATTTGCAAAGACTAAGGTGTAGAATAATCTGTGGATTAATTACTTGATGTTATTGCATAAGTTTATTCCTTGTTAGCTTACTTGGTGGCATAAAGTGTGTTCCAGAATTGCTTAGTACATGTTTGGGGCAGTTAAACTGGACAAAAGGATAACTAGAGTATGAAGGTGTAGAGAATAGTTTATATGGCTAAATAACATTGCACAATAATTGTAGTTAAATAATTTGCATATTAAGAGGGTTACTAATCTTCTGTTTAAGTTTAACTCTACTTTTATGTGAAAACCTCTTTTATGTCCCAAGGGATCTCTTTTGTTTTGTCTTACTGCATTTTCCCTGTGATGTTAGCCACTGGCAGAGTAGGAGCTGAGGTTTCTTGCATTGTGTGCGATGAATCCTGCATTAAAAAATACCAAGCTGTAAATTAAGCCTGATCTGTGATTATTACAGCTGTATAAGTGAAATTGATTGCCTCAATGTATGTTAGGGAAACTTAGTGAACAGGGGAAGAAAAACTGTTGTGTTTGTTGGTTTTTTAAAGGCTTTACTGCTAGATATTGGAGCAGACAAATCTTTCCCACACATTTCTGAATGTGAAAGTAGACCTTTGATTGACCTTTCCAATACTCCCGAAATGAGTAAGATTATTTCTCCAAAGCCTGTGTTATCTGGGCAGATGAAGGTAAGTTTTATTCAAATCATCTGGTGCATGTTGTGTTAGCAGAAAAATGTCAACTGGCTGCATGTCCTTGTCTGCAGAGCAGTTCCACAAAACTTTAGGAATTATTTAATATTAGCTCAATATGATATACATAATTAGGTGCTCTTAAGAGAATGTCATGTTTAAAAACAAACCATGTTCTGAACTACAGCTCAGTGATCAATCTGCAAATAGGAAAAGGAGGAGGATGGAGAATTTAGTACTTAAAGCAGTTGTTATAGAATGAAACTGTGAATGTTGTCCTCAGTAGGGTTGGCATGCTTTGTCTTGTTTCACCTTTCTTGCATGCTTTCAGTTCTTGGCAGCAGCTCATTTTAATCAAAAAAGAAAGGATGCCTCTTCTGTTTAGCTCCTCTCCTAATCCTCTCCTTAGCTGGAAGATGGGTGCTATTGGAATCTGCTCTAAACTTTACAAGCATTTCTGTGCAAGTGGTTTTTATACATTAGTGGCTTGAAGGCAGATGCCTTTTAGATCATTTGCAGATGAATTCTGGTAACTATGAGGATGCAGCCTTTGACAAAGGTGTAGTTTGGCTCAACTGTGCATCAGGTCCTTCAGATTTTGTTGAGAGGGGTATTGCAGAAGTCTGGGGGGCATGTTCACAGTTCAGAAGTGCTGTCTTCTGTCTGGATGGCACTGTCACTAGAATATGCATAGTAGTGAAACTTAGAAAAGGCTTTTAGGTTTTTAAGGTAAGTATGGACAATAACCACCTTGTGAAAAGCTTGTGCTTGTCTAAGAATGGGTGTTTTTAAAAACCTGAACACAAAAGCTTGAGTGTGGTGCTTTTATTTGTCTTCTAGATACTAATAGGAGCCCTAAACAAGGAAAATTACTTGAGGGTAATAGAGATTATAGCTGCTAGTTGCTATGCTCAACAGTTGACCACAATAGCTAATTTTACTGTTTTTCTTTCAGCTAATTGATTTGAGTTCTCCTCTTATCACTCTGAGCCCTGATGTAAACAAAGAAAATCTGGATTCCCCTCTACTCAAGTTCTGAATTTGAACTGAAATGAAGAATCCTTACCAACTGTGATCTTTGAAGTGTTTTTGGTGTTTTTCCTCACTTACATAATTTTTTGAAGATGGCTGTAGATTGTCTGATGAACTGCATTAACAAAATAGAATTCTAAGTCTTGATAGCCAGGAGTCAGATAATGGTTTTGTTCATGGATGTGCTGCAATGATGTATTTAAACTATGTTGCTCTAAGGCAAAAAAAATTGAATTTCCAATTAATTAATTGGAAACCTACTTTCTTACTTCCTATTGATTGTCATTTGATTCCTTTCCTCTATGTACAACAAAGTTTTAATTTAAAATAAATAAATCGTTGGCTAAACTTGTACAAAATAACTCTTTACCGCATGTTTTGGGTAGACTTTTCTAGTGTTTCACTATCAAATGCTAGTATGTAGGTAAAAACTAGTGGCCTTCAGGGTGGGTGTAGCAAGTTTGGAAACAAACATTTTAGTGTTGAACACCAGTAGAATAAATCAACAGCACCACCTGAATTTCTGTGATGCAAAGGAAAAGATAACAGATTGTTACTGCCGGATGGTTTAATCGTAGCTACCCCGGCTCGGATAAACTTTGGTTTATTCAGGGATAAGGGAGATGAAGCAATGAAAGGGAGATGCTTTCTTCTGGCTTTCCCTTTAAGTTCCGGGGCCGTGCCCCGTCGCTCGGGGGCAGTGGGAGGGAGCGCTCGGGCCGAGCCTGCCCGAGGGTTGCGGAGGGCCCGGGGCCGCGCCGCCCCTTGCCCGGGCCCGTGGCGCAGGCGCGGCGCGGGCGGAAGCGGCGGCGGGGCCATGGCGGCCCGGGCGCGGCGCGTGGCCTGCGCCGTGTCGGGCGGCGTGGACAGCGCCGTGGCCGCGCTGCTGCTGCGCCGCCGAGGTGCGGGGGCAGCGGCGGGCGCCGGGAGGCAGTGGGGCCCGGCCCGGGCCGGCACTGCGCGCTCGGCCGGCCCCGCGGGCCGCTGGAGCGGCCCCGCGCCGAGCAGGGCACCGCGGAGAGCGGGCACCGCGCGGGCGGCAAACGGCCGTAAAAGGGGGCGGGAGATGTGACTCGCGTTAGCTTGCTGGAAGAGTTTGGGTTAGCTATTACCTAGAGAAAAAACCGTGGCTGTACAGTAACTGTACTTCATTACATGTAATTCATATCTTCGGTAAGATGCAGTTACTAAAGCCGTTCTTGAGAACACAGGGTTTGTGTTCAGGCTATAAGAATTTAACTTTCTACGTCATTCTTGCCTTCGTTTCATAGGCTACCAGGTGACAGGTGTGTTTATGAAGAACTGGGACCCTATGGATGAACAGGGAGCTTGCTCCATTGACAGAGATTGTGAAGATGCTTATCGGGTGTGCCAGAAGCTTGATATCCCGTTTCACGAGGTTTCCTACGTGAAGGAATACTGGAATGAAGTATTCAGGTAGAAACACATTTGCAGTAGCTGGTCTTTCAGTATATTAGTGTGATATTGTGTTACAATGGAAAGTAAGAATGGACAGATAATGAGCAATGGAAATTCGTTGCACTTTTATCAGTGCTAAGAGAAAGCCCTGAATGAAGCCTGTTAAATATTGATGAATTATTTTTTCTTTCGTTTGTATTTAAGATCAGAATTTATATTTTGCTTTTAATGTTAGGGTTTTTTTTTAGTTAGTAGGCAGTTTCTCCTTGTGAATGTGTAGTAATTGCTTTGTTGCGGTTTATTTTTTCAGCTATTGATGTACTGTCCAACCTTGCCGCAACTTGAAAAAAAATTATTTAATAGGGTACTGTTATTGCGTGTGTGTAATTTACATAGTGCATTTTACATAATGTGTGCTGAATCCAGTCTAGCGCAAAATGATTGTGACCTAGCCTTACTTCTTTAAACTTACAACAAATCTGACTCTGTTCTCTAAAGAGGGTGCTCAGATTTTCTGTGAGTCTGTTGCACTTTAAGGAAAGTTCTACATAGGAAAAGCTGAGAGATTTTCGTGGAAGGTAGGACAAGAAGGGGCATGTTGGTATAACAGCATAATTTATCTTTATGCATTGGACATAAATACATAAGCATTGTTACCTGATCCTCATCATCCCCTTTAAGCAGTGCTGTAATTACCTTACATGAGACTGAGGAATAACCTGGGCATGCTACTTGTACTGCATGTTGAAATGACATCCAGCTGAGCACCAAACCTTGGGACAGTCAGTGAACAAAACGGCAAAACAGCTTTTTTCTGGGATAGTTCACTCAATTTTTCCCCTTTTGGTGTAAGTGCTACAAAACGTCTTGGGGTTTGTTAGTACAGTGTTTCCTAACATTCTGTTACAAGTGTTGTGGTTTGTTTCAGAATCCTTTTTTATTTACTGTCATCACTGATCTTAAATTTACTCCTTCTCTGGATCTCTCTTTAAAGAGTTATGTACCATTAAACACCTTTTATCACCAGAACTGTGCTAGGTCTATTCCATGGTTTGTGCAAAGCCTGTTTCAGTTCTTCCTGTCTGAGCAAGGTGTTGTAGGCACTCTTCACTGCTCTTTCTCTGGTTCTGTGCTTTACTAGATGGTCAGAATTGGTGTGAGGGTGGCTTTGTGGTGACTCCTTCATAAAGCTCCTAGGGTACCATAAGAGTATGATGGGAGGCATCTCTGGGTAGACACAGGGGATTTAATTATTAGTATGAGTTGTTGAATTCAGAACTTCTAAAAATGAGTTAGAGGGAATAAGAGGTATCTTGCTTTATTTTCTATTTTTAATATATTGTCACACAGTAAGGAAGAAATAATTGATTCTGTTTCAGATGGAGAAGAGTAAAACCAAGTACTAGGATTGCTGTTCTTTTAAATCCAGTCTGTGCCCTCAGTTCTTCTTGAGTACAGTGGCTACTGGCAACAACCTGACATACAAAACGATGCAGTGATCTAAGGCTTTTTCATATCTCAGGGTAGCATTGTATGCTGGTTTAATTTCATTAATTATTATTTCAGTGTTCTCTAGTGAATAATACTCAGTAATTATGCAGCAGTGTAGAACTACAACAGAACTTCGAGAAATTTAGAATTTCTAGAAGGGAAAGAAAAAAAAAGGACAGGAAAAAGTCTCTAAAATTAAGCCCGATGAGTGACTGCTTGTGGCGACATTACTGCAGCTGAAGTTACTGTCTGTACAGCTGAGACACTCCTGGTGTGTACCATCATACTGTCTCACTGAAAAAATTAAATAGGGTTGTTTAATTCTGAAGGTAAGTATTCTGTGAGAGATGAGTAGGATGTGCACAATGGACAGCCATATCTGCCCAGGGGAATATTAATTTAATAAAGCAGGGTTACAAGATTTTAAGTGATAATTTGACCCTGTCCTCAGTGCACTTTGGAGAAAATCTTCCAAACTTTGGTTTTTTTAACATTAAAGTATAATGGGTATCTTATTTCTAAGAAAAAATGTTTACAGTGACTGGGTCTTCTCTGGGGCTGGGACTCAGCTTTTCATATTTAAACACTGTCCAGTTTCTCATACTATTATGCATGTTAATAATTCTGAGTCTTTGTTTTACAGTGACCTCTTAAAAGAGTATGAATTGGGAAGGACTCCTAATCCTGACATTTTGTGTAACAAGCACATCAAGTTCAACTGCTTTCTGCATTATGCAATGGATAACCTTGGTAAGGCATTTTCAAGTGTCTCAGCACAGTGTGCCATGAAATGCTTAAAGGAAACAAACTCTTTAAAAGGTGGGGAAATACATGAGTTCATGTGCATACTTAACTCATATCTCTGTAGTAGTGTGTCAATAATTGCAAAGTATTTGGTTTTAAGATTGCTTTTGCATAAAGAATCATAGGGTGGTTCAGGCTGGGAGGGACATTTACAGGTCATCTAGTTCAGCTCCCTGCCCTGGGCAGGGACATCTTCCACTAGATTAGGTTGCTCATATGTAGGAACACATTTATTTCAGGGACATGCATTGACCTGACCATTAAGTTTTACGTTCTTAGGTGGTCCTAAAAATACAAAAGCACAAGTGCTGGCATGCTGGTGAATAGTTTGCATTATTTAAATAGCAGGAGTACAATTTTTGTCAGTTCAAGACTTCTCTATAGGTTTTCTTCTTTCATTGCTTTCTGCTTTTCTTACTGTATGTTTGCAATTTTGTTTTGAACTGTGAATTTCAAGTTTGTACCTTTATGTTACATTTAGTTTTTCTTTTCTTAATAGGAGCAGATGCAATTGCTACTGGGCATTATGCCAGGACCTCACTGGAGGATGAAGAAGTGTTTCAACAGAAATATACTAGAAGACCACAGAGGCTTTTCAGAAACCGTTTTGAAGTTAGAAATAGTAAGTTGTGTCTTCATTTCAGGTTTTGTGCAATACATGAAAGAGAAATGTAAACTATATTTGGTGTCACAGAATTGGAGATGTTTGTGACCTTACACACAATGATTACCGATTAAACCCCAGCCTTTGTAGATGGTTGTTTGTGCTAAAAAAGGTATTTACATTACTGAAACTGACCCTGACTTGTCAAGCGTTACATTTTCTTGTTTTAAGAGTCACGTGAATGTCTGATATGTGGTGAGAAACATGCTATACCCAAAGGAAAAAAACCCGTGTGAACTAAAGCTATGCAAAGCTGCCACAGTGATGATTAACTTTGAAAGAGAGGCAGGAGAACATGATTGAAAAACTGCACCAATTTTATTTCACCTGGGTAATCAGGAGATTTCATCTATTTTAAAGAAAAAGGACAAACTCATCTCTGAGCATTGGTAATAACTCCACTGATTGCTCAAATGATTGGTTTCTAGTAGGGTGATTTCAGGGCAAAACCGTGTGTTTCTGAAGAACAGTATACTCCAAGGTATTTGAATATTCATTCTCTCTTTCACAGGAAATGTGAAGGTTGTTTTTGGTTTTTTTGTACTGTGACTGTCCTTGCCAGTGACACATGCACTGTTGATATAAATGAGGAAGTGTCTTTGTAAGATTCTGCATAGTACAAAACCAGAATCTTCTAGATCTTTTTAGAGATGAGAAAATATCCAAGTGTTAGATTTTGAAAAACAAGTAAAATACTGTCTCTAACATGTATTTGAAAATAATAAATCAAAAATGTTGATTGTCAAAGTATTAAAGCAATTTGAACTATTAATGGTAGTTATGTTGAGATGTTTTATGTGTTTCACTTTGCAGCTGTGAAACTCCTTCAAGGGGCTGACCTCTTTAAGGACCAGACCTTCTTTCTAAGTCAGATTTCACAGGATGCTTTGAGGAAAACCATCTTCCCTTTAGGGGATTTAACAAAAAGTTTCGTAAAGAAGATAGCAGCAGAACATGATCTTCATCATGTGCTAAAGAAAAAAGAGGCATGGTAACACCTAACACTCTTTTGATTTGTATTTCTCTCTAAAACAACTTTCCTGAACTTTTTGAACTTTTTAACCTGTGACAACCCATCCATTTCTGATAGAAAAGAATAATGTAATAGGTTGGGAAGCATTTTTCATAGCTGGCTACTTCCTTAAATGTACTTCTAGGAGCTGCGGTTAGTTGAGTATTTTGGCTTGCAGGTATTTTGGCTGCTGTTGTATCTCAGAAGAACTAAGATGAAGGTGAATGTGTAGGATGCTGTAAGCCTAAAGGAAAGCACCCTCTTATCACAGCAAGGGGAACTTTTCTTCTTTATTTTCCATAGCTTTTAAGAGCTTCTGCACTTATAATTCTCATTATGTCTTTAGAAATTGGATCATACCGTTTCTCCACAGTTACTCTTTAAAAAAATAAAAAGGTTATGTTCCTCTGAGAACTAAGACTTCATGAGTTGGTCTTAAAAACTGTAATGCAGGCAGTAGTTATGTTGTTTATGCTGCCTTGATTGCTTTTCATGCTTATATTCAGCCTCAGTAAATGGTTGTTGAAAAATGTCTGCAGTAACTGGAAGAAGGAAAGCCTATTTGGTTCTGAAAGTGATTTTTCCCAAGTGATTGACCATCACTGTATTTTCTTGTTACTTTTGTACTTTAGTATGAAAGAGATGTCTGTTTTTAATATACATACAGTCTAGTCACCAAGGTTAATGTATTGAATAGATGTTCTATTTCCTATTATCCCTCTTATTTCTGTGCTTACAGCTCTCATTGATTCTGTATAGAATTAGTTTACCTGTGTTGCAGCAGATGTTTTGGATTTGTTTATGAGAAGCCTAAGATAGTTTGGGATACACAGGAGGGAAAAAAATCTTGGACAGGTTAATAGATATTATTTGAAATGTTTTTCTCTTTTTTGTATTCAATTCCATATTTCTTTTTCAGAGTATGGGAGTCTGTTTCATTGGTGAAAGAAACTTTGAGAATTTCCTTCTTGAGGTGAGCAACACTAAATCATTGACAATCTTTGTTTCATTCTGGTGATAAGTTTTTAAAATGCTGTCTATAGAAAAATCTCTAGCAGTTTGTGGCCCACTGTAAGTAGCAATGTCCCACCTTTCTTTGCAGTCACAAGCCTACTTAGATGCTGACACCCCCAGCCTATAGGAAGTATCTTGCCCCTCTACCAGCTGTCACTCATTTTCTGGAGCAAAAGAAGTGAACATGCACTCCTGTGCCTGCCAAGTTCTGACAAATGGTTGGAATGTGAGAGGAACAAAGTGCTGGATCCTGCTGTCTCCTCACATATGTTAGGATAAGGGAAGGGAAGCCTAGAATTACTTCTCATAGGGACTGCCCTTCCTGCTTTTCTCTGAGAGCAGCATCAAGGAAGAGTCAGTAAGCTGCTTGGGCAGAGTTTGCTTCTCAAAGAGTTATTTTTCAGCTTCAAGAAAATGTAGTGACAATCTGAAATACACCGTGAGGTTTCTTGGGCTGTCTGTGACTAACCTCTTCCTCTTTGTTAGTATTTGGAACCTCAACCAGGTAACTTTGTTTCCATTGAAGATAAGAAGGTGATGGGAAGACACAAAGGTAATTGGCTAACCCACCTTAATAACTTACTTTTGCATAAATAGAACAATACCACTTATGTGTGGAGGGACGGATTTTGGGAAATTCCAAAGGAGTCTACAGGTTTTGCTCAGTTTGCTAAACTGTGGAAAATTTGCTGTATACAGTAGTAGAGCCTTGAACTACAACTGATTCTTGGTTATTTGTTCCATATTGCAAGACAGTAAATAATTGTTAGGGTTACTCTGTCGATACTAAGTAGTTTTTATTTTAGTACCAAGATACCACTGTTCACTTAATTCCTTCAAAATGACTGTGCTTCCATTTCACATTCTTTAGTACCTAACTTTTGCAGAAGAAAATGCACTTCAGTGATGCACAGCAGGGCATCATCAAACATGGGCACCTTCACTTTTTCTTTTTCTCTTGTGTGTTCTTCCTTTGCTGTCCTTCATTCAAGCTGCCAGAAGTGAGTTCCTCTCCCAAGTAATTTATGATAATAGATTGTTATAGTGGTACATAAAAGTAAGGGAAACTGGCCAGACTGAATGGTAGATAACCCACAAACTGGAACTGAAATAAATAAATGTATGTCTTTTATAAGACTTAAGAATGCCATGGTTGAAATGGATTAATTTGTAATCTTTAGTTTGTCTTTCAGGTACAAATGAAATTTCAGGTAGGTGTTAGTTTAGTTTGTGGCTGGCCCTCTTCTCTGAGACAGCTTGGCTTATTATTCTTTGTTTAGTCCCGAAGTTTTGGGGAAATGATTTTAATGTGTCCTTCTGAAAGTAGGAGATGAAAAGTTGCTAGCAGCATTCCATTTTCATATTTGTTTAGGTTGGTTCCTCTTCACAATAGGCCAGAGGGCTCGGCTGGCAGGCCTCAAGGATGCTTGGTTTGTTGTAGACAAAGATGTCAGCACTGGAGATGTCTTTGTGGTGAGTTAATTAATACTGGGTTTGCAGATGACTAATGTATGCGTTTTGTGACTGCTGCTGTATGGAACATGAGCCTAACCTGGCAGAAATCTTAGCTTTACTCTTGGAGGAAACAAGAACCAACTAGCATAGCATGAGCAGATGTGAAACGTTTTTTCCAAACAGGCTTTTCATGAGCACCAGCTTGTTTTGGATTTTGGCATAGAGCTTTTCCAAGCAAAGGGCAAACACTGAAAAGAATCAGCCAGTCTCTGAGCTCTCATTTTCTACTCTAAAGCACGAGAGTTTTGTCTTAGTTATTATGATGTGGTTTATAAAATGTGTGTTATCTTGGTTTATGATATATTGCTGCTTTATTCTTCTGGTAAAAGAATGAGGAGCCAGTGACACAGTTTTATCGTTCTGAAGACTGAGGCAAAATATATATGATAAATAATAAATATATGAGGTGATGCAGAGTTCTGCAGCTTCCTAGCACTGATAATATTTCTTCCTGTTCATGCATTTTAGTTATTCTTCCTGGATACTGATGTGATTATAATGAGGTGTTCTGCTACTTGTTGATGTTCCAGTGCAGGGGACCATAGTCAAATGAGACTTGAGAAGAAACAGGAGCACTAAGAAAAATTTTTGTATCCTGTACCAAGCTTGTCAGAGGCACTGCCTTTGCTGGGGAGGTTCACTTGGGAAATTGGAAAAGAGGGAGGTAGCATCTTGTTGATATGGGATAAAGAAGGTCAGATTTCTGAGCTCAGCCTGAAGAAGGCAGAAATGCAATTGGAGGGAAAAGCATACAGGAAGAGAGATGTGTAGGGAGTAGAAAACTGTAAAATCCTTCAGGCTTGCTTTAGCTTAATTTAAATGCTAGTAAGTGTTTGCTTTCTTGCTCATAATTGTCTTCATTTTGTTATGGCTTAATGCTTCTTCTGTATTTCATGCTTCACTTTGCAAGTTACATGCTCTTTGGCAAAAACTTCAGCAATAAATAAACGTATTTTAAGGCCCCATCAAGAGATCACCCTGCTCTGTACAGAGACCTCCTGCGGACAAACCGGGTGCACTGGATAGCAGAGGAACCTCCGGCAGAGCTCGTTAGAGAGAAGATGATGGAGTGTCATTTCAGATTTCGGCACCAGATGGCACTGGGTAGTCAAACCTTGTTTTTCTTTTGTCTTTCTCAGTTTGTGAAACTCTGGTAGTGTGTTCATGTAGTTCTGCAGTAATAGTGGATAGGTTTTGGCTTCGCCTTCCTGTTCCTGCAGTGCCTTACAAAACAATTCTGTGCAGCAGTATCTTGACTTAGATCTGTTCAGCCTTGGTTTTCCTTCTTTGATAGGAACATAATGGTTAACTGTCAGGTGTTTGATCATTTTCTGCTCTAGTGCCTTGTGTCCTGACTCTAAACCAAGATGGGAGCGTGTGGGTAACACTAGTGAAGCCAGCAAGAGCTATCACACCTGGACAGGTAAATTGAAGTTGTTTTCCTTCCATTTTAGTGTTTTATCTTATCTGGCTTATAAAACAGAGTAGCTTTTTTATTAGCTGGAGCAAAGTAATTCATTTATTTGCATGTAAGAGTGGTTAGCTCTGTTTTGACTATTTATAAACTATTTTGGGGAGATTGTTTCTAGTTTTAAATGGTCTGTTGCTGGAAACATTCCAGCACAATTCATTCTGCCTCAGTAACTGAAGAGTTTTGAGATAGCCTTGTAGAAGTTCATGATGAAATTTCCACCACCATGTTTATAAATTTGCACTCATTTGAGCCTACAAATCTTCTGTAATTTTGGGGGTTTTGTTTGTTTTGGATTTTTAAGATTTAGACAGAAGAAATGTAAATTGCTCACTGTCCAGCAGGTCTTGCACAGCCTGCAGTTGCTCACCATGGTTTTTGCAGCTGCTAAAAGGACTCTCCCTGTGTTTATCTCCTAGTTTGCTGTGTTCTACAAGGGAGACGAGTGCCTGGGCAGTGGGAAGATCCTGAGGATGGGTCCATCAGTGTATACATTGCAACAGGGCAAAAACCGAGAGGAGAGTCCAAAGAAGGAAGAGATTGACAAAATAGAACCAGTAACATAATGCCTAGGATTATTTATTGAAGGACTTTGGAGAATTTGCTGCCTGAGAACAACGAAAGCTATAATAAATGTTGTTCTTAAGGCCAGTTAACCTGAGAGTCCCAGCTCTTGATTGTTAGCACTGAAGCAGTTAAAATCTAAAGCCAGTCTGGTGCAATTTTGATGGACTTTATGGTGCTGTTTACATTAATATGTATCAAGGGCTGTCCTAAGGTGTTCTGTAATAATAGTTCCATATGCAAGAATTTTTTAATACAAAAATCATGTCTGAAATAATAAATCTTTTATCTCTTATTGTGTAAGTGTAATGCTTTTTTTCCCCCCTTACTTAAAGGTACCTGTCCCTAGTAAAGTACACGTGCACCTTCACACTAAATGTATGTTTGTGCTTTGAACTCTGGAAGAGGAATGAATGATGTTTAAGTTCAGCATTTGGAATGAACTCCAGGCAACAGATACTTATTTTTCATTTTGCATAGTTTTATAAAACATGCTTTGGATTATTAAACTATATTCAGTAGTGGCTTAAGATGTTTACTTAAATCAGAATTATTTAAAAAATTTAGGGGCTTAACAGTCTCGATTGTTAAATGTTTTCACACAACTGACTAATTTTCTGATAACTGCTGAGGTCTGTGGCTGTTTGGTGTGTCTCCTGGAGAAGAGAATGCACTGTTGTGCTTGAGAAAAATGCAAATTTGCAGGGATTTCCTTATTGTGGATCAAGTTCAATATAGACGTGATAACGATTGGATATTGCCATGTCTCAAAAAGGAGTACTCCTAGGAAGAGCTGAATGCCCCATCGAAATTAGTTAGGTTTATAAGGATTTATAAGGTGTATATTGAGGATACCCCAAGCTTAAAATAAAACTTCATTGTAGCAAGTTAGCAAAAATTGTTCCTGTCTTTCAGCATGGTAGTAGAAGGTAACTGTTCCTGAAGTACAGCTGTGCAGGAGCAGGGCTTCCTGGTACTGTAGAATTTTGAGATATTAACTGACAGTGAGATTCCAGGGTTGCTGAGAGCTGCTGAGCCAGTGCCTCATAGCGGGAAAGGTTAACCATGTCCTGCTTGTAGCACAGCTGGCATTGGATGCAATGAATGTCTGCTATAGCACCTGCAGAACAGAGGCTTTTTAATATATTCTCTGCTTCCTTCTTTGAGCATCCTTACCTTTAGACACAGCAGTAATCCAGGGTGGCTAATGCTGAAAATTCAGAAGCCAATATGCTGATCTTTGGTGGAATCCTCTTCAGAAATGATCTCTATTCACTTTATAGGCTCAGAGAACTTTGATTTTTATCATGAGAAGTGAGCCTCATGGTTCTCCTGAAGAATCCTCATCTGAGGTAGAGGTGAATGTTGCCAGACTCCTTGTCTGAAAAGGGTGGAGGCTGCAGCTCAGCCTCTTACCATTATGGCAAGCAAAGCTCTTTGACATGGTGAAGTGATTGCTGCTCTTGCTCCCAGTGAACCTCACCACACTGCTGCGAGCTAGGAGTTAATGGGCATTTGTGAAAGTCAAATTGCAAATAGCTTCTTGCAAGAGGCTGCACGTGTTCAGCAACACCACACGTGTGTTTACACCAGCATTTCCAAACAGCTTGGAAACAGGGAGGTAAAGGAGTGAGGTGAGAGCAGAGGTTGGTGCTGGGGTTAGGCAGCCATGTGCCCTACAAGGGACTGTCACTGACACCACTGCTCACACAGCCTTTGCCAAGGCTGGAATTTCGCCAAGATAAAGCTTGAACAGAGTAAGAGCAGTCTGGCAGGTCAATTTTTATATCTATTGCAGAAGATTGGCATCAACATGATTTTTAAAATTTAATCACTTCTTTTCGATCATTTCTTCTCCCACTTTGGGAAACAAATTGCAAGCAGGGGATTTCACTTTCAATTTGTCATTAAGCTTTTCAGGTCTTGAAATACTTGGTTTTGAAGACTCACATGCATAACTATTTAGAAAAGGACTTTTTCCCTCCAAAGTTGAAAATGTGATAACAAGATTAGGATCATGTAACTGAAAAACCACAACTCATATCAGCTAAGGCTGGGTCTGAAATGAAATCTCTGTTGTGCCCTGTGAATACATTTGAAACCTGTGTTTGAGTGTACAATGGCTGAAAAATTGCACTCCCAAGTGCAGTTTTATTCCAGAAATGCTTGTGTAAAAAACGTCTTAATTGCACTCCTGGTTTTGCTGCATCTTGGCAGTGTTCCTACCCCAGCTGATGCTGGAGGACAGAAGTGTCCCCATGCAAGGAGAGTAGGGCTGTCCTCTGATTCTGTCTTCACCTGGTTAGGATCTTTGGAACATTGAGATGTTGCACAGGTGTGGTGAAGGCTTTCATTTGCACTATGGCAGCACAGTATTTACAGTCCAGCAGGAACAGCATTGGCTCTTAGTCTTTGCATTGGCTTTTAGGGCCGATAGAAGCTGTCATCCTCCCATTTCAAAACAGCATTCACTCTCTTTAGCTGCTTTCTCCCTTTAACTGCAAACCACAGGGAACAAAGCTGCTGCTGTTTCTATCAAGCTTCATCTATCCCCTTTCTCCTTTTTAGAGTAGGTCTATAGTATACTTACAAGCAAAAAAACCAAATTTTTTTTGGATGCAGCATTTAAATTTGTACTTTTATATATGTGAATATTGAATCCAGCTCCTATGGACAAGGCTGAGCTCTCCCTGGAAGCTGGGAGATGAGTGTGTGCAGACTCCTCTGCAGACTCTGCCCTGGAGGCAATGAGATGGGACAGGAGTGAAGGTTCACAGCACAGCCTCTGCTGCTGGGATTTCAGGATCATGCTGTTTCAGAGTAAAGGATTTCCCCTTCCACCTTTATTCCGAAACCAGAATTTTCTAACCTCCCTTTGTCCAAGAACCCTTTCAGCTTGGAGGCTTAAGCACAGGAAGGGCCGGGGAGGGTGACTGCAGTCCCTGCTTTGGGACCATGTTGGGTTCTGCAGCCAGGGATGGCACAATGAGCTGGAGGGGGATCTCAGCGCCATCAAACAGCCTCAGATTTAATTTTAAAAACGCTTTCTCTGCGTTTATGTTGACATGCTTTAAAGCATTGAATGAAATTAACTTATCTATGATAAATGTGATAACACCAACGTGGTGTCAGTGATGCAAGGAAGTGATGTGCCATTTTCAGTTTCAGCACCAGGAGGCATCAGGGCATCACGGTCATCCCTCCCACCGTGGGCAACATTGCTTCGAGCTGTTGGAAGTTAGCACATCTGTAACGGAGTGTTCCCGTTTTGTTTTAGATTTTTGCTGAGCCAATCCATGGGAAGAATTGTCCCTCAGTGGGTTTGCTCACAGCAGGGATAAAACTGCCCAGGCACATCAGCCATGAGCTGGCTGAGAAGCAGCACTTTTTAAGAGCCAAGTTCTCATTGGGGCTGGGCAGAGACCATGGACTGCCCGAACTCAGTCTCTTTTCCCTGTGCCAGACTGTGCAGGTCATTTGTTTCCTGGTCACTCTCAAATTTCATCTGGTTCTTGAATGGGTGGAGGTAAAAGGGAGATTTCTTTTTCCTCTTGAGAACTAGTACCAGATTCTTACACTTTGAACATGTGAGGGCTCTGATGAACACTAACTTTTGGGGTTTTTCTTTTCTAAAATGTCTTGGTTTTTACTACAGGCATAGCATCAGCTACAGAAACTTGAGAATGCAAAAACGTTAATGGACTCCTCATTCTATACAGGTTTGCGGCACACACAGTAATTTCTTCAATACAAAAGAGCTTCAAACTCATTCTGCAAGTTTAAGGTCCTAGACACAATGAAATGCATGGACAGATACCCCTTAAACAGACCCTACATGGAGAAATTAAGCTTTTTCGGGTGCTGCCTCACTCTGGACTTCGATAATTCAATGGCACCTTTCCCATTCAACAGCACCATCTTTTGAGGAGACTCCCAGCAAAATACCAGTCTTTTGGTATTTTACAATTGTAATTTTGTAATTTTGTAATTTAAAATTACAGCATCTTCCTGTGGTGAAAAGCAACAGAAGACCTACTTCCAGTAAGAAGATTCATCAAGAGAAAAGTGACCTGACTATTCTGTCATGGATTTCTCCAGAAGTGCTGTGGGGGCTCATGACAGAAATTCCTCTGGTGCTTTGCGTTCCTGCAGGCCTCTTGGGTTTGTGTCTCTGGGGTTGCATGAGCTGGATGCAGTCTGCAAGCAGTGTTGGTGGCAGTTCTGGCTGGCGGATAGGACATCTGGGTTGTATCAAAAAACTTCAAGTTGGACTCCTAGACAAATGGTGAATGCTTCCTTTTTCCCAGGAATGCCCCTGGGGAGGAGAGACTCAAGTTGTATGTACCACTGACTTCATGGGAGCCAGCTGGTGCTTCCCTCTCTGCATCCAGTTCTTTTTATTTCAGTGAAATTTGATCAGAGCAGAGACAGGAAGTTCAGCCATGTCCTTGGGAGCAGGGAAGATGCCCCATGTCTCCTCTTCCCTTTGGCAGGTACTGTAGAGATTTCCTCTGCCTCCCAGTCAGCTGTGTTCTCCAGAGCTGATGAACACCAGCACAGCAGGAAAATCCTGGGCTGTGCCCACTTCTCAGTGCAACACAGGAAGAGAGACTGAGTTAAAACCAGTGATGGAACATTTCTTTTCTCATTTGAAGGTCTTCAGCGAAATTTGCATCTAAAAAAGGGCAGCACAGATCTCTTTGGAAATCTGTCCGTCTCAAAGGCTGCATCCCCAGCCCTGCTGCAGCTCCTGCGTGGTCCAAAGCAAACTCAGCTGGTCTGGTATGGTCTCATTACACTGGATGAGGCTTTGTATGAAACTATAAATATCAAAGAAGGATGAATTGTAAACATAAAATGGACTGGTATGCAAAAATAGGATAACGAGCCATGTAGCATCTTGTGGATTTCAGAGTGGTGCTGGATTAAAGGTAGTTTTTATTTTAATCTAGTTCCTAAACTACTCTTCACACATTTTTGTCTCTCCTCTCTGAGAGTACACGAAGGACTCTATAGGCCATGTCACACCAACAGCTCCATGGCTGCTAGCAAATTTGCTATATGTAGTAAAACTGTGTGATCAATCTGTTACAAGTCTGAAAGCTTTCAGATGTGGCTTTTAAATTGAAAATCACTTTATGTACTGTTAGTACTTTAGAACACCTTTAGAAATAAATCAGGATCATCTACACTGGGTTTAAGTATTAAAGGTGTTTTATGGTATAAGATTGTTCCACTGAGTTAGTTTTACACCTACCTTTCAGGGTGAAGGAGACAGCACAAGAAGAATCTGTGAACTGATCAGTAGCCAGGCGTTATTTAAGACAACCATTTCATGGAGCAGAGACTGTCCTCATGTGGTGTGTCTCCTCTGCACTGTAATGCAACAGCAATGCTTGAACTCCAGAGCAAGCAGGGGAATTTGATACTGAGAGGAGAGCTGACACTGATGACTTTAAAGTTGGCTCCCTGCAAGCTGCCTTCTTTCTGAGGCCATAGGAGAGCATCACTGATGGATCAGGAGAAACATGTAAGTACTGTTGAAGCACAATAGATTGATCCTGGGAATTAGAGCAGACAGCTCTGCTCCGGTGCTTCTTGCCACAACTGTCCAACCCTTTAATGGCAATGGACTTCCTGTAGCTAATGCTGCTGTACTGACCACCTGCCAGGAAAAGCCAACCCAGGGGAGGCTAGGCTTGAACCTCCCGTGTTAAACCTCCTAAGAGGCATGTTTAACACAGATGGAGCTTGCAGAAAATCCCAAGGGTGTGTCTGTGTATCATCACAGAGGCAATCTAAACACTCTGCAAGAAGGGGAGTGCTTTGTTGCTGGCCTGCTCCAGCAATGGAACAGCCTTGACAGAAGCCCCTTGGGGTTTACCTCAGTTGAGATGGCACAGGGAAGTGATGCAGACAGATGCTTGCAGACCTGCCCTATCACTGAGTGAGCAAGAAAGAAAATACACAAGCTGCTTTTGGGTTGTGCTTGGCACAACCTAGATAAGATCAGCCAGGATAATGTTTTTCCTTGGACAAGCCAGTGGAGAAAGCTGTGTGTCAGGAGTGCTTTGATGGCAGCTCGATCCCTCCTGACCCCCTGCTCGCTCCCATTTGTTCAGTTGTTTGTAGTGTAGGAACCCTAACCCCTGAAGCCCCTAAGCCAACTGGGCATTTCCCTGATCCTTTCCATCCCTGAAACCTGTGCATCTGTAAGTGAAGGAGTTCACCATTCTAGGCGTTTCTGTTTGTTTTATTCAGGAAATAAACATGTAATAAAAGGTATTGATTTTCCTAAAATCAATGTCTGATTTACTGTTTCCCCTGGAAACTTGTTCTCTTTGCTGGCTCCCAGCTACAGCGAAAAATTTGAGTTTGAAGGAGCGGATACTCTATTCAGAATTATCTTTGAGCAGAGGGATGGCAGCAGCAGATGTCTGACCAAGGCAGAAGGTGACACCCCAGCACAGTACAGAGCTCTGGGGGGCTCCTGGGGCACTTACAATTGCTTTGAAGTATTTAGAAGACAATCACGAATTAACATAGTCTCTTTGCCACACATGTGTCAGATTAATCTAATTTTCTTTAATACAGTGCCTGGCACAGTGGATAAAGGAGCAGCAGCAGCAGATGGAATATGTCTTCAGTAAATGGTACTGCCCACACTCTTATTCTCATACACAAAACACTGTCAGTGCAGCTGACGTTAATCAGTGTGAGGTAGGTGCAAAACTTGCTTGGCAAGAAAAGAAATGTTACAAAAACCCTCTTGGGGTTAGTTTTATTTGATATTTTCATTCATGGTTTGAATGATGAAATAAAAGATAGCTTGTAAAAGTTGCAGATCCTGCCTCCAGGCATCCTTATGGACAGGACTAAAATCCAAAATAAGTATTAGAAACCAGAGGATGGATCCAAAAATCAATATACTATAATGGAAAATAAATCCAGTACAAATTCTCACTTCTCTTTTAGGGAGAAGTGAGTTGCACATGTGCAAACAGGAGCATAAACGTAGGGCAGAACCTCTGCAGAAGAGGCTGTGAGAGCTAAATGCTTCCCAGACTGCTCCTGGTGCTCCAGGTGGTGTTGGACAGTGGTGATATCTCAGCGGGGCTGCTGAGGATCTCCTTCCTGGGATCCCCCCAGACCTGGGCAGGAGCATCCTCTGCAGCTGAGCAGGCTGTGCCTAAGCATGGTGTAAGGATTCAGACAAACTAACTCATTATCCTCAGAATGCTACTGCAGGCTATTGGCAATTCTACTGGAATTATTGTTTAGGTCTTTGAGACAGATCCTGAGTATATTTGAATATATTTGAGTATAGTGAGTTGTTGAAAGGGCTGGGCTACATGACTGCTTATGTTTCTGCAGCCTTACCATGCCATGCTGCTGCCAGGGGTGCATCTCTTACGGAATTTTTTTCTACGATTTGCTTAGGCCAAATATCATTGTAAAGATTAGGACAGGAAAAGTTAATGAAATGAAGATTTTAAAAATTATTTCCTTTTTTTGGGTCTTGGCAGACCTACTGCTTGCATTTTGTGGACTGCTCTGGTCTCTTCTCTCCCTGCCACCACAAAAAAGGTTATAGTCGACCTGGTAATGGGTTGAAGAAGGGCAAGAAGGAAGGGTAAAAGGTACAGCAGTGATTCTCACAAGGAACACTTACAGAGATCCAAGCTGCCCAGCTGGAAAGAGATTACTCAAGTGCTCTAGGACAGAGCCTGTCTCTCTCTTTGACCTGAAGAAGGTGACTGAGACATGATTCTTATGGCCTCTCCTGCTGCCAGCAGCAAAGGTGTCCATTGTAAGGGATGGGAATGAAGATGAAGGAAGAAATTTTTATTGCTACTCGTGACTGAATGAGGCAGCCCTCTTGTACTAGAAGTTTAAATGGATCCAACCAACATAAGAGATGTATGAGGGAAATATATGGGTTGCTGGAGACAAGCACAACCCCTCCCTCTGGGAAGCCCTGAGCTGCAGAGAGCTGGGGGCTGTGGGCCCTGCTGGGGCCACCTTGCCATGTAATGTGTGGCTGATAATCCTCTTTTCCTAAACATATGCTGTAGGTCGCTACTGGAGACAGGATCACAGACTGGTCTCTCCCTTAACTAACCTGCTTATGTGAAACCCTGAGGCTTATTTCTGCTTCTCCACAGAATGGTGAACTAATACTTGAGAAAAAACTCAGTGTTCCACCAAATAATGCACTTGTACAATAAATTTTAAAACAGTTTCCCTTTGGGATAATTACTTGAGTTCATTAAGCGGCAAGTTTTGGCAGAGCTGTTTCCAAACTGAAGATCCTGAAGATTTGATTTTGCTCCTAAATCAGTGACCAGGCTTTCTCCAGCTGTCTTTACACTGGCCATTTGACGCTGAGAAATATTTTTATTTCCAGAAAGCTGACAAAACATGTGCAGATTACAGCTGTGCCTTGTGAGATGCATGAATGAGGATTTGCACAACAGCCTGGAAAGGACTGAGTGAGCAGGACCTCAGGTGGCTTGGGAGGGCCAAGGAGGGAGCGCAGACCCTCTGAGAAGGCCCTTGTCACTCACTGCAGGCTGTCATGGGCTGGGCTGGCTGCCACTCCCCTCGAGCTGCTCTCACACATCCTTTTCTAAACCTGATGCGTTCCTAGTGATATGCTTTGCTCCAGGTTAGCAGAGGGCATTTCTCTTCCATGGACCATTTCCCACGTCTGAAAAATTCCGCAGGTTTGGACTGAAATGCAATGCACACTGTGGTATTCTGTGCCAGGGCTGCAAGGGGGGTGGGCATTGGCTGGCTGGTGCTTTACAGCCTCTGCTGCCTCAGTGAGATATGGGTACCTGTAGGTTCCTGCTAATCCCCATGAAATGCCATTTGGACCCTCATCATCTGCACTGCACTTAAAAATAACCACCAGAGGAAGAACACAAGTTCAAAAAAATTCCTTAATTTATTGTAAATTCTCCTTTCATCTGTGCTGCAATTCCAGTGTTCTGCACATTAATAAATATACATTTGTTAAAAAAACCCCAAAACAACAAACTTCCAGTGTCTAATCTGCCATAAAGCTTTTAAAAAGTCATAAAAATAGGTTTTAATTTTTTTGTCATTAATATAACTGACCCTCATTTACTGCGAAATTCTAATCAAAATAAAAACTACCTACATCTCACTGGGACAAAATATACATACACAGATGTAAGAACAACTAGCATGGGTTATACACAATGCCTGAGCACACAGCCAAGTGCCAGACCTTTAAAACATTCAATTTTTTTTTTCTGTCAGAAAATGTCACACAGTATGTTGCATAATTTTTAAAGGAACAGCATCTTTCCTCCCTCTCCCTTCCAAAGGCCTCCTTGATACTTTGAAAATGCATAGGAATACAATGAAACCGATATTACAGTATACAGATTCTCATTTTTTCCTCAACTCCTGCAGTTTGTTTAGCCCAATTTTCCATTTCACACATGTTTGCACAAACAATAGCTAGTATTTCCCAAAAGGGCTGCTGTGGTGAGCAAGGAGCTCCTGAAAGTGCAGGCACAGGCACAGCGTCATCCTTGGGAGTCACGTATTCCCACCATGGGAGCCACTGGCTGAGCTCTGCCTCACACTCTTGGATAAAAACCCTTTCACATCTTACTTTTCCTCTTTTTGTAAACATTGCAGGAAGGTGAAGACAGCAGACAGCTCACGCTTAACCTTCCTATACTTGTGAAACCAGCACATTTTGTGGGAAACATGAAACCTTAAGCCTTCCATGAGCTTTTTGAAATATCAAGGCTAGGGCTTTGTCAAAGAGCTGGGCAGTCAAATCTGGACATCTTTTAAGTCTTGTATTTCTGCTTTGATTAGCAATGTGCTGAATCCAGTGAGCAAAAAGAGAAAAAAAATACCGCACCAAAGGCAAGAAAGACCCATGGGAGGAGGGCCCTCTCCCTGGGACATGCAGAGTGCTGCTTTGTTGCAGAGCCAGACTGAGGTCAAAATCTACCATACAATCACACCAATTATTTTCTTGTTCTTGGTAAGGGAAATACTGAATTGTCTTCTTCCAGAGGACTGTGTTGAAACCTTACACAAAGATCTGTGTAGTCCTGAAGTTCAGTTCCTGAACACTTCAATGCACTTGTGAGAAGAGATCAAAGTACCAAAAAATGAAAAAAAAATTGTGGGTTTTTGAAGAGGTTCTGAGAAAAACATATTGTGCCTCTAAAGTGTTCCAAAATCTGTTAACAAAACTTATAAATTATAGTAATGAATTTTGATGTAATCTTTACTGTATTACTTTGAAAACTGCATTGTGTCTGAAGGTGGCTTCCATGCAAACCTCAGTTACTTATCAAATGCCAAATTCAAGTAAAATTGTGCAATGTTCATATAAAAAATATCAAAACATCTTTTAAATTGATTTCCTATTATCAAATTAAGAAGATCAGTATAAATGTAAAATATACAAAGGAACTTTTTCTTTAGCAACACCATACAAAATATATAAAAGTATCTACAATTTTTATATATATATATATATATATATATATATAAAGGATTTTTTTTTCTTAAGACAATGTGTCCGTAGTGGGGTGGACAGAGATGCTGGCATAGAAAGCAAAGGACACTTGTGATATTCCTCCCTAGAGCTCAGCAACCTCAAGAGTTCACGCTGTAGCCATCAAAACTCCACAAGACACCTCCTAGTGCTTGTCTTCAGGCTTATTGTAGGTCCACGAGGAAACAGTGTGTTCTTCCTTCGTTCTCCCCTGTAACAAGCAACCCCTGCAGCACTGTCTGCACCGTGCACAGGTATCTGTCCATCACAGTGCATCCCTGTGGCCATTCCCATGTTTTCAGCATGGGGTCCTGTGGGAGGAGTGTACCACATGGAGCCCTTATTGCAAGTGCAGCTGGGCACTGTGTCTGTGTTGGGAGCAGTCAGGAGCCTGCCAGAACGTGAAACCATGTGGGAATCGATGCCCACCTCGCCCTCCTCACCGTGTGGCCACTCTGATGAAGTCCGAGGTGGGCAGGCAGTGACCCCGTGGCGAGAAGTTGGAACCGTGCAGAGGTGATCACAATTTCCTGATGGTTCAAATTGAAGTTTCATTACTGCCTCTGTTAGTGAGAAGAAGTGATCATGCAGGCTTAAGGTTAAACAGGCACAGGCAAACCACTCCACCCAAACCTACCTAATCGTTTTTAGTAAGGGCTCATGCTCTGTGAAGTTACCATGCCTTGCCAATCCAATGCTTGTAAGGGGGATGCTGTCCTGGAGGGGAAGACCAGCTGGAGAGAAACAGTTTCAGGTAGAAATGCTTTAGAGGAATTTCTACACAGGGCTTGTATTTGTCTAATGCTTTGCTGAGGATGCAAGGTTCACACACACATCTTACAAGCTGTTAGAAGCCTGATGTATCAGACAGAGTCATGCAATCTGCTTCTAACAGCAAAGCTTTCCATTATGCCAAAGCTCTGGAGATAACAGTTGCTTAGTACAACCTGTCAAGTTATTCTCCAGTAATGACTGTGTTACCTGGTAGCAGCTTATTCAGTAATGGCTTATTCAAAACATCCATGCTTCCTGGCTAACCAGGACCTATTTCATCAACCAACTCCCAGCAATCCAAAGATGTGCTTTTATAGTGAGGTGGGGATGGTCTGTGCACCCAGACAACAAGGATATTTAAAGCCTGGTTGGACAGTGCCAGAGTTAAAGCTGGCTGAGAAATTTTCTTTTGGTTTGTGCCAGCTAGACAACAAGCACAACCACAGGTTTGGTGAAAGAATAAGACTATTATTCCTGTTAATAAAAAATGGGACTATACGCATAAAATGCCAGTAGACACTTTACGTATGGCTGTTGTCTTAATTTGAAATGCAAGAATTTTGATGAGTAATGAGGTTTCTGAGAATTCCCTTGGGCTGAGAGCTTGCTCAGCCTTTTGTTTGTATTTGATTTAGTTTACAATGGTAAATTCACACACTGATTGCCATGCAGCAGGTGGGAATCACATGCCTGGTAATTTAGGATCAGTAGCTTGGTTCTATCTCCAGCCTTGAGGTCTCCTGCCTCAGCCATGGTTTCCCTCTGCCCAGATGGACACTCACACCATGCTTCCCACAGCCTTGTGCCTTTTCCCACCCAGTCCTGGCAGGGTGGCAGAGCAGAGCAAGGCTGCTCCTGTCCAAGTGTGCCAGTATCACATCAGCCTGCCAGTTCAGAGCCAGGGTGACCAGCAGCAGGTGTCTGTCACAGCACCTTGCCCATAATACCTGTTTTTTGGCCTTCTCATGACTGAAACACCATGGCCTGGAGACATGGTGTGGGCAAACCAACAAGACAGTCACCGGTGAAGGACTCTAGCCAGTCACCAGAGGAAAGTTTTGCTCATGTGTGAGTCTGGGGTTGGAAGGTGAAGGGTGAGACCATAGGAGGCTGATGTGGCACTTACTCTGAGTCTGAGGTGTCAGCATGTCCTGTTCCCACGTGGAGGTTCATGGCCATGCCGTTGAGCTGGTCTCGAGACTGCTCCCTCCGAACATTTTTGACTGTTACCCCTGAGTCCGAAGGAGAGCGGACCCCCTCATTTGTCCCTAGGGAAGTAGTCCTGGATGAGACTGTGCTCTGATTGTAATCCGACAGCTTTTCCCTCAAACGATTCTTCATATTCTTATCCACCAGTGGGGGAGGGTAGGTAACTTTATTTTTTAAGATGCCTGTTAAGGAAAAGAGGGAATAATACCACTTTTTAAGGGTATCAGTAATTTCATTTATCAAGCTAAGTACATTTGAGATGTTACATTCTCTATTTCATACTAAGACTTCTAGTTTGGCACTTCATTTCATAACCAAAAGATTAGACTTCAGCAACTACCTGATACCACGGTGTATCTGACTACACAGTTGGAGCAATTTGGAAAGTATTTTTCCCTGACAGAGCTACCTTTTAAACACATTAATGCTCATTAACCCCCAGTCTCCCAATCCAACTGTGAGGCTGGGTTGGTTGTGCTACCTTTCCTCTGTTCCGGCTGCTGGTTATTCTGGTGGGCCAGAGGTCTGTTCTCCTTCTGCTGCCCTTCGTTCTCTTTGTCCTGTGGTGCTTCATTGCTGTGGTTCACCTGGTTTTCCCTGTGAAGCTCTACGTTGACCTTGGTCTCTACTTTGAGTTTTTGTTTCCTACCAGGGTCCTCGCCATCGCTGGCTGTTACGCACTCTGTGGGCCAATAGGGTTTCACATGATTGGGAAGGGAATCAACTGCAATGCAAAAAAACACTAGCTCAAAACCTACTTTTGATGTTCTCTTAGCCATTGACTGGCCTCTGTGGCTAGAAAGGAGCTGTGTATTAAAGCTGAGCAATCCTTCAGTCAGTCCTTGCTGGACTGCACTGCCCTCAGGGTTCATTAAGTCCCAAAAAAATCACCTGGTAGGATGGCAGGGTATCCAAACCCTTCCCAGAGTGAGGTTGCCAGCTCCATTATGGAGAAGTGTGAGCCCTCCACACTTCTCCATAATGAAGAAGTGTCAGCTCTCCAGGGTCAGAGATCCCTTCTTGGGAAGGATGGTTTCTGAAGGGTGAGGGCACCCCAGGCACACTGTGCTGTATCTGTGAGGATCCACAGCACACAGACTGGATGTTTGTCATTCAAAGCTGCCTTTCATTAGGACAGGATCAACTATGTTTAGAAACGCCTGCACCCTGCCACACAGAAATTATATTAATGGTCAATGATTGCCAACTCTTTAGGTGCAGGACCTCCCCAACACCAATGCCTTTACTGCATGAGGACAGGCCCTCAAAACAAATGGTTTCTTTCTCCTCTTTTTCATATGAGATTTTGCTGGCTTGAGAATGCCATGTCCAAGTGCTTTGGGGACCTGCCAACAAAGCTCACACTGCCTTATGGCATTCAGCATTCTGTGTGATTCTGTGTGATTCAGTACTCAGTCATCCCTGTGAACAAGCCTTTGGAAGACAAAGGTGTCTCAGCTGGAAGCAACAAGGGTCTCTACAGAAGGAAGGCACAGAGGTCAAGGTGCTACCTCAGTCACACGGTAGTGTGGCAAATTTATCCCATCTAATCTAAAGCTATTTTAGAGCACCACTGCCCTCCCCTTGCACTGGGGGTACCTTTGGGAGTGCTGTGGAGTGGGCCATGTTCATTGTTTTTGGAAGTAGATGTGTTCCATTTCTCTGCCTCAAGTCCATCTTCCTCGCTGTCCGATGAATGGGACGAGGCGTAAGAACTGCTGTGTTCATCGAGGGACAGCTCACTGTCAGAGTCTGAATCATGCTCTGCAAAGGTGCATGGAGAAACACAGTGGTGAAGGTGTAAGTAAGAGCTGAGCAAATCTACCTGACAAATGCACAAGGAGAAAGGAAAGGCAGGCATCTGGTTCAGGCCATGACAGGAATGAGCTCTTATATCTGTAAGTGTATATAGAATAAATTTAGAAGGACCACAGCACAACCACTGGGAAGCACAGCCACTCAGCTCAGCTAGTGGGCAGGATCTTTTACACGTACAGGATGTGCAGAACACAGTGGGAACATATTTTTCCCTATTTAACATGCAGAACAGTAACTCTATTGGATCTCAATAAACACAAATACATGCAAAACAAGATATCTAAAAATACCAAGAATCTGAAATGCACTTCACTTAAAAAATGCTACAAGGAAACAAAATAGAATGTCAAAACCAAAATGAAAGGATATCAAACATGAGGTATTTCTCATTTTTTTGTACAAACCACAGAACAGTAAAGAAGAATATTGCCTCAAGAATTCAAACATTAAAATTTCTCCAACTTAAAATCAAGAGCAACAGTACACAATTTGTGAGAATGAAAGGGGACTCTAAACTGTCAACAGCTGTGGCAGCATCAGATAAAATTTAAACCATCACAAACAGCAGATATATGATACTTCCATTTCAGGATTTCCTTGTAAGGCAGCCATTGCATAGCTTGTTATGACAATAGCATAATGAGAAAGAGAACGTCTAATTATTCTAGCTACTCTTCCTGTTACAGAAGACTTCAAAGAAAGTTATGAGAAGAAGATGAACAAATGGGTAAAAGCATTTAGAAATTTTTCTTACCATTGGATTTGGATGGATTTCTATGAAATATGGAGGAATCTGCTTCAGTCTGACCAGCCCTTGCTTGACTTGAAGATCCACTGAGTTTGTGAGCAGCCTCATCCCTTTGAGAAGAAAAACAGAGGACAACCTTCTTGGTCACTTCACTGTTCTTAACAACAAGGCAGACATGCAGACAGCTGCAGGGGATGCCACACAGCCAGTGCTCGACTGCACAGTCACTTTACGGTGAGACAGAGGTTATCCTGACATAGCTATCTGCCTTCTGCCACATGAATCACACTGAAAAAGCCTAAAGCAAATGAGCTAAACTGTGCTCCTTGAGACACATTTGAATCTTAAGTGCAGCACGGCCCATATAGGTAGCATCACTCTTAGGTTAACCACTGTACTCTTGGAACCCTGCCCCGAAGACACATGCAACAGAAAACACACCAAAGAGAATGACAGTCACATGAAACAGAAGTGTTAAGACATAAACCAAATAGCATTTGAACCAGAGTTCTGGTTTCCACACGAGCAATAAAAAAAGGAAAGGCAAGCACCTGAAAGCCATGCACCTGCCACCGGATTACCTGAGAATATAAGCAAGGTAGCTATTGTGGCTCTTGGCTGACCTGACGGTGCTTTCTAGGGAGACAGTGGATTCCCCCATAGTTGTGCGATACATGTTTGGCTCTTCTATATACGTGTTGTTGCAGTTCAGAGATCGCTGAAAGGGAAAAAAAAAGACAAAGCAATAGTGAATGATCCTTCCAGAAGCTCATGTTACCCGCAAATGTATTAAGTTTCAAAGAACCAAATGGGTTTTGATGCCAGGGAAAAGGATTATTTTCTGTCAAAGGTTTAAATTAAAATAATAATCAAAAGTTTCAAGAGAAGCCACCAGTAATCTTTGTACAAGTTACTGAAAGCAATCATTCAGTTCACTTAATTATGGACAAGCCATCTATAAGTTTATTTTAAGTAACTTCTACTAGCAAGAGGATGTTTTTTCTCCCAGTGCTTTTTTTCTTACAGTTAACAATGTAGCTCTTGTTGCCGTGGAATCATCTGGAAGAGGTTTCTTTCCAGTGAAAGTGTTCTTCAAGTGCTTTCTCACTTCTTTGTTAAAATACACAGTGGAAGAAGAAAATGAACAGCCCCTGGATAATTTTAGAGAGAGGAAAATGTAAATGCTTCACTACTACCACATTGCAAATATGGATATCAGAGAACACCCATTTTGAAACAACCCCGGAATTCTAGTTTGTAGTCCAGGACAGTGTATTTCAAAAGCAATACCTATCTTCTTTCTTGACTGAAACGGCATTGACTGATCTCCTAGCACTTCATCATTTGATTCCAAGTTCAAATGAGCATTAAAGGACTAGGAATATATTTAAAAAATATTCTTTCCTCCAGAATTTACAGAGCACAGCTTGATTTGGGAAAAAATCCAAAGGGAACAACCTCAATGTCCCCATAGAATATGTTGCAGAGGTTTTAGAATTCAGGATTTTGGAGCTTTTATACAGATGATGAGAAAAAATCAATAGTAGCACATGAAAAATATCACAGCCTTTAGTGAAAGCCTCTGAAAATAGGCAACTTCAGTGAAAGGAGCTCTTAATACTGCATCTAAGAGAATTTTAGAAAGCCTGGTGAGATGTGAAGAGATACTGGGAGCAGAGAGGTCCCAGCTTTTGTTGCCTAAGTTCCTTGGTTAAGCAATACCTCTGGTGGAAAAATCAGTAAAGTCCCCAGGGCTGGGCAGTTGTTGGCTGCCAGGAACACACATTAACAGCTTTTGCTGGGGGCAGGGCACACACACGTGTGTGCCTTCAGATGTACTTGCTCTGAGGGAATTAATGCAGCTGCCAAATTGTTATCAACTTTGGTTGGACACACAATATAGAAAAGCCAATACTCATGAAGTTGCAGCTGTACCAACATCATAAGAAGCCTGAATTTCATGATTTCGGCCAAAGCAATTGACTTAGAGTAACTTTAAACTTCAAGCTCACTTTCTTAACATTCAGTCAAATGTGATCTTAGCTGGTACTAGCACTTTGGGATTATTCATTAATAAAATTCACATAAATGTCTCTTTAAAAATACAAGTTCAAAGAAGGGAGTGATGTGAAATGCCACATACCACTGTGCCTCCCTGGGCAAGTTTGGAGAATTCCGGCTGCTGACCTTTGTCCCTCTCATCAGGTTTATGTTTAATTTAATTTTATTTTAGATTTGTGGATGCCTGGTTTTTCAGCATGAGTAGGTGCATTAATTTCAGAGCACACTAGCTGCAGTGGAACAATAACCTTGCTCCAGGCTAACCTATCTGCTGTGCTCCCAGGCACTGACAGCTGTCTCCAAAGGAGACCCATCAGACTTTGTTTTCTCTGTGGCTGCAAGTTATGGCTGTTGTGCTGCAGCTCAGTGTCCTGCAGTAGCTGTTTTAGTACTGCAGTCACCTGCTAGGGCAATTACTGTCATCCTTGGTCACATTCAAATTGTGACCACGTGAAGCTCCGTGGCTACTGCCAGGTGTCCTACAAATAACTGTATTTTGCATCTTTAATCAACAATTGTGTAAACTGGGACAGGCAACCCAGGAAAACCCTAATACAACTTACATTGTATTTGGAAATCCTTATTTGTCTCATTTCTTTAAACAGGAACTTAATTTGTGAAAGCCTTGAACTTGGAGTCACTGACTCTGGGTGAAATATAGCCGTCTCTCATTTGTGATAGCAACACAATGATTTGACAGAATGACTTAACAATGAGCACAGAGAACACAGCAACAAAGACTGTCTCTAGAAAGACAGAGGTATAACTGCCTACTGTCACAGATTACTACGGCAGTGTGCTTATTACCTTCAGAATGACTAAAAGTGAGAGACGTAATTACTCAGAATTATAATTTTGGTGAAAAGAACCCTCTCCTTGAGAAGAGAAAGCAAAAATTGCTCTTGAGATCTCTGTTTTTCTTAAGTTAGCTCATGTTGAGCAGCTTTTTGGAGGTCTGGGTGTGTGCTCACCAAGATCTACCACAGACAAGGTGCTACCCAACTTACCTGCAGGCAGCTGAAAATGGCAAAGAGATAGTGAAATGTCATGACATCGCTGTTGACTGCCATGAGCCCCAGCAGCCACGTGGCGCTGATGAGCAGCAGGAGCAGGAACGCTGTTCGCAACACAGAGCTGTAAAGCAAACACAGATGGACATTTCAGTGTGATGGGGTACAGGAGAACAGCCCAACTACTCCCCATGGATGGTGTTATGTGCCCAACAACTTGGCAACTGGAAAAGCCCTTTGGGAAAACTAGGGCAGCATTCACTAACTCCTAGTTTCCAACTCTCTCACAGCAATACTCCACAGCTTATCATGTTCATGTTAAAAAAGTGATTTCTTTCCAAGTTCATTTCCAAGACTTTCTTCAAACAAATCTGACTGTTTTACAAGCCCATGCCGTTCAGCTTTGATGAATGTCAGGAACAGATCTGGACAGTAAATGGCCACGTCCATCTCACTTAGTTTGTCAGCTTCACTCTCACATTCCTTCCCAATGTTACTACCCAAGGTTTTGGATTGAGGGCACTCAGGGTATATTTGTTTGCTTAAAAATACAATTTCCACGCACATTTTCAAAAGACAGAAACAAATCTAGTGGCAAAAGTTTTATATTATTAATATAATTGGTGCCATAGGTAGCAATTATACTCCTTGGTTTAGAGAGATTTAGACCTCATCCTCAACACCCAGACTGGGTTCAGGGTTCAGAATGCTCAAAGCCAACATCTGCATGAAAACGGGCTGGAAAGGGCATGCCAAGGGGAGCATGGCACTTCACCAACATTGCTCCTTCCACACTTTTGTTAAGTGGGCCACCCATGCTGTCAGGGAGCTCACCCTCGGATTCTAGTTTTCATTAAGCTTAGTGTTTAGTGTTAGGGTTAAGGCTCAGAGAACCACGAAGTCCAGCTCCAGGGACACCAGAGGTAGAAAAGCCATGCCAATGTGTGCACAGCACCCTGGAGCCAGAGCTGAAAAAAATAATGAAAAGCATCCATTTGAAATCTCATACAACTACCTCGTTGGAGCAAAAAAAAAAAAAAAAAAAACAAACCCAAGGGGCTGTACTGCCACCAGCTAATCACATTTGAGCTCACAGATAAATTCTGAGTTTTGGGCAAAACAGATGTTAATGAGAACAGGCTGACACAACAGCTCAGGAAGGTGGCAGGCTGCAACTTGCGATGCTGCTCATCCCACTGAGCATGGATGCAGGGAGGCTGGCCCTCAGCAAGGGAATGTCAGCGGGTCTCTGCCATGACACAGCTGGTAATCCAGACACTTGAGAGGGGAGACCTTTCTGAGCCATGGACAAGCACAAGCAGACCCAGAATTATTTCTACCTGGGAATGTCATGGGCAGAGGTGAAGTGACAGTGTAGTAGAGACTATAATGAAAGATCTGGAAGGACTGTAATGACATCATCTGGAGGATAGATCTTTCCCTTCTCTGCCTACACTTGGTGGTGCAGAACACTATGGTAGGAGTTTTACAGGATCTCCAAGGGAACCCCAGGAGTGGGCTGAGTGAAGCAGCTCCAATTGCCTCTACCAACACTGTCCTCCAAACAAACATTATTATTTCCTGCTCCAAAACTTGATTTTAGGCAATTCTGTCTCTTATTATTCCTGGTCAGAACTTCTACAAGTTTTTGAACTCAAACTTACATGACTCCTGTTTTTTCAAATGAACGCTGCCTTCGTCTGCATGATGCTTTCATTGCTAGTATAAAGATGACAGTGTTTATCTGAAAGGGAAATTGAAATAACAGCATGGATTCTTTCTGTACAGTTGTTACAGCTCTATTTTCAATAACAATGCAATTTTTATCCTAAAATGGTTTGTGGCACCAAGAATATTTTTTTGTTCAACTTAAAGGTCTCTAAATTCCAAGATTCACCTTGTTTCAGGGCAACATAGTCAAGGACATCCTGGCACTTGATCTGGATGAAACTCAGTAAGACAACCCTATGCAAAGATGCTTGAGAGAAAGATAAAAACTCAAGAATGGCTGTCCTTGTCCAAACCAGTGTCCACCTCAGTCCAGCACCTTGTTTCAGTTGGGTCAAACCAGAATTTAGGAATATTTTCTAGCAGAGCATACAGTGATAATTACTCTGAATAAACCTCCAGTCTCCACTGATTTCCATGTCAGCTGGGATTTACTAGGCCGGTGGTGTATTTGTACTTAATCACTTAATAGTGAATATTAATGCTGAGAATTTGTCTCATCATTCATTTTCCAAAACTGTGTAGAGTTTTACCACTGCCATTGTCCTGTTTCTAGGAATTTCTAACTTAAAATGCTGTGGAGAAAAGATGCAGTTTGTCCTGTGTCTGCTAGATTTGCCACCTCCTGCTACTGCTTGTATTGGAAAAGACCTTAAATCATTGGTCCATACCCATTTTCTCCAGATCAACACACTAATCACAGACTCCTCCTTCCCCCCATCTCTGCAGCTTTCATTTCTCTAGGCTTGTCCACTTGTTTCTCCTCCAGTGGGGGCTGTCCCATGTCTCTGATGAATTGTGACCATAACCTACACTGCTTTTTTGAGGCGAGGAGATCAGAACTATTTGCTTCATTTGGCATTCAAGGTAAGAATCAAACCAATGAATATTTATCTTCTGGTGTTACTTTGAGGGAGAAGCTGTAAGTGAAAAGTTAAATAGCAGCCCATTCTTTTAAATTCTTGAAAGTGGAAATATTTAGTATTCCTTTAGGACTTCTGGATGATGTGACTTGCTAAGGTTCATTTTGTTGATTTGTTTACTAATCTCACAGACCAACCCTTCAAAAATGGAAAAAAGCAAATGAGAAATAGGTTTCTGGCCATACAACGATTGCTCCACAAGCAATCTTTGTATTGTCAAACAGCCCTCTGATTTCCAGGAGCTTAGCTCATGTCTTATATACTTAAGTGGAAGATGCAAGCTTGAATACATTTGCTTCAAATGTAAAGAACATGGTTGCTTTGCATGACTACTGTTTGACAAAACTTTTGAGAAAAGAAAGCAGTAAAGAAGAAACAGTTCTGGATGCCAACTCCCCCTACTTACAATGACAACCATTACAATGGGCCCAGCGAAACTCCAGATCAGGGTGTCATGAACAGACAGCCAGCAGAAATCAGGATTCCCATAGCCTTGTGGATCCAGACCAACAGCTAGCCCTGTGCCACAAAATGGAGAAAAAGCAAATCAGAAAGGTGCTGCCTATAACCAATTGTAGTTTCAAAACCCCAAAATTATAATGGTAAAATTTATTCAACAGGAAATTCTGTGAAGGCAAAAATTGAAATAAAATTTCTGTAAATCAAAATCTTTGTCCTGGTCACTTCATATCAAACAATATTCTGAGTTTTGCCAACTAGAACAAAGTTCCGCTACATAAAAATGACAACAAATGCAAGTCCCAAATTAATTCTGTTTCATCACAGTTTTATAGTCATTCTCACACAGTGTGAGCCTTGAGGGTGAGTGACATGTTGAGGAATTTCAATAAGCCTGTGCAGCAGAATGACATGAATCATAAACTGAGGAGATGCCTGTGCTATGAAAAAAAAGTGCATTCTTAACTTGCTGTCACTAAAATAACATCAGAGACAAAGGAACCTGGGAACTTACGGGAGTTAAGTGCTTGAGCTCAGGTGGGATTAATTTTGAACTGCTATCTCAGGTACCTCACCTTGCTTTCGGCACTGTCTGAAATTGAGTTAATGCCCCAAGGCTATAGACTTAAAACCACACCTTTTATTATTTTATTTTTCAAAACCTGGCCAGTTCCAAGGGTGTCTCTGAGTCCAACATTCACCTGCTGATTTACAATGCTGTTTGACTTGGTGACCTACACCTTGCCCATATGGTGATGGACTGGGGTTTGCCTTTGACCTGCAAAATCATACAACCTTAGAATTATTCAGGTTGGAAAAGACCTTTCACATAAGGTATTCCCTGAGATTTATTTTGTCTGGCCAAAATACCCCCAGCTCCCTCAGCTGCTCCTCATCAGACTGGCATTCCAGACCCTTCACCAGCTCCTCTTGGACTTGCTCCAGCACCTCCATGTCTTCCTTGCAGTGAAGGCCCCAAAACTGAACTGATTCACAGTGCTCAGTACAGGGGGATGATCACAACATCCTTTTAGTTCTCCTGAGTTGCCTGCTTTTTCCTCCATTTTTCCTTTGGTTCCAGCAAAAGTTCCCTCTTCATCCCGGCTGGTCTTCCCCATTGGTTTGTCTTACACCACATGGGGATGGCCTGCTCCTGTGTCTTTGGGACTTCCTGCCTAAGGAGTGTTCAGCCTCCCTGGACTCTTTTGCCCTCCATGACTGCCTCCCAAGAGGCTGTGAGTGAGGCCTCTAAATAGGCCAAAGTCAGCCGTGTGGAAGTCCAAGGTGGAAGTTCTGCTGAATCCCCACCTTACTTCTAAGAGAATTGAAAACTATAGTTTTGTATCACTGTGTCCAAGACAGTTCAGCCACCACATCACCCACCAGGCCTTCTCTGTTCACAATGAACAGGTCCAGTGGGGTATCTCCCTTTGCTGCCTCACTCAACAGCTACACCAGCATATTCTCTTCCACACACTCCAGGAACCTCCTGGACTGTCTTCTGCATTGTATTCCCAGCAGACACCTGTTAAGTTGAAGTCCCCCACAAGACCAAGGACTGGTCTTGTGGGTGAGAATTCTCCCAGCTGCTTGTAAAATATTTCCTCTCATCCTGGTTGGATGGTCTATAACAGACTCTCACCATGGTATGTGTCTTGTGTCCTTCCTGATGATTCTTACCCACAAACACTCAAGTCTTTTATCACCAACATCAAGCTCTAGACAGTTAAAACACCCCCTAACATAGGTAACCATTCCTGTGGTTTCTAACACAGACACACCTGCGTCTTCACTGCCACATGGATCTCCAGCCTCTGCTTCCACTGAGATGGCAGATGGAAGGACTCGCTAGCACACTATCCCACAAATGCTGGCATTCTGCCCTCAGTTACCTCTAGTGAGCTTGGTTTTATCCCTTTCCTCCTCAAACCTAGTTTAAAGCTCTTTTAATGAGCCCTGCTAATTCCTGTGCAAAGATCCTTTCCCTGCTTTGAGACAGGTGTACCCTGTCTGCAGAGATCTTCCTTCTTTGGACACAGAAACTGATCCCTGTGAGGCCTGTGGCCAGTGACATATGGCAGGTGGCTGCAGCATGCTATCTGGGCATGGGGGGCACCTACAGTGATGAGTGCATGTCCTGTCTCAAGAGGCAGCCAAGGCTGACGGCAGTGCTGTTCTCTGCAAGGGGGGTTCATGTGCATTAAGAGTCTTCTTTTTTTTAACTGAAGTCTGCATGCTTTGATGAAAGGACAATGATAAAGGGAAAGGTAGCTGCATTTCACTCTTGCTGCTTAGAATTGGCCCATAGCCAATATTCACATCTGGTACAGGCCTATGGTCTATGAAAACTAAACTGGCAATTTGGCAAAGCAGTGGATATTGGATCTGTTTTCACTGAAATGTGGAATGAGATAGGACTAGCCTCCTTTCCTTCTCCCATTGGCCCTTCTACCACCCCCTTCAGCAGTTGCCATCCAGAAAGAATTAGCCATAAATGATTAAGGGACCATAAAGTATTTTATACAGATGTAATTCTATAGATACAGTCTGTTTCCCAGGTCTGGATTTCCCCATTAATGGGACTCTGGCTCTATGAGTAATTGGCAGACAGCAACATTTTTTCACTCTCAAAATCCTACCCTAAAGCTCTCCATTTAACAAGTGGGGCAAATTGCAGTCTTCAGGTACATGGTTCAAATATTACTGCAGTCAACAACATGTGAAATAACACTTTACTCAAAGGCAGAATTAAGCCTATGCAATGTAATACTGAGAAATATTTTGACACTTTGATTAAATGCTGCAGTCTGGCTGCCCTTAACCACTGAGTGTGCTGGCTGAGTGATACCTTGCTGATGTTTGCAGAAACTGAGGCTGGTCCTATGGCCAGGAGTCCTGTGGGGACCAGCACCCATCCCCAGCACACACAGGAGTGTGCCAAGGGCTGCAGGAGGGTCATGTTTTGACCCTTCTGAGCTCCTGAGGGCTCAGCAGCCATGCATGACTCAGGCAGCTGTGGGTCAGCCTCAACTCTCCTGATTCATTCCTTTGCTTAGGATTTGAAAAGTGCCAGTTTCTGGGGCAGACTGGTTTTTGAACCAGATAAGAACCTGTTTTAACACAAGCACTGCAGTCTCCATGGCGAAGTAGTTACTGCACACATATGCCAAGCGGTTAGTATGCTGCCACGGAGACAGGCAGAACTGGGGGGGGTCTTGCTAAGTGCCAAATCCAGTCTTTTGCTCCTGTGGCAAGGAAGTAATAAAATCCCTTTCCAAAAGACAGATCAAACTACACTTTAAAATGAGCAAGCTTAAAGCAAATTTAAAATGTTCCACTATCACTCCCAATGGAGGACATTCCAGATCCACAGTCTTTTGATTGCTATAAGCCTTCTTCCAACTTCGATTCTATTCTTATTCATGGAAATTTGCATTTCTATGCTGTGATTAAAATGTGGTTCTTCCCCACTGCAGTGCTTCTCTGTAAGCATTTTACTAAGTTCTATCCCCCTCTAAAGGCCAAGGTTCCCTTCTTCAAGTAGCTTGATCCCATCACAGATGCCTTAGGACCACTATATCCCTGCTTGAAATGAATATCACTTTGAGCACAGAAAGTAGGAAAAATAATATACAAAAAGCCACTGCTACTGTAGTTTGGGGTTTTTTTTCCCCCCCCTCTCAGGATAGCTATGATGAAGATGAAATGGCATTTATTGTTAATATAAAAAGAGTCCTCTGCATGTCCCAAGACTAAAATTTCTTCCCGTATCTAGACTATACCACTACTAACAAAAAACCCCCAATCCTTCTCTCATAAAGCAATTTAAATAATGTTCAGGATTTATGTTATGAAGTTGGCACCTTTTTACCATTTAGAAATTAAAATTTATAAAGAAGCTTAAAAAATATATACAGTAACAAGTTATCTAGAGGCAAGAAATCTTACATTCTGCTATTTATAATGAAACAATTTTTTCTTCAGATGAATTATAAGCCTGGAAGGGCAAACTAATGGCTTAGTTTTCTTTATCCTTCATTTCACAGAATCCCCTGACTTTCTCAGTAATAGGGATCTGACTTTTTATTTAAACAGAACTACAAATTCAGTAGATTCAGAGATTAAATTGCAGGACACAACCTGGAAAGTTTTAAAAGTGCAAAATAGTTCCATATCACAGAGAGCAATAGCTAAGTAGAAAAATGTAAAAATGGTATGCTTGTGATATTTAAATTGCATAACACTGCTGTTGAGAAGGTCTGAAATAATTTAGATTTTAGGAGAGAAAGTAAACCTGAAACTCCTTCCAACAAAATCCTAAAGATAATGAGTCCTGAAATTTAATTAGTTTTTGTTATTTAATGATACTTCTTTTCTGCTAGAAATGATACTATCAAGAACCTGATTGCACTTCAGTGTTCCTGAAAATACTGCAGTAGTCCTATATGTACTGATAAAAGTCATATAGGTCTGAAATGCTTCGGATGTTCAAGGACAATTTCCATTTTAAATGTCTGAGGCATGTCAAAAATGGCAGAGCCTTCTGGGCTGTGCTTTCTACTATAAACTGATAGAAGTAGATATCATTTAGGCACAAAATGATACAGAAAAACTTACAAGCTCCCTGAAGAGAGAATTAACCTGTACCAGCCTACATCGTGATTTAGTATTACACTTCCTTAAAACACACAGAAAAAAAGAATAAGTATGTATTTTTAAATCTAACTTGTTCCATAATATTTTTGCAAGTGTACATGAGTGATAGTTATTTGTTTAATCTCAGAGACATCTAAACCTCTGCCATTGCTGCCAGTATGATAGTATCTGTAAAAATAAAACAAATTGGAAAAACGTTAACTGCCTGCCTATGATCTGATTTCCCATATGGCAACAGATACATGCTGAAACAGTCGAACCAAAAACCCAACTCCAACTGTTCCGTGAAGCACAGTTCCTGAGGAGCTGTCTGCCTGAATTAACACACAGCCGCGTGCTTAGGGTAACACTGGAAATGTCTATGGCAAAAATAGGCATGGTGAGGGTGGAGATGGATGTGCTCCTGTAGATCATTCTGAATCGGTTTAAAAGATTACTGCCTCCAGTTTTTCATTACTTTTTCTCAACTGGAAGTTACAGCCTTTGTATCTGAAATTAAGTAAATGCAGACAGAGTATTCCCAGCTTGGTTTTATGCCAAATAAAACAGAGCCACTGAAATTCCCTTCAGGAAGTATTTACTGCTGGTTGAATAGTAGGCAGTGGGAATGTCCAGTAAAGGGCAGTAATGTCCTGTGGACAGGCAGCATTGCTTCTGAAGCCATTGCAGTTACCTCTGAGAGCTCATGTGTCCATATCTGGAGGAACTGGCACAAGGGAGGAAAATTTCTATTGGCAAAATTATTAAAATTAAAATACTGTTATTCCCAAGCAATGTTATCAAGTCCTTATTTAATCTGTGCAATTATGTTTCTGTTACTGGATAACCATCAGTATCACTTCAGCTGGGGCAACAGATGTTTGGTACACAGATCTGCCAAATTCAGGCTGACTGCTGCTAGATGTGGCTTCCCTGGCTCAGGAAAACACCCACAGCTGTCTGGGATGGGGTAACTTCCCTGAACCTGGCCAGTGAAGGTGGCAGGGAAACTAAGCTTTTTTGGGGTGGTTGAAGGTACCTGTTATGATGGCAGGAATGCCCCAGCCAACAACGTAGTAGAACCGCATGTGCCCAAAGTTGATGTTCCTCACTTCCGTCAGCATCCGGTAGATGTGGAGCTGCTCCACGAACATCCATGCGAAGGTGCTCATGTAGAAATAATGCAGGAGGATGGCAATCACAGTACAGACAAACTGCAGAAGGGAAAGGGCAGGGAAATTAGAGTTGCTCTTTTGAATCACAACATGGTGAATCACTGGTTTCCCCCGTGTGGCTAATGGCAAGTATAATAAAGAGATTTTGGCAGAACAAATATAATCTCTTTAATTAAGTTTTTCAGAGTTTAAGAAGAGTGTCTCATACAGTGAAAGATTTTGCTTTTTTAAGTAAAGTGGATCACTAATCTTTGTCAGGATCAGAGCAGCAAAAATTACGGACCTGCTGAAACCAGAGACCAGGTCCACAGTGTGACTAAAAGTAACAGCTACAATGGGCAAACTGGTAGCTGAAGTTGTCTTTGTGATCGAATAGCCACCTTGAAACCTATGACCTTCAAATACTTGCATTTCTGTAATTTCCGCTAAGCAATTTTCTCTCCCAACTTAACAGTTTGATGAGTGAAAACAAGAATGACCACAGCATACAACATCTGAGTTGTAATCTTGCAACTAACTTTCTCCTTTCAGAACCCAAACAAAGGATTTTGCCAAGGATCTGTTGATAAGCTTGAATTAAGAGAACTTTGTGCAACCATTCAGTTTTTATTTGAAAATGTTTTACATTGTGTTTTGTGACCTTTTCTTCCCATGCAGCACTGAACCTGCTTTCACTTTGGCATGACTTTTTAGTGGTTTTGTATGGTGTAATGCTCAGAAATGTACATTTCCCTGTTTAATGTACATTTAAACCTCTTCGCTGAGCAAAAGAATCGTACAAAGACTGCCAGATTTCTGGATTCACTTACCACATCAGTGTTATTATAACATCAAGTGTTATTGAAAATGTGGCTCACTAAATAAACCATCTTTCTTCCCTCTATGTAAGCAGTGATTTTCTTGTTCCTATTCTCTCATGCTTATGAGTAGAGTGCTGCCCTGAACATTACCTTTTTCAGGTAAGAAAAAAAGAAAGAAAATAAATCACTTTCTATCAATAGTCCAGGGAAAGATTAAAACCTCACCCAGAAATGTGACCGTTAATTTACAGAAACCCATAAAAGCCAGGCTGGATGCCAAGCAGCACAGCATTATTTGTGCTCCAGCATTCTTTACCTCTTTATGTTCATCAGTGCATGACTCGTTAGACAACTCTCATTCCATACAGACAGATGAATAATTGTCTCAAGCAGACATGGCTTACAGCCCTCCTACCTTTTCAAACTGACTGAGTAGGCTGTAAGGAGCAGCTTTCTGCTGCATGAAATACATTCTGTAAATTAAAGATCTTTGTAAATGGTTTAAAGATTTGGGGTGTTTCACTGCTTCCTGGTAACACTACAGGTCACACATGGTCACACCATGAGCCCCAAAGCACAAAAATGAGAAGGAGTAAAAGAAAACAATCTCACAAAGTACAATCCACTAGGATCTGAGGTATTGATGTAATTAACTGTTTTACTACTTTTATAAACCTCTGTTTGGGGCTTCATGATACTATGAAAGGGATCTGGAAATTAGGAGCCATCATTTACTGCATAATTTTCGGTAAAATTCTGTAGGGGTGCGGACTCGGCCCCCAACTCCTCGGTAGATATGTTGGAGAACTGAAAGAGTATAAACTCATTGGTAGTGAAATGCAGTGAAAAATGAGTGATGTGCTCAGCAAGGCATGGGAAAGGTCAAGTTACACAGAGTGCTGTATACCAATTGTCAAGGTGAACTCCTTTCAGCAAAGTTATTTTAGTATGCAAACATTTATATAATGAAACAAAGACAACACAAGTTCACACTTGACATGAGAGCATATCCCAGAGGGCAGGTCACTGCAGAAGATCTCACCACAGCAGCAGATAAATGACTGAGTTCCTGGTAAAGGGGAATATTGGTATATGGGATTGGAAGTGATGCGACCAGCTGGAAAGCTTTGTCCAGTTTGGCATTCACAATTTTTCAAAAGGGAAAGTGGGAGAAGAAGCCCAGAAAAAAAACAATGGACTAACTTGAATTTTAGAAATTGAATAATTTCAACAGTTTAGTTTTATACAGTTTTCCAAAAGAAATACTATTAAACACAGGTTTCCTGGCAAGACAATTTTTATAAGAGAGGTCTCTGAAATTTACTAGGAAATGTTCTTGTCAGCACTCAGTTACTAGAAGCTGAAATTAGTCAAGTTCAGATACTTTTTAAAATGCATGTCATAGCTCAAGTGGGTATTAGAAGCCAGAGTGACAGTGTAGGATTAAATCATACAGCAAATGAGGCTGCAGGTTTAGGCACCACAGTGTCACTACCATGATGGTGATGATATTCATTGAATGTAGGCATATTCTCCTATTTCAGCTGCTTGGACAATGTGAAATCAGCATATTTTTTTGTTGTTGTTCTGCTTTGTTTTGATCTCAATACTGTATTTCTCAAAAATTAAATTGAAATATGTACAGTAATGGCTTTCTAGAAGGCAAATTTTCTTCACAGTGTTCATATAATCCCTAAAGTGACATCTTGAATATTTTTCCTATCTATTAATGACATACTTCTTATTGCATGTCATCCTCATCTGTGTCCAGCCTCCTTGGCACAGGTGCCTGTGCAGCCTGGCAGTGCTGGAGCCCTTGTCTGTCTCTTACCTGTCCGAATGGCAGGCAAGGCTTTTGGGATGGGTGCTACTAAGAAACAGCAGCAAGGCTACATATAACTCCACATGGTTAAGAGAGCAATCAGGTCTTAAGTACAGAACACACACACTTCATGTGTGGTTTATATCTGTCTTGTACTCAGCCTATGCATAACTTGCTTTTCTTGACATGCACAATGCTGAAGACGCTTGCACTAAGTTTTGTCAACAGATATGATGAGCTGAAGCCAACAATGACTGTGTCTGGAAGGAACAAAGCAAACTGACATGTCTCCTACTGAATCTTGGATGTAGCAAGCTATCCCATGCCTGGCAAGCAGCTTCTCCAGAATGGCCAGTGGGTGTACAATGTGCATATTAGCACCTGACCAGCACCACATCACTGACAACCTGTGAGTCAACACCAGGAACCATTTGGGCTTGGGAGGTACCTGCTGCAGGAGAAACTGGAGAGCCTTCTACTGAACAGACAAATTAAGACAGAAAACACACTGATGGAAAGGAAGGAAGAAATCAGTATTCAACATTCCTGGGATAAACCTTCAACAGGGTTGCTGTCATATATTCTCTGAAAATAAGATACAGTCCTATTGCCTGCCACTGCTATTAATGACGTCAACCACACATGAATATATTAAAAATCTGATGTTTTTCAAGTAAGTGTTGAAGCCAGAAAGAAACCAAAAAGAGGCTAAGTGAAACAGATGGGAGAAGGTAAAAGCTTCAATATGAACCCCTGATTTAAAGCTTGGGAACTCTAGCAATGAATACAGAGTAATTCTTACCGGGTTTTCAGTCTGGTTGATTCCAATAAGAAACACAAGCTCAGAAAAGAACAGGGCAGCCACCAGGTTTTTGTGGATACTGTGCAAGTTGGAACGTAGTGTGCGGATCAGCACCAGCAAAATGAAGGTGATCAGCAAAGCCGCCAGCGAGATGGATACAGTTGTGTAAGTGACGATCTTCAGAGGAAGAACCTCCCCATTCTGTAGAGAGACAGATTGACAGGATCTCTTGGGGTTTTCCCTTCCTTTTCCTCCAATCAAATCTTCTCCTCGAATGCCAATGTTTTCATTACTACTGAGCCAACAGTAGTACAGATTTACTTAGGGACCAACAGGAGTGGGTGATGCCACCTCTTTATTTGCTAAATATGTTGAATGTGTATGGGCAGCACCCAGAGGATGCCCCGACTAGGTAGGAAGCTCCTTTCAGCAAACCCAATGGCAGGTGCTGTCAGGCATGCACAATGCACTCCTGACACTGGGACTGATCTGCTGACAATGCCACGAATCACACATAAAAGTCTCCAAAAATCACGAGCCTGACATCACCCACCTCTCGTTTAGAAATGTCCATCAGGACAGCGAAGCTGGTTATATGGTTGCACTGGCAAGCAATATGGCTCTGGTTTCTGGAAAACAGCTCACACCCTCTGGAGGACCAGGCACCTGTCCCACCAATCCTGTGGGGATAAAAAGCATTTCTGAGTACCATCCTCTGATCTCTCCTTACATTCCACTGCCCTCTATGGCAGCTTCTGCTGCACAACCAGAGAGGACTGCAAGTACCAGGACAGAATTATTTATATCTGTCACCTGCCTGGAAGAGTATCATCAAATTAAAAAGGTCTTCAATTGAAGTAGTTTCTGATAAGACAGCTGGCTTTGATGCCCAGATTTTGTGGGTTTATAACAGTCTGTTTTGAATAAAAAAAAAAAAAAAAAAAAAAAAAACCAAACCAACTAAAAATTTGCTTTTGGGTCAGTGATCACACAGCCAATATGGGAAAAAGATTGCACCAAAAAAATTTTTGTAACCAAGGTAAATAATACCAGAACCAGAGGGACATGTCTTAAAATCATGTGAAGTATGTTTCAGCAATAATATGATACCATTATAGAGTTCCTCTGAAAAGTACACAAGAAAAGGTTAAAACTTTCTCTAATAAATAAAATTTCATATCAGGAGATCTCTTGTATTAACAACGGAGGGGAACTGCTGACTTAAAATTCTTCCCTGTGCAGTTATGGTTAACTCCAGTGACTTCAAAAATTATTCTGTATCAATATTAATTATTCTATTCTGCAGTTAATAAGTAATAAAAATACTCTTTCAGTTACTGAAAGATTTTTCAATTAGATATGACAAGACCTCTGTTTCATTCGGCAATAAAATATTTTTTAAATTTTAATTTATTTTTCTTTCAAAAAGTACTCACATTCTTTCTAAAGGATCTTTCATTACATGCCATGTTAAGAGCTGCTTTTCAATTGTGGCTGTAGGAAGATGTAACACAGATAACAATGCCACTGAAGTTGCCAGCAAATAGCTGACCGATGAATCACTTTAGAGCTAATGAGTTATTCAAGCTCATACAATGTTTAAAAATTTATGAAAAAGGACTTGCCATTCCCTCACAATCAGCAGATTGACAGAGCATACAAGCAAAAATAGTACTTCATATGTGGACAAATGGAAGAGTTTATTACCATAAAAATAAGAGATTTCTGTTACATCTTTGATCCTTTAAATGACATAATCTCCTGAAGCTGTTAACTAGGAGGCACACATTCCCTATGTTAGCTTGTTGTTTTATTTCCAGCACAGGATATTGCCTTTTAATGGATTTTTCCAGAGGTTTATCAGAGTTTTTGGGTTGTTAGGAAACAAGTAACAGCTATTCCCTTTCCCCTGGGCAGACCATGTCATCCTCTCACTGTGTACCTGGGTTTGTAGCTGGAAATTGCGATATTTATGTAATAGTTACAATATTGTGAAAGAATAATATGAATGTGGTTGCCCCTCAAAACATTTTCTTTTGTTTTATCCACACTCTTAAATATATATCCAACAGGACTGTGCTGTTTCACAATGCCATAAAACTGATGAAACATCAGCATGGACAGTTCCAGCTCATATAATTTTTCTCAATTTCAAGAAAAAGATGTCTTTATCTTGAATTTTACTGATACAAAAGACCTAAACGAACCATTTTCAGAATATTTCATCTTTTTCCTAATGCTTCCCTCCTAGAGAGTCAAATACTCTCTCAATATTCTGCTTCTATATCACAATTGCATTCCATAAACTGAAAAGGTCTAATGTCCCAAAGAAGACATTTCCTCTCCCTGCAATTTTTCACTAAAACAATGCAAGCAAATCCACAATAGTTGATGAAATGAAGGTTAAGTTTTTTATCAGTGCAACTGTCTGTGCATTGACTTTTGATTCAAAAATTTGTGATTCAGAAATTCATAATCTTTACTTCTAATTTTATCTGCAAAACCTCAGTCCCCATTTCTATCAAAAAAAAGATTTGTTTTTGTAATTTTTTGCACTTGCCCTAGCTGAGGCACCAAGGGTAGGTGCCTGCTTGCTATCTACTCTGTCCATAGTCACTGGAGTGCAACAGGAGAAGATTCAGCCCATGGAAGAGCTGAGTCATCTTCTAAAAATCCTGACTTAAAGACCTCAGACAAGCCATGAATTCAGACACTGGAGTCGGACCATGCCTGTCCAGACAAACACTTGTGGATAAACAGCATGGGCAAATACAAGGTAATAGTGAGATTTATTATTTCTGGGTGAAAATGAGCCCTGCAGAAAGACATGACAGCACTGCATTTCTTAGAAACCCCATAGCTAATCCTTCGTTTGAGGAGTTATGATAATTATTTTCATTTTTCTCAGGTTGGAGGGAAATGAGTACATGGCTCTATTCCATCAAAAATCAGTTGTCAGTTGAATACACAGACCAAGACAGGATTTCCTCCAGAATTATCTTCCCAGGGAAGACTTTTCTGCTACTCAGACAGATGTCACTCACAGCTCTAAAGCAAGCAGGAGACGTACGTAATGGAGTGATTCCAGAAGACACAGACAGGCTTCGTTCTCTCCTCTGTTTCCAGCATGGCATATTCCACTATGATGGGCTTTTCCATCAGGTTGGGAGGAAACTCCCCATCACTGTGAATGGCTGTGCTCACTACAGGTGTGTTGATGATAGGGCGATTTGGCAATCTGCACACGGAGAAAAATTGCACAGTGATCTACACATCAAAATGCAAAGCTGTGTTCTGCAAACAGAAGATTTCCAGTAGCATCTGCCCAGAAAGTGAGGCAGGCATACCATCAGCCTTCCATACAGATGTGTTTCCAAAAACTGCTGGCACTTCTGGCATTGTTATTCTCCCAGTGTGCCAGAGTAGGACATGAGACAGTACTGAGGTGAGAACAGCAGCACTAATGACACATGGACGGTATAAAAGCAGCTCTGTCTCCCCCACACATTCAGAGAGTAGAAGCAGGGATCTGAACAATCTGAACACAAACAGGTCTGAAGTTTACCTCAAGCTCCTTCTGTCAGGATCATAGTTTTCAGGCAGGAGGTGTCCCAGGGATCGGTATATAATGACCATGGCAACAGTATGATGTGTCTCAATGTCTGGGTGTCGCTTCTTTCTCTTTGCAAAAGCACTCTCAGGGCTGAACACATCACTGTTCAGCTTAGAGGGTATTTTCTGATTTGAAGGTTTCATTGTAGGCACTGCTATGGAATTAACACAAATATTAAATTCTTTGTACACAGCTTCAGAGCAACCATTTAAACGGGTAATTTTGCTTTGCCAAGATACAGTAATATTAGAGTTGCTATAACTCCAGGCTTAGAGCACTCAGCATGCTCCTAATGCTATACTCGATATTTTTAATAAAATTTCAGCACAATTCATAGTTATATAGCTGATAATCAAATAATCATTGAACAGTGAAAAGCCATTTAGACTAGCTATAAAATAAGCAATTTCTAAGCTAAAAGGTCCATAAGCATATAAGTACCCCATGCATAATTTAAGGAGAACATTATGCATGCTGTTAAATTGCATGTACCTTTATATATGGCAAAACTAGTATTAATGAATACACCAACCACTCCCATAAGATTTCTCCCTGCTAATTCTGTCATTTAATGAGCTTTCAGTTTTGGAAGATTCTCTTAAAATTCCCATTCCGTTTTTTCTTACAGAAAAGATACAAATCATAGAAGCAGCTATTCTGTTTCTAAGCAAAAAGTCATAAAGCTGTATTAGTTTGCTATGTATTATTTTCAGAAGAGTTACTATTTCCCCATTCAGAAGACATTCAGCCATGGTACATGTATTGAACTTTGAGTTACTCTCTCTACCTTTATCCAAAAAAACCCTTGTGGTGCTTTGCAGCAATCTTGGGGTACTTCAGAGACACTGAGAAGCAGTGTCTCTGAAGAGATAAGATATCCCTTATCACCCTGCTCAAGGCTTGTTCATTGCTGCCTAGTTCTGGTAACTCCTCACTCTGCTCCCAGGTTTGGATCTTCCATCTCTCACTCCAGCTCCCTCCATCTCTGCAGGGACTGGCGGAAGGTGGCTGTGGGACTGCCGGTGCTGGGCAGCCACCCCATCCTCTCCTGGTGGGAACAGAGGCAGAGCGTTTCTCCCGCTTTGAGGGCCTGCAAGTGAGACCTGACAGACAGGTACAGCCAGTCCCACAGCCCCCACACCTCCATCACCGCCGGCAGGCAAAATGCCTCAAAAGTATGCACAGCTGCTCCATCCCTAAATAATGTTCACTTGTGCAGAGGGTCGCCCTGCTCTCACCCTAGTACCACTCTGCTCCCTGAGGATCAATCATGCTCCTTGGGAGCTGACCATAATTGCTCACCAAACAGCAGCAGAAGGGTTTTACCTTTCCTTTCTGAAGGTCTGAATAAAGTATCAGGGAAGACAACAGATGACTCCAGATCTTTTGGGTAATCTTCTTTAATCTCATGAAATCGTGGTATTCTAGCTCCCGTGAAATTAGACTTGTCAAAGATGTCAACAGCAATAACTGGGGGGGATAAAAGTTTCCCATCACCACAGTGAAACATTATTGAAAGGTTAAAATGACTGCACAATGTAGATTAAAAAATTAAAGCCCAAAATATAAAGTAACATTTAATTTTTTACTGTTAACACCTTATATGATAACTAAAAGTTTACGTGTTGGTATTATGTTACATTTATCAAATTATACATTTATTGTTCAGTGGAAAGGAATTAACAAGACAGTATCTCATACTATGAAAACATACTGTGAACATTGGAAATAAAGAATCATAACATTGTTTAGGTTGGAAAAGATCTCCAAGGTCAAGTTGAACTGTTGACTCAGCACAGCCAAGTCCAGCACTAAACCATGGCCCCAAGGGCCACATCTACGTCTTAAATATATCCAGGAATGGTGACTTTCCTGGGCTGCCTGTTTCAAGGCCTGAAAATTGTTTCAGTGAAGAAATTTTTCCTAACACCCATCTCAAGGTAGATCACTTCACTCGAGGTAGTACTTCTCCAGCAGCAGCTGACTGGAGTTTCTCAGAGGCTTTCCCCTGGCTGCTGTTCAGTGAATGCTCCTCCTTCACAGAGTTTCTCCATGTGCTGCTGGCTTCCTCCAGTGTGTGCTGCATGTTCCAATTTTAGAGTTGCTTTTAATGGGAATACTAAATCTACTGCTTCAAAAACAGTTCTACATCTGTTGGATTGCAAAGTCAGCTGACCAAAGAAAATAACATGCATTTTATCTGGGACTACTCCTTAGTCTTCCACTGGCAGTTCCTCCCTACTTACCTCATTATCTCTGCCTGTTTAACTGCCCAGTTACCTAAAAGCAGTTGAGTTGGCTTTAACTTTTTTATTTAAGACAAGTCACTGAGTGCCAATTTACATGTCCTGAGGGTAACCCTACACCAAAAGGTGTGATCCTCTGCAAATTTCTGTATGAAGAAATATCCATGTTAAGACCCACAAATTCCCATTCCTTTCCTAGTTTCTAACTAACTCCCAGATGAGCCATTAGGAAACACTATTAACACCAGTTCACCTGGAAAAATTGTTCAAAAGAAAACAGACCTCTTTCAGGCCAGAGTTGCCTTATCCCTCTCAAGCTCACACCTCTTTACACAGGAAGAACTGGTTGAAAAAAAATAATGATTTACAACCTGCAAGAAATTCTGGGGTTTGTTTTCATCTCAGTTTAGTTGGGTTAAAATCCTGAGCATGCTTTTTTCTGAGTATGAAGATAAAAATAATTTGATTCTCATAGTCTTGAATCATAAGAAAGTATTTAAGTTTTGGTTTATTAAAGAAAAAATCAAAGTGTTTCCGTTTGGCTTAGTTCAATAATAATCTATGCCCCACTGATGCAGGATTCTACCACCTTTGTAACTTGACTGCCTTTGATTTTCTGCCCTTGTGATTGTGGACATAAAACATTCTTGGGATAAGGCTTGTAGCCAATTCAAATTCTTATTATAACAGCAGGTGTAGTTGGGAAAATAAGACAAACTTTTGGCACATAAGCCTTCTTCTTATATGAAATAAAAGCAACAGCTTGAAAAGCTAAACACAAGTGCAGGCCGATATAGTTTAGAGCACCTCTGAAAGAAAAATCAAATAGCAATGCTGCTTGTGAGGCATTTTCCCATTCCCAGACTTCTGAAGGTCAGCTGGCTCCACCTCCCCTCCCACTCAGGGCAGGACTATCACCAACACCCCCTCAGCCCAGATGGTTTGTAGCTGTGAAGAAAATGAAATAGAGAGGGCAGGGGAGAAAATGGGGAAATAAGCTGACCAGGCTGTGGTTGCTGTGCTTCACCTGCATATACACTGCAGGGATGTCTATGAAATATATCACAGTAGTCCAAAGTACAGGAGCTGCTTGATATTTGTTTGTCAGAGAAAGTTCCTGTGATAGGTTAGGAAGGTGTCTTGGTATGCCTGATGTTTCCTTCTCAGTTTAGACTCATTCTGGATATTTTGGATCCCACAGATTTTGCTCTGATTATGGGCTTTTCAAGACTGGGTTGGCGTTTGAAGGATTGGTAATTCTGTGAAAACACCTTTCGCACAAGAAGTTCTACAGGTGATGATTTTCTGGATAGGTTCCAGGTTAGGAAAGCATGTGAAAATCAGAGGTAGAATCACAGAATCACAGAATCATCTAGGTTGGAAAAGACCTATAAGATCATTGAGTCCAACCTTTGATGGATCATTACCTTGTCAACTAGACCACAGCCAGTTGTTTCTTGAACATCTCCAGGGCTGAGAATTCTACCACCTCCCTGGACAGTCCATACTTATGCAAGTAAGATTAATAATATGCAATAAAATCAATAGTAAGGTTACTTTTTTTGTACTGCAGTAGTTCTTCAGGTGGTGTTGGTGTGATTTGTCCAAAAATGAGATCTACTACATTCAACAGTATTAGCTGGTCTCAAAAGGCATTACCTTTATTTAAAAACTTAGTCCTTCCTACTATCTCTACACTGCTATGACTGCAACAAAAAGCCACATGGAGCAGTGGCATGGTCCAGAGGCAAAACAGATCAGACATTTCCCAGGAGGCCCCCATGGCAACTGAAAGATATGGATCAAGGCTCAATGGATTTGAAACTAATGCAATGATCTTTCTCAGTGGGTACTATTAAAACAAATAACTAGCACCTCTATCCAACACACTTTTAAGACTCAAAAAAATGGTAGTTTTCAACACAGATACTCACTCATGTTAGTGGCAACAATGACAAAAGGTCTCATGTAGGTTTTTTTCATGTTCTGGGCCACATTGTTGAAATACTCCTCATAGTGCCTGAGCAGGTGAGCGGTGCCACCCTCCATTCGCTGAATTTGCTCCCAGTGCTCCTTGTTGCCAGGGTCCAGTAGAGCACTACCCACTTTGATAATATTCTGAGAAATAAAGTACAAGCCTAAATTATGAAGCAAACACAGAGCTGGGTTTCAAGTGAGAAGTATTGAAAATGACTGGTCTGACTGCCTCAGGTGAGCGTATAATAAAATATTTAATGCAGGCATGTTCTACTGCAGCCATATAAAAATATGCACACCAGTCACTCATCCAGAGGTTTTTCGGTCATGTAAAGCAAGTCCCTCCAAACTTTTTATGAGCAAAGTAAGCCAAAATTGGAGGCTGTAAGAGAACTGCTTACTTTCTTCCCCCTAATGACAGGAAATCAAACAGGAAAATGCAGGAGGAAAGCCTATCCATGTTTCCTTTGTTCCTGAGAGATCAGACACATGAAAAGCACAGCTCTTAAGTGATACACTGAAGAACTTCTCCAGAGAAATAAAAATAATGGGTTTTTTGGTTGAAAAGCAAAAGAAAGGCATGGATAGAAATATCACTTCACCTTTAATTTTTTCTTTTATTTTGTTTCTTAGATAACGAAGACAATTTATAGGGTGAAGAATGATAAGAGTGAGTACTAACTTGCATAGACAAACTTGAAAATAAGAAAACTTAAATCATGTTATTGTCTCCCCACTTTTATTTTGCTTACAAATAGTATTAAAAAGGCATTTCTTTCTGAGGACCTGACTCTTCTGCCCTTTCTTAGAAAAATATGCAAAGGGACCCTCAGGCTGAATTGAAGGAGATTGACCCCAAAAGAGAGTGCTAAATGGCTTAAATGAGAAAGATGCCAAGAAGTTTTTAATCTTGGTGTACATATGAACTATGTTGTTGTAAAAAAACCTAATTCCTAACTAAGGTAAAATTGGCATAAATGATGGCAGGAATTAATCACCACAAGCTCTAAAATAGCCAAGACAAATATTTAGGCTTCATTTAGAAGGAGATATCTGTATCCTGTCTGTACTGTTTGAGGTTGCAAGCATATATCTGAGCTAAAAGAGACTCCAATATGACCACCTTTACCTATGGTGAGAAGCACAACATGGTTCCCAGGAATGCAGGAGACACATACTCTACTTGGTACCAGGCCTCCTCTGCATTTGTGAACATTATTTATGTTTTTTTATTATCTATTTTTCAGGCTTCTATGTGGGACTCTAAAAAATAAAAAAATCATTCTCCCCTTGTGCTTCCTCAGCCTAGGATGTTACCTCCTTTTATTCATGAACTGTACTCATTAATTTTCAAATTCCTGACCTATCCTAAAATATTTAGGGAGTTCTTGAAAACATCATCTGTATGAATTTCAGTGCCAAGTGCAGAGAACAATAAAAGCTTATGTTTCCAAACCAATTCTTTTTTTTTGCTTATTGTTCATATTTTCTACTTAACAAAACATGCTAGAAATGAAGTTCCTTCTCAAGATCTGAATGGCCTGCTTCACACCCCACAGGAAAGAAAAAACTGAATCTCTTAAAATCTGGCGCATCTAAAATGTAGTATGTTTCAGAAGTTCTTCAATCTCTGCTGACTATTCAGCACAAGATACTAAGGAATTTTCTCAGCCACATTTCCTCCTGCTCCTATCTCTCCAGTGACATCCTCTCCTGGTGCAGCCTGGCTTTGCACAGGCTCTCCAATTTCACCCCAAAGTCTGCCTGACCTATCTGGTCCTCGTGGAGTACTGCGAGTGGTGGCTTGGGTGTAGCACACCATCTGAGGGAGCCAAACGACCTTTAGCCAGCATGGATGCCAGTCTTGACTCATGGAGAGTCATTCCCTATGCTAGTGCCCACGTTCTGGGCTCTGCTAGCACAGATCCAAACAGATGTTTTAGCTTGGACTCTGTGTTGTGCCATGGTCAGGAGCTTGGAAATAGCATGGGCAGGAGTGGAGAACAGTACCCCAATGTACACATGGGATTGAGGGAAGTTTTAAAAGCCTGACATGGGTCATTCAGCCTTCACATTATCAGACCACAGAAAACTCCCAACTGCCTTCAAATTTCATGTTTTTCCACCACAACAATGTATTTTCCTAGACAGGGAGGGTGCTACAGCTTTGTAGCTGTAGCTAGGTCAAGTCTTTGGGAATAACTGGGTCTTCCATGAAGGCTCTGAGTAGCAGAAGCTCTCACATACTAAAGTGTGTGCCTTAAAATACCAGTATGATATGGAATGTCTTCCAGTGTACCAACTCATGACCCAAGTGCTCTCGAACTGAATTAGAGGAATCCTCCAGAGTCAGTAACCGGCTTGGACTTAGTTTGCTGCACATTTAAATGAGCATGATCACATTAGGCATGTTTTACAACAAAAATAAATATAGTACACAAAACTATTTTATCCAGGAAAAACACATTAACTTGATGATTTTTTTTCATATGGGGAATATTGCTTTTGGCTGTTATTATGATGATATTTTTCAGTAAAGCACATTATATTATATTTGTATTACACATACATATGCGTGCATAGACACATGCATAACCAACTTTCCATTCTAATCTGAGAAGAAAGGCTTATTTGTGGAACAGATTAGGCAATTACACTATATTTGCTTCACCTTGGTCAAAGACAAATTTAATCACCCACTGCCACCTAATTTTTAAGGGAAACAGTAAGGGCTCAGCACAGTGTACAGTATTTCTCTTACCTCATTGAATTCCACATCCCTTGTGGCTGCCAAGTCAAACCCTTGCTGCTGGCTCTCATACTGGAGGACCCGGATCATTATCTGGTAAGCTGTCCTCACATCGTTGCCATACAAGCTGTTCGTATATTTGGTGGCATTCTGCAGTGCTCTCACAATCCGGATGGTTTTGTCTCCATCCAACTTGGTCTCATTGTGGTGTAACTTCTCATTCTAAATCAGATAAAAAGGAAGAAAAAAATCCAATTATATATTTTTTTTTTTATTCTAGTTACAAAGACAATCACGATTTAGAGATTTTTGGCATAAAGGGACTGTTTAGTGAAAATTTTGTTTGTCTTGAGAAAGAGTTGGCAACAAAACTCAATGGCAAATGCAACTGAGAGCCAGAAGAGCACCACAGTCCTGATGGAAAATGAGGCTGTTCAAGGATGCAGTCAAAAGACTGACTGCAGGGGCATCCTACTCCATTATTTACATGATCCATTTACATCCATGATCATTATTTACAAAATAAAGGGAAAACAGAGAAAACCCAGCTTACCATGATTTTTAGATCCACAAAAGTGTTGGTGGTGCAGTTGAAAAGCTCAGGAGGCAGCCAGCCCTTCTCAATGTTACAATGGCGAACAGCGTTTCCTAAAGGAAACAAAGCATCAATGGCAAACAATGTTCTGAACTGTGCAGGGTAAATATTCATAGATTTCAACTATCTTAGCCTTTCAGATTTCCTACATTTTCAAGTTCCTCAAAAAATACAAAAATTGTATTTCAATTTCCAAACAGGGGACTCCTCTGAGAGAAAAGTTAAAGATTACTAATCTTCCAGAATCGTTTTCCCCAGGCTTTGGAGAAAAGTCAGGCAAACTCCAAGCTCTGCCCAACTGCTCTCAGCCTCACTGTCTGATTGTTCTCAAATTAATTCATTCATTTCTTTATACCAAAAAAGAGAAAGACTTTGCACTTCCTAAGTATTCCTGAAAACCAACCCCAGCTGATATTTCTGTGCAACAGCCTATATAGGAAGACCTCCTGGATGAAAGCATTCACATCAACACATGCCCACACATCCGTACACTGCATGTGCTAAACACTTCAGCCTACATGCATAATTGCCTTTTTTGCCACTTGTAGATGGACTGTGCGCAGCTTACTGTTTAATTTAGCCTATTATATTTTGTACTATTTGTCAAATAATTTTAAAATTTAATTCTTGGCTGAGGATCCTTCATCATGAATTTCAAGTAATCAAATTCAAAATTTAAATTTGTGCTAGTTAATTTGCACAGAACATACTGCATGTGTCTAAGACATTCAATTACCAATATCTAAATAAGAACTATAATTAACTTTACTGTATCTAATTATATTACTTCTCTTCCATGATTAGATGAATACAATTAAGCCTCAGGTTCTTAATCTGAATATTCATTATTATAAGGCTTACATTTTTGAATGATCTGTAAAATTTACTTAGAATGTGCAATTACTATAAGCAACATGGCCTGCTAGTCTATTTCCTAGAACAGACACTTGGGTCAACCATAAGAACAGTGAAGAAAACTCATTTTAATTCAACTTTATACTGTTTAATCACGAAAATATTCTCTACCTAAAAAAAAAAAAAAAAATAAAAATCTGTCTCCTAAAATCTTTAGAACATGAGCTAGGTTACCACAAATCTTCTGCACCCCTATAAGCAATGGCCTCCCCCAAGAAATATTTGGGGCAGTCACATAACCATTAGTAACTCACTGAGACTAAGGAACACTCCCAGCAGTGTTACCAGGTCCAGAAGAAAGACAGAGTTTTCATTTTCCACAGAACAGCCTTTGGAAAAGACTGGGAACTCTATTTTCAAAAATCTGATACACGTTTTCAGAGACATATATGAAAAAGCAGATTGTCATTTGTCTGTTGTACAAAACAACACAGCTCATCTGCTTTATAAAAGGTGTTTTTCAGATGTTTCACTTATGGAAGAATATTCTGTGGAAAAATGTGAGTTTTGTTGCAACTCTTAGCTTTTGTAGGCTGCAACCCTAGTAAAGCAGTCATCAGAAATATGATTTTCCTAATTTTATCTTTGCCCAGAGGAACTGTATGGTTAAGAACACTAATAAGTCACTAGAAATTAAAAGTTACATGTGTAAGAATTGCTTGATGAATAGAAAAAAAAAAAAGAAAATGGGACTCTTCTTTTTTGAAAATAGAGAATTTCTGTGCTTTGCATGTATTAATCTGCAATACTATTGTATTTATTTATTGCTAGTATTCCAAATGCATTTTAACTGCTCTTTGATTTCAGCTAGCTACACTTTTCTGCTCATTATATGCACAAGCTATGCTGCAGTCTCTAGACCAAATGAATTAATGCTATTCCCTATGTAAACTTTTTTTTTTCTTTTTTTTTAAAAAGAGGCATGCAGATAAAGTAGGTAATTATTTACCCAGGGAACTTACCCACTGAGCCCTTAGGACAAGGCACAGCAGCTGGCTGGCCAAACTTGGTCTGTGGCCACCAAATACCAGCCTCGAAAGCCTTGGGACAGCCATTATAAATTACTGAAAGCAGAAAAAGAAATGATGCAATTTTTCTAACAAGATAAAAATCACAACAGTGAGACATTTCAACCTGCCTGAAGGACCTTCCTGTAATTCCAAAGCCCTGTCAGTATATCTGTCCTCTAAAGTGCCTTCCAAGCTGTAACCCATCAGTTGTTCCTTATCCAGCATATTGGACAGACAGGTATAGGCAGGGGAGAGCTTAGGATGATTATGGGGCTCTGGATTTTGGCTTTGCCTATCTCTGCTTGCTCCTTTATTGTGGGAAAACATTTCTCCTTTATTTCACCCACACAACTGTGGTGAGATGGCTGTTGCAGCAGCTTTGTGCTGATCACAGGAGGATGGTGGGTGGGTGGGTGAGAGGAAAGGCAGGATGGGCAAGATGGGGAAGAAAGGCAGCTTCTGTGGGCAAAAGGTGTGAGGGCTCTCACCTGCCTCTTCAGCTGAAGCTCAGCAATACAACACTGCACTGGCAGATAAACTCAGGTTTAAAGTAAGGTTGGTGTTAGGCTTTTTCTCCCCCTACCTCTCCTCCACCTCAGCTTGCTATATTCCCATTTGAGAAAAATTAAAGAGATAAGAGCTTCTTTTCTGTTTCCTCAGACCCCATGAGTCATACCAGCACATATCTAGGAGGAGAGGTGTATGTTTAGGCTGCTGCAGCCCCCATTGCCCCTACTGCTGGAGCCATCCTGCTGGGCTCACACCACCCCAGGATGCAGCTGTATGGCTGCCACAGTGTCCCCCATCTGCTCACAGCAGTGTCCCCATCTGTCCACGGCAGTGTCCCCATCTGCCCATTGTAGTGTCCCCATCTGTCCACGGCAGTGTCCCCATCTGCCCACGGCAGTGTCCCCATCTGCCCATTGTAGTGTCCCCATCTGTCCACGGCAGTGTCCCCATCTGTCCATTCGGCAGTGTCCCCATCTGCCCATGCAGTGTCCCCATCTGCCCATCTGCAGTGTCCCCCATCTGTCCATGCACAGCAGTGTCCCCATCTGCCCACTGCAGTGTCCCCATCTGCCCACGGCAGTGTCCCCATCTGCCCACGGCAGTGTCCCCATCTGCACTGCAGCATGGCTGGCCAGCAGCAGGGGCTGGGCAGGGTACCTTCGCAGCCCCTCACGGTGACTTCTGCAAAGGGGTTGTCACAGCGGTTGCACTGCCGCCCTATGACGCCAGGTTTGCAAGGACACTGTCCCGTCTCCATGTCGCAGGCGCGCGTGTGGGAGCCAGATGGGAAGCAGTCACAGGGGAAGCAGGTGTCACTGCTTTGGGGCCTGTAGTAATTGGCCTAGAAAAACCAAAATTATAGGCATGAGGTATTTGACTTCTGAACTGCTTACATTTCTGAAACCTACTCTAGCAGCATGTACATCATAAAAGGGCTCATTTTGCAGACACAGATAAAAATTACTATTATCAGAGACCAGGGTTTGCATTGCCATTTGCAGTGGAGCAGGTCTCACATTACTTCTCAAGCACTTGTTGAAATCGCCCACCAAACATATTCTTGGAGGATTTACAGTTTTCTCAGCTTTGCAATTCCACTCTTGTATGGCATGAATGTGCCACTAAGGAAACTTCCTGCACTGTGCATTAGTGTTTCATGTAGAGGGTGGAGAGTACTAAATGATCCTACATTCAAATCGCCTCTGTACACGCTTTTGATCTGAGGCATTAGGATTGCACAAGAGCGTGGAGCTGGCACCCCACTGACTCCATTTAATGCAACAGTTGCTCTGTGTCCCGCTGGCATTTTGGAAAGGAGCAGGGGGCCAGATTCACCGCCGCCAGTCTGCACAAGCCCAGCTCCTCTGATGTCATTCAAGCCAGTTGTAAAACCTATTGTGAGAAGTCCTTTGTAAAACCTTCATGACGAGGTGCCTCCCCTCCCATGTCCCCCATCTGTCCCTGTCTGTCCACGGGAAATTCGTCAGAGATGGCAGTGAGGAAAGCATTTAGCCCTCCAGCTCTCTCCAGCTGCCAGGCCTTTTGCTGGCCATAGCACAGGGGAGAGCTTCACCCAGCTGGCCCGAGCTGTTTCATGGCTATTACTCATTTGTGATACACAAAACCCCACTGACACTCCTCTGCACCCCGGTCTGATCTCCCCCGATAAACCAGGCTGCACTTCAGAGATCAGAGCCAGGCTTTCATCCTCTCGGTTCAGTTTTCCAAACGCAAATAAGATAAGAGCTGTACAGTATGATTTGGAGAAGGGTGGTGCCAGCAAAACATCTAGGTAATGATTAACTCCACTGTGTACATACATATATATGTGATACAAAGCACAACTGTGTGTACTTTGTCTCAGATACTCACTTGTAATTATTAGTGGTACAGTTACTTTTTAAACTAAAGAAATTTTGACTTAAGACTGGTTTCTTTTGCTTACCTTGCAGTGGCATTCTCCATTGGTCTTATTGCAATCAGAATCAAACCCTTTACTAGTCTCACAATTACATGGGCCACAGATGGGATTTCCCCACCAACCTCTGGGACAAGGTAGGTCAATCCTATTAAGGAAAATCAAATTGAAAGAAAGTTATTTTAAGTTCCCTCTTAAAAAGTGAGGAACAGAAGCTTTTTTGGTCCGAATCTGCACTCAATTCCATCAGCTTACAGACAGTAATGTATCTCAAACAACAATCAATACATATATAAATATAAATACACTATAATATGGGAAGATTTAGAATATCAGTGCTATGAAACCCTAGAGAGAATGTTTCTCTAAGTATTTCAAGTGCAGGTGGCGCTGAGCCTGTGCCCTGGTTTATCTACCACCACAAACTGCCTCGGGGTACAGCTCCCCAGCACTTTATATCCCACTCCCCACCGCCATCCTGCCCCAGCCCTGCTGCTCACAGCAGGGCTTCTTGTTCAACCCACAAGGACACTAGCTCAGGTGCAAAGCTGTCTGCAAGCTCCTCCTATAAAGAAAAGCCACTACTTTCAGCCAACCTGGCTCTGTTGTACGGTTCACGACAAGGTGTGAAAAGCCCTGGTCTGCCACAGGAGAGACGGAGGACACATGGTTGGGGACAGGGCAGAGGGGAGGGTGGCAGCTTTGATCTGGACTATGGGTCAAAGACTACGATTCAGACTGAGTGCAGCAGCACTGGAAGCTAAGCAGCAAGCCAAAGGCTACCCCTGCTGAAGGAAAACCCCCATTCTCACTGATCTCATTTCTGTTGGGTGAGCCCCTGAGCAGGTTACCCCACAGATTCCCCAACACTAGCTCTGGCAAGGAGACCACTGATTCTCTGATAGCTGGGAGTCTTTGTCAGGCAATAGCCTGAAGGAACACGGCTCTGAGACAGGGATCATGGTAATGCACAAGGTATCCCCTCCCTGCTGCTCATTTTAGGAAAGAAAAGCTATTTGTGTCTGTTTCAAAGACAATTAACAATTTTATTTATGGTACTTGCTAGGTTTGTACTTCTATGCTTTAGAATATGAAAACCACAATGTTACACTTGACACGATGTCAGCAGATAATGACAAGGGACAATGTCTCTGTGCCAATAATCCAGAGGAATGAAAGACAAATCTGGCAACAGCACGGCGAACATTTGCAAGCCCACACAACAAAAGGCAGAGGAAGAAGCTTGCAGTTTTCAAAGGGAAGGAAACATCACATGAGCCAATGAGCAGACAAATGCACTTCATTTGCACATCATGAATGGCCCATATTACGGTAAATCAAAGTGCCGCCTCTGGGATAAGGCTGGTTGCTGAATGCTTATCTGAGACCAGGAATCTGCTGACTAGGAAATCAGCACGTTTCTCCCACAAAGCAACAGATATAAGCCCCCAGACTGTCCAGAAGAGATGGCTCTTTGCCAGCCCAGGGACTGGACCTAAACTGCAAAGAGACTATCTTGCTACAGGCCACCAAACTGATGCATTGCTCTGTGTGCTGGGGAAGCTGGAGGAGAGATGAAGAGCAAACTCAGGCCAAGCCCACCACAATGTACAGGTGAGATGCAGAGCTGTGTAACACAGCAGAACTGTTTGAGCCCCTGAGCAGCTCATGAAGAAAAGTGGCTCCTGAATAACATGGAAGATTGTCTAGTTTCTGGGAAGAGCTCGGGAATGCCAAAAGGCAACAGAGCCTAAAATACCACTCAAATTGTAACAGGAAAGTTTATCAGAGCAGAACAGGAAGTGGGAGGACTGCTGCCATAGATTAAGAGCTACCTGGAAGGTTCAAGAAAACAAGAACAAAATAATTCTCTTACTTGTTTTCACAGTACTGTCCATAGTAGCTTTGTCCACATTCACAGGTGTAGCCGTGGGATGAGCTAGGTTTGTGCACACATGTGGAGACATGCTCACATGGGTTCAAGTTACATACATCAACACAGTCTCTCCCAAAGTACCCTGGGGAGACAAGGTAAGAAAATTACAGCAACCATTGTAATATATGATTTGCATGTCTCCAAAAGACTGTCTGTCTTAAGCTTATTCACTAATAACAATCTTTGATAATCAGTAGATTTCCCCTGAGATACTGTCAGAAATGAAGCACTCTTTCCCCTCTCAGACAAAATGACAGTAAGCCATTCTTTTTGACAATCTGTTACCATGTTTGAGGTACCCTTGTGCCTTTGGTTCCCAGTTTTATATTTAGGGCATGTGCTACAAATAGTTTTGAATTCTCTTGCTGCATTTATGGGAGGTGACTGTGCTGGGTGCTGACAGCATGTGCTGGCTACATGCTCCAAAACAGAGAAAACATAAAACATTCAAAGTATCTTGATTAGGATGCAGAATGAGAGGCTGAAATTCAACAGTAGAAAAAGGTGAGAAGGAAAAAGAAAAAAAAAAAAAAAAAAGGGAGGTGCACAGGCATCCTTTGGACCAGAGACTATCTTTCTGTTTGGTGGATACATTGCCTGGATTTTTAGCCCTGCAGCTTCCAGGGTGCTACAGTAAGAGTGAGAAGGCTAATACTGATTGGAAGAGGAAGAATCAGAAGATTCTTTGCCAGCATGCTGCTGCTGCTGCTGCTGTGCTGCTTCTGATGAACGCATGAAGGCGTGATCCAGCTCCATTAGGAGTGGTCACCAGGTTACCTGGGTCACAGACACAGGAGTAGCTGTCCCAGTCGTCACTGCAGTAGCTGTGCTGGGGACACGGGTTGGAATCACAAGGGTTATCCACGTCGCAGCCCTCCCTTACGTTAATCTTGATAGCCTGTTTCATGTTGAGTGTCGCAATGTTTGTAGATGTCTCTCCCATTCTTACTCCCTGGTGACAAAAGACAATTATTTTAAAATTAGAGTCTCCTTTCAGAGTACAGTATTATGCGTTTCACTATTTTCATCAATCAATGAGGATACACTTTAAAGAAATCACCCAATGAGCCAAACTCAGATTTTTTCTTCAAATGGTTTCCCCCTATGTGATCACATTTGTGCCTAGCAAAATCGGTAGACTTTAACAATTTAATTCTTAGATAATTTTTATGGAGGAAACAGAAATGTTTGAGGGTAGATGAAAAAGAATATCCCATATTTTCACCTGGGTATTTTCACCAGTTCAAAATTTATTACTCCACTTTTCATTCCATACCTGCATACATCCATAAAATCCCTGCTGAACAGAGACTTGGTCTCCAGAGACACCTCCCACAATGATGCTTTTCATTTTCAGTCCAGGTAGTTGATTTCCAATCTGCACAGTGCTCTGTGAGGAAAAGGACAGCTGATAAGAAGCACTATCATCCTCTGTGACACAGGCAGGCTGCTTTCTGTAGTTATGGAGTCAAGCAGTAGCTGACAGTAGATTACATAAAAAATACCAAAGCAGTGAGGAGCCAGACATTGGAATGTTTCTTTTTACAAACTTCTTTGTAAGATATCTTATCATAAAGCTTAATAAATTAGTATCATTGATTAGGCATAAATCATTGCAAGAACACGTCTCACAGCATAAGTACTTGTCCACAGCCCTTTATCCTACTTTCTCCTAAAAGTATTTGTGCAGTGCTCAGTGGCAAAGCTATGATGCTGCCTTACCTGGTACATCCCATAGTCCAAGGACATGACAGCAAGATACTTGAGATCTTTACCATCTTTGGCACTCTTCAGCTCTACTAACAAATGATGCCATTCCCCATCACTGACCCGTGACTGGCTCATCTTCAAACTAGCAACCTGGCTCAGGCCACTGTACACTTCAAACTGCACGTAGTTGTTCAGTATCTGTTAAGGAAAAAAGAAAATCATGTCTTTTTTTACTACATATTTGTACTTGATGCAAAAGGAGGTGGAGGGCAAGATAATAACATTTCCTAAGACAACCCAAAAGGAAAAAAAGCCCCAAGACTAAAGATGGGACTGCTTGCAAGAACTTCTTGTATAACTTTAGACATTCAGACTCCCACTTCCTTATGGGCAAAAAAACCCCAAAGCAATAGACCTATTTTTCACTTCTATATTAATGCCCACTACTACCTCTGACTAGAAAAATAATCTTAAATTAATATGATTTTTATAATGATATTTTGATCATTCCCTTTTTGATCTTTTTAAAAGGCTGAAGTAATGATGCATTTTTATTAACATGCATTTAGTTAGGTTCATGAAGCTATGTAGTTCATCAGGCCATATTCACTGCTGGGGGAGTATTAATATTAACTCTTTTCTAACCAAAGGCAGCCACACTTTTACCTGAATGTTGATCTTGGAAGCAGCCCCAGCATTGGCTTGCATTAGCATGCCATTCACTTTCCGGGTTCTGAACATCAGCCCAATGTACCATGGCACAGAGATGGTAATGTCAAGGTCACTCCAAATGATAATGCTCTCACCACTGAAACGCTGAGGAGAAGGCATGGCTGTGAATCAAAATACAGAAGAGAAACAGTTTTCATCCTTCAGGACAAATGTTAAGAGGAAAAATGATGCTATGTCACAGTGATGACACAAAGGAGCTAGTCCCTCTTCCACTGAGCTATATTCAGCCTACCATGATCAAGAGCCGGTCTAGGGCAGTTACTGTGAAGCAGCTGATAATACTGTAAATTTACAGCCTACCCTGGTTGGGGGGTAGGCATCTTGCCTTGGTGCCTGTACTCAAAAGCAACACCTCCACACTGCTATGGCATCACCCATGTGAGAGCTGTTCCTAGAAAGGTACGCCCAGGATCTCTGCTGATACAGTTCTGCTGGTGAGTGGGTGGACAGAGCAGGAAGTATGAGGGCAACAGTTGCTGCAGATGTTTTCAGCATAACCTTGATTACCTGCTTCTAATTACCAGATTAAACACAGGAAAGGCTGGGAGGCAACAGGAAATATGAATTAATTGTGAATACTCCAGGGCCAGATTATTCAGCTGTCCCAGCTACACAGCCTTTTCACAGACAGAAAATTTGTGTGGAATTGCCTAAATCATCTGCCTTACAAATCCTGAGGTGACAGCTGCAAAACTGCCCCCCTCTCCAACCTTGCACAAACACAGCTCCTACATGATGACACCAATGACAGCCTTCAACAGAAAGCACTTTGCTGATAGAAAATAGAGGAACACCCATCCCCTTGGACTTTTAAAGTTGTTACCCTGGGTAACCGGAGCTACAGTCCCAAGGATTAGTTGATCCTGCTGATCAGAAGCACAAATTAAGCCATGGGAGATCTATGCTATTTGCAACACCTCCTATGACACCTCCACCACATGTGGAACCTTGTAGTGTGATCTGCAGTCAGCCCCTGCCTGATATCCTTGCCTGTGGGCATTGGTGAAGTTCATAGCAGCTTTTTGTCAGTGGAAGGAGGCCTTAGAGACTGGGTACAACCAACACAGATTAGCATGCAGCCTTTTATTTCATCATGTGCTGAGTCCATGTTGGTCAGTGAAGTGACAGGGCTTAACAGTCTTTCCCCTTCTGCTCCATGCTACTGTATCTGCTGACACTTTCTGGATTTTTTGTAGTAGGAGAGATCATGTACAGACAAATGCATATGTGTTACTGTGAAATGGTAAGTCCTTATAAGAAGGCTGAAGGATGACACCATAGTAGAAAATGGAGTAAAGTTGATGAGAAGTTGCATTTTTCTGAGGAATAAAGCCAAACCCCAAATTCTCATATGTCTGCCTTGCTGGTGTCTGTAAACGGAAAGGCTGGGGTGGGGAGTGGAGTGCAGGGGTTGGATTAAAGTGCAAGCCCTTCAGCTCCCTATTTGTGAGAAACAAAAAGTCAGCAACTAGTGGGCTACCACTAGTCAAGCCAGAGGCGGAACTTGACCTTCCCTTCCTTAAGATGTAGTAATCCAATCACCATCAGGCTAAGGGCAAGCAGTCCCAAGGGGCAGCCCTTCTCCCTCCTGCTCCAGCCTGTGATCTCCCCTTTGCAGTCATGCCACAAATGCCAAAGAGGGTATATGGTGAAACAACTGCAGCATAGCCTGCTCTTGAAAACCAGATGGCAACTTAAAAAAAGATTATCAACAGGTACAGATGCCCTTAGGTTGCTTAAAACTTGAATGTAGTGCTTGAGTTCTGGCTATCTGGGCCAGGGCACAATTCTGGGTCAGGGCACAATTTATCAGCCCACACTGCACCATATCAATGTAAATGTAACCAGGACATCAGTGTTGAGCAGGATTATTTTCTCTTGCTCCACCTGTGCAAAATCCAGCCTTTACCTTTCTCTAGGTCTTGCTGACCTTCACAACGACCTCACCTTCCAACTTTGCTGCTGGGTTTTCTGGACTGTTGCTGAGGTTTTTGAGCCCATCTGCCTCTGGAGCAGAGGCAGGATGCAAACTTGTGGGTTTCCCACCTGCTTAAGGCTGGGAATGCTGTTTGCAAGGATTTTGCCTTTGCTCCTGGGAGAACTGGACTGGCATGGCAATTAGCCACCTTCTTCCTTTTCTCACTGGTGGTGACTTTCTGTACTTGCAAATACCATTCCCTTCCCACACCTTCTCCCAACTTCCCTCCCTTCCCTGGGGCCAGGGTGCACCTTCCCCTGCTAGTCAAACAGAAATCCCCATTTGTCAGCCCCCTGTGACCTCTGTCACTCCCTCAGCCCTTCCTCATGCTTGGGACCAGGAGTGTCCATGGAGGGGCTGGACACATCCACTGTCACCACAGAGGTCCACGTGCTTCCCAGCACCTCCCTGCCACTGCAGTGCAGCGATGCCAACTAGTGTGCTCAGGGTTTGTCCCTTGGAAGCACTGCCTGTGCATCCCCATTCGCTCCAAAGAGAGTCCCACATTTAACAGGCCAGCAGAAAGATGTGAGCGCTGTTCCCTGTGGAGACACAGGGCCTGGGGAAGCATGCTGCCAACATCCCACTGGATGTCACCTGCAGTGTGGGTGCTGGACAAGTGGAAGCTTATGTTTAGGTGCAGACCAAGGTTAGTGCAATGACACTGGCCATCCAAGAGTGAGTCAGACACAGCTGCTAGATCTTCCTCACAGAATTGCAACACCTAATAGTTTAAAAGAATTAAATTACAATAAAGGTGAAACTAATTTTTCCTTAATTTTATTTCCCTTCTATATATTAGCGGAGGGAGATGGGAGCTGCCAGAAGGTGAGTTAACAGGCTCTAGGAGGGTGGTGAAGGTAAAATACCCCATTCTCACCAGTGTAGACCAGATCCCAGAGTTTTTAAAGAGCAGGAAATTAAAAAAAGGCTAATTGGTAACTTGCCAAAGTCTTTGTCTTCTGTTAGCCTGAAGCAGAACCAGCTCTGTCAAAGGGACTGAAGAAATGCAGCACTCCTACTTAAAAATGCAAATATTCTATCTAAGACTTTTTAAAAAATAGCTGCCTAATAATAGCTAATGCTCTTAGGATCATAGCTGAGCATTCAAATAAGCAATTTGAAAGACAGAAGTATAGCTATGATTCTTCCTGGCTTTAACTTTGGGCTCATGAAATCTTTGGTCATATTCCATTTCTTTCTTGGCTTGCAATTTTTCCACAGGGACACTGGCCCACAAATATCATCAAATAACCAAGCAGCCTGCAGCCTTCAAACTATCAAAAAAACCCCACACACTGAGGCATCAGCAAGAACATGGGGTTTTTCAGTGACAAAGGGGACATGCAGGAATGCACAGCGCTGGAGGCAGAGGTGAGAGCTGGGATGGGGGGGAGGAGGCAGTGCTGCTGTGACTGCTATCATCTCTATCACCTGAATTTAAAATGAGTTTTCAGGGATGGCTGCAGGGCAGCTCCTAGGTGATTTTCTGAATCAAAAACTTTGAGGATTGTTCTTGAGTTTGGGATAAGAAAACAGTAAATAAACCAAACATTTGATCAAATTCAGAATTTCCATTTGAAAAACAGAGGGAAGGATAGTCTTTGCACATGATAGCAGTACTCCACATTTACACCAGTACAGGACACAGCATAGCTGGGGCCCTGGTACTCCCCTCAGGATACAGCAGAGTGGGTTTGTAGAATAGAGAACAGCCAATCATGAAGAAAACACAAGAACTTCACCAACAAACCTACTTGACATGAGACACATGGGAAAATCAGATCTTCATACAAACCTGGAAGCTCAAAATATTTGAGGAATTGCTACAGAAAGCAGGTACCAGGCTAGGGCAATAATAACAGCTCTGGGCTCTGTGTAAGGTGGAGCATAGGAAGAGGTCTCCATCATTCCTTTTCCCTGTTCTTCACTCTGCAGGCATTTATCTCCAAGACAGAAACTTAAATATGTGTCCTCTCCTCTCCTCTCCTCTCCTCTCCTCTCCTCTCCTCTCCTCTCCTCCTCCTCTCCTCTCCTCTCCTCTCCTCTCCTCTCCTCTCCTCTCCTCTCCTCTCCTCTCCTCTCCTCTCCTCTCCTCTCCTCTCCCTCTCCTCTCCTCTTAAGCTAATATTGCTGCTTCTCAGAAAAGGGATGAGAAATTGCCACTGCCTAGACCTGGCCCAGAAGAAGCACGTTTTCTTTGTTAGAAGCATCCAGGGAGACTCCAAAGGAGCAGCCACCTTACAGCACCAAACCCACAGGATTCCTCACACAGGCAGCTCCTCACTTCTAGGGAAAAAAAATGACTGTAAGTTCTTCACACCCTATAAAACTCACCTGCTGTTCCTTCCTTAACCTTCAGTAACAAGGTTTTACACATATATGCACATTGTGTTCAATCAAAGAGAAATCTAGTAAAACCTAAAGTGGTCTTACTTAGCACAGAACACCTTCTTGCCAAAAAAGTGATTAAAACAGCACATTCATCCCCAGTTTGAGTCAAAGCCCAGTAAAGCCAGCAGGATTCTTTCCACTGATTTAAAGGGGCTTAGGATCAGGCATTTTCACTATCAACAAATTACTAAATACGGCCAAGTTCTTTGAAACTACTTTGCTTATGTAAGCAAATCAATGAAAGCTGCTCTTATTCATGACAGTATGTCTTCCAGTATATAGGGGATCTCTACAATTCTTTCAAATAGATAATAGGTGACTGTCTCAACTGCAATCTTCTGTTACCCTTAAGCATCACAGCTGGACACACATGCTGTGAGATGGCAGTGACATGAGTGACACACGTGACAAGGCACACAGAGCCCTTGGCAGCCTACCTTGCTCACAGTTCTTCCCTCCGTAGCGCACGGGGCACTCACAGATGTACGTGTTCCACTTGTTGATGCACGTGCCTCCATTCTGGCACCAGTTGGTTTCACAATAGTTCTTCTGTGCTGCACAGCCTGGAATTCAGGAAAACCATCACTTTGTATGGTTTTAATAAGAAAAGGGCTCTGAGTGACCATCTTTTGAGTTTTTATGCAAAAAATAAGACATGACTATTATATGTTTGAGTTTTTTGCTTTTTAAAAAAAATACTTTTCAAGTCAGTGAAGCAAAATGTGGATGGCAAAAGTTTATGTAAGCTGATCATGTGTCAAATGCATAAAGACAAGTCTGTCAAAGGCATATGCTATGACTTCCTCCTTAATCCACAATCAATGCAACGTACTTTAGAACTGCAATTTAGCTCTTAAACAGACCTTTAGCAGCACGGACAGAAGGGACTTTCCATTTTTGTGTGTAAGAGCCAGTTTTAGGATGATGAGAACATTCTGTATACCTAATCACTGGAACTAATCCTGATCAGGGATCTGAGGACTGGAAATCAAATCAGAACCTCCAACAGACTGCTCCATGAAGCAGGCTTCACATTTGGGGGATTGCAGAATTTTATTTACAGAACAAACACGATTTATTAAAAAGTCATTGTAAGTGCTATCTTTTTCATGAACTAATCCCACTGGTTTTCAGAGCAAAATGACATTTAATAGGTAGTTTAAAAATAGAAGACGAAAAGTTAATTTAGGAGTAAATTCCTGGCTGAAACTCCCAGCAATGCAGAAAGTCTAAACAAGTCCTGTCCTTTCCAATGTGCTGCTGAATCCTGGAAGCATGCCCTGTGCCATGGGCGATTGTATGTCTCCCTGGCACAGGGGTGGACTGTGCCTTGCTCCAATAAATGAGGTCTGGCCAGAGACAGTGGCAGCATAATACCATACAGCACCTTAAGTCCCTGCCCCATAGCTGCTTTGCCCTCAACAGTGCTAACAGGGGGTCAGGGGTCATTTCAGAGCCCTGTGTCCCCTTCCCCTTCCTGGGGTTCCTCACAGTGCCAACCTCTTCAACACCCTAAGCCATGCCACAGCTGTGGCAGAGACCGTTCTGGTGCTGACCTTTGGGGCACTAGCTGCCCATACCTGGCAGAGTGCCATTATTGGCAATGAAACCAGCCATGTCGATGGGCTTGCTGTCGATGGAGAGGTTCCTCATGCAGCCGATGAACTGCCTGTTGTGCACCGGGAAATCCTCAGGCAAGTTTGGGACACCACCAAGGAGGAGAGGGCCAGTTAGGTCCAAAGATCTTAAGAAACAAAGAAATGCTCATAATTTCTTGCAAAGATTTTGTTTTGTTTTGTTCTTTATCTTACTGCTTTCATAAGCGGATTTAAGCTGCACTTCCCTCTGCTATATGAGCACTTCCAGAGCTTGTAATCAAAGGACTGTCCAGTAACACTAACTTTTAACTTAGGAGCTTTCATGCGCATATAGAATCCAGTGACCTGTCCCTAACAGTTGCTAGTATGCAGAAGAAAATGAAAGTTAGAGAAAAATGTGTAGCCAGAGGACACTTCTTTCTGACCCCAGTCATGCAGGGACTGGCTGATGCTGCTCAGCACAAGGTTGAGAAGAAGTACATTTTTATATAATGACTTAATTATTATATAGTGCCAACCCTTTTAAAATCCGCTGAAGATCTTAGTCTTCATGAAATGTAGCGGATGTAGGTTTAACTAAATGACTCCACACTGTGTGAGAAGTGTTATCATCTGGTCATTTGGATTAACCTCAGTTTTTACAGAGTGCCCCTCTCTTGGGATATTAGAGTACCATGTGTATCTCAGTGAATCTCTGCTATCACTCATTACTTTATATCCCCCTATGTTGCCTGCTGTTCACCTCCTCTTAAAACTCAAAAGCACTAATTTTTTTTTCTTTCTTCCCAGGAAACCTTTTCACACCCCCAATGATTTCCAATGGCTGTTTGTTAATACCCTTTACTTCTACCTCCTTTTAAGAGAGGACTCTTAAATTATAATTCCATGTCCCAAACTTTTTCTTGTTATGTCACATCTGTTTTTCCAACTTACTGGTTAATCACTTAATGCTCAGTGGTTAATTGCATACTGTTGACTTTCCACTGGAAAAAGAGAGTAAGTTAAAAACACAAATATAAGGAATCCTTACTTTTTTGAGCCAGTCTGAGTCCCCTGGGCAGCACAGGTGTAGTTTCCAATGAGGCTCCCGAAGCGCACGGCCACTGCCGTGTCACAGTCGTCCACAGTCACCACAGCCACCTTCTCTCCAGAGGGCCCATGGGGAATTCCTAATCGGCCAATGTTTGGCTTCAAAAATAAATGGCACATGTCATACAGGGCTACAGACACATGGGATTTAAATGTGGTTCCATCAGCTCCACAACATACTGCTTACTTTCCAAAGAGGACAAAAATAGATGTAAATGAAACAGCAGAAGTTAGGTTGTCCCATGACATTTAGGCAAGGAAAAACCCTGATGGATGACTTCAGTCAGAGTCCACAGACACCCAGTATGATACACAGGGTGGTCAGAAGTGACTTTGGTCTTTTCCACAGCTGAACCACTTTGACCCATATCACATCAAACAGGTGCTTTCTCACTTCTGCATAGTAAATTCTAATAAATTATGATCATTTTTCATCTCTTCACCTCAAGGGAATGAAAACCCTAAAATGATGTATTATTACAACTGAGGTTTAATTTAAAGGCTTAAATCACATTTTCTCTCATGGGCATACTCTGTCAAGCCTGCCAGAAACTGAGTTCAGGCCTCTATAAAAGCTGTAGTGAGGGGTTGTCTGATGACTGGGAGAGAACTTAGATGAAACCTGCTTGTTCCTGCTACAAGCTGGAGTGCATGAAAAGCCACTGCCCATTGCTGGGTCAGCTGAGAAGCCCCCAGTTTCTAGTTACAGGAGAATATAGACAATGACCTGTGGAGCTGGACAATCAAAAATAATGGATGTATCTGTGCTTGCTCTGGTGCAGGCACACAGACTGACACTGCAGGTGCAGCATGGAAGAAGGAAAGAAAATGTGTTTTAGAGCAGCAATAAAAACTCTGGCTTTTCCTCACCTCTGCTTCTCTCAGGCAGTAGGAAACTCCTGCCCACCCAATCACAATGTGCCCTGGTGAGTACGAGCCACAAAGCTAGATTTATGACATTCAGCTTCACACCTCCACTGTTACTGGCTCACTCTGCCAATCACCTGCTGTCAGTGGTTGCTCTCCCCACCTCTGCACCTACTGAGTGGGGAAATTCAGTGATCTCAATAGTCAGGCATTCCTATGTGACCACCAGGAATTCCATACCAGCCATCAAACTTCTGTGCTTCCACCAAAAACAGACCCTTCATCATCACTAATTTTGTCACTGATGAGATGTATACCAGAGTGACTGACAGGAGATGATGTTTGCTGTGCAGAAATTCAAGAGACAGACTTGTCCAGGGGAGAAGTACATTATGTCTGTTAAAAAGGGTGCATGAACGAACAGCAGGATAGAAGCCTCAGTGAAGAACTAGCAAATCCTGTAAGAAAACTGTTTCCATGTTTAGTGTTCATATAGAGTCAATGGATCTTCATCTACCACTGGTGCTTGATCTCTGAGGACATTATGGGTACAAAGAGAAGCACTGAGCTGAACTCTACTGGCTTTGCAAAGGGACACCCCACAGGGATGAAGTCAGCAGGATCTGACCAGATACACTGAAAGTCAAAACATATTTATTGGATATGTTAATCAACAATAGCTGTACCATATGAAAAAGAAGATGGCTGGGCATCTGTAGCTTGCTGTACACTTGCTTTAGAACATGTACTGCTTGACTGCGTTCTGAAAGTCCTTATTTGTACAGCAAACAAGGAAGCAGTAAGGGGATAAATTACTTCTTTCTGTTTCACTTACACACACATAAATTCGTTAAAATACTTACAGCCACTTTCATCATCTGTAGAGAGACAGATTTATTTTTAAGGGTAATTATCCCAATATATTAAAAAAAATTAAAATATGTTTCCTGGTGTCAATTCCAATTGGAAAGTACTTTCCATTTCCTCTACCAAGAACTAACGTGACCACATAGTTTGGCAGTTATTCAGTATAAGGTTTTGACCTCTCCTGAGTGATATTAAGGCAGATTTTATTTTTTCCAATACTCCCTGGACTTTGCCACTGCCTAGCTTGGAAAGACAGGAAACATATGTATTTGAAGTGCTAAAATGTTATTGTATGCAATGATGGCAACATAAGTGAGCAGCTTTTCAAAGTAATTGAAAAAATATACAGAAAACTAACCAACTGACAGACAGACCTTCATTTCCAAAATTAAAATGTTTACATTCTGGGTGCTACTTCTATTCATTTGGAGGAATGATTCAATTAACATTTATGTCCTTGTGCTTCACTGAAATAATCTATTGTTTCTTACATGGGAGCCTTGACAAAGGCAGCGTATTTATTCCCTCAGCAGGGGAGATCTGCCCAGTGTTAATCATGATTGCAACCTGATGAGACTCAGCACTTTGCAGCTGCTCCTTCACAGTCACTAGCTGCAGAAGAAAATTGATTTTTTTTCTACTTTTATTTAACATAGAAACTGAAAAATGTTTCTCTAGATATTGGCTATTCATCGCAGTACAGATCTCTGGCATCTCTTCGTCTCTGATGACTACACAGAACCATGAAGAAAAGGAATATTCCAGTGAATGAACAGAAATCTACTGGCAATTCAAACCATACTTAGTTCAAACACAAGGTAATTTTCAAGGTTAATTTCTGACCATGTTAAAAGGCTCATTTGACAGAATTTGACAGGCTTTTCCCAAAATGCAAGAATGTGTTATAGGGAAAGGAAAGAGAGATTTTCTGACTGATTTAACAGGACAAGAACTCAAAATATGTGACAAGTATTACACACTGCTTATCTTCTCAACTGCTAATATAGGGAATACTCTATAATTGAAATAATGGGAAATAAATAAAAGACTTTATCAGCGAAAGCCCAAGTTAGGAGCTCATTCAACAATGAATTATGGAACAGATATTATTCATTAAATATTTTGATTAATATTAAATAGAGGTTACTGGTGATGCAAAGGATATTTAGAGTATCATGCATTAAAAAAACCCTCACTTTGAACAGTTGCATGCAAGAAAGAGAATTAATCCCATATCATGAAACCTGGGATCTGATGACAAGAATTCCTATTGCAAACTCTGAGACTCTCAGCACAAAATGATGAAAAATAATAAATCAACCCTACTAATTAACTACTAAACAATCAGGAACCATGGTGAGATTAAAAGGTTAAAAAGGCAATACAACACTGGGCTGTTGCACAGGTGCATTTGAGGAAAGTTTCATGACACTGAACAGGATAGAATGCTTGGGCGGTTTTGTTTTCATTTACTAAAAATACCTTCCAATTAAAGCAGGTGCACAGAACAGCAGCCAGAGCAGTGCCAAGGTTACCATATCAAACAGGCAAAATGGACTTGGCATGTTAAGCCTAGCAAAGTAAAGGCTGGAGAAGAGTTTTGGAAATAAGATGCTGTCACTTCAATGCACACTACAAGAATAAAGGGGTATAAGATGCCCATGAGTAATGTAGGCTGGTAATCACCCAGGTGATGCTCAGGCATCAGAGGGATCATCTTTGGGAAAGTAGCAGGGGTGAAAATGATAAAAAACCCCTTTATTTGTTTATGATTATAGAAGCTGGTGTTAGCAGATGACTGGCCTGTGTTTGAAAGAAAATAATTAATAGTAAATAGTACTTGGAAAACACACCAGAAAGTGAATTGCCAACATTAAATGACAGCACACACATTCACATTTCAGGCATGATTGTTGCCTCAAAGAAATCCTACTGGAGCAAGACTGATCCCTAAGAGTAGGAACAGCTAACACTAACCCACATTAATTCACACTATTATTTTCTGGAAATATGTTCAAGGAGTTAAAAGCCGGACTTTCATCTGGGTACTTAGCAGTCCTTTCTGCCTGTCAGACCCATCTCCTGAAACACATGCTACCCGTAAGGCAAGTTTCATTAGCTGTGCCAATTCTGCACTCCTGAGTAAATGTGCAATGTGGTGTACAGGAATTTACCAGCATGACCCCCATTAATAGTACTGCAAGTCATGTAACTGAGTTCCTGCTCATGGAGCTGAAAATTTACTTTTCGCTGCCTAACCCTAAAGGCTGCCTTTTCAGTTAGTGCTTCTCCAGAAAGAAGCTGGGATTCAAATTTCAAAGACCACATGCTGTAACACAGAGTAGCAAGAAGAGGTACCAAACAGTGCCTGAGAGAAAACTCCCTTAAACAAACTATGAAAGAAGTGGATTATTCCAGGACTCAAATGAAAGGAAGAAAAAGCAACCCTGAGTGTTGCAGTGTTTTATCACCATCACATGATGATTCTTCAAACATTCTGTGCATCCCATTATGAAATTCATTTTGTTTGTTATACTGACTCTTATGTTTTATTTATGGTCACACATAGGGGTCACATGGAGAAGAGAAAGAAACAGTCCTGTCTCAGGATCCACATGTGACAGCATAAGTCTCCTACCTTTTTCTCTATCTGTAAACCAAGATGAACCATATTTATGTTCCTCAAATGATGGCAACTGTATACAATGCAATGAAACTTCACTTTGCCTCACTGAACTTTCATGAAGATCAGTGGTTCTGATCTATGAGTGACAATCTCCCATCTCATATCTAACCTGTGACATTCACCCTTGCCCAGAGAGTCACAGCCAAAATGTGACTACAGGAATGACAGCCTCCTAGGATGTCTTCTGAAAATTGCAGTTTCCTTTCCGACTGTAGCAGACACAACAGTGAGACTCATCTACTGTCCTCAGCAGTGACCTGGAGGAGTGACATTCTTGAGCTGCAGCGGGGTATGGAACGCCCTTTGGCCACCTGTAGGGACTTTCTCAGGTTGCAGTGAGAGAACACCACTGTGGAGGTATTTTACCAGTGATGCCAAAGCTGATTTTCATGAAACTCAATTAGGAAGCAATGATTGGAATTCTCCCCATAAATTCAACAGCAAGAAAGACATGTGGCTTCTCCCGGGTGAAAAACCCTGAGAAGCTAATCTGTGAACTTGTGTTTTATAAGTGGAGACCAGACAGAGGCGAGAAAGTCATAAAAATGCATCTGTTTATAGTTTACAAATCTACCGCATAAATCCACTCTCATTCCACCTAGAACATCAGATGTGGATATTCTGTTGTATCTCAGTTTCATTTGGATTCTCTGTTATGTTTAAGTAAATAATTAAACTGCGAGAGCCCACACAGTTACTTATTAAAGACACAGCTGGTGTAATGAAGCACAGTGAATGGAAAAGACATGCAGATCAACGGACAATGGGAGCCCTTGTCCTAAGTGCTTAACCCTTGTATTTTAGATCCTATGTCCTACTGCTTCCAAGTCAGGATGTAAAATTGTTGGAGAGGTTTAAGCAAGTAGTCCAGTCTTTGGTAGACTTACTTTAAATTAAAATAAACTAGATAGCATCTATACATGTAATAGTAATACTGCAAAGTTCAAGTATTTATTTAGTCAATCAGCAGCAGTAGTTATACTCAAGATTCCTGGATCTCACCCTTTTATTAGTTAATCTGCAAGATGCCTTCTCCAGAGGTCTTACAAACATTTCCTCCACCAGAAAACTTTTTTCCAACTTCCATTCTTAGATAAAAATTTTCCATTTGACTTTTCTCACAGATGGGAAGAGGGAGAGTGGTTTTGGTCAGCCATCAGAGAGTGTTCCAACATAATGGATATTCATTCCCTAAGCTCAGACTGAAAGCTGTGCTCTCCAGCTCTCCAAACCTGGGACAGGAGGTCTTCCGCCTGCCTTAGTCACCCCATTGAGTCTTCTGAGGGAGCTGAGGAGATGATTCAGCAACGGACTCTAAGTATGGCCAAGACTTAGAAAATGCAAACCAGTATTGCTTGCAGATGAGACACAACCTACCTTGTTACATTAGGCACCAGGAGAAGAGCAATTTTCTTTGGGAACAGCTGTTGCATATTGTAAATTCTGCATTCGCTCAGCTCACTGTACACATTAAAAATATACTTATTTTAGAAAGCTGGTCTTTTAGCAAAATGCTTTGCATAGGATAACTTAATATTCAGAGCTTGGCTTGTTTGTCTTTTTAATAAGTGCAAATGTGTAAGAAGAAAAGCCATCCTGAAGTCAGTGCCAGCCTTTCAGTGATTCCAAGACTTTGCTTACCAGACAGTCAGTTACCCTTCTGTTTTTGTAAATTAGTAGCTAATGATTTATTGGCTGTTAGGAGTGCTTAAAGGTTAAAAAGAATCTGTTTCCTAGTTATTTTTTAAATGCTCTCCTCTTCATCGTTAAAGTGCTGGTTCAAACCCCACCGTCCCCAGAAGTCCTGGGTGGAAAATGCCTTACACTCACACCTTTTGGTGGTCTTTCTTTTAATGCTTCCAGCTACAGTAATAATGGGTGAAAATGGAGCAACTGGCTCCATTGCTCGGCAATTGGGTGGTGCCGGAGGCCGCTTCCCGGCTCCCCGGTGCTCATTATGCCGCCCGCCAGCCCCGGCGGCTCCGCTAACCCGCGGGCGCGGCGGGGCGCGGAGGAGCCGCCGCCGCTCCCGGGCCCCGCTGCGCCGCTTCAGCGGTCACACCGCTCATTAAGGGCCCTGGCAGCGCCGGTCTCCCCGGACATGCTGCCGGAGCCCAGCCCCCCGCAAGGAAAAGAAATAAATAAACAAACAGGAAAAAATAAACAGGGAAAGCACACTGCTTACGGTCCTGGGCGGGGGGGGCAGACTGGGAAATGCCAGAGGAGCTTAGCATGGACTTGCAAACCACTCTGATCAATCGGGAAACTCCAAAATAGGCCAGATTACAGAAACCACTAACTTCAATCTTTGTTTTCTAGCGTTTCCCCTTACTGATTTCCAGAGCACCTTTAAAATAGTCAGTGTGAAGAACAGACTCTGATTAGTCACCAGGGAAAGGCAGGACAAGTCATTTCACATAACCCCCTTAGTCTTTTGATGTATGTATTCCATTTATTCACTATTTTAATGGCATTTCTTTATACAAATTTGGCTCAAGTTTGTACAGAAACACGAGAGCCTGTGACAGTGAAAAGGAAAACCAAAGAGCTTCCCATCAGCGAGTAAAAAAATGCAAATCGTGAGAAGCCACCAGACCAGTTCCTTTTCCTAGAGAAAAGCCCTGCAACACCAATCATCAGGATCTGGGCTGGCCCACAAAGTGAAGCGAGTTTTACTGGCCTGATTTGTTATCTCCTTTAGGGCTGAATCCAGAGGCTTAACTTTGATATTCAAAGCAGGAGGCTTTCAGCACACCTATGAGACCTGGCACTAGTGAATGGCACTCCCCGAATTGCTGCTGCTCTTCTAGTGCTGGGGTAGAGATGGGGAGCAGCCCCTCCTGTCACAACATGTGGCAATGACACAGCAGGGCTGTAAAAAGCCATGGTTACACAGGCATGGCATCCCTGTCTCTACAGCACGATCAGTATCTTCACAAATATCATCCAGCTACTGCAAAGGGTATATTCTTAGTTTTGACCAATTTCGTCAAGGGCTGCTGTAGTGCTGATGGGAAGATGAATTTTCCCTGTCTGCAAATGGAAATTTTATCCTCAAGTGTGTATTCCCAGATGCTTCTCAGCTCTTTGATGCTGAATCAGTGACACAGCAAGACAGACCTGTTTTGGGAGTCAAGAGACCATTCTCTCTCTCCTCAAGACAACATTAAATTTTCCGTGTGGGAGACAGCACTCACCGCAGTGCTCTGCTGCTGTGGGTGCCCTTGTCCTTTCTCTGCCACCCTCTCCTTGCTCTATCTGCTTCTATGGCTGATGTCCCTTCTCCCTGACCTCTCCTGCTCTCTGAACCCTTTTTCTGCCTATTTTGTTGTCTCCCTCTCTTTCCACCAACAAGGATGTTCTCCAGCACCCTTGGAAAACCGGGAAAGAAGAACACATCCTTTGATGCTGGAAGAGCCCCCTTGTTCTCCTTCCCCTGCTGTCCTCTCTCAGTTCAGCAAATCCTTCTCCCTTTGCCATTAGTCCCTATCTACCTGCCAAAGAACCATTCTCAAATATTTTTTGTTTTATATAAATATTGTAAGTTCTATGACATTTTTGTATCTAGGATGTCAATGTTGCTGTTCTCAGAGTCCAAGAAATACCTGTGACACTTATGCACAGCAATTAACTCCTTCTAGGATAAATCCCTGATGACATCTTGTTGAGCAAACTGCTGCTTAGTGTGGGTAATGGAGTCACATTTCAGCCTACAAAATCCAGGAATCCCACACTTTTCTATGTGCTCCCTCCCTTGCCCCATGGCTGGTCTTTGTGAGGGTCTCCTGGCACACAGAGACTTCTGCAAGGCCAGGAACTGTGAAGTGCTGCTTCCTCCCACTACACAGATACAAAATACCTGAAAAGTTACTGCAAATCAGTGAGCTACTGTAATTTACTACATGATTTAATGGAGATAACAGTGCACTTCAAAGAACTCGCACCAAATTCCTGAGGTGCCATTCCAATGACTCAGCTGGCTTTGAGGCAAGGCCTTGCCAGGCTGGGCTGCACAGCACAACCTTGGAGCACTGTCCTCAGGGCCTTAGTGTGAGCCAAGGACCATTCAGATTCTGCCAGATCTCATGGAGGTCCTTTACATCTCCTTAGCCTTCAGGAGGAACAGAAAATTACCATTTTGGGAGGTGCCACTAAATGTCTTTGGATTTTTGCAGTGCAGAGGTGTCAGATGGCTTGAGCAAACTGGGCTTGAAGAGCATCGCTGGGTGCCAGGTTCCCCAGGATGACCTGAGAGCCCCACACCAAGAGGAAAAGACATATGGCTGACAACCAGGTCAAGTGTAGGGTGCACACCCTAGATGGGCACACAAGTTAAGCCTTTAAAACCTGGGAGAATGTGACAAGGAAAAGTACAGAAGAGTCCTGCCAAAGATGAGGCAAGAGGAGGACTCAGGCTGGTTTTGCCATGACACGGTCCCTTAATGTGCAGATGTTTTCTGAAAAATCACCACCACAACGACCAGTGTTTTCAGATGGTGTTTGCAAACTCTGTGAGAGCAACAGCTCCAAAAGCAGGCAGGGGAGAGAACAAGCCAGGCACTGGGCACACGCTTCCCCTCCCTTCCCCAGTCACCAGAGTTTTCTCAAAGCTGTCACTGAGAGCTGAGCTACTCAGTGCTGGGGAGCAGGTCACACTTTACATCTCAATGACCTCCAAATGACTTTCACTGCTTCACACTTTAATTTCCCGAGACACAGATTTAGAGGTGAGTTATTTGTTATTTTGTGTCAAGACAATGGAATGTCGCTCCACAGCCAGATCCTGATTTCCCTTCCCAGATATCAATCACTTCACACTTACCCTCTACCAGAAAAAACCCCAAAACCCAAACAAAACACCAACAAAAACAATTACTAATTGAAATCCACATGAATAAGTATCAGTGGAATTGCAGGGAGGGGCTTTTAAAGTCCAGGCTCACATATCTTTGTTCTGCAAGGGCAGATCAGCTGCCCCACCCCCCACCCCTTTACACTCACTAACACCTGCAAGGGCTCCACAACCAGCCGGAGCAAGAAAAAGTAAATATTAGCCAGGCAGCCCTCCAGTGCTTTTCAGGAGATATTAAGAATGTAAATGGTTGCCATAGGCCAGACCAAAGTCCCACTGAGGGAGTGGTAAATGTCGTGGAAGTGTGTAAGAACAGGGTAAACGTGCAGCAACACTTCTGTTTTCTCTAAGCTTCCCACCTGCAATACTGCAGGCTGGAACTCAAGACAGGTTTTCACAGCATTCTGTCGCATTTTTTCAATCGATAGGACTCATGTTCTCATCTAATCAGTCTTCTGCTTTATGCAACCACAGAATATAAGCCAATGCATCCTGCTCAATAATATCACTTGCATCAAAGCAAAAATGTTCCTTTAGAAAGGGAATACTGATTTAAAGAGTTCAAGGGACAGCAAGAACATCAGAACTGTGGGCATGTATACTAACTCTAATCAGAATCTGTCAAGGTTCAGTTTCTATATAACAAATCTATGGTCTTATCTAGAGGAGGACTTTCAATGATGATCCTCTGGATTTGGGTGGAAGAGGATGAATTTGACCTCAGCAAGGATATGAGTGTCTGAATCATGAGCCGGAAATCCAGGAAATGACTCATAAATGGCTGAGATTACCTTTTCTCATGGCATTTTAAAAACTGAGTTCTGAGCATGTGGGAGATGACATCTTTTGCATTCAGACATGAAAAACATATTTTATGTGTTTGACTAGAACAACATTCTGAACTTTAAATGCAAAATGCAGAATGCATTCAGTAATGAAAAATCTAATTTCTTTCCTTCCTCTAGCTGCTTGTAATTTTAATTGCTAGGGTTTTTTTCAAATGGCTATGCCCAGTAGCACCATAAATACATAGTAAAAATAAGTAATACGGATGCATAGCTACAAATTCCTCATACTCTCACATTGTACATAAGCTTCCAGCACTACCTACCACATCTTCCACCAGTATAAAAGCCTAGCCACCAAAAAACACAATAATCTGCTGATACAGCAACTTCTGTTCTTGTAAGAAAGTTGTGAAAAAATTGTCATAACCTGTTTCTGGCTAAACAGCTTGGTATTACAGTCAAATTTCCTTACCCTCTTGAGCTGAGAAGTAAATTAAACATGTCTCTCAGGATGCTGCTTAAAAATTTTGGTTGTGGTTAAAAGAAAAGTGACTTTTACACTTGAGATGCTTTTTTTCTTGTAAAGCTGAAGAAACACCGGTAACTTTATCTGTGAAGAACAGGCCCTCCAGTTCAATGGGTAAGTACAGCCAAGTCCTCAAAAACTTGAGTTAATGAATTGACTGTGGGTATGCTCCCTGTGGTTTTGGTGTCCTGCAGGTTTCCCTGTGCATAAGCCATGGCAGAACTTTTGATCCCATGAAAATGCTGTAGAAAGAAAGGCATCCAGCACAAATTGATGATCTGGTGAGGTGTACCATCTGCACTCTGCTGGAAGTTAGCACCATCCACCACCTCTTCCTTGATGTAACATCACTGACCTCTAGACCCTGCTGTACATTCTGCTATTAAAGAATCCACAATGAGATGGGTGATAAGGAAATCATAAAATGGGAAGAAATATGGTTAAATGTTAAGTAAGAATACATGGTTTCTTTTAAGAGGAAGCACTACATTGTAATGCATTTTCTGCCTTGCATGCTTAAGAGAGCCTTTAAAAGATATATTTTCCTTTCTTAAGAAATATTTTGAATTTAGGTTTTGAAATGCCACAAAATTCTATTTCTTTCTGGAAAAATATGCCCAGAGAAGTAGGTTGCTCCCAACTGAATAACATTTTTAGTATTTCCAGTACCTTCCCACCTCTACATTTGCTTGTCATGGCAATTACTGTTCTGCATTTTTCTTAATCAGACAATGCCAAGCAATGCTGGAGCAGGTCTGTGTTGATCACAAATGCTGTAAACATAGCAAGTCAATCTGAACCAGCAAAATCCATACTCTGGCAGTGCCCACATCTGATCAACAGTGGCATTACCATAATCTTCAACAACTTATTGTTTATTTAGAAAATCTCCCTCAATCCCTTAACAAATTAGTCTGGAAGCCACCACAAGGATTAACTTCAAAAATTCTACCTCAGATCACAATTACATCTGATCAGATGTTACCAGTGATGGACATTTGCATAATTCATACCCAAACATTATTGCTAATTGTTTTTTCAGTTATTTGACTTTTGTTGGGGTCTGTCTTTTCCAACCAAGTTACAAAACTTAGCACTCAGCTGGGCAATCCTGCTCTGGTGCAAGAGATGCCCCCCAGCACAAGGGGTAATACCAAATACCTATCTAAGAATTTAATTGTCAACCACTTTTCCTGACCATTCAGATTAAGAAGTAAATGATACTTTGGGTGGTGTCCTGGATACTGTGAGGGCAGTGTCTTTCACCCAGGGTCCAATGACTAAAGTTATGCCTAGCTGCTGGCAGCTATGTGGCACTTCTCCAAGGAGCTGGCGATCCCTATTCAGCTGCAGGCATGTGCCTGCCTCATAAATCACCCGCAGTGCTGGCAGCCTCCTTGGCAGGCTCAGCAGGGAGACCAAGAGCTGAACAAACAAGGTGTTTGTGCTGGAATGCTCTCACGAGGTGGGAGTGGGGTAGCACAGGGAAGCCTGTGCTGAGCTACTGCGTGATGCTGCCTGTTGGTCCTGGGGCAACAGAGTGCTGAGAACCCAGTACTTCTAATAAGGATTGGTTCCCTTTACAGGAAAGAAAGCAGTAACCAGTGCCATCCTTGTCTTTTGGCACCATTGTCACAGTCTGAGTTTCACTACAGTGTTGTAGCGAAAGGCACTCTGCTTTTTTTTTTTTTTTTTTTTCCAAGGGAAAGTGTCAAAATCAATTGATAGTCCTGGACACAGAATATATTTCCATAACAGGCAAATTTGCCATCAGCAGAGAAGGTCTGTGTTTTCAGAAGGAAACGAGATAACCTATCTGTCAGCTCCAAAGGCAACTCGTGGAGGGGCACATGTGCCAGAGGCAACAGGCTCTGTGCTCATCTGTATAGCAGACTTTCTGAGGTTGCTACAGTCATCCCACCCTATTCAAAACAAATTGCTACATTAACCTCTCCAACACAGACCTGCAGCAATCCCACTGCCTGTGACACTTGTGTTTATGCCCTTGGATTAAAAGGCACATCCTGCCTGCCCATGGCTGGGTATTGCAAGTGGCCACCAAGCTTCAGCTACCCATGCTACAACAACACACAGCCCTGTAGGTCTTGATTTTTGGGGTCTGACTGTGTCACCCTCCCCCTGGCTGCATGAAACTTGGTCTCAGCTGGCTCCTCGGTGGGAGAACAGGAGAACAGGGGAGAACCCAAGTTTTTAAAAGAAAAGTTTTATGTACACATCCTCAAATTGTTCATCAGTGCTCTGCCTCTGGCCACTGTTAGGCAGCTGTGTGACACAAGCTCCCAGAATCAAAACAGAGGCTCTAGGAAAACAAAGGCAGTGATGAATGTTAGAGATTTGCTGTAAAGATAATCCTGAAGATCATTCTGCCAACAAGTGGAAGTCATAAGGCATGCAAAAGTGTAAGAAATACAGGGATTGTACAGGACTGTATTTTGCAACTGGTTGATTTTTCTGCTGAATTTAGAAAATGGGGGGACACATCCTCTGCTTTCCAGAAATGCAAAAACTCAGCAAACCCCAAACCAAATAACTTTCCCTTTATATATCCAAGCTTGCCAGGTAAACATTGCATTTTTTATCTCAAGTTCTTTCCTCCTTATAGAGGAATTTATACAAAGTCTTTATCTCCTAAGCCCCACACAGCTGCTCGCTCTCTTTCCCCACAAAAGGATGGGGAAGAGAATCAGAAGGGTAAAAGTGAGAAAATTGAGAGTTGAGATAAAGACAGTTTAATAGGTAGAGCAGAGGCTGTGTACAAAGCAAAACAAGGAATTAATTCACCACTTCCCATGGGCAGGAAGGTGTTCAATCATACTCAGGAAAGCAGGGCTCTGTCACACGTAATGGCGACTTGGGAAGACAAATGTCACCACTATGAACATCCCCCCATTCTTTCCTCTTCCCTTCAATCACATGGCATGGGGTACCCCTCTGGTCAGCTGTCCTGGTTGTCCCCTCCCAACTTCTTGTGCACTCCCAGCCTTCTCACTGGTGAGGCAGTCTGAGGAGAAAAAAAGTGTCCTTGACTCTATGCATGCCCTGCTCAGCAGCAACTCAAATGTCCCTGTGTTACCAACACTGCTTTCAGCACAAGTACAAAACACAGCCCATATTAGTGAAGTTAACTTTATCCCAGCCAAACCCAGTACACTTGGGCATGGAGATGAAGAGTGTACATGAAGTGAATGTGGGTGGTTCAGAACAGACCAGCAGATGCTTTTTGTTTTAACATTAAGAGCATCAAAAGACACTATCTTCAGGTATGCTCTTAATTTATACCTCTTTGGACACATATTCACAGAACTTCCATTCCTCTTTCTGACCACCATATTGCCTGACTAGCTACAGGAACAGAATCATATGAAACCCTGACCTGGCCCGGAATTGCTTTTTTTCTTCCTGACTTTTCCTCCATGACCCTCCCCTTCCTTCCACTTAATCCTAAGTCTCGAGCAAGTGCAGATAGGATCTGTTTCTCTGTTGTGAACAGCTTCATCCCAAGTCTACCTGAGCTGGCAGCAGTCCCAAATCCACATCATCCTGAAGACCCTCAGCTGCCCACAGCTTCATCTGGATCACAGCAAGGCACACAAGCTCTGTCCAACAGCACTGGGGAGCCAGCAGTCAGATAGCATGAACAAATGGGGCTCACTGAGGTGTCCCAGATATGGAGGTGGTGGGTTTTGCCCAGAGGCTAACCCTGGCATCAACAGCCAATCTGACGCTGTGACGTCGCGGAGAGACGCAACAGAGATAACGAAGTCAGATTGAGAGGAGAAAGAGAGAATCTATTTTTTGACTTAACCTTATATACCTTTCACAGAAAGGGACCACATTGGAAGATAGAGGTTGAACCTCTTCAATTCCACTGGTCTTGGAAAATGTCTATCAATTGTCCCTCCTACTGGAAGGAATGTCAACAATAATATTGTTTATAGAAAATCGTGAGAAACTGACTCCCAAATATGTAAACAATCAGAAGGCTATAATGAACAACAAAAGAACAAGGCGACACCAGTCTGTAGGCACTACTAGTGATCTGCAGTATGGAGGATTTGTGGATGCAGACTTAAAAAAATAAGCTCTTCTGGTGCTGTACAAGCTTGGTAAAATAGCCCTCCAGGATGAGCTTTGGCCGAGGAACCCTCAGGGAGGGAGAGAGGGAGAGACCTGCCTTCCCACCCACTCGCTCGCCCACACAGCACAAGGGGAGAGCTGCAGTACCCACCCCAGGGATGGAAAATAAAATACAGTGTGGGCCTTGGCACTGAAACACAGGGTGTTCTGGCACCTGTAAACAGCATTCAGTCAGTGGATGAGGGATCAAACCTCTGTGAGATGGGAAAGTACTGGCAAATTCTAGTGCATGCGTGGGCTGAAAGCTAAATCTCTACAGTATTAACTCTGTCTTTGGTGATATTCAAGCTGCAGCTTGCCCCAGATGAAGGCCAGTTAACTCAAGAGAAACTATCACTTACCACAGGCAGGAAATTTTTGAATTCATATGAGTCTAACTGAGAGTAATACACCTCCTGTTCTTTGAATTCACAACACACCAAAGATCAACCCTAAGCAGCTCTCACTCCTTTCAAGTTTATCTCTAACTGAAGAATTTGCCTGTTTTCTACAGCAGTTGTCTTCAGGCTAAGTGCAGGTCTGGGTTTTGCCGGGTGGGAAGCACACAGGGATGAGAATCAGCAGGTCCCTACTAACTGTAATCACTCTGAAGGGGTGGGCTACTCCCAAGACAGTCAAGTATCTGAAACAAAAACCATGGCATGTCTCAGTCGAAGACATTCAAGGAAGGAGGGAAAGAGCAGCAGCTTACTATTGATTATCAGATATGAAAAGAAATCTAATCACAGTTATGGAAAGGAGTAATATTTGTCCTGAATAGCTCATCCTAGGAGACTGTCAACTCAAGAGACCAGTACAGTGGAGACACTCTCCTAGGCACCCATCATTTTACATCTCCTGACCATGGAAGTAGATCCCACCACACACACTGCCTAACAGCACACAGAAGTTGTTACTTTAGTGAGTCATTCAGTGAGTCATTTAGGGCTTTGTTCCTTTGTTCATCCTATCCCCCAGAATTACTGCACTGCACATCAGACACTCACTGATAGTTTGTTTCTATATACTTTTCTCAGGTTTTCTGTCATTGAGGTGAAATTATCCTGTGCTCCTTTAAAGAGACACAGAAGGACCTTCTGCCTAGAGAACGGTAACATCCTTAAGCAACTTGGATGTCATATATGTATAAGTAACACATAATATACAGAGCATATAAATACAAATATACAGGTATACATGCCCTCTATAATTAAAGGAACATGTCCATACTCAAAATATTCTTATGTTGTGCCGAATGATGAATTCTACCCTGAGGTAATGAGTCAGGTAAAACATCATCATAAGTTTGATGGTATATCTCAAATTCTGAACAAAACTGTATTTCTATCAGAAGTTTGGAAGAGTGGCTTGAACTTTGCACTTAATTAAAAACACAACTCGCACTGGGTTCAGTAAAAACTGCTGTTCCAAGTACTCCCTACAATCACACATGATCCTATATGTGCAATGAACGCCAGACAGTTCATGTGATGTCATTGCTATTGAGCATCATTACCATCAAATATGGGTTTGCTCCTATTCCAAACAAGTATCAGCATGGCTAAACCTGGTCACTGTCATTCATGCTGGCAGGCTCAGGACAGCCAAAGGATGACGATCAAACTCCGTTAGAGCTTGACTATATTCTCATCACCTGGAAAGGAAGTATAGTACCGAGGCAAACAGGACAGCTGACATTGCTGCTGCTGCCCCTAACACCAGCTATCCTGTGGACAAGCAGCAGGCTGTTTCTACTATTTTTAAATCATTTACCTATCCTTCCACCTTTCCTTCCAAAATAATTCTTTAAATTCCTTTTCTTCTAAATTTCTTATCAATGCATATACCTCCTGAGAAAGCAGGTCACCCACGGGTTACCTTATATATACCTCAATATCTCCCATTGATTTTAATGGCTGCAAGATCAGGACTCCACTAAATAATGTGTTTGAGTTATCAGAGTAAACAAGTAGCCTTCTTCCCTGTCTTCCCCCGCTGTCAGTAAACATCTGTAATGGCAAGTAACAGGTAAACTGATACTTTGCTACTGTGAAGTTGAAAAACTTCTAAAATATAACTGATAATGGTTATAAAACACTCCAAGTTCACTTCTGCTGTCTTATAACCTCTAATTCCTCCCCCTGGTGTCTTCCCTTCCAGAAATTCAATACAGAGCCAACACTTAGTACAAGTTCTATGTGCTTCCCTCAGGCACTTCTGCTGAAACCAAGTTTGTTGGCTGGTTTCCTCCAATGCAGGGAGCATCCATTTCCATCACTCTAGTAAATGAAATTACACTGCTTCCCTTCCTCTGATACAATCTGTTTCCTTACTGCAATGTTTTACAGTGCTGGCACATAGCAGGATTGGTAAGAAAGGATCAAATACTTGAACTGACAGAGAACTGGTTTGATGCCTTTCTGCAAACACAGTGGAGCAAAGCCAGCTCTGGACCTATCTTTTACTGATGAGGCTTCAGTGTTTGGCCTCAAGTGGCAGGGGACTTTCATGATATGCAGCTAATTCTAAAACATAATTTTTCAACAACACTAAAGATAAATATTACCAAGCATATCACTTCTGAACTAAGTACAGAAAATAATTTGTAGGAGTCTTCTCACTACTACACTTGCTCTTGTTTCATTATGGTTATTGGCAAACTGACTTTGTGCAGGGTGACTTTGCACATAGACATGATGTATCTATTAAGAAAATAGCCACTGCTGAAGTTTTTTAGTGCAAGAAAGACAAATCAATACATTGGATCTCTGTGGATATTAGTGAAGATGATTATGCATTTCCCATGGACAACATTGGCAAGAGATGTCTAAAAAGGAGCAAAGACAAGAAGCTCCCAGGCAAATAGTAGAATGGAAAAAGGGATGAGGAGCACCAAAGGGATGCTGCTGGAGGTAGCCCCTGTGGCCCCACTGCCAGGAAAAGACAAAGGCAGACAGGAGGGAGGAGAGTCCAGAAGGGTCTGCAGGTGAGGATCAAACATGAGCTGGAGACAGGGAGGAGTGAGACAGCTCAGGGGAGCTCTGTGTGCTCAAAAAGGTTGTGCAGAGTCTGAGCAGAACAAAGCGGCTGTGTAGCCTCGGGATGACAAACTGACACTGCAGTAGGATTTCGTAAAGAGTGGAAGGATGAAGTACCTGCAAACTAATATGTGTGCATAATTTAAGGAAACTCTTGAGTTTTGGTACTCTCTTATTCAAACATTGTCAAGTTTAGACACAGTATCCCATTTATCTTGGCACAACTCGAATCCCTAAATTATCCCTGTCTTTTCAACCTCCTTGCAGGAACTTTACTTCCAGCTTTGTTAAAACATGAAGTAGCCAAGAAACTGCTGTACAAACAATCCTGGCCGAGGTGAAGGCTTAACCCTGAGGCAGGGTGTGAGGGCAGCCTGGCGGGCAGGGCTGCAGCACTGCCTCCAGCTGTCACTGCCCTGCAGCACCCACTCCCTCTTTCACTGCTGGAGAGCTGGTGCAACATGTGCAGTTCTCAGATATGCTGGGAAGAAGTCCTGAGAGCACACTGAATACATACTGGTGAGCATATCGTACATGTGCCATTTACTTAATATTGTGAGGTCCCCCCTCCAGCCCAAACCTTACCATCCTGCAATAAATGCTGCTAAGGGAAAGGTGATGACCTCAGTCTCTCATAAAGGCAGCAAAGGGCGCAGTGCTGCTCTCCACACAGTGACCCTGCTTTTCATCACTTTCATGTCACAGAAGTGGCAAAAGCAGTGAAGTCAGCAGTGTTTCCTGGTGTTTCCCTCTGCTCTCCCTCTCCACCCTGAATTTTGTCCTTTTCAGCAGAGACTGACTCATTTCACTTCAAAAAACTGGGGCAGAAGAAGAAAATGATGACAGGACACACGTGTTAACAATGAAAAAACACCCGCTGCTACCATGGCTCACTTATCAGTCTGCTTGAACCACGGCAAGCCCTGAAAATGAGGTAGGGGTTTATTTTTAACATCTGTGTCAGATCTCTTTGCCTTTTAAAGAGCGTTCCTCTGCTCCTCGGGCCCCTTATCTGCTCATTGGCACTTCAGTGAGCCAGTACAGTGGCACTCCCAGCAGCCGTGCCCAGCAGCCTGAAAGCTGGAGTGTCCCTCCACTGCCTCAGCAAGTGCTGTTCACTCTGCCAGAGTAATCCTCTAAGAAATATGCACACATGGAAACAGACGAAGAGCTTCACAGTGTCCACAGATGTGTGCATGGCAAAACACCAAGCTTCCCTTCTATTTCTCTGGGCTCCAGATAGCAGAGAGTATACTACGTATATAAAGCACAAAACTTAATTAAGTTTTAAATTTTTGAAAGAAATATAAAATACTAATAAGAAAGCTTTTCATTACCTCAATAAAATATCCTTAGGCTAGGAGATCCTATCTAGGAGTCAAAATAAAATTTTAATCCTCCATTCAAACTGCCACACAAACTGTGATGAAAGGATGCAACACTGGGAAATTAAGAACTTGCTGATCATACTAATCCTTCATCTTCCATTCAGCTTCCTACACCAGTATCCTGTTTCCTTTTTAACACCCAACAATGCTTCTCTATTTCCTTATGTGATCTGCCAAAATTCTATCATGTCAGACTTAAAAGCAATGCTTCTTAGTCACTAAATGAACTCTTTAATTTTTGTTATGGTTTATAGAAGATCTCTGACCTCTACCTGTAAATAGTGACATTGTACACGCTAAAAGCCTGGTTTCTGGTTCATCACAAAATGGCTGCTATGCACAGAAAGCCTGCAATCCTTTTAGTTCAGTCAGACTGACCCTGTGACCAAGTGGCAGTGACCAAGGGGGAAGCTGAGGGACAGGGACTCCAGAGTCCACCTCTGGGTGCCATGGACTGCATGCAGTGACAACTTGTGCATTTCTCTTGTGTATCTTTTTATATAACAGACAAAAAATTACTTAGTAATTACTGAAAAGTGTGAACCATTTAATAATCATGTTTTCCAAAGCAGAGAAGCTAGTGCTAGATCATCTTGACATTTGACAAGAAAAGACAGTTATAGCTTCTCTATAAAGAAGCTATAGGACTAGCTTAGTCCTAGTGCAGAAAGCAAACAAATGCCAAAGCTGCCACTTGTTTCCTGGCCCACTGTAGCAGAGAACGTGCAGTTCTCCTAAATTCGTTGTTGTTTATGGCTGCTTCTAAGAAGTGGTGCTTTTCTGAAATTTTTATTTCAGAAAATTCTACACTAATGGTTGACAGCTATTATACCAAAGGCTCCTGCTTAGCACAATTTTTAACCAAATACGAGTGAATCAGTTGGTTTAGATACACTGAGACTTGTAACAGCTTAAAAAACTGAAAATGAAAATAGTTCCAAGTACATGAAGGCTTCCCTAGGAGTATTTCTGGAAAAAAAAAATGTACTACATCTAGTTTTGCCTTCCTGGGTGAAAACTCAGAAGTCCTATGAGAGAATTTTTGTCTCATGCAAGGTAAGCAAGGCCAGTACCATTTGTAAAGAGCTGTACCAATGTGCCTGGTTAAACAAATAAAATCCAGCTCACCTGCAGATGTCAGGTCAGAGCTAGATGACCCATGCACTGTTGCTGTATCAATAGTAGGGTTATCACCAACACAATTAGCCTTACCTTATTGTAGTACTGCACCTGCACCGAGTGCCACTGCCCATCGCTGACCCCTCCCGCAACGAATGGTGCCACTGTCGTGGTTGTCTCCCCTGCAAAAACAGGCAGAAAGGAAAAGTAAGTCACCATCACTGCAAGAAACAGAGAGACTCTCATTGGGCACAGGATGCAGCCACCTTGCTTCATCAGGGAGGAATTTGGGTTTGTCCTGCAAGACCAAAAATATCCCCAGTTTCATGGAGTTACTCTGGTGCACAAAAACCAGCTTCTGGCACATTTGGGTGAATTATGTTGTTTTTTATCCTGCTTCTGCAAAGAGTGGTAGCACATGCATTGGGTAGATACAGCTATTGCTGAAGTCATCAACTGACGGAGAAACATACATGAGTTTTTCCGCATTTTTGCCAAAATCACCCTTTGAGGTTTTGTTTAGTATGATGAGCATTGTGCTGGGATATTTTATCAGGGAAAGGAAGCTACTCCCTGTTAGAGCTGAGAAAGTGAAATGCAAAAGTACTCTAGTATAAAACCCATGGTAACCTTGGGTTCAGCAAAATTTTACCAGCGATTAATGAAATTATTGGCAGCCTTTCAGTGTTAAAATTTGAAAGCAAGACTTTGTAATTGCAATTGGAAAGCTGAAGTTTTTAAGCCAGGACTGAGTCAGCAGACCCAGCTCAGTAGTCAGGCTTATCTGTTTTAAGGTAGCAGCAAAATAAACATTCATGTTGAAAGTACATAATAGGCCTGGCAAAGAGAAGGGATTGCTCACTTTTTTCTCGTTTTTTTTTTTTTTTAACCAGTTGGAAAATTCTACACAATAAACCACAGGAAAACTGTAACTCCCCCTGTAAACTAACAAAGCTCATGGTATTGTTGAGCTTAAAATGTACTTTCTATTTGCAAAAAAATCCCTAAAGCAAGTATTATTCTCATGTTCCCTACTCTCCTTTCACTCCCATCCCATATATTTCTGTTATTTAAACAATACATATTTCAGCTCAGCATGTATGACATCCTGCTGTGATAGTTTTTATCATGTACTGATAAAATCTATACAAATAATTGGGCTTTTTATTCAGCTATCAAGGGTCTGCGAAAGGAAGATCACTGTTCTGCAATCCTTTATTCAGAAATCTCTGCTTTCTGTAAAAAAGTTGTTGCGACACGTAACACAGTGAGCTCAGGTGTCCAAAACTTGTACTGTTTGTTAAAAGCCACTTAAAACTATAAAACATAAACCATTCTCCTTCCAAAGAAAATACCATTTGTAATATGCAGGACCAGACCTGCTCTCAGGTGCAGCAGTGCAAATCTAAATTTAACTTCATGTATCTTAAAGAAGTTCCTTCACATTTAAATGCATATAAGGAGAATTTATTTTTTTCCATTCATCCTCAGGGTACCTTCCAAGCAATTTGATTCAAGTTCAGACAGGTGAAGCAGAGCTACAGAAGAAAGCACATCTCTCTGCAGCATGTTATTTCCTTACACTAATCCATTCAAAAACCTGCCTTAAAATCTAATTTGGACAACTCTGAGGTAATAAAGGAGAAATGTAACTGGATATCTTCAACCCAAAGGGCCCACATATACACTTAAGCATTGCTGGTAAATCAGTGGGGTCACACATGATTTACCATGGGGTCTGAGGGCAGCAGTCGTCCCTGGTGGTGAGAGTGCAACACCAATGTGTGCTGTGCTTCTGCTTCTACGGCTTTACTGCTTGCAATGTCTCATCTTCCACAAAAATAAAACAGGAGTTGACATGAGCCCACATGTGTATCCTGAATACAGATAATGGCAAATAGCAGGATTATTTCCTGAATTATGTGCCCAATACAGAGGCACAAACATCTCACTTGACCTACTCATAACTCCACTTGAGTTACAGGACAACAACCCTTTCCAGATATTTGTTTTAGTCTCAGTAGAAAAACACCTTAAACCTGTGACAACCAGATTTGGTTTACACTATTGAGATTTCATTAAGTCACCAAAGCCTTGCCATCCAAAGCACAGATCTGCTTCTGGGCATATGTTCTGCCTGAAGTTTGCTTGTCAGCCCTCCCTGCTCTCTTCTCCTACAAGCACAAGACATTAACTTAGTCCTAGTGCAGAAAGCAAACAAATGCCAAAGCTGCCACTTGTTGTTTCCTGGTCCACTGTAGCAGTGAACGTGCAGTTCTCCTAAATTTGTTGTTGTTTATGGCTGCTTCTAAGAAGAGGTGATTCTCCAGTGCAGAAATGCATTCTAGACACAGCACGGCTCCTCCCCAATCCCTAAGGAATGGCAAGCAGTTTTCACTTCTGCTTGCTTTTCCTTTGGCTTGCATAGATTTTTGAGATAAAATTTCTGCACTTACGTTCCTCTGATGGTGTACTGTAAAAATGCGTAAACACACAACATTTATCACAGTATAATAAAATGAAGTCTCATTTAAGCAAACATTGGCTTGGAGGCCAACATTCAGGCTAGTGCCAATCTTTTATAGTAGTCATAAACTCTGGCTTTTATAACTGATATGATGACAAGCTCCTGCCTACGACAGTGAGTGTAATCACCAAAAACCGCTACAATCTGGAGTACACCGCTCATCAGTTGTTTACTGTGCAATGTCAGCCAGTAAATTAATGAGGCAGCAAATAGCCATATAAAATCACTGAAGTGCATTTCCAAATGGCTTGAGAGGATCTCCTGACCTCAAGCAGAAATGCTTAGGTGAAACCTCACCTGCAGAGAAGGTGAGCTGGATCTGTTCCTCAATGATCTCCAAGGCAATGAAGTCGTGCTTCTCATTGAAACGCCCGTTGTAGAGGAGGAGAGCATTCCTCTCCCTGGTTGCAAACCTAGAACACAGAGACATGGAATTAGTTTGTGCTTAACAGCTTATGGATTAAGACTGATGGTCAAGTAACCCTGAAGAAAGACAGCATTGTGTTTAGCAGAAAAACAAGCCTTTGAATCAATCTTCAGAAAATTGTAAAACTGAGGAGTCATCCACAGGATAAATCTACTCTTTCATCATCAATAAGGCAAGAAGATGGAAATTACAGAAATCTACTCTGCAGAGACCTGCTGACCCTCATGAGGGCTAAAATTAGGCAGACACAAGATGCAACAGCAGCATCTGACACTCACCAAACAGCAGCACTTAATACACTCTGCAAACAGGCTGACAGCTAGAAAGCATTTTCACATCAAAGGGGGGATCCATGCTGCCTGCTTGCTGTCTAAATGCTGCAGGATCCTAGGACAGTCATCAACTGATTAAAAAAGCCTGATGGGGAGGTAAGGGGAAAGAAAGATAAGAGCTACTTCAATAACACCATGTAGGAAATCAGTTAGTCAATCAACAGATCTGACAGTTGGAGGAAGGAAAATAAACATTTTAATGATTTCACTAGATCAGCACCAATGGGTGCATTTGTGTTTGATTTTTCTTGTGCTACTAATATGGGATGTATCTGTCTTGCAGAAAAAGTTGCAACCCCAATTTTAAAAAAGCTTTTTTTTTTTTTTGTCAGCACAGAACATTTTTTTTTTAATTTCCTCTTGTTGTATTTTATGATTTTTAATTGTATTATCTTATCTCTGGAGAGTTGCACACAGCTTTCATCTACTCAGAAATGAAAAAAAAATTTACACTTTACATAAACATTTTTACAAAGATTAATATTAGATAAAGAGAGAAAAAGAGAGAAACCATGGGAATTTCTTGTGTTTCCCAATGGCAATTTAGTCTGATTTTGTATCTTGAACTTCAGGAAATATGCCTGATTTAAATTAACCCACTTTTCCTACAAATGAAGGAAACACTGAACACAGCTAATGAAAACTGTCTTCCATGGACACAAGTGACTTGTGCCTGTCATATCATGTCTAATAGCAAGAATCTCATGTGATGCAATAAAAGCTGCATTTTGGAGAATGGGAATGAAGCAGTGTTTTAGAATGTCAGGGTTGGTATGTGAAGAAAAAAGTTTCAAAGACAAAGAATATTTTTTACCAGAAGTTGTTCGTCAGACATACACATGTCTGAGTAGAAACCTTTCAGAATATGAGCTACATGAAAATGGGAAATTTTGTTCATAATATTTTTTAATGTTTTTGAAGACTAATGAATTGTTCTGGTTCAAAAAACAGAAGTCACAAATTTGATATTTCCTGTAAAATTCAAATTTCAAAGAATATGCATTATAGTCCATCAAAATATTAATTAATGTATTGAATACTTTTAATTAGTTTTGATATGCATATTTATTTCTAGTTTTATCAAAGTATATTATACTATGATAAATTATGCTAAATTAATTACAACAATACAATTGAAATATATCAATATTATCAAAACACTTATTTAGTTTCCACTTTTCACCATCAAGCGTTTCATCCAAAGGAATACAGTTCCTATAAAATATATCCCAAGACTATTTTTTCATGGATAACTGCTTCATCCCAGTATTTTGATCACATCTATCTAGAATATATATATATATGAGCAAAGGAAAAGGGAATAATACTAGTGGTCCTTTTTCAGGGGGCAAAGAGATTTAGTCTGGCAGCAATAACAGGAAGTTTAGTTCTGTTTGAATATATTTTCTCATATTCTTACAATTTCCTACCATAATTTTAAGTATGATACCATAATTTATTAAACTATTACATTATTAAGCCATTTTCCATATTTTTTTACTCTATCTTTGCTCAGTTCCGTTCTTTGCCACTAGTCAAAGCAACTTTTGTATTATACTTATTGTTAAAAGCACTACTACTTTTGAACTTGTCTGGTTATCACCCAGCTGGGGGGAAAAAACCCTGGTTTTTAATAGAAGGGATATGTTTCATTTTATGACACAGGAAACAAAAGACTCTTTCTTACAGAATTCTGCATAAATAATGAGAAAACCTCTGCACTAACAGTGTCTCTTGGAGTGAAGGAGTGGTAAGTGTTAGAATTAATCAAGGAGAATACATAATATTGGGAGTAGAAATACATGCATGGTCAGTAACCTAAATACTGTAAAAAACATTTTAGTTATGAGACTGGATAATGCAAATATTTTGCCGTCTGCTAGGAGTGGGTCATGAGTCACTTGAGGCTGAGGGAAGCTGGACACCCTGGGATTTTATGAATGCTCCCAAATCACAAAATACATAATGGCAAATCATCATCATTAGCAGTCAAACTGCTAATTCTTGCCGATCCTCACGTTTTCCTCCTCCACTGAACAATAATAAAAGCCAAAGAAATAGCTAGTGTAAATAAAAGTGAACTTCAGGTATGAAAAGCTAAATGTGTTGCCATTCCAGACAGTGTGGGATGAACCTCATAATGGCCTAGAATTCTTACAGTCACACTGAGTGGACTAAGCAGTATTTAGCTCATGACTAAATAACCTGTTGTGGTTCTAAAGACGCTGAAGAAACCCTGGTGTAAGGACTACCTTTGCACAGTACTTTGCTATTTCTCAATAATCCCTACATGGGGTATTTGAGTAATTTTAACTTGAAGCACCCTAAATGTCAAAGCTCTTTCCAAAAGCCTGAAAAATGACACATCATGGCTGAGGGGGCAAGTCAAGGGTAGTGCAGGCAATTCATGCTGGCAGCCAGCCCAGACTGCGCCTTTGTTTGCTCTCACTGTGGGTCTGACAGAGCATTCTGCTCCTCAGGTTTCCTGTGTTCTCAGACCTGATGCTCTAAAACAATCTTTACAGACACAACTCTTCCTTGCCTCCCGTGCAAACCACATCTGTGCTTTCTGATTTAACCAAAATTTCAAGGTTCCATAAAATTCTGACTTTAGGATTAAGGCAGATGAAAGATAGATAAAATGGTATAAATCACAAAATGATAGAATGGTTTGGGTTGAAAAGGAACATAAAGACCATCCAGTTCAAACCAGTGGGCAGGGATACCTTCCACTAGCCCAGGCTGCTCCAAGTCCCATCCAGCCTTGAACATTAACAAGGATGCGGCATTACTTATATTAACAGAAGCATTACATGGCGAGTCTCTCTGGGATCTTAGTTCAGGAAAGTAAACTATGCTAAGGGACAGTACTGAAAAATATGCTGTAAAAAAGTGACCTGGCTCCTGACAGATGTAAAACACCAGGTAACAGCTGGGTGCTGGAGGGGACGTATGCCTGAAGCCTGTCTGACCTCCCTGAGCACTTTCTCTGGACAGATACAGACAGGTCTGCCCCTGCAGCTGCTGTTGTACCTATCAAAAAATCCCCAGCTCTGCTCTTTGGGGTCAGGACTAGCACATTTTGTGTTATTTTCTCGCAGTCAGCTGTGAGGGAAAAACGAAAGTCAGTCCTGACCAGCTAAACCATGGAAAGCTGTAAACCCACCCCCTCCCCAGAGAAGAGGCATCTGTGCACCTGGAGCTCTGCCTCCCCACCAAGCAAGCCCTATGCCTGACTCAAGTCTCCAGAAGAGGGGTTTTTCCCAGGTGAGGGAGAGCCCTTGCCCACGACTGTGGCTGCTATCATCACTCCTCCTTGCCTACCTGAGAATCCCCAGGGGAAAAGTGAGAGCCCAGAAGAAGACTGTCCAACATGGGGATGTTGAGGCAGATGGGACGGGGATAAGACTACTTGTGCCTGGGAGCTGGGATGGGACCAGAAGTAGGACCTGGGTGTGAAGGCCAGAAGGAGCTAAGTGAGCAGCTGGATCAGATGGGGTTGTCCCAAGCACAAGGCTGGGGACCACTGGAAAGCAAGAACCTGAGAAGGAAGGATCAGAATGTGCTCAGCCAGGGCCTGACATGCCCAGGTCCCCTCACAGGTGGGGAAATGGAAGATGGGAAGAGTGCTCCCAAACAAGCAGCACGAATGGGTTGGTTCTGAAGCCGGGCTGAAGGTCAGGAAGCCAAAGGCCCAGCTAGTAGAAGTGTCAAACCCAACATCCACCCCAGCATTTCTGCAGCTGAAGGCTGCTGATGGGTGGCCAGATTGGTCCTGTTGTCCCTTCTCCCCACTCCATCACCCTGTGTTACAACAGGGAAGGTCGTGAGTCAGTAACTCAGAAACACCCACAGCAGGGCAGAAAATCAAATACTCTCAAATAACATGCCTGCGCCCTGCTCGCAGGAGTCACTGTCAGAAATGCCTGCAGTGACCGTCAGGGTAGGTCCTTGGTGGGTATCAGTATGTGACAAACAGTCCCAAGCTCAAGCGAGAAGCCATCAGCCACAGAACCCTTCCCCGCTGGGACTTACATGAGGGAGACAGTGAAGTGGAAGCGCTGCCGCAGCCCCTTGAAGGTGATGAAGGACTGCGGGGGAAGCTCCTGGTGGTCATCTCGCAGTACGGCCGCTCGTACTCGCCTGGCGGGCACTCGCACTTGAAGCCCCCGATGAGCAGGTTGATGCAGGTGCCGCCGTTCTTGCACACCCCCGGAGCGCAGCGGCCGGAGCGCGCATTCACCTCGCAGTACTCTCCTGCAAGGAGAGAAGCACACATCAGGAAGGTGATGCCTCACCCCACACCAAGCTGTGACACAGCTACTCAAGGGGTTCTGCTACAGGTTAAGCTGCTTCCAAACTTCTACACCTGATCCTCTAAGCAACTGAGGTACAAGCCTGTGATTGCTGGGGGTAAGGATGCTGCAACTTCTTCAAGTCTGAATTTTAAGAGAAGTGCAAAATATGATTTGATGAGCAATCCTCTTGCAAATATCCAACAATATTGGCCTATGGTTTTCAGCTTCCTTGGCTGCTTCCAAACTGGGTGAGAAATACAGAGGTGGTGACAAACAGATCTAGATGGGAGGAGGTAAAAACCCTGCACATTCTCTATCGAGCAAAATATATGCAAATTGTTTTGGTGTTTCATTATAGTTGGAAATTGTGTAAAAAAGATAAATGGTTGCACTTTGTCTTGAATGGAATTTGGCTTTGTTGCCCATGGTGGCAGCAGGACATGGCTGAGCTCATGACAAAGCTCTCAAAATGTCTATAGCAAGAATAAGCAGGATACAGATGACATAGGGATTGCTTCCACCTTTTCCCACACATGCATCCTGCAGGTGACGACCACTTTCTGAACACGTCAGAGTTAACTCTCCACAGAAGTTAGGGATTCTGTGTGCCACCTCCTAAAGTTGTTCCACCCCAGAATACTTGTCTTTATTCACCCCCAAAGCACGTAGTAAGATGTGTTAAAATCAATACTAAAGAATGCGGTGTCTTGCTTTGTATGTACACTGTGGTTGCCCAAAATCTGAGAATTAATCCCAATTTTAAAAAAGTAATGTACAGATGATATTAATTTTAAAAAATCTGCTGTGGTTGGGACAAAAGCAGCTGCTGAATTAATCATTGTACAGAAAGCCAAACCCTCTGTGTGAGTTAATTAGTTAACATTAGTATTTTGACGTGTCTTCCTATGGTACAAAGCATGTTCACATCCCACATGTAAAATTGTTCAGAGAAACTGGAGGTAGCATATACAGTTGAATTTAACCCAGTAACAGTGTCTGACAAGTAAATGTACAGCAGTATTACTCAACACAGCCAGCTGAATGAATACATTTCTAACACTTCAGTGTTTGCATGATCACTTGCCACCAGATGATACAATTACATTGGGACAGGCTCTTTACAGTGGTGCTCAGCAACAGGAAAGGGACAACAGACACAGACTGAAAAGCAGGAAGTTCCATCTGAGAATGAGAAAAAACTTCTGCCCTTTGAGATTGACAGAGCACTGGAGTCAGCTGCCCAGAGAGGCTGTGGAGTCTCTTTCTCTGGAGATATTTGAAACCCATCTGGAAGTGATCCTGTGCAACTTGCTGTGGGTGAGTCTGCTTTAGCAGGGGTTTGGCAGAGCAGAGACCCCTTCCAACCCTGGCCATTCTGTGGTCCTGTGATTGATTCAAGCACAGTTAAAACCATGAAAACACATTCCTGCAGGAAAGTAAAAGCAGCAGGAGCTGTGGGCAGTGACTCATTAACAAAAGCAAATGTAAATGGAAAGTTTTGTTCCATTTGCTGCCCCACAGCCTTGCTCCCACAGGTTCCCATGCCAAAGCTGCTCAAACTGGGAGGCTGGATGAAGCCAGCAGCACTGCTGCACCCAGACCTGGATCTGCACCTCCTTTCTGTGCCAGGCTGTAAACTGCCATGGTTTGCAGCTGGTTTAGTTAGTGCCCCAAGGGCAGTGATTGCTGAGATAAGGTGAGGTGGGCAGCTTTGTGGTTTTGGCTTTCCCGATTTGCTGCCTTTTTCTTCTTACATCAACATCACTTGCCTTTCAGACAGGTATGGCTTAAGCTGGCAAAAAGCAGGAGCAAACAGAAGACTGCTATGATCAGGAGCCAGGTGTGGATGCACACACTGTCTAGGTGGGGCCAGCTCTGGAGGATGGACCTGCTCTGTGCATTACTCTGAACTAATAACCCATAGAGCCTTGAGCATAGCTTTTCCCCTTCAGCACTGATGTTCCTGTATTCTCACTTTAACATATTAAGTGAAATGTTGTGAAAATAACTTGATAAATATCTTAGTGTTTCCATTTATCAGCTCTACATGTCAGGCAAGATTATGTGAATGCACTTTCCTTAATGTTTTTAAATGTTCTATAATGTGTTTCTTTTGGAAAAAATTGTATATATCATCCAAGACATTCCTCAGCATTACTGGATATGGCGCACACATGCATCAAATGTTTTAAGAGGACACTTAAGCGGACACAAGCAATCACTTGTTGATGATCCACTGCATAAGCACAGTCTTTATACACTTATCTTGTGTACAAAAACTCTCAAAAAAATGGAAAACCAAAATTCCTACAGAAAGACAAAACAGAGGTTTGTTGCTTTAAAAAAAGTAGTAGGATATTTTGTGAAATAAGTCTCTGACTCAGAGAAGAATGTAATCTTGAAGGCTTTCTGGGAACAGAATGATGCATTTTGTAAAAGCAAATAACACGAAGGCTTGAATACACAGAGAGAAAAAGGGTGAGCTAAAAGGAGAGATTCCTGGCATTGCAGCATGCTGTGGAAATGCCATGGCAATACAGAGGTGAAATATAAAAGCCTGTGCTAGAAGTCATTGATGGTTCTGTATTAATTCTGTGATATAACAAGAATGTATAGACCATTTGTTTAGATACCTGAACAGGCATAAAACTATTTAAGAGAAAAGCTTACAGAAAAGTTCTATTGTATTGTGTTTACTACTGCTTTTCATTATGATGTGTAAAGAAGTACATTAAAAGAATATACTTCAAGAATCTTTGTCCTATATTCATTCAGCTGCAGCACCATTGACGTCCCAGTTACTAAAATTATTCTGAATTCTCTTAAGTCTGTAATGTAAATGAGAACTGCATTTGATGCATATTCTTTGATGTTGAATTTTCATATTTTATGCGTATTTACCAAAATATATTAAAATAGTGGTTCTGAAATCTCAACAGTAAATCCAAGGTGTCACTGTGCTTCAAGGCACAAAGGCTACAAAAAAAATTTTCATTTTTTACACTTAAATGTCTTAATTACCCTTTTCTCCAAAAGTGACTGGAATTATTTAGAAACAGAGCATTTTTGCTTTTTGGAGTAGCCATCTGAGCAAGAATTCGAAGCACTGCTTTGATCAGGACTGGCAACAGAAGGCACCTTTGTGTCACCCTTGGGTTTGTCACTTCCAAGGCCAGCCACCTCCCCTTGGGCACATTACTGTCCCATAGCTCTGCCCTGCAGGAGTTTTGAGGCACAGCCTAAAAACCATCCCCAGAATTTGAACCAAAGCCTGCGTGGACTTGAAGGAAGAGCTGGTTGCTGGCTGGAGCTGGAGTCAGAAGGCCCTAAGGGAAGAGCTACTTGAGGAGCAGAAAAGGAAGGGAGCTGCATGTGCCAGCCCTTGGGAATGAAAAGTGCCTGTGTGTCTGCTTGCAGCTGAAGGTCGGAGGGCTGGGATATGCCATCAAAAGTGGCGGCCTTACAGTCTGGTAGGAAAAAAATAGTACAGAAGAGGGAGAGCTGCTGTGCAGTGAGGGTCTGGAGGGTCTGGGGTGATAAAAGCACAGCCCAAATAGCTGTCACACACAGCCTGGGGACATCTGTGATGCTGCGATAGCAGCATGGCTCAGCCACTCACCCAGCCTGTGAAGCTCTCCTCTGCTCCTCACAGCATTTCCTTCACTAATATAATTTCATTTTTCACACTGGCTTGCATTTTAGGAATCACTGAACAAACTAGTTACACATCACAGCTCTGTGAAATCCAAGTAGGAGATGTGAAGCTCAGTCCCTCCAGCTGCTAAAGCTAAAGCATGCGCTCTCAGATAACACAGGCCGTGGCTGCCTGTTACCTGCCAGCAGATTCCTGGGCTTTGAAAAAATTCTGCCCTTGCCAGAAAATTATTTACTGTGACATGAGAGTAGCTGATCTTATAAGCTCCCAATTAATATTGATAACTCTTAAAGCTATGAGTCCTGTGGCTTTTCTGCAGCCCTTTATGTAATGCTTCCTGGTTTTAAAGCCCTTGAGATCTAAACATCGTAGTTACTTTTGACAACACACCCTACTCAGGAACATCCCATCTCTAATACATACCTATCCTCTTCGATTTTAGGACTAATGTTACAAAGTTGTTAATCATAAAGTTTCTGTTATTAAGTTTATGTAAGTGAGGACACCACGATAGCAGGTGCAAAATAACAAGAACAGGCAAACACAAAGGCTGGCTAGATTTGGTCTTCCTCTGACATATTCCAAATAAAGTAATGAATGTTCAACTAATAAACAATAAATGGTGATGAAAAAAGTGAAAAGAAATAAAAATAAGCTGTCTTTAAACTGACATCATAATCTCACAATTTCAAATGCCTTGTGAGCTGGAGATTGTGGGTTTCAAGCAGCACAATGAGCCGGTCTTTGCAGAAATCTGACTGTGGTTTTGCTGATGAGTTGTTTGACCTTACAACAACGATATATAATGTTTGAAACCTTGCTGAGAACAAGATGATGGCATCCAAATACATAGAGAATTCCTCTTCACATCAGTTTACTGCAGTGTGTTTCACCAATACATCAGTTTAAGGACTAGTCTTCAAAACCTTTCACTATTCTCTGATAGTATTCAACTGAAATGGTACATTAAATACATATTTACATGAAGCAGCAGGTTTACATCAATGTTCTTTTTTCTTCAGTTTCCCTGGAGACATTAAGTTTTTACTCATGATCTGTAATTGTTTGAACTGATTCTTTACTCCTTTCCTCATTCTGCCACTTGCTCTAGACACATGTTAATTTTCTCTATGTTTATAGTTGCTTTGCCAGAATAAAAAGCATTTTGAGAAGCTGATTTAAGCAGCCCCCTAAAATTATATACTTTAAAGTGGAAAGGCGAATCCACAAGAATTAAGGCAAAAGGAGAAACAATGAGAAATAGAACAACTAAATTCTTCAAACAATTCCCATTGACTGTTTGCTCTAATAAAGAACCAACTACATTAAATATGTATTTGCTGTCTTGACTATTATGGGAAATCCTCCTTTTCCTCTAGTAATTAAAGCACTACTAACCTTACATGACAATTGGCACCAAAGCAATCAGTGCATTAAGTAATAAGAAGGTTGTTAAAAAACAAATTAGCTGCAGAATCAGCTTGGAAATCTCTACTGGGACAAGAGATAAAGCGGCTGGGATCCTGCGCTTTAGGGGTGGTTTCACCATAGCTCAGACTGAGTGGGAGTTGCCACAGTCCCCTCCTTTCCCTAAGCATGCTGCAGTTTCCTCCCTGCCCCTGGCATTCATGTAATCCTGCAGCTGACTAATTTGTAGAGCTAAGATGGCAAAACACCATTCATTTCTTTATTGAAGTGTTAGTGATCTAACATTATTATTAAATCCCTTCTAGGACCAATGGGATGAATAGCACAGCAAGCACGTGGGAAGGAGGCAGGACTATGCACCCAGGAATGAAGGAATGGTCTTAGAAAGGTTTAACTGTTAGAGGAATACAGCTTAAGCCATTTTAGATGGCTCATGTGTGAGTCTAGTGGCTCAATACTTGCCTTAGGTGAACTGGATCAACATGTACAGTAGATACCCACCTCTCTCCAGTGATTGTACATGGATGTACTGAAGGAAAATTTGCCTAAAACATAGGTGCAATTCAAATAATAAAAATTAGCACTGGACTTTGTCCATAAAGGGAAATACATGACTTCAGTGGCTCTGTGGTACATGAGTTTACCCTTAGAACCTACTGGGAGGTCAGCCTTACCTCCCAGCGAATTGGCAGCAAATGCCTATTACCAATGAAATGTGACACAAACATACAAACAAACAAACATCTACTGGGTTTATGAGAGAAGTTAGGGCAGTTACCCAGAAACATTGGCCAACTCATTCTGAATGATGGAGAAGTTAGATCAAATAGGAATTAGAAGCAGCTGGTGTACTAGTGACAGAGATTAATTAGGGGACAACTAAATTCATGTACCATTTTACATGAGTGACTCAGAAGTGTTATTTGAGTAACAGACATAAACTCTGGGTTCCTTAGAAATCAAGGGCCAAACCCCTAGAGTCATTTCAGGGAGGCCATTCAGACTCCAAACTATTGACACTGATTGTCATGACTTTGTGAGGTTTCTAAATTACACTGCTACTAAACCTTTAAACTTGAAAATACATCTTGGTCTTTTCTTTTACTCACTTGTTTATGTTTTTAGAACAGGGACTGATCTAGGTTAATTAAAATTATCCCAAATCCTCTTATAGGGAGAAACACCAGCTTCAGATCTATTTTAGAGTTTTCCTCCTTTCTTTTGCTTTCTGCTTCCTTTGCTGCTTTCTGACCTATAAAGTCATATTACAAGAAACAGGTTAAAGTAAGATAATACATAAATACCTACACAGACATACTCCACACATACACATTCAAACTACTGACTTGCAATGACAACTGTCCTGCAGAATTTCAGCTGCTAACCACTCCAGATTTAATATTTCGTATTTACAAGAGAGTAACCTGACCTTATGACACTAGAGTAAAGTAACAGCAAAAACATTCATGTCACACTATGTATATAGCTTGCCAAGTAGTTTTCTGAGGTGATATGTAGAAATGATTCTATAATAAGATACTCCAGAAATCACCCTTTTATTTCTGGATCTGCTTTAGTTTTTCCGTGGGCATAAGCACTAAGCTCTGAGCTGGTGGGAAGAAAGTGTGCAGATTTGCCACTGCTCTTTTGGATACAAATATATATCTCTTATACCTCTCCTTTACCATCGCCCTTCTCCCTTCCCTGTGCTTCTTCCATAAAGTTCCCCTAGGCATCCCTGGTATCTCGCAATTCAAATTTTCAAAAATTGTAAGACTCAGCTAAATAAGGGTCCTAAGATCTTTAATCATGAGATGCTTTAAAATAATGAATGTGAGAGGCTTTTTATTTTCTTTTATTTGCCTCTGAAGCTTTGCATGTCATCTGCTGGCCCCAAGGTACGTGAGAGCTCTTGGTAGTCAAATTCCAGCCCCAACTGTCTGTTCTGAGGGAGCTCCCTTTCCTACTCACACCTCAACAGGATGATGCTCCTTGAGCCTTCCCAGTTCCTCTTCCCACCAGGGTCCTCAAGAAAAGCATCTGCACCCTCACTGCTCTGAAGTCCTGCAAGCTTCTGGGAGGAGAAGTTGGACCACCATGAAAATATCCCATGTGCCAAACAGGCAAGGGAGAGGCCAGGACTCCATTCTACTTGCTGATCCTTCCCTACTGGAAACCAAGCTAAACTGTATTTTACAAAAGCAAAAGCAGGTCTCCATCTCTCAAGCTGCTTCAGGCTGTGCCCACTGATGCAATGCACAGGCAGAGCAGTCACTGCAACAGTGCCTGGCCCTTTGATGGCCCCAAACCGAGCCCAGGATCATAGAGCAGCATCAGCCTGAGCAAAGATGTTCCATTTTCCCTCGACTCCTCCCCTTCCCTGGTCACAAAACAAAGCAAAACAAAAGACACCCTGCAGAGAAGGATGGATGGATGGATTGATGATTTGGGTTGTTTTGTGTTTTTGCATTTAAATGAGAAGGAGTAATTGGGGGAGGTGGGAGGGGAAGAAACAATACTGAGGAGGATTAGTGATATTTGGGGCACATCTGTTGGAGAAATGAATTAGTCTGTGGATTCCAGAAATTATGAGCATGTTCTCAAGATGATATATGCTCAGTGTTGCATGATCACTGAACCTCATTCTCCTATGCAATTTCTACCAGCGCCAGCAAGAACAGAGCATCGACAAAAGTCACAACTGAATACCTGTGTTCTCTTCATTGTGTATCTGTTGAGGATTAAAAATTCCCAGGCATTAAGTTTCCACTCTATCTACACCAGGAAACTCACCTTTCACCTTCCAGCCATGAGGCCAGAATGGTGTGAGCACCAGAAGTGCAAGTGAGATTTATCAGGAGTACTGTGATTTTTTTTTCCTGATGGCACCATGGTGAGCAAGGGGCCAAATGCCACAGTAAAATATTCTCCATTTAAGAAAACACCCAATTCTGAAGTCCACCTTCTTGTTTGGCAAAGGAAAGAGGTAACCATGGATTGGTGCCAATACCTCCAAAAAAACGCCCAGATAGTTGTTTTACAGAGGTGGGACACATGTTCATGGCAAACTCATGAAGAGATCTCCATGTGAAACCTGGCCACTGGTGTCCTGTAATGGGCCAGTGGGCAGGGGTGCACACAATAGATCTGGTTTCCCCCTGCTGCCTGCTCCCACAGCACCAGACATAATCACCCCCAGGCTTTTGAGGAAATGCTGAGGAAAAGCACTTTTTTTTGAATGCTTTAGATGCAGTGGAGAAGAAAAACCCATAGCATCACAGGATCATTTTGGGTGGAAAAGGCCTTTAGCATCCAAGCCTTTAGCCTGCCACATTTACTTAACAACAAATTCTGCCCTATGGACTCCAACGGGTAATTTTCTAACGTCTTGATCTTTACTCTTGGCTGACTTGACAACAGTCACTAAGCTCTCTAAATTATTGAACCATTTATTGTAATGTACAGGGCCCTCACAAGATGGGTGTCATCTTCTGCATTTGACCTGTAAGGTAAAGCTTTAGAGACCCTTTAGGCTCTCTCTCTCAAGAGCTAAACACAGTATAAATCTACACATGAGAAAAAAGAAATGCACAAAAATTTCCAATTATGTTGAACTCTGGCAGTTTTACATGTAAGACAATGCATTGTAATACAAGTTGCAGTGATTTGGTGTAAGATACTGTGATGAAGCAGTGCCTTTCAATAAAAGCCTAAGCTTTATCTCTGGATGTATTATCAAGGGGATAACATTATTATAGATGTCAAAGATAAACCTCAAACTAGATTATGCCATTGTGTCTGCAATTTGCATTATTACTCGGAATAAATTTCTTCCTAAAAATTCCACCTTAAAACTGGTGAAGAAGCTGGAGGTGTAAAAACAAAGCATCCCTTTGCAAAACACGTTCATTTACAGAGGAATATCCCTCCCCCATTTTTTTTTGAGGCACAATTACCCTCTAACTTTACTATATATTCATCTGACATTATATTTTGTTTTCTCAGCTCCCTGTGCCCCTTGATTCCCTTCAGCATGGGAACCACCTGCCAGGCCTAGTTCTCACCTCTTTCCATGGGCAGCAGCGAGACTGAAGAAGGGGACAGACTCATTGTGCTTCTGCTCAGATGACAAGAAAGATTATTTCATCCCACAGAGTTGCCATTTTTCCTAGTCAGACCATTAACTCCACAAGGCTGCTGTTCCACAGGTTGTTTAGGCCTTACACTGGGTTTTTCAAAATACATTAAACTATTTATGTGAATGAGAAAAGCAAGCAAGGCATGGTGGCAGGGGCAGGGTGAGTGTGCAATAACATCTTTTATCAATAGGAACTCAGGAGCTGGAAAACCGGTCACACTTTCAGGCACCATCAGGCTTCCTGCTCGCTTTCAGCCTGGTTTCCCTAAGCTGCTTTCCACAGAGATCACCAAAGGGTTGAAACTCCCAGTTCCTAAATTGGTAGGCAAGAGCAAAACTCTAATATTTGTTTTTGATCAAGTCAGCATCTCGAAGCAGTTCAAAAAGGCAACAGATCTGCAAATAACTGCCCTCAGAAAGAAGAAATAAAATGAAGGCTAAAGAATATGCAGAAAAGAAGATCAGTGTCTCCCTTTCAAGGGCAAACATTGCTCTTTTCTTTAGGAGAGTTCAGTCCTTATTTCACTAAGATCCCACTAAATGTTCTCCCACAGACATGATGATTCAGCTCACAAGAGACAAAACATAGAAGCCATATCCCCTTGTCTCCAGCAGCCCACTGGGGCTGACTGCTCAAGCAGCTACTCCACACATCTCCACTAAAGGGAGGCTGGTGAGAGTCCACATTTTGTGTTTTCCCTAAATTAGAAGTTTTTACAGGAAAATCTCATTCCTCCATTTTCTGTTTAATCCAATGCTATGGCAAATATGGCAATTTAGAACCAGGCAGACCTCAAATCAAATCATGCCCCTTAACATCCCAGGTGGTCCCAGAAGCTCTGGTGGAAAGAAGCATAATGGCCAATTAGTGGGAATAAGCAAAGATAAGCCATAAAATATTAATAACGCAACAGAAAACCATGCTTGAAGTCAATCTACTATTGTAAGTACATAGGAAACCAGGAGTTCAGAGTTCTGTATTTTTATTTTATATAAGAAATATCAGCTTAAAAGAAAGGTATACCTAAAAGCACTGTCTGACTTTACTGTGAGTTGTAGTTCAGCGGTTTAGCGTCATAGGATAGGTAGCACTGCCAAAACAATCTGATGCTCATCAAATTCTCATTGTCATACTCTGAAAGAAAATTCTGAAATAAAAACAATCAAAAATGCTCTTTGCTTGTCAAATTAAAAGGATTAGGGTTAGAAAGATAATCCTGTAATCTTATGTTTTGGTAGCCTTAAAAATAAGTGGTACACAGCGCAGGGACACAAGCCTGTGTACCAAATATTTCCTTGTGTTTTTCACAAGGAAAACAAAAAGCAACTTAATCAGGGAAATTGACTTTTTCTTAATGAGTCATGAAAAAGGGATTGTAATGACACACTTCTCGCTCAGAAAATCTCAAAATCCATGTATTTTTAAACCTACAGAACAGATGGAAATTCAAAAGTTTCTAAAAAAAGTATTTTTAAATGGACTCATAAAAAATTAATCCAGCCAGCTTTCACAGCTTGTATTTAACTCTGCTTACAGCAGTCTAGTGAATTAAAATTCAGCCTTTTTGTTAAATACCATTCAATTTAAAGGAACCTTAAATGATTACCATCTTATTACATTTAATACACTTCACTGTGTCAATTAGAATGTGTTTAATTAATATAAGGCATTCATCTTCATATCTTCATCTTTCTTACAATATGCACATCAGTTGTGCTGACCCTTTGAAGCTGACCTACCTTATTAAAATATGCTTTTTAATTATACTATATGAAAATGCTGTATAAGAGGTCTCATATGCTTCTCTATGGAGAAAAATGGGAGACAGCCTGAAGTAAAGTATCTTCATCTTGATTTTTAGAAACTGAGAATTCAGACTGGCAACTGCACTGGAAGCTGCATTTCAGGGGGCACCGTACAGTGCGGGTCGCAGAACAAAACCCGCCCCAGGAGGAGCAGGGCTGCCAGGCAGGCACTGAACCATGATGCTCTAAACAAAAGAGCATTTGCAACAACAATGAAGTTGTGGTTCCCACCACACTCTGCACAACTGTAATTATCTTGATGTTCAAGGCCAAGTGCCTCAGTCTGGTGCTCAACTGTCGAAACTTTCAATCAGCAAAACACAAAGAACAGAGACACAAGAAACTATTTCATGCTTTTTTTCCCTCCTAACAGTGTTTCGTCCTGATACCCTCATCTCTGCACCCAACCATCCTTCCTGCCACTTTCCTATTGTTTATCCACTGATGAAAACAAAATGTCTAATTTGGGAATTATAAAGATATATATAGAAGTCCAACATGTTTTTCATAATTCAGTCTTACTGTTTCCCAGTTTTGTTTCCCAGGTTTTATTTGCAGACAGGAGAAAAGGAGCCCCATTACCTTGATCCTTGGAAGTTAAATGTCTTTTTTGTTTTGGAAGATCTAGAATATTTCATTTCAGATATCTTGGAATTGTTTGGGGTTTTTTTAGTCTTCGCCTCTGATCTGCTGTGAACACTGTGAGGGAATTTTCAGAACATAAGGTATACTGGAAAAAATACTATCTCATTATGATTTTATCTTCTGCACAAATAACTTATAGGCAAGTTTTTGTGTGTTTTTGTCCTTCTTGCTCTCCTCCTTTTTCCTTATCTGATTTGTTTTCAGTGAGAAAAAACCACCACCACTTAAGGGGCAGTATAACATATGGGTTGTTTTGACATTTAACAAGTGTATGTGTGGGTAATGAGAATGCACCTTAAAATTTCATCCAGCTAACCTTTTTGAAATTAAACAATGGGAAAAAAACCCCAAATCTTACATTACACAAGGCTCAACTTCACTAAATTAATAAAAACACAACTGTAAACTATATTCACAGAGAAATTTGCTGTTGTTTAATAAACTATTTAAAATACTTTAATGTAACAAACCTCCATGAGTGTAATTTCTGTAAGACCAATGAACTGCAAGGCATATATATGTTCACAATTATGATAGTGTGTGGGAATTTAGCTACCTCATTGAGGAGGGGTTTTGCATGTACCTATAAAATTATAACATCAAATACCTCCACTTTGATTAATTATGCTTCACTTCCCACGTTTTTTATTTTAGTTTTACCAATGATGATAAGAAAACATGCTATAACAAATGTTTTCAAAAAGCCTGGGAAAATTGCGACTCCCATTTAGGTGTGGTAACAGAAATACCATCAATATAAACCCAGGAAAATAATTCAAGAAACTGCTCAAAATTGACAGATCAATATCATACACAATGAAATAAAATAAGAGATTTCCTGTGTGCTAGAATGAAGGGAATCCTAAATATGGACCAGTCTGTTGTTAACCAGGATGCCAGTAGGAAACCCAAGGCACTCACTGTGTACCTCTCTGCCATTGCACACCCCTGATAAGCTCCTACTCACAGCACATTTCCTTGCCAAGGGCTGGGAAGAGAGGTCAGGTGGCAGAGGCAGGCAGGTAGCCACGCCAGGCTAGCAGCAAAGCCAGCTGCCTGACAGCAAAGAGGAGCCTACCAGGGCATGGTGTCAGGATCAAATGTGATATCTTCACAACAGGTATTTAATGAAATTCCACTTGAAAAAAAGAGACTGAAACCAATGTTAGCCATGGTAGGGGGGTTGGCCTAGCTGATCTTCAGAGGTCCCTTCCAACCCAAACATCCTGAGGTCATACCTGGCCACCAGGGCTGGATACTAAACACCTGCATTGTAGAAGAGCTGGGCAGCACTTGTCCCACAGCTGCAGCCCTGTCCCACCACAGTCTGTGCTTGCAAGCCTCTCATGTCTGCAAGCCTTGACTGTGTACTGTACAGCCCACAGCCAAAACCTGCCTTCTCTCCATATTCTACGTGATCTCACAGACACCAAGGGCATTAAGAGCCTGCAAGTGTAAAAAATGTAACTGTGAGAATGGAACCATCCTGAAACAGGTTACCACTCCAGTTATCTGGTTTCTGAATTTTAGCTACATGCTACTTTTACTGGTTTCGGGGTTGTTTTTTTGGTTGGTTCTTTTTCGGTTTTGTTATGAAAATCTGGGGTGAAAAGTGCAAAATGATCAGTGATAGATTCTTCAGCTGACAAATGAGGCTAAATGAAGGGAAGAAGAAGCCAGCCCCCCAGCTGTCTTATGGAGAAGCAAAAGAAGATAAGCCATAATAAGTAAGGAGGATTTCCTAGACACTGAACTGTTTGGAAGAGCTGAATTCATAAGTATATTGGAGATTAATCACTAAGGTAGCTCCAGAAGCCAGAGCTAAGTGATTACATTGGTGGGTGATCTGCTACTTGCTTCAACAAAGCACCCATCGTGCCTCCACTACAGGAGCACCCAGGAAGAACATGAGTCCTGTCAAATAATTCTAAAACTAATTAAAAAGAACAAATACTACATTAAGTCTGAGCTAGGTTTCCACATGACAGCGAAGGACTTTGATCAGTGCAAATATTTCCATGGGCAAGGAAGATAAGAGACAAGGCTCCAGATGAGGCATCTGAACCCCCAGCACTTGCAGCAGGTCAGCTGAATCAGAGACCATCCCACATGCAGAACCTTGGGGTGAGGGCAAGGAGGGTTTGGACATGACTGAGAAAACTTTAAATAGTAGCTAGTTTATGCACATCAGGATGAGGGTAATGCGATAAAACTCTTGGCCTGGGTTTAAGGAAAAGCATAGCAGATTGCTGTGAAGGTTGCAGACCATGTACAGCATTTGAGAACTAAACTGTCAAAAAATACACCACAGTAATCCAATTAGCAAAGGCTTTTCACATCCTGACAAGTGAGCGTAGGTTGAAGATTAGCTGAAGCATATATATCCTCCAGATAAAATCCTACCTAGAGAAATGGTAGACCTCTTCAGTGAGTCCTGTGAATCTGATACAAACTCCAGATTTGCAACATTCATCTCCTGTGACTTGGTGACAGACATGGACAGGAATATAATCAACAGAAACACGACAATAACAGACTTCAGAATTTGACTGAAAAGTTTTACTCTGTTTTTATTGTTTCATGTATCTTCTGGAGGAAGCAGTCATGCAGTTGTGATATCTGGGCCGCAGTCTCAGTGCAGCCTCACTTGGATCCAGCCGTAAGGCTGTGGCGTGTTGGCCCCATCCCTGCATGTGTGAACAACAAACCTTGCCACAAAAAGAAGCAAGGGCCTGTTTTAACATGCACAGCAAATCTCAGAGTTAAACACATCAGGTGAGTGGGCGTGCAGACTTCTGCTGAGAATTTGTGTCAGGAAAGAAATATCCTCCACAGGGCTCCCCCCAGGTTTCCAGCCATGGGAGCCCAGGAACGCCCCTTCCTCAGCTGCTCTTGACTTGCTTTTGATGCAGCCCAGGACACAATTGTCTTTCTGGGCCACAAGAGCACATTGCCAGTTCATGTCCAGCCTCACATCCACCAACACCTCTGAGTTCTTCCTGGCAGGGCTGCTCTCAATCTGTTCATCCCTCAGACTATATTGATACTGGGCGTGCTCCAACCCAGGTGCAGCACCTTGCTCTTGGTCTCCTTAAATCTCATGACATTCCCATGGGCCCATTTCTCGAGCTTGTTCTTGTCCCTCTGGATGGCATCCCATCCTTCAGGTGTGTCAATTGCACCACTCAGAGCTTGGTGTCATCTGAAAAATTTGCAGAGCATGTGCTCGATCCCTTTGTCTATGTCATTGATGAAGATAATAAATAATAATAATGATAGCCTTTTCCAGATTTTACACCAGTCATGTTCTGTAAAGTGTTTGGAGGATTTAAGCTCTGCTTCTGGACCATCCACTGTGCTGCTTACAGGATCCTTGCCAGCCACCCACGTGCTGTAAACACTTTGGGGCCTGGAAGGGACTGGGAGGAAACAGAGGTACCTGGCTGTACAGAGCTGCTGACAATGTGAGGCACAGCTTGCCATGTCTGCACCAACAGAGACACCTGCTTATTCAGTAAGGGCAGTAAAAAGCTGATGAAACAGAGAGAGTTGAAGATGGATGGAAAAGACTGGGCTGAGACATCAGCCAAGGCATACTAATTATAAGGATGGATCTTACAAGCAAACAATTATTTATTTTTCTATCAGATGTGAAAAAGCTGCAGAGTCAGGTCCACAGCAATCAAAGGGAAGTGGTGATGCTGTTATGAAGACCTAGTTTCACTACAAGCATCAGAATACTGGCATGGCATAGCACTGCTGAAAAAGAAAAACTTAAGAAAAATGTCTAAACCTTCAACACTGTCCAGACCTTGACTGGCATGCAATCACCCTTCACAAGCTTTTTCACAGTATTGCCATACAGAAACTGCAAGGTAAGTCAACAAGGTATTCTACTCGAAGCACTGAGAAACAATGGAAGTTAGTCAGCGCTCTTCTTCTATTTTTCCTGCAACCAAAATCAGCAGAAAAATTTCATAAAACCCCTTTAAGAGTTCAAATTCTGGAAATACTGAAAATCATCCAGCACTCTAATAACTGCAATTGTATTTAAACTCTTAAAACTGACTTAAATTTTTTTTTAGAGTATTAGACCTTGCCTAGGTTTTCATCTCTTTAGTAAGTAAAACCACCTTAAATCCAGTAGCATAACTCTGAAAAGCTAGACTAAAAGATACTGTTAAGACAGCAATGATACAAAACATTTCAGTATCTTCAGTGTGTTCCCTTAACATTTGAATGAAGTATCAGAGAGATGACCCATGGAGCTGACACATGGCAAGGACAATATCCCTACATCCATGGCAGTGTTTGTGAATGACAGAATTTCTTGTTTGGTGTTTTGTATTAAGGAAAAACTTGGTCACAGATGCTTGAAAGTGTTGTCAAAGCATCACAGGCCTGTAAGGATAACCTTTGCTCATACCTGCTGTCACAAAACCACAGCCTCTGATGTGCTAAACAAGGAGTTAAAGGTGCAGTGAGGAAGGAATCAAGTTTAGATTTGCTGTACAGGACTTGGCTGTTACACACCTGTGATCCCACCAAGCTGCAGAAGTGCAACTGAGAGTGGAATTTCAGACCTTCTTGCACAAGATAAACACTCATTATGACTACTGTGGCTGCCAGCTTTCTCTGCCTGAAAGATGAAATACCCTGAAATAAATCTCTCCAGCCTGAAAAAGGAGAATCTGGAATCAGAGTGAGCTGAGAAATTACTATCTGAAGAATGAATATAAGTAGAGATAAAGCATAAGATATCCTCACGTTTACTTTTATGTTCTGTGTTTGCATGAGCCAAACACTGAGAACTTACTAAGCAATATGATTAGGAACTTCTGGCAGGATGCTGAGAAACCAGCTATAATTACCTTCTCATGACACAAAGTTTGAATTCATAGCAGGCACATTAGATGTCATGATTCCTCATGTCAATATGGTATCACAAATACAAATTAGGAGGGGAAAAAAGTGTAACATGCGCTCTAATTGCTGTATTTGATTACTAGAAGATTTACAACCATGTAAGATTTCTCCTCTCTCTGAAGTGAAATCCAAGGAGAGATGCAAAGGATATGGGGAATTCTCTGATGATCTTTTTCCCCTACCAACTGCTCCTTGCTAGGAGTTGCATAGCAAAGGAGGCAGAGAGAATGTGATAATGCTAAGGAGAACTGTGGGAACATTAAACCTCCTCTTTATTTCAGGACTTGTTGGGGTTTTTTTTCGTTAGAGCACTTTTGTTCTGTGTCAATTAAATTTTGTTTTTTGGGAACATGACCATAGAGGAGAGCAGTCTTGGTGGCTGAGCAGCAGGACTGCAAGAACAGCACTGGAGGAGGCACCCACTCATGGCAGGGCAGGAATGGTGGGAATTCACACCCAAAAAGGTGCTGACTTACGGGCCCAGAGGTGTGCTCTGTAGGAGGCACCAGGATGGGACTGGAAGTACAGCTCATGCAGGAACTGCTGCAGCATCCATGCCCCCAAAACAGGTGTGGATGACAGGATGCATTTGCACTTCAGGGAGTTGCCCCCTGCAGAGTACAGACAATTCCACCTGTGTCCAAGCCTTCACTTACAGCTCATCGCAGTTGCTTCCGCAACACTCAAAGATATATGAAAGGAAGCTGGGAAAATTATACAGGCTTTATATAGTGTTCAGTAAACTAGCTTGGTTAACTAAAAATACATCCTTTAACCTTTAGTCATGCACAGCTCTCTGCCATCAATGGCACAACTGTTGGTGTGTACGTTGTTCACTTCTCTACATTAATTTGTATATTAAGAAGTTAAAGAGGTTGTAAATCTGAAAAAAAAAAAGATTAAAAATATATGTACTTCCTCACTCACCTCCTTACATCACAGGAAGTGAAGTTAATTCCAAATCACCCCAGCCTAGCCAGTAATCAGGTTTCAGAAATACCTTGTAGAAGCTCAGTTTACCTTTGTGCCCGTAACAGAAGACTCCTGAAGACAGAGAAACTTTCATCATGTATAAATGACTCACAATTACATCAAACCAAATGGGGGGCTTCAAAGCAGGGGGAAAAAATGGAGGGAAATTCCATCCTATTAAGATAGGACATAATTGTCTCATACAGGAAATAAACAGTATATTTTTAGCAGTTGACCAGTCAGATAGAATCAGTACAGGGTTATGATTGTGTAGTGATTTCTCATCAAATTGCAGCCTATCTCCCCAGAGAGATGACAGATCTTAGTATTTTCTTATAATTATTTTTCTGTGTAGGCTCCTAATTGGGAAATGGAAACATGAGAGCTCCCAAAGCAGGCTGCATTTCATAGACTATTACTATTTGTATTTCGTCTTTTACAATTAACTCAAAGATTTGTAAGTACCTCATACTGGTATGTTCCTGTAGTAATAAGTTAGTACCATGATAAAATTTCAGTAATACCAGAATCTTCCAACCTGCAGACTTAGCAATTCTCTGCTCATCCAATTTATGACCACTGCATTCCATGAGCCAACACACACTGCTGCTATTGAAACCAACCTATGCAATTTATCTATTATATCAAATAGATAGAAAATCCAGATTGCTGTACACAATAAATTCACATCCAAGCTGAAAACAGAATATTCTGATTAACAGATATAAACTGAACTTCCACATGGATATGAATATATTTAAAGAAAATATTTAAATAATAGGTAAAATAACAATACTTAAAGAAGTTTGGGAGAAAATTCAATAATGCATTTTCATGAAATATTTCTGGTAAAAGATTACTTGTTGAAACATTTTCAACTTTGTTCTGTAAAGAGGATGAAAATCAACAAACTTATGACCACCACATGTGGGAATATGTTTGGGTTTGATGAACAAAACATTGTTATGCAACATGGAACCTAAAGGCACCAAAGCAACCTCAGCCAACCACTGAACAGATACTAAATTTATACTGCATTCATCCAGTAATAAAACAGAAATATTCAACAATATTTGTATTGACTTTTGGGATAAGGTATTCCAGAGCCCTCTTTATCATGGTTGGAAGTGTTTTTCCCCAGCCAATCTGAATGTGATCAAACTGTCCTTCCAAAGAAGAAAGTGTTTCACACAAGTGTAGTTAACTCTGAAACTTAACGACAGCAAAGTTATAAGCTATGCTCACTCCTAAACTTCTGGCCACTTTAATATCCTGGCAGCAGGACAGTTAATTTTTAACTCAACAACGATGCACTGAAAATAGACTTACAGATCAAATCTTCTTTGTGTATGAATAATATGGTGCTTCTCTTTTAAATATGTACTGTGTTCTGACTACAGCATTAAGTATTAAACAAGTTCATCAATTATTAATATAAGCTTATTATCTTTCATTTAAAAATATATTTAGCCTTTTTTTTTCTGAAGATTTCTAGAAAGAGATTCTAAAAACGTGATGGAATGCACGCCATTCCAAAACTAAGACATGGATGTATTAACTTCATTTTTATGCATATCTTTGGTTAATGAATCTTGCTCCTTCTAAGCATTCCTATTTACAGTACAATAGTATACAAACATTTTTAAAGAAATCTACTGTTCTTAAAATCTATTTTGTGATGCTCAATTCTGTGTGTATTGTGTATTTATGGATAATGGACTGTAAAATGTATTTTACTGTGGAAGCCATTCATGAGAAGCTTGGCAGGAAAGTAACTCCTCAAAAAACACCAAATATCCCAACCATCTCACAGTTCTAATCAGGGTTTCTCCCATCAGGCAAAAAATTTGTCCCCATCTTCTTAAAAAGGTCCTGCTGCCCCAAGCCCTGCATAAATTTGAGGGAGCCTCTCCTGTCCCCCATGCTGGGAAAAGCCCACTTTCTTTGCTGCCATGTCCCTGATCACAAACTCCTGGCTCCATCCACAGTCACATTTTAGATGACAGCCCTGAGGCAAAAGCCTGAGGCTGTGAAGGAAAACCCTTCCACCTGAAGGGCTGGATCCACATCCACTAGATTTTTTTTACATCAGAATTTAAATAATTTATGTTTTCAATTTTTTATAACTTCAGCAGAGAGAGGCAGTGTTGAGAACCAACCCCCCCTGCTTCACCCCTTGTTTGCAGGGGTCACAGCAGACGTTGCTGAGCTGTAAGAGTAAATTACAGCTGGCAGCACGTCAGCGCAGAATGCTTAAACACGTGTGCAATTTCAAATACATAAATAATCCCACTGACTTTACTGAAGCACCAGAAAACATTCACCTAATATTCTTTCGTAACTTCTCAGGAATATTTGAGAAGCAGCACTTTGATCTTTATTAGCTGTCAAGTCCATGATGAGGCAAAGTATGTTCCTCAGAGGACTGTGGAGACAGGCCTGGAAGCAGCTACATCCTTCTGCAGTTTTATCTGAACATTTACAAACCAGACCTGACTTACAGTATCTCTCTTAACTGTGTATTATTGCATCTTTTTGGGAACAAGAACAACCCTAAAGCTCTGTGCTGGCTGATGCCCAAGGGCTGAGGAGATCCTACCAAGGCTGTGCACCCACACTATGCCCCGGTATGCAAAGGGGCCTGGAATGGGTTTACATGCAAACCCATGAACCAGGAGATGTGTCCCGCCTTTTTCTTTCCAGACAGGAGAAATGTGTTTGCATAAAGCATTTTGAGCAGAAATTCACACAGTGCAAGTCTCTTCAGCAGCTGACAGTCCCCCTGCACGACCTGGAGCAAGGCATGGCTCCTGCCACCGTGCACGCAGAGAGATATGGGACTTACCCCAAGTGACACCCACAAACCTTCTCCTGACTAGAAGGCAGTGCCAGGAGTTTCCCTCCCTTTGACTAAGAATGCCAACAATTTCAGCTCGACACAGAGCTGGCCTGGCTGATGGTCTAACACATAAATCATGGGTCAAAGATAAGATAAACACATACCGGTGTAGTCCTCGTAGCACTCACAAGTGTAGCCCCCCTCTCGGCTGCGGCAGAGCCCGTTGCTCCCGCAAGGGCTGGAGTAGCACAGATCAATTTCCGTCTCGCAGTAATCCCCCGTGAAGCCCGGGGGGCAGCGGCACCGCAGCCCGTTGATGGGGTGGATGGGGCGGAACAGGACCGTGTTGGAGCTGATGAAGGGGGCCGAGCTGTCAAACTTCAGGACGGACACACACTTCATGTAGTTCTCACAGGGCTCACGCAGGCAGATGTTGTCGTCGAAAGGCAGCACCCTCTGCGTGGAAATCGTGGTCAACAGCGTCCTGTTGAGGTAGATCTGCTCCTGCAGGTCCTCCGAAGGGAAGAACTTGTTTCGAATGCCACCAGGGAGCAAGGCTGAGAAGGTCACGTTCAGGATATTGGAGCTGACATCCGTGTCATTCTGGATATTGAAAACAAAGATGCCGTCCTTGGCAGTGGAGAGCACAGTTGCCACCCCCTCCACAAACAGGGAAAGGAGGGGAGAAAGGAACCTCTCCTGGGACATGTTCTCCAGGCGCACTGTGATGCTGTTGGTGAGCATGTCGTCCGTGATGATGGTGACACGCAGGGTGCAGACTGCAGTGACACTGTGAACACCATCTGAAGGGAAGAGAGAAAGATAACAGCAATGTAAGAGAGCAGGCTTCAAACTACGGACAAGGCGGCTCCACAGCCTCCTGAAAATGAAACAGACCTGCAAGGCAGTCAGTTCAGGGCACCAGGATGAGAGGGGGAAATGTATCCACCTTCTGCAGTTATTACCATTGCCTTTTCTCAGGAAAACAAAATAAAATTTCTTAAGAATTGTAACTCGAGGTACCCGAGACATCTCAGAGAGGCCAAAACACCTGGAAAAGATCCCAGGCAAATAACTAGCAAGGGTGAGTGTGGGAGCAGTCTGAGGGCCCTATGACAAAAACCAAGAGGAAGGGGACTCTCATGACAGCGACTGCTAGTCTGCAACTGGTGCTGGGAAGATGTTGCTTTTCACAGCGCAGTATCAAAATTATCTTCTTCAGGTGTGGTCCCAGGCTTAAGGAGCCAGAACAGACAGAGAATTGTGACCAGAGCTTCAGATAGAAGTCATCTAAGGAAACAAGTCTTCACCTATGGGTGCTGGAACTTCTTCATTTCTCACATGTAACTTCTTAAAAATATTTTATGAACGTTAGAAATAAAATTCAAATAAAATATGCCTGTAATGAAAATCAGACATTTAAAAACTCTTCCATTTCATCTTTCCTTTAAGGTATTTCTGGTACTGCTATGACTGTTCTGCAATAAAACCCGTAATTATAAAATATAGCACTAATACCTGACACTGGACTGAGAAATGACACTGTAAAATTTCAGTACACCCTGAGGCTTGCAGTAGTGCTGTGAATCTACAAACTCTAGATTATTCTGTCATTATGGAAAATAATTATAATGCAGTGAGTGCTAAATTTAATCTGACTTCAATGCAAGTGTGGAACAGGAAGTTGCATCATCACTGAAATCAAATCACTTACTTTAAATCTGTCTCCTTGCTAACATTAGGGACTCATTAATATAGAGATTACATTACAGAAAATACAGTTAGCATTATAGCAGAATGTAGAAATCCCAGATGAGATCAAGAGTGGCTTCCGATAGGAAATGTTCCTCCTGAAAGATGTAGTGTAAATAAACAACCTTAAATGGGCATGAGTTCATCTCATGAGAGAGATGAATGGGTTTGAGTGGCCAATATGAGGCCCAGAGTGGGGTTAAGAACTGAGCCCAGTTTCCTTAGGCCACAGCTCAGTGTCACAGTCTTGATCTCAAGGATCCCAATGACAATAATTATACAAGTAACCTGCTATTAAGCCTGATTTCAATTAAACCACAAGGTATATGCAGAAATGGATTTTGAATCACTTCAACATAAAATTGCATCAGAAACGCATTTAAATCAATCAGTGCGAGATCAAAATTCTAACAGAATAGACTGATAAATGTCATTTTGCTAAGGTTTGTTATCCCCAAGTGTAACTTTATGACCTATTATGGTCACATAGAAATAGAACAGAAAAAAATCAGAATGATTTCTTTCCTACTCACTGTCACCACTTCATCTCAAGTGTGGTTTTGTTTTAAAAAGAAATGTATTATTGGAAGATTTTCCCTCCAGTTTTATAGAAGCAATACAGTAAATCACAGCAGCATAATTAACAAAATGGCTTTTGAGTCCCTCCTCCTCTCAGGTTGTCTGTAAAAGCGCAGCTGTTGACTTTTTCCCCACTGAAGCAGCTTTTTGCAAATAGAAAAATAAATCTCTTCTTCTCTGTGCTACTTTAACTACTGCCTGACCAAAACCAATCAGCCAGGAGGGGTCATTGTTTGGAGTGATCTGTTTGACTTCTCCCAGGGAACAAGTGACAAGGCAAGAGGAAATGGCCCCAGGTTGCTCCAGGGGAGGCTTAGATTAAGTACAAGGAAGAATTTCTCCACCAAAAGGGTGCTCTGGCATTGGAACAGGCAGCCCAGGGAAGTGGTGGAGTCACCATTACTGGAGGTGTTCAGAAGATGAGTAGATGTGGCCCATAGGGACATGGTTAAATAATGGGCTTGGCAAGGCTGGGTTAATGGTTGGACTTGATGATCTTAAAGGTCCTGTCCAAAATAAACAATTCTATGATTCTCTGACTCTGTGTGCCCATCACAGAAGCTCATAAATCAGGTTTCATTTTCTCCCAAGTGTTCAAAGATCTTTATCTTCTCTCCCTCAGACTCATTCTAGAAATGTGTAGTCTCAGATTCCATCAGGACCCAAAGCAACCTTTACAAATAATTGGTAGCCAAAAACCTCATTGTGAACTCCTCCATGGTCTGTGGATTTCTGGCCAAGAGACAATACAAGATATCAGTATTTTCATAAATGATATCCTCAGACTAGTTTACCCACCATGTCTATCATTTGCACAGCTCATTCCCCTGAAAGGCCAGAACAAACTATTAACTTTTTTTTTAATTAAAGCAATTGACATTTTCCTGTTTGTCCCATAGGGTGCCTGAACTATTTTGCTATTTGTTGCACAATATGCTACAGAAGTTTTCGCATACCAGCCAGAATGCTGGACAATGGGTCCTTTTTTTAAGGAAACACTATGATCTATATCCCATGGTATGTATAGTAAGAAGACAAAATACGATCCACTGTCTGACAATGCAGTAGAGTCTACAAACTGTCATAATCAATATCAACTGTCACAATACTCAAGAGCTTCCCAGCATTCACAACAGCTATTCTGACACAGTTAATAAATCACTGGAAAAAGCCTGGTGTCAGATACCACACAGCCTCCTTGTTCCATGGGCAGCACAAAAGAAAACTGGGCACAGACATATAGCTGCAAAATGAAGTTGTGTTTTAAAAGCCAGCTCATCTTTGTGCAACCCTGTTGCAGAGCATTAAAATAAAAAGAGAGTAAAAAAAGGAGTAGAGCATGTCTACTATAGGCAACAAAAGAATGGCACAGCTATAGAGCTCACTGGACAAGCACCTCTTTCATACCACCAGTTAGGCTGAGAGCAACATCACAGGCTCTGATCATCTGTTCATTCAGAAACTCAAGGAAAGTTGAAACAGTCTGTGTTTTTATGAGACCAAATTAGTATCTATTCTACTTTCAACAGACAACATTCTCTTTGAGGTTGGGAACAAGTGCAATAAAGAAAGTGGAACTTTTTGTCTTTTTTGGGAAATGACTTAACCCCTAAATACCCAGTAATGTATGTGTTTTGAGTTTTACAATTGCAATACTCCATGAATGTTTAAAATGTTTCCTGCCAGAAATGCCAGAGAATTATCATTAGGAAGTACTGTTTTGTGGAATGGCAATACTTGGTGGCCTTCAGTGTTTGAGATGCCCACCATATGCAGCTACCAATCTTCTAAAAAGGCTCAAACCATCTGAATTTCCAAAGGTGACATGATACAGTGGTAAGAAGTCCCTATCATGTTATGGCAGGTGCAAGATGGTTTCAGTCAGGGGTGTGAAACAACCTTCAAGTTACTCCACTGAAAAATTCTGGCTACACTTTACTCCTTGGAGCAGATCTTGGAACAGATGAGTGCACACACATTCCCCAGGCTTAGCTGTCACCAGTTCTCACAGCCATCATGTGAGGCCTTCAGCAAACCAGCTGGATGCAGGAGTCTTCCTGAAGGAGCTCTAAACACTCAGCTCATGCTGGCAGATGGGATGTACAGGCATCCTGCTAAGAGTGATTTGAGCAGACAGCCTGGATCTTAGCCGCCCAAGCCACCCAGATAGCCTGAGGAAAGGGAAACACAGGACAGACCTAAGGAAAAAAAAAGGATTCAACCAATCCTTTTGTTGGCTTGGCTCCTAAATCCCTGAACCAATGGCTTTTGCCACTTTGTCCTTGAGTTTTCTCTTCCATAAAATAGGGATAATAGCACTTAACACGTACACTATGAAGTAGGGAGTACAGATGATGAAATGCTGAGACACTGGGATAACAAAAGCTACACAAATGTCCTTAAGAAATCATAAAAGGTTCTTTTAAGCAATTTTTTCAGCCAAGTTTATAATAAAACAAGTTGGAAAGGTTAAAATAAGACTCTTATTGTCTCATAGAATTGTGAACGAACAAAGAGAATTCTGGTGGCTACACCAAAAATGTGTTCATTACAAATGTGGTCCCTGCACACTGAATTTTTATTCTGGCAATATTATTCTATGTGTAGTTTCTAAAAAATTGCTCTCTAGAAGGTGGAAATCAAAGCAGACTGTTGTCTTTTGAGTCATTGCCATCGCCAAAGAGGAGACTTAAAACTAAAATATCTCATCTTCGTCCTTCATCAAATTAATGAAAAGATCTAATGGCAAACACATACCCTGATGCATTACAAAGAAAAGAGAAGACAAGAAAGGCTGATGAAAGCTTGATGCTCTCTAAAATACATTAATAACTAGAAAATTGACTAAATAGGCATTGTTTCATTATTACCTTTACTTTACAACAAACCTTATCAAATCTGATACTTTAATCTCTGCTTTCTATCTTCTGGCAATCCATAAACCAAAGAATTTTATTATCTAGAAATGTAAACACAGCAAGGTTTAACTGAAATGCATATTTTGCAATGGCAGCACCTGCCAGAAAGGTTCTTTAGTTTCTTTCTTAACTTTGCAGAAATAAAATAATTAACACTTTTTTTAGCTTATTACATAGAAAGGTCTTAATACCAAATTTGAAAGCTGCATAATTTATACAAATACTTTAGCATCAGAGCTTTCTTTCACAAATATACCAACCCAAACCCATTCTAATTTTGCTATATAACACATCTGGAAATAGCAGATGCCAGTCTTTATGACAGCCATGCAAAATCCTTGATAGTGATCCATAGGTTCAAATAACCTATGGATCTTCCCAAATCATAAGAAACAGCCGTGGCCATGGGTAGCAACCATTGCTTGGAATGTTCAAAGCTGCATCCTCATTGCTTCTAGCCATGTCTTTACATATGGGAGTTAATACACACCCAGTCCAGCACTAAACCCAGAATTACTGATGAGGATGCCAAGCCTTCAGCGTCCTCTCCACTGCTTGGGTGGCAGCAGCACATCAGTAGCACCAGGTCGCAGAAATGAATACTGCAGGCAATGCTTGGCTGTCTGAGCAGGGCTGGCGCCCAAACCACACTTTCTGCTGAGCAAACAGCAGTAAAAATCAGCAGATGTCAATAAAAGTGAGATAGAGTGCACAGTCCTGCACTAAGCTTTGGTTTGCCTCAGAGAATCTGCCAGCACTACAGGGCTGACTCCATTCCTTGCATTGTGCTTCCACCACCATGGAACCAGATTTAAAATGCATAAAATATCAATATGCTAATATTGTCCCTTCCAAACCACTGCTGTAGGCACTACAAAGCTTCACTTCCATGAGTAGAAATAGGAAGTTTATGAACACCCATAAGATAAACTCCTTAAAATATCTTCTGTGTTACGGAAAAGTTCAGGAGCTTATAACGAAATAAAAATATCCTGAAAGAAAATAAACAGCACAGAAAATGGCAGGTGGAAACCTAAGTAAGATTCCTTGCCAGGGAAACATGACCAGAAAGGAAAAGGAAAATGTGCATAATTGTGAACTTACAGAAAGCCCATCTAAGGGTTTTTCCAAATAGCAAGCAGCCTCACTGAGGAAGTGTTTCAAGTTAGAAAATGTGTATGACCCCAGTTTAGTGTCCCCTCAGGGCACCCTGCAAAAGGAAGGAGGGGATAGTTCTGGTCTTAGCTTTCCAAAAGGAAAGAGCAATGTCCAGTGGCAAATATCCTCTCTGTGTCCCTAAAGAGTCTCTGTTTTGCAGCAGGAACAGCTCAAAGTGCAACAGCCTCTTGCTACAGAAAAGTGATCTTAAATGGTACAGTAACAGAAAAGTAACATCCATGAGAAATATACTCCATCATCTGCTTTGTAAAAACTTAAACGTATAGTGTATATTATCATACTATTTCTTAGACAGGCACTAATGAATTCACTATTGAATTCTTTCAAAGCCTCCCTTTCCTTGGAATTGGAAGCACTACTGATGAACAATTCTGTCATTATGCCAAGCTGGATGCAACTACACAGAGATGACCACCCTTGGCCACATGAAGCTTATGCTATTGATTTTGTCCCTTTGTTTCAGGCTGCCAGTCAGCTCTCTGCATTTAGGAGCACTGACTGCCAACACAAGTTGTGGGCTTTGGAAACAATATATAAAAATAACTATCTATTATTCACACAATGCCAGAGGTTCATATTGGAACCACTGCTCTGAAGAATTTCAAAGTCCAGGTCTGCTCCCAAGCCCATTACACCAACAGGACGATACTCATTGACTTCAGAGGGCTTCACTCCCTGCCAAAATTTGGCCTAGAGCCTAATTCCCAGAGTCACTGCCAGTGCACTCATACAAAGCTTTGCTCCCAACCCTGCAGCCCCAAACAAGAACTGTCTGCCCAGGAAATGTCTGGGGGTTGAAAAATCAGAACAGCAACAGCAGAAAGCAAAACATGAGGGATGAGCAGGGCAAGCATGTGAACGCTTGAAACATGACACATGGACTGCACCTCCTCAGTTGTAAAGGTGGTAAGGGTTTTGCCAAAATCAGGTGTCTGAATCTGTACCTCAACATCTCTCAATTTCCAAGAAGGATGAGCAGCTGCGGCCACCCTTCAGCAGACGTTCTGTTTTGAAAACATTGGCCAATGCTGCCCAGCATCATTTGGAGGACAGAAGGTTTGGAGCACACAAAGGAAAAGGGAAGACAAAGATGTGTTACCCTTTAGTTACAGGGGTATTTTAGATTACAGGGTGAGGTAATACAGGAGGCAGCTGAGGTACATGGTATATGCAAGTACCTTGGCATACCTAGTCCTGACTGAGCTGCAAGGAAAGGGAAAGTCCTGGGTAAGACATATCTTTAGGGGAGAAGAAGGTGTCCACACTGGCAGAGTGTGTGCCAGTGAACAGCTCTCCTTAAACCAGCATTAATCACATTACCTCTGGCACCTTCCTGCTGCCACTGTGGCAACTTGGAGCACCCCAGGGGTCTGTCCTGGGCCACCCAGGCCACGGGGTCTGCACCCAGGTCATGGCTAAACCAGGCTGTGCCTTGTCACTGCACTGTCCCATGGCAGCATCAGCCACATCCCCCACTTGTGAAATGATGTCAGGGTCATTGCAAGCAATGGATCCCGACAAGTGCGTTTAGACACTTCCAGGCAAAGCCACCTCTTCTGCTCACAAGTTGTAGGCACTCTTAATTTCAAGTCAAACCTTAATGTAATTCTTTTTGCAAAGAAGGTGAATATCTGGGACACCTGGGGAAAGTGGGCAGTGGCACTTGGGGCTCTCCCCCCAGAGTTCCCTTGGCAGCAGCCATAGCTGTGCCAGCTAAATTAAATGGCTAAAAATACCCAAACTGTGGGAGGATAAATTGTACATAAAGCAACTGTGAATTCCTGATGTGCATAAGAGAAAGAAACAAACCAATTTTGGCATCATTATCTTTAATGTAGCCTGTGCTGTTCAGAATTATTTACCTTGTACACAACACTGAAAAGCAAAAGAACATATTTTAGTCTGCAGCTTGAACAGGGGATTAAAAACAAATTGATGCCAACTGGATTGCTCAACATTGTACAAGATTGCTGTTCTGAAACCAGCACCTGCAAGCTGAGAATCTTGAAATGTTAATTGGGTTGATAACACTAGTCTGGGGGAACATTTCTGGAGGGTAGGAGGTAAAGCAAGTTGGATCTGCTGACAGGAATAAGCACTCTTGAATTCTAACTGCAGCAAGGCTGAAGATACACCTAATTTCCTTGAACACCCTCCCACAGAATCACTTCTTGCTCTTCAGGTGTTCATGGGCTATAGCTTCTGTAGGGATGAGATGCAGGCAGGGGATGCTGACAGGGATATAGGAGCAACAAGCTGAACAAGGAAACAAGTCCCTGTCCCGAGCAGAAAGCAAAAGCAGAAGGGATTCAGGACACTTAGAGGCAAGTATGATATATGGGAAGATAGTGGGAGCATGCTAACAACCAGCTCCTTACAGACTATTTAACTACAGAGGAGATTTTCTTTCAAGCTAAAACGCAAAGCAATTTTCCTTCTGGGCTCTGCACACCTCCCTGTACCTCAGCCGGTTTTCCTTGTTAGCAAGGGCTGGCCAGACTCCCCTGCCCGGCTGTGCTCGGCAGCGGGGCTGGCTCCCTGCCTGCACATCCTGCCCTGCTCTGGGCTGTGCCAGCCCTGCTGGGGTGCACAGGCAAGGAGCCCACCCTGCTGCTTCTCCACAGCCAGCTGCAATGCAGGTTCCAGACTCCCACTGAAGACAAGGATTTCCATTTGAGGCTAATGTCCATGGAAACTGTGCATCTTACCAGCACTCATCTGACCTGTTCAGCTGAAAAACTCCACTCCAGATCACTACACCAGATAAATTCATAGACTGACTTGCTGGGGGCTCCAGCACCTCCCATAAAGCTTGATCTTGTTTCATATATAATCAAAACTATTGCCTAATTACTGCAATAATTTTCTCTGAACTTTAAAGGGAGACGGGTTTAATATCATTCACATTTTAAATCTAATTAAATGCAAAGCTAAATGTTGTTAGCCAAAGGATAGTTTCCCAGCAGACTTGCATAGCTTGCAGCCTCATCTCGCAGTGCTGCAGTGGTGGCTGCAGTGGCTTGGGGGGGCACTGCTGGGCAGGCAGAGATGCCAGCCAGCATTGGGGTGTACGAAGCCTAGGCACAGGGAGCACTGTTGTCCACTCACCCCACAGCCAAAGGGCAATCACGGGATGCTCCAGCATTAAATCTCCATTCAGGCCAGGGTCTTCAAGTAAATGATGGGTTTTGTACAGAGGACATAAGAGCAGTGTGTTTATCCCAAGATGCTTTTACGTCACTTACCCCACTTCAAAAGGGACAGTCCCTGTCTGGGGTGCCTGGCTGTGCAGCTGGGGAGACAACCCATGGGTCACCATAAAAGCCTCCATTCTCCTCACAGCTACACATCCCCTGCAAACATTTTCACTCACTGTGTCTTTTTGAGGCAAGAACTTCCCCAAGGAAGCCAGAGCTTTATTAAAATCTCTCTCTTTGCAGTTTCAAAGCAGGAATGGATGAAAACTGTTCCAAGGATGGCAAGGGTGAGGTGGGAAGAATTGGGATGGGGGCCTGGGAGTTTCAAAACTGGGAGCAGTGAAAAGGAAATTGCTTCTCTGCCTCACTGTTTGTACCCATACTGCATATTAGTAACCTCAAAGGTATCCTTTTAAAACAGCATCAGCAAAATGAAATCCATCAAGTCTATTTTTCTAAATGTCTCCGTATTTCCATGCTGCTTTTGCCTGGAGATATGCTCTGCTCCTTGCTGTGACCCACAGTGAAATCACAGGGACACTTCCTGCTGGATAGGGTTCAGGTTTGCTATCTTGAGTGGAAAAATAAAGAAGGGAACAATGAAAGAAAGACAACAGTTATATTTTTCTGATGTAATTTCTGTTTATAGACAAGCTTTCAAAACAGTTATGTATCAACTGAAAGTTATAGATATATGGGGTGATGCAGACTTGCCCAGCTCACTGAAACAGAAAAACCAACAGAGAAATTCAGCTGTAGTAGCACAACAGGTTGCTGACTGTGCTTGTGCATTAAGGAGGCCCAGCTTGGGGAAATAAGAGGGTTCTTAGGCATATGGGCACTTTCTTTTTTTGGTTTTCTGTATTATCTGTCATCCTAGGGCACTTGCAAAGTAATACAAGGTAAAAACAGAGGGCTATCTCTCTGGGACAGGGCAAGCAATAATGGCTACATGTCAGCTTCCACATGCACCAGGCACAGGAAAAGTTGGTTTGGCTGCTCCTCCTGCCCCCAGAGACTCAGACTCAAACATGAGGGACCCACATAAACAAGGTAACACTCTCAGGCTGCTTCAGTTCTCAAATTTTTGATGGGAGCAATGACAGGGCATGGATGATCCCACCTGTAGCACACACGTCCTAAAGAAAAGGTTTCAGAGCTTTATAACTCTACCTTTTCTTCCTTCCTCTCTCAAGCTCAAATAATGTTAAAGAATTTTTAATAAGTAGATCAAATTCAAGACAAGAGATGGGGTTCATCATGGTCCATGTGCTGGGATCTGACAAAAAATACGCCCATCTCCCACAGTCTGAAAAATTTAGACTTTCAACTAGCTTAATTCCATTAAAAATCCCCAGGATGAAAATATTCAACAAAATATCACATTTTCCTTCATTTTTAGTTTCAAAAGGAATAGATTTTTCCTTTTTCTTACTAGATTTTCAGCTCACCAGTTTAACTGTCTTTTCTTTTGACTGAGGTCTGCTGACTTAAGCAGAGTAAGAAGCAAATAAGCAAATCAGAAACTTGAGGAAATAAATTTAAGCAAATAAGAAATGTAAATAAAAAAATTGCTTGCATCATGTGATTAAGGAAGTAAGAACAAAAAGACAAAATAAACAGGCAAAACCACCCTTACCAAACTTTCACAGTTTTGGGAAAGACTCACCAGGCACTAGGAATATTTATAGGGAAAATACTGTGTACTTTGCCCGGAGTCTCTGTTGATAGGCGACCTACACAATCTTCTAAAAATGTCATGCAAAAACAAACCCCTTTTGATTAACCAACCAGCTACACATCACTGGCCACTGGCAATGAGATCATGGTGGGTTTGGCTGCATGGTCAACAGAGATTATTCTTGGATCCTTGCCGTTAAAACTAGAATGCTGGATGAGAATCAAAAGAGACAAAGCACTTGTTTCCTGTTTCTATAGTACTGAACCTGCAGTGGATATTTTTCTCCCCAAACATTTTCTAGAGACAAAAACAGCCCCCATACAAAATGTGGCGAATGCAAGAGCTTGACTCCTGTTGCTGCACATCATCTGGGGAAGCCAATGCAAAGAAAGGGCAGGGGAAGTTGAGATGAAAGTGGGTAACACAGTGAATCGGAGCCACTGGTGAAACACAAAAAGTACACTGATCTTCAAAAATTATACTGTAATCTCAAATGCCTATCTAAGGATTTCTATTCAACTGAACTGTAGAAATGAAGTCATAACTACATGATTCACTTCTTTAAGAATCAGATAAGATTTCCTGCCAAACACTTTGTAAGATGCAGATTTGGTGCAAAATTTTGCCTTCTAGGACTAATGTAAGCCTATCCGACAAATTCCATAAGGAAGAGATTCTCTTTAAAAGAATTTACTATAATAGATAAACAGACAAAACATTTGTGCTCTCGATACATGCTTGATCTTAGCACAGCATCAGCAGGGCATCACCAGGAGTGTGCCAGGCTGGGCTCTGCCAAGCAGTCACATGTTTCTGGCTAAGAGAAAGACTGTGTCTTTCTCTTCTGGATGATGGTTCTTTCCTTCCTATTCTGCCAAATTTGCAGACAATCCAGGTGAGCTGCATTTGGTGAGAGCAGGGTGTTCAACAGGAAACAGAGCCTTACCACAAGAACAGGACAAGACCCAGCAGGCATGTGCCCACCACAAAGTAGGGCAGGATGACTCCCTGTGACACCAGCATCATGGACAGCACTAAGTTTTTCCAGTTCAGTGAGAATTAATCCATCATTTCCAGGCATCCCATTGAAACTAATGCTCCCACCAGATCACTAGCATCTTAACATCTGTAGAAAAGCCTTCTCTTTCAACTAAAGCAGAATTTCCAGGTGTAGAAGAGGACACACAGAGTGAAAGATGGATATATGATCACTTTAATGGTGCCATGGAAGCAGCACTTTTCAACTAGCATGGAATAAACTACCCATGGAAAAAAAATGTCATTGTACACTGATTTTTTCCAGGACTATTTGCATATTCTACAAAACCTGGAAAATTTATGTATCTCCTTCATTATAGGACCAGTAGACTCCTATTAATATTTTCAAAGGTATTATTTTTCATTGTTTTAGTTATGTTTTATGGAAAAATATAAAATACTGACCGTATGTAAAGTATACTCAAAAACTATCACCATTACTGTTGCGCCTTAAAATGTAAACCACTGGTAAAACATGAAAATCTTCATACTAGGAATCCCTACCCCTATAATCCCACTGATCTCAGCAGGGCCTGAGCATTAGAGGACTGCTGGACATGAAGCCTTCAGCCTGAGCTCCAAGACTGCTTTGGTACGACATCAAGAATGTGCAGCTTCCTGAGAAACCACTGAGTCACAAGGATGACATTTCACCAAGCATTAGTAGAGGTTCATCCTATCGCCTTTCTATAAAACATACCAAACCTCTATGTCCTCCATTTGTATGCATGCAATATGAGATAAATGTTCCCTGAGAGAATATAAATACTAATCTTACTTTTAAAATTTAGTAGTACACACTGTGAAAAGCAGCTGTTTTTAAACTAGGCTTTTTTCATGCAAAGACCTTACCTGAATTCCTGCAGCATGCTGTGGAGTCACTTCCCAAGAGCTCAGACAACTGCTGAAGTTTAATTAGTAGAAAGCATTTGTGTTTCAGTGTCCAGAGCACATCTTTTCACCACCTGAGCTCTGAGGTCAACTGGACAGACAGTACAGCAGCTCTTTGGACCATGCCTTTGACTCCAGACGTTCACTCTCTCTCTCCACACATAAAATTAGGCTTACACCATGGCTCAACTCAATGAAAAACTTCTCAGAAGAAAAATGTATTTTAAATTTCCTCTGTTTTCAAACACCTCTTTAGCTCTCTTTATATTTAGTCTGATATTTCTCTATTTGGCCAGTGCCAAGCATCTTTATGAAAAAGCTTCATAAATGCTGGAAAAACACTCAGTTTTAAACACCTGCAGTACCATGTTAATAACCCCCAAAACATCCCACATGGGAAGATTCATTCCTTCTCTCCACAGAGCCTGCCAAAAACTCCCTTCTGCATCCCAGCCCGCAGGAAACCTGCTGATCCCTGAAGTGGGGTCCTAAGACAGCTAAATCCTACCAGTAGTGGTCCACAGCTGCAGGACCTCACAGCACTGGCTGCTTGAAGCATTAATTTCCATGAATGTCTCACAGGTGGGCTCATGCAAAACGGAACTAGAACTTCACTATTTGCAGGGAAAGAACTATTTCCCTCCGGACATGACAGCTGGTAATGGGGAGAAAGGCAAAGCAGCTGTAACCCAGATCAGGAGGTTTATAGGGCTGCCAGTGTGCCTGTGCAGCACAAGAAGCAGCAGCTCAACACAGTGGAAAGGACAGCAAAATTCACATAGATGTGCCAGGCAAGGGACGGCTTCGGCATGCTCCAGGTCAGAGGCAGCACAGGCAGGAGGCTGGGAGGGCAGCGTGGTGACCAGAGGCAATGCCCTGCTGTCACCCCACCCAGCTCCACAATTTGTCACACACATGTCATTCCTCATGTCAGAAAACTCTGAGCAATATGCACATGGAGGTGTCATAACAGGTGGCTGCAAGAAAGCATCAAGTGGAGAGAAATTTCTATCAGAAATCTTCCAACACTAGAAGTTCTTGACCTCCAGCTCAGGCTGACTCCTGTGACTGCTAACAAGAAGTGGATGCAGCTCTTCCTCCACCTCCAATTAGAAAAGCTTGCTTTTACTCCTCTATTTTTTTTTTTCTTTCTGTCTTTCCAGGAAAAACAAACTGCTGCATTTGTAGCTACAAGAACATGGAGGTAGAAAAGGACAGCTCACATGTGTGTTCTACTCTGAGCAGTGATGCAGATGCAAACCCCAACAGCGCATTTTGTGGTGGAAAACTGTTCATAGGCATGAAGACCATGGGGTGAGGTGGGTTTGGCCAGACTTAAGCTTTCATGTACTCCTAACTTTATTACAGTAAAATTTGAAAGTGCTTCTCCAATTGAAAAACATATCTTCTACTTTGGTTCCATTAAAAAAAAGAGAACAATCTTCTAATTAAGGATGGGTGGATGGGTGTAAAATTAAACACAAAAAAATCCCATGAAAATTTTAGTATGGATAAATGCATAATTACAAGTAAAAAAAACAAACAAACAAACAAAAAAAAAACAAAAAAAACCCCAAAACCCTAAACCAACCAAACAACACCCCCCCAAAAAAAAAAAAAAAAAAAAAAAAAAAAAAAAAAGAAAAAAGAAAATTTCGAAGAATGTTCAGCTCCAAATAAGATAATCCAGCCCTGAAAAAATTTCCAAGTGTCCTTTTCAGAGACCTGTTTGGCAAAGAGGATGTTTCACAGTCTCCTCTTACGGAAATCCAATGCCACGCTCTTGTTTCAAGACTGCTGCCAGCTCTGCGTTTAGTGGATAAACCCTTTCACGTTTGTCTTTGAAAGAGGCTCTTGTGAACAGGAAGCTGTGCTGTGACACCATGTTCCTGTGGTCTTGAAAACAGCTCGAGCTCTGTAAATGACCTCTCTCAACTCGCTTTCTTGGTTGGCTCAAGACATCTCCTACATTTGTTTCTCCAGCAGTAACCTGAGGTTTCAGAAAATGCTCTAACAAGTGGTCAAAGTTGAGTCAGCACGCAGAAAAAGGAAACATTTTAATATTACCTGCCTAATGCATGTTTAGTCATAATCAGAATTTAGGGGGTTTTGGTAGAGGTCCATGATTCATACCCAGACACTACTGAAGGCCAATAGTTATAATATTACAATTTTTAAAAAATACGGCATCATTCAACATCTCCTGCATTTTACTGAATGAGTTGTCTGGAAAGCACAGGATACTTTGGAGATGATGGCAGTACAGAGGAGCTCCTTAGGCCTCTGAGTGCATCTCGTACCTCTCTTTCATGACAGTTTTTATTTGCCAATCAAGTAATAATATTTCTGTAATTAAAGTACTGAGCTCACTTGGTGCATGCTGTGCAATGCTGTGTGAGGCATGGGATTTGAATAATTATACTGTCCTAGAAGATACCAAACCAAAATCCCAAGACACCAGCAGAAGCTGAGAAATATCAAAAGAAATAATGTGTCAACAACAAGGTCATATGAGCATGAAACAGACGATTTTTCTATTATCACTTACCACTGTAAAATAAATTGGATGCTTCCCTCTCCTCTTTCCACAGAATAATACACACAACAGCACTGAGCTCAAAATAGCCTCTACCCAAAGCAGCGAAGTAACTCCTCTGCTCTGGAACACCTTTGGTGTACTGGAGTCATTTTAGGTTTGCACATAGGCACCAGGAGGCAGAATCTAGCCAAATAACTTAAAAAAGACTGAACTGCTTGAGATAAAGACCTGAGAATCCACCTCTTAATACGCCATTGCTCTAATTTATCTTCTTAAAGCATTTGCACCAGTAATCAGAGGTGATCACTGAGCTCCATCCTGCACCTTTAATTAAAGTCTGTTTCTGAAAGCCCTGTCTAGAAAGACTAATCCCTTTCTACTCAGCTGCTAGACTTGCACAGCAGGGCAAAGAGGCAGATGCTTGTTTGAGGAGGTGAGCAGGTCCCAGTTTGGCTCCCCAAAATATCACAAAACATCTACTGATACTCAAGCCATCTATTTCAAATGAAAATTGCCAACGGTCAGTAAAGAATTGGGCAGAGAAGCACATGCAGGGGAAAACCATGGATGCAGATATGATAACTAATCATTCAAGGGTAACTACATATTAGTTTTTGTAATTTTTTTACTAGTGTGGGCTCAGGTCCTGTCAGCCCTTGCCTGAAGCTGATGCTTCTGCTGGAGCACATGCAGAGAGCTTGCAAAGAAAACTATAGGAAATCCTCCCTCAGAGCTCCAAGGAGATGGGAAAGAAATGAGAGCTGTCACACCAAAAAAAGCAAATACAGTCCTCAAAGCAGTAGTGTGGTGGCTCACAGGATCCTCATGAGCTAAGGAATAATACCAGAGAGACACCATGCTGCTGTAGGCATGGCATATCAGGATTTCCACATCATTAAGGTCACTCTACAGCCTTTACTTGTGAAGCATTGCCACTTACCCTCTGCTCTGACAGCATGGCAGGGTTCTATCTCCCAGCATCAAATTTGCCCTACATTTCATCTCCTCTCAGTGTCAGTCCCTTTTTCCACCTCCCAGAGTGACCACAAAGTCCTCCCTCTGTTCCTCACTATAAACTTCTCTCTTCTGAAGCACCGATGGGAAACTGCCCTCCTGTGATGGCAGGTGACAGCAGACACGAGTGTCTGCAGCCACTGATGCCCTCTTCACATGTTAATGTGGATAAGGGAAGGTCCCAACTGCAAATGTAGGTGCAAGTGTACAGAGAAAAATGGCCTTGCCCTTCCACCATCCCACACCCTGACTGAGCCTGGCAAATTTTTACCATCTCTTTTTTCAGCCCCAAGGACTGCCTGTTCCACGTTCATACACCCAGCTTTGGGTCTCAGCAGGCTGCTAAAGTGCAAGAAGATAACAGTAACAAAGCAAAGGTATCTCTTGCAGAAAAGGATTTATGGTCCTGGGGCATATGTTTGTGGAGAATTTACTGCGTAGGCTTAGAGACTGCTCAGACTGACTGAGCTGCAGCTCCTGCAGAGACCAGTGCATGGAAAGGGACACATGTAACCCCAAATTCCACTAACTCACAGTCAAGGAGCAAACATGAGCCAAAGCCTGGAGACAGAGATGACCTAAGTGACTGTGACTGGTATTTCACAGTGAAGAGCCAAAACTCGTAGTCTGTAACAAAGAGAATGGGATGTGATATTACTTTCTGGGAGTTTAGGACGGGATTAATACAATAAACATATGGAGGGTAGATCATCAGCTCAAGAATACCGGGGAATTTTCTGAGTCAGTCTTTTCAAGTGAAAACTGATGAGAAGGGCAGCAGGGAAGTCAGTGCTTAATAGGATCAAGTTAGAAATGTGCAACTAGAAAAGCCAAGAGGAAGGCCCCTCTGCAACTGCTCTGGTACCCACTGCAGGTCAGCAGAAATTGCACCGCAGCCAAGGAATGTAGGAGTGCCACAGAAATGAACCTGCAGTGGCAGGGCTCATGGAAGCTTTCTTCAATGAAAGGTTAGTACTGAGATTAAATGGTCTTAAGCAAAGTGGGTGCTAACCTCCTTGTGTTCACAACTGACAGTTCAGAAGAGCTTCCAGATAAGTGCAAAACACCAGAGGAGGCACTTGGATTAGAGGTCTCAGTACAGGCTCCAGCATAGAGTGCAAAAGAAAATATAATTGTTTTTCTTACTCCCTAAATATGCATTCTCACTCCTCAATTGTACACCACAATATACATTACAAGAAGCCAAGCTACCCATGGCACACTGATGGCTGGTGTTTGCCTCCACTGCTGAAAGGCCCCCAGTATGTAAACATCTTCCTAACACAGATACACTTCTCAGGTCTGTGTAATCTGGGTTTTCTGCAAGGCTAGGGAATTGCCTGAATGTGTTACTCTGCAAAGCAAACTCTCTGCTCCTTTTTATGGCTTAAAGAAACCCTGAAAAGTCAAAATACTAATTAAAAAAGTGAAATATAATTGCTTGGTGATAGCGACATTGATGTACACACCCAGACAATGTAGAGTGTATGGGAAAGAAGTGAACAACGCAAAAATGTTAATAAAAGATGCAATTTGTGACCAAGGCAACATCACCAAACAGAGAACAATGATTCTTGGACTAGCAATGGAGAGAGAGAATGGAGGCAGAGGGCTGGGGGATCAAAACCCACACAATAATGAAGAAAATAAGGAGGTAAAACATTATGGGAATGAATAAATTGGACAACCCCAAAGCAGCTATAAGAGGAAACCAAAGCTGGGCATCAGGAACAGAACACAACACAATATAAACTTGCTTGGCTTTTCACACCTTGTAAAGAGGTAAGGAATTTTAAGACGCTGTGCATTTCCACACATGCTAGATTCTGCTAGCAGATCTACAGAACAGCTCTGTGATACAGATAGAATGTAACTACAAGAAAAGAGACTTGAGAGAACTTAACTAAAGGAAGAACTAGATGGTAATGCAACATGTGGCATTTTAGTAGCAATGAACAAATACAGCAGTCAGCATAGTCAAAATTGATTTGCCAAATACAAGTAGATTGTTATTTCTAGTAATGCTTCCATCTGCAGGATTCATACATGACAGAAGCCAACTTAACCCAACATGAACTTCACTGGTTTCACTTTTCTTAATGTAGACTAGTTAATGATAAAAATGGAATATCTTCAGAGTGTTTTTACTGGAATCACAGAAGTAACTTCCAGTCCACCTGGACTTGAGAGATGGTCACAGTGTTGAGTTCCAATCTAACTGGGAGCAGCACACTGACTTGCTTTAACTCTTACCTCCTGCCTCTCCTTTAATTCCTCCCTCTTACCTCCTGCCTCTCCTTTAATTCCTCCCTCTCTCTCCCCCCTGCCGGCTGCAGCGAAGGATGTGGGCTTGGCTCCCGGCACTCCATGGAGTCACCCGGAGAACGCACATTCACCACTTCAAGCTGGGACTCCTCGCTGAACGCGGCTTTCCCAGCCAAGCCAGATGCCTGCCCCGCAGCCAGGGCTGCTCATCGTCCGGCAGCTCCCCCCACTCTGGCCCCCCTAGTACCAGTTTGATCAGCTCGATTAAACAGTCCCTTGGCAATGTGCCTTGGGAAAGGACAAGTTTTCCTTCCAGTAAATGACAGAGATGGAAACTTCTGCATTTATCGTGATCAGGCTGGTTTTAGAAGGACATATGCCTCTATTTAGCCTGGTGACACCTCGACAGGCACCAAACGAAGTTTGGGGATTTTACAAGAAGGAAATACTTAGTTTCTCTTCTTGATACCTTTTTACAAAAAGTTAGGAAGTGGTTCATGTAAATGACTCCAGAACTTCTAGTTAATCTGCTGACATATTGATAAAAGTAGTAATAGATGATTTTTTTTAAAATGAGTATCTACAATACTTCTGAATCTTCCCAAAGGTCTCCTCTTGAGCCACTTGATAACACTTTTAGCTTTTAAGCTCCATTTCACCCATAAAGGGCATTTAAAAATTATTTTAAATCCAATCACAGCCATCAAGAAGGCTTTATCTGACAGATGCCTCATGCTTGGCAAACACACTGTGCTGTAATCCACCTGCTGCAGCACAGCAGCTCTGTCCTCATCAATCGTCCTCTACCATGAGAAACTTTCTTCCATCCTCCCTCCACCTGACATGTTCAGGAGCCTGCTCCTCTTGACACTATTGCCCCAGAGGAAAAAAATTACAAACATTGGGTTAGTTGCTGGAAATGGTTTAAGTGTACTCCTCCTCCTTGCAGAGCTGAGAGTGAGGAGCTGAAAGGTGATGTGCGTGAGAGTTCCTTTGATAGGAGGCCAAGAAGTGACAAGAACAAGATAATCAGGCCTTCAAACCAGACATGCACATCTGGGACAACTATCTCTAGTTTCTATCTGACAAGAGAATAATCCTGCTAATAGGAGTCTTTCACACCAGGTTGAGGTGCCCCGGCAAAAAAAACTAAATGAGTTTAATTTAGCTTCTCTTTAGCTCTTACTGGTGCCTGAAACACTGACTCATGCCATGCAAGAAGGGGTGGGATTTTGCTGCAAGGGGTTTTGTCATGGGTGATATAAATCCCAGTTTGGTCCCACTGGGACCTTTTGAACTAAAACTCCAACTACAGTAATTTTGGTTAAAAAGAAAGTGGCCTCTCAGACACAATTGTGGAACTGCAAATGAACCATCCAAAAGCCAAGCCCTGCACACTGATCTCCAGCTTCCCATTGGGAGGGAGAGCAGAGCTGTCCCCTACCATGCAGGGAAGGACTGTTCTCAACACCCAGTGTGGTGCAGGATAACCACACACCGTGAGGACACCACCAAAGGCACGACACAACACCTCTTGCCCAGCGTCTTGTCCGACAACGGGAGTGTCCAGTTGGGCCCCTCACCATGCTCCTGCACGGTGACTCTGGGAGTGGTGAGCTGTCTGACACAACAGCAGAAGTACATGAAACATCTGGCCCCAGCCCATATTGGTAGAGAAGAAGGGATTGGCCTCCAGAGCACAGACTGGGTCGGTCAGGAAATGTGCTAACTCTGAAAGAATGAGCAGCTTGGCTCCTGGTGGTTGATGTCAGCTGCTCCTGACTTCTCTTGCCTCAGGTGAGTTGATTCATGTTTTATAGACACGAAGTACGAGGTATGAAAGATGCTATTGTTTCTTAAAGATCCCCAAAGGATGCAGCTTCCACTCTGTTTGATCCTGGTTTTTTGCCTCTTTACCAATAGCACTGAACCACAACTACGCAACCCAATACAGCCAGTTTTTGAAAAGATGAGGTCAAGGTCATTCCTTGACTGACCGTTATTTTCCTTCTCCTGAATCCAACTAACCACACCTCTGAGCTCACAAGATCATGGGCAAAAAACTGAACGCAGACCAGGCTTCTGCTTTCCACTCTTTCCCTGATCTGGTTCTCCTTGCCTCCCCACCTTTGTTTTTTTCTCACCAGTCTGGTGTGGGTAATAAAGACAGAATATACATTTTGCCCCCAGCAAGAGTTTTTTTAGTTCAGATCAGCTGCCTCTGACTGAAGTAAATAATTCTGGTACAAGAATGAGATGCAATGCACAGCAAACTTAAATAAGAAAAACCTGATGGTAAATTTTCTGGCTGCTTCAAGGACAGACTCTATCCTGACCCTTTGTTGCCTGCAGCAGCTCTGGTGCTTGACGTACTGCTACTCTCCCACAAAGAGCAAGACCATACATGCACCTACAGCTGCTCCAGAGGTTGATTTGGGGCTGAGACACAAAAATGTCTGTGCTGCTGGAGACAGTCAGAGTCCTCCACACTGACCAAGTGGAGGTGACAGCTCTGCAGGAGGTCTGGCAGGACACTTTGTGCCTGGCTGGGACACCCCACCAGCCTGCATGGCAGCTGAAATCACAAACATGCACTGTAGCCTCACCGAAGGAAAGCCAGAATTTGGATGAAACCCATTAATACCAGCCTAGCAATTAACAACCCACAGCTCTCAGTACAAGAAAATCAACTACTGTGCCATTTGAAGTGTAGCACATGTACATACATGAAAATACTCAAAGGGAGCTTCAAAAGATACACTGGGGAGAGAAAGAGGAGGAGGAGCTGGAGAGGCTGAGTGCTGCCCAGAATAGGAGCCTACAGCAGTTTTTGTCTCATTGCTTTTGCCAGTTGCCTTTCATAAACAATGTTTGGGAGAAAAATCCTTCATAAATGTCAACAATTGTAGTTTATTAGATGGTCCATGACCTATTTGTAAACAAGCTAAATTTCTTAATTGTATTTGCCTTTAGATGGTAAGAACTACACAAAAAATTGGTAGCTTTTGTGAAGCTATAGGAGAGCTAATTACCAGCTTCCGGCACCTTCCTAACATCTCAGCAACTTCTGGCACAAGCTCATTCAAGGAGGAGTATGGAAAAAAGAATACGTTTGCAAGAAAGAATGTCTATCATCTGTTATTGTTGTAATTCTCCAAAGCAGAGCAAACAGCCAAGCTCAGGTAAAGCTCAGACACACAGAGCACACCTTCTGAGGGCATTGAAGAGGGAGAAAAATCAGCTGGTTAACTTGTATAGACTAGCATTTAAAAGGTTTTAGCAATATTTTAAAACATGCTGGGAGAAGCACATCAATCTGTCTCACTGAGCTAATACTGCAGCTCAGGGGTCTGCAGCCTTCAAGTCCTGGCACTCAAGGGAGTCTTCCTCCTTACATCAGAGAATACCTCTGCCAAGAGAAAACAAGCAAGTTCCTGGAAAAGCTGCTTCTGCAAGGAGTGACATGGGGCAGACCCCATGATCAAATGCACAACCAGGCAAGCCAGTGGCACCCTGATCCTGATCAATTTTATTATAAGCTTATGTTTCTTATTTCTCATTTTATTCAATGCAGACGTATTTTACAGGACACAGAGAACTAGCACTGAAAGACTTCTTAAAAGCAAAATTATTTAACTAAACACTAAAAAAATATACATGAGCTGACCCAAATTAAAGTTTACCTTACAAATTAAAGAATAATAAGAGAAGCAAAATAATGCCTTCATAGAACATAGCAATTAAACAATTTAAACAATAGAAAATGTACTGGACATATTTCAACTGAAGATGGGAACAGCAGTGTAACACCCTTTCCTGTATAAAGGTTATTTCATTTGCCACCCCAGCTTATTTGGCTGATCATCAAAATTCTACCATTTATTACAACATGTAAAAAAGTATTTAAAAAGAGAAAACACTTGCAGATTTTTCACCTAGTCCACAGTATGCAGCTAATTACTATGAGGAGTTTCACAGCATTCCTCCATCGCCACTCACTCCAACACTCCTTGCCTGGTCTGCTCATCTCCTTTACACTCTAGCACCAAACTTTGCTAATGTGTCCCATGGACAAGTGTCCCCAGGCAGGGCACGGGGCCGCTGCAGCAACAGCTCCCACTCCACTGCCCATCCATCCCCTGCCCACGCATGCCAAGCACTGCCCACCCATGGCTCCTGGGCACCACCTCCACTAACACCCCCGGAGCCCCCACCGGGAAAGGGCTGCCAAAGCAACGGCTGCGCTGTCTGGGCCACCAGACTGAGCACCAACATCTGAACAACACGTGTTAAACTGAAAGCACTGTGCAGCTTCCAAAGTGCACCAAAGGGTCTCTCTGTGCTGTTCTGAAGATCAAAAAACATCCTGGTTTTTTGAGAAACAGGAGTCTGAGAGACTTCAAACAGCTGCATGTTCTGCAATTGAAGCCTCCTCAGATCTTCTTCAGTGCAAGGAAGACAGCTAAGTAATCCTCTACTCTGCGTGAATATGGAAAGACAAATACTCTTTTCTGGGATTTTTGTTTGGTGTGGGGGAGAACTGCAAATGCAGCTGATGTAGGGCTCAGAAAATCTATCTGCTGAGATCTGAGATACCTCCCAGTTCATGCCAAGCCCCCTCTGAAGAGTAAAAGGCAGACAGACAGAAGAGTAGCCATGTTGAAAAAAAAACAACCCAAAACTGGAAAAATCATTACAAGGTTTTCAGAAATCCTGGAGAGGAGTCTCATTCTCCCTCTTGAATTTGGACTGCCTTCCCAAGTAAATTTACAGTTAATTTATATTTCTAGATCTCCTCAAATATTTTTATTCCTAGAAAGATACACACACACACACACACACAACACACACACACACACACACACAAACACACACACTAAAAACGTCGATTCAAAATTTGGGGATGAAAGATTTACAAGAGTTTTTTTTAACATGCTGAAAATTCCACTTGCTGCATTCTAGCATTTCAGCATTTTAAAGGGTCTTGTTGCAACCTGTACGTGGTTCACCTCCGGTTACTTGGGAAGCAGTAGCTAACGTACAAAATATAAGACTAGTGACTAACTAGCACAGGCACAGGTATCTTCAGGGCAGGAGTGAGTTATAGCCAAGCATCAGCCTTCAGAAACTGAGTCCCCACCAGTAAACCATGCAAAGGAGCTCTTAAAAGACATTACCCTCTACTCAAAGCTGTTTTAAAAATATACGGGTTTGGGAGGTGGTTGATGTTCTGACTGTTCCCCCAAAGCTTCTCTCTTCCTCCTCCATACTCTGCTCAGTGGAGCTCATGGAGTCACCAGAGATGAGTCTGCAAACCTGGACAGAAGAACAGCCAAGATTCTCACTTCTATCATGAACAGGGTACTTTTACCAGCTTTATTTCCTTCTCTCTGCTCTATACATGGCAAATGGCCTCTCCAGTAAAGCCTTTATTTGTGAAGGGTGGAGACATTTGTTTTTACAGTGCTTACACAGACTATTTCAAAAACATTTCTTGCTTTCTGGCCTTATATTGTGCAAATAGAGAGAAAGGATTTGCCTATCACTGCTTGACTTCAGCTGTTAGCAAGTAATCCACACCTTCACTAAGCCTTTTGTGAAGAAAATTATAAAAATGTATTACTATCCAAACAACCACCTGACTACTATTTGAGCTCTTGTATTCTACTAAGCTTGTGTTCACCCACCTGAGAGACTTCTCAGAGAGGATAGGGATCAAGTGATTTTTTAAGGCAGGTAACACTCCAAACTAGCCACAGAAACTATGTGTCTCTCCTTTGAAAGGAAAAAGGAGAAAGACGTCAGCAGCGACTCTGCTGATGTCCTTGCAGCTGCACCAAGAGGGATCACACCTACTGAAATCCCTTTGCACAGCCCACAAACCTGCTGCAGTCAGAACTGACATAGATTTTTGAGTATGTGTAAAGGGGTATCTATCAGGAGCTGCCCTTCCAGCCCTGGGTGCAGAAGGCACCCCAGTGCTTTGCAACACTTCAGACTTGTCACCACATGCCAGGAAATAATGTAAATTTGCTCAAAAGCAGAGCTCATATAATATTAGTCCTCTGTAGAAAGGACAATTTTATTAGCAACTCTTGGGTGGAGTGTTAGAAGACTGCTGCAGAATAAACCCACACAGGTTCAGTGCACATTTCCAGGCAAGCCCACCCAGCTGCGAGCATGTGCACAGAGCTGTTGCAAAGCAAGGGAGCAGTAGAGCTTGAGCAGAGCAGCTTCACACCATGCTTCATGCACTATGGATGAAAGACTCAGGCCTCCAAAACCCACTCAAATCTGTTTGGAGAAGAGCTGGTTGTTTTGTTGCAAGACAAAAGAATCTTGTCTCTTTTTATCTGTGTATTTGAAGTCTGCCCAGAAGTAAAACACTGTCCTCACCCCCAAATACGCCAACCTGACATAATTCCATTGATTTTGCAGAGGCTTACAGGGCTATCACTGAAGAGAGAACTTGGCATCCCTGGCCCCAGCAGTAAAGCTAACAGCTCTCTGAGTCTCAATCAAATGCTCAAACAGTAATACATCTGCCCTGGGCATATGAGAATGATCTGGAACACCCATCCCAGCAAGACCCATCCCAAAATTGCCTTTACAGTTCAAATCAAGATTTGCATGTGGTCTAGCCTACTCGGTCTGGCGCCCTGTGAAGGCTGCACCCCCTGGTTCCCAGCCCTTGGCAGGCTGCAGGCTGCCAAATTCAGGTTTCATTGTCCCTGCATGCTGCTCATACCTTTTGGCAATACCTGTTCCTTTTGAAATGTATGTAGAATGAAACGTATGAAAAGAAGGGGAAAAACCTAGGGACAACATGCCTCTAATATTTCCATTAACTGAGTTTATCTAACACAATTCTTGTCCTGATCCAGCCACAAAGGGAAAACACAGAAACATGCTCCTGCTCCCTAAGACCCACCACAGAGTACTCAGTGAATGCAACAGATTCCGTAGCCCTCCATTATCCCTATCAAAAACCTGTTCTGTCACAAGGACAATGAAAATTTCTGGAGGCCATAAATGTCTATAAATGTTTTTGCTTCATTAACCAGCAAAGGCCTTGGCCTGAGCTTCACAGGGAGCAATAGGCTGCTGGGACTGACTTAAGACTCTACATCTAATGCTTGTGTGTCCATGTGTACAGAAGAGGAAACAAAGTTTGAAGAGGGATTGATGCCTCTTATCATACCACTATTTTCGCAGCATCTGTGTGCACTACCTGAACACCCTGCTACACAGGTGATAGAAATGTCCCAAAACAGATGCGGCTCGCAGAACTCCCCTTGTTTGTGTCAGGTCCTATTACTTGGTACTGTAACATGAAAAATTGTACTGCACATTGTAGACAGGAGGCTGGTCTATTCACCAAAGCTTTTTCAAATCTGAAAAATAAAAGTATTTTTCAAACTGTCTTTAATTGTCTGTAATATTTGCTGTATGAAGTGGTAAAACAGTACAGCAATGCTCCTACAGCTGTCCTATGCAAAGGCTGTAGGCAAAGGAATTTCAATTGTGGATACCCAAAACCAAAATGTCATAAGAAACTGGTCCTTCACCGGAAACATTTTAGATGCAATATATCAAGTTTCTTCAAACCTTATCTTTGCTATCACTTCTTTAAACTCATATCAAAATTGTATAAACAAAAATAAACCATGATCAGTCTGACTGACAGCAAAGTTGCACACTGATAGCCTACAGTATCTCCGTTTATTTCTACATGCAAGTTCTGAGCCAATACACCTTAAAACCAAGTTTACAATTTTTCGGAATTATGTAAATACATAATTTGGAAGATGGCCATACTGAGGTCAACTGTGACAGAATTTACTATGTTGACACTGACTAAGGACTATATGCTCCCCATATAGAAACCTCTATCACAGTCTCAGAAAAAGTGCCAAAGTGAATGAAGAAGAGATATAGCTGATCCAGCACCCTCTGACACCTGGAGTTTCCTGCTGCCCCTGCTCCCAAATCTCTACTGGGTTAAGAAAGGATACTTCAGTCCTTTTATTTTTGTTTCCTTGTGGAGAGTCCATAATAGCAATTTCAGTGGCTGCCAAAATACAGAGGCCAGTTCTGTATTCTGGACTGTTCTCCGTTGGTTTGGGGCCAAGTGTTGCCAGGCATGCTCAACAGAGGCCACTGAATAATGCCACTGAATTAATTGTTCTGTTAAAATACAACATGCATAATCTGTTTAATTTTTAATTATTCAAATACTAACTGTAAAACAACTGAAAGACCAATTATTTTCAATTACTTTGATACTCTAGAAACCCCTGAAAAAAAAGGGACAATGTACTGAAAATTGATTAGCAAGCAAAAAGAATAGTTTATATTCTATTGTTTGCTGCAAAGACAGAATTGCAATTATGTGAAAGCATTTTAATTTGTATCTATTTGCATAATAATTTAGATGTATTAAGTTTTTTTTTTCACCAAGTTTTATTTTACTGTGTTATAAGTCTTTAATGGAACTGCAATGGAAAAAGTGATTGTCAGGATCAAAAATAAGAGAAGGAATTTAAACTGGCATGATATCAATAGAAGTCTTAATCCAGCTCCTAAGGAAAACAATAGGAGTTTTGGCATTCACTATAATGGAAGCAGATCTGAGCCTAAGTGTCTGCGTTTTGGGACTTTGCACGATTTCCTCTAACTTTCAACTTCAATGATACCATTCCACACATTCAGTTCTTCCCTTGTGAATTCACACTTTCACAGGAAAATATCAGCATGTGTCACCTGTGGATCTGAGTTTTGTTGAGGAGCTAAAACATTAAGATCACAAGACAAATACTATTCTCACAGATGCCAACATTAAATAATCCCAGTGGTTCTGATAAGTTTATACTACTCTGACTGTAAACAGACTCATGCATGTATACTGAAAAAAGACAAATGCTCTTCCTTTCTTTGAGCATGAAAGCTCAAACTTCTGCAATTGAATGTTTTTGGACTTGGGAGGTTTTTTTCTTTTTCTCCAACTCCTTCATTTTAAAGAAGCTCCACTTTCAGACTTGAAGGTGGAGCATTTCCATCTGCAGAGACTGTATATGATAATTTTTCATATACCGGAATTGGATTTTTTGTCTGCTGGGGAGTTTTCAGACTCAAAGGAACTTGGTTCACTATTTTCCATCTATTTCAAATGCTGCTAAGTAATTATATGACAATACAAGCAATTTCTCACACTATACTCTCTTAACAGAACAAAAAATCCCAATATATGACATACACACACATAGGTAAATATATATGCATACATATGGACTGAGGACAAACACTGACAATGAATGAGAGGTATATCTTTCAAATAGGGAGTTTAATTCCTGTGTCCTTCACATGCTGGGAAACACAAGTTCCCCAAGACACAGCATGTATTCTTCCCATCCCACTCTCCCCTTTCATACGTTCCCTCTCTTGGTAAAGCTGTAAACAGGAATCTTTACGCCTTGAGAGACAGACATTTTGCCAAAGCCAGGACACCAGGTATTTCTCACCCAGGAGGGCTGGGAGGGAATTCTAGGGCAGTCAGGAAAGGAAAACTTTTCAGTTGAAGTAAGAGTGTCCAACTCCAGCAGCTTCCTTAACAGACAGCCTTCTCCTTTGCCTCCCAACCCTCCTCACCCCCTCAACCCGCCCTGCTGCAGAGCCAGTTCCTGACTCTGCCCAGGGTTTCCAATTGAAGGAAGTCAGAATATGACTTGCGTCTAAAAGAAAATGCACTTTATTTCTTTCAAAATATAAACCCAAAGGCCCTGAGAGTTCACCTTCTTGAGGCTCTGTACACTCCAGCTCTCCTCCCTTCAGGGCCAGACTGCTGTTTCTCTCCTGATTCTCTAAGCAGCAAAGGTTTTCACTATGTTATTCAATACCACTTTTGTGAACCAGAACAAAATACACTACTTGATTTCTTTTAAAGAGGCTTTATCATGACCCAGGGCTGGAAACACTTCACGCACATGTTTGTACAAAGTAGTCCATCACAAACTTCAAAAGACCATCACCCAGAAAACTGTGTACCTAAAAACAGACAAGTCTTCACAGCAGTGTTATCTTTAAAGCCAAAGTAGCAGTGGTGCTACTTAGTGTTCTGGTTCAAGCATGAAAGACGCAAAATAAAGCTTTCAGCCTTTTAAGTGGCTCCTCTTCTGTTTATACAGAGAATAAACTTCCATAAATATCTTTAGCGCATCGGCCCTAGTGCTTACTTTTAATTAGTTTAATTATCAAACACCACCTTAGGCAAAATTTTCGCACACTAAGGGACTGACTGAATGTGCTTTTATATAGGCAAAGTCCTGTCTTTTCTGGACAAAATTGCTGGGAAGAGAAAGGAGATGTGTCCAAGAAAACCTAGAAGTGAAATGATTTTGTAGATAATTTTTAGAGAATTCATAAGTAAATTTAACAACTTACTGCCTATCTGATTTGCCAATGTTTTCTGAAAGAAAGTGAAACTGAGAGAGCACTTGACATATTCCTTTTACATCTACTGTATTTATATTAGAGAATTTCTACTACACAATGTATGCTGTAGAATAAAAACAAGGTTTAAATACAAGGTTTCTGCTGTGAAAAACTCAAAAACTTCCAATCAGTTGTCAAACAACTGATTTTGGATTTAATAAAAGGAGAATCTCAGTCAAGTATGCTGTTTTCTTTCTCTCAGTAGCACAGAAAGGAAGTTCTTCATTCACCAAGACAGCCCATCAATAAACTTAAATCCTAGGTTGAAGAAGACCATTGTTATGAACACAAAGATAAAGACCTCCCGGACTGAACAAAGTACCCAACATTTTGACATATTAGGCTTTCACAGTCTTAATATTTTTCCTGAAAGTAAATATTTCACACATTTTCCCCATTATTGCATTATCAAAATTATCATGCAAATAAATAATGCCTATGGATTTGAGTAGGAGTGCACCATTCTAGTATGCAAGGCTGTCACTATTCCTACTTTGGGCTTAAACAACCCCATGTAAAATAACTTTCTGAGCTTATACAGCCAGTAATTGTTTAAAGTCTTGTGTCCCTTTTCTGGTGGAACAATGATAAATCATTGGACATTAGTTCGCACCTTTCTGCCTGATCACTTCCCAAAGCTAAAAATGCAAGGAATTGTGTTCTCCCAAAAAGCCCAACAATGCCAAGAATGCAAAAGCTCCTGACCAAAGGTTTATAAAAGCAACACAAAAAGAAAAAAAAAAAACAAAAACAAACAAACAAACAAAAAAACCCAAAAAACAGAGGGCTAATATTTTGAATTGAAGACAATGAGCATTGACCAAAGGAGACAGTTACATTGCCCCAGGTGTCACAGCTAGGAAATTGTTATGTGGCTCTAACTGTAGAACACATCCCATGTGTGGCTACTTCAGTTCTTAAATATCTATCTACATACTTGACACAGAAAGTTTATAAATCTGCTTAGTAAACGCTTTTCTGTTAATCTACTCCTGTGTTCCTAAAACCTTCACACCCCTAAGGAATCTCACTGCAAGGCCTAAACTGAGGACCTGTGCCAGAGGAGTCACCTTAGGTCCACCCTGGTATGAGTTTCCTCTGAGAGTTTGCTCTGCAGTGACCTCTGGCCTTGGTCTAAGTGGACAAATATGATGAAGTAAGTAAGGTTTCTATGATCAAGCTGGTACTTGAAGCAGCATAAACCAAGCTCTTCTACAGCCATATTTTTCAAAGCAGCAAGGTGGTCACTAGGATAAGAAGTCAAACAGAGTTTTTCCTCCAAGCAGCTCTTGCTGGCACTACAGGAGCAACGGGAACCTACTTGATGAGCTGCACCAAGCTGCCCCAGGCCATCCATCTGCCAGAGCAACGTGTTCCACAAGAACTTTGATAGTTTTCACTCATCATCTTCAGGTGAAAACACATACTCATCAAAACGAAAAAACACATTGATGAAAGAGTTCTCTATTAATAACTGAAAGACGTACATATCACACCATTAAAAACTTTATATATCTTCCTTCTATTATGTTGCTCCAATAATACTGTTTCAACAGATATAAGTTTTAAAAGGGAATTTATAGATTAATACTTTTTCTGTTTAACAGAGAGGGATTCCTGATGTGAAGAGGGACATATCCTTGTCTTTCCATTGTCTTCTACTTTTCGATGTTTCGATGCTGCCTGACACAGAGTCCTCACCCAACACTTTGGAGAGGGCAAAAGTAATGAAATAAGAAATCTGTTTCCCTCATTTAGGAACAAGAGCCACCCAAGATATTTTTGTGGCACAAGGAAAGAATCTTCTGCATGACAGCTGCATTATGCGGAAGGTACAGTATACTTGGTGTCTGCTGTATTCCAGCAACCTTACATTCAAATTGGGTAATATAAACTGCAAGGAAAATCATACGGCATATGAAATCAATCATATCTGCAAGTCAGGCAGTAAATCATGTGAGCAGATGTTATAAAGTTAAGTAGGAGTATACTTTTCCTCTGAATACCAAGGTAAGACGCCAATAAAAATGCTATCCAAAAGGGCATAGCCTCTGTAGGCATTTACAGTACTGCAGATTTTTCAAGAATTCAACAAAATTACTGAGCTGGTATTTATGAATAAAGAGACCACAGATTATGTACTTCCCTAGTCACACAAATTTTTCAGACAATGAACAAAATGATACACTGTGTAACCCTCAGGATGTGTGACTTGGGAAGCAAAGGCGACTCTAATGCTGGAGAACTAATGGCTCTCCCTGCCCTTCCTGGGCTCACATCCTGCTCTAGCATTTCCAGGCACTCTTTCCTCACCATGGCACACACTACAAGGCAGCCTGCAGTTGTCAAGTGGAGAAGGCAAGACAGGCAACCTAGTTTAGTCTGCAAACCAGAAAGGATTCAGTAAGGGAAGGAGACAGACTCCACACCCCATGAATCTAACTCCTAAATTATTTGCAGATAAATTGAGCACACACAAAGATCTCCTGCTCCCCTGGCTTCCAACTTCAAAATCATCAAATGAGAAGATGACCCTTTGGAGTCAGAAGCTGAGAACCCAGTTCTACAACTTTCTAGGGACAAACAATAGAGAATCTATAGGGCAGCAATACATCTTTCAAACCAAAAACCAAAAACACTCTGTGAAGAACAACCAAACGAAATCAAGAAAACCCATGAGTAACAAGTGGATTCTTGTCCATCTCATGAGAATAAACTGTACAGCATCTATCTCCTCCTTCGAGCTACCTGCAAGCACAATACACTGACATGAGTTTTGTCATCAGAGATTCTTGCCACTCCCACTGAAAGAAAATCTGATAAAAGGCGCTTAGTGCATTACATGTAAACAGACTTGAAAGGAGAATTTTGCTAATAAAATCTCTACTGATTAGTGTCCAGTTGAGATCTCCAAAAGTAAGGTATGCTTACAGACTGTTGCTCTCTCATTAGAGTACACACTCTGCTCTTCTGTTACAAATATCTTCAGATCCAAGCATGCTAAAATATGGCACACAACAGACATTATCTACAGCAAAGGATTAGGTTAGTTAATTTATCAGTGTTAATTTAGAGGCATTTACTTGTTGAAGTAGTTGCACATTTAGTCCGTAGGCTTACCGTGAGAATGTGACCAACATGAGTTGTTTAACTGGTCCCTCAGAACTCAGCAAAATGATCTTTATCTTGCTCTTCACCAAGTCAAAGGAAAAATTCCCATTCCTGGGAACGGCACAGGCTCCAGCACATACCACAATTCTTCCAGAACTGTGGCCAACTTTTCCCATTACATTTTTACAGTGAGTTCCTGATGCCTAATTAGTACACTTGGTATTCAGATAGAAAACAGCTTTATCTACTTTTGCTAAAGTTCAGGTATTAGATTTTGGAAGGGTCAATATTTCTGTTTATATCAATGAGAATCTCCCATGAGGTAATTAAGTCACATGCTTACTCATGGTGTGCAGTAACGTACACCTGGTAATTGCCATACAACTGCTCCTGGAACAAAGCATTGCTTAATGCAAACACGGCAGAATTAGGCCCCAGGACTCCATTAAAATGCGGCACAACTGTCAGAGTACAGCTTTCTCATAACAACACGTGATTTTAAAATGAAATTACAGCAGGTTGGGAAATCTTATATTACAACAATTAAATGTTTGCTCATTAAAGTGTTTTGATTTTTTTAAACCCAAAATTGAAAAACTGATAGCTGTGAAATCACAGGGCTCCAGGTGTGAGGGAGTTCAGAAAAGCAGTAGGTGTGCTTGCTTGCAAGAGTTTCGTGCCATAAGAAAGTGCTAATGTTGTCCCCGTTACTGCTCTGGCTCAGGAACCTGTTTTGCCATCCTGACCATGCCGCATCTGCTCGACGGGCAAAGAGCAGCTCGGAAGGATGATGAGATGCAATCTTTGTGCAGGAGGCACCCACAGCCCTTTGAGATAGGACATTCACTTCTGCCAATGCAAATCTCCTGCACCAATTTTACCAAGAAAGGGCAGGAAAATACAAACAAGGAGCCTACAGTTACCAAAATAGTCTTATAATATGAATTGTCCATACTTAAAATGAAAACAACATTTTGACTAAAAAAGGAAAAGGGAGATGCTGAAAGGCCAATAATTCATATACTTCATTAATTTGTTGGCTGCGTAAAATCCAACAGACTCACTGAGCAAGTCAAAACTTCTTGTGCATGAGTCAGGATTTAATTCAAAATCTGACCTTATAAGCCTGCTAATGCAGTCATTACATTCTCACAGCCCTACTAAATCACTCTCCACTCACTGTATTTGGGCTAAATATAAGAAGAAGGCAACAAGTTTGTATCTTTTAATAATATCATAGTTTGTCACTGCCTTAAAAAGCAAGATTTTTTAACTACTTAAAAGAGAAATATATATAGGTATTGGTACTTTCCCAAATATATACAGAAAGACAATTTATAAAGAAAACCACAGAGGAAATACAAGTCTGTACACTATTCAGAACTGGGCCATATGCACTCCTTGGAAAACAGACTGAACTAAAGTCAGAGTAAAACAACAAACCAAATTCCCCTGTGAGCCATAGCTACAGTCCCTTGTCTTCTGTATTTGGGTACCCAGAAGGATCCTGCTCCTAGATTGTCATCCACATCCAGTGGGAAAGTAAGAAGTCCCATGAGGGTGCACTAATTAGCAAAAGCTATGTTGGCACTGGCAATATCAGGAGAAGCACTGGACAAAAACTTAGGAGAGTACTGAATACATGGGAGGGAGGTTCTTGTTTTATTCTGACTGCAGTTAACTAGTGCATGTCACCTACCCTGAGGGAAATCATAATCAAGATAAGGCACCCATATTTTCTGTAAGGTCAGCTCAAAGGGCTCAGGTAGGAAAACTCTATTCACCTCAGCAAATTTGCAAGAGGATTATGGAAGTCACTCACTTTCTTGATCCCATGACTTGGGTAACTGAAGTGAATTGTTTGAGCCAAGTCAGAAAACATAACATATTTTCCATAGTGAAAACAACTGAAAACTCACCTGACACAACTCATCCACCAAAAAAGTTTTTGCATCATTTCTGAAGAACAGGTTCCATATAAAAATGGAAAAGATCTATTCTAGATGGGGCAGACCTGACTTGTGGCTGCCATCTCTTCACACCATCCCTGAACTGTGTCCAAGAAGAGAAGCACTGGTAACAGCTATCGGTCACAGATTATTTGAATTATGGTCAGCCCAAGGAAGCTGCATTCCAAAAGAGGACAAAATGCATTTCAAAAGGGAAAGGAAAAAGACCTAGTATTTCACAGCAGACCTGCCTAATGCACAGCAGACCTAATGGACATCCCACTCCACATCCACTCTGGGCAAAGTCCCAGTGACTGCCAGCCCCAGCCCTCTGCCTTCCTAGCCAGGCAGTGAAGGTCCTATCCTCTCCTTGAGCTATCTTCTGGTTAGAAGGCACATCCATCCACACACCTTTGAAAAAGTAATTGTACCCTAAAAAAGGATTGTGTCTACTACATTTGTTTGCTTTCTTTTTCTTACAGCCACCGCTGGAAATGTCACTTGAAGTGCATGTACCAAGAACAAACTATGCCTCTGATCTGTCCAACAACCTATGAAGCAAGTATAAAATAAAATTAAGAAACACAAAAGAACTCATTGATTCCCTGAAGTGATCACAGGAAAACCCCATTAAATAAACAAAACTACCAAAACTTCATATATCTTTCCAACAGTAAATTGCAGTATAGAAGAGAACCTGGACATTCTGGACATTAAAAGTTTGACCTGGAAAAGTCCAAGTTCTCCCTATCCCAATGACTTTCGTGAGAGAGGCCAATCCCCAAACCCTTCAAACTGAGACCATGAATTTTCTACTGTTTCTGAGTATTCACAGACTATCTCTGTCTGTTACTCAGAACTGTCGCTGGAGCATCACTTCCTAAACACACTGCATTGGCCAAGAGCAGAGTCAGAGACAGGCCCAGCCCCAAGGTGTTTACATGCATTTGAGATCCTTAATGAAGCCGCCAGACAGGGCAGGAAAAATTGACAGATGTTCTTAGTGGCACAGCAAGAACGGTTAATCCGACAGGGAGACAAATACGTGAGACGTGGAAATCCACTGTAAAAGCAACCTCAGCACTTTAGGTACACAAATCTCTGCAAGCAAACAGCTCTTGCCAAAAGAACGATTCTTAAAAGAATAGATCTCAACAGAGAAAAATGTTACAAAATCCACGGGCAAGAAAAATCCATAGGAAAAGAGGACAAACAACAGGGTCTAGAACACTTATCAAAGCCAGTCTTTCCTCTTAAAAATGAATTGAAATTGGTTCAAGCAAGGAGTTTGTTACAATGAAGTCTAGCACCACATGGGAAAGGAAGTCAAAGTATTGATGTGGTCTTGCAAACCTCTTCCTACCCAGGCAGTTAGGATTAAATTAATGAAATTCCTTAAGGTAGACAAGATAGCTCACTCAGGCAAGAATTTGTTGTGTCGGTACCTTAAGAGATATTTATAAGTGATAGAGTTTTCAGTCCTGAAAATTATTATAATAAGCTTTGGTGTCTCTGCCCTATAGAGAATTAACCTGTTTATACCTGAAAACTGTTTTACCACTTGCAACCAAATTACACATGTTCTAGTATTTTTGGCAGAAACAGCACATGTGGTTGACAGCCACACTGAATCATGCCAAATATCCCTGCAAATTTATCCTCATTAGTGCTGCTCAAAACCATCTAAATGCAGCAGTTTGTTTGCCAACAGTTTCTCATACCAATTTATTCTGAGTCAGCATTGGAGTGTCTGCTTTCTGCAATGATGGGTAATGGCAGGAGTGGGTATAAGCTGCTGGTAATCTACAGAGAAACTAAAAGAGCTCCACCAAAAAGTGCAATTAAGTCCTTCTCTTACAGCAGAAGGACTATTCACATGTAATTCAGGAAGAATATAAACAGTTTTAAGATACTTTTACTAGCAGATAAAACCTTTTTCATTGTACAGATTCTTCTAATACACTCAAAGTTACTAACGTAAGAGTGATAGTGCTTAATACCGATTTTAATTTTGATGGTACAAAAACTTGGATCTTTTGGATGCTTTTTCCACTAAAGTAATGAGTAACTATTTTCAGGTTCCTGGTCCAAAGTGATGTGACATTATCGGGACTAGAGGATGCACACAGACAGTATCATAACATTAACGACACAACAGAAGAGCTGCTCTCTCAGAGTATTCAAGCTGAAGAGATGGGAGAATTCTGTCTTTACAAATGGGGTAGACATTAAAAAATTACAAGAAAGGAGCAAAAGATTTCCTGTAAAGTCAAACACTTTGCAATGTCATTGTATCACTGCAATTTCACAGGCTTCGCACCCCAGACCACTCAAACCTCTTCAAATATATTCAGTGTCCCACATCACACAAACTGTGATGACAGGCTTTGGTCCCACTAGCAGCCAAATTCTGCTCACCTCCCCAGTGGGAACAGACTCATGGAATCATCAGGACAGTGTATAACTTGGCTTGGGGGAGCTGGTTGCAATGAGATGACAGAATTCAATGTAATGTGAGCAAAAGTAAAGATACACATTTTAGAACAAAACCATATAAGACATACTATATGATGCAAGGTAACCAAAACATGCTGCCAGCGGATAGGAGACAGGCTGTTTGGGAAAAGAAAAGGCTAATGGAATTCTTGGCTGCACTAAAAAAGAACCCTTTATGCCACAGTACAAGCCCCAGTGAAACTGTATCTGGCCTGTCATCTCTGTTTGGGGCTGTGATCCCGCAGCACCATGGAGCCTCCACCTGCTACAGCCCCCTGACTGCCTTCACCCGCACGCCTGCCTTGGGATGTCTCTCCTTGCAGCACCTCTCAAGATCTGAATGCAGCTCCCAAAGTGGTGCAAGGAGAGCATCTTCAAAAGCTCATATTGTTTGGCCCTGCTGAATCATACTCACTTTGGAAGGTTCCCTCAGTAGCAAAGAGGGAACTAAGAAAAAACTGGATGCAGGTTTTCCTGCATTAACTCCCTTGGTTTCATTCATGATACCATCCAAGAGAACAGCTGTTCACTTGTCCCTGAAACCTGGAGCCAACACAGCATGCCACTGTCACCCGTTCTTGTCCTCTGACCCAGGGGCAGAAACTCCAGTGTTGGCAGCAAGCTGCCATCTTCACACTGTAAGGGCTGAGAATCTGCTCAGAGCCATCACACAGATTTTAATTTCTTGTATTTTCATTAACTGCACAGGTGCCAATGTATTTTCCATTTAAGAACTGAAAGATAGGAGGCAGATAAGACCTGAAGTCATACGTATGGGGAGAAGGAAGGGACTTCAAAAATCCTATGAGGAATGTCTGAAGCACACGGGAGGGGAGCAGAGTCCCAGGAAGAGAGGACAATCCCAGCACCTGCACCTCTTGCACTTTCAGACAGTGCTGCACCAGTCTCTTCCCCCATTAAACTCATGCCTTGAACTGACATTTAAAACAATTCAAGTAAATAAAAATGTGATACAGAATAGATACATATAGTCTGTGGGTACAAACTCCCCTGAAAAATAAAGTTATTAACATAACGTAACAGTGAACAAGTGAAAAAGTACAATGGTAAATGAAATGATATTATGATGTCTTCAGTGCTCTGGCCCTATTTTCTGTTATTCAGTGACCCACTACTTGAAACAGATAAGCAAAAAGTCCCGACTGAGAACATCCTCCTACAGGCAGGTGATCATAATCATTCAAGCTAAAGCATGTTTATTGTCAGATCCTGGAGAAACTTATAGTTCATCTGTGGTTTTGTTGCTGTGGCTACGCAGACAAAGACTTGAGCTCCTTTTCTGCCAGTTCAGCCCGTAGCTCAGGGCATTCAGTGCGTTAATTCTGCTGGGGCCAGATGAGTGATACCCTGGAGCAGATACGATCTGGCTGCTACCGATGAAAGACTCATTAAAATTTTCTTACTGCGAACACACAAGTGCAAGAACAATTTTGAGTGACCTTATACCTCTGCAAATGGCCAGCGGCCAAACTCCTACCACTGTGTACGACCCTTGTACCAGAGCTAGAGGAAACAAATTTAACGAGACCATAGCTGCAAGGGAATACGCCTTAAACTTTAAAATCTTCCCAACATTTCCCTCACTGTGAGGCAGAGGGATTCGCTTTCACACAGAACAAGCCTCCGCTTCATCCACCTTGTATCAGATAACCTTTTACATCCCGGCTCCCGGAGTTTTGTCTTCTCCGGGAGCTGTGAAAATTCCTCCGGTGCAGTGGCTGCGGTCAAAGATCGCATTTACAAGCGGAGCGCGATGCTGCCGGTAACCACAGCAACGGGGCACCCCCTCGGCAGCCCCCGGGCCCGCGGTTGATGAGTAACTCGGGGACAATGGCTGCACCCGGCGCTCCCGCGGGTCCCTAACGCCGCCGGGAAGGGGGCAGGAAAGGCTGCGGCGGGGAAGGGGCACCAGGGAGGGGGAACCAGGGAAGCCTCCAGGCTGAAACAGGGCTGGAGAGAGACCCGTAGCTGATGGGGGTGATGATAAAGGGAGTACTGAAGCAAATTTTGCCAAATTTTGTCAATGTCTTTATTATTCTCTCTAAAGGATTTTTGAATGGGTATTTACAGCACTTTCTCATGTGGAGAAAACATATAAGGAGTATGAGTTAGATCCAGATTTTGGCCATCCTTAATGTCAGAGCTTTCAAAAAGAATGGGCGGACAAAGAATTGTTCAAAATATCCTTTCGAACGTTGGTTCACCTGTAGCAATCCCTTTGCTGAGTGTAATGCCAAGTCCAACCATGCTGAGCGGCTTTAAAAATCTATTCCTAAACATGTTTCAATATTCCAGTATTTCTGAAATATTTAAGATCAGCTGCATATGTGAAAAGCAAAATTTTCTCTGAAAGCAGTAACCCAGCACCTGCTGCAGCATCCTAAGAGCAAGAGAAGGCAGACATGGGGCAAGCATGGCTGTGTGCTAAAATGACAAAACCTGTCACCTGTTATCTTGTGAGCTTAGTGACCCTCCTGTGGATTTTCCTCACCTGATGATACCCTGCAAACTTGCTCCAAGCTACTGCCTGACATCCAGACAAGGATGGACAACTGGAAAACTCGGGGTGGTGCACAAATTCCCCTCCAGGCTGCCGTGGCAGCACAGACACATGATGTTGACATGGCAGTGCAACGGGATCTGTGAGCTGAAAGCAGGGGCTGACAACCTCTCTGCATGCATTTCATGGGTTCCTGGTCTCACCTGTCCTCACTGTGTCCTGAGAACTGTCCGGACAAGTTTCATCTACGAGAAGCCCAGTTCCTGCTCTCACAAGTGACTGCAAGAAGCACACCAAAGTGCACATCAAGGTGGAGTAAGTGGAAATGATCAGCACATCTGCTTCAAAACCATCATTGTGATCTGAACTAAAATGCTGACATAGATGCACCTATGTTGAGACAGATTTAAACTACACTGCAGCTTTCAGCTTTGCCCGACTACCCAGACACCCTGATGAAATACAAAAAAATAGCTCTTGTTTCTCCCTTAGATGGATTTTCCCTTACCCACAAACCCTGAAGTTCCTGTTCTGGAACTGACAAACTCTCATGCAGGGAATGAAAGTAAAATAAATGGCTCCCAGGTCCTGCTCCTTTCAAGTCGATTGCAGAAGTCCCTTTGACTTCAGAGACAACAATAAGAACAATAATAGGTTCTCATTAGGCCTCATTCCCAGCAGGGCTTTGGGTACTTCCAGAAACAACAAGATCTTCCTAAAGGTCTCTTTCTTTGTCTCTTTCTTTAATCCCAACAGGACTGGAATTTGGGGTTAATTTTGTTGCAGGAGTAGGCATTGAAATCCAGCACGGCTCACATCAACACCTCTCATTCTGCCACTGTCTCCAAATAGCTCAGAATTAAACCTTTCTTGCTGGGCAGCCAGGTAAAAAAGTAGGTTCCTAACAGATGGCTCTTGGCTAGCCACGAGTTTAGCTTTCATCTAATTAATACTCCTTGCATGTGCGTGTGTTATGAAAGAATTGAAAGTAGGTGTATGGAATAAAGCACATCCAGGGACTCTAAGTAGTGAAAGATATAATTGCCAAGAGATTTCTATAAACTCACTCCAGCCCCTGCACATATTTTATTCCTAGCTTAATTATCTTCCAATCTTTTCCCAGATTATCCAGCATACATTTTGATTCACTTTATATAGTAGACATCCCATCCAAGAAACATGTGCCTCCTCATCTTATTTTTGTCCTACTGAGAAATACAGCAAGATATAGCAGTGATTCAAATAAATAATTACATCTCTCTACAAAAAACCCCACCATACTGATTCAATACTGTTCTTCTAGATTTAGCATAAAAATGATTTGTTCGTGTTCTCAACTGTCTCTTTTGTATCTGCATTGTTCTGTCCAGAGCCAAACACACTGATGACACATTTGGATCTGCCTGCTCCAGAGGTAACAGTTAATTCTCAACTTTGTTTAGGTCTTTTCAGGCAAGAGACTGAACTTCTCCAAGGAAAGATTTCTCAGGCTGTGCTTTTCAAGCCTGCTCAGAGCTGGCCATGCAGGGCTCAGTTGGAGTGTCTTCCTCGAATCTTTTCCTATTAATCTAGGGAACCAAGCTGTGATCCTGGTTTAGACCTAAAAACTTGGTGCCTTGCAATAGCAAGAAATTGGAATTTAATTCCCATTGAGTCATTTCTTGTAGAAAGTAATTAAAAGAAGCATTGATACACAAACAGCACTCCAGAGTCCTATTGTTTTACAAGTGACAGAAATCTGCATTTAGACAATGAAATAGGCTCTTCAATTTAAAGAGTCCCTTACTTAAAAAAGGGACTACAAAGGTGCATCTTGCAGCCTACGTTTCCTAAGGAATGTCTATGAGGAGGTTTCAATCACTATGACAACCTCTTTTTAATGCCAATGATTTTCTAGCCCAGACAACTCTTTCTTGAGAAAGGGCATGTTTTAAGGCTCTGCCAAAACTGTGGTTAAAAGCTGTGCTGACAAGAGAATAATCTATGAGGCAAACATGAGTTTTCAAAAAGAGTCAGGAATTTTTCATTATAGCTGGCCAAAAGATTGCTGCTGTGAGGGAAGAAAATAACAGAAAGAATAATAATTTTAAAAAAGGCCAGACGAACCTGCCATAAGCATCATTTGAGTAAAACATGGGTGTTCTGGGATCTAAAGGTTTTGATACCTCACGAGTTTGTAAACTTATAAAGATGCCATAGGGACAGATAAGATTATGTACCTCTGCACATTTACATTTTATTTCGATCCACAACAGGGAATTTTGAGCATTTGTCAGACTTTATCTGCCATATCTCCATCAACAAAATCAAATGCAACCATTTCTTGCCACTCGTATTTACACAGCATTTCTTGTACTATATTGCCATCTCTCTCTAGAATAAGCAAATAAAGGGCTTCCCCTTCATCAATGATTTGATGTTATCCCATAAGAATTCCCTTTCATCAGTAATTTGATGTTATTCCATACGAATTACCTCACCGGGAATACGATAAAAGAGACTCTTCAATATTCACAGTGCAGTTCTCAGCCGGTGCCAATTCAGAGGCACATTAACTCAGCCCCTCTAAGTGCTCCGCATTCCCGCGGGATGGTTTACAGCCATGTGGCCGCCCTGTTTTTCCTTTCAGTGAGGATTTGCACCCACCTCGGTTACAGAGAGCTCGTTTTCTGGTCTGACTTCTGACCTCTTACTATCACAGGGAAATGAATAAACACAGGTTACATGGCACAGCTAAAACGGTAAATCGCAGTGAATCGGCGGCAGATGCTGGAGTGCAAAATGAGGATTTTGGAGACTCAGCCAGTACAAATGATCATGCTCCCCAGAGCCTGCACGCAGCCTGCTGCAGGGGTGGCACGGGGAGAAACAGGCAGAGAGTGGTTTTGCAATCAGAGCCAGCACAAAAGCCTTAGCAGCTGTTGCTATTGAATCTGAGGGATGCAAAGGCAACACACCCCCCCCACAACCGCCGGCGTCAGCAGCTGACAGCCCCAACGACCTGCTGCAGGAATTGTTCCCTTTTACCACAGTGATGTTCTTCACACGTGTAGGTACACACACAAGAAAGAGGACTTCAGTGTTATCCAATAACAATACTATGTTATACAATAACAATACTATGTTATACAATACACAATAGTTAAAAGAAAGGAGCTAATTTTATGTTAGACATGCCTGAGTAGAATACAGTGCTGCAGGGTAGCCTTTGACTCGCTAAGAGTACAACTACTGTACTGAGCCTTCTCTTCTAGAAGCAGCACATATGTATAAGAGAAAGAGATGTTACAAAAACACCTACAACAATTAAAGAGTTGGGGAAACACCTCTGTTTCTGAAAGAATCCACATAAATCTGTGTATCTGTTCCTCTTGCTCACCAGGATCTTCAGCTGCTTCAGAAAGCTGTTGAAAGGGTGAAACTAACACAAGATATTGTCTCATGTTACTGCCAATATTTAGGGTTTAAAATGTTGGAACCTTTCAATATTTTTACCTCAAAAATAGTTGTAGTGATATAAGGTCACATTCGGGCACACAATAAACTTAAAGCATTTATGAATGCCTATACATGTGGCTAATGAAAATAAGCTTTGTCAGAAAAATTGCATCAATAAAGGGACAAGAAACCAGGTCTCACCACCAAGACAGGACACCCAGTTAAGGCTGTGTGCTCACAGCCCCCTCAGACTGAGCAAAAAGGACCTCTGGGAATGGGCAGGACATGCCAGCGGGGTAGGACTGGCAATGCTTCACTCCATGAGAGCAACAAATTCCTTTCTGAAAACGCAGCCTCTTGCTGTTAGGGTGGCAGAGCTATGAGAGCCTACAGTCAGCCCTGGGCTATCTGCAGCTTCTGTAGACAGATCACACTTTCTCTCAGCTAAGACAAAGGATGGTCCTTGTTTAGTCCTCCAGGACAGACTCTGGCCATGCTGGGAGTAGCTTGAACAGTGACAAAATCATGCATCTATCAAAGTCAGCAGAGGCACAGGTGCAGAAAGTCAGGCTCAGCCTCCATAATCTGCTGACAATGATGGAGAAAATCACCCCAGAAGGCAACACCTCCTAGTCTAAAGCTGAAGACAGATCAAACAATCTAGAAAAGAGGTGAAAAGGCAAGAGAAGCTGAAAGTCAGAACTTTTGCTGACCACCGACCATGTTATTTCTTCTGTTAAAACTTCTGTCAGGATAATTTGCCACAGAGCACCAAGCTTCACCAGCAACCAGGTGTGCAGCTCTCTAGCTGGTCCTCTCAGCATCCCCAGGAACATATGAGAAAGCTGTGGTCACACACTCAGGACAGCTGCTGGTTATGTGTGGCTTTGGTATGTGTGAGCAGTTGAAAACTGATGGAAATCTCCCAGACCCCACTGCTCTGCCCTCCAACTGGCCTCTTACAGGCACCATTTACACATTTCCCATCACAAGGTACAAACAATACAGGGGTTTTCAACATCTTCTAACTCCCTGGAGGGTCATCTCAACCTCTCAAGTGGCCGACAGTGAAGAACAGTTCCTGGTTCTGCTGCTGTCTCTGCTTCCTCTGTCTCCATGGATTTGGCAACCTAGACAAATACCTCCTGAAATCATCTAAAATCCAGATATTGCAGATATTGGAATCAAGTACATCAGTTACTCAGAGGAGGATGCCTTAAATGACAACATGAGAAATAGGACTTGTCCAGATTCCAGACTCCTGTTCAATTTGATATGAAAAGGTTGGCCCGACGCACAGAAGACCCTCAGTTCCTCAATGCAACTGATGACATTTCAGGCTTTTCTGCTCCAGAAGAATTACAGGAGTGCAACATCTCAGGTCCCTCAGAGCAATGGGGGCTGTACAGAGGAGGAATGCCCAATGGAGAGGACCTCTCAGAAATCTGGAGGGGGAAACTGATGGCTGTGGCGGCCTGTTCCCCAGACCTCAGCCACACAAGAGTACTTGCAGACATCTCCATCACAGCTTTGCACTGCTTAGGAAAAGACTCAGAGCCTCATCCATTTTGTTCAGGCTTTAGGGAACTGCTCTGTTTCAGTGACATATCAACCCGGCAGGGCTCAGCCTCAGTGAGATGGATGTCCAGCCCAGCACTAATGACCCAGGTGTCAGCCAGCCATATGGAGTGGTCAGCCAGCCATATTTGGTAAAAAGCAAGTTTTATGATTCAGGTAAAAAGAGAGCTAGTCCACAAGACAACTGGAGCTTTGCAGTAAGTTCCCTTTAAAGCTGGTAAGACCCAAGTCACAGCACTGCCAGGCTCACTCCTAGAGGCTTTTGGAGACACGGGCAACAGTTTTAATACCCAAAATGCTGATGAGGGGAAGGTAGCTAGGCTGTAACTCTGGAGCACTTGGAGCCCTGCTTGGTTTAAACAAAATAGGCTCCCTTTGTGAGCCCTGCCTGAGGTGGTCAGACTCTAACAAAAGACCACTGACAGTCCTCTGGCACGATCTCAAGCAATTTGAACTTTCTGCAGCTTTTGCAGTAACACAGTTCACTTAAAGCTGTCACAGGCAGGAACTTTCCAGTAATCCTCATGTTAGCTCTTATGCTGGGTTAATAATTCCCTGCTCAGTCATCTGCGACCAAGACACAACCAATACAATTCTGGTTAAGTAAAAGTGGACTCAAAAGCCTATATAGAAAATTTGAAAAAATTAAATAAAGCAAATGATATGTCATACTTGTGTGCAAGGCAAAGCAGAGTTGCTGGAGCTTTTTTTTGTTTTATTATAGTGATTTAAAACCCAAAGTGGAACCAAGATCAAGCCTCTATGACCCAAAACATAAACACAAGAAAAACAGCTAACACTTTACTTCCTATGTCCTTTGAACAAAGATGTTTAAGATTTTCTGCTTTTTATTTTTGTCCCTTTTTGTTAATCAGTAAACAGAGACAAATTTAAATCTAACAACTAAAAATAACAGACAATGTTGCTGCCAAGCACTGAGCTCCTGTTTTGGGTGAAGGTGTTCTCCAAAAGGCTGGTGACAAGGGCCTCATTAAGACACTCCCACAGCAGCATGAAGCTCCCAAAGCCCTGTACTCCATATGCCAAGCAGATAATATTCTCACTGCTTTTGCCTTCTTCAGAAGCCTACAGAAATCTTCTTTCTTGAGCTGATTTTGACTTTTAAAAAAAATTCACTGTGGTCTGATTTTAGCAGAAAGAGTTCTTGTAGAAAAAATAATAATCTGTCCACATGCACTTGCCTTGGTCTTTCTATCACAAACAGCTGAGCAAGGGGGTCTAAGAAACCAGGCAGCAACACCTGCCCCACCTCAAAGCAAGATCCTGACCAGGTAGACAGCATGGTTAAAGGAAAAAACGGGGATTTTCCCTTAGCGATTCAAAAGCAATTCATACAGAAATTAAAGCATCAAGTTCAGATGTGCTCGTAATTCATGTGGTTATAAAAGCAAAAGTCTCCAGATGCATAAACGAATAAATAAACAAACAGTGAGCGGGATTTGGCTGGAGTCAAGCCTTTCCCCAGGGATGAGAGAGCCACAGTGGTCCCCATTCCCTGCCAGCCACCAGCAGACAGCAGGGATCAGCCCGGCAGGTGTGATAGGCACACTCTGGCTGAAGGTGTGCAGGGACCCTGACGTCATGGGTATCTCCCACCCTCTCCTGGTTGTTTCCACAACCAGCAATTACCTGGAGATGGGCCAAATGTAAGCAAGAGCCCAGTGGGGACAAACATCTTAATTCTGACAAGATGCCCAGCCCAGGTCACGGCTACCCTCTATCAGCTGCAGCACAGGGAGGAGAGCAAACACTTCTCAGCGCAGCTCTCCTGCCTGCTCTTATGTTGACCACTTGCTAAATGCTAAAATGCATTTGTTGGCTAAAATGCTGCCAACAAATACAAATAAAAAAGTAAAAATACATTTGCTGCACCTGGTTCTTTATTTGTCTTTGACATATATGACTAAGCTTAGCTCTGACATGAGTGGGAAGGCAATATGGCTACTATTTATGTATTGAAAAGGGCATTAAAACAGCCCAATATCCAAAACAGCCCAGCTATAGTGATGAGCCAAGAGAATAACAAAAAAGCTGTGTGGGGTACCCTGCAGCTCTTCAAACGGCAGCCACCAGAAGCAGCTATCTGGGGACAACAATGTTTCTATATCCGAAGTTTTGTAAAGAAGTTTTAAAAAATTATGTAAACACTGTAAAATTTTTGCAGGAAAAAAAAAAAAAAAGCTCAAAGCATCTGATAACATTGCAGACAGTCACTACCTCTGTGATTTGCCTTTTCCATGGAAATGGTTTGGCCATAAATGCACCCATGTACATTGGGATGCTTTCATTTACACCCCTGGGCAAGTCAGGCACATCTGGAGAAATCATCTTCACAGTATATTTACAAGGATAGGAGCACTCCTCATAGGATGGAAAGACAGATGGCTAAGATGAAGTAAGACACAGAATATAAAATCACAACAAGAAGGGAAAAAAAAAATTCCTGTCCCTCACAATATAAAAACAAAAGATGAACCAGTGAGATGATTAGGCAACATGTTTCAACAGAAAACAATTTCTTCAAGTGTGTGCAGCTGAATGGTGGGGACTGTGATCAGACACTGAGGAAAGCAGAAACTTCAGGGGGATTAAAGAAATTGAGAGATGAGGGGGCCATGGATTGTGGCACTGACTTGCCACAGTGAGTCAGCGCCATGATCGAGGGAAACCTTAAACATCTGCCTGCTGCGAGCTGGAACAGGGCAGGGAGGGAAGGACCAGTCTGTACTTGTCCTGTTTCTCATGCACCTTCCTTAGTATATGTTGCTAGGCAGAGCAAGAACGGGGATATTAGCTTGGACATCCCTTTGGCCTCACAGCATTTAGCAGGTCTGAGAGGTGATGCTTTGGCACTAAATAGATCAGACATACATGCATTCATACATACATATATTCATACATACATACATACGTACATGGTGCTGACACATAATGCAGCAGTGTTAGCCCTGGACCTGGTGCAATTTTTGGAAGGCGCAGCAGCACCCTGCTGAGCTGGCTCATTTGCAGGGACAGATCTGGCCATACCAGGATGGACAAAGCAAAGAGAACCATTCCAGCCCAGCCGGCCTCTGCCATTTAACCTGCAGGGCAGGGAAGCATACCTGTCTTGCTTAACGAGCCTCTGTAAACATTAACAGGGCAGATCTCTAAATTACTTACACATGCAAAGCAGTGGTTAAAATCATCCAGACTCTTTTCTGCTGCCTGTATGGCAGTTGGGCTCTGATCTCACACATCAATAAAAGAGCCACTCAGGTTAATTGGAGGACATATCTTAATTACCTATATGCCTGGGACTGACCAGGCAGGCCAGCCAAGTCCCCTGTCCCAGTGGCCTCCTAGCTCTAAAATAAGCTATGCCAGGAGATCCCCTTACAGTGTTTACCTGCCTCCCCTCCAGCCTTGCTTCCCCTGAAACAGAAGGAAGTCAGTATACTTTTTGACTAACAAACTCAAGCAAAGAGGGTGTGTTGGATCTCACAGAAATTGTAACTCACAGAGAAGGATACACCCAAAAAATGTCTCCAGCCAAGCACCAGCACTTTCCAGAGGCTTGTTCTGTGCATATTACATTCAAGACCACCTTTCATGAGACTGTTCCTGTCTGCAGAGATCAGTGTGAGCGAGCCCTGGGGCTCCTTCCCGCCCACGGCCACCATCCCCGCTGCTCCCACGGCTGCTCCCGGCCACCACCCTGGCTCTGCACCCACAAGAGCTCTCATCTGCAGATCAAACAAGGTTCTCCTCCCAGAGCTTCACAGCTGGGTCTACCTTCCAGCTCCCCTTTTAAGGAGGTTTTTTCTCATGCAGGAGAAAAGCATCCCTGACCCGATTTCTTCTGATCAACCCTGGGGCGAGGGACAGAGTAATCCTAGTGTCCATCTGGCCACCTTCTCCCTGCCCCTACCTGGTTCCTCCCAGTCCATTAAATTGAAGTGATTTTATGCCACAAGAGAGGTGGAGATTCCAGCATGTGATGAAATCTTTGAAAAAAAAAATGCCCAAGAGGATAGTAAGAGGGAGAATGGTGTCAAATTGAAACACAATTCAAGAGACAGCAAAGCAGTGCCTTTCCTCATTGCACTGCACAAACCTGGCTGCAGGGAACTAGTTACCACACTTAAAACCAAAACACTGAATAATTGCAGGCTGCTTAGCCCAGGACTGCCTATTGTGCAAAGTCCTCTGTATAGGTTTCCACATAAATGAGTGATTTGAGCAATTTTGGTCAATTTTAGTGATAGGGATGGCAAAAAAGGAACCCCAGGTGCAAGCATGCAAGTTTAGTCTCAGCAGTTGCCCTGCAGTGATGTGGTTGTCCCTGTCCAGAGACCCTGGGCAGTTAGGTGTCAGTCACACAGACTTTTCCTCTGTGGCTCACAGGGACCTCATGGGCCTTCTCCAGTGGCTCCAAAGAGAGGAAAACCAAAGGGAGACAATGATTTAATGGCCAGGACAGCCCATTTCCCAGCTCTGAGCATTTTTATACAAACCACTGCAGGAACCTGACTCTCATGAGTCAGCCTGTTTAGTTTGACTCCTCTCCTCTGCTCCTCAAGGAACACAAGCCAGAACAGGCCAAATCCTACCCAGTTGATAGTGGCTCATGAAATCAATTACAAGAAGCTCAGATTGCAGGGCCCTTGTGTGAAGCCAACCAGCTAGTGAAGGAACATATGTGGGTAACATCCTGCATACACCACCTGCCTCCATCCATTTTTTTTCCCACTCTCTCATGAGTTTTCTAAACTCATGGATTTCCAGAGCCATGGTTTGGTGGAAACAAAGCAGAGGGCAAAAAGAGAACAAGTATGGACAAAAAGCTAGCCTTAAATCCCAGCAGCCTTCCCAGAACCACCTTGCTCCAACTGCTAGGGCTGCACCCATCCTTGCAAAGATAGAGGTGTTTGTTTTTGGGTTTTTTTGGTGGGGTTTTTTGTGGGGTTTTTTTGGTTTTTTGGGTTTTTTTTGGTTTTTTGTTTTGTGGGGTTTTTTTTTGGGGTTTTTTTTTTTTTTTTTTTTTTTTTTTTTTTTTTTTTTTTTTTGTGTGAAGTGTAACCAGAGTTACCAGAACAATCCTCTGAAGCCAGCAGTTTCCTGAAGTATGAGAGAGGCCAGAGACCAGCCCTTTCTGTTTCTCCTCTTTGTTTGGATCAGGAATTTGCAATCCAAATCCCAGCCACACCAGAGCAGGCAATGAGCCTAGCTGCTGTAAAAAGCATCTTAAAGAGTTCATGAGGCTGTGTGCCAAGGAGCTGCTGCAAGACAAGGTGAACTGAGAAAAAAACCTGTATGTATATAATACCATTAAGAGAGCAAAAAAAACCCTGTCCTGCAGTGCAAAGGAATGTGATAGTTATCAACTACTCCCCTATAGCTGCAAAGAGTCCTTGAAATATTTACAGGGTTATCAGTTACAGTAGTGCCTAGATAATTCAAAAGAGTGAGACAGAGCTCATAAATATGTACACTTTCTCAATGCAAAACTCCTATTATCAGAGAATTTGTTACCTTTTGAAATTTGTTAATCTTTTAAATTAACAAACTTAGAAAGAAAGCAATCTACAAGAAAAATACATTCAGTTGTTCATTTTTGCATCCATTTATTACTATTTTTTCATGTGCTCCATTTTCAAGGCAGGTGTTTTTAAACATGTTTATTAAGGTTTGATGTTAATACAATGAAGCTGCATTTTGCATCACAAAATCTGTGGCAGGTTCAAGCTGTATAATTTCTAGGTGGCAGAAATTCACACAAATGAAAGCTGGGAGCTTTGTACCAAGAGAAGAAAGTGGAGAGTGCTGACACTCTTGCCTACATGGCAAGGTGCTGAATATTGCACACAGAGCTCTGGAAAAAATCCTTCACTTGACAGGAGTCCATGTGGTCACACAGGCCTGAGGGAGGGACAGTACAACATTTTCTTAACTTAAAAAGGACTTTCTAGAAACTTTTGACCTTCCAGAGGGACACAATGCAAGCATAGGCAAAATTATATAATATCTCCTTCAAGAAAAAGCAGCAAAGAAACCACCACCAAGGGCAGAGCCTAATTACTGCCTCCTCTTTAACATCATCCCTATGTCTGTCCAACCACGTGCTTAACTGCTCCAGCATAAGGCAACAGAAATCCTATTGAACAAAACAGAACAAAACAAAACAAAAAAAAACAAACAAACAAAAACAAACAAACAAACAAACAAAAAAAAAAAAAGCAAGAAAAATCAGGTTTGCTTTGTTTGCAAACACAAAGCAGCCTGAAGCTAAACAAAGGGCTGACTACCACAGCTTCTCTCCACCTCTGCACTGGAACTCATCTCAGACTGCACTGAACTGTTCTTTCACACCAAGTAAGAACTTTCTTGCCTGTTTTTAGTGCTAGTTTGGCTTTCTGTCAACTCTCATCCTCCCTTGCATTATCTTCTACTCATTCAATGAACTCAGCTGTTCCTTCATGCTAAGTCAGAAGCTTGTTTTGTTGGGGTTTTTATTGGCTTTTTAGAAAATTGGTGCATGGAAACAGCCCAGCACAAGGTCCTACAGGTGAGGGGAAGCAAAGTGTTGTAACAGCCAGAAGTAAGATTGGTTCATCTTTGCTGAAACTTGCATGCTGCGACATTTGTGAATAACTTCGAGCCCCATTCATGCATCTGTTGAACCACATTACCTTGTGGATTCTTTTTCCCTTCTTTTGATTCCAAGTTTAGGAGAAGATAGCAATGCTGTTACCAACACACTTTAAATTACACCAGCTTAGGCAGTTCAAAGGGCTAATTGCAATTTATTAATATGTATGCTTAATTTCTGCAGCAAAAAGAGAACAGGAAATAATTTTTCCACCAGCAACTTCTGTTTTCTATTTAAGGAAGGTTCTCAAGGAAATGTGTTGTATATACATAATACTACTTAAAGCTATGAAGCTTATCAATTTATCAAGCTTTATCTTAAACCCAGTTACTCTTCTTTGGATCCCTTCACAGAGAGGTTATCCAGAAATTTGCTTCCCTGAAGGTTTCAAACTGCCTTCTAACATCCTACCTAAATTCATTATGCTCACTTACACATTTTTTCTTTAAACTGCCCTGCTCCTGTACCTCAGGGATGTAGGTAGCAGTCATAGTCTTCTTTGGTTTTTATTTTGCAATAAGAAGGATGCAATCTTCTACCATGATACCTCCAGTAAAACAAATTCTCTGTTCCCCAATTTGTCCTCTTTACAGTACACATTAACTTTTCTTGACTAGGAACAATCAGAATTGGAGAGAGATGAGATATTTGCAGTGCCCTGTACAATAGCATGTACAACTTCACTTTATATAATAAACCCATCTCACTTATTAAGTCCCTGTGGTGGAAGCCCCATGCACCCCTGCATTTCTTGTGCTGGTCTGATGCTTTCACGTATCTGAACCGACTCAAATACATAGACAGTGGGCGGGCAAGAAAATTGTTACCCAAATAGTGTAATTTCAGAAAATGGAGTAATTTTCCATCCCAGTATTTGACAAGCACCTTAAGTACTATATAAGTTGACGGAGGGCCCATCTCCAAAGAGAGAGCCTGGCATATCACACCCAGGTAACAATATATTGATTTCTTCAGAGAAGCAGCAGCATTTCCTCTAAACAAGCAGTAACATGTGATCCAAGCAAAGGAAAGTCAAGAGGTGCTGAAATGCCATCACATGGAAGCTAACCTGTTCCAAGAGATTTTGTGACTCATAAATTATCATAGAGAAAATTAAATGCTACAAAATACGTAAGAACAGAAATAGAAAATAAATTAATCAACATGTCTAATAAGGAACAGAAACAATGGTGCTTTCTAAGTGTTGGATTAACTACTGTGCTTTCCAAAAGGGATTATATTACCCTGAAGTTCTAATGGATCAGCTTCTCATTTGCTAGAGGACCATCTCTCAGCTGCAAGTTCAATACCCCACCCTACGACCTGACCATCTCTGCAAGGTGCCTACACCCGTGGGCCCTCCCCCTGCATCATGAGGATGGAGCCAGGTTCAAGAGTGAAAACCCATCCCCAGGACAGACCACCAGCTAACTGCCTGCTGACTGCCACAGATGGGATGCAGGAAGGGATGACACAGGTCACAAAACTAGTCAGAGCCTTGGTAGAATGGTAATAATGGTAGAATAAAAGGGAAAAGTATGGGAAAAAGAAAAAAGCACTGGAAATGCAAATACATGGCTGTGAAATCATCAGACTGGGCCCTCTGTTAAATGCATGGACAGATTTGGTGACCCTCAGGGAATCTTACCTGCTGAATGAGCCAAGAATACGCCTTGCTGGGTATTAGGCAATGTCATGTAATATGACTACAGCAGTAAACACAAAGGCTCTACAGTGCAAAGAACAACACTGGGAATTTCACAACTGCTGAAATCTCAGCCTGATTTCTCTAAAATTCAGTTTCATCACAGGAACAAAATTTAATTAGGGGTTTCTTATCATTAGTCACTTATATAAGTTCGTTGAAATACCTGAAAATGCACAATATCCAAATTTTATGCAGCACTAAGCCATCCTACATGATCAGTATGAGATGTGTAGAGTAGAGGGTGAGTAAAGTTGTTTGCCTCATGGGATGCTTAGCAGTCTGAGAAAGCTTTCAAACTGGCCATCAAAGTTGTCACTTTACTTTCCCTTTAGGCCTTGAAAAGAGCAATGGAATCTTTTAACAGCTACAGACTGATCAAAGAAACTCAGAGCAAAAACCCGGGGTGTCACTGACACAACCTCAGAGCAGGAGAAACTCTCCTGGAGGACTTGCCCCAGGGGAAAAAAGGGATCGATACTTAACTGCCAGAAGTGGTGTGAAGAATTTTATCTGATCATCTCATCATCTCAGCTTCAGCCCAGTCTGATGCAGGCTGGCTGAGATAAAGGAGTGAATCAGTCATCTCAGCTTAAGAAATCCCCACCACTTGGCAAAGGACATATTTTAAAAGCAGATCGTACAAAAGTTCATAAAACTCAGTTATACAAAACAAGTATGTTCACTGAACAGAACAGAAAAAAAGTCTTTGTCTCTCAGTTCTCACCTGAGTTTATTGCCATTAATTAGTCATGTCCATCAATGCTGTTAGCAGTAAATAGGAATTTCTTAGTTTAAAGCCTCTTAAAGCTGAATGAAGTCCCAGACACTGTTATTAGCTGAGCCATAGGGGAGCTGAGGCACAAAGGCACAAGTCAATAAAGGCAACTTGCACCTTTTCACAAGGGATAGGAAAAAATACAGTCAACATCAATAACCAGACTGGGCCACACAGGTGTTGCTCCCACAGACTGCAACGTCAACAAGCACTGACACTCAGTGTGCAGCATGCCCTGCAACCTGGAGCTGGACACAGATGTCCCGTGACTGGTTGTGCTGGTGACCTCTGTGAGACTGTCAGCACCTTATGCTGTGGCTTCCTGGGTTCTGCACAAGGAGAAGGGCAAAGGATTGTGCCTGCAAAACCTCTGGAAGCTGCAACCAGCAGTCATCACCGCTGAAATCTCAACCCCAGAAGAGCCAGTGGAAGTGCAAGGGCTGCATGGGCAATGCACTGGTTCACCAGGCACTGGTGAATCTCAAGGGGCATCCCAGGAAGGGATGGACCCTGCCCCTTGCCCTGCATCAACATACCCTCCTGAGTGACAGCACAGTGGTCAGAAGAGGGTGCAGAGTGGATGAGAAATCTGCCCTGCCTCCTCAAATGCCAGAGGGAAGGCAGTGACAAAGGAGGCTGCCCCCAGTAAGCCCTGTGCCTGGTGGGCACTGCCAGACAGCTGCCTGCCACAGACACCATGGGCAGGGCCCAAGACATCCCCAGCACTGCTGTCTGTCATCTCACAGGGCAGTCACTCAGTCGATGCCTGCTGGTTATCCTCATTATTTACAGCAGGTATTACAAAAGCAGCCCAACAATGTCTCTGCTGTGCGTGGCCCTGTACAAACTTGCAGCAAGCAAACGCCAGAGATGCAGCACCTTGCTGCACAACAGAATAGGGCAAACAGATCCAGTGAGTGCAAAGGGAAAAAGGAGAAAGAAATGTGGAAAAAGGAAAGAGGAACACCAGCATGTATTGTGTAACAAGCTTTCAGCATCTTCCAGGTCCCAGGGTTCCCACTCTGCATAACCAGTGCAAACAAACAGTGCCTGCTGTCATCAGCTTGGTCTACAAACCCAGGTGTCAGACTGCCAAACTCAGTGCAGAATAACACCAGGTAGCTTGGTAAGTAGGACATAAAAATTAATCTTCCTTACATATTGATCAAAAATACTCAGAGAAATTTACCCACATCACTCTAACTTGTACCAAATCCTTTTGCAAACACCCTGCAAAACTGACTAGAAGGCACCAGCAGGTTCATGAGCTTGAGAAACTGAAGTTAAGATGGGATTTAAACTAGCAGGCAATTATCTGCCAGATGGAAAGCTCATCATGCAGAGCACACATCACTAAATTACACTGTCAGAAAGAGGAGGCCAAGATCAGAAATACACCCCGTGAGAAGGGAAACTGAGTCAGCCAAAGGGATAGTTCAACCCAGTCGTTGCTGCCAAGAGACCTTTTCCACACGTGTAGGGCAGTGGTGGCTGTCTCCAGCACCAGCGAGCACACTGCGGGGAAAGGCACTGAGCGACGAGCAGCAACACGTCGATAATTACGAGCAAGTCTATCATCATGGCAAACAGCAGTGAGAAAGAGGATTAAACAGTAGGCCAAGATGGGTTGGACTCTGAATATTTAGCAGCATAATTTAAGTCTGAGCCCATGAATTCTTCCATAATCAACCCTTTAGCCCATCTGGGGGCTGCTCCACATAAAATCAGAATACATTTACAAATAGTTAAAGCCAGAAGGCAAACAGATCACCTCTGATCAACAGGGAAGTGCTCCATGGACATCCCCAGGGTTCTTGTTTATTTTACATTGAAGTCCCCAGGTGAGAAGAATTCAGTTCCTAGTTACAACCAGAATTGACCTAGTCCTGACACGGCCTGAATGGCTCATGATTCCACTTTTGCTATGACCTAAACAGCATCCAGCAGCTGAGGGTAAAAGCCAGACTGCCCACACTGCTGCTGAAGCAGAGGTGCCCATGCACACGAGCCAGAAATCCTCTTCTCCTGCACCCTCCAAGAGTGAGTGTGATCCTGTGGCTTATGGCACTTACCAAAGAGATGGAAATGTGAGTCCCACAACAGCTTCTGAACCTTCTTCGGCTCCTCTTTAGTGTATAGCACAGTGAGAGCTCTCAGATCAAGGGCTGGAGCCCAGCCCATCTCTGCCCTCGCTGAGTGTCCTGATCTCTGTGCTGAGTGAAGTGCCCAAGCTGTAGTGGGATGGTATTTCAAGTATTCCCACTTTATAGGACACTTAACTGCCCAAAACAGAATACAGCTGCAGGGAACAGGCACCTACAAGTGAAATGCTGTAGCACTTGCCGGTTAGATCCAAGTCATCTTACTAGACCTAAGGCATGAAAAGTGCCAAATGCCTCTCCCTAGTCACACTGAGCAGTGCCCACAGTTTATGGAGGCTGCTAAAACAAGAAATGCACTGGTGTGGGACAGCTTTTACATGATTTAAACTAAATGCACACAGCCAAATCAATTTTAAAACTAAAAATCACATCTTGGATGTTCAAGGGTCTCATCTGGAAACAGAGCTAGCACAAACACCACTGCGACCACACAAATAAATGAGAGGCTGAGACAGTTCCTGGAAATTCAAAAGTTCCATGACAGGAATTCAACGCAATGAGCGCAGTGACTTGCTACCATCGGTTTTGAATAGGATCAAGAAGTCTGATCTGTGACTAGTGAAAGGAAAGAGCAAACCAAACCAATCCAGCAGATCTTTGTGCCCATGATGTGTATGTGCTCTGGCAGCATTGCAGCTACAGAGATCCACCTTGAGTACATTAGCTTCCAAACTTAATGGCCCCTTGGGATTTAACAGCAAAGAAAGACTGCTAGGTGCTGGCCATCACATCTTGGAAACTCAAATCTAAGAGCATAGTCCTTGCTATGCCCCTTCTGGTGGGGTCCAGAACCTTTTGCTTCTTCCTGAAACTGGGCCTGGCCCACAGACTCCACAGCAGGCAGGAGATGCCATGTTGACAGCAGTTGTTAACAAGGGATTCTTCTTTTGCCTCTTTCAAAAAGCACTGAAATATTTTGACCATATGTGTCATTTCCAAAAGTGCTGGAGACCTGATGGAATGTAGCATCTATCACGTGTCAGGAAATGGTGTTGAAAACAGATTACTTTCCTTTGTATGTGATAAACATAACATGTCTATATTTATTATGTGGTTCCCTGAGGATTTATTACAGGTTTGCAGATCCATTTATTTGCTTTTTTTTGTTCTTGGCAATGGTAAACACTGGAATAAATATGAAGGTGGTTACAGCTTAGGAGCAGTAACGACTTGTTGAAACAAAGTCCATCAGTTTTCCTTTCTCTCCAGCAAATCCTACTTTACAGTTCCAGTGCTTTTTTCCAAGTGCAAAGATCATCTTTCTGAACTATTTTCAAATTTTCTTTCTTTGTTGAATGCCAAATCCCCATAAAAGCATACTTTCCCCCTTCATTCACTCAAACCCTTGACAATAATTGAAATATATCCTAACATTATTCATGGCAAAACATTTTCCTCTTTGCAAATTACAGCCTCCCCCATCTTTTCTATCTAGTCTGCTAAGCCTGTTACTACAGGTAGTTTGCTGTAACAGAAATAAGTACAATCATCACTCCAAAAGAAAACAAACCCTTCCGTTCTGGCACACACATTTGGGGTGGGTTCATCCCACTAAACTTTAGCCCCCTAACAACAAGGCAATCAGCCCAAGCCAGTCATTTATGTTCCCTCTTTAATCAGTGGGGCGAGATGGACATTTCCAGTCAACAGCCCTCCTGCTTATCAACCAGTCATGGCTGCAACCTACATTTGAAGCATTTGAAGCGATATAGAGGATGATCATGGTACCAGATAGAGATCTGACCATAAAAGCCGAGCTGTACTGGTGATAATGCTGTTTTCAATCCAACATGAGAAACACATTGCAATTCATTCTCAAGCAAAGTCTTAAGAATTAAAAAAAGCATTAGGCAAATCTCAACAGATTTCAAAATTTTTGACCAAGATTACATCCTACCCTTTTGGAAAATTATATTCTATAAATAGCTCAGTGTTTTTCAACACTGGAAAAAGAGTTCCACTGGGGGGAAATAATAATACTGTCGCTTGTCACAGAAATATAAAGTGGTAAAAGTGAATTTAATTAGGTCTCAGATGTTCTTTGTTTCAAGAGGACAACCACTGTGAACAAATCCCTGAAGAACTGAACTTCTTGTCACCTTTGTTCTGTATTTTGATTTAAGAAATCTTTTGTCCAATTAGTCTTAAAAAAGGAGCAGACAACAAAAAAGCCTGTCATTCAGAAAAGACAGTACTACCATGCTTGTGTCTTGAATGGCAAAGTAGATGTCAGAGTAGTCAGGAGTACTATATTACCTAAAAATATCATAATTCCATCAGAAACCAGGACAGAAAAACTGTAACATGGAAGATTGCCAAAGGCCGTCATTAGATCTGATCTGAGTGTCTTCAGCTCTTCTAACCCTCCTACATTTCCTAAATACTTTCCATAGATATTTTTGGAAATGCAAGTCAGTAGGTCAAAGGAAGCCAAAAGAGATAGTTGCCCAGACCCTGTAACTTGGGCAATACTGAGGTAAGCAGGTAATCTGTGTTGTTATCTCAAGTACTCAGACATAGAGAGCTTGTCCTCACCAACTGACTCTCAAAACCCTGAGGGCTTATGAAAGAGAGGGTGAAGGAATAGAGAGCATAGATCTTGTGTCCTGACATTTGATCCTTCCCTTACTCATCCTCCATGCATGAGCATTACTGCTAGAGTTGCCTACACCGCTAAATATTGAAAAGGTACTTGCACACAGGTTTAAAGAGGTTTCTGCTTCATACTCAGTTGTTTCCTGCTCCAGCTTTCAGACCAGTCATATTCCTGGGGTCTTTGTATCAGTCTCACCTGACCCACAAGGGAATTGAGGGGCACAGTGAACCTGCAAGTCAAACCTGTGTCCAGCAATTGCTGCACCAACATAACCAGATGGAAGTGAGCCCAGCTGTGCCAATACATGCAGCAGCTACACATCTGGCTGAACTGGAACCACCATCATAAGGTGTGGCGTGACTCTCACATGCCCCTGGACCCATGAACTCTGAGCACCCAGCCAGCCCAAAGACTGGAGACAGCTTGTCAACCACAGTGGTGTCTGACAGACCAGCTGCACACTCTGAGGAGGAGGCAGATCACAAATGAGTCACCCCAAACCATCTGTGAAGATGCTGGGTGACACCAGGATGCCAAGATACTCTGATCAAGATACTCTGACCAGACTGGTTGAAATGTGAGGATGTCTGGGTTCCTATCCAGGTGTCTGCTAAGGGTCTCTCAATCACCCTACAGAAGAACAGTGAGCGCATTACCTACTTCACCTAATGTTATACTTTAAAACATCAAGTTATGTTCCTCAGTCATGGGATGTCTGAGAAAATGTATTTAGTTCCAAGATGGGAGTCAGCAATGGATGGGAGTTCCAAGGTATTAAGTATATACACTGAAGGAAAATGGACCATTCAGTGAGCAGATGTAAAATGATAGGCTTTATCAGCAGCCAGACACTTCCTCAGGTAACGCTTGGGATGTTGGAGATAATGAAGTATAAAATCCCACTGCTTTGCATCACCTACTTTCCCCACCACCACCTCTGCTGCAGGTTTACTATCATTCCAACATCGAAACTTAGAAAACTGTTCCTGTATTCTAAACAAAGGGTTCTTTTGCCACTACCTGGACAACAATTCAATGTTTATTCTGTATTTGGCAGTTGCAGCAGGTTCCGCAATCCCAGCCTAAAGCAATTCTAAAATGCCTGACCAGAAACACAGAAGAAGAGAGGATTTTTCTGAACTCATGAATGCAGGTCAGAAGGAAGAATACCTCAGTGCTGTCAGACACGGAAGCAAATCACGTGAGAATACACCAAGGAAACCAATTATTTAATATACCCCAAGGCTTAAAAAGTAATCAAAAAATATAAACCAATTACTAATTCAATTTTAAAAAATGCTTATTACATCTCCTCATTTGCAAATAATGTGAAAATGAGGGGAAAAAATTTTTCAAGGCAATCCCACCACCATACTTCTCTACATTTAATTTCTTTCCCATGAGACTTGTTATCAAATAAAGCCTATTAGATCTTTCTCACTGTCATATTATCTCCATTCTCATTTTTCTTATTCTGTCTCCTTGTTACCCTTAGCTTCTCTCTTTCCCAGAAATTGCTGAGAAAAGTATCAACATTTTATTTACTAACAGACAGAAGATACCTTTTATCTCAGTGAAAAGTTACTTTTCAGTCAGACTTCCACTAATTATTTTCACTCATTGACATAGATGTTTTCCTGTCTTTTGAAACAGAAAACACCACTCCTATGAAATCCAGGCATGATTTGGAAGGAAGCCTGTAGGGAACCAACAAAGCAACCACAGCTTTTTATTAGCTGGAACACATCATACAGCTGAAAACAGAAAGGCACATTCCAGCAGGCTAGAAGGACACACATCTACAAGGCACCTTGCTGTAGCATAGATTAGAATATGGAACCTATATGGATGCAAGAAAGGATACAGGTAGCCACGGCAGATCCAGGAACTACCCTAACTTTAATTGATGGTCACTGTTCTCGATTTGCTGTTTTAGGAAAATAAATGTAAATGTTCAAAGTCACCACTGCTAGCTATTGTCAATCACCCTTCACCTCAGTCCCATCAAACACACCACACAACGACTGAGGATGAAGTTCTGCAGCTTGTGGTGTCATGCCATCTCTCTAAATGGGTCATTGCCTCCCATCCCCTGGCTCTGCCGTGGGATGTGTGAGGGCAGTGCAAGAGCCCAAGGTCCCTGGGATGCCAGCCTGCAAAAGCCCTGCAGCCACACAGCAGCTCCAGCAGTCTTCTGCTCCAAGGGGAGGACCCTCCATCCATCCCTTTCCATCATCTCCTAACTGCAACTCACAGGGATCCCTACACCAGCTGCCTGTAGGAATGTTTCCCTGGAAGGGAGGCCGCTGAGAGAAGCTTGGGAGCTAAGTGCCAGTCTGGGTGCTAAGTGCCCCTTGCTGTGGCTGGAAGCACGTCCTTGGTGGCAGCTAGAAGCAGCTGCCCTGCAGACCTGCCCCCAAAGCCCCACCTGTCCTGCTGGCCAAGGGGGGGCATGAGGCTGGGCTGTGCCCTGGCGCTGCCCGGGTGTCCAGCACTCATCCTGAGAGGTCACGCCATGCTCACCCTCCGTGTCCAGAGGTGTCCCTGTACATACAAAGATACCTTTTCCATAGAATTTCCTTTTTCCCTTTAATCTCAGATCTTGCCACACACAAGCAACCCCCAATACTTTGTATCTCCGGCACAGCTGTGGCCTCACCTTTCTCAGAAGGGCTGCACCAAAGAATTGCATCATCTGTATTCGTATGGAGAAGGCAGGACCCCGTGATTCAGGATCATTAGCAATAATGACTTTTAAATTACAATAATAATGAAGATTCTTTACCAAGCTCTGAGTAAAAATTCAGAAAGTCGATTGTAATACAAACAAGCTCTATGTTAATTTCTATTTACTGATAGTCAATAACCTCACTGAATGCCACTGGATATTTAGAGCTAAAGAAATGTAAAAGAAGATACTTGAGCTTGCACAGTCCTCAAAAATGCTTGGATGTCTATCCCTCACTGCCTGAGGTGCAACACCTTCCCAGAACTGTACATTGTATTTTGCATAATGGCATTTTATATTTATCTGGACAACTCAAAAGCTATAGCATTCAGCCAGTTTAGGTTTTGTCTGCACTGCTGATTTAGGCTGAGTTCCCAGAGGAGTTTGCACACACATCTATTGTATCCCACCAAGCTGTCGTTGATGATAAGTGGGACTACTTGTGGCAACACAGCCAAGCAGGTGCCAGCAGTGTTTGCAATGTGATACCCAGGCAAACTTGTGTAACATTTGTGCAAAGCTGATGCTCATACCAGCCTTCCCCTCTGCCGTCCCAGCAAGAACTGCAATATAATGCTTAACAAGCAAACACAATGTGACTTCAGCAACCCATTTTTAACCAAATAAATCCCAATTTAACATTATCATGAACATCACTGCATTCAAAAACTAATCATATTTAACCATCCTGTCAATTTAAGCCATGTATTTATTAGTAACACTAAGAAATCACAGGCTGATCGACTCTTGACCACCTGTTTTAGAAGGTCAGAGAAAAATCCTGCCCCTCCTGGAAAATAGGGGCAGGATTTCAGCAGAGTCCAGATTTCACCCCAGTTGTTAACACAATGTGCAGACATGGGAATATAAAGCCAGAGCTCTGCCCTTCTGTAAGAAAACCTTGAAGTTACACTAGGAAAAGGAGAATGTGCCTTTTTAAGAGACCCCTGGAGCACTTCTGGAACAGTTGCATGCAAAAGGGGTCCGGTTTGTTCAGATGGATCTCTACAACAGGCACAGGCAGAGGGGCACCCAGAGAGATTCACTTCAAAAGAGACAGACTTCAAAAGCTCCTTCCCAATTAGCAAAATGCTAATATCCACACCACCCACACTCTCCCTTCTCTGCCTGGGTTGGTTCCTGACTGGCTGTGGGGGTACAGCCCACGGGTACCCCACGGGTACCCCAGCACCCAGGCAAGGGCAGAGCCACGCACAGAGCCTGCCCCTGCTGCTCGCCACCCCACAGAGCTTCTGACAATGCTGACATGAAACTTCTGACAGCTTTAGGAAGCCTATTAGCTCCATTTGCTTGGTCTTTGTGATTCTTAAATTTTGTTTATAAGCAAAAGGCAAAAATTACCATGCTTATTTGAATAATCCCCAAGTCAAATGAAAGAGTGCTGCATTTAGCCACGTATCAGTGTCTCAAAGTAACTCAGTGGAGTAGCAGGGCTCCTCGCTAGCACTGCACACACTCACATACCTCTGCAGCACAACGCACCGCTAGATAGAAATAAGATTTTTATAGCACCACTGTTATTTCCGACTCATACAGAGATCAAATCCCCAAGTTCATAAAGAGTTCCAGTCCTTCCCTGACCTAAGAGCAGCTGTGAGTAGCAGAGGACTTTGTGTTTGTCTGGGTTGAGAGGTTAATGGCTACTCCATAGACACGTTTTTTCCTGTTAACTGGCAGGTCATTTTTGCAGATGATTTGCAGGTGTTATGCAACACTTAGCGATAACCCCGTGGAGCACTTCTGTCTGAGCTTCTTCTCTGTCTCTTTTCTTTTTTGAACAACATCAGATAAATCAGAGAAACCAGGCAGGTGAGACTTTCATGGACTAATCACACAACGACAAACTGCCCTTCCAATTTCCACACAATGAACTTCTCCAAAAAAATGTCAAGTGTAGTTCAGTGCTTGTTAAAATTATCTTAAAAACCTCACTATAAAAAATTTTAACATTTCAAGTATCTCAAGACACGCAGCAGACAGTCCATTTTGATGAACATCACAGCACGGTTTCAGAGTTCACACCTTCACAAAACATGAAATTGATGCTGGAATAATCAATATCCTGTATAAGAAAACAGGTCTTCACTCCTACCTGAGACTTCACCCACTTAAACCGTGTAAATCATTATAGTGAGAATGGAATTGTTCATGTCAGCTATTTTTCTGCACTGAACACACTCTTCACGTAGTCTAACAACTTTTCCAAGCTTTGTGCTCCAAGATGAGTGCTTATCTTCTGCTACCAGATAAAGAGCTACTGGTTCAAACAGACAGTGACCATGCAATCATCTGCACCTTAATCTGAATGTTTTTCTTTAAGGTCACAAGCTTACTGTCTGTTTTTCCTGCTGGTCCTCACAGGACATGGAAACAGCATTTACCTTACCACATAAGCTGCACCCCAGCATTTTGGAAAAACCAGAGGTGGCTTCTCAGGATATACACTGCAGCAAAATCAGTCAGCTCAGTTACTGTCACTTTCATTTTTCTGAAGCAAAAAGAACCTCAAGCATGCAAACACAAGTGAGAGTGTGGCTCGCTTTTCAGAGGTCTTGCTGCACACTGTGCCCATTCTTACAGCAAAACAATTGCTGCTGGGATTATGCCACAGTTTGATTATCATTTTTCTAATAATCTCCCCAAGTGTGATTTTACATACTTACTACTTTGAGCTTTTTTCTTATTTACAAAAATAGCAAAGATCTTAGTTTTCATTTTCGAAGAGAGGCAGCAAGGAAAGTATCTGGCTAATCCTTTGAAAGTCAACAGAAATATGGAATCAGGTCCACAGTAAACTTTATAGAGTGGCACCTGCAGAGGAAATTACTCATTGCATGATTGATGTCACAATTAGAGGCATAAAAAGTAATTCCATGATAAACAAGCAACTGAGCAGAAAAAGAATAATATCCTAAGAGCATGTTTGTGCTCAAATAAAAGCACATATTGGACAATATGGAAGAGTCTTCACACACACACACAGACACAAGTTCTGTGGCACAGTTTCCCTCCTTCTCCCTTTCTCTCCCTCCCTGTGACAGACCCTGATCTGGGGGCAGCATTTGGCCAGTATCTGCCCCTAGTGCCATTAGCCATGATGCACAGCTATCACACAGCCATAACTCATTGCTTCCAGAGCTGCCATTTCCCACAGGAGCGCACGTCAGCAATGCAAACACCAGCAGCACATCCACCTGGGCCACACCAGCTCTGAGCTGAGGTCTAAGAAACTACCAGCCAAACCTCTGGGTACACAGAAGGGAGTAAACATGTTTTGTTGCTGAAAAAGCAGAGATATCAAATCTCAACCTCTTTTTAGAGAAAAATAAAGAGGGAGAGAAGACAGCATTACAGATGCATGTGCATTACCTACATCTTTGTAAGTTACATAATTTGCTACTTTTATGGAACCACATCAGAAAAGTTCCAGCCAAGGTACCACCTCAGCTGAGGGAGTATGCTCCCTTCCATGCACATTCACATTTATTTATCCTTGTGATCCAGGTTTACTAAATAACTTCAAAGCACCACTTCAATCCACAGTACATAGGCTTGATACATTTTTGTGGTTTGTCTCCAAATATTTCACAGATAAATTGGTGCTTCAGGAAATAGAGCTACACTCTAAACTGCAAGTGTTTTATTTCTGCCCATGCCACCACACTGGTCTGACAAACAAAATCATGCATTCCAACACTTGCTTACCTGAGACTGACACTTTCATAATGGCTTCCAGGGGTCTGTTGTTGTCCAGATCACGACTGAGTTTGAGTTCTCCAGTGGCAGAGTCCAAAAGGAGCAAGTTTAACTCATTGCCTTGGACAAAAGTGTAGGCCAGGCTATCAGACACATCAGGATCATGAGCTGGGATCTTGCCAATCACGCCAGAGGGAAAGCTGTTGGACTTGTTGGTCACATAGTTATTGAAGAGAATCTGGAAGTCCTGCAGCACAGGTGGATTATCGTTCTGGTCCAGGAGGCGGATGTGCACAGTTGCTCGGCTCACAAGAGGGGCTGAAGTGGCCTGCACCACAATAACATACTCCGTCCGGCTCTCATAATCCAGGTCCATTAGGGCTGTGAGGTCTCCATTGAGCAAGTCTAGTTGGAAGACCTCAGGGATGTTCCCCTCTACAATCTGGTACATGATCTGTGCATTGGTCCCCTCATCGGGATCAGCTGCACTGATCCGTGCCACAATAGAGCCCACAGGGCTGTTCTCCTCCACAAAGATATCAAATTCATCCTTCTCAAAAACAGGGGGGTTGTCATTAATGTCCAGAACAGTCACTTGGATGTCCACAGAGGCTTTCAGAGGTGGGCTGCCCCTGTCCACAGCAAAGGCCCGCAGGCTGTAGACAGCCACGTTCTCGCGGTCCAGCTTGCGCAGTGTGCGTATCACTCCAGAAGTGGGTTCAATGTAGAAGTCTCCATCTCCATCGTCGCCACCTTGGAATGTGTAGAGGAGACGGCCATTGAGGCCTGAGTCACGGTCAGTGGCAGACAGCTGCAGGACGCTGGTGGAGAGTGGCACATCCTCAAAAACTGAGCCCTGGTAGCGGTCACGCAGGAAGCGGGGTGCATTGTCATTGGCATCCAGGATGAGGATCTCAACGTATGTTGTGTCCGACTTCTGGGGGATACCATTGTCATGAGCTGTAATGGCCAATGTGTAGGAGGCCTGGTCCTCATAGTCCAGCTCCATCAGGGTGGTGATGGTGCCTGTATCAGGGTCAATGCGGAACTGGGGGATATTATCATCCAAAATATAAGTGATTCTTGCATTCTCCCCTGTGTCTTCATCAGTGGCACTGATGGTGACAATAGAAGTGCCAATGGGCTTGTCCTCACTGACGCTCACTGTGTAGTGGGAGCTCTGAAAGACTGGGCGGTGTGTATTGGCATCTGTGACATTGATGAAGACCTGGACAGTGTCAAAGCGAGTGCCGTCAGAGGCAGTGACTGTGAGCACATACTGCCTTTCTTGCTTGTAATCCAGGGGCAAGGCCAGCGTGATCAGTCCTCCTCCACTCTGACTGGTGATGGCAAAACGGTTCCTGGTGTTGCCACTGGTAATCTGATAAGTCACAACACTGTTAACGTCCCTGTCCACTGCTGTCAGGGTCAGGACACTGCTGCCCACAGCTGCATCCTCATTCAGTCTGAGATGATACACCTTCTCTGTGAAGGTGGGGTTGTTGTCATTCACGTCCAGGACAGTGATGGACACGCTGGCTGAGGAGGTCATGACTGGCACACCGTGGTCCCTGGCCTCCACTCCAAAGTGATAGTTTTCCACAGTCTCTCTGTCCAGCTCTGCAGCCACAGTGATCCACCCTGTGCTGTTGTTGATTTGAAAAGGGAACTCAGAGTCACCTGCCACAGGGACACCTCCAGTGGATGGTGCCATCTCTATGAGTTTGTACTCCAGGCGGGCATTCTCTCCAGAGTCAGCATCTACAGCCTGGATGTGCAGCACCGAGTAGCCCAGAGGAACATTCTCCAGCACCGTGGCCTGGAACGGAGTGCTCACAAAGATGGGGGCATTGTCATTCACATCTACAACCTGCACTGACACCATACCACTGGAGTTGATCAAAGGAGGTCTGCCCCATCCTGGGCTTTGATCCGGAGCGTGTACTCCCGAATAGTCTCGTAATCCAGAGGGTTGATGAGGTCAATGGCGCCAGAGAAAGAGTGAATGTAGAACTGGCCTTTCAGGTTGCCACTCACAATGCTGTAGTGCACCTGGGCATTGCTGCCCCGGTCCCGATCTGTGGCCTGTACCTGCAGTATCTGGCTGTTCACTGGGGCATCCTCTGGCACCTGGACCAGGTAGCGCTTCTCACTGAACTGTGGGTAGTTGTCATTCTCATCCTCTACAGTGATGTGCACCATAGCTGTGGCACTGCGTGGTCCTGGATCCTTGCCCTGGTCATTGGCTTCCACCACCAGGTGGTACTCAGAGATCTCCTCACGGTCCACCGAGGCACGGGTCCTCACAACCCCGGAACGCGGGTCAATCTCAAAGACTCCATCACCAGCTCCCGGCTCCAGCAGGCGGTAAAGCATGTTGGCATTGGCTGGGGCATCACCATCAGTGGCACGGATGGTCAGCACCTCATAACCCACCTCCAGGTTTTCCCGGATGCTCTCCCGGTACTCGGGCTGCTCAAACACTGGCTCGTGGTCGTTGGTGTCACTCACAGTCACTGTCAGATAGGTGGTGGCCGAGCGGCGGCGTGGGGAACCATGGTCGGAGGCGGTTACCTTCAGCACGTGGGTGTCCTTCGTCTCCCGGTCAAGGCTGCGGGCAGTGACCACACTGCCCGTCTCGGCGTCGATGGTGAAGTAGTCGTTGGAGCGCTCGTCAAAGAGCGCTTCCATGGAGTACGCCAGCCGGCCGGCTTCACCCTCGTCAGGGTCCTGGGCCCGCAGCACGATGACCGCCGTGCCGGCCGGTTCGTTCTCGGGGATGGAGACCTGGTAGCTGGGCAGCTGGAACTGCGGGGGGCTGTTGAGGCTCCGCGCCCGCCGCGCTCCCCGCCGCCCGCCGCCCTCCGTGGCCGGCAGCGGGGCGCAGCCGGCGGCGGCTCCGCGGGGCTCGGCGGCCGCCCGGTGCCGGGCGCGCCGCGGGCAGGGGCCGCCGCCACGGGGCCCGCGGGGCTCGGCGGGCGGAGCGCGGCGCGGCGCGGTGCCCGCAGCCCTCAGGCGCCCGGCGGGCGGCAGCGCCGGCGGCTCGGCGGCAGCAGCAGCGGCGGGGCGCCCCGCGGCCCCCGCGGGCAGGTGGAGAGCGGCGGCGCGGGGTGGCCGCGGGTCCCTGCCGCCTGCCGACGCCAGGGCGCAGAGCAGCGCGGCCCAGGACACGCAGGCGGCGGCGGACAGCAGCCGCGGCATCTCCGGAGCTCAGCGGGCAGCGGGGCCGGGCAGCGGGCTGCTGCACAATCCATCCACCCGCCGGGCTGCCCGCCCGCCCGCATCCATCAGCCGCCGGCCCGCCTCCCCCACCGCCCTCGTCTGCCGGGCACCGCCGGCCCCGAGCCCCGCGCCCCGTCCCGGTCCGCGGGCAGCGGGCTGGAGAGCTCCAACTTTTCCACCTTAAACTTTGAAGTGAGTTCAAAATGGCTCCTCTCTTCCTCCTCCCGCCGCCGCTCCCCAGAGAGCGATTACCATAAACCTGCTGCTCCTCTCCTTCGCCAAAGACAAAAAAAGAAAATCAAGTACCGAGGTCCCCCCCGCGGCGGGGCCGGCCCACGGGCGGCGCGGTCCCGCGTGGCTGCGCGACACGGCAGAGCCGCCGCGCCTCGTCCGTCCCGTCCTGCCCCGTCCCGTCGCGTCCCGCTCCAGCCTCCCGGCTCGGCTCGGCTCGGCTCCGCTGAGCAGCGCAGGCTGCGCGGAGCGCGGCGGGCGCTGCCCGGGGCGGGGTTTCCTGCCGGCCCCGCCCGGCCCCTCCCGGGCGGCGGCGGCGGGGGCCGGGCCGACTGCAGCCCCGCGGGGCTCCGGCCCCGCCGCGGGGGGGACCTCGGCGGCCGGGGAGCCCGCTCGTCCCGGCGGGGCCGTGCGGGCTCGGAGCAGGTCCCGCTGCGGCTGCTCCGCTGCCCCGCGCGGACGGAACTCCGCGGGCGACCGCTCTCGGCCGCTTCCCACGCAGCAGCCACCTGTCGTCCCAGATCCGTCGTCCAGAACAAAGTTAAATTAATTTAAATTCATTTTATTAAATTCTCTCTATGGATGGGGGGAAAATACAATGAAACTACTTTCCAGGGCAAAAGGAGCATCATGTGGGGGCCCAAGGGAGGGCTGCCGGTATCCCGGCGCGAGATCGGCTGCCGCGCTCACGCCTTGCTCTGAAACACGCAAAGCAGCCGGCAGGATCAGGAGTTAAAGATTTCTTTGGGGCAATAGCAAATAATGATAAACAGGACGCAGACTTCTGTGGGAAGAGGCAAGGCCCAACTCCGCATGGAAATGTTGCAGTGGTGATTATAATGTCAATTCTACGAAATTATGCTAAATACTTTACGCGGCGCTCCTTTTCCCGTAGCGATGCGGACGCCTGAGCGATGCTCCCGAGCTGCGGCCGCATCCCCGCGGCTGCAGTGGCCCCTGGTGGGTGCGGCGGGAAGGGAGCGCGGACGGGATGCGGCAGACCCGCCGGCCGGGCAGCACTGCCTGCCGTCGGCGGCAAATACCGATGCTAACTGCAGAGATCCCGCGTACCAGAGCTTTACGCAGCAAGAAGGCATGGGGTGGCGAACCACGAGCAGCCCAAGGTTGCCGACTGGCATTTTGCAAAATTTTGTTACTTGTAGGAGCTGGGAGGCAACTTTTAGAGAGATCTGTCGCTCTCGGTTCAGGTTCTTCAGCACAAAGCAGAAGACTATGAATAAAACAGTTTCTTTCAGTGGCTTTCATTCCCTTAAATACATTAGAACGAGGGAAAGGGAAGAAAGGAAAGGAAAGGGAAGAGGGAGGGAGAGGAAGAGAGAGAGAAGAGAGAGAGAAAGAGAGAGAGAAAGAGAGAGAGAAAGAGAGAGAGAGAGAAGAGAGAAAGAGAAGAGAAAGAAAGAAAGAAAGAAAGAAAGAAAGAAAGAAAGAAAGAAAGAAAGAAAGAAAGAAAAAGAAAGAAAAAGAAAGAAAGAAAGAAAGAAAGAAAGAAAGAAAGAAAGAAAGAAAGAAAGAAAGAAAGAAAGAAAGAAAGAAAGAAAAGAAAGAAAAAAGAAAGAAAGAAAGAAAGAAAAGGAAGAAAGAAAGAAAAGAAAAAAACCCCAAAAATCCCAACCACCTGGATAATTTCCAGTATGTCTGTCAGGAGGAAAAAGAGCTTTTCAGGTTGTGTTTTTGGATATTTTGCTGATTCAGCTTTACGCGATTAGAGATTTTTTAAATGGAATTTAGAAGCTTACTTGGCTTTGCATATCCTCTGATGAAAATGGTTGCTCATGGAAAGAAACTTTAAAAAGTTAAACATAACCTTACATTTGTTTATTGAGTTTGAGTGGATGCAGTGACCGGCTTTATACTCCGGAAACAAAGCAACTCACTTGGTAGCTTAATATTAAGCAATATTAGCTTGAGATTTGCATAAGGAAACTTTAGTGTAAGTCCATACTTCTCTTGCTTCACTCTACATTTTCTTGCTGCTATGCTTAATGCCCACAATTTGTAAAATGACCTCTTGTTATAAAATGATATCTTTTCTTTATATTTGAAGATAAAATAGATTTGTAAGAAGAGACAGTTAAAACTTTTTTCTTTTATTTTTATTGCAATGAGGAAACTGTGAGTTGGGGAGATACTTAAATATATTCTGTATAAACCAATTTTGTGTATGATTACACAAAATCTTCCATCTTTTTTCCTATTTGTATGACCTACCTTCTCTTTCCAGTCAATTTCATCTTGATGTGGTGTTTCACTGTTTTCTAATTAAATGTATCATCCTTATGCGTTCCTTGCATGCATTACACCATTTGTCATATTATTTTGCCATTAAAATAGAGTTCAAATCCAAAACAGTGAGCACAGTTTTTACGACTGACTTACTGCTCTAGCAAAAAAATGGTTTCTTTAACACTGGCAACCCAAATGACTTTTCAGTGGTGAAATGCCTCGTGCCTGTACCCAGATCGCTCTCTAGGGAAGCAGGGGTCGCTGTTAGATCAGAGGTCAGGGCTGAGGGGATCCGTTTCTGTTTCTCTTGCTGCTTCTGTGGGTGTAGAAGAGCCAGAGAAGGCAACAGTGAACCAGAACGTTTGGTAAAGGCGACTCAAGGTGGGGAACAAAACCAGAATTACATGTCTCTCTTGTTTTAGCTGGCAAGTTTTTAGTGAAGGCTAATCCTTCAAAGAAAATTGGATACTTTCTTTGCATCTGATTTTGCAGATTTTCTCATATAACCTGTCCTTTTTCTATAGAAGAAATCACACTGACATCACCGTGATGAGCAATGTACATAAATATACAAGCAGGTAAGGTATTCCTTGACCCTTTGTTTTCTTAGTACCAATTGATGACATATTCATTTCACAGCTAAAAAAATAATAAAAAAACCCAACTCTGTTTCAACTTGTCTAGGAGTGAAATATTTCAAGTTTCTTTCCGAAGTGAATTTAAAACAAAACTGAGAAATAAAATAAAAAAGGATGGACTTGTTACTCAGCTTCATTCAGAGTTTAGCTTTAAAAAAAAAAAAAAAGAAAAAAAAAAGTAGTTAAACTGTAAGGGATTTTTCTAAAACATGAAGTTTACAAGACCAGGGGAGAGGTCAAGAATAATTCCTTAATTGGGACTGTAGTCAGAGTAAGACTTGTACAGAGCTGGGGCTGCCTGCATCTAGATCCAATAGTATTTTTAAGGTTGCTAATAAAGTGATTCAGTGTAAATCATCCTTATGGAAGAGGTGGTTCTATAGAAGGAGATGGAGCTTTTCTTATCTTGGTCCACCAGTGCTTTGAGGAAAGACTTAAAAGTTCACATTCAGTAATGCTGTATTAAAGTAGTTAATTTTTTTTTTTTCATTGGATTTGCAAAGTATATTGCAAAAAAGTGATATGCAGTGTGTCCTCCCCCCCTCCAAACCAGGGGTTTTGTCTTCTAAACTTTTGCTTGGGGAAAGAAGAAGAAGACAATTTATCATCAAATTTAATTATCCATGCAACACAACCTATATCTTGTACAAGATCTCTATCTACATAGTGTTAACATAAATTGATACATGCATCACATTTTCATAACTGCATTTATTTACTTCACAAATGCACCAATGATCTATTCCTGCTAAAGTAACACTTTGAGAAAATAATCTAAGAAACCACAACAGGTAGTAATAAAACAGCCTTTAACAACAATTTATTCCATTACCTTACAATTTTCCAGCAACTGGAGAGAAACTGGATGTTTTGTGCCACACATTAGAAGTGAGTAATAGAGATTTTGGAGTGGGACATTATTTATTACCCATTATTTCAAACAAACTCACAGCATATTAGACTTCATTTCATATTAGCATATGAAAAAAAAAAAAAAACAAACCAAAACAAAACAAACCAAACACAAAACAAATAACAAATAACTCGCTGGTTTTTAGACAACCTGTGCTGGTTGCTGTTACATCCTACCCTCATGGTTGGGTGTCTTCATTGTCTGGGACTGCACATCAGCAGAGAGCAATCTTTTTTGATCCCAGACAAAGCCTAATAAAAAATGAAAGGGGAAAACTAAGAGGAATTCCTCAGTTTTGAAGGTTCCCCTGCCTGTGGCAGGAGGCAGGTGGGAGCCCTGGTCTGTCACCGGCCCAGTTCCCTCTGGCTCTCTGGGACAGGGCACCACAGAGAGGAGCTCTGCTCAAAGCTCCTGCAGGAGACCTCATCCTGCTACAGTGTGCAAACTAGTCTGAGGACAGGAGCTGACAGGATCATTATAGTGAATTTAAGTTGAATAAACCCAGGGTTTTAGGCTATTTCTCCAATCACTACAGAGAGAAAGCATGAGAAATTTCTCTGTGAACAGGCATTTGGACTTCCAGTCCTTACATTTCCACATTGCATATGAGTTTATTTTAGGAATAAAAGAACTAGTTCAAACTCCATATGGTGAAATTTGATCCTTTACCTATTGCAGGAACCACACAAGTTTGGAGGTGTTCCAAAAAATACTTTTATTGCTAACATTCATTTTTCTTAAAGCCAAGAATGGATTTCAAAATGCTGGAATGCTTATTGCAGGAATTATGTTCAAGGCTTCTTGGCTGTATGTGGCTTTTCTTTTGAAAGAGTAGAAACAGTTTAGAGCTCTCTTGGTGCTTGTGGTAGCGAATCATACTGTTGCCTCTTTTAAAATCCTCACTGGATACAGCAGCGATTCAGTGTTGGAACTTGTTTATTTCTTTAGACTTCATACCATCCATTTGTAATTTACCCTAAGGAGCTCAGCTCCACCCTACTCAAACACTGCCTGTGAGTTTTCTCACTCTAAATTGGTTTGGGTATTTTCTTCCCTCCTCACTTTAGCTAAAGGCTCCACTAGTCACAACACGCAAAATGACAAATAAGCCAATTGAAAAGCAAATTTCATGTTCAAAAATTGCATGGTGGCCAAGAACAAATAAAAGATGAACAAGAGTTGATTGTTATTTATGAAGAAAGTGATATAGAGATTAATCAGAAATGTAGTTCTACATAATAACAAGCTCTGTAACATGTACTATAACAAACTAGTAAACAAAATGTGAGACTAATGATCCAGTTCAAGTAAGCAGTGGAGAAAGCCCAAGTCTGCACATTGATGTGTTTTTCCGTACTTTGTGTGTCTCTCCTATTCATTAACTGAGACACTGAGTGAAAAATAAACCCTTGGAAATTACCTTTTACTGTTCGTTTTGTAGGATTTGTGCTTTCTTTTTCACATAAGGTCTCACCTTATGATGTACAAACAGATTAAATAGTCAGCTCTTGTGGCTTTGCCCAAGAGTTTGCTGAAAGTTTGCTGTCAGCTCATCAAAAAGGGTGCAGGAGGACAGATTAATCAGGGGATTAGGGGACTAATTAGTAAGAACAGAGTACAAAAGGGAAACCCTATCTTGGTAGACATTCTAGCTTGACTGAGTGATGGGTTTGGGTCTAAAGTCCAATTACATGTTACAAACACCCTGATTTGGTCACCAAGGAGCAGTTACTGGTGGTGCTACAAGATCCATGAGGGACAAGGAGATGACACAGAAGATGAGCAGATTAAGTAGTAGAGTTTAAGTACTGATAGAGATGCTTCTGTCTGTGGAGAAGTCTGCAGGACTGCACTGCTCAGGGGGTAGGTGTGCTCTATGTTTACATGGGAATATGGGGATACTGTTCTTGCACCACCATCAGTAGCTACTCCTCAGTAACTACTGTAACATGGATGTTTGTAATATGATAGAATCCAGACTGCTACAATTTCTCCCCTAGTATTTCCTTCAGCTCTCTCCACTATTTAGACACCCATTTCATATTGAAATACTGTTTTCTAGGGATTTTAATGCCTCCAAAATATATTTCTGCTGGAGTGAACTAACATTTCCTGAACTTTTTATGTTTTACATAGAGACAGTATTAGGCTTTTTCCTCCAATCTCTATTATTTTGTCTTTATCAGCACCAAGCATCATCTGCTATTATATTGCCTACTTGCTCAGCTCCAAGAGATTCTTCTCCAGAAACTGGTTAGATTTGATGTCATTAGATTAAACAGTACTGGTTATTTTTGTAACATCTACACACCCCGCCACCTTTCTGCTCAGCTCCTTCCTGGCAGTAGGACATTGTAGCCTGTTTTTCATGAGCTTGCCATGGGCTCATTGGACACAACAACATTTGCAGAAGAAAAGCACAGAGGAAAATTCTTTCAACTACTTATCAAAGAGTATTCAAAGAGCTTCTGGTGGGTGGGCATGCAGGTGGAGTCAAAGCAAGGACACTGTGACTTTGGTCTAACCTGTTAATTTTCCACAAGTTCAATTACATACAAAGACAAGGTATTTCAGCCTCTTAGGGGAGGAAATGCACAGCTCTAATGAAACACTTGCAGGCAGGGACTTAGTTGCCCTGTTGGAAAAATAAAAATATTAACTGAAATGCTTAATGTGGGAATATGAAGTCAGCAAAACAGGTTGCTCAGATAATGGTGGGGGTTACAGCTTTGTGGATGTTTCAGCAAGAGAAAGTGAAATTGGAATTTAGCACTTCTCCTAATTACTGTAGGATTTGCCTGTGAGATATTATGACTATTGTTATGTCCCCCCCTTTCTTAGTTTTATTTCATACCTAGATTTCAATGGAAAGACAGAGTCTTGGTTTCTAATCTGGGACTGGAAGGACACTCTGCACCATAACATCTTTTCGTCTTTTCCCAAGACACCTAGGGGTAATAATTTTTTTTTCTCTATAATGCATTTTGTAACATATTTCTAGGTGTTTGTCACCATCCTTGAGGCTTGACAACTCTGAACATGGAAAAATAGGAAGTGTTTGAAAAAACACTTTAAAAAGTCTCACTAATTCTGTGCTGGGCCTCAGTTTAGACTCTCTCTGGCTCTGGGAAGGGTACACAGAGACACCATGTCCATCTGCAGGCATCCAGAGGGATCAGGCCCAGGCTGTGTGTATTACACTGCTGCTGAGCTCTCAGGCTGAGCTTCTCCTGTGCCTGCTCACCTCCTTGGTCAGCCCATGCCAGGCTGGGCTTTGCACAGTCCTTGGAACTATGCCCTGTGAGAAATTTGGACAGATCTACCTGTGTGTGTTAGGAAAGGTAAAAGGGCTGTTCTCTGGGAGCAAGCCATGCCATACCAGTTGGCCTCTGTGATGAAAAATGGCCCCTGCCCTGATTTATTTCCCATTTAAACAAATGGAAAGACAGATTTCACTCCAAATGTATGAAACACATTGTATTTTCAAAATCTAGTATCTTGGCTCTTCTATTTTCTGCTGCTCTGCTACCTACTGAGCACCACGGTTCATTGCGCTGCCTCTCCAGCAGCTTTCACCAGGCTCGACACTTATTAACATCCTATGTCTCTGGTTGCTGGATTTCTTCAGAGATCACTCACTGTTGTTTCATAAAAGAGAGGAAGAGCATTTGTACTCTAATGAATTTAGTTGTCATCACTTGTCAGCTTTATGCTCTGGGGTCTCTCTTAGGTAGCATAATTATCATTATATTTATATATAGGTAATTATAATCTGGGAAGAAGTCCAAATTCTGAATTTTAAATAAAATTGGTGAAGCTTATTTGCAGTGACTGGAGCCCCTCAGCACACAGCAGCCTCACAGGCAGCACCTCAGCGGCTATGGGAGGATGTGCCATGTGGATACAAGAGACCCTCTTTCCTGCTCACTTACAGCCAGGAGTCATTTCCTGTTCTATCTGGCACACCCCAGAACAACCTCGTCTTCAGATATTGTAGCCTGAACACTGTAGTCAGGAAAAAAGATGCAAGTTTTCCCTGGTTATACAGGCGGGGGGAATGGGAAGCTCATTAGGCTGTCAGGCATGTGCTCCATCTCCACCTGTGCTGCCAGGCTGGTCTTCCCTGTACGGACAGACATGGGGCTCACAGCCCTCAAAGAAACAAGAGTCATGCAAGATGGTTTCCACCGAGCAGTTTTGGTTTCAAATCCCTCTGTCAGTCATGCCACAGCGAAGGTTTCACAAGGCTCTGCAGAGCCAAAACAGCACTGCTCCCACCCTGCCCGCTTCTCCACAGTTTAGTAGTTAGGGGTTACAGTGACAGTACTAGGCTGACACTTGGACTTGATGATTTAAAAGGTCTCTTCCAGCCTTGATGATTCTATAATTCCTGACCTGACCTTCAGTTATAAATACAACTTTGATGATTTCATTGTCCTCAGGGGCCCAAAACACATTTTCAAGTGAAAAAAATCCTCTGGAAATATCTCTAACTCTTCCTAGTGGAGTGTGCAGCATCACCCTTAGGTGCTGCCTCTACGGTTAGTTGTACCTTCTGCCATGTCATGTTAGAGAAATACAGGGTGCCTTGGGTTTTGCAGACTTTGCTACTCATGCAGAGAACATTGCTCTAACATTAGAAAGTGCTGATCTCCATTTCCACCCACAGTGGAAAGATGAAATATTTTCTGAACTATGAGGAGGCTGAGAGACTTGGAAGTTAAAAGTATTCCCACAGCTGCCACTGATGAAAAATGTTGTCAAAATTGGCTTATTCTGAAAATTTTAATCAACAGAGCATGCTGTCAGCACAGACTGGGACAGAGTCCTGGGGTAGTCATGGGGCATAGTGCTGGAGTGCTGGGGTGCTGGACTTCTCATAGGTGGATATTACTGGGTTGCTGAAAGCATATTGCCCTGTATCTGTGTTTTACTGTTCTACAGCCAAGATTGCTTCCTGTCCTGATCCATGCTCTCCACCTATTGTATGGATTGAGGCAAGGCTGTTTTGGAAAGCTTTGCCTCTTTTTTTTTTTTTTTTTCATACACTGTAACTTTTGATCAGATGGGTTGTTCAGCCTCAAGGCATAGTTTTTCTAAAACACAGAAGTGGTTAGTCTTGCTAGTCCATTGGTAGAAACTTGGTGGCTATTAGAGCTCTTTCAATGAGACATCTCTTCTCAGGTGAGTTCTGCAGTGTGGTTCCCTGGTCTTGTGCAGAGGAGTGCTAAGTGAGCTATTAGTGTCCTACCAGGCTGCACTAGGCAAAATATTCCCAGGAGGAGGATGCCAGGAGGATCCTGCCCCTCTGCTCAGCACTGGGGAGCCCACACCTGGAGCGCTGGGTCCAGTTCTGTGCTCCCTGTGCAGGAGAGACATGGACATCCTGGAGACAGGCCAGAGAAAGGCCATGGAGATGATGAAAGGGCTGGAGCACTGCTCCTGTAAGGAAAGGCTGAGTGAGCTGGGACTGTTCAGCCTGGAGAAGAGAAGGTCAGGGGGATCTCATCAGGTTATACATATAGGGAGGGTGCAGAGAAGACAGAGCCAGGCTCTTCTAATGGTGTCCAGGGACAGGACCAGAGGAAATGGGCACAAACTGAAACAGGAGGTTCCCTCCAAACACCAGGAAGCACTTTCTCACTGAGAGGGTGACTGAGCACTGGCCCGGGCTGCCCAGGAATCTCCATCTTGTGGAGTCTCTGTCCTTGCAGATACTCAGAGACCATTTGACTATGGGCCTGGCCAACCAGGCTGTAGATGACCTTTTTTGACCAGAGGCTTGGACCAGATGCTTCTGGAGGTCCTTTCCAAATTCAGCAATTCTGTGGTTCAAAACAGAACATCAAACAGTGGAAAAAAAGAAGGATAAAACAGGACAAGGAAGATAGAGTGAGGTTAATTACTGATGCAGAACAGAAGAGAGGGATGAAACTGCCAGGATGGAGCATCAGTTAGTGTTCCTTTTCTTGTGGCCCCATTTGAAACCAGTATCTTAGGACTTACTGAGATACAATGATGCAGTTTTAAGTGGTTGCAAAGTGGAAAATTACAATAATATCACAATTTGGCAGGCTTCTTACCTGGTACTGGACTTCTCAGGATGGTTGTCATGGGTTGCAGTCAACCTGTGCCAAGCCATCCCATCCTCCTGTAACACCAAGCCAGTGAAACCTGGAAGTGCTGGAAGAGATGTCTGGGATCAGTGCTGTCACTGCACTTCATCACTCTGGTACAGAGGCTGCCTTTAGATGTGCAGAAGCAATGGCAGGGTGATCCAAGAGACATGACTGCTCCTAAGCAAGCATTTTCTGTGGTTTTCCCTCTCCCTTGGAGTCTGAATCCCAGCAACTGGAACAAGCATGAGCTTGCAGTACTACACTGGTTGATCAGAAGCAGATGTCACATCAAACACATGGAGTGCGGGGTGGACATTCCTGGCAGCCCTCACTGGTGGTGTTCATCTAGATTGTCCTATTCTCCACTGACAGTTTTGCTAATTGCGATATGCTGGGATGTGATAGTCACAGCTGGCATGATGTCTGCTGGCAGGTCTGAGCCCAGTTTCTTTGTTTGGGTTGGATTGCCTCTGTATTACTAAAACTAGTGGTGTCATTGCAAGGGTTTATCTGGTGCTGTTGGCTTATCTGAAAGCCATACAGACCTGTTCCCTTCCTCTTGGTGTAGCTCGAGGCTGGCTGTGCAGTGAAGACCATGCCCACAGGTGGGGGGCCATGGCTGCTGTATTCAGCACCTCTTGGGCTGCGCCTGCGAAGCGCCAGTGCTCACCATGGACCATGGTCAGGGTTTCAGTGCTGTGGCAGCACTGACTGCCCTGAGACACAATCTGACTGAAAGGTGCAGGCAGACAAGACCCTCCAATGGGTTGTTTCCATGTCTGGGGCAGGCTTTGCCTACACTCACAGGAAGAGAGCAGCTTGAGCCATACTGGGTCTGGTGAAGGAAAATCATCCCAAATTGTAAAAATGTACAATACAAATATAAAGTCTTCATAATTTTAAAAATTATTCCTACTAACTATTCACACAAAAACCACACAGAGACCAAATTAAATGAACTTTACTGCCTTTGCAAAGTCAAGCTCACAAGTGTATGCCAGAACTAAGGTGAACTGTACATGCCATACAGACTTCTTAAGTACACATACTGTGGGAATTTGTTGCAGTTTCTCAGTGTGTAGCACTTGTTGTACATAGTGGACTTGGTAATAGAAAGGACTGTAGCCCTCTTTCACATTTAGTTGAGGCTTTTCTGGCTAGCTGTCTCCATTCCTGCTATAGACACTGTAGATGACTCCTGCTGAGGTTTGAAATGTCATCTAATGGGAAATGAGATGTGTTCCAGCAAATGCTTAGTAGCCTTTGGTGTTTTTCTTCAAATGTGGAATATAATGGACATAAATGATACCAAAAAATCAAGAATAAGCAGACCAAAGAGCTTCCTGGCTTGTTACCCTCTATGCGGCAGTGACAGATCCTGCAGGCAGAGCAAAAGGAGATGACAAGAAAGTGCTGTTGTTTCACAGAAATGTTTGCAGACTGCAACTATTTGTGGTCCAAAGACTTCCTGACCAGAAATAACACCTTCATTTTTAATAGTGCCAAATTTTTCTTCCAGGAATTTGGCTGATTTGCTTTCTGAACTGCGCAAACTATGGCAACCTCCCACAAACTGCTGTGAAACTTCAGCATTGTGTGAGAAACCCTCCCCTTCCTTCCCTGGTAGCATCTGCCACTTGCTTGGGGTTGCAAACACCCTCAGACAATGTTCTCTGCTCCTTTTCTTCATCCTGCTCAAGACTTCATGCACACAGTTCCCACTCCCCGCTCCCTCCTCCCCCTCACCCCAGTTATTTATTTTCAGGGCTAACAGCTACTTTTTTTTTTAACATATTTTCACATTTATATTTGCCTTGAAATGGGGCCCCAGAACTGTTCAATAAAACTGTTGCAATACCTTGTTCAGGTTTTATCTCTGCACATTGGAAGCTACAATTGGGTTTGCTAATGGGTTTGACTTAAACTACTCTGTCTTTTATCTGCAATTTCACCTGCCATTTTATTGTCCAGTTTCTGTGTATTCTGAAACCCTTCTGCAACTGCTGAAGTAACTTTTATTATTTTGGACAGCTGCATATTGTTGACTGGCTTTACCCAATATCCCAGAAGGTCTATTACTCACCTTCGTCTGCGGGTTTTGTAGGCGCTGGCTGCTCAGAGGAGCCGCAGCATATGTCAGTGTAGGACACCAGCTGGGACTGCCCTTCCCTGTGGATAATGCTGGCGTATTCCTGGGTTTTGCCAATTGCTTGCTCACATGAAAATACTCTCTCTTAGTCCGTGGCAGCTATTTCACAAGCTGCTGTTGAAGGATTTCCCCAATGCCTTTTGAAAATCGAATTGACTGTATCTTTTGGATTTTGCTTGCAGTTAACACCAGTTTGTTGATGGTTTCAAAGGAATCTTACAGATATGAGTCATTACTGCTGATACTAACTGTGATGAATGTACCTTATTTATTCACATATCCACACGACTAGTCCTTTCCAATAGTTACATGACCCAACCGTGGAGTGGGGAGAAAAGATGGATCCTCAGATAGTAAAAGTTTGGAGTGCTTTTCCTGTTTATATCTATATTCTTATTCAAAAATACTGCCCGTCTTCAACCGAAACCAACCCCTGGGAATCATGCAATTCATCTTCCAGCCACCAGGTAGAGGCAAAAGCCGTTGCAAAAGAGCCACCCTGGTGATAAAACCCTATTTCCAAAATAGCAGTCTGATTGACATCAAAAGAAAGCTTCTCACCAATCTGTCTTCATGGTTCTTAAAATTGGTCTGGCCAAATTCATATATAAAAATTAATTTTGAATCTCATTAGCTCTGAAGCCATCTACTTAATTAGAAAGCCATTGCAGTCAATTGGTATGAAGCACACTCTAATTATCCCTTTCTATGCAGTACATGAAAAATTAATCATGCTAGAGTTGCTCTACCTTTTAATTCAGTGAAAACAACATTTGAATAACTGTTTGATCTCAAAGAGTATCCAATGAAGTTCTTTAGAAGGAGGTGGTGGGGTTTTTGGGGTTTTTTGTTTGTTTGTTTGTTTGTTTTTTGGTTTTGCTTTGTTTTGTTTTTCTTTGTAGGAAAATGTAATAATTTGCCTGTAGAATGTTTTTTAAATCACTGATTTTTCAAGTCTGGTCTTAAAAAAAGAGTCATTAAAAAAGGGGACAAATCTTGGCACCAAAATTCAAAGGCATTAAACCTTAGATATCCACAACAGTAAATATATTCTATTCATGATCTTTTCATGAGTTTTTATCAGTTTTACTTACATGGAGCAGAAACATAAGCAAATGTAAGTTAATGGAAAAATGGGGACAAAGATTTATAGATCATTTATTCTCTGTACAGAAGTAGCATCAATCCTGAACTTTCAAAGACATAAATATTTTCTGTACCTTATATATCAGCTGTACTTATTATCATTCATGCTGCAGCTGCTCACTGAAGACCCTTGTGAGGATCAGGACCCCATTATACCACAGACCATGCACATAAAAACCTGAATGAGAGCACTGATAATACATGTCTGTCTTGTCAGAGCAAGGCTGGCCCTGTCCCCCATAATTACAGCATAAATAACTGCTCATTCACCAGTGGAAAAAAACCAAAAACAAAGCAAATCAAAAACTCAAACCACATCCCCCCTTGGAACCCAAGGGTGTAAATGATGGGCCCAGTGCCACATCTGAAGGGTGCTGTGGACACCCAGGGATGGGGATGTGGGATGTTACCACAACAGCCACGTGCTGCTGCAGGGGGACCCTGCATGGCCACACAAGACCATCTCTGCCATCCCAGTGCACTGGGCAGCACTGGGAGGTGAATGTGGCTCAGCACACACTGGTGGTACTCAACAGGGTGACACTGCTATTGAAAAGCAGCCTCTGGGTTTCTTTTAATGCTATTTCCCTGCCACCGTAGAAGCCTGAGAGCCTGGGATCTGGTTACCCCTCTGGATCCTGGTGTTTAGTCCAAAGCCCCAGGGCTTAAGATGCACCTTATTCCATTAGCTGGTGATGGCTCTGACCATACCTGGCAGGGTGAGGCCAGCCAACCAGTCAGTCTTTCCAGTGTCCTCACTGTGAGGTGTGTGCACCAGTGATGTATTGTGTGGAAGCTTTTTCGTAATCTGAAATCTATACAAGAAAAGCAGAAACTTCTTTTTTCTCTGATTCCTTAGTGGGAACAGACCAGAGAAGGGCGGGATGATCCAACACTTACAGGCTTTGGCAAAAGAAGATACAGTCTATATCTGTCTTTAAAGATGAAGGAGAGGGGTGAACACATGATGATGAGGAGGAGGACAAGGAGGAGAAGAGCTGCTGGGGAGTAGGAGCCATTTTTGGGACAGCCTGGGAGGCAGAGGAGAGTGATCAAGGTCCGTGACAGCCGAGGAGTGAGGTGAAGCAGTGGGAGCCTGTAAAGCTGGTCTTGACACCCAGGGAATTTGAGCAATGATGCTTGTGAGGGGTGGGGTCCTGGAGGAAAGATGGTAGAATAATAACAGTATACAGGAAAGGAAGCCTGGAGGAAAGACCTAATTTTTTTTTTTTTTTTTTTTTTTTAGATTTTCTGAAACTTTGAAATCTTAGCCTATTGGTTAGAAGGATTGATTGTTTACATAAAATCCTTTAGACATAAATCATAGACCAATTTTGTGACTAAGTCCAGATCCAGCAATCCCAAAAGTCCTCTCAAAATAGGAATTTAGAATGCAAGAGGGTTCTTTCTGAACCTAAGGACTCAGTGGGAGTGTCTCCTGACAGTTTTGTCTTACTCTGTCCTTTATGCAGCAAATAACCAAGTGTACCTTGCCACTGAACTGGTTAAATCACTGTTGCATTTACTATCAAACTTTTTAAAATTGATGTTTTATATCAATAAAAATATTGATACCTCTTTGTTTCAAGGGAAGTGCATTATTCCATCTTCAACAATGTGTGCCCAAGTTCTTCACTGTACTTAAAAATAAAGTGCATGTTTTCACATTACAAGCCTGTATTGCCTGCCTGTCCAAAAATCAGCATGGATTTTATTTCTGTGCCCACTTTGCTCTAAAAACAGGTGGTGTTGAAGCTGTCAGAGGGATGGAGGAGGAAAGCTGGAAGGAGCTGGGTGCTCCTCCCTTGGTACACACATTAAAAAGAACAAATATTTGTCATTAACTTGTGACTCTTCCAGCCTGAGTATGAGGAAGATTTATACTACTCAAAGAACAGTATCATTAAGTGCTACTAATCCCCCAAACTTTCACTGCAGTAGGATCATGTTAGTTTAAGGGAGAGATGCAGCATGTCAGAATCTGTTCCCACAGGTACCTCATGAAGTAAGTCGCAAAGCATTTGATTTGACTTGCAAGAAGAATTGAAGGAACCCAAATCTCTGGGATCTAAACACAGCTTGCTCTGCTGCCTAAGGAAAGCACTGTGCTCTGCTAGCTACATCCTGGCTCCTTCAGCATCAGGAGAGCAGACACAGGCTTCAAAAATCTGTCCCTAATCCCCCTGCTGCCTCTGTGTGAGTGTGTAGGTTTGTCTGCTTCAGGGCATCTCCAAATCAGGATAGAGGAGGGAACCTGCAGTCCCACCTTCAAAATTACAGCACTGGATGAAGCCAACAACCACTTCATGGAATCAAAACTCTGCTGCAGAATATGCCGATGGGAGATATGAGCACCATGGATTTGACCAGTGCTGTTAGGCAGAAGAAACACTGGAGGGAGAGCAGGGATGGCTGAATACAATGTTTGGTCAGCCTGTGACAATATTTAACCACTCTCCATAAGCTTCAAGAATCTGTGCTTTCCTTACTCCTTTTTGTAAGAAAAGGCAGGGTAAGAGGAAGGATAATTTTCCTGTTTTGTTTCTGATGGGAGGTTATGTGTAGGCCATTCCATGACCACTGGCAGTAAATATGAGCTGAGTCCCTGAGAAGCTGTTTTTGCCCAGTTTTGTGCTGCTCATGAGGCTCAGTGCTGGAGAAACCCAGCCAGGTGGCTCAGTGACTTCCTTATGGTGACAGCCCTGTGCAGTAAGCAGGTAAAGCTGAAGCTCCTGAAGTCCAAAATTGTTCTCAAGTTGCTGCCTGTGCCCACAATCTCCAAACAGCAGAGAGACAACTTCTTCCAGGGCAGATATGGGAATGGCAAAAAACTTCTGGCAGCAGCTGCAGGCAGGACAGAGGTGTGCAACTGATGTCAGGTGCCTGAAAAAGCTGTCTGCAAAACTTGCACACTCTATTTCTTCTTTTTTTTTTTCCCCTGCAGATGGATTTCTCTTGCACTCTATGGGATTCAGAAAGCAGCACTGAGATTTCTCTTTCAGTGGAAAGGCTTCCTGTGGGGAAGGCAAGGTAGCTGTGCCAGTTGAGCAGGTAAATGAGGACAGATCTAGAGGATAATCTTCTGAAGGGCTCTCACTTTTCCAAGAGGGCATGACCCAAGTCCCTGACATCCTGCTTTCAGACCTTTCAAACCCTGCTGAGGTGACTCAGGCAGTTTCTTCCCTAAAATACACAAAGAGAGTAAATGGAAGCCTGGAAGGGCTTTTGACTGTCCCTGTGAGTTTCAGGTCTGTGGAGAGGACATGTCTATGCCAGCCTGAGCTGAATGAGTTTCATCCTGAGCTGAATCAGATGTTGTTCAACATCTCTCAGCCCAGCAGCTTATCATGGCAAACAGTTAATAGCTTACACACAGCTGCTGGTGGGAAGGTCAGGAATGTGACGTCCTGGGGGATACACAGCCACCAGACACTGCTGGATGGATGCTTCATGGATCTGTGCTCCCCCTCAGCCACATCTTGCCTACTATAGCCTTGCCTAATTTCAGATACTGTTCCTCAAGGAAGGCTCCTTCCATTGTAAAATGAGAGAAGTGTGCACTCCTGGGGCATAGGTCACCTCCTTCTAGTGCATGTCAGTTGGCTCACAGAATGAAAATTGCTCTTAACTCCAATGATGAGAGATACCAGCACATCAGGTACATGTCATCCAGGCAGATAGGAGTAAAGCAAAATTATGTTCCTTCATCCATGCTGAGTTTTTGCAGCTGACAGTGTGTGTGGGGACTACAACTCCTCCCTCAGCAGTACTGTAAAAACTTACCTCCTCCATGCTGTGGCATGATGAGCAATCCTTTGAGGCCTCTGCACCTGTAGGTTGTGGTTGGGGGGGCTTTGAAATGGATAACCCCTTCATTTCTTCAAGTTTAGTCTACTTCTGGAGGCAGGAGCTCAGAGGGAGAGGAGCTGGTACCTCCTTGCCTGTTAGGGAAGAGCTAGCCAAAGCCACATGCAGTGAGGAGCAGAAGAAAGAGGGGGACGCTTGAGCAAAGTGCTGGCGAGGGGAGGGTAGCAGAGCCAGGAACAAGACCCTGCCTGCAGAGCCCCTGGCACCTGGCAGCATCCCTTGGCACTCCTCCTTACCTTGGCATCCTGCCAGCCTGTCCTGGGCCTGGGATCAATCTCTCTGGGAGAGAAGCTGTTTTCTTTGGTGTTGAGACTTGCTCTCCTTTTAATTATTTTAACATTGCTAAAATAAAAATAAAACATTTGCGATGAAACCTTTCAGGTTTATTTCAGCCCTGACACAAGTTGGCTGAGTTTCAATTAACTGATTTATACCAAATATACTTCTCTGCCATGCCCACAGCTTACATTTATCTATGGGAATGAAAATAACTGTCAGGAGCAGGTTTAAGCCAGCTTATAAGGAGATGCTGGAAGGAGCTGTGTGTGTGTTGCCTTTCAGGCTTAAGGCTTTGGACTGGATTGCTGGAGAGTGTGTTTGCTGTGTCCAAGGCCTCTTCCCCTCTGGCTGTCTCAGTGACTCAGCTTGTCACTATATCACGGGGCTGTTTCAGCTCAGGGCTCAAAACCCAGATGATATCACATTCATTCCTGCAAGGACAAGGTGGTTCCATCTTCAGCTGTGTGACTCAGCACCCTGGTGGAAGTGTCTTGGCTGGCTGACTTGAAGGACAGAACTAAATCTTCAATGATGGAAAAGGACTTTTTGCACCTTGCTAAAAATAATTAAAATTCTTAGTGAATTCTCACTTAATTATAGCCTGAGAATCCAGCTAGGATCTTTCACTGGAGCTTATTGAGCACAGCAACGGGGCCTCTAGTAAGACACACAGGATATAACACATGATATGGTTTAGTCTGTGCATGTCCACAGCTGAAATCTCGATTGTGAGGGCTCACTGACAAAGCCAGGGAGATACCAGCACAGGAGAAGAGCAGCCCTGCACAGTGAAATGCAACCCGACATGTTGTGCCATGAAATCCCACAAGTGAGCAGAGATGTCAGCTTAACCACATGTCTTCCAATAAATTTTTTATAGCACCCAGTCAAACCTTGTCCCTTGCTGACTCCAGGGGACAGAGAAGACTGTTTGATAAGGCTGTTTCCTCTTCTGGGTCATCATCTGACAAATGCAGGAATGTGACATAACCACAAAATGGAGAGGACACCATTTTCAGGGCTGAAAAGAGTTTTGCTGTAAAACTGCTTTCAAGGACAGACAAAAGACCTTTTATGAAGGTTGATAACAGCAACAACAGATGCTGGTAGTACTGCTAGTACTTGGATTGTCAGACTCAGTTAAGGTACCTGTTTTGAAACTAGAATGAGAAGCAGAGGTTGGATTTTCATCTATTGCAGGCACTTATCTGTGGTAAGGAGACATGTGAGATATTTAAATAATAGTACTATGGTGTCTGATTTCCAAGGAGTTCTCACCCTTGGCTGCCTCCTAAACTGATCTGTTGTCCAAAAATATTAGAAAGCAAAAATACACTTGGTGGGGATCCTGAAAGAGATGGCACTCACTGAGGAATGGATTTCTGCTCCAAGTGACACACACTTCCCCACTAAATGTTTATGTTATAAAAACAGTTTCTAGGGTAATGGTCTGTTATCCTTTACTTCAGAAATGCTTGCTTCTTCCTACATGTATTTTACTTGACTTCTTTTTTTCCAAATAGCTTCCCAGACTCAGCAGTGGAGTAAAAATGTGTGCCCCAGGTTAGGAATAGGAGTAATGGCAGGGTTAGGGGTCATGTGTTGGGAAGAAGTTGGCTGCAGTCAGCATTTCCTCTGCTGCTAGCAGATTAGAGTCTTGTTTCCCACACAGCCGACCAGATGGAAGAAATCAGGGTGCTTTTTTTCCCCCTGAGTTATATACTGAGTGAACAAGCAGTGGCTCCCTGCTCTCGCATTTCCTAAGACAGTTTGATAGAGACAAACAGGAATAACATCAGTACAAAGTTGTTCAGCCCTGAATAGGCACAGATGCTTTGGCATTCTTTGTTCCTAGAAGCAAAATTGCTGATATTGGGGTTGTCTCCACATTTTTCCCAGCCACTTTCAGATCTGTTGCCTGCTTAGGCTTTGACAGTTGTGTAGCTGGGTGTCAAAGTTACCCAGAGACAGGTTAAACTCCAGAGAAAACATGAATAATTTTACCAAAATAGTAAATTAGAAACAAAACAAACAAAAACAAAAGTAAAAGAAACAGAAAAAAAACAGAACTGAAACAAAATAAAAAGAGGAAAAATTTCCAAAATCTGACTATTTCTTTCTGAACAGTCTGAACTCACTATTCTTTCAAGTGAATAGGGTAACTAGGGCATGACTTCCTGTTCTACCTTTGCCTAGGGAAGGTGTCTTGCCTGGACCAGCAGGTGTGGGCTGTTTCTGAGGATGCTGCAAGCCCCACAGCAGCTGGCAGATTTCTTCCTGTGGTTTCTTTGTATCTAGTGTAACTTTCACATAAAGCGGAGAACTACAGTTGCTTGCAAACTTGCATCTATTTAGTCCTTTGTTATGAAAATCCTCCTTGCCATCTATGCACTTCTAATCCCTTTAAAATATGGCTGAGCTTTTGGTTGCCGCGATACCCTCCCTTTGGCACAGAGCACCTCCTGCTCACCCTTCACGGCACGGAGCACTGAGCTCTCTGCTGCTGCCCTTCGGGGGTGTTCAGTGTTCTGCCCTGTTCAATGTCCTGCCCTGCTCGGTGTCCTGCTCTGCCCTGTGTCTTGTCCTGTTCAATGTCCTGCCCTGTTCAGTGTCCCGCTCTGCTCGGTGTCCCGCTCTGCTCGGTGTCCTGCTCTGCCCTGTGTCCTGCCCTGCTCGGTGTCCTGCCCTGCCCTGTGTCCTGCCCTGTTCGCTGTCCTGCCCTGCAGCAGCAAGGTATCGCAAAACGTGATCCATTAGCCAAGCTAGGGAAGACGCTGGCTCTGAAAGAGAAGGTGCATGCAATCCTGAGCTCTATCTTTTCCATTTAAAGACACTTAAAATTGCCAGGAAGAGCACTTCAGGCATATATTCAGGGAAATGACAGAATCAGGGGTTTATAAGAACTTTTGTCCGCTCGTATTTAAAACCTGGGAAGAGGCGTGATGCGAAGAGGCGCGAGATGCTTGCTGTGAGCTATAAAGGCTTCTTTGTGCTGAATCACCCGGGCTAAAAAGAGCTCGGGCTCTCTCCTGCGAAGTGCCAGTGACTGCTGGCGGACCCCACTGAGACAGCTTTTATTAGCCAAGATCAGCTGCAGCGTGAGGTGTCTCGGTCCTTTCACTACAAAACAAACTGCAAAAGGCACTGAGAGATGAATTCCGATTTTCTTCTTTTGTTCTACCATGGAGTTTTCCACTTAAATTGTTTGGCTCTAACTCAGGGCAGAGTGCAAGTCAGGAACACTATGGGAGCAGCATAGACTTAATGTGAGTACATGTGGATGTAGCATTTGCAGGGTGTTTGTGGAAGAGATGGGAGGATCCTACACCTCTGAAGTCAATACTCAGATGTGACTTTTTACTACCTTGATGACAGGAGATATTAGCTGTGAGATATATGGTCATCCCAAAAAGGTATCCTCCCAACAAAGCAATCATCTTCCTCTCAACATGCTCAGGCAGCCCTTACACTTTGCTATGACTTAGTCATGCCTTAGAAAGCTTTGTGCAAGGGCAGGTTTAATTGGGATGGAGCAGTTCAATAGCCTGTTTCCATCTGTGACTGCAAGACCAGGATTCCTTGAAACCCTTGAAATCTATGACAATCCAAATAAACCAAAAGCCTACAAAAAACCCAACCCAAACAAACAAACAAACAAACAAGCAGAGCAAATTTCAATACCTTCACATTTCCTTCACTTTAGTGAAATTTAATGTGGCGAACTTATGTTCCCTCCTTTTTTGTTTTTTTTCTTCCAGACAGTCTCAGGCAGAGATTGAACACTGGGTGCTTGTATCAACTGCAGTCATAGCTCTCCCATCTGGAGTATGATTTTCAGAGGCAGGCAATGCATATACCGGAATGTGTTGAGTCCATGGGACAGATTAGGTCAGAAGCATCACTTGGTTTATTTGAAAAGTTGTGCTGGACATTTTTCTGAGCCTTGGCAAATATGGATGTGCTTTGTATAAAGAATGGTCTCCACGCCTGATTAGGAGGAGGTTTAATGGCCCATAATGGGAGCTGTGCCCAGAAGATAACAAGAGTTTTCCTGGCCCAGGGATGGACAAATGATTGATGAGCAGCCACAGCGTAGCAAACTGAACATAAATCCCTGTAGGAGGGCGAGTTCCTTTGAACATGAGGGATGATGCCCTCATGTCTGCATTACTTTTCCTGTGTTGAACTGGTGACCTGTGCTGGCTCTGGATGTGCCTTTTGAACCTTTTCTGGTAGCAACGACACTGCTACCATCCTGCTCCACCCCTGGGAGTTACCAGGATTCACTCCCTGCCCTGGGTTTCCTGTCTCCCAAACAGCAGCACACTGTGTGTGCTGTCATATTGTTGAGCTCCTCAGAGAGTTCCCACCAGCATCTGTCACATCTTGCAGCATTCACTTTCAGTCTCCTGACTTTGGTCCCTTCTGGTTCCTCACACCCACCCATTGCCATTCCTTTCTCATTCCTACCAATCTTCCCATTTCTTTACTATTAGACTATTCTTCTTTTATTAGAAGACAGTTAAATCTGTAAGGATTGTTTTTCTGAATGAATTCCTGGTGGTTTTTTTTTTTTTGTTTTGTTTTTTTTTTTTTTTCGGGGATGGAATTAGCAGTACGGACATTAAAAGGCAGGAAATGGTGTATCTTTTTTTTTTAAATCAACTGCTTCAAGGGAGAAAATGAGGAATGTTTTTGAGAACAGCTTTCCATAATATGAGAAAGCAAAAGCTCCATTCCTCATTCTCACATCATCTGTGTTTATTAACCCTAACTATTTCAGAAACAAAACATCTCTTACAGCTTTCATGTTAGCCAGGGTAACAGAATCCACATAACCATCAAAGCAAGTGCAGGAGCCACAGAGAAAACTGAGGTTATAAACTTTCTTTTATGCTTAGTCCTAATCTTCATAGGCCTAAGAAAACTGCCTGAAACTTTTTACAGTTCATGTGTAGTCCAAGTCAGACTTTACATTAGTGCATGGAAACAATCTGGACCAGCCCTTTGGTGCATCCAATCCCAAATCTTGTTTCCAGCTGTGGCTGTGACAAAATAGGCAATAAAGACTGTAGAAATAGGACAGACACATACAGTTGCTTTCTTTCTGTATTCTCTCAGCCTACAATATTTTTTAGCATAGTTTATAAGTGTTTAACAATACTTAAAGATTTTTTTCCCAGTAGTTTGTCCTTGAGCCAATTCTAGCATCTTCAACAGCCATTGGCAAAGGCTGTATTGGCGGACTTGCATGAAGGGCTGCTCCTCTTAATTCAAACCTCATCCTCTCATAATTTCTTTTGATGTTTATGAGTTATTCTACTTGGTTCTGCCAACAGCCATATTCATCTGGCACCTGAGTCCAATTAATGGTCTTTGAATAACCAGTCAGTAATTATTAGATAATAACCTGATAATTAAAAAAAAAGTTATCTTCCAATATCCTGGAGAAGCATGACCATAGGGTTATGCTCTACCTTTATTAACCTGATTTGGGTCTTCCGGATACCTTAGTGTCAGCTCTGATTTGAAAATGCACTGTGGGTGTGACTCTGGAAAGGGGTATCAAAATGGAAATCAGTAAAAGCAACAAAAATTATTTCCTTGGAAATAAATACTTCAGATCAGCTTGTTATAATCTGGGATTTTTTTCCCCAAATACTGATTTTCCCAATTATGCTAAGCTTGTATTTCTTTAGAGATGCTAGAAACATTTTTAGCTTTGATTTCTGTTGTATGCCTTATCCGAAGTCTTAACTTGTTTCTCTGGCAGACAGTGACCAGCATGTCACATGCATTTCCCACTCCAGTGAATGTATTATGATGTCCATGTCAAGCAGGTAAGTGTTTCACTGGAGTGTATTTATCAACAGTTCTTTAAGGGGAAGATCTTTATATTTCTGGGGTTTTCAGATGCTACATCTCATTCCCTGTTTGTTTCCTATAAACTTCTCAGAGTCCAAGGAAAGATGTTTCTAGCATTAGCAACTGTTAATTCAGATCCACAGAAATTCTGAATGTGCAAAAAACACTTCTTCAGCAGAAGAATCTCACATTGTTCAGTCAAAACTCTTCCTGCTTGGAAGGCAGGAATGATGGGTGCCAGGCAGAGCACACCCCAAGCAGAGTGAGGCAAGGACAGGTTGCAGGCTCAGCTCTGCCTGGGACAAAATCATTGGAAAGGCTTGAGAAAAAAAGAAGTTTATGTTGCACTCATGTTTGGGGTGATGACACCCCATGAGGACTCACAGTGGCAGCCTGTGATATCCCTCCAATGCGGGGCTCCTCTGGTTTTTGACTGACCTTCTGTCAGGACCAGCTGTGCTCCATCTCTGCTGGAAAGGTGGTTGCTATCACCCCAGGTCTGGGGGGGAATATGGAGAAGGAGAAATGCAGGGCATGGGAGAACACTAGTGATAAGTCAGAAGCAAAGACACCCCGACAGCTGGGTACCATTGACTTCCAACAGGCTGGAAGTTACATTTTATTTAAACATTTAACAGAAAGCATGTAATTAGCACTAAGGTCATAACCCAGCAGCAAAATGACATGGATCATACTCAATGTAACACTTATTGTCAGAAAAACTCTGTACATAATCCCATGAGATACCATGCATGGAGTAAGCATGAAAGATTGCTCCCCAGGTGGTGGTCCCAGGAAACTCTCCAAATTCTGTCAGTAAGTGATTTTTATTATTCAGTTCCCATTCTTCATTTTCCTGTAAACTATTTGATCTGGATGTAAACTCTCAGGAAACACTATGATGGAATAAATTCTCAGGGCTATACAGAAGCCGTGCCAAACTCGACTCCAGGGATGGCAGGACTTGGGGCAACCATATGGCTGCCTGTCACCAGAGTGAAGGGTGCACAGGCCACACAACTCCACTGGGCAGGACTCTTTAGCGTCCCTTTGTGGGACACAAGTTGTGTCCAGGACAGGCACTCGTCTTCCACACTTACATTAGCTCATTTTCTCCATGCTTGACTAAAAACCTGTCTGTCCTGAGCAGGAGCAAGCCTCCATGCAGGAGGCCACTCAGTTCCTCTGTAGGCTGAACTCTGCTGTGAAAGACAGATGGACATTAGGCTCTTCTACGGAAGCAGGGTGGAAAATCAGACCTATAGCAGCTTGTTTTCTCTTTTAAATTGTACATGAAAACAAATAATTTAGTCCAGTTGTATCCTTGGTGTTAATATGAGGTTAGCATCAAGGCTGTATTACCTTTTCCATCTTCCTTTCCAAATTTCAATCTGCAGTTGATTTACATTTTTTAATTGGCAGAACACAGGTATAGCCCAGACATGCTTCTGGGACTGCAATAGGATCAGGCAGGGACAGTGGCTTGGTTCAAGTATCTTCAGTTTCAAAAAATTTTCTCATTTCTAGAGCTGAAAATATGTATTCTTTAAAAGCACAGATCCTGTGATGCAGAATGCATCTTCTGGAGCAAACCTCATTATCAGGAAACTGGGAAGTATGTCACACCTCAGATTACATAGTGGACAATCAATCCTCGAACTTTTAAACCACCTTCTATTGCCTTTGATATTAAGGCTCAGCCCAAGCTCATCACATTCAAACTAATTCCCATTTAACTGCTGTGGACGGTGTCCTGTACATTAACTTCCCAAATGCTTTCTGTGTCAGCCCTAGCTTATACCAGCCTCGGATAATCCCTTCTCTTTGCTGGCACAAACATCTGTACAATAGTAACAGAACCATCAGAGCAGCCATCAGAAGTAGGTTAAAACAAAGCTTGGAAGAAAGGAAAAAAATAAAAAAGGTTCGTTTTAACATGGATCAGTTCCTTAATCCCATGCTTCATAGTCTCAGGAGCGAATGAAAAAAAAACAAAAACAAACGGACAGTGAAGAGCAAATGATGCATAAAAGGACAACCTAAACTATAAATGAGTGGACATGATCAGTCTCATTCACTTGGCTTTAGACAACATAAAAAATCTTCTTTAAGCCTTCAAGTATTTTTGTAGCTTTAAATCACTGGTTCTCCCCTCTCTGAAACAATCTCCAAAAATGGAGAATGACAACAGCGGCAGAAGAAAATGGGACCAGTACTCTGAGTGTGAGTATGGAGTGAGCAGCTCCCATCTGAGTGCCCAGCCTCATTCCTGGCTCCCTGAGCACCCAGGAGACCTGGACGCCAATACATCATTTTATTTTCCTGATTTCTTGCAGCCTGTGGAGACTAAAGTGGGACTCTGCTCTGCACAAAAAAATGAGTTTAGAGGCTGTGCCAGGTAATCCTGGAAGATGTGTGTCCTGGCTCAAACACACTGCTTGGACTGGAGCAGGTTCATTCCACTCTGAATTCCTGCCCTCAAGAGGACTCCCCAAGGGGATGAATTCTGACCTCCAGCTCAGAGGGACAGAAGAAGAAAGCTCCAGCAATGCCATCCAGCCCTCCACTCCCAACAGTCCCCCTGAGGCAGCATCCACTGCCTGGATTTCTTGTGGCAGAGGCATCAAGGATGGTGGTTCTAGGCCCACTGCAGGTAGGTGTTAATCTTTGGTATCTGATTTTGGCTATTTGATTGGAAACAAAAGGAAATACTAAGCTTTCACCTTCGAAGTGTCCTGGCTGAGAGGCTCAGGTTACCAATGCTACTGATACTGAATACAGGTGCTTCTGCTTGGAGCTGCTCCTTGTAGGTGCCGGCACCCAGGGAGCTGGGTTTTGTTCTTTCTGAGAGCTATCAGCAGAGATTCCTGCTGGCATTGGGCTAGGAAACACAGCTGTGTGGTATCGCTGAGCAGAGTGTGGGAGGAAAGCCCCTTTTCAAGTGTGGAGTGCTCACACCAGAAGCAGGGGTGTGGGAGCAGCCCATAAACAAATTAACCTTCACTCTTGCACAGAGACCACACGGAAGTCCAGGCTGCTCTGAGAAGGCTCCAGGCTGTTTCTGAGCAGGGCTATGCAGTCCTTTCCTCTGACCAACTGGAAAATGCCTGCAATGTGAATCTTCTGGAGCTGCAGAGTCCTGCAGCTGCAAAAGCAACATAAATTTGTCAAAGGTCCCAATCACTCTCAAAGTGTAAAGAAACAGGATAGAGATAAACGCAGGGGAAAGATAGAAATGAACTGCATGGCTGCTATGTTGGGATATGAATTTACCTTTTAATTAAAAACAAGGTCTTCAAGCTTAGGGAGAATCTGCACTTACTCCCATCCTATTTCTTTGCTGCTCCTTTTATTTACAGAGTAAGTTGCAGAAAGCTGTTGTTATTCTAGACATGAATATTTTTTATTTGAATGTTACTGCCTACCAGAAACCTGGATATTTAAATTATTTTTTTAATGTTGGCTAATTTAGAGTTTTGAGTAGAAGTTTCAACTTCACATCAGTTCTACACAGGCCCTTCTGCTATCCAGCACTCTGGGCAATATAAACCTGTAACCAAGACATTCTTCCCTTAATCTCTATGGCTTTATCACAATTTTATCATTGCTCACCTTACTGTGGACTTTGAAAAGATATGGGGATTATCTGAAGTAGTTTAAAACTATTTAAACTTTTAAATATCTGTGATGCAGGCAAGTGTCCCTATATATCCACCCAGCCCCCACTTTTGCTTTTGCTTTCTAACTGCTGAATGAATTAGGGAGGGAAGGGCCAGCAGAGCTTTGTCCCACCCCTCAAAATGGACTAACCACCTCTGCTCCCACACCAGATGCCTTCCCAAATCCTCAGTCCCTGCCCAAAATATGTGCTGTTTGTCCTGCACCACCCTATGGCCCACAGGAGAGGGGACCCCCATGGGCACCACCTCATCTAGCCCACACTTAGGTGGAAGGGAGCACCCAGGCAGCATCAAGACAGGAGAAGTCTCTGAAAAGCAGCAGAATTAGCAATGTCTTGCATGCCAAAGCAAGTCCTAAGGCAGGCAAAGCAGCAGCCAGGAAAGTTAGAGACCCCATTCCCAACATCCCACCTTGTCCATCCCTCCACCTCAGCACAAGGTGGGAGGCAGTGGGCAGCTCCAGCGCCAGCACCCTCATCCTGCTCCATGGCTCATCCATCAGGAGCAAGGAGGAGGATTAGTGCTTGATATCAACGTGGGCATCTGCCTGCCTGCCAGGCTTGCTCTTTAAAACAGGCTGTCAAGCACAGATAGCTGTTGAATCAATATGTGCCTGGTAGCTGTTCATGCCACTTCTGCCAGCACAGGGTGGGCTGAGCCACTGCACACCAGGAGGGATTCAGGCTCTGTGAGAGAAGATGCAGCGCTGACTCTTCAGTACCCACATCAGATGACTGTGAGAAAGCAGTCAAACAGGAAGACTTCAGTGATGGTGTCTCTGCATTGCCGCTGCCAGTCCCCCTTCCCAGCGCCAAACATGAATGTTTGTTAAGCACAGAGGAAACTGGATATAGTATGGTTGGTCAGTTCTTTGAATGAGATGTGAAAGCAGGGGCCTCCACTACTAGCCTCGACAAATTCTTTCCACATCCTGAGCAGACTATGAAAATCAGCTGACATCCAGATCACTATCTCCTCTTCCTCTGGGCAGCTTCTCATGCCCATCCCCAGGCTGCAAATTGCTGTGGATAATAGCTGTGACCATTCATCCAGACCATGGCTGCCTACCTGTGCTTGCGTGGAGGGCCCGGTGCCCGATGGTCCCATTGCAGAGGGGATGTCCAGCTATTTGGAGCTCGTGTACTTGGTGACAGCCTTGGTGCCCTCTGAGACCGCGTGCTTGGCCAGCTCTCCCGGGAGCAGCAGGCGCACGGCTGTCTGGATCTCTCGGGATGTGATGGTAGAACGCTTGTTGTAGTGTGCCAGGCGGGAGGCTTCTCCAGCAATGCGCTCAAAGATGTCATTGACGAAGGAGTTCATGATGCCCATGGCCTTGGAGGAGATGCCAGTGTCAGGATGGACCTGCTTCAGCACCTTGTAGACATAGATGGAGTAGCTCTCCTTCCTGCTTTTGTGACGCTTTTTATCACCCTTCTTCTGGGTCTTTGTCACGGCTTTCTTGGAGCCCTTTTTGGGGGCTGAGGTTGACTTCGCTGGCTCTGGCATCCTGAGAGCTCTTTTGCTGTGTCTTGGAGCTGCTTGGAGAGAACATCAAAAAAATCTAATTCTTTTTTGACCTTCTACAGAATAATTGTACAGCAAGATAAGAGGGTCTGAGTTGGAGGCAAGCAACAGCTCAGAATTTGAGACAAATACCCCATGACCCTGCACAAGCATTTTTGAACTGCCAGCAAAAATTTCCCTGGTTTGTGTATGGCTTTTTGTTGTTTTCTGTTTAAATACCTACAACACTGCCCTTGTCAGCATCTCTGAACACAAGCCTAATTGGCATCTACTTAGTAAATGTGAGAAGGAGCCTGAACATCTTTCTGAGAAGAACACTGCAGTTCCAAAGAAAATACTAACTGCAGCATGGATTAAATAAAATCTTGCTGGAATGTACCCAAGACTGTTGCAAGGTATCACTGCAGGCACCTTTACATGAGACTGGTCAAAATTATTTTATCTGGTTTACAATCTCCAATGAACCCTTTTTTATTTGCATGTACATAGAAGTTTATTTTGAGGGTGCTTGCATTTCTGTGGCTATTGTTTGACATCATGCTTTCCAGAGAAATATAAAAAAAAATATAGTTTTATGGTGGCTAGCTGAACTACAGGAATATATCAGTATTCATATTTGCTTTCAAAAAATACCAGAGAGTAGAAAAGCTTAGAGGAAGAGGCAGGATTCACCTGGCTGAGAAACAGAAATGTGGATGAGAGTCAAAAAGCAAAGTGGTTTTGGGCTACATGTTGATGGAAAAAATTGTTTCCTGCTATTTGATGCTTTTTGCTTTCGAGGGAGCAAGCCTTTGCTAGACAGTTTACACCAAAGATGCCTGAACCTCCCTCTGAGTTTTTCTTCATTAGGTCACAATGTGCAGAGCCATGATCTTCAGCTGACTGCTGTCATCTGGAATGCAGTAACAAAAAGCAAGTATATAAACCCATCAAAAAGCTCTGCGCCTCCCTTACACTAAAAATTTACATGTACTTTACTTCATGGGCCAATGGTAATAACTGTGTTGCAACCTGCTAAATGGTTTTGTTTCAGAGAACACTTCAAATGCTCCCTTGAAAGACAAAGCTCCTCCAGGTTTTACTAGAGGACATGCTTACAGCATCACCCCAGGGCTTGGGTTTTACTGATCTGCATCTCCTTTGAAGATGACCTAGGAATGTCTGCTGGCCAAGAGTGACTAGGAGAGAAAAAAGAGCTTCAGGGCTGATGGCACATGGGAAGATGGATAGAAGTAAACAGAAGAGAAAAAGCTGGAATGTAACATATGGTCTGAACACTCTGAGTATCAGAGAAGGACCTAAACAGTGCATGTGCCAAGGCAAAGGCTGCGTGCTCAGCCCTGCCTCTCCTCCTTGGGAAAAAGTCAGTGAGATATCTGATTTCTCCATCTGCAATCAGAGCCAGATGCAGCAGCACTGCTGCAACCAAGTCTATTTGAAATTCCCAGTTGCTCCCTGTGGGAGAAGACATCTTTAATCCTGAGGCCGGATTTACGTGCCCACCCACACCCCAGAGGATACCAGCCCCTGCTTCTGAACCACGCCAGAAACCTCTGCGGCCCCAAAGCAGCCTGCACCAGCTGCAGGGCCACTGCTGGCTGCTCCCGCCGCGAGGCACCAGGGTGGGACCCGCACGGTCCGGCAGCCACTGGGCAGGGGCGACACCGGGCATTCCTAGAAGGATTAAGTCCAGCTGCAAGGGCAGGTTGGCATTGCTCGGGATGCTGTGGAGAGGAAAGCCCTCCAAAACACCCTCCTGTCTACAAGCCAAAGTCAGCCCCAGTGTCCTTAGAGCTGAGTTTCTGCTCCAGAAGAGCAGTTTCTTCTTCAGACATGATTTTCATATGCTAAGTTTTTTACTCTGCCGCCTCATGTATTTTCTTAATTTTTCCTGGCATTCTTCTCGGTGGTGGCATTTGGAAGGGCAAGCACTGGACTGCGCCAAAAGTTCTGGACACCTTTCAAAACTGACACCTGCCCCCTTAAACATGACATTTTCTTCCTCTGGTGAAATCACAAATTTTCTTCCCTTTTTCCTCTATTTGGGAAGCAGTATTGGGAAAAGAAATCCCCATCTGCTCTGTTTATAGACTCTAAAATACGTCTCTTCAATGGAAAATGATTTTTCTATGAGAAGAAATAACTGTGAACTTGCTTCTTTTTCTTTTGAGCTCACATCCTGACTGAAAAACACCATAAAAAACTCAAATTAGTATTTCTTGGGCTTTTTGAAATGTATGTCCTTCTAAAATATATACTAATTCATAAGTGCACTTCTACTGGAGCTCTTAAAAAATGAATAGAGAGCCCAACAGGCATCCTAGGGCTCCAGAACAGGTCACATCTACAGGACATCTCTGTCCATTTGATCAGCTAATACCCTTGGGTAGCACAGCCTGGATCTCACTCCTCTCCCATGTATGGATGGCTGCAATGGGGAAAGCAATGATGCTGAAGTTCAGAGATTAGCACAAAAGCTTGTGCTTCTCTCCACCCATTTCTTTGCAGCTGACTGTTTAACAGGTAAATAACACCTTCTTTGAAAACAGGTTGTGTTCTTTGTGGTTTATTTGGACAGTGCCTAGCACACAGAGCCTGAGTGCATTTGCCAGGCACTAAACAAATAATGTTAATAATGGTCAACAGTATCACCAATCCTTCTGTCAACAGTGCAATGCAACCCACAGCAGGTGCTGCTCTGGTATAAAGACAGAAGTAGTGGGATTATTCCCAGAGTGTCTATGTGGAGAGCTTGTTGAGGAAAACAAAAAAGTGACAATAAAAAGAATGGTTTCTTTTTATAAAAAATAGCTGCACATCTTTGTTTCCTTAAGGGAAAAAAAAAAAAAAAAAAAAAAAAGAGAGAGAGAGTTGGAGAGAGAATGTGTTTTTTTTTTATTTTGGAAGTGCTGCCAGCACAATTGACTTCTCTACTGTGAGGTAGACCAAGTATGAGTACAGGCTGCTCAGAGAGGTTGCAGGATCTCCATCCTTGGAGATACTCAAAATCTAACTGGACATGTCTCTGAGAAACCCACAGTGGTTGACCCTGCTCTGAGCATGGACTGGACCAGATGTTCATCAGAGGCACCTCCAATCTCATCCATTCTGTGACTTTTGGAGACTGAAACTGGGTAGAACACACTTTATGAGCTGTGTTCCCTTGATTGGCCTTGTCCATGGGACACTGCAGCCTGAGATTCCTGCATGGACCCCTAAGAGGAGAAGGTTTTCATCTCCAGGTCCAAGGTCCCTAGGACACAGGGTATGGCCATGCAAGAGAAGGCACTTTCAAGCAGCACATTTGGAAAGTTTCTGGATTTTGAGGAAAATCTCTGGGAGCATTTTTTTCTTTATGGCTTTGTAAGCTCTGAGTCAAATCAGTTTTCAGTGCTGTCAGTTTTTTCCTTCCTCAGAAAAACAACAACAAAACCAACCACAGTAATTTTTCCAGCCAGTTCCAAGCAGCAGCCTGACTGCTGCCAGAAACCAGAGCAGTGCGGAGTGACAGATACATCTTCCTTTGTGTTGACACTCCTTTCTTCAGAATAGTTAAAAGGAAAGTGAACGGAAAAACATATTCAAAGATACAAATCACCACAGTCTCTCAGATCTGAAATGGGAGAGGAGCCCTGCTGGGAAATCCCACGTGGAACCTGATGCTGTCTCTTTTCCCGAGGCTTGATATATCAATGGAGCGAGACAGGCAGGGAAGCTCCTGCAAGATTTTTTGTTCATTTTTGGCCTTGCTGCTGAGTCTGTAGGACCAGTGCCAAGCTGCTGCCAGCAGTGTGCATGGATGACCGTGGGTGGACTATGAGCTGGCCTTTTGGACCTTTCCTCATGCAGGGCTGGAAACAGTGCTTGGATTTTTTGTACTTTATTTTTCTTTTGAAAGCTGTCCTTGCTATGATGAGCTCTGGGGCATCCACTGTAAATCCCCATGCCTTTTCTGTAATTTCCTAATCATCCATAAAAGTTACATTTCTAGATTCAGCATTTTGTTCTTAGGAGGTTTACAAATTAAATTACCTCTTAGGAGGTGACAAATTAAACATTTGTAGGAAAAATTCAAGCTCCATCTTTTGGACAGCTTTTTTTAATCTTCTGATGTTCTACACTAATCCTTGCTAGAGCAAATGGGCACCTGCTGATAGTTCTGCCCCTTAAATAGGAATGACCTGTACATTCTGCCCAATTATTGCCCCTTTCCTCATTTTCTCCTACTATATAAAAGAAAGAATACCTGGCTTTATTCCTGCATGTCAAGAAATAATAAACAAAATTTGCTGATGCTTTTTGTTTTCTTTGAAACACAAAGGACAACAAATTAGGGAATGTGTCCACCAAAAGGAAAAGGCTTTCTAATGGCTTCACCTGCTCTGAAATGCTTGTAAAATCTGCTAAGTATAGTTCACAAATTACCAGGTGTCAACAAATGACTGTTATTGGAAAAGAGAATTTCGGCAAACTGCAAATCCCCTTCCTTTTATTATGTATGGCCATCTACTATTATACAAGAATTTGTTCATCTGTCAGGTGTCACTTTATAGTAATAGTTGAGAAAACAAACAATATTTGCAATTATTTGGTAGCAAGCTCTGCCTCAGGTATAAAGCAGATCAGAAGCATGATGAGTCATTGTGAGACATTGGTGATGTTGCCTCGTGCAAGAACTGATAGATGTATTTTGATCTGGAAAGAATTTTTCCTTTAGTATGTTGTCTAGCATGTGATGATGATGTAATATTTGCTTTGAAGTAAGGAGGAGAAAAATTTCCTAGAATAAGGTAAACTAATCTGAAACGCCTGATTTCTTCCAATGGTAGAGGGGTGCAGAAAACAGTTTGAGATCCTAGGTTTCTTCCCAAGTAATCCAGCACAGTACTAAGACCCCATCCTCAGTTCCACATGCTCTGCTGCACTTTATATCTCTGCTCCTGCAAAGTTTTCATTTAAATGGCTACCTTTCAAAGTTGGATATACACATGCAGTTTTCCAGTGAATAGAGTACTGTGACTTTAGGTTAAAACTGAGGATGACCCCTACTCATTGACAAAGAAAGAAATGCTACAAACTCAGTCCCTGACACAGACACATGATGCTCACATAGATCTTCAGATTTCTTTAGAACAAATACAAACAGAACAGAGCACTGTGTCTGAGCTCTTTGACTGATACTTACCTTGCTTATGTTAACCCATTGCTTGGGGAGTTCTGTACAGAATACTACAGGAATCTTTTCTGTTCTTTTCTATAATTTTAATTTATGATTTTTAGAAAACACATTTTTGATCACCAGTAACAGCTGTAATTTCTTGTGCTGTTTCTGCCGAAGTTGCAAGTACTTCTCAGAGCTGTAGGGGTATTAATCAGAGATTATGCATTATTACCTACAAAGTAAGGAGCAGGACCCTACATCAGAGCTCTCTGCAGAGAAGATAAATTGAAATTTTAAAGAAAATAAAATCTTACCCATGAGTCAAGTAGAGCAACAGAGAGACAATGCTGCAAGAAGAATGACTGTCAGGAGACTAAATACTGCAGTTCTTATGCTGATTAAGAGAGTGTCTGAAGTCAATGGGGATTTAACACAGGTCTGAAAGCATAAGTAAAATGTTTAGAGATGCTTAGCACCAACAGCTGACATTGATTTCCACTGGAATCCAAAAGGCTCAGTACTTTACAAAAAATCAAACTTCATATTCTATCAAGGTTTTGTTACTGTTAAAAAACGAATACTTAAAAAAGCTTTATTATCTGCTTTTTATAAGAGTACTTGTTATATACTTGCTTTGGAATAGCTCTTATCTACATGCTTGAGCAAGTATCCATAAATACAAAAAGGAGAATGTCTTCTTTGGATCAATATCTGTTAAATGTACGTGGGGTACACCCAGTATCAGCATCTGCTACAATTACACTCCAGTCTGCTTTCCAACAGTGTCAGGGTTTCAGAGAAACCTGTAGGAGTTAGATTTGATGACTCTTATGGGTCCCTTACAACTTGGAATATTCCATGATTCTGTATTATCACAACCACCCTCAGGAAGCCCAACAGAGTCCAACAGAGAACACAGGCTCACTTCCTTCCTGGGGTTTTTACCAATAACTCAAACCTCACACATAAAATGCAGCATGAGCTTCCTCTCCAAGTTTTAGAATCATCAGGATTTTCTGCTTCTGCCATGAATCCCCTCCTCAAGTAACAGCCTTCTTTTCCCTTTATATCCCACCTCAACTCAAATGGACACACTGGGAGCCAACCTGTCAGCAGCAAGCCCGTGTCCAGTTGCAGGGTTTAACTCCCATCCTTAGTCTAACTCAGTATAATTGCTCTGGAGGCAGGAAGAAGTCAGAGTCTGCTAACCATCTAAGTGCAGCTGATGTCCAACTGACCTGGGACAATCCTGCTGGGCAGAAGGAGTAAGACATCACAGCAGCTCTGCTGCCCAGAAGCATCACAAGCTCTACACGTTTTTGGTGGTTTGCAAAGTACAGACTAATGGAGATGGGTGTGAGAACCAAAATCATAGGTGACTGAGGTCAGTAATACCAATGGAAGAAGGGTGCTTTACTTATTCCATGACACCCTATGCTATTGAAAATAAAAAGTGCAGATTTGAAATAAATTGCTCTGTACTACATCAAAAATCACTAATTCTTTAACCACATAATTTCAATTTCTTTGAGAAAGGAGAAGAGCAAAAACTCACTAAGGCTGCTATATCTAAATAACTCCTACAGTGGAGCCATGGTCTCTAAACTAGTAATGACAATAAGCCTAAAGAACTGCTATCACATTTAAGCTAACTATTTTTATGTATTTTCTGGAGTAATGGAGAATTATCAAAATTCTAGACTATTTTCATAAGTGCTGAAAAAGACATCCATTAAAAATGTGCTAATTCAGCCAAAAATAGGAGAAAAGCTACAGCCCAACACCTGCAGGCCATAGGGAGAGAGTGGGTGGGAGAGGGAGAAGCCTCCTCAAGAGATGAGAGCTGTTCTGAGCTAAGGTAGTAATGTGGGAACCAATGCAGACACATGCAGCACCTCCTCCTCCCACACACCCCACACCCAGGCTTTAGCAGGTTCCTGTAAGCCTTTTCCAGTGCCACAGATAATTTATGTAGCAAAAAGAAACAAAATCTGATATTGTACCCCAAAATGTGTACTTTGGCCAAACCACACTGACTGGGAATAGTAATTTGGACATAAACTCATGCTGAAGTGGAAAGCTATGTGCCCATATTAGGCTGAAGACCAGACCAAGGTCACTAAGCCTTTTATGACTGATGTGATAGGTATGCCACAATGGAAGTGTTACCACATATTCTCAATGCCATGGATAAAATAAACCCAGAAAACCCTTTTAACAACCTTAAAGGTATGTACATGGGTCTATGTACATATGCTCAACAGACCTGGATGCTGCCACCATCAACTCACCCCCTACATGGGGAGAAAGTGTCAGGCAAGGGCATGATGTGTGCAGCTGTAATCAATCATGACCGACATTCCTTCTAAATGAGAGTCTCTCACTTCAATCATCACCTCCCAGTTACATTACTCACATTTCAGCAAGTCCTGAAAATTGTTTCAGGAAAAAAAAAAAAAAAAAAAAAAAAAAAAAAGCAAGCATGCAATCAAGAAACTCAGGGATATGTGAAGTTGCTTTATCATGGTGGTAAAGCCTGGGAACACAGAGTGTAAACATGGGAGGTGGGGGTACCAGACAGGTATATCCAAAAGGGCTGCATGCCATGCCACAAGGTAAAGGACAGCAAGTGGCACAGCATCTGATTTCATTGCCACAGGATACTGAAAATACTGTAATGTGTGTATTAATAATTAATTTGGCATGGTAAAAGCAATTTTACTGTAAAACAGAGATGTGTGACTATTACTGGAGCCTGCAGGGAAACAAAGATAAATGTCCTTCCCCAGATTTTGCATCATTCAATAACTGGATTGGGAACACGATCCAAGACTGCTGACAGTTTTTTCTGCTGCTGCCACCAGATCACATTACCACAGGCAGAGAGTTCTCTGAGCTTTAGAGGTCATCTTTTGTAGGAAATGGGAAAATGGAGAGTCTGTTAGATGGAAGGAGAGGAGAGAAGCAGGGCTGAGACAGTCAGCTTTGGCAGAGCTGCCCTGAAGAGGCAAGCTGGCTTTTCTCCAGAAACAGATAGAGGTGAGCATTAAAGACACAAGAATTATTGAAGGTAAAAGTAAACTCTGAAACAACAATTGACAATAAACCATTTAAAAATGTTCATGAGTAAATTCACACTGGAGATAAGAGGGAACCTCACATCCTTAATTGGAAGTGAGAGGATAAAGGCAAGGGAGTTGGGGAGAAAGACAAAGAAATCCATTCCTTCCATATTTCAAAGACAAAACTTCATATTACAAAAATTCTAGGAAATGGCTCCAGCAAAGCAAGCAACTGCCCTACATTAACCAGGCAACATTTTTCTATGATGCTATGCTACTGAAGAATTGTTATCAAAATGCACAGATGTCCTTCACTTTGTACTTCTCTTTCCTTTATTCTTTTATTTCTTGTTCCTTCCTTCTTTTTCTCACATCCATTAGCAGTGCTAGGAGGTTCAAAGCCCCAGCAGGTTTGCTGCCACTTGGTCCTGTCTCACATGTGGTACTCATACAGAGACTAAGACACTACCTTGAACAGCCAGAGGGTTGAAACACTGGCAGCTCTCCAGAAACTTTAAAAGAAATGGCTGTCAGGTTAGCCCATGCCCAAAATCCACATTGTACAAATTGTTTAAGAATAGTGTTTTAATTTACTTCTAATTTGTGATAGCATCATTATTGCACGGATTTAGTGTGCTAGTCACCATGCTGATGCAAGCTAAAAAAACCATCGCCCTTCCAGAGAAATCAAGGCGTAATTGGGGATACACCAGTGTTTACATCAGGCAAGGGTGCAAAGGGCAATATGATGAAGATTTGGTTGCAACCACTAGACCAGCAGTGAAGAAAATGAGGGCTGCTGGACAAAAGGACAGTAGTCCTGGATGGTCCATAGAACAATTAAATGTAAAGCTTACTTTTCAAAACTCAGAAGGGTTTTCAAAGGCAGCAGGTTTAAATTGCCAATGGAGTGCCATAATAGCTGTACAATACTGTTATTTTTAACCATTCTTGGCTCCATCCTCCCACATTCACTTTCCTCATGAGCCTTCCATACCCTTAGTTTCCCCACTGCTTTGGTCCAAGCGTTCCAGGCTGTTTTTTCCTCAAATAAAGTGCTCACCCTTTGCTCTTCTCCTTCCCTGCTGGTGCCTCTCCCAGCACACTCCCTCCACAGAGCTCATTAGTGCCTCTGCTTCCAGAAGTGTATCTTCGCAGGTGACTGCTAAGCCCTTTTCTTGAATTGTGTCCCAGTTATCAGGCAGTTGCAGTTGATAAGGAGGATAACTGGAGCTGGGCTGAGGACCCACAGTGCAGGAGAAGAGATAATATGGGGTTAATTCTGGCATGTGAGAAAGAGGAGGGTGGTACAGGAGGGTCAAGATAGCTGCAGCCTCCATATCTTCAGGGCAGAGCTGATGTACCTGCAGTGCATTTTAAGATAAACACATCGAGAATGAAAACAGCCAATATTTATATTAGGTATGGTCAGACAGCTCCTTCTTGACCGGGTGTTCTCCGTCCCCCAGAGGACCCAAATAGGACTTCTGTCTTTCTGCCAATGTGGAAGAGCTTCCCTTTCCTATGCTTCCTTCACTGATACTCACCATTGGTTCACTTCAGTCCTTTCAGTTTTCCTCATTCCTTCCTGTTCCTTGATTCTACCTGCCTTTGTGATAGAGAAATGAGGAGACTCTTACCTAATGCTTTCCCTGGCTTCCCTTCACACTAGGTTTTATCTTTAAATGCCGAGCTCCAGAACACCTTCCTTTCTGCCCTTTCCCTATGTAATTTCAAAAATTTCCTCAGAAAAAAGGCCACATGATTTTCTGCTCCAGTTTTCTAGGGTAACTCATGTCCTCTTTGTAACTCGCAACAACCTGGGGTGGTTCTATTCTCCTACCCTTTCTTCCATTGCCTCCTCTACACACCACCTATCACACTGACACCTCTGTGTTTTGCTTTAATTTCTAACTTGCAGTCTTCCTTCATGCAGTATTTTCTGCTTGACAAATACCAGTCTACTTCACATGGTGTCTCTCCCCACAAGAGACTGTCATAGAGGTTATACAAACAGGTTATAAGGAACAGATCTGATGTGCCCAAAAACATGTCCATCTTTCCTGATATAGGCACTGTCTCTGGTAAACTTTGCTCACTTACATCCTTGATGAATGTGGCTAAAAACCCACAGTTTCCCTCTCAGTACACACCCCTGCAGTGATTACCTGGGGGATGGTCCTCTACCTTCAGCAGATGGATTTCAACTCTCCAGGTGACACATCTTATATTCAGAGATGTGTTCTTTGCAAATGGAAACTCTCTCTTCCATGGTCATCAGATAACAGCTATTTAAAAAAAATAACACAGAAAACCTTGCTGCATTGGACCACCTATGTACTTTCACCAAATTCAGGAAAAAACCCTCACCTTATTTCGTAAGAAATTTTAAGGCTGGTTTGAAAGGTAAAGAATTCCTACTCCAAGAGGGTCGATGAAATAATATGACAAGGGTGGTGATTAAGTCTCACCACAAAGGAAAATGTTGAGTTGATGTAGGTGGCATATAAAACCCCCCACTCTCTTTATGAGTCAGGTAAGCTGCCAGAAAGCGGAGGTGGAATCTGTGGGATGGAGCTGTTTTCATTTCAGCCAGTTAGTAGTAAGCTCTTTGAACAAAAAAAAAAAAAAAAAAAAAAGTAGTTTAAATAATAAATTATATTTTTTTAACTAAGACTCTTATCTAAATAGCAAAATCTAACAATTGCCCTTGATCTCCAATGATGCTGTTTGTAGTCAGTGACAGTCAAGGGAAAAAATATTAAACAACTCTTCCCCCCACCCTCTGAGGTTAATGTAGCATTTTTGGATTATGCATCTATTCTTCCATCTCCCACCCAACGCATATGATCCTGCAGTCACAGCTCTCTCGTCTCCCTCTGGCTCCAGAAAAAAGGGAAGCTGACAAGCTAAAATCCCAGTCTCACCCCACATGGAACCCTCTTCAGAGGAAGAGCTTAGCTCTGCTGAGGAGAAAGCATTTCTCTTCCAATAGCTGCAGAAAAGTGGCTTAACAAATACATAAACCAAAACATTTTTGGGGAAAAAAGAAAAATGTTTTGTGAGGTCTTATTTTGGGTCAGTCCAGCATCCAAGGGATATTTTGAAGATATGGTGGTGTCCCTCATTAAAATTTGAGTCTTTCCATTTACAAAAGAAAACCTGAAATTGAGAAATGTAAAAAGAATCTCATTAGGTCCCTGAGTTCAAGGGGCTTAAAGTCCTCCTCTGGTACTGTCAGTGGGAACACAACATCTGCTCTGTTCACAGTGCAGCCTGAGCAAGATGTTTTCTTAAGTACACATCTCAATTTAGGAACGTTTCCCACATACTAAATTCTTCAGTCTACCCAATATATATGTTTGAGGATGTGCAGGAGCAGTGTATTTCAGGTGCTAAGAAAGGGATGAAATAGGATCAGACTATCAGCGTGAGTCATTTCTTGTTTTCAGCTGGAGAGTAAAAGATGTGGAGGGAAAAATACGTATACATATATATATATGTATATGTAATATTGAAGTAAAATATATGTAAATGTAAGGGAGGAAAAGGACAGTGACCAAAGGAACAGCTTGGAGAAGAAATGTCAAGAGGAAGGTGGAGTTATGCAGTGGACAGAAGTGAGATATCAAAACAGAGAGAGCAGGAGAGGGTATAAAAAGAATGACAGAGAGGGAAAAAAAAAAAAAGAGATGTAAGAAGAAGATATATGAAAGGGAACAAAAATGTGAGAAAAGACATAACTGGAAAAAACCAAAAAAAACTGTACAAAAATAACTGAACAAAAAAGAGAGAAGGAAAGTAAAGTAATGAGCACAATGTTTGGTAAGGCAGAAATACTGAAGTATAAATAAGACAAAAAAAAGAGAGACTCATAAGAAGGGTCACAAGATCTAAAAAAGACCTTGTGCAGCAGAGATGATGTGAAATCAGCAGTGGGGAAAAAATCACCTGCTAATACAGCACTTCTTGAGAGTCACGGATGAGAGGTGCTGCTGTCCCAAGAAGGGACAGAGGCAAAGCCTAGGAAGTGACAGGCTAAACCCAAGGAGAACAAAGGACGATGCTGGGAGAAGAGAATGATACCCTTGTACTAGGTTGCTGCCTTTTGTCTGAAATAAAAATCACAAAGGTCATTGAAACTGCTGCTTAAATCTTACACCTGATACTTGAAAAAACCCTCTTTCCCAATGCAATCATTCTTCCTTCTCTCTCAATGCTGCATTAAATTAATTACTATACACTCCGCTGTTGTACCTCCCTGCTGGGGAAGAAAACCCCAGACACCATTCTGCTCAAAGCAGATCTTCATCTCTGGCTCCCTTTGCCTACAGAGACTTCTGTAGAAATATTTCAGTAGACAAAGGTAAATTTCCTGCAGTTTCAAAATCACCATGATGGAGTTGGCTATCATTAGTAAAATGAGGAAAGAAAGAGGAAGGAAACAGGGCTAAGCACTCAGGGAAAAAAAAGCTTTTTCTTTTTTTTTTTTTTGTTGTTACAATTAGGAAATTTAACCCGTACAGAGGGAAAGAAATTGCTGCCTGTAAATAAACTATCACTCCTTTGCACATCAAATAATAGGAACAAGAGGGAGTGTGTGGGAAGTACATTCATATTATCAAATTCTTTCTGATATTAACGTGTTCAATATAATGAAAACATAATCAGGAAAATAACATATTGTAATACAAATACTATGGAGGCTATAGAGAAGAGACCCCAGGAAGATCAGTGTTCCCAGGGTAGCTCCAATCTGAGAAACCAGGGCTTTATTAGTAGTAACAGAAGCAACATATGGAGATGAATGAAACCATGTTTGTAAATGTGATATGCAATTGCACACTCTCAATTGGCTTTCCTTTTTCATGATCTGACTCAGCCTCCGCACTCCCCCATCTTTTGATTCATAAATTCTTGATATCAAAAAATAAAAGAGTTACAAACCAGCATTCAAAGGGCACGAGATGACGTGAAATACAAGGATGCTGGTGAGCACAGAACGTGCCATCAATCACCACCCTGCAAATGGACAAATCTGCTGGAGATAAGCAGTGGAGACAGGGCCACCCTCTCCAGGGGCTCGCTGGGGGATGCCGCGCAGCAAACCACAGCCCATCTCCATTGCGCTAGAGGCACATGCTGAGGTAGACAAATCTATTACAAAATTGTATAATATTGCTTACACTGCACAACAGCCACTCGGTTAGGCAGCCCCTGCACCACCAAATCCATGAGACCGGAGGTGTGAGAAATGAGAAATAAAGGGTTTCTTATGGCATATACTCCCTGTACTTTTTAAGCTATGGAAAAGAGATCAGGGTTAACCACAAGCAACACAAAACACAATAAACAGTGCATGAGCAACGGTTTACAGCCCTATACACTTACTAAATAATTAACAACCTCACAGAGTGTTGACACACTGGGGGTCTGTGTACAGGATAATCCCTTCCTTCCCTGAGGGCCCGGGCTCCTCGGCATGTGTGCGGTCAGGCTGCAGACGGCCAGCCCGGCCCGTGGGCACCGCTGGCCCACTGCAGGCAGTGCCCGGCTGCGGCCCCCGGCCCTGCCGCGGCCGTGCCCCGGCCCAGGCTTCGCCTAGAGCCCCCGGTTAACCGGAGCGACTGAGCTCCGGCGATACGAGTCCTACGATGGCAGCAAAGCACCAGACTGGTAAGGCTGACACCGTTTCAGTGCATCCACCGAGCCCGGAGAACGACGAAGCCCCGACTTTGCGGGGCTCAGCACAAGGCAGAGGGCAGGGCTGCCCGCACAGCGCATCGCGGTACAGCGGGGCGGCAGCTCGCATGCTCGGGCAGCGCAGCCCCGCTGCGGACACTGCGGCGTGCGGTGCCCACCGCTGCCGCACCGCAGGCAGCCAGCGCAGGGGAGGGTCTTGCCTGCTGGGCGTCTGGACTCCTCCGCAGGCGAGCTCCAGGCGCCGGCGTGCCGCGGGGCAGGTGCGCGCGGCGGGGCTGGGGGGCTGCTCGCTGCCGCTCCGCGCAGATCCGGCGGGCGCCGCGCCGGGTGGGCCGCGGGACCGGGACCCGCCTCCGGTCCCGACCAGCCTGCGACCGGCGGGGCGCCTCTCTGTGCGCCGCCGCCGCTGCGGCCCGGGCCGTGCCGCACCGCCCATAGCCCGCCCGCCGGCTCCGCCCGCCCCCGCCTCTGCGGGCTCCCGCCGCGGGGCCGCCGGGGGCGGGGCGGGCGTGCAGCGCGGCCCCGGCGAGCGGCTCGGGCGCTGCGGCGGCGGCGGCTGCGCGGGGCGCTCGGCACGGCCGCGGCGGCGGACGGGCACCTGCTGCCGCCTCGCCCGCAGCGGCGCCGCGCTTTGTCCGGGCTGAGCGGGCGCGCCCGGGCCCGGCGGCGCCCGGGCCGGCTCAGCACAGCGGCCGGCGGCTCTCGGGGCGTCGCCTGGCTCTGGCGGCCTGGGCACGGCGGGGAGCGTGAATGAGAGTTTGCTCCGATTTCCGAGCAGGGTGAGTGCCGCACCGGCTGTCTCGGGGAATAATAATTATAATAATTATAATAATAATAATAAAGATTTATTTTTTGGCTGTCCCTACCTTTACATACTAGCCCGGCGCTACAACCCTGGAGCAGGATTGCGTGCGGGGCGCGGTGTCTCTCGCCACCTTCGGACGGGGACCCTCGGGAGGGTGTTCCTGTCTTTTGGTCCCTCCGTTCCCTTTTGTTCGGCTCTCCCGGGGCTGGGGGGAAGGGCCGGACCGGGAGGTAGCGGGGGAGCCAGCGGAGATCTCGGCCGGTGGCCCAGGTGTCCGGGCGGCTGAGGCAGACGGGACGCTGTCGCCTTGCGCGCAGGGGGCGTCCGGCCGCCCCCTCCCTGCCCCCCGGGTGCCCCCTTCTCCTCCCCGCGCCCCTCCGGCACGGAGGAGCCGCCCTGGGCTGCGGGGACGGGCGGTGGCATCGCCGCCACCAGCCAGAAGGCACCGGCTGTAGTAAACACAGGGCATGGGGCGGCGGTGAACCCGGTAAAGGTCACGGCCTTGTGTGTACACGCAGCCCGAGCTATGCGGGCTCCCCAGCTGTTGTCTTGGGGACGGTGTGGTGGCCGCCGGTGCCAGTCGCTGGCAGAGCCGCGCTCCCGGCCGGTGGCTGCGCTCGGCGGTGTTCCCCGGCTGCGTGCAGGGATCTCCCTTGGCGAGGAGCAGCAGCGCGAGCTGCGTCACACCCTCCTCTACCTCCTCCCGCCCCCGGCCGGGGTGGCAGCTGGGTGGCATCCGATTTAGCAATAAGAGCTGGGAATGCAGGTTCTGCTGAGCGGTTTGGTTCCTGAACGGTAGCTGCGCCTTGCCGAATTCAGGGCTAGCCACATGCTCGTGTTAAATAGCAGCCAGCAATGTACTGATTCGTCACAGCATGCAGTGTCTGGATGCATCTTGGTGTGGAGCAATGAGGCACGGGAGTGTTGGAGCAGTAGAAGCAGAGGAATGCTGCTGGAGAGCTTACTCGCAAGGAGACAGAGAGGATGGTTTGGTAAATGGCTGTTTTGCAATTCAGGATGTCAGCCTGGACTCCTTCAGACGAGGAGTCAATAGGTATGCGTAGATTTTGTGGCCTTCTGCACCCTCCCGTGTGTCATCGCTGGGCTTGTGTGCACAAATGGGGCAAATGGGAAATGACAGCTTTTTGTCATGTTTTTGTGTCTTGCCTTGTTGCTGCAGCTCAGGAATTTTAGATGAGTAGATGTGATACTGTTAAGCTTACGTGATTATGGAATGAATGGTGGACAAGTTCTTGGTATCACATTTCCACTGGTGGTTGAGATGTGAGTGGGGAGAGGAAATATTTAATAAAGTAGGGCTCTCAGGCCCCTGTGCTTCGCATTATCTGGCAGTGTCCAGCCTTGGCTTTTAACATGTGATAGTTTCTTTCCACAGAATTAGAAGTGTGAGCTTAACTACTTTTTTTAATGCCGTAGTTAGTTATCAAATACCACATACCACATCTAGTTATTCAGAAAAGGAGGGCTTTTTTTAGTGCTACTCTGTGTTCTTCCAAAGCTGGCAGTTAAGCTACTAGCTCTGAAACTGATAAAGTACAAAACTGGTATTGTTATGGCACTGAATTGTGCAAAATTCCATGAAAGCTTGAGTTATGTTTCACTCTTTTTCATATGGTGACCACAAGAATGTTTGGCTCATCCCTCTGCCCTAATAAAGGTGGTTTTGGGCTGAGATGCCAGGCTGAACTGAACTGAGCCATGTCGTGCATCCTGCTCTGCAGGTAAGCTCTTGGAGCTGGTTTCGGACAGTGATAGGTGGGACTAACCAGAGTTCAGGTATCAGACTGATGGGTTTGGTTTTGATTTTTTATCTCATTTAACTGTGGCACTATTGAGATGTGGTCTGCTCAGTGTGTGCTTGGTCAGCGGGTGGCTCTCAAGCAGCCTGGGGTTGGCTGCTGCTGTTTGGATGTATGTGTGCCATTCCTTGGCATGGTACAGCTTCTGCTCTGGGGGAAGGCATCACCCAGGCTTTGACCTCCTGCCTGACGCCTTGCCAGCATTGTTGTGTCCTGGTGACCTGACATCAGTACCTGTGGGGGGTGAGGAATTAAGGGCAGCAGCTGAGAAAAGCCTGTCCCGGCTCTGCTCTTTCATGGGACCTGGTTTCAAAGAGACTGGTAGAAAGGAGATCCTGAATGAGGAGGCAAAATCAGGGGGCTGACTGGCAGCCCTGCTGTCTTTCCAGTTAGAAACTAATTCCCAGTGATTTACAGCAGAAACTGTACCCTGCCCCTACCCCTTCTCTTCCCGCGAGGGATATTGAAAGATTATAGGACAAGAAGTTCATTATAAGAAGGAATGGCTGGAGCAGTATTATGTGCCAAAGAGATTCAGTGTTGTTTGAGACCTGGGGAAAGAAAATCCCAGCTGGAATACTTTATTTTGGCAAGGGAACCCTTGCAGTGTCTGATAAGTGATTAGTGCAGATGTTAAAGGTCAGGTATTGGTCCTGGGCATGAAGCATCGTCTGTGGATACATATGAAGTCCGTAGATGTGATACTACATATATGCGGTGTGTCTTCAGCATCGTTCTGGTACTTGAGTGTTCAGTCCTTAATACAGAGACTTCAAAACTAGGGAGAGGCATTAACTGTTTAACCCCCAAAGTGATGACAGATCTGTTGAAAGAATAACAAAGATCCCATTTCTCCTTATTTTGTCTGCTGAAAATTCACATTTTATTTTTTGACTGTATCACCACCAAATCTATAGGGACTCTTGGATACCAGTCTGTGTTTTGTATAACATATGGTCTCATTAACAATTATACAGTGAGTAATTTTTTATTTAAGGAGGAATAGATCACATTTCCTGATGTTTTGGTTTTTATAGGTCTGGGTAATAAATACTGTTCAGGAAGGCTTGAGTTAAGGGCAGCATATAACTCACTGATTTTTTTGGGTTAAAGTTATGTAGCTATTCAATGGTTTGTCATAGTCTCTTCCTTCCTCTCATTACACCCAGTATTTATTCGGCTTAGCAGTAATACTCTCTAACTTAAAAGTTCTGAAAGCCCTGGCTATAACCAAAATACTCAAGTATTATGATCAGAGAATTCTTTCATCTTGAATTGGAGACTCTCTTGTCCAAACCTGCATCAGGCCCAGATAAAGTACGCAGTTTTCCAGCTTTATCCTTTAACACTGGTACTGTTTCTTTCCTACAGAAATTTTTTTGCAGCTAAAGAATATCTGCATGGCAGCATCCATGCTAGGAGGAGAGATCACTTTCTCTGTGGTTTTTTTTTTTGTGACACAGAGTTTGATCAGAGGGAAAGCTTTGAAAAGTAAGTGCTTAATCGGGTTTTTTCAAAACAGATTTTCTCTCTGCCCTCTGCCCTTAACCTGGCAGGTTAATCCATGAAATAATCTGTGCACAGAAATACAGACAACAAATGTAGTGGTTCAGTTAAAATGTTGTGTGCTTTGAGGTATTTATGTGTTTTGGTCTTAGAAGTTTCTGTACATGTAAGTTTCCTCTTTGCACCTTGTGTTCATTGCCGTTGCTATAGGACACACACTCAAAACCCAAAGAAATTAGGCCTTTTCCTAGAGGTCTGAATTTACTAAAAGAGTTAAAGTTTAGTTGTGAACTCCCCTTAGAACTGAATGTCTTAGTGCTGCTTTTTGTTATGACATAAGAATGAAGTAAAGAGTCTTTGAAGCTGCTTCAGACTTCATAAATATTAACAGGCTCTGCAGTCATCAGAGTAGCTTCTGCATGTTTTTCTTCACCTTAATATTATGGTTTCATTTCCACAGTAAATCTTCTTGTTTGACTAAACTGAAAGAGCAGGTATCAGATGCAAATCAAGAATGCTGTATTTGTGGGTGGGAGCACTCTTGCTGTGTTTCCCCTTCTCTCCTGAACACCCAGTCCTTTTTCCTGGTGCATGCTCTGGAAGCAGTAAATTTAATTCCGTGGCTTACAAGACCAAATCTTCAGAGGTGCTTATGACTGAAAATGTAGGGCTTTTTTGCTTCTGAGGATAATGGAGGGTAAAGATTCACAGCTTGTTCACTCACATTGAAAAATCCTTTCTATTTGCGTCTTGGGTTACTCTATATGTTTAATATTTGCCTGTGTTAATGAGGAAGAGAAATCCATAGGAAGAATTCTCTAAACATGCCTTGAGAATACTTAAAATTGTCTCTAAGTTTAAAAACTAGTTTGCATTTTAATGAAAATTGATATTTCTTTTAGTTCCAGCTTCCTATAAATCCCAGGTTAATGCAGAAAGTTTGCTGTGATGGTCCATAAAGAACATATTACCTCTAGATACATGTTAGATGTATTCTTTTGGAACTTGTTCTAGCTGTCTCATGAGTGACTGAAGAGAACTTGTCTTTTTATTTCGCAGATTTGTGGAATGGCTGATGTTACAGTGGACCTCTGGAGATACTTGATCCAACTTATAGCCCAAGCAGAGCCACCTAAAGCAGGTTGCTCAGGGAAGTCCAGATGGCTTTTGAGTATCTCCAAGGATGGAGACTCCACAGCCTTCCTGGGCAGCGTGTGTCAATTCTCAGTCGTCCCGTCCCGTCCCCCCCCCGTCCCCCCCCCCCCCCCCCCCCCGTTGGAAAGGTGTTTCCTGATGTTCAGAGAGAACTACTTGTGTTTCAGTTTGTGCCTGTTACCTCTGCTTCTGTCAGTGGGCATCACCAAGCAGAGCCCAGCTCTGTCCACTCTGTACCCTCCCTTCAGCTTTTTATATACATTTATAAAATCCTCCCCTTGAGCCTTCTCTTCTCCAAGCTGAACAATCCCAGCCTCTCCTCACAGGACAGATGCTCCAATCCCTTTGCTGGACTATCTCCAATATGTCCATGTATCTCTTGTGCTGGGGCCCTCAGAACAGGGCACAATACTACAGCTGTGGCTGCATGTTTCCCTGTATGCTTTAAAAATAAGAAACTTCAAAAGTAAATAGTGCATATGTTTTTTTTGGATGCAGGTCCAAGTGGTCACTTTGGTGCTGTAAAACACTAATGCAGCTTCTGAGTACTTTTGCCCTTCTGTAGGAGCTAATGTTCCTTGTTTAGAACACTTCAGCATTTTCCTGATCCCATCCATCAGTGCAGGGTTTGACAACTCTTTTGACTGGTGATTAAGGGATTTATGGCTAGGTTTGCTGGCTACACGTGCCTAATAAGCGTAACCATTGGATGCTGAGTCACATGGGGACATGTGTTTTTGGGATGTGTTGATACAGACTTGTGTCTGAAACAGAGCTCATTGCAGCTTATAATGAATGTGTGCTCATGTTTGTGAAGGCACATTCCTGCTGTGGGCTGGTTTGGTTCTCCAGCAGCCACCCTTGTACTCTGTCAGGGTTGACCTGCCTGGCCCGTAGGCACCTTCTGCATAACAGCATTTCCCCAGAGATGAGCCTGGAGGTGAGCAGCTGTCTGTAGACTAAACTGAGGGAAGTTTGGATGCTGTGTGCGTATAAGAGTCATTCTGTAGTTGGTGTTAAATGCAGAATTTGTAAACGGGGTTTATTTTTTGATCAACAGGGTTTCTTCTTTTAGGTGAACACTTCTAGATGGAGAATAAACATGTTGGTGTAATGCTGCTAACACTGGTCATGGACAGGAGGGAGAGAAAATAAGAAAAAGGCAAAAAAGAACAAAATACCACTTTATCCTTGGGTTTTGCATCAAACTTCTTGAGAGGGGATGCTCATTTCTTTACTGTTAAATGTCCCCTCCTGTTAATGTAGGTATGCGTGGTTGGTTAAGATAGGATTTTTGAAGGTTCCTAAAGAACATAGCAAAATCATGTGGAAAAAGCAGTTGGCAGTTGCTTGCCTTCTCTATGTCCAAATGCAATAGTTAATAGGCACTTTTCAAATTTTCTTAGTATCCTCCCAAAAGTAATGTCACAACATGAGAGGTCTGTACTTACCTTAATTGGAAAGAACAAAACTATACACTTCATGGTGGCCTGATGCATGCAGTTAATGACTGTGTGCAGTTGGTATCCAGCTGCTAAAAATGTCGGGACTATCAGCAGTTTGTATTGGTATCTAGCATTACTAATGCTTGGCATTTTACCATGTTGTAAAAGCCACTTGTTCCTTCAATATTCATGTCAGGTATCAGAGTTAATGACATACAGAACACATCAAATTCAGTTTGGAAACTGACCAATTTTCAGGGATCAAAAATTAGTACCAAGTTTTTCAGTGAAGGATACACAAGATTCTTTAGATGCTCTCAAGGCAGGGTTTAATTCATAAACTAAAATTTATCATTAACTTACATTTGAAAACTGACTTCTTAAGTTAGAAATGTTTATGAAAAAGCTGACTTCTTAAGAGAATTTTAGCTTTAGAGGTACCTTCAGAAAAAGTCCTCCAGCCTCTCACTATGTCTTTTACTATCTGAGACTCCACATTCCTTCTACATTTGGAAAATGCTTTGCATGTTTTTATTTTGTTCTCTCTGGATCTCTTCTCTGCATTCCCAGGGTGTGCACAATAACTGCTTTAAAACACCTTGTTGCACTTCTCAAGGTTAAAAGTGTGTTGTAATTCCTGGGGAAGTGTCACAGGGCTACAGAGAGGTGTGCAGATTTCTAACTGTCAGCAGTTTTTCAGGAGTGTCATAGCTGTAGGGGTGGGGAAACATCAGGTATCTGGAGAAGAGTCCCTTAAAATGTAGGCGTTTTTCGGACTTCACCTTGACTTGTCCCTGCTGCTGCTGTTGATGAAGATATCTTTATTTTCCTTATTTTGTTTTAGAGCCAGGTGATGTCTGTAGCTGTACAGCTCAGGGACCTGTGTAGTTCTGCTAGGACTGATGAAAGTGTCTAAACCCTGTAATTTACTGTAATTTGCTCCAGATCAGAATCCAGGGAACTGTATGGTTGTGTGCTTTGGGTAAACCGCTTCCCATGACACTTCCATAGTAGTGGGGCCACTACCAGTATCAGATTTTGTTCCAGGGATAACCCAGAAAATGGATGAGTTTATGCTTTCTGTGTTGTCTGGAGAGAATGGGATGTCCATTTTGAGCCTTAGAGATCTTAGCAGCAGAGACCAGTCTGAAAATACTATAACCTCATTCTAGGAGTTCAGAGAACAATAGCCAGGGCTCTTGGGTGTTTTATGAAATGCACAAGTATTGCAATGAGATACCAGGTTGGAACAGGAAAAAAAATAGCATTTTAAGCACCCAAAGATGAAATGCTATGTAACTTCAATGTGCTATTCCTTGCAGTTGCATGGCCCCTCATGAACATGACCTTTACCAGATTCAGATCAAGTGCAAGATGATGTGTAATCCACGATCCTATCTGTGAACTCATTTATATGTTAGGGACTTTCTTCATCTTTTCTCTTGTTCACCTTTTCCCTTGTGAGACAGGGAGTAGTGCCAAAGGAGTTGCCTGCATGTGCCTTGCTTTCTTTAGCTGAGAGTTTTGTTCCCAGCAGCTGCCATCCTGTTTGTGTGGAGCCAAGATAGCTGTGAAGTATGGAACCTGGGAGCAAAAAGACCGTCTAAAGCATCCTCCTGGGACTTACACTAAGGTGTCTTTGGAGTGATGGGATCATCAGATAATAGTAAAAACCGTCTCAATAGACTACGAAGTCTTACATCACCCTGCAAGGATCATGTCATTGGAAGGAGTAGGACAAAGGGTAATCTCTGTGAATATATTCTTTATGTAGTCTGACTTTTCAAAGCATTAAACCACTTGGAGGTGTTTTTACAGTTAGAGTAAATTTATAATTCTTTGCACTTCTGCAGTGCTTTTATCCAATATCTCAAGCTCCTTTAAAAGCTCATCTACAAAGTAACCCAGAAGATACCTCCAAGCGTCCAAGATTGCTTTTTGTACAGAAAATGTAGTGTGAGTTGGTTTTGTGTAAAACCCTGCATGGTCTCAGCAGTTCTGTGGGATCACCTGTGGTTGTGCAGTGAACAGTGCCTGACAAGAGAACAGTTGATCCTTTAGGAGAACTGCCAGCTGCTACAAGGTGCTGTGCTTGCAGGATTTTCTCCAGATATAAGAGCTTCCTTGAAACTTGCAGTAAATAAAATTAATGTCAAGAGTTTTCAAAACACTGCAGAAATGAGAACTCTGTTCTCTTCTAGATTATCTGGAGCAAGCCCTCTTCTATTTGGAAGAAATGTTCTGAGTACAAAAGCTTTTGATACTTGAGGAGGGTCTCGGCCTATTTTGAAAAACTTTGTCTTCCCCCTCTGTCAGAGTTGCTTTTGGGACTGATGATTGTACATGCATTCAGCTCTTTTTACTTTCAGTCAAGGGAATAACAAGCCAAAGAGGGATAGTTTTGATTTCCCCAGAAAGCAATATTAAGTAATATTTTTACTGCAAATACACTTTTTGGTAAGATACTTCTGCTTCTTTCCTATTTCTTCCAATAGCAATCTTCCCCCCATTTAAGGGCAGTGCCAGCAAAGATTCCCACTAATGCTGGATCCCTTACCCCTCTTGAAAATAAATGAAACACAAATACCATTTCTTGGAATGTTTTAGAGGAGAGTTGTGAAGCTTACTTTGTTTAGCAATTTGAATTTGTTTGGTGAAGCTCTCTGGCCATGCAGTCCCCTGTTAAAGGACAGCAGGGACAGTATATGCCTTTTGAGTCTGAAACAATGGCAAACATTTCCCGTCCTTTTTTCCTGGTGCAATGCAAGCCTGGCTGTGTCCAGTGTCCTCTTTGAGTTTCACTTGGATGCGTACAGCTAACCTGCTTTGAGACACTACAGGAATCTATTCAAAACTCATTTTGTGTTTTGTTGTTAATACTTCGAAATTGCATAAATATTTCTTTCTTTAGCGATAAGCTCTAAGTATTAAGCTGTTGTCTGTGACTCATTAGTCTGTTGTTGGTGACAGTTAAATCATGGAAAATCCTTCCATGCAGTTTGTATTCCTTATTGTCTCAAGCAAACTATAGCTGTTTGTTTTACCCTGAAGGAGGCTTTCCTCTCATCTGGCTAAAAGTTTATGGTAACATCTGAGAGCTAACATGAAAGCACAGCAGATCTCATTCATTGAACAAAATATTTCGTGTGCATATTTAACTGTGGAACAATTGTGTGAGACGAGTTTTGAAAACCCTACATAGACTGACACAAAGCCCAGTGTCTTTTTACTTGTTTTTTTTTTTTTTACTTCTTATTTCAAAAGCTCCAGCAGAACTAAGTGTTGGTAGTTACACAGAGTGATGTTTTCTAGGACTTTTTAAATCAATGGTTTAGTTGCTATGTAAAAGTTAGAAGAAAAGTCAGTTAAAGACACATAAACTTACTGGAAACACTGTGGAGGGGTAAGATGACTGAACGACCACAGATTGCTCATTATCTGAAATAGGACATGGGAAACTGTGTTTAGGAAACAGATGCATTACTCATGTTTTAGAACCACAGGGGAAGCACAAGACACAAGCTCTTGAGGTAGATTAGCTACAAGCATGCAGGTTTTCTTTCTTACAAGGTGATAATTAGAATAGCTTATTTTTATTTTTAAATAAGGACTTACTAATAGATTCAGCTTTTAAAGTAGAAGTTGTTTTGAAAAATGCAGTCATAACTAGAAATGGGATTATAGTCCAGTGTGCACCCTTGTGTAAGAACACCAATGTGAAGTGGTCTGACCTCTTCTGTAGGCTTGTTAACCGTATATCAAATCCAAAGGCCTTTTTTTTTTTTTTTTTTCTCTCTACATATGTGAGCTCTTGGTCAAAGTTCTTAGTGCTGTTTATATACAAATCAAACCCAGGTTTCTGATCCCACTGTCAGTTGTGATTCCTGGGCACTCAGAAACCTATGCACTTACTAGAAAACTTGGAAAATTTGGAAGAAACTTGCTTTCGTGTCTCTGGGTTGTGTGCCTGCCTCTTCTAAAGGAAGGGTTTTAGTAAGGAGAGGTTTTCATTTTGCTTGTTGCAGTATCTCTTTTAAAAAGCCTGATGCCCCTGCCTGGTATGCTGTGGGGCATCAAAGTTAGAGTACAGCAGTTAAAAGCTAGAACAGTCCTTGATTAAAACTGGTGTTTAGTTTCTGAAGCTTTTGTACTATCCAATAAAAAGAATGGCTGGTTTGGCAGGGGTATCTGTAGGAGATGAACTATCCCTTCATTGTGTATTTACAGCTTTTCATCCTAAAGACAGCCGGCCCCTGTTACTTGTCAACTCTTCATCCAAGACTAAGGTGTTGTTTAGAGCAGACTCCCATTTCCAGCTGTCCAAGTTCCTGCTCAGGTTTAATCCGTCTGCGTAGATCCTGCAGCTGGATGGAGGCTTCAGATGTCTACAACAAAGAAATCCAAAGATACCATCTTCCTTTTCCTTTTTCTTTCCCTTCACCAAATTTGATGTTTTGTAATATACTTTTGGGCGTATTTTGTTCTTGAGATCCCTAAAATATTCAAGAATAATGTGATGTAACTTTTTCTTTTTTCTTGTTCTTTTTTTTTTAAACATTTATGCTAATCATGTAAACAAATCAGAGGTTAGTGAGAGTTCAGTGCTAGCTGGTACGCAAGCATAATATTCTGCAATCTTGAGTATACTTCTGAAATTAATGCAGAATGTCTCAGAATTCAAAGTTTCCATGACTTTGAGAGGCGGTATTTGTTAAAACATTTTTGTAGTATAAACAAAAGGCTTGATATCTCTATATTGGAATTTAAGTCTGACTTGTAATTCAACTTTGGGGATCCTTCTTGAAAAGTGAAATCTATGGTTTAGGTTTTAAAATTCCAGTATTTAAATATGTGTATATTATTTAAGTAATTTGGAATAAGTTAGAGCTGGAAGAAATCCCAGGTAAGAAACTGGCAAAAGTGCAAAAAATGTTGCTCTCTGCCTTCATTTATACTCTGTCCCCACATTCTTTGGGGAGTTCTCATGAGGTCTTCGGAGGTGTGTGGGTGGTCTCTAGGTTTCAGCTGGTGACATGCCTCTCAGTTTTAACATGAGACTTCTCCACTGGCTTCTCTCTGGCTTTGACTTGGAAAAACACACCATTTTGTAGGAGTGGTTGGATGAAGAAAGGTGGTATCTCTCCAGAAATGTCCTTTGTGGACTGAGGAAGCTTTGAAATGGGCACAGCTGAGGTGGTTTTGTGGCGGCAGGTGGTTGGGTCGGTGCAAGGACCATGGTTCCTTGCTTCCCCACCCCAGATATGTCTGCTTGGAAAGGTGCTCTGTGTGTACAGGGCTCTCTGCCTCTGAGTACTTTGACCTTTGGACCTTCATCATTGCCAACTGAAGTGTCAGCATGGCATAAATAAGTCAGATCAAGGAGTGTTATTCTGGCTCTCATCCCAGCCTTAGAGGCAGACATAAATGCCATCCTCTAGATGGCTTTTAACTTGTTTGGTCTGATTGAAATGATGACTGATACAATCTTATTTCTTCTCCCTTGGTTTCTTCACTTTGTTACTAAACTATCTCCTGCTATCTTTGTGTTAATTTAAATCTATTTTGAGTCTGAAGGCTCAACATGTGCCAGTTGCTATTTGCTGTCATTGGGTTTGGATTATTTTAGCAGCCTGACAGGCTTCGCGTTGTATCTGTGACACTTAGAGACAAGAAAGTACTGGATATTTTTTGTAATAGAGCATGCAAAAAATAAGGTAATGTAGAATGCTTTTACAGGCTTGGTTGATAAACCAAAAAGCTAATCCATGAAGTGCATACACCATTGGATTCATGTGTTAACCCATGTTTGGGATTAAATGGACCAATCTGGCAGATTTTTTTTTTTTCCTTTTCCATGCATTCAGTACATCTCATGTTGAAACCTATTGGAAAACTTGTTAATATGGCTGTTTCAAGAGAGAAGCTGGCTTCTCTTGGGAGAAATGCCACTTAGCATATGTGTATACTTTGGTGGTGATGTTAACAGCAGGCTCCCCCTTTGCAAAGAAGTGGAGCTGGGTTTGTTGATATACCCTGCTTTATTTAAAGACTTGCCGTAAGATAATGTTGTTCCAGTTGTTTCAAGCAGCTTCAGAAATGTAGTTGTTAACTTGTGGGCATAAGTTTTTGTCATCTGCAGTTATGAAGCAGTAGAATATAAGAGGCACCATTAAAACATTAATTTTTTACAACTATGACCAAATTAGTATGAACTGGCTAAGCTTATGGTAGTAACCTCAGATGCTTGGTTTATTGTTAGGAAGAGGCTTTGTGTCTTCCTTACAGACTTATGTAATGTACAATTTCTGTGTTTCTTTGAAATTATGGATTTTTTTTTTTTTAGTTTTCCTTTACACTATTCATGATTTAAGGAAGCCTCAAAATTGCTTATTCAGCGTGGCCGTGCATTTCCATCTTTTGTCCCTGTTCCTGTGTCAGCCATATGTGCAGCTGTGTGTGTGCCAGGCTGCTGAAGGTGGGAAGCTGAGCTGCTCTGTGTGTGTGTGTGAAGATGAGTAGGTTATGATTGCTGGCTGGAGCTCATTTCCAGCCCTGTTGAGTGTCTTGAGTGACGAGTTATTTTGGTTTTGTTTGCAAAGTGAAATAGGTTTTGTAAACTAATAAAATTTGGGAGAAAATACAAAAATGCATGGGAAACTTGGGTAATATCTTTTTTTTTCCTTTCCCTCCCTCCCTCCTCCATCTTTCTTTCTGAGGTTATTCTACTTCCTCATAGGCCATAGTCCCCATCTGTAACCGTTCGTGGGGTGAGAGGATGTACTTTGCTCAGCTTCACCTTCATACTTCTCCATCAGTTTTCAATCTGGAGCCTGCCATTTCACTAGGTTAATTATTTAAGCAAGTAATTGCAGTTCAGATATCAAAACCATATTTTGGGTACAGTGATTTCTTTCTTTTTACAGCCAATGTAACAGCAGTGCAGTTGGACTTACATAAAGGGTTGCAGTCAGAAGAAATGCAGGAGGGGTCTGTGATAACTAGAGACCAAGTTCGGTGCTTTCCTGTGTCACACAACTTCCTCTGCTATTTCCTAACTCTTCTACGTGGAGTAAAATATCTCTCTCATCTTTTGACAAGCTGCGTGGGTGGAATGAAGGAGGCTCTTTTCCAGAGTGCTGCTTTCTAACAGAGCTGTTGTCAGTCTGGTGGAAACTTGACCTTGACTTTTTTACTCTGTGGTAAGATTTCAAGGAATAATTTACATGGCTTTTACGAGTGGCTGTAGTACAGACGGTGCCAGAAATTAAGCTGATGCCCAAAGGCAGACTTACTGTATAAAACTTGATCTTTCTGTGTTATTCCTTCATTTGACTTAGTCTGATAAATCCCGCCGTTGTGTGTTGTGCCTGTCCTTTTACACATTATTTATGCAAGTTTTTATACAATGTTATGCCCCTTCATTTAGAGGTTGACATGATGAGTAATTATAACACTGCAAACTTGTGTAATCCATGGTGCGTTTTAACTTTTTCCCCCCTTCCCTCTCCTGCATACTTGTAGCATCAACATCAGAAGCATTTTCAGGTTTTTGTTGGGAGAAAGGGACAAGGAATAGAATGAGCAGCAGCTCTGCTTCTTGCATAGAAATGTCTGTGATTTGGGGATTATACACATTCTTTGTAATCTCAGGGCCTATATATAGGAAGGAAAGAAAAGATTTTGAGTTATAGTGGTGGTTGTAATTGGCATGTGCTTGCTATGTCTTTTTAGTTCTTTATGGAACAGCAATGTTGTATTTAATCACAAGGGGAGAAGTTAAAAATTTTTAATACATGAACATTATTTTTATAACAGCATGGCAGTTGGAGAGCTACTGGTGTTTGGTAAAATGCTCAGCTCTTTTCCTCAGCCATGTCTGTCGTTTGATTTTTGTAGTCACCTTAACTGAAACACTTGATTTTTTTTGCACCGTTTGCATTTCAGAAGGTTAATGAATTCTCAGATCAGCAGTAGAATAGTTAAAACTTGGAGAAACAAGTTCTCAAAACAAAATTACTGCATTTTGGGAATCTTTCCCTGAGTACTTGCATCCGGATGGTTTCACGTTAACTGGATACTCAAAAAGTTCTAGTGTCGGCTTCTACTGAATTGTCTCCCTAAACTGAGGGAAAACCCCAAAACAGACCGTCTTAATGTACTCTGTTCTTTAGTCTTGTTCTCAGGGGGTACCCTAATATGTATGTGATTTGGGAAAGGAACCTGGCCCTGTAGTTTCTTTGTGTCAGAAAGGTAGGGGTGTTCATTTTATCGCTGCATATGTAACAGCAGTTGTAGGTCTGTGGTCTTGAGTAATCCCTTCTTTGCTTTGGCAAAGAAATTGTAATGCACTGAAATTGTAATGCACAGGAGGCTTGGCACTGTGGCTCAGGGAAGTGTTACTCAGATATGTGAGGTGCAGAGGTTGGTGAGGGGTGGGGCAGGCTTCTCTTCAGCACTGGGTTGTGTGCTTGTGGGTGTACATGCACAGCAGAGTTTAGTCAGGCTGTGAGCTGTGTCCTGCTTCACATAGTACATCTTTGTTTATAGATGCAACAAAGAAAAAGGAGGGCACAGACATTCTTGAAAACTAGACAGTGCTATGTACCTTTGCTCTGTTTTCAAGGGTTGCCGAGTGAGCTATGATCAGACACCCTGAGCTGATGAGGTACTTACTTCCGAGAGTCTTCTCAAAGAAATACCTCCGAGGACCAAGCCAGTCTGTGTAGACCGTGGAAGGCTGTTCTCAAAGAATCTTTTTTTAAGCTTGGATTGCAGCTCATTTCTACAGTATCTTTTTTTCTTAGCAGTACCTTCATTCTCTGATTTATCTGTAGTTAGCCTCTGAAGATGATGAACATGCAGTTGAGATGATGAAAAACTTGGCATCAAAGAGGTCTCAATAACTTGCTCTTTTTTAACTTGAAGGGAATCAAAAGAAGACTCAAAATTCTCCAGGGCTGGCAGGGCTCACACTTTTTCTAAAGTCAGTGATTATGTTCTTAATAAACTTACTAGTCTGCATAAGATTCTCCTGCCGGTACACGTACTTCTGTCTTTAAATATATATTTTAAAGTAGATTGTAAAAGACCAGCGTTATTCTGTGTCAAGTTAGACTTCTTACAGTTTCTATTTGAACAGTGGAAGAGGAGATAAATTCAGTGACAGCTTAATCTTACCCTGTGTTAGTTGTGTCCTGTTCTTCTCCCCCATTTGTCACCCCCATGTCTCTGTTTTTACAGGCAGAAGTGCTTGCTTAGGGCAGCACTTGTGTGCCCCAGCTTCTTACCTGCTGGAAGTCCATCCAGTTCTGAGCTGCCTGGACGTTCTTGTATGCAGAGGCTCGTGCTAAGCTGGTGACGCTCATCTTCCTGTCTTCAGTCTCAGCTCTTCCCTAACTAGTAGACATAATTCAGAGCAAGGAAGCAGAAAAAAGCCTTTTGTCATTGCCAAGCTGTGATAAACTCTTCCATGTCCTCAGAGTAGGGACAGAAGCTCTGGTGTCCAGTTTCTGAAACGTGCCTTGTGGCAGCTTCATAAGCACTGTCTTTAGGGTGAAGCTTTGCAGTTGTTTAACCTCATTTAAGTGCGGTTGTTTAACCTCATTTAACACTCATTTAAGTGTAAAAGGATGCTTTCTCCCTCTGCCTACCACCACAAGCATTTTCTGTGTGGGAGTAGCAAAATCTCCGATAGTCTGTGCTTCCCCGAGTGAGACTGCATCCCTGTCTGCTCTGATTAGACTGACCTTGCCAGAAAACAAACACAAAAATTAGTTGCTCAGCAATGAGCTGATAAACTGCGTGAGTGATCAAATGACATAAAGGCTGTGGCAGAAATGAATAGGGTTGCTCCCATTGGTGTCAGCCTATGATCCAGTGGGCTTCAGGCTTGGCTGGGCTCCTCTGGGATTGGGATGGGAACACAGCGGGAGAGAAAGGAGGACCCAGTGGGTTACCAGGAAGGGAGAAGTTCATGTCAGCAATAGCCTTCATCACAACATGCTAACCCTTTCACAGGATATCTGCCATGGCTTGAACTGGTGGCTCTTTCAGTCCATGCATGCTGCTGGAGATCCTCTCTGCAGGCAAAGTCTTCATGCAAGGTTTTTTGTGCAGTGCTTCTGGTGGCATAATCAGTGTCTCCCTTATATTTTCTCGCACACAGGTGTCTTGAGGAAAAATGAGTTTTATCTTCCGGTTCGGGAGTTAAAATTCTCAATTTACAAATTATGTAACAAAGACAAATTAATGTAACAAAGCTTGCTATTTTTAGGTTTCACAATGAGAGACAGAGGTTTCAGGATGGCAAACAGAAGTGTGTATGGTGGCTCTATGTTAGCAGAAGAGGTGTTAGGATAAGTGGGTAGTTAAGGACAAAGTACAACTCCCACAGGTTCTCAGTGGAAACAATTACTGCCTTTTGTTCCTTGACACAATGGGGTGCGACCTGGATAAGTACATGTGTGTGGTTTGTGATATTTTTTTTTTTGTTTGGTTTTTTTTGTATTTTTTTTTTTTTGTGAACCAGTCCACCCACAATTCTTCAGTGGTGGTAAAGTCGAGGCCCCCGGTTTCAGCTGTCTTGGACACTGGGCAGCAGCTCCCCTCCTCCATTCTTCTGTGGAAGGTCACTGGTGCTGCTGCGTCTGGCTGACTGGAGAGCTAGTCCCCAGGGGCTTGAGGGATTAAGGTCTGCAACTCTGCAGGGTCTGAGCAACTCATTTTGGGAATGTCTGCCTTAACATTTTTGCCAAATATGTGTGAAATACTGCCTGAGGAAGGTACAAAAGAGAGCCCTGCAGCCCAAGCCAGCCTATTCTGTGTCTCCCCTCTTCTCCCAACCCTTTTTGTTTGCAGCAGCCAAGCTGAAGGTTTTGGAGACAAGTGACTTTTACTGTGCAGTTCTGATTTGTCTCCCAGGAAGCTTCATATTGTGAGCTTCATGACACTTTACTCTCTTTTGGGGAAAAAAAAGACAGATTTTAGTGTAATGCATATTCATGAAGCTGCATTATGGTTGCTGTGACAACCTCACTGGTGGCAGTCGAGATCTGTATGTTGAACTTCGTCTCCAGACCCCATATTGAACCATAAGACGTGTTACACAGCTTTCCACTTTTTTCTCCCTCTCCTCCTCCAGTCAGTGGACAATGTAAATTATTGGAGTTGATGTTCAATTTACAGCTGCATCTGTTTAAGTCTGTAACACCAAAGCACAACCTCCTGTTGGTTTCCAAACTGTTAGCTGAGAGTTGCTTCTTCTGAGAGTTCATAACACAGAGGAAGTGATTCTGGTGGGATTTTTTCGTTTGTCTCCCTTTGAACTTAAAGGCAAAATAATCCTGAGTTGCTAAGCATGTTTCTTCAAAAGTAGCCTGATAAATTCATCTGTCATGAAGAAAACAGCCCACCAGAGTTCGTTCACCCGGTCTATCCTTGTCTAGTCTGGTCTGTGCCTAGAGTTCTAAGGACTCCTGACCCTGAAAGGAGCTTTTTAAGTAGTTGTTCCTCAAAACCAGAAAGGAGTTTGTTCTGGGTATGTTATGAACCTGAAGTCAAGGGTGATGTAATTGGAAGACTTGACCAGACTGTGACGCTGAGGCAGTGAATATTATTTCAGGTTGAACCTGTTGTGATGAGTGTGGAGAGAGCTCAGTTTGAAGATTCATTTGCATGTTTGTTGATGTCAGAAATTGAGGGCACTTGCACAATGCTTGTAATTTTCTGAGTGTTTGTAAGCTGCTCTTGGCTAATCCATCTGAATGTTTGGCCCAAAGTATTGCAGTCTTGGTTTCCAATGACAAGGGATGACATCATTCTATACTGAGAGCCTAAAATGTTGTATTGTCCTGGATGAGCTCAATCTCATGTTGGGGCTGTTCATGAAAGGGCTGTATTGAATGTGAGTTGTACTCCTTCTGTGTGCTAAAGGTCTTTGTTGAGTGGAGCTTAATGTAAAGCTTTCTTGAAAGGTGCCAACTTTACAAAACCACTCCCTCTTGTTCAAGAAGAGGTGCTGTGGGTTAAGTTTGGCCTTCTGGATGATGTGAGCCTTCTGGAGACTAGTCTGGGAGAAGTCTGTGCACGGGGGGGGGGGGGGGGGGGGGAGGGGGGTGGGAAGTGTCCTTTTCTTCTGTGCTCTGGCATGACTGCTTAAGTAGGGAGGTTGGACCAGATGACCTGCTGTGGTCCCTTCCAACCTGACTCATTCTGTGAAAAGCTGAGCAGACAAGGAGCTCTCTAGTGCAGTTTATCTTTCTCTGGTTAGTTTCTTAAATATTAATAAGTACGAAATGTTCAGAAAGTGACTAGAAATGAGATTCCATTCATTAAAATGAGAAATTGTGGGGGGGGAAATCATGTAGCAAGAGGGAACTTTTTGCACAGAACATTATCCAGAGGACTTTGAGTCTCTGACTCTGAAACTCTGTTCCTTCCAGTTTTAGTTAGACCTGTCCGGAAAAGTACAGACCAAGCTTAATTTTCAGTGTATGTGGATGGATTGAGTTTGTCTTGTGTTACTGCTCCCCTGTCAACTCTCAGGATATTATTCAGGAGCATTTTAGTGCAGAAGTAATGAATACCAAACTCAATCCTGATGTTTTCCACTCCCTGAGATTGCACATCCCTTCCTCCTAAGACCACAGTGTCCTGGTGTTGACAACAATGTCTGTATTTGTTCAACCACAAATAGCCTGGCTTTTCTTGAGTACCAGGCTCTTATGTTTCACTTCTGCAGAAATGTATTTTGAGAATGAAAGGAGAATATGAAGGAGATGGAATGTAAAGATGAGAACTAGGGTTATGTTAGATTTGCAGGTCATCTTTCTGAAAAGCTTTTTTTTCTAGCAAAAGGAACATTGGTGCTTTGAAGGTTACTGTACTGAGTCATAGTCTTATAGGGCCTTTCTGACCTGGGATGAAATTCATCCATGATGTTTTAAGTGTTTCTTTGTTTTCCCTCAGGCTCCAGACTAACGCTGAGGCGCTACTGTTTGACTTAGTGTAGCAGGTTTGTGTTTTGTTAACAGCTAAGGAAAACTGACTGAACCCTCTGTTGCGGAAGAGTCCTCTCTCTGAAAAGTGCACATGAAGATTTAGCTGTTCAATCCCTGCTGGGTCTACCAGGCCACAGACTGTACTCGTGTGAAAACTAAATGCAACAACAGAAAAGCAAAACCTATAAACTGCTTGTAGGAGCCTCTGGGGTGAGTTGAGGCAGGTTTCAGACAGCAGTGGTACATTGGGTCCTGCGCTTCCCTGAGATCCCTCTGCATCCCAACCTCTTCCACGTTCATGCCAGAGTAGAAATAGGGTAGCAGTGGCATGAAGGGGTGGGAGGGTTGTCCATAGGAACATGTCTCACGAACAAGTCTCTCCGGATGGCAGGGGTGGGCGGTCATTATTCCCTGGAAGCTGGTTGTCTGCTTACTGAAGCCTCTCATAGATGTAGACTGAAAAATTTCTTATGGATCTCCTTATGACTTTTATGTGGAAGTTTGGGAAAACTTGATTTTTCTGTTCTTAGTATAAATTTGGAACGTGAGTGTATGTTGATTTTGGTTTTTGGTTCTTGATATATTCATTTAAAATAAAGGTCTGGCAGTTATTTGAAGGGTTTACATTTTAGGTCAAAATAAAGGCATCTCTTTCCTGGCCCTCTATAAAAGGAATAAAGCGTCAGGCTTGAAGGATTTGTGTTAGCTAATAGATATTAATGGCAATTAAAAATAAAAATCTTTAAAGATTATTTTAGCTAGGAGGTTTTTTAAGCGTGAAGAAAGTAGACCTTTTTCACTGATTATTGTCACATGTATGACACTGTTGGGAAATGGCAGTGTTTAAAATGCATGGAGTTAAAATACTTGTATTTTTTGTGTTTGTTAATGGTTAGCTTGAAAGCAGAGCAAGATGTGGTCTGCCTTTGCACTCTCAGCTCCTCATGTGCAGAGTTGCATGGTGGTTTTGACGTAGTATGGAGTGTTACTAGAAAAAGCCTGAAACTCACAGCTGAACCAGATGAGCTCAGAATGGGTGTTTGGGTAGGGATGGGTCCAGGCTAGGCAGTTGAGAGAAGGTGAGGGATGAATAGGTATGATGGTGAAGCAAGTGTTTTGTTATTTAGTTATTTAGTTACTGTATTTTACAATAAATCTAATTCTAGATCAAATTCTGGTCTTTCATTTTACATGTGCTTCCTTAAGCTTATCTAAATTTGACTCAAGTCAGTTGCAATACAGAATCTCCAAGAATCTTCTTTCCTAGTGAAACTGCTGAAATATCATCATAAAAAAAAAGTTACTGCTTGCAGGAACAGGCTGCTGACATAAAAAGCCTGTCTTAGATCCAGCATTTGGCTGGAGGCCGGATAATGAGCTTTCATAGGAGATTGTTGGCAAGCTTATATTTCTGCTTAGGTTGATGTAATATAACTGTAAGTAATTTGGGAACTCGGTACATGCAAAACAATTTTTAGACAGAACGATCTTATTTTTTTTAAATTTTAGCTGAGAAGATATTTTTATAAAGCAGCTTCTTGTATTTCAGGCACTTTAGAAATGCCTTGGAATGTGGTTCTTTATGATGTCCTCTTTTAATGGTTAACCTTCTGAATAATCTGTTAAAATATTGACCCTCATATCTGTCAAATCAGAATTTATGCTGACTACATTCAGTGGAGTGATTTAAAGAAAGGTTTGCCTTTTTAAAAGGCTAGGTGGTAACATACGTAGGGTTGTCATCAGTTTTGTGAGTGAAAAAATATCTTAAATATATGTATAACCTGTTGGCCAAGTTATTCTGTGACCTAGGGCTGAAATGCATGAACCATCCTTGGATGAGAATGGAGCTCAGCTTCCCAAAAACATGCCTGTCCACGGCAGTTATGCCAGTGGACCTTTTCACTGTCCTTGTGGCTGCTCAGTCTTCGTTCAAAGCTTGATGGGTAAGAGTTGGAGATTGCTTTGTCTCAAGATGTTTTTGGTGCTTCTGATTTCTTACTTGTGGTAAGTGAATGTGAATTTATGCTAAGGGGAAAGAAAGCTGAATTCTGATCTTGAACCGTCTGTGGAAGTGCTGGATATACTGGCAATAAAAGATGTCCAGATCCTGCCTGGCCTTTCAGGGCAGTGGATAAATACAGTTTTAGCAGGAGAATGCTGAGGATTCCTGTTTCTGTCCAGGACAGCAATGCTCATCTACAGTAATTGCTCTGTCTCTAAGAGGAATAGGGAAGGCATGGGATGCATGCTTCATCCCCATTGTTATGGGCTGACAGCTGCCAACCACTGCAGAAAAGGAATAACACTCCACCATGCTTTATAATTGCCATGCATTGCTGTATCAGCGGTGACAGTGTGGCTGATCAACAGGCAGGACTTGGTTTACAGCTGCTTTGCTGTAGGTTTCTTGCATGGTATGTAAATCTGGTTGAACATAGATGGAAATCATTGTGATGGGAGAGAGAGCGATACAGTTGTGCTGGTGCTTATCAGAGGTTTAAACTTCCTCATACCGTTTGTTCCCTGGTTGCTATTAATAGTAGGGCTTAGAGATATTTCTGGATGTGATAGCTGACAAGTTTCTTCATCAAATAGTCAATGAATGAGCAAGAAGTGTTTCTATTTTAAACATAGCTCTGACAAGTAGAAGGACTTCAAAGAAAAGCTGTTCTTAGAAAATAACCTTGGTGTGAGTTACCACAAGTGTTTCTCTAGAAGTGATAGATTAAACACAGGGTCGCAACTTTAAGCATCTCTGATAAAGGAAGAATTTTGTGGGGTTTTTTTTTGCCAGCTGTACAGTAAGGGGTTTGTATTGGTATAAAACTGCTGCATTTAATTGAAAGGTGCTAATAAACCTTGGCAGACATGCAAACTAAGACATATTTGAAGGGAATGATCTGGTTTCAACTTGGCATGAATAGTCACTGCCAAAGTGTTAGGGTAAGTGGAGAATCCATAAGGAAAGTTGAAGAGCTCTGTTGAAAAGAGGTTTGTTCTATGAGGTGAGAATTGCCTTAGGTGCAAACGCTGTGGTAGCAAAAGGTTTTTCTATTTTGCTCTTTATTTTTACTCCTGAAGTGCCGTGTCTGAATTTACCTTTGCACTTTCATCTCTCACCAGTGTCTGTGATAATGTGCCATTAAGCTAAGCATGACTTCTATATGGTCTAAGCTGACCATAGAGGAAAAAAGGGTAGTACCAGGAACAAGTGCCTCAAAACAAGTTTTTAAAAATCTGTTTGCTAGAGCGTGGCATCATCCTCCAGATGAATCTTTGTGTGCTGAGATAATTGTGGCTGTTTTGTTATAAACTGACAGAGCAGGAGTTTGCTGGAGTCACAGAATCAAGGAACTGTTTGGTTTGGCTTTTTTTTTTTTTTTTAAAGATGGAGCTTGGGAACTTTTCTACAGAGTGTTATTCATTGAATGGGACCAGTTTGGCAAGTCTGGTTTAAATCAGAAATTATACAGTGCAGTGTCTTGAAAAGATGCCATTACAATGACTTTATACACATAAATTAAGCTTTCTTCTGTTGTCTTTTGGAAAGCAAAATGCTTCTCTTAGTATAATTTCAGGAGTATACAAGATGGTAAGTTGTGGTAATTTGAAGGATTTTGGCAGTGTGTTTGAATATGACTTATGGTCTGTTTCAGCTGTCTAATTTTTGGTGAAATCTTCTGCATGGATCTGGCTGTGGCTTTTTGTCATTAAACCCTTGGTACTTTCTGTTTTATTAGCCTGAGGTTGTAGTGAGATATGACAGCATCTTTACTCTTTTCTCTAGTTTGTCCAGGAATTTAAAAGTTGGTTGTGAAGCTTGGTGGATTTTCATGTCTTTGATTAGAAGCATCATAAATTGAAGAATGTTGACTTATCAGCTTAACTTTTTTTTTGTTTCAAGTAACCTGTTAGGAACCAACTTCCTAATCTTTCTTTGGAGTGCAGATTGTTGCTTTTGCCTATTCTGAGTTGCTTTTAAAGAGAGAGGCCATGATAGTCTGGAAAGAAGGTAAATGATCAACTACTGCAAGCTGAACCATGTGTCTGTTACACTGTGGAAAAAATGCCTGTTAAAAAGCTAAGCGTGTTTTTTCTCCAGCGGCAGGAAGGTACTTGAAAGATGGTTGGGAGCAGTGAGTGATAAGAAGTGTGTATTTAGATTTATTGCAAACTTTCTAAAATACTCTTGATTTCTTGATCTTGCAGAGACTCCAACCGTCATGTTAAGGTAAAGCAGAAAAGTGCAGTGCTGAACATGCTAAAGAAGTTGGACAAAATAAGGTTCAGAGGTCACAAGAGAGATGAGTTCCTTGATTTAGCAGAGTCTCCAAATGCTTCAGACACTGAATGTGGAGATGAAATCCCGGTGAAGATACCTCGAACGTCAGCTCGAGACAATGAAGAGTTGAGAGACCCTGTAAGTACTCAATTTAGGTATCATTATATTATGTTTTATAGTTTTCAGGCATAAAAATAACAGAAATTACTAATTCTTTATTCTTATGTTATGGTTGTAACACTTGAAGATTTGTGGGCTAGGAAGTAAGTTTCCAGTAATATGCCTCCATTTTGTGGAAAGATCAATTAATTTCTCAATATTAGAGTTCCCTGTCCCTACTTCTAATTTTAGATATTGCGAGTTGACAGGTTTATTAACTTCGTATGTGCTTCTGAATGCTCTTTGATTTTTGTTTGTTTTGTTGAGTTACTAATCAACACATGAAAAAGAAAAGGCAACTTCTCAGTCTGAGGAGCTCAGATCTGCTCAAATGACATTGTCCAGGACTTTAAGGATAAGACTTCTGGTTGCTTCATTAGTGTTAGAGGGTCACACCATCTCCTTCTCCACTGCAGTGTTCTAACCAGTAGTGCTTCCGTGCAATTAGAGCTGGTTTAAACCTGTGAAGGTGGAGCTAAAACGTTTTGGTGATTGTAAGCAGAAGCACCAAAGCAGATCTACCTTTTTCAAAGACACTGCTTCAGGAAAAGTTAAATATTAGTTAAAAAAGTAAAATAAAATCCTTCTTGACTGTTAAAAAATGGATGTGGATCCATGAGCTTGGAGTGCTACAGTATTAATTTAGATTTGCCTATATAATTGTATTGTAGAAGTGACTTGGAATTCAGAATTTATATCACCCTGAGAAAACTCGCTGTGCAATTTTTATCCCCAAAATGTGATCAGACTGTTGTCTGAAGGCTCATTTCTAGGAGCATGGGGCTTGCTCACAGCAAGCTGTAGACTAAAAGATTTTGAACTCTATATGCTTATGCACCTCCTTTGGGGTTGGCAGGTTGTATCCAGTTCTGTAACTATTAGCTTTTTCAAATTTACGTGGGCTTTCATGCTACTGCATACAGTCCTGCTTATACAGTTCAGAGCTTTTTTGCCAGAATGTTTTTCCTATTATCATGGAACAAACAGGTGGTAATGACAGAGCATGTTTTGGTCACAAGAAGTCTGTTATATGTAAATCCTCAAGCTTCTCAGACAGGGAAGTCTGTTAAATGCTATTCCTCTGCTCTTACTCTACTAAAGACATCTGTCATTTGTTAAGATGTAAGTATTGTGTATGCTGGGACTAATCTCTGCTGCTGCCCTTCCAATGTGGTATTTTGTGAGTTTTTTATAGTAAATACTAGCTTATTTTCATTAAACTTAAGGCTTTATGTTCCGTGTGGGTATATATTAGATGCCTTTTGTATTTAATCAGAAGTATCTGGATGGCAGAGCTAGAGGCTACAGAAAGATCTGCCTTAAGCTCCAGGTACTATTTTCTGTATTTTTTCAGGGGAATAGCAGCTCCAGGGTGGTGTGGAGGGTAGCTGAGGGCACAGCAATGCAAACTTGTGGTTCTGAATAGTTATAAAGCCGTAACAGCTGTGCATCTGCAGTGATAGTCTCTGTTTTCTCAAAATGTTGAGCTCTGTGTGCTGAGAAGAGAACTTGGAGAAACACTTCACTTTCTGCCTGATTAGATACTGCACTAGGCTGTTGTGGTCTAAGTCCTTGGGATACAGTTGAGGGCAGTTCTTTAAAATCAGGGAGAAAGAGAGACAGAGGAAAGCAGAAATGGCATCAAACTTGTTTTGCCCCACTCCTGATGTTTGGGAGCTCCAAACCTATTGTGATGCTGGGACAGCCTAAGAGCAGCATCTCTGTTACAGATACGAGCAAAATAAGCAAATTGGTATGAGGAAAAAGGTCTGCCATATGAGGGATAAATTTCAGGTGGGAATTTTGAGGAATTAACAGTTGACCCTCACAGACATCTGTGCACTAAGTGCTGCTGCCCATCTGTAAAATGAAGGGAGAAGAAATAATCCCCTGTGCTGCAAAGGTGCCAAGAGTAAAGAAAGTAATGCTTATATATTTAAATCAATATTAAAGTAGTGGTGTCTGAGTTTGTGTGACCAGTGCAGTTTTGAATTACTTGTCTGTTTCTTATTGAGATTATATTGTTGAGTTCTGCCTGAATTGGTTTTAAGTCAGTGTCTAAAACTCATAACTTAAATTGCTTATACAGGGTGTTTTTCTTTTATAGGTGCTGTAAGCAACTTACTGTTATACTTGTATTACACTGGTCATGGGAAGACCAAGTCTTATTGGTTTCTGCCTGTTTAATACCTTTGGGAGACTGTTGAAAGCACACAAAAAACAATGCAAGTCTTTTGTGTGAATGGAAGTTAGGCTACATATCTTTTCAGATAGATGTGAGCTGTACTATGCTTCCACTTCTGTTCCTTCATTGTTTGTATTGAAATCTGGTTACAGAACTCATCTTTAAAGAGCAAGATTGGTGACTTAGAACTGAATCTAGGTGTGCAAAATTAGAGTCCTAGTCCCCTTATCTGCATCTTCACTGTCAGCCATTCCCTAGACAAAGACTTCATCTCTGCCCCTCTCTGCTTCCCTCCGCTGCCCCTGTCTGGTGTATAATCATTATGGAGGCATTAAGGAAAGATCTCTGTCTATTAGAACAGCACAGTGCAGCCATATGAATGAAGGACTCTTCTGTGCTTCATGGGTTTACAGTGCACTTAAAAAAGTGCCTCTTTAGGTATGTATCTGAACTTGACTAACGTGTGCAAAAACTTGATACAAATGGAGGTTGCAGAGTAAAAAGCCTTGTCATAAAAGCTTGTGATTGCAGATCCCTGGCCGTCTGCCAGGAAGAGCATCATCCTCTGTTGCACTTCCAGCAAATGAAGTGAATGTTCAGTCCCAGGCCACAGATTGCACAGTGTCCCTTAGTCCCAACACTTCACATGCCTAACTGAAGTTTCACATGTAAAATTCACATTCTGTGAAAAGACAGAAAGGATGGCCAGATGAGGTTGTTTTCTTTATTTCTAAACTGAGCTTTACCTATATGGATCTATCATAAACATCCTAATCTGTGTTTGGATAAAGCACACAGCTAGATCCTGGTCAAAGGATTCTGGAGATGGAAGGATTTATATTTTCTTTTGAATTCTCAATGGTTCCTGGGAGTTTTTGTTCAAAAGGTGCCTTAATTTGAACTAATTTGGATTCAGCTTACAGCCTGGCTGCTTGCTTGTGTGGGTTTCCCACTCTCATTTAAGTGCCCCAGCTACCAGATATGCCTTGAATAGGAGATACTTTCTTAGGTCCCTGTGGGTGTTTGGACACTGTGATCAGATGTTACCAAGACAGCAGTGCTGGGGTTAACAAATTTAACTCTTTGCTAAACATCTCTTTCAATTCCTGAATGGCTTCCTAGATTTCTTCCTTCGTTCCCTCTTTACGATAGCTGGTTGTTTGTTTTTTTTTTTTTAAGGCAAGGGCATTAGACACTGCATGCAGCACTACTATTTCTTCATTGTTTTGTAAAAACACCACAATTGCAAAATAGGTAGAGGGAGTAACCTGGTCCATTCCAAATCAATTAGCATTTGATTTGTTGTGACATTAGAAATTGATGTAATGCTGCTTGCTCAGTAATTAAAGTTCCCTTTATTCAGAGCTACCCTTCCTGTTTGTACAGAAGTGGAGACAAGATCCGGTTCTATATGCAGGTATATGAATGAATGTGGTACAGAGAGATCACATCCCCTTCACAGAGTGGAGAAAGAACAAACTGTGTTTAAACCTGTAGAGGCTGGCACTAACCTGGCAGTGAGAATTACAAGTAAAGCTCTATTGTATCTGGCCTATTGTACTGAAAGCAGCCTAGTCTACTTATGCAAGTTCCCTGCTGGTGTGCTAGGATTAAATCTGAGTTATTGTGGTACAGAAAACATTACTTCAATTCCTCTTGCAGTACAACTTGGTTTTTCTTGACACATGTCAGTTAAAACCTTAAATGCTACTCTGTTGGTCATCTCATTTACAGTGATTGGAAGGCATAAAGCATGATGCAGACATTACAGTTAAGAAGTTAAAGTCTCTAAACCTGCCTAGCACTAGATCTTTTAAAATTTATGTGTAGAATATAGGTGCATTTTAGGAGCACACCAGTATGGGTATGCTTCCATGAATAGCTACTAAGGATTAACTATTCATGCAGATGTTTTCATTCTTAAGCAATATTGTGAGTTTTTCCTTTTCTTACAGCAGGTAATTGCAGCATTCATGGGGAGTCCTTTCATAATTTGAAGTAAGGAAATGCAAATAAACTGTCAGATGAAAAACTCAGGAGGTTAGAACTTTGTGAGACAAGCTGTGTAGTTTGTTGTATTGTTGAAGACTTCCCCCCTCCTGTTTTCCTTAAATGAACGCAAGTTAAAATTTTCTGTTTTAAACTACCTCTTCCCTGTCTTGTGTCCCAGCCACTTTCTGGGCTCTGAGGAGTGATGTGAGTGGATAGTTTTGCCCCTGGGGTTGGCATGTTGTGTCCTTATTGCTCCCTGTCTTTTGTTATTGGGAACCACTCCTCTCCAAGTTAATGACAAACTTGGAAATCAGAGCACCGTTTTGTTAGATATTCCTAGAGAAAAATCATCCACATACATATGATGTTGTGGAAGGAAATTAGAAGCATATAGTTGGGCAGTTGTGTTTCTGTGTGATACTGAAGATGTGCTGTGCTGCAGATGGAGAGGGCTGATCCACATCCGCTTAGTTGGAAAGTGGTTGGCCCCTTTCTGTGGCTGTACAGTGGCAGTGGCAGAGCACAGAACAAAACCCCAGGGCTTGCAAGATGAAGGGGTTTTGGAGAGGCAGGGCAGAGAAGTCTCTGGCAAAGTGCTATTACGAAAAGCCTGAACTGCAGATGGCTTGAGAAATGGTTTTGTGGGGAGATGTGGGTTTTAGGTCTGGAGCTGGATGTGGCTTGGACCAGCAGCCCTGAACTCTGCTGATGGGTTACAGGCAGTCTGTCATCATCAGAAATGTCCCTTTAACCCCTCTGTTTCTGTGTTCACCTTGGGCATTTCTCTGTCTTCCTAGGCATTACCAGGTCTTGCTCATGGTCTTGGCTAAGAAATAACGATTGCCAACATTTTAAGTGCTCTCCTGTGTCAAATACTGTCAAAGCTAGAGAGGCAGAAGGAAAAGCAGAAATCTGTGTAACCCTTCAAGGCTTTTTCTGTGAGTCAGAAACTAGAAAGGACATCTGTACAGTGCAGTGTACTTAATCCAGCCTGAGTCCCAGCCCTGTCCTACAGAGGTAGAGAGGAGAAACTTTTACCCAGATAAAACTAGAATTAGTACAAGGATTTTGTTAACTTGTGAATTGAGCCAGATATGCTAGCTTCAGACAGAGAGACTTTGAATTCAGAGGCAGGCAGCTGACCTTCTTGCTGAAGAGACCTTATGTAAGAGAACTTACTTCTTGTTTTCTTAGGTGTGTCAGTGTGAGGAAATATCTTCTGTGACAGAATATTACCCATAGCACTTAAATGTTTCCCATAGCACTATCCTGCAAGTCCTTAGTTTTTCTGAATGTTTCTAAATGGTAATCATAAAATGTTGTGGTGATGCTAATTTTGGAAATTGGGTGCACTACCAAACTTTTGTCAATGTGTATCTTAATAAACCGTTTTATTATTACATGTTAATTACATGATCTTGCTCCTAGTATTCTAGTGGGCAGCCTTATGTTTTAACTGACGATGTTTCTTCTCTTTTTTCCTCCTCTTTAAGTGAGATGATCATTGTAACCTTCTGTAGCTAGTTTAAAGGTGTGTACCTTCTGATTTTTAACCTGTCTGTGGATGTTAGGCTGCTTGATCCAATGTTTTAGCAGATAAATGAATTTGGAAACTCAGAATGAGTCATAGTAACTGGTATCACTCTCCCCAGTGCTATGTGCCTCTTGCTCTTTCCTTCTTTCTTAGAGGCACAGTTAAGGTATACTGAATCTTGCAGTGTAGATAAATACAACCCAGCTCTGTAGATAAGAGATCAACACAGAGGTTAATTTACATCCTGTGCTCATCTGGAAACAGTCTCTGATAATCTTCTGCAGTGGCTGGAGCAGTTGCAAATGGCCCCTCTCACTGCCACCTCTCTGGCTACAGGCAGGAGTGATGGGGAAATGTGGGCCATGGTGAGGAGGATGCTGTGCTGCAGCTCCCAGTGTGAGGACTGCCCTGGGGTCTGTCCCTCTCTGCTATGGCATGATTCGTGCCAGCTCCAAAATGGGAAGTTGCCCAAGGCTGCTGCTGAGCTAACAGCTTCTGCTCCTCGTCAGGGCCAGCAGTGTTGACAGAGTCCTGTGTGGGTGGGTGCTGCTTAGGGGACTGGAAATAGCATCTCTGCTTGGCACTCTATTGAGCAAGCCCAGGTGGGCTAGGTAAATGCTGGGCAGTAACTGCCTACAGAGTGCTAATATGCCTGTGTAGGCAAATTCTGAGGCTTAAACTCAGCATCTGTTCAGTTCAAACAAGAAAAGAGATGTTTGATAGGTATTTCCACACTGTTTTATCTTGAAAGGGCAAATCAATCCCAACTGTGAAAGTACTTTGCTATCAGTAAGCTTTCTGCACATCTTTCTTAAAACATAGAAAATGCCTTAATTTAATGTCTCCTGTAGATTACTTGAATTTATATATGTGTGTAATTTAAGCTGTCACGGTTAAATGTATTCAACCTGGTTTTTGAAAGGAATACAGGTCCTGTATGTTTTCAGCGTTCAAACAAGGAGTGTAGTCAAAATAGGTAAATAAGTTCCTTTTTGTCTCGAAATAATTTCTGAAATGTAGGTTTCTGTAATCTGTCACTTTGGTTTTCAGTAAAAGCTGCTCAAGAAACTCCTGTGATTCTCACTGACAGATTTTTCATACCTGGTAGGGACTGTACACAAGTGCTGAGCAGCTATTATCCAGAAGATGCCCTCACCCACCCTTTTCCCTGCTGTCTGAAAATGTCACTTTATGTGAGAGAGAAGGCATCACCTGTCTTCTGCTGTATGGGCTTGGGATTTTTCTGTGCTTACTTCATGGAGGTGGTGGTTGTCAGTGGTCTCACTAACTAATCAAATTGCTTTTTAATTCCTGCTTTCTGCAGTATTTTCAGTATTCTGCTGAGTTTGTTCAAGGGGTGCTGGTAAATCTACTGAGGAATGCAATCTTCTGATTTCCTGCTCTCCTAGCCTGCCTGGATGAGCTCCTGGGCACCAACAACATCCTTCTGCAGTAACTGGGTTGTGGGGGAGTGGGGAACTCCCTTGCTGAGAGATTGTGGTCTTGAGAATTACATATTCCATAAGTGGATATTAAAATATACAATATGTGTTTCCCAGTAGCTCAGTAATTATCTAGATAAGTATTACTTTTGCTGGCTTCACAATTTTATGTTTAAAGTGTGTAGCATTGACCATTCATTCTATGGGAAGAGGGGAGGGGTAGTATAAATATGGCTTTTCAGTCAGCAGAAGGGTGTGAATGCTGTTGCAGTAGAACTGGTAAGGGTGGTGGTGGGAAATACTTGTTTTCTGTAGCTTCCCAAGGTGTGTGGCAGCGTGTTCTGTAAACTTACATTTGATTAGCTTTCATTCACTCATTCACCTATTTTGGTAATCTGATGCTGAAAGAGGCACGTAGAGTTGTTGCCACTTGCATGTTTCTCACATGCTTGTGTCTTTACTGCCCCAGAAATCAGTTCATGTATTTAAATGACCAAAAAAAAAAAAAAAAAAATAAAGGTGCTTCTGAACTTTCAGTATGTTCTGGCTTTCTTATAGGCTGGTCCAGGGACCATCATCATGGCTTCAGGAGTCCAGGATTTTAACAGAACAGAGTCTGACAGACTGAATGAGATCAAAGGTCACCTGGAAATAGCCTTACTGGAAAAACACTTTCTACGTAAGTATAAAATGCTCTGTGGAGAGTAATGGTTTAGGCCTTGTTTCTCTAACTGTAGAAGTTGGCATCAAAATTTTGAGGTGTGCTGATGTGCAGATAGTACGTGGGTTTTATGCTTCTCTAAGGAGAACTTGAAAGCATTCCCAGGGTTTCTGGGTCACTTGGGTATTTTTTTCTTCATTGCATTCCTCACAACATACTCTCTGTGTGACAAAAGTGTAGTTGAAGGCTTGATGTTGACATCTGCAGGTTGTCTTAGAAGTAAGTCAACCTTAATGTGCCTGCAATAGGTGTTTTACTTTTTAGTAGTATTTGCTAAGAAGAGATTGATGAAGGGGAGACCAATTCATTTTTGTGGCAGCTGTTTCAACAAATAATGGATCTTAAAACACGTCTCTTAACCTTATAGGTGTTATTGGTAAATGGTGTAAGAAATACAGAGAAGAGTGTCTGTAGATTTCAAATGTTAGTTGTTTGGGTTTGTGCTTATATATATGTACATATGTGTGTATAATGAGAAAAAGTTGTTATTCATGGCTAGAGGCAGCTCTAAGATTTTGGGGATTTTATCTCAGGAAGTCTGAACTGTTGATTTTTAAGACAGGATAGTTAAAAACAGCAAAATGGAAAACAAAATAACTTGATAGAAGTAGAGATCTCTGTAATAAACCGATGAGAATTCTAGCTCAGTTGTTTCCCAAAATGGCCATTTAAATATTTTGGTTTTGAACTTCAGAGTATGAGGGTTGTTTTTATGAGTTCAAAGCTTGTCAGATATTTTCTAAGGGGTAGAAATAACAGGATTATGGATTCTTTTCAATTTCTAGACTATAATCTAATGACAAGACTTAGGTTTTTATCTTCAGCATGTTCTCAAGGATTTATCATTAATTTTCTGTGACTTGTTTTTCACTTGGCAGTATTTCTTTGATATGATTTTCCCCCCAGTGTGTGTAAGAGGGAGGCCTGATAAAGGAGACTGGGCAGGAATTTATAACAAGCTGCTGTCAACTTCCACCAATACCTGGGAGAGGTATCATGGTTGGAATGTCAAGCAAAAACTGAAAGATCTGTTTGATTTACCTTGTTAGTTCCAGTGATTTACTTGCTTTTTATTTAACTATTCAGTACAGAGTTACGATGTACTCCTTCCTTCCACAAAGATACATTGCTTAAGCTCCTGTTACACAATTGTTTTTTAAACTAGATGGGGCACGTGATTTCTCAATGCAATCTAATGTGCAACAGAAACAATGAGACTTAGCAAAACTGATTCGTCATTTGAAGTAGAATGTGCTTTTCGATGTAAAAACATGATAGGGCTCCTAGGTACTTCCATGTCTGGTGTACTCATTCTCCTTCTTATTTTGTTCCTACAGTAACTAAATGGGTCACAAGGTTTGTGAATATTGGTAGTCTTCAGTTCCTACTGTAATTTGAAAACCTGATCAACTGTTACTTGTAGCTGAATAATTTTTCCTTTGTACAGAGCTTTGTAGTGAACTCCAAGGTGAAGAATGAAGAAGGTCACCCTTTTGTGTAAACTTTGAGCAGATGTTCGGGGTTCAGGCCGGTGAGGTGGTTCAGCTGGGTGACTTTGAGTCAGCTGGGGGTCTGTCCAGCCCTCCCCTCTTCACCAAAGCCTGACATTCACTGTAGCTGAAATTACAGAGTTGTCCTGACAAATTGGTTGTAACGCTGTACATAAAAATAAGAAAAAGAATCATAAACTGGTTGAAAAATAAATGCGATAAAGCTTATCTCTTATTTGGCCACTTTCCATTCAAAGTTTTGTGTTGAAGTAGGTCACCATGTTTGTCAATTGGACTGAAGTAGGAGTTCAGCTTTTGCATATGGCTTCTGAGTTCTTACCTTTCCTTTTTTCTTCTCTTTTGAGTTAATTTGGGATTTTTTGATACTAGAAATGCTTTTTATAGTTTTCTTCCAAAAAGTGAACTGATGGTGTGCAGAAAAACATTCTTGAAATGTGCAGTTTGTTCAGTTTGCCCTTGGAAGAAAGCCTGGGCATTATTTTTTAAAAATCCTTTGGCTGCAGTAGGTGTTTTTTAAGAAGGCTAGTTGCTCTGCAGTATTTTCATACTATTTTTAACTGTGGAATTCCTTAAGGACACCTCGCTGTGATTATGGTTTTGCATAAACCATTTGCCATGTCCACGTACTCCATTTCCTCCAACTGGGCATGCAAAAATCAAAGCAATTGCTAGTTAGTGAGGGAAATAGCTAAAGTTTCATGCATTTGCTTTTTAATGTGCTGTGGTTCTGTTTGTTGTCAGCTTGATTATGACTTTTCTTTGGTCTCTTCTGTACTTTTGTTTGTATTGGTGTCATTAGTCAGGAGGTTTAAGGAGTAGAGATTTCCTCTCAGCTGTAGGTCATGTGTAATGTACACATACGTTCCACAGCTGCAAGTCAATGTGGGTCTGTAATTTGAGGTGCCTGGCTAAAGTTTTTCTCTAAACTCCATTCAACTGTTAGTAGGCACAAGCAATGGGTGCAGTTTGGCTGAGTAGTACATTCAGTGAAGTGCATCCCAAACCTAACTGTATCCTCTACAAACTGCAGGCAGCAAGTAGGTATGGAGAAAAGCTGTTGTTTCTAAGGGGAAAATATCTTCATCTGAGATGCCCGTGTTCTTTAGCAAAGAGGTGATCTAAACACCCGGAGATGTAAAGATGGAGGGGATTTGCTTAGTGTATGCAGAGCTGTAAAAGCAAATAAAATGTGTCTGGAAATGCAAGTCATTTAAGCTGTGGACTGATGGGAGGATGAGGCATGTGGAGAAAGGGATCTTGGATAATGTCTTAAGCAAGGGGGAGGGACCATCTGATTTTCCCAGCCAAAGGGCAGAAGTTGCTTTTCCTGTCTATGTGGCAATGGTCTTAATCTCTTTGATCTAATGGCTCATTCTGAGCCTTATTATAGGAATGCTGAAAATGTGCCTGTTGGGTTTGTGGTATTGGTGTGGGTTTCTGCTGAAAAAGTCTTGGAACACCAGCTGAATGAAAAGTGCAAAGGGCTTAGTCTGCTGGAGTTTCCAGTGCATGTGGTTGGAAAAAGCTTTGTCTTGGAGCTGGGCCAATCAGAATAATTTACTTCTGAAGGATTTTCTGTTATTATAACCTAGTTTTTAATACAAGTGAACACTGCCTTAGGCTAGTTGAGGGCTCAGTTTGGGAAGGCAACTACTGACCCAGAGCAGTTAGATTGTTATGTTAAGATTAGTAGTGGTTTTAGTGTTTCCATTTCAAAACCTAGTTGTATCTTAAAAAAAAAAAAAAAAAATTGTGCTTGCTGCTCTTGCATTTGAAAGACAAATCAACCAACAAAACAATCTTTCTGCTTTTGCACCTTTTTTGTTTGAGCTAAACACCTTGCTTCCTGCTACTTCCTGTGCCAGCTTATAGAGGGCAGTTTTGGAGATATCAGAGCTCTTGTCCTGTTGCCACAAGCTGCTTTGTAAGCACACATGCATCCTGTGGTTTACATGAAGTATTAGCTAATTCTAATTCAAGGGTGTTCAAGCCTTTATCAATGAGGAATTCAGCAGCTCAGGAAAGAGGAGTTGGTAGCACCAGCAGAGAGTGAATAAACCAGGTGACTGTTAGAGAAGAGGGTTAGTCATGAACTAGTAAATCAAAGGAACCTCACATGAGGATGAGGAGTACTAGAAGGAAATGCAATCTTCTCCCACAAGGGTTTTTGCATTCCACTCCATACACCAGTCTGTGGCAGGAATCTTTTAAGGTCTTACCAAATCAGTGGTTTCAGTCATGGTGTTTATACCACATGACAAAAGAAATTGGGATTATGCTGCTTTCCCACTGAAATTTCTGCTCTGGCATACTGTTCATCCCTGTGCCTTTTTGAACCATTTTATGTGACTACCTCCACAGTATTTTCTCTGGGTCCCACTTTCTGATATAAATTACCTGATGGTTCTTTTTAAGAACAATCTAACAGAATACTAACTTCATGGAAGTAGAGCTGTAGAAAACCATACATGATTCTCAGGCAGAACTGGTATGTTAGAAAGTGTTAAACTTCAGAGGCCAAGTATGTGCTGATCAGCAAAAGACCTATGCTGAAAAGTCCAGTTCTGTACAGAAATGCTAATACCTCCTCAAATAGTCCCAGTGATTGTATGCAACAAATAGACAGTGAAGCTGCACCAGAGTCCAGTTACCAACTGTGTCAGAATACTTTTGGTTTAATTTCTCCCAATGTGAGGGTGACACCAGCTGCAGTAGCAGAGCTAGGGAAGAGCAGAAGAGGTTGCATTGCTTTTGTTGTTCTCTTACTGGCCTAGCAGCCTGTAATCTGAACCTTAGGTTCAGAAATCTTGAAGCAGAATCTAGAACTGATTTACATAGCAGATGAAGACCCTGGCAAGAGAGTAAGCAGCTGTTGTGTTTATCTGAGAGACACAAATACCAGCTGTGGGCCATAGTAGCCATTCTTTGCTACATGTTTAACCTTTGGCCAAGGTACGATGCTGCACCAAGGGCACTGAAATAAAGTGTGTTGATGGTGGTGAGAGCTGAGGGTGCTGTGGCACAGCAGCTTACCCTGTTGTTTCTCACATTCTTTACTCCTTCCTCTAAACTTCCTTTCTTTCAGTTTAAAATCCTGGACTCCCTAGCACTAAAAATGTGTCCCTGGGAGATTTATGTGTCTCTTTTGAGGTTGCAGAGTTCCTCTGATGAAGACTGGTTTTGCCTGTGGTGACTGGTGGGAAATTTTGAATGTTTATCCTGGGCACCCAGAGTTGATGCACTAAAAATATGTGAGTCCAGGCTTTGCTGTAGAGCTCTATCTTCATCAGAGCTGCTCTCATTTGCTTAACTAATGAATTTTAAAATTTTTCTAGGTCTGGCTTCTGACTGGGAGACTTCTCAAATACTATAAAAAGTTTCTTAAGAGGTGTGGGAAAAGTTTTACTAATACCCAAAGATACTTACGTACTGTGTATGTTGAGTTATTTTTGTAGCTTTCCTGGGAAAAAAATCCCAAATCCTTCAAAACTCGTTTTCCTGGAAACACTGTTGGAAGAGGCAGTTGTGAGCAGTGTAGAGCATTTGTTTGGGGGTCAAGGAGCCTCAATACAGACTAATGAGCATTCAGATTTCCGTTTCTTATCAAGGACTCTTCTCTGACTGGTGGAGGAGACAAGTTGGGCTTTTGCTCACTCTCAACTTGGCTTCCAAGAGCATGAGGTTCCTGAGACCAAGGGAGAGAGAAAGGATGTGATTCCACCCCAGTACAGCAGCGAGCTGGAGTCCTGGACTGATCCTTGGTCTGAGCCTGGCTTGTGCATTCTGCCCTTGTTGTTGGACAATGCATGTACTTGATGCTGTACATGAACATGCCCAAATGCTGGAGGATCTTGTATTGTCACACTGCCTTTTCATGAGACTGATGAACCAAAATGCAGCACAGTGCTCAGAGGGATGTATTGTTCAAGCTCCTCCAGAGCCTTGAACAGATACCACCTACACATTGTGTTATGTACGTGGGCTGGGCCTGTTTCTGCCTTTTTTTGTTCCCAGCTTGGCTTCATGAATTGCAGAGAGGGTGTGAAAACCCAGGCAGGGCAATGGTCAGCACTGTTGTGCCTCTCCCTTTTGTATAACTGGGATGGAGATTTTGGGAGCCCCGTGTGGAACCTGTATTTTCCTGCTCAGCTTAGTAACACAAAAGCCTAGGAAGAACCTCCTGCTATTCCTAAGCCAGACGTTATTTCAACATTTATAGAGTGTTTCACTGCTGCCAAAACCACAGAGTGAAAACTATTCCTGCAGTAATGACAACATTTTTGCAGCTCTGTTTGTTTTAGGTGGGTTTTGCAACACTTCTGGCATTTTTATTCTCTGAAATTCCTGAAAATTCATAGAGCAGCAATATTTTTCATGACTTCTGAACTGACCTTTTAAGTGTATGTAGCAATACAAAGCTTTACAATTGATGTTTTGAGAGGGGGTCTGTCTCAGTAAGCTATATTTTCAGGAAGCATAATTTAAAATCCTTCCCCAATGAAGAGGAGATGATCCAGGTCTGTGTCTATTACAACATAATAAAGCTCCACTGAAAGCACTAAATGTGAATGTAAAGTTACTAATTAGTAGTTAGCATAACTATTTTGTACAAACCGTAGCAATGGCATCTTAGTTCTTTCTAACCTCACCCACTCCAAGTAGGATATAACAGGAATGGTGAGAGAGGAGGCTGCAACAGTCTGCACAGAGAAAGAATACTTTGTCAAATATGTGTTTTGTAAATCAGTCTTCCACATCACATGAAAGAGAACACTTTATATGAACTCTTGCTGTTCAGTTGAGGAGACTAGTACCAGTGAATATTAACTGAGAGAGGATGTTGGTTTGGACTTGGCCTTCCCTCCACTGTCTCTGGATTGGAGTTGGCTTATTTCCTCTCAGCAGAGCAGGAACCCACGCTGCTCCCCACCCTGTAGGCGTATGCAAAGAGACTCAAAAACTGGTCCTATACAGCTCTGCTTAGTGTAAGTACTGGGGCAGGAGCTCTGTCTTTGGAAGAGCAAAGAGAAACACAAAGGAATGATGGAAACAAAACAAAGCAAAAAGCAATTGTTTAACTGCCAAACCTGTGTTAAAGTTTTTAAAGGGAAATTGGCATGATTGGTTCTGAATATGACAGGTCACTTCTTTGTTTTGATGTGTGCAGACTTAGCTGGAGAAGGGTGATATTGAAAATGTTTGGTTGATATTTATCCATTTCACTTCTGCACTCTACCAAAATGCCTGTATAAAACAGGCCAGAGAGGAGGAAAGGATATGCACTCAATAAAGATCCTTAATCTTTAATGACTCTGTCTGCCTTTTGGCTTTTTATGACACCAGTATTCCTATTAGCAAATTTTTTTTTGTTATGTTTTCTGTATGAAAGATTCATGCAAACAAGCAAGAAGCCTGACCATGAGGGAAAGCCATTAAATTGACAAATCAAGGTGTTCACAAATGCAAAAGGAAAAGGAAAAAATGAAGAGTTCTTCCAGACCAGTGGAAGAAGGGCTATGGAGAGCAAGAATGCTGATATCCATTTTGACAAAGGACATTTTTAGGTTCTTCCTTCATAAAATCCTAAAAATAACCCTCCTAAGCAGTGAGCTTTGGGATTTCCAATTGAAGTGTGGAAATCCAAGCATGAAAGATGGCATGACCTTAAGAAGTGACTTAAAGACGGAAGGACAGCTCCACAATAAAGTGGAGCTGCTAGAGTGATGGCTTAAATAAGCACTTTGCCAAGCATCTGGCATGCAGAGAAGTAGAATATATCACAATGACTGGGATCAGAAGGTAATGTTTTATCTGAAATCTTTTGGGTCGATATATGATACGTTCTTTGGCAATCTCCATGGTTCTCAAGTCACTGATAGAAAAAACATATGCCCTGGAGAAGGCGAACCATGGATTAGAAGAAGAGCAGGTAACAAATAATGCACAATTAAGCTGTATCTAGTTATAGCTATGAATTGTGAACATGTCTTCAGAGGAATACGTAACTCTTAAGGAGGAAGAAAACGGTTTAGGGAATTCCATTGCGGGTTCTTCCTCCATCACCGCTTGTTGGTCGGACAATGTTCTTTGTCTTTGCTTTATCATAAGTGATGGAGCCATTCCGTGTCTTTCACAGTGCTGCTGTTTGCTGCTGGTTTTTAGGGTGAAGACTAAAAGCTCTTCAGTGTCTATGATGATAAAAATAGATCTGTTTTCAGACTCCTGACATTTTGTTAGTAGTGTCATATAGTCGATTTTCTTGGGACAAAGTTAACATATTGGCTTTCTGTAAGAATTGGGAGTGTGGTAAGGGTGGAAGCTGCCTGCCCTGGAGACAACTCCCATTGTCTGGCTCCATCAGTACAACTGGTGAAATCCAGAAGAAAATGGTGTTTGGGGTTTAGTGTGTTTAGTAACAATTAAATAACATACTTGCACTCCAGTAATGTTCAAAGGGTTTTAAGGAGATTTACCATGATTAACATAGATGTAGAAGGGTTATTTTTGTCCTGTTAAGTACTGGTGTTTCCCCATGTAAATATGGCAGGGTTGCACACATGCTTTTTGCCATTTCTAGTTTTAACTCTGTTTCCTTAGATTTAACACTAAACTGAATTCAGGTAGCTAGAAACAGTGACTGGCAGTATCTAGCTCTGCTCTGAAAGAAATGTTTGGTCACTTTGTCCCAGAGGGAGGTTTTGCAACATACCTGTAGGCCTAGGAGGAAATGGTATTATATAAAACAGCTACAAGGAGGCTCTCTAATCTACCTCAAATCCTGGGATTAAGGGAAACATCCGCTTTACTGCACAAGCAGTTTTGAATTAGAAACCCAACATTCCGCCAAGTCTTTCTAGCCTGATGTATCATCTTCTTTTCTAAACACTACTCACATTCTGTTCATATACAGATATTCAAATACTTGGATGTTTAAGTGCTTTTTATCAGATATATTTCTTACAGGTGAATATTCTGAGGAGCAAATGGAATTTTTTCATTCGCTGTAGTGACTGATGCTGTAAGGTGATGCAACAAAACACTGGGTGCTGCTGTCTTTTAGCAGTTACATGGTATTAGCTAAGCTTTTTGAATTGTTAAGTCTTTCAACTTCAGTTGTGAAATCCTTAGAGTTCAGGTGCGACAGTTCATTACGCCTCATAGAGGATAAAATTTTCAGTAGAAAAACTGAAATGGGTAAGTTTTTTTGGTAACCTGTGAGATACATCACTGATGATGGTCTTTACTATGAGGTAAATTTTCCTAAGGTTTACTGTGCAATAGTAAGTGTAATAATTACTATCATTAAAACACCACTGTTGTCTTCTCTTACAGACTTTTATAGCTCATTTGAAAATAGCAATAGCATACAGCTATTGTCCTGCTTTTCTACACAAGTTGACTTCACTAGAGAGCTTCTAAAGCATTTTTTCAGGGTCACACCTGCTGTCACAACCTAAAGGGTTACCCAGTGTGTAGGAATTTAGAGGTTGTGACTGAGTTCAGTGGCTTCTCTAAGACACAAGGGCATGGAGGTTTTTTACTCTAAATTCTCTTATTTTATTACAGATTGCGACAAAAATCATGGCTAGCAACTATACGTATGGTTTATTACTCAAATATATATATGTGTATATTTATAAAAACATATATTGAGCTGTTATAAATTCTTGGGAGCAATCAGTAGTATGGCAGCAACCAAGTAGGGTTACAGGGTACTACAACCTTTTCGCTAATAAAGCAAACTTTCCAGTGAAACCACAGAAAATGTAATTATGATGGATTATTTATATGCATACAAGTGTTTACATTTATACCAGTATTGAGCTTATTGTCAGAATGGGCCAAACCATCCCAGATGTGGGAGGACAAACCAAACTGATCTGGGTGAGGGTCCAAAATCTCTTAGAAAGTTTATGTAAAGAGTTCATCCTGTTTAGGAAAGGAAAAGTATGTGCAGCATGCAAAGTTCTTGGAGAGAGAAGTTTTGTTTTGGATAAAAATTGTCATATCAGAGAGAAATAAGGAAGGCTGCTTCAGCAGCCAATAGATGCTGTTAATTTCTGTATTTCACACAGAATAGCCAACAGATGTTGTTTTCTCTCAGGCCAATTATTATTTTTTTAGACTGTTTTCTTGCAGATAACGAGCTAATGGCAGTCACCAAGTCTTAATTTCTCAAGATATTTTCCCTGTTTTCAGGCTATTTTTCACCTTTTCAGGTGATAGGTGATTGTTGTGGTTCTTCGTTTTTGTTCTTAACAATGGTATCTCAGGGTGTCTTCAGGTTTCTAGGTACCAAGCTATGCATTTCAGAGAGTCCCACTGCACTTCTCAAAAATGCTTCTGGTTCCCAGGCCTAGTTCCCAGGCTTATCAGCATTTTCTCTGTCAGTATTTCAGCTGACACTTTCTTCTTTTAGTAATTTCCCCCCTCTAACCAGGTCACCTTTATGGCTGCTCACTTCACCTGAATGTCCAGCTACGACGTGCACTGAGCCTCTAGCAATATTCTTGTTTCTTGCCCTGGAGAAGATAGTAAGCTGTGATGGATATGCCTGGGAAGGAAATTATGGAAACTGATTAATCTGGAAGCTTGCAGCTTTACCTTTTATGCTTTACCCTTTTGTGCGTGTGCAGAGTAGGGAGGATGTTTGAATTTTGACTGACTGAAGATTAAATCCGAGGTGCCCTCCATTTTCATCATCAAGGAGGGTACTCACCTGTAAAAGTCAGTAGATAGATTCCATGGTGAAATGTTCTTACAGATTCTTCTCAGGGGTCTGTGACCTCTGCTCTTTGTAGCCAGCTTCACTCATTCTGCAGGACTCTTCAGGGACAGAGAAATTTGTTTTAAAAGTGTAGTTCAGCTTGGCCAAATGGTAGATTATTTCAGGAGAGCGAGCGAGGAATAACTTCCCCCCCTTCCCCTCTCTGTGCTTCTGTTGCTTAGCAGACTTAAGAGTATTTAACTAACTGAACACGAAGGTTTTACAGTGCCAGACCACACTGCTGCCAAAGTAGTAACAATATTGCTTTAAGGACTTGATGGGGTGAATATGAATTGCAGTCATGTATGAGAAAGTTAGGAAGTGCTCTGAAATGTGAAGCTATGACAGGCCTTGTGGATTGGATGTTGTATTTTTTTTTTGGTTTGTTTTGTAGGAGTTCTGCCTCTTTCACTGTGCACCCTTTAGCTCTGCCTCTTTCCATATTTGGCACTGCTTGTCCTCTTTGGAGGATGAGGTAAAATTTCTGGAGGTTTTGTTTTGGTTTTAGTAGTACAAGATGTAGTGCAATCAGAACAGCTGGAATTAAGGGAGCTGGAAGATCTGACTTTCAAGGACACTGAGGTTAATTTGTAATGTGTGCGGTTTTCTTATGTACACAAAATGCATAGTCACTTCCTCTTTAATAAAACAAAAAATGCATAATGAAGAATTTTTTCCCTTTAATGGTCTTGAGAAGAAAACATCTCTATCAAGCTTTGGAACTTTCTGTGATATCTCCATGATATTGCACAAGCTCCAGTGCATTTGAAGTGCTACAGATGTTTCCCCTCAGCTGTGTGCAGGCTCTTCTGGAACAAGGCAAGCCCTTGAAAGTAGGGTAAACTAATTATAAATGTAGTTTTCTTGTTGGATTTAAAATTCCTTGTGGATATGTAATTAGAAACAGCTCTATGTAGAAGTCTGCTCTTATATCCATGTCTTTCGATTTATTTACAGGAAAGACAATTATCTGCTGCTTCAGACCTTCTCAAGAAGCATAGTGATTGGAGTCAGAGAGTCTAGATGTCAAAATTCTCTGATTATCAAAGATTTAGGAGGCAGCATGTGAAAAAAAACCCAAATGCAATTGTGTAACAACCCTCTGGAGGGTGTAACATAGTATATCAATCTTGTAAAACAATGTAAAAAGCCTGAACCCTCTGGGTTTGTGACGATAGTGGAAATAGCGAGTAGATTCTGTTCTGGTTTGTTGTAAACTTGAGGTACATATGCTGTTCTACTATTGATTGTTGTGATTGAGCTTCAGAACCATCCCAGAGACCAACATGTAAAAGAAATTTTGGTTTAAAAAGAAAAACAAAAAGAGATTCCCAATCTTATTTTTGCCATGTTTCACGTATGCCTGTCTGGGAAAAGTTGTCAGTAATAGTGACCCCATTTTAGCTCTAGAGTAAAATAAGGTCATGAGCAAGGACACTGCCAGTGACAAAAAGCAAGGCTAATTAGCCACCAAAAAGCCTTATGCATATTTGATACTAACTTCTTGTGAAAAATGTAATGAGAGTGTGTATGTGTTTGTGTTAGTAAATATGTGAGTATATTTATATATAAAATTATTACATGGAAGTTAGTAAGGCACACAATAACCTTGGAAAAATGTAAAAAATTTAATTTGGTTTCTTGTTTCACAACCCTTTCTTAAAATTTTAAGTGCTGAGGTTCATAGAAGGGCCATCTGACTCGGTGCCAGAAATTGATGGGCATGGGTTTATATGGCATCGTATAACTTCTTTTGAGTTCATGGTTTCGAGTTTTCCTACCCACAGACATGAGGGAAGAAAACAGATACTTTTTTGTTTGTTAGGTTTACTGGATTTAGCAATAGACAGCTTTTCCTGCTTGATTATTTCTTTGGGGAATGAAGACTATGTAGTGTTTAAGTAAAGATAGGTTGTACCAAGGGCTTATTTTATGCCTTGAAAAGAAAACTTTAGAGTTGTTTTCCTCCTTGCTTAACAATTGTAGTGAAATATTTTGTATTTGATACAGCTGTGAGCTTTTCATGAATTCTGTCTAGCCCTTGAATACTTGTTTTTTTCTGGTGAACATATTTGGTATAGCACAGCTAAAAAAATTCCCCACACCTAATCTGTCATAAGTAGATTTTAAATTTCTTATAGAAATACTTCAGGGTAACTAAATCTTTATCTTCTTTAATTAACAGAGGAGGAGCTCAGGAAGCTGAGAGAAGAAACAAATGCTGAAACGTTAAGGCAGGAACTAGAAAAGGAACGGCAGAGGAGATTAGAACTAGAACAAAGAGTCAATGAAGTACTTAAAGCAAGGTAAGAGAAACATCTTCACTGTACAGCTGAAAGCCACTTGAGATCTCTGTCTCTGGGAAGTGGTGGTAAAAGCACATGTTTCCAGCCTAGGTGCTCTTAAAATGAATTAGAAGTTCACAGAGAGAGCAGCTGTCTATGTTGTCCTATAAAACTACATCATTAACATCCATATACATTTAAGTTACTTGGCCATACATACTGCTGTAGCTACAGAAGTTTCATGACACTTTCTAGTTCAGATATTCATTTCACCTCTTCTGATGCCCTCCCTCTGGGATCTTGCCTGCCTGGAGCTACTGAGTGCCAGAGCCTTTGCCATGCCATTGCATGTGTTATCCTTCTCAAAACCCGTGTCTTCTCCAGACTACCCAATCCTTGTTGCTCCTATTCCAGCAGCAGCAAGGATATCCCAGTGCCAGAGGCCCTAAATGCATGTGAGTAACTGGAATTTGAGCCTTCCTTGCCACTGCAATTACAGAAGGAAACACCTCCCCATGTCCCTAGGGCCTTTCTGCTTCAAGGCCGGCCATCCATCCATCCACCACATCCATCCATCCATCCACATCCATCCACCATCATTCATCCATCCATCCATCCATCCATCCATCCATCCATCCATCCATCCATCCATCCATCCATCCATCCATCCATCCATCCATCCATCCATATCCATCCATCCATCACATTTGATGTTGTCTCTCCTTACTCTGCTTAGCTAGATAGAATTTAAGACCAAAGCAGCTGCTTGGGCTTGGAGGCCTGGTTGTTCTAGACCAGCTGTATGTTTTATCCTCCCTAGCAGCAGTTGAGGTTTCTCATCTGAGGAGCAGGATCTGTGGCTCACCACAAGTGCTGTTATTAGGAGACAGAGCAGGCTGAGTTGGGGATCACATGCTAAGCACTGCCAGTTACTTAGGGATGACAAACAGGAGCAAACAAGCAAAATGTTTTGCTTGCATATGTGGTTTCCCAGTGCCATGCAAACTCTTCCCTGCCTCCCGCTTCCTTCTGTACTCAGGTGTGAAAATACCTTCCTGCTCAAGCCAGTCCACATCCCCTGGTAGCAATGCAAGTAGGAGCTATTTATAGGAAACGTGTGGGCCTAGTTGCTTTAGGTGGGTCTGTCTACCTCCTGCTCCTATCTAATCGTAGAATTACTTAGTTTGGAAAAGACCTTCAAGATCATCAAGTCCAGCCATTAACCTAACACTGCCAAGGCCACCACTAAACTATGCAGTCCAGAGCCACATCTACATGTCTCTTAAATACCTCTGGGGATGATGACTCAACCACTTCCCTTGCTAGCCTGTTCCAGTGCTTGAGAACCCTTTTGGTGAAGAAATTTCTCCTAATACCAAATATAAAACTCTCAGTGCAACATGAGGTCATTTGTTCTTGTCCTATAGCTTGTTACCTGGGAGAAGAGGCTGACCTCCACCTGACTACAACCTCCTTTCAGGCAGTTGTAGACAGCAATGAGATCTCTGAGCCTCCTTTTCTCCAGACTAAACAACTCCTGTTCCCTCAACCACTCATTGTAAGCATCCACAAATACTTTATTTACTGCTGTCAGAAGGTACATTGCTGTTTTTCACTTGTCTCTGTTTGCAGACCTATTGTCCGTGAATTTATTTAACACTATTAAGTGCTGGAGCTATCCTCCACTGGAAACTATGGAGACAGTACATTACAGAAGACTCCTCTTAACTCTAAAGAAACATTTTATTTACTTTCCTTTCTAACAGATTTCATAGTGGTTTGATAAAGTGCCCCATAGTTACAGAGTTGTAAGATTTGGTGACTAACTGTTCAGCATTCATTTTTTTTGCCATCCTTAATGAGTCCTTTCTTCTCTTACATTCTCTCCAGACTAAAGAGTTCCAGCTTCTCCACTGTCTCTTTAAGAATACTCCATCCCTTTCATCAATTCAGTTACCATTCTTTAACTGTTTTAAGAGTTTGAACAGTGTTCAGAGTGTTGGTGCACCAAGACTTTAGATAAAAGATTAGATAAAAGGTCTTCCCTCTTATTCTCAGTACCCACTATGGTGTGATTTTTTTAGGTGATACTTCACAGTGATGGTTTTCCAAAATCAGTGGTTTTGTGCAAGGTCAGTCTATGTGAAGTCTTGACCTGTGCTGCCAAGTCAGCTTAGTAGGGGCTCTCAAAGGTTCCTGTGGAAGAGTCTGGTTCCCAAGCCAGAACCACAGCTGGGCCGTGGGAAGGTGGCCCAGACTGCTCTAATCTGGACTTTTTTTTTGAGTGACATTTTAAAGTTGCTCTTAGAACTAGGATGTGAGAGTGCCTCTTTATTGCCTGTGCTGGTTGGTCTGGCTTTGTGTCTAGACTGGCATTGCCTGTTAGATTGGACAGTTGAAGAGGAGAAGCTTGGGCCTGTTGCATGCTGAGGGTATCTGTTAGCATTGTTTCCTGCTGTTGGTAGAGGAAACCAATGCTTGAGGTAAGGATCTTTTCTCCCCTGTGACTTGCTGCCTTGAAGAAGTTGCTTGAGGTGCGAATTCCTCATGCTTGTCTTTAGTGCTGCCACAGGCCTTGGGCTTTGTCCCAAGGGCAGCTATGCCTGGGCTCCATGTCATGCACAGAGTAGGGGAAAAGAGATCTCCTCGTGGCTGCATGTCCTGCAGAACGATGAGGAACCATCTTCTTCTGCAGGAGGGTACTCACCATCCTGCTCTGTTTCAGAATAATAAGGCTGACTCAAAGTCTGATCTGTCCCACTGCCACTTATGAGTACCGGTTTTACAGAGAAAAGAGATGGAAGGTCTTTGTTTATCAATATTTGTGTCAACATCTGTGCCTTGTTGCATTTGTGACAACAGCAAATCTCTTGCAGGAGTGACATTGCTAAATTAAGGTAGGATGACATAGCTTCCTGAGTGCCATTTAGATATCCTAAGGATTATGTTAGTCCTGTCAGCTTGGGTATTGCACTTGGGGATTACATTCAGCCAATTATCCTCTCTACCCAAGTGTTTGTCTAACTAGTCTTACTACTGTTTCAACCTTTTTGACCTTTTTGTGACAGGCAGGATGCATAAGGTGACAACAAAATAAGACTTTGAAAATTTTTCATTTTCTACCCAGGAGGAGAAAAATTTGTTTGTCCATGATTTTTCTTTAACTTGTGCTTCATTGTGAAATTCTTCATGGCTTACTATATTTTTCACTTCACTGGGGACATTTAAAAATACTTATATTAGGACTATAGATGAAATGTTGGCTTATGTAGTCAAATATGTAAGAGGCCATATTTATGCCTGATGAAAATTTAATTTTATTAAGCAGAGTAACTGCAGAAAGTTCTGTCCGCTTATGTCACATTCACCCTACTTCTAAGGTAATTGGTTTCAGTTTTGAAAGGTATTCATATGTCTCCTGGTAGGGGAGGGAGCGGCTTTGTGGTACTTAGTTGAAGGCTGGGGTTTGCGTGTAATGTTCTTTTTGCTTGCAGAAATAAACTGCTAATGAAAACCAAACTATGCTGTGGTATAAGAAACAAATTATTTTTAAAGTTTCAATATTCAAAAGTATTTGTGAGGCAGATCAATGCATGTAGCAATATAAAAAATGATGAAAAATGTTTGGCAAGGAGAAAACAAGTTCAAAATCTAATTTTTTTCTAGTGAAGAACATGGGCTTCCTTTGTTGAGGTCACAGTTGAGCATGGAAAGAGGGTAGAGTGGAAGAAGAGGTTTTTTGGTGCTTTTGTTTGTCATGGTGTTTACTGATTGTATATCTGATTATTCAGAATATAGTGGCCTCAGCTGAAGTTTTCCACAGATACAGTTCAGAACATCCCAGCATTCGGTATGGCAGCTGAAGCTTGTGACATTTTGTGAGCAGAATGATGCATAAATAGTCTGAAATAGTTTGTGTGAGCTGTTACTGCCATATTTTCAAATTGTTAGTTGAACTACAATCATGCAGAAAGGAAAAATAACAAAGTTTTGCAACAACGCTTACCAGCAGCCTGTGACTTATGCAGCACACCTTGTTATTAGTATCATTGTGAACTATTTTTACGAGGACCAAATAGACAATGCTTCTCCATAAGTCACTATTCCTTCACTGTGGATGAGAATAGCAAGGGATTCTGAATTGTTTGGTGTATTTTAATGGGAAGGAGATGGAAAACATGAAAATTATTTGACTTGTATTTTTAACAGCTCTTCAGGGTAAGAAGCCGTGCATACCTGAAAGGTATTAGAAAGATATACTTAGTTTTTAAACCAGGCTAAGAAAATGCCTGCTTATTTTTGCATGTAGGAGGTTGGCATGTGCTTTTGATGGAAGTACACACATGTTCAGGTTGCTTTGAGCAGTAGAAAAGGTCTTAACAGCCTTGAATGTCTTCTACAGCAGTGGTTGAAAAACTGGTGGTGGGTTACTTGTGACAGCCTGCGGGAAAATAGCTTTGAATATGTCTGAGAACATCATGGCAGTGACTGCACCTGTTGTGTCCAGCAACTCAGGTCTATGTCTATTTTTTTGGGGCACAAAAAAATGTGTTTTATTCACACACATCTCAGCTTGCAGCTGAATTCAGGGCCTAATGTTCATAAACAAAAAAAATGTTTATTTAAGGGAAATGACCTTCAGTGTCAAAGTTTCCTTAACTTTTACCCTTTGTTATACTTGCAGCTAACTAAATAAATAACACTTGGGTGCTGTTCCCTGAGGCAGCACTGAAGGGACACTGCATCAGTTTGTGCTAGTTGCTTTTGAGTGTTACAGGAGTCCTGTTCATGAACAGCTCTAATCTTCATTAATATTGATGCTTCCCTGACATCAGTATATTTAAAAAAGAGAGAGAGAAACAAAAAAAGACGGTTTGTATTTGTCTCCTCCACTGTCTGAGGTTGCTCTTACCTGTTTCAAACAGCTGTGCTTTAAATGGCTGCAATCTCTAGTTGCATAAAGATGACCTAACTTCATGTTGGGGATGTGTTGGTGTTACCAGTTACACCCTTTTTCTGGGTGGAAAGCGTGGTCCAAGAGGAGTTAATGCAGCTTGGTTTTGTAGGTTCAGGCTGTGGTTAGGAAGCCCACGTAGGAACACAGTGTTGTTCTGGGGACCGTTGATGTTTTTCAGCCTTTTAAATAATCTCTGGCATGAAGAGTGGTTAAGAAACTTGGAAATATAATTTCTTGCCTTCATCAGTGGTCTTGATGAACTGGATGGTTCAACATGACCTGGTTTTGGAATTGAACTTCCCAGTAGGTGTGCAAGCCCAAACAATGAATTCTGAGCTTCCTGTCCTGGATCTGTCTGAAGTGGCTAATTAAAACCTGATTCTCAGGTGCAGTAATGAGCTGTCATTAACCTGATGATTCGTAAAGGTCAGGTTCTTCATGGGGAAGAAGTAACAGGCAGATGGCAAGTAAGACGTTGCCAAAAAAATGAAACAAAAGCACCAAGAAGGGCCAGAGCCAACTGGCATGTGCTCCTGATGGAGCCCAGTAAGGCTGCTGTACAGAACTACTTCTTGATGAGATTTTCTTGATTTTTTGCCTAAGAAACATGGGGTGTAATGATGCTATGTTGCTTCTGAAAGTACATCCAGCATGTCAAAGGAAGACCCAGCCTGAAGAGTGACAGCTGGCAGAGACAGGATCTCAGCTCTGTCACAGGAGTTTTTCTGGTGTGACACCACCCCAGGCAGTGCCTCCATACAGCTGGAATGGGTTGAGTAACTGTCTTTCCACCTAAATATGTCTTCAGCTTCAATGAAACACAGTTCCAATGGCAGATTTCAGATGAAAATGCTCAACTATATGGTGTAACCATCTGATGTGTAGCTTATAGAGGAAAACAAGACACCACTGTATAATAGTTGGTGCAAATTCGATCATGTTTATTGCTGTCTTTTGAGAGCTGGAAATGGAGGAGATGCAAGGGTGTGGGAGAAGCAAAGATAGGAATTTTTAGGTGAGGAACCTGTGGCTTATGTAGAAATTGGGGGAAAATGGCACAGGAACCAAAGTTAAAATTTAGCTAAAGAAAATAAACTGATGACATTTCAGGTCGCTTTTGAAAGGAAGAGTTGCTACAAATACAGATTCCATGGGGAAAAGTCGTGACAAGTCATGAAAGCAAGTGTCTTTCAAAGCATAAAACATGATGAGCATAAAAATTCAGCTCATCAACACCAATAAATGTTGAGCTGTAATTCATAAATCAGTAAATTACTTCTAAATGTTCTTTTTAGAAATGAACAGGATGTGGAAAGCTCATTAAGGATGGGGATGCATAGGAAGGAAGGGAGGTAACAAGGTCTATAGTTTCTCCATCATATTCATTGATGTATGATAATGTTGAGGCAGCACACATTAGTGATGACCTTTTCCATGTGCAGACAGTAGTGACATCTTTTCCTAATATCCTTTCTAGAGGAACAGCAGCAGAGGTGAGTGTATGTCCATCTGTATTGCTGCCATCTGCCTGCCCAGTGCAGTGGGATCCCCCATCTTGCTCTTCATTTGCTTACTCTGTTTCTCTTGATTCCCTTCCTGAGCAGCAAAAGATGAAAGGAGCATTTGAAAGTATCTACATTGCCTGATAAATGAGTGATCATGAAATCGCACAACTGACACTTTCTTGTTTCAAGAAGTAATCTTTTCAATCATACAACTTCCTGTCAAGTAAAGATTACTGTGGCTAGTGTTACGTTGTCAAAGCTTCTGCTTCATTAGAAGAATCTTTCTATGGTATCTGCATGGGTGACTGAAGAATTTGGGACTGAAGCCTGAAGTATTCTCAAGACAGGTTGGCAGTTGGAGGCTGTGTCAAATGTAATTTGAAGCCTTGCAGAATGTACAGAATGCAAAAGCATTTGTGTTTTAAAAAATCTGTTCACTTTTAATGGGTGAGAATATTCCTAACTAATTTTGAAAGGTGAGACCAGTGATGCCTGCTACTTGACATATATTTTTATAACATTTTTGGTGCAGTTTTTCAGACTGTTTCAATTTTTCAAGTTACTTTTCAAATTGGTTGTGATCTGTGTATTTTGAGAGTTTACAACATAACATTTTAAATCATTCTTAACACCTGTTCTTCTTGTGAAGTTGAGTGGTCTTTGACCTTAGTGGCAATGGCAGAATTCAAGATTTGTGCATCAGATTGTGGGTTTGCTCTACTGTGGTGGTTACCAACTTGTGATATGTAATCCCTTTTAATTTATTGCTGTGGGAAAAGTCATAGCTCTGAAAAGTTTTCCTGGCAGGCGTTGTAATGAATATACCACACAAAAGCATAAATAATGCAAGAAATTTGATGCTACATTGTTGACCAGTTGTAAGATGAAATTGAGCTTGTTGGTGACAGGAATGATTAAACCCCACCTCTCCTCACAGCGGATGGTATTTCCTGGGATCCTAAGTGCAATGAATATTTTGAGTCTTGTGAAAGGGCATAAGCTGGGTTTTCTCATGTCACAATTGTCTAATCTCAGCTATGGAAACCATGGAGGTTCTGGTGCTTCCTTTACCTAAAACGGAATAAATTCTTCCTTTGTAACATTTCACATTGTTTATGATTTTTTTGTAGGGCAGAAGAGGTGCCTGCAGGACAGCAACCTGCAAAGCCACAGGCACAAGCCAATGGAACAGGTGAGCTTGGTCAGATCTCTAACAGTGCTTCAGTTCAGTTGGTTTTTGTTTTTTTTTTTTTTTTTTTGATCCTTAGAAGCAGAATATGAATGACAATTCAAGCAACTTCTCTCTCTGTACATGATTCTGCATTTAATTTTTGTGGACTTTGCATACCTGAGCAAGGAATTTATTGTATATTGCAAGGCCTTTAGGTATGTAATGAAACCTCTTGTTCATCATTCTTGTATGCCTCGCTGATCCTTGATTTACCAGAAAACAGGTGTAATACATAAAAAAAAATATTGTTTTGTTCTCAATTACTGAAGTTCTGTTATGCCACTAACCATATTACTACTTCCTTCCTCTAAAAGAAGAAACATTCTGAAGAAGGAGTAAGCTTAAGAGTTACTAATTTTTTGGACTTCTTCATTGTCATCTACATTTTCAAGCTGATGCTTATTATGAATTCAATAATGTGCTGATGTCTGAAAGAACTAAGGCAACAGTAAAATTCTCAGTCTTTCAGTATGCTTTTACTTTTCTTCCTACAGCTTGTGATTGAGATTTAGGCTTTTAAGTCTGTGGACTAAATCTGAGATTTCCCCTTCTGTACTTCTGTAGTGTAGCTTTCTGTTATGTGAACTACAACCTTACAGTTTTTTCTCTTGTCAAAATTTCTTTCCCAGTACTTTCTGAAGTACTAGCATGTGGGAAGCTACTTCATATTTTTTTCTCAAATGGAACTGTTGTCTCAGCTGTAAACAGTGACTAGATTCCTTGTTTTTCTAGATTTCGTTGTAAATCATTAATAAGTAGTTTAATTCTATTTTCTGAGCACCAGTGGCTTTTTCCCATGAGCTTAAATGCATCGTTTTGGCTGTTGTAATTGGCTGATTAATCTTCCATGCCTCTGTTTAATCATATATTAATTTCAAGGAGTTCTGTACTAAATTTGGTCTTGGAGTAATTATGACCAGTATCCTGTTTGTGACATTGCTTTCATTGAGCTACATTTCCAAATAGTCTGTCTGTTTTTTCTAGACCACAATTTTGTGAGTTACAGGTGATTGTTTTGTTCTTGCTTGCCATGCCTTAAGGCTTTTACCCTGATATTATTTCCATGTACCTCTATATTATGTTATGTTTTGCCACTGAAACTGACGTACAGAAAGTGTGCATCACTTCATTATTTTTCTGTATAAGACTTCCTAGGTAGTATTATGACTTTATATTCTGTATATGGAAAGTGGCATATACAGCATAATTTCTGAAGGCTGGCTTAAGAAAAAAAAAGAAACTGCATGGTTTATTTGTATAACTCTATAAAGACACACAATCTTTATAAAGTGGTTGGAAAGTGGAAGTAAAAATGTTTTTAGCAGAATCTTGCTTATGTTTCCACCTCCCTTTCCAGTCACATCCCTATAGCTGCAAGGTGGTTGTCCAGCTCTCTGCTCAGGACTGTTTTGCTTTGCACTTACTTTCCTCAAGGTGGCCCTTCAGCATGACAGGGAGCACTGAGTTTTATGTCAGTCTTTTGTTTACCGAAGTCTCTTAACCAGAAAATGTTTTTACTGTGTTTTATAAAAATTATTGTTAGGATGGTTTGCTCTTTGTATTTTGGGTAGTAAGATGCTTCCATGTACTGTCCTAAGAGAAATGCAGGAGTCACCTTTAGTCTTATTTTACTTAATGCAGTTGGGGGTCCTGCACAACGGCAGAAATAAATTGCAAGTCTTCACAAAGAGTGTTGGTGAAGGATGGGGAAACTGTACAAAGTGTGCTTCTCAAAGAGGCACAGTGTGTGGGAGCAGGGGCTGGCAATGGATAGAGGTGTCTTTTAGCATCATCCTGATACTTAGTGCTTCTCTTTTATAGATAAGAGTAGTCACACAGTCTCATCAAGACTCCAAAAGTGGTTTGGTGACAAATTTGGGGAGTATGTTGAGGACTTCAGATTTCAGCCAGAAGAGAATACAGTGGAAGCAGAAGAGCCACTTAGTGCTAGAAGGTAAATCCCTAATGTCTGCGTGAGAAATTGTTGGTGCCTTTACAAGTTGCTTTTTCTCTCACTTTTTTTTTTTTCTTTTAAACCAGCTTTTTGTATGGTTTGAGCAAGTGTTTCAGTAACAAATAATAACAAGCAAAAGTACAGAACTACCTCAAAAGTTTTGTGACTGGTTTGGACAAAATGTGATATTTTAAGTTTATCTGCTGTCAGAAATAAAATAAGATTTACATTACTTACCATGTTTTGTCATATGCCTTCCAGAAACTGTGAACAAAGTCTTAGTTAGGCTGGAGAGCTTTTAAATTTCAGTTTTCATTCTGATGCAAGGTAGACTGTATTAGTTACTAGAACCACATTTTGTAACAGGCAAGAATGAAGCTTTATGCTCATATAGTTTTTAACTGTGAAGAGTATTTCAGAGATCAAATGCACACAAGTGTGCACTTGTCATCTATTTAACAAATTGCTTTTATCTATTATTTTTCAGGTTGACTGAAAATATGAGAAGATTAAGTAAGTACCTGGCAGTATTTTATTTGTTGTATTTATTCTTATTTCATTTGGGAGAATGCTTGACTTGTCAGTAGCTTTGGGTGGTTCTTAACTTACACTAGATTAGCCACAAAATTTAGACCAATATTGTCCAAGCAGCCTGACTCAGAGCTCTTCAGAACATTGTCACCAGTGATTTCCAAGTCATGATCTTCTCTGTGGGCCTGGTGTAGGCTAATGGAGCAGAGAAGATGGAAGCAGCACATGACTCCATGAGCTCCTCCAGTGCATTGGGTGTGCTCTTGCACTTACTTCATCTGCTGCTTTGGTTGTGCTGATGATGCTTAAAGAAATCTAGTGCTAGTTGCTTAATTACTTCACGTAGGAAGTGTGTTTAGGATAGCCAAGTCTCAAACCAAACAAACTAGGACAGCAAATCAGAGGGTCTCTTGAGGGAAGACTTGAAAAGTTGTGAGTTCTACTGCAAAAGATAGTGAGAGCTTCTGAGACTCTCTGTGCAGGAGGTATCATCATTCTTCTCATCAGGAAGGGCAAAACTGGTATGGTCCAATGGAGAAAGCAAAGGTGGTCTTACAGAAGCTCTTTCGTGTTCCCGAGCTAGAGTTTGCCCAAGTAGTGAAGAGCATAGAGGAAGAAGGTAAAGGATAAGAGGGTTTTAGGGAGCTGAGGAAGAGCTCCTCTTGCTCTTGTGGACTGGGTGTCTGTGTGTGGCCTCTCCCAGCGCAGGTCAGTCTCCCATGCAGTGACAGCAAGACCAAAGGTCTGCAGAGGTGGGAGATAGACTTCTTCAGGGAGTCATGTGCTGGGCTGCTTGGCTTAGGAAGAGTAAGCAGCAAAGTGCTAGCAATGGCTACAGTCCTGCAGAGATACAGCCAGGAGATCTAGCCTGGCTTTAATCTAGCTGGTGAAGCACCAGCAAGGGAGGGAAGGGCTCTGGATGTTGTCTACCTAGACTGTAGTAAAGCCTTTGATGCTGTTTCCCACAGCATTCTCCTGAAGAAAGAGGCTGATCATGGCTTGGACAGGTGTACGCTTTGCTGGGTAGAAAAGTGGCTAATGGCCAGGCCCATAGAATGGTGGGGATGGAGCTACATCCACCTGGTCACAAGTGGTGTTCCCCAGGGCTCAGAATAGGGGTCTGTCTTCTTTAATGTCTTTATCGATGATCTGGACAGCAGGATGGGGTGCTCCCTGTCAGTTTGCAGATGACACCAAGTTGAATAGAAGTGTTAATCTGATGATGGTGAGTGGGAAGGCTCTGCAGAGAGAACCATTTAGGGACATAGTTTAGTGGTGGATTCAGCAATGCTGGATTAATGGTTGAATGCAGTGATGATTCTAAAGGTCTTTTCCCACTTAAATGATTTGGTGATTCTATATTGTTCCTGGGTAGCTTGTAATTCAGTCAGGTTAACGTATATTGTTTTACAGTGAGACAAACTGACCTGTTCAGTGGTCTTTGGGGGAATGTGAACATGACTGAGAACAAGCTGCTTTTAGCATCCAGGATATCCTTATAAAGGATGTTGATTTTTTTTTCTTTGTCTACACTTGAGAGTTTGGACATAATCTTTGGTAATACTTGAGACATGTCTTGGGTAACACTTTAGTTTCTGGAAATGCATTCTTTAATTGTTCAGTTACATTGGTGGGTTTAATTTTTTTCATTTGGATAAGCCTTATTTTCATTAGATGTCGTGAGTATTCTTATAATTTTCTAATTTGATTTTTTGTAATTTACAAGCGATACAACCACTGCCAGCTAATTCTAACATTGTATTTTTTCTCAACTTCCATTTAGAGAGAGGTGCCAAACCTGTTACAAATTTTGTGAAGAATCTTTCTGCCTTATTAGACTGGTATTCTATCTACACTTCTGCTATTGCCTTTATTGTAAGTTATCCTACTCCTCCAGGAGTAGTAGGAACTTGAAAAAATACATTATTTGCTGAAATTCACTGAAACTGTCATATCCGAGTAGGGGTTGTGCTACAGTTCAAGTCAAATCAAATAGTGTAATTTCATTTGACCCAAAATACCAGTAGTGGTCACTTCCATTATGCATAAAACCAGTTAAATTTTGTTACCTGAGTCTCTCATAGCATAGTTTTGTAATTGTTAAAATAACTTAGAGATATTTGGGTGTTGTTCACTCCTTACTTGTTTCTCGTCTCCCAGACCTGGTAAATTTAATGGTTACTTCAGCCTCTGCAAAGTTTCTTCTTGTCTATGCTGATAGTGGTTGCATTTGATGAGAAGCTATTGTTTCCACTGGGGCTCTTTGCCATTTGTTAGGATCATTCTGATGAGAGGCAAAATGCCTTGATTTTAGTAGGATTCAATATGCAGACATCAGGTCTGTGAGCTAAGTTTAAGCATTTCTGTGCTATCTTAATGAGGTTTGGATGCTGCAAAAAGACAAAAGTATCTAGTGGAGTTTTGTTTTCCTTCCTCCTACTGTTAATTAAATTAGCTAAATTCTTTTGGTCATAGTGTATATGAAATTAATTTCTGTAAAAGGAATTACCAATACCTGTGTGGTGAAAATGTCACACACCTTTTTATTAAATAAAACCTCCCTGTAAGTTATAGACCTTATGCTATTTTGCATGGCACAGCTTAAGGAATATTGAGAAGACTTCCCTCCCAGTGCCCTCTGTCTGTCCCTTCTCCATATCTGCTGATTTTTCTCTTGCTTCACCTGGTAAGCGTGTTTTTCAGATAAAAAAACTGAAAGAAGAAACTTGAGCTGGCTTTTTTTTTTTTTTTTTTTAAACTCTGGTATCTGGGAGCCAGAGAAATGTTTCACTTTGGGGTTATCAGTAAAAACCCTAGTGTCCCTCACAGAGAGACTGTATTCTCTGTTTACAGAAGCTGGAAACAGAACACCTTTGGAAGCTCTTTGTACTTTTTACATAAAATAAAACCTGTTTTCCTTCAGTCTTTTTAGTCTTGGTAAAAATTTGGGATTTAATTGACCTGAAATAGAGTGAGAGTTTATCCTGTTGCCCAGTATGGGGCTAATTGCTATAACTCCTCTTCTGTACCATGGCTTCTATGCCATTGCTGACCATATCATGGTCATGCAGCAGATTCACAGACTTGAGGGTTTACCTCTTTTTTTTTTCTTTTTTTTTTTTTTTTTTTTTTTTTTTTTTTTTTTTTTTTTTTTTTTTTCCCTCCTACCCCTTCAAGTAATTGTAGTGTTGAAAATACTCAATACTCTGCTTGAGGCAGTTGAGAACTAGTTAAGTGTCATCTCTGGAGATTTGGTTCATTCTTAGTTCTGATTTTGTGTCCCTGAGTGCAGGGCCATTGTCAGTCATGGGGTGACTAAAATGTATTTTTTTTCTTTAATATGAATTGCATGATTCTGAGCCAAACAGCTCAGTGGGACGTTGTATTTCATGTAACTCACTGTACCCCAGTTTGTAATCCGCATCTCTCTTTGTTTGTCTTTTCTTCTTAATCTGCAGATTTACATGAATGCTGTATGGCATGGCTGGGCCATTCCTATGTTCTTATTTTTAGCAATTTTGAGGTTATCCCTAAATTACCTCATAGCCAGGTATTTGCATATATACTAGCTTACTCTCTTAAGTAATGTTTTGTTTGAAAGATGTTTTGTTATTCTTGCACTGAGTTGTAAACTGCTACCTTTTCTAATATTTAACACAGTGAAATTCAAACATTTAACACAGTGAAATACATTTTAATACATTTAACACAGTGAAATTCAAACTCAAATATCCCAAGTGTCATTGCTCAGTTTGTATAATCTTTCTTGATTATTGGGAATTATCTTTGTATCCTGTGGCTTAGGTTATCATAAACAGTGTTTCATGCTCTCAGACAAATCCTTCAGCACACTAAAATTCTAGTATTTCTAATTCTGTGATACTTAGAGTACTTGAAGAACATCACCTTCAATATTGAAGCTTGATGTTTTTCCCAGCAGAGAATGTTCACCTAGGCCTAAAATGGCAGTTGTAGCTTTTTCCATAGCTCTTGACAAACCTTATCCAAAGTATCTTCCATTCGTACATTCAATCTCTTCTAAAAACATAATCGGGGGCTTTTATTAAACGCACCTTAAAATGGTGTAGAGGACCTTAATGTGCATATTGTAAAATAATTTTCTGACTTCTTAATTGATACTTTCTGTTTGACATTGTAGTCTCTGGAAATTTCTGGTAGCAAATAGGCTTCTGGATAAGTTGATGTCATTTTCTTCACTTGAAAAAATAAGAGAAAAATATTCCTAACCCTTTACTTCATGCACACCATTAACTTCTGTTGTAAAACCCACAGGCAGTGTTCTACTTGACTAATATTTTTAAAGCTGGCTGTTGTTGGCCACTTGTGCTTCTGTTATGTTGTGAGTTTTTCGTTAATTTGGGAGTTATATTCTTTACTTTTAAGCCATAAGCGCTTATTGCAGAAAACTGCTTTTTAACCTTTTACAAATAATCCAAGTTGATGGGTGGAGTTCTTGCTCTCTGTATCTATTTCCATCATTTCTAGGGGTTGGAGAATACAGTGGAGCATTGTGCCTGAAGTTTCTGAACCCATGGTATGTCTTTGATCACCTTCACCTGTATGCCTGCAAAAACAATTGCACCTTTAAACCTTCCTCTGTGTTTGTTTGGGTAGTTGGAAAGGAAGGAAGAGCAAGCTGCAAATAAAGACATTACATTTTTTTTCTTTCTCTTGTAATTTAAAAGTCTTTACTAACAGCACTCTTAGGTTCAGATGCTTCACCCCAAAATATTCCAAATTTAAAAGACATGTCTGAAATGAATTTTAATTTATCAGCTTGGGTCAAATTAGGATCCTATGGGACCCTCAAGAAGTCTTGCATTCTGTTGTCTTTAGGAACATCAAGTCCATCTGTTGTTTTAGTGTTGCCAGCCCCATCACTGGGTCTGGGTACATGTCCCTAAGTGACAGATCTAAGTGTCATTTAAACTCTTCCAGGGATAGTGAGTCCACTGCCCTGGGCAGCCTGTTTCAAGGCTTTTAACAACCCTTTTAATGAACAAATTTTTCTGAATAGCCAGTCTTCATCTCCCCTGGCAAAGTTTGAGGCCATTTTCTCTTGCTCTGTCACTCTGTTACCTGGGAGAGAAGACTGACCACCAGCTCATTGCAGCCTCCTTTCAGATAGTTGTAGAGAATGATAAAGACTCCCCTGAGACCCCCAAAGCATTGAAAACTAAAAATAACCAGCAGTGAAAGACATAAAAAGTAGATCTGAAACAAGGGAGGAAAATAGTGAATGTAGAGACTATTAAAACTGAGATGAGTATTGCCAAGAATGTTGAGGGGTCACCTTGTTCTGACAAGTTTTGTAAAATAAGTTTTTTCTGAGCTGCAAATCAATGGATTGTCTCTTTCTTGCCTAAGGAGAACCCAAAAGAGGACCTGACCGTGTCTGAAAAGTTTCAGCTTGTTCTAGACGTGGCTCAGAAGGCGCAGGTACTGTGCTGCTCTCCACTGCCTCCTTAGAAACAAGGGGGTTCAGAGGTGGTCAAAGGAGGTTGTTATGCAGCAAGTGAAAACAAATGCTTAAAGAAAAAATACTTTTCTTGCAAAGGGAGCTTTTACCTATGAGCAGTGGAGATCTCAGTAAGTTTCCTGGAGCTTCTGAAATGGCATGATGCTTCAGAGAATGGGTTGAGGTTCTTTGACTGCAGCTCTGAGCATGCTGCAGAGGGGAACTGAAGCAACTTCTCACAGTTTTCTACCTAATATATACATAAAAGCTTTTGAGAATGTTGATTGGGTGGTGAATCTTAAAAATGTACTGGAGTGTGGATCCATATCCCAAATCTGCTCATCATAAAACTGATGTGGGAGACTCTATTCCTTTAAGATTTAGCTGAAGACTGTGGTCTGTTTAGCTGTGTTATTCAACAGTTTGCACTGCATCTCTAAAATAGCATGTTTTAAAAAACTCTACCCCCTCCAAGCCTTGAAATCTGCTGGTGTTGGAGAGGCTGAAGAAAGGTTTTCTCTCAGCTCCATGAGTTGGATGAGGTAGCAGCTGAGTGATTGCACCATCCAGTTGAACTGCAGCCTTGTGCCAATGCCTGATGATGTGCTGCTGTCAAAAGGGGTTTAACCTTTCCTTGCTAACTGTGAATGCTCAGCTCCTTCCTTCTCCTGGGCGCGGTGCCTATGTTTATATGAACACCTTTGGAAATTTATTGGGAAGGTGAAACTTTCAGGTGCACAGACAGTAAGGATTGGTCAGAGAATATGGCCTGAGTCCTGAGCAGGGGTCAGTTTCATCACCGTTTGTTGGAATTACTTGAAGTCTGCTATCTCCAATGCTTTTTTATAAAACCTGATAATGGTCTGTTTCCAAGAAGCTAATAGTCCTTTTGATGAACTCAGTTACCACTTCCTGAAATTTCAGCACTCAAAATGTGTGAAGAAACCTTCCATTTTGTTACCTGCTAACAGAAGGTCTTTACTCTTAGATGGACAGCTTAATTTAAAATATTTGCAGCAATGTAAATTCTTTCCAGTCATGACAGTGGGATCAAATAGTTTCTTTAACTTGTAACGATAATCAACCACAAGTTAAATGAGATGAACAAGGTCAAATGAGATGGAAGTCATCAAGTATTGCTATTCTGTTCTGTATTTACTCAGTTGTGAAATATATAAATGGCTAAAAATTAGTTTAAAAAATCACTTCTGGGAATTGCTTACCAACAAAGACAGAAAGCTATTTGTTTTCATTATGTGGACAAAAATCCCCAGAGCAGTGCAAGACTTGGTTTTAATTCTCTTGCTTCTTATGCAGAACCTTTTTGGCAAGATGGCAGACATACTGGAAAAATTTAAAAAGTAAGTTTTCTGACATGAGCTTTTCTTCACTTTTAAAACAGGTCTTGACCAATATCGGTAACACTGGTAATAAAATTTTGCTTCTCTTTTATTTTCAGCTTATTCATGTGGGTCCAGCCAGAAATAACACAGAAGCTCTACATTGCTCTATGGGCAGCTTTTATTGCATCCTGCGTTTTGCCCTACAGGATTCTTGGGCTTGCATTGGGTAAACACAATAAATAATTCACCTGTTACAGTCTAGACCTAATGGTTAAAACTTACATTATCTTTAGAGGGAGAATTTTAGAGTTAAGAGAGAAAAACTGCATTAATAAATCATGCAGCGTTTTAAAGTATTTTCATTGTGCTTAGCATTATTTGTCACGACCATTTTGGAAATCATCTCAGTGTATAATAGAAAAAGACTGGATAATGCTTTTGCTTCTTGAAGAGGAGAAGCCTATGATGAGCTGTTAACAGAACTTCTCAGACTGTCAGCTATAAGGCTTCCAGAAAATCCTATATGTTGAGGCTTTTTAGCTCGTACATACTTGTAAATGAAATCTGTAGCATGAAAATGACAGTGTAGGAAAAAATTGAAGAGCTAGTGGGATTGCTGGTAAAACTTGGAGGATGGGCTGGACAGAATGAACAGACTACTGTGGGTCTGTTACAGATACTCAGTCTCAACTGGGAATTGAGAAAAGGGTTCTCACTACATCATAAGACTCTTTTTGCTGAGATATGAAGCCCTGTACTATGAACCAAGAACTCTTTTTTTCATTAAAGTAGTGATATAATCAAATTGAGTATTCCTTTTAACAGCACTGAACTTCAAATTTTGTTAGCTTGAACTATAAATGTAGGTTTCCTTGACACAGCAATTGAATTTAGATGTGTGAGGAATAATTAATTGACTCTTAGGAGATCTGAATTGCACTCAGTAAAGTATTGAGAGAGTTTTTTAGAGCCCATTTTGAATGGCAGAACGTAAGGAAATAACTAGTGTAAGATAAGAGTTGGGACTGGAAGATAGAGTTTTATGTAGGACGTGAGAGCCCTCTGTTGCCATTAAAATTCTTGCAGGAGCTGCATGGTTGAATGCTAGGATGTGTTTTTTGTTTTGGTAGTTTTCAGAATTCTTGTGGTAATGAGGAACATATGTTTGAATTTTTCAAATGTTCTTCTGTATAATAGTGGCTATGTAAATGCTTAAAAGAACTGGGGATGGAGGGAAAGAAAAATAATTTTCTGGTGTTGGAGGGAGAATCAAAATAGTAAACCCAGGAGAATGACTTTAACACTGTGGCTGACTATACAGGATTGGTTTCATTTGTGAACTTTCAAAAATATGATCAAAACAGTGATGTTCTTAATGCCTCTTCAGCATTCAGACTGAAGTGACTTTTTTTCAGGACTCTATGCTGGAATCAAGTTTTTCCTTATTGATTTTATCTTCAAACGATGCCCCAGACTAAGAGCTAAGTATGATACTCCTTATATCATCTGGATAAATCTCCTGACAGATCCTCAGCTCAAAGAAAGATCTAATGCTACAGTGTCGAGACGGGTAAGGGTAATGAATCTTTCTGTCCCTATGTTCTCAGCCTCTGAAAATCGGATCTCTTTCTCCCTTTTCCTTTTCTTCAGTGACTAGAGCACATTAAAGAGAAGGTTAATTAAATCCTTAAAGTCAATGTTAATTGATTATAATATCCTTTTTTAAATTATTTTCAAGATTCACGGTTCTTCTATGATTCTATTTCTTGTATGAAAGGAATCAGTTATAAAAAATTTGTATGTATGTATAGATACATTGTGAATTATGAAGCTAAACACACGAATATAACACCATCCATATTCATAACAATTTCTTTAACTTACATTCTTTGTAATTCTGTTGTCAGATACAGTCTTTTTGCATCCACTTTGTCTATTCTTAGACATTCTTTTTCAGTGAAAATTCACATACTTAGGTAAATTGAAGTACAGTTAGTTAAAAAAAAAAATATAAAGGCTTGAGTTTAATATGCTGCTTACTAATGAGATAATCATTAACAAAGGCAGTAAGGTAGTTTACATATTTAGACATTATGTCTCATGGTTATTTGTATTGGGTGACCTTTTAGCATAGTGGTGGTGAATGACTTCACCGTGTTTCTACTCCAACAGTATATATTCTTTTTGTTAAAATGTCATAGTTAAATCACTAGGTGTTGTGTTTTGTGCATCTTAGTAAATTGTTTTGGGGCCTGACATGGTAACTGAGTCAGGGTTTTCTGTATCATTGGATTTGTCAATGTTTATTAGTTTAAAAATTAAAATTAAGTAGTAAATCTTGAGTCTAATCCCATTTTAACATTTGCTTAATACCTCTTAATGGAATATCTAATGATATTCATGGAGTTTCTGAGTAGTCTGAAATGCACAGTACTGAGCAGTAATTTAGCCTGGGTATACAAGTGGAGAGCAAAAGGGATAAGCACATGAACCCTCAGTTGTTAAGGAGAAATCTGGGGCTTGGGGGTGGTGAAGCAGGGGATGGTAAAATAACTGCAGCACAATTGAGTATTTCAGAAGGAAGTCGACAAGGACAGTCTCTATTACAGAAAGTGAGTCTTCTGTTCCTGTTTTCCGAGGGATGACATGGGTAAATAAACACTTGGATGAAGCCATCCATGGTGTGTATTTCTCTTGCTTGCAGAAGATGATCTTAAAAGCTTCTGTGCTTCTCACATTTACAGGTTATCTTTCACATGCTGTGGTAGTTGTGACATCTTGCTAGGTCTCTCTAATCTGCCTTAGAAGTGGAAAGATTCTGAACTGCTGAACTTGAGTCCATTAACTTAGAGAGTAATTATTCCTTTTTGGCTTTAGTTTTGCAAGTAGAGACAGGGGTTTTGTACTACCAGGTCTGGCTTGGTGGCCTTGGTTTGTCTTCCTGGAAAGGATGTGCAGCACAGCATTACCTGCTTCCAAATGTCTTTGAAAACGTTAACTTGATCTCAGTATTTTTAGTGAAATTTTCTTACCCCTTGAGAGATTTCTGCAAATCTTATAGTATGAAAAACATATTTTTGTACTAATAAAATTTAATTTCTTTCATAGAAAAGGCAGAGCCCAAAAGCAGGTAGTGCCAGCATGTGTGCATTTGCTTTGGCTTCATATCATTAAACAGCGTACAAGACAGAGTAAACTTAGACACAATGCAATATTAATTGCCTGTACCACCACTCTGACCTTGTGTCCATAGAGAACAGTCCTGACAACAGTATCTGATGGGTGAAGGTTGTATATCAAAAGTTGATGACAGATCAAATGAAAAGGAATACCTCCAGGTTGTTGGGTAATGTTTTCAGACAATCAGGACTCTCCCAGCATTACCAATACAATCACTTCCAGTTATATTTAAGGCTTATCGAAATGCTTTTCTCTTAGTAATTGACCATTGGTGTCTCAAGCCTGAGTGGTAAGAGGAAACATTTGCATATGTTAGGCAGGACTAGAATTAAGGGCAGAACTACTCATATTTTTGGCTACCAGATGGGTAATGGTACTGAAATTTGAACCCCTTTTTTTAATCTCTTTATTGAACAGGTAGGTAGGAAGCAGTGCAGCAGAGCAGAAGTAGTCCTAATTCCAGCACAAAAAGCATTAGACCTCTTGCTCTGATCATTTTTGTTTTGAGTCATGGTGCTTTACCTGGTTGTGTGCACGTGCAGCCAAATAGCTTGTCTAAGAAGGCCTTCAGAAAATTCTTTTCATCTTTAGTTGCACACAGATTGTTGAAGAAGCTGTTCTTTTCCTTGGTTCCAGGGACTCAGCATCACAGAAGTGAGGCAATATTGGTTACCATCAGCCATTTCCTTTCCATGTTAACTTATTTTATTTCTTTTACCCTGAGATGTCATTGTCTTACAGGTACCCTAAAAAGGTGGATGGCAAATGCCCTCTGCTGTGCCTGTTTTGTCAGTGTGTTTTCTAGTTAGCAGTAGGAGTTCACATGTTTTCATTTGCTTTGGATTTCTTTGTGTGTAAATTCTGTGAAGTGTTGAGTGCTGCCAATTTAATGCAAAGTAATTAAAAAAAAAAGCAGCTGAAGGCTGGTTGGCCTTCAGCAACTCTGGGCCTTTACAGAAGAAGAGTTTAGTCCTGAGCTTCCATGTTGTCAGTTTGCCAGTTTAACTGCACGTGCATGGTGGGGCTAAGAACAGAGCTGCTAGTGCCAACTTTTGGAACCATGTGGTGCCCACCAAAATGGAAATGAAAGTGTCGGCGAGCTCTCCTAAAGAAACTGCCTGCTGTCCTTCCAGAAGCAAGGCTTGTTGCCAGGGCTGTCTCCAGTGGTTAAGGAGCTCTGTTTGAAAGTAGATTTTACTCAAGTACTTTGGTTTCAGGAACTCCATACTACCTTTTTTCCCTCCCAAGGATGACACCCATTCGGATTTTGTTTTATGTGTCAACACTCTCAAAATTCAGTGTGACTTCAAAGCACAGGAAAGATCAATGGTTCTAATGCAACCTGAATAAATTGAACTGGTGTGCTCTAACCACTCATAACTCTTTTTTAATTGCATTCATTGTGTAGTCTCTTGGTTTGTGAGCAAGATCTTGCACTACCACTTGGTTCATGTTTTATTCTGTGTATTATACTGTTAAATAGATTTCATTTTTTTTCTTTTGTCACTGTCACATTTGTGTTTGTTTCTTTTCCTGCTAGCTGTCAGGGCATGAAAAGGTATGGATCATAGTGTGGAAAACTTCCTTTCACTTTCAGCATTTGTATTCATAATGAGCTTATGCAGTTCTGCGTGGCTTTTTTTTTTCTCTTTTTTCTTTCTAAACTTCTTTTGTACAGTAATACTTTGTTTATCTCTTGAAGACAAGTCAAGTACTGATAATATATTGTCTGTTAGTAGTCCCACTAGTTACAGTCGTTGGAGCTGTTTGCAGTGACTTAGCTGTATCTAATGAGACATAGCCTTTACTGTAGAAAAACTGTTTTAAGATAGGTACATTTAGCACCATGTGCTTCAACCCAGCAAAGTGTGTCCATCAAAGGGCAGCACTTTGAAAGGTTATATTCAGGTACCATGTTAGAGACTCGTGCTCTAGCAGCAGCATAGTGCAGTAGTCCGAAGTTAATTTATGGAAGTAGCTAATGAAAATTGTTGCATTATATATAGATTTTTTTTTTTTTTTTTTAAGAAAGTGTAGCTTAAATGGTGCTGCTCAGATTTTGGGATCATGTTTCTTTTTCTGCAGCTTCAAACAGCATCCTCCAGGAGTTATGTGGGCTCAAGTGCCCCAACTGGAATAAGCAAAGATGAAGACACAAGTCGTTTTCATACCACCAAAAGAGGAAATTTCCATGAAGTTTTTAACCTATCAGAGAATGAACGTCCTTTGCCAGGTATGATGCCATAGGAAGGCTACATTAGTAGAATATTTTGTAAAAAGCCAAGGATTGTTTAAAGTTGAATGTTTTTTCTGTGCATTGTATAGGTGTAAACTTTTGATTTCAAAGTCTTGCTTTGAATTAGGATGAATGAAGATGGTCTTTTTCATTCCATATCATTGCAGTTCTTTGAAAGAGTGCACAGCCTGGTGGGCCATTTATGGTTATGCAAATCCAATAGTCAAGTTAAAGGGAATAATTGTGTGGGTGGTTTTTATTTTGTTCTTTTTCAAAATGAGTATTAAAACAGATGTTATGATGTCTAAAACACCTGATTTAAGCTTTTCTTTCTAAGCACTTTTAGCTTTAGGTATCTAAAGTTTAATATTCAGTGTTTTCTATTGTATAAAGAGACTGTTGGGGATAGTTCCAGTCTCTCTCTCTTTTTCTTAAAGTAAGATTTCTTGTTATGACTTTTTCAGTGTGTGAGAATGGCTGGCGTTGTTGCTTGATTAACCGGGATCGGAAGATGCCTACAGACTACATCAGGAATGGAGTTCTTTATGTCACAGAAAAGTGAGTCATTGCACTCCACGCTTTTCTTAGGAGGGAAATTTGAGACATTAAAGCATTTGAATCTAGAAACGATCCTTTAATAGTGTTATGAAACAAAATGCCATTTCAAGGTGCTTCATAGGAGAGGGAGAGCTGAACCTGTGTGGCTACACTTAACAGACAGATTTTGCCTTGGAAAGGCTTACATAGGAATGCACAGTAGCTCTATATAGACAGCTGTTAGCAGCTGCAGTTCTTGCTGTGGATAACATACTAACTGTATAGATACTAGAAAAGAAACCTAAAACCTAAGTGTACTTTGAAATTTGCTATCAACAGGTATTTGACAAATATTCTTAGTCTGGGTTTTTTTTTTTAACAAGCTGAATGTATAGCTTCCTTGAAATGACAGCAACAAAAAAGAAAACTCAAAATTAACCTTGGTTTCAAATATTTATGGGTGAGTGGTTGTTGTTTTAAATTTCCTTTCTTGCCTCCCAGGACTGAGTAACTATGGTCATTACTGTTTGGGTCTTGCACTGAAGTTCCTTTGGAGTGTAATGAAAGGAAGTAAAGCTCATCTGTATGCAATGTCACCTAGTGATGGAGGCTGCTCTCCAGTGTTTAGAAATCTGAGCTTTTGTCTGCAGCACAATAACATGAAACTAACACTGTGTGTCTCATTAATCTGCTTTTAGGATGGTGAAAGATGTATAAGCCTTTTGAGACTTGTTATTTCAACTGTTTAAGGATATATGTCCCTTGTGTGTCTTTAAAATGCTTGTCATGTTTAACCATTCAGTGCAGTAATGTAAATACTCAAATTTTTGTGTATGTATGCATACTGTATGTTCTGGGCTTTTGGACACACCAGCCAGTTGGTAGAATTTATAAATGTTTCTGCTAAAATAGAAGCCATAACTGAACTGAATGTCTTTCTTTTATTTTGAAAGTTATTTTAATCTGTGAGAGTTCAGACTTCAGAAGAGGCAAGAGGATATTTGAGAAATTTATTTTAAAACACTTTATCAAAATGAGCATTTTCTTTTCTTGTTTTCAGTTACTTGTGCTTTGAAAGCTCAAAATCCGGCTCATCAAAAAGAAATAAAGTTATAAAGCTGTCGGACATAACAGATATCCAGAAGGTATGTCTGGTTGGTGATGTAAATAGGGGAGAAAATTGGTTTTCTGTTCAGCTAGTCATGTTTTGCATTTGTGCTTTTGCTATTTTGAAAAAGCATGCCATTGATAATTTGTATAAGTGAATTTAATTCTTTGATTATGAATGTTTCCCAGAACTGCTTTTTCAGACTCAGCACAAGCAAACTTGCTATGAGCATGAAGATAAAGTAGTTTACTTAAACCCTTATACTCATGCATTTTTTTAAAATTAAAGGTATGTTGTTTACTAACTGCAGGGTTGACCAGAACTGTAGGACTTAAGAAGATCTACTGGTATCAGGAATTGTGTATTATCGACTTCAGTTTGGGTGTGGATATTGATGGAAGCACCATCTGAAAAGGAGGTGCCTCAGAGGGAGACAGGATTGTTGTCAGTGGAGAAAGGTAGATCATTGAAACAGCCAGACTCGGATGGGCTGGAGTTTCATCCTGTTGGGACCCATCAGTAACAGAGGCAGGAAGTGGAAGGTTAGAAGCATAGCAAGGACAATGTTGTCCTTCCTCTGGCCGAGGTTTATCAGCCAATGGTTACTAATGGCTTAACTGGTGCCTTGCCTCACTCTCTGTGGCCTTTATCTTTTTCTTACCCTTTCTGAACTTGTCCTTATCTTGAACACAGATACCCCTGCTTTCTGCCACATCCTGTACTACTGATTAAATCATATTGAGCTAAGAAACAACTCAGCCTGGTGTCTACTACCACATAAGTATCTCCAGAGTTTCAAATTAATTCCTTCTATTTCTATGATGTGTCTATAAAGCAGACAGCTTATACTCAAATTGAACATTCCAACTGGAATTAATAATTCATATTAATGGATTTCAAACATCATACTTCAAGTAATGCTGTTTTATTGTTCAGTAGGCATTTACTGCCATAAAGTTTCTTTTGCATCTGTGTAATGTTTTTAATGCAGATGAGATAGGGATCATGCAGTCAAGCATGAAAATACACTGTGCTGGTTTTATTTGGAGGTGGGAAACCCAGGTCTGACTTGAATGTCACTTTCTCCCTGTGAGTGCTCCCAAGTTTGGCCAGCTATATTCCTTCTTGCCTTTATTGACTTTCTTTCAAAAAAAAAACAAGCAAGCAATCCATGCATGGCACTGGGTGCTATGGTTTAGTTATGAGGTGGTGTTCGGTCAAAGGTGGGAGCTCTTTTTCAACCTTAATGATGCTGTGACTGTGATACCCTGTTTTCTATCTAATTTTGAAAAATCAGCTTTTTGTGGTCTGCTTGCTGTTCATCTAAGGATTGCATGGATGTCACCTGTAGGAGAAAGCTGTGTGTGATGCACACAGGCCCATCTCACATGTGCACAGAGCTGGGCTGTGCTCTGCCCACACTGTCTGGCTGCCTGCGTTCCCTGCACCATGGCTGGGTCAGCTCCCGTGTGCTGGAGCAGCACTGGGGCTCGCTTTGGGGCTGGTTCCAGCAGGTTGGTGTTGCTGCAACTTGTGGGAGGAAGTGGAGAGAAGGGTCCTGGCTGTCCGGGTGAGGCTGTACTCAGTGGGTCCAGGAGAATAAGACTCCAGACAATGGCAGCTGGCTTCATCCTGGTTTTAGTAGAGGTCTCCTAGTTGTGGCTGGGAAGACATGCCAGTGAAGAATTGTGTAACTTCTGCAGCATCTTTTGCAGTTGTTCAGTACAGAAGGTATCTTATGTCTTTGTGTGTGGGTTTTTTTTTAGTATAAAGTGCTCTCTGTTCTCCCGGGATCAGGGATGGGTATTGCTGTATCAACACCATCTACACAGAAAGTAAGTAACTGGCTGTATCTGTATTGCTGTGTTGGATTTCTTACTCTGCTTTTCCTCCTCTGATTAGCACCAGCCTAAAGGCTTTTATATCCCCTTATGCCAGTGGCTGACTTTTTTTCTTTTTTAGAAAAAAATCACTTGTCTATTATTCATTATGTTTGTCTTCAGAATTTGAATGAATTACATATTCAGCTTGTTCTAGTGCATCTGGAGGGTTTTACTCTTAACACTTCAGAAAGATTTTCCCCAGCATCCTACATCTGGAACATGCAGTCTGAAACAAAAAGCTGTTGGCTTGAGAGTATCCATGGGATAGGAGGCTTTGAGGTGGGAGTGCCTGGCTTCAGATGAAGTTTTTAAGGAAGTGAAAAATATTAGAGCATATGCCACAATCAAGGATTTAATAAAGGATTATTTTGTCTTTATCAATGCATTTCAATTAATCTGTTCCTAGTGACTTAACAAAAATATACGTAGAGGAAATTTTGTTTCTTTGTGGACTGACATGTTTTTTTTTCATATCATTTAGCCTTTGGTGTTTGGTGCCATGGTACACAGAGATGAAGCTTTTGAGACAATTTTCAGCCAATATGTGAAAATAACATCTGCATCATCCAGCAGTGAAAGCTAGTGTCTTGGAAGAGCTAAAGGAAACTTTCTTATTGTATGACTCAGTAGTAATGAAAATGAACATCCTCATCTATTTTGCAATAATTTTTCTTGTCTGGTGGTTTATATTCTATCTGTTACATAAACCAAGTGTGTTTTATATATGCCTTCATGTTTGTTTTTAAAATTTTTGTAAAAAAAAGACAAAAAAACCCAAATGAAAACAGTTAAAGTGCTATCATCACTATTAGCCTTGCGCATTAAGCACTTTTAATGTTTATTTACTGACATTGAAAGCTGGGAAGATGCTTGAAGACATGACTATATTATAGATTGGTCTCTTCACTCATGTCACTAGGCATACACTTGTCCCTTTATCTTAGTTGTTTTTCCCTGAAATGTGAGAATGATGGCTGCAGCAGCCTGAAGTCTCCTTCTTCAGCTTTGAGTTTTTAATTCGGTCCTTTATTAAAACTGATGGCAGCACCAAGGAAGTATTAGCTTCTTAGTATTTCCATATGTACAACTGCATTTAAAATAACTCCTCCTTGCTAATTTTTGCATTGCAGAACAATGTTTTACTGGTTTGGTTAACTTCAAATTTTCCTGCATAGAGATATTTAAATTACTTGTACAGTAAATTGGAGGAGAAAGTTTGTAACTATATCTTCCTTTCCTCATTAACCCAAGTAAGAGGAAGGAAGGAAGGCAGATACTTTTTATAAAAGAGGGCACCAAAATGTTGTTCCTAAAATGTTAGGCAACTTATAATTGTATTTCTATAGGTACTTGTCCTAGAAGGGCTCAGCTGTTGTACATGTTGCATGTACGAGGCGTTTGTATGTTAATGCATTAAAGACTTGAAGGGTTTTGTGCTGGGGAGGTGGGAATGATTAAACTAAACTCAGATGTGACGTTTTTTAATTTGGTTCTTCTCTTGAGTTACCTTGTGTTAAAAAAAAAAATGCTATAATATAGCAACTGAAAACACTGGTTCCTCTCAAAGCATAATTTGAGGAGCATTGGTGTGCTTCTGTCTTCCTCCTTGCAGAATTAAATTTTAGTAACAATTAAACCCAACTGCCAGGTAAAAAAAGGAAGGCTGCACTCCTCTAAACTCTCTCAGGCCTCTCTAGCAGCAAAGCACATATTGACCTTTGTCTTTAATATTAGAAAGCTTTTATACTCTATATAATAGCACCCGTCTGAGAGGTTTAGAATTTTATTTGCATTTTCATAAAAGCACAGTAGGAGTTATGCCAAGCCTTCCAGAGTGTCTTTTCCTTTGTTAAGTCTTTTGAGTTGAGTAGTATGGATGTCTCCAGACATTATATGAATGGCTCTAAAAAAAAAACAATGGAGTTGCAAATTCTTATGTAAAAATGGGACTTAATTTTATGGATTTTTGTTTGCTTTGTTTTTTTAAACAGGAATTTCCTTTCTTTGTAAGGAAGAAGGTAAAATGAAGGAGGGAGAGAGGTACCAAACACCAAAGGGTGTTTAACTCTTAGCATAGTTTTAAATTTAAGTGTGTCAATAAATGCTGGAGTAATGAAGAGGGCAGAGGTCAAACTGTACAAACCTTATTTTACTCTGGCATGAAGAGGTAGGATATGAGAACTTAATACAAATTTTATATGAGTAAGTACTTTTGAATACCATAATTTGGTTGAGTATTGTAAAGGGAAATGCTGATGGGGGTATGCCCTGGGTGAAAATGTAAGCAAGAACGGGGGAGAAACCACTGTAGTGGCTAAAATGCAATTTTCAAGTTCTCACTTTAGAGTAGCACTTGAACCTGTCTGTACATGACCTGAAAAATGGGTACATTTCTAACACCACCCTTGGTATGCTGTAACTCAGGGCCTGGAAACTTCAAATATAGCTGAAGCTGGTGGCAAATCCATTTTACCACAGTTTAAAGTGGATGTAGCTTGGCAGTTTATGGTTTCATAACTTTATACATTCAGGTTATAATGCTTAAGTAAAAATTCTTGATCTTAAATATTTCTCATCAAAATTACTTTGAAATCAGTTAATACCTTTTTTGTAATTGCTACATATTATAATTTGGCTTTTCGTTCTAGAATCTTCCTTGAATAGCAGGTGTGGCTAAGAAATAGGCATTAAAATGGCTTAATGTTATATAAATATTAATCAGATTCATTCATTTTGTCTTAAGAGAAAAATCCCTTGGGTGTGTTTTAAGGTTATCCTTTTTTTTTTGAAGAAACAGAAAACTATATTTTTTACAGAGAGCATGCTCTTTTTCTTATTTTTGTATCATTTTTCAACTGTAATTTATACCTTCACTCTGATCATAACAGCAGTTTCAGTAGGAAATCAGTTGACTTGCACTTATTACCTCCTCCACCTCCCACCCTTCACTGGTTAACCCTTGTGTACAGGGTTGTCCTAGATTCTGGTTCCTGGAGGAGCTATAGGATCTCTACTGATGGTGCCAGGACAATTAACCATACCTAGGCTTCGGAGAGGGAGAAAAGATATCATTATCCTTTTCCCAGACTGAAATGCCTCATGTGTACAATATACTCTTAAAATTTATTTTATGAATGAAGAAATTTGAAATGTCTTATAAAATCTAATGTGCTGACGTTTGAAATGAATCCACACTTTAACAGTGTGAACTTAAAAGTTGGTGATCCTTAAAGCAGCAAACCTAGTGCAAACTGCAATGCAACATTGGTTCTAATATAGAGAAAACAGACTGGATTTCTTTCTTTTGTTTTTTTTTTTTAATAGAGTTGTAATATAATCGACAGACATTTGTGTACATATTTTGCAAATTTCACTTTACATTGAGTTAATCCGGTTTCCCTGCTGCACAGCTGGTACCATGGTGTCCATGACTCCAGAGACTGAAGGTACCTTTGTGTGTTCACTCACACTTTTCTCCTGCTGCAGCCTCTCAGGGCTGGAGGGCAGGAGGGGATGGGCAGTGAGTGAATGTATACTTGACTTCTGTAATTACCATGAAGCTCTCACCTTAAAGTCCAATCTTCCCACTTAGTTTTGCAGTAAAGCCTGGTGCACTTCAGAAACAGGCTGGGTCGGAATACTTAATGTAAAGTGCTTCTAAATAGCTAAAAGTGTTGTTCTTGTCATTCGGTCTGACTGCTGTTTATATTTGCAATTCTGTTCATGTCTGTGGATGTCAGGATCATTCACACGTAAGTGGATTTAACTTCTTTAGAAGTTCGATGGTTAGTTTGAGTCCCTTTTAAAGACAGTAAAAAAGGGAGATGAAAACTGACTAATTCTTAATCACTGACCATTTAAATTCAAAAGTGAAACAAGCTGAAATATGAAATCATGCCTTTCTGTGCACTGTAGCTTTTGTGAGGCAAGATTGAATGAAACAAGCTCTTTATTAGTAGCAACATCACACAGGATGCCAGCAGCAAAACTCTACCCTCGTTCTGCAAAGAGAAAAGGAATTTTACCCAACTGTGAAGAGATGAAAGGATGTACCTGTTTTTTGGCTATTTAAACCTGTTTGAAAACATTGGTAGTTTTTATCGAACTCTGTACATTTTGGCAGATGTTTAATTTCTACTAATCATTGAAATATAATGGATGTTAAAATTTTTATGTCTGAAGTTTGAGTCTATATTTTGAAATTGTAAATAATTCATTATCAGTGTAACTTTGTTTGACAGAAGACTTATACTGTATGAATAATTGAAATAATGAAATTATTTGCCCTGTACATTTTTTAAGAAAATCTTGTTTGTTTAAAAAGTCTTGTATAAATTATAATTTTTATTTAAATAAACCTAAAAATGCTTTGTGCTAATGCTTCTTGAAAACTTCAATTATTTATCTGTCAAAACTACACCTACTTTCTTGGAACAAAGTGAGTTAGTGCTTTTTTGGCAGATTCTCAGCCACAGGTCCGTCTCTGGGGGGAGGTGGGTGGGTGTCATTGCTTCTGAAGCCCAAAGAATTTGAATTTTATTTTAAATAATTCCATTACTTTATTGGAGAGTGTGTGTATGTTTGTAATTAGGTCAATTTAAGGACTGAAAAAGCAAGCAGTGATTTCCCTGCTGCTACTGCAGGAGAGCATGGATGACACAAGAGACCTGGGAGGAGTACAAGCTCCTAAGGCCTGTGCTGCAGGTGGGCACTGGAGGTAGGGATAAGCGCCTTTCCATCCCGAGGGTGTGTGGGAGGTGTGCTCAGCAGCAGCATGCCCTGAGCAGGAGCAGCTGTCGTGCAGCCTCTGTGGCTCCTCCGCTGTCTGGTCACAGCAGCCCGCCCTGCAGTGCTGTGCCTGTGTGTCACCTGTACCCTGCTGCGGCTGGGGGTGGCCAGGCTCCCTCATCCCTGCCGTGTCCCAGGGAAGCTGCCCCGCTGCCCAGCGCTCCCGTCCGCAGCATTCCCAGGCCTTTGCCTGTAGGATTGCGACCCTGGGACTGAGCTGCCTGGTCATCTATCTAATCCAAACCCGCCCGTTGTCTCGACAGTGCTCCTTTCTGTGTTTGGCTCAGCTGAAATGGATTGGTCTGGGACCAATTCTCCACATGTAAATGTGTCCCGCTCTCCTTATTTCAATATTTAGTTTTCTCCTGGTGGCAGCAGTACTGCTGCTGCTGATGATGTTGTTTTACGCTGGTATTTTAAGTGTTCTGACAATACTTAACTTCTTCAGAGAATACTTAACTTCCCTCTTGTACTGCTTTAATGTGTTTTTTGTTAAATATTTGTATAAGATGAGTTGCACCTGCAGCAGTAATCAACAGAGGTTGGATTCAATCCCACCTTCCTGAAGCCTTGTTGGAAGGAAAATGTGGAGCCTAGAAGTCTGGCTTTGGCTATAGACTCCATGGTATGTGTGGGGGGGACATGGTCTTCTTGAGAACAGTGCTTGCTGTGTCAAGGTCACTTTAGCAGCCCATGAAAAACATAGAATTAAGCTGAACGAGCTGTTCACCTGCTCTCCATGTAACTCCAGTTCCTGCTGTGGAAATGAGGCTTTCCAGCCACAGTCTGCAGTGGCACCCACACACGGTGGCTTAGTGCACGTGAGCAAGGCATGGCCTTGTGCAGTCCTGGATTAATGGTAAAGGGCAGTTACAACATGCAGCTAGGAGAAGCTGGAGGGCTTTTTGCTGTTACTTTTAAGTAATTTACAAGTCTCAGTTCTTGCACGAAATCCCTGGGTTCACTGAACTGCTTTCCTTAGTTTTAGGTTAGGCTAAATGTTTTGTAGATTAATTATTGGCTCACCTTAGACTTTTGAATATTTCAAAAGCAAGAAATACTGAAGATGTGAGAAGTTAATTTTCTGTCTTGGAGAGGTTGGGATATTGCAAAGGGATCAGTCCCTTGCAGCAAGTGTCCTCACTGGGCCGTGGATGCTCCAGAAGTTAGGTGGGCGTGATGCAGTGCCTGAAGAATGTAGTTATGAACATGTCTTTAGTACCAGATTTAGCCTGAACTTACGCCGTATTTGGTCATGTTTGCTTTGACTGGGAAGCAGAGAGATGAGGGGTAGATAAATACCTTATTCCATTTTTAAATAGCACTTTTATGTACCTTGAAAACTGCACAGCCTAGTTGAGATGTGCATTAGGCAAAATTTCTGTTTTTGCATTCTCTACTGAAGTTCTTTCCATCTTTGCCAATTTCTGTGCTATTATGTTGTACATGGATAATGATTTCCTTCAGCTTTCCTTTTTCACTATGTTTCCCTGTTAAATACAAAATATTGACAAAAGTTGCTTTCTTTCATTCCTAAATTTCTCAAATTTTTCCTTTGCTATCTCTGACAGTTCTGAATTGAGAATTTTTCCACTGGTTCTTCTGACCTTTGTTTTTCTCCTTCAGTGTTGTTCCAGTTTTCTTCCTCTCACAAAAATAACCCTGTAATTCAGTCCTGATTATTTAGAGATACTGACAGACCATGTCCTGATGAACATGTCACAAGTTCACTAAGGCTGCCTTCACCTCTTACATCTTCTATTTTGTATAAATTGGATCTAAATTGTTGTATCTGCTGGTTTGGATTACTCAGTGGCTTCCATTTTCTCAAACTAATTTGCCATGTCTACATGACTGGGAAGAAGATGCTTCTTTAAACCTCTTGAGTGAGCTCTTTAAAGCAAACAATCTCTTCTTGACAAAGCTAGTTTTATTGGTGCAAGCCTTTGTTGAGCAAAATATGTCTGCAGAGGAGCAAATGTAGATGCAGATGAGTTTGCCTGCTGCAAAATGGTGTTTGGGAAGGAACATTTGAGCCTAAGCTATTTCCGAGACATCTCCATGCCAGTCTCTTGAGCACAGGGCGTGAGGTTTTAACCTGTCATTGCTAAGTCAGTAAGAATTTCTGAAAATCTCCCTAGGTTGTTCATGTCAGGTAAGTATATGGGAATGACTCAGTATAAAGTCTGTAAAAAAGCAACTGGATTCAGTTAGTTTTGCTTAGTGAAAAAATGTCCCCCCGACCTGAAATGTCATTGGCCAGTCACAAATATTAAGCAGCCACACAACCGGAATAAGAGTCATGAGTTGATTCTAAACCTGCCAATCCTTAAAAATATCATGCAAGTTACTTATTTGTAGAAACGGGATCTGTACAAGAAGTATTTGGGGCCAAAATAAGCTCTTTGCCAAAAAAGTAAAAAAGATTATATCTTTTAGATGTTATTTGGGAAAAAAAATCTGTTGATGGGTCCTGGAGTGTGAGTTAACAGCAACCTCCATTAGACATTTCTTGTGAAGAGTGTATACATATATATACCTTCCTTTACTCTCATAATGCAAGGCTTTCCTGTGTTTCAGACGTGCTTTTCTCACAATACTCTGCATTATGGATGCTTGCAGGAAGTGTGTTATTGGTGTTGGTTAGTGGACATACTCTAGATAGTTTCCAAAGCTGCACAGGATGTCATCATTACTCCCAGCACTAGCCTGGCAAGGGAGATGCCTTGGAAAGCCCTGTTCCTGCTTATAGAGGAGTTCACGTTGCTCTCATGGTGTGTTGACCCCTATGACTTACCAAAATAAGCAACCCTGACTGCACAGCTCATGGAGTGATGGCAGCTGTGTCTGTGCTCAAATCCTGCTGCAAGGTGAGTGGCTCTGGGCACTTTCCAAGGAAAGCAAAGCACAGCTAAGCCCTGAACTTTACCTGTGTGATGCAGGACTGAAATGGTGAAGGGAAGACAGATGGGATGTGAGGGAGAGGCACCTTTGAGTCCAGACTGGACTTGTGGTGACTGTGGGTGCTCCTCACACCATCTGTGGCTGAGCAGGGTTCAGGAGGGCTTTTGGAAAAAGGGGAGATGCTGTCTTCAAAGCTGTATAAATATGTTGAGACTCTTCTTTTAAATATGCCAAAAAGTGTATAAAGAATGTCTATATGAAAAAGGTAGATTTACTGTATTGCTCTAATACAGCCATTTTCAAATATGACCACTATGGTCATCATGCCACTGTATGGCAAATAGCAGTTGTATTTGGTGACTTCTCGAGAAAATAAACACAAAATAAAATCATCTAAACTTCAGCAAACATCTTGAACTTGTTGCTCTCCTAACTCCTGCTTAAGATTTATTTCTCCTGATTGAATAATTTTACTGTTTGATATTCCTGACAATGTGTACAGCTTAGTGAAGACTTACTGTGCACCTCCTGACTTGGAGATGGCAGGAACCTGTCAACACTTGCTTCTACAGGTGTGCCAGGCTCCTTGTCCAACTGGGTAAACACCTTGAAAAACCTGAGCTCTGGTCTCTGCTCAAGCAAACGTTTTAAGGTGACTGTGGTTTCATGCCAAACTAAGAGCTCCCTGCCTCCTGCTTCCGATTTTATGCTCATGCTGGGGCTCACCAAACCTTCCTGAAATGACCAGAGCCCAGCACAGGATGTGGAAGCAATGAGAAGAGCAGTGCATTATCCACCTTTCCAGAAAACACAGGAAGCTGTTACAGGCTGGCTTGGCTGCCCCCGGATCTGCAGCCCAGAGATGGTTTGGGTGGCTGTAAGGGATCTGACGTGCAATTATCTCTGTGTTCCCCTTTTCAGGTTTGCAGGCCTGTCAGATTTCACATTCAGAGATAACTTTTGAATAGTACTTGGATGAACATTAAGGGCTAATCCTGAGCATATATTATTAAAGAATAATGCAAAGAAACTGAGCTAAAATGTCTGTGTGTGCAAGTTAACTCTGAACAAAACCTGATTGTGCAAATACTTAAATAATTGGAGTGCTGTTGTTAGAGGTATGTTTAATTTGCTAAATCCACTTCCTTCAAGCACTGACTTTTGCCCAGCTCCTTCCCTCAAAACTTCAGCCAGAGCTGGCAAAAAAAAAAAAAAAAAAAAAAAAAAAGGTGAGATGTTAGATTTTTTAAAATACAAAAATATATGTTTTCTTTCTTGATGTTTTGTTTTTCTTGTCTGGGCGTTCCTGGGGTTTCTGAGAGCTCTGTGAGCTTGGCTTTCACCTAACTTAACTTGTCTCCATCTCTGTGAAGGCTTTCTGTTTTATCCCAGCCCTGTGTCTGAAGAAGAGGTCAAGTAGTCTGTTTTCTCGTGTTCAGGAATTTGTTTATTCTTTGCTTATTTCATATTCATTCCCTGGCCTGCCACGGTCTTCTCTGCAGACCAGTGCTCTCTCCCCCCTCGGGCTGTGCTCTCCTCTCCTTCGTCTGTCCCTGTCATCTGTCCTTGTCGTCTCCTTCTGCCCTTGGGAGGGCACTATCTTTTATACTGAAAATTACGTATGCTTTATTTATAACAATTCTCCAATGTCTATCCACTATGTTGTACACTGTGCTTTTGTTCTAGACCAACCCAAATGTGCCACACCACCACAGAAGATGGAGAACAAGAGGACAAAGAAGAAGCTCAGGGACACACCCCATTTCCTCCATCTTTGTCCCCTGATCTCACATTCTAAAATCCCAAAATTCTACTTTTTCACCCTGTGACATACTAATTATCATTCTATCTAAATTCTTGTGACTTATAAATCTTCCCAGGACAGTCAGAAGGATGTCCTGGTTCTCACAGTGAGAGAGTGGCCATTGCTCATCAAATTCTTGGGGCCATTGCAATAAGAGCAGGGATGATTGGAGAGGAGACAGGACAGCCAGGAGAGGTTGTGGGCTTTTTGTTTGAGCATGTTGTCTCAGGGGCTGTGCTGGGTTAGACTCATCCCTTTTGGAAGCAGGAACAAAGTGGGGATGGCTTTTCACAGCCTCTATGCAAAAGAAGCAGAAGGCATGTTATCTGATGTGTGGCATATTTTTGTCCTAAAAATCATGAATAAGGATTTTGGATGATTTTAAATTTTAAACGGTTTTCATTTAATTTGCATTTTTAGCCCATGTTACTCTTCGGTTTTGCCTTCTTCTTTGTGTGTGTGTGCCTATGTGCTTGTAGCTGTGTGTGCTGACAAAATGGGCCCAAAATGTAGCTTCTCGTGCTCAGCAGATATGTTCACATGAAGGTTAGCAAAGCTTAGCCCTCTTTTTTCCACCCAGCCATCGTGCTCCTGCAGGTTTCCCACTTCAGCTCCCAAAGCTGCCTCCAGCCACATCCTGCTGCCTCAGGGGCCAAGGGCCATTGTGTGTCTTGGTAGGTGGTGGCACTGCTGAGGTGGTGTAAAATACAGGTAGATAGAGGATTGGGTTGTTAAGCCATGTAAAAAAAAAGTGCTGGTGTCCTGTGTTTGCAAAAAATCTCATCTCTAAGGGGTAAGATGTGCTGTGGGTTGTAGCAGCTGCAGTGGCTGCTAGGAGAAAGTTCAGGCATCCCAGATCCAGTCAACAAATGCAAAAGGAGTATAAACTTTTTTCAGGTATACGCTGTTTCTAACATTTGCTATTTTTAAAACCAAGATAGGACTAACATTAGATGAGGGATGTCCTGCTCCCGTTACACCCTGTATCCTCAGCATCCAAAGAATGCTATCTTGCGCTTAAACACCCCCAGATCTGTGTCCTTGCACTGGTGCCAGAGATCCCAGCATTTTCTCTATTTATCTCTGTCAGAGTCAGGGGGACTGTGCTACTCCATGCCAGTCTGGGCTCAGGGGACTCTTGGTCTCCATTTCTTCTTGCTATTCATGTGGTTGAGGTAATTTAAATGCCCTTTCCCTTTGTTAGTTTTTTTGCTGAAATACAGCTGCTGAGTGAGGTTTCTAACCAATTTAAAGGGAAATCCCTGTGGGAAATGAAGTGCATTTATCAGATGTTGGTTTTGATGCTCTCTTCAGGAAAAGCAGCATTGTGGTCTGTCTAATTTTATGTGTTTTTAATAAGCAGAGACACTGTTGTCCGCTGTAGTGGGTAACATGCAGGAGTCTGCTGAGCTGTGGGGTGACATGCTCTGGGCACAGAATGGGGAAGAGCTGCTCATCCCCCTGGGGTACAAGGATTGCACTGTGCTGAAGCTGGAGGTCTCCATCACCCACAATATTGCTCAGCTGGGCACCTCTGAGACCTCTGGGGTGGGTAAAAATGCGTTTTCCTGTGAGCTATCTCCTGGTGGGTCCTTCTTCATTCAGCACATAGTTGAAGACAACCTGCATCCTCCCTGGGCCCTGGGCTGATTCTATCGATATTATTATTAGTATTTAAAAATGAAAGGAAGGAACTTGGAGTAATTGTGCTGCTTTAGATCTCATTGGCAATTTCTCCTTGCTCATCAGCAATGAGGTGTAAATAGCATCCGGCTACAGAGTCTGGCTACATCTACACACATAAAGATCAGTGTGCAGGTCTTGGAAAAGGTCCCTGTGCCAAGTGATTGCAGTGGCATTGAGATGCACGTTTTTGGCATGCACCTAAGTCCTCTATAAGAAGGAAATTCTGCACATTCCAAGAAGAGAAGCAATGTTGTTAATCCAAATGCTCTGAAATACTATAATGCTTTTGTACCAAGGTGGAGGCTAAAGGCTGCAGTAAACTGCTATCCCACACCCCCCAAGACAGCTGTCCGGCAGCTGTAGGGAGGGGAGAGATGGAGAGGCCTTAGCTCCAGCAGGATGTGTGCTGGTTCCATAGGCTCCAACAAGGATAGCAGGTGGAAAATAGCTTGGAAAAGGTCTTTGCCCTCAAGAGTGCAGTATCTGCTGTCTTTAATAGGTAATTTGATTAGCCCAGGGGCTGGGGGTAGCCACCTACTGCTTCCCCAGCCTCCCTCCACCCAGAGCTTTATCCTGAGCTCTCAATCCCCCAGGGGCTGTCAGGACGTGGTTCCCAAGCTGTGTGGCACTGTGGCATGCTGAGGGGCAGCCCCTCCTGAGCAGAAAACACTGCATTTTATAGAGCTGGAAGGAGCTGCACACTGCAAACCCCTGCCCCCTAAGGCTGCTAAATGAGGCCTGCATGTAGGCAGGTGTATTGCCTGTACCTGCTGTCTATATTGCCTGTTTACTGATGTCAGGCATTTTGGGGAGGAAGAGCAAAAACAGGTAAGTAATGGTAAATATCTGACCAAGCAGAAACTGGCCTCTGGCTTGCCTCCTGTTTCCAGTCCTGCTGCTGTGCACTGGTGAAGGGTTCATGGGACATCCCAGCACTGCAGCCTCAGCTACAGATGGGCTGGTTTTCACAGAAGGGGTTTTTATTGAGAGGGCTTATTGGACATATATGAAGATCTGATTCAGTATTAAAAAAAAAAAAAAAACCAAAAAAACAAACCAGTAAAAATTTTGTTACATCTCTGACTCATTTGCTTATTCCTGAGACACATCAAGTCTTCCAGAAAGCAGGCAAAGATAGCCAGACAGACAATGTCATTATTAATCCAAACATTTTAGCCAGGCAGTAGCGAACATTAAAAAAATATATATCTTGTCTCTAATATAATTAGCTGTGGCTGTCAGTATCTAAAGAACAACTAAAATAGCCATGTTAGACTGTGCTGCATACTGTGAAAAGTAATTTTAAGAGTCTTTGAATATTTAGCAATGGAAGGAGGAGGTAGAATCAGGAAAGGTTACTATAAACAAACCCCTGAAGGCTGAGACACAGTAAGACACTTTGGTCTTCTTGTAGACCTCAGTTATTTGTTTTCCCAGGTACAACACTGTCTTTTTGCAACAGGTGTAAAAATGGATTTTTACCTCAACACATACTTAAATCCTTCCTGGTGGACCAATTCCTACTTGCTTCCCCATTCATGCCCCCTAAACTTTGCATCAATAAATAAGAAGTGTAGATTCGGGGATATTCAGTGCTATTATGAGAATGTGCATATTTTCTTCCTGGTTGTTTCAGGTCTGTTGTCTGGTTCAAAGTCAGAAAAAATATCCAGATTTCATTGAAAACATGCAAAAACCCACATTCCCTTGTAAGACATCAAATTCTTTTGATAGTAGTCCCCTTGAGTGCTGCTTTGTTGCTATGGTGATTACTAGTCCATTTAAACCACTTTAAAAGTGTAATGATGAACAAGAAAACCAAATTCATAACAATGTCATCAGCATAGCTATTTTCGTATGTTCCATGAGATTAGGAAATGACCAAAGTCTGGGGAATAGCAGCCTGATTTATTTTCAATTTTTATGGACTGATAATGATTTAATGGCAAACAGATCTGACACAAGCTGCTATCCAGGACATCAGCTCAGAGCTCTGAGATGATAAAGCTATGGAGCCTTTGTGATCCACTACGGTAGAACAACCAGCCTGAACTAATTAAAATGCCTTCAGGGGCATCCTCCACCACTGGTGCCACATCAGACTTGTGCTCTGTGAGGAATCTGGTCCTGCTGGGGGGGTACCAGGGAAGGGAAACCCAATGTCAACTCGGTTCCCAAACTTTTCAGGCCCTCATGTCCTCAGAGCCCGTGAGGTGAATGGTGGGGTTCCACGAGCCGCCCCCCTCGACTGCAGAGCCGCGGCGGAGGGGCCGTGCCCGCGGGCCAGGGACTTGGAGCTGGAGGGAACCGGGCCGGTCTGCAGAGGGCTGAGGAGACTGCACTGGGCGCTCTGAAGGGCAGCAGACAGGGGGAAACCCCGCACTCAGCACAGGGCGTCTGTCGCCCTGCCAGGACGCGTGCTTTAGCTAGAGGACTGACTCACTGAGAGGCATCACACCTGCTGGCCTGCGGAGAGCCTGCGGAGAGCCTGCGGAGAGCCTGCGGAGAGCCTGCGGAGAGCCTGCGGGAGCCGCGAGCCGCGCCAGCGGCTGTGGAGGGGATGTGGAGGGTGGCCCGCTGTGCAGCGCCGGCGGCAGAAGCAGCAGCGGCCTTCAAGCAGCGCTGGTGAGGCTGTCCAGGCACACCTGCACTTCCTTTAGTCTTTTGGAGACTGTTTCAAATTATGATTCACTGAAGGGTACTTAAGTGCTCCCACCCAGCTTGACAGGTCTTGTGTGGAGACAAAGGACACTGGATGCCATTCCAGCGAGGCACACCTGACACGGCAGGTGACAGACATCACCCCTTGGCCAGTAGCAAGGCCTGATCTAGGGATGGGGGCACCCTGCAGTGGCACCCCCCTGCAAACCGAGTCCATTAAATATTTGTCCTTGCTAAGGTTATACATCAAGGATATGACTCCAAAACCTCTTGTTTAATGAAATATACTCTAAGATATATTTTAGTGACTGAAAATCTTAAAAAGATTGGCCAGCTGGTGGGAGGAGAGCAAGAGCTAATAAAATAGATGAAGTGGCAGACTCTATGCTGCTGGTGTCGCTGATGCTGCTTTGATTTAAGACTTGCATGAGGCAAGAGGAGTCTGAAGTCCTAGATATAGCAGACAGGAGTTATCAAAGTAAAGTTACTGTGACTATTTTTATAAGGCTCCCAGAAAATTAAAAGGCTCTCCTTTCCCAGTTAAGAAAAAAGTTTGAGCTGAAATATAAAAATATCACCTGCTGTTCAAGGCCGAATTCTTTTTCACTTCTGAAAATGTGGAACTTGTTATATCCTGAGTCACCCAACAAGTGATGAAACTCTAATTTCAGAGGCAAGAGGCTGGTGCTTACAGCGGCTGTTCCATGGTAGGTGGCACAACAGGCACCACTGGAAATACTCTGGTCTCAGCATCTGGCTTTAGAGTCTGTCTGCTGCTGGTTCCAGCTACAATGAGTTGTTAAAAACTAAAAATTAAGAAAAAGTGAGATATTGATTTTATGATATTTTTGCCTGACCTTCTTCCCTTTACCTAGGGGTAAATGTGTTACTTGTTGATGCACATAAAGTGCTGACAGCCTGTGTCAGCATGTGATATGTAGTGAGAATTCCCTCTCCAGAAAACAGGCTCTGAAAAACTGGGAGCTGGGCAGCATGTTCCTGAAAAAATCTGGTGTCATCATGGCCCAGACATGCCTTCTGCAACACTTGCTCCTTGGTTCACCTTCTGTAGGAGAGATGCTTGAAGTAAATCCAAAATTTTAGTAAATCCATAATAGAGACTGCCACCCTTTCCTTATTTTATACATATACACATATATGTATATGTGTTATTTATATATAATAATTTATATATAATACCTGGTTTGACTGATTTAAAGAAGGTAATCCAAAGTACACTAAAAATGCTGAACCTAGTATATCCTTAAAATTTAATACCAGTATCTGCCTACCCCATCAGGCTGCTGATGAACCAGAGACATCAGTGTTTTGGCTCCCACTTGGTGTCATGGAGATTTCTGTGGCTCAGGCACCTCAGAGGATCTGGAGCAGCCATTTGGAAATTGCCATAACCAGGGTCACAGTGGCAGACTCACGTGGAGGTGGTATATTTAGATAAGTTTATTTTTTAGACAACAAGCGATACTAAAATTATTGAAATAATTTTCAAATATTGAAATCCACTCCAAAATTGTTGGTGCTTTCACTAGAAAATATGAACTCACTGAGTAATCTCTCTTAGGAAAGTGCAAGGAATGCAGGATCTTTCACTTGTTTTGCTAGGTGAAAAAAACTGTGATGTAAGAACTTTAATTCAAAGCCTGCACAATTTGACATTTTCCTTTATTTCCTCCATCCATATGTGGCTTCTATGTGAATAGCAATGCAAGAAAAACAACATCAAAATTAAAAAGAAAACCATAATATTTTTGGCCCGCTCAAATTTCATCAAACAATTCATCACAGAAGGGACTGAGTGAAGGCAGACTCAGCTTGTCATTTTGGATGCAGGCAAATGGAAAGGTAAATGAAAGGTAAAAAATGAAGGTGTTGGGTCACTATCTCTAATAACACATCTAATTCTGTTGTTATTCCATCTCCAGGTTGATCTGGGGATTTCGTTGAACTATGAATTTCTGTACACATATAGGGTTCATGCTTCAGTGCACAGTGCTGATTGCTCATCAGAGGCCTGTGAGCAAAGGCAGCTACTGCAGAAATTCAGTTCTCCTTCTGTAATGAGCTTATCCAAAAGAAAGAAGAAAAAGGATAAAAGTCAGTTAAAATTGTGTGTGGTTTATTTTCCATTATGACCTTGCTTCACAAACATCTTCGGTTTCCCCCATATAATTTCTGTATAAATAAATACATATCTATAATATATATATATATATTAATTTAAACGTAACACTATATGAATTATTTTTTGTCAGAGTCATAGTGCAATGAAGAGAACAAACAAAAACCCACTGAGTGGTTACTTATTGCCTCTGATGTTTCAATGAGGAAAGACTTCCTGTTACCGAATTAACTAGCTTTGCCTCTCTGTTTATGTGACTAACAGATGAACAAGACTGAAAGGATTTAGTACTGCATCTTGTCCCTAGTAGTGCACCAGTGTGGAATGAACTTCATGACAAGCCAGAATGCAGCAGGAAGGAGCTCTGTGTTTGCAGGGGGTCTCTGGCTGCAGCACTACTATAAATGTCACTCTGTCTCTCTTTCTAGGAGGGAGATTCAGCACAGCAGAAATGGAGTTTTAAATAAGTGTGCCATTTAGAAATCCTTCACATAAATGGAATGAGCCTCAGAGTGTTTTGGAGCAGCAGCAAGGATGGGAGTTTCACAGAAACTGTTTCCTGTTCATCTGCTGTCATGTTGGAGGCAATTAATTGCTATTATTAGAATGTGTATCAAGGACAGTGGTGTACCATTGAGCTCTGCAAGGATGGCTTTCATTTCACTTGTGAGCCAGGCTTAGAGCAAGTGAGGGTCTTAGAAGGTTCACAGTAAATGTTCCTTTAAAAGAAACTTAAACTCTGCAGGTTTTAGTGTAATTTCTTTAAAATCTTGCCCCTGTGGTCTCTGCTGAGCTTTACTGCATTTCCCACAAGGTGTTCAGCTGCATCACTGCACTGCAGCTCCAAGTCTGCACAGCAAGTGCTGAGGAGCTGCCTCAGATCTCTCGGCTGTTCAACCAGTGGTGGCAATACATTTGTTTCCACTGTTTCAAAAACATTTCTATTTCTTTTTCATGAGTTCTTAGTTGCAAGCTGGCAGTAAAATCACACAACTCTATAAAATACATCTTGTTAAGGTAACTTTTTCTGTCCTGTGCATCACTTCTGTGCTTGTCTAAGTTGTGTTTATCTCCAAGGGTTCCATCAGCAAAGGTTTGTTCCCAAATCCTGGCTGCTCTTCAGAGTTGCTTTTCTCTTTACACTGTTGAGTCAAGTAGGTTTGAATTTTGGTTGTTTCTTTTTCTTTGAATTGCTCACAGAAACCATTGAAACGTCAGTTTTTGCCAGTTTTTACCACAGGTATAGCTGACTTTTAATTAAGCCTCTAAGCTACCGCAGATTGTTTATTTCTACTGCCAAGTACATATCAGGTTTTATATCCCAGGGGAGAAATGAGTTCTTCAACATTTGCTGTTTGGCCTGATGCAAGTTGGAATATTCACGTGAGCACACATAAAAATCTGAACAAATTATTCAAAAAAACACCATCTAATTTGGAAATATCTAGATGCTTTTGTTTTAAGCTGCAGTCTACAGCTCATACCTGTTCCTGAAGCTGCAGTTCTTGGGGCCATGAGTCCTTTTTGCCCATTTTCCCCTGTAACATTAATCTTCTGGCATATTCATAGACAAAATTCTTAGCTAATTCATAGACAAAAATCCTGGGGAAGAAATGCCTGTTAGACAGCAACCTACTTTGCTTTCACTCAACCCAACTTCTCAAGGATTCTTGTCAGCCTCCTGGGACCACATGGTCTGGAAGCCTCTCTTTGTTGTAACTACATCCATAATTTACCAGTAATTTTAATCAGTAATGCTGAATCAAAACCTTTTGATAGAAAGCTCCTGCTGGAACATTGCAAACTTTTTTTGTAGTGGCAGCAAATTCCCATCTTGGAAAATAAGACTCAAGCAACCCACCATGTTTCTATGTGGTGAATTTACCTGTGCTATGTTACCTTCAGAATTGTTGACTCCCAGATTGCTCTCACATTAGACAGGGCCCAATTGATGTCTTAGGTTTGGTGGGAATTCTGCCAAATCACACACCTTAAAATGACTAAAGAGATTTCTGGTTGCAGTCATGCAGGAAGCAGGCAAATGTTCTTTATGGCTAAATTCAAAGCAAGTTTTCTTTCCCTTTCCTTCACTTGTTTTAGTGCCCAGGTCTGCCAAGACTCTGTAGCATCCATCACACATTTATGCTCATTTCAGATCCAGAAAAAAAATTAAAAATGCGGAGGGACATTAACATGATTCACAGAGTTTCTAAAAGCATGAGAAAAACATAAAACCAATGACAATTTAATTCTGGGTGACGTGAGGAGCTCCTGAAGAAACTGAGTGTGATGCAGTAGAGGAAGGCTGTTGATGGGATGGCTTGTAGCCTTTAAATATTTTCATGTCAGCAGATTTAGGAGGTCAAGAGTCCTTCAGAGGTGGTAAAGCATAAAAACAGGGAGGTTACACTCTGTGAGAAACCTCAGAGTATGAATAACAGACCAGCATGGTGAAATAGGGAGCTGAGACACTGCAAATGCAGGCATCAGTTAGATGAAACTTTGAAGAAATGGCAGATGAAATGATCTTGTAAAATTAACACTGACCAGAAGGGCAAAGGAGTCTCTTTTTCCAATTTTAAGACACTTGTTGGAGAAAACAAACCCATTCCTTTGACACTTCAAAGCAAATCTATTTTTTTGTGGTTTGGTATGATTTCACATTCAGTGTGTTATAGATTTTAAAAAATAATTCTTATAAAAGAAATAAAGATTTTAAAACAAACTTTAAAATTATCAGTTTTCCATTTAGAGCTATGGGTAAAGCAATATCAAAGCTCATTTGGATCTCAGTGCTCACATTTTGGACATGCTATGACCAGGCTAAAATTAAGAGCATCATTTTGATATACATGGGCTCACGTGAGTGGTAAAGCTGTTGGTGGATCCAGCCATAGGATCTGACTCTAACTTTTCTTCAAAAATAGTGAGACCAACAAACAAGCTCTCTCCTATATTTGTGAATCACAAAACTCAAGCAATTTCTTGGTGTCTCAGGTTTTTTAAAGGCATAAAGAGGCAATTTAAAAAAAAATCAATAATAAGTTGTTTTGTTTCCCACTGAAGTTTAAAAAACACAATTTGCTCCCTAGGGTTCAGGTCTCCTATACAGATATTCAGCAAAATCCTGGCTGAATTTTTAATTGTTTCTTGGTGCTTGGCTTTAGATGAGGGTGAAATTCTTTGTGACAAGTTTACTTTTGTTATTAGAATGGATCAGCATTTCCATACAATCACTGTTGGGGCATCTGTAGGGTGTAAAACTATATGGATTTGGAATCTATTACAAAGCCAATTAAACCTCCTTGAAACACAAATATGTAAGAAAGACAGAATTACAAACAATGATAGAAAGGAAAATAATTTTTGTAAAGTTCAGTTGAAATTCTCTAAGTCATGGAGATAAAAACTTTTAATTACTATTATCTTAAAATAAAATATAACACTGCAGCACAAAATCTAATACGGAAACATTGCATTCAGCAGTTCCTTGTGGCCTCCTGCTGCATTGGGACAGCAGATAAGGAAAGAGCATTCAGGGGCAGTATGGCATCTCTGCTCAGGTGTGTGCGGTGATGTGAGTGTTTTCATCAGAAAATCACAGATTCATGGAATAATTTGGGCTGGAAGGGACTTTTAAAGGCTATCTAGTCTAACTCTCCTGCAATGACACCTTCAACTAGATCAAGCTGCTCAGAGCCCCATCCAACATGATCTAGAATATCTCCAGGGATGGGGCATCTGCCACCCCTCTGAGAAACCTGCATCAGTGTTTCACCACTCTCATCATAAAACATTTCTTCATTATAGATAGTTTAAATCTATCCTCCTTTAGTTTAAAACCACCACCTCTTTTACTATTGGGCAGTTGAGCTTTGTGGAGGCTTTTTGATTCTACTCAAGGAGAAAAGGAAAGTTTTTTTGGGGAGGTGTACATGTCGGGGGATTTATGGCGAGGGGAGATGGAGCCTTTGGTGCTCAGGGAGCTCTGTGCCTGTTGGGACCCATGCTCCTGGGGATGGGGTGACCACTGGGGTGCTGGGCTGGGCAAGGAAAGATGATGAGGAGAACTGGATAAGGATACCTGAGAGGCTTCACATATACCAACTTTCCTAGTTAAACACAGCTGTAGAAGAAAAAAATCCCCAGTTTCCATTCTGAGGCCAAACTCAGCTGGGATATGTGGAGCAGCTCAGCTGCATGTGCTAGAAGTTTTATGTAAGGAATTCAGGGTTGTATCAGAAAGTGTTTTCTGGCTCAGTTTTTCCCTTTTTTGGGCTCTCATTTTCCCAATTCACTTCTATCTCACCTGGACACACACCAACTTCTAGTATATATATCTTTCCTTTTGCCCTTTGCTACCCAGTTCTGTGGTCTGGAATACAGATACCCCAGCAATTAATGTGTTCATCTAACATGTGCTTAGTCTAAATCTTAGTCTAATCTGACCACATTAGGTTTATGCTGATACTTAAGTATGTGCTTGAACATTTTTATATGTAGGGAATATAATTATGTGATATATAAAAATGCTATTATGAGTTTCTGTGTCATTAGAGAGTTATTATCTTAATGGAAAGTGAAAGGTGGTTAGCTCATGGCCATAATTGAAGTGTTTGGCTATAATTTTATTGTTGGTATACAACTTTCTCACGTGTCTATCTTACATTTTGTTTCAGGACAAACCTAAGAATTGTACCACACTAAACCAAATTGCTGAAGCTGGAAGCATCTCAGAAGACTCTAGTCCATCCACTGCTCAGAACAGGGTCAGTCACAGCAGGGTGCTCATGACCACATCCAGTCAGCCAAGGGCAGGCACTCTGCAGCCTCTCAGGCAGCCTTTCCAATGTTTGATCTCTCACAATAAAAATAGTGGTTAAGTAATGTGTACTACAAAATCTGACTACCTTAAATCACCATACAAAGGAAAATAGAAATCAGTTTAAGTAAACAAACACATATTTCTTCCTAAGTATGTTTTTATCACAATGTATTGTCTTATTACAGCAAGGAAAGTGCCACTAGCTGGTACAAATACAATGGCTGGATACATAAGGTGTCTCATACCCAATCAAAATTGGGAGTGTCTACAGAGCTTCCAAAATGTGGTATGAATAACTTGGCCAGGATCAAGGCTGAGCCTGACTCCCTGGCTCACAACCCTAAACTTCTCTTTTTACTTGGTCTGTCTTCTCTCTCTCTCCCTGTGATATCTGAAGCAACAGTTTTGGCCTTTCCAAAGCCTGGTACAGCTTATTCCTTGCAGAATTAAGACATTCTGTCTTATTAAAAGAAGTATAATATTGGAGTACCATTGTGTTTTTTGCTACATGGTTTGTTCCTTGTGAACGTCATTCAACATTTCATGAAAATATGAAAAAAATGGGTATTGTGTAATTAAAAGCGTTACTATTTTAATCTTCTTACACATTGCACAAAACATGGCAGGTCTTATGAAGTGTGGGTTTGGTACAAAAAAATAAAAGAAACAAAACAAACAAACAAAACCCAGTAAGATGAACGCTTTTCAGCATGGAGCTTTATCTTTCAGGCAAGCAGAAGCAGTGAACACTGAATACCTGCCGGCTACAAAATGCAAAAGCAAATTGTATGTGGTGAATTAAAAAAAAATCCCGGAAGATTAATATCTTAAAACCAAAGCAAACCATTATTTAAATTTCTCATCATGAAACATTTTCTCTTTGACACCTGTGAAACAGCAGCTGAAATCAGCCCCTCGAATGCTGGGCAGACAGCGTCTGACTGCAGGATTTGACAGGCGAGTCCCACCAGGATGAAGCTGCCAGCACGGTCAGGTACTGCAGCATTTCAAGCACTGCTGCAGCACAGCGATGGCTTATTGCTGTGAAATACCTGTAGCACTTCTCCAAATGAGGTCAGCGAGTTCGTTAAGAGCCAGATATTCTTGCTTTGTGTAAGCTCTTAATAGTGGATGGTGGAGTCATATCTCAGAGAAGCACTGGATGGCAGTAGATGCCCAACAAAACCCAGGCGCACAAAGGCAGTTAAATAAAGCAAGGCAGAGAGAAGCTGAAAACTTCAGCTGCTTCAATGATCAGTTCTTTACAAATGGCTATTATATAATATAATAAGTAACTGTAGTTTTACTTATTCATTAGAGAGTTTTGTGAGTGGCTACAATCCATCTGCTTTAAATGGCTTGAGAGGGAAATTGGCTGTCTCAGACTTTATAGGAGTTGCTGAATATCAGGAAGGAGAAAAAACCTGTTTTCAGGTACATTGCAAACTGGATGAACAAAAGATTTTTCTTTGAAAATTTAAGTAACTGAATATATTTTCCTATTTGCCAAGGTTTTGCAGATTGATTGCTTTTTTGTATGTATAGGCAAATGAGCACAGAGCAGTATTTCTGTTGAACTTGAGATTGCTTTTTCTTTGAAATGCAGTTTGACTGATAAAAGCAATGGCATTGCCAAGCTCGACACTGTAAGGCATTTCATTTGATAATGGATAACTTTCTGCTGAAAAAACCTCAGCATTTCTGTACACAAAGCATTACAAATCCCTATAAAAAGGCTCATAAATCAGCTGATGGACAGATCTCAGAAAGTAATTATATCTAAGAAACCAGTCTCCCAGTGGAGTGTGCTCACTGGGATCTCACAAGGTGCCGGCTCATGGTCGTGCTCTTATCAACATTCTCTGCAGCCAGGGTGCAAGTACAGCCCAGTGGACTTGACTGCAAAAAGTTAGTGTGGGGGAGAGCGATAAAGGGCAGCCCTTCAGAGCTATCCATTGGCACAGCAGCTTGGGCTCCCTTGAGTAACATGCATTTCAATGGCGGGTGGAATTGCTGGAGATGGAACTGCACAGCTGGAATACTTCTATGCAGGTACCAGTGACAGGACTGTAGGACTGTATTTCAGCAAGCAGTGGCCAAGAAATGGTTTCACGGTGGATAGCTGGCTGCTGATGGGCTCCCAGACTAACCAAGTGGTTAAAGTGCTAAAGTAATCCATGGCTGCATGGGAAGGAAATACTGATGACAACTGGGAGGGGAAATTATCACTCTGTGAGGCATTAGCAAGAGCTTTACTGGAACAAACTGTCCACTTCTTGGATCCCCAGTTTAAAAAATATGCTGATAAATTGGAGAGGATACACTGAAATACTGCAAGAATGATTTGAAGTCTGGAAAAGCTTAGAGCATGCCAAGAGCTCAATATAATTTATCCAGAAGAGCTTAAGTGCCTTGGTCATGGCCTGTAAGCCCCTATGCAGGGAAAAGGTTTCTGAAGTTTCTGAGACTCTAACACAGCCGAGAAAGGCTGGAGTCAGGGTCAGAGGAAGGCTGAAGATCTAGGATGGAGGAAAATGACTTTTTCAAAATCTTTGTACATCACCCATCAGGACCCTAGGCTCAGCCAGGCAGGGACAACTATTATTGAAAAAAATGAGCATTCAGTGTATGAGTTTCTCCTCTGATATAGCAGTGGGTATCTAGATTAGCAGCTTAAGTCAACACTTATTTTAGATCTATTCAAGCATAAATAAGAGCAGATTTTTGTCTGCCCTTCACAAGATAAACAGCAATGTTCCTAATTTTTCACAACAATATTAAAACAGAGAGCTATTTCTGTTCATAAAATAAATTGTACAGAGCTCAGAAAAAACATACTGTAGACAACAAGGTCCTCACGATAAACAGATATTTTTGTTGCAAATGCAACAGAGTTCTTTTTTATATAAAGAATACCATAGATATGTCAGATAAAAGCCTTGATACATAGCTAGATAACACACCATACTCAATGTTTTCCAAACATCTTGTTCTGTCTGTCAGATCTAATGATGACTGGTGACTGGACACCTCAGCAAAATGCTGCTTTGCTATTTATTTCTCATTTATTCTCTTGAGAAATCTCAAAACATTTCCAATTTGATTTAAGGAAGTTCCCCAAAGTCAATTGAACATGCTACAGAAAGCAGTTCACTTTCATGGTCAATATGCAGTCTATAAAGAACAATAAGGAGAAGGTAATTTCATTTTGATGATGCTAACCTTGTATGTTTATGCTATGCTTAGATTTTAGTACTCCTGTCACTTGCTCTGAAATTTGCATTATGTTGAATCCTTTTGTCACATCCAAATTCCACTAAGATGGAGTATAAAGATGCACCCACATAAAGGCTAAGCTAGTCAGCAGCCCGGGAGGCATGGAATGGGAGAGCCCACAGCCATGTGTGGTGGTAGAGAGCTGTGCTTTTAGCCCATCCTGCCCCACAGTCTCAAAGGTGGACGTCCTTCTTGAGCATTCCCTTGGCTGTGTTTGAGAATGTCACCAGGGAAATCAATTATATTTGCCAAAATAATTGGATGGTAAATCATTGTCTTCCTCAAGCATCAAAGACCTTCAAGTTGCATTGACAACGCTGACCTTCTAGTCCACCTTCAAATCCATACTCATCCTCTGGACAGTAAACATGTAGATCTGATAGCCAGTGTCCAGCAGAGATACCTGCAAACCCCAGTCATTATTATGGCTGGCTGTGGAAAGGAAAAGCTGCCATTTAAGAATATAGCAAAGGGACTGTGTTTAGCCTAGTAAAACATGGAAAGAGAGAGAATATATTCAATATTCAGGGAATGGAGCTCAGGGATACTTGATCTGAAAGGCATCTTAGATGTGGGCTATAAACTGGTTTTGAATAAACATAAGCTGGAAATTACCAGAAGTGTCCCAGTCTATTAGAAGAATAAGAACCATAGTGTCCTAGTGGAGGAAATGTATTTACCTTAATAATCTTCAGGTGGATCTAGGTCAGTTTAGGAAGGTTGTATTATGTGCCTTCTGAAATGGACAAGGCTGATGCTTAACCAGGGAGGCTCCCCCCAGCTTTCTGTCAGGTTTATCCTTCTTCCAAAAGTGTCATGCCAAATGGGAGCCTGATGTTTTCTGCTTTCTCCCTCCCACACAGTGTATTTATTTACAACAATATAAGAAATTTTCTGTCTGTGGTTTCCAGACATTGTGAGTAGAGTGAAAAAAAACCCACAAAAAAATCCTTAGCAGACAAAACCCCAGCAAACAAGCTATAGTTTTACTGTGAATTTCAGGCCTGTGGTAGTTTTTGATGCTTTGTTGCCATACTAACATTTTTACTATCATTAAATGTTAAAATTTCATGATTTAACACTACAAAATTTGTGTGTGTGTACAAGGCAGCTCTGTGTTTTAATGATTCTTATGTATATGGAATTTTAATGAATATTGCCTTCAGTGGGCCATTTATCTAATCAAGAATATGTAAAATGCTTCTTTTTCTGTAGCATCTGAAGAGCAGTGAAAGACAATCATTTGACCTGCCACCATGCAATTAATGGCATGACATTTTCCATCTGCAGCCAGACAGGGGAAATGGGGACAGACCCATGCAGCTGGGCATCCTGAGGAGTAGAAGGGAGTGGTTCTGGAGAGCTGCTGTGACTTGAAAGTCAGGAAAGGATGTTAGTGCTTCAGGCATGCCTCTCTGAGAGGATGAAAGGATGCTGAGCCCTGCAGATTGCCAGCATAGTGTTTCTTTAATTATCATAGGCAGAAATGCAGTATGTGGGGTTATGTTGCTAACTCCCCATTCCACTCCCTCCATCTCTGGCCCTAAATAGAAGAAAGTAATTCCCTAATGACATTCACAAAGCATTCAGCTCTTTACAAATAAATGAAAGACATTGTAGTCTTTTGTGGAGCTGCTGCTCATGGCAGTGCCTGTTCCCTGGGGGACCCCTGCCATCGAGGACCCTGTCCTGTGTGACAGGTAGAGCTGTGGGTCCGGAGGACCCTGGGAAAGCAGAGGAGATTTTACCCACCCAGACCTCTGGGAAAGCAGACAGCCTGCTTTTTCTGGGCAGGGATTAAAGATTCTCTCTGCCTCCCACCACACTAAATTCCTTGTGACAGGGTTAGCAAACACATCTGCTCCCTTCTGGCTTTTTGCAGGTACTGTTCTGTCTTATTCCTGTAGAGCTGGCCACCTTCACTGCTTCCATGTGTCTCTCCCGAGCATCCATTTCATGTGCTTTCCTGGATGACTGCTCCATTCCCACTGAGGTGAGGGCTTTTGCAAGGCTGCCTGCATCTCCATGGTGTACACCAAGGTTTTTTTCTGCAGGTGAATGATACACCTTGTTTTTCTCATTTCTGGGGTTGCCCATTCCTAAGAAAGCTTAATGGACCTTTATGGGAGGAGAGAGCTTCTTCAGCTAGAAGTAAGGGAAACCACTTTCCAAGTCACTTTCCTAGTTCTTTCTCTGCTTTCCACTGGTTTCAAGCACAGTTTAAGTGTCAAGTCACAAGAAGACATAAAAGGAGAAAATATTGACCCCTAATACTTGTTTGGAATGAATATCATGTTTCCTTGCATTTTCTGGCAGTTAATGGAAGTCTGACATATAAATATTTGGAATATATGTTGGGTTGTTTTGTGGTTAATGCCTCATATTAAATTCTTCTGCAAATCCAAAATCTGGTGGTTTTTTTTTCATTCAGGATGCTGAGCCTACACTCTAATTCCCTCAGAGTACTGAAGTTTCCCAATATCTTGCAGGGTGAGCACTTTCTGCCACTTTGGCATGGAAATGATATATCATGGAAAAAGTGGGGCTGAGTGATCAGGCAGACAAGTTCCTTGCTATCTCTGAGTAGATTTTAAGCTGTGACAGACTGTTCGCTGTCCTGGTGCCTATTTGGTTTGGAACTGAAGGAGTTAACAGTGTCAGCCCTCCATGCCCATGGCAGAGGGATGGAAAACATACTTTTTAGCATAACATTGCCTTGCCTCCTGAGCAACGTTTGGAGGTCTATCATATTTGTTTTAAATTCACATCCTTTCCTCAACAATACACAATGCCTCCATCTCCATGGAAATGCTGGTGTTGTTCAGCGTTCACAGCTCGTGAGGACAAAACACAGAAGATGCATTTTTGTCCTATAAAGAACAGGCCCAGATTCTGCTGCAGCTGCCAGGGGCTCCCCACTGCTCTTTGCTTATTCAGTACCACAGCTCACCTTAAAATCTTTTAAGCATCAGCTCTGCAGCCTTTCACTGTCTCGAAACACCTTTAAGGAATCTGTCTGTGTGAAAGACCTGCAGGCAGTACAAACTCTCTGCAATATGACTGCCCCTCCCTGGCAGTGCTCCAGCACCCCACAAGTTTATGCAGCTGCTGAAGGGATGAATGCAAGAGGGCTCTGAGGGTATTCCTTGCTTCCCATATAGAAAAAAGCAACTGGGTTTCCCCTATGTTTTACTTTTGTGTATGCATATTATGTATTTATAAGAAAAGGCAAACAAACCTGGGAGTGTGTTTTATCAATACTGCACTAACTGTTTTCTTTTTTACCAGCAGGAGAGAGAGAAACAGCTTTTCAGGCAGCCCACCTTGAGAAGCTGGGATGGTGCCTTTTCCTGGAGAGAGCCCTTTACCTGCACCATCCAGCATGGGATCCCTGGCAGCAGCCCCCACACAAAGTTTGCATAGGGCTGGTCCCTTTCTGGTGGGCACCCAAGGGAGGAAGGTGATGAGAAGGAGCCCAGTAGAGGTCAAGCACACCAGGACAAGTGGTGGGGAGGACAGCATGAGAGCTGGCAGCTGTGGGAGGCTGGTGGGACATGCTGGTGAACTTGGTAACATCCCTTCTCCTTTCAGGAGAGCACAGAGGGTGACAGTAATGTCCTTTTGTGGAAGATTTTGAAATCTGCAGATGAAAAGCCATACCTAAAGGCTAAATACTATTATTGCCACTTCTATTCCCACAGTATATGCTTATGCTTGTAACACTCTACTGCTTTTGCTCTCATTTTTAACACAAACAGGAACAAAAAGTGATACACCTAAGAGGATTGCCAGCCTATGGTGAGCTATCTTATATGAAATAGTGGTGGTTGGAAAGAAACATTGTTTCCTTGGCATCAGCCACGGTTTGTCCCCATCTGATGACCCCTCACTTGCCATTGCTGTGTGGCCATGGGTGATGGGCACCTGCACCCCTGTCCCTGGACAGGCTGTAGAGGAGAGAGCACTTTTCCCTTCCATTAAACTATTGGTTTGAGAAGTGATTTCTATTAAAATATCGTTTGTAATAAGTAAGACTGGATAAGACATTGGACCAACCATAAATATTAGTTATGTCAGATTAAAACTAAAACAAACCACTTGGAGCTTAAAAGGGGTTTAGTATGTGACCAAGAATAAAACAGGCAAGAAGCCCCCCATGCTGGGTTTTGTTGCAGTGGTTGTCATTGCTCATAACAACATAGATTTTGATGTAAATTTGCATGATTTTAAGTGCAGACCCTTTCTACACTTTTGAGGCCAACCCCAGAGGTGCCTCTGGAGTATCACATCCTGTGAGCAAAGCCTGCACAGCACCCTTTTCCCCCACAAAAGAAAACATTTTTAAGCAACTTCCTTTTGCTGCGATGCTGTACGGAATGATGGCAGTTCCCAGAAAAGGCCAAACCTGCAGAACAAGCAGAGAAGAAAGCCAAGCCAAGCAGGACAATCAGCAGTAATGAGCTAGAAGGATGCTTGCCTTGCATTTACCTGACTGTCCAGCAAATACTGCAGTGGAAAAGGCTTTAAAGGCTGATAGATGGAAAGAAGCCAGGCTTTCTAAAATTGATACGCAAATACAAGCTAATGCCTAGTGAGAAAAGCTGCTTATATGAGGATGAATATGGTATCACGTATAACAAGGAATTATTTGGTTTATTTTAAGCTGATTTATTTTAAAATTATTTCTGAGCTCCTGAGGAACTACATAAACATTTTTCATAGTATTTTACAGCTAAAGGAAAAGATATGGGTTTTAATAGAACTTCAAAGTTGTCTCCAGACCCCACTGGGTTTGTATATCTGCTGGGATGCTAACACATCAACTTTCACAATCTCAGCCACTCTCCCCAAAAGGGAGCCACTAATAACAAAGTCACCTTTAAATGGCTGCAGAATATTTTAACTGTGTTTAATCAGGTTCACCTCATAACACTGGCAGCCTTGGTTCTCCCCATTGAGAGGGGAGAGAGGGAAGCACAGCATCCTTCTACCCTACTGAGGTTGTCTGCAATACCAAGTGTCTGTATCTGAGCCAGCCCCAGTGGTTCCCCAGTCACAGGGGATATAAACTGGGCCATCCCAGCTGACAGAAGACATTAGGAGTGGTTCAGATGCCTTATGTGGCCTGAAGAATCTCCCATAGGTGGCCCTGCCATGGTTAGCAAGAGGAGGGAGGCTCTGCAGAGACCATCTCCAGGTGTTGAACATGGCCCATCTGGCTGAGACACTCCTGCTGAGAGGTCATGTGCTGAACCTCATAGGAGGACATGAGCTCCAAGAGGTGGCCAAGAATGCCTCTTGTTCTCCCAAGCTGCTTCCTTGGTTGTCAAGTAGAAAGTTCTGCACTGACATTGTGCTGCAAAGCCTGGGGTAGTGTAGATTTGGTAGTAGATTTTGAAAAGTTTAAGGCAGCCAATTCACAAAGTGTGGCTGCTCCAGTGACTTCCCCCAGTGACAGCCCCAAGGTTATTTCAAATGCAGAAATTAGCACCTTTGTCTTCTTAGTCTCTGAAAACCTGATTGAGTTATTTTTATAAAGGAGTTGCATATTTTTATGGGCTTAACCTTTTATCCTGAAATTTCTCATAACTGTTTTATTAATGCTCAGGAGATCTGAAGTACAGATTGCTCAGCTTAAGTAGGTAGGAAATTTAAATTACAGTTAAGACTTGTCAGGAAAATTAGCCTGAGCCACAGCTTCAGCTTATAATGAGTGGCTGGTGAGCTAGGTACCTGCCACTGACCACCTGGATTTTAGGGATGACCACTGGATTTTGTACATTCAGGCATAAATGAGGGTTGATGTTGCAGGGGGTGAAAGACCTGCTGGGACCAAGATGCATTTAGAACCCCCATGTCCCAGTTACTATTCAGTGGACTGTGCCCATGGACACACCGAAGTGCAGGAGCCATGAATCCTTCCTGGGATTTCCCACATGCCACATCCCTGGATCCTCAACAAGGGCACTGTGTAAGCCCCTATCCCTCTGGAGCTGAGAAGGACACAGTGACACAGCTCTGCACCGGGCTGAATTTTAGCCAAGGCAGGAGTTGGTTTTGCTCTGAAGGGGAAACTCTTTCTCCATTAAAAGGTGTAGCACCAAGAGAGAAAATTAAATCAGAGCCATTCCAATATAATTTTATCATTAAATTAGAGTTGACTTCTAACTTCCAAGTTTTTCACACAGTTATTCAAATGCCATGTTAATACTAGAATTGTTATTTGTTTTAAGATAGCCACAAATGTTCTCCTTACTCTCTTTCCTGAGAAAAGGAGATGACTTTGGGAAAAAAATAAACCATGAGCTTCTAAAAAAGGATAGGCACAAGGATAATGCCAGTAGTATACACTCCTGTATCTTGGTTGAGGGACTAGAAGCATAGAGTAATGGTGTGGCTCAGTCACATGGTACATGAAACAGCAAGGGATGAGGAACCATCACACACAAGGCTGTGTTGAACAGAGGAGAGTGATCAGTGCCTCTCCCTCTGTGAGTGGTGGAAAAACATGGAGATGGACTGAGACCAGCCAGGAAACTTGAACACAGCCAGCCAAAAGACCCATATCAAGCCAGAAGCATACTGAGAACTTCAGAAAACTGTAAATGAAAGGGTTTTAACATGAAAGCAAAAAAGGACCCATCTTTCTTTCCTCGTGTGGATATAAAATTTAACAACTTTCAGAGCCCACAGGATTCAAATGTCAGCATGGGAAAACTGTGTGGGTTGATTTTACTAAAGGCTTAGACCAGACAGGACTCACCCAGGGTTGTATTTGCATTATGGTCAGGTATCATAGAATCATAGAATGGTTTGGGTTTGAAGGGACATTAAAGATCATCCAGTTCTACCCTTAAAGATCACCCAGTTCTAAGTACCCTGCCATGGAGAGGGACACTTTCCACTAGACCAGGTTGCTCAAAGTCCCATCCAGCCTGTCCTTGAAAACTGTCAGTTATAGGGCAGGTAGATTAAGAGGTACAGAACTTGATTCCTTGGCTGCTGTTACAAACCCAGGTGAGAGGCTTGTGCCAGGCAGGTTTATGTGTACAGCACTAAAGAGCTGGGGTTGATACCTGGAGACCTTGACAGGTCAAAGTGAGGGCTGGTTGCCTCATGATGCATCTTTTCACAGGTTATATGTCAGGCTTAAAGCTGAGGTCATCTTTAAAGCCAGGATTTAAGGGCCTGATGGAGGGTTGTGCACTGGCATCAGTCTGAGGCTCCTGTGGGCTGGCACAGGTGTTATTGGACATTACAAGAAAAATGTAAATAAAAGCAAAAATAGATAGATAAGCAAACTGGGAGTTGCATAGGACTGTGTGTTTCAAAATACAGAGGGACAGGGGAGTGAGGCATGGCCTGCAAAGCGTGGAATGGAGGGGAACCTATCTGGATGCTCTTTGTCCAGGTTTGACTTTTTCCTTGGGAATCTCTGCTGACAGAATATCAAATGCATCTAGGAAGGTGATGTCCTTTCCTAGCGGAAATTTCCACTTCCAAGAGAAATGGTATGTTTTTGAAAAGGAGCAGAAATAAAGTGATTTACCTTTTGCTATGAACATTGGGCAGTGTATTTTTGTTGTGGGGAAGTGTCCATATACAGCCTTGATAAAGGTGAAATGGAAGCCTTCATATATCACCCACTGTAAGTTTCCTGACCACAGAGAACAATGTTTAGTACTCATGCTTTGGATGTATTAAAAGCTAAAATAAGAATCAAATAGCATGACTTGAAGCTGATTTGTTTCAGAAGAAAGTATAAGTTAAAACTTTTATACATCTGCACATCAAAGTGTTATTACAAGTTAAGGTTTCTTTTTATAATTTAACCCCATATCTGAATTGAATTTCAAAGGGCTGGTTGTGTGGTGCACTCCAATCAGTCGAGTTTGATGAACACCCTAAAGCTCAGTGGCTGAGAAAGAAAGAAGAAAAGCTCGCTTAGGAACATCAAATGGAAGTGCAGGCCTGATATCTTTTGTCAGTAGAAAGATTGTTTTAATACCCCGTCGGTCACAGTAATAACCTTAAACAAATAGATCACTTGTATTTACTTTGTAATATCAGTGCTTTTACAAGATTGACTACCTAGTGGGATTGTCTGTACAAATTCCACAGTTGTCCCCAGGCAGCTCTGTGAAGAGGACACTTTAACTCCATATGCCATAGAAAGATGCCTTCAGTGATGCTCCATGAATTAATCATATCCCTGAGGGCTGTGGGAGGATAATGGTAGAAAAAGCCTGACGGAATGACTTGGAGAGCTCCAGCGGGCTGTCACAGCACCTGGCCACTTTGTGCAGTGAGGAGCAGTTTTATCAAACAGGCTGTACCTGCTTGAGCAGATAGTGCTGAACCTCACCGAGCTGTCAGCAGGAGAGAGAGAAGCACCACTTACTTTACCTATTGGAATGGGCTCCCTGCTGCCTGGGGCCACAGGGGTTACTGGAGAGAAAAGGAAGTAAACATTTATCTAGCAGATTACTCCTTTTTTTCCTAATCCCTGCCTTGAGTTACAGAGGCACTGTAAGGATGAGCTGCGCGTATTCTTTTTGATCATAAAATTGCCTAGCAGTGAGCTGAAGGTTTTATGCACAAGTGTTTAGGTTTTTTTCTTTATTGGTTATCTATTTCTTCTTCCCAACTTCTAGGTTCTTACTCTCAAGCCAATGGCCATGCACAGGCATTCTATGTATGCAACATATGCACCTCAGGGAAGGTAGGGATAATGGTTTGTGATGATAAAATAAAATTATCATCAAGACCACCTTGTGTTCTCTATTCTTGCTATTTACAGCAGTCTATGTCATATCTGGTTTAATTTTTTTTTTTTTTCGTCTTTTCTGGGCAATAGAAATTTTCCCTTTATATGAATATAAATAAAACCCTTTCAGAGTAATGATATTTTTCATGGAGAGTGTGTTAACCTACAGGAGTGTGAAGTAGGTTTACATTCTGAGAACAACACGTGCATCATGATTATTCCTTCTCCACTCCCCCTGAGCAAGACCTTTCCCTCATTTGTTTCCATTTGAGCCAGGTACCAGTTCATTACTTGCAGACATTTAAAATACATCAAATGCAAGTAATGTATCACATTTTTTCCTAAATGTTTTTCAGTTGATCTGTTTCTACTATATTTTACACCATTTTTTCCTTGTCAAGACAAATCTTGCCTGGATAAATATAAGCAACACTTTGGTTTTGTATTTCCTTGCACCTTACTCTGTAGCCAGATCCTAGCTACAGGGTCTTATTAACCTCTCTGACCAGCCAGGTGACTCCCAGGAAAATGCTGGAGAAAACCCTGATTCACAGTCACAGGAAAAAGCCGGAAATCAAATCACTGCTTAACACTTTATACATGCCAGGCACATATCATCTGACCACATAGACATTTGAATAGCCAGACAGATGAGACCGATCTAGAAAGATCCATATGCTACTTTACACTAATCTGTTTCTTCTGATTGTTAGGAAGGGAGACTTGGTGAGATTAGTTTGGATGCAGCCCTCAATCCTTCAGTCACTTCCATGTCGATGAATGAACTTCCCATGTTCCCTTTCCCCAGGCTGTCACATTTGCCACTTGCCTTCATGCAGTGAATTACCTTTTCAAGGCTGAAAACCAGACTACATCATGTCCAAGGTGTAGCACCATAGGGAGAAATTCCTCAAATGCTGTTGGCTGCTTATCTGGTTGATAGCTCCAGCCAAAACCTTCTGGCTTGAAGAGACAAGGAAGAAATTCTTATTTCTCCAGGGCAAGCTCTCTGGGTCAGGGGATGAGGCCAAGGAAGCAGCTAGACCTGCTCCAGAGACTTAAGAGAAGATTACAGAAATAATTATTGCTAGTGACCTCATCTCATTCCTCTCATTTTGTGCCTTTTAGAAAGGGTCAGATCCATCCTACAAGATGCTGAAGGAATCTACACCCTAACTGAAGCTATTCTGTGTATTTTACCTGTTCTGACAGAAGAACTCAGGAAATCTTTTCTCTAGGTTGCATCTATGTTCTACAGAATTTCACAGCAGTTCTGATGAGTCTTAATTTTTTTTTTTTTGAAGTTTTGATGAATCTGACCTTTTATCTTTAATGCCCTTTGTGAGATTTCTGTCTCCTGTCCTTTTTGGATAGGTTGATGAGTTTTATTTCTGCTGAACTGGAGCAGGATTTAGACTGGTCAGGTACACAACCCATTTTAGTTCTACTGTGAGTAAAACTCTTAAACTGTTTAGTCAGAACCTGTCTGCTCCAGAGAAACACCTCATTGCCTGGCTGTTTCATTTTGAAGGCTTGTAGCCATGAAATCTGTTGGGGAGAACTCAAACAGCTGTGATTACCTGACAGCTCTAGGAAATGGCAAGAGACAAGATACGTCTTTGAGATAAAAGTGCTGATTGCAGGTGGAGGCTGCAGGCAGATCTTTAAAACTTCTCTGTAATCTTTGGGCTCTGGTGAGCACCAAAGGGGGGATACTCTGCCAACCTGTATCAAGGAGCAACAGCAATCTGATGCTGCTCTTCTGCCCAGCTGCAAGTAATTAGTTTTGTTAGAATTGGATTGAGGGTGTCTGTAGACATGATACCATTTTTCTTTCTTAAGGTAACTACAGCTTACTCAGAGGATCCTAACAATGACAGAGCCCTTGGCCTTGTACCTGCTCTCTGTGGCCCATCCAAGAAGCAGGTCCTGACCTGCAGTCCACCCACTCTACAGGGGAGCACGGAGAGGTGTACATGGGGAATTTTGCAAAATTGCAAGCAGAAAATCCATCCAAAGGAGTCAGATTTTGGAATGCTAAGCTAAATTCTTCCTCATAGCTGCCTTTGTGCCTGGGTATTTTGCAGTGCAGCTCACTGGGACTACAGGAGGCAAGTTTTAGCAGGAGAAAATGCAGGCAACTATTGCTTCCTGAGGGTCTGCTGACTATCTCATCAAGTTCTCTGTAGAGTAGGTTTGGAAGACAAAATTTATAAAATCCAGTGTTTCCTTCTTTTACTCTCATCCCCGTCTCTTTCTTTTGAATGTATTACTCCTTATTGCGAGGCCTTTCACAGGTACCAAGTCAGGACTGGTAGGGTTTCTCAGCCACAGATAACATCTTCAGATCTGTTCCTTTTTTCCTGCAGCCCGTCCCCTTCCCTTCCTTCTACTCCCTGATCTTCCCTTTCCAATTATTTTTTCCAAAGATGTTTTACCAATCCATCTCCAAGCCATTTGTTACTGTACTGCAAAGGACCTTATGCACTCTCCTTTTTCCTTTTTTTTTTCTCTCTCTCCTATTTTTTTTTTTTTTTTATTTTCTCCCCAAAACAACATTCCCCATTAAAGTTGATATGCACTACCAGCTATAAATCCTGCCCACATACCTTTACCAGGAGAGACAGTTCAGTCACAGATTCCAGGCTCTCTGTGCTCTCCTGATGTTGCTGAGCAAAGCTGGGCCAGCTTTTCACCAATTGCAAGTAATCACAGTGAGGCTGTGGAACTGTGAAAAATCAGGACTCAATAAAGCCAACCTCTGAACTGCCCTTATCCTACCATGTGTGGCTCAGGAAACAGCCCTGTGCTGTGCTTACCCTGCAGCTGGTTTGAGTTCACCTTTACCTAAATCTCCTGATAGCACAGCACCAAGCAGAGACACTAGAGCAGGGAGCAGTGCTCTCTTTGAGTAACCAAAGTCATTATTAAGAAGGAAGGGAGAAAAAAAATTATGTTGACTCATTAGGATTTGACAACTAACCTAGGTTGCAGCCAGCTTTAAATTCAGCTGTCCTGGAAAATATCCTCATGAGATTTTTTTGAACAAGAGAGTCAGAGATATTACAAAATGGAACTGTTTTCTTAGGATTTCTACCAATTCTGGGCATATCCCATGAGAATAGTTGTTCTTGTGAGTTTTTTCTGCATCTGAACAAGAAAGAAAACATCTCTCAGCATAGTGGAGTGGTGTATCTGGAAATTCAATTCGGACTCTTCACAAAGACTGCAAAATGAACTTGGTTGAATTGTGTGAGACTATTTTTAACCCTTGTCACATCCACAATGTCTTCTATGTATGGGAAGCTCTGCTGCCCAAGGAGCACCCGAGCCCAGAGGTGACATGGTGGGATACAATTTTTGTGTAGGATGAGTGGTTCTTTGCAGCCTCACGCCTCTCTCATTGCCTCTCTGTATGCTGCAGAGCTCCAAAACCAAGAAAGAAACTAGACCAAGCACCTGGTTACAGGTAGGGAGGTGGAAGAGGAGTCCACAGTTGAAAGCAGTACTTTCATCTGACTTTGTAGAAAGAAGAGGGCTAAAAAGGGCAGTTTGTAGCTGCTCTGTGTGGGGTGTTCAGGTATGTTGGGTTCTGGTGATTAAGGGCTTTTGGGTACCACCATCAGGTCCAGACTTTGGGAGTGAGAGCTCCTCTGTGAGGAGTGGAGGCAAAAGGGACCCTGGTGGGGACCATGTCACTGCTCTTTAACAGGGGCTGGCAGCAGCAGGTTCCATCCATGAGCCAGGAAGAGGGATGGAGACAGACCCCACACAGGAGGAGCTGAAGTGGGCTTGAGGGGTTGCAAGACTTCCTGAGAGTTATAGCAACCTAAGACAGTAAGACAAAGTGCAAGATCTCCCTTGTGACTACTGGAGAGGAAATTTTGATGCCTGAAGATCCAGAATGTCTTTGATGGTAGGACTGCAAAGAGCACTAGTGCTGCCTTGGGCTGCAGGTGCAGGCCCAGCATTACATAATTTTATAACCCTGTCTGGCCTCTGTCTCACGCTTTAAGGCAACAGTATCCAAGCAGTGTTCTCATTCTCCTATCCCAGTGTCCTCATCTCCTATCCCATCCCATCTAACCCTCTGCCTGGGTCTCCTGGCTGTGAATGTGGCCTGGCAAATTGTTCATGCGTATTTGTGCTCCCTGGGAAGCTCATTGAAGCTGCACCTTTCTCCAAAGCCATTGCTAAGATGTGGTAGGATCAAATCAAGAACTTCTACTAACACTGGATACTTGTGAAGCTTAAACACGTGATTTTGGTATAGCATAAGGTGCAGGCAGCTTTAATGTGGCCAGAAACAGGGTCCACACCTCTAAATGCAAAATGGGTGGGGATTTATGCACTGCTCCACTCCTCAACCAAAGACCAGGAGCAGCTGGTCTCCTCCAACTCAGCTCAGTCCTCCCACTATCAGCACCATGCACAAAGCAGCAGCCACCAGCCTGGGACGTGGGTGCTGGTGATGGAGGGTTATGATGCTGTGCCACGTGGACTTCAGCTTGGAGTTAAGCACCTGGAGCTATGGTGACACCATGGTGGCAGGGCCTGCACACCTGCATGGCTGTGCTGCTCTGACATCTGAACACTGGCATTTGCTGAGCACTTTCCCCAAGGGCAAATCCCCACATTTCTCATTGAATTTACCCAGCACAATGAGGAGGGTGATGCTTCTGGCAGAGCTGCCATCCAAGGCGCTTCCACAGGGTCCGTGACTGAGAGGATTGTTTGCAGCTCAGATAACAAAAATTTCAGGCTGCTGATACCTTACAAAACAAACAGGCATAGTTTGCATTTGGTTATCATAAGGAGGCTAGATATGGCCTGAGGTATGCAAATATCTTGTGATGAAGAAAAAAAGATTCCAGGACTGTGGAGGGGTAAGAATTGACAAATTAAGTGGCATTATAGAATAACACTAGATCTTTTAGCAAATTGAGGAACAACAGCTGTTAAGTATATCAGTATTTTGGGAGCAGAGGAATAGAAAGCATTGCTGTCACATACACGGAGAGGGAAGGAGGTGAATGCAGCAATGAACAGGTGAGAGAGCCTCACATTGTTATCCATAGGAGGATAAAAGTACCAAATCCTTATTTAATCCTTGCAGAGTTATTTAAAATATTAGAAGTGGTGAGCCTCAAAGGAGATTAGGAATGGTTGCAGAGGGTGAGTTAAATTACAAAGTTAACATTTGAGGATTACTTATTTCAGGAGTAAAGCAAGTACCCCTTTTTCACAATTCTTCCTCTTTTTTTTTTTTTTTTCCTGATTGACAAAAACATGCACATCGCATTCTTAACTTAGCAGTATTTGTGTCCTTTAAATCCAGAGTGTGAACCTGGAAGCTCATCCCTGTCCCCAGTGTTCACCCTGCAGAGGTCCCCAGCCCCACTTACCTGACCCCTGTTTGTGCCACTGCTGAGAACTCACACCTCTCAGATTCTTGGTCAGTGTTAATCTCCTGCTTTCTCTGCCTTTTTCTCCCCAGATTCTATGCAGATTTTCCTTCTTCTTAAAGGTGACACTTGTCTCCCCTCCTTTTTGACCCCACTTTTTTATACCCCTTTCTCTAGAATCAAGGGAGGAGTTGAGTCTTGTCTTCTAACAGCACCCTCATCCCTCCCAGTCCTTCCTTTGTCTTCTGAGACTAGTATCTCTCAAGTTGCTAATGATCCCTCGTGAGAAACTGAAAAATTAATGGTTAATGACTCAAACAATTGGCCATTTGCTAAAGCAGCAGGTGTTTTGCTGATGCCATGCAAGGTCACAGCCCAGGTGCAGTGGGATGCACACCCACCACTAGAGGCTCCAAGCTGGGTTTTCGCCCAGGTAAGGGAAGAGGCCAATAAGAAGTAGATCCTGCAGAGGTGGGATAGTGCTTTTATCATGCCGATATCCTCTCTTACACATCTGGCTCAAGTGTGAATCTCTCATTCCACCCCAGTGGAGGTATCAGAACGTTCACATACAGTCCTGAAGGTGTTCATCCCTTTTGATGGGGCATAACTGACTGAGCTATGCTGACCTGAGAGGCAGCTGTCGTGTGAGAACATGCCAAAAGCCATCAAACACCCTGAAGCACCCCCAGACTCATTTTCGAGACCTTCCACTGGAGGACTGCATGGATCCGCAGTGTTACAACAGACTGAGTAAAACTCCCTGCCCCAGGAGGAATATCTGGGCATTCTGAACCTGAACCTGCTGACCATTTTGTTTTGCAGGCTTCCCCCTCCCTGATTGATCAAGACTGTGACCACCACTTTAATCAATGGTCATCAAAGGTGCAACAACTGTGTGTCACATTGGATACCTGGGTGGCAATATCCTTCTACTCTAACCCTTCTTTTTTTTTTTTTTCTTTTTCTTATATAATTTCTTGATTGTTATTTTTGTGCTTTTATATTGCTGTATTTCTACATATAATAACCAAAACAGCTACATGCCTACTTTCCATTCAAGCAAATTGTTCTGAAATAAACTTGCCATATGCATATTTATAAACCCTTGTCATTTAGTGGCGTTTGACTCTAATCTGCCCCAAGGGATCTATTAAGAAGAAGCTCAGTTACTCTGCCTTCATGGGTAGGTCATAACATCCCTGAAAAGCTCTACTGTTCCAGTTTAATTTTCTTGCATTCATGCTGATAAATCTCAGACCTGTCCATCACAAGCTTACAGTAACCTCATATTAAGGTGGACTTTAAGCAACTGGATCTGGATGGACTGCTTGAGCACTTTAACTTCAGTGTTACACTTCAGAAGCTGAAATACTTGTCTTTAGCACCAGGATGGAGTCAGTTTTCCCATGTAAGCTGGTCTGGGACAAGAGGGCTTTCTGCAGGTGCTGGATGATGGATATCCTGGAGCATCTGACTTCAGTACTTGAAAATTAGTGAGCGCTCTGAGACACCTATGCATAGATAGGGCTTGGGGAGTGTCACCCCCAGGACAGGCAGTGGAAAGTGCAATTTAAGTGCCTGTGTTATGAGAGGACAGTTTGAAATGATCTGTGTGCATCTGAAGCAGCTTCACCAGGCTGGTAGATACAGCACAGAGTGACCATGTGCTGCTGGTGTGGACACTGCATTTGAGGAAGAAGATTCTTGAGCAACTCAAATATCACTAGGCAACTGAATACAGTTAATTGAGCCCTGAGAGCAAATTGTCCTCCCAGCTGTTGAGGGTGCCTAAACAGAGCCACTTGCATTATTCTCAATGTCCCAAGTTACTTGGAACACTTGCTTAAGCTGGTGAGCATGGCAGCAAGCCTGGGAGGTCACTGCTGGAATGCCAGCCAGGTGCCTACAGCATCTCAAATGGCTCCTGGTGCCTGTGAATCACTGCAGATGTGACGGTGCTAGAAAAAGCTGAATCACTCTTTGTGCTCCACTGACTCCCCTTGACTAGGCTCCCCTTGAGTGTAGTATGAGCTTAAACATGCAGCATAAATGGTGGCACCTGGATTTATTCTGGACCTGAATTCTGTATTTAGAGCTGACAGTCTAGATGTAGCCCTGTTTGGTTTTATTCTGTAGAGCATTTAGCAGGAGCTAGCATTAGCATTTAACTTCAGGGGTTAAAAGTCTTAATAATACTAGGAAAATAATAATACCAGTGAAATAAACATCATTATTCTTATTCTAATTTGCTAAAAAGAAAGTCCTATTCATTCTTCTATTTCTATAGCTCTGTAGTAAAAAAGATATGAAGTTCATTTGGTCTCCAAAGTTTATCTGTAATTATATTATATATATTTAAATGGCATTTAGAATATATGACAGATTGCTCACATTAAGAAATTAAAAATACCCACTAGCAGAAATAGAAACTAGAAGATGCTGGCTACAGCCCCCTTGGAGCAATGAAAGTTCAGGGGCTTCTTTGAACAAAGCCAATTTATTTTCTCTCCTCCACCTGGTGCCTTCAGTCACAAAGAGGACTCCTGCCTAATGCCATGTTACACTGCCTTGGCTGTCTCAGCCTCCCTGTTCTTGGCTGCTCAGCACCGTGCTGGCTTTGTTTTTGCTAAGGCTGGGCCAACAGCACTCTGGCTGGGATTTGCCAGCTGAGCTGCCTCTGAAAGCCAGGGAGGGTGGAGAACCTGGCTCTGTCCATCCTCATGGTTAGTCTGATGAGTGACTCCTGTAGGAGGACCAACAGAAATGTTATTTCTCCAATTTATCCTCTGCCAACTCTAATTTTTCATGTTCTATCTATGCTACAACTTAGTTGATGCAGCAGGTGCTTTTAAAATAAAGGGAGAGAAATACTGCTTCCTGTTTATTTATATATGTTTGATAACCTCTAGGAGGACAGATTCTGCCTATGCTGTCCTTAAGAGAAACTGGATTTGAGAGATCTGCTGTAATATGAGAGAACTAAGTGTTAGAGAAGGGCTCAGCCTCCAAGCAGCCTTAAACTTTCTCCCATCAGGCCGGACTAGACTTCGCATATGTAGTTTCTCAAATGTTCTGCTTTAAACCAAAGCAAATGATCAAATGGCAGGAAATGACATCTTTCCAAATTGGGGGTGGGGAGTGAGTTGAATCAATTTTTAAGGAAAGATTTGCACACACCAAAAAAAAGCCAAAAATGTGTACCTGACTGAGTTACAGCCAGTGCAGTGACCTGTTAGGTTCCTTAGTGTTTTCCCCTTGGCTGTGGATTGGCACATGGGTTATTTTGATTCATCTACGAAATGGCAGAGTTTGTTGCTATACAGTAAACCTTTGCAGCCTGGGACATGACAGTAAAAAGAGGACAAAGTCATGTTTGCCCCTTTTGAAAAACAAAACTTTTCACAAATAAAGAGCAACCTCCAAAGTGTCTAGCTGTTTGGAGTCTGTGTGCCCAAGTCACTCTGAGTCTGTTAATTCAGTTTGGCCAGAGGCCTCAGGCCACTGATATCCCTCTCTAGTTGGTCATGGCCAGCTGAGTTTCCTGGCAAATTCTGATTTTTAGTGGGATTTCAAGGGTCCTCATGCAGCAGCCTTCTCTGGTTCCAGAGCTGATGGAGGCAGCAGAACAGGTCAGTGGACTCTGGTCTAGATTTGGCAAAGTGGCATTGAGCATGCAAATGGGTCACTGGAGGCTTCCAGATACGTTGGAAATGTGTGTGAGCAGATTTAACTCCTTTGCTGTAGTGGGAAACATGTCCTGCTCTTCCAGTTCTGCCTGTACCAGGTGAAGGGACAGAGGGAGAGGTGGCTGGGTGGCAGAAGGGCTGCAGGAGGTGAGAAGGTGGCACTGGCATGGTGGAGACACGTTATGCTCAGATGGGAGCCAGCTGTCAGGGATAAGAAGGTGTTGAAGGAGGTGAGGATATACAGAGCTGGAAAAGGGCAGAAGTGCTCAGTTGATGGGTATATGAGAGAATTGTTAAACTGCTTGCAGAAGGAGCAGTTGCATGGTCTGGGAGATTGGGTGGGGCAGGGCTGATTCTAAGGACGGCAGTGAACAAATGGTCTGGGCAGAGAAGTCATGGAGAAAAGACAACGGGAGATTTGAAGACAAAGGAGGCGTCAGCGATGGGGAGGGGGGGAAGGCTGAAGTGAAACAGAAAAATTTGTATATGAAAAGAAGAAAAACAAGGAATTTATAGGGAAGGACAGAAGAAATATAAAACTGTAGCTTCATTTCACAATGATTTTCAGTGGCTTCAGGGGAACTGTGGTGTGTCTCGTCCTGCATCCAGCACTGGCCACACTTCCAAACCAGCAGACACATCAGGGACAAACAGCAGCCTGCCAGCAGGATGCACCTCTTGGTGTAACATCTCACAGTGTGTTTGTCCACACACAAATAATTTGATCTCCACCAATGTCCTATACTGCAGTCTCATCAGTCTCCCTGTCAGTTTTATGCTTATGCAGTGTACAACACCCCCAAAACTTCCACATCTCCGTTTTATGTACATACTGGCATAAACATGGATCTAGCCAAGAGATTAGTGCAATATTTGATCAGCTAAAAAGGCTTAACAACTCTTAGTGTTTGCATATTTAGCTTCAGGGTCTGTATTTTAAACTAAAGAGGAACACCAGTACAGTTTTCATTAATAAAATAGCAGCTTATATTGCTTGCTACTTGTAAGGAGAGAAATGCAGGAGATACGTTTTTTTCTATATACTTATTCTAAAATTGACCTGACAGCTTCTAGCTATTCCTTGGTGACAGATTTCAAACTATTCAAACAGATAATTTTCAGCTCTGGCATTCTTCTTTGGAACTTTATGCAAAAATTTTTCCACAATATTTAGCATGTCAAAGGCTGTCTAACAGCTCCGAGCCTTGCTTGTAAAATACACACACACAAAAATTTAACAAGGATGTGTTTTGGCAATAAGCTCAAATCTCAAAGAAATGTTCCAGTACCTTGATTAATTAAAGACAACTCAAGTGTTACCTCCAGCCTGCACTGGTACATCATTAAGCAGCCTAATTAATACCAGGACATACTGAAACAAGAGAGGTATTTTGGAATTTCAGTTACTAAGGGAAACCTAAGTGCTGTCTGTTAAATGCTTTGGCCTCCTTTTCTTGTAGAAAATGTGCTTTATAACTTCCCCATATGCTCCTGCTGTTCTCTCCCTGATGGATGTTGCTATGGAAGCAAACTGGAGAAAAAAAAATCAAACAGCTAATAATGTTTCTGCAAATGATTGCACAGGTGGAGATGAAAAATACAGATGACACAAGTTAGTTAAGCAGGGGATTTGAGCTGCAGCAACAATTTGAGTCCAAAAATCAAAACATACACACTTTGCTTTTTTCCCCTTTATATAGATGTAGTGAAATTCCAGACCGTTGCAGGCTGTTGAGGCTTATTTTAGCCTTTATTGAGTAAACACATTCAGAAATTTTGCCCTAAAATACTGAATGCCCCAAAACACTGAAGAAAATAATAAAATAATAAAATTTTGGCACTTTAGAAGGAGAAGAACAGGGCTTAGTACACTGCTAGTGGATGGGATAGCCTAGGAGGACATAGGTCCCTTGAGGCTATGGGATAAAGAGCTTCTGTCTTTCACTCAAATTAAAAGTGTTCCTTCAGTTCTGTATCATATTTGAATATCATTATAGCAACAGGGGAGGATGCACATACAGGACGTTGGAAAGACAAACCTGTGGTGTTACTATTTCATATTCCTTCAAAGGAGCATAAGCTTTCTGATATAAAGCACATACCTGAGAAGTGTATGTGAGTGAGGAAATGCACCAGCATGTTGATACAAAGCACCTAGTTAAGAATTGAAAATGAGTATACTGAAAGCCAAAGAATGAGAGTGATACAGCTCACACCTGGCATCTCTCAGGCTGCTGGCCAAGGCCAGCCAGGCTGGCTGGTGTCTCCAGGGCACAGAATAGATAGCTACTCTATTTATTGCTTGCTTGCTTTTCAGTCATGTTGGCTGCTGCTCACCCTGTGACTCTGTGACACTGAACTTTTCTTTAGCTTTTCTGAGTCTTAGATAAAGTTATACATACAGATCTGCTTCAGGCTGCTTGGTTCTGTGTCCAGGCATCCATTCCTTTCTGCTAACAGCTTACAGCCTGTGGCTTCTTCCCCAGAACCCCTTAGACATGTTTTAAACTGCACCTCCCGAATGATCTGAGGTGGGGCAGTCCTCATCTGGCCAGGATAATGTATTAGTGATGGTAGCACAGTGCTGATGTGCCTGTTTATCTTGATTACGTTTGTGGTGTCACCAACATCAAGGGCTGCAAAAAATACCATTTCCTTTCCGCAGTCTGACTTTCCTGGCACCTCAAAAAACCTCAGCAAAGAGCCTGAGTCCTCCCTCCTGGAAGAGGTCCTTGCTCTATACAGAGCTTTTCACTGCAGATGTTGTGTCTCATATCTCATGTGTCATGTACTAAATCAGAGGCCCATTTAATTTTAAGAAATGTCCCCTTTCTGCCAGAGCTCCTATGAAACTTTTAATAAAAGTGATACCTCCTGTCAAAACTTTATGGTGCAAACTTTTTAACCACTTGTAATCAGGAAGTGGATTTCAAGCAAGGGAAAGGGCAACTTACCCACCCAGCTATGTGTGGTTCAAGTGCCTAAGTGCCTGGATGACTCTATCACACCCACCTGTGCTACCCCATGGTGCAAGGATAAAGTAAAACAAGAATCAAAATATTCAAGAATTCACTAAAGCCACCTGTAGCCCATACATACCTAGAAGACACTGGAACACAAGCACAGGTAAAGGTGCAAAAATGTGGTCCATAACCCAATTCACATGATTCCTGGTGCAAAATTTGACCAGCCATTTAGGGAATGGGACATGAATGACCTAATTCAGGCAGCCTTCCTTGCGTTAGCAGTCCAACAAGTGACAAGGTTCTGGGGAGAGGCTGGATCCAAACTCTGTAAATTCATAGCATTGGTGTTCCATCACCACACTCTTGTTTAGCAAAGGCACATGCTCAGGTCCATGCGCACATTCTTCTGTTGGTGTGTCTCACTTGCATACACTGTATACGTACAAAGACATAAATAGCTTTCTGTTTCTGGAACTGGTTTAAAAACAACTTTCCCAGCTCCTGGCAGGAGTTACAAACTGCATTGTCCTGCTCCTGGATATGCAACACCCCTGACTTTTCTGCAGAAGAGACCTGATTTAGGCTATCCCATCCTCTCACATTGCTCTTGAGGGAGAAAAATCCCCTTTTTCTCCAAATGGGAAAACTTTCCAACCACTTCCTTTGATTATTTTATCTTTTTCTGCTATGTCTGTGTGTTCTTGAAAAGAGGGACAGTGCACTGCATGCAGCCATAGTCACTTGGTATTCAAGGGAAGTTCAGAGTTAGTGAGGCGCCTCCAGAGCAGCTGCAAAGGGCCTAATATAAATATGAAGAGCTGCCGAGATTCATGATTGCACCTGGCTGTCCTGCTGCTTTACAGCCATTGCAAATTAATTCTTTCTGCATGTGAGCAACTAAGTCAAGTCACTTAAACTGGTGGCCTCCTGCTGTCCTCTTAGGAAAAGAAATAGATGATTTGCTCTGTAGAGACCTAGTCCAGTGCCAAGGAAGCCACTAGCTACTTCACTGTGCCTTTCTATGATTGTTGGAGCAGGACAGGGAAGAAATTTCAGGTTAAAGTTCAGCTCCTGTGTAACCCTTGATATGATTCTGTTATGGTCTCCAGACCAGATTCCTTGGGCACATGAAAGGAGTGTGTGGATCTGCTCCTTCATCCTGGTAGAACTCCAAGCACAGCAATGCAGAGGAAACAACTGTGTGTTTTTCCATTGGCTTCGCTGCAGCATGCTGGCTGCAGATGGAATGGCAGGGAAAAGAGAGTTTGGGAAGGGACATTGTTCAAAGTGGCAAAAGCTGCAGAAGAACCTGCTGCTGAATGCCTGGGCCTTGAGACCCCAGTGCTGGAGGTGCAAACTCTGTCTCCCACAGGTAGCTCTGAGCTGCACAGCCATGCTGCCTTTAGGAGTGAGCTGTGTCTCCCACACTGCATGGTGCTGGAGGACAGATCACCCTCCTTTGCTTTCCAGAGTGTCTGATTTATGGACACATAGATCCCAAGCACTGCAGAGGCCCTGTGCAGCACAGCAGTGTTTGTGCTGCAGTATATCTAATTCCTGTAATGTATGCAAAGCTCTCAAAATGCTAACTTTTTATGTCAGTCTGTGAAAGAAATATATTCTTTCTTGGGCTGGTGACATTATTATCAGAGTTAATACTGTCAGAGAGAAATATCTCATGTATTTCTGTCCTGTGCTGCACTCCTGGGCATTTTGCTGTGGGGGAAGATCCTCCAGCCTCCCTGAGACCCAAGGGGGTTCTGATGCCCATGTGAACATCACTAAAAATCAATCCTTCTTCAAAGTAGGCCAGGAGTGCTGTGTCTTCTAGGTTAGTCTACAGCAACTCACCATACAATTCTGCTTCTTCAAACACATCTGTAGAGAACATCAGTGGCAAGCAACCAAGAGGAATTAGGAAAGAGGGATACAGGGCTGGATGGCTCTCCTGAGGTCTAGGCTGCAGAGTCAGCACTCAGTTACTCACTTGACTTGATCTGTGGTCTGAATACCACACTTTGAAACAGGGTCAGGAGTCCAGGCTGACACCTTAAGCATTACCCATCCCTTCTCCCTTGCCAAGGCAGAATCAAGTCCACCTGAGACATTTCTGGTTGATATTTTGAAGATTTTTTAGTGTGTCCTAATGCCTCATTAAATGACTGTCTAATATGACCAAACATTAACATATTTAGGACATGTTACTGGCCAATGGTTCAGTTGTGTCAATACTACAGAGCTGAGAAGCCAGCACGTCCCACTTCCCAGGGAACAAGGCTGGCACATCAAATGGGGCCCTCACCTGAGCTCTGCATCCTGCCAAGAAGGGGACTGGAGGGGTAGGTGTGAGTGCTTCAAACCGCACACTGGTTCCCCACATCCTTGGGAGAAGGGCAGTGTCCTGCATGTCCTCCTCTGGAGTTGCTTTGTTCCCTACAAAAGCCAAGGAGAGACAGACAAGAGTGCCAGTCAATCAATTCATTCTTAAATGGCCCTAAATGGCCAGCAGCCTTCCTCACCCACTGCTGGGGCCTGGCTGCCCAGGGCAGCAGTGCCTTCACCCTCCCCTGGGATTCAACAGAGCACACCTCACCTGAAGGAAATGAATGTGAAATTGAATATTAGCAGAAGATTTGATGATACATTCATCCAAGCGTTATGGACCTGATTGAGTACACAATGTTACACACACACATATGTCCTTGTTGCCTTTTAATGCCTGCGGCACTCATATTTCTGCTTGGCCCAAGTTTCCTTTATTTGCCAAAGTAAAAATGCTATTATTGCTGACCATAAAATTATTCAGCCCTTTTATATATAGCTATAGGAGATGAAGTGCTCCACTGATTTTAAAGGATGTAATTGAGGATTTGTGTGCAAACAGTGCATAAATATGTACTTTCGTTACTCAGATCTGGTTTGCCTGTCAAATATGAATGAATTTGCTGTTTTTGCAAAAGTGGTCACTGCAGAAGATTTCCCAAGACTCCCCAGCAATACAAAAAACCATGTTCTATCTTTTGTCTGAATAAGCAATTTTTTCATCTCTTAATCTTCTTATATGGAATTGTATAAAAACCAGTCTGTAGTGAATTTTGCTGCAACATATAGAAATTACAAAGTCATTACAGAAATTCCCTATAATTTCAAAGAGGAATCATCCTTCTTTTTCAACTGTTTCATCAAATTAAGACCAGACTCTGCCATCTGCCTCACAATAATTTCTATGTATTGATTTAATAAACATATTATGGTACAAAACTGAAGAGAATTAGGATAAACACTAGGATGCGTATATATTTATACTAAGATCTATATATTGAAAGTACACCCCAAATTCACACATTTACAGTCTTCTTTGATTTTCCTGGCACCAGTATAACTGTGAAGAAAAATTTAAACTGGAGCTCATGCTCCTTTTCAAGGATGGAGCATTGTATATACTACTGAACACAGCATAGCAGAAAAATATACATTGTTAAGGGCCTGCACTTGAATTCTCACTTGCACTTTGGAAACAGGATAATAAAGAGCTGAGGAGATGGCTCTTGCAGGAATTTTTCAGTTAAGGCATACTTCATTTAAGGACAAGTTGGTTGGATTTTTTTTTCTGTGTTATTTATTAATAGGAAAAATCCTAATATTAACAGTACAGCTACTTCTGTCTCATGGAGGTATGCAGTTGGAGGTTTTTCCTTACTTCTGACTAGGATGTAATGTTCCATTTAAATTTGACGTTCAATTTCTGTGACTGTAGGGGGATTAAAAAAATCCCGTTAAGAAATGATTAATGGTCAAGTCACAGAGATGAAATAAAATCTTAAACTAATTAATTCATTATCTTACTCTAACTCCCCAAATGACTGTATCAGTTGCAGCCTAATTCCTAATGACTAGGACAAAGAGGTGACATGCATCCTTGGAAGAGCTGAGGGAAAAAACTTTTTGTATTCCACTTGACTTCCCTGAATATTCTTGCTCAGAAGGCAGAGCCCAGCAGTAAAAAAGGACATAGTGCTTTTGAGCTGCAGCAATAAGATTTTTTCTGGAGTGAGCTGATGACCTTACCTATTCAATCCCTCTCTCAGCCTTCGGAACACTAAAATGAGTTCAACAGACATGACATTTTTATAATACTTCTCACTGAATAAATGTGCTGTTAAGCATGTTGCTCAGGTTTCCATGTCTCTTTACAAAGCTATGCCCTGCCTGTGAAAAGCTTCATACAGATGTGCAAGTCTTGCCTTGAAAACATCGCTCCTTTCCACCAGTGCCACTTACCTGATGTCTTGAACACACATTAAGCTGGGTGCCCTCCCACACCACAGCTCATCCCCCCCTCTCCTGTCCCCTCAGAGGACCACATTCTGGGACCTTGGGCTTACTCAATGCCTCTGAAGAGCGAGAAAGAAACATCTTGCTGGAAGAAACCCAGCACAGAAAAGCTCCAATCACTGAAATTTGCAGCTAAGCAGGCAGAAGTAGGTCAGGCCCGATGCTATGTGCAGACTGCTTTTCCAGGGAGTGGGGAATAGGCTAATCAGTGCCAGGGGTTAACCTGGGTGGCAATGATGTCAGCTCACCCGTTCCCAAGGAGAGATTTGTATTTGACCTTCTCCAGTGGTGCCTAATCCATTCTTCCTGTGCTTATTTCACCCAGGCCGCTGTTGCAAAACCTTGGTCTTTGCATTACTCCTTTCTGCCACTCTACATCCAAAAAAAGACCTACATAATCTGTATCTCTCTATTAGGAAACTGAAATCATGTTTTATATTTTGCATTTGGCAGCCATGTAAAAGTCATGTTTGGGCTCAAGTCTGATTCAATTTAAGACTTGATTTATCTTCATAAAAGACAGTTTTTGGTTGTGCTTTTATATTTGGCATATTGTGAAAAGAGAGGTGTCCTGCCTGGCAGTCCCAGGGCATCGCTTATTCTTTGAGCATTTTCTGGAACTGTGGCAGTGTTATATTGCTGCTGTGCATTGGGATGTGTCATGGATACAGCAGTATCTTCCTGGGACGCAGCTCACCCTGAAGCGCAGCTCATTTCTATTTTCACCAAGAAGCTCCTGCCACCCTCAGGAGGCATTTTTATGAGTCTGGACAACATTTTGGCCAGAACAAATTAAAAATTGGTGATTCATAAACACATGGGTGTTGATTGTAGTGTTAAGATGAGGTTATTTGGGCTTTGTGAAGCAGGAGATCTGAAATACAAAGCCATAACCCCTACTCATGGTTGGCATATGTGTCATTACCCTTCCAAAACAGCTGCAGTTCCAGTGCTGATACCAGCTTCATGCTCTGGTTTGTTTTGTTGTGTCCTTCTTAGATGTCACTATGGTGTGTGCTTAAATAGGATCCCCCTTCCAGAAAGTTCATTTATGTGGTATTTATATGGCAGAGACATCTGTCTTTCTTTTCTGAGCCCATGCTCTGGTTTTGATTTAGTATATTGGATTCCTTCAGTGCCAAGAAAACACTCTGCTCCTCTCAGGCTGATAAATTCTGATGATTGCTCTCGTTCTGTTTTCTTATGTGTGGAGACATTTTAATATTGCCTTCTTATCCATCAAACCTCTTCTTCATCTCAGGAACTCAGGAAACTATCAGTTTGGGAAGTGATTTCTTGTGTGTGTCATTTTCTAAAGGTGAACTCCTCCTGGCCACTGCTTTTAATCGCACTTAAATGGGAAAGGGCTTGCAGAGGGATTATGTAATCAAAAAGATGGTTTTGCATATCTCTCTAAGGGTTTTGCCACAGCTGGACTCAGCCTGCTTTCTCCATCTCTTGCCTAGCAATCATGGAAAGGAAGGGAATGATGCTCTTTAAGTTGCATGTTTTTCAAGCTCAGAGTTACTGCTTACCCAAAATGTAAAGTAGGAAGCAATTCCTGAAATCTGTGAGTCTTGTCTCAAGAAGATACATGTATTTACATTCATAATCACCTAAGGCATTTAATTCTTGCAGTAGTCTGCAGTTCACAGTAAATAGATATTTGTCCTCATGTCCAGTGAACAAAAGATTGCAAGTGCTTTCTGCTGGCAAGAATCAAATATCTTGCTTTTGTCAGTAGGTCTGTGATATGCAGGGGCAGCCATGGAGACAGTGAAAGCAGCCTTGTACCACTCCTCTGCCCCTGGGCAGGTGAGCAGTAGAAGGCTGTGGTTGGCAGCCTCCAGAGACCAGTGACACCAAACACTGCTGTTCTTAAAGAAGGGAGAAATAATGAGCCTAGGGGCAACCAGAATTGTGTTTCAGAACAGTTTGTGTCTGGGTAGCATTATTTGACTTCTCTCTGGCCCAATTTTAGGCACTTTAAGTAAAACATCACTTTTTGGTATTGTATTTTCAAGAATATGATGTATTTGACTTAGGAGCCATATCTAGTGCTGGCTAGTGGTCAGAAATTACAGACAAAACAGTTTGTGAATAATCAATCTTTAAACAATAGCGAAATAAAAATACCTTTGTTTCTTAATCTCAGTCCTTTTTGTGTTGGCCAGTACTGGAGAAAGGGAACCTGATCCCTGGGAGGTGTTTTGTTCTGTCAGGAGGCATCACTGGGTTCAGAGCTGCATCTAAGCAATGTGTGACTCATTCCTCACCACCACACTAGTAGCTGGTGAGGATTAGTGTGGCAGATGAAATATTTTGCCGCTGCATTCTTTGATCTCTTTTTCTGGTCTTTTCCATCCCCACTGCAAATAAAACTCTGAACTTTTCCCTTAACCCTAAACTTAGTATTAACCTTAAACCAACTACAGCTGAACTATTGGCAGTTCTCCTCTGGCCATTACCCATACTACCCATAGTAAATACTTCTCTCAACTACCATCTCTGAAGTCTCTGCCTCCCTTTTGGAACCCCATTTCAGTCTCACTTGCATTGGTGTACTGCTATTTCTCTTTCCACTCTAACCCTAAAGATGGGTTGGGAAATTCTCCCAGACTCACATTAGGAAAATAAATTTTCTTAAAAAGCAGTCTTTTCCTCTAGTAATAGGGCAAGGCAAGAGTTAGCATTAGGGATAGATATAGAGCAAGGATCACAAATGGGTTTGGACTTGGGTTGGAGCTGAGAAGAAGAAAGCTCTTGCTTTGCCTAGGGAACTACAGCTTTTGGAAATGTTCACAATGTCTTTGTCACTAGCAAGCTGCCCCAGGGAAATCCGTCTCTAGTACCCTGCAAGGGGATGATTATTTTATAAGGAAATGAGGTGGTACATTCCCATAAAAAATAACTTGTTTCCTGGCTTTCTTCCAAGTACAAAAGAGGCACAAACAGATTTCTCACACTTCTTTATAAGCCTTCATTTGGACACTGGTCACTTTATTTTAAGCCATTTTTCTTTCTACAATGCCTCTTTTCTGGCCCCAGGTGTGGGTTCCTGCAGACAACACATGGGCAGGGAGCTTGTGCACAGCAGTGCAAGGTGGGTGAGCAATTATCTTCTCCCTGACTTTGCAGAGCCTGTTTGTGTCCTGCCTTGCTTGAGCAAAACAGGTCTAGTACAATTACACTACACAAGAGCTGTACTCCAAATACAGCAGTGACTGAGATGTTTGTGTTGTAATACTCCTGGCATGAAAGTATCCGGGGAGTAAAGGTTTCTTTTACGGTACAAAACCCTTCTCTGAGCATAGTGACTGAGAAAACAAAGAATGGAAATGTGAATAGCATATTAACACAATCACTACAGGCTGCTTCTCTTCCCCACAGGTGCTGGAGAAAGGAAATCTGAGTGGAGTGGGCTGGATTTCCTTCACTGGCGCTGAAGAACAAGTACATGGCCCTGAACCCAGCATGGTGACATGCTGTAGGTAGTGCTGAAAAGCCAAATATTGCCATGTCATATCTAGTTTTCCTTGTTCTCACAGGTCAGCAGACTCTGGATTTTGCGAACAGGCTCACTGGTTTTGTTTTTTTGTTGCTTTCATAATAACTCATATGGGCTCTTTTGTAAATTGCCACTGTGGTTTCTTCCACTTACATCACAGTTTTTTGATACTTCAGGTCTGAAGTATCATAAAACCTAGATTAATAGTATAATGGGAATTTGGAGAGCTGTAATATACAAGCAGTAGGTGTTCATGAAGCACAATTACAATACTGAGCTAATCAGCATTGCATTCAGTTGACTAAATTATCATCTTTTAAATGACAGTAAAAAATCTCCACATAAGAAAAATTAAGGATGATGCAAATGAAGGGAAAAGTCAAGGCAAGTTCATCAATTTTAGAGGACAATGTGTCAGAGCTGTCCTGTTGGTTAAAGCCAGTACTGTTATTGCACATCATGCTTCCCAGCTCCTGCAGGTTTAAAGGCACAGGAAGGTAATGCATAGCTCCTGATGGAGGAGTTTAGAATGGGATGGGGGGAAATGGTGCACAAAGGTTGGTAGGGATGCTGGATACTGGCACCCTCAATATCCCCACAGGCAAAATTTTTTTGTTTGAGACATGTTTCACCAGTCTTCTCACAAGGTATGGATGATGCATGTCTACATATTGTCTTTAAAGATTTTAGACTATTTGTCATGGGTATCCTCAACCTTTCATGTTACATCAGTACATGCTCAGCAAATCTGAAGACAGAATGCACATCAGATAGGTCAGATGAGTCTTGGTTGACCCCAAGGAGCAAATTATATTTAAAAGGGGAAAATGCTGCCTCCTTGATATGTTTCTTACAAGTCTTTTCCATTTTAATTTTGAATTTTGTGTCAGAACAGAGTAACTCTCAGAAAATGCTGTCCCCCACACCTGTCTCTCCTCCAAACATGGGCTGTTTTCAACACACAATTGTGCAGAGTGGCCCTGATGAAGTTCTACCTCTTGTTAAATATGGACTTCATCCATGCAGCAATTTTAGCCCAGTGGTGGCAGCCAAGCCAGGCACACCCACTGCTCTTTGACTATTGCACTGATTCTGCATTGGTGACCAGTCCCTGTCCCATCTCTGCTGCTCTCAACCACTCAGGACCTTATTAGCAGCCACCACTCATACATGGACACTCATTTATGTAATTATTTTCTAGCTTTCCCTCTCTGTGCCGAGAGACACCCTTGAAATGCAAATATCTCCCATGATTTTTGAATACAGGTGCTCTCTGCCCATGAGTAAGGTGGCATAGAGAAGATAATTCTCAGTAAGATGTCCAAATCCTCCCTTTCAGCATTTTCTGAACTCCAGTGGCATAGGGCTCAATTGAAAAAATCGTCTAAGAAAGGCTTCACTAAGTGGAGCACATCAAGAGAAAATAAAGAATGGGGCTCTGGTTCCTTCCACAGAAGCTGTCATGATTTATTTGCTGTCACTTGAATCTACATTAAAAGGCGTGCTGCGACTTCACCAATTTCTTTCCGTTCTGATTGTCTCGATCTCCGCTGATATTTGAGGCCTGGCTTGTTATATTTGAATTTGAAAGATATGTAGCCACCCGAGCCCGGCAGCATGCTAGCTAGCATTAACTTCTCCTGCCCAACGGGCTTTTGCTGGTCCTTTATGGAAGATGAAAATGGATGAATCAACTTCAGAGGCTTTCTAGATTGTACAAAACCCATCCTTCTTCCTACCCAAGTAAAGCAAGAAGTCCTGCTAATGAACCCTTTGGAGGAGGGCTCTGTCTGCTGCTCTGTGGCAGTGACATCCAGCATGGCTGTGAACTTTTTGAGCAGCCATTTCTAAATTGGGAAGTCTCAGATTTATGTGGCCATTTTCTTGTTTTAAAAGAAGAAGTCAATACGTATTCACAGTTTGATCCCCATTAAGGGCTGAAGTAATGCCACGTTTCACCAGGAGAACGTTAATGCTATCAATTTTTCAGCTTTCTTACTTTATTTTCAGCATGTCATGTCTCTTCATATTTAGCATGTTATGAGGAACCACTGGAATTCAATTACTGCCTGTCACTGCTGTTTATATTGATTTATAGATCATCCATTTTGACAAGTTCATTGCCAAGCTTTAATATGCCTTAATAGCTTTATTGTTTATTAATGGTAATGCAGTGGTCCAATCTCCAGCCTGTAGTAAATGCCAGCCCTTCCTTTCGGTGGTGGACTGTGGGCTGCAGAGCATGGGTGGGCAAGTGGCCATGACCAGGGTCTTGGCAGCACCCTCCTCCCCCTGCCCAAATGCCACTGCCACCAATTCCTTTGGTTAATGGCCTCCACAGATTTCCTCCTATAAAGAATTAAGGAGAGATTTGTCTAACAGCCTCTTGCCAGGAGGACTAACATGCTTGGCAGTGCCAGGGTGGTTTTGGCAGTGCCTCAACCTGTGGTGCTGCCAGTGCCACTATGTCTCTGGGCAGGAGCAGTCTGGGCACACAGCATGCTGGGCTCAGCACACAGACCACAGCTTACCCTTAAAAAGATGTAGAGTGACACTGAAACTATGTGAAACTATATGCTCAGCATATCTGAACAGAGCAACATAGCTGAGGCTATTATGGGGAATGCAGAGGTGAAAAGTGTATGTGCATCATGGGGCTTTTTATGTCAGGCTATGTAGAATTTTATAATGAGGGCAGAGTTCACTGGCAATTATTGCTCAGAAAAAGTTTCTATGGATAGCTATTTTTCTTTCTTTTCTTGCCAACTGGCTTTTTGAAATATCAATTTACCATAGGAAAAATCCTTCTCAAAAGCAGGAGTCCCCAGGCACTATGGGTCAGGACTATTTCAATGCTGTAAGAAATTGCAACTGTGATGTAAGAAAAATGAATGTCCTCAACAGTAACATAATGACTTGTATTTCTGAGGCATAAGATGTTGCATGTTGGTAGGACAAGAGATGAACAGCAGCACATTTTTGAGTATTTTCTGCCTAGAAACATACAGGCCCAATTTTTCCAATGAAGCTATAGTTATTTCTCCATGTGTGAGTTTGTGCATTTTCCCCTTGCCACTGTCATCTGCTTTTGCAGCATCGAGCATGGTGGTTTGTTATTCAGGATTCTGCAATCTCAGGATGGCTGCAGAGGAGAGCTGCTGCAGCTCAAAGGTGCAGGGCTGAGCTGTTTGTACAAGCTGGGGAAACAGGAGGCGCAAATCTTTTCCTGAACAGCAGCTACCAGCAGCTCAGGTTCCTTTGCACAGTATTTATCTCTCCTGTGAGCTGCTGACAATGGCAGCCAAGGAGTGTTTTCTTTCAAGACCCTTCCAGAAAAGTTCCTCCTTCCCAATATCTTGCTCAGCACTGCTGAGCACCTTCAGAGAAATAAAATGATGTGCTCATTTCTGCCTTGGTCTGCTGCATTTCCCCGGTAGCATTAGTTCATATGCTCCTCTTGCCTTGACTAAAATGATGAGAAATGTATATCACTTACACTGTCTTTCTCTCTCTCTCTCTCACACACACACAAATACACACATAGATATATTTAAAGAGATAACTTAAAACCTAAGTTATAGCCCAGGAAAAACAACTAAAGGTGGGGTTTTTTTTCTCCCTCAAATTCAGTTTTCAAAGTGAATTCAGAGGGAGTTGCCACTTTGGCTGATGAGATGTGACCTGTTTTAATCACTGCTGTCCACTGTCAGGTATGTCAGGCAATTTAGTTTCAGGTGCATAATGGCAAATTATTATAGAGACAGATGATTTTAAGTTTCTAGACAGTGGGAGCATTCCCAGAATCCATTACTGCCTGATTAAATTACTCAGATTTCTGTGTGTGAAGGTTTTGTACAGCAGCATGTAATCCACGAGAGTAACTAATCATATCATATTGATTTAGATGCTGCTAGAATGGGAAATCTAATTGTAATACTGTGAAAGCTTCTTGGGGAATCTGTACTAATGATTGCATTTGTAATCCCATTTGCAGGTGAAAGTTCTGAAGTGCAGCTGTGAGATGAATAGCAATGACGACGGTTTGGACACAGCCCTGCAAAATCAGGTTGCTGAAGATGAGACCAGCAGAGGTTATCCTGATGACTTAGCAGCAAGTTTACATCCTTCTCGTTTTCCCCACTTATGCTTCCTGGGACTTACAAAAGAATGTGAGCAAAAATGCAGATGAGAAAGGCAGCAGAATTCAGCTCCTTGTCCTGCTTAACTTCAGAGGCCATATCGGGAGCCAACACTGCACTCTGAGCTCTGCTGGGGTTTTGCAAGGACAACACTTCTCTGCACTCTCTCTCTTCTTTTTATGTGAGGATGAACACATTTGAAGAGCACTTTTAATTCAGGGAAATGAAATGCCTACCTGCTTTCCATTAAAATTCTTTATTATTGTTTTATTCTTCTTTAAATAGGTTTCTACGGTGTTTCTTTTGTGTTTGATGATTGCCAGCACTTTGATCTGCCTTGACCTTTCATGTCTGTGCTCTGGCAATATTATCCTTTCTCTTTTTTCACTTTCTGGGCTATTAACATGTGAATTATATGAACTGCTTTTTATCTTTCCCCTATGGGATACTGTTGCAGAGCTGTTTAAATATAAAAACATAATGTGATGAATTGTCTTACTCCCTTACTGTCATGGGATTTTTGTAGCTGTTGGTTTGGTTTTTTCACTTTTCTGATTTGTTTGTAATGAAATATAAATACAAATAATCTTATCAAGAGAACACTTGCATCTCTTGCATATCCCAGAGCCAGGGAGTTGGTTTGATGGGTGAGAGGGCACAATTACCTGGGAGAAGAGCTGCCCACCAGGCTCTGACAAGGACTGGAAACACTTGTGTAGGAAAGGTGCAGCAAGCTTTCAGTTTGGGGGACAGGTCCCTTCAAGACACTGAAGCTTCCTTTCTGACACACAGTAGGGCTCAGCTCACTTTCCCTCTTTGGCCCTTGCCAGCATGTGATTTTTGAGGCTCAAATAGCCATGTCCCAGAGGCAAGGTGTGGTTTTGACTCTGAATTAGTGAGCGCTTCTGGAGAAGAGTGGAAGAGACACCTTCATCTTTCCCCTGGGGGATGACTCAGACAGATGCCAGCCTGGATTTCACAGCCCAGTGTCCTCTCCTGCCCACCCTGCAAACCACATCAGCGAGCCCTGCAAAATGCCAGGGCCGTATCTGCTGCCATCACCTTGCTGAGCACTCCAATGGGATGATGAGCTGGGCCCAGGAAAAGGACTTTCCTGGGGAGCCAGCCCCAAGCAGGACTAAAAACAGCAGATATAAACCACAAATTTCATCTGCATCCTTCCTGCAGGCACTCTGCAAGCTCACCATATCCTGCTGTGCATTGAAGCTTGTGAAGAGAGGGGTGGTGGCCACCTGCCCTTCCCGAGGGGGGCTCCTCCCTGCTGCAGCTGTTCAGTGCTTCTCAGCTTGCCCTTCTTGTCTGTGCTTTGGGTGAATATGTACAAGGCAGAATAAACTGGGGCCTTGGGCAGATGGTGTCCAGTGAAATGTTAATTATTTTTCTTGCAGTGTATTTTCTTGCAAAGTTCAGGTGTAGTTTAATTCCACTCACAACAGAGAGATTCTAAGTAATACAAAAGACATAAAACCCTGAGACTTTAAAATAAGCCCCTATTATGGTTCCTAGTCATGAACGGATTTTGCTTTTGTATTGGGGAGATCAACAAAACTGGAAATTAATTAAGCACAGTCTAAATTGCCTTTAGGATATTCAGTTATATACAGGAAAGCATTTTGCAGGCGTTTTTAATGGATGACTCCTTCCTGTCTATTAGGTGTCATTGAAACTCAAGGGATGTGTAATGTCAAGGCTTCTCAAAGTTTTAGAGAGCATTTGAATTTAGGATAAACTACAGTTTGCTTCCTTGACAGGTATGAAAAGGTCTAAAAAATGCTTTGGAAAGTCATCTTGGGGGTGCTTATTTTTTCTAAAAAATTTTTTTCTTTCTTATAGATTCTCAACAGCTGCAAATCATGTTTCTAAAGAAGGTCTGCAACCAGAGTCAATTCCTCAGGCTGGCATGATCCCTGCCAGACAGGAACAGCACAAGATGGAAGGAAGCAAGCAAGCAAGCAGGCAAACAAGCCTGGTTCATGTGGTGTGATCCTGTACTCAAGGAACACAATTAATGTGTCATTAAAATATATTATACTAAAAATATTACACAGATTTTCCACATCACTGAGTTTTTCATGGGGAACCATACAGCAGTGCCCCAGATATCTATTGCAGCAATGGGCAAAAATAAGAAGAGTATTTAATGAGATAATTTAAGTTAAATCATATTTAGTACAAAATTACCAGATCTTGCCTTACTGTGAAATTGCAGGCTCTTTTCCACCATTATATAAGATATACTTTCCAAAGTCTCAGCTTTCGCTGACAGAGATTTCCTTGAGGTCTGAAAAATGCAGAGCAGATATAGAAATGCTTTAATGAATGCAGTCTCCTCTACTTCACTGTATTACTCTCTTCTCTTTTTCTGGGCTGCAAAAAAAAAAAATCAATAGTGAGATTGGGACTCTCAAAGTGATGCTGACATCCATCCAACCATTTCAGTTTCTCTGGAGATTGCTCCATGTCTATCAACATATAACTGGGTTGAGGTTTTAACTTGTATGTTGCTATCAGCTCGGCTGCCTTCCTGTCAGCTGGCAGATCTGCGATCTGAGCTATCCTCTTTCTGATTTGATTTGCACATTTCCCAGTCTTTTGTCTGTGATGCAGTCTTGGTAGGTGTCTGAGGACTGTTTCCCAGCATATATCATAGCTGAGCTGTGCTCTGTACAATGCTTGAGTCGGAGTATGAGCCACATCAGGCCTTGCTGAGCTAGCCTGGACTGGACTTTTGTTATACACACCCACACCATTGTAGCAATTTCTAGCCTACAAACAGGGCTTTTTGATCTGCAACACCAGAGGGAGTGAAAATAACTGTGATTAAAGGTAAGCAGAGTATTTATTTATATATGCTGAAATTGACAGAAAATGCAGTAAATTCAACATTGAAGAAAGCATGAATAAAGAGTCTCAGGAAGCTGGCTTGTTCTTTTGCCCACCAGACCAGAAAGTATGGTGCACCCATGCTGGCATTTTCAAAGCTTTTCCTGTTTCTTTCTTTCACTACCAGTCTGTGCCAAGGGGAGGTTCAAACTGTGAGGTTGCTACTGCTGCCCAAAACTGTTCAGGGACCAAGTACAAAGCTGTACTCAAGTTTCTCAAGTCAGAATATTTGGGAAGGATGTGTGTGCAGTTCAAGGCATGGCATCCTCCAGAGCGTGCAGACCTCTTTGCCTGCAAGGCAGTGTGGGACCTGCAGAAAAGGCATCCAACAGGGTCTGGCCCCATGCCCTCAGCTGAGGGTCACCAGCAGGTCTGACTTTGTGCCTGAAGCAAAAGGACACCATTCACACCAGGACAGAAGTTGCCCAGTTGAGAGAAATGACACCTCTCCTCTTACCCAGCTGTTGCCCTGTCGAGTTTTCACCCCAAACCAACGTTCCTGAAGGCATTTTGCAAGATGTCTGAGATTTCTCAGAACAGCAGTAAAAAAATATTGCATCAAAAATTGCAGCTCTAAAGGAGATGAAATCCTATAAACAAAAACTGTTGAACAGTTCTCTTTTATCATTGCTGAAGCCATAAGGGGTGACACGCACAGAGTGCTGCAAGGCTGCATAATCACTTGGTAAAGACAACCATGTCAACCATTTCCTCTGGAGTTCCTGCTGTGATACTTCTCAGCAAACAGGACTGCTCCCATTTCATGCTCAGTTTGCATGTTTGGTTTTAGTTTTTTTTCCGAAAGGGAAAGTGTTTTGGTTTTTTGTTTGTTTGTTTTGTACTTCCCTGTAATTAATCTGCAACACAGATATATGCTTTCTTGTGCTAGGTTTCTGTTTCCCAATATATTCAGGCTTTATATCTCAGTCAACATATTACCTCCTCCTGAAAAAGAATTATTTCTATAATCTGATTAGTGCTGAATTTATACTAAGTCTGAAGTACAGCTTTACTCACTTGATTATTCAATTTGTTGTAACTGTTGGGAAAAAATTCCAAGAGAGTGAATCACGCAATTTATTCTTTTACTACCCTTATACATATTTCTACTTATTTCCCATTTGCCTATACTACCCAGCTCTAGTTGTACAGAGTAGACAAAAAAATGATGCTTTACAAGACTCTATGACCTATCTGAATGCTGAGATAAGAACTTTAAGCAAATTTTCCAGTAGAAAATTTCTAAAGTTTTCAAGAAATTTCTTCTGAGGTAAGAGCTGTGAGGGTTTTGGATCTTTCATTTTTTACACACACATGGTTCATCTGAGATGTTGAAGAGATGTGGTGGAGAGCAGCTTCTCTACTACTGCATTAATGAGAGCAATGGCAACAGAACTATTCTGTTAATGCCAACCCAGGCCTATTAACCCACTTCGCCCATTAATCAACATGATTCACAATTTTTTTTGTGTGTGAACTTCTATATGGTCAGCCATATGTTGAAATTATCCAGGATGGAAGTTGTCTGTGCTTTCTGCAAACAATGCTCACTGGAGTGGTATTGTTTGTCTTAAAGGCAGGTGTTTTAGGACATTTCTAGGACAAACATGCTGAATATGAAATACTGATAGGTAGAAATTTCTATAGATAGAAATATAGACATGAGCGTGATAGCATATGAACTGGGAAGATGCACAAGTAACATAATTCTTGAAAGTCCTAAGAGGTTTGTTTCATAGCATTTAAGAGGATTGTCTCTTGAGTGTTAGGGAAAGAGTTAATAAAAGCAAAGTTGCCAAGTTTGCAAAGTTGTTATTAATTTTCCATTCAGGAATAGGTTGCTTTGAATTCAATTACCCAGCTGTAGAAGTGTTTCTTCCCAGTATCTGATGACATCTTCTTAAAAGTGTAAATGATGATGTGCACACGGTGCTACTCAGAAATTAAAGGCTCTGCCTGACATGCCAGGCTGTCCCTGGCAGAGCGTGCCAAGGTGAGATGCCTGTCCCCTGCGGGGCACCACATCCCTGCCCAGCAAGGAGCAGTGCCTGTGCAGGAGGCTGGTGTGAACTTCCTTGAAAAGCAGTGGTCAGGCTTTCCATACATTGCCTTTATTTGGGATTCTCTAGACCTTGAACTAGTTCATTGTTATTACTGAGTTACTAGGAAAAATGTATTTCATGCTCTATTATATCCTGCTTTCTGGTAGCCCCAAATATTGCACTGGAATTGAAATAACCCCCTTCAATCTCAGAAGTGTCCTGTGACTACTGGGGGTCCTATGGGAGTACAGTTTTCTTAGGAGGCAACCAACAGGCAGTTTTCAGTCTGATTTTTCAGGATTTCTCACTGTCTGGTTTAGTTTTCATTGTCCTGAGGGATGAAATTGCCAGTGCACACACTGAGATAGTCATTCTGGAAGATGAACAGTTAAATCGGGTCCCCGTGGCAGGAAGTACTCCTTCATTCTCATCTTTCCTACCCATAGTGTTGTTCTCATTAATCTTGGTCCTAATAATATCTCTGTGTATAAATATTTCCAGACTCTCCTCTGTTTTCACAACCATCAGGGATTTACAGAGCCTGAAAGAAGTAAGCTATGTATTAAGAGTGTTGTAAAATAGACAAACGTGCTCTACCAGAAATACCACATTATACTGGCACAACCCAGGGCTCCCTGCTCACTCAGGTGGGCCACATCACAATGCCCTCGCAGACCATAGCAGCATGAAAGCTAATCTGCATTTCTTTGTATAGTATTGTATAGTCTTTTTTTTTTTTCTTTTTTTTTTTTCTTTTTTTTTAATGGTGGATGGTACGGAATGCTTTAGTCTTCTGTTAAGTTGCATGCTGTTATTTAAGCACTGGAGAGCAACCTGAGGTGGTGCAACACCCCTCTTTTTGTATGTGTGTGGAGCTCTGAAATTTTACTTGTAAACAATAATAGCTAAATAATTTGAATATGATTTACCAACTCTATCATGTCCCAATAATAACACAGGCTTGCATATGCCTTCAGATGCTCAAGAGAACAAGCAGGAGCAATCCAAATTTCCTGACCAGTTTAGGGCAATCCCGGTTGGCTATTCTTGGCTAGCACACATTCACAGGTGTCGGCACTGGTAGGAAGCAAAATTACTCTGCAAGGTAAGATCTAGAAAGCAAATATTCTTGGTTTTACTTTCCCAGTGCCTGTTATTTAAGGTCTTTACAATGGAGTTGAAGTCTAGTAAAAATAACATATTTCTTTCCCCTCCCATCGAATAGCTCCAAGCTGTTACACTCACATAGAAGTTTAGCATCATATGTCAAAAATACTGTCACCTCTAGTTCAGAAACAGAGCAACCAGGGCCCAGAGGAACTTCTGACAGTCTGCTCTGGGTCACAGGTATATTAGATTGGGACCTGGAGAACCTGGTCCTTTTCCATGATGTGATAGAGTGTTCTCTAGGGACTTGTCCCTTCTGTATCTGTATTGTTCAGGCACCAGGGGCCGTGGGCTAGGGGTTTCCCAGCTGTCAGCAGCTCCTGCCAATCTCTGCCTCCCACAGCCCTGCAGACCCAACAGCACAGGGGAGGGTGAAAGTGGCGGGTCACTGCACCGGTGGTGACACCTAGGGCACGTTTGGCCTGCAGAGACATGCTCCTGGCGGCTGTGCTTATTTCAGGGTGTTTTTTTCTGGTTTTTCACCTGGTATAAGGGGAGAAGGTTGACAGCCATGACACACGGTCTCTTCCTCAGGCTACTCTGCCAGAACTACTTTTCTCAGCTGCAATCTCAAGTCATTTTAAATAACTCCCCAGCAGGTCTAGCACACACTAATGTGATTAGTCCACTAGCTTCTTGGCCATATTACTTCATACTGCATTTCAGACAGTAAATGCATTCCTCCCCTTGAAGCCACATCTCCCAGTTGCCCCTGGGGCCTGAGATGTTTATAGCAGTATATATATATATATATAATATATATATATATATATCCCCCAGTATATATACTGGGGCCTGAGATGTTTATAGCAGTACAGGAATTCATCACTGTGCCCCTGTGGCAACAACTGCACTTGTGTTCACCCTCTCTCCTACCACAGACAACAGGCATCCTGGAAGATTTGAACAAGACCAACTACACTGTCATCCTGCATCCTATTTTGAAAGAGTGGTGATGTTTCAGGCCGTGGTGGAAGAGCACAGTGGTCACGGCAGGGACAGGACACTGTGCTGTGTGCGGCAGGCAGCTGGCAGTGGGACGAGCAGGGAGCTGAGAGCACGGCAATTAAGCAACACATTCTGTTTCCTGCTACAGGCAATGTTTTCATAGCCTGTAAAATCTCTTTTCCTAGCAACGACTGTCCTCTTTCTTGATTTAGTACCTGTGGTGCTGACAGTTTAAAGTCATGTTTATTTTACAGGCAGCTTAAACAAATCTCTGGGAGAGTGGCTCTTGCCCTTTGAGGAAGATAGACTGGATCTCTTTCTGCAGAGCAGTAACCTTAAATGGGTGTCTCTGGAGCTATGAAGAATTTGCTCTCTACCAGGATTTGAGGAGAGAAAACCCACTTTCCCTAAAGAACCTACATTTCTCTGGGGATATCTCTTTCACTACAGACGAACAAATAATTAAGGGAAACCCTTCTAAGAAAAAAAAGTCAGAGAAATGGGATTCCTGCAGTCAGTTTAGTTCAACCATATCTTCACTTGAAGGAATTTGACTTAATTTTCCTTAAGGAAAACCAGTAGGCAGTGTTGTGTCACTGAGCAGTGTCACTAGTGCGGACCTGGGTAGCCACGCTGCTTGCCAAAGCCTGGGCTCCTGAGATCAGAAAAGCCTTTTTACTGAGCAATTCTCTGTTAGAGTGTGTTCTAAAATATTAAACTCTCTTAAAATAATGGTTCTCATCTTGATACAGCCAGTTAATTTTTCCTATGGTCTTCTCCTTCATTGACAATCACAAGCACTATAATGTAATGACAAGATAGGGAGCTGGGCATTATATATTGCACTATGACATATTTAGTATCAGCTGAGTTTTCCCGAGTTAGTAGGATGCTGATAACCAACTGAAGAATACTTCAGCTCTTCAGGACTACCAGTGTAGTATATCAGTCTGAAAAAAGGTTCACTGTCATCTTTGTATATAACCCTCGTGACAATGTGTCATGTGCAGATTTTACAGGGAGAAGCTGTCTCCTGAGATTCACTGCCATATATTATTTTTATGCAGGTTTATGTTTAGAGGCACTTACAGGTGACTAAGATAGAGTGGTTCTCTTTACTATGAGATGAAGTTCTGTGAAAGCTTGGCTGCACAATCACTGCACTCCTTTAAGCTGGTTTTGCCCCGTGAAGTACATCCAATATTGAGATGCAACAGGCTGGTCCTATAATTTGATTAAATAGTTATTTTTAATGGGAAGAGAAAATTAATTCATAAGAAACAGAGAAACACAAAATTATTTAGGTTGGAAAGGACCTCTGGATGCCATCGAGTGGGGCAAGTGTCAGAGCCTTGCCCAGCTGAGCTTTGAACATCTTCACAAATGGAGACTCCAAATCAATTTGGACATCCTTTTCTGGTGTGTAACCATTCTCACTGTAAATATTTATTTCCTTGTGACAATCTCCCAAGTAATTTCCCATGCTGCAACATTTCCTAGTTCACTATGTAAAGAGGCTGAATTAGTCTTCTCTGTGGTATTGGAAGTTAAAACTTCAAACAGGGTAGAACAGCTGTGCAGTCCCTCTTATTCCACTTTTCTCAAGGCTAAACTAAGCCTGTTTCTTCAGACTCCTCTCACACATTGTGTGCTTCTGACCCTTAACCTCCTCAGTGGCCCTGAGCTGCACTTCTTCCAGTTACTCCATACTTAGACTTTTTCAGCTCGTAGGGGCTGCTCTGAATGTCCTTCTGCATACCCACCTGCCCCCTAATTCAGCATTACCTTGCTGAGAGTACATCCTCTCTCAGCAGTCAGGTCACTGACGAAGGCACTGTGAAATACCAGCCCCAGCATCATCCCCAAGGAGCACCCCTGTCACTGGTACCTGGGTATACAGTGAAATAGAAGCCACTGACCTTCACGTTCAATAGTCTGGCCAATTTTAATATCACTTGTCTGTCTGTCTAGTCTGTATCCTTCTTACCTGGCTTCAAAGTTACCATCAATGGTGCAGAATGTTGAAAGCTCTGCTAAAATCAACACTGGCTGTCCTCTTGTACTGCAGAGCTACACACTGCACTACAGGGGCAATCAGGTCATCAGTGACCTGCCCCTCTTCCTCCCCTGTCTTTGTCTTTGATCAGATGAAGTCTCTTACAGGACATCATGTGTGCCTCCAGAAAGTACAGAAGATGTGCCCTCCCTTGTCTGTTGGGAAGGATGTGCAGAGGGACAAATTTGCACCCTGTTTAACCAAAGGCTTTAAGGATATGAAAACTTTTCACCTCAGTGAAGAAATTTAAGCCAAGACCAGCACCCACCTCTTCCTAGAGACAGATGATTGCCAAGCACAAGCACTCGACTGAAACAGTTTTTGTCAGCCCAAATTTTGCAGTTTCTGAGAAGAGATATATCTGATTCAAACAAGACCTGACTGGTTTCCCAGTGCCAAACCAAGCTGGAGATGCAGTTTCCATTGCAGGCAGCAGTGTCAGCTGCCAAAACCTCATGTCTCCATGCACCAGAGAAAAGAAATATCCTTAATGCTCCTGTCACCATTATTTACATATTTGTGTTATCATTGCACTCACAGACCAGGCTTCCCTATGCAGGACACTACAGAAAGACAAAGATAACAGAATGGCCCCTTCCTTACAGCTCTCACTTACTAAGCCACTGTCTTCTCCTCTGCTAAGCAACTGCCATGTGCAGCTCTGTGTATATGTGAGAAGCTCGAGCTTCAATTTTTTTTTACACAACTTAAAAGATTTGCTGCAGTAAAGAGCTATACTTTGAGGCTAACAAGTCAGAGAGAGAACAGACTCAGCATAATTAATTGTGGATTACTGCAGCCCCCATGGTGCTGACTGATCCCAGTAACCTGACTGGGGGTGTGGGGTGTCACAGTCTCTCAGCTCCCCATGCTAACCAGGACCTCGTTTCTTTCAGCAATGAGATCACCAAATCTAAACCCTGCAGCTCTGCTCTGCAGGAATGTCTGGGCAGGATTTATCAATTGCACACCTAAATCACATTCTCTTTCCTTATACTAGTTCCGAGGATAAGAGGAAGTGCTTTTGCTGGGACTATTCAGCAGGCTTTATAATGCACTTATGAACTGGGGTGGTGTAAACTGTGGAGGTGGCACAGAAATAAGTGCCTGTTTTATTTATATGATCATCTGTTAGTGTAAGGGCAGTAGCCAGCCACTCTAAAGTATAAGCTCAAGCCTTATCTCAGGGGGAGATAAACGCCTATTAAAGAAGAGGTTAAATCTGTAGAAAGCACTGGGAGCAAGTCTTGAGAAATAGAGAGCAAAGACTTTTTAGAAAGGTGCTGTGATTTTTGCATATTGATCACCATTACCAATAAGTGTAAAGACTAGAGAGTGCTACACTGATGGATAACATTGGGGCCAAAAGACCAGAGTAATCTAGCAAGGATAACCCAAAGTTTTGGTAGGATCAGATAAGCCAGTCAGAGAGGAAACGTAATATTCTTGTCATCTCTACAAGTTGCTTGTCCGCTATAGTATTGTCCACTGCAAAATATCCTCTCTGCTGCCTCTAAAAATAGAAATTGAGTAGATGGAAGGTGGATATCAGGGTCGAGGCATTAACAAGAATGCGTTTGGCCGAACTGGTGCAAAAGAAGGTCACAGCTTGAAGAAAAGAATATTCTTTCTCTAAATTGCTGCTTAGTCCAATGCAGGGGTATACCAAAGAAGTAGAGAAGCACCCTGTATTTCCTCACATATAGCTTTGCTAAGGCTTATTGTTGGAGGGCTGTGGATTATGTCTGATACACTAATGCCTGCTCTTCTATCTTCTGTCTTCCACTTGCTTTAAGAAACACTGTGCTTGCCTGAGTCTCCTGAAATCCCAACATGATCTGTGCTGTTCGCTCTCTCCCGCAGACCACCCTGGTGGGATGTGCCTTTGACATCCTGCTGTCAAAGGATTTCCCTGCAGGCAAATTCTCTTTTTAAAATTCCTGACAGAAATGTCTTTTGAAAGGTTTCATTTTGTAAGTGCCTTTCATTTGCTCCCGTACTGAAACCTGGAAACTGGATTACCTTCCCCTGGATGTCTCTGGTGGGTGTTCTTCCACCTGAATAAAAGGATGCAAGATGCAGGGTTTCTGGTCTGATTAGAGAAATAATTTATATTCAGCAGATATCCAGAAAGCATGACTGAAGATCTATAGTATGTGACATCTTGAAATAACTGGAGTAGGGTCTACAGTGTTAATTAGGAATTACTTATGTGACCAAAAAATATGTAAATAAAGTATAACAAGCTAGGAATGCTAAAGATCACAAAGAATGAAGGTACTCAGAAACGCCTAATTAAAGAGACTGCCAGCATAACTAATTAATGAATCTTCTTTTTCAGGATGATCCCTCTAAATGACAATGCTTTAAAATGTGACTTTTTCATATTCATTCGAGATCAGGTGCCAAAAAGCACATTCCAGTTAGAGAACAATAATAACGTCACTGCACCATGACTAATGCCCTGTGGGGTGGCCACAATCAGGGTGAAGGGGTCCAGCCAGGCTACAGAGCAGGTGGCTGTGGATCACCTTTATAGATGTTAGCAAAACAAAATATACAGCTGCTTCCTAAAAAATTACAGAATGTGAGTAAGTTGTGTCCTAAGCAAAAGCTTTCCAGAACCTTGAATTTCTTTCCTTTCTATTACCATGTTTTTCAGACAGCATGGGGTGGAAGAAAAGGGGTTTGTAAAACAAAGCCAGACATGCAGCAAAGTGCTGTAAAGGGACCTTTTTGTTGAAGTCACTGCAGTGCCTCTGAACTGATGCTTTGTTTCCCAAATAAATCACAGGTACTGAAGGAGTAGACAGCTTGGAGCAGGACTGTAAAGATCCTCTGTTAAGAAGGAGAAACTGCTGGCCACACTAAAAGAATATGAATAGTTTGAAGGTAGCTGCCCCACAATCAGAATGGTGAAGCCACTCATTAGCTTATCAACCACAAGGAAGAGCCCAAGGGAGGAGAATATCTCAAAATGGGGTTGATTTCCTCGGACTTTTAAAAATAGGATACTTTGTTTTTGGGGTTTTAAAAATAATGGACACAGTTGCCCATCCATGTCTCTGGCAGATAAACACAGACACAAATATACAAAACACATATATGCGTCTGTGTGACATGCATCTCCCCTTTGAAGTGTCAAAAGAAAAAATGCTGGCCCACCTCCCATGCTTCCAAACTGGCCATTGATTTTTGTCCATTGCTGTAGAGGTAGGACTGAAAGTAGATGTGCCATCAGCATTCAGAGATATAACATATTGAGTTAAAGTTTATAATTCTATATTTCAAGGACTACAGTTACTCAAAGCTATTTAGTAGTTGCTTTAAAGAGGACTTTCAGTTTCCTCTTTCCTCTTTTTTTTTTTTCTTTTTTTCTTTTTCCCAGCGTGGAAAAGGAGAAATCATGTCCTACATTTGTTGATTTTATTTAAACACTATCACTAGGATTTGTGTTCAGTATTTCTGCGCAAGAAGCTTGCAAAGTAAAATTGTTCAATGCCTGTGTCTGTAGCTTTGCCAGTAGGTGGTACTAGTTGCACAGTTTTGTAGCCCTTCCACGAAAATTAATGGTAAGGCTACAGTAGGTCCCATTTTAAAGGAGTAGGGGTTTTGAAGAAAATATGAAAATATAAACTGTTTGAACAACACTACTTGGGAAATCATCCTCTGATAGGCTGTGATAGGCACTTTTGATGGAGCAGTGTCCATTTCTTTAGCCATTTTTACAGTTTCTGGATATATTATGTGCACAAGCTCTGCACATCAAGGTCACGTTCTTACCAGCATTTACCTGGCTTGTGCACATACTGTGTTGGCTGAGAAAGCACAGATTAGTTTGATATATACTTATACACACGTGTACCCTGATGCTGAATGTGTGCCTAGACTGCACACTGCAGCACTCGGACCTGCTGCAGCCCTGGATTCATGCGTGGATGCCCCGTTACTATGGGGATTGGCTCTGCTGAGTTCTGTGACAGTAAAATCCCAGGCTTGCATCTAGTCATCCAGGGAGGGTTAAAAGGCAGGGAGCCCTTCGGAGCGGGAAAGCATATTTACCACTCAAAAACATGCTAAATGGGCATATATTCACCTGCACGCTTGAGTGCCTCCAAAATAGGGAAAATATTAATCCCATCATCTGAATAGCACTTATCAGCAGAGGATTTGCTTAAGAAGATTTTCAATCTTGGCCTTTTCAAGGAGGGGTGAAGCTGCTCCAGCAGCTGGTGGGTAGCCCAGGGAAGTCTGCCCTTCAAGAGAAGTAAGAATGAAGGCTCAGACAGTGAGAAGGCACAAGTGTGGAGGTGAGGGGCTGCCTGGCTGTGGCTTGGGGTGGTGGTGGGCTCAAGGCCAGGTATGGCATTTTATTAATCCTGACAGACAACCCTCTGTGCTAGGGGGACCCTCACAGGTAAAAGGCCAGAATTTCTAGGGCACACTAAAGCAAACCCATGCCTGATTTCTGCTGGAATATGAGAGAAATGGGAGTAATGGGCATGGAGGCCTTTATGGGGTGGTTTTCCTGAATGCTCTGACTCAGAGTAAATACCCATTTATTTCTGCAAGAGGGGTAGGGCTTCTGTCTGATTATCTCTCTGTTAATCATAGCTGTGGGGTTCCCTAGAAGGGAAGTGCTAGAGCTTTTCTTCTTGAGAGCACCAGGGCAAGGAAGCCCCTACAAGTGCAAGATTAGTCCAAGTTTTGTACCAGCAAATTTTACATCCGTGTTGTCTGTCTCCTTTGCTCCAATTTTGGTGCCTTCCACACAGTCCAGTCCCTCACCTCAGAATCATCCCCTAAGGAGACAGCCGGAGTTAGACCCTGATCTCTGAGGGTCTCTGAGTGAGACCCTCCTGACCTGAGTGAGGGGCTTTGCTGTGAGCTGGGGACTGCCATGTCTCCTCTCTGGTGAGTCAGACTGCACTCAGGGTGGGGAAGAGTTGTGGAGTTCCAGGCTTCTCCCTGCACACTGGGAGCACTTTTGGGGGGTGGTGACTGCTGAAAAGACCTAGAACAGGTGCTACCCAAGGCTGGGCAGGGAGTTCTGAATGGTGGTCAGTGCAGGAGGGAGGACTTTGGGAAAGACCTTTCCTGTCTGCACTGCCCAGGTTTCAAGTCCACTGAATTTTGATTTCCACTGCAGGGAAGAAAAAACACAGGGGAGAGGAGTTAGCCTCTGCAGAGGAGTCCCAGGGGGTGTCTGTACAATGCTGGTTTCTGGAAAGCTGAGGGAGGAGTCCTTGCAGCAGGAGGGAATATTTAATTAGAGCTTCTCTTGCCCACAGAGAGGAGCTTGTGGGGAGCAGGTGGAAAAGGCTTTTAAACACTGCAATTGAACTGCCTTAATCAGAACATCTGGTAAATCTCTTGAGGAGGGTATGGCACTTTTGAAGGTGATGTAAGGAATTCTCTTCTCTTGACTGCTTCAGGCAGCTCCTGCTTTTCCAAGTCCCTAATGCTGAAAAGTAGCTAGCATTCTCACTGCTTGGTGGACTGGCCCCATGTCTGATCACTCACCAGGGAAAAGGGAAAGATTTAACTTTCAGATTGGAGCGAGAAAAAGAGGCAGCTACTCATCAACAGAGAAAACCTGTAATCTTGCCCAAGGTAAAGAAAGTCTGACTGAAAATGACAGTAAAACCCATTTAATGGCTCTAACCTCAGAAATCTCATCTATTCTAGTGCCTGCAATAGGATTTGTTTTCTCAGGGTTTCATGTCTGCTTTGTTGGGAGCAGCTCCTCTGCCACAGTGCTCCGGCCATGCCAGGGCAATGAAGGTCTGGGGTTTGTCTTGCAGAAACGCATCTTTTGCATTTTAAGGCCAGTGTTTTCTCCTCTGTGCAATCCTAGCATAATGTGGATTTGCAAAGGTGACTGAAGAATGGACTGTGCAGTCATTAGCAACATTGATTCTCATTATTGTAGCATATGCCAGTGCAAAAACATCCAGCATTTGTAAGATGGATGAGTTGCACCGGCTGGGCTGTGAGTGCCTAATTAGTTAAAATACCCAGCATCATAAATGCCAGCACTGACAGCTGAGGCCTTGCAATGTCAGTATGGTGAGCAGCATTAATTTGTTCTGACATCAGACTACTCCCTCAGTATGGCTGCCAAATCCTTGCTCTGTGCTGCAGCCAGAGTCCTGCACCAAACGCAGGACAGTTTGTGTGTGTCGTGAAACTGGCCCAAGGTACAGCAGCAGTTACTGTGGGAGGCAGCGGCAGCAGCAACAGCAGGGACAACACAAGGCAAAATAGGCTCTGCAGGAGGTTGGATAAGTGCTGTGATGTCTTTTGCTCAGCCTGCATAACCCAAAGAGCTGCAGGAATGTGCAGGCAGGGACTCCCCATTGCTCCACATGCAGCTGTCCCAGAAAGGGGAAAGTCAGCTTTATGCTTTCAGTTCAAAATCAGAATAGGGTCTCACTGAACATGCATCCATCATTACAAAACTGCCTCTCTGAACTGAATTCCTCTTCTATCGTAAAGCCTGACTTTAAACCTGACAGCAGCAGCTTGGGCACCCACACTGGGACAGTGCCTGAGAGTGCTCTCAGCACATCTGAGAGGATCCCATCCTGCATGGCTGGTGTGTGGATTCTTTGCCCTTATCCAACCATGGAAAACTACATCCTCCAGCAAAATGCCCCAACTTCTTTCCCTGCTTCTCCGGCACAGTTAATGTAACCTTTGCCAGGGAAAGCATCCTGTGAATCAGAGGGCACTGTGCCAGTTGATCTGTGAACAATTTAACCGATTTTTCATTAACCAGCAGCTTATGGAGAAGTTGCTAAATTTTATGGGCCATTAGCAGCTTCTGACGCTGCAAATGACTATGAAATTCAGGGTCTTGCAGTTTTGAATCTTGTAAGCTTGATAAATAGCCCTCGTTGGGAGCATAGATTTGAACAAACGGACTCAGTATGGCCCCATACAAACAAGCTATTGGCAGCGTGGAGAAGGGTGGATATGGGGATAGGAGTGACTGGAGCAACCCACAAGCCTGTCTGCCCCTCCCCCAAAGCAAGGGGTTTTCTTGAGGAAAGGTGATTTGAGAAATGTTGTCCTGAACATGGTCCACGAAGGCATTGGAGAGTGGGAGTGTTGAAGCAATGGTCACAGTCTTGATCTGTCAGGGGTGGGCAGAGGCTGTGAAACAGAGTACAATGGGTTAATACACTTCCAGTCTAGGTGCCCCGGTACCTTCCCAAGGTGGGGAGCTTTCAGAATTCAGGTAGAAGGTCTCAGAAATGAGTCTGGGGGCACTTTAGGGGTCTTTGATCTTTTCTGACACCTTCTAAGACATTAAAGCTGCCTCTTGCGTCAATGTAGCCTTATGTGTGAATGTGGATGTCTACTGTGAGTATGACCTTTTCTGGGAGTGGGGGAGAGGTAGGGGTAAACAATTGGTATGATGAAAAGCATAATCTCACGTCTCAGGATCTACCCCCATTTGGCTCAAAGTACATCTCCTAATCTCTGGTGGTGGATGTTCAACCCCTCTGCCTTGTGTTCTGTCTTACATGGATCAGAGATTTTGCCACTGCACACCTAAATCTCATCTCCTCCCCTTGGGGGGGTGCAAACTCTGCCACAGCAAAACACTCTGCCCTTCCACAAATGGGCAATTGTTTTGAGTCATTAACCACTAACATTTCAGTTTCTCACCAGGAGTCTATTAAACCACTAAATTTAAGCCTAAGGTAAATGGTGAGACTTTGAAGATAGGGTGTTCAAGTTTTCTTTTTGTCTAATGTTCAGCTTCTAATTAAAACAAGATTTCTGCTGGCAATAGTCCAGCACACCCCTGAGGCACTGAGACACTTGAAATTTCTGAACTCCCTGACAGGCAGAGCTCCCCTCTGGAGGTAGGGATGGCAGGGGGCAGAGCCTTGCCTGCCACTGACCTGGCTGAAAGATGCAGTCCCTGATCTCCCAGTCTGATCAGGCAGGGCAGAACCCAGTGCCAGGTCAGGCAGGGCTGCAGCCTTGCAACAGAAAATTTAGCCCAGATGTTTTCACCAACAAGCATCACCAGCCCTTGACAATCCATGCATCCCAGGACCAACTAGTATGGCCACCTGAACACAGGAATATTTTCTGTGGTGCTCATTTTGCTTTTTGATGAAGGGATATGAGTACATGAAGAAATGTGGAGGATGAAGCTTGGTTTCATGAACAAGAACAAAGGCTCAAATGAAATTTCTGACCCTTTTCAAAGGGACCTGATATTCAAGGGGACATCAAAGCCCCAGGCATGCTAGGGAAGCCCTGCCTGGGAGGCTGCCCAGGCACAAAGAAACCCTGATAGCAACACTTGCTTGCACAGCCTTGGCTGGTTACAGGTGATACCAGGATTCAAAGAGACAGGGTTTGGCACCTTGCTGTAGGGAGGAGGGGGAATAGATGCCAGTTCCAAGCACTCTGGAGAAGGGTATGGAAAGCCCAGACTGATCCTATTAATGAAGGAGGAACCTGAGCTTTCCCCTGTGTGCTAGATCTGCCGAGTGCATCCTGGCAGTCTGCAGCCTGCTGCCCATCATTGAGATGAAAGCAGATGTGAATCATGCTTATGCTCAGGCTTGGTTTTCTTTTGCCCCTCAATAGAGGTTCCCATTTGGAAGCCCAAGTTAGTTTATTAGAGCATTAGAGATGGATGGAAAAGTGAAGCAGCTTGTGCTCCCCACTTAGCTGTGGGCCAGAGCTGGAGTCTATCACTCCAGCACCTGCCCATGTTGCATAGCCTCCACAGCTTTAAACCACAGCTGCTACCAGAGTTAATATAAAATGGAAAAAAGGAAGAACTGTAAAATAGAAAACTGGCTTCTAGGACTGAATGATGGTGAGCTGCTCACAGGCAAGTCAGATATACAGAACTGGTACTGGGAATTGAGCTGGACTGCCATTTAAAAATTAAAAGAAGTTTTGAAAATAGAGAAAACATGACTCAGCAGTATGAAGTCACTGGTAATAAATGTCAGATACTTCATTTGCAAGTGAAAATTCTAATCCACCTCATGTCAGTGTTGTTACCTGATGCCCCATATCCAAAAAGAGATAAATGTGTTATTGCATGTGTCATCCATAACCCCCTAAAAATATAAAGACCCTGAGTAGCAAGTCAAGTTAGGAGTTTATTAAATGGTTGAATGGTGAACCCATTCCTGTAGGGTGTGCACTTTGGCACCAGGCAAATGTGGTCTGTGGTGAGAAATGCAATCAACACTCCCAGCAACTCAGTCTCCAACCTGATGATTTGGGGATCTTCCCAGAACAGAGAATGCAAGTCAATTACAGTTGGGAGAAAGTATGCATTTAATGAAAAAAGACTACGAAAAAATCAGCTTTGACAATCTGACAGTATGTACGAATATATATTAGATCTCCTCAAGGTAGAAGGATGCGCTCAGCACGTAATGTGTATGTTAGCAATTCAGAAGGAGATCAGTCAGGGTAATATTACAGACATTTATCTGTGCTGCTTTGATCAGGTTTTCTTTTGAAGTTTCCTGAGTCAAAAATATTGAAGCAAATGATTTCGCTCTGCATTTTGGTACTTGTGCTTCTAAACAGTCATTAAATGAGTAGACCCAAGAAATATGAGGAACAATCTTCAGCATCTGTGTGTACTGTGTATGAGCCATCCAGTGTTTGCTATGCCCATCCTTTCCTGGTTCTTCCCATGTGTGGATTTAAGCCATGAAAAAATTTGTTCATCACCTCCTTAGAATTTAAAATCCTTCATTATTCACTGTGTGGGCCAACCAATAACCATCTCTCCAGGTGTAAATATGTTTTGATGGTCTGCCATCTAGCACAGCTATAGCAGTTTGGAATCATGCATCAGCCTAGAGAACAGCACCATGAATTTAAAAAAAAAAAAAATAGGGGACCCTTTGAGAGAAGTACATGCCTCCAGAAGTCCACAGCACCCAGCTTAAGTGTGTTCATGGCTCTGTATTCCTGGCAGCGTTAGACATGTGTGTCTCTCCTTGGAGTTGGCAGAAGGCTGCCTGGTGGAGCTGTAGAATTAAGAAGCAGCCCAGTGCTGGCACTGCTAGTGCACATGATCTGCAGTCATCATCAAAACACTGACACTGGAAGTAGAGCAGCATTTGGCTGACACATCTGTTGGGGCAGGGGCTGTCCCCACTTTGCCCCATATCTGTTTCTTGTCTACCTGGACTTGCTGAATGTCCATTATTTGGCTGGCAATGCAGTGTTATGGCACAGTCGGTGCTGTCTCACAGACACTCCAGGTGCTGATGAATTGCACAGAGTTTCACCCACGCAATGGTGTGCTTGTTATAGAACTTACCTATTATCATGTTATATTAATAAGCCAGATCCAGTCTAGCTGCTGGCAATGTGAAATGCTCCTGTATCGTCAGGGAATGTGATTTGCAAAGCGTTCAGCTCCTGAGGAGAGCCTCAGAAGAAAGTGTGTGTACTTCTTTCATATTCTTAAAAAAAAGTCACGGCATGGATTTTTTATTAATTTGATATCCAATACTCAACCCTGTTTGAACTCTACTATATTTTCTTTTATTTTAAGTTTTACTTTATTTGTATTTGTCATAAAAGAGGGTTAGGAAAGTTCAATTCTTCATAAGGAGATGGTATAGTTTTGAGTTCTAACTGCTCTTTATAGGTTGAAAACGCACTTGAATTATGTGAGAAGAGTCCCACAGAAACATATTACTTCATAAAGCTGGAAAGCAAACAATTGGGGAAACACTTCTAACACATTTTTGGACTATCTGTGCTAACTTGCTTTGACCCTTTTTTACCTTTGAACGACCAAAGAATTAGAGGGACTGATGGATAATCGAAGTATAAAGGGACATTCATTCAGGATAAGTGATGACACAGCAGAAGAGCAAAATGGATATTTACATCAGACTTTACCAGGAAGAGGAATCTTCTCACATTGAAATGCTAATTGAAGTGATTTTAAACTAAACTGACAGAGTTAGTAGTAGTGAATCACCAGGGTCACAAAGTGCTTGTCCTAGAGTTGTGTGGTAGTCGCAAATTGCCCATTGTACCAGAGAAAGAAAAGGTGGGAAATTTGTTCAGGGCTCTTAGTCTTAGAAACAGTCATGTCTGATTTCTGTGGCAGAAAAGGATTCTATGAAAAAAATCAAATGAGGCATGGTAAGACCTGAGTTTCTTAATTTCATTCCAATAAGCACTGACAGAAGACACATCTTCTTTTTCTTTCACTTTCATTTTAGGCATTATATAAAATACCAAATACTAATATGAATCCAGTGAATTTGCTTTTTATTAAAACACTGCAAAAATTCCATGACTAGGAACGTCTTTTCTAATTTTCAGATTTCTTTAAGTACTTAGTGTTGCTTTGAACGAAACCAAGAGGAAATAAAACTCTCAAAAAACTGACACTAACAGAGCAGAAGAAGTTCCATAATTCCTACTGAATTGGCATCCTGAATGCAGGTGCAGGACTTAGAGACCCAGTGCTGTTCAACAGAGCTGGGACTCAAAACAAGTCTCATTATTTTTGCAGATTACAATAACTTAAATTTTATTAGAAATGTTAGATTTAATCTCTGCTTCCTTCTCCCAAACTCTGGATTTTCCTAGCTCTTTATTGTTCTCTGTACTTTAGATGCCCTTTCTAGATACTAAGCTCCTCACTGCACTCCCGGTGGAACCTCTCCCTTTGTTTGGCTCAGTGTTCTTGGCCTTCTCATCTACAAAGGAGCTATCAGGCCACAGTCATCAATTAGAGTCATGCATTTGCTTGAATACTCCAGTGGCTTCCATAGACAAGCTAAAGCATTTCCGGGATAAAGTTAAAGCAAAAGAGCTGCAGTAGTGCCAGAAATGTGATTGATAAGATTAACAACATTTAGTTTTTGTTTACTTTTATCTTTAGCAGCTTTTCTTCAAATTAAGTACTTTCTACAAAGTATTTAAGCCCTAGTAGAATAGAACCCCTATGGAGTAATTATTATAATTTCTCAAGATATCTTATAATTCACTGTTATCTTTTCCCCGGAGTATGATTTAATTACTGCCATATCAGATGAATTGTATTTTGCCTAATGTGACTGCAACTGATTAGCAGGCATTGCTGCAAGCTGATAATGAGTTAGGCAGCTGAAATTTCACCTAAATGGAGGATAGAAATTGGTGCTCCTGTTGTTGATTAACCGATATTTATTTCACAATTATAAATAAAATTCTACTACCTAGTTGTCATTTTGCAGAATATGTTTTCACTATGTCTTTTGGATGTAGAATAATTGACATTTCTGTGGGTTTGGTTTCTTAATACAAGAAAGCAATTTGCTGAAGTTTTTGATAGGAAACAGCGTGTGTTACCTTAGCATGGAATTTAAGCACAGATGTTTTTGGAAGATAATTTGTTAGATTACTCCAAGTCACTTCAAATATTTGCAGACTTTCAGAACTGTGGTTTGAATATTTTTTAGTGGATGAATAATTTGAACTGCATTTTCAAAAAGAATATTTACTGTGTGCCACAAGGATTAATACCAAAGACATCAAAATAATTCAAACAGAGGATCTTGCCGCCAGCTGATCTTTAGAAAATTAAAGACTTGAGTAAGAGTTCTGGGCATGGATGACCTGATGTCATAACCTAGCTGCCATTTGTTAATAAAGAACAGAAATCTTTGGTTGTCATGATTATCTGTCTCTAGTTCTCAGGGGATTATGTTTAGAACTCGTCTTTCACCTGTGTCACAGATGCCTGTATTTCTGGATCTTGCAAAGTCCAAACATTTTCACTTTCCCTTATTCTGAAGGAATTAAGCCATACAGAAATCAGAAGTACAGAAGTCATTGCTTCTGGTGGCTACAGACAAGTAATACACACACACACACATATATATATATATGTATGTATGTGTTTTGTGTGTGTGTGTGTGTGTGTGTGTGTGTGTGTGTGTGTGTGTGTGTGTGTGAAACCCACTACTTGGGAAAAGCTTCCATCTCTATTAAATCTGAAGTGAGTGTTTAGCACATCTCCTCCATAACCCCAAAGGAGATGATGCTTCTGCTAGAGGATGTATTCTAACACACTTTGCAAAGGCAGGTAAACAGAAAGTCATCATTCATCAGAGTTTTGCTTTTGACATTGCCAGCAACATCTCCTGGGGTATTTTTAAACTCATCAACCATAAGATTATAATTTTGTTGGTTTTTCCCAAGAGGTTTTGTTAGAATGCATAGATTTTGCTTGGCGCTTACTGCAAGCACACAAACAAAATGAGCACTTGCTCAGGAAATGAGCAGACTATGATGAGAAGGGAAATGGTGAAGGAGCATAAGCAGTAGCCAAGCTGTGCTTCTGCCTGACATTAAACAACACATGCTCAACTTTTCAGGACAAACATACACAGCAGAGAGATATTGAACAAAATCCTCCTGTCTGAGAAACTTGCCAGGGTCACCATTGTGCCAGAAATTGCACGATGGAGATTTTAAGAAGCTGTATCACAATATCGTGTCATTGGCATATATTTAAAGAAGTAATGAAAAGTGATAATTTGAATGAGTTTTTTCATCTAAAAATTGCCTCTTCTAGAGTGTTCTGGCCAATATCCAGTCATCTCAAGCCTCATTCTTGCTCATGGCACAGAGAAGAGTAGTGATTTCTCCATGGCTAGTAACAGCTATGGCTGAGCGGCACAGACACACCATTCACTCTGGTGTCCTGCCCTTCAGAGTAAGAGAAACTTCCTTTCCTGGCATTGGTACCAGAATTAGTGCCTTGCATTGGTTTAGCCAGAAGGTCCCAATGTGAAGTGGCTCTAGCTATTTAGAAATGATGGCCACTTACTGTCTCACTGCCCTGTGAATACCTGTGTCGCCAGAGGATTAGACTGTTTCAGTTTTTGTTCCTATAGTTTGGCAGACATTTGAGTGCTTCAGTCAAATGTGCTTAAATGCCTATTAACTATCAGGTAGTTTGAAGGTCTGTTTTCCATGCATATGTATAACACTGACAGTCTGTAAGTAACAGTTTTGCTAAAAGCAAAGCAAAGTCCCAGATGCTGAGATGACCTGTCATGAAATCTTGACACATCGAATTGCTTAAGAAGGGATGCTTAGCACCTTTCCCAAAAGAAAAGACCACAGCCAGTAACCAGATTTCACATCTGGTGTGATTGTCATATCCACATCCTCAGGGCTGATGCTTGCAGCTGCAGCTCCTCTGTGTCTGCTGGCATTGGGTTGAGGTTATGTGTAGGGTTAGGGTCAGGAATGCCCCAATGTGAACAGAAAGGCAAATACGAAAAATGCTGGGCTGTGATGAGTAAAAGAAAACAGGCAAGAAAATTACATTAAAATGGAAAAGCTATTCAGAGACTGGAGTTTGGTCCCTTTCTCCAGCCAATTAAAGAAATGCAACATTCAGGTAGAGAGACATTGAAACCTCCCTCACCCACTTATGGAAAAAGATCCTTCGGATGTCTTCCCCTGTCCAAGTTTAACCCTCAGCTAATGAAATGTGTTCTTATTTTAAATGCTATGTAATCAAGGAACAGGAAAATCTTCACATATTAACAGTAGAATAAAAAGCAATATGGAAAATAGCATTCTTCACAGCATCTCTGTCCCTACAATTTCTGTTTCAATAAAGCAGTAAACCTTTGAGAAGATTTCTCAAAATATGTCTCTGAGGTCAGGACAGTGTTCAGCTGAGTTTCTGATGGCCTCTGCCAGCCCCACACTTCCAGCAGAGTTTGTCAGCTGTGGGATCCTGGTTTTCTTTGAGAAAGGAGCTTGTTGGTGGCACAGAATGGTCTGCTCCGAGCTCAGGTCTCCCAGTGTCAAGCAACAGTCAGTTCAAGAATGCTTATAGTGTGACTCTTGTTAAGGTTGGTCTGCCCATGTGCCTTTAACCCACCTCCTTTGCCACTGATGTAAAATCATTTTGGTCTAAAAATAGTGTGAGGTAGATCATAGAATCTTAGAATGGTTTGGCTTCAAAGGGACCTTATAGATCATCTTGTTCCAACACCCCTGGCCATGGGCAGGGACACCTCCCACTAGACTCAATTTCTCAGACCTCTATCCAGCCTTGCCTTGAACACTTCCAGGGATAGGCTAAACACAGTTTCTCAGGGCAACCTCTTCCGGTACCTCATCATTGTAACTATGTTTTCCTAGTATCTAATCTAATACTACCCTTTCAGCTTTAAGCCATTTCCCCTTGTCCTGTCACTACATGCTCTTGTAAAAAGTCTCTCTCCATCTTTCTTGTAGGCTCCTGTCCTGGTTTAAGGCAAATTTGGGAAGAAACCCCTGAATGAATCCCTCTAGAAAGCAAATCCAAACGGCCCCTCCTCCAACTGGTTCAGGAAAAATTTCCCTCAGAGGAAAGTGGAAAAAAAATGTGTTTATTTAACAGGCAAAGCACAACAAATGCATACTAAATGTTATAGGTAAAAAAGGAAAAAGACACAATCGTAATAAAAATAAAAACGATAAAAATTTATTCGTGACCGTATTACAGTCCCGACACAGCCAACAATCAAACTGACAGTGCAAACCCCTGGGAGAATGGCTGGGTGGATGTGGACTTGGCCTCTATTGCACCAGGTCCCCCTCTGTCCACACCGACCGTCCCAAGGGGACAGTTCTTATACTCTCTTCTTTTAGCCCGCTGCCGAGTCCATTGTTTCTTTTCAGAGTTTGTCATATTCAAGTTGGTTCTTTTCTTCCATCTCAGCTACACAAGACCTTGTTCAGGAATTCATCTCCGTTTCCCGGAATCCTGTATTCAGGTTGGAGGTGTTGATGGCCCTGGTTCTTGGTGTGCCATCATCGCAGGGCGTCCCGCAGGTACATGCCACCGTGAACGCCCATCTCCTGTGCAGCCGAGCTTTTCCTTCCTATGTTCATTTCTGTGCTGCCCATGTCAGCCTGCCGCGGTCTCGCCATCTGAAAATGCAATCCCTAGAACCCCCCACCCCGTACAGCATGTTTGATTCATATACCTTTATAAGCTATATATATTTTATTATTAGCATGAATTACAATCATATCCCTAACACTAAAGAACAAAACCTCCCGCTGCTCCGAAGAGCTGATGAATTCAGTCTGTGCTGTGTGTGCAGCCCGGCTCGCTCAGTCCGTGTCAGTCCCTGGCACTGGGAATGCCAGCCCAGGCCGGGCCTGGGGGACACAGGGGTGAGCTCCTGGTGCTCTGCTGGGGTTAGTCCAGAGCAGGTTTGAACAGTTCCAAGGAAAAAGGGGGAAAAACCAACTCACAGTCCGGAGCACTTCTCTGCTTCAGCTAGATGAAAACTAACAAAAAGCAAAGGAGAGCTCTCCACACTGCAGACAACACAAGCTGTGTGTGAAGGAAAGCTGAAAACTCTTATCTTTATGTTTTGAAAACAACCGCCTCAGACACTCCGTCACTTCTCCTTCACGCTCAGATCCAGTTTTAAAGGTGCAAAACTTACTTCTGAGTTAAACGGACAAATGGGGATACAATTCAGCATCAAACCAGGAATGCTCCCTTCAGATACTGGAAGGCCACAATTAGGTCACTCTTATGCCTTCTCTTTTCTAGGCTGAACAAACCCAATTCTCTCAGCTTTTCCTCATAGGTGTGGAGTTGGGAAGAAAAACCTTTGCGAGGAAGCACCAGAGGCCATTTTTTGTCTTTGTTGGCCGTGTAGCAGTGGGTCATTTCAGGCTCCATGAGCATTTTACATGTAATCACCCGCTTTTATACACTGTTTGTTATTAGTATTATTGCTGTTACTGTTCCTTTTCTTATCTTACTGCTGTTTCCCATACATTGTTCTTTTCTCAGCTCGGAATATCTGCCTTTTGTCTCCCTGCCACGGGAGGCAGTGGGCAGAGGGGAGTGCCTGCATGCAGTGTAATTTCAAACTGGGTTTAAGTGACGACACCTTCCCAACAACCCTATCAGCTCTCCAATTGGAGCTCTCCAAATTAATGCTTCCAGCCTCAAATGAATTGAGTCTCACATCAGTTATTGGTTTTAACTAAACATTTGTCCTCAATATGTAAAAATACACGGGTTCTATTTATTTCCTCACACTACCCATCTAACAACCTGACACAAATCAAGACACGATATTTTCTCCTCTTGTTAATAGCCAGGAGAATTGCATCACATTTTAAATTGCACTTCAGCAAAACAATAGTCTGGCAAAGCCAATGCAGCAGCAGCTGTCTCCATGGCTTTGTTTGTACAAAGCCTGGCATAACAGGGCTCTGCTTTCAGCCAGCCCCTGAGCACTTCTGGAATAAACAGAATAATAGCTGCAACCTTTGCTTAGAAATATTTGTGAATGGCATTGTAAGTGTCAGAAAGCTGTATATAAAGCTTGCTGCTACTGTGGAGGTAGACTGAGCTCTGAGCAATTTTGGCATTCAGATTTACAGCAGACTTTTGACATCCTCTCTCTTTTAGAAATGAATAAACTGCCTTCACCCATTTGAATAAAGCTGTTATTTCATTATCTGCTGCCTCTGTCTCCTCTCCATGTTATGTTTCCTTCAGGTGTGAAAAGTGACTACACAAAAGAATAAAAGGGTGGGAATTCTTAAGTGCCATCATTGCATTGGCATCCACTTTATCTCTCTAGGAAGCTCTAGAGTACAGCGGTTTCTTCAGAAGTGAGAAAGAAAATGGTGGTAATCTTAAAATGTCTGTAAAGATGTTTATGCAACATATTTGTTAATAATTCCAGTGGAGAACAGCTGGAAACACATGAACAGGTATTTGTATTCCAACACTGATCTGGTCCAGCTGCCTAATTACTACTTTGATTTGGAAAAGCTAAAATATTGCTATCTATAAAACCAAACAAGTCAGATGTCTCAAGGCGTAAATAATTTTCAATCTTTTTTTTAACCTGTCAGTGGGCGACAGAGAGGCCTGAGGCTTTCAGGATCTAGTCTAACTTCTACATGACAGAGCTGAAGACCCTGAGCAAGCCACAGAACTTTTCTGTGATTCTGCTGATGCCACACCTAGATGCTCATTTCTGAAAACACATTTAACTCAGCTTATGCTGAGCTTTGACTGTGACTCCCTTACACTTGGCATTGGCTCAACACAACTGCTGACCACAGCAAGAGGGTCTCTGAGCAGAGGAGACATTTGCATGATGTCTGCCACATTTTCAACAGACCACTCTGTAATACAGCACATTTTCTATTGCCTCTCTCATGCCTTGTGCCTGTTTATGAAGGATAGAAACAAGTGCCAGGTCTCATCCAGCCTCTGGTCATCACCTGTCCCTGGGTTCTCTTCGAGCCTCTGAATGCACCAGAGCAGGTTGCACCAGCAGAAAGACTGGGTTTAATTTGCAATTTTCTGTGACCTACCTTGATCATCATGCTTATTAACATGGCAGAAAGATATTGTATGATGAGATCAGTGCATCTTTCATAGGATTCACTGTCTTCCCCTCTCTTTCATCTCTACCATTTCCCTTTATATTTCCTGCAAAATATCTCCTTTCTTGGAGACTACTGTGGTAGTTTTCTTTCCCTTTCACACATCCCAGGTAATTTCTCATTACCCAGTCCTCAACATCTATACTGCCTTCCATGGGAGGCTAATAAACACACACAAGTTAGAGTCCAGCAGAAATCTCTCCAAATACTTCTGTAGTAAGAAGTGCCATTTACACAGTACCCTGGTGGGTGAGAGCAGAATTTAGCCATCACTTTATTTGAGAGTTTGAAGGGCAGAGCTTCAAAGAAACTTGAAATTGTGAAATGATAAATGTCTCACAAAAGCAATTGTTACTGACTGAGAGGTAAGATTGAGAGAGGGAGAGACGGAGCGTGGGCTGTGAGCTGAGTGGAACACAGGAGCTTCTGCTGAGCAGCCACCTGAGTGATGTGTTTGTGGTGTCTCATAATTAACACCTAGTGGTTTTTAAGCTGATAGTAGGCGCTTGTGTCGATTAGGACAATTTGCTAATTCTATGTCTGTGTCAGCTATGTCTTTCTAAAAAAATAGGATAAAAACATTTACCAAATGCATAAAATTAATGTGCCTGAGTGCTCTGAATCTTTGCAGCCATTGTGATGTCTGGAGCACTCTGAAGGCTGTACATGCAGCCATCAAACCCTGTTTGTGGTGCCTTTGAGTGTCTGCATTAGACCATGTATCTGCCTCCACAGATCAGCACAAATCTGAAGGGAACGGGGAACTTCTGTCATCCCTGTGGGCCCTGTATGAATGACCCCTAAACCCCTGGGTTTTTTACATTGCACTGAGTACTTGTGTTAGGGCAACAGAATCGAGGTATTAAAGTCTTATATTTTGCATGCTAGGTAATATGGAAACAGCTTCCTTACATCTTGTCCAAGCGTCCTTGCAGGATGGACAGACGTTAGTGTGAGCAGATACAAGGGCTCAGGCTTCCAAGACATCTGGCCACTGTCCTGACTGCACTCAGCCCATAACAGTTGGCTGGGCTTCTCTTGCATCTGTGACTTTGCATCTCTGTGACAATAAGACACCGGTAACAGAGTTACAGGCAAAGTCAGTTGAGGAAATAAATCCTAATGATAGTTTAACCAAGGATATAAAATCAACTTTTTCATGGAGAAATTTGCATGCACTCTGAATTTATGGGCAAGACATGGATGTTAGTGGGACTCAGGCACATTTGTATCTTGCTAAATTGCTCATCTTAGTTTACGTACTTTCATTAACTGGAGGACTTTCAGCATATGTTTTACTCGTAAGGGAGATTTTTTTTTTTTCTGCCAATGGAGAACTGTTCTGCTTGAAAATCAGGTACTCGGGCTGAAAACTGAAAATGGATTTTCAAAGTCTTGAATTGCTTTGTAAAATTAAAACCTATTAGTGTCTCTCAGGTTGTGCTCTTTAAGAACAAGAGGTCTGATTAAAGAGGAGTGAGCTTAGTGATGTTGCTGTAGCATAAACCGGGAGCAGCCATCATGGTCAGGCCCAATAATCTGGTCTTCTGCATTAGAAATGCAGTTAGAACTAATGATGAATTTGGAAGACTGTAATCATTATCTAGCTCAATTTATCTATTCTAACCTTAGTCAGAGACCAAATTGTAATTGCTGTTGTTCCTGGTCAGATAATGAAGGTTACTCTGCTCTAATTCCTACCACTTTCATAATAGCTCAGAGATAATAATGACAGAGAATTATAGACTTTGCTCAAACACTGCCAGATTGGACTGAAGCATTACACAATTGTACCATACACATAACACGTGTTGGAAATGTTAAAGAAGAAAAATAAAAAAGAAAATAGACATTAAATAAAATTAATTATTTATTGGTGTTCTGGATTTACCCTTAATGTGTGAACCAATTTGAGGTACTTCTGCTCCAGTAACACTGTGGTAGGTTTAATTTATATGTCATGGGGGAGAGTGGATATGAATGCTTGTCTTTCCCTGTTCTGTATATTTTATCTGCATAAAAAGGAATTAAGTCCCATTTTTAATCTCTTTACTATTGCTAATAATACATTTTTTTTTAAATGACACAAATGATGTAGGCAAACCATCTCTATCCCTTTGCAATTGCATCTATGAATTCCAAGAAATGTATAGCACTTTTTTTTGAGTGAGATTTTTAGCAGAGCATTTGTGGCATAATAAAGGTTTCCTTTTTTCTTTTTTTGGCCATATAATTGACTTGGCTCCCTTATGGTCTTTGGCAAACATGACAGTAATTAAATTTACAGATCATACTAAATTGTAAGGTGTTTCAAAACCCAGGATAGATGGCAAAATAATAAAAAGAGACCTACAGAATTTAGAGGTATAAGTTGGCAATAAAATGAGATTCAGTCTGGAAAAAAGAGAGGGCAGGGAACAATGAAAGCAAAATACAGAAATGCACAAGCTACATGGAAAGGTGTAGTGAAATTTAAGACCCTGGGTCTGCATAATGGGTTTATAAACTGCAGTTGTCATTGGCTGTAAATGCCAGCCCCATAAGCAGTAGTTTGAGAGGACACCTGTGACCATCCTGTGGTGTATCGCTACAACAAATTCATTAATACTTGGGCAGTTGTAATTCAACCTAAGAAACATTTCATTAATTGGATTAGTCTTTATTGCAGCATACATTGCTGCAGTACCTTAGATATGCTGCATATAAACAGTGTTCTTTCTGAAGGAGCTGGGTACTTAAAACAGGTACAAGAAATGATGCTTAGGAACTGCAAAGGCCAGCACAAAGGAAGACCACATAAAGAAAATTAGAAGAAAGGCACAATAGCATCAGTAGTGCAAGACACGTAAAAAAATTCATGACAGTGTTGTGTACTGTTGCAAAGCAGAATATACTCAGAGATGAAATTGCTGGATTCATAGTCCCACATGAGAAAATGTGAGACAAACATCTTTAACGACAGCAAGAGCAGTCATCTTGGATTCTTCAAGGGGAAATCATACTTGGCCAATATGATAAACTTCTGTGATGAAATGTTTGTCCTAGTAGATGATGGGATAAGACCGATTATGTCTGCCTGGACTTCAGTGAGTCACTGACCACTGCTGCAAGATCGTCCTGTAGAATCGTACCTGGTGAGGTGTGGGCTGGATGAGCAGTCAGTGAGGTGGGTTGAAAACCAGCTGCATGGAAATCCCCAGGGAGTAGTGATCAGTGGCATGAAGTGAAGCTGGAGGTCAGTCACTTGTGGTGTACCTCAGGGCAGTAGTGCATCCTGCACACATTTTCATTGATGAATTGGATGATGGGACAAATTGTACCCTCAACAAGTTTGCTGGTGACACAAAACTGAGAGAGGTGTCTGATGTGTCAGAGGGATGTATTGCCACCCAGAGAGGCCTCAACAGGCTGGAGAAATGGGCTGGTGTGAAGCACATGAAGCTCAGCAAGAAGGCTTAAAGTCCTGGACCAGAGGAGCAGGCACCAGTACATGCTGGGACCATCCAGCTGGAAAGCAGCAGAAAAGGACCTGTGGGTCCTGGTGAACACCAAGCACAACATGAATTAACAATATACCCTCTCTGCAAAGAAGGCTAATAGTATCCTGGGCTGCATTTGATGAGCTATTGAAGGAGGGAATTCTTCTGCTTTATTCAGCACCACTGAGGCCACATCTGGAGTTCTATATCTAGTTCTGGTCCCCTCAGTAAAAGAGAGCATGGAGATGATGAAAGGAAACATCTCAGCTATGAGGAAAGGATGAGAGCTGTGACTGTTCAGCATGGAGAAAAGAAGGCTCAGGGAGATCTCATCCATGTATATAAATATCTGAAGGTGCAGAGAGGACAGAGTGGAGTTCTTCTCAGCCATGCCCAGTGACAGGCAATGGGCACAAACTGGAACTCGGGAGGTTCCCTATGAACGTCAGGAAACACATTTTCACTGTGCAAATGACCAAGCACTGGCACAGGCTGTCCAGGGAGGTTATGGAGTCTCCATTCATGGAAATTTTCAAAAGCCCTCTGGTCATGTGCCTGGACAACCAGCTTCCAACCTGTCCCTTCCAACCTCAACCACTCTGTGATTCTGTGACAGAAGGATGAGCACAACATAGTACTTAACCTCTGGGAGGATAATAATGGTGGTCCTATATAGGCTTCTATGGATATAACTTTAATAAATTCAGGAGATAATCCCTTTGTTGCCTGATTTTGGTTAAAACTTCTATTTAAGAAGATGTGGTTTGAATTTAAAATTTTGAATTACACAAATCAGCAAAACCAACATTATCTTTCTTATCCAGGATATGATGAACAAAAGCCAATGAAGAAAAATTCTGCATTTAATGAAAGCACAACACCTAAGCATTTTTGATGGATTTTTCAAGTTATCTCAGATACATTCTCACTACATATAGGCAAATGGGACCCATTCAGATTACTGTACTTTGCTACTGTACTATTTTTTCATATACAGATAGCAATCACCCCCATAAAAGTTGCAATATACTTTTCTTTAAAACTGTGCTTATTCAATTTCACCAAGCAGTTCAGCCTTCTGATAAATTTTATCCAAGCTGCTTTCCATCTCTACTAAAGAGAGATTGCAATATATCCATCTTTTGGGGAAACTAGTTTTTTATTTTCTGCACTTCACTGTAAAATATCATCAGTAAATTTCTTCTGCTGATTAAAGCTGCAGTACTGATGGGGTTTTTGTTGTGTATCCAAAGGACCTCATACCTCCGGTCAGGGTCTGCTGTATTTTGTGAGATGATGGGGGGCCAGGCAGAAAACTTACTTGCAGGCTTCTCAGCCTCAGCTGGTCCTGCAGTCTGTACCACAGTTCTCCAGCAGCAGGTTTTGCTCCGGAGATCCCTCTTGGCTTTTCCTGCCCATGGTTCAGCTCTGCCTCCTGCCTTCGAGCTCAGGTGGTGCCAGTGACGGTGTCAAGCGTGGTCCATTGTCGGCAGGATGATCCTCTGGGTGCCACGACCATCCTTGAGCCACTGACTTCAGCTTTACACATTGAGACCCCAGGGAGAATCAGATCCTCGGCAAAGTCATCACTTCATAAACAGCAGACATTTATTTCACATTTTTCTTACTGCCTGACATTTTTAAAAACAGAAATGAGGAGAGATAAAGAATTTCATAGCATTAAGCAAATTGAAAGAGAGATCAATTTACCTTTCCTACAATACAACATCTTAGTCTTTTCAAATCATCATGAATTTCCCTCTTAAAAAACTTTTTTCTTCCCCTCTTAAAAAACTGTTTTAAGGTGTCATGCAGGAGTAATGTAGGACAGCCTTCTTCATAAAGTTTAATTATTGAAATTATCTTCTTTTTTTACAATCTGTCATATATCATTAGTTTATTTGTACTAGAGACATATAAATAGACATAATTCCCCAAAGTTTTTGTATTGTCTTGCTAAATAATTGCAGCGTTTAATAGCAACTAAATAAATTTATAACCCCAAATGTGCCTACAGATGGAAAATATTTCAGTACAGAAATCTCTAAGCACACAAAATCACACCTAGATTTATATTCATTCAAGAAAATGTTGTTCACTAGGTTTTCATTTCATCTTGAGAGTTTTTATTTGATGGGAAAGAAAAACCCCCAAACTACAAAGGAAATCTGACCTCTTAAGAAATGACTTTCTCATCCCTGTTCCAGCAGTGGAGCCCGTGCAGAGCAGAGCAGCTTGGTGCTGTTTCCAGAAAAGGGTTTTGCCACTCCAGCCCCCTCAGGCAGTAACCATGGTCCTGGTGCTCAGGGTACCCTGCCAGCAGATGCCTCTGAGTGCTGACACAGCAGCTTGGGTAGCCAGGAGAGCCAGCACCAGGCACATCTTGGGCTGGGAGGTTGCAAGGATGCACCACACCTTCCCACATCTGTGTGCTCATTACCCCTTTTCCTTGTTTAGCAAACATGATGAGGAATTTTTGTTTCTATTGAGAGATTTCTAACATAATGTCATGTAAAGCAGCATGGCAAGTCTCCCTGAGAAGAGAGGGGCAGAGCAGGGCTGAGGAAGTCCAGAGTGACATCTCCTGCAGCAGGAGATGTCACATTTAATTGGGGTGAAATACATTCCAAAGCTGAATGGTCTCACTGAAAGAGATTGTCTTGCTTTTGGCTGGGATAGAGTTCATTTTCTTGATAGTAGCTGGTACAGTGCTGGTTTTGGTTTTAGCATGAAATTAATATTGATAACACACTGATGGTTTGGTTTAGTTGTTGTGAATAGTGTTTATACAAATCAAGGACTTTTCATCTTCTTGTGCCCTGCCAGTGAGAAGACTGGAGGGGCACGAGGAGTTGTGAAGTGACACAGCTGGGACAGTTGACCCCAAGTGACACAAGGGATGTTCCATACCACATGGCATCATGCTCAGCATATGAAAATGGGGAAGCTGGCTGGGGGCCACTGCTGAGGAACTGGCTGGGCACCAGTTGGCAAGTGACGTGCAATTGCCTTAAGCATCACTTGTTTTGTATATTTGAATTCTTTTATATTATTTTTTCTTTTCTGTCCCATTAAATCATCTCTATCCCAATCCACAAGTTTTCTCACTTTAACTTTTCCCATTCTCTCCCCTTTCTGCTGGAGGGGCAGTGAGAGGGTGGCTGTGTGGGGCTTAGTAGCTGACCAGAGCTGATTGCTGTAATTATTATTAAGTTGCCGTGAACATAAGAACAACTGGAAAGTGGACATGAACATTCAAATAAAGATTTGAATATAATAACTTCAAATAAAGTTTGAGATATGCAGTACATTATGAAGGAAAAAGAAAAAAGTATTTTTTGCTACACAACTGAACAGTACCACAGCACAAAACTTTACTTTAATGAGTAGCCCGGAACAAAATAGCTGGGCAAACTGTGGCTCTGCCCCATGTTTTGAGTGGTAATCACTTCACCCAGGCTGTTAGAATCAGGCTGTTAGACCCAGCCCCGCAGATTGTCAGATCTCAAAATAGAGATTAGATCACTATTATTAGCAGATAACTTTATTTTTTAGAATTAGATTCCACGTGGATGAACAGAGAATAGCAGGAGGGAAGGCAGTTGTTTCTACAGATGTAATTTTTGGAATATATGTGCTGACACATCAGTATAAGTTTGAGGCAGTGCAGACAATTTAAAGAAACAGAAAGTTAAACTCCCTTTTGAGGTTGGAAGTGGATTTGTTCATTTCATTAAGCAGCATAGCTTGTTTGAGAAGTAAGTGAAGTCTGTCCAAAGTACAGGCTAATCAGGATTATCACATTCCAGGGGAGAGGATCCAGGCTGAGCCGAAAGCTATTTTCCTGGTGTTTGTGTCTGTATGCACTCTGACACATGTTAGGTAGTGGGCTGGACCTGTGAGACAATCCCATTGATGTCAATAATGAGAAGTACTTTATTGCTTTGCCACATGTCAGACCCAGCACAGGAATCACAGTTTTCTAAATCTAAATCTAAATCTAAATCTAAATCTAAATCTAAATCTAAATCTAAATCTAAATCTAAATCTAAATCTAAATCTAAATCTAAATCTAAATCTAAATCTAAATCTAAATCATTCCCCTGCAGGGCAGAGTACAGCTGGAGTCACTGCCCTGTGCTGCCAAGCACGCCGGGGCACACGGCATGTCAGGGTTAAGCAGAGACAAAAGCTTGAGGACAAGAGCTCTACAGCACGGGGAGACTCCGTATCTGTACTGAAGAGAGCCCAAAGACTACTGGACTAGGCACCCTACACCTGGTCCACACTCCTGTGATGCTCTGTAAGCCAGTCAGCACCTGGCCAAGCAAGGAAGATTTAAGCTTCATAGGTAGAAATCTGGTTTCTCAGAGGATGGCCAAAGCCACAGTGGCTTCCTTGCCCTTCCTCCGGCACCAAGTGGCTGTCACATTGTTAAGGCCAAACACAGGCTGGTGGGTTCAGAGGATGCCCGCACAGCCGGGTGAAGCTCTGTGCCGTGTGCCCCGCAGCACGGCGGCGCTGGCTGTCGGTGGCATGGGCTGCTCCACACTGCGGGCGCTCCGTGTGCGCCCGCACGGCTCTCACCCTTGGGGCACACCACCATCCCTGCTGCAGGGGCTGACAGTGCTTTAACCCACGGCAGCTGCCCTTCTGCAGCACAAAGAGGTTACTTTTTGAAGATGTTAAGCTACCAGTAAAGCGCGCTTGGACTATCCAGGCTTTACCCATGACTTCAACAGGGGCTATTGACTCCAGCACTCTGCTCTTCGCTCGGGGCAGCTCTGCTCACCAGTGCTGACAGCATTTTCTGTTGAGCATTTGAGCACTTATCTCCCCAAGCAACCGCAGTTCCAGAAGGCGGAGCTGTTGAAATGTGATAGCTTCGTAATAGGTGCTGAGACAATCGCGTTCCACCCCACCTTTCTTGATCGCTGCCACAAACTCGGTTAAAGAGTAAATTTACATTAAAATGTATGGTATTTGCCACCCACTAATGCTGATTTCTCTCATACACTTTGTTGTGTATGTTTGAAATATTTGCTACGTTTGGTGAGATCTGGACCTTGCTCCTCGCTAGCAGCTCCATACTCCGATGGACTGTGGCGGGAAGCACGGCAGTCTCAGGGTATCAGTGCTGATGGGAAGTGCACAGCTGGCAAACAGCAACAACACCAGTGTTTCTGTGTGTGTGTTAATGGCTGTCACCAGCATGGTCTCTTCATAGAATATGGAAAACTGGTCTATACTGGGAAAACTGGAACTAAGAGTGCTCCCTTGCTCCCTGGTGTATTCATTCCTTGGCCTTAGGGAAGTATTAAACACTGCAACTCATAGAATATTTTGAGGACTCTTAGAAGCCTAGTAGCCAGTACTACTTACTACTACTACTACTATACTACTACTACTAAACTAAGTTAAAGAGACAATGCTGTTAAGAAAATATAATTTTTTTTGGGTCTCCATATTTGTAATAAGTATGTATGAAGGTCACATCTCAGAAGTGGAGGAAGATCAGTCAAACATTCAAATTAAAATACATAGTCCCACTACCAGTGCTAATTCCAGGAAAGCTCCTGGTGGTTCTAGGTTACATGAGGATCTCTATAAACAAGGCATTCTCTTTGCTAAACAGAACCTGAAGTTTTAAAAGGGAAATAGAAGTGACTTTAATGCAAACAAAGAAGAGAAAAAAAAAGAAGAGGAGGGGGGGAAAAGAGACTGAGAGTATAGAGTTCTCTTAATCTAAACTTAATCTAGAGTTGAGAAATTACGATGAATTACAGGCTTATTCATTTCTTGAATTAATGCATATTATTTTCTGAGTGTCCATCTCAGTGCATTATGAGGCTTTTCTCTACTGCTAATTTTTATATGGTAGAAACTAGAAAGTAAGCTGTATTGGAAAGAATACAAATTGCATATTAGACAAAATCTTCACAATAGAGCAGTTTCATTTTAGTTCTCATCTGTATTTTCACCTTTTTCCTAACTTAAGACAATATTGATGTTTCTTTAATTCCAATCTTGTGCAAAATGCATGCAGTTAAACACGCTCAGACTTCTCAGAAGAGGACATTTCCTTCTACTCCAAGTATCTGAGTATTTTCAATGTTCATTTTAGGCAGTTTTGAGTTCTAACTGATGATCTTGAAGTTTTTGTTCACTGATGACCACAATGCTCCTTCTGATCTGTCCAGCATGTAAATCTGTTTATGAAAATGTTGCTGTCAGCTGGTAGGTAATTCCTAAGATTCAGTGGAAATGAAGAGCTGAGGTGCTGACAGGCGTCTTCCTCCCAATGGGTGGGGAAGGGATGCCCATTCCCTGGGCCCTGCCCAGCAGCTGTCACTGCCAGCCACAGCACACACCAGCAGCAGGGATGTGCACTCTCCCTGGAGAAAGATGGACACAGCGAATGTGACAGTAGATAGTCAACAGGTTACTTCATGCACTCTGAGAAAGAAAGCCTTTGAGTTTGATACTTTGGAGTAAGGTGTAACACCTGACACAGAACAAAACTAGTATTAAATGTACCCTCTGTGAACACCTGCATCAGATTTAATAACTGGAAAGTTAACATAAAGCACAAGGAAGAGGGAATTCTGCCGAAGTTAATTCACTCAAATGTGACATAAAGAAACAAACACTTCAATATCTTTGATCTGTAGAAGACATTGGCCATTCAAGTTAGCCAGCCCAAGCACTGAGGAACACCAGACCTTGCTAGGATCCAGCCTTACATGCCATCTCTTAGGAAAAATGGTGGGATTGCATTGCTTTTGCTGCCAGCACTTCATCAGGAGTTGTCTGCAGTTTTCTGTCTATGGTTGCTACAATTGAGGGTGATTCTCATAAAAAAAGTTTCTTTTGGCATTCAAAAGTACTCAAACACCCAGAAAAAGGCTTCCAGGCAAACGCCATTCAGAAGAGGCCCATCCAGGTGTTTGTCTTCACATGTTCAGGTCCTGGCAGTTTGTAAGCAGGTATGACCCATGTAGGACAGTCATGCAAAGAGGAGAGTTGTCACAGGGTTTGTTTTGTATTAAATCTTGAAGACACGGCCTCTGTAATTCCTTCTTTGTCTTATGAGTTATGGTCCCATGTCAATATTTTCCCCCTCTCCTTTCAAAAAAATTAAAGTAAAATAAAATAAAAATTAAAGTTTATTTATATCCATTTGAGAGAATAAAAAATTTGGAAATATTCTTTTTCTCTTTAAACTCATCTTTATCTCCTGCCTTAGAGGTTCTTGGGTCTGTGTTATCCAGATGCTTTCCAGAGCAGCCTAGTGCACTATAATCTTAAAACAAGGATTCAAAAATAGATGAAAGGCTTATGTGCTTTAATCAGACCATCTCCTGAAATTGCAGTCCCTATTCTCTCTCTCACAAAAGCATCTCAGACCACAATGTGACCTGCTCCCAGCTCCCATTGTGCAGCACATGGCTGATCTAAGGGACTGCTGAAGAAAACTTCAGCCCTCCTTGGTGCCCTGATGCTGTGCATTCTGATGGAGGAGAACTTGGGTGAAAAGAGGGAAAATTACTCACACAGATCAGTAGTGCTAAGTGAGCTGGAGTTTGCAGGCAGTGTTTTAGGTTTTGGAGTGTCAATCAGCAGCTAGATGGAAACCAGATACCAGCAAATAAATATCAAGGAGAGTAAAATTTTACTGAAAAGGTCTGAGGTGAAAATATCGTCAAGTTCAGTAGGAAAAGGTAATAAAGTGATGCCTTTCAAAAGTTGGATTCTACCATGCTATTCATAAAAAGATATAATCTTTGGTTTTCATATATTTTTTCCTCACATGCTTGAACATATTTTTTATCTCACTGTACTGAATGAGGTAAGAAGATGGATATAATATCAGCTATACTTAGAATACTTCAAAAAGGCTGCTTACCTGAAGGGAAAAACAGCTCTCCTTTTTTCAGAGCAATTGGAGAGTCCAGGTGAACCTGTGATAGGTATATGAGAATGATCTTGTATTTTTTTAGAACTCAGGTCTTAATTTGAGTTTTTGTATAATTTAGTCCAAATTATTATTTGTAATAATAATAATGTTCTACATATTCATTATAGTTGTTCTAATTAAAAATTACACAGAATCATCCCAGGTTATTTTCATCCTGACTGCTCTAAACCATACTGAAGTCCACAGGGTATTGGTGTGCTCATTTTTACCACAATGTCCAAAGATTTCATACAGTTTCTCACATAGTCCTATTAAGAAACTGAAATCAGGTATTGGTATAAATTTATGCTCATGGGTTTTTTTGGGGTTTTTTTTGGTTTTTTTTTTTTTTTTTTTTTTCTGATAAAAAGTGGCATTTATTGATTGCCAGAAAGAATTTTTCTATCAAAACATTACAAGTAGCTTCTATGGAGACCTTACTCATTTTGTTATGTAGAGAGAGCTCCTACCATGCAGCGACACTGAATGTTCTGAGTGCCAACAGAGAGCATCTTGTCTGTCACATCTGAGTGTCATGTAGTCATGAAAAATATATGGATGATACTAGTAATATGTTTATGTGTAGTTTATTTTAGGAGTGAGGATGACAAACACAGGTTCCTAAAGTGGTTGTGTGCTTTAAGAAATCAAAGGGAGGAAAATAGTTTATTATCCTTTACAACATTGATTCTGTTTTGTAAGCAAAATGTGTGTATTTTTCTTTGCAGTTCTATATATCCCAGGAAAATCTTTTAACCTTGCAGCTCTTCAGAGCACTGCCCATTTAGGCTGTCAGAAAGCAAACTAATTAAACTGAAAAGCTGCTCACTTCTCTTTCTCTATAAGGTTAGGAAAAAAGTGATACAATTACTGGTGAAAGTAGGACACTGAGTATAATTTAAAACTATGTGCAGCCTAGAAGCATTATGAATATGAAATCTTTGTTGCACAAATTACAGTTTCCATGCAGGCCTGGGCACCAGCCTGCCTAGGAAGATGATGACTAATTATAAAGAACTTTAAGAAGGATAAAATGCCTAAAAATAAGGGCTAGAGGGGATGATCTGTGGAGAAACCACCTACGAGCTAAACATTTTAAGATGCCTCACATGGTATCCAAAACTGCTATAAGTGTTTACATGTGCTTGAAAGATACAAACAAGGAGGCATTTGGAGATTGTTAAGAGCACTTCTCAGGGTATAATTGCATATAAAGGTAAGAAAATGAGCAAATGGATATTTGAGTTGACTATCCAGCCAAAATTTTAACAAGGACGTGTAATCGACTGTGAAATAGCTTCCCTAGAAAAAGTGTTAGAAGTCACATCTCTCAAATGATTTAAAAGCAGACTGGACACATCACGTGATAAGGTAATGGATGGAGAATAGAGAAGTGGCTCACAGTATATTTCTAACTTTTGGTTTAGGCAGTGCCTCTGGCTGTGACCAATCTGGCTGTTCTCCTTGCTGCTGATGCTCCTGTGCAACACCCTGCCCCTCCAGCTGGGAAAGGAAGACAAAGCTAGATATTTAGTGGTCAAAAAGGTTGACTCTGTTGCTTAAATACTAGGTAATTGAGTGAATACAGCAAATTGCAAGGGGAATCTGTGTGCCTTGGCCAAGGCTGAGTGGTGACAGCACCTTGTACTTCCCCAAGGAGCAATGCCCAAGGGATGCTGAGGACATGGGTCACCACACACTGTGGCTGAGAGACACTTCCCAGCTGTGAGCTGCCCTGTTGTGGCTTCTGGTTTCTTCTTAGGAACTCCCCCATCTCTAAACATGGCATTACATATGCACAAAACTAGCAACAAATGTGAGGAAATCAGTATTAAAACGTCAGCTTTCAGTGAATTCTCTGTATTAATGCATTTTATGCTCCATTCCTGCAAAAGTCTGCTGCACAGGAGGTCTCACAGTGAAAATATGTGACAAATTATTGCATGGAATGCATGTTACAGAAATGCAAGTTTGTCCTTGTGAAAGGCCTGAGGAATTTGTTACATCTGTTCTTAGATAGTTTTTTTCATCCAAAAAGTCTTTTGCACTGTGATATAGAGGACAGAATGAGAAAGATTGGAGATTGAATGTTTTTCTCTATCAGTTCAACATGGCATCTGCTGAAACAGTGGTATTAGCAGCAGTAGCAATAGTATGCATGCATCCTTGAAATGAACGGTAATGATGGATCTATGGTTAAGGTACAGAGTAAGGAGACCAGGAGGCAGATTTATGGTGTCCACACAGGTTATCCAGCGAGGTAAATTTTCTATTTCCCCCCAGTTTTGTGTTTTTCATCTATAAAGCAGAGATAGTAAGAGGAATTTGTTGCATTAGAGTGATGCAAGTCACAATTCTTAAGAATTCACAATTTTTTAAAAGCCTCTGGCAATAAGGACCTCAGCATCAAAGGCTGAAGAGCAGAGGTAGCACTGTTCATTAGTACTGGTGTGACGCTGGGCCTGTGAATCATGCTGGGAAGGAAATCTTCATCCCTGAAAGTAGCAGGATTCTCCTGGCAAGAGATGTTTAGGTGACAGAAATTTGTTCTGACTGAATTAGCTGACAAGCAACTAAAAAACAAATGAACAGAAAATGCGCTAAGTACTTAGTCTTAGAATCTTAAAATAATCTTTTTTATACAAAGTAGTTATTTCCTTTCACACTAACTCTTTTGATCTAAGCATGATAAAAACATGATGTGCCAAATTTGAAACAACAACCAAATAAATCAATGGCAGCCGTTGTGAAAAGCAGGAAGTATGACTGAGTTTTGTTACAAACCTGCAACCACAGAGCCTGATGAATTTTGTCTAAAAACAGGAACACAAACCCAGCTTTCAATTCACTGATAAAAATGAACTTCCTTTCCAGCCGGCCAGCTGGAAAATATGAAGGAATGCTGAGACCTTCTCTACAGATGATCAATACTTGATTCCACTTGATAAATATGCCCAGACATTGGAAATAATTGCCCAAGCACTACAGTGCTGTTACGTGTTTGAAAAATCAGCTATAGGAAATGTAAACCAGTGGAAGAACAAACTAGAGACAACATTACCATCAAAAGCAGTATGATCATGTAGATAAAGTAAAGGATGTGGGGGCTGGGTTGTATTTATATGTGCAAAAAGTCTGGAAACATGACTATTTAAATATTATATACTTACTTTGTACATGTTTGCTTTCCTGATATCATAGCAACTTAGTAATCTAATTATCCAAAGTTAAATTTTTAAGTGCACTCTGAATGCACTTAGCACTCAAAAGCCAGCATAAAAAAATTATTTCTCCCATTTCACCCTAACTATCACTGGGAATCTGCGTCAGCCAATGCTAAGAATGATCACATGTATTTTCTGCCTTCCCCTTCCCAGTGGAAGCTCAAATAATCAATTCAGCAACTGAACTCTCTTGGGTGTGATTTGGGGCAGATTGTGTTGTACAGTCTCACACAATTCTGTTCCAGGGAGACCCTTTTGGAACAGTTGTTAATGGTTCCTCAAACCCTTCCTGATTGATGATGCTATTAGTAAAAATTAGCAAAGGGGCTGGAGGAGGAACATGGGTCTTGTGGAACTCCAGCCCGGATTTTTTGCTGAGTTCCCAGAGGCTGGTGTGCTGAAGGGACAGGCAAAGCACTGGGCTGACCTGGTTCTGAACTCCATGAGTTCAGTGTCATGGACTGAGGCCTGGGGACATGGGTTCCTTTCCAGGGCAGGCACATGGACATGGGGAAGACCGTGATGGACCTACCCATCAACTGCACTGGACCAATTGGTTGAGTTTTGTATTTACTGCCTGCCTCAGTCCCTCGGTACTCAATCAACAGAGCTCACACACAGATCTCACAGATGATATACAGTGGCACATTTTGAGATGGGGAGTTGACTTACAGAGACACCTTAGAGTTGAATTTGTCATACACCTTCAATCACTTTATCTGCCTCTTAAATCTGATCACCTAACTTTACTCCAACAGTCCCCAAATAGGAACAACTCCATATAGATAATATGGACATATCTTTTTTTCTATTTCAGACACAGAGTTTCTCCTAAAATGATACCTGTGTGAACTATTAGAAAGGTAAGAATCAGTGCTACAACAGTGACAAATTTTCTTTTCCTAGAAATGTCAGAGCTTTAATGTCCCATACATACAATATTGGATATGGCTAGAAATAGAAACCTTTATGTCATCTGAAAGGAAAAATTCTCAGTCTCCCAATTCTAGAAGACTTCAAAATATCTGACCCTTAAAGTATGAATAATTTTCTAGCATATAAACCCCATTTTTTAAATGTTACAGCTAATTCTTAGCTCAAAATATCTGGACTAGTAATCATAAAAGCTCTTGGCTCTTGAGATTGGAAGATACAAAAAATATACCTTCTAGACTACCAAGATTTTTCCTAAACTTTGTAAATAAGTTGGTTTAATTTTGTTTTCTGGTTAGTTAGTAATTTCTCTGTAACAAGCTCATGGACTGGGTTAATTCTCAAAACAGTCTGGAACATCCTGATTTTTAGCTTCAGCACATAAATAAGAGGATGTACTGATGTTCCTTCCCAGAAGGCACAAAATCGGTCAACTAGACTTCTTGAATTCTTATTCTGCATGAAGCAGAACAAACAGTAGCCCATGACACTCTAAACTCCAATTTAAATTTTTGCCTTTTTAATATGGTTTGTGGTAGATTTATTAGGAAGGAGGAATAAAGGTAATAGAATTTTGCCTCTCCATCATCACCAGCATGTGTGTCTTTTACCCAGATAGATCATGGTGCTTTTGTATTCACACAAACTCACACAAAACTGGGCAAATGTGATCTATAGATTTGCATATCTCAATGCTTCCCAGAATTCATTTGTAAGCATTTGCAGTAGGTAGCAGCTGGGACAAGTGGAAAATGTTTCACAATTAGCTGGTGAGGCATTGCGTGTGCATTTTACCAATGATGTGACATTTCAACTTGGCAAGGTTTCACTGCCAACGTTCTTATCAACATGTGGCCATTTCTTGTTCTTATCATCTTGCTCCACATCAGGAACATTGTTCCAGCACCTTTGAAATATGATATGTTTCCTTCCCCCACAGAACACCTTTATTGCTTTGCCTTCCTTGTGCCTGGCAGCAAAAATTAGGTCAGCGTATCCTACATAGAAGGCAAACTAATGTGACATTAAACAAAAATTCATACATGGATCAAGAAAAATGGGAGAAAATGTCTGTGCATGCTGACAAATTGTTATGCTGTGGTTTATCTGGAACAGAAACATCAAGCCAGTTTACCTCGTGGTATCATACCCCAGCAGTCATCAGATCATCCTGTCTGCCTCCGCTACTTAATCAAGCATGAGTCTGAGCGAACACTCGAGTGGTGAAGGCACAGACACGACTGTGTGGGGATCACAGGAGCACAACAGCCCTACAGCGCGGGGGCAGGGATGTACTCGGATACCTTTTTGGGATGCAAACCCCTGACTGCCTCTGCTGCAGATCCATCTCCTTGCCTTGGTGACAAGCATCTCTCCCACATCATTCCTCACTTCTGGAGGTAGTCTTCTGTGACAGAGGGAGGCTGTTCGCACTCGCACTTCTGCTGCACATTGCTACACTCTACATGTCTTGCCAGATATTTGTGATATACCAAATGACAGGTGTGTGTCTTAATAAATTCTACCGGGGGCAGAAATTAGTAGATGAGGGAGCACACAGCAGTGGGAGCATCTGGTAGGAAGAAAAAAGATTGTCTTGTACTCTGTCAAGTATAATTAGAGTTGCCAGTTGTCATTGCTGCTAGCACTTACTTAAATAAGTTTCTCTGATGAGAAACCATCTGACAAAACTCAAAAGAATGTAAATTTATGAACAACATAGTACCAAAATGGTCTTATTATTAAACAGTCATGTTGGAGCTCCATATTTTCTGAGCAGCTTCTTTTGGATATGTCATGGGTGAAGGGGGTAAGGCTTAATGCCAGTTACCCATTTGAAGATGTTATATAGGATTTCTGATTTAGCAGAGTGATATAAAATATACTGAAAACATAATACAAACGTAAATTAGATTGACCAGAATATAGTAACAGTTCAATCACAGTACAAATGTGATGTCCCATTACCATTCTCTTTAATATGCTAACTATCACAATGGGGGAAGTTCCCAGTTGCCAAGAAGGAATGTGCGAATTGAAGCCAAGGCCATTGCTCTCTTTGAAATGCTTTTGCTTGTTGTCTAGTTTAAACTCTACATGAGACTTTTTCCATGGCTGAGCTCTGTTGGTCACTCTGAAGCCACCAGCCTTACTGAAGAAGAGGTAAAGATTTCAGCAAGTTGTAATACTGGTACATTAAAAACGCTTTCAAAATAATTTGCCTTCAACAGTAAGCTATGGGGGAGGCTGGTGATAAGTGTTCTATAGTCTAATTAAGAAGGATAAGCATTTGTTATTTTTAATTGTGTCTGACAACATATTTAATTTCCCCCTCCTGGAGTGCAGCGCAGAGGGGCACTCACAATCCACACCCCAGCACACTTCTAGGATCTCATGATGGGAGACGAGCAGTGCACACCATCCAGCTGCTGCAAACAGCATCTCAGCTCTTGTTTTAGATTCTAGTCCTTCCTTTGATACTTTTAATTAATCATAAATATTTGTTACTTTGTTATTATAATAATGTGTCATTATATAATTGCTTGGTTCCTGCCACCTGAAAGTATTTAGAAATTTTTTTAAATTATGCATTTTTGTGTTTTCTTGGATAATTTAAATTATGGTTCTTACACAAAACAACTCACAGCTGAACATCTGTATGACCAGTGCAGTCTATGTCCAGTTAGGAGTTTGACTTTATTTTGGGAACTATCCTACACAGTCAGTGGGAGATGGAAAGCATAAAAAGAAACCTCTAAGCACGGGTTTTAAGGAAGGGGAACAAATGAAAGAGATTGAATGTGATGGTTGTGGAGAAAATATGTATTATCTAGACATGAACTGTAGTCAAGTAATAAAATCCCATAAAAATCACAGAAAACAGCAGCCCTCCACCTCTCTCAATACACTTCAGGGAGTAATACTGACTGCTGGTTTGTGAGGTCAAAACATCCACATGAAATGTTTTTTTAAGAACAGAAACAAAGTCATGAAAATTGATGAGCTAAAATAACATAATATACCCAAAAACAAGGAGTAAAGTTCTGACCCTTTTGTCTTCAAACAGTGCAGTTCCCTCAAGACATGGTAGAATGTGTAGGAAATAGAATTATTTCTCCAATTTATACAAACTCACAGAATCAATGAAAGCCCATTATAATTGTAATATTTTTGAGATAATATAATTCTGCTGTGTTCCTCCAAGGGGCAGATTTTTTCCCAGGCTAGGTATATGCTAGGTGAATGCTGGCATCTTCCTACGGTATGGCTGGGGCTGGCAGCACTATTGTTCAGGCTCTCTCTCTCTGAACTGTGGGCAAGCTTTCATAGCCATTTTGTCAAGCCATATTGGTGGTGAAGAAATATCACAAGCAATCTACTCTCTACATGAATTACTTTTTAAGTAATATAAGCAAATTAATAAAATAATAAACGTCTCTTCTGGAATAAAAGACAGAGAGAAAAATGGCCTAAGTGTATTGAGAGCATTATTAATTATCCATAGACCCAGTGACTGAGTTTCATCTGCCCTAGTTAGGGTTCTCAAAGAGTCAACTTCCCCCTCTGGGTATGAACTTACACTGAGTAATGATGCAATTGTCCCAGGCAGCAGATCTAATTCCCCTGGATTGCCAATAACACCCCAGATGTCCAGACACTATTTCGAGCCACTCAGCCCATTTGGGCTCATTTGCTAGCTCACACCCTCATACCCAAGAGATGACTGCGAGACGCGCCATCCATCACCCAGCGCTCTCATCCCCTGCGTTCCCAGAGGGATGCACAGTCCTGCTCCCTCCTTCCACAAGGGCCCAGGGGCAGTGAAGGTGCCCAGCTCGGCTGGGACAGAGGCTGGACACACACCTGAGTGCAGTGTCACAGTTACTCATCTCTTGGAAAGCCTGGTTGAGGGATGGGGCTGCCTGACAAGCTGCCTTCCCCAGTCACAAGTGCTACTCTGGTACAAGTCTCTGGAGAGGTGAGCAGTCCCCAGTGCACAACCCAGTCTGGGTTACTGGGATTCTGTCCATTATCTGTGTTATTATTTCCATGTTTTCAAGCTTCCCATATTTTTTGATGAGGACATGTGCCCACTGTGAACTTTAACTCTCCTGGAATAAGTTACTGACAAGAGAAGGAGAAAAATATGGAGGATATTTGGTGATGATGAAGGAAATAATGAGTTTACCATACTCAGCTTCCCACTCCTCACACATGCTCACCGCAGAAGAGCCCAGAGAGGGAGAAATCCCCCTTGGAAGCATCTTCAGTGCATCAGAGTCACACAGGAGCTTCATACCACATGCATGACTCACAAGCCTTCCACTACTATGCTATATCATGAAATGTTCTGTCAATACAATCCACACTGGTCCTTTTTCCCCATTTGCCAGAAGTTCCCATGCATTCACCTTCCAAGACACACAAACAAGCCATCCACACAGGACAGAAGTTGTGGGAGATGGCTGACTTATCTTGCCTGCATGTGTCCCCAGGATGCAGTGAGAGCCATGTCAGAGAGTCTGGGGGAGGTGATGAGACAAGGACAGAGAGGATTTATGTGGAAGGGACTGATGGAGGAGAAGCACTGATTTAGTCACTCAGACTAAGTGACAGTGGGCTGTGATTGACTGCCACGGGACAGGAATCTGGGGGTGTGTATGCACTACCACCAGTCACTGCAGCTCGCCATTGCTGTCATAGTGTCCAAAGGTTAAAACAGCACCATGGGCTGGCTCACCACTCCTTTTCACCCCTCAGCCTCAGGTTAATGGGATGGGAAGGAACTCGAGGTCTAATTTGGGCCTCATATTAGAGGGTATCCTAACAAATTAGTTTCTTGATGTACTTGCAGGGCACATTCACAAATTTCCTCAGAGACCACGTACTAACCAGTACTAGTCATCAGCCTGGGCACGCATAGAAAAGAGCCAGCGGCCAGAGTAGTTCCAGTAGGTTTCACAGACATCTCAGGAGAGGTGGTGACAGCAATTCTGCTGACAGCCTGTCTAAAGGCACTGCAAAATGCACATGCCCTGCTTGACCTAAGATTTTTGATACAGACCTTGTCCATGAGACCTGAAAACAGGATTGTAGATGGAAGTCAAAGGATTTAACAATCAAAAAACCTCCTGAAATGCCCAAGTCTGCTCTTTAGGTGCTCTGAGCAGGAACTAGTGGTAAACGCACCAGGTCGAGTGTGGCAGCTTGCATTCAGGACCTCTCTTCTGTCTCATGCTGGGTGTCTCTCCAGGTATAACTTCTCCTGCTCCCCAGCCCAGGTCACCACCCTTTCCTGACCAGCACACCAGACCAGAAACCATCATCCTGCCCCACAGCCATAGTGCTTTCCCCAGTGCAATAAATCCCTGGCAGCACAGTCAACCAGCTTATTTACACCAATCTTATTTATTTGCCAAAAATAAATGCCGCCATTTTTAGCTCCAATTCTTTCTAACCAAGGTGATGTAAACAAACTGAGATAATGATGACTGAGAGTTTAGCTCAGTACAAGACTCAAACAAAGCAGCTGCTCTGGAAAGAGCTGTGAACCGCAGTGCTGTTGCTTTCATCTAGGTCTGAGTGGGCTCTGTGACAATGGGAGACTCATGATGGAGTGTGATACCATTAAAGGATGGGAGGCCATGGCAACAAATGGATTTTTAGCAGAACACAAGCCATGAATGTTGACTCTAGCTGGTGACCATATGTTTTGTCTTAAACCTGTAAGAACTGAAGAATGACCCAGATAACTACAAGTATCATATTTTTTGTTTTGTTATTGTTTAGCATTCTGGTTTCAGGAGTTGATGCTTTTTTTTTTCCCCAAATGTTGGCAATAGCATGGTCTTATGCATTTAGTACCATTTTGTGGATGTTATGTTGTGTGTACGTTGTTTTCTTCCAGCACAAAGAATATATTAATTACTCAATAGGGCAAGAATTGAGTGTGAAAATGACTCTGGTAATTCTGAATTATAGATTGATCTGTATTTATACGTGTTTTGCTCTTATGAGTTGCACATTGAAGACTTTCCCTCAGTGAATTTTTCATCAATATGATCCAGATTCATGCCAGTAATCAACTATTAGCACAGGGGTACACTCTGCCATTGACAAGGCATCTAGCCTTCCGCTCTGTGATCTGGTTCTCCTGGCTCCAACATCAGGGACTAGCCTCATTCAAATATATATATATATATATGTGTGATACCTAGGCAGTGGCCATGGCCATACACAACTTGGTCACCAAAGTGACTTACCTCCTTGCTCTGGGCAGGGCAGCACTACAGCTCGTGCTCCATGACAGCTGCTGGGAGGGGAGCTGGTGCCATTGCTCTCTGCTCAGAAGATGCAGGGACCCTCCAAGACATGCCAGAGTCCTGCCACCATTGTGGTAAGTGGAGCTTACCCAAGTGCATGCGAAGCTGGCTGGAACAAAATTATCAGAGGGGGAAGATGGGAGATGTTGTCTCTGAGAGACACAAGCTGCTGGCAGTTGGTGGTGTCTTGCTCATGTACAAGACAGAAGCTCTCTGTCTCCTTCTGAGTTTGTCATTTCCCCATGTGGTGCTTTCCTGTCTGTGAATGCCCTCAGCACTTGTCAAGACAAGCCTGAAGTACCGTGATGACTTCTGTCTTGATAATTCAAGAAAGACACAGAAAAAGAGTCCCAAGGAAGGCTATGAAGATGAACAAAGAACTGGAGAACCTGCTCTTTGAGGAATGTCTGAAGGAGTTATAGTTTTAATCCCCAGGGAAGAGAAGGCCCAGTGTGGACCTCATTAAGTATTCCGTACTTAGAGTGTGGCTACAAAGAGGATGGATGTCCCCTTCTCTTCACAAGGCATCTCGTGGAGTAGACAAGATGTAACAGGTACAAGTTGCACCAGGAAAGGTTTTATCTCATAAAACAGAAGAAAGAAGTGTTTCACAGTGAGAACATTCACTGTCCTGGTTTAGGGCAAATTTGGGAGAAAGCTTCCAAAAGGGGACCCCTCCAGAGAGCAAATCCACATGGCCCCTTCCCCCAACCGGTTTGGGAATGATTCCTCAGAGAGAAGTGGAAAGAACCTGTTTATTTAACAGGCACAGCATCCCCCAGCACACAAAATGAACAATACCAGATGACAACACTCTTGCACTGCTCTGAAAAAGATGACAAATTCAGCTAGTCTCTCCTGGGGGTGGTCGCTCTCTTGTCACTCCCTCCGGCGCTGGGGATGGCTGCTGCCACCACAAGGGGCAAATTCTCGGTGTTTCTCAGGTCCCAATCCGGATCAGGTTCGAGTAGTTCCAAGAAAAGGAAAAATAAAGAAAAACAAGCGGGAGCAAAGCAGGAGCAAAAGCAGAAGCCAGAGCTAGAGCCAAGAAAAAGAGCCAAGCAAAAAACCAACAGCCACACCATGTACTGCCCCGTCTGTGTGCCCTGCCAGTCGTGGGGGGGAGCAGGCTGATAACAGAACCAAAACAAAACATTTGCCCTTCAGAGTCAGTCTTGAAGGCACAGAACATAATATCCAGCATAACAGAACACACGAATGGGGATACAAGGATTACCCTAGGACAGTCATTCACTGGAATAACCCCCCCAAAGATGGGGTGAAGTCCCTGTTGTCAGAGGTTTTCAAGATGCAGTTGGTTAGGTAATGTCAACCAAGCTTCTTCTCCCACAAAAGGTTGGACGAGATGGTCCTTTGAGGTCCCCGCAAACCTGGGCAGTTCTATGACTTTGTGGTTATTGCCTTATATGAAAGCAGTTTTTCCAGCCAGAGTTCTGCTATCTTAATGATGGCATCATAAGCAGGTACATCCATCTCCTGTTTCAACTCTGTGTAACCATCTCCCAGTTATGTGTGTACTTCCTCACAAATGGCATATGGTAAGGGAGCATTGGCTACGTGATCAGCAGCTCTCTTCCTCTGAGATTGTGGGTCTGGTAAGGGCCATGGAGAATCTAGCTTAGGAGTCCTTAAGAGCAGGCATTTTTCAAACCCATGAAACCACAGACTTTTATACTTCAGGCACTTGATACAGCTGAAAGTAATTGCTCCAGTGCTGAAAACCAAAATTGTTCTCTAGGGATGATAGTGTTCTTTAGTAAAAATCACAGGAAAATAAATAACTTACTTTTCTTAAAGAAAGCCAAAAATGTCATTTAGAGCAGAGCAATCATTCTTAAAAGGCAGCACTTGTCTGACACAACTACAGAAACAGCACTCTTCTCAGGAAGGAGCTTCTGTGGTTATTATTGTAATTTGTGCAGGTCCAGCTGCCTTGCCAGCAGCATGTGGAGCAGCTTTAATCACAGTTTTAAACTAATGTGGCAGATATTTATGATAAAAACAGTGGTGTCAGCTGTGTCAGATGCTGTAAAAAAAACTCTCAAAACAATCAGCTGTCTGATTGATTAAAAAACCCCACATTTTTCTCTGAAAGTGCTGAGGTAATTTAAGAAAAAAAAATATAAAGCACAAAATTAGTTTAATCAAACTATTTCAATGATAAATTGCAGCTGGAAAAGCCTCCTGGGGTTACAAAGAACGTGTTTATATTGTCAGGTGAATCAAAAGGAAGATTAGACAGAGATACTTTACTGACAGGAGAGGAGAAGGGGAAATTGTTTCTCTCAGTTCTCTGCTGTCAGAGCATCCCCAAAGTGCCATATCACACCCAACACGGCCAAGGGATGTCCCCTGACTGCTCTCTGCCCTCGTCAGACTTGCAGCAATGAGAACACTTAATTCCATAGAAAGTCAGAAACAGTAAGAAGTCACCTAATGATTTGCACTTCTGAACCTGCTCCTAAGACAGCAGCTTGGGGTGCAATTGTGGGTCATGGTCTGGCACTGCCTGTCCTGCTGTGGGGCCACACAACAGGGCCAGCCTGTGGCTGTGCTTTGCTGGGGCATTATCTCCCCTCCTCTCACTGCCTTGGGGATGGTGGGCTGGGACCACGCCTCTGTGCTGATTCTGTGCTGAGGCAGGAACAGCCAGTTTCTGGGGGGCATAGTTCCAGAGAATGCACCTCTGTGGGGAAATAAATTCCTCTGTGCTTGCTGTGCAAAATGATACGGCTAATGTTCTTCAGGTGAAGGTGGGGATAAACCAGTTTGGCTTATATGGTATATGCAGTCCATATCCATAATCCGTGCTAAAGAGTAAGCACATTAGAAGGGACAGGTATGAAAATCATCAGACAGCCCTGTGTATTAATCTTAAATTTGAGAAAAAACCCCGTAAACTCATCTCCTTAGTTGTTTCTGTATTTTTAATGGGAAAATTAATATGGGGAAACAGAAAAATGAAACAAGCTGATCACTCAGTGCCATGCATTAAATGTTATCATTCAAGAGTGTTTTACACAGAAGACAGCAAATATTGTAGATATGTCAGGGATGATTCAACGTTACTGAAATAACTTGAGAACATAAGCTCTCCTTACCACTGTCAGAATAGCTAGACATGTTTGATTTAGTTCATTCTGCTGTGCCATGTTGCTCTGCTTTTTCTGCTAACTCTACAATTCAACCTCACAATTGGGAATTCAGATAACACAGCCCTTCACTTCTGATCTTAGTTGAATACCAATGCCATAATTTTATGCTTCCTTGCTTTCTCTACTCCCTGACCTTTCATGTTTCTTGAGGGACATCTCATTTCCTCTAGCTTTCAAACACCTTAACACTTATTTCTTTATATTGGTGATACAATTAAGTACACATCCTTAATTGAGTTACAAGCAAATACATAGAATAATAACAGGGTGTTTATCTTTGTCAACCCTAGACAGGTAATTAAAAAGTCTCCTTCACACTCTTCTAGGCAAACAGAACCCTTTAAACTGATATGCCGCCTTTACATAATGTCAATAGACTGTCTTCTCCTCTCTTCTGTTTAGATGGCCTTGTGTATTCAACAGAAAATGCAAATTTACCTAACTCAAAACTCAGCTGGAAATAAACCTAATGCTCCTATTAGTCTAATTCCTCTGGTTTAGAGTACATTGAATTAGAACAAAAAGTTACTTCATTTCTAGAGCTGACAGAGCACAATTTCAGAGGTCATACCTTGGGTGCAAAGTCTGTTCAGATTTTCAGTGCAATACTTCCTGATATGTGCTTGGATTTAACATATATATCAGCTAGGCAGAGCAGCAGATTTTCACCCCTGGTAAACTGATGTGGCTCTATTAAAGGTCAAAGGAGATGTTTTCCATCAGCTGAGGACATAGCTGATCTGCCATTCATGTCTTGACCCTTTGCCCTTCAGAAGAGGAAGAAACCCTCTGGCATTCAGCAAGGTACTGACGACCAAAGACTCTGTTGAGGAACAGCTGAATATCAAAATATTTATGTAAGGCTATTGAAGAGGAATGGTCACATGCCAAAGGCTCCAAAGCACAGTCAGTTTGGATTTTTATTCAACATGCCACTGGCTAAGATTTCGGCTCAGCCAGTAACCTGACCTGGGATACATCAACTTGCAGAGGTCTGACTTCAGCTTGTAGTTTGCTCTGCTCTGTACTATTCTTCCACTGCTTCCTCACAGGGATTGGTACTTCTCCTGCTACCTTTTCAGTAGATTTGTGTTCTGTCTTATCATTTTCCACTACAGGCCCCAGGGATCATAATACTCCTGAATTAAAAGATGCCCACAGAAACAGAGACTACACAGCCCTTTCGGCCACAGGAACAGGCATTTTCCAGCTTATGGCTTCTGATGAAAGCCAGTTATAAGCTTTAGGATGGATGCACTTCTACCAAGTGTTATGTGGATCCCATTGTAAACAAGCCAGCTCATAGTAAGAAATGCAAGGAACATTTGCCTTGAAATCACTCCACCCTATTTTCTGCAAAATTGCTCTTACACATATATCATTGCTCAGCTTTAGAGAAGAAACTATGTAGAACATAAATATGGACATTCATATTGTTCATACTTGTACATGCTAAAGAAATCATTATTTTTTAAAGGCTTTCAATAAAGATGGCTGTTGGAAAGTTAAGAGAGGGAACAAACACCTTCGCAGTGCCTCACAGTAGTTCTGTTTCCTTGGAGATATGTTTTAATGTAGAAATAAATAAGAAAACTCACAGTTCACAGCAATGTGCTTCTTTTACCTGGTCTTTTAGACAGAAAAGAAGTACAAACGTGACAGTGCCTTATCCCAATGATGATGTTATGTAGCCTCATAACAGTGATACTTGGTTTTTAAATTCTCCCTTGGGGAACATGCACTTATTTGCAATTGAACTATACATAAAAAATGATAATTTCCTATTGTTATTGTTATTCATTTATTATACATCAATATTTCCCCTTGATAAAAGCAGTTTTGGAGAATTTTCAAATGCTCAGAGAGAAAAACACTCACAAAGCCACAAACCCAAAGCTGATCTGTATGGCTTGGATATATCACAAGGCAAAAAACTCTTAGGTGCCAAAAGATATACCCAGATGTCAAACATCTTTTCTCAGAGATGTACAAGTAAGTGAGTCCCTTGTTTCAGATATAAGTCTGTGTTGCTGTGGGCGAGTAACAAGCGACACGAACCTCGTTTATGAAAACTTCATCTGACTCCAATCTTTATTCAAAACTTGACCCCCCTTATTATATTTTCTCGAGCAGGCCATCTCATTGGGCAGAAGAGTGCCAGAACTCTTCATCCCATTGGCCCAAACCAAAAGACAGAGAGAACATCCGTCCTACAGACAGGAATCCAAAACATCACTCCTGTTACAATAACACTGGCAATGTTTATGTCAAGGCTGTGAGAACCAGGTCTTCCTGAACCAAAACATCATGAAGAAACCGAGTCTAGAAACTCAGAAACTTCAGGCCCAGGAGCTCAGACTACAAGCCTGCATCACAAAATCAAACAAAAAAGTTCTAGAAAAGAAAAAACATGGAGAAGAGCCTGAGTGCTGGAGCAGCAGGCAGCCAGACTGAGGGAGTGCAAAGGTGGAGAAAAGACCAAAGGAACAGAGAACATTATTACCAGGCCAGTAATACAGTTACCATACTTAACTCCAGAAAGTGACAGTAAAACAAAGTAACAGGAATAGTGAAAAGTTAGGACAGCAATGAGGAAGTGGAAAAGCTGGGGGAGAACAGGAGTGCTCAGAAATACTGCTATGGCCATAAAAAGAGCAAATGGGGCTAAGTATGAGAGCCAGGAACTGTCGGGGAAAGAAAAACCACACCAGATCTCTTCAGGTTTGCTCCCACCTCCCATACACCACGTGGCACTGACTGAAAATGACAGATCATCTGGTCTGTCCTTGTGGGCTCTCTGTCTAACAGATGTGGTAGCTGATTTTCTCTGTTTATGACATTTGTCCACACTTGCTTTGGGCAGAGCAAAGTGAGAACTAGAACTACCAGAAACCTGGTGGAAACAAATACTTAAGCCATCTCTAATAGTATGCCCAAGACACTTGAAACACGGGCAAATTCAGCTGAGTTGAGAAGGATGGTACATGAACAAGGGTCCCAGATGCTAAAATTTATGGTTGTACTTTTCCCCTGCTTGACCTGTTTCTGTCAGTTTTTAAGGAAGACATTGTTCAAATTGTTCAGAGACAAAAAGCAACTATATAGCATCTATCATTGTTTGATCACATTGAATCCTGAAAAGAAAATTAAAAGTAGAAATCACTGGTGTGAAGTGACATGTAATTCGAACTGAAATACATTACTGCAAATCTCATCTGTAGGGAGCCATAGGAAATGGAGTTGCCAGTCTACCTTAAAAATGACTGCTGGATTTTGAAATGTGGAGTTATTTTCAAGAGAACTAATTTTCAGTAGAGGGAGCTGCAGGATCAGGTCAGACTTAAAACACTTAATAGCAGTCACTGCAGTAAGGCAGATTTAAAAGTATTTATGTTAACGTGCAGAATTATTAAACAGTACCAGAGGGTTTATTATCATAAAATTATTTAAACTTTAGAACTCTCCACTGCATCTTAGGGTGTGGAAAAACAAGTGATGTATATAACTGCACGTAATGGCATTGTTTGATGTTTTACTAAAAAATAATTTTCTCTTTTCCTGGATTATAAGCACTGATTTGTAATACAAATACTCCAAAAGCAAAACAAAGCTATATTTCTTCCCTTATTGAAAGATAGTGGCAATATTTCCGATATGGTAACTGTAGACTGCAGGCTCAGAGGTTCAATCAGTGCACATGGGGGAGCAATAGGCAGAGTTTTCTGTGCTGTCTTCACCATTTATATGCAAAATAATCTGCTTCTAGCCAAAGGCAAACTTGAGTGTGTGCAATTTTCTGTGGATGTGTCATTTTCAAGGGTTGTCCTTTAGACTCAGCACGTGCTGTGCCTTTTTCTTCTGACACATCTCTACCAAGGCAGCCCAGCCAGTGACATCTGAGCACTGTGCTGTTTACAGATATCTAGCATTGCTCAGGCTAGCGAGCCTTCTCTGTGCTGACACCACTGTGTCAGCAGTGTCAGCCAAGATGGAAAAACAAGATCTTGACAGGTTCTTGAACAGAGAAAAATGAGGTTACAGAAAAATATTTGATGTTATTTATAAGTCTCGGACTACATCCAAGAATACAAGCATGTCTTCCAGTGGACCTGCATGAAGAGGCCTCAAAAAATAAATACACCTTTGTCACAACTATTTCATCATGTCAAATTGCTCCCAAATATTCACAGTCAAAAATTTGCTGTACCACAGGAGCAGCAGCAGTAGGACTGCCCTTCAGTCACTCACTTCACAGCACCAGTCCTCTCCATGACACATCCATGTGACCTGGCATGTGACATAAACCCAAATTGCAAGGCTGTGCTTTTCCACCTGAATTCTTCTGCACCACATAGGCCCTGCTGCCCTGTTAAAAGGTCATGATGTAGCAACCTTCCAGTGTCTGTATTCTTCCTGCTCATTAGGAGGTGTAACAGGCTGGTATTTACAGAATCACAGAATAAGCTGGATTGGAAGGGTCTCAGAAGGATCAAGTCCAGCTCCTGGCCCTGCACAGCACCATCCCCAGGAGTCACCCCTGTGCCTGAGAGCATTGTCCAAACTCTTCCTGAGCTCTGCCAGGCTGGTGCTGTGACCACTGCCCTGGGGAGCCTGTTCCAGTGCCCAGCCACCCTCTGGGTAAAGAGCCTTTTCCTAATATCCAACCTAAACTTCCCCTGACACAACTTCAGGCCACTCCCTCAGGCCCTGTCCCAAAGAGATCAGTGCCTGCCCCTCCTCTTCCTCTCGAGGAAGTTGTAACTGCAGTGAGGTCTCCCCTCAGTCTCCTCCAGGCTGAAAAGACCAAGTGACCTCAGCAGCTCCTCATATGACTACTCAACTCAAGGCCTAGTTGGCTGCAAGAAGAGAAAGGCAAATTAGCAAACAGGAGCTTGGAGAGAGCTTTGGGTATGTGTGCACCAGAGCTTCTCAGAAGCCATGCTGCCCAAGCCATTATTTAAACAATGGAGCATGAGTAACTTCCTGGAGGCCGCCACTCATGAGATCAGGCTTACTATATCTTAGTGATCTGAGATTTGCATGAGGACCTTTCAGCTTTTCTAGTACAGTATAACCACCTACGAGTGCTTTACTTTTAGATCAAGAACTGACTTGCCAGTGCACTGTCTTCCAGGCCTCGTTGCTTCCAGTGAGCTGCCTGTGCTCAGTCCCTGCAGCTCTGCTGCACTGCAGTCCACAGTCACCAAGTCCATTACAGACACTCTTAACACCATCTCTGCCCTCTCCTCTTGTATAAGCTGTTCTGCCTGCTCACTGTTGGTTGTTGCTCCCAGTGTCACATCTGCATTCCAGAAGCAGAGCATGGCTTGTGTCAGAGCCATCAATGCCTCACACACCCTAACAGGAGGTCCTTTGCCAGGCATGCTCCACATTGGTGCTCCTGCTCCAGGCCACAGGTGACCCCTGCTCACCCATACCAGCTGCCCAGCCATGGAGACACCCACCTCTTCCTCCTGGTACACACCCAGGTTTCCCAGCACACATTTCAATGTGAGTGAAAGACAACAACTGTATAGTCATCAACAATATGCACTCTTCTGCTAAAATGTCTGAGGCCCCAGCTCAAAGATGATGTCCATCCATCATTTCCTGATGGATGTCAGTTGATTACACCTTCACCTGGCCCACAGCCTGTTGGTACCATCTAAGGCATCAGTTGTCAGTAGAAAGGGCAGCAAGGGTCATTATGGCCCAATGTGAGTTGCCCAATCCTTCAGAACATAGCAGAGATGCATTCCTACCTGAGTGGCTTCAGGAAAAACACTAAAACCACAGTAACTGTAGTTCCTTCCACTGATACCTTGCATTAAGAGCATAAGAAGGCATTTTCCACTCCACAGGAAGCTCTGCCTGTCACTACTGTGGGATGTTTGTGGTGTCCTGGAACTGCAAAGATTTCAAATACAGCTATTTGTGCTTTTAAATGGGAATAACACTCACTCCCTTAGTCACTGCCCATGCCAAGTGGACAACAGAGCTCTGCTATCTCAGTAGCTTTGTTGGAAGGTAGAAACCAGAACTCCTGGTAGAAGCCAACGCAAGCAGCCATAGCCTCCCACTGCCCTTTCATGTGCAATGTGAGATGCATTGTGTTGGGTTACTTCAGAAAGGGCAGTGTGAATCAACAACCCTTTCTTGGCCTCTTTTTTCCTCTGTTTTAGCTCCAGTGAAAACACTGAACACAGTCACTTTTGCTATTAAATTCCTGCTGTGCTTTCTCATAGCAGTGTTACAGGACAGATTTATCCCAAAGCAGTGAAATTTCCCCCAACAAATGAAGGCAGAGCAGGCAGCAATGGCCTTCAGTCCCAAACCTGAGCAATAGACACAGGTATGGTGCAATTCTTTATTTACTGGGTGGGTGAGTTTTGACTGCTGAGTCTACATAGCCAATATCCAAAGTGATCTTTGGATATTCTTGCTCACTGCATCCCTCTTCAGTACTGGTCCATGCATTGGTGCCCGGTGTTCCCACCACAAAAGCTTCAGGATGGACTCCCTGAGCACAGGAAGCAGCAACCTTGCGCTTCTTCCCACCTCACCTTCCTCCACTAAGTCTGTAAACTCTTTTAAGCAGCGAAAAACACAAATTCTGTTGGCTCAAAGCTTTGCCTGCACACAGAGGAGAACAAATAGCACTATCTGCTGTTCTGGTAAAAGAATATGCCTATGTTTACTCTTTCCCAACTAAACTACCAATGTGTTGAGGATTTTCTGAAAGTCTTTATTAGAAAATTACAACCACAGTAACACCCAGGTGTTCAGGTTTTGCCTGTTTTCCATAGAAAATTCAAACACTTTGAGACACAATGGAAATGGGATGTTCCAATTATCTGTGAGCTATTTACTGGGTTCTTCTTTGGTCTAGGGGCAGGGCAGCATCTACCAGCAGAGTAATCCTCAGAGTAGTTGTTTATCTGATAGGTATTGCTGAGGGGAAATATCTACCTTAAATGCATCCATCAGAGCTTTAAACAGTATTCTGTGAAAACATGGTATCTAGGTACTAAACAGCATCTGATTTGATTGAAGACTTTATGCAGCTACTCATTCTAGCACAACCAGCTCTCTTCTACAGAGCCCCTTCTCTGGTGGTAAACTAAATTCAGCTTCAAGTGGTTTTTCTTATCAAAAGGTACTTGAATATTGTGAGGTTTTTCCTTCTCTGTCTGAATAGTTAAAATGTTTAAGCAGAGAAAGGGACAGAGAGGCAACAGAATAGCCCAGGGAGTGAATTCCCCAAAGGCAATAAGCTACTGCTCTCTGTGCCCAGGCGCAAATACAGCCAGGGAGATTCAGCTGAGTGACCAAGGGTTTCTAACCAAAAATCTTTAAGAAATCTGTTTTGATAGCTAATCTTCTTTGCCAAATATCCATCACTGAAGGCTCAGAAAAACAGATTACACAAACACATTCTAGGAACTGTACAGGTATTTCTGTAGGGAAGCATTTTCTGTGAGGACTTCCCCTGATGTAACAAGGTCTATGGGACAGACCCTTAGCTAGGGTGACTTACTATCCCACCACCTTGACCTCAGCAGCATTGAAACACTAACCTAGCATTTCTTCTTCTTGTCCAGTCTTCCCTTTCCTAAAATACAGCTGCTGAATATTAGCATGAAAAACAATATTTGGGAGATTAAATTAAACAGTCATTTCAGAATGTTTCACATTGCTACAGGAAACCATGAAGCTGCTTTTGCAGTTCTCCTTTAACAGCTCTTCTATCTATGCTAAAGTTTGTGAGTGGAAATACAGAGGGTGACACAGCATTTTTTTAGAAATATGTCTTCATAATAGTGATGAAGCTTTTATTCTCTCTACAAGTTGTAAATAGTCAAACTTCTACCAATCTACTCAAACCTTCAATGCTACCTTTACTGTGCAGTTACAATACATGTGACCAGGCAAAGCTTTCCAGCCCAAAAAAAAAAAAAAAATCTGTACTTTGTTTTCTTATTTCTTATTTTTCTTCTTTTTAATATTTGTTTTGCAGTTGTTATCTTTCATTCTTTCCAGATTTTGGACTTCGTGGATTTTTTAATTTGCATCACTTCTGTTATTTGTTCAGTGTTTTTCTTTGAATAATGAATAATTATTTTTCCACTTATATTTTTCCTGTCCTATACTACTGAAACACTGAGAAAAAAGAAGACTAAAAACCTGTTAATTTTATTTATTGCTGGAGGATTTCTATAAAATAAGCCAGAAAATTGCACCTTAGGTGAAACAGCTACCAACAAGAGCAAATCATCCTTACAGACATGCAAGAATCACAAAGGAGCTAACACTTTTTGAAGACAAATTCTTTGGCAAATTTGGTACGTACATATTAGGAATCATTTCTCAACAGCAGGAAATAGAATAAAAAATAGTTATTACTCTCATTGCAGAGTATTTGAAAGGCATGACTGAAGAATGAATGCCCCACCCCCTTCTAATTAATTGGACTAGTCATGAATTAATTAAGAACATGCATAAACCTTTGTGAGATGTAGACCACGTACATGAAAGTGGGTAAGAAAGTCTGGGAAGACTGTTGCTTCCTTATGGACAGAACTCATTTACTGCAACTTAGACACCAGCAAGAATCTATTAAATTACTTAAATCTCCTATTGAAAAGTTGAAATAAGAACAATGTTGCTGAAGAGAATAAAAATTATGAATTCCTATTACTCATTTACTGCATAGGGATTAAGGCAGGAGTTCTATGGAAATAAATTCTGTGTTCAGTTCTGGGTCCCTCATTTGCAGAGCTGATGGATTGTGTCCAGAGAATGGCAATGGAGATGGGGACATGCCTCGAGCACAAAACTGGTGAGGAGGTGCTGAGGGAGCTGGGGATGCTTATTCTGGAGAAAAGGAGGCTCAGGGGAGACCTTATTACAATCTACAACTACCTGAAAAGAGCTTGTAGCCAGGTGGGGGGGTTGGTCTCCTTTTCTGTATAAAACAGAGGAAATGGCCTCAAGTTGAGTCCAATATGAGCTTTAGACTCAAGTTGATCTTCAAGTCCCTTCCAATCCAAGTTCCTATAAAGTTGTGTCAGGGAAGGTTTAGACTCTGTATTAGGAAACACTTTTTCATGGAAAGGATTATCAAGCATTGGAACAGGCTGTCCAGGGAAGTGGCTGAGTCACCATCCCTGGAGGTATTTAAAAGACATGTAGATGTGGCCCTTAGGGACATGGTTTAGTGGTGGACTTTGCAGGGCTGGTTTAAGGATTGGGCTTTATGATATTAAAAGTCTTTTCTGACCTAAACGTTTCTAAGATTCTATTATTCTAATACTTGAATTGCAAGACACATGTTTGGAGAAATTTCTGATTCTAGACCAATCCTCCTCAGGGCAGGGTAAAGAATGAATAGCTCAGGGGTCAAGCTAAGGACAGGGAGGCTCCTGAGTAATTACAGTCAGGGGCAAAACAAAGTAATCTTGGAGAAAATTAATTTAGTTTATTGACAATTAATACAAGAGTAAGACAGAAATAAACACAAACCTAAATGCACCACCTCCTCTCCTCCCTCTCTTCCACATTCCTATGCTCAGCTTCACTTCTGATTCTTCTACTTCATCTCCCCTGCCTTAAGCAGTGCAGGGGATGGAGAAGTTGGGTTCTAGTGAGTTCAACACTTTTTCCTCTTCTTCCTCCTTCCTGAAGAGGAAAGCATCCCCCATGGGCCACAGTTTCTGCCAAAAATACCTGCTCATGTATGTGCTCCTCTCCTGGAGCTTCAGCCCCTGCCAGGAAACTTGCTCCAGCACAGGCTCTCCACGGGTTGGAGCTTTCCTGGGGGCACATCCACCTGCTCCAGTGTGAGGTCCTCCAGGGCAATCTCATCTGGTGCCTGGAGCACCTCCTCCCCCTTTGTCACTGACCTTAAGTGTCTGCAGGATGTTTATTTTCCACTCACTCCTTTCACAGCTGTCGAGCAGCAGTTTTTACCCTTATGTATCACAGTTCTTAGCAATGCCATCCATGAGGTCAGCTTTGGCCAGTGGCAGGTCCATCTTGGAGCTGGCTGGGCAAATGACTGTCTGACACGGGGGATCCTCTGCTGCCTTCGTCCAGAAGTCACCCTCGCAGCCCCCCACTAGCAAATCCTTGCCATGCAAAACCAAAACACTTTAAAAGCAGAAGTGTCTATAGTGCCAAAAAACCCTTCTCCTTCTGTGCCCAATGTTTATCTACAATGGACACATTTTACTTATTAGAATACGTACTTCATCTGTTGCAATTATTGCAACAAAATTCTAGACCCCCCCATCTATTTACCACACACTATTTATAGTGTAATACACATTTCATGCTTCTTAGAATAGCAGTTTCTTTTCACTTAATAACAGCAACTCTAAATACCTGCATTATAGTAAGTTTCATATTTAGTTTACCCTGATAGAGTTGCTTAATATTAGCCTAAATGCAGCTTCACTAGTTGCTTTCCTTCACTCCCAGAGTGTGTTCACACTCACACTTGCCACAAAGCAGTTGTCAACCCAACTGGAGGGTTATTAATTGCTTCACTTGGTTTGATCTGCCTGCAGTGGTTACACTACGCACACTACTGCCAGATTTCTGTCAAAGCGAGATTTTTTTCAAATCAAGTTGTGAAAAGAAGACAACCAATGTACTGTTGTACAACGCAGTTTTATTTTTTTTAATGAAATGCCCTAGCGTCATAAAAGAGAATACATTTTCTAATCTTGAAGCCAGCAAGATTGAGAAAAAAGAAAAATCAAAGCAGGTTTTCCTATACACAATTTCCATACAAAGATTACATTTGGAGAAAAAAAATCTCTAGAATTAAAATGTAAGCAGACATTACTTACACAGCTCTTTTAAAAATAAACTGGACATGTCATACAACTCACATATGGTGCTTTGCTAGTTTAATATGCTACTAATAGAATTATTCAAATGCAACTATGCAGCTTTTCTATTACCTAAGACCTTTAAATTTTATTATGTTGCAATACCTTTGTTATTTACTTTACACTTCTTTACCATACTATTCAATGACCTTTCATCCTTTTCTGGTGGCGTTTTCTTAGAAAGGAGACCTTCACTGTGGCTTTCTTAGGAAACACCAAGCGCTCAGTTGCAGATACTCAAATATTCAAACGATTTCAATATACATTCACTACAAGATTAAGTCTCCATTTTTCAAGTAGGGGTCTCATGACTTGCTAGTAAAGTAATGGAAAGAGCTGGTTAGTATTTATTCCAGTTCTCATTGATGAGAATGTGCTCTGGGATAGCTGCAATGCCTCAAACTCCCTCTGTTGGTAAGCTGAGTGTGCACCATTACCTCCTGCACAAGAATTACTGTAATTGGGAAGTCTGGGTACTCTCATAATATTAATGGATTAAACACAATAACCATAGATATTTTTTAACAAACGACACTTTCAAAAATATTCACATTTGTAGAACTGCATAATTTCATTTTCAATGGATGTTAGTTCAAAAGTACTATTTCACTTATTCATGGCTTTAAAAATACAGTATATGTAACACCTATGTTACAAGTTCAGAAAAACACTGGATGAATCAACATTTCAACTCATTGTATTAATAAGGAAAGCAAAGAGCAGTAGTTTTGGAAAAGTATTCAAGTATTTTCCTGAAATACTATAACAAAATAAAGATCCTAAACTTTGTATGATTGTACTCAAGGCAAATATAATTTGCAAGTGCTTTTTGTCATATAGAGCAATATATGAATAATACTTGGCAGCAAAGATATAGAACACAATTTTGATAATACACAAAACTGGAATGTAAATAATTTCAATAGAAAAAAAAAACAAACCCTGCCATTTATAACAATATTCAAGTGCTTCAGTAATGAAATGACCAATCACCATGGCTTACACTGAACACATATATGAGAGACATGAAATTAACACACTCTGGATGACAGAAGTACCATTAAATATACAGGAATACAGAATCATCAGCTCTTTGGATGCAAAAAAACCCTCAGATGAAGTCAATTTTAAAGAGAACTTTAAACTTAAAGAAATACTTAAAAAAAGACAGACTAGAACAGGGGCTAACTTCTGTCCTCAAACAAGGAGTCTCAAACTTCTGTCCTCAATTAAGTCTGTACAAGCAAAATTTAGTCCCAACTCTGGACACAAAACATGCATGTGCCACAATACACAAAACTATGTGCAACTTAAATAGTCAATCCATAGCTCTATATGACAGTCTCATGTTTTTTGTTATAAAAACATATCAGCACAGTGAATTCATGATTTGTCAGATGCCAGTTTCTTCCCTTGGCTTAACAAAGCAAATTATTTTGTTTCATATTTAGTTAAATTATTTTAAGGATTTTCAATCATCAAATCATATTTCTAAACTTAACACTTCAACATCTTATTTTGCAAAGACATTTTAACGTATGGAGTAGAATGTCCAAAAAATTGTGTACTGAAAAGGGAAGCTTTTAATATGTTAATATCAGATATTTTTTAAAAATAAAACTTGCTGGTGTTTGAGAACTTATTTATATTTTCCTTCCCTGTGCCTTCCTGATTTTACGAGTATTCCTGCAATTTGCTTGCAAGACTTTTCAGTTGCACTGTGTAGTATTTGATATCATCCAAACAGTTATAAAAACTTTTAAAATCCCAAAAAGCATGATGCAAGGAAACCTTCAAGGACAATATATAGGATGAGGTGTGACCTGTATATAGTTGTGCTTTTATTTTTCAAATATCTGTACACTATTATTGTTATTACTTAAAGCACGGAATGTGTGTTTGAATTGCATTGATAAGTTGCAAGGTATTGTCAAAATTACAAAATGAAAAATTTTAATTAAAAAAAAAAGCAAATGATAACACTGTTGTCCAGCATTTAAGCCACACGCAACTACATAACACTCCCAGCACAAAACATCTTCTCAAGACACTGAAAACGTCTCATCTTGGTGCCAGCGGGAAGTCCAGTGTTCCATAACATTTAGATATTCTTGCAACACAACTACTAAATTAGCTCTCTAGAAAAGCACAGAGAATTTATCAGTCATGATGAATACACAGATAAATTCCATCTTTTCTAACATAACAGATTACATTGCTCCAAGATATATTTTAATGATTACAATGTTTGGGGTTTTTTTAATGATACTATACAGTAGGTGTCTAAAATTCTAGTGAAGCCATAAAATAAAATCTATAAGTTTAAAATACTTGTCAATTTGACTAAAATGCATATTTACTCAATTTCCTTGAGTTTTTTTTTTTTTTCTCCCCATTGGAGGAACAATGTCTATAGTAATTGTTCAATGCTACTCTGGCTGTAGGCAGCTTCATCTTTACAGTTTTCCTCGATTCCCCTTGCAAACAGTTTCATTAACTGGCAGTGAACCCTGAAAAATATAGAAATTAGTAAGAAATAAATGGGTATCACTTTATTTAATTCTAATAATACATTAATTTCAAACAGCAGGACAAAGTTTCTTACTCTTGACTACAGAAACCACACCATCATTTTAGATACAATCGCCCCCTGCTAAGAGGGCTGAATGCTTTCTTGTATCCTCTTCTACTCTTCTTGTCCACACAAGAAGTTCTATGGACACTGAGATAAGCCAATCTCTTACAATGCACAGCATTTATAAAACTCACCTTTGGACTGCTAAGTGATTATATTTCAATGCAACACACTCATATGTAAGTATTATGGGTTTGGTTCCCTGTTCTAAAAACAACAAACAAAACAAGGAGCCAAAACTAATCCAAACAAAAAGAACAAAAAAACCGTTCAAATTTCACAAACTTCTTTTCTAATTTAATTATTTGCACAACTGTAAAATTCTTTCTCCATATGTGAAGACTGGAGACAAGACTCTGTGCTGTGTGCAAAAAACCACAAAGTATGAGACATACTCAGTATTTCTGCTTACTTAAGTTAAATAGGAAAAGCTATTGCTCAGAGTAATGAGGCATTCCACACATTTAAAAAGAATCTTTCCAGCATCATCTTCACTTTCAGCACTTTAAACACATAATACCAGTTCCTAAGAAGCAAGTATGACTTCAAAGGTAGGACCATCCCTCTCACTCAGAGTGATCATTTACAACATACATGGTTGCAGTGTTCTCCGGAAAGGATCCAAAATGGTAACAAAAATATTTAGATTTACTATCAAAAGATTCAAATTTGCTATGCACAGGCATCTTTTTTGGATGTCTTTATAAGCATTTTAAAATCAACAAGAAGGCTTAATGTGTTCTGCTATATAGACAGAAAAAATCAAAGCTTACCTCACTTCAACTGCTGAACTATCCAGAGTTTCTCCATCACAATTCCAGCTGCTGTTAACAATATTACAGCAACAGGCTGGATGATCTCTGCAGAACTGGCCAAAACGTTTCTTTCCTATGTCCATGACATTGCTTTCATTGTCTTCTGAAAGCTTTGATGTAAATTGGAAACACTTCACCCGATAAACGTCTACAAATGGAAAGTCAAACTACAAAAAAACAAAAAACAAACAAACAAACCAAATCAGGCAATTATAATTAAATACATTTGATATGTAAAGCAACTCAGTATGAAGCATTTTGTACTCAAGGAAAGTCTGTCCACTCCAGTTTTCTAGAGAAGCTTACCTGAGGTACAAAGTGATATTTGTTTTTGAAAAACTGCACAAGTCAAAAACAATAAAGCCAAAATGAAAACTTACTTCTCAATGGTCACTGTGCCTATTATTGCAAAATTGTATAACAAGAAATGCATGGAAGACCATCCCACCCTGAACTCGCCTGCTGACTGAGGCCCTGGACTGCAAGTTGATGGAGATATGGTAAAGTGACTCAGGTCTGGGCTGGGCTTAGAGAACACATTGACAGGAGGATGAAACCCAGCATCTTGAGGAGGGGCAGACCATAGCCACAGGGCTATCTGCTGCCAGGCTCGAGTAGACCCACGCATCAGAGGGGCGAGGAGGAGATGACCTGGGTGTGTGGGGAAAAAGCCTCTGGTCAGGAGCAGTGAACGCCTGCCCTCCACTGTGCAGAGGAGCCCAGGTGCAGGGAAAGGCACATCCAAGGACATCTACATTAGGGACAGCAGAGGGGGTGCCATGACCCATCAAAGGCCACCCTCAAAGGGGTCCCCAGACCCTGCACCAGAGAATAGCACATGGTGCAAAATGATGCAACAGATCCATAGACTTGCAAGGGACAGTGTCAAGTCTGTCCCCTTTGAAGGAGGCACCTGGATGTTCCCACCTGCCCAAATGTGTATTAATCCATTGGATTCTGTGCTTTTTGGCAGGGGACCCTCATGACCGAGAACAGATGGAGGGAAGCAAATCCACTAAAGGATGATATTTTTCTACTTAATTTATCTCTGTCACTCCCCCTTGTGTGAGTACACCCCCCCTTTTTTTTTTAATTTCTTTTCTTTCTTTTTTTTGTCCCTTTTACTATTAAATAAAATATATCATTTTTTTTGGTATCAACATCTAACCTAGTTTGGTTTTTAATCAAGTTTTGGGGTGTATTTTGAACCTTCCTGGGTTCAACCCTTTTATTCACAGACTTAGTTTTCTTTGCTCTTCTGTGCTTAGACTGGATTGCAACACAAAGTCAAAAAGGTTTGGACTGTATCTCTGCATCATCCTTAGGACCTGTTCAAGTACAGTCCTTAAGACACATAGGCTTTTCTGAAAGTCTTCTGCTTTTGCATTTGGAACAATGTCCTGAAGGCGAGAATTTCATGGAAGTGTGGGCCCTTTATCTCTCAAGCCTTCCCTCAGCCTGTGATCAAACCACATGAAAGTAAGAATAGAGGGCAATATCATTACATTCAAAAAAATAAAAATAATTTTAACTAGTTACTTCAGCTAGAAAAAGCAGGTCAATTAGAAGACTGCTCTTAAAACCGAGGCTGCAGGTCTACACTACAATATTGAACAAATGCTTTAAAATGCGCATTATTAACTGAAGGGACAATAAATTAGAGGATGCCCCCATTTGCCCTGACAGCAGCTTAACAGATATGGAGCTAACTATTCAGCAAGCTGTATCAAATACAGACAGGTCATATAGCAAAGGCCATGGAATATGTATGTGTGTGTCTAAGAGAAGGGGATGGCAGGGAAGCAAATGTGAAGAAAGTTTACTCACAAACCAGTCTGTACTGATGTACAGTCACTCTTTTCTTCCTTTTTTTTTCACATTTCTTTAAGTTTTCAAGAAGGGTTTCCCAAGAAGTGTTTTTATGGTGGACACTAATCTGAACTAAGGTAACAACCCTGCAAACCCAGCATATCCCAGAGAGAAATGGGAAGCATTGGAAAGGAAATGACAATAATAACAACCAGAAAAAGCAGAGATGGAGAGACCTCAGAGGTCTTAAGACTTCCTTAGGTTCCCTCAGCTTTTAGTCATAAATGAACTGTGAAATCACCAATCTCTATGCGTGGAAGCAGTGGCTCCTGGACCCAAAGGGGCTTACTAAACAGTGTGTTGATCCAAACTGCTCAATGCAAATGCTGGTATCCATGGCTGCATTGCAGAGAGCACCCGAGCTCTCATGTCTCAAACCTAAGAAGAGTTCTCCCTTGATAAATATTACAGCAAATTTGAAAGGTAGTCAGGCATGGCTTCAAATGATCAAAAACATCAAGGGAACAGTGAGAAGGAGTGAAGGGAAGAGGAGGAGATTGAGAACAAGTAGGAAGGATGAATATGAACACATTCACAATGTGGAAATAAAGTAAAAAGAATCTATACTAATTCACAGCGGAAGAAGACTAGCATCATAAACATTCGAGATTTGTTATTGCTTTTATGCACTAGATATGACATTAGTCCATTGTTCAGATAATTTCCAGAAGACATTAATAATATCAGGTTGTGACAAATATCAAATATGTGTAGTCACAGTCATAGCTCTATTTCAAGACATATTATGATCCAAAGCAGTGATGAATCTTCCCGCCTGACAGCAACAACACATGCAAGAAATAATTTTGAAGCAGAATGCATAAAGCTCATATCCTGGTCACTTATAAGTAGTAAAATATTGCTAAAAGCCTGCAGTTTATAATCAAATTGCAGTTCTGCTTACTTTCTTCTAAATCATATTTTTATACAGTTCACAAAAGTGATTTACTATTCTTCATCACATCTACCTCAGCTATTCATGCTGTGAGTAGTTTTTCATGCTGTGAGCAGTTTTTAATGACAAATACATGAGAGCACAATTGTGATAAAATAACTTTAAATATTGTTCAAAGAGCAAAACACAGAAAATGTTACGAAACTGAATTCAGTTGGCAAAAGTGGAATTTTGTTAGAATGCTATGGCCAAGGAGTTGACTTTGGTAAAATGCTTTGAGCTGCTTTTTTTTTTTTTTTTTTTTTTTTTTTTTTTTTTTTTAAATGGCATGCATGCTGAGATTGCATCACCCAAAATCTATACAGTAAGAAAAAAACCAAACAAACCTGCTTTACAAATATTATTTCTGTCCTATAAGAATATCAATATTTACACCTTTGATGGACTCCATATAATTCACTGTCAAAACAAATACAGACCTGATCATCTTGGTTTGTGTGTCTGACAAGATATCGAAGAAAATCAAATCTGGAGCATTTCCGAACTAGAATGAGGTCTGCTGAGCCATCTGCCAAATGAGCTGCTGGTGAAAGACCTTTTGGACTTCGTGGACAGGCACAGCTCATATTTACTGCATTGATGGCTAGAAATTTCCCTTTTATAACCTTCCATTCTTCTTCACCTTCTGAAACATATCAATAAAGACAAGGACATAAGGAATCATATGATCTACTCACAAGAACACTAAAAAGCAATCAATGGCAACTTAAAAGTCTTCCCTGGGCATATCCATGTACTTCAATAAATATCTAAAATAAACTACATTTAAAAATGATATTTTTAATTATCTGTTTTTCATACACTAACAAAGAAAGTTGCTTTCTCCCTTCAGACTCTGACTATCTCCCATAACTATTTGCCTGTGCTAGCATATGCATGTAAAATTTAGGATCAGTGCTATTTTGGTAAACCTGCAAAGCCATAGGAAGGGAAAAGACAGGCAAGTTACAATTCTTGTCATGTGAAAGTTCAGAGGGATTAACTTTTTAAAATTCTATTTCTGCTCTTCAATTTGTTAATCTTAAATAAACAATGATGCAAATACTGTAGTTTAGTATTTGGTTTCTAAAGCAATATTCCTCTTCTGCCTCAATGCAGCAACTTAATGTTTTTATAAAGTCAAAGGGAAGGGAGGACTCAGGGTAAAGCAAGGACCAGCAGACAGCATATCAGGAGTCTGCTTCCACTCTAGTCCCAAATATCCCAAGATTAGAACTATTAACAGAGTTAAACATTCCTGTGTGCAAATCTTCAGAGATTTACGGAAAACAACACAAAGCCTCTTTTCAATACCTTGAAACTCTGTTGGAGATTACATCTAGACTGAGTTTAAATATGTGCTGGCATTGATACTACCAGGAAGCAGAGGAATTGTCTAGAACAAAGAAGCATTGGCAGGCAATGCAGAATTGTTGCCTAACTATATTTTGTTGAATATGGATAAAAATACATGAAAAATGCCTTTTTTATTTTTAGATTACACATAATTGTCTTCCTTATCAGAGTAAGAAAAAGTCAAAAAGCAGACATAACACTTTCTCCTACCAATATAAGTGGACTCATTTCAAATGAACAATTCCACAGAAGTAATGACTGCAGAATAGACTATGGACATACATATTGTTCTAAGACTGGAATGCCTGTCTAAGACTGAAGTGCCATTAGGGCTAAACTAAGGAGTGAACAAAAAATGCTTAAGTTTGTTTATGTAAACAAGGTAGAGATTTTGAGGAATGTTAACTGGTATGGACTTGAACACTCAACAGTACTAATTTCCCCATATTTTGGTTAACTTACAATGATTTTCAAGGTGTTTTTCTGATGGGATTACAGATGGTGTTTAAGCTATGTATTTCATGTCCTGAAATTCTGATATTCCTTACTGTCTCAGTACTAGGAACCTCACATTTACTTTTTAGAGAATCAGCATCAGAATTGTCTATGTTATTTTCAACCTGAAATCTATGATGCATTCATTTTGAATCTACAAGTTCCAAGTTCTATACATAAGAAAAAATAAAAAGGAAAAAATTAGTTTCCAAAGTATTTTGTAGTTGCTCTTCACTTTTTGAACTTCTCTTGTTTCCTGGAATTCACTGAAACTTCCTATTATCCACTCTCTAGTAACAGAACCAAGAAAAACAGTTTTCCAGGAAAAAACATGTAAGCTTATAATGTGACAAAAGACTTAAAGAAAACAAAAACTTTATATAATTTTTCCATCTAGAGCATCCCCTCTATCTCCTGAGAAACAAATCAGAAATCGGTAAGAAAAAACTGCAGCTTTTAAAGTTAACATTTTTGCTTCATTTGCCACAGTGCTTTTTAGTATTGCTTGCTTTACTGCTGATCTTTTTATGTTGCTTTCAAACATGACATTACCAAAAAAAGTAATTTAAATCAGATTCAAAATGTGCATCTGAAGAGAGATGAGACAGACCTAAATGTCAGACTATAGAATGACTGTTCAGGCTGCAGGCAAATGACAAGACCCTGCTCTGAGACGAAGGTAACTGAACAGAACATAAACTACTGGAACTGGAAACATCAGGCATTTTCTGATACACAAACAACAAAATGGAAACATCTCCTTTTACTGATAAATTCTTTTGCTGTTTCTCTGAGAAGCATTAGTAATTTAGTCATCAGTGTGTCTAATATGCATTACCATTTTAAGTATGCTCACTGTAGCAAATTAGTCCCAAATTACTTAAGGTAAAATGCTTATATATGTTACTGTAATAGATGGTTTTCATCTGGTATAAATCTCAGCATGTTACCCAAGAACACCTTCACTGTTCAAAGAAAGAACAAAGTCAGGGTATCAATCACATTTTAAATGAACAACTGTTTTCATAACCATTTTGCAGCATCACTGTAACAGCACAAATTATTTGCTCAAAATATCCTACAGTAGGGCAGTCATAAGCAGGGAGTGCATAAGTGGCACTCATTTCAATGGCCTATTGTGTACACACACTGCAAGTTGCTGAAATCAGCATAAAGTACTAACACTCAACATTTACTGAGCACATGCACAGAGACTCCAGCACACTACATAGAAATACATTCAGCAATAACCCATCAAGCATCCTTCTAAACTTATCTGAATTATACACAACTCTAGTAGGTACAATGAAAGAGTCAGCCAAGACACCCTGCTGAGTGAAAATCTTATCTGAAGTGGAGATTTAAAATCCTTTCTACTGTGAATCAAAACTAGCTGATTGTGTTGTTTTCTTACCATACTGCATTGATAAGAGACTGGAATGCAAAGAAAGCCAGCTACCAGAAGTAGAATGGAAAAATGTAAACAATATCCTACATAATCAGCTGCTTAATGCCATCTGCAATGTTGGCTAAAACTGTCTTGATTGCTAACTAACATGTAGTTTTCTAGTAGCTCCTTTGCTGGATGAAAGGTAACGAAAAGGCAGATTTAAAAACCAAACCAACCACTAACAAAAATCCAAACAACACATACAAACATGAAAAAATGCAAATAATACCGCTGACAAACAAAAGAAAAAAGGCTGGCAATTTTAAACTACAATCATTTCCCAAACAGACAAATTTTTTTCTTACCAAAAAACTTACTGTCATATTTATATTATTATTTATACTCTCTTAAAAAATTTCTTGAGCTGAATCTGGGCATAGATTAAAATAACCCAAGAAATATTCTGATTTGACCATCTCTTGACTGTATCAAAGATGTGATAGCAGCAGCTAGGATAGCACTAAATGTCTAACAGGAATTCAAGATGCACAGATAACTTTATGCTACCAGTGAATCTCCACAGTATGATGATCTTTTTGCTAACAATTGCCTAGAACCTGGCACAGTCACAGTGCAAAAAAACTGTAATTGTAAGGTAATCTAGGTCATAAGGACCAAATGCTTGTCAAGAAAATTACAGTTGTATGCACTGGGCTCTACAAGAAGAAATAAAAATAGAGTAAAGGCAGAAAGAAGTGCCCACAGGAAGCCTGCCTGCTCTTTAAGAGGGGTTTATAGAAGATGATGAACAAAGCTGGAGGAAAAACTCAAGTGAATCTATGTATCTCTCTCTAGCTAGGCACTAGTGTAGCAGTATCAGTACTCCTTCCCATTAGGATGTAGTAGCCAGACATAGAGATACAACCAGGAGAATGACTGAACAGAATTCATTAACAGTTGTTTAAACAAGAGGAAAAGAGAAGTTACGGCCATTAGAAAAAAAACCCACACAAGTTTGCACAGGGGTTAGAATGGGCATAAAAAAGAGAGTAAGGACACCATAACTAGAGAAAGAGGACAGAAATCTTGTTTATCATTCAAAGTGAGTATTGGGATGTTGTACAGAAATACTGAAGTCCACTAGATCAGCTATTAGTTGTACAAGTTCGCAGCCTCATAGTAGGGTGACATTTGTACTAACAAACACAAATTTTTAATCCTGATTTATTCTAAAAGTTACCTTAATAAACTGCTTCCTTCTAAGATACCCCACAGTTTATCCATTCAGTCCTTCTCACAAAACCACAGAGTCCTAACTCACAGAATATTAACTTTCCTAAAAAAAGAAGCCAAACACACTAAAATATACAAGTAATTTGTACAATTTCATCAGAATTTTCTGAGGTCTGGGTGGAGGAGACACCTTAAATGTTTTTCACATACTTAGAATCATAACATCATAGAAAAGACCTCTAAAATCAGAGTCCAAATGTCAGTTTAGCATCACTAAACCATATCTGCCCAAGTGCCACATCCATGTGTGTTCTGAACCCTTTCAGGACACTACTTCCACGGTCAGCCTTTTCCAATGCTTAACAACCCTTTCTGTGAAGAGATTTTTCCTAATATCCAAACAAAACCTTCCCTGGCATAATTTGAGGTCATTTCCTCATAACTTGGAAGAAGAGAGAGAACCCCACAAGGCTACAGGCTCCGTTCAGTCAGCTGTAGAGCATGATGAGGTCTCCCCTGAGCCTCCTTTTCTCCAGGCTAAACACCCTCAGCTGCTCCTCACAGGACTTGTGCTCCAGACCCTTCACCAGCTCTGTTGCCCTTCTCTGGATGTGTTTCAGCACCTCAATGTCCTTCTTAATGTGAGGGCCCAAAACTGAACACAGGATTCAAGGTGTGGCCTCACTAGTGCTGAGTACAGGGGAGCGATGACATTTACGTGTGTTTTCTGTAAACTGAAAGAAACAACGGATTATCAAGTAACTCAGGATGCTTTAAAAACCAAAATACATGCACACTTGAACTGGCAGCTTCTGGAAAAGAATAATTTGTGTAATATGATCACATTTTACTTTTTTTTTCATTCATGTAAAAAATTACCTTCATGTTTTAATCCACGTTTCTTGTTCTGTTCCACCAGCTGTTTCTCACTTTTCTTGCAAATGTAACATCTGAAAATAGAAATACCATTTAATTCCAGAAAGATCTCCACTATTTTTTTATTTTATGCAGTCATTACAAGATCTTCCCCCATCACAAGATGCACCACAGGACCAAAAATCCTCATGTGGCATGAATCATCATAGCCCTGCAGGCAGTGCAGTTCTTTAAGCACAGTTCTAAAGATTACTGGATGTCAGAGGTAATAGCAGTAGGGAGCCACAAGTTCACACTTGGAAGGTTGGAAGGGATCTCTGATGTGATCGGGGGAGCATGAAGTTGGTCTTACAGGATCAGGATGTTCAGTGTCTTACTCAGTTGAGTTTTGAGGATTTGTGAGGGTTATGCCCAAAGACCTCTGGGTGCCTTGTTCCACCATCTGACTGCTCTAACAGACATGGACATACTGGAGACAGTCCATCTCACAAGTGCTGAGTGTAGGGGAAGAATCATTCCTGACCTGCTGACTTCCCTCCTGCTTAGAAAACTCATTATAAAGTGGGCATTCCTTGCTGCAAGGACATATTGCTAACTCAGGTACAGCTGCTGCTCACCAGAACGCTGAAGTTTTTGGCAGAGCTGCCTTCCATTCAGTCAGTGCCCAGTCAACACTCTTGCATGGGACAATTCCACCCCAGGTACAGGACGTTTACATCTTCTGAACTGCAGGAGATTCCTATCAGCCATTTCTTCAGCCCCCCAAGGTCCCTCAGAATAGCACCTCTGACTTTCAAGATAATCTGGTATCATCCATAGAACTGCTGAGAGAACACTTTCTGAGACTGTCGCAGGCATTAATAAGGATGCTGCACAGTATTAGGCCCAATATTTCCAAGGAAAACCACTAGTAATTGGCTGCCAGACAGATTTGGCATTCACAACTTTTCTAGTAGTCCAGCCAGTTTCTCACCCACCCACATACCTAGTCCACACCTCATCAACTTAGTTTTAAGAATACTATAGCAAACAGGACCAAAGGTCTTGCTAAGGTCAAGGTATGTTTAACATCCAATGTTTCCCCTTCATCCAGGAGCTTCGGGACCTGTATGGCCTGGGGTGAGACTACCTCAGTGAAAAATGGAGTAAAGGAGTAACTTTGCAGCCTTTTCAATATATCTTATCACTGTGTTCCCCATGCCACTAAGCAACGAGCCCACAGTTCCTTCAGCTTTCTGTTATGATCAGTATATTTAGATAATCCCTTCATAAGAAGCAACACCCTTCACAACCCTCACTGATTTCAACTCTGCCTGAGCTTTGGCTTTCTCAATCTCATTCCTGCATGTTTAAGCAATGTCTTTTGTGTTCTTCCAAAGTAACCCATTCCACTTTCACCTTGTCTTTACAACTCATTGTAGTACTCACATTGCTTTTTCTTTCATCCAAGTTGCTTTTCTATCCTGCTTATTCAAGTTTCTGCATATCAGAATGATTTTTCTTGAACTTTGAGGAGATACCAACTAACTCCCTATGCCTCTTTGTACTCCAGGACAGTATCCCATGGAATCTTACCAAGATCCCCAGATAAACCAAACTAAATTCCAGGGCTGCAATTCTATGTTTTGTCTCGTTTACTCCTCTCAGAAGTTAAAACTCTATAACCTCATTACCACATTCCAGATTCTCCTATATCGCTTGTGCCTGGCCCTATTGCCCTTCCAGCAGTTATCAGGAAGTAAAAATTCCACTGTGAGGTGCCAGGCACTCCTTACTCCATTCATGAGATCTGGATGACAGCTTTCTCCCTCTGGAGCCTCCCCTGCATCAGGCACCTGATGGGTTGGAATAGTTGTCCAGGTGATACTAGAGCCTGATCTCTAGTGTGTCACAGCACTACCACAGCAGTCTTATTGTTTCTGGACAAAGTTTGTGGCTCCTTTGTATCCTGCTGTGCTGTTTGGTGCTGTGACAAGTACTTTATCTCTGATAGCTAAATCCATATATAAAGAAGAATAATAAATACTAGTGCGTAACTTCAAGCAGGTGAAAACAAAGAGAAAGGAAGGAACACTGTGGGATTAAGGCAGGCCCCCTGACTAAAGAAACAAGTGAAGAATATCACACAGAATTTATACAGCACCATAGCAGTGTACACAGAAATGGGCTGAACAGGCTGGCTACTGAGAGCACCTGTCCTCAGGACAACACATACCATCTCTTATGGCACTCTAAAACAAGTACTGAAATTTCTAGATGCAGTTACAACGTGAACACTTGAAAATTTCTAGATGCAGTTATAACATGAACACTTGAAAATTTCTGAATTATTATTTCCATTTGTAAAAGCTACAGGGCATCCAGATTTTTGATTTCTTAGTAGTAACACACCATAGTATCCTCAGCATCTTATAACTGGGTCCTGTGCTGTTACATTTGCTTCGCTAAAATTGAGGGAGGAGGAGAACCAGATAAAATTTTATTAGATTTTTGTTTAATGAACTGATAAAATGAGGTGCTCTCTATAATGAGTCAATAATTGTTTTTACAAGCTTATCTCTTTTAGAGTAAGTGTTTTCATATTAAAACCAACAGTTCTGTAGCCTCTATTTATGTACAGGCCTTTATAAATAATTCACACCAAATATCCAGAGATAAACATTAGCCTACCCCGTTCTGCAGCTCTCCTTATCTCGTGGAGATCCGTGTGTGTGTTTTGCTGGTTGATAAGCAATTGTTCCTTCATAATAATGATGAGAAAGAAAAGTCTTGAAGCCTACATAAAAAAGGCATTATGCAGCATTAGCCATTATAAATCCACATGGCAAACATCTATGTATACACTCCTTGATGTTTCCTCTCCTTCCTTCTCTAAGGACTGCAAAACAATAGTATCCCCCCTCAAATTCAGAACTCTTGTTCTTATGATGTTCTTGTAAGGAACAAGAAAATACCACAGCACCACTCCAATGTTTTAACATTTGTCAGAAGTGCCATTATTTCACTTAACATCTTTAAAACCACCTAAAAAGTTTAGTTACATATCACTGCTGAATCTTAAAATTGGCCTGCACTAAAATTGTCCTCATACATCTTCTATCCATAACGCAAGATAAATCAAACAAGGCAAAAGACACTTTGCACTAGTATAGGATTTATCCAAGTATTAGGTAACAAGATTAAATCACTCAATGAGTGCTAAAATAAGGGCAAAATTAACAATTAATTCCATCAGCTAAATGCTCAAGACAGAGGAGTGCCTATCTCTCTTGAAGTGACTAAAAAAGTCAAAATGATTAGGACACAGAAGTTATTACCTTTTAGGCCATTTTCAATATTCAACACAACTTTATTGAGTCCACTCTCAAAGTTAACCCCAAAGTTACAGAGCTTTATATAATGCAATTCCAATATACTTGGTGCTACAAGGAGTTTAAAATCAGGTTCAGTCTGTTTCTGATGTTTACAAGCTTCAAAGAAGGCTGGTTTGGAGAGAGTAAACCAACTGCTCCAATATGTTTACATGCTGATGAAAGAATGTAATAATTAAAAAAATTACCAGAATAGTCATATCTCATTGGACCCATCCACCGCTTCTTCTCACTATCTTTTAATATATCTCCATAAAAACCATAACCCAGCAATGACACGGAGTATTTCAAAAATGTGTTGTTGTGATGTACAGAAGACACATCCAGAGGCTGACAGTCACCTATGAAGATTAGAAGTGCAAGGGTCTGTCAAGCCTTATTTTATTTGCAGCTACAAGCATGATAATAACTTTAACATTGCGAAGTCACTAAAAAAAAAAAATACGTATTGTATTTATGTCAATATATATGTCACAAATGCATATACTTCTTACATATGAAGAAAAGGAAATACAATTTTTAATCCTAGATCTCATACTTTAAAAGCATTAAACACTGAGGAGAAAGGGCTCAGTATGCTAAAAATGTATAACGAAGAATTGACACTCCTTTACCCTGTAGCAGTAGGAGGGGATAGAGTTGAGGAACTATTTAGATTGGAAAAGGCCTTTGGGATCATGAAGTCCAAATGTTAATCCAGCCCTGTCATGACCACAATTAAACCATGTCCCTAAGTGCCACATCTACACATCTAAATATCTCCAGGGATGCTGAATCAACCACTTCCCTGGGCACCTTGTGTCAATGCTTGACAGCCCCTTTCTCTAAGCAGATCAATGCAGTATCTCCTGTACATCTCCTGGGTACTACTTAAACCTCTATACCATACTATCAGAGGATTACTGAAGCAGGAAGGAGCCTTTGAAGGGTTCTCATCAAACCTTCCACTCAAATCAGGTTCAGCTATGAGGTCAGATCAGGTTCCTCAGGGCTTATCCAATCAAGTCCTGGAAATCCCCAAGAACAAAGAGTACACCCATTCTCTCATGTCCTCCTCATGAAAGCTTTGGAGTCACGGTGGGAGTTGTGGGGGTGGGTTCTCTTGTTTTGTTTGGTATTTTGGTGTTTGGGGCTTTTTCTGTTTAACAGGGAGGTTGGACCAGATGATCGATCTACTGTGGTCCCTTCCAACCTGAAGGGACCTTCTGTGATTCTGGGACTTAATAATCACAGCTAAAATACTATAATGTAGTAAAGCCACATCTTTCCAATCCTAGTTCAAAGGTCTTAACTCCACAGATGATGAACAGAGTTAACAGTAGGTTAGTAAGAGAAGCACGTGTAAATCTTTGCAACACCAGATCCTAAAACTGCAGCTGTTAAATACTCAGTAATGCGACCAGAAGATACTGTAACTGTAACTTGGCGAGGGAATATTGAATTGCCCAGGACAATTGGACAACTAGCACAAAATACTACTATACAAGTGTACATGCATTTCTTCATGCTTTCTCTAAGATAGATATACATATGTATAGAGAGACATATACTCCAACAACTGATACTGCTTATTGCATTTTATTATTTTCAAAAGAATGACAGAATTCGTGAAAACTTTAGCACGACATTTTTGAAATATTATGATCCTGTGAAAACAATTAGCTTTTAACCTAGAGAGACTTAATCCCTGAAAAAAACTTTGTATTTCAACTCTACCATTATGTTCAAATTATATTCCACAAACATAAAGAAAGAACTAAATGAAAAGAGTATTTTGGGGTTCTTCTATCATTATTGTAACAAAACAGCAAACTGCGACCACCCACCTACAATAATATGAAGAGCTGAAGTTACTGGATCAGATACGCCAACAGTTGAATAGCATATGCAATCTGTTGATCCTGAAAAAAGAAAAAAAACTAGGCATCAATTTGTATCTTTGCTAAACAAGTATTATTTGCACAGTCCTCCAAATAAAAGCATTATGTTCCTTTGGTTTGGTTCCTTTCTTTTTATGGAACAAAGTAAATACAGGGATACTGTATTATTACTTTTATTATTTAAACTGTAATATCCTCCCCCCTGCAGGAATACAAGTTATTGCTCTCCATACAAGGTACAAAAATTTCACATTATAAACAATAAATATATAGCAGTTATCGAAGGGAAGTAAGTTAATTTACATGGAAAATTATTTTTACATTATAGCTTTTGTATCAAATAAGGCAGGCATACACTGATTCTCCTGTTTAGGATTTCTTGCTCATTGAGATTTCATGAAAAGAAGAGAAATTGACTAGTCTGCTTTTTTTTGTGGGACTGATCTACATTCCAGGATGTCATCTTATACCAGAAACTTCTGCTCTGTTCTATTATTTGAAAAGTAGTAAAAATACTTGCTTACAGGAATTAGTTTCTAGATACAGCAACAAAATGCACAGAGATGTACCTTTATGCTCTATTCAAAACACCTACAAGAAGAAAGGGGGAAGCTTTAGGTTTCACCTATATGCTGTTTAGAAATGGACAATCCCCCCTGTTCCTACCGTAGGGAACTTGGAACTCAGATCCAGATACAGAAGTGTATTTGTTGCAGCACCTAACTCCAAATTTATCTTACAGTTTCTCCCATCCTTTCCAAGAAACTGAATTCCTTCAACGTCAAGGGTAGATATCTGAAAAGATGAACTTGGTCCATGTACATGTTCTCAGATTTCTTACCAATACATTAGGTGGAAGAGCAACTTAAATACAGTGTACTTGATTTCTGAGGCCTTATCAAATGAAATAGAAACTAAAAATGAAGGAATGAGCAACCATTATTTAAAAACCACTTTTAGCTCTTTTTCACTTTGGAAATAATCAGGGCATTAGCAGTTAAGAGTAGGACCAAAGAAAATCCTTTTCTTTTCAGAAAATTGACACCAGCTTCCCTGCCTGTGAATGGTATGACAGAAGCTTTGACCAAGTAAACAATATGCAGAAATCTGCCACAGTGAACAAGCAGCAGCTCCAGGAACCAACTAAAGAGAATAAAACAGAACTGCAGAACAAAAGAAACAGTGACTAAACAGACCTCTTGCTACAAGGCTGAGGTTCAAGATGGTGCCAGTGTACCATTACAGGCATATGCCATTGCAGGACAGAGGACTCCAATTTCCCTCAGTATCACAACAGATGAGGGTGCTACACAGATGATGATCTTATGTCACATTTAAAGTTCTATAGCAGAAATATTAAGTGGACTTCTAAAGGTGAAGCTGTACTTTACTGTCAAGTTTCATATTGTCTCCTATGCTCATGAACAGAAAACTCTGACTACTTTTGAAAAGAAAAACAAACAAGCAATCACTGAGAGATGTGACCTACTGCTGAATGTACAAGCCTAACACTTAATCCAACATTCCTTTTCTTCCAGATTTGCATGCATTCTGCTCCTAGAATTACCTCAATTACATTTGTCTTGATGTAAACAGAGCGTCCAAGTAGTTTTACATTACAGATGGGAGAAGAGGGGAATTCATGCAAGCTACATTTCAACACCAGAGGCTCATCTTCCTATAAACTTCTATATTCAATTAAAAGCTGATTCATCTATTTGGCAATTACAAAGAACTTATTTTCATTTCAATTCATTAACTAGCAAGGAAGAGCTAAAATTAAAACTGAAGTCGAAAAATTAATTCTGAAATTCTAAAATGTAAGACTGGGGAACATACCAACAGTAAGACACTGTTGGTTTTTTCCTCTTGGAGCTGGTAGTACAGAGCAAAATAACCAGTGACCTATTTACATATAGGATGTAACTACTGTGGCATTCCACACACACATGAAAAGAGAATGTAACTTGCCATACCACCACATCAAGCATGAAGCTAACAGTACTTGTTCAAAGGTCACAAAAATGTTCATGATGACTAAGGGTTTGAATCCTTAAACAAGACTTCTAGATCATTAGGTGGAGCTTCACTAGAAGTGGAATCTACAACTGCTGAAACAGCACTCTGAACAGATGGACACACAAACCCATCAAAATCTGGGTTACTCCATCAGTACAAGTCTAATACGAAAAGCAGGATTATAATGCAAATATAGCTTGAATAACATCCCATGATTAATATCTTAGGATTGCCAGAGCACTCAGTTTGGGCAAGAAGCTTCCCACAGAGCATGACTCTTGACTAATGTCAAGTGGTGGCTATTGTACGTTCTGGCTAAACCAAGAGAAAAATTATATACATTCTCTGCCAGATTTTCTCTGGGGATTTTTAAGGGCAACGGCCTGAGTGAAGGAACATAAAAGAAGTTTTTATGGGTTGCAGAGAACTACATGTAAATGCTGGTAAAAGTAGTTGGACTGCTTGTTAACTGGGTCCTAACTCACTTAAAAAAGACAGAAACATATTCAGCATAGAAACTAATTGCATTGGTTTGCTAGTAGAGAAGATAATCAGTATGCAAAGCAATGATTAAGTTTCAGGTTACGACACACACAGTTATATGTGTGCATGTTACACTGCAGACAATAAGTCAAAGCTTCTGTTCTGGTCAAAGACATCTTGTCAGGAATAGCTGATGGCAGCTTCAGCTTGAGTCAAGGTACTCACACACAGGCCTCAGTGGAAGGGCCTTAGGAAGCAAGATATCTGCATGTGACAAGCAGACTCAACAGAAGATCAACAGGCTCTCCTGATCCTTTTGACTGGATGCCCCAACTGTAATATAAGTTGAGATGCCCATCTCACTTGCAGACACCAAACGTAAGCATGAAAAATCTGAGTGTCAGTTTCAAACAGAAACTTACCCTAAGGAGATTAATTCCTTTATCTAAAATGCCACCAACCACCAGTGCTGCAGACTACTCTGCTTGTCCTCCAACTCCTACTCCAGTACTACAATCAACTCGCATAGGGCCAGTACATTTCAACGATGGTGGCACCACACCACCATACCATAGGTCTGAATTCTCCCAGCTAAAGAAAGCTTCCATTCCAGATACTCTGATATGAAGAACTCACTGAAAACATGAAAGATGTAGAGGGCACAACAACTTGTCTTTCTTAAAGTAGGTATAATTACTTTGAATCTTTATCATATATCACTCATTTTCCCCAGTATGTTTTTTATTAGGAGGTATTCTGCATCCACATAGTTGTTATACAGGCAAGTTCTTCTGTGTTATTTTCCTCCACAAGTATGAAAAATACAATCTTTTATATAAAATATATTTAATAATAAAAAAAAATTAAGGAAATTCTTCCTTTTAATTAATCAATCACAAGGAAGAATGATCAAAAAATTTACTAAAGTACAAAAGAGCATGTGGTCTGGATAAGTAAGTTTTGCTAATGCAGTATTAAAGAAAACAAAGTGAGGGACTGCATTACACAGAATGTACTACAGCTAAATCACCAGATTTCCCCTTTGCATGTGAACGTTGCTAGATATTTGTGTGTAGACATGTCACACAAGTTCAGCAAAATCAGATAATTTGTTGGTTGTATGGAAGAGTTCATGCTATTGACTGCAGACCAACGACAGGCAGTCAAAGTGCTAGACTTAATAATTTGAATCATTAGACTACTAACTTACAACTAAGGTTTCTTAAACCAAAATGCACACATGGTGTGGGCTATAAATATTTAATTTTTGTGCTTTTATTGACAAAAAACTAAACAAATTACAAACAACTGAAGCACTAAACTAAGCAGGTGACAGAAGCAAGTCAGCTAGATGTTGATGCTATGGAAAACAGTGAATTTAATAAAGAAATAGAAATACTTTCAGAGCTCATGAGCATTGCTCTATGTGAAATACCCTTGACAGAGGCAGGTGCTCCCATGGCACCCACAGAATCCTTGGATAAATTAGTATAAGAACAGTATTTGTAGTGAAAACAGGTAGAATAGGAACTTCAGCGGAGGTCTCATATTTGTGCAGTTTTTGTGAACCCATAATCCATGCAGTCATTGCACAGACAAAATGTCAGGTAAGGTGCCCTAATGACCAAGTAACTGTATGCTTTTGGATCAAACAGCATTTAATATTTTGTAAAATTCTACAAAACTACTTTTCTGAGAAGTAGTCTTTAAATGAGAAGGAGATAGAGTCAAAAGTAAGGGGAGAACCTACTGCTACAGGGAGAGATGAAGATCTGGGCTTACACCCATGTTCCTACTCAACGTTTTATATATCTTCCTTTCTGCACACAGAAACCAAGAAGTCAAGTTTAACATCTGCAGAACAGACTAGCTTGAAGAGAAACAGTCCAGAAAGACTTAGGTATAGGATTTTTTGGGTAGATAATTACTTCAGCATATGTTCAGTAACAGAGGACAACAAAAATGGATTAATCTAATAATGGTAGATTTTAAAAATGAAATCAACATCACAGGAAAAAGTAATATTGACTTACTTGTCTCCATGGCAGGCCCACAATATTAAATGCAGTATTTAGCCCTAAGACTGTCATTTCAAGAAGTTTAATGGATTTAAAATACAGAAGGAGGAATATAAAACATGCACTTCAGATTTCAAAGTGGGTATACTGAACTTTGAAATGAGATGCTAACTAAATGACAAAGATCATTAAATATTACAAGCATTGTAGCTGAGAAGGCTGAGAACAGATCACTTTGAGTAATTAAACAAGACAGCTTTTATTGCTATGCTTTAACAGATTTTTAAGATAACTTTTACACTCTAAATGACATTGATATGAGTCCAGTCACACATCATAACTCGAATCTATTTTCTAAGTTTGTGAATGAATCCTCCATCTTCTTCCTGTATTACATTTATACAGAAAGCCTATACTGTCTTTAGCATTCTTAACTTCTACAGTGACACATCAACAGCCTGATTATAATCATATGCGTCCTTCAATCCTAAACATTACAGAACTGGCCACCAGAACACAGAGTGATCTGAATATACTAGATGCTTAAAATCACTATAATTAACTTTGTATCTATACTTTACTCAATATTCCCAAGTGCTTAGTTTTCCCCCATGGTGAGTTACAGACTTGGTTTTTGCAATGAATGCAGTACAACACAATACAACAACACAGAGTGAAGTGAGGATTTTTTTTCCTACCTGCAAAGATCATTAAGAGTATTTAATCTAGTAAGTTCTTTTAAATTAAAAAAGAACAGCAGTTAACAGCTTTGTCCTCCTATTCTATGCCAAGTGTAATAAGAACATCAAATTACTTTGGCTTACTCCAGAGGGTGCAATTTTAATACTAAAACAAGTGGATGAAACCTCAGTGTCCAAGCTGCATCAGGAATGATTCTCTGGTTTTAAGTTCTATGAAGACATATTACTAGTCTGAATGCAGTGAGGCCACATGGCTGAAAGTGCTTTTAAGGCTAGTAAGAAATGACTAGCTTTTAAGGCTGAGAGGAAGAAATAACTAAGCAGAGGTTTTCAGAGATGCACTACAGCCTCTAAGTACTCTTAACAGCAAATCCATTTACAACAGCAAACAGTCAATTTCCACTGGCAGATTTGAACAATGGCTGCAACTAAGAGAAATTCAGAAGTTAAAACTTCTATTTGAGTAGAAGTCTTTTATCCATGTCAACAAAGCCACAAGTTATTTCATAGAAATGTTCCATAATGCATAAGAATAAATTATATTTTTCAAGGAAAAGCTAAGGAAAGGTTGTTGGGAAACTGAACCAACTGTTCACGAAAAAAAAAAAAAAAAAAACAACAAAAAGCAGCCAAGCAGGGACTTGCTCAAGAAATTTAGAATCATGATTTACAAGTAGTATTGAACTTTCAAAAAAAAAAAAAACAAACCTGCACAATGGAATTCTGCTTTGAAATAAAGCTTATCACTGAAACCCAGTCATATAGATGAGTGTTTTAGAATTAAATCTTTAATTTGTAATTTCGAACCTTTACAATTAAATTGTCAGTCATTGAGCAAAGACTACCTGCTGAATTTAGTGTTTGTTTGAGCCACAAACTGCAACCTGCCATGGTTGTCTTAACACAACTCGATATCAGGAATTAAGTGATAAAAAAGGTGAAAACACTGATCCACTGTCACCTTACCCCAGACTCCTGTCATCACTGAATAAACCATCTCTATGTATCAGAGGACACACAGAACTTTAGATGTTCATCTCTAAAGTATGGGTAGTCTTTGTTTTCAATATCTCTTAATGAGTTCTTAGGATATTTAAAAAAAAAGTTGGTTATAAAGAAGTAGAAAGGACACAATGGATGAATTTTATTAGATGTACGATTATATTTCATTATTACTTTTGACTTGTTGTATTTCAGGACTATCAGTTTAGTTTTTTTAAAAAAAATCTTAAGAATTTCACTTGTTTTTGAAACACACTTCTTGCACTAGTGATAGAACTATAGAATCTGTTGTAGTCAATACATGGCCCGAACTCAGTTTTATCAAGGAAAGATGAAAAGAGAACAGCTTCACCATGGTCTGGAAAAATACAAACCAGAACAAACCCCCAAATCTTACTGCCTTCAGGGAGGGTTTAGCTATTTCACACTCAATTTAAGGTCACTGTAATGACTAGATGTGTCAAGACTTGTTCAGTGACTTGACTACCTTTTTCAGTAAATAAGCACTTTTCCATCTATATACAGTAATGGATACTTTTAAATACCGTACAATATACAAACAGATCCAGATAATATATTATCCTCTCTATTTCCAAACAATTAATAGAACTTTAAGGCTAGCTTCCTTACACATCATTATGAATCATTTTTGAGGCATTTGAATAATAACTTGGAGAAAACATTTGAACTACAGCACTGATTACAAGGCTGTGCCTTATGTCAGTTCAAGGAATAGAACATACAGTATACATTCAAATAGCAAAAGGATAAGTGGACAAAACACAAACAAAACATTAAATTATGTAAAAGAAGTGACTTGATACATGTTAACAATATTAAAATATCAATGAAGATCATACTTTTTGAGTGCAATTGGAAAAAATGCATTAAGAAAATGTTGAAAAAGCTAGGTTAATCTTTCCTGAGGACAAAGAAACACTCTTAATATTGAGGTTCTGTTTTTTCAATTGTATCTTCTTATGGTCACATAATCACCAGTAGGCAAAATCTTCTGAAACCAAACATATAAACAAAAACCTTTAGTGCAAGAAATTTGCCCAAGGAAGAAAAAGGAGGAGAAGAAGAAAACTACAAGTTCTACTCCTGTGAATTTTATTAAACAAACTGACTTTAATACAAAACTTTAATAAATAAAATCAGAATATACTTAAATATAGTAGGAGGGTGAAAAACCATAAGGGGATATTCACATCGTAACTTTCAGATACCCAACATTTATTATACTGCAAGCAGAAAAGGTTAAGCTTCTTGCAAGCAACAATTCAGATCGTTTGGGTCTCGATACATTTTTCACAAAGATGTAAGGAGTATAAAATTAGTCACCTATAGCTTGAGAGCACAAACATCGTACTTCACCTGGTATGTTTTTACAACCTGTGCTAAATTTTTTCAGAAGCCTTTATTTTAATTCTAACTGGAAGCTCACAATGTTTATTTCATGTCCAATTCTTTAATTCAAAGCTCAAGCATCAGACAAGAAAAGAGAACGGCATAGAAAGGATACTGGACTGTCCTCTGTATTCCTACAGAGACCTCAAAATTACTGATTCTGTTAGAATTACAACAGTTAATTCAGTCATGTAAGAGAAAGCAAACTTGTTAATCTGCTTTTGAAGGAATCGTTGAGGACCAAATGGGCAGGATGAGGTAACAGCTGGGACACCAGATTGAAAACAGCAAGACTGATCCAAAGAATGCCTTTATGGTCTGAAAACAGCAGGACTGATCCAAAGAATGCCTTTATGGTCAATAATAATAACAGTAATAATGGCAAGAAAGACCTCAATTTGAAGAATGAGTTGTCTCAAATGACAGCAGTCAGGACTGCCTGAAAAAGTGGCTGAGACTGAGAACTGTGAATGTGTAGCATCTCTAACAAGGGGCAGAAACTGTAACTTGGTCTGGAAAACAAGAACTGTTCCATAGCTGTAGATGCCCTGTACTTGCAGTGAGAACAAATAGGAGAAAATAGAGTCCAGGAATCTTAGCATTTGTTTGGAGTTTGACAGACCAGTGGAAAGTTCTCATAGTTCTAACTAAATTAGTGGAGGATTTGGAACTGGAAAAATATTTATCAGGTATATTTCTGCTTAGTAAATTCCACTCCTTAATGTGTTTAGAAGGGTATTACTGTCAACATCTTATCTCATATTAACACACAGTAAGCACAAAAATAAAGAAATAGTAATTAAATTCTGAAGTTATACATTGAGATTTGATTTCCTTTACAAAATATTTTTCCTAAATAAAATTGCATGTGATCAATAATTTTATATGGATACAAACAGCTTTAGTTAGTTGTCTTGATAGAGTATTATTGCTCGGATCTTACACTAAGGCCTAAATTCAAGAAGTTATGAATAAGAAAAAAATTCAAGAATGAACAAATAAATTAAACTGAAAGTTAACCCTTTCTTACCAGCAGGAATTATGCCAATCCTTATATTGCACTGGACTAACGATGCTTTGGGATTATTTTGGTCTATGCCAGAGTCCTTCTGAATTCTTCCAATGAGACCATGCATCACTTCACTGAACATGCCGTCCCCACCAACACAAACAACACTGCCAGGAAACACAAATGAGAATGCACACTAACAGTCAATAAACAACATGGCAAGTGTTCTACTCAGGGCATGCACTGGGCACACCAAAAATAGTTGTTCTATTCTCTTCCTCCATTTTTACAGGATGTAGTAGCCCACAGTCAACTAGGCAATTAACAAAAAGTAGGAAAAGAATCTCAAGCTACAAAACTGCAAATGCACCTAGACATATCTGTAATATTAGGAAAAAATGTTAGAATGCAACCTGCAAAAATCTTTATCCTCTACTACTGTGTGCAGACAGACAAATATTAGTGGAAATTCACTATACAAATAAAACACTGAACAGGACTGTACGTACAGCTTTTGAAGTACACAAAAAGGAAACAGGGCACCTTAACTAAAAAGGGAAAAGTTAATATTTGCCACTTCAGGCAGAAGTGGCACTACTTAATAGGAATATACAGTTGATGAAAGTCAAAATCCAGCAAAATGCATGCCTGTGTTTTCTTTTGAACATGCTCAGATCCCATCAAACAGATAGAAGTCATGTATATCTACATAACCATTCGTAATGAGAGAGAGTTCTAATGTTATCAGATGCAAAACTTTGTCTCACAAATTTAATTCAGGTCAGGGCTGGTATAGGAGCTGCACAGATCCTGAATATGTTAAAGTTCAGCAGAGAGTCCACAGCCAAGAAAATACTAGGAAGTAAAAAGACTCTTACAGCAGTATACATTTTATGAACAACAACCAAATGCACTCTGCACTCAAAAAGCATAAACATTCTTTAACTAAAAAAACTAATTCAAATACACTTTAAGGAACATAAGAGAAATCCAGAGTTACATATGTAGTTCCTAGCACACAAGTCTAGAATGTGTACTGTTATCTACAGCAATAATTTCCAACTCATAAACTAATACTATTTCATACCATCAGCAACAGATATTGTAGAATGAGCATTTATTTCACAAGACAAGTTAATCTAATTTTTAAGTATATATGATTTAAATTTAGTTATTAGTGCATTTTCAGCAGATGGAAAGCTTGAAAAAAACCAGTTATTTTTTCCATGAATGGCAAGGAGAGTCTTAAAAACATGAACTCTCCAACTGTAAGTTAAGACCTAGGAGACTGAGAGAGAAAAAATAAAAGGATATTTGTTTTCAATTTTTGCAATTTTTTTTCTCTTCCAGTACCTTAACTAAACGATTCCTCAAGTTTAGCCTTATGTTTCTCTGCAGACTCAAAAAAATGGGCTAAAGAAACAAAAATTTCCACATCAGTTCATGGTCAGTTTTGTCTCAGTACTAGTTTGCTCAAAGCTCCATCCAGCCTGGCCTTTAACACTTCCAGGGATGGGGTATCCATGACTTCCCTAGGCAGTATGTTCCAGTGCCTCTCTACTCCCGCAGCAAAGAATTTCTTCCTTAAACTCAATCTAAACCTTCCCTCTTTCAGTTTAAAACCATTCCCTCTTGTTACTATAAAACATTCCCTCGTTATAATTATTATTATTATTGCTACATGCCCTTGTAAAATATCCCTCTTCAGCCTCCTTTTAAGTCCCCTTGAGGTACTGAAAGATGCTCTAAAGTCTCCCTGGAGCCTTCCCTTCTTCAGGCTGAACAAGCTCAGCTCTCCCAACCTGTCTTCATAGGAGAGGCACTCCAGCCCTCAGATCTTCTGTAACAAACTCTATATCCAGGCTCAGAGGGGACAGTTATATGAATGTCTATACCTATCAAAGGTAAAAATTATGGAGAAGTGCACATATGCAATAACAGCACAACCAAATAAAAGCAAACATCAGAAGACCAATGTACAAGTCAGACATGTGCTGCACACGTGAAGGCCCCTGGTGAAAAATGTCTGAAAGAAACATTTTAGAATGATTCTTTCTCTTGGGCTTTATTTTACTAGAGGGAGAGTATTTTGCTTTTTCAATAGATGATAGCAGCAAACAACATCTGCTAGAGGACTTCAGAGGCTAAACCACAAGTCAAATGAGTTTTTATGGAACTACAGTCCCTTCTAGACTCATTCTGTGAACGAACTCAAAAAGTAGGAAAAAAAACCCAACTGGAAGCAATTTTACAAAGGCTTGTGCAACTGACATATGCATAAGAAGGCACAGTGATTCATGTCACTTATTCCAAACATGGCTATTACCTGCATTATATTACAGCATGTTCTAATTGGTCTGCACAGTGATGCACAAAGCCCTGCTATATTGTAACCAAGTAAGTATGTTAAGTAACTGTGCTTAACTGTTCTATCACTGAGCTATTAGGTGACTACATTAACTGTAAAAAATCCCTATATAGCAATACAGGAAGAACAAACAGGAAACACATAAGATATTTAAATTAGCTGTCTAAAGTAAAACATATGAAAAGAAGTAAAGCAATTATCATTAACAATCCTGTATCTACTGGCAGAATTCCATGTATGGCTTTGCCAAATAGGGAACCTGGAGATGAAATGAAGAAATTCATCACTGAATGAAGAGAGAGCCACACATCAGAACCAGTCTACAGGGACAGCTGAACATCAATTATAGGCAGCAATCCAAAGAATTTTTTACTGTATGTGAGGAAAGTCAAACCTGAAGAAACATACATTTATGTAGTTCAACCATTTAAAAAATTTTCCAGACGACCACATAATCTGTTATTTAACAAGTAGTTTTAATTCATGATGTCCTTCCTAACATCACTGTTGACCTCAGAAAAAGAGGTGTACATGATGAACAAAAGTTAGGAATGGAAAGACAGCAAAATGCCATTCAGGCCCAGCCCAGGAATATAAGATTCGTAAGATTCAAGAAAGATGCAGTTCTCTGGCCTGTTGTTAATCTTGGCATGTTAGAGAGACAAAACAGAACAAAAAAACACCAAAAAAATTAACGAAGGAAAAAATTCTAGAATATGAGATTCTGAATCTGCCTAAAAAACCCTTGAGATACTACCACAATTGGTCACTGCCACTCGCTGCAAAAACCAATTTGCTAGGAGTGGACATGTGCTCATTTGCCTCCCTTTCTGCTCTGTATTGAAATTTCACCAACCATCAGTACACTTATTTCAAATCACAAATCAAATGAAAAGGAAAAATAATTAACTAGGTTTTTCTAGATCAATGTTTCCCTTCCTAGAACGTCTGAAAAATTAAGAAAAAAAAATCACAGTATAGACAAAAAGTGTTTATTTGAAGGAAACTAATTTTAAAGCAGGTGAAGTCTATGAACTCAGCCTATGAATGTCATTTCTTACTAACACCATTTCCCAACATCATGCCCTTACTCAACATAGACAATGTGTATAGCAAAGTACTACAGCAGAAGTACTCTGAAAAGACTGAATGTGCTTTCTTTTTGCAACTTACCTGTTTAAGCTACCTGTCAACAGGCACAAGATACAATTTTAAAATACTGTTGTTATCAGAGTTAATCCGAATACATTTTCATGTTTCTTCAGACTTGCAACTTGTTTCACGTCATGAACTGGAAACTGAAATTACTAGTATATTTTATTAAAATATTCTGCTTCTACAGCAGACCTAATAATGGAATGCAAGATCACCATTCAGTCAGGTCTTCTTTTAAAGCAGTAAGTACAAAACAGAAGAAATGCAAATAAATCCAAAAGATGTAGCCACTATTGAGCAGTCATACACAGCAAGACGAACTACCTGAAACATTTCTGAACAGTCCACATTTTTTACACAGGCTGAATGCTACTGGTGCAGTGTTCTGAACTCATGTATGTCAAGACCACAAAACATTTCTGGGTAGCTTTTGAGCTATAACAGAATTGCTCAACTGAGCAGAATTAATCTTACATTCATCTTTTGAACACAAATCTCATGCAAACATTGTTATACTATGCTTGAATATATTGTGTTGAACAAGGCTACTGAAACAGTTTAGTTTTCTTTTTATACTCCTAAATGTGAATCTCCTACAAAAAGGAACATGCCCCAGGACTTTCAGCTGCTGCAATAAATATATTAGTAATGAAGGCTACCATTTTAAATTAGAGACAAGAACAGACCAATTACGTAATATATCAGCTCGAAAATAATAAAAAAAGGCAAGTAAAGTTACTTACCCATCATATTTATAAATATTAACTTCAAATAAGTTGTCCTTCGCATGGTTAGCATGTTCAGTTACTATGAAGAAATAAACACATTAAAATTTATTAATAAAAAATACTACTATAAAATTGTATATAACAAAGGATTATAAAAATTAGTTCATTAATAGCCATGATTCTATTACTAATGTGACTATAAAGCAGACTGTCCATAAGACATGTCTCAAAAGATTTTTGCCAGGGAAAATATTAAAGGAGACATACACAGTACATATGGAAAAAATATTTCAGTAAAAACTGTGCAAGTGATCAAGTAATTTTAATGGTGAAAGTGCAAAAGAAAAGAAAGGCAGCATCTTTTATTAAGAGCTCAAACAGCTCAGGAGCACCAGAAGTTTTATTTTAGTAAGCAGGAAGCTGATAGAAGGTTGCCATTTATCTGGTTACCTATGCTTTAATTAGAAAACATTCTCTACCACTTTGTCTCATTTCCTTAGTAAGAAAAGGTAACTAACAGAAAAAACTTAAGCTACTCAAAAAGGTTTTACGAAGTTCATACTGTGCTTATTAAGAAATTAAAATACTCACTAACAACATCAGTGGATATAGAAGCCAGACCGAAGAGTGGAGCAACTTTCTGTTCATAAATCCTCTTCCCTTGTCTTTTTCCTCCATAGGGATTAATATACACAAGCAGCTGCTTTGGTCTAGACTCTGCAGTAAGGAAAACCATAGTATATTGCTTTTGAACACAAACTAAAAATTCATCAAGCCATACAAACCCAAACCTATTAACATCAAAGCAAACACAGGATAAAAGACTTGTAACTCTTTAACAAAGAGCTATAAAGCCTGCTTCATCTGTTCTATTAAACTGATACCAACACTATTGAACAAAATTTTAATAAGGCAGCAGGTGAAATTCAGAATAGTTTCTTCTGACTCTGTCTCACATTCTTACTTGTCATTCTTGCAGTACCCTCCCACTACAGAAGTTACTCTAATTACATGAGTATTATGGGCATACAAGATGAAAAGGGTAGCAAACAGCACAGCCACTTTTAAGTGAAGCATACATAAAAATACTTTCACATAAATTTATTCAAATTTTATTCTTTCCTTCATAACATGGTTAAAATCCATTTCCTTTCTGTGGTCAAGTCACACTAAGAATGGCTCAAAAACTACAATGCTGTACAGCAAGTGCTTGTCCTACTGTGTTAGTTGCCCTAAAGTATTACCTCTTCCCCCCTCCAAAAACATCTTTGATATTACTATTTCAAATTTGTCCAAACAGTTATGGATTTACACTACTAGTGTAAATGGAAACAATTATTACACCTATGTGTTAACAGAGACCAAAACAATAATGCTTGCTGCACCTAGAAAATCTCCTTTTTTATGGAACAGACAAAAACCTTAATATTTGTACTTCCTCAAACAGCATTCTAGATTATTAGTTTAAAGAGAAAAAATACCAGACTTACTACATCAGCACACTTTTACAACAAATCCACCCAAACTAGATAGACTGAGTAGTTTAAATCTGCTGTATAATCAAAGCACTATTCACCCCATCTGAGAATATATTCCCTCTCCTGAACAACTTTGTTACCAATAAAATAAACAATTGCATTCAAATGCAACTGACTGCTCAGGTCACAGCTCTCACAGGTGTACTGAATGGATGCAAAAACCCCATTTTTTGAAAAAGACAGATGTACCTTGTGTAAAGTATATAAAACAAAAACAGTAAGGATGCTTCCATTGGCTGTTCATAACAGTTTTTCTTAAATACTCATTTTTATTCTATAAGCCTTAAGTATTTGCTTGAGTCCCACTGCAGGTGTACTTGTACCAAATCCCTTCTCCAGCTCTGTATCTCAGATGGCCTCACACCTACACTGTAGGGAGCTCATCCCTAGTCCTGTCTCCAGCTCCAGCTGCTCCACTCCAGCCTCCCTGGACGGAAGGCCCATCCCATCCCATGGAGAGGCTCCCTCCCAATTACTTTATCCCACCTGGGCTGTAAATTGGACCTGTTTCTATCCTCATCCCTGCTCAGATACAGTGGGACCCTGGTCAGCAAGGGCAATGCCTCTGCTATGATCACCCTTCACCTCCTTTCTGTCATACAGTTACTCTGCTCCTGCTGCTTCCTGACATCTATCAAGGTATCTCTTTCAGGAAGAACTCCTTCAAAATCACTTTTAACCTCCCATGAAGTAGATGTCCAGAAGTCTCAGAAATGATTAATGGGCACTCTTACTACATAAGACACATTTTGTTGATGATAGAGTCTGGAGAAGTGAAACACACCCATAAATCTTCCAACTGCTACGGTCCTTGATCTCAGATCTCTAGAGTACCTTAAATCCCTGAGCTTACATCTGCCCATTACATCTTCCAAAGCTATAGTCATTTAAAGCCTCTGCTAAGCTTCCAATGTGTCTCTATTTTGTGAAAGTAATTTATATCTGGGCAAAATTTTATGACACCAACAGCCCTGACTGATTAAAGCACTCAGTACAACTTAGTGAACAGGTAAGATAAAGTAGTGATAATGAACACTTCAACTCTTGGCTCCCACTATTTTTGAGCATAAGTTGCTCTTAAGAGTTCAAAAAAGCAGATATGTCAAAATAACTTTGATTGATGTACAAGCCTACACAATGATGGTGTGAATGCTCATAGTTTATTCAAACTTACTCTGCATTTCAAGTAATTCCTTCAGCGCCTGTATCCACTGATTACATAAGTGCTCATCAACACCCCAGAACGTCACATCACTGCACCGCCAGCGGTGATTTCGGGCTTTCTTCACATAATACACTATTTAAATTAAAAAAAAAAAAAAAACAACAAAACAAAACCAAAACCATAATGAGATGGTTCTGTGAAATGAGAAATGCATTTCACAAAGATCTCCAGAACACTGACCTGTAATTAACCTCCACTACACACTTCTACAAATGACAGAAGCATTCAGAATATGACCAGCACATTTGTAGAGTCCAAATGAAAACACTTGCTACAAGCAGACACCTAAACACTTCTTTTTAAAGAAGCCATTTCTCATCAACTTATTATAGCCATTCTTGTTCAAAAGTTCACTGAGCTTATGCATTATCTACATTAAAATCTGCAGTATCTAGATAAATAGCCACAAGCTTAAGAAAATAAGCCACAGTGACTTCAACTCTCATGTAAGCAACAGGGTGAATTTCATTCTATAAAGCTGAAATTTGAGGAAAAAAAGATTTTGTTTCCTTGTGCATTAAGACCTTATATTTACACTTAAAATACAGTATCTCCACTTACTGGAGAACTAAAGGTCAGGAAAATATTCCACAACATAAAATTCTTTATTTTATTCTACTCATTCTTTCACCCTCTCTCAATTTTCTAGTCAAGAAGTAAACACAGGTATCCTGCTGCAGACTCCTCCAGCAGCAAAAAGACACTAGGGTGAACACTCAGACTTCATTAAAAATAACTAAACACAGCATGTATTCTTAAAGGAAGAGTTTTATTTTCCAAATAAGGATCTTTAAATGTAAACCGACAGATTTTTGGTGGGGTTTTTTTGTTTGTTTTTGTGGGACTTCTGCTTGGGTTTATTTCAGTTTGGGATTTTGGTGGGGTCTTTTTTGGGGGGTGTCTTTTTTTGGTGGTTTGGTGGTGGCTTTTTCTTTTGTTGTTTTTTGTTTATTTGTTTGTGGGGGTTTTTCAAATGGTTGTTTTTTGGGGGGAGAGTTTTTTAAAACACTTTTCTGTTAAAAAAAAAGCCCTCAAACTTTGATGAGTCCTTGCGAATCATGTGAAATGTAAACTACCTCAAACAGAGTAACAAGCACAAGCATCCAGAGACTGTTATGTGTCTTACCAGTGAAAGCATGTAGCTTTGCCATTTTTTGCCATCTGCCAATGTTACGTTGTTTCTTGTTCAACTCAGTTTCTTCTACAGCAATGATCTCAGAGATGGGTACAAAACAGTTTTCTGTATGAACACAAGATCTTACATATTAGAATCCTCAAACATCACCTGAATGATTATTTCTATACTTAATATGATACAGACATATGATTAGAGCAGTTGCTCAATAAGCACAACCAAGAGCATAACTTGAAATTTTCTCAATATTTTCAATTTTCTTTTTTCTTTAGTCAAAGCACATAACTCATAACCAACTACAAGCTACCCAAAATTGTATTTTCAACTGTTTTTAAATTTCAAAACAGCTTATGATTTCTCAGAAAATTAGGTATTTTGTGTATAAAATTATTGCATGAAGCCAAAATCCAGCAACATTGATTTCAGAGTAATTAAACTGCCCCTTCTATGAGGCCTAGTTCAGATACTTGACAGTGAATAGCACAAGCTATTTCAAAGAATGTGCAACTAAATCTAGAGCACGGACTACAGAGGCTATTTGTTATTCTCAAGTAAGTAGCTAGCTTATGAAAGAAGAGCATTCATAGAAATTCTTAAGATTATAAATCCCACTAAGCTTTTAAAGTTTTGAGTCCCATAAGAAGAGAATTCTAGATGTTATGTTCATGTACTGTGAAATATTTTCCTCATATTAATCAGAACTACTGTTTTTCAGAATTAAAGGCCTTTTGTTCTCAGACTTGGAAATAATTTCCTCCAACATCATTCTCTTTTCTCTTAGAGTTCTTAAAGATCATCTCAGACTTCTTAACTCCTGTCAAATTGAAGACTTGTGTCTCATTTTCATTACTGATTTCAACACTTCTCTGTTACTTCATCTCAAAAAAGCAAAACCTAAAATGCAGGTTTTGTATTTATGTACAAGCAAGTACTCTCTGTACACATACACATGTATAAAAGATTCATATTGTTATAACAATATAGTCTTATGTAAATCTCTTATATAATAAGAATTATAATATACTTGCTTCTCTCACATATACAAAGAGTGATACCAAGATATTAAGCTCTTCAACACACAAAATACAGACAATAATATCCTTGTTACTGGGGTTTATTCTACATTTCGTTTTCCTCACTATTTTGCAGCAGTACAATAGTAGTGGTGAAAATTGTAAAATGAGTGAAAAGTTTTCCTGACCTCTTCACAGTGATGACTGCAACTAATTTGCCACTAATGAATTTTTATTTTTTCCCATCCTATTTAACTGGTTTAGTCAAAAGAATCTTTACATATCACCACATGTATTGACAATTTGTGTACTAGTCACTCAAGGGGTTTTAGTATTTGATGTGATTTACACTCATTCAGTGATTTCATCCTCCCTGAATCTTTTAGCATGATTCAAAAGAAACACAGCCTTCAAACTTTACACTGAGGTCCTTCAGGAATGTGGTTGTATTTAAAATTTCAACTTAAAAACATATTTCAGCTTATAATAATTGCATTTAGTATATTCAAGGCACAATAGGGAAGTGCAGCAGTCCCATAAAGTTATAAAGATCCAACAGCAGAGATAAACTCTGAGGTGTATGATATGCGTACTGTACATACGCACATGTAAGACTATATCTAGTACTGGACAGTAACAGCTATTTGGTCTTCCTAACAGATACAAGATCTGCTAAGAGACCTCAGTAAGATTAACCTATACATTTATCCAACGAAAAAGAAATAGAGAACAGAGATGAAATAAAGGAAAGGAAGCACATTCTTTAATTCTTCTTTCCCAAAATTGCTTTTACTTATTTTTCTACTGGCTCTGTCACTGATCCATATGTCAAAATATGAAAGAATGCTTGTTGCAGCTATAAAGATTGGACTTAAATGATAATTCATTTGTTACTGCTCAAAGACATGCTATAAAACTCAGAAACTACTTTTAGATAAAAATTTAAATGACACTGCTCTAAATAACATTTTTGGAAATAGTTGTACATAGTGCATACTTGTTTGCAAGTATGCTGGGAGCAGCATCTGAAGTAATTGTCTTATTAGGCATTTTTTATAAAATAAAGCTGTCCAACTGTACAGCTAGCTAATAGATTTTAAAGTGCTTCCAAATCTATATCATTGAAAGCATTTCTTTGGAGTATATACTTCAGCACACACTACACAGCTTCTATTAACCTTGAAACCACTTAGAAGCTCTCCTAATTCTGTACTCCCACTCTGACAGTTGCATGAATTTTTTTATTTTCGAGCAAAACCCTTCACAGACATGGCAAAAAAAAACCCCAAAAAGTAAATATTTTTGGTTTATATGTATATACTTTTATCTTATGGCACCAGAGTTACAAATCTGAAAAACAGATTCCTGAAAAATAGGGTGGGAAAAACATCAAAGGAACAAAGCGAAGAACAGAGCCCACCTTCCATCTGTAAATCTTTGGCTTTGGTGAAAGTCTGAGGAATTTCTGCTCTGGGAGAACCAGCTCTGCCAATAATATCCCCCAGTACTACTTAGCACCATAAAATCAAGCAACTCCACTGTCCTGAGAGCATACTCCAATCTTAAGACCGTCAAAAATCACACACTACTGAATCCAGTAATTGCAGATGGCCAGAAAGAGGGAAAGCTGTCCCAAACAACATGAGTTATTCAGAACATTCCCTACCACTTATAACAATAAATTCTAGTGTGTTTGAACAGAACCCAAGAATTTCTATCAGTCCAAAAATCTCTATCATTATTTGATTTAGTGCTACACAGAACACTGTTCAATCACTTTGCAAACCAACTTAGTCCCACCCCTCCCCCTCTTCCCCAGAAGGAAGAAGCTTTCAATGTGAAGCAGAGAGCTTCAGCACAGGCACAACAGTCCTGTTCCCTCATTAGTTTAGTCACCAAAACCTGCCCCATAAAAAACAGTACTAACCCAGCCTCTTTTGAAGATTCACATATGTACTAATTATAGTCCTTTCCCAACCTACTTTTGTAGCATTTACCCTATTTTCAAGTAGCAATGAGACATTTATTTCACTGACATAGCAAAAGGTGTTCATTCAAAGGCCTTCACCTTTGTGTTTCTCCCAAAACATGGAAAATCTTACTGCCACATTAACAAAACACACACATACACGCACAAAAACGTTGCTTACACCAGTACTACAAGATCAACATTAATGAAGAAAGGTTGAAATATGGCAGACAATATCAAACAAAGAACTTTACTTGGCTCAGTCCAATCTATTCAACCAAGAAGGACACAACAGCTTCTACACAAAATTTTCACCATGGTCAATGGCTAGCATATTACAGACAAAGAGCTGACCATTCAGACATGCAGAGAAGGTGAATGAAGGGGTAAAGCAAAAAAAAAAAAAAAAAAAAAAAAGTTAAAAAGCCAAACAAAACACGCAGTAAACAGGTGTCAGTCTTCTCAGCACTCTGACTGTGCCAGTCATCACTCATTCTGGGTCACAGTGCTCTTAATCTTCATATTCTTTCTAAAAGCAAACTGATAAATCAGCAAAACACTGGATTAGATGCACACTAGTTTTCCCGCATTAAGCAAGAAGCAGAAGGGAAAAAAGCCCCACAGAACCAAAACTAAGCACACTAACACATGGTGGACTTTGTGCAAAATGCAGCCAGCAGTTGGGAAGCATGTTTTTCTGTGTTAAGAGATTTTTAGTGGGTCATTGCTGTCTGCCACTCCCACAGAACACTTCCTGAGTTTATGAGTGCTCACTCAGAAGTTCAGTCAAGACTTGTTCATTCATCACTGCCAGCTAAATATCCTACAGACCAAACTTCCCCCTCACAAATGTGTTAGCTCAAAGAAACCTAGACACATGCACAAGCACAAAAATATTGCTGATGACAGCATTTGGGTTATTCTTAAAATTCATCTGAGGCCCACGGATGCAGTGGAATTTAGAATTAATTTAAACTATTAGCATAATCTCATGACTTAAAAATATCATCAAGTAAAAAGCTGGGATATAGTCTTAAAGAAAAAGTGTATTTTCAGTCACTTTGAAAACAAATTTGCTGTTAGAGCCCACATGAAGGGTCAAGCTTTCAGGTTTAAGATTTGTCTTCACCTAAAAGCAAGACAACAGGAATACTTTCTATCAGAAGGAACATGGTATTATAATAATCATACACTATAGAAGGCTGTGTTTGATAAACTCTAGAGTAAGAGAAGGTAAGATATAGAGCAGAATTACTGACAATTCACATCCTAAAGGAGGAAAAAGAAAAAAGGTATCCCAATTAATTTAAATAAAAATTGTGGAAGAGTCGCAAAACATCCAAAGACCATGATTTCACCATGTACAGCCATGTATAAAGAAATTTACTTCTTTTATTTTAAATTAAATCTTCAACTACTTTGTAAACCAATAGACCAGTTTCTACTATAATCACACAGCTACTTCACATCACATGAATCTGAACCAAAGCACAGCAACTTGAACTTGGGTCAACTTGGATATTTAAATCATACTATTGAATGTCTTCCCATTGTTTCTTCTGCATTTCCAAATAATTTTCTGTTCAACTGGGAATATTTCAATGATAAAGCAGGGAGTAAGATGAACTTATTCACCTTAAAGGGGGGGGGAGGAACAAGCCAGCAAAAAGGTGTATGCTAAAGAACACATATTGTTTAACATAGGTGCATCCCTATTTGAATAACATGTCTTGTAGAAGACAACACATTGCAAAGAAGCAATGCCTGCTGGGGCAGCTATTCCCCACATCCCACCTGCGTAATGCAGTTGTGGCATCGCCTACAGAGAAACATGGTTTGCATTTCTGCACACGCCCACTGCCAGACTGATGACAAATGACCTTGACTAAGGTTGTGCCAACACTCTGCAAGTACCGGGTGCTGGACAGACCTTATTGCCAAGCTGGCCCACCCTCTGCTAAGTACCCTGCTTATCAGACTGAGCTTTCTTTAGAATCCACCAGAATGACAGCAGTGTTGTGAACACTCATACTGAGGTTTCCTCAGGAGGTTGTTTTGGAAAAGACACATGGAAGACAACTCTGAAATACAAAGGCTAAAAGAAAGTGCACACCGTAATGAATGCAGAGAGTCCAGGGTCTAGTTTGGTCCTCCCCTTCGTCTGTACTCTAGGAAAAAAGAAATCCTAGGAAAATGACAGGAGAATCTCATTCTGCATTTGCAATGCTTTAGTACCAAGTACAGTAAAACCTTAGCCAATGCTTCTGAAATACCTCTACATATATACATACAATATATACTCTGTTACGAATTTGGTATGGAAAGTTTTATCATGTGCTACTTGAGAAAAACCTGACTGTGCCATCAACATGAGGGAAATAATAAAACAATTTAGCTGACCAACTTTGCGTACACTATGATTAATGACTGATTCTCATGGAGGAATGTTACAAGGTAGAAAAATAATGTTCATCAGAAAATATGAAGATGAAGGCATCCCTAACAAAAAAAGATGCATAGCTGAAAGTAACAAAGAAACACATGAAAATTTACAGGTAAAACTTTTCCATAGAAGTTCAAACATGTCTAACCATCAAAGAACAGGAAACAGGAACCTGATTACACTGAAGAGAGAACTTGAAACTATGACGCTGTTAAAGAAAGTCTAACAGTAGGAAATAAATTGTATCTCAGAATTTAAAAACACACCATGAATGACTCAAGCAAACATTTCATGATTTTGTTATTGTTGGTATCTTCCAAATGATAGCATTAAAAAGAATTCTCCTGAATTAATACTTCTGCATTTTTACAGAATAGGACTTAAATACATACACATACATACATATATATATATATGTATATAACTATCACTGTTCAGAGATGAGAAAACAGAAGAATCTCCCCATACTCTCTAAAACTCTATTTTCCTGGACAACAGGACAAAGTCTGTGTTGTTTCCTATCTGTTCCTGATTTTGGGTGAATATGGGAAATGTAAACATTTCAACACTTCTACAATACACCTAGCTTTAGCTCTAGTTCTGTACATATCAAAGTCTGAAAATCTTGAAACAACATATTCCAAACAATTTTTATTTATATACCTAAATTCAAGACGGTAATAAATGCTCTGAAAGTAAGTAGCCCTGAGTTTTAATCGTTTAAAGACAACTGCTTCACTGTAATAGCCACCTACTAAACAAAAAATACAGCACTTTTGTACTGCATAATTTAGTCTGTATTTAGACACAATGTAGACATGTAGTCAAAGGCTAAATGGAAGAAAGATACCAATCTTGGTCAAACAACTCCTCTGAAATTATATGCTTCTAACTAACCATCTTCCATATTATTAAGTTTATTTATATATTGTAATGTATGCTGCTCATATTTCCAAAATAATTGTAGGGAACACAATGAATCATCACAAGTCTTAAAAAGACCTTGGAGACAACAGGACAGCAATAATAGAAAACTGTGCTGACATTAAAGCTCGAGTGCAGGGAACACATGAATTAATAAGGGTGTTAAGAAGAGAAGGTACATTATCTATTGTATTGATCCTTGCATAAATTATACCTATGCCTCCAGAACACTTAAGCATTTTTTTTCTTCTCTTCTCTCTTGTGATTTCACAACATGTTTCCCAAAATCTTGTGAAAAGTTGCGCTAACAAGACAGTGGCTGCACTCAGTAACCACACTTGCCTCTTAAGGCATCTCCACCTAGGTACTACTTCAGAAACTGCCTCATATAGACTCCAATTTACTGTGTCCCACTCTCCTTCCACCATTCCGAGAATTCAGACACTCAGAACACGCTTCAGGGTTGGTTCATACACTGGTCTACCAGGATCAAGTCAAGAAAACCTTGAAAAGGCAGTAGAAGTCCTTAACTTACAAGCAAGCAGCTGTAAACTTTAGAGTGCTCATGAGACAGTTAGTGTGAGTCTGTGGCACTGGTGCTTCATCTGAAGGCATCCATCAGACAGGAGAATAGCACTCCCCTTGAACTTGCTCTAACCTACACATCAGTCCCCGGGTGACTTTGCAAAGGCATTTTTAGAAGGATTTTACACAATTCAACCAAATTATCTCCAAAGTAGGAGCTACTTTAGCTAGTGGGAGCAATTATCCCAAAAGGCCTTGAAGCTTTCTATTTTAAATTTAAGATCCAGTTACCTTTATACAGAGTAATTTTACTTCATTTTGAAAAGTATACAGCCTATTTCTCACAACAATGTATTAAGCTTAGCAGAATTAAAGAATCAATTGGTCCTTAAAGTCTTAAGTTCCTTTAACTGAGAAAAGTTCAGGAATTTTTTATTACATTTTTCATCAGTATTGTGGATAAACACTAGATCACATCAAACTACTTGCATGATAGCAAGGGAAGGATAACAAACTCTATTTTTATATTTTGAATAAGAAGGGTTGTACTTAAAACATAACCAAATCTCAGTTATGTAAACTGTAACACCAAATTCTTACAATTCTTGAGTTCTCTTTCTCCTTTTTCCCTCACCTTCTTGAAAAAAGCTTCAGGCCAATAAGCCATTATGATAAAATCTGAAAAACATTTAAGAAACATACATGGTAAGAATGGAAGAGCTCTTTAACTGTTTGAGTTTGGGACTTGCCTGGGATTGGAAACATCTATATTCAAACCTTTCTCAGATAAAACTTCTAGTCAGCCTTTCTATTCTTAGTCGCTCACTGTCTCAGATCCTGCAACCTCTAAAGTGAGGATGACAGCAGTTTCCAACTCTACAGCAGCTGCTGTGAATAAAGGACATTACACATTTTCAATGTTCACATGCCATATTAATATGGCTACATTAACGATGGGAAAAATTACTATATAAAACCCCCAAGGTCAAAGAGGCTGAAAAATTCTGCTCAAAAGTACAGAAGAATGTTTGATTTGCAAACAAGTTAACACAAGTTAATCTGAATTTTTTCAGGTATTTTCATCAATGACTTCTCAGACTGGCATTTTTGTACATCCACACTATGATACCTGCACTAAAGAGGAACTATAGAAATCTTCGTCACCACATTGCAAACTAGGAGCCTATATTAAATATTTCCAAAACAGTAATTCTCAAAAGCTAAACTTTCTTTGTAAAACTTCCACTAAGCCCCTGAGAAAGCTAAGAATTTTTAAAAAAGCTGAAAAAACCCCCAAAACAAACACCCCGACAAAAGCAGTCATTGTCTGAGACACTGACGCTGTATGAAAGTGTTTTTAACCACAAGTCTTGTTGTAACTAAAAAAAACCCAAAACTGCTTTTAAGGTTTTGTAAGTCTCTTATGTGCGGCTACGATTGCTTTAAATACATTACAAACTACACGGTTCTCCGTACTCGCGGCGCCAAAAAACAATGGGGTTCAGCTGAACAAATCTGTGTTTTGCCCGGCCAGCTGCGGGGACAGGGTCCCCCCGCGCCATCGGCGGAACAGATGCTCGGCCGGGCTGCTCCGCGGCACAGGGGCTGCGGCTCGGCGCCGGCGGCTCCCGGCTTTGTTTCGAAGAGCGGCCCGAGCAGCGCCGGCCCCTGCCGCGGACTGTCCCGCCCGCACCTCCCCGCTCCGAGCGCCCTGCGCGGCCCCGCGGGGGATCGGGCCGCCCTCCGCCTGCGGGACTCTGAACCCCGGAGGCTCCGCACGGAGCTCACGCTCCCTGGAGCGCTCACGCCGACGGAGCTCTCCAGATGCTCAACGAGCCCCGGGCGCGGAGACGCCGCCGGGGCGGCGCTGGCAGCAGGCCGCCCTCGCCGGCACCCGCGCCGGGGACGCTGCGGCCGCCCTTCCCCCGCCGCCGAGGGCAGGCGCCTCTCGGGCGGCCCCGGCCCGCCCCAGGCCGCGGCAGGTGCGCCCCGGCCCCCGCCCGCCCCACTCACCGCCGGCGCGGCGCGGCGGGCGGGGGTCGCGCCAGGCCAGCCACCCCCGCTCCTCGTCTAAGGTGACCTCCCAGGAGCGCCGCCCCAGCCCCAGCGAGGACACGAGCCGGGGCCGGCGGCCGCCGGGGAGCCGCTCCATGGCCGCCGAGAGCCCGGCCCGCCGCAGGCGCTACCGCATGGCCCGGCGGAGCGGGCGGGCGCCGCGGAGCGAGCCCGGCAGCTGCTAACGGCGCCCCCGGCCCGCCGCTACCCCGGCTGGCCCGGGCGGGGCGGGCGCGGCGTCAGCGCTACGCCAGCGCCGCGGGGCGGGGCCGCGGCTCCGGAGCAGCGCCGGGCGGCGAGCCGGGCAGCGGGAGCTCTCCCCTGGAGGGAGACGCGTGCCCTGGAGCAGCGGCAGAGGCTCGCCCGCCCCGAGCCCCCAGCTCCGGGCAGACCCCAGGGCTGACACCTTAACGGGCTTGGATTGCTTTCGTGGGGTTTTTCGCGGGACGGCGAAGCACCTATGTCAGTGACGATGGATCTTCCCTCTTTCCCTTTAGACAATGAAAACGCAATGAGTACATACGAATGTCTGGTGATACAAACCTCTCCATCTAACTTCACCTCCCTTTACATAAAAACGTTTTGGGTTTGCCTTAAACATAGGGAGAGTAATTTACTATAATTGAGCTCTTAATTCTTTGCTGCCTTCCCCCTTGGTGTTGCTGAAGCATATAGCCATCAGCATGCTACCAAAATACAAGGCCAGACAGAGCAGCAGTACCCACCTTCAACCTTCCTCCAAATCTGAGTACTTCCTACAGAGTTTAGTAGAAAACGTCTCCAGTCTGTTCTTATCTGGGTCCAGCCCAGGGCCAGCACTCCAGCTGACGTTGCTCAGGCTGAAAAAGCTTTGCACCTCAGCTCTGCTCTGAACCTTATCATATACTCACATTTCCCTCACATTTTGCAAGTGGGAATGACTTTACACATTTACAAGGGGGAATAGAGCAAGGGGGAATAACTTTAAATTGAAAGAGAGTAGGCTTAGATTAGATATTAGGAAGAAATTCCTTAGTGTGAGGGTGGTGAGACGCTGGAACAGGTTGCCCAGAAGCTGTGGATGCCCCATTCCTGGAAGTGCTCAAGGCCGGGTTGGATGGGGCTCTAAATAACCCCATCTAGTGGAAGGTGTCCCCCCTGGCAGAGGGGTTGGAAATAGGTGATCTTTCAGGTCCCTTCCAACCTATTCTATTCTGTGATTCTGTGATTTCATCTTCTGAAAACAAATGACTAGGCACTGTCATCCAAGTTACCTGTTTAAGATAGCCTTCCCGTACATCAGATACTAGTCATCTATCACAGTCATTCCAATAGTCTTTCCTCTGGCCTTGAAAGATATGATATTACCTTTATTGGTGAACAAACCTAGGTATGCCACATTTCCACAATTTCAAGGAATACTTTGTCTCTGTCAGTTGTTTTGTTCTTTACATTTTTTAATCTGTTCCTCCACAAATACCTGTGGAACTCTTTATACTGAGACTTAAAGTTTGCTGCAGAAATCCATTGTGAACAATAGTCTGACAAGTGCAGTTCTGAGCAGTCATTAATATCTCACTGGTTCCTCGTATTTTGCCCCCAACATCATCTTTTATCCATCTATCTTGCACTTGGATGGTGTAGTGGGTTGATCATGTTAGAATGCCAGGCATCCACAAAAGCCTATTGCTCCCCTCTGTAGCTGTAAAGGGAGAGAAAATATAACAAAGTGTTCATGATTGAGATAAGGACAGAGAGACATCACTCACCAAATACTGTCACAGGCAAAACACGCTCAAGACATATTAATTGAATTTATTACTAAGAAAATTAGAGCAGGATAATGAGAAATAAAGTAAGACCTTAAAAACACCTTCCTCCATCCCTGTCTCCTTCCCAGTTCTACCTCCTTCCCCTGCAGAGGCAGGGGAATGAGGCATGGGGGTTACCATCAGTTCATCACACATTGCTTCTGCCGCTGCAGGGAGGGGAGTCTTTCCCCTGCTCCAGCATTGCCCTCCTCCTGCAGTAGGCTTTTGCTGTTGAACCCTTCAGAAATGCTCCAAGATTGAATGGATCCCTAATACAAAGCTGTTATCTTAAAAATATTACACAGAGGTACTTATTTATCATTTCTCCAGTGGGCAAAGTAGATTTAATCTTTTACAGCCTAGAGTCACCAGAATCAATATTGTTGTGATATATGTGATCCATGTTAGCTGAAGAAGTAAAAAGTTAATTCCGTTTACCATTCCTGCCTATAATGGTTTCCTTTTATTCTTATTAATTTGAAAACTCTTTTTTGCTTACTTAAGGCTAAAGTCTTGAACTGTAAAATACAGAACTGATAAAATATTCTCCGGTCTGTTAGAAGCCTACTGAGGTGTAATAGCAGCATTAGCAGGAATGGCATCTACATTTCTTACTTATTTAGATAAGAAGAAGCCACTTCTTTCTTCCCTGCACATTGTTTTAGTGTTTTGTTCACAGAATCACAGAATGGTAAAACTGGAAGGGATCACAGTGGATCATCTGGTTCAACCTTCCTGCTCAGACAGGGCCATCCTAGAGCACATTGCGCAGAATTGCACCACGATGATTCTTGAAAATCTCCAATGAGGGAAGCTCTCTGGGAAACCTGTTCCAGTCCATGGTCAGCTTGACAGTAAAGAAGTTCTTCCTCATATTCAGGTGGAACTTCCTCTGCATTAGTTTCTGCCTGTTGCCTTTTGTCCTATTGCTTGGCACCACCGAGCAGAGCCTGGCTCCATCTTTACACCCACCCTTCAAATATTTATATACATAGATGAGGTCTGCTCTTATTTGTGTTTTCTCAAGACTGAAAAGGCCCATTTTCCTCAGCCTTACTGATAAGAGGAATTCTCCTGTCCCTAAATCATCTTTGTTGTCCTCTACTGGACCTGCTCCAGGAGCAGTATGTCTCTCTTGTGTTGAGGAGCTGATGATTTGGGATATTCCATGCTGCTACAAGAATGTCTTGCAGGAATTCTTACCAGTGTTTTGTTGGGTCTGCTCTGGTACTCTCTGGTAGTTCCCTGAATATCAACATGTGCATCTGTATCTACAAAGTAAAGGTCAAATTTGAGCCAACACATTGTTATTTTCAATCTGTTTTAATACTTAATGTTTTTCTTCCACGATTGAAACAGAGAAATAATTTCTAAAGGATGACTGATTTAGTAGACTAAAGCACACTCATAAATTATTGGTTTACTACTTATTACCTAAGCCTTTAATTACCACTGAGGGACATTACTGTGGATGCAATGATGCCAGTAAATTGCAGGATTTATTGTCTTGGTGGTAAAGACGTCTCATCACAGGGCTACACCCTGAGAAATGGAATGGTTATAAAAATGCCTCACTTTATTCACAGGTCCAGAGAGGCCACAGGAAAGGTTGCAATTGTAGTTAACTTGGGAACAATAATACATTATGTAACAAGTACAATTCAAAATGTCAAACGGGAAAAATGCAGGAAGGTAACACAACTTACAAAGTTTATTGCTATGATCCATTTACTACCTATCTAGAAAACAACACACTGTTTAAAGCCAAATTTCTATCCTCAGTGTCTGAATTTAGAGTAGGTAATTTATCTCAAATGACACCAAGTTAAGTGGAACAGCTGTTACTCCTGAGGGAAGGGGTGCCATGCAGAGGGATCTTAACAGTCTTGAAGAGTGGGCCCTTGCAAACCTCTGTAAGTTCAGGATGGGAAGGTGCAAGGTCTTGCACCTGGGGCAGGGATACACCAGATCAATACAGGATGAGGGATGAAGGCACTGGAAGCAGCCCTGAGGAGGATTTGGGGGTGCTGATAGATGAAGAATTAAACATGACCTGGTAATGTGTTCTCGCAGCCCAGAATGCCAACTGTATCCTGGGCTAAATCAAGAGGAGTGTGGCCAGTCCACCTCACCCTGGGAAACATTTCTCCCCCTTTACTCTGTTCTTGTGAGACCCCACCTGGAGTGGTGAGACACTGGAACAAGTTGCTCAGAGAAGTTGTGGGTGCCCCATTTGTAGAAGAGGCCAGGTTGGATGGGGCTTTGAGTAGCCTGGTGTAGTGGAAGGTGTCCCTGCCCATAGCTGGGAATCGTTCTATGACTCTGATGTCTCTATTAAAAGTACTTAATTCTAGCAACTCTGTTATACTGAACAGGATCGTTACATGATAATGCAGGCAGTCAATTAAGAAACTCTTCAAAGCAGGTACATCTATTTAATCAACAGCAGCAGAGACATATTCTTCAGCATGACTTGCATTACCAAAATACTGACTTAAATCATTACAAGCTCCATCTATCACTCTTGCAGGTGTATTTCTTCATTAGGATCCTGCAACTAATTTATTTTTCATAGTGAAAATCAAGCATGCCCTTGTAGTATTTTGACAGAGGTAGAAAGTACTGTGTATCCAGTCTTATCTGAGAAAGTGAGTGAAAAGTGAAAAAGATCTTAACCACAGTGAAAGCTGGATAATTCTCACATAAGTATGCTGAAGAATAACTCTTAGTAGAAGGCCACTCTACTCAGTTATGTGTTAGAATTCTAGAGGGAATCACAGATTTGTAGCAGGAGCTCTGATAAAGCCAGCTAGTCACAGACATGTAAGGGAGCCCTTCAGCTGCTATGCCCAGTGCTTCCAGGGAGATGTTGCAGGCTCAAGGGCTCCTCCTACCCCAAGGAACATCTGCAATTATGATCAGTCCCACTGCGGAAAGAGAAGGAAGTTCCTAATACTGTTCCTTGAATATCTATGTGAGAGTCAGCTGGGGTCTTGTCCAAATGACAGCTAGTGCAGAAGTGAAGCTTTAATCTCATTGCTCAAGAATGTAAAACTGGAACAAAAAATCAATAAAAGGGTTTTTTTTTTTAACTTTCTCATATTTTTTTTACATTTTTTACTATTCACAAGTAACTGTTATTGGAAAGTCCAATATTGCTGTCGGGATGTTTCCCGGCTTGTCTGGACCTCGCTGCTGAGCCAAGCAGCGGCTGCTGTGCTGTTTCACCCCAGAGTCACCTGTGGCCAGCTGGTGATACAGCTGGGACTGCAGGGACAAGTCCGGGCACGCCGGGCTCGGGAGCGGCGGGATGAGCTTCCTCGGGGATGCTCGCTCCAGGTTTGCCTCTGCAGGAGAAGCTTTAAGGCGACGGTGAAGGAAAGGAGTCGGTTCGCATGGAGGGTTCAGTTCAGAGCATTTATTCTAGCCGGCAGGACTCTGAACTTCAAACAACACCAACCGAGCTCTCGGCCGCGTGGTGGCTCATCCCTGTAACCAGGGGAGAGGAGAGGGGAGGGGACAGGAAGCCACCAAGCAGGAGAGGAGGTCTGAAGGGACAAAGGACACCTGGATGGCCAATGTCCCTCCAGGGCTAGAGGGCATCCTTTGAACCTGCCAATCATTGACACCCTTCTGGAATTCCAGGAGTGATACAGTGATTGGCAGGGGTGGGGAAAGGAGGGATGATCACACCACAACAAACTATGAAGTATTTTTTTTTCTTCCAAGGAAAAATACCCCAAGAATGTTTTTAGCTTTAAAAATTTTATCTCAGTTCATGTCAGGCAAATTGAAGTACTTACACATGAATCAAATTCTATTCTCAAATGCACACACAAGTCACATTAGAACAGTGTCAATACACCAAGAGGTCAAATTTAGCAATTGAAATACTTTCAGAAAATGAAAACTAAATGACAAAGCTAATAAAAGAGAGGAAAATAATTAATTTTAAATATCAAAATACTGACTAATATTCTAATTACTTTTCTACTTATCAGCAAACAATGACTAAAGCATGAGTAAAATATTCTTTCTGCTGATGGAAAGAATGACATCACCTTCTCTAGAAAAATACCTGAGTTATTTTAAAGCTCTTCTACACTTTTATCATAAAAGTTTAAATTGCATTTATTGTTGGAAATGATCTGAAAAAAAAAAAAGAAAGACCAATTTTATAAGCTTGTTAAGAAGGATGATTGCAGTCCTTTATTCACTTGAGCCAAAAGGTAATTGAAAGTTGTTGATATACTGCAGGATGTGGGAAGAGATCCAGAAGGTACTTGTTTTCTTGTGATGGGAAACGTTACATGCTGTTCCTGAACCATGGAAATTTACAGAATCCTTGCTTTATTCCAAAGCTCCAACCTCCCTGTATATTCTCTACATCAACTACCTATCACTGCGAAAAATATTGTGTTATTTGTTTCAAGCTGTTGTAGCTGTGGCTCCCACCTACAGATATACACAGAAATATTGATTCGTGTTTCTTTGTTTAGTTTCTTATTTCTATTTTAATTATTAGTCTCAACCAAAGTCCCAGAGGAGATGTAAGACCCCTCTCAACTAACTGCATCTTTTAAAAAAACAGTGAAATCTAAAGGTCCCTGTCTGCCAGAATGATGATGCTCTTTGGTCTGACCAACCTTCCAGTACCTAAAGGAGTCCTACATGAAAGCTGGGGAGGGACTCTTTACAGTGGCATGGAGAGTGATATGACAAGGGGGAATGGTTTTACACTGAAGAATGGTAAGTTTAGATTGGATATTAGGAAGAAATTCTCTACTGAGGGTGGTGAGGCACTGGCATAGGTTGCCCAGAGAAGCTGTGGATGTCCCCTCCCTGGAAATGTTCAAGGCCAGGTTGGATGGGGCCCTGAGCAACGTGGTCTAGTGAAGGGTGTCCCTGCCAAGGCAGGGGGGTTGGTATGAGGATTTGAGGTCCCTTCTAACCCAAATCACTCTATGATTCTGTCAGTCTGTGAAGAAAGTGCTGATGACATCAGAGAGTTTGTCTCTTCTGTCCACCCCTCAACTGCATAATAAGAGTGTATTTTTCTCTACAAGATATGCTTTGCTGATACTTGCACTCCCTCAAAGCTGCAGAAACACTGCTCTTTACCAGGCCCTTGCAGACCTTGCCTGAAGCATGCCCAGGTGCTTTTTTATTACAGAACCATGTATAGGGACCAGTTCTTGAGAAGAGCTCTAACACGCAGGCACACAGATAATTTTTTATAGTTCTGATATCGAAGTATTATCAAATTATGTATTACGTGCAATAGCAACCTCCCTCATATGTACTGACTTTTATACATTCTGAGTATTAGAACGGTAGGGGTTTTTTTATGATTTACAACTGCCTAAAGGGTTTTTTACACTATTACAGGGGATGTGTGTGCCACCAGCACAACACTATTGACAAATTTCAAGTGCAGGTTCCCATCTATGCAATGAAAGAGCTTCAGGATAAAAATATTGTTAACATAAAAATTCCTACCATCACCAAAGCAACCATTTTTCTCCCAACTCATTTTCAGTCCTCTTAGTGGAGTAATTTTAACTGGATGTTTTATTCCCAGAGTGCTTCTTTAAATGCTTTGCTTCAGCAGGCAGGGCTCTAATACATATCAGGGCTCTTCTAACTTGCACCAGGCAGCATGGCCTTCATAAACTAAAAAATAAAGGAAAATTGTTCTTTCACTTAAGATGGAGCGACTTATTTTTATGCCACTTTTAGAAGAACACACTGTAAAACTACTAATAACACTGCAAGTGAAATAATAGGAAAGAACAGGGGAGGAAAAATCACACAGATTGTGGAGGCAATAGAAACAGCTCCTTTCCAAAGACGATATAAACCAAACCAGTTTCGCTTTCTCTGAAGCAGAAAAGAAAAATCTGGAGAGTACATTTATAAGACTTAAAATAATCAACTAGTGAAATATATTTAAAATAAAACAATCTCACAATGAAAAATATTTACTTCCTTCAGTTCTGGATGGCCTTATTAACAACACAGGAACTAAAAAGAAACACAGATAATCAGATTATCAACACTAGCAAATAAGCACAGCCCCATTATTTATCATGACACTTCAGACCAAATATTACCTAAGATACACTTAGCTGGACTAATTAGTCTAGCAGATAAAAACAGATAAAGTATCTAGTACTTGGGCAACCATGGAAACATCTCAGTATGCACCACCCATGGTCTTACTATAATAATGCATAAATACTATATAAATATCCATGATCATCTTACTATAATAAAATTTTTAAAAAATTATAAAACCATACGAACATTAATGCCATCCATGACAGACAAATCAGTTCTTCATTTCCAAGTATCAGTGAAAATATCTGTAGCTGCCCAATGTTAATAAAGTAAAAAAAACATAAACAACACAGACATCAGAATGTTTATGTGAAGAATCTACATTCCTAAAAAAAGTTCTTGATTCTGTATAGCTGCCATGATTAAAAATTAACCTGATACAGACTGAATCAGATGAAACATAAACCTAATTCATATTATTATGTTAAATAATTGTATTTTTTTTTCTTATTACCAAGGAAATGACGCTGACTGATGTAAAATTTCTGACTAAAGCTGTAATCATTCCTGTGAAAATAGGTAGGTTGAGCTTACTCAGACACTAGTGAAATGCTTAATGACCAGTCACCAAAAAAATCTTCCTACTTCCTCTTTGACATTTGGAAGGTTCTTCAACACTTTCATCAATTTTTCTCCTTTTGAACTTATTACCTATCAAATATACTGTGAAACACAAACATTCACACCAGCCTTCTTGGAAGATATTTTGACTGATATTCACAGGCTCATGAGTTTTTCATTATGTCTACATGACTATGAATAATTGGTTAAAGATGGATCTGGTATTCCATCTTCTTACAAGAGCAAGAGAGGTTCTAAGACACAGCCACTATTTACAGGACAGCAGAATTACTATATGAGGAAGAAGGATGTTCAGAAGGGCAAATACATTTGCCTAAACTAAAAATATTTGATGGATTAAACTCTGTCTTTCTTGTGAATACTGTCATTTTAAAATTGAATAGCAAAGAATTAACTTTGCTGAAAGTCCATTTTGAAAAATTAACTATTTATAATCAAGATTTAAAATTTCATATTTTCATTTAAAGTATTCCACTGTTTTGATTTCAGCAGAAAAAAGCAAACCTACACAATACCTTTAGCAGAACAAAGTTATTCAGAAAATAAAGAAGTGTATGAAATAAAAAATAATATTTATTTTCTCCATCTTGTTAGTTTTGGGAGACAGTGTCATCAGATGTGTTATTGATGCATTATATAATTGGAAAGTTCACAGGTGCACAATTTTTATTTTTTTTTCATAACTACTACCTATGTAAAGACAAAGGTTCTGTTTGTAGATCCTTCCAGAGTTGCACTTTCAGATTTAAGGTAAATGAAAGAAGGTTTTTTTTTCTTTGAATAAGAGTGAATTTCTCCTAAGCGCAAATTTAGTTGATTCATGTGATTTAATTAACAACATTGCTTTCTGTGATTAGTCCAATATTTTAAAAATACAATATAAAACTGAAGTAAATGCTCAGAAATGTAAGTGAAAATCTCCTTTTCAGACCAATGTTCTGAATGGTAAGATCAAAGATGGATTGAAGCAGTTCGTCTGAAGAGAGTAATTTTCACTTTGATTGTTTTTCAGATTGCTACTGTAGTAGAGATGATGACAGCTGGTATGAAGTTGTCTGAATCAGTGATACTAGAATGCAAATACATGCCAATACTTTGCATAAAATCCAAAAAGCAGAGTTATTTATGCATATGCCTTTTGACATCTCAGCATGCATGTTGAATTGAATTGACATACTCTCGTTTTGATTTTTTCATTATTATTTTATTTAAATGGAAAGCTAAGAACAGAATGTAAAGTCAGGCACAATGTAAAAAAAGAGGACAAGGGCAAAGAAAGAGGTTCAGCTCATAACTGAAGTTAAAAATTTATTTCTAGTAAACAAATGTATTTAAGGAACTTTTCTGTACCCAACTTCATAGTTATTTGAAGGGATGACAGTCATTTTGGGGATACTCATGAGTATACTGGAAAGAAAATTCAAAGACTGAAAAGTAATGTAATAAACATTTATAAGCTGTTTGTCTTACCAGGTGGCAATAGCTGACTAATTTGAGCACACCATTTTATTGGAAACCTATTTAGAGCTGACTAGTCTACATGTCATTTGAAATACTATTTATACAAATTACAGCTTTTGATGAAAGTTATATGTTTTTAAAATATTGCACAGGGTTTTAGTCAATCAGCTAATTTAGTCAGAACTATGAATGAGACTTCAGTGAAATGCTTTGAAAAATCAATCACCTCAAAACTATCTCCAGACAATGTAATGTGAACTGTTTTTCAAAAATCATGACACAATTCTAAATCATTATGGATGAAAAATGACAATTAGGAGTAATCAATGTTTCAAAAAAGAACCTGAGTGCAAAGGAATGATTCAAACCAATTGCTTTTATGGTTGTAGCTGTAAGTGGGAAAAAAGATTATATTACTAATGGTAGATTCTTTGTCTTGATTAGAAAAGAAAATGCAGTAATGAGACTTGAACTAATAGAACATTTGTACTAGATTTTGCTGTGAAAAACTTCCTCCTCTGTCACAGTAGGCTGGGCATGAGACCATAAGGGGACAGAACAGCAACTATAATAGAAACCAAGGAAGTAATATTGAGTTAAAATTAATATCCAGTCTAATTAGACTTGTACAACATTTCATTCCTCTTGCTGCCTTTTTTGTTTTTAGAAAATTATGAGGTTGTGACTAGAATTCTTAGGACAGAAGCTCATGTCCTATATATGTCTTTCACAGCCAGCAATTGCTGGCTACTGAGAAAGCATGTGTGACTTACTGCCTGTACCATATAGTTAATAATCTCAACATCACAAATCATTCCTTTCTTGCATGGAAGTGTTACAACCACTGTGGGATAGAACATGAAGTGGAGAGACAGAAGTGGACAAGTGTGCTACAGATTGCCTCAGTAAAAACCAGAAATGCAACTCTAGACTTAGCAGAATCTGATAGTACCCAACAACAAACAGGACGAGCAGAAGGAGATAAACCTCCACATCTTCCCTTTTTAACCAGCACAACCCCCTGTACTCATGATGCAGTGTTTCAGAAGACAGACAATGAATGTTTCATGTGGCTGATTAGAGAAACATGCTTAGCAGTGTTGACAGCAACACAGCATGAGGTTGGGTTAAAACAGACAAACTGCTCCTACTTACTTGCATCAATGACAATGTGGGTCTCTAAAACTATCAGATAAAAAGCAACACAAGTAATGACAAAATTGAAGAAAGATGTTAATTTCTTTCACTCTCTGAAGATGCTGCAAAACATGTGGGTATGGTTGCAGGTGTGCATGTACAGCCAGATGGAAAAACATTTACCTGAACCTCCAAATTCACTGAGTAATAATGATGTTAACACACTCACACACTATTTAACACTTCAGAGTGATGAAAGTATAATGCAGCTATACTTCTTGGAAACTTAATTTGCTAATCCTAAAAATCTTAGAAGTTTCTCCTTTCTGTATTCAACTCTCTTAGGTAGTAGGTAGTCTACTTAGCTGTTCAGAGAGTGTAATACATGAGAATAAATCATGCTTTCTTCACAGAAAGTGAGATACAGCCTATTGAGAGCTAGTGTTGTCTCCTAAATTATTTTTCGAATGTAAAGGCATAAATATATGTGGATAAAGCAGACTTAAGATGCAACTCCTCACCCTCACTTCCTATCCCTCTTCCACTTCCTGGACAGACACCAAAACTCTGAATTTGGACCCAAGCCATGGAAGCCATCGGATTTCTAATCTCTTCTGACATTGTTCACAGCTTCAGGTTTTTTTTCAGATGGTTTTGGTTTTGTTTAGCACATATTTGGGTGCTGAATCAGTTGTGATCCAGCTACCTAAAGCAAAGTGCCTAATGCTAATTGAGAGGTCTCTGGATAGCCAAGAGGCCTGCCTGGAACAGGCAGATTATGACACAAGGTCTCAGAAAAGACCTGCATGCTCTGTAGCAGTAGCTGGTGGCTGGGGTGTACCCTACAGCTACTCTGCATCTAGAACAGCACTAAATGCCTAGGTTTGAGGAGCAGAAAATATCATGCCTCATGACTGATGACACTCCCTATCAGGGAGACCTCAAGAGTTTTATCATCTAAATCCCAGGATTAGTCTTTTAGCCAAGGGAACTTCTAACGATACTCATTTTGAACTCTACTAGAAGTGCAGTCAGAAAAAAGTGTGTCATGCTAAGACTCCTTACATATCCATTCTAAGAGGGTTGGGATTCTCCCCCTTGTTTAGATGTGAGCTGATTTCCCAGTTAAGACATCCCCATTATGTCCAATGCTCAAGGAAAAACGATAGGTACAAACTGAAGCACCTTTTGGTGGCATATTCCACAACCAAATCCGGAATGGTCTTGAACAGCATTGCAGCACCTGATCTGGTTTTCTTCCAAACAGAATCTGTTTCATGGGTACCACAGCTGTCCTCAGAACTTACTAATAGACAGTAAATGAAGTTTACCAAGGTATTTGCTTCAAAACTGCATTATTGCTCAGAACCATATTGCTAAACTAGATCTGGTTACAATTCAAAACTTAGATTTAACCCAGGGCCACAAGACCAGACCATTTATATGGTTTTTATCAGCTTCACTTTTTGGTATAGTAGTTTCCATGGTTTAGAAAACATTATCTATTTTTAAAAATGCACTTCTCCTGCCTTTAGTGGTCTTTGTGTGTCACCCAAGGCTCCAAAACATCATGGGCACCTGGCAAAAAATGGGTTAGGACAACTCATAGTTGATGGCCACTACCTGATCTTGAAACATCGTGTTTCAAGTTCCAGCTACAGTTCAAGTATTCAAAAAGTCAAACAGGTTTCAAGGAAAGTGATGGCTGAGTAATAACAACCTCAAGCTGACATCTCAGTAACTTCAAGAGACAGCAGGTAATGTAGAAATATTTTGGGGACCACCAGATTAAAATAGCCTGGTTTTAAACAGTTTTGTAAGGGTGAAGTTATTATCAGGCTCAAGCAAATCTTTTATTCACCCATCTGGAACTGAATCTAAAGAGACACCCTCTACAAAATCAGTATTTGGTGGAGTAGCTCCTCATTATTTCCTCTTCCCCAATCTACCAGTAATACAACACATAGTGCTTATTTGTCCATTGCTACAAGTGATCTACCATACCTTAAAAAATAGTATAGAATGTCTGATTCCTTTCATATTTATTTTTTTATTAAGAGATGTAATGGACAGCTAGTGAAATGGCAACTCTGCCAAATCACAAACACGTTCATCATTATCATGGTCTCAAAGATGCTGTTGCTGTAAAGGGGCGAGTGCTAACACTTGTAGCTACTCCTAACCTCATGTAGAAGACTCCTGTTTTTGGTTTAGGAGTCCAGAAGCAGTAGCTGGCAGGGTATGTTCAGTCAAAACTGTTCCTAGAGTATCTTTGAGGTGTTATCGTACCATCCATCCTCCTTTTCACATATTCCAGCTAACTGTACTGGATTAACTTAGTCACTTTCATATAATCTACCCAAACTACACATACTACCCAGTGCTGCCAGGACTTTTTTATAAATGACTCAGTAAAGATTCAATCAATCCAGCTAAACCCCCAAAAGGGATTTTATAATTTTGTTAAGAACAGGTACACCGAGTCCTCCATTGATCAGAAATCCAGAGGTGGATTAGTTTTCTATAGAAATCTCTGACACATACAGGAGCATGGTAAGCACAGAAGGGCTGTGTCTCTCTAATTTGGTGAAGAAGCTACTTCATGCTGATGCATGCAAGCAGTCAAGCTTCAAGTATATTCCTACCAATTAATTTGGAAGGCATAATGCATTTTGCCCTTTAGTAAACAGTCTTTTGTTTTCTTTGGAGACACCAATATTTGAAAATTGACAGTAGAAGCAGAAAATCAGCCTATAAAGTAATCATCTTGTTTAGGGCAAGCTACTAGTGAATGATTAAATCCTGCATGAGATTTTTAGTATGGAATATCTCAGGAGTAAATGTTCCTCATTATTTGAGGGCAGCACATAGCACAAATGCACAAAATAACATAAGCATTGCAGTACATAAAATCCAATCTCCTTTACTACTATTCATTGTGGGGGAAATGGTTGGCTTGGAATTTGACTGACCTTTACAACACCCATGGGAAAATGTCTCAGACAGCTGAGTTCTTCCATTGTGCTTTAAAATCCAGTTCATTTCTGAGTGGGCAAAAACTTTAATCAAATCAGTAGTTGTTCAACAAATTATAACATTTTTCTCTTTGATGCAAAATGAGGCTACTTTAAGAATACTTTCAGGGCTTGTTGGAAATGGTTCCAATTACAAACACTTTCTTTATTACGATGTTCTAGGACAATCAACATGAATTGGTTTTAATAGTTACCCTTCTTTTCTCAGGCTGCAGTGCAGCTGACCTCCCATAGCTGGGCACCAGTCTGAACTGCAGCAGTGAAGCTGTGATGAGATGCCATGGGCATGCTTTGGAACCCATAATTACTTTGATCAAATGTAGGAAATGTTGGGCCTACTAACTTTGCAGTCCACAATCAACTTTTCTACCCTTTACTGTCATTATCACAAGTTAACCCCTATAATGTCCTGATTTCTGTTCAGCATAAAATACACATTAGAAACACCAAATTGGTGAAAAATTAATTATGAGAAAGGAAAGAAGATTTTCCTCAGATTTTATCGACACTTTTTTATTAATAAGCATGAATTGTATATTAATCAATAAGTAGTAAGTACTGTTTAAAGAGATTTAATCCTGCCTCTTACATAAAAAACTCACCCTAATTTTCAGTTACTGATTTGTTTTCAGCCTCTTATGTAGGGCCACTAGAATAAAAACAGGAATGTAAGGGATGTTTTTTCTGAAAATTCTAATGTGAAACAGTCATTCACAGCTTTGATATTAAAAAAAAAACATAGCAAAGTAGACAGAAGCACTGCACATCACTCAGTTCAGATTACTTTTATGAAGTCTTGGGAAGAAATTAATCATTGCTGTAAGTAGCAGAACACAGCTGGGAGTGGCTGAATTGTGCTTGCAACCAAGGCAAACTGAACAGCACTCTGTAGGACAGCTCAGCTGGATTCCAGAGCAGTGAGAGGCTGCTAACCATCACAGCTTTTAAAACACCACAGTACTAAAAGCCCACCAAATGGCTGCAAGAAAGTGTTTGGTCTCAGACCCAGTGGGAATTTCCTCAGATTTCAAATAGTCGGGGCCATATGCCAAGATCCCTGCAGCACTTCCTAGCTTGAAAGTAAACAGCTGAATGTATTTGGCAGAGTTTTTACTACTGCTGCTCAAGCAGCTTTTGTACAAGTTTGCCCAGCTATCATAGCACTGGAATTAAGAAGAATTCTTTTCTATGTTAATAACTTTTTTGCCAAATCTCTGGGAAGTTTGTATAGGGAAAATATGAATTGACTAAAAACCCACCATAAAAATAGATAAAGAAACATGAAGGAATTTTTACTCATCTCAAGCAGAAATCACTGTCCAATCATTCTTCTATATAGAAGAACAACACTTCCAAGTGTGGGATAAAGTAGGATGTGCCCTACAAAATTCAGGAAGTATTCTTCTTCTCCTCTCCTGTATTAACATATTTCCATCAAAATTTTAATGTTGTCAATGTTGCAGTTCCTCTAAGAAAGAGACTTTATTTCCTAATATACTAATTATCAAAACAGGTTCCAAAAATGCACATTAGCCACCCTGTGGTCATGCTGGCATGAGAAAGGCCGGGTTCAAATATCATGCCAGAACTCCCTGGTCTGCAGCTGACTGACACCTGGTCATGCTGCAAATGATGCCTGACTTTAGCTTCAAGACCGAGATTACCAAAACATTACAGCACTGAGCAGTACCAACATATCTACTCCAACAGCTGTTTTGTTGGCAGACTCCAGGGAGATCTCTTATCATAATCTCATAATGACATATTAATAGCAACCTCAGAGAAAAATGATTGCTCTTTCACAGTGAGGTATTATCAGTAAATGTGAAACTCCATTTATGGCAGTGTACAGGATGGAAATGCTGGTGGCAAGGAAGGTGTTCCCCAGCTCCTCCTCTACAAGTGGGAAGATGCTCCTGAGCTATGTCCTTCTTTCAACAGGAAAAACTGAACATTTAAAGTCCAATACTTGGTCAATAGAAAACTGAAACCAAGACAATCAGCTTTGATGATACTTTTATATGAGGAATAATAAGAATTTTTTTTTTATTTTTGCCTGCTTAAATGAGAAAAAGCACTGATGCTGTGTGAAAGGATACTGACAGCTACTTATACAGTGATGCCACAGGCTCAGTTTGTTGCATAATAGAGGACAAACGAAGTCTAATTCTAACAGAAGAGACCAAGCCGTAAAGCCCAGTCCTCTCAAAAGCACTCAAGGCTATTCTTTCTTGTGTCTGTTAAAAAGTTCTCAGATATTTTCTGGGGAAAAAAGGTCTTTGTTCAAGGTTACTCTTCTTAGAATTCATAATATCTGTATCTGAGCTTTTTAGAAAAATCATTGTTTCTCAGAACAGTGTGAAACCTTTCCAGCTAGGTTCAGTTTCTCCCTGGCATCATATATGTGTATATTGAGGCCTATCTGCCAGACAAAAATCAATAACAATGCAGGTTAGATGCACAGGTGGCAAAAGAAAAAAAGACTGCATGAAAGAATAAACATTCAGAGAACCACAGATGCCTATTGCTAGCTGATTTCTTCAGGACTCCTAAACTTACAATAGATGTCTCAGATATTGATCCTTTTTTCTTAGTATCAAAGAGATGAACAATCCCACTGAAGTTTTTGGGAGCTGACAGATGTTAAGAAAGGCTTTTCACAAGAGCACTGATAAAGTTCCTTGCCTGTTTTTTCAGCTGAAAGATCATATGGCTTCACTGTAGAAAGAAACAAAACAGCAAACAAACACTGAGGAATTCTTTTAAGGTGATATAGGTATTCAGGCTGACCTTGCCTTCCAGTTACAGAGAATCACATTGTTTCTGCAGGAAAAGCAGGTTCTGCATTGGTTAGGTTTGCAGAAAATAACCATCATTTTTGTCAATAATTCTGAGCCTCTTACAAGCCTAATGTTATAATCAGCGTTTTGGTGGTGGGTTGTAATAGTTAGATTGAGCTAGAATGGAAAGGAATTCTTCAATATTTTCAGCACCCCAGAGCACAAGGAAGAACCTGGGAGCATTTTTGATAAATTAGGCCAAAACAAGTAAGACAGAAGTGAGTAGGCATTGTTAAGAATGCCTTCTGTCAAGGTAAATATATCTGTTTACTCTGATAACACCAATGAGCCACTTCTCTCTATTAGACAAGTCAAATCCATTCAAAACTGTACTAGGTACTGAGTCTCTATCAAGCTTAGTATTAAGAAAATTAATCTAAAAAGAGTAAGGAAAATTTATATCATGGAAAGATTTTGAGTTCTCCTTTTCTTCCTCTCCCATATTAAGGTTATTGGAGTCATTATTTTCCTCGTCAGCATAGAAGGAAAAAGACCTTCTCAAAATAATTCCATGTCTTTTTGCATCTAAATCAGTTTAGATTACTTGGGACTTGAGCCAAGAGAAGAATTAAAGGAGTCAACGGGAGGGTTAAATGATGCTTTGATATCTAGCAACATAGTGCTTTCCCTTCAGGTGACAGGCTGTTCATAAGGAGCTACCATACATAAGGACTTCCATACAGCCTTTTTGCTAAAGCCACTGCTGACTGCATGAAAAGGATACAAGAAGACTGCAAAAAGTTTTTAAATCCATTTTGCTAACCAGTTACATTATCCTTGGTTGTTGTGTACTAGTGATATTATCCAAAGCAATACTTGTTTAGCATTCTGAACAACACTAATCTCTTCCAGGATTTGTTTCTCAGCAGAGAGCTGAGCTTATTCCAGCAGAAAGCCCTTTAGCTGCATTTGTCCTGCCTTTCCCAACACACTGGCCCAGAGGCTTGTGGCTCTGGTTTGTCTCAGCTGCAGGTCTCAAGGCAGACACAGATTCATCACTGGCACTGCAGCCTGGCTGAGGAACCACCTGGGGAACAGGGGGAAGTTCTGCAGCACTGCACCCTCTCCAAGTTAAGCCTCTGGGGGCTGCCAGCCCTTGCCCCCCACCCACTGATGCGCTGCCAGGGCTGTGTGGTCACAGACTCGAGGGTAGGCTCATTGGGTCTCAGCAGCAGGAAAATGGCTAAAAGCTTTTCCTCTCTTCCCCACTGAATTAATTCTTGGTATGTGAAGTACTTCCTTTACAAAGAGAGTATGCTGTTTAAATGGTTGAAAGGCTGAAGCGTAATGTAGGAAAAAGATGCATTTTTTCTTATTATCTGAGATTGGCAGATATGTATATACAGATGAATCAACTCATTTTCCTGGCAGAGAGACAAATCAAACCCCTAGAGCTTCATACCACAAATAATGCTTTGGAATGTATTCCAAGTGGTCCTTTATAAAATAACAATACAGTTTTGAGCCAGCAGCTACTCATCAAAGTACTGATCCTTTCCTGGCATAGTAACATCTTGTTTAGATGATGACATAATGTTTCCAGTACAGCCAAGGGCACCTCAGCTCCTCTACAGACTTGCTTGAGCACGCTGAAAAGAGCAAAGAGATGTAGTGCTAATGAATACCTCTATGCCTTCAAGAAAGGAAAACTTGAATGCAAACAAGGATTTATTAACGTATAGGTTTGTTTCCTGTTTTGAGATACATAAAAACAGAAGTACAAGCTTCAATCTTATAAATACAACAGAAAATTTCCAATGCTAAGTTAGATACTGAAAGTTCACAGAACCACAAGGGTGTTAGGAAAAATATCATGACCAAAGCCTACTAAAGGCAGTTCTATCCTAGATCCATCATTTTGAAAAACTAGATGAAAACTGACCGGTATTTCTCTGCCATTATAATTTTCTCATTAATTTTACTGGTTTTTAGCATACTGCCAACTATTAGCAATGAAATAAAGTGGACATTTTCTTCTATTGTGCACTGTGAAAGAGAGAAAATTGGAAACTATAAAAAATGCACCTAGCTGTTGCTGCGGTGATTTATTTCTTTGCTGTTCCCATATATTCACACTTCAGCTGGATAATTATTTAAGAACTATGAAGAAATTGCCTGTTACCATTTCCAAAGGAAAAGGTTCCAAGACAGATCCCCTTCCCATAAGCCACATTAGAGAAGGTGCCAACTCTCCTGACTTCTCAGTGACAAGAGACAGAGCAAATTTCCACACAGAAGTTTAAATTTTAGTGGGACTAAAACCTATGCAAAGCCACGTGGCCTCCTTTCTTCACTACACAAACACAGGAAAGCTCATAAATCTGTTCCATTAAATTTCCTTTTGCTAGAAAGATGAAAAGTCCAGTATTCTTGGTGATACTCTAACAAAACCACATTTTAATTTGATTTCTAAATAAGAGTAAGCATCTGTATCTAATATTGATTCATATATATACATATGATATATCTAAAACAATATAATACTGTTGAGAGTTTAATTCAGCCAAAGAGAGTCAAATAATACCAATAAATTAAAAACAGAATAGCTTTGAGAGCAATTCATAGGTTGTGCAGCCCAAGGGGTGGTTATGATCATCTGCTCTGATTTTCTGCACAAAGAACATAGATTTTTCACACACTGAAAACCTCAGTCAGGACCGATGAATTATAGCTAAAGCCTAGCAAAGTTTTCAGCAATATAACTGAAACTCATAACACTTTCTCTAGCACTACTTTCCAACAGCTAATTTATGTTATGGCTCTGCAACATTCTGGAGTAGTGATTGTCATTATCATTACTTGAAACTTTTGCCACAAGTGATTTTGAATTTTTAGAGCATTAGTAAAAATGTTGGTTAGCCTTGACTGAGAACTGGTACAAACAGAAGAGCATCACATACAAATTTATATAAGTCATAGACAACAAAGATGGTATGGGATCAGACAGATAGTAATAATAATTACAGGGTTATTAATATGGGAACAAGAATACAGTAGGACATGAGCTTTTTCTTTTTTTAGGGTTTGTAAAAGAATTGTCAAAGTCTGGTAGATAGTCTGGTAGAAATCTATCTGTTCTTCCCTTGGCTACATTAATTAGTCCACTGTAAAGCACAGTCTCCTTAAGCAGGTCTTTCCTCTCACAAAACAAAACCAGGAAGGAAAAAACCACAGAAATTTTCAAACTTCATTACTATTTCAGTATTGTTCCTGTTCTACAGGCCATGGCTGAGTTTCTGTATTGGAGAGATCTTTGAAAAATTACACATTTAACATATTTATTTGCTATGGTTACTTGTAAAATCTTATTTTAGTGACCATACATACTATAATTGTTACCACTATACTTTAAGATTTCAGTAGAAAAGATTAAACTTTTGCGCTCTTTTGATTTAAAATGGCTTTAACTTTTGAGAGCTTTCTGTGATTACCTTATCATTTTCTCTTCAAAACTTAGGGACTCTGGTGGTTTTACATCAGTAAATTTCATCATTACATCAGTAAATTTACATCAGTTCATTTCTTGCACTAAGTTTTCCAGTCCTGAAACAATTGTCAAGACCATTCAAGCAAAATTGCAAATTTTCATTTCAAGGTTTAGAAGCTAAGCTGTTCTCTTTTATTACTTTACAACATGATGCTACATACTGTGTTATACCAGAAAGTGGTAAGAATAGAAAAATGCTTAAATATTGTTTTTTAGTCAGTTTTCTTTTTTTCACTTAGCTGAAAACTGTCTATTATTCCTACCCACTTCTCAAAAATAACAAGATCTAAAAAGAAAAAAAAATTGCAGGTTTTGATTTTTTTTTTCCAATTTCTCCAACAGTATTAGATATGGGATGTTACTGTGATGTAGATAGAAACACACAGTAACACATACAACAGGTGTTCAGGTAGAGAGGAAGAAAGGAAGAAGATTCTAGTTTATTGTTGATTTTGTATATATAAGTTTTTGGACAGTGATCAGAGATTGGACAGAGAAGTTCCCACCTCTCCATCTTCACTGGTCACTTGAGAAGTCCATCAGGTGATATCTTTTATAAAGGAATGTAAAGATGATTTTTGTTTATCTTACAATTCATGAGAACTGACTCCACTATACTAAAACAAATCAGAAGGCTGATTTTCAGGGACAACAATGGGAAAATATCATCTTCAGCTAAAGACTACTTTGTAAATCCAACTCACTAACAGAATATACCTCTTGGATAATGAGCAGCAACACCTAAAAGCAAATGTATAAAATCCTTTGTTACCTTTATCATATATTTTCACCCAAAAATCTGTAGCTACTCCCATTTTCTTTGCACTATAATTTTGCTAATGTCTCCTTCACCAAGCTCTCAACCTCTCTGCTACTAAATCCTAGGCCTTGCCAACACTCTCACTAGCAGAGTGGGCAGCTCAGCCAACAGCATTACCTCGGGAGCACTCTGTAACTCTTTGCAAAGTCATGCTGGAAAGACCTACTGGGACTCCAACTGCATTATCTTCATTACACTCGTTGCTCATGTTTACATTTGCTCTCCAAAAAAAGCATGCACAAACCACAAAACCAGCAATAAATATTCAATTATGGACAGTTCATGAGACCTGATACAGACTTACCTCTTAAACAGCAAATTCCATTCCTCTTTTGGAAGAAAAAAATCATGGTTTTGATACAACTCACTTGAATTGAATAACAACTATAATGTATTACATTGAACACGCTTCTGGAAATAATATCTATGCAATACACTGTAAGGCCAGCTATAATTTTTTTATTTTATCTGATATTTTTCATTCACCTTACACTACCTGAGCTTACTCTACCACTAATCCTTTTTTACAGTAATTGTATTAATAGGATTTTAATGCTGAAAATATGTGGAACTCTAAGAAAGAAGGGAATAAGACTCTTTACAGTTCAAGTGTATATTTCAAGTGCTATGTAGAGAAACCCTGAAATGGGATTAAAAAGCAAACAGTGAAACTTAATTACCTTCTAATACACATTTGGAGCAAAGAGAAATTAATTGAGAGATAAATAGAGTCAAATAGCATGGTAAAGGCTTTGCTATCTTCCAGAAACACCAACAAAAATGAATCCCTCCCATAGACACAAATTATATGAAAAATGCAGTAATAGAGGGTTTGAGACATGAAAAGAGATGCCAGTGGTAGACTTAGATATAGAGATCGAAGAAAAAAACCATAAAAGCACTGGTGATGAAGCTGGATAGTCAATGACATGACTAGAGAAAAAAAAAAAAATCCCAAAACCCAAATCCTGCAGCTGTCAGTCATAAATACTGTGAGATAACAAATGTGTGCTCTCAAGATAAATGGTAGATGCCAATTAACACACAGCTTGATGATTTCTAACACCTGAAAATACCCACTGAAGATAAACCATTGAAATTTCTATGTATCATCATGTCTCCATTCTTCTTAAATACACAGGAGCACTTAAAGATTTACTTCTAAAGCACTTTTTTTGACCAAAACAAGGAAGGGACACGATTGATGCTACTGGCATGCCAAATACAATGCCTCCATGCTGAATACATCTGGAAAAATGGACCAAATAAAAAAGAAAGACAGAGAACGAACAAAAATAATGAAAAAGTAAATAATGCTGATAAATACTATTGTCTGTGTCTGATGTTTTTCCTGAAATTTGAGATTAAGTTGTCCATTAGAAGAAAAATGACCAAAACAGAGTGGTTGAACCAAAGCACCTAAGGTTGCTGTTGAATTCCTTCTTAAGAGTTACAAGACACTTTGTTTCAGGTACTTTCTCAAAAAAAATTCAATAATACAAAATATTGAAAGAAGAAAAAATGTGAGGCACATACTAAATGAGAGAAAATTAGAATGCAGATGTGTAAAGACCACATGAAGTATCAAAGTCAGTCAAGGAGTGAAAGTCTAGGGGAAGGAGTGTGGGAAGTTGCTTTTGAGCTGTAAAAGACTCTTGCAAGCTATGGTGGTTGTTTATAACATATTGAGATATTTCCTTTAAACCATGAAGAAGTATGGGGAGATAAAAGAGTTCAAATTGTAGACCTGAACAAAGGAATGAAATGCTGAAGGCACTGTTGATTTCATGAGAAGTTGAACAGAGAGATGAAGTGATAAAGACTCTGCCCTTGAAAGAAGTGAATCTCTGTTCCTTGGAGGTGAAGGTGGTCCCAAAGACAAAGAGAACCTTTGTTTTGAACAGTTATCTTTAAAATAAGACCCTATACATCGATGTGGCCCAGAGACACAAATGTAAACATGGGGGGAGTTTCATGGTAGCAGATCTTCTGGGCGGCTGCTGTTCATGAAAGACTGGATCCACAAGAGAACTGTTTTCTTGTGGGGAAATTTTCCATAGCAAACAAGAGATGCTTCCCTCCCTAAGTGAACTGAAGAAAGAATGTTGTAGAAATGGGAAACTGACTGAGTTTTCTGAGTGTTGTTTTCTTTACATTGTTGGTTGGGTGAAAAGAAGGTGTGGGGAGGGAGGAAGAGTGTTTTGAAGGTTTCATTCTCATTCTTGTTGTTTTTCTTTCTTTAGTGTTAGTTAATAAAGTCTTACTACTTTTAAGCTTAAGCTTGCTTTGCTCTTGATTAGAAACTTTCAAATTGGCAAATTCAAACCAAAACAGAAATTGGTGATTCTGCCCGGTTTCAAATTGAAACCATGACAAAAGGCATGCCCATGTACCAGGCAAAAGAGCGATCAGCAACTATAGAAAGCCTTGTGTGATTCAGAACTTCCACTAGTTTTTTAGAGCAGTAAAAATGTGCATAAAATAATGCTTCAGCATAGAAGTGTCTCATTTGAATTCACTTAATTTTTTTCTCTTACTGACTAAAGCAAACAGAAAAAATACATGTAGAGACACGTGGCCTGGTCAGCTTGTAGGGCGAGTTTGAGCCACACCTCACAATTGCAGCATGCTGCTGACACAGCAGTGTAAGGATCAGCGTGAAAAAGCACTCCCCAGCTTATGCAACTTTATCTGCAAATCCTCCTGGTCTGAGTGCAGCTAAGTTAGTGGAGGAGTGCTGTCGTCAGCTTAGCTAACTATGTTTAGCACCAATCTATACTCGCACATCTGTTGTCAGAAAAACTTCTTTTCCCAAGGCACCACTGCACCTCCACAGAGAAGTCTACCTGTGTAGCCACACGAGCACAGTAGAAGCTTTCCAGAACACATAAGCTAAAACCCAAACTGAATGCCCACCTGGATGCACAGCTCACCAGCTATCACACTAAACAAACACCTCAGTGGCTACTTTATTCAAAACATTTCTAGTGCAAGCTACAACACTCCTAATTTTGGTCAGCAAAGAGCATGGCTACATGTCTACATTCTAGAACATAGAGAAACTTCCTGAGCACCCTCAATAACAGTCACCAACTGTATGCAGTTACCTGATTCTGAAAAATGCTCAAGTTAAATGGAACAAAAAGAGAAAAAAAAAGAAGAAAATTTCAAAAGGGAAAAAAAGGGAGAAAAGGAAAAAGAAAGAAGTCTACAAAACACTCTGTAGCTCAATACATTATTTGACCATAGTGCCAACAGACCACTTCCTAACTATAAATACTTGCATACAAATTTTCATGAAACGAAACAAATACAACAGTAGATATTTTAATATTTTTAATTATTCTGAAATAACAGAAATTCCCATAGAAATGGTACCTGAAATATTACTGCAGTCCCCGTGAGGCAAAGCCTAGTTAATACAGCTGTTCAGATTTGAAAGAGCTGGTTTGGATGTTTGGGTGCTCTTGAGGACTGTGCTCATCAGCTGCAGTAGGTGAGTCCCAGCGGTCACTGCCGTGTTGTTGCACTCCTTGAATGTCAGCACCTGGACACTGGCAGTTCTCCTTAGATGTAAAGAGACTGGCAGTGGAACCTGTGCTCACCCTCAGCTGTCCATGTTACATTTCTGTAATGTTAAGCAGTAACACTGCTAAAATACATGCTCAGACCAGATTCTCCTTTCATGGCTATGATCTTACCTTCTTGTGATACTCAATTAGTACCATTTGATAAATTCTCTTCAAGGATACACTCTTTGTGGCCAGATCAACTTGAGTGGTGAGCATGAAGAATTGCACCTAACTTACTTGATGAGGTCTTGAAAGGTTCTTCCTTCCAAATCCGTTGCCTGTCCAGAACCTTGGCAACATTGTGTCTGGGATAAAACAAAACTCCGGATAAGGAGAAAGTATAAAAATGAATGGAAGTGAATAAAATTAGTATCCTTGCCTTCTTGAAAGTCAACAGCAGCCAGCTCTGTGGGACTTCAGTCCTCAGGTCTAAAACTGGCAGCAGCCATTCAGAGTAGCAGAGAAGGGCACTTGGAAATGTAGCCCCATTTGCAAATCAGATTTATTTATGGCACAATCCATGCAACAGCCAATTGTTTCCAGCACAAAATTCTGAACCACATTAAAAACTTAGGCATGAGGTAACATATACTTAATATAATGAAATATTAATAATACAGTTAACCTTGTACTGACTCGATTATGTAACTCAGCAAAACCTCCACTGCTAAAATGAACCAGAAGTTCCACATGGCTGTGCCAGACTGACACAAAAAGTAAATGGTGTCACTTCAGGATTCAGGTCAGTTGTCAAAAGGATGACAAATGGTTTGGGCTATCTAGGCTGAATTTATGTTTCCCTTTGATAAATATAAACAATGAACAAATAAAAATAACTGAAACACAGTTTTAACATCCACTCAATGCTAGTGATGGAATGTATGTTTTATGGGTTTATCACTTTTTTGACTGTCACAATAGAAATCTCATTTTTGTACTTAGCAGCAACAAGTATAATTTAAATTTATCTAGCTATGACCAAGCAAAGTTCCAGTCATGACTTTGCAGTTCTCTTTAGCTAACAGACATAGATCATATTACATTTATTTTTCTTGTGTAATCCATTAATGCTGACATACTCAAGGTCCAGAATACACAAGACGAATCCTACTTAAAGGACACAAATGGAGGAGGTGATACTTCCTATAGCACATATATCTATCTATACAAGGCATTGAAATTACAGCTTTCACCTGTGGACAGCAAGATCTGTGAAACATTTCATTTTTGTCAGTTCTTAGAAAGCAACTGCTAAAGTAAATCCCAAAACAGAAAGAAAACTTTTGTTTTTTCAATTCTTAAGAAATAACTTAGAGATGAAAGAACAAATGTTGCACTGCAGATCAGGTCTTGTACTGTATGCCAGGGTTTTTGGCCAGTTGTTGGCAGTACGTTCTCTGAACAATCGTTGACATGTTAAATTATATGCTAAATTGTATTGAGATGCAGCAAAAAATCCTGTAAGTCAGTTTTCTCAGGTGTCATACTCCAAAGAATAACATAAAACCATACTTATATTCTTGGCAGAAGTGATGTATCCTTGGATCAGAATTGCTGGGAAATCTACAGATACAAATAAACCTCCTCAGTTCCGTACCATCTCAAAGCCATAAATGAAGTGGGTACAATGATTGGAGAACTTTCAAACAAAAATATTAAAGTCCCCCCGCTTCTTCCCCCGCATCCCCACTAACTGGGTTGATAACTGGAAATAATTGTAAAATGACAAAGTAGAAAAAATGCGATGGATTTTGTTATAAACTGCTACAACGCTGATCTTCAATGGACGTCTCCATCCATTTACAAGGCGAGTTTTGCACGTCGAAGGCGTACCCTGGGGAATGAGTCGCCCTGTACGCGTCAACCGAGGAGCATTGCAGACGGGCACCGAGCCCCGAGCGCCTGCGAGCGCCGCAGCCCCCGCGCTGCCATTGGCCCGGCCGCACCCGCCCGGCAGCAATCTCACTTCTGGTTGGTTCAACCTTCCGGGCCGCTCCGAGGGGCGAATAAGGCGCGGGGTTGTTTCCCTGTCCCAAGATGTCGGCGCTCAGTGGCGCTTCCGTGGAAGGGAACGGCGGGGAGTGAAGCCTGAGGGAGCGGGCCGCGAGCGCTGAGGGGATGAGGTGACGCCGCCATGGCGAGCGACGGGGGCAGGAAGCAGTTCTGGAAGCGGAGCGGCGCGAAGGTGCCGGGCAGGTGAGAGGAGCCGCGGACAGTCGGTGTCGCGGGCCCCTGGACGGTGCCGGGCCCGTCCGGCTACGCCGTGACCCCGGCAGCGCGTTCCTGGCCCCTGGCCGCCCAGCCCAACGGGGCCTCGCGGGCCGCTCAGGCTCCGCCGCAGGAGCGCGTCCGGTCGGCCACTGCTCGGAGCCGGGGCCCTTGTGAGCCCGGAGCCTGCCAGCGCTGGGCACCTTCAGTGGTCGGGTGGAGATCGCTGGCGGGCAGTTAGCGTTGGTTATAACTTGTATCAGAAAGGTTAAGTAATTGTCTGAATGTGCCTTCCCGGCCTGACATCATGGTTAAAGGAGCTAGCGTGATCTTGGGAATGTATTCACCGGGAGATTTTGAGTGGGAGAATGTGTAGCTCTTAGCAGTGCCAAGTTAGGATGTTTTGAAACTTGAGACAAGTTATCATATTTTTTCAATACTTTGTAGGAAACTGCGTTTTCTTGGCATATAGACGTGTTTTAGTTTCTGCTACGTATTTCAAAATATTGTCAATTTCTCGACTTTCTTCCTTAAGTGTGACTAGCAGACCAGTCGTATTACTGCAAAGACCTACAAGCATATTCTCCCATTCAGTTTTTCCAGGGAATAGGTCCCCAAAGTTACGTTAACTCTTTTGAGTTTTACATCAGGCTGGGAATACGTGTTTAGATTATTATTTAACAGTAACATTCTCTGTTCTCATCCCTAAGTTGTTCTCACAGTTCAGTTTTCTGTATTCCTTTAGTAAGAATGATGTGTACTTGTGGTTCCCAGAGAACAGTAACTCTGTATTTTATATCCTTTATGTGCATTCAGGAACATAGTCCTGCTCATCATTTACCTTTTTTACATTTCCAGTTCCCCATGAGCACTAACTGGGAGTGGTTTTGTTTCTTTAGTTACAAACTAACTTTTTTAGTCCAACTGTTGTCCTTCATCTAATATGTGTTCTTTGTAACTTTGCTGAATCTCTGGGGGTAAAACACTTCTGGCCTTTCTCTCTTGCACAGGGTCTATAAATAGTTGCAGTTAATTTGCAGGCAACTGCAGGCTTGGGGAAAAACAAGGGCACTGTGGAGAATGTGCTTTTGATTTTTATTTTTTTTTATTGGAAAGGAGAGGATTTGAGTGGATGTTCACTGCAGTTATTCAGAGTGGTGTAAGGAAAAAGCATGTTCTGTGTGCATGGAATGGACAGTGACACCTGACCCTCACGTGAGCGCAGAGCAAGAAATGTGCCGATTGAGAGGATGGCATACGGTTCAGTGGAAAGGCTGGTGGGGAATTTATTTCCATAGAATCACATAAATATCGTTAAGAGTTTTGATAGACCACAGTTTTCTATCATCACTTGGGCTAATTTCACTGGCATTGATGCTGCATCTGTTGTGAAAATCTAAGCCTCTCTTAAAATCTGTTTTGACTGCAGTTTTTTGGCTTGGTTCTATCTCAGGTTTACTAAAGTTGGACTTATCCTTGTGGTCTGGAGATTGTTTTTTTGGTATGCCAGCAGGGCATGTTTGTTCTGTGTGATTTTTATTCCAGGTTTGTATAGATGTTAATATTGCATATGATTTATTTTTCTTACAATTAGACAGTTTTGTAGTAATAATTTATATTATGAAGCCACATGTAAGTCTTGATGTTTTTTCTGTGGCGTTTTTTTCCTTACAAAATAGTTTTATACCCAGTAACTGGGAGATGATCAACTTTTATTTTGTAGAGAGTTTTGGTTTTCACACAATAACATGCTATTTTGTGATGTTAGAAGATAGTGAATAAGTCTGTCTCTGGAAGCTTCTTTCAAAGCAGTCTTTTAATACTCCAAAGGATTTTTTTTCCTCTAACCTTTCACCTTCTGCATGTTCCTGTAGCTTTGTCATCCTTGTACTTTAGTAATGGTTAAGAATTGTCTGGTTGGATTTTGGGTGACAAGGGTACATAGATTAAATCTTTATAGATATTTCTTTGAGAATTTTTAAGTTTTTGCAAGAGATGAAGTTAAGATAAATACGAGAAGAGAACTTTGGTAGATTCTTACTGCAGAATCTAGCGTATTTCTTATTTTAATTCCTAGTTAGAAAAATAAAATAGCCTTAACTTAGGTCTCACAAAGAGTTCCTGTTTAGCAAATTGATGATTTTATAAATTACTTCTTAGTTTGCACATCAACAGCAGCTTCATTATTTTTAGATTTTGAAACAGAACTGTTGGAACATTTCAATTCTCTTTATTATTGACTATTTAATACGCAGAAACTCTCCAAATATTTATTGTTTTTGTGATAACTCTTTCTTTTCCTTTAGTATTCAACATGTATATGGAGCTCAGCATCCACCTTTTGATCCATTATTGCATGGAACGTAAGTTAACCTAATATTTAAATATTCCAAATATTTTGTCTCTCCTCTGTCTTCTCTTTGTTTTTCTCCTGTTGGCTATAAACTTTATTGTTCCTTTTTCAGTTTTTGTTATAATCTTGACTTCTTTGTTCTCACTTCTCCTTTGTGACTTCCTAATTGTTAACATATTTGCAGGAACAAATCAACTCTTTGAGATCTTAACTAACATAGATAGCCAAATGTTATTATTTATTTTAATGCCTTATAATGGGAAATTGTGGTGAAGTTAAAAAAATAGTGTAACAAAGGCAAGTATTTGGTTGGAAGGATGTCATGCTTCTACTAGATTTTTTTCAAGGGTTGGTTTCAGATAGTACAAGAAGTAAACATTCTAGTTAATTTTCAGATGGTAGAGTTGGAGGCAGTTGAAATGTGTGATCCTCATGGTGGAATTAAAAACAATGAGATTATTTGGTTCAAAACACAGATGTATAGAGACCCAGTAACAAAAACTGGAAGTTTATTGCTCGAAGTGACAGGAAACAAAGACCCTGCTGTTTGAGACAGTGATGACAAATCAGGTGAAAGAGTGTTGTAGCACCTGTTAGGGAAAATACTCCCTGAAAGACATAACAGAAATGTTGTAACTTATATTATATGAGAACTGGGTAAGAACTTTTTCTGATTTGCAGTTCTGCCTGCCTTGTCTTAACAGAAAAAAGAAAAACTAGCCAGAGAGACAGGTAGGTTAGAAATGAACTCGAGAGCCATTTTCATGCCATTCTGTGCAAGATGACCCTGCTGGAGCAGAGAATTTGGGCCAGATGACCATCTGTGATCCCATCTCACCCATTCTGTGAAAGCACAATTAAATTAATGGCAGTAACTTTATTTTTTGGGAACAGACTAAGAACCATCCCAATTTTATACCTTATTCAGCTCATTTCTGAAGGGAGACCTGATTGCTCTGCATTACTGTGAGGGAGAACAAGTGCCAGGCTAGGGAGGGATGCTTGGTTCATATCTCGTACAGCATGCTGACAGAGGGGCAAAAGGTTGGGAGCTGATCAGGGTCCATTTCGACTAGTAACTAGAAGAAATATCTTTGCTCTGAGAAGAGCAAAGTTCTGAAGGAAATGCATGCTGGCATGTCTGAATGGGGAGGACTGATAGATTTAATGAGTCTTAAGGTGAGACTTGGTTCATTTATGATAGTGATGTGTTGTGTGGTTGCTTATGGTGACTTGAGAGTAGACTGTGACTTGATTGCAGCTCCTGTGCTGTTATGCAGCAATTGCATTGAAAGGACTGAAATCTATAGAAATGGATGAAGCAAGAGCAGTGCAGTGTGCTCTGTCTATTTTATAAGCTATTGTAGTAGTAATCCTTTCATGTGACTTTGGGGTTGGTCTGTTTTTTGTTGGGGTTTTTTTGTTTCCTTAAGAAAAGGGAAGGAAAGATTTGTTTAGCTTCTATTCAAAGCAACAAAGTGTTAGTTTTTACAGCCCTTGTTCTTAGATTTCTTCAGCTGTATGTTACCATGAGTGGATGTAGTGGCAACGTGAGTAGAGACAGATAGGTATTTGCTACCTATGTAGTGTCAACTATGAACTTTTGGGATTTGGTCCTACCTAGAGTGTTTTGTTTCCTTACTAGTTTTCTATATATTGTTTATTTGTTTTTGAACAGCTTGTTAAAGCCAGGTTCAAAGCCACCTACAACTCCAGTGAAATTGAAGAAAGTCAGCACCTTCCAAGAATTTGAAAGTAACACAAGTGATGCTTGGGATCTTGGAGATGATGATGATGAACTCTTAGCAATAGCTGCTGAAAACTTAAATACAGAAGTGGTCATGGAAACAGCTCACAAAGTAATTCAGAATCACAGCAAGCTACAAGAACAGCATAAATTTCAGGAAGAACATCTCCAGGAAGAAAACAAAGAGGAATTTACACAGTTGACTTCAGTTGCATGTGGTGATAATAGGCTTGTTAAATCAGTCAGTGAGGGTCATACATCGAGTTCATTAGGTATGTTGAAAAGTGAAAATGATGTTGGAAGTTAAAGGATGAGAGCTACTGTATTTGCCCCTGTAAGACAGTAAACCCTTCCCAACCCTTTACTGATATCACAAGAAAATACTGTTTATCACTAGTGATTTATTTGAAGGGAAGACCGCTTGCCTTACTAAATTGTAATTCATGTGTGTGAGGGAAGAATAATTAAACTATTTTTGTTTTCAGCCTTAAAAAATTTCCAATTTTGGAGGGAAGTTCCACTATTGAATGCATTTTATTGGTTAAATGCACCAAGATGTATGCCATTAGTAGTGATACTATTGTGAAGAACTGTAAATAAGTTATAATTAAAATATAAATATTAAAATATATTGAAAAGTGGGAGAAAATCATGCAGGTGGACTGGGAGATTCACCCTTATGTGATCTGTTCCATGGTTTTGTATAAGCTTTAAATTGCAGTAATTTCAAGATTTCTCAGTTGTTGATTTTTTGTTTGTTTTCTTTTTTTTAAAAGAATGTCAGGGAGAATGAGAACAGCTTTTAGTAACACAGAGATTTTAGAAATCCATGAGCCTTGCTATTAATATGATATCTAATTGCTGTATTTTAATTGTGGAATTCAAAGAGAAATGCTCCTTCTGCTAAATCCAAGTAATTTGAAGTCCAAACTTCTGCTTTATTTGAGTTTGCATTTTTCAAAATCAGATATCTGTTTTAAATTTGCATATTAAATTCAATTGGTTAATAGCCTTCTCACTAGCTGAGGCTAACTGCTATATTTCTTCTTGCCTTCAGATAATGCTACTGAAAATTCTTCCATGCAGAGATCACAGTCACTTCCACAAACTTCCATATCTCCCCTGACAAGTGGAATGGCAGACTACAACACCTCAGTTACTCCTGCATTAACTGAGAGAGAAGCGTCTCGATTAGACAAATTTAAGCAGCTACTTGCTGGCCCAAATACAGATCTTGGTGAGTGTTTCTCATGGGACGTATGAATTACATCTAAATTGTTCTTAAACTATAGAATTTTCCTGTTTGATGTACTGTCCTGCCATATGGTTTGGTTAGGAATCTAATCCTTTCAACATTGAAAATTTGATTTTGAAAAAAAAAGAATAGAATTGAAAGTTTGTAGTACTCCTGCTTTTCAAAAGTGGTTTGCCTACGCCCTACTAATAAGTAAGGTGTTTGCTGGCTTGTTCTTTCTCCTATTATTTCTTCCTACTAGACTAATCTCTGTAGAAAAAAACCCCAAGTATAATTAGCTGTGTTTATTGTTAATGCCTGATAATGGAATGACTTGGTATATAAGCGAGGTTTTCATGCTTGGAAATAAATAGGAGTGAAAAACGATGAGGCATGTAAGCATTACTGCTTGTCTACTCAGCCAGCCTTCTTCATGTTCAGAGGGTGATACAATAGTTCTATGTCTCATCTGTGAATGCTGACAACAAGTCAATGGAAAAACAAATGTATTGTCAGATAACTTGACTGTTCCCTTTGTATACTGGATTTTAGCTGCTGAATAGTCAATACAAGTGCTGAGAGGGTATCACAGAATCAAATGGCTTTGTATCCCAAGTGAAAATCAGAAGCAGAATTAGTATACTGCATTTGGAGAACTTGGTGATTAGGAGTTGATGGCAAAATAATGAATAAAGAAAGTGTCTTTGAGGCAGACCATTCTGGAAGATATCTCCAGGAAACTTAGAGAAAGAAGTAGAAATTGCATATTTACACTTCTTGAATTCTTGAATTGATGTTCTCCTGTCTGGTCATTGTCATGCAGCTTCTTCATATATATATATATATATATATAAATTCAGTCCAAGTTGTGGATTTTTTTTTCCTATGCTTTTTTTTTCCCTATGTGTCTTTTTCCTATTGTTAGATTGATGCTGGGAAAGTACAATTATGGAAACTATAATAACTGCATAAGATTGAGCATTTCAATGAATTATGGGACATTCTTATGAAATGCAACTGTGAATAAAGGGAGGTGTAAAGCATATTTTATATAAATCTGAAAATGGTAATCAAATACTGCTTTTTAGCCCTTTGATCTAACAAATGGTATGACCTTTGTGATTGTGACTGACATGAAAACTCATAGCTTAAGAATGTTGTGATGGCAGAAATCGTTGTTACATAAGGTTGTAAAATCAGAGGAAAGACAGAGTTCAGTTTATACATTTCACTTTTGCTGTCTAATAAGTAGGGAATGATTTACCAGTAAATCAGAGTTATGGATTAAACTGAAAAATTTTGGAAGGAAGTTTCCACTCTTATTAGAAGCATGGTCACCCTGCCTGTGGTGAACTTAGTCAATGCTATTTAAACAATCTAGTTTTTGTGTTTTTTTTTTGCTATTGAACTTTATGAATCTCACACTGAAATATATATAGGAAAGTGAAATTTGAGTATGTTTCCTCGATATTAAAGTGTGAAAAATCTAGTAAGCTCTCAATGTTATTTCTTGTACAAACCACTAAGCGTTTTCTACATACGTTTATAGGAAGCTTGTTCTTTCTCTTGCTTTGCAAACTGAAAAGTACAGTTTGAAGTTGTGTGAATAGAATTTTATACCCAATTTTGATTTTTTTGATGCAGGTGTTTTGACTTTTGTATCTGGAATATGTCCAATAGTGCATAAATCTGTATCTGTCTATCTACAGGTAATACATGACTTTTTTTTTTTAGTGAAAGAAATAAACTCATTACTGATGACACACAAGCTCTTGTTGATCATGAAGCTCTTAGGAGTAGATCATATATAATTGTAGTGCTTGGACTGCTTTGTTGGTATATGTTAGGGAAATATGCAAACATGTATATGCTTATTGCCATATGTACAATTTTTCTGGATCTGGTGTGTGCATGTCTATATGGATTTTTAATTTATGGAATTTTGGAAGATGTTTGGTTTAGCTCTGTGCTACAATGAAGATTATGTTTAAAAAGTATTCTTGATTTATAATGACAGTAGTAGCCTGGGAAAGTGTTGTGGGTTTTTTAATTTGTTGTTGGTGTGGTTTTGTGTTGTTCCCCCCCCCCCCCCCCCCCCCCCCCCCCCCCCCGTTTTGCTTCAGAACAATATTGGAAATGTACTAAGACAGATACTAGGCAATAGGCTCCAAGCTAAAATTTGGGGTGAGTAATATAGGGATGGGTGGCTATTCTGTTGCAGATGGCTTATTTTGTCTCTGTGTGTGTGGGGGGGTGATGTGGTATGTGTGAGTCTGTTTTGTGTTAGAGCCACAAATAGTTGGGCTTTGTTTGTCACAATGAATTAAATCACTAAGACATGGAGACATTTTTATAAATACTTCATTTCTGCAAGTATTAGGCTTGGTTTTGCTTGGGAATAGAAGTAACAGAAGTCAAGTATTTCTATTGTGTTTGTTTCCTTGGTATAGTTTTGCATATTGTTGAAATAGACTTAATAACAAGTACTTTCAAAGCAAAATAAAAGTAGTTAATCTATGGAACTGGAACCATGTTGCACACATTTTCTTATTGTAAGGGCAGAAATCAACACTGACTATGAATACAAAGTGATTTGAGTGACCTTGAAATCCTTCTAGACACACTTGAACAATCATTATTCTATAAAGATACTGTAAAATGCAATTTTAGTCTTGTATTCCAACTAGAGTTGTGAAAGAGTGTGTTCTTTCACAAGAAGACTCGCAAAAAGATGGATTATGTGGATAAATTTGGAAGTGAAGATTATTTTAGTCATTAGAAACCACTAACAGGTCTTTGCAGTTGAGTTTGGTCCACAGGCTGGATACTTGGAACTTGTGGAAATAGGTAGTTACTGCAAGAAATGTGGGCTGGTAGAAGGAGCCTGTTAGAAGAAGCTGTTTGGTTGGACGGGGATTTGAGGACTGACCCCTGTCACTTAGATCGTAGTGAGGTGCCTGGGTGCAGGTTCAGGAAGCAGAGTGTGACTGTTTATAGGATAGCTGAGTCCAGGAGACAGCTGTGGTGCAGGCTGTAGTGTCTACTTGTCTGCATAGCTTCCTATTCCTGGTACTGCATGCCAGGTTATTCAGCAGGAATAATTCACAGTAGTTTTGTGCAATCAATCTGTCTTTATGCTTGACTTGCAGTCAGTTTGCTGTAGACTTACTTAATTTCAGGTCTTGTCTTTCCTTTTAATGGACCTTGCATTATTGAGTGAAAATGGGCTTGCAGAATATTTTGCAAACGATTGTTTTAAGAGGAGGGAACAGAACTTCAACAAAGCAGTGTAGGGGAAGTATTTCTGAGAAGAAATTTTTCTATCCTTCACAGACCACTTTGTGCATATTGGAGGAATGGTACTGCTATGTCTATCAGGTTTCCAATTAAAGTTTAATTCTTTTTTTTTGTGTTTTTTTAGTAATCTTGTAAAATGTTTTAGGGAGTGTTTACTGTGTAAACACAACGTAAGAAATGTTGATAAAATCTAATAAAGCAACAAACAAGTTGTTATAAAACTTGCAACTTCAACACAGCAGGTGTATGATGGGGTTTTAATATCAATTTAAAAATTAGCTGATTAAAGCACTTCTTACCTCTTTATCTTCAAATGAACTGTTTTTCTGCTTTTGTACACATACATGGATAATGAGTATGTAAATAAGTAAAACAACAACCAATGGTAAGCTTGGCATGCTGTGTTCTCTTGATTTAATAAAGCTTCATAACATTGTAATGCTACTGTTATGCAACATAACGTGTATTATTTCAGAGTCAAACCAACTCATTTCTTAAGTTGCAAAATTGTTTTGCGTGTTAGGGTCACTTTTTTTCCTACTTAGTCATAACAAATCCCAAGCTGAATAAAATAGTATGTTGAAGTTTTAGGATACTACCTTAATAAAAATAATAGAAGGCCCTGTAAAAGCACACATGAAAAATGTAAAGTATTCACATCTTAAATTTACTCCAGCTGTTGTACACATTCAAGACACTTTTCATTGTACTTTTTTTAAAAGTTATCAATGTCTCTTCCTCCTTCTGATCATATCTCAAAAAATAAAACTTTTTCAGAGAATATTACAAGCTGCTGTGTTGGGTGCTGTCTCTTAGCTTGTCCTTTACTATGGAAGTAGTGGATAATGTGAAGTCTTACAGAAAATGTAAAGAATAGCTGAACTTTTGATTAATCTGATGGTGGCAAAAACTAATTACATAATTTTACAGAAGTTAAAAATGCTGTAATCTCAGATTATTTCATAACAAAAGCTGGTTGTCTCTGTGTACTATAATAAAAGAATTCAAGAGTGGTGCTCTAGAAATTAAATACAAGAAGAAAACATGTTAGATTTCTCTTTTTCCCATGTGGCCTTTATTTACTCATTTTTTACAGTGGCCTTCTGTATTGTTGCAGCAACTTGAAAAGTATGATTTTCCTATTCATGGTCACATCCATTCTAGATTTATATTAAACCTGATCTAACATAGTAATTACATTTCTTTCACTCATGGCTCATAAATCTAGTATTCTGTAACAGCAGTCTGTTATGTCCTGTAAAATTGCTTGCCAAACTGGTGCTATTGAAAAGTTTCAATAACTTTACAAAATGCTTTAATTGAAATGAACTTGATTAATTTTGTTCCCAGCTTCATTAATTTATCTGCACTAAGCTACACAGTGATTTATCTCTGTGCTCCTAGTACATCCATGTAATTTAAAATTCTAATGTCTCCAGTAGCTGTGAATTACTTGTAGTTGATCATGTGGGCACCTATTCTTCTTTCAGTTTGTTGATATATCAAGTTAACATGTGTTCTACTGCTGTTTCGTGTGACATGCCATTAGCCATATGTCTTTTCAAATTATTATCACCAAAAGGTATCCTCTCTGATTCTTCTTCTGTTCTAGTTAGCTTTTTATCTACAAAATGTGCTTTCCTATTTAGCTAATAAAAAAAAGATTAATAAAAAAGGGCAGTATTCTACCAGTAGGCTTTGTAACATCTTTTTTATTAATTCAGGGTCTTGTGAAAGAAATGAATGCTAAATATCCATTATTTATTCCTTTTTTAGTTACTTTTTGCAGGATTAGTATTTTGAGTTCCTGTTTTCTGTGGGTTGGTCTCATAGGTTGTATTTTCCTTTAATAGTAAACATTTACTGTGATTACTGCTTTAGTGGAATATTTCAATGTAAAGGTACTAATTTATGATTTTTCATTGTAATTAGATGATAATAGATTCTTGAAACAATTCTGAGAAGATTTTGCTTAGTTTGTTTCTTCAGGATGTATTTCTCTTCTTTTGTTGACATCCTAAGTTGACATAGTAGTTCCAGACCTGTGCTGATTCCAGTTGTTGCTCCAGTCTGGAGCACTTACACTTGCCCTTGTTGAACTTCATGGGGTTTGCCTGGGCCCCCCTCTTACGCCCATCCAATTCTCCCTGGATGGGAAACATTCCTTCCAGCAAATGCACTGCGTCCCTGCTTGGTGTTGTCTGCCAGCTTACTGAGTGTGCACTCAATGCCTCTGTCACTGTCATCGAGGAAGATTCTGAATGGTGTTGGTCCTGGTGTGGCCCTTGGTGGGACACCACTTGTTACTGCTTTCCCTTGGAGCTGCGCTGTTGACTATAACTCTGGATAAGGAACTGACTGAATGTCCATATCTAACAGCCCATCCCCCAAACAAATCTCTCCCGTTTTAGTGGTAAGGATGTTGTGGGGGACTGTATCAAAGATCTTATGGAAGAGCTGTAGTTTAACTGTAGATTAATATTCTCATCTTTTAACAAGGATTTGTTAATTTTTACTTGAGTGAAGACTCCTTACTGTTACATGTTCCAAACACCACCTGTTTTTGAATTAAGTTTTTATTGAGTAAAAAGAGTAAGACTGAACAGCTGCAGCTCCTATTAACAAACAAGGTAATATTTCTCTTTTCTCATTTCTGAAAAAGGAGCCTGTAACCTAAAACTTCCCCTTTTCTTTTTGGTCAAGAGCTTTGGTGTTCAAGTATGTCTCAAATTAATAAATGGATGAGGCATTGTTAACTGCACAGATGAGCCTAATTCTGAGGTTCTGGACTTCTTGCCTATAAATCAAAGTTCTATGTGATTTTTTTGTTAGTATCAAAATAGCTTAGAGAATATCCTGTTTCTTTTTATGTGGATGTCCACAGAGAACATTTCAGGTTAAAACCACTGATCTGCTCAAAAAGAAGTGTGCTCTTAGCACAGTCCTTAAAACTCCCATGTTATACTTACAGCTCCATTAACAAAGAGTGGAGTTCTATACTATGTCTTTTTCCAAGTGGATTTGGATGTAGAGCATTACAGTGAGATCCTGAAGTTCAGCTGATGTGAAGGAAATACTGTTTAAAAAAATCACTGAATTATTATTCAAATTCCTGTGTACACACAAAATTGCCTTGGTAGTTAAGACTCAACTCAAAGATCATAAAAAAAGTAAGAGTTAAACAGCATTCTACTCTAAATTGCAAGATTCATGAATTAAAAGGGAGGGTTTGTCTCCTTTAAAGTTTTAGAAGAATTTTTAGGAGATGATTGCCCTGATTTGTGATCAGGGGTTCAAAACCAGTCTGTGAGTCTTAGCTGTGTGGTGAATAGTACAGTGAGGAGGAATATATCAATCTGGATGACCTAGGAGAAACTATACGATGAAGTACTCTTGTAGTTTTTGTGTTTGTATGGCTGTGTGTTTGTTTTTGGTGTGCTGTCTCCCTTCCTTACCTGATAGCATCATGGAAGCTGAACTTACACTTGTGAAATCTGTATTACCCAGTAAAGATAGACAGGTAAGAGTGAATGTGTTCTCTCTTGAAGTCGTAGACTGAGGCAGCAGCTTTGCCTTTCCCATGATGAGTTGCAGACTTTGTGGCAGGGGAGGGACTTACAGGAATGTCACCAACAAGACTACTGAGAACTCTGAACATGCTCTGTGTCCTGAAGCTTTTGAACATCAAGATTAGTAATGTACATGTTGTAATGAGTGGCACATACAGCTTGTAAGTCGGTTTATGAAGGCTTGAGGAAGTATAATTAATCTTTCAGGTTTTCTTGCCAGCATCTCTTTCACTATTAATAAAGTAGGAACATAAGTTATTGTTACTTCATCAGCAGCAAGGCCAGAACTGGAAGATGTACATAAAACTTGTCTGGGAAGGTGAACACAGTGGAACAAGTTTCACTTTGTATGTATGTGCTATGCTGCCTTCCTGATGCAATTATTGGTTACATATGCTCTCACATGTGTTTTAGCCACAAGGGACAACTACTCTGGATGTCATGTGTGTTTGCAGTTAACTGAGAAAAACTTACATGGATTAGAGATTACGGGTTGGCCTTATACAGCAGTTTGATATAATAGTAAAGCTAATGTAAAGCTAAACTAAAATATTTCCAGTGCAACCACTGGAGTAAAGACTCATTAAATCAGTAAAGAGCTGCTTTTTTTTCTTAAACACTCAGAATAGGGTTTAAAAGCTTTTCCCTTAGTTGTATACAAATAGTTAGAAACTGTTTCAATGGAATTAATGTAAAAATAAAAACAGTTGATGATGCACAGAAATTGAGTGTTTTGGGAGAACTATAAAAAACATCATCTGCTGCCACAGTTCTCCATTACTTATCATTGTTTCCATCACTGTCTTCACATGTTGCAGGTCTTAGCAGTTTCAATAATCTTCTTTTTGCCTTAGTTTTCCTAATCACTTCTTTTCTTGTCACTTGTAACACCAACCTCATCTGCTTCTGCTTCTTTTTATGTGAAGTAGCAGACAAGATGTACTTTCCTATTCTTTTCTAGCAAAGGCTCTGAAAAGGGTCTTACCCTGTATTTACAAAGGTGGATTGGTCTTTATTTCCTGTTTCTGCAGCATTCCGAATAACTCTTTGTTCCATTGAGAAGATTAAGGGCAGTGTTTGATTAAAAAAAAAAAAAAAATTAATGAAGTCCCTAACAGAGCTATTATTCATTTTGAAAACCAGTTGCTGTGGTTGCCATAGTAATAACAAGCCCTCTATTAAAGCTATTTTCTATATGTACTGCCTGTATTATAACTTACTGTTGGGGGAGCTGCAGTTCTGTGTATCTATGCTTTTGAAAGAATTTTCCAGCTTTGTATAGTTGAAATATCCAGGAGTTTAGGTTATAGGAACATAAAACATGTAAATCTAGTTTATCATACCTATCATGAAGTCGTTCATGCAGGCCATCACTTCATGTAGCCATTTAGAGTAATCTCAATGAAATAACAGCTGTATCAAAAATGAATAATACATATGGAGAAATTTTTAACTCCTTTAAAATTTCTTTTTATATATTTTTAATGGATGGAATGATTAGCTTGTAGTTCCAAGAAAAATACTTGTAGACTTAGTTGTTTACCCTCATATGCTTTAGGTGTGGTGGGTAATAACTCAAGTAATTGCTTGTACAGTTGAAGGCTGGTAAACTAATGGCATGTTTTCTTTTTCAAATTCCCCATGAAATATTTATGGAATATGGAAAGTTTTTAAATCTAGATGCCGTAAAAGGATATGCCTAAGATTTTTGTTAGAACAATTGCTTTAAACTTTTTCTTCCTCAGAGAGAGGAAATGTATCTCTAAATGTATTGTAGTAAGCCAGATAAGTTTTTTTCAAAAAATAAATTAATTGTATTAATCGGAAGCATTTTCATACCACATTATGCTTTCATAATAAGACATCCTAAAGCAACAATGTTTCTGTGAAAAGTAACTGCTGTCTCCTAAGTGGAAGTGATAGTTGGCTGGGGGAGCAAATTGAGATACTTTTCATCTAAAATCTATGGGGATTTATAAATTCTTTCATGCTCATTGGTCACAGAATTATGTCAAATAATGAGGCAGCTGAAAAACAGAGTAACAATTGGAGTTTAAACTGTTTCTTCGGGAAGTATCCTTTCAGTTTGGGACAGAGTTCACAGGCAGGGTTTTACAGATACTGTTTTTGGATCTGCCTAATTTCAGTTGGTTTTTTGCTCACACTTTTAGCAAGCGATCTTGTCTGGAATTAGAATGTCTAGCAATGCTCATTTTCAAAATAATTGTTCTGGAAGTTTATGAAAGCATTAATTGTATTGAAGCAGGAATATTTTTGCCGTATCTTGATTGAAAATGTGTGTCTGATTTGTAGGTTCTATTAAAACTCCTTTGTAGAAGGTCTGTGCTTGGGAACATGCTCAGCAACTCAAAACTAGGATATCTAATTCCTTGGGAAATCTGCAAGGGGAAGGAATTGCTCTAATGCCGATTCACTGAAGTTATGCTTTAGAAGAATGTAACGTTTTAGCCAACAACAAATAGTTTAATAATTAATTAAAATATGAGGTTCATAGAATAGTTTGGGTGGGAAGGGACCTTTAAGCCATCTAGTTCACCACCCCTGTAATTAGCAGGGGCATGTTCAACTAGGTCAGGTTGGTCTGAGACCCTCACCCAGGATGTTTCCAGAGATGAGACATTCATAACTTCTCTAGGCAACTTGTTCCAGTGTTTCTCCATCTTCACTGTAAAAAATTTCTTCCTTATATCTAGGCTGAAGTCACTCTCTTTCAGATTAAAACCATTATCCCTTGTCATATCAAAACAGACTCTGACAAAAAATCTGTCCCCATCTTTCTTATAAGCTCCCTCTAAGTATTGAAATGTCACAACAGTGTCTGCCCAGAGCCTTTTCTTTTCCAGGCTTGAGAGTTGAGCAACCTCAATTCTCTCAGCCACTCTTCATAGTAAAGGATATCCCAGCTGATGCTTGATGCCACAAGCCAAACAAGATGATAAAAAGCGGTTTCCTTTTATGAAGGTCCTTCATGGTGCAAATATGGCAAGATGCATAGGTAATACAGGACCCTGACAATTGTATTAGTTTAACAACTTAGCATACTTAACAGAAATCACCCAATTAGAGGAACAGTTAATTAAGTAATCCCCCCCTTTTGCTTCTGCCCCCCACTGAAGCTGCCCCTAGCTTCTAACCCCACATTTATTATGTCTGCAATATATAGTGAAAATAAAGATGTTCACACTACAGAGGCAAGACTAAATAAGATTCCAGGGAAGTTAGCTTATTGTTCTAAAATTTAGGTTAATGGGGTAGGAAAAGTACTATAGTTAGTTAAGGAGCTATATAGCTATATAATAGTAGTCTACAGAGCTACAAATATATGGAAAATGTATGAAACACAGAAATCTGTTTGGCATTACAACCCTCTGATCATCTTCATGGCCCACTGGACTCGCTCCAAAAGGTCCATGTCTTTCTTTTACTGAGGACTCTAGAGCTGGATGCAGTACTCCATGCCCACCAAAATGTAGCCAAGGGTGAGAATTACCACCTTTGACCTGCTCACCATGCTGCTTTTGATGCAGCCCAGGACATGTTTGGCTTTTTCACCTGTTCAGCCTTTTGTCCACTGGTACCTGCCAGTCCTTCTCCCATGTTTATTGCCCTAATCCCATGGCCTGTATTGATACTGGTGGGTTGCCCCAACCCAGGTGTAGGACCTTTCACTTGTTCTTATTAAACCTGATGAGATTCCCATGATCCCACTTCTCCAACTTGTCCAAGTCCCTCTGGATGGCATCCCAGCTCTCTTGGTGTATCAACTGCTCCAGTCAGCTCAGTGTCACCTGCAAATTTGCTGATGATACACTCGATCCTGCAGTATCCTGTTGTGTCAGCACCATGGAATAACACTGGGCTCAGCGTGAACCCCTGAGGGACACCGCTCATCACTGACCTCTGTCTTGACATTGAGCCACTGACCATTACTCCCCAGATGTGATCATTCAATCAATTCTTCATTCACCAAAGAGTCCAATCCACTTCTCTCTCCAATATGGAGAAAGATTTTGTGGGGGACTGTGTCAAAGGCTTTACAGAAGTCTAAATAGATGACACTTGTAAAGCCTTTCCTTGTGCACTGATTAATCTGTAGAAGGCCAAAATGCTGTTCAGGCAGGACTTGCTCTGGTCAGCTATGCTGGCTGTCTCAAATCACATCACTGTCCTGCCTGTGTCTTCACAGAGTTTCTAGTAAAGTCTTCTGTTTCATGATCTTCCCAAGCACAAAGGTGAAGCTGAGCACTCAGTAGTCTCCAGGGTCCTTTTTTTTTTTTTTTTTTTTTTTTTAAAGTCTCTAGTGTCTCAAGGTAACCTGAGAACTGGAATGCAGGTATTTCAACCATGTGTTGTTATTTGATTTTTAGAAACTTACCTGTTGAGTCATTTGTAATAGAGAGGCTTGCTGTAAAATTTAGTTATGTATGTCTAATAAAATGCACATGTAGTTAATGTATTTTAACAGCAGTATTGCAGGAGCAACTTCTGCCTTGCTGTTGGAAAGGGCAGGGTGCTCTGTTTTCTTTCCTCCTGTTTTGGTGATGAACCATCAGACAGAAGCATAATGTGAATTGATGCTTTAGCAACAGTGTCATGCAAGGGTCAGACTGTGTGCTTTTGGGATTTGCTACTCCACCTGATAAGAATTCTTGCATAGCCCCTTTGAGTTTTACTGTGTGCTCTTTGTCACTGGCAAAATAGTAGTTGAGCTCACTGTAGTGAAAAGTTAGGGCTGAAATTTTATATGATTTTTGGATTAGTCTGAGATCCTGGAATTTTGGAAGACTGTGATATAGGACAGCAGTCAGTGTGAAGAAATAGAATTATCACATACCTAGGGCTAATGGTTTGTGATGGAATTGACTTAACTCTCAGATGTACAGTCATCTGTCTAACAGTTCTCTCCTGAAAGCAGTTTCTGTACCACTTAAGAAAGCAAAACCTGAAACAAAAGGCTTGAGAAAGTTCAGAAGGATGGCATGACAACAGTGCAGAGGATGTTATTAAATACAATCCTAAAGGTAGAACTCTGTGTCAAATAAGGAGAATAGAGCAGAATATGAATCCTATCAGGCCAAATGAATGGAAGCATTTTTAAAAGAGAGTTTGAGAAACAACTTAGAAACATATAAAAACTAGTTTTAAGTGGTTTTTCTCAGCTCTATTGGGAGAAGGAACATTGTCAAAGATTTTGTGGGCCCAGCAGACAATCTAGGTGTAAAAAGAGCTCCCAGAGAGGATAAGGCAGTGGCAAAGCAACATAATTATTTCTGTTCAGCATGGAAGAATGCAGGGATGTATTCAGTCCCAAATCCTACGTGATGGATAAATAAAGACTCTGTTACAAATTAGTGTTATATTGTAAAAGAACAGTCCTTTTGAACCCACTCCCATAATGTGTGTTATTGTTTGGAATTACATGATAGCCCAAGCTATCCCTAATTAAATGAAATCTATGTTCTTTGTGGAATAGCATAAGGAAGGGAGGGAAAATAAGCTGTGTTCCAATTTGCTTGTGTATTTCCTATCTTTGGCCTTAAATAAGTTAAAGTAATTGGAATTTGTATACTGGCTGATTTGGGATGATCTGTCACTCATTTAATCATGTGCTTCAGATTTCTGATTGTGACAGTAGATCTGCATATTTTCCTTTTTTATACTTTTCTTATTTTCTTTACATGGGCTGTTGTTAAAGGTTGATACCCATGTTTGAACATGGATTCCTATTGAGTCAAGTTAAGGGTTGAGCAAAAAAAATGGCAAAGCAAAAGGTTAGAGTGGATTCGGTGGGTATAGTGCTGAGAATGGACAATTGTGTTAATAGAAAATAATAGAAGTATTGCTTACTTAGAATTTATTTTCTGTTTTCTTCATATACCAGTTACATAGTTTGTAAATGGTGTGGTTGTGTGTAAAGGTAGCCGAAACTTGAAGCTTGAGCAAAAGAGTTGTGTAAGGAAGTAATAAACGGATGCACAAGATCAGTTTCCTTTCAGCCTGGACACAAATAGATTAGACCCAGTAAAGCATATTTGTTCATAAATACTGCACAAGGAGAAGTAGAGCAGGAAGGCGCACAGTTAGGGATTTTGCAGTTGAAGACTTGGGGCTTTCATTGGTATGAAACCAACTGGAGCTAACTGTCATGCTTTTGGGAGGAAGGAAAATACATATATAATTTGTAGATTGTTTAGTTAAGGCAGATATTATCTCTTTTTAAATTATTTTTGTTCATAAACTATACAAAATACTGTTTTTCTACTCTTGTTCATATTAATATATTTACTTTGCCTTTATGTCTCTGACCAGTTCCTGCCTCTCTGGCTTTTAGTAGAATATGCCAGTGATTTATGTTATTTATGCTACAGTGCTTGGTATGGTGGGGATTTACTTGACATCAAATCGTGGGTGGAATTGAAGCTTGTTGCAGAATTGGTAGGGCTGCAAGCCAGTACTGAAGCTGCTTAGAGGCTGAGCAAACTCCCTGGGGGGTGGAGAGCTGCTGTAGGTCGTGTGAGAAATTGCTGTATGTTACAAACCACAGTGTGAGAAACTGACACAAGTTGTATGTATGCCTGGGTTTCACAAGTAGTAAAGGGGGAGTTGTGTGTGAGGTGCACAAACAGTGTCATTGCGTGGAGAGAGGCGCTGGGATCACTTAGGGAAGTGCAGTGTTACAAGACCAATGGTGCCTGACAATCATTTCAGAAATACCAAATATGTGTATAGTAGTAGCAAAGCTGGGACCATGAAGGGAAGAAATAATTGGAGTGGTTTGTTAAATGGGCAGAGAAAAGGAAGTAGAAGTGTGCTGGAAAAAGAAGATCAAAAAATGGGAAACAAGATTAAGTGAAGTGACCAGGTGCTGTCTGGGGTTCATGTTGGGTAGCTTTTGTGTGATGATCACAGCTGGAGTATGACAATAAATTAAACTCGTTTCAGTTGCTTATTGCATCTTTTTCGCATTGAATCCTTGTGTTTGCAGTGACAGCGTGCTCATAATGAAGTGCATTTTTTGTGTCAGCTTATGACTTTTTTAATTTATCTCTTAATCTGTGTTTATAGTCTGCACAAGTTCTGCTTTCATTGTCTTTGAAACTTTGGTTTACACTGAACTCTAGTAGCGTCATATTTTTCTAATGTTACTGATCCTTTGCTCATTTTTTATTCTTTCAAAGCCTCTCAACTCCTTGAGATGAAGGATAAGGGAGAAATCTATTGTGAAGTGTGAAATTTCTTGGGGTTCTCTATAAGCATGCTTTCGTGCTTCCTCCATTCATGCATATTTAGTATGCAGAAGTACTGTGAAATTATTGTTTTTTGAAAGCCTATGCTGCTGCTTCTTATTTTGTGTAGACTTTAATAATATTACAACTGTTTTACCTGCTTTGATACTTTGTATTCCTTTCATATGTATCTCAAAAATATTTGCCAACTGAGACAGTATAAGGCATGTATACCAAAAAGTAACGCTGAGAAATACTCCAGAGAGTTGCCTTATCGCACTCAGTACCTATTACCATTGCCCTATATTTCTGTATTCACTGGATTTTCTAAGAAGACCATTGTTGTAAACGCTTTTGTGCTAATTTGAATGTATCTGTGTATGTAAATTCGTAGTAGTTTCCTTGCTTCTCATGAAGCCATTGTGTTTTAATAGATGAATTGCGAAAATTGAGTTGGTCTGGCATTCCCAAACGGGTTCGTCCAATTGCATGGAAGCTTCTTTCAGTAAGTTGTATTTTTTAAATTTTTTAATTCTTCCTCTGCTTTTAGTATTAATAGCTTTTTCAACATTGCAAATAATTTAGCATGAATTGTAGTCCATCAGTGATAGTTGGAAACATGTCTTGTGCTGAATTGTGAAGGAAATTATGTTCTTTTATTCAACTTCAAGATTAATCTATCAAATTGAAAGGAGCAGGATGAGAAGTAGTAAATCATGCCTGCTGTGTATCTTTTTTTTTCAGCCTGGCTTTCTATGAAAGAAGGGCTTGTGATAACAGTGGCTTCTTTCAACCAGTTTTGATGGAATGGTGGAGAGTTCAAAGACAAGTACATTCTTAGCAGTTTTCTTGAAAATAGACACACAGTAGGAGAAGCAAAGACTATCATCGTCCTGCGAAAGGCTTCATTTTGACTTCACATTAAAGTAACTGCAAGACAGGATTTACACTGTAGTGAGGAAAAGCAGTGATAGTATCTATAGGTGTTTTTGGCTGAATTTTCTATAATGCTTTAAGATTAATGATTCTGAACCACTGTGTCAATTGTGCATTGGCTCTCCTGATGTCAGACCTGTGAGGCAATTCAGAGAGACAACCTCACTAAAAAGCTAATCACTTCTTTGTGGTACAAGTTTTCGGCTGGCTGAGCACTCTGATCTTTTCCCTATGGCCAGAGGCTTTTGCAATGGCTGTAGCTTGAGTAGGTTGAAGTACCATGGAGGTGTTTCAGTTGAGCATCAGAGAGAAGCTTATGGGAATATGTGATTCATTGGGTTTAGTGTTACAGAGAAGGATTTTTTCATCTTGGTGTTTGCATTATGTTTAAAAAAGTTCTTTGCAAAAATACAGTTTATTCTTCATAGAGGCATTTTCTCTGTCATTTTTTTCAGCTGTAATGCTTGTGATGACAGTTAAGCATTTTGGCAGCTGTTTGTGTTCCTGTGGTTGGGAGAAGGTTTATGAGGATGTTTGTATTAAAAAGAAGCAGAACTCTGATGATGTCTACTCTCCAGAGGCTGTGAAAGACACTTTCTCAGCAAATCTTTGTGCATTTAAGAACTGTTTAAAATTCTGAATTATACACACATACTAGTTTAGCACTATTGAGTTTTTCAGAGAGTAGACTTAAATAGCTTTGCTTTTTATAGAATAATTCTGTAGGGGATTCAAAGTATTTACTTCAGATTGACACTGATTTCCAGTGACTGAAAGAGTATCTCTTGCTGATGAGTTCTACTAAATTTGCAGCCTAGTTCCATCTAATGCTAAATGCAGATGCAGCTTAATGGTGGATATTCAAATATACTACTGTAATTGAAATTAAACATGGAGCTTACAATTTATTTTAGTACTGTTTCCAAAGTTATATGTGATTTTGATAGTAAAAAAGGCATTTTTTTTCTCTTGAAGTTTAGGATGTCTTTTAAAATACTAAAAGTAAGTCAAATTATGGCTAACTCAAAGTTGATTTTGGAACATAGTAAGCTAAAACTTAAGCAATTTTAAAGTTCTGAATCAGAAGACTGACACTGAGGTTTAGAGAGCTGAAATTATGCAAATTCTAAAACTATAAAATGAGCTGACTCCTCTTGCTTTCTAGTAAGAACATAGGCTTTCCAGGAGCTTTAGCTTAATTCCATAAATTGATTTTAATTTGGTATTCCTGGTCTAGAGAAATACCTAAGTGTATTTTCTAAAAGCAACCTTCTGTTGCTTTAACAACTCCAGTTCCGGATCTATTTTGGTTCAATTTGCAACTTCATCTCGCCATATCTCTGCTAAAACCTGCTTTCAGATTACTTTTTTATACTTTAGCAATTAAGTGGATTTTTTCCAAGTGACTGATCCACGAGACTCTGGCTGTTTGTTTGTTTGTTTGTTTTTTCTACCTCCAAATGGCAGTGTTTTAAAAATTCTTAGCTTTTCTTAAGCAAGTCCTGCTGTGATTTCTTATCTATTATGTGGTCCTCATTTAGTATGTTTTGGAAACCCAAAGACGAGTTGTTTAGTAATCATTACTTTTCTGTACTGTGAGGCAGCATTTTCTTCCATCTTCTTTCCCAAGTGGGAAAGAATAATGCTTTCAGTTTTTGTGGTCCCAAGCTCCACCATCCTTTTTTCTTGGTAATCTAATAGTTACCTATTACGGTTAATGTCCCAGGTAAGGGGAGTAATAATAGTAATCCCTGGAAGTTCTTAAAGCCAGATTGGTTGGAGTTCTGAGCAACCTGGTCTAGTGGAAGGGCGTTGGAACTAGATGATCTTCAAGGCCCTTTCCAACACAAACCATTTTATGATTCTATATAGTGCACACAGGAGCTCCTGGGGAAATAAGTGTTCCTACAAATCAAGTGATATTTTGATTAAAGATGAGTTGCAATACTAAAAAACAACCAGAAAACTGAGGAAAACAAAGTATAGTTATGGTTTTAGTGTATGCTTTTTTCAAAATTATTTAGAAGTATTATTTAAAAAAGCCCAAAGTTAATTTCTTCAGGGAATGGACTACACTTGCTGGTATCTGAGGCAGATGATGATTGTCTTGTTTGTAAAACCATAGAAATTGGAATTTAAAAAATACGATTTAAGAAATTGATCAGTTGAGATTATTTGTTACATAGGAGGTTAATAATGTTAACAAGTGTTTGTGAAGACAGTTTTTCAATATAATACTCTTTTGATGTTATGCATGTCTACTGGTAACAATATACAAAAAAAGACATGATTTATTTTTAAAATATAGCAAAAATGTTAAGTACTCTATACTTAAACAGCAAGAAGAACTCTACAGGCTCTCTTCTCTTTTGAATAACAAAACTAAAGATATACTTGCAAAAGCCTTTGGAGGAAATTAATGAATAAACGGATTAAACTCTCCACCAATTTATTCGCTGCTGATACGTTGCAGGCCTTCCCAGCTTTTAAAATATAAACCTAATTTGTAAAGTGAACAGGAAACACGACATGTCAAATTGAAAGATTAGTTCAGTCTTTGAAACTAAATAATAGCAGAAAGTCTTTCAGAGAAAGTATTTGTGTCCTTCAAAAAATCACATTTGATCTCAAAAATGAATTCTCTTCTAATGCAACCAAGATAGCCTACAGGGAAGAAACCACAACTGTTGGGAATAAATGGGTGGCAGAATTCAATATTTAACACAAAACACTGGAAGAAGATATTAAATATTAGACCAAATATTTAGGCAAAAGTGAAGCTGGTGAGTACTTGGAATGAGACACAAATCTGTGTATCTTAAAAGAATTCATTTTGCCAAAGAGAATACCTCTTAAGATATCTGGAATGTAATACGGCTCGTATTTATTCTGGTGTCATTATAAATTAAGTAATTAAAGAGTACAGGAATAACATTCTCAGTGATTTTAATATAGAATCATAGAATTGTATAGATTGGAAAGGACCTTTGAGGTTGTGTAGTCCATCCATAAACCCAGCTCTGCCAAGTTCACCACTAAACCATGTCCCTAAGTGCCACATCTACGTGTCTTTTAAATACATCATGGGATGGTGTCTCAGCCACATCCTTGGGCAGCCTGTTCCAATCCTTTCCATGAAAAAGATTTTCCTGATACTGAATCTAAGCCTCCCTTGCTAATGTATATAATTCCTACTTGAAGGCAACTGAGTTAATTCACATTGTTTAAAAAATTAATACAATTGCTCCAGTACTGACCACATAGAAATTAAGGAACTCACATGGTATTAAATTTACTTGAATTTATTTATTTAAGCTTTTCTCCTCAAAAGTCAATGCCATCTTAGTATTTTTGATGAGAAATTGCATTTTGTAGGAAAAAAAAAAAGGCAAAAAACCAAAACAGCTTTTTTTATAAGGTGTTTGTATCTGAACTTTTGTACCAGTTGGAGTGATTAGAAAAATAGGTTAGTAACAGATTATTTATATTTATGTGGGAGTTTATGGCACTACGTCAGTTTATTAGATCTCATGTCCTGTATAATCGAATGCCAGCAGTGCTTCTTGTAAGGCAAGGAGTAATAACCTTCTCATTTCACTGGTTTTTCAGGGTTATCTTCCTGCAAATGTGGACCGAAGAGAAAGCACTTTACAAAGAAAACGCAAAGAGTATTTTGCATTTGTTGAACAATATTATGATTCCAGAAATGATGAAAACCACCAAGATACCTACAGACAGGTAGAACACCTATTGAATTGACTTTTACCTACAGGGCACTTGCTAAAGGTCTTAGAGATTATTTTTGAACTTTGCTACTGTTTTTCTCTGTTTCTTTAATCTTACCAGATAGACAACCCTATAATAATTTTCTTGAATTTTAGAAGCAAAAATATGAAGTAGTTTTGATCTGAAATTTGAAATAGTGGATTTCCTTTAATGTCAATGTTTCCTTTAATGTCATTGTTTTCTGTTTAAAAATAGTTGTATTTTCAAATCGTTAATCTCCTGCTCAGACTCTCTTTCAAATGAAGATGGTCAGGGAAAGTACAAGAGTGACTGTTTCTTACTGGTGTTGAATTTCTGATTAAGAAGTTGAAACATTATATGATGTGCAATAAACACAGGAGTGTCAAACTTTCATGCTCCCCCAGATAAGCAGATAGCTTTTCTTCAAGTTTTGTATTGAAATGAGTAGTTCGTAACACTAAGCAATGATACTTTAGCCTTCCTTGGGACAGAAGAAGCAAAGATCTTCCTTTCAGTTTCAAGACTAATCTTTAGTAGCAAGAAGTATATAGCATCACTAACCTAAGACTTGTAAATGGAACCCAAAATCATCACTTGAGCTCTCTGTTGCATAAAACTCCTTTGTGAAGTTCAGAATAAAAGTTTTAGAAATACTGGTATTTTTGTGTTTTCTTCTTGATTATCAAATACATTAAAATAGATTCTAAACTCTGCTTTTTAACTTTGGACGTTTGTACTTGATGATCTTACATGTCTTTTCCAACCTAAATGATTCTATGATAGTGGCAGTTGAATATGACTACAGAAGCAGTAGTATGTATTTACTCATAATTACCCTGAGGTAATGAGTATTTTCAAAATGCTTATAACTTGCAAATAAGTAAAATGTGATGTAAAGATTCTAGAATGTGAATACAAATATATGTACTTTTAAATTTTGTTTCATTGAAAGATTAACTTAAAGATTTGGCTGTATGTTTTGAAATACAGGAAAAATCCATGTTATCCCAAAAGTAATGATTTAAGTAATGATGGGATTACAACAGTAGTTTACACTATTGTGTAAACCAATAGAGTTAAGTATTATGTTGTTTACAAAGTGTGCTGTTGGTTGCTTTTACAGTATTCTTCTTTGTCTAATTAGATCCATATAGATATACCACGCATGAGTCCTGAAGTTTTAAGACTTCAGCCCAAAGTAACAGAGGTAAGAATGATGTATTTTCTTTATGTTAGACAAAACAGTTTATTTGATCTGATACCACAGTTTGATTAATAATTAATTTGATTACCCTTGCTATTTTGACTAGCTTAAAGAAGTAAAAAATAAGGATATATAAATAGAGGCTAAGAATAACAGTGTAAGTATAAGTAATAAAAACAAAGGCACCTCATTAATTTCCTGTATTGAATCTGTCAGTTTTTATTGTGGTCTTGTGCCCTTGAGGGTTTTTTCCCCTTTTTTTTCCATTTATTTATTTTGTTAATACTGTGTTTTTTAAGTAATCCAGAGCATAGTCCTGTGGTTCCATGTATTTGTCAAAATCATTTAAAGTCTGGAAGTTCTGGAGTGTTCCCTTGGGAAATTCTCCTTTTTGAATTTGTAGCATAACTGGTTTGAATACCTTATCTGATTTTGCTTCCTTGTAAGTTTTGTATGTTGAGTACGCTATTTAAATTATTTTACTACTGTTGTTAATGTAAATATAAAATAATGTGATTAATCAATGGTAAATATATTAATAAAATTAGCCTATATTGTTGGGGAATTGACTCTCATGGGGACTTTTAATTTTGAAGTATATAGGTCATAAATAGCAGAGATGGTGTGGACTATCCTCTTTCCATTATTTAGTGTAATTCTTCAGCTTATTCTCCTTTCTGATGGTTCTAGTTAGACCTTCAAATGTATTGCCGTGTAGCTTCTGTTCATACAATTATAGATCCAAATAGAACATAATCTGGTAGTTCATTATGAGAACTTAAATGCAGAACTAGCTTTCATTTGGTTTTCCATTGTTCCAGTTATTTGTTTAATGGCAGTTCTCTCCCACACGTTGGAAAATTGGTTAGAAGAAATAACCTAGTACAGTGTTTCAAAAGAAAAACCTATAAATACGGGGCTTTCCATCTGCTTTCTACACATTGGTGTTTTACCTGGGCTGTTCTAGGGATGAATTGAGGAGCAGTATAAGTAAAATCAAAGGAAAAGTGTGAAACAATACTAGTAAGAAATAAACTGTTAAAGAAATTAATTAGATCAGTGGGCTACTGAGAGAATGGGCTTGCATCTGTCTTTTACTCTCTTTATGATCTTAAACAAACCCTACTTGTTTAATGCCATTTCCATGCTGAAAGGATCATACCATCCAATTTCTCCAGTGTTTCTTTCTTTTGCTTTCTGAGTTTCTGGAGACCTACCATAGCACCACTGAATCCCTCAGCATCACAGGAAACCTTCCCTACTCCCACGGGCGCTTGTTGATAGGGTGTGTTCCCAGAGTTGACTCTTCTAGAGAGAGAAAAGATGGTGCTGGTCTCTGGTGAGCAAAAGTCACTCCCCCCTTTTTAAGGTGAGATTGCAAGGGTTGTAAGGATGAGAGGGGAATCAGAATAAGGGTCAAAGACAGGTTTTAAAGGAGGACACGGTGTGCAAAACAGTTCTTGTGGATATTATGGTGAGTTTTGTGCATACTTCTGATGCTGCAAAGATTTAGAGTAATAATACCATTACCGGGAAGAATCTCACATGGAGCAAGGTAAAAAGATTGTAATTGACAGAACTGGATGAAAGCACTGGCTACAGCTTTGGAAAGACAGCACATATATAAACTTCATAGTCTCCTGACTTAAATTTCCAAATGCTGCTGTTCCAAGATTTTTGCTGTTCTTGGTGGTGTCAGTCTCTGTTGCTAAAGAACTTCTAATTGAAGTTAATAAGGCTGTTTTAATTTCTTATCTGAACTCAGAGTTTGGTTTCTGTAATAAAATGTTGCAGTTTAGAAAAATATGTTTTGAATCTGATAACAGAAATAACTAGCTATTATATGTTCCTTTAAAAATCAGTTTCAAGTGTTTGTTTTTTATGGGATTTATATGGAGCCTGAGTGAGGGGAAGATAATATTGGAGCAAGGATTTAAAGGACTAAAAATGACTTAATAGTGTCCCTGAAAGAGGAGAACAGAGGAGTTGGACTTTCATATGGTGCAGTCAAGTAATTTTAAAGACTACTTATTAAGTTGTAATAAATAAATTTGATTAGCTAACATGGACTAATCTAATTTATTATGTTTTCTTGATTTATCTTTAACTGAATTTTGTTGAAGTAGATAACACATGGCTGTGTATTTCCCATCTATGCTTACATATTATACAAAATAATTTCAAGAAAACTACACTGTTGAAAATAGTTTATAATGTTTTCCTCCCCTCTTTTTTTTTGTTTTTTTTTTTTTTTTTCTTTCCTTCCCCTACTTAGAAAACAAAAAGCAAAATTTCAAAAGCTTTTGAGTTAAGGCTTTGGAGGTTTTGAAGTTCCTCTGAGGTGGCAAAACCCACAAGTAATTCAAACCTTCATTAAAGCTGATGGATTCTTTTCTTTATATATGTGAATATAATTCTTGCTGTAATTATGAATGAGAGTCAAATTCAAAAGAGAATAATAGATTGGTAATGACATCTCATGAGATGTAGTGGTTCATAGTAGAAAATAATTCCACTTTTTGTTGCTGGTTTGGAAATCAAGAAGGGATCCTTTTGGGAAAGTGACCTTTTTAATGAGTCCTATTTGAACACAGTCCTGAGCGTTGTATAGAAACTTAAATCACTCTGCTGTTCAGGTTTTCAGTGCTCATTCTTTTTTTATTCAGAACAGTAAATGAAACTTTTTGAAAATGGGTAGGAAATTGAAAATGCTATTTCAGTGTGTAGTTGAATTTCTGCTTGGAAGCATTTGGGGATATTAAAGCTGATGTACCCTCACTAAGTGGTGCTTCCTGCTCAAAAATATAAACACCACCACCCCCCAAAAATGCAAGCACCACCCCCTCATACCTGGATTTTAAAAACATTTTAAAATCCATAGGCTTTTCAATTTGCCATGTAAACTGTGTATCTTGTCAGGTTCTGAGGAAATAAAAGGTTGGTGGTACAAATTCGTGAATTGTTTGACTTCAGACATGTCTTCATGAAAAAACACTGTTTATAATTTTTGCAGTAGGTATTTTGATTGACCGTTCTTACTGAATTGCTGTGGTTTTTTGATTAGTTGTTGTCTGTGCATATTTTGTAGCCCCATCACACCATGAGTTTTTTATTTAGCTTGGTGCATAATTGTTTTACATTCTGCAACTGCTGCTTTAATAGGCTTCTCTAGTCAGCTCGTTCTGATATTTGTTTTTTGAGAAAGTCATTTGTATTTGCAGAATGTTAAACATGTCCTTTTTCAGAAGTGAAATACAGATTGATAACTGATAATACTGACAAACTATTGTTGCTGAAAGTAGAAGTTGCAATGGACAGAAGCAGGCAGAGTGCCTGTGAGCTAACTAACCTTGCTAGATTGGCAGTTTTCCAGTAATACTAAACATATTACATAAATAACTGTAATTTCATGAGGGTATGATTGTGCAAAATGTAAAAAGCATGTAAATGGCTGAGTGTAAAATATTTATATAGTTATTGATAGACAGTGAACACCACTGGCTGTTGCTTAAAATGCAGAGATGTTTTTTTGGTTTAATACACAGTTCTTGTTAAAATGCATGAGGTGACAGGACTAGTACCAAGAATTTGTAGCTAAAGGAATAAGCACGTTGGCTAATGGAAACAAGAGGCTTCTATGGAGGATTTGCTAATGAATACTTTCCTTTTTGCCTTATCTCTGAAATCACACTGAGCAAAAATTGAATCTCAGTTGTGGTTGTAATGGATCAGACGTGAGCTGTCTTAAGGCTTGTTTTTCAGTGACCACCAAAACTTTTTGTACTTATTGTTATTGACTGTCTCCCCTGTTCCTGTGAATTTTCAGCCAGGGAAACATAAAACCTGGAGGACAGTTGACTCTCAAAGGAAGGCCTGTAGGAGAAGGATAGATGTTGATATTTGAGACTTGTTTTCAAAGCAAAAGGTACGAACATATTTTGGCTTCAGGTAATTTCGGGAAGCCTGTGATGGGAATTTCAAGCACCAGGATGCGAGTCCTTTATGCTGAGACCTTTACATACTTAAAAATGACTGTAAGAGGACTTTTAAACTAAATAATATGATTTTATTTAAAATTGAATTAAAACAGTCAGCTTCTTAATCTAACAAAAATAAGTGAGATTGAACATAAATAGTCTTGACTTCACAAATAAACTTCCTCCACCTATTGCAGGTCCTTCACCAGCCTTCTTGAAGCCTGAGCATTCATTGACTTCTGGAGTTGCAGCAAACCACAGAATCTTTTGGGTCCTTCCAGAATGTCTCCTTTTTTTAGTATTGAGCCCAGATCTGAGGAGCAACATAATTTGTGCTCTCATGAATGAGCAAACATTCTTGTTTCAGAAGATTATATATCACTGATTGTGTGCCTGTAGTTAGTACAAAGCATGTAGCAGCTTTCACCCTGCTGCTTATTTTCAGTCTTTCAAAGGCACATAATATCTTCAGAAGGAAATAGAGAGGAAATACAGCCTGTCACAGACCTAATGGAGTCGGAAAAAAGTTCTCTGATTTTCTTGCTGTCTTCTCTTCCCATGCTGAGATATGGTGTTGCCTCACGAGCTTTTGCAGATCATAAGCAAGCTTTAGTTTACAGAGTTGAGAGCCTGAGGTTCTGGGATATGGCAGACAGTTGCCATATTTCTACATTTCCTGATTGTTTCAGGTTTTTCATTAACTAGTGTGCAGATGCCTGGAGTGTAAAACTCCACAGTGCAATATTTGGCAAGCTTAACTATTGCAGAATCTCTTTTTTATGGGCTTGCTATTAAAAATCTAAACTATATCAAGTCCTTCTTTCTGTTACTTAGGGATAAATAGGATATTGCATTAGTAGAATACTTCTTTCAAAGATATGGAAAATTATGGGAAGATCACCTAATATTTCTTTCCCTTGAGAAAAAAGGAATTTTATATTACTGGAAAAGCTCCAGTGAATAAGAGCTACTTTGTATTAACTACTGTAACTGAATTATATACTTGTTTGTTTTTAGCATGTGCTAATACCCTGAAAATGCTTCCTTTTGAAGAACTGAGAAGCCTACCTAGCACTGGGAATTGGTTATGAATGCCAGCATTCATTTATGCTTTTTTATGCATGTTTTTTATACTACTTAACTCCATGATATTAAATTTATCTGCAGGGAGGTTTTCAACATCCTCATGAGGGGAAACAGATGAGCAGGTACTGATCTCTTCACTCATGACAGTGACAGGACTCAAAGAAATGGCACAAAGCTGAGTTGGGGAGTTTTCAGTTGGATATCCAGAAAAGGTTTTTCACTCTGAGAGTGGTTGAACACTGGGACAGGCTTCCCAGGGAGATGGTCACAGCACTAGCCTGACAGAGTTCAAAAAGTATTTTTGGACGATGTTCTCGGGCACATTAAGTGATTCGTGGGGTGCCCTGCACAGGGACAGGAGTTGGACTCAGTGATCCTGATGGGTCTCTTTCAACTCAGAATATTCTATAATTCTATGATGTTATGATAATTTACAAGTGTCTTGTTTCAAGTGTTTATCACTTGTTAAATTAAATTGATGGTTCTTTAACTCTTTTTCAGATCTTTGAAAGAATTTTGTTTATCTGGGCAATACGTCATCCAGCCAGTGGATATGTTCAGGGCATAAATGATCTTGTTACTCCTTTTTTTGTAGTCTTCGTTTGTGAATACATAGGTAAGATTTGTCTTAATACTGAATTATGAATTAGTATTGGTTTTGAAACATCATTTTCATTTTAATCTATCAGTTTGGATTAACTAATCAAAGCATAAATTGATACATTAATTTTATCATAAATGTTTGTAATTATAAATCTGTATTGCTTTAAATATATAATGAGAAGCAACCAGATTTTAGGTAGTCAGTGAAGTTCAGGAATTATCTTGATTTCTGCTTAAGAAGTGCTCACTGTTTTATTTTCCCTTTCTCTTCTAATTCATGAGTTTTTTTTGAAAACTTTATATTGTGCATGTGAACAGGACAACAGCAGCAAAATAAGAAAGCTATGAACAGGACAACAGCAGCAGAGTGAGAAAGCAAAACAAAAATGCCTGCCCTGCAGGATTAAAACCCACCGAAACAAAAAAATGTAACCCATGAAATATGGATATTTTTATATCAGTCGTGGGGAAATTGAAATAAAGGGAACCTATTAAACTGCATCTGTGACTGAAATAATGGCATCCTGGAACTAGGGTCTGCAAATTAAGACAACAGTAATAAAATTTCTCTGGTTAAGAACTCTGCTCTTCTGAGACTTACATTAGCAACAATGATAGTGTCAACAACTCCGTCTGTGTTGAGTTTGTGGCTTATATGTGAATATTCTTTTGAAAACAGAAATAACTTAGATGTTGGTTACATCTTAAATTTCAGATTTGTATTTAAGCTGTTATAAGCGTTAAGAGAATGACTGTTAACAATAAGTCATTAATAACTTTGGTATGAGTCTGGATGTAAAAGGTAAGATTTAACAGTAGAAATCACAGTGTTAATCTGTTTTGAATTAAAACTGTTGTCCTTTTACTTATGTTTATCATACACACATACAGTGAAAATTTAAGTGTTGTGTATGTAAACTTGAGCAATGCATTTTCTGGTGACTTTGGTGGGATTTCATAGAGCAGATTCTTCCTACCTTGTCTGTGCAAGATACCTGTCAGTGTATTAATCCAGATTGATTAGTTTTAATGAAGGACAGATTATCCTTGAGTGGATGATAGACTATCAGTTTGCTCATTTGCATGGCAACACCTCTGTTGCTTTGTTCATTTCTTTTTTCATAGGGGATGTTTTATTGCTAAGCAACTAATGAGAACTACTGCTGCTTTCTCCCTAATCATCTCCTAAATAGGGTAGAGGCCTACTCCTGAGGGTATTTGCAGTTTCTGCCTTTTACTCCCTCATTTGACAGATCATGAAAATGTTCTTAATGATCCTAGAACAGTAGGGTCTCTAGTAGACTTTAGGGTTGCTAATTGAAATAAGAAGTTCAAATGAGATGTGATTAGAGAATTGATATTCCATGTTAAATAGGCCATTTAATTAATATGGTAAATAAGTTTGTCTTTACCACCAACTTACATTTGGAGACCCTGATGATTGTTAATGTATTTGCCACTTTGTCAGGATTGTCATATTGGAGAGCATAGCTCTTCTGTAAGTGTTTGGTGAAGAAAGACAAAATGTAAACTTTCAACCATAAAGGGTAGTTGGGGGAAATGTATGAAGCTCAGAGAACTGTATACTGTAAGCTCATTAAAAAACTAATATCTATATCATAAAAACAGCAAAATGAGAGTTTGTTTTTCTTTCAGTATAGTGATGGTTGTGGCTAAGTGCTAACAGCAGTTATTTCCCCCAGAGACATATAAAAACTTTCAAAGATTTTTCTTTAAATATTTAATTTGAATCTTTCTAATATGTTCAAGTTACACTGAATGTTGTACTCAAGTTAGAATGAATAAATGACATTGAATTTATGAAACATATAAAAAAATCCTGAAAAAAATTATGGGATTCAAAACTAACCTTGTGAATTGGGCTTTAGTAATTTATATAGAGATAAACACAGAATTGCAGAATTTTCCTATCAAAAATGTTTTCACTGTTAACGTATTTATATTTACTTCGGTAACATTCTGTATTTTCTTCAGATTTTTACTCTAGATTTCATTTTTTTGTTTTACATGAATATTAGTTTGTACACTAAACAACTTTATTTGTTACAATCTTTTCACTATTGGTTTTTATATTTTTCTTAATTTAACTGAGACCTTTTTTGCTGCACTTCTAAGTCACTTGGATCCTAATTTATACAGTTGAAAGTAATAATACTTTTAGTTTAGGTTCTTTCTGTAGTTAAAAAAAGTGCTAAAGAATTATTTAAGTATTAATAGTAAATTCACATGTTTAACAATGCAATTAATAATAAATCTCTGCTGATTAGGTCATCTGATGGTACATCCTAGTAATTTTTAACACATTTGCAGTTTTGTCAAATATTTTGGTGGGAGGAAAGCCATTTATTTTAGCTTTACAACAACTGAGAGGTCCCTTAATCCTTAATCTTGCATAACAAGTGTGTGACATAGTTATTCTAGTGATGGGAGTCTTTTTGCTCTGCTAAAGACATCTGCAGACTGTTTGGAAAAATGTTGTTCAGGAACTTCTGAAGATACAAATGACATGGATGAAAATGTTAATTTACTTCTCTTTCAAATCCGAACACCATAAAGTAGGTTTTTCAGTCTGTATATAAGGGCTGAAGTCGTAGATGTTTTGATGGTTTAGTATGGATTGAGGTACCTAATTTTAGCATATATATTTAGAATATATTGAGTTATCAAATATGGGAATTGAATATGCTAAATATTCAGGACATTCTTTCAAACTTTCCATCAGTATGATGAAAATGTAATCTGGTAATGTCTCATTAGTTTCCAGTTTACAATAAAAACAGAATGCTGTAACACTTTCAGCAAGATAAAACTTAATTGTCAAGCCAAGCCAGGAGAGGAAAAACCATAATTAAAGAAAATTTCAGAGGGGTAGCTACTGGCCCTTGCTGGAATACAGTAGTTTTGAGTTTTGATTTTCTGATCTAAATTAGAAGGATGATTTTAAGCCATAGGTTTCTTATACCAGATAATTGTGTGCGTTATTCTCAACATTTTAAAAAAAATAATTCTCTTTATGAAAAATGCTAGAGGTGTTTGATCTTATTTTGTCATACTATAACAGCTTCTTTAGAAATCAAGACACTGGAGGTACTGGAAAACTATTCTGGGCTTACTTCTAACCTCATGCATGACATAGTAGTGTTGTAACATGTGCTGTCAGAACAAATGCTAATTACTATCAGGGTAGTTTTCCTGAAAGCCCTCTGCATTTGTAGCATATTAGTTTGTGTCAAAATGAATCTTATTCCTGCAGATGCACCAGAGGGGTTTTTGTTAATGAGATAAGACATACCATGTGACTGCTCACTGTTTGTAGACTTAATGTAGACAAGGAAATTTTGTACTGGATTGCATCTCCTATTTATTGCAAGTTGACACAGATGTGCCGGTTGTACACTCTCCTCTTGCCCTGAGTTCCTGTAGAGCTACATTGTTTCCTAGTGTTAAATTGTGCTGTACAGTTACTTGTGGTCTCTTGCTCACCTGTGCTTCACTTTATCTGACGTTCCAGTACATCAGTGCTCACTGGGTTTGTGTGTATATCTAAAACCCCAAAGAGGACCTGGATTTATTCACCATCCAGAGAGATGAAAGTTTCAGAGAAGCACCACCATGATAAGGATGCATGTCAAATTGTTGCTAAATGGAATAGCTGTATGAAATAATTTTAAGATGCCTAGGAGTATTGGATCAAGGAAAAAATTAGTTAGTAGGCAGTTAGTAGGAAGCCAAGGGCAGAAAATGAACACTATTGTAGCACTTGGTCATTTTGTGTTGGATAAAGAATGACAAGAAAAGTGAGGCTGATGAAGACTGGAATGGCGATAGAAATATTGTCTGCAATGCTCTTGAAATAGAGGAGCCTGAGACAAGTTGATGGTGCTTGCAAGAACTCATGAACTGAAAACTTTGAAAAGAGAGATCTTACCCTTGTAAGTATTTTTACTTGTCACCTTAAATCTTTTGTCGATGGCATTAAATGAAACTTTAGTTTCCTAGTGTTTTTGAAATTGATACTGCTATGATTTTATGGGATAATTAGTCTAGGTCCAAATCCTAGTGGTAATGGGATAAGATTTATTCCCAGACTACTTTTACTGTGAGTAAAAAGGTTCTTTGGTCCTGAAAATGCTGCCTTCTGCCTATAACTCCCTTGTTTACCACTTTTTCCATTCCCTCTCATATATTAGAAGTCTTCCTACCCTAATAAATGGTATGCAGTCTCATTTTTGTCTTCCTTTCACCCTTTTCAACAGTAAATAACTGTATTTAAAACTATTGATTTTGGGTTTTTTTTCCCGCAGTTTGAATAATGTATTAAAAATGGTTAATTTCATTGTATAATTGAAGTAAAATTTTGAAGCATTTTATCATTGCTGTATCTGAGGTAGTTTCTCAGTGTTTGTTTATAAAATATGAGAAATGTTTAGTTAAGCAGAGTTTGTTTTTTTTTTTGTTTGTTTGTTTTGGTTTTTTTTGTTGTGGCTTTTTTCAGGAGAATTGTAATTTTTTGTGGAATAAATAGATATGTTTGGAATGTACATAAAATTGAATTTCTGAATGATGAGACAGTAAGCCAGAGAGCAAAGAGTATTAACCCACTGACTTTAGGGAACTGCTGTTCTTCATACTTAGAGAGCTATAAGGTAAAATTTTGTTCAGCATGCATTATTTCCTTTACAAGACCAAGCTGAAGCCTTGATTGCTACAGTATATAAATTAATTTGAGATAATGTATTCTGCTGTCTTTATTATGCAGTTCCATCAATTCACTAGTCTTTGGAGATTTATGACTAGGACTTGTACATTGAGGTTTTGAGGAGAGAAAGTGGAAAAGATATATTTGTAGTTATTTAGAAGAAACTGACTGAAAGTGAAGGATGACAAATTGTTTTTATAAACGAGGCCAACTAGTTATAACTGCATTAACTACATGCTTCTCCTTTCTGGCCCTTCAAGTTTCCATGTCTTCTGATTTACCAGGAGAGAAATTCTGGAACACTTCCCAGGACTGTGGTTCAGGAATATGAGGGATTTCCTCAGTTTGAGAGAGATGCAAAGATTTTATTTGTAATTGTAATATACTCTTCAGCTTTTCTTTTAATTTTGGCATTAAACTTTGTAACAAACTTCTATGGTTTCCATGCTTTTCTTTGTTTAAATAAATAAAAGGTTTTGCACAATATTGTGTTAAAATGTTTTTATTTACACATGTTTTTGAAATTATTTATGCAACACAAAATGAATTTGCATAAAAGCAGGGACATGAAGCATAATTGATATTTTCATGTTTTCCTGCAAGTTATATAAGTATTAAGAAAATAAATGTTTTTTTTAAACTGTTGTAAAATTTTATGAAAAACTCTTCAAAGTAATTTAAATCACTTTTCTGTCAAATTAAAATTCTGTAGCACAAGTTCCATTTAATCACATTGATTTTTTTCTCCTTGATGCAAATTGCTAGTAATGTAGTTTCCATATATAAAGATATATTTCAGTGCTGTTTCTTAATATTTCCGTAATTTTATAGTAATACTCATGATGTCAGGAAAGTTGACTCAAGTTATCATAAACATGAGTAATATTCCATGAAATATTCTTTGATAATTAAATGGAGTATTGTTATGTGTGTGATTTGGGTGAGCAAAGAATGAAAAAGTCTTAGACAAAACTGTTGAATTCAAGACTTGAAAGTACTGAAAAGTAAATTGCATCTTCTATGTAAGTCCAGAAAATGTCATGTGCATTCTTCTGATCAAGCTGCAATGCATATGAGCCACTCAGTGTCCTGGATCTCTTTATTTACCCATCAGTTCTCTTTGCTGCACTCTTTGCTTTCATGTATTATTGAACACTTGGTATATGTACACCTGGATATGCATATATATGTGTACATATATATTTATAACTATAACATGGCAGAGAAATTCGGCATTATCTTCGCTTGCTTTGAGATATCCACTGTTTGCCTTTTCAATTTCTAGGAATATGCTGCCCCACTCTCCCCCTGTTGCTGTGCTAATCTGATGTCAGTGGGAATATTTTATACTTGCTGCAAGGTAGCTGAAGAGAGGGAGAACTGTAATGAATAAGATAGACAGTATTTGAATTTTGAGTTTACAAATTGATGATTCCTGCTTTGCACCATGGAAAAGGTCCAGAAGCAAGCAGAAAAACCTGTGTTGAGCCCATACACAGAGGACTTGGTACTTCTGTGCTGTGAGGCAGGACTAATTTTGACTGCAGTGGGAAAGCAGTTAGAAATTTTTTTCCATTAATTTAAATATTTTTGAGTTTTAGTTTTTGAAAAAAATCCGAAGTTCCTTCAGGTAAATTACATGGAGACAAAGACAATAAGAATATAGACCTGAATTTTAGTGCTTTTAAAAGCATGCTTTTGAAGTGCTTGGGCAGATTATACTTTTGAATTGTTAATTTGTTTTTATGTATGTTTTTATGTATGTCTCACTTAAGAAAAGATGAATTATTCATAATGTCTGAGTAATTGTCTTTATTAATATGTAATACTGTTTTTCAGACCTAATTGGATAAAGAAACCTTACTATTTTACATCCTTTTATTCACTTTAAATAAGTAAGAGAATCCATGTGAAAATAACTAGCTTTGAATTCTTTGAATTCTTTGTCAGTTAGCAGTGCTTGCCATGATATATTGTTCTGTCTAGGGTTGGTTCATGAAGCAAGATATTTGGAGGCATTCCAAACAGAACTAAGGAAAACAGTGATCATCTTGTGCTTAGTTTGTCTGGGGTTAGGGAATAAAGGAGCATGAGGAAGGGCAAATATTTTGGTAGAACTTGTATAATGGAGGGAATTGATTGATAGGTACCAGTGAACTATAAATTCCTGTTAGTCTTTTGATCCTTTCATTTTGTGTTTGAATATTTATTTTACTTATTTACATGGACAGATTCATCTTTATCTTTTAGCATGACTTGTTGGAAATTACTTTTTTAATTGCAGTGGACTCATTCTGTAGTGGGCACTTTGTTCTGGCTTAGAGTTATAAAACTATTATATTTAAGGATCATTTTTCAATACAGTTATGATAGGATAAAAGTCCGAATGAATGTAGTTAAGCTTTACTCAGACATGCAGTTTGTGTGTGTCTTGCTAGTGGTAGCATTTATTCCCTACTGGTTTTCCCTAGTTGTTTAACCTACTGGAAGTTTGTGGTGGCATTTAGTATCAACTGTATGAGTGGATCTGTTTGCATAAGTGCTCTCTATAGGCTTTGGTAAAATGAGGTGATTTGCTTCTTTAGTTAGTGGATTTTTGGCGAATCACACCAACACAATTTTGGCATATTTTAGAATATTGTAACCTTGAGAGAAGATGTCAATAATAAGCAGCTGAGCATATATCTACAAGTAACTGTATAGTGTATATTGCTGCATGAATTTTACTCATTAATGTATTTGATTCCCTGTGAGGGCTTGGGACAGTGTGAACTGTATTTTTATGTGCTGTAGAATCTTCCAGATCCCATTTGCTCTTTCAAGAGGTTAGTGTACCCTGCCTGTTCTAGCTTCATTTCTCTATTCTTTAAACTTCATGCTGGAGCCACGTGTTTGAGTATTTCCAGATTAGATTTAGTGGGTCAGAAAAGGGTTTAATTGCTCTGTGCTTAGATGACACAGCTGAAGCAGGGCTTTCTACTGTCAAAACAGCTGGCTTTGCCTTTTCCAACCCAAAATGTGCATATCTGTCTTCTCTTTTTGGTTCACATTGACTTTCCTTGGGTACAGTTAAACTGGTTGGAAACTAGGCCCATAATAAACTGAATTATTTAACTTTCTGCACTCATCTTGAGGATCAGAGTGTGAATTCTGATATGGGGACAAGAGCATGTTAGGGAAGAAGGGAGAAGCAAAGGTCTGTTTAGTGCCAGGTAGCACTGAGACTGCTTTAGCTGTGTACTAACACATGCTTGTGGTAAGGATTTGTTAATTACACTTACTTTTTGCTTAGCAGGTTAGGGAGCATAGCAGATAAGGGATGTGGCAATGTACTTTTCTATTATTTTGCTTCCTAGTACTGTCTTGAATGACCTTGTTTTACTGTAGAGAGTGCAGTTTTACAATATAAGTTCTTCTCTCTGTTTCAATTTTATTTCACTCTCTAATATACTGTCGGATTTCTGAGCTAATTAGAATAGTTCATCTGAAATGGTGGATGCATTGTTGCATCCAATAGATTTGGACTTTGCCCCCTTCCTTTGCTTTTCATATGTAGACATTTTTTAAATGTTAATTCTGTCATGTTTTCTGTAATCTTACTTCCTTTGTTTAATGCACATTTGTAGTTCTTAGTAATTGAAGTGTTTAAAGTCATATCATATTGATGCAATAGAAAACGTAACTCGAGTAATCTTTAAAACCTCCACTGAAACAAAAATAATTTCTTGAAAATCTGTTCATTTAACCACACAAACTGTAAAATGAAAATTATTCTTCCTATGAACTGGCACATATTCTAGTTTGAGTGAAGTGTGGGCTGTGACAAAATATTTTCTTTGCTTTTGTTACAGATATAGAGTAGTAATAGTCCTGGATACTTAAATCATAAGGATGTATTAGTTGACAAAACAGGATGTACCTCATCTTCGCTATTGTTCAGGAAAAAATTAACTAAAACTGTTTTTGTGGATAATTTTAAAAAAGGCTTCTATCTATTTACAGTGGAGTAAGCCTAATTACGTTAGAATTCTCTGGCTGTTGTTAACAGTAGCTGTCAGAAGTGAAAAAGAGACATGAAGATTATCTTAAGTTTATCCAACTGCTTAATTGCCTGTTATTTTTAGCTTTGTATGTGAGAGAAAATCGGTATTTTGAGTAATGGTATTAATTGGTCATAGTGTCTTATGACTGTCTCTTTAAAACAAAGCAAAAAAACTCCCAACCTCCTTTAATGCCTGAAACTTTAAGGTCTATTAGTCTTTCAATTTTTAATAAATTTTTAAGTGATCGTCAAAGAAAGGACAATCTATATAAGTTTTTTCAGAATAACATCTACATATGAAGTTGCTGTGCTCCAAGTCTGAAACCTGTCACTTTACCCTACCTAAATAAATGTTTCAAAACAGTATCATACCTAATTATCATATTTTCATCGAAAGTGTAGCAACAATATATTAAAACAAATCTGTCAGTGAAAGTCATCTTTTACTGCACAGGATGATGTAGATTTAAATTATCTGCTTTTAAAGTTTGTTTTGCATCTGTATGTGTGTTTCTAAATTTTCAAATGTATCTGCCTAAAGAAGATGTGCTATTTCATGATGCTTAGTGCACACTCTCAGTATTCTAAAAAATTAAATTAATTTTATAATATGAATGCTAATATAAAAAACAGTGCATTTCTCAAGTTTGAAATACATTTTGTGGTTTATATTGTGTCATTTTTGAAGGCAATTAAGAAACTAATAGACTCATACTATGAGAAAGTAATGAGACATTAATGAAGGGTATTCTGTTTGAAACTACAGACTGGAAATGTTGGGTCATGGGAATAAATGGAAAAAATATCTTTAATAGCAGTAAACTAAAATTGAAGAGAAACCATAAGATTCTTTCAGGTATAAAAATAGAACAATTGCGAAGAAGGAAGTTAATTGCAATAAATATAGCCTTGGGAGAGATATGTATTCCAAAGGGAGCAGCATATTTTAGTTCTGCCTTCTGCATTTTTATTTCTCCTCTCCTGTGGTCGCCATGTAGTTATAATTAGTGATCATCTCTCTATAGTGAGGCAGCGCAGAGGTGGTTATACTTCCAGATCCGTCTTCTCAAGCATGCTTTCCAACAGACTGGGAAATTACTTTAATGGTTTTTAGGCTATTAAAAGTAGCTTTTGACATCCAAATATCACACCTTTGTGTGTTTATTATGAAGTAACTTGTGGGAAGGAAAGCTGAAGGAGTTGCTTAGCAATGACAACATGCTTTAAAATGCCAGAAGTGTAACATTCCAATCCTGCTGCATAGATCAGTAGCAGGTGAAGATCTAAGAAAAGATTTTCAAATTAGGTGGATCAGTGCATTAAAAAGAAATTTTTTTGTCTGATTTTCAGTGAAATATGTGTTTAGTTAACAGTTTATAGATGTCAAACCAATACAGATAAATTTGTCAGAAGTTCGTTGCTGGAACTTTAATTTGAGTTGGCTTTGCTTGTAGTTTAAATGCAAACCTTTTTATAATCATAGCAATGAAGTCGTTGGGTTTTTCATTAGCATGGGGATATTTTGCTTGTTTCTTATTTGAGAAATCTGATATTTTAAATTTTTACTTTAAGCTGTGGCAAACAAATGTTTAAAGCAGAGGTGAAAAATTATGTACTTAAGCACAATAAAAAAAAAGGGAAAAATTTTCTTGCAAAGCAGTTTTTCTTGTGTAGGCTTTCATTACATTATTTCATAGAAGCAGTAAGTAGTTAATGCTTTTATAGCACATTCATTTTGACAAAACCCAGTACTTCAAAAAAAATGGCTTATGAATTGTGTTCTCATCAAAAACATTTGTGAACTGATTTACATATTCCATCTTTAGTTAATTATGACCTAAAAATTTACTGCGGTGTGACTGGGTTTTAAAGACAACTACCTTTCTTACACTAACATTGTTGACAAAAATTAGAGCTCATACTATTACTTTTGAACAGACAGAGCAGACTGTTTTTTTCCAAGTGGTTTGATTATTTCTTTATCTTGGCAATAAATTCCTATACAATATGTAAAATATATATTTGAATTTTATGAAAAAAGCAAGGCTTGTGGTTTATTTGCCTCAGAAGCATATGTAGCAATTTCATTAGTAAAGTGTAAGTCACAGCCGATTAAGGTAGTTAAGGAATGCATCCAGCAATTAAGCAGTATAAGAAATAGTGTTTCCTGCAGAGTACATTCTCCTCAAACATGCTTCTTCAAATTCAGTGTTTGCAGTTTGTGCTAAAAAGCAGAAATAAATGGATTTTACTGTAAATAAGGCAAGAAATCTGTTAGGCGCGTTTCTTATTAGCTGTGAATGATATGGGAGATTGCAAAACACTGAAGCACATAATTTTGGTTAAGAAAATTGATATATATCCAGTTGAAAACTGGGTATTTCACAGTGTGGGTTGCAGCAAACTGCCACTCTCATAGATGTGAGGGACAGTTGTTTTCTTTGCTGTCCATTTTTCTTTGAGAACTTATGCCATTCTTATTCCATTCAAATGACATTAATGGGTTAAGCTAAAAATTGCTTCATGAGTAAGTGAAGTTATGCGTACGCAGAGTTACTGTCATATATAAATGGTTGATGAACTTATGTGACAGTGGCAAATTTTTCAGTCTTCAGTCGTGGGAAAAAAATTACATTTCTGAATTTTTATATTTGCATACAAGTTCTTGGATAATTTGTATGACTTTTGTATTTACCCATGTTAGAGTTGAACCTTTGAGCTTTTTAAGTTATCCAGGAAATGTATTAAGCATATTGCTGTTTATGAAGTTGTTCAAATGAGTTCTCTTTGCCAACCTTCTATTATTCAGTAATTACATTCAATTCAAGACAATTTCTTTTCTTAACTTTTTTTTGATAGTTTCAGTAAAGAAGCATTAATTTTCAGTACTTTTAAAGTTTACCGTTGCACGTGCAGATACATATATCGGTTTCTTTATCTTTTAAATATGTTGTAGCCTTTAGTGCTCTTAATTTTTTTCCATCTCCGATAAATGGTTCTTTTTCAAAACTACTTAAATTTATAGATTCTTTTTGAAGTCTTTTCCAGTGCTAGAGTGATACTTCTGAAGTGATGCTCTAATTAATCCCATACCTGAACTCAGGGAAGGCCTGTGTTCCTGAGGCTTGCTTTAAACTTGTTTCAGCACACAAACACGGTTTGCTCTGGTCCCACACTTGGTGTTTGTCTCCATGTGTTTGTGGATATGTGTGTTGATGCTTAAAAAAATTAAATGATAAAGCACAAACTAGTTAATTAAAAATGCAATGTGGGAGATGTTCAGCCTTTAATGTTTCATTTCCTATTCTCCAAGCACCTTTTGGATTTCTCAGGGAATTTCCTTATGAGGCGTTCTAAGAAAATACTCATCAGCATCCTGTGCTCCTCATGCATACTGCTTGCTAATTACGAGTCTCTTAATTTGGTGTCACATGCACAACTTCTCCCTGGCAAGCTCCTTTGGTTGACAGTAGCGAACCTATTGAAGTGAGTTCTATGAGAAGAATTTGTGCTGAGCCTTGTGTTCATTGTCACTGAAATCCATTTTTAAGAAGAGCTGCTATCTTACTAGCTTTGAAGGCTCCTGTTTCATAATAATGTCATGCCCAGGATGTGGCTTAAACTCTTCCTTCTAACTTCAAACTGCATTTACTGGCCGATTTCTCACCTCTGTCACAAAGGTTCTCAGTCCTGTATTATGCAAGTTCTGTGGATCAAAGACCTGTTGGTACCACCAGTTTTACTTAATTCTCCTTTGTACCGTGTTTTGGTCATAGAGCTTTTCATCTTCTGATGTCTTGTGTGACTTGTGGAGCAATAATCTCAGTCTGCAGCCTATGAAGAACCCATGTCTTTTAATTTGCAACATGACCTGAGAGTTCCCATTTTTCAAATAAATTTACTGTCTTTAAAAACAGGTCTGTTTTTGTGTATATATGTGCAGGGGCTTATGAATATGAATTAAGGGTGAATTCTGGACTTTTTAGTATGGAGGAAAAAAGGATACTTGCCGTTAAAATCTAGCCAGGAAAAAGCCTGCATGGAAACGATCTTATTGGCAAGCAGTGTAGGCCCACTAAAGGGAGTCTCTGAATGGTTTACTGATTACTTTCATACAGAATCTGGAATTAAAGAAAAAGTATATGAAGTATCTACTCTTCTGTGATCGAGTAGATTGAAAATACTTGCAGGGTCATACATTAATTTTGATGAGCATAGAGTTGAGTCCATATGATCAAGATTACAGTGATTTTGGACAGGATGATTTTGGACACCTTGCTTGCCAGGTGACACAAGATTGTAACAGTTGCCATGTGCAGTAAAATTATTTAGAGAATTCATATTAATAAAATATAATGATTAGTGTTTGAAACATCATTCTTATATGGATATATAAAGATATTTATCTTTCTTCCTATTGCCTCTGAAGGAAATTGTCAAAGATAACTGAAAACAAATGTAAGATTATTAACAGTGTTAAAATAGACAAGTTGTCAATATGTCATGTATGTGAGAACATGACTGGTTATAGGGTAATATTTGAAATGCAGTAAAGACCTGTTTACCTAAGCCTGCACTGATGAGAGGATTAAGGTTTTTTCCAAATTTTACCTTTGTGACTGCAGTACCACAATGAAAAGGGAAGATTTTTCTTTGGTGATTCATTCTTAACATCTCAAGAGCTATTTCTATCAAGATTAATATGTAACTAGGACTTTTTCAGAGAGAGATATTGATATGGTAGTATACATATTTAATTAAGCAGTTGTTACTGAAAGAATTTACATTTAAATGCTCTATTATGTCTGATCTTAGAAAAATATTGCCTTAGTGCAGCAGTGACTGAATAGGTGTTTCTTAAGGCTTTTGGAAATCAAGTTTGGAGTGGAATATGTGAGATCAAGCTGTGGAAATATTACTGTGCACCTCTGGCAGTCATATGTGTATGATTTTTTACTTTGCATACTTGGGTGGTAACCTTTATGTTAGGTCTGCCTGAAGATGCAATATCTGAAGTAGATTGCAGCAAAGTAAGCTGTATACAGAGAAACACCTGAGCATCTTTGGTCAGAATGGTTTCCTTGCAAGAGATACATAATTTGGACTTCAGGTATATAGTAAAGTTTTTTCTACGTTTACACAAATTAGTGCTAACAACCCCCCCTCCCCCGGAATTTTAAAATGTTCAACTCATTAACAGATTTAATGTTTTTATGTATTGTTTTGTATATTGGGCATATGTAAAGAGCAATCATAATTTAAAAGTGATTTTGCATTCTGTTTTGTGCTTCAGCACTAGGTCTTTTTTACCCTGGCATCCATTTTATCTTCTACTTCATGCTTCAGTGGATTCATCTGAGTTTTGCTGTTTCTGAGTGTTGAGAAACCATTTCAAGATAAAAAGCTATCATTAAAACATTAAAAACACAACTAAATGTTTGTTTCATTACAAAAAAAATCCTTTGAGAGAATGTGTGCTTTATTTAATAGAGATATCTCTTGTAGGAACTTAGTGTAATGAAGTATGAAAACTATCAAGTTACATTTATTTTTTTCACACTTTATAAAGACTGAGTTTTGGTGTTTGGTGTTGGTCTAGACAAGTTCTGAATGCAAACTTGGTTGCATGTTTTTTTACCCCTAATCTGTACTTAAGAGGTAAAATTACAGCACCCTTTAGAAGAAATCTCTTACATCTAAAAGACAGAGATCAGTTGTGAACTTCATTTTAGCATTCTGAACAACTTAAATCACCCATTGGGTTTAATCTTGAATTCAAACCTATTTTTAATGGAGGCAAACTGTTTAGCATGTTTACTTTCTGCTGTCATTGGGAAGTTAAATCTGCAAGTAGCTGTAAGCAGTATTTTTTAAAATTTTGATTTTATGTTTATGTCTCTGCCTTTGTGAGTGGATCCTGTAACAGCTGTTTAGAAAAAGTCTTTTTGCATGGTGGGAAGTTTCAGAAGCATACCCTGGGAGTGAGTAAAGAAGAGCTGATACCACGCTTACAGCAATGCATATATTCAGATCAGCATGCCATAGACTCAATGCTACAAGTTTTCCTCCAGGCAACCATTTTCCTGTCTTTTACAGTTCTATAGATAACACGATGAAGATCTCCACAGGCAACTGAAGAAGATGAGAAATGTTTCTGTAAGACTCCATAATAGGGAAGTTTTAGTCAGTGATCTTTTCTCCCCCAGATATTGCACACACTGGCCTGCTATTTCTGTCCTCATTCTTTTATTCGGTCTTTATATTACTGTCCATTCAGCTTTCACTCATTGAAAATAAATTTAAAATTATTTAATACCAGAAATTGCAATTATGTTCTCAAGCAGAAATAATCTTACATACTTTTGGGATGGTTATTTTGTTATTTTTGCTTCTGTTTTTCCTGAAATCCCTTGTAGTCTTTCTTTCAAAACTTTTCTAGTGTGTTTATTTCTTCCTCCAAATAAGAAGAAAAAAAAAAAAAAAAAAAAAAAAAAAGAAAAAGGGAGCACCGTGCAACTTGATTGCTTTTCCCCTTAAGACTGCAAGGAAAAAGAAGCATTTTGCACTACATGCATACCCAAATAAATGAGTAAATGCTAAATATGTAGAGTATGAATTTGCATAGCATTCTGCCAATCACATGTTCCTTAATTGGAGCTTGTCAAAATGGATGGTCTTTTTAAATTTCATTTGTGCTATGTTAAAGGGTGATTTGGATATTCAGTGTCAGTTTTGAACTTCCTTAAAGTGTAGGTGGATTTGTGCAGCAGAAACCATTGACATCATTGAGCATTTGATTGTTTGAGACTTTGCTTTTGTGATGCTGTGCCCTGTTTATTAGAAGAGTTCTTGGGTACTTCCACAGGCTAGCTCCTTGTTCATCATACACCACATTTGAATAAAAAATTTCCAGTTAATGTAGCATATCCAAAAATACACATCTTAGCTGATTTAATGAAGTTATTTTTATATAGCTCCAAATAATTAGATTTATTTGTTAAAATACTTGGTTGCAGAATTTTAAGCTAAAGTTTGACGCAGTTGCTTTACACAGGAGAAATACTGCTAGGGTACAACAGAAATACAACTGAGTTGTCTTAAACACTTAATTAGATTTTTTTTTAATTTTGAAACTTTATTATCTGTCTTTAGAAGAGATGACTTAGTGTGATGCATTGGAAGCACAGTGGGATTGAAAATTGGTCTAGAAGTAGCTTATCTATTTAAAGAACATATAAATATCTTGAATAATTATTTTGTGTTTAAGAGTCTTATGGAAATGTTAAAGATCAGTCTCTTTAAGCCACAGAAAAGCAAAATGCACTTGGATATCTTTTCAGAGGGGAGAGAAAACAAGACAGCTGGACAAATACTTCATAAAATTGCAGTTTTTATGTCTGTAATGGCTGAGCATGTGGTTCTGTGACATTATAATTGGGGACTGCCAATTCTTTCAATGAAGATATATTCCTAAAAGCTATCTATATCTGTTGTTGCTCTCTGTGGAATAATGAGAATTTTGCTTAGAGTAGTGAATTTGTGTCAGACCTGTATTTTCAGAAAGGCCTGTCCTGATTTCCTCTTTGTGCTTGGGGAACTTAGATCTGATGAACAGTAATTGCAATCATTGAAAGATATTTCTTAAAAACTATATTATATTTTCTGGGGAAAAAAATAAATTGGTCATCCTGATTTGATAATCCATCTTTATTAGAACAATCAGAATCTAGTTTTTCCAAAATATTAATGCTGGAATGTTGTTGCTATCCAAGTTGCTTCATTTAGCCTACCTTCACAAACTGCCCTGGTTTCCTCACAGCTTGCAGGTAGTTCAGTCACAGGATGGCAGATTGTTTGGTGGGTGTTTAAGGCTTTATTTCAGCTAAGTTTAGACTTCCACAGTTTAGAGATCTGCATTCTGAGGCAATCCTTTTAAGAGCAAATTGTACCTAATACTGAGAAACAAGATTTTTAAAAAATGTGATTCATCAGATTTATTTATCTTTCTAGTTTAGAACAAGTCAGGTATTACTCTGTCACTTCTTGGTCTTCTTTGTTGGCTGTGAAGGGAGGGGGAGATACCTACCTTTGATGTTTGTATGGATCTTCAGCTTTTTTGTTGGTTTAAAGCCTGATGTGAGAATATAGTGTGAAATGGTAGATTTTGAAAGAGAGACAAAAACGACCTAAGATATTAAAGATGAGAAAGAACATAAGTCTTTTTCATTTGACTTTCTCTTACTTTTTTATTCTCTGCTACCTTGCATGTGTGTAATGGAGGAAATTCCTTATTGTGTACACTGTGCACAGTTTAAGTAGAATTAATCCCTTCTGTACCTCCCTCTCCTTATAATAAATAAGAATAAACCAGGGCTGGGACAGATGCTTCCTTGATACTCATTTTTACTCATACAGTAAGACGTTGTGAGCTGGTGCAAGAAGGAAGCTGCAGCTTTTAGTCAGAGCCTTCACAGGTCTGTTAAACATGTTAAACTCTCTTTTGGAGCTGTGTGGGAACTTTGGGAGTTAGGTGTCAGGACAGCCTGTTTCTTTTCAAAATTGATTATTTCAGATTCCATTCTTTTAAAGAGACAATGTAAAATTGTGATTCATGTTGAAGTGTGAATTTCTTTAAAAGCACTTGGGTGGTAGACTTGATTTCCATGAATTAGATGTCATTTGAATTCTATGCTTTTCCAGTGTTGATAATCAGAGTTTTTGGGGGATGGGGAGTGGGAATTATCTGCTTTCTTTTGTCTTATTTCCTTCTGAATCCAAATACTTACCTGAAAAACAGTTCCTCCTTGAAAATCTGTAGTCTGCTTTCTAAATAAAGTTCAGTGGTTTTCTGAAAAGTAATTTTCAGGACTTTTTCTTCTGTGAAGACCGGCAACATATTTGCATGGTGCAGACATAGTCATCTTCTTCAGGGATTGTTCATATATAGCTTGAGGGCTCTCAAAGTGCTTCTGATCCTCTTTCAGGTGTGAAATGTTTAGAATAAAGTAATATATTATATATTAATTCTGGTTAACCAGGCATGCTTTGAGATTTTCACAGTCTGCAAGAAATTAAGTATTCATTAACATTTAAAGCCATTAGATGACACAGTTGAGCAATAAATGATTCATTTAGTCCCTGTTAAAGTAAATGTGCATTGGTTTCTTACTAGAAGTTAAGTGGTGGCTGTCTTTGTTTTCAGTTATTTTCCTCATTCTTGCTTTATTTCCTCTGTGCACTTCATTGACTTGTCTTTCTCTTTCTTTCCCTGAAACAGAAGAAGAAGAAGTGGAAAATTTTGATGTTTCCAGTCTGCCTGAAGAAGTGCTGCAGAACATAGAAGCTGACAGTTACTGGTGCATGAGCAAATTGCTTGATGGCATTCAGGTAAATTGATTTTTCCTGTTTGTAAGTTGTGGAGTTAACTGATTAATGTCATGGCTTTAAACTACTTTAAGGCTGAAAAAGAGTTCATCTATAAAAAACAGGGGAGAAGTTGATTTTCCCATTGGAGAAATCCACTATGAGTTTGGCAAAGAAAGGAAAAAAATCCCATGCAATGTCTTTTCATCAGAATGTCTGCATGTTTCATTGTGTGTGATGTTCTAGAGCAGAACAGAAACCTCCAGTTCTAGATGCATGTTTTGCAGATCTTGCGAATCATGAAGAATAGCATGAAGAATAGTTGCTCTGGATCTCACTGAGGTAGTAAAAATCTGGCTTATTTATTAATTTCTGAGTCATTAATATAGCAACCTATAAGTGATTGTTGTCTTAATAGTTCCTGAAATTATATTTTTAAACTATGCGTTTAAAACTTGATATTTATGCTCCTTCACTGAGAGTTAGAATTTTTTTTATGTGGAAAAACTGTAAATGAAGACACAGTTTTCTGTTACCTGCACCAAGTTGAGTCTAATAATGATAGATTTTTGTGTAAATGTTCATGGGCTTAAAAGTTTATGAACATTAGAAGTGTCTACAACATTCTTTCTTATGACATGTTTTAATACGAATGTTTCATTGGCTAAGGTGCATTGTGAATTGAAACTTGTTAACAGCTTTCATTTTTGACAAAATAGTTATAGAACTGAGTCAGCAACAAAAGCCTTTAACTTTTTTGAGGGTGCTTTAATTGTATTTCTCCTGGTTAAAGGTCAAATAGCTCAGTGTTTTGTGCAGCATTTTTGAAATGTGCAGTCATTTTTTCATGTCAATTCCTGTAACATTGCTGGTTTGCTTATTTCAATCTCTCAGAACTCCTAAATTTTAAAGTACTTGACCATATAGCAAAAATATGTGAAAAGTTATAAAGATAAAAAGCAAGAGCTTGAAATCTACTGGAAAGGAAGAAAGCCAGGTAAAGAAATGCAAACCCTGCAAGTGTTTTACCTGCTTCCGGAACATTATTGTCACTGGCTTGTTGCTTTATTTTTAATTTTTTTTTTCTAGGAAAGGAAGTTCACAGATTAGGTAATTTCTCCTTAGAATTCTGTTTTCATACAAAACCATCAGGTACTGAGAAGCAAAATGTGGAAACCACTTGCAATGGAATTAAATCACATCAATGAAAATTTAAGCCGTTACATAAATGAAATAATGTTGGATGTATTCAAGGATGCACTCATCTATCAAAAGAAGGCTTGAAAGATTATGCTAGTGGTGTGACTAATGATGTTACAGTTAATTCAGTGCAACTGCAATGCTGCTGAAATAAAAGGGTTTCTTGTTTTTCTTCTCACATTCTCCTGTTTTGTTTCCTTTCTGTGATGATACCACTTAACAGATAAGTCATGTAGCTGCAGGTTGAGTTGATTGGAAGAACTAACTCTGTAGAGAAGGACTTGGCATCCTGGTGGACATGACTAGCAATGTGCATTTGCAGCTCAGAAAGCCAGCTGTGTCCTGGGCTGCATGCAAAGCAGGTGGGCAACAAGGTGAGGGAGGGGATTTTGCCCCTTACTCTGTTCTTGTGAGATCCCCCCCTGGAGTGCTGCAGCCATTTCAGGGATCCCCAGCACAGCACAGAACTGCTGGAGTGGGTCTGGAGGAGGGCCGTGAAGGTGATCAGAGGGATGGAGCATCTCTCCTGTGAGGAAAGGCTGAGAAGATTGATGTTCAGAGAGAGGACTTCTCTCCTGGAGGAGAGAAGGCTCTGGGGATATGTTATTGTAACATTTCAGTACTTAAAAGGGGCTTTCAAGAAGGCTGGAGAGAGACTTTTTCCCAGGGCCTGTAGTGATGAGACAAGGGACAACATTTCAAACAGTAGATTTAGACTGGACATAAGGAGTATATTTTCTGTGATGAGGGAGCCCAAAGAAGTTGTGGATGTCCTGTTCCTGGAAGTGTTCAAGGTCAGGACTGATGTAGATTTAAGCAGCCTGATTGAGCTGAAGCTGTCTCTGCCCATGGCAGGAGGTATGGACTAGATGAACTTTAAAGATTTCCAGTATGTTCATTGTGTGATGCTGTAGTTCTGCCTGACTTGCATTCTGGATGCACAGTCATTTTTCTCTGAAGATATGGCATAGAAGACTCCTATGTGATGTATGTGATGGTTTTATCTGAGATGTCTGAATAAACTGTACAGGGATATGTGACATGTGGTAACTGCAATCAGAGAATCTCTGCAGGTTATTTCCATTAATTTATTTGTCAGTCTAAGCTTCCATTTCATGTTGTCATACCAGTATTAAAGAGTGCAATGTGATAACATTTGTTAACATGATAATTCTTGTGAAATTTTTGGCTAATATAAGCTAGATATATTTTTTGTGTGTTTTGTCTTTTCAGTGCAGAAGAGTATAATGGAAGAATGATTGTATGATTATATTTGTACCCCTTTATTATTCCTAACAGAAAACTTATTTATTTTTCCAATCCATCCAGATGATCTCATTTTCTTGACTCTAGAATTGTCAAAGGTGTTATTAAGACATATTGCATTTCTTTCTCGAGTTTTACCACACATAGTATATATTATTTCTTCATTCCTCACTGTTTTTGGCTCCAGCTAAACAGTTTGCAGAACTTTTCCAGTAGTTAATGTTTGATCTTGCATGATAATTTAATCTAGTTTTTGTTCTTAGATTACTTGCATCTTCTTTCTCTGTTGGTTGTCTCTAAGTTTGGGCTTCTAGGTGATTAATCAAACTGTGTGATATGACATATGTGCAAAGTTGTAAAAATTGATCTAACAAATACTAGTACTTTTTAATATAAATTTCTCTCTCTAAAATATAATTTAATCTTGAAATCTGTAGCTGTTTTGTAGCATTCAATTTTGGTTGAGGATGTAAATGATGGTTTTCCTTTTCAGTGCTTCATGAGTCTGTGCTCTAAATTTTTTCTTTAGTTTTTGTCCTAGAAAGATTATGCTTTACTACAATAGCTTCTTATTTATTTCAGAAGAATGAAGGACAACTTCTGAATAAGATCAGGATAATTCTGCTTGATGTAGGGCCAGCTCTGAGATCAGACTGAGTTTCTGAAGGCTTTGTCCAGTTGAGTCTTGAACCTCCAAGGGAAGAGACCTCACAGTCTCTGGGGGTTAACCTATTCCAGTGCTTCCTCATCCTTATGTTGAAGTTTCTCCCCAGTTGACAGATAGAACATTTTTGATTATGTTGCTTGTCGCTTACCTTTCCACTGTGCACCCCTATTAAAAATGGAGGTTTCTCATCTTGATTACATGGGTTTTATCAGGCTGTGATTAGGTGCTTCTGGAGCTTTCTTTTCTTCAGGCTGAACAAGCCCAGTTTCCTCAGCCACTTAAAGAGCATGTGCTCCATATCTCTGAGCATCTTGGTAACCTTTTGCTTTTGCTTCAGTTTATTCTGGAGTTTATTACCTTTTTGTTGTATCAAGGTTCCTGAAATTGGATGTGGTATTTTAGATGTGATCTTGAAATATAAGAAATTGTTTTGTGAACATTTGAAGGAAAGTCTACTCAGTAAATATTGAACTCTGGAATTGTTTGGTCAGTGAAGCTGTAGAATCCTCATTCTGGAAGTTCAAAACCAGAGTCCACATGTCCTTGAGCAGCTTGTTCCAGGTGACTTGGATGGCTTCCAGAGGCCCCTGCCAGCCTTTGTGATTCTGCAGGGAGTGCTGAGTGGGGATAACCACTTCCTTCCATCTACTGGACCAGGAGTCTGCTGGCTGGCTTTGCTGCCAGGGCTTACCAGCGACTCAGTCTGAGTGTTCTGTCCGCTGAGATTTCAGGTCCTTTTCTACAGAACTTGTCTTCAGCCTCTGTTCTTGCAAGATATGCTGATTTATAAAAACCTGCTTCTGAGGTTGTGTGTGGCCATATGCAAAATACATCTTCCATGCGTATGATAAAGCTGTTGTCTTTACAACACTTCTAAACCGTAGATGATGCATGAGCATCTTTGTATTTTCATCTGTGGCTGTTCATATGGGAAAACTAGAATTATCCCATGAGTATTTTTTCCATGTAATTAAGTAGACATATTCATATATCCAGATTATTAACTTTATTTTTGTTATTTTGTAAACTGTCCTTTATTACACTTTCCTCAACAGTGTCTCATTAACATTCAAGTAAAAAGTTCACATTGGTCTGTGCCACTTGAAAATGTAATATTAATGTATAAAATAGAGTATAACTTTTCATTTTAAGTTCAAGTATATTGGTAATAAAATAACCAAAGGGGAAATTCATGCATTGCATAATGATCTAATCAGATGTATTAAAAATAGCACTAAAATATTAATATAATTATTTATCAAGGCCTGGTAATTTTTAGAATAAAAGTGTGATAATTCATATGCAGGGCGTGGAGTGTGCTGAGGTACCTATTAGCTATTTCTTTGGCTGATAAAATAGCAAGATTTATGACCTTTAAAGGGAATCCTGTAGAATTCTTTCTCACTCCTGAGTTATGGAAAGTTGTTGCTAACATATGCCTGAAGTCGGGATGATGGATAGATGGATGGAAGTAAGGAAGGAATAAATGGTGCTTGGTAAGCCTTTCAAGAGGTCTACTGGATCCAATCAATAACATGAACATGGATTTCAAATGTTGAGAAGTATGTGCAGAAATAATTCTTCTGAAAATTCTTCACAGAATCTTTCTGAAGTTTATTTTAAAGGGAAAACTAGGTCAGTTATGACTTTTTTTTTTTATTGAATTTCTGCAAGACAAGTTTCTTGGTTATGTCTGCAATTCACCTGGGTGATTATTTCAGGACTATGCTGCATTGCAGATTTGTTTTCTGTGTGTATGTGTTTGCTAGCCTCTTTTTGGAGGCTAATAATGCAGCTTTCCAGCTTGTCACTGAGAGTAAAATTTTCAGGAAGACAACAAATCTATTTGTAATCAGTCGATGAAATACACTGTGCTATCAGTATATTTCAGCATAAAAATATTTTATCCTCTACCTAAAATTTGCAGCATTAGCTTTTGGGATTGTACATGTTTGCATTTATAATTTCTAGCTCTTATCCAGATTTGAACTGTTGTCTGGCCTATGCTGTAATCCAGAACTTTACCCTGAGCACTTTTGTCATTGCTGCTTTAACAGTTACTGTAATTTATAATACATCCACTTGTGTAAAACTGAGGTTCGATTACACAGACCAGTAGAAGGTTAGACCTTCAGTTCTGACTCTGTGGATGCTGCTCTAATGTGGGAATTAGTACCTACATTTTAATAAACTTTATTTTTTTTTCCTGTTATGTAGGAATAAGTAGGATACTGTTTTGCATGTAAAAAATTTTGGGCTGCACTGCTTTCTAAGTATTTTTCCTACTACTTAGGACACTTTCTATTTTGAAAAGTCAGACTTAATAATTATAATGCTTAACAGACATTTTCTTCTAAAGGAAGTATCTTGGAGTAATTATGGAACGTGCTATGGACTGTGCTAACAGCATAGTGGAGTATGCTTGTGTGTTTGTTCTTGTGCATGCACATTCTCTCTATCCTGAGCTGTATCCAGGAGTGAATTTACATTATAATCTCTATTTTCAAGACACATTTTGGGTAAACTGTGCTTCCATTGATATTGTTAATATATGTGGTGGCTATCATTATCTAGTGTCATGCCTCATCCCTCCTGCCTTTATCTTTTTGCATAACTTACTGAGCAAGGTGAACCAAGATTTTTAATAGGAGTTTGCGTAGATAATTCAGAAATATGTGAATGAAGTACTTAAATGAGTAAAAAAAAAAAAGAATTCTGGAGATCTCTTTGTGACATAATGAGGATAAGAAAACCCTTTTTTTTCAGGTGTTGTTTGTTCATGTGATACTATGCTTGAACATACTGAGTTGATGCATAGGAATTCTTAAATATGCATTAGCAGAGAAAATACACATTCAAGTCTATATGTCTGTATGATTTATATGGATTGCTTTGTGTATCCTATATATTTAAAAGTTCTGATCTCATTGATAAAACCTTGTTAAAGGGAGCAAACAACACATGAACATTTTGTGTCAAAACATTCCATTTGCTTACATAAATGTTTCTGATATTTTCTTCAGTTCATTGTTGGTGATCAGTGTATATGACCTGAAAAGATTTCTCATCTCAGAGGCTTTGTGCCTATGCCTCTGCTTGGCTGAAGTTGTTATGTTAAATTACTGACTGATTTTTTCTTTTAGTTTGGCTGGCTCTGTTTCCCATTCATTATGATATAAAAGATTCTTTTCCATTCCTCTTCAGCTTCCTGCTTCTTCTTTTAAAATTATCCCATCATTACCTATTAAGAGAAAAAGATGGGGGATTTTCTTCAGCTAATGCCTATGAAGTCCCTCTCTCCCTCTCTCCCTCTCTTCCTCTCTCCTCCTCCCTGGGGGACAGTCCTTTTAAATTTGTTATGAGAATTTTTCCAAGTTTTTTCCATTTAAAATTTCTCTACCCTTAAAAAAAGTAAGGAATTGCTTTATAGTTTTAAAAATATTCAGTGAAGTCTATACTTTTAGTATTTTATTTTAAATTATAACAACTAGGTTTGAGAAATCATGCCAGACCTAGTTGTAGTTGCAGGGAAGTAGGGTGGTTATATCAGTTTCCACAGAATAAGTACAGACTACTAAAACAAAGATTTGAAGCTGATGCAAGTTTTGATCTCTTGTGACATTATAAAGTCCTAACCTTGCGTATTGTAAGGTGAAACTAATTATGAGTCAGTCTGAACTAGATATTGTAACCATTCAGCTGTGAAGTAGGTTAGCATAGTTCACTGAAAGTGTGTTGGAACCTATCTGAGCAGAACATCAAGGAATTTAGATATTCATTGTGCACCAGTGCATGAATTTTTATGTTTATCATGGATTCTGGTGTGTACCCATACATACTTTGTCATATGTGAATGCTTACTGAAAAGCATTAAGAACAGTATTTAGGAATAAGAGATATTTTATGTGAACGCCTTGTTTTCATCCTGAGAATTTTTGTTATATTTCCTCATTTGAAACTTTGACTATTAATAATGAGCAAAAGACAAACTCTGAAATAGTCATAAGTAATTAAGAAAAGAATTGTCTTGGCTCAACAGCCCTGAGCAATAATTCATGAATTTTGTGAGTTTGGAATGTTTTTTCTTTTCTGTTTTACTATTTTTCTTTCATCTATAAGCACAAAAGGTATGAGAATAGTAGGTAACAGAATACCTTTTACATTTAAAAAGTCTTTCTCAGTTTCACAAACTCCAGGAAGTCAACTGCAAGTGTCAGAGGAGGGCATATGTACAACACAGTTTAATTAAAAGAGAATAGTGGGGAATCCAATAAAGAATTTTCCAGTTTAGGTGAGTCAGCACAAGTAGAGGAGTGAGCCCCAGCTGTGTTCATTTGCAGCTGAAATAATGAACAGAAAAATAAATAGGCAAAAGATCAAATGTAGCAAAAAGCAAATTTACCTGTTTCCAAATCAAGATGGCAGTTTGTATGGAGTAAATTATGCCTTCAGAAAGAAAGTAGTTTTAGATTCATAGATTACAGTCAGGAGTTGCACTACCTGGGGAGAGACTAATGATCGGAGCACCAGGATTTTAACTCTGTGTTGACTCTCAGTGTTAAATACAGGAACATTCTTTTACAGAGGATCTGTTATAGAGGATATAATTAAATACAATGTTGCTGTACTTTGAGTGTAGTACTACTTCTAGAAACACCACTCAACTTTGTTTAAGTAAATAAATAGAACAGTATATAAACATTTTGGGATGGAAAAGAAAGTGAGTACAATTTTTGTTGTTAGAGTCTGTTCTGTAAATAAACTGATTATGATTTTCTGAAGATGCTGTGCCCTGGATATTTTCCATGACTAATACGGGTGTGTGTCAGGCTTGTATAAAAGGCAGTGTTCCAGTGCATGGGATAGTTTCTTTCTCCCCAAAATGAGATTATAATAGATCTGAATTCTGTGTGAATCTTTCAGTTCTTTCCGTTTTGGTGCTTTATTGCATTTAAAGGGATGCTCATGTTCTCTTTGTGGAATGTCAACAAGCTGATATTGTTGCCTATTTTACTTGGTGATTCCTGTGAAAATTTAAAAATCAGAGAATTATTCTTGCTTCTGTATCCATATTGTTTTGGTTTATATACTGAGTTATAATATTAATTTCTGTGATAGGGCTACTGTTAGACCAGTAGAAGATTTTACCATAACTTTAAAAATTAAGTTCCTGTGATCAGTTCCAAGTGATCAGAGCATACAGTAGACCTTTTGATACTTTTTGATAATGTAAATTGCTTGTTGGCTGAAGTACTTTAATTTGCAGACTTATTAGTGTATCCTTTTGCCTTGTGAACTTTTAGGCTTCACACTTTATAGCAGTTTTACAGATTAAATTGCAGTTCAGTTTCATAGGTCAAACAAAAGCTAAAAAAACTCCATGTAAAAAAGTCAAGAGAGTCAATAAGACTTGTTTTAGTTTTAGATAGAAAAACATATCAGGATGCATAAAAGTGAACTGATAATCATCACTTTTACTCTAAGACCAAGTTAAAATTTGAAATAAAGTCAAGAAAAATGTTTCAATATAAGTGAAAAAAAAATTTAGGGAAATTTTTTTTTGATTACTTAGCTCCAATTGATAAGGGAATTACTCAAACAATAGCAGTTGAGGCAAAACAACCTTTACCCTGATTTTCTATGCATATGATGGTTGCACACAAAAAAAATTCTTCATAGCAACTTTCTTTTAAAATATGTATGTATAATTTTCTTTTCTTGAGTCTCTCAAGAACCACAGGAAGACAACTGTAATGAAATGAGCTGAATGGAGCTCTGTTAAATATTCAGAAACATTGCTGTATATTTAAATAATGTCATTATTTAAAAAGATCAATCACTTTGGGTTTCAAGCAGAGATATCTTTCTTGCTCTCGTTATTTCAAACTTAAGTCTGTATTATAAAGCTGCATTCCACAAATTAAAAATCCATTAGAGTTAATTCATTCAAATAAATATATGCAAATATAATGCTCTTTTAGCTACATAGCTTGTGTGTTAGATTTTGATTCATGATATTGACTGTAATCTTGGGTTCAGAACAGTTATGAATACATTAAAACTGATTTTTGATTTCTTATGCTGCTTGAAGTTATTACTCTGTACTTCAAAAGATCAAATTCTTTCCCTGTCTCTGATTGTAGGATAAATTTTCATATTTCCTACATTATTTGTAAATTGTAAAGAGTTGTAAATTTGCGAGGAAAAAAATCACCTTAAAAATCTCTAGCACGGCACATTTTGGCACATAAGATGAGAGTCTTTTAAAGCTACTTGGATTTCTGCAATAAAGTAACTTCACCAGGTTAGTAAGTAGAGAGCAATTGATGCAGGAATAGCTATGCAGAATATGCTGATAGAGGTGGGGACTCACAGGACTGTGCAGTTTGTTGATTTACTGTTTTACTGTAGAAGCAGACTTAGGAAATGTAGTCACAAAACAAAAACACCGTAAGAAAACAGAGAAAAATACATGGATTTAGAAAAGTAATTGAAAGAAGAGAATCCTTTTTTGCTTTTCTGCATCTAATACTTGTATGTGGTTTCCTCTTTAGGATAACTACACGTTTGCACAGCCAGGAATCCAGAAGAAAGTGAAGATGTTGGAAGAACTTGTTAGTCGGATTGACGGTAAGTCTCAAAAGCAAACTGATTTCTAACTGATGTTACATTGTGAGTGTTTAGCTAAAATGCTTGCTGGAAAAGCCAATATCACTGCAGACACCAGCTGTGGTGCGGTGGCATCACCTTCTTCAGGGGAGGTGCCATTATTGGCTTGTGCCACACCGGCCTTTGCGGATCACTGTCATGTATCATTAAAAAGAAAGCCTATAGAGCATGAGCCACTTTCATTACTTTTTATTAAAGCAATATAATCAAAATTCAATGGCAATTTCTTTGCAGCAGAGTAATGACCACATACAAAAGGCAGCCAGTACTCCTTTCACATTAAGCCTCAATGGTTGTTGTAATGCAGGCAAGTCACAGCAGTTGTTTATGGTTGTCCTTCGGCACTATGTTTTGTGCCTTTGTGCATCATTTTGCTCTCTGGAATGCCTGCATAATTTCTCTGTGGAATCCAATTAATTATGAACTCTGGAAATAACATCTTTAATTTTATAGATAAATTACAGTATGTGCAGGGGTAATTTTAGATTATGCTTTCATGTTTCAGCAGCACACTTTGAAATATTTTACCTTCATCCTTAAAATAATTCCTTTCATGAAATGCTGACTGTCATATAGCTAGAACAGAGTTTAATTAAATGAAATGCAAGAGATAATGCTTGCTCATTCTAAACATACTCTCTTGATAGTTCGTTAAATTAATGAACAGAGTATTAACAAAATGTTGTCAAGCAGAACCAGGCATATATTTGCAACACTAGCCTGTCAGTGATGACTTAGAAAAAATATTTCTTGTGTAGCTTTATATTTGATAATCTTCTTGGCAACATTAGTTCCCTCTTTTTGTTACGTATACTGTGAAGTTTTTTTTGTGCCTGTGCTTGTCATAGGAGACTTTGCCTGCTTGTATGTACATCGTTATTATTTAGTAATGGTCTTTGTGCTTTTCTAGGATATTAAGTTATTTTTAATAATCAGAAACCAAGGGGAGGAGAAAAATATTTGTGTACAATTACACTATAAACTGAAATGTATGTAAAAATTTTTGTTGTAGATACATTTTTTTAAATGCTAATGAATATGAAAAATAAAAAGCCATATTTCTGTATGTTGGGTAGCTAAATATTTATATTAAAATATAGTTAAATCAGTGTATTTTGTTACTTAAAAATAATCTAACTTCTTGTAATGTGACTTTTTATATGTAATTTTAGTCTTACAGCAATATTGATGTTTACATTTCAGAAGCAAATGATTATATATTAAATGAACTGTATAATTACAGTTCCTATAAATAGACTTTCTCAACTTGGTCAATGAACATTTTATATAAACAAATTGTTAAACCAAGTTTTTAAAATTAGAAATAGCATTCTGATAGTCAACTTGGTTGTTTGATTGAATAAAAATATTAAGTATAATACAATATATTATTTTATAGTTTAGGGAAAAAAATGCTGAAGTCTGTTTTTGTACCTTCAGTGCTTTAGGGATGTAGCTAAATAATTTCTCTCAATTACTAGGTTTATGAAGCATTATTTTTAAAGCTTCACACTTTTAAAAAATAAGTCAGTTGTAGCAAATAGTTGTGTCATCTTATACTGTTCCTTGATCATCCTTTGTAACTGAAAGTAAAGTGTGGGTTCCTGTTTTTTGTCTAATTTAAAATAAAGTTATGAGGTCTTTATAAGTTTTTGTAGTTTTCAGTAGGCATCATGAGTGTTTACTAGAAACAAAAGTTCTTATCGATGGAAATTTAGAACTGCTTAGGTTATATGGGGCCTCTGGAGTTCAGTATTCCAAGCCTTTGTCCTTGCCTCGACCATTCTTTGTCTAATGGGACAGGGCCAATTTAGAGCAGGCTGTGTGGAGTCCTACCCTGTTGAGTTTCGAGTGATTCTGAGGATAGAGATTCTGCAGCGTCTTTGGGTAAGACTATTGGAAGTTTGACTACTTGCACTGTCATTTTATTTTTTATATATTTTTTTTTTTTAATGGAGCTTATGTCCATGACCTTTTATTTTATCTTTGTGTGCCTGTGAGAAGAATTTGGCTCCATGTTCTCTGCATGATCCCATTAGGTAGTTGCAGCTATTCATAGACTTTTTTTTTAAGGCTGAGCAAACCAGTTCTATCAGCCTCCTTTCATATGTGAAGTGCTCCAGCTTCCTCTGCGCCCCACTGGGCTTGCTCACGTGTGCCAGTGTCACAGAATTGGATGTAGTGCTGCAGATGTGGTTTCCCAAGTGGTGAATACAGAGGAAGAATCACTTCCCCTGACCTGTTGGCTTCTTTCTTGCTTAGAAAGCCTAGCATATGTTTTGCCTTTCTTGATACAAGGACATTCTTTACTTGGGTACAGCCTGTTGTTCACCAGGGTCCCCAAGTCCTTCTTGGCGAGCTGCTTTCCATCAAGCTGTGCCCAGTCAGTGTTTGTTGAGTGAGACTATTACATCCCAAATAGAGGACACTTGTCTCTCCTGAACTTCAGGAGGTTCCCTTTAGCCATTCCTTCAGCCTGCCAAGGTTCCTTAAATAGTAACCCTCACTTTCAGCATGTAAGCACTCCTCCCATTCTAGTACCATTTGCAAACACAGAGTCTATTCTATGCTATCATTAGATTTTAACAAAGATATTGGCCCCAGTGCTGACTTTGGAGGGATACCATTAGTAATTAATTGTCAGTTGAACTTGGTATTGCTGATTACAACCCTTATAATATAAGGCACAATCCAGTTAAAAGTTTTGTGTGAAGATACACGTTTTTCATTACTCTTTAGGCTGTTTCTTTTTTCTAGAAGACTGTCCACTCAGTTACTTTCTTTTGCAAGAAAAGCACACCAAAGTATGTGTAAGATTAAAGTCAAGTTTTAGATTTTAATTAGACAATGGTGCTTGTGTACTGCAGTCATAACCTCTTGGATGCCTTAGCTAAGGGATCCTGACCTTATTGGCTTTTTGGTGGAATCATGACATAGTTTGATTGAATATTGTGGTTTACTCTTCATTTCCTTTTTGCTTTTGTCTTTGTATTCTGGGTTTGCTATACTGCAGTTAAAGGGAAATGTATGGCTGATATAAATTCAGTGGCTTTACTTTTTAAAAAAGCCTCTCATGGTCTGTATTTGCTGTACTTATCCTAAGTGCTCCTTAAGGTTTCCATGCAAGAAAATAATATTCCTGTTGGTTACTGTGTCACATTATTTTCTTGATGCCGGGTAACTGCATGGTGAAGCAAATCTTGATGTAGTAAGTATCTGTGTGAGACGATGAAGCCTGTTCTGCTTATTTGCTAATAGTGATGGATTACCAGTGTATGAAAGGTGATACTTGTGCTTTGGAGAGTGCTAATGCATTATGTCAGTGATTCAAGCAACCTTCATTAACCCAGCCTTATGGATCACAACTCCCTCAAAGTAACTGTCCTTGTGTGTACACTCCAGAATATTGCAGAAGACTTCAAACAGCCAAAATTCTCTCTTAATTTAATTATAATCTCATTCTGCTTAAACTCCAGAAAATAATTTTGATAAATTGTGTTTAATGGATTTTTTTTTGTCTGTTAATGGAATGTTGTTATAGATGAGAATGGGGTTTGAAGATAAAACATTATTCAATCTCATTAATTTACTTGTCATCGTCATTCAGATTTTTCTTGGAATTATACAAAAAACAGAGAGGGTTAATCAATAGATAGCTCAATAATATAAGGAATCTCATATAACTAATTATCTTTTCTGTTTTCTGTAGTGCCAATAGAGCTTCTCTGCTCTTAATCATGAACTATTTCTTGTGGTTTGTAAAAGGTCATACTCATGTGGCACACTATCTTCCACTTTTACTTCATTTAGGCTTGAAATCAAAAAGACATGGTATAGGAATGCCCAAATTAATTCAGGATTTGTGTTTCCAGAATCTACAGGTGTTTAGCACTTGGCTCGTGTCATGCTTGAAAGAGTCTCAGCTTCTTCAATTTACTGTAAGACAATTGGTAACAATATGACAGTTTGAGGCAGCCATTTGGAGAAGGCTGATCATTGATAAAAGATGTTAAAGTTGTGTTGCATTCTCTCCAAATTAGCAATAAGGCAGTTCTAGGGAGAAAACCTTATTCTATTATAATGTTAAATGTGTTTTTTATATATTTTGGCTTCTTATTAGTATTACACAAAATTATAAAGCCAGTATTGACAACTCAGTATAAATATTCTGCATCTTGTGTGGGAATAAGTTTGAAAAGATTTTTTTCTGCTTCCTTTCTAGAACTACTCAATCCAGGTTTTACATTTGCATTCTGCAGTCCAATCCTTTTTCTTGTAGATGAAGAAATTCTTTGTTATTACTGTTCCACATTCTTTCACCAAAAATCACCATTGTTGTGTAGAATTAGGACAATTTCCAGTTTATTTCCATTTTATTGTTGTAAAAAAAAATTAAAAATTTTAAGAGGTATTTTTAGTGCAGATTTTAAGTTGTTATATTTGGATTGCTTAAAAGAATGACTTTTAATAAATACTGAATAGTATTGTTTGAGGAAATACTTCGTTAGTTATTCCTAAGTGCAGTTAAGTTGCTATTTTACCTTTTAAAACCATGTTCTATTAATTATTTTATTAGTCCTATTTTTCTTTTTGCTGCCACGTTTTAGATGTGTTTTTATGCACACCAAATGACAGACAAATTAGATCATACCTCTTGTCTTAATGTTCTAAGCAAATTAATCTCAACTCCACTAATCATACTTTACTTGTTTCTCTCTTGGATTACAAATGTCTTGGTTGGCCCGTTATCCAAAGTTCTGTAGATGATGCCAGAAATAAAGACTTGTAGTAAATTACTTTCATGTTGTGACCTTAAATTCATATTTTGCATAGTTTTGCTATTCACATAAAATTTTTAAATATAACTCTTGGAAATAGTTATGTGCTGTGTGCAAATATGTGCAGGTCAAGTTCTTCATGAAATGTAGTCAGTTAAAATGTTTTAATTTTTATATACATTTTTGTTTAACCACAGTGGAAAAGCTTATTTAATTGTAACATTCTGTGTACTTTTGATGCTTTGAAATATTTGCTGTAGAAATGTCTAAAAGGTTGTTTGATAAAGCTCTTTAATATTTATGTATAATATGTTTTCTTATTTAATTGGAGAACTTTATAAAACATCCTTCATTAGAATAGGATTAGTAGTGGTAGGATTATCCTTTCTAAGGTATGAGTTTATTTAAGAGCTGTGTGTTTCTAATGGGATGGTAAAGTTTTAAATGTCCAGACTTCACTTGGGATTCTTCTCTGACTATTGTGTGGATGTTCTGCATTCAGCAGGTTCTTGTCCCAGGAGATAAAGGTGCCTATTCCCATAGAACTGTCCAATGCTCCAAACACAAACATTTTACAGTTCTGCTCAGAACTTAATTTCATATGACAAGTTAAGCCAAAAAGCACTTAGAGATCCCTCATGAGTAGTTTTAATGCTTCCACAGTTTCTGAAGGACATTCAGTTTCTTTGCTGACTGAACTTTTTAAACTGCATTGAAAATTACTTTGCTTTTTTCTTTAGGAAAATCTGACTCTCAAAAAGACAAAATATCAACCAAGACTAATATGGTTTCTTATTAATCCTTTTACTGTTGTTTAATCAGAACTCAAAGAACAAGTTATCTATTCAATATATGTGATAGATATAGATTAATTAATTTGTTTTTTAATTTGAATCTTGGGCGTTATACTATGAACTGATAATGAAACTGTGGTAATAGGTGACATTTGATCTATCTTTGTTACATATTCAATCATGCTAATGGTTTTTTGGTTGATGGTTAAAGAATGCATAATTGTATGTGCAAAATTATGTTCATGTTTAATTATATCGTAAAACATTTTACAGATACCAATAACTTTGAATTAGGATTGTGTTGAAGTATCTGGAAAAAAAGAGCTCTAATTGCAAAGAGTTGCAAACTGGTATTCTCAGCCATGTGAATGAATTTTGAATTGGAAATGGACATAGAATTTATTTAGACCTTGCTGCTGCTATTGAGAATGAATGATTAATAAGGACCTTGTTTCTTGGTCCGTCTTTCTATGCCAACTTGGTGCTGAAGTGGTGGAAAATCTTGTAAGCGATTTCATAATTGTTTTAATTAATTTGCAATCCAAAGCTCTTTCTCATTTTAATAAAGCTATTTTATTTAGGTCACTAGTAGTTATTTTATATCTGATTTTATAGCTGTAATTACTGTATTATGCTTTAATCCACTTGTAAGTGCTGTTCACTGGGCATTATAATTAATTAATATATCTTTTAAATAATATTTTTATGTTTTACTGTGGAGATTGTATTTGTATGGTGTTAGAGTTCAGAGACCTTAGCAAGATTCAAGACGGACTAAATAATAATTAAAAATAATTTGTAAATTCTTGAGTTAAAAGTTACTATTTTCCTGGCAAATTAAAAAAAAAAAATATATATATATAATATATAAAAAGGAAGAAAAAAGATGTTTTGCATGATAGGGAATCTAAAAAGTGTCAGGCATAAACCCTTTTATGAATGCATACAGTTATGATTTAGAACATGCTAGAGAAGTCCAGTGATGGTATCTAGAAGTGTCTCATCAAATATAATGTTTTTCCCTGTTGTTTGTTTTAAAAAGTTTTAAGTTTGCGGTCAACCTGGAAACATGTTTTTTTTCTTAACTTTTAGCTAGAAGGGTAGATCTTCCTTGATTACTACTAAATGATTTTTATAATATTTTCCTCTATTTGGTGTTAGATAACAGAGAATTGTTACTTCTATTTGATTCCATGAGGCAACCAGCCCCTCTCTTCCCTCTTCACTCCTCTAGTATTTTCTTCTTTTGCTTTGGTATCGGTGTCTTGGGCTTTTCAGTATTAGCATATGGACATATGCATATCTTCTCTTATGATGAAGATACTTGTCAGTTCTAGCTATGAGCTGTACATTTAGAGAGCTAAATTTAAATAGACCGTTATCTTTAAATTGTAGGCCATGAGGAGAATGTAATTGGTGATATTTCTGGGTTTTTGCCAGTCATATTTTCATTTTTAGGACTTTCTGTGTATTTTTAAATGCTTTTATTGTAATTTTTTACAGTGGACAACTTTAACCAGTTATAAAAAACTAAGTCTGCAACAAGATTTAATCAACATGTAAATATTTGACTTGGATCTCTCTTCACTCTTGAAGTGGGGCTATGTATCATGATGAGATCTTGTCTTGAGGTACACATTTATGATCTTTAGAGTGTCTTCAGTCATCAGGAACTTCTTATGTAATTAATGTATATTAATGAAAGTTAATATACATAACTACAAATAACTCATTGCGAAAGTTGACAGAATTCCTTTTGTTCAGAATTTCTCATTGGGGATTGTATGCTCTTTTCTGCATCTGGTAACACCTGGTGTTGAGATTTTACTCCAGACTTTTTCCTTTGTATCCCATAAGCATCCTGACTTTGGACATTGTCAAAATTATTCAGAAGGAGAGACAATTAGATAAAAAACTAGCTTTCAACAAAGAGAGTGCTAAAAAAAAAAAAAAAAAAAAGGAAAGCAGTCGTTGTCTGGTGACAAGGTTCTTTCTTTTGGAGAGCAAGGTTCTGGATGTGAGAACTGTAACATAGGGGTGGAGTGCACCCTCAGTCAGTTTGCACCAAATCAGGCGGGAGTGCTGACCTGCTGGAGGGTAGGAAGATTCTGGAGAGGGATTTGGGCAGGCTGGATCAATGGGTTAAGGCCAGGGTTGTGAGGTTCAATAGGGCCAAATGCAGGGTCCTGCTCTTCAGTCACAGCAACCCCCTGCAGCACTACAGGCTGGGACAGAATGTCTGGAAAGATGCCTTGAAAAAAAGGGCCTGGGGGTGCTGGTCAACAGCTGGATGAACATCAGTCATCGTGTACCCAGGTGGCCAAAGAGGCCAGTGTGATCCTGGCTTATATCAGAAACAGTGTGGCCAGCAGGACCAGGGCAGTGATTATCCCTGGTGAGGCCGCACCTGAAATCCTGTGTTCAGTTTTGTCCCTCTCACAGCAAGAAAGACACTGAGGTGCTGGAGTGTGTCCAGAGAAGAGTGATGGAGCTGGGGAGGGCTTGGGAGCACAAGTCTAATAACCAGGTGGGGATCGGTCAGTTCTCCCAAATAACAAGTGACGGGACAGGAGGAAATGACAAGAGGAAGGCAGGAGAGGTTTAGATTGGATATCAGGAAACATTTCTTCCTAGAAAGATTGTCAAGGACTGGAACAGGCTTCCCAGGGAAGTGTTTGTCACCATCTCTGGAAGTATATAAAAGATGTAGACCTGGCCATTAGGGACATGGTTTATTGGTGGGCTTTGCAGTGTTAGTTTAATGGTTATCAAGATCTTACAGCCTAAATGATTCTATGGAAAATGGGAGTGCTAACATGTTTCTATAGCATGTTTTTGAATGTTAAGGATCAATGCAAAAAAATCATTGCTCACGTAAAGGGCAATGCTCATAAGCCCCTGTGGCAAAGATGGGCTCATTATTTTACTTTCCTTTTGCTTTGGTATCAGAGCAGTTACTCTTGCACTTTTTAAGAAAAATTGTGTGGCTTTTCATGAGAAATACCCACTTTTTTCCCTTTTGTTGAACTAAAAGCCCTCTTCATGAGAGATTGTTAGCTTACCCAGCATTTCAGATAATTTTTAACATTTAGTGCTTTTTATATTCACAATGAAATGTGTATAAAATATTGATAAAATAGAGTTAAAAATAGAATGTTCAGGGTATGAAATATGACAGAAAAATTAAGTAATATTCAAAATTTCAAAACTAGGTCAAACATCAGAAACCATTGCTAGGATTGATAGGAATCTTTGAGTAAAGGTGAGTGCCTAGAGGCTAATGTTCTGAAATGTTGAATTGTACAGATGGATGTGGTGACTCCATGCGGTGCCACAGTAATTTGGCAGTTCAAGTATAATCTTACCTTATTTTGTGGTTTTTCTTTGCTTATGTGTAAGCTTGCCTAGGGACTTGTTCTAACACTATCCTCCTGGATATCAGGACAGCAGTCAAGTTGTTTTGACAGATTGTATCTGGCCTTAAGTATATAGTTCATGATTCTGTAATCATACAGATTTTAATTTTGAATTCAGTGAAACAGCATGAGATGCTGACATTGAACATGAAGAATAAATATTTTATGTGTATAGGCCCACATATATAGATATATTCTCTGGTATGAGAAACATCTGTTTAAGGTGGCTAAATGCATTCATTCAAAATAATGTGCCAATAAATGTATTTAATAAAATTATTAATAGTTATAAATGGGTTTTGTTGGTTATCTATTTTTGACAGTATGCTACTTTGGAATGCATCTCTGTAATGTATTTTATTTTTTAATTAGAAGACTTCCTTACTGAATGTAATTTTTATTTCTTTTGAATTTTGATTAAAGAATTATTTTTTTAACTGTAAAATAATTTTCCTATCAGAAACTGCAATGGAAGTAGTTTTTATAAAATACTTGAAGTCTTAAAGCTGACAGTAATTATATATCTTCTTGTTCATTGCACATACATACTTATTTTCATTGAAATGGAAAATTTAGATTTAGATTATGCTGGTCCATATTACCTTTTTCAGCAAATTAGCTTCTGCTTGCAATTACTTACAAAGTAGGAAGAATTAGCTTCTTTACTCAATGCATCTTCTCTTCCAGTCTTGCATCAATTAGGTCTAAAGCACAGAGTTCAGTAATCCAGTTTTCAACTTGTTTAGACTAGAAATCAACTTTCAAGAAATTCATTATGCCCATTAGCTACCATAGTTGAAATATCTCAACTGGCACAATTTATTGTTCTTCATTACTTTCTTTTAATGGCTACAAACAACCAAATGAAAATTGTTTCTGCTGTGTGAAGAACAAAAATTTGTGAGTTGGTAGCTTTGTGTAGAAATAAAACTTCCTTTTCTTTTGCATCCCGCTTGATGTACTTGATTATCAAGTCATAGTGGTCTGTAATGTGGGTATCCAAAGGTGAAACATTCAAGTAATGAATTTAACCCAGTAGCTTGCTTCAGTATATTTAACTTGCAGCTAAAATTTTCTAAAGCAAAGGCAGACACACAATAGTAATTCAGCATTTGGCATGAATAAGATATCTAATAACGGTGCAGTGGGTGGAGAACTGGCAAACGACAAGGCTCAAAGGATTGTGGTGAGTGAAGCTACATTTGGCAGTAGCAAATCACCAGTGGTGTCCTTAAATGTTCAGGTCTAAGACCAGCTCTATTCAATATTTTTATCAGTGATCTGGATGCAGGAGTTGAATGCACCATTACCAGCTCTGCAGATGATACAATACTGGGGGCGCTGTTGACTCCTAAGGAGCAAGATGCCTTGGAGAGGAATCTTGTTAGATTGGAGCACTGGGCAGTCATCAATGATTTATTTAAGATTTGAAACTTTAACAAGAACAAGTTACAAGTTCTGCGCCCATGATGAAGTAATTATAGATTGGGAGAGGAGGGACTGGAGAACAGCCCTGAAGAAAGGGATCTGGTTTGCCCTGGCCAGGAGGGCAAATCCCATCCTGGGCTGCATCAAACAAACAGCATCAGCAGCTGGTCAAAAGAGTTGATTATCCCACTGTATTCACTGTTGGTGCAACATCACCTTGAGCATGGTGTGCAGTTCTGGGTCTCACAATTTAAGAATTTGTTTATATTGATTTATATTTATATTAATATTGTGGAAGGGTGTGACTTTAGGAACATCCATACCATGTCTGCTGAAGACTGCTTTATGCACAGATAAATGGAGGCTGACAAGTGCTATGGACCAGTGCTTAATACATTGTCATTGACATTTGTTTTCAGTTATCATTGCAGACAAGATGTGATCAGTGGACCTTTGGAGTAATGTGTCGTGATGTCTTATTTTTTAAAAAAAACTCCTTTTTGATTGTTTTTAAAATCTGAAAGATTTCTACTTCCAGCTTCCATATTGAAACAACTGTTTTATATTGGCTGACACTTTCGTATAGCCAAAAAATAAATGATGAGGAAAAAAAAAAGAAAAGCTTCAGTCTTTTTTTATAATTTAGTATAACTTAACTTCTGTTACTTAGTCTAAAGGTAATGTTTCCTGTAATAGTGCTGCTATGCTCTTGGGATTATTCTTTTAATTTAATTCTTTAGTGCCTTTTTAGATATATCTTAGATTTGTAAAGTTTGGAAGATGAGCATTTACTCATTGTTTTATCTGATAATACACCTCTGTGAATTTGGATGAAGGGATGATCTGGGCAGCAAAAATCTCCAAAGAGTGTATTTGTATACAGAAAGACAGTAGGAATATCTTATCTAGGCTTTAACAAAGACTTCTCATAAATTTGTCCAAAATAAGATATTAGCATTTCTTCAATATTTGTCATCTACACCATGCTCAAATCATATTTTATCCAGTTAATTCAAGCCTGTTAACAGAAGGTCTGTGATCCTTTTTGCAGAAAATTCACTCAATATAGACAAGCCATGTAGTAGATTAGTTCTGTTAGCTCTAGCAATAACCTGTGCAAGTGATTATCACAGCTTTTAAATATTATATGTTCTACAATAAACACACTGTGTGAGAGTACTGGTTTAGAAACCATTGATTTGCGCTGGTTTTATTTGCTTTATCTGTAATACTAGGAAATTAGTTAAGATGCAAATTAGTTTTCTCACTATTTTCTACGCATTAATGTCACTTTTTCCTGTTGCAAATGAATGCAATCTTTACATGTCCTTTCCTTTTATTTCTTTACTTTCTTAATTTAATAATATTTTTTTTATTGCCAAAATTTTTTTGTGGTGGCCATTATGTTATTTGGAAATCATGTTTCTTGTAGTGCTGCCCCAAATAATTTGTAGCCTAAGAAATTAGTGAGGATATATGTACCTAATAATTTCACATTATAACTTTTTATATTTTTGTGGTGTATTGTAAAACTCTGATCTTAATGTTTTATTAAGATAGTGTAACTCAGAGCAGTGATTTCATCCATCTTCTAGTGGCAGAAAAATCAGTCCACTATAATGCTTAACTAATTTATATTTTGGGCGTTCTCATTTGGTTGGGAGAATTTGCATGCACCACCAAGTTATTTCCTTGAGATTGGAAGAGTATTTTACTGTTTTAGACAGTGCACTTGATACTTCAAGATTTAAGAAAAGTTGCAGTAAAATACCTGTTTATTCTGTCTTCAGAACAAGTTCATAGGCACTTGGACCAGCATGAGGTGAAATACTTGCAATTTGCTTTCCGTTGGATGAATAACTTGCTGATGAGAGAAGTCCCTTTACGGTGTACCATCAGGTTATGGGACACATACCAAGTAAGTACTTTTTTTAAACCTCCATGACTCTAGTAATAAGATTTGGACATGCCAGTATCTTTGAGTGTTTTTTCTTGAACCTTTTGCTTTAGTGTCATCTGAGAATCACTATAATAGGAGAAAAAGCCTTCAGTGATCACCGCTACTTAGAAACATTTAATGTCTTCAGTCTTCTTGCCCTTCAAAGCCAAGCACTTGATGTCATGATAGTTTATAGTACTAAAATGAGCGCTCACTCAAATTTCATGTCAATATTCCCTTCAGTCTCTTCAGAAAAGTGAAACATTGAATTTTGCCTTATTAATGCCCTCCATCGATTCTGAGTTCCAGGCTTCTTATTGTCCATCTGCTTAACTGCTCAATACAATATTAGCTTTCAATCTTCAGTGCTCAGCCTTCGTCCTTTGTCATGTCTTCTGTCTTACTGTTTGTCCAGACAAAACTCTTTATATTGCTGACATCTTATTGTGGTAATTATTTTTCCTCAATATTTTTTTTCCTATTGTCAAGAGAAAGATTTGATATTTGAGCAAAGTGGTTTACCCATTCTTAGTGCTATTACTTGATGTTCTAGTTGCTTCTGGTTGCAATTTTTGACTTATATATTTAAACTATATATCCTTATCTGCCAACTTTGTTGTTTAAGTTAGTGGCAGGAGGGAAAAGTAATAATATTTTATATTCCATAAGAATTTTCAAGTGTATTAGTCAGTAAATATGAGATTAGCTCATAATTTACACCTTGTAAAGAGATGTAATATCTTTAAATATCATCATTTTATATTTACTCATTATGTAGAAATTTTCTGTTAGTTTCGTAGACTTTAATGCCAGAATGCCTGCCTAGATCCTCTCTCCAGACCCATAACAGAGGGTGGCAAACTGCTTGCTCTTCATTTAATGAGTCCAGTAAATTGTCTCGGTGAAGTCTGATGGTATCCAAATCTGATAAGAACATGTTAAGAAATGAGCAATCTCTAAGTTCTACTGTTAATCTGTTCTAAGAGGTGGTATCTTTGCAGAGTTTATCTTCAACAAATATCTGAATTGAATGTGGCTATTGTTTCCATCTGAGGTTCTTTTGCCTCCTTTATTTCATTATAATATCTATTACTTATTGTGATATCTGTTATTACCTGGCATTTTATTCAAGTGTAAAATATTTATTCTTTATAAAACCTTTCTGATAATTTGCAAGGTTGAGCTGTTTAAATGTTTTACTGTAACTGATTTATTTTCTTTTGAATAATATTTGTTGTTGCTGCAGTATTTCTAGCTCCTGAGGGGTTTTACTATGCTACCTTTAGCACTGCACTTGGTACTTGATCATTAGCCTTATCTATATGTTAAAATCATGTAAGAGAGCCTCCTTAATCCAGCTAACTACCCATATGTGCTCAAAAATATATTTTTTGACAGAATTTCAATTTGAGCTCATTTCTGAGCTATGATTCTATGATAATGTTGAGAATTTTCCTTTGAAAATGAAGTCTGGGGTGAATTTCTCAAAATATTGCCATGCTGAAAGGAGCTTTTTCTCATTGCTAGCCCATAGGCACCTGTCAAGTTGCACTTCACTGGGATCTTTATCTGTAATAAGTGCTTCTGATTATTTAATTGCAATTTTTAAAAAATTCTGATGTATTTAAAGTAGTATTTAAAACCTTAATACTTAAATCTTTCCATGAGATTTCCCAGGGTATCTTGTAGATCAAGGTTTCTTCAGGCTATTTATATCTAAATACCTAAATGGAATTCTTATACAGAGTGAGGACAATTTTTATGTATTAAACAAGCTTAAGGAGTAATTCCATGTTTTGACTCAGCAGGTGCAGCAGGTCTGCTGTTTTCTAGTTTTCATTATATAATAGACTGTTCTGTATGCATGTCTTGTCTAATAGTGTATGTAAAACCAATAAGGATATCTTAATGTAGACACCTTTTTCTGAAACAACTTCAAGCAATTTCTCAAGTTACTAATCCGATTTCAATTGTGCTTATATTAAACTGATTATCAACCTATAATATGGATCTTTTAATCCTGATACTATGGGTATTAAATGCAGTGAACCTGAAAGAGCCAGTAAAGTTCATGCAAAGTTTTTGCTACAGTATTAAACAATAACATTACAGATTTTTACCCAACTTGTCATTAAGCCATTCTGTCGTCTGTGATTTTGAACTTAATTGTTTACAACTGTATTAGCAGTGCTGCTTTCCAAATGGAAAATACTTCAGAGACAGGATTTGTTCAGTTGGTTTTCTTGTGTTTCATATTTTTGATTGTAAAGCCTGCTGTAGGCCAACATATATCTCTCATTTAGAGATAGGTTGTTCAAGATGTTTTTCAGTGGGTTTAGCTATGGATGGACCTGTGATGTTGGAGTTGAAAGAGAGATGTAAAATGAGTAAAGGCAAGAAATATGATTAGCTTTCTGGATACAGATGGGAGGAACGTTCCTACTAATAATTGTAAGGGCTGGATAGATGGTTAACTACTTTTCTCCCTGTACTCAAAGGTTGATGATCCTGTTATCAGGCTTGCTTTTGCTACCTCATGTGTCCTAAAGCAGTAAATGAAGAATGCATGCGAGTTTTGGTTAGATTTACAGTTTTACTGTCTACTATTTCAGTGGGTATTTAGGATGTGCCTGTACTATTACCCTGATATTCTTGAACTGGTGTGAACAGAAATAGCTTTACCTGCATTTTAAGTTCAGAAAGGTGAACTAATTGTGTTGTTATGTAACATCAACTGGGACTACAAGCATTCATCCCTACACTGTTGATGTCAGGCTCTTGTTCAGTCTGTACCTACCTTGTGGCTCTTGGGAAAGGATGGGGCATTTTGAAGGCCCTATTTACAGTCATCTCTAGTCCCAGTGTGTGTCATGTGGGAATGGCATTGGAGCAGCATCAGAGGAGGGTTCAGAGTGGGAGGGATGATCAGATTCCTTCATGTGGGAGGAATAGGAAGGCAGGTAGAACTGTCAAATCCCATCATGTCTGCACCAGGAGTGCATTCTGGCTCTGTTTCCTGCAGAAATCCAATGAGAAGAGACCAGTGGCAACTTTTGAAAGAGAGGATCTGCTGCTTCTGCTGTTTTCACCAAAAATAAAATTTTTCTCTCTTTTGTCTTCCTCTCTCCCCATTGAAGCTGAAACTATGCCTCGTTTTGCCAAGCTGCCTGTTTTCCTCTATTTCAGTGGAAAAATAAATACTGTGTTGCTTCCAGCTTAAATTCTAGATTAGTGATTCTCACAGCAGGCCCCAGTTTATCATGAACTGTAACAGAGGGTTTTCAGGGGAATAACAGCACACTTAAATAGTCTGCTATTGTGTATTTCCTAGTGTGGGAGATAACTGCTGTTGGCTGGAGATGTTGGAACTGCATCCTGTCTCATGGTATTTGTTACTGTTCTTCCAGTGACTTTCATGAGAATAGAATTGGACACTTTAATGATGATTCCACCTCTGTGGTGGAATGTATGGTAGTAAGAGTACTCTGGCTGGAGACATATTCTCTGTCTAGTTTAATTTAGGATTCATCAGTCAGTTATTAGGGTCTGTGGAGTAAATCATCAAACATATCCAAAATACCTGTACTTGACCTAGATAGAGTTGAGGGGAAGAGAAATTTGGAAAGGGTCCCAAATCCTCACTTCAGTAAATATGCTGTCATTTTGTAACTGTATCTATGAAATCCACTAAAACACATCACTGTCTTCTGAAGAACTGTGTAAAGTAGACAAAGTAAAGACATTATGCATTTTGCTTATAAAAGATGTGCTGAGAAAGCTTTTTAGCTGTAAGTATTTAGTTTGATTTATTCTTTAACCTGAATTGCATTTTAATGAGTGAATTATCCCACTTCTTCACTTGTTTCAGGCCTTGGCTTTTTTTCTTTTTTTTTGTTTTGTTTGGTTTGGGGTTTTTTTAATGCAGTAAATACCTTGTAAATTATTTCAATATAGAAATTGCTTGTTAAGTTATACCCAAGACATTTAAAATTTAAATCCATAGAACTGAAACTGATTAATATGCGTGTTCATGTACACAAACCAAAACAGCGTAACGTAAGACCTGAGTTTTATCTTTTATTATATCTTGCCTTTTTATCTACTATGTTATCATCTTTTTTTGGCACAAAAGATTGGTAAAATGAAGCAGCACGATGGCTGAATTATTCATTATATATAAGTGTTTAACATGTTTCTATGGACTTACAAAATGCAAGTTAGTTTTATATTTGGTCCTTGACAGAAGGATTCTTTGACACTATTTTAAAGATTGCTTTGCTATTTGAAACTGGCTTTTGTGGGTTTCTAACTTTAACTCAAGATTCAACATACTGTATTAGAACAGGTGGAGATGCCTCAATGCTCAGCATCTGTGCTGTCTTACTCTAGATAAGTACTTTATATGCGTACCATCAAATCTCAGAAAGTATCCTTTCTTCAGACTAAGATATTTTATGGCAGCTTCCATTGAAGTTTTTATTTTAATTTAAATTCTTAAAATATGTGTTGTCTTTCAGACACTTCTAAGATACTCTGTGTTTATGTAGCTGTGTACTCCTGTGTTGGGGAATGGGAAGCAATGCCATTTCAGTGGTGGCAGCCATTCCCAATTCTTCATCCTTGACTAGAAATGGCAATACAGGACTTGAATGTCAGTACTTGTATACAAATAAAAAATTAGAGCAGAACAGTGTTAAGTTTTGAGTATCAGTATTTTTTAACTGCTTAAATATGGAGTTCAAAACTACATTTGATTTGTAGGCAGTTTTCAGCTGGAAGGAAGTCTCTAACAATGCTATCAAATTATCCAGATGCAAGATAGCATGGTGTTATACTGACTGGTGTTTTAAATAGGATAGGAATTGTCATACACATAGAAAGAAGAATTTAGTTATATTTATTTTTTATGTAGAATGGAGTGGATGTATTTTTCATTAAAGTGTTTACCTTCTGATTTGATGTTCTCATATGAATTACCTTTTTGTGATGTCTTTTGTGCAGTGATCTCTGAGTAACTCACTGTCAAAGGTTTGACGTTGGCACAAGGCCAGTGCCCCTATAACGATATACTGTTCCTGGTATCTTTTGTGAGATGTGACCAAAAACAGAGCAAAACAGTGTTTAATTTAGAAAGCAAAAGGAAAAAAACTTTTTTACTTATAATAGGCAAAGAAGACACATACAGAAGAACATGGAAACTTTAAAAAAACACTCTTCCTCCCCCCCCACCAGTTTTCAACTTAACAAAACAAACTGAAAATTCCCCATCACGTTACCACCTTTTAGATAATTAATCTTCAGTTTATTACCACCCTTCCGATAATCAGTACTCAGCTCGTTGAGGAGAGATAGGAGTCCTTCTTGCACCACATCGTGGCCTCTTCCTCCATGTCCAGTGCTCTCACCACTGTGCATGGACCAGAGCTGTTTCTAGGGTTTCTCTTTTTAAAGATGCTTTGGTTAGTTCCAAGAAACGACAGCCTCTCAAATTTTGGGGACACTTCTCATCTCTGTTCACACTACTGTCTACTCTTGACTCCAAGCCAATGCCTCTCCCCAGATACAGTTTCTATGTTATAGAAAAAAAATGAGTCCGTCCATGGCTATACAAAAGAGTCTAGCCAAAGCCACTCTATCATCTCCTCCCACCTAAGATTCTTTTCAACATTCCTATTCCATCATCTTTGCTTAATTCTTCCTATCTTTCTTCTTCAAATTCAGGAGGATTAGCATTTATAAAGTTTCCATCATTTACGAAAAAGGTTAAAATCTTGGGCTTTGTTTCCCCAGAACTCTCACGGTATCTTTACTGTTGGCACTCTTCTCACGCCACCCCCCCCCATACTCCTTCGGCCGTACTGTCTAGTTGTTGATATCAAATTTCAAGGTGACGAAGATCACACACACGGTTTCTCAGTCTCCCTCCGGGGGGGGGAAGAGGGGGAGGGAAAGGGAAAAAAAGGCTGTTTGCCACCCTTCCATCCTACAAGATTTTCCTCTCCCCCTCTGTACCCGAGGTTCCGGCCCTACCTCACCCAGACCGCATGGCTTCCCCTCCCCGCCCAGCCAGCCACTGGGCAGGGGAGATCCCTCCGTCCTCAGAGACCAAAACCAAGAGAGAGCTTTCCGAGGAGCCCTCTGCTTTTAACTCCTTGTGTTCTCAGAGACAGATCCTTATCCTCAGTGGCCACACCAGGTGCCAGTCTTTAAACCTGAACACTCATTGGTTTGACCACTGAAGTTCAGAAAAAACTCATCTTTTCCAAACTACAACACTCACCATAGTAGTAGTACATAATTCGCAGAAGAGACACCAACACGGGTTTCATAACTAAAAACTTGCTCAGAAAAAAAAGAACACAGAAAAGGAAAATAAAGTAGCAGCTATGTATGTTAGTTTTCAGTTCTAAATACCTGCTGTCATATGCTGGGCGAATGTTTAGAGTGGAAGTGTACAGCCTAATATTTTCACCTGCCAGGAGGCATTTTTGTTTCATACCATTTAGCCGACTGCTATATTGCCAACTCACCAGTAAGCAGCTGATGCAGTTGACATGAATAATGCACTCAGACTCATTGGAAACACGAAACAAGGGAGGTGAGGTAGGTACTATTTACAGTGCCCTGATGTCCTACTTGCAGCATTGCCCTGTTCTTTTGCGAGGAAAGCTTTACTGCTACCAAGGTACCTTAAAGCTTACTGTGTAAAATTAGGCTCAAGTGAAAGAATTTATAAAATCTTACCATGTAAAGTGCACAACAGTTACAAAGATTAACAAAAGACACAGGAAAAAGCAAATAATAACACTGATAGCATTTGACAGTACTGGTGAGTTGATTTACTGTCTCACTGCTGAAAAAGGTTTTTCTTCTAGTTTCTGTTCCACTCAGCTCCTTGGCAGTATCTGTTAGTTTTCTTCACATTTGGGAAGTGAGGAGGCTGATGAGTAGCACAGCTGGTGCCAGGCAGAGAGGATGAGAGACAAGAGCTGTGATTTCAACCCTAGTGTTGGATCAGAATGATTGCTTGTCCTTATTTGCCATCATTCCGAAGATTTTCTCTCTTGATAGATAGTACATTTCTCAGGTTGCATCCCTTAGATAAACTTCAACAGGGAGATCCTGTTGCTGGTGGGGCCTGCTGGCTTCTGTTTTCTTCCTGAAATCCTGCAGGTGGGTCTAGAAAAGTACATTTTTTTTCCTTCTTGAAATTTATTTTTTTTCTTAATCGAGGACACCGATGCTTTCTTTGCCCAAAATAAACACTATTTTTTTTTCTGGAAAACATAAATGTATTGACCACCATTTATATCTTTCCTTCTGCAAGGAAGACTGAAGTGTATTTTTCATTTCTTTGACTTCGTGTTCATTTTTTATTTTCATGTATTTCATATTGGACCTCATGCTTTATTTCCCATATGGTAACAGACATATTTGTTTCCCATTTCTTTGTTGGTATTGTTTATGTAGCTTATTGCTAGGTTTTGATTAAGGGCATTTTGTTTAAAAGTAGGCATTTAATGTTATATTTTAAGAAATAATACTGGTACAATTTTCCAGAAGTGCTGAGAATTCAGAAATCTTATTAAGCTCATGAAAAACTGCAGAAGCACAGGGTGGGTTTTTTTTCAAAATGGAAAGTAGATATCTAAGTCTAGGGAATTATTAAAATCTTAAAATATTTTATAAAATTATTTTTTAATATTAAATTTAAATTTTAAATTATTTTAAATAATTAACATTTTAGTTACATAAATTGTAACACCACCTCCTCTTGCTCATCCTTCACCCTGCCCACCCCCACCAGAAAAAAAAAAAAATAAAAGAGAGAGATAAAGAGTGGGAAAAAGGTTACCCATAATACTGTTTTTTGTCTGGCCCTAAGTCTTTGGAATTTACGAAGGGTTCAAAAATGCTATAGTTTTTTTTCTATTTTTCACATAGACCCAATCATTCCTTGAACATGAGAATGATTTAAGTGTTTTCCAGTAGAGGTGTCTTGTGTTTAGTGCTTCTTAAAAAAAAAAAAAAAATCAATTAAAGTTGAAACTGGAATACACTTCTCAGCAGACACTGTGGAATCTATAAAAGAAAGGTATTATTGCTGCTCTGGTCTCAGTCAAAGCCTTAAGTCACCTGAGACAAGAGACTCAAAATAAGAGTAATGAAATCAAATTTAATTTTTCATGGCCAGGAATTTAGAGAGTGTGAGATCTTTCACTGTTCCAGTCTGGCCTTTTTGGACCACAAAAATCCTTGAACTAGGTTAGGTTAAGTGAACAAAGACAGACATTAAATGAGAGCAAATGATGGGGAAGGTATATACCCTTCCATCTTCTTCTGTAAGCAAGCTTCATTATATATTTACCTCTTATACTGATTTTTTTTTAAATGCCTGTTGAATATTATTAAAGTGCACTGCTTAAAACATCCTGTGGCAGTAATTTTTTTGTAATTTCTTTATACAGTGTAAAAAGAAATTTTACTTCTTTGATTTAACAAAAGATTCTTTTGAATTCACTTCCACTTATTTCTGTAATGAGAAATTGTGTCAAATCATTCTTTATTCACTTTTTCTCCATCAACTGTCTCAAAACTGTTCCTGTATACAATCACTCCTTTTACAAGCAAAAAGTATCTGTACTTAAAAAAGCCATTTTGTTTGCTTTTTTGCTTATTTATGTTGTCTAGTAAGTAGAAATGTTTTTAACAGTTGAGAACTCCATGGATTCATAAATGAGATTTATGTTGTTTCCTGTGTTTTATTTCTTTATTTATACTTTTTTCCTACCTTTTCTCCTGTCAAAGGTGAGTACTTCAGGTAATTGTTCATAATTAGTCCACCTTGACTGCCTTAGTGGTTGATGTCATGGATGACATCAGGTGTTTATGCTTTGCAGTGTTTTTACCTCCATGTGTATATCCAGACTGAATTTCATTTGTCATTTTATTATTCACTGGCACAACAGCTTTCTGAAACTTTTTGAAGTCAACTTTATTTTTTACCAGTAAAAGCTATTCTGATTTCTAATTTTGTGTCTCTACCAAACCATTACTTTTCAAGACCACTTAGTATTTTAGTGAACAACATAGATTCTATTCTGTTAGTTTTGTCCTTTTAATTCATGAACACTTTCTCTCTCATTTGACAATAAATTAACTTTAGAATCTGGCTTAGTTACCTTGTAAGAAGTGTCTGGACATATGAATATTTGATATCTAATTACTAACATGTGGGTAGAATCATGTTTTTGAGATTTCTAGGCATTTGTCTATTTGAAACTGGCCAGTAGGTTAAATGTTCTGGAGTAGGGGAGACAGACATAGTGGGATATAACCTTTCCTGCCAGATGTAAAATGTGAACATGAAAGTTTAATTTTCTTAGGAAATAAAGGTAAAAATACTGTGTGTCTTGGTAGTGACTCCTCTTGTCACTAGCTGCCATAGACTGTAAGAGAAAATGGCTCCTGGGTTAAAAAGCATCACTGTCCTCCGGAGGCTGTACTCAGGCCATGCCTCTACTTTTGATTCTTCCACCTCTTGTTTTCTCTTGGGAATTTTTTTAGCTCCCTACCTCAGAGCTGGAATTCAACATCCTACTGTCTACTGAGGCCAGACTTGATCTTGCCAGCTTCCATTATAATTCAGGGAAACCTTTTCACATTGTTCTCCTTAAAAGTGAATGTAAAAGTATGGTTTGAATCATATTTAGTTATTTGGAACCATAGGAAGACATGAACAAGTGAGAAAAAATCCTTTTTATTGCAAGACTGGCAATCCATGCATGTACCTCTTTTAACATAATGTCCTTGTTCTAACTCTGCATTAATTTGGAAGTTTCTCAATCCCTTTGTGTTCGGCAAATCAGTATTTTCTTGTGTCAAGAGAGTCCTTATACATCAAACTTCCATTGAACTTGAGCAATTGAACAATTGAAAAGTTTTTATAGTTTTCAAATCTTTGGCAGACAATTTAGCGTGTTTGCCATCTACCAAATGGATGGCTACCTTCTGGAGTAACCTCGTTGCCAGGGAAACCTTTTGCTGGCAAGAGTTGTGCTCATTAGGAATGTATTGTGGCAGGCAATTTCAGTGGCACAGGACTGCTGAACTCACTAACCTGTTATTGTTTGTCTTGTGTTAAGTGCTATCTGAAATAATAGAAAACTCAAAGGAAAGAAGGTAGGAGTCTTAATCAAAAAAGAATGACACTGCTTTAACCATATATATATATGTAGTACTTTATGTACAGTGTTTAACATGCCTAAGGATTATGTGTATAGGGGAAAAAACCCCAAATTTCTTTCTCAGTGTGAATTTAGAATACTTTCATTCATATATGAGAGTATTTTATATATCAATATAACTAACAGGTTTTCTCCTATAACAGAAAAAAGCCAGATGGTATTTGTAAAATTATAATGGTATGTATATGTCTTTTGTTGATCATCCAAGTCTAGTTTGTTAGTTTTTCCTATTTATTTTGTAGTTTCTTGTGGAGAGACAGGGTTCCCAAATTCTCAGTGAAAGCAGACTAAGTGGGTCCTGATTTTCTGCTGGACCACATTCTAGCACAGAGCAGTGTGCACATTCAGCTTCCCAACTGTGATCTGCCATTTCACTAGTATTGGCAGATATAAAACTGACAGTAGCAGCCTCTACAAGATGTTTAAGTATGACTCCCCATAACAATTGAAGTTGTTAACTGGCACAAATGCATGGCTTTGAATGAGTTTGCATGTTATTTGCCAGTGCATGGGAATTTCTGTGTTTAGAGGTCTGTCAGATCCAGAAATCCAAAGTTCCTGGTCTGTGCTTCCTACCAGTGGGCTTTCTGTTGAACAGCAGAGGTGGGGTTCAGTTTGAGAATCAAATGCAAGAAGACAGGTGTCTTTCTGTAAGCAGGTGTTCTTTCCTGTGATGGGTATCTAAGCTTCAGCCAGTAAATAAACTCAGGAGCCTAGAGAGAGATTTAGAGTTATTTATGAAGTTTATGGGTTAGAGTGACTCAAAAGCTGAATGCCTCTGTAGGCTCCCTTGAACATATTGACTCCATCTTCATTAGCTTTGTAGCATAAGTACACAGCATGCTGGTAGGCACTCAAATTTAAAAATCTTCATCTAAAAATTGAAGTGCTCTGCTTTTTTGCAAAAAGTGACTTAAAATTCTTTTTATAATATTTGAAAGAATTTCTTATAATATTCTTGACCACTAGATCAACTGTTTCAATGTAAGTATGAATTGGAAATATAATTTTTGTCTATTTTTCTTTGGTAGCATTCATTGACATCAGGGAAGATTCAGTGTGGAAAATAAAAAAATGAAAAAGATGAGAACCCATGCTTTTTTATGAGGAAGGCACTTAGACATCCAAAAACCAGAAAATCAAAACTCCAGTGATATGCATGTGGAAGCCTGTAGGTTTTTCTAGGTTCAAGTTCTTTAGGCAGCTTCCAGTACTGTTGAAATAGATGTTAATATTTCTGTGGCTAAATGAAAATTGATTGTGAATGCAGAGAAAGTACTATTTTTATGCTTAGCTTGATTTGGTTTAGCTTGAAGAATGTGAATAATCCCATTGACTTCAATAGAACAACTCATGAATTTCTTTATTTAAGCATGTAGTCTCAAGTGCTTTATTGATCAGGATCTTGATGAATGCATGTAGAATACTTGTAGAATGTTAGATACAGTCTAGAATACAGTTTGTTTTGCCACTTGGCTACTTTGAAGTAGCCAGCATTTCTAGAAGGCGGCTTTATTAAAATTTATATTGTTCTCAGAGATCAAAGCATGGAAGAGAATTGTCTTGCTATACAAGAAGACAAAAAGGAAAATTGCCTTTCTTACATCCATATGCTCTTTAATGTTATGCTTCTTCTTCCCATAGAGCCCTTCCACACTGAGCTTTACTAATATGTTTTAAGATTACGTTACATTTAAGACTACACTACAATTTCAAGTTGTTTAGTATTTTAAATCTACTCAGTTTTCTTTTCTGAAGCTTCAGTTATTTGTGTCAGTTATTATTGTTCATAGAAGTGAGCACTAAGAATTAAACCATGATTGCCATTTGACTTTTCCCTTTTTGTTCTGATGTCTTGTTGTTGCTAAAACCTGAACAAATGTACAAAGGTCCTAACATGTTGTACAGTGTTCTAGTTCCTTGTTTCAAATTTATTACAACATCCATAACTAACGCAGCCTGCACAGAAAATCTATTACATGTTAAAGATAATTTTAACTCTTTGCCACTGTGTAAGACGCAATACCTAAATACAAACACAACTTTGGGGGGTTGGAGGGGAGAAAGGAGAAACTAATATTTGACAAATCCAGTAAAATTTAGTAAAAATAGCTTCTTTATAGCAGCACAGATCCTTGTGAAGGGCTTATGAAATTGGTATAATTTCTGTTGTTTCTGGAATGCAAAACCTCATTAGAACTACATGAAATAATAAAAATCTTCATCTTCTTTTGTCTCTCCAGACCTTTAGCTCCTGGTAGTGATCACTCCTTTAATATTCTGGTGTTTCTTATATTCCAGATACATGACAGTCTTACGCTTTGCTCTGCCACTTGCATTGTCCTTGGCTCTCTCTTTTGAGAGCTGTTCTGCTCTTTCTTCCAGTTTCACAGGGTTCTTGGTTCTTTTCCTCTCTTCCTCCTCCATCCTACTCATCCTGAGGCTTTCTTACAACTTCTCTGTCAGCTTATGCTGATCATTTGCATATCTACTTTTTTTTCCTGACCTGTCTTCCTTAGTTAAGATACTCATTTCAGAATGTCTGTATGACAGTTCTCCTGAGATAGCTGATAACAGTTACTGATATCAAGAGTCTCTCTTTTCCACAGTAGAGCTCTTGCTTCTCTTATTTCATAGCTTTTTCTAGTAGATTCTGCATAGGATTTTTTGTTCAACATATTTGTCTCTTACATTTCCCAGACAATCTGTGATGTACTTTCCCCTCACAGAATTTCAAAAAGCCCAATTCCTATTCTTTTTTTTTTTTTTTTCAATTTTCATCTAATGCAAATAATATGAATCCCTTTAAATCAGATAGAATATGTAATTTTCTTCTTCTGTCATTACTCAGATGTTCCATCATTCAGTTCCTTCATTTTCTTGATATTTTCCTCTGTAAGTATTCATATGGTTAGCCCAATTTAGTTTCTATTCTCCCAGCAGTAGTTCAGAAACTACTGATCAAAAAACTCCAACTATTTCAAAGTGTATATAAATCTGATATATTCTGATTGTTCTCTGCTTAGTTGGAATTATTTTTTTTTGTAGTATGAAACTGAAATAATGCTACTAATGCTGCAGTATGTAGGTGAATCTGAAGAAATTCTGAAGTGATGCCTAATATGGCATCAGAAGTGACAATGGTTTTCAAGTTTAATCTGATTTCAGCAGTCCTCTGGACTGTCTTTAATAAGAATTATTCCACTCAATCTTTGCCACCTCTAGCTGTTAAGATACATTTCTACACAACAAAAAACTTCAGCATGGAAATCTTCAGTTGGGTATTAGTTCAGAAACAAAGTTGTCCTGATTATTCAGATTTCTGAACAGAGTATATACTGTGGAAGTACAAATTGTGAAATATATAGTTAATATACTAGTTATTCTGATTAAGTATACAAATCAGTTATTACTAATAATAACTGCATATTTTATATTAGGAAATTAATTTGATGCTTCCATCTTTTGTTTTGTTTTAAATTTTAAAACCTAGTCTAATCTATTTACCTTTTTGAAAACATATGTGTGTGAATGAACCTTCATTTCTATATTCAAGCTTTTTGGCTACACCCTAGTCCATTTTCATTGGTGTACAATAAAACATCTAACAAGCTTGTACAGGAGTCATTGTGGAGATTCATTTCATGTAACTTCAATAATGTTCTATAGGGCAATGGTATCTTTAAATGAAGCTAAAATTCAAATTTCTTTAAAGACTTGCTCAAGACTAAGTATAATACTGGAATCACGACATGAGCATCATTACTGTATTACTGTACTCTCATGACTTTGTAAACAATGAAAGAGTTTACAAAGTGAAAATACTGTTGTGGGAAACATCTTTCAGAGATGTTGACTCCACATCTGCTGTTGTAGTTTTTGAAAAATGTGACTAGCGGTAATTGAAGGAAGGTAAGTTTCGATTCAAGCTGGAGATATGTGGGTTCAATTCTGGAACTGTATTTTTTCACAGTAGGGACGGGAAAATAGGACTTGATATTTATTTAATAAAGAAATTAATTGTAAGAAAGAACAGTGTACTTTATATGGCCTTTTCAGTTTGTATTAACCCTGATGTTTGAGAAATACTGAGTTCCTGCAATCACATAGAAGTTGAATTGTGTGTTGCAAATGGCACGAGTTTCACATTCATGTATGCTGACAGAGGTTGCAAAAATGCCTTTGGAAACTTCATTTGATGGTAACTTAAGAATTAAAAAAATTATACTCTTTTTTTTAAGTGCCTCTGGTTGAACTGATAATTTGTGAAGTTGAACAGTACCCTTTTCTCTAATTTTTGTAGTGGGCTATATACTGATATACTGAACTTAGGTACTATTATTTTGAAATGTTGAATATTATTACACTAGGGATACTTCAGCCCACTTTAGCAGAATTTTTTTTTTCTTTTTTTTTCTTCTTTTTTTTTTCAGTAATAAAGCTCACTTGTGTTTAGTTGATTACTGATATTTCTTTTCATTCCATTTACAGGGGTTCACAATGCTTTAATTTCACACAGGCTAGCTTTTATTTCTCCACTGTTTTAAGCAGCACTGACAATTCGACAACCTTTTTACCTTTGTTTCCAAGCCCTTCAGTTGCAGCTTTTGTATTTTCCTTGGTTTTTTGAAATTAAAAATGTTTTCTCTCTCCAGTGCCACTAAGTTGTTGTTTTAAAGATGTATTTTTTACAGCCATTGAAATACAAACTTCTAGCTTTTTTGAAGAGTGTGGTGCCAATAGCCATACTGTTCATTGTGAGGTTTGTACTTGCAGGTGTTTATAGGCAATATCCTGTGGGAGCCTCAGCCCAGACTGCTGTGATCTTCTCCTTATCGCCTCTCACCTTCAGTTACTTGCTAGTGTTAATGTTGACATAAACATTCAGACAACCATCTTCAATTCATCTTGCATATTCCTGGGTTAATCAGACATTATGTCAAGGCCAGCAGTGCATTTTGTTATTATATGGAGATTAGTGCAGTCTATCAAATGGTTCTTAGTATCTAATGTTACTCAATGCATCTTCAGCGTCTGCTGAAATGAATGAAAAAGCTGTGCTCATTTACGATAGTCCTTTCAGACTATTTGTGCTTGGTTAACAAAATTCACATATATCTAGATTTGATGATATTGCTGTATCATGATCACATGATAAAATACATGGTAAAATTAATAATTTATTTTTGCAACCATAGATCAGAACCTAGCACAGCAGGTCACCTTGTCATAGAAAGAGCTCTGTTTAGTCAAGCAGGACCTGCTTTTCATAAACCCATGCTGCCTATTTTTCAAATTTTTCAATTCCTGTTTTAGTAATTTTTTTCCTGTGTAGCTCAACAATTCAAGAAATTGTCATATAGTTTTCCATATGTGTAAAATAGTTACAAATTCCATGTACATTTTAAAAATATAGTTGAATCTTCATGAGAAAACATACAGGTAGTTGTGCTTCATTTCTTTTTGACTTATTCTTCTGTGAGAGAACTGTGTTTATAAATACCGTTATCAGATGCCATTCAGTGTATTTCAGTTTATGTTCCATGGAAATTTGCATTGGAAAAATGTGATATCAGTGCTTTTCAATTTAAATGCATTGGTATCCACTAAGGAAGTTGTAATGCCCGCATTTTGAAGAGTCACTTATGTTGTGCAAGCTGATGGATTGTGTTAATCTAATCAAACTGTCAAACCAATCCTTCTTACAATATTCTTCTTCATAAACCCAGTAAGCATTTGAACTTGTGTTTAATGCCTTTTTCCTAGCAGAAAGTAAGCACTGATCACACTCAAAGCATTTAGAAATGAGAATATTAACGAAGACTTAACTGTCAAGCTGGTATGCAACTGTGAGTAATGAACAGGAAAACCTATATCATGCTTATCAACAGTAATTAAAATATGGCTTGTAACTTTAAAGCTGATACTTTAAAAAGAACTAAGGTACATATTTTCTATACTTTTTAATATAGCATTTCAATCAAAGATACTTTCCTTTTTGAGCATAGCTGATTAGTAGCGATTTGTGCAAAGCTACATTATCTTCCTGCGTGATAATCTTTCAGCCTGCAGATTAAGTCATATTTTAAAACAGCGATTCATTTATTTTCTAAATTTGATGTGATTTTTTTCCTACTGCCTAAAAAGACATGTCTAAATGTAATTTTGTCCTAGTATACATTAGGTATACTTAGTTATTTTAACTTTGTTATTAATTTCTGTTGCATCACATTTCTTCAAAGACTGAACGCAGCGGAAATATCGATAGCTGTGGTGATTTATTATTAAAATGTCAAGTTGGAGAAAAGGTGCACAGAAATGCTACTATTGGGGAGCAGATCAAAAAAATCCATTAAACACATTTCAGGATAGTTTGCAATTAAAGTATCTTTGGTGAACCTTTATTTCTTATCACTTTTGACATAATAAAGTTGCTGAGTAGTTATCGATTCAGACAAGACTGTGTGAGCCTGTGGAAAGTACTAATGGAAAGATATTTTGATGTACCACTATTCTCCCTTTATTCACTGTGTTTAGGAACTTACTTTGTTGATTAGAATTGTTGAAAAGGTTAATTTCAATTGCTTTGAAATGCAGATGAAGTTGAAAACAGATATCCTTTTTTTTCATATCTGAACAAAAGAGTAGCATCTGGTAGCTAACAAGTGGAATTGAAGCAGATGCCAATGTCTGGACTAAGATACCTCTGTGCTATGATGCTGGTAGGTGGGAAGAAGTTACCTAAAGCTTGCACTTCCTTGGATTTTCCCTTACTCAGGGACAAGATATTCAACCTAGATTCTTTTAGAGTAGCCATACTGGGACTCTGAAACTCTGTTGATAACATTTGCATATAGTCCACATAGAAAAAGATCTTTATGTTAGAAAGGTGGAGGAAGATGCTATTTTTTTACAATTTTTTATGAACTCTGTGTGATTCAAGACTCTTTATTCTACAAGGCACTGTGTTTTTTCATAATCACATCATGGTTGGAATGTTTTATGTCACCTCTAGGGTCTAAGGAGTGCAAAGTTGACATGCAAAATTACGTAGCATTTCTTTGTCCACAGTATTTTTTGGCTTGCAATATTGATACTGATTTTTTCTACTAATTTAAATAATTAAATAAAAAAGTGCAATATTTTGCTTTGTAAAATATTGAAATGTGTTTTCTATGTAAATTTGTTTTGTTTAAATGCAATATTTTTAAATGCATCCTTTGCTTTTCCTTCCATGTACATTTTATTTGAGCACATGGCAATATAACACAGTAGGAAAATTTAACGTCCTTGTTTAGTCTTCAAATATATGAAGAGAGCTATGAGGAGAGCTGGCTTCTTTTTTCAGTCCAGGTCAGCAGATTGCTTGATTTGCTGACAAATACATAAGCAGAGGAAAGTGTCAAGAAAAAAATGGATACAAATATTTTATATCAATATGATATAAAATATGATACATTAAATATTTTACATCAAATTATTTGTATTATAGGAAAATTATATCTTTGCTTCTAATTAAGAAAGCCTTTAAATAATTATTCATCAAAGTTCTTATTTTAAATGGGATGATGATAGTAGACCTTTTTGTGTTAATAAACTTACTCAAATTGCAAAGTGGTTTCCTTTAGGTGTTAATATTGCTCCTCGAGTGAAGACCTACTTTTTGTTTGTCTCTTCTCTTTATTGCTTCCTTTTCCTGGTCTCAAGCAAACATCCATTTTGACCTCCAGTGTTTCCTGTAGTCCCCTTTTTAATAACTTATATCTTATTTAGTTCCACATTATTCATCTCATAAGCGTTTTGCACTTATATATGTTTAAATGCCAGAAGTGCATATATTTGGAAATAAATATTTCTTTATTTTAATCATTATAGTTTTCCACTACAGAAAAGACATTTTTGTTGTTTAACAGCATTAACAAAACCTAATGTTATTTTTTCAGCAGGGGATCAGGGATGAAGTGGGGATAACAAATAACAAAGTATAGGAGAGATGAGTCATTTTGTTTTTAATATTTCTATATAAAACAGTTGTGTTAACATGCTTTGATCCCTCAAATAAGTGCTTGGAAAATGAAGGGAAGATAAAAAATTCTTTCATCTATTGGGTAATTTAAAGCCACTCGGAATTTGGTTTTCTTCCAGTATTCCCCTTTATACAAGTACTAAACAGCACATTATTAGGTTTTCCATCATATTGCTAAGTCTAAGTAATTAACAGAAAATTATGCAAAGTCGGAGTTATGTTGTAGGTACTTTTATTGTAGTAAATAAGTTTTGTAAAGTATTTTTTAATGGGGAATTTAATGGTTTCTTATTTTGGTATTAAAATGTAATAAGCATCTGTTTTCTTTTAGATGCATTTGAATTTATGATTTAAGCTACTCTGCATTTTATCCCCTTAGTTTTTATTCAGATTAATCAGCTTGTTGCTATAAATATTTTTTCCTAGCATAATTTCTAGAAGTTCTGCTAGTATCAGTAGAAAAGTAGACTTTTTAGAGTCAAATCTTCATTAAATGTTTTTACTCACCAAAGCAGTTTGTTTCGTTTTCTTCTTGACCTTTTTCTGCTTCATTGCTTTTAGAAGTGCAAATAAATCCTGCCTCAGAAAACTTGTCATTATTTAGGAGTTCTTGGAAGTGTGAGTATGAGCAGGTGTGGAATCATGCATACCTGTGCTAAAACAAGCTTAATCTCACATATATTCCTGAAACTGATGCCCATGAGTTCATAGCGTTGTGTAAAAACAGTGTGTTAACAGCCTTGAGAGTCTTTATCTCATCAAGCATGTATCTATCTTCTTGCAATCTTATCTTCTTTGTATCTATTTTCTCATAGCCTAGTTCTTTTGAGTAATGCTGTTTACTGAAACCAAGTGTGAGTTGTGCGTTGTTGGAGGAGGGGCTGAACTTGCAGAATCTCAGCTGTCATTAAGGTCTTTCCTTCTGCCTGTGGCTGTGAAGAGGATCCTTTTCTAATTTAGCTTTATTGTTTATTAGACATGAATAAGTTTAGGGCAAGGCAGAGCTGGGCAGTTCTATATCATACTGTTGTGAGAGGAGGCAGGGAATGGCTTGCTGACCATGTTAGAAGCAGTCATTTCTGGCCCATTTCTTCATGAGAAGTGAGTCAGTTTTACTGACTGCATGTGCTAATAACTGTTTATTATGATGTAATTAGTAGAACTGAATAGAATAGTTCATTTGAAAAGGACCTACAACGATCATCCAGTCCAACTGCTGGACCACGTTATGATAAATTTTTGTTGCTCACCTACAATAAAAAAAAAAATCCTCTACTGATTTCTGTTGATGCCATCTCTTCCTTACGTAACTAGGAAAAGGTGTCACAAAAATACTTTGTACTAAAGTCTAGCACCACTGCAGATACAATTTTAGCTATATGCTTCCATTCATCCTGAGTTTTGATCTTTTTACAAGCATGATTGAGAGGTGCAGGAAACTATTTAACATGTTCCTACTGGAAAAGTTTCTGTTTATGTCACTAGAGCAGTGTGGTTTCTCAAGAAAATGTGATCAGTTGAGTTACTCAGTAAGTTTTATTGCATCTCTGGTGTGCTGAGATGTCAGTTCATGTTCTGAAAACAGCGTTCAGAAGCCTCATTCACTTGCCACATCAATGCCTTATTCCTGAGAAGAGGCACAAAAGTCATTCTCTGTTTCTCCAAGATGGAGTTGATGCTGACATACTTCACAGCAGAGATTTCACTGTGTTCCTGATCACTCTAAAATGGACTGTAGAGTGTAGTGCACTATTGAAATAATCTGCTTCTGGTCAAACACAAAGGCATTTCACAGTCTACAGCACCATCCTTCATCCTTTATGGAGCAGCACAGGAATTTAAATAAGCTCTCATGCAAGGAAGATTATTTCTTTTAGTATAAGCATTTTAAATGAAGGGAGAAACTCAGAGTATCTTAATGACTGTCAAGAAATAGAAGCATAAACTCATTGGGTTTGTGATTATGAAGTATAAGATTTAGATAATTAATGGACTTGCAACTTAGTGTTGATTTAAAAGAGAATGTCCTACAAAAAGAATTCAGTTTTCTTAGCTTAGTTGATTCATTTTCTTCATTAGCTTTCTGATGTCTTTCCTCCTTTCAGTCATTATATCTTATCTACAAGACTGAGTAGATTTTTCCGAATTGTTGTGAAAATAAGTTTTGATTTCAGTATTTTAAAAATAGTTAGTAGAAATAAGCTTTCTTGAGGAAAGACACTGCTTTATAGCTGGTCAGAAAGTGGAATTTATCGTAAGTAACTATTGAGATACAAATTTTTGGAAAGCACTTTATAATACGTATGAAAGCACTAATGTATATGAGCTAGAAAAATGCACTTTTTATTTTTCTTGCACTTTTATTTTTCCTGCCAAAGCATAATAGCTTACTTTCATGGTGGAAAATGAAATTTTTGATGATGTATTTCAAATTACAAAAATAAAAAATTAAAACCTCTGAGTTTGTCCTAAAAGCAATATTAAGTTATAAATGGCAATTCAGTTGTTTCCCTGAGTTGTCTGATAGCTTTGTCGAAGTGGCAGTCTAGATTCTGGGAGAATATTTGCAGAGATTTCATATCAGGCTTATCCCCTTCTTTTGGCTAAAGCCATGTACACAACACCAACCAGTGCAGGAAGGAGACAGGCTGAGCTACCAAGAGATTCTACTTAGAATATCAACAATCGTCCATTGTTTGATCTGACCTCCAGTTTTCATCTCTTTATTAAAATGATTGTGAACAAGTTTGTGCTTAGGTCCTTGCATCAGCAAAAATACAAAAGTGCTTAAGAAGAATTATTAAATGGATGAGATGTTCTGTGTGAAATTCTTTTTCATATAATTATTCCACTCATCCTTTTCCTCTGACAAATGGAACACAACTGATGCCAGTTGTCTATTAATTGCATCCTTTTTATCAACTTCCAACTCTTTCTATTAAACTGTGATAAGCTCTATTTAGTATATTATTCTGTAGATTTGTTTCCTAGCATTCCCACTCAACAGAAATTTATTTTTGTCGTGTATGTGTTTCTCTTTGAGAGTGAGGGAGTGTGAAAGAACTGTTGAGCAGTGTCAGATGAAGCTCATTGCTATTCTAACAGCATGACTGCACTCCTTTAGGAGGGCATTCAATCCTTGGCATTCATTCCCTCACACTGATGTGATAACAGAATAAAAGAGCTTTACAGCTGATTGAAGTCAAGTAGTAGAGCCATTGTAAAGGCTCAGGAGAAGATTACTGATGAATACCATTACTGCTGGAGGTTGGACTAGCAATTGTGCATATCCCTGCTTTCTTAAAGAGATTGAATAATGAAAGAGAGCATGTGGTAATAATTCTGAATTAGCTTTGCTTTCCTTTCCTAGAGGGAAGGTGGGGGTGTCCATTTGACTTAAGAGTACTAAGAATTATGTCATAAATGTTTACCAAGTTCTGAGAAATCTTCATTTATTAAGTGGTAATTGGAGTTGTGGCTGTATTAGTTCTCTAGTTTTGAATATCAGAATAAAGGAAATTAGACATGATATTCTGCTTTAGTCTGGAGTCAAAAGGTGTTTGCCCACTTCAGGTATTAATGGAAATGCATAGTTTTCCCCATCTTTCACACTGCTGCAATCTCGTTTTTCTTATGACAGGAGACAGAGTGAAGGCTTTGGATTTATTGCAGTACATGGAACAGTCTTTGCTTATAAATGAAACAGATGACTGAGATAAAATCAAAGGCTCTTCTGTGGTTTAGTTTGGCTGAATGCTTTTGAAACTAAAATAGTTTGTCTGATTGTTTTTTCCTGCAGAGAGGGAGTGTATGGGAAATCATTACATGAAATTCCCAGTCTGACTTTTTTTTTTTCTGTCATGCTTTTAAGTAATGAAGGAATAGGAGATAAATAAAACTTTGCAAGAAGATTTTCATCTTCAAGAGAATAGTTCATAACTACATGTGCTAGCTGTAACAAGACTCTGGATGCTCTATAAAACCTCAGGTTTGCCTTAGCTGTGGTTCAGTACATGACTGTTTGTGAGAAGGTGTTTCAAAAGAATGTTTGCAATCCAAACCAAACCACAGTAACCGTTCCATTCAGAAATGACTTTTTGAATCCTAGAAAGCTCCTCAGAGCCCTCTCTGGCCTCTACAAGATTCTTTTCATCAAACTCTGTTTACCACCTGATCATCTCATCAGTCTTTCTGGCTCTGGTTGGTGTTCCTTGCTGTCCTTTGCTCCTGGTGTTCACTGCTCCTAAGGGATGTCACTTTTCCTCTGGAGACATCATCCTGACCTCATGTGTCTGTTTTTGAAAAGGAAAACAACCCCCACAAACTGAAAGCATATTATCTTTTACAATACTCTTCAAATAGATCATTGTAAATATCCATAGGTTTACTGTACATTGTATCATATAACCTTTAATACCTATTCCATTGAACAATTCCATAGAACGTTCCATAGAACAATTGCGTGCTGTGACCATTTTCTGTCCTTTATCTGTCTTTGAGAACAATGGAAGAAATTCCGTAGACTGTGTTGATACGTCTAAATGAAAAAGGTATTATGAAGAGTAATAAATTGAAATTTGCCTCCAACTTCTATTTGCTCTGAATTTCTTTCTAATGGAACTTTTATGAAACAAAATAAATAGTATTGAAAATGCAAGTTTTATGTAGTGACTTAGGAAATAATGATAATAGCTTGAATAAGCTAAATAGATACAAGTAGCTATACAGCAGGTTTTTTGTATTCTAGGCAGAAATTAATATTTTGGAGAGGAAACATGGTCTAGTAGACAGCACAATAGAGATAACAGTTGAAATACCTATGTTTTCTTGCTTTTTTCATTTAACTACAGTCTTTCTTTGTGGCAAAAAGTTATGGATGAAAATTTCAGATAACATTGCCTACTGTTTCCTTTCTGTAAAAGGAGTACAGACTTTGTGAAGATTTTATATAAATTATTAGATACAAATCAGCTCAAAAGGACTGTATCTTCTGATTATCCTTTAATAAATTCTCATGTTGCTTAAAAAAATCCTATACCTTGTGCTCAGAAAGTTCCACAAAACTAATAGTAGCATTTTTGTGATTGAGCCTTTAAGATCCAATAATCTTTCTGTTTGTAGATAAACAGGTTTTCTTCTTTCTAATGGGATTATTTCCTTGTTAATAGTAATTTATCAAAACTGGAAAATCAGTGTCTTAATGGGAAAACAAATCAATCTGTCCTTTGTGAGAAATATGAACAACTTTCATTGGTAATACTTTTTAAAGCTGAGGTTGCAGATAGAGAAAAGTTATCTCTTAAGTATATTTTAACTTCATTTTAATATTTCAGAAAAAATCTTTTTTTGGTGGTTATCTGCTCTTGGTTTGTCTTGAAACAAGCCAACACCTGCTTTTTAGTAAAGCATTTCCATAATTAAAAACACCAGTTTTGTTCATAACAAACTGGTTGTCCATGAGATACAACTTGAAACGTTTTGTTGCATTCTACTGTATGACTTTTGCAGTTAAATATTTAAGTGCAGGTTAAATGTTTGTATGATTGCAATATATATTGTTTTCCAAGTTTTAAGTGTGATTATTAATAAGATCTCTAAATATCTGCTGTGTAAATTAGGTATATGGTAAAGACATTTTTAGTTTTCTGACTTGTAGATTCTCTTGCTCTTTCGTATTGAGTCCCATTTCATCACACTCTTCATGGCTTTTATTCTGTTTGGGCTGTGACTTCTTTTTTTCTTATTTTCCTTTTTGTTTTAAATTCTCTTTGTCCTTGGTTCAGTGCTTGTTACAGAAACAGAACTGCTGTTTGGTTCCCTGTAGGCTCCCACTGAGCAGTGCTGACAACTTTTGCTTCCTGCCTGTTTCCATAGTAGCAGCACCTTGTCGTTTTTTAAAAGTGATTATCAACTTGGTTTATTGTTTAAGTGCCCAGGGATGACGTGAATTTTCACAGCCTTCAAAGGCTAGCCAAGGTTTAGTGGGATAACATGGAAAATAAATAGCCCTTGGAATGTTCCTGATACAGTCCTTGCTCTCTGAAATTTACGTGGCAAATGCAGATTCTTGAAAGGTGGCCAGGATCCATCTTCAGCAGCTCATCGCTACTCCCAAGGATTGTAAAACTTCTGGAATCAATTAGTAGTTTGCCACCTCTGTTTCTGTCACTGTGCCTGGGTGCATGGCTCTGGGAGTCTCTTCAGTGTTTAAATTCTCAGTATAACTTTGTGTGAGCTAATCACTTTGTTTCGTGGCTCGTTTTGCAAATCGTTTGCTTCAAACATGTTTCTTCCAACTACACACGTTGTGCTGCCTTTGTTTTGGCTGCAATGGATGTTGTCACTGTGTGGTGAGTTTCATCTTTCCACAGGGCCATTCTGTAATAGCAGAGATTTTTATAACAGCAAGCTTTTAATGCTACCCTGAAAAATGAGGTGTACAGAAAGCAGTTTTCCAAAATGGTATTGGGTGATCGGTATTGATAATCATAAAAATTCTGCTTTTTTCTTTTTAATAAGGTATCTAATTGCATTAAATTTAGTTTATTTTTTAATTTGATTTTTCTATATTCTTTGAAATAGAAAAGTTAAATATCAATATTTTTATATTGATTTAAGGCGTTTGGGAATCAAGGAATCACTATGTAAACAAAGTAATGGAGTAAGTTAAAAATCTTGTAGCTATGTACCAAATGAAGTTATATTTGCAGTTTACAATATTTGTGAGATATGGAAACATTGGTATTAACTTAAATTTCTGCTTGAACATATAGCTTTATGTCCTTCTTTCCAGCATTTTGGGATATGTTAGTCAGATTTTAAAGTCTAAAAGTTCAGAGTCTTCAGTCTTCATTGCTATAAGCAAAATCATGTGGGAAAAATCAGTTTGATTAATTTGAAAAATATTATAAAGATGAAGGCCAGATACAGTTAATGATTACGTTTTGATGTTACATCCTTTAATAAGTAAATATTTTAGTTCACACCCTGGGTAGATAATATTTTGTTTGGTTTCTGTTTAAATTTTCTAGAGGCTGAGTTGATACTGTGGACCATATTTGATTTTTTTACATTCATTTTGTTGATAAAATTCACCTCGAAACCTGGCAGCACAATTTTTAATAATTATTTTTGTTGCCTGTTACAACTTAATAAAAGAGATTTAAAGAAAATTGTGTGTAATTTTTTTCTTTTACAATAGTAGAAAATAAATCCAGAAAGAGTAATTTTTAGCTTCACTATATACTCTTTTAAAGTCTTAAATAAGTAAGTAAAATGCTTCTGAAAATTTTGAGAGATGCTTGGGAGTCTAATGCAGTGTCCATGTTGTTTCAGTGGGAAACTGAAACAACTATTGTCCTTTTAAAGTATTTGATCAATAGTTTTGATAAAGGAATTAGTACTATACTCGATGTTATACTGTGAATTTCAGCTGAAGATTCTGTGTTTGATCAAAAAAGTCAGCCAGAAAGCTTTTCTTTGGGTCAAAGCTGTCCTTCTATTTTGAGCTGTTTAAGAATAGGGGTAGTGATTAGGACACTCTTGTTTGCTTTGTCATCTGTTGGAAGTGTCTCAAGCTCCTAAGACTCAGTCCTTTAAATGTCAGCATGGATTAGTGGAGTGTTGCTCACAAAAGCTGAAGGAAAGAAAACAAGTCATGTTTATTGACAGTAGTAAGAGATTTGAGCAACTTCACAGTCTGGTAATGTCATGTCAAACAGGAAAAACTCAAAGATGTGCAGGTTACTTCAGGCTGTCAGTATAGGAAAAGTGTTGAAGAGCCAGAGCTTTTTAAGCCCTTGGGCTGTATTTGTGATGGAGTAAGGTTTTCTAGAAACACCCCAGGGTGCTATTGGTAATATTGGAATTAATAAAGTTGCATGTAGGTGGTAGTACCTTAAAATTTACCTCACTTTCTGCCACATTTTTCTTTGCTTACACTGCTGCTGGATATTCTTGTAGGAGCCTTTCTAAGGAAGTGGCTGCTAGGAAAGCATTGATGGTTAGTGTCTGATACACCTGAGATGGAGAAAAGTATAGAAGTGTTACTGTTGTAATAGTCTCGTAATTGCTCAGGGCTCTTCAGGGTCAACACAGAAATTTTGTTTTTCAGAGATAACAATAGTAGCATCAGAGGTAACCTCCAGAGAGACTTGATAAAGCATATTGCAACAACTCTACAGGTGTTGCTATTTCATATGAGTTTTTTGCTTTATGCTGCTTCTTCAATGAATGGTCTGGTGTGAAGACTTATTATTAAAGCAGACTTTATCTCGATTGCTCTGCAGTTGATTGTCAGCCTCTTGAGAAGATTTAAACCAAAGATCTTACCCTGATTCAGTGTCCTGAAAGATATTTAAGTTCTGAGCAGACTGTGGTATCTATGGAGTCATTTAGCATCTTCAGAACTGTAGTTTTATTCACAGGAAATATTTTTGCTAAATCTAATAAAGGCAGTCATATTTAGTAGATGTAGTCTCTCATTATGATCAGAGTTCAGCAAAGCTGCACCTGAGCATCACTATTAATTCTTTGTGTGCTAAGCAGTTGGTGGATGGGAATAGAAGTGGTCTGAAGAGTAATTTTTGGATTAGCTTTGTGAGTCTTTTGTATTAACAAAAGAAGCAGCTAGTCTTATTCATCCCAACAAGATCAAGTTCCTATCAAGTATGTAATTAATTTAATTAAAATTCATGCATTATTAACATTTCCAGCTGTGATACTGAGTGACTAGCAATTTTCAGATACTTGGAATGAGTAATGGTGTTGGCTTTTCAGTTGCTTTTGACATAAACCCTTTTACAAACCTGCAGTTGAGCACAATCACGACTATAGAGCCTCTGTGCTGGACATAGCTGAAGAGCAGCTGGGTAATGTTTTCAGATGTTGTGCTTTTTTCTTTAATCAGACAAGATGTTGCTGCATTGAGCAACTGCCTACTTTAGTTTTGGTGGCATTATTAGTTTGTTTTAATATAAGTTGGATGAAATGTGAAGCATGCAGACCAAGGAATGTTGTAAGCTATCGTATGGTCACAAAAAGCTTGGTATAATAAAGTCATCATCACAAAGCAAGATTGAACATTCAGGCAAATTGTCATCCCTCAAAGACAGATTTGCTCTGCAATGAAACAGTGTTTTCATTAATAAGATTTTGTAAGACAGCAAATGGAGGAAAATACCATTCCCAGCTTTTTCCTAGCTTCTCACAAGAGTAATGGTGATCAGAAATTAAGGATTTTGTTAATTGCTTCTTGTTTTGTAGAATATGGTTTAATGTGGTTTAATGATGAGAGAAGGGGAAGCAGCCAGGAATGTCTTGAGTATCTTGATAATGGTTGTGCTGGGAAGTTGGATGATGTTCTTGACTGTATTATGACTGAACTTTGTCATGCCAAAACTTATTAGCTTGGAAAACAGGGAAGGAAGGTAATATCTCATGCTTATTACTAAATATCTTTCTGGTATTGCTACTTACCCTCGTAGTCGACAAGAGCACCTATTAGAAAACATGTGACTGAACATGTGACATATTCCTGTCAGCTCTTACGGTGTGTTTCTTGAGAGAAAGATAAAGTTTTGTAAATAGTTTGCTCGAAAATGTATTTGTTGTTACTATTAAGAAGAAAATAGATTTTTTTTAAACAGACAAGTTTCTGATATAAATGTCAATCTAATAAGAAATCTTCACAAAACTTTTACATTACATTGATGTAATCATCACCCAATTCAAAGAAGTGGGAATTTGGGGATCGTAGCATTTTTATTTACTGAACAAGAATTCAGCAATCTTTGTTGGATTGTTTCATATGCTTTTCTCAAATGATCAATATTATTTAAGAGTTCATTGTAATCAAGTCACTAACTTTGTCCAGAAAGGCACACGAGAGCCTTGCTATCTGGAAGTGACATGTGTAACCTAAAACAGTTTGTGAGAGGAGTTCTTTGAATTACGTGTTGGCAGTGTGTCAGTAAGCACTTGTTATTTGATGAGAAGTTGGAATAAGCAACCATTATTTTTTTAATAATTAGATTTTGCTTTAGTCTTTCAGTATAAATATATGAGATATATGTGAAGAGGTACTCTCACTACTTTTTTCACTTGTGAAATGGTAGACTAGTACTTACAACTTCCTGTAGGTCTGCCTTGAAGTATTAATTAGATAACTTTTATGAAAGCTAATAATATGATAAATCTGAAGTCAATTAATTAAACCATGATACAACTTTTATACAACTATTTCAGTGTTTTTGAAATCCGTGGGCTAAAAGCTCTAATGATTGTCTCGAACATGTATTTCAGTAGATTTGATAACCCATGAATATCTTCAGAAAAGGATATCATTGTGCTGTTTTTAATGAACTAACAATTTTGTACAAAAAATTCAGCAGTACCACTGTTTAGAATAAAAGGATACATGTAAATGAGGCTAGTGAAGAAATTATATTTAAACAATGCTGACAGTTCTTCTATTGTGCCTATTAATTAATTTCCCAGTATCGAGGTTCTCTGGGAATGAACTGTAAAAATAATTAAAATGATACATGAGGTAAACAATTTTGAAATTCAAAAGGTGAAAACAGGAGTTAGTTTAGTAAATATCAGTCATACTGCTTATTTGTGTTCATTTGCCTTTTAAAAGCAGATTAGTGAGGGAAGTGTGGTCTAGTTTTGGTTCAAGTGATCTGCTGAAGTTCTCACAGGTGGAAAAGTTGCCATATTCTTTTTTAATCAATTATGCTTGTCCCTATAAAGAATCAGGAGTTTTCTTAAAGCAGGTTGCATTCTTGTAAAGATGTTTTGCCTTGCAGCAAAGTACGTCAGAATTAAATCAGTTGCAGCACGTATTTACTAGTGATCTAGATTTAGTTTGTGCTTTTTAAGTTGAATCATACTTTTAAATGGAATTTTGTGGCTAAAAGCAGTGTTGATTTTAGTGTGACACAGCTTTGCTTTTTTTCCCACCACATTTTTTGCTAGCTAATTGATGTCAAGTCATGGCTTGAGACAAAATTTGAATGTTTTAGTACAAACTAAGTAAGTGATTTTGGATAGAATGGGGTTTTAATTAGAGGGAAACTTCAAATTTCTTTCCAGCCGGACAGTCATGTCTGACTCATTGAAGCCCAGTTTTCAGCCTAGACTAAAATATAAGAAGTTTTTGGAATACATATTATTTCTATCATTGATTGGCATAACAAAGTTGAAATCTAAATTTTGGTATCCCAAATGTGCATGCCCTTGAAAATAACTTTGTCTGGATGTTTTTACTCAAACCTACCATGTAACATAATAAAAAAGAAACAGCCTGCAGGTTTTAGAAAGTTTTTTCTGCAACGTCACCTATGCTGAGGAGGCAGCTAGTTGGTCACTTCTGGATTTATCCTCATCTGAGGAGCAATAGCTCCTCAGACATTCCATAACGATTCATGACTTCCATAACTTCACACCTACAAGAGGGATTTTAAGTTCAGGTGGGGTAATCTCAGCAATTTAAAGATGCAGAGTGAATTTTCTGGGAAATAGCTAGAGAGTTAGACTTTTCAAGCATGTGGAAGTTTTTGAAAAGTCAGTGGTAGTGTTGTCTTCTCATATGCGCTTACAGCTTGTGTGATCTCTCTGCCTACGCCTTTTCTGAGAGAAAGACTCAGGAGTAATGTGTGTAGGGAAGTATATGCTTCACCTTTATATACATGAGAAACAGAATTAATTGTATGCTGTATTTCATGCTGTTAGAGGAAGTAAATGATGTAATGTTGTTCAGTGTTAATTACACAGAAATTTGCCACTTTGAGTCATTACACTGTGTCATGGTCTGGTAAGATAATTAGGAACCATATTAATGGCTCTAACCTAAATAGTTTGTTTTTTAATACATCAACTATGGTGAACAAAGAAAATATAGCTGTAAGTAATCAACTGCTTTCCAAAACCTAAACAGTGTAAATTATCTATTGTTATTGATGTGGGCTTATAATATTATGTGGCTCCTACTTGTTAATGCACTGAAACCATCCTGGAAGAGTTTAATTAGTTCTTGATGCTGGTTCTTCTGTTCTCAAAGCCAAACAAATAACTTGCAGAAAGTAATTTTTTGTTCCTGCTAGAGGCCCACAAATATGAATATTAGATTGGGGTTTTATATACAGCCCTCACTATTGTTATCTAAAATCACAGTGATTGATCTATTGCTGGCAGAATTCATACTCACAGTAACACATCTGTTTTGCTATGTTCAATGTAGTTATAACTACTAGGGAAGGGAAGTTGTTTGCCGTTTCAAGTTGTAGAAATTCAAAGCAGTAGATTAAGTAATAGTTTTTCCAGCAAGATTAAAGAACAACTCATGGTCACTCTTCACTACAGATAGCAAAGAGCTTATTAACATGGGAAATTAGAGAAAAGAAATTATTTTCTGATGGTCTCACTATCCATGAAGCTTCTGTGTCTATCTAGGTTCTTTTCAAAATAATGTTAGAAATAATTGTGGCAAAATGTTCTTCTTGTGTAGAGTTCAGCGTCTTCTTGCATTTGTATTCAAGGCATTTTTCAAGAAAACTGCTTTACTCCGCTTTCTTCTGTAAATACCCAATTCAGCAAAAAAGGGCTTTAAATGAGTTGCATAAGAAGCTCCATTCCTTTGCTAAGATCTAGCCACACTCCTGTGTGCAAAGGTTATAAAAACACCACATAAGAGAAGGAAAAATAGCTGTAAAAGATGACAGTTCAGAGTTGGATGTGAAAATGTTTAATTGAGTTAGAATCCACATCCTAGTCATTACTGAACTCTTTAAAAACTTCATGGTGAAGTCTTTAAAAGAACAAAATGAAAAACATTGATTTTTGTTTTCCACCACAGTTTTTTCTGGAAAAGCTATGACAAAAAAGTCAAATACACACTTTGTTAGTTATTTCTTTTAATCTATTTGAATTGAGCATGTTAGCAAGTGAAGAGGGCAGTAATTTAAACTCCATTCTGAAAATACAAGGTCATGTGGAAATTTATATGAAAGATGCTTCATAACACTGAATTATTAGTTGAAGAGTGGATAAATTGAGTAAATAGTAATTATCACTAGCATCCATTTATATTTGACATTGATTCATAGTCTTGAATTTTGCGTGCCATATGGAGCATTCCAACTGGGCAAGGTATAGATCCAAAAAAATTCCAGCGGTGGTCTGCATTCTTTGTGGCTGGGATTTCAGAACAGAGATTTATATCACAAGTCATATTTTAGGAATTGTTGCCAAGTTGTTGTTGACTACATCAGAGAGGCCAATGATTAAGTTGTTGTGAAAAGTGATCTTCACCTTGTTTCAGTATAAATTTGCCAAATCTAATGGAAGATTATATGATAAGTAATTTTTTGAACACACCTGGCAGAAATAGGGAATATGAACACAGTTCTTGTGACTTTTTTTAAAAATAGCTTTTTTATAAGGGATTTATGAACTCTAAGGGTTGAGATATTTGCATAGTTTTTTGGCTGTGACATAGTTCTGGTTTGATGTCATGACCTAGAAATGTTACTTTCCATTAAAAGATTTTGAAATGCTATGAAATATGTTTGGGTCAGATTTTTTTTTTAATGCAAACATCAAACCTGCCCATAAATTTTCATGTTAGTTAGATGGATCTTTGCATTAGAAACAGCTGTTTGTAGGTCTTACCTGTAGGTTATCTTTTATGTTTGTTTTGTTTTTTAAAGCATGAAAGAAGCAACTTCGTTGCTGTGTTTATGTGAGATTGGATTCAGCTTAGACAAGTGCTCTTGGTCACTTACTGTTTTTGGGATCATCCTCTTGGGAATAATCGTTGTGAAGAAAGAACAATGATACAAGACAGTCCAAAGTGTGCAAACTCAGCAAAAGTGTTATTAATGGGTATTTTTGCATATAACCGTAAAAAACCTTTTTAACATGTATAATGAATAACATTAAAATTTTTAGCAGTTTTCAAATAATTGAAATTTCATTATATAACTACCTGGAAAACTGACAAGGGGAGAAGGTGGTGATCCCACATGAGCTGATAGGCTGCTGTGTTCAATAAAAATGGTTGCCCTTTGCAAAGTATTCCAGTATCTTTTAGAATGACAAGATTTAGATGACTTCAATTCAGTGTTCTCTAAAGTTGATCACAATGTTCTTTCACCATGACTAAATATATCATTTTAAGAAAGTGTTGACATGATTTTTGGAGGGAGAAATCACACCTTACAAAGCTTAAGAACCAGTGAACACATGTACCAGGTTAATGTAAAATATTTGAAACACTGAAGAAGGTACTTCACTAAAGGTTATTAAAGAAGAAGCTCACCCATGGAATGCCCTTGTATGAATAATAACTGCCTGAAAGAGAAAACAAATGTTATGAGCAAGTGGGCAAGTTTCAAAACTAAAGGAAATAATATGTAATTCGTTTCTAATTTGTCGTGAGGATTAAGCTCTTTCTGTTGAAGAGATGAAAAAGGAATACAGGAGCAACTGAGACAGCAAAAACTGACAACACCATGTTACTGAGGGTAGTAAAGGTGAGAGGTGGGCAGCAAAGAGTCACAGGACTTCATGTTTCTGTTAACAGCCTGGCATAAATAACAGGTGAAATTTGGGGTGAACAGATATAAAGAGCTATCGTGTGTTTGGTCCAATATTAGCTTTAGTGGTATAACTATGGGCTTCAAGGTAGCTTCCAACTGTCACGTACAAGAGGAAAATACAAGCTTGGTAGCGGTCAAGAACAGGAAGAAAACCCCAAAATGCCCCCAAGGTTCGGAATTACTGGAAAAGTTAAGGAGAACAAAATATCATTATGAGCACTGTGAAAGTTATTTTCTTTCTGCAGCTTACATGCTATTTACAGTTCAGACCCTATTTCAAAATGAGATAACTACAGGAAAGGATGCTTACGAAAGCTGAGCAAAGGTGGTAGAACTGGTACATGAGGAACAGTGGAATAAGCAAAACAGTTCTACCTGCAAATGAGAAGGAAATATGAATGGATTGAAGAAAGTGATCAGGAAGTGATTCATACTCTCACTGCAAATATCTGAAGTACTTTGAATGAGACTAGCAGGTTTAAACCAGTCATGCACTCGTGTTTTGGAATCCTTGTTCCAAAATTGTTCCAGGACTTGGTGATTTACCAAAAAGCTTACAGTTGCAAAAAGATTTAGGAAGTTGAGACATTAACTCCTATTAAATGGACTTATTCTGCAGCTTCTCTTAGGACATCTCTGAGCATGAAACCTTTGAAACTTGGAGTATTCTAAGGGGATACTGCTATATCTTGCACTCCTAAACTCAGTTATCTGCTGTTGGTCATTCCTGGTGAGAGATTAGTTTCTCTGATGGACCTCTCTGGTGTGTTCTTGCTGTGTTTCTTCTCAGATGGGAGCTCTTGAGTCTGTTTTGACAGTGAATTGAGTCTGTGCCTAGGAAGTCAAGGCTCCTAGCTGACCAGAAATGCAAAACTGGGAGGAACAGCCAACATATTCCACTTTTCATGGTGTTCATGTGTTGGCTTCTTTCTTTTTCTGCCATAGATTATTTTGGCAAAAACTATTTAAATTGCTTTTCACCTAAACTATCTGCTCTTTGTAATGTGGTAGAAATGAAGTTGCTTAAGGTTGCTTTATTCATGTGTAATTACTGAGTGTTGGAAGTCCTTGTGTCTGAGCTATTACTTGAGTGTGAAATGTGATTTAATGTCTAAACCTGACAAAATTTCTTAGCTTTAATTATTCTGAGTACTTAAACAATAATCTTGCATTGTGTATAAATACATATATAATAGCATGAGATATTATGCTCCCTAAACATTGAAGTACCCAGGCGGAAGGCTGCTTGGACTAATCCTTGACAAGACAATAATCAGTCTTGTCATACAACAAAATTTACATTCTTTTGGTGGTTGTCTAATTCAAGAAGTTTGGGGAGTGAAATCCAAAGAATGCCTTTCATTTCAGTTGTAGAGGAGATCCAGCATTTGCAGGGCAATGAGATATTTGTGATGTTTACAGTCTAAATGATTTTTATTGATAATGACAGATGGTTCTTAGATAATGTGCTCAGAGTCGCCTGTAATATGTTCAGAATAAGTCTTCTGGAAGGTTGTACATCTGCCTTGAGATTTTTTTCTAAGATATTTAAATCAAGGTCATTGTTTATACTTAATTCTAAATAGCTTTTAGCTGGTAGTCTGCCTTTCTGTACATTTAGAGATCAAACTGTTTGTAACTTCAAAAGCTGCAAATGGAAAAGTATAATAGGTATCAGGTGTTAGAAAAGGCAATTATGTGTTAGCTGTTTCACTCAATTTCGAAAACTGTCTAAAACTATCCATTGGAAATACTTTGTATCTAGACTTATCTCTGAAGCATGATGATTTTTTAAATCTGTAGGGGATATGCATTTTTTCTCTAATAAATTGCATTTTTAAACCTATTTTGTTTCATTTAAAAGAGCTTCATTTTGAAAAAAACTTTTATTGGTGAAAAAACTCCAGAAAAATCACAATACAAACTACAGGTTCTTATACCTGTCCATATAATTTTTCTACAATTCCTAAAAAGTATTTCCAAAAAAAGCTAACTCGTATTTTCAGTTCCAAGTACACTTTTAAACTTAAAAGCTTCCCTCCAAATAATTGTCATTATCTCTTTTCTGGAATCTACTGATTTGGTGGACCAGATGGTCTGTAGTTTCTGTAGCTGTTAACAAGGTGTTTTACTAACCTTTTGTAGCATACTCTGCTCTTTTATCAGTCAAGAATAGAGGAGAAGGAAAAGTAGTAGGAGGAGAATATATTTCCTTTGTCACTTATTATAGCTGGTAAGTTTATTTATTGTACGAATTTTAAATACCATGTTGTTCTATTTTAAATAGCAATAAAACAGGTATTTTATCATGTTATGCTTAATGTAAGTTGTTTCAGTTCACTGAAGTAGTTGAGCAGAACACTCTATTTTTTTAAAGAGTAAACTTCAGTTTTGAAATGACCAGCAGAGAATATGAAAAAACTTGCTATATTTTTAAAGCACTCTGTTTAGATCTTGTAAATTATATAGATATCAGCGTTTAAATATACCTCCATTTGCCAAATTATGTAGTTTAATTTTATAATTATTATTTTCAAATTTTATTTTAATGAGATTTTACACAGCATTAGTTTACAGTCATAATATTGATAATTTAATATCAGAATTATTTTTTCAGTTCTTAGTGGTATAGAAAATGAAATCTAGTATTAATTTGATAATATGAGAAAACTTAGGGATGTCTTTTAAAGACCTCATCACAAAATTTTCTAAACTCTTATGTGAAATTATAAAATACTAATTTCTAGGAGGGAGTGGTTGTAAAGTGATGGAATCTGCTGACTCAAACTAGAACAGAAAGCTGCTGACCTGAATACAAAACTGAGCTGTAAATATTTCATCTTACGAGTAGGTTTTCTTCCTATAGTGAAAACATCTAATTCAATTCAGTATAATTACAAGTTATTTTTGTTTTTACAATGCTTAATAATTTCCTATATCAAAATTTATTCTTCAAAAGCTACTGCTAGTAGTAGAGTTGACTTAATAATGGAGGTGAAACATAAGTTCATGCCACAGTGTTGAGCTGGGCAGTACAGTATTTCATACCAGATATAATCTAATAGGTAACACCAGAAATGGAAAACACATGGGTAAAGAATGAATTTAAATATGAGAAATGGAAGGTGCCTCACTTCTGTCCCCGTTACAGATAATAGGAATGAATGGGTTTGGATAGATTAAATGCAAGCATGTTTGCAGAGAGAGACAGATGTAGCTGACATTTGTAGTTAGAAGTAAATGTCATAAAAATACACTTGGGGCATATGATGATCAAAAATATTATTATTCGTGTATTGAAAGGATGATCTATTTTTATTTTTTCTAGTCTGAACCAGAGGGTTTTTCTCACTTCCACTTGTACGTCTGTGCTGCCTTCCTTGTCAGGTGGAGGAAAGAGATCCTGGAGGAGAAAGATTTTCAAGTAAGTGAAGAGGATTTTTTCAAGCACAGGTGGCATTTCTTAGATTTACCTTCCTAACATTACTTGGGGATGAATTTAAGACAAAATAGGAGCATCAAGACAGACGATATCTTACAGTTAGAGTTACTCCAAAACTGTTAGACCAGAAGTGATGGACTATAAGCAGTAGGAGATGTGTTTTCTTTGTCCACTCTGGAAAGAAAATGCTATTTTAACTAAGGCAGACTTTGAGAAGATGATTTCTGGAGATGCTGTTACCTTGGTGTTTCACAGAGATTTTCTGAAAAGGTAACTGGATTTTTTAAATATTAAATGCATCACTGAAGTATTTATTTATAATTTCTCATCTGTATAATATAACATTCTCTAACAAGGTCATGTTCATTCTTACAAAAAATCTGGGCAAGCAGTCTTTTAAAATAAGGAGCCTGTTTTCATTAGGAAGTAAAAGGACTTTATGCCCTTACATTTCAAAACCTTACATTTTTCCAGCAAAAAGCATATCAAGAAGTTGTTTGTAAGATGATCTGAAGATGGTAGATAGGCAAATCATTTGCATACATCCATAGAAGTACAATTATTTTTGTGAACTGGTGACAGTTCAGTTTTGTAGAAATATTTATATTGAGTTTTTCCCTATGATGCACACTAAATGCCTAAAAGGCTTTAAAGTCTTGTTTGAAGGCTGAATGTGAATAGCCTGTGCTGCAAAGCCCCCACCATTGTCTACCCCGGGGAAATGGCCCATTACCAGCTTATTTTCTCTCCAGCTGACTGAACTCTGTGGCCCTCTACAAATGAACCATTGTGCAAATTTGTGTATCACTTCAATCTGTTTTATCTTCATGAAAGGATTTATTCAGAGCTGTCATTGCCTGCCTTTGAAATGAATAAATCCCTAAGGGCACATCATAACAGCTTTAATTTCTACTACCTGCTAACACTTCTGATTTTCTCAATTTATGGTACTTTGTCAAAATCGTGTCTAATGTTGGTATCCATACCTCTCGGTTACAATTGTTCACTGTTAATCCTCTCTATTAAATTTTGCATGATGATTTCCTGCACAAAAGAGCATAATTTTCATCTCTCTACCAAATCTATTACAACTACGCTTCAAGTAAATAATACCATGGTATGGTACTATGAAGACTAGTTTTGTTCTCCTTACACACGTTCAGATTTGTTTGCTTATTTAATAATTTAAGTATTTCTGTATGGTTTAATTTATAGAAATGTAAGCTACATGTAAACTATGATATAAAGTACAAAAATCAGGAATATGCTGGAATGCATGTATCCCACTGCTTTGGATTGCTTGCAACATAGAAATGCAATTGTCAATTTTGAGGGTCTGTAAATCTGTGCTACTTTTATCACCATCATATGTTATCACTAAAAGCCTTGGCCTTCTTTATTGTGTAACATGACCTTTTGAAATGGCTAAACTAAAATGTTATTAATTCTCTAAATGATACTTCTGTCCCACAGGCAAGAATAATATCCATTATTCTTCCGCTTTCTTAATAATAGCTGTAGATCATTGCCTAGTCTTCAAAGTAATAAGCACTTAAACTACATTGGAAAATTGGGAAGTTCAGTATATGCTGTTTGGTGTACTCTGCATTGAATTCACATTATTGAGAAGTCATAGCTGCAGTACATTTTATACAGAAGATTTTCGTTCCATAAACTGTATCAAGATTCACATGCATTCAGTCATTTCTCTTGCACGTACTGTGTGTTGTATTTGTTTTTCTGCATAGGACAGGAATAAGGGAAGTCTCTCCTAACTGTCAGTCACAGGGCCTGGTTCTTTTCAACTAGCTATGAAAATTCCTGCTCTTCCTTTACATGTCTGATTTCTTTCAGTAGAAATACAGACCTCACAGGAATTTTATGTTGGAATAATTTCCCGAGAACATCGGTGTGCCAGAAGAGACACTAAGAAATTTTGAATGAAAGACCAATTTTAAAGGAATTGGTTATACAATACTTTTATTATTATTATTTAATGAAGTATATTTTCAGTAATATTCAGGTTGATGATAGAATATAGTCTTTGTTCTTAAGATACTTTTTTTCATTCTTTTAAGTATGTCTGCAATCAAGCAATCAATAGAAGTATGATATTTATTCCTCCTGATATGAACAGATTGACTTCGATACCAAATGTTCATCCCTCACTATCTCCTTATTACAGACACACAATGTGTGTGATTGTAGTTTTGGGGAATTTTCTTGTGTATTTTCATGTAGCAGAAAAATAAATTTTGAAATGAAACAAGTTAGGCTAGACTCATATTATATAGCTATACAACCTGAAAATTGCTTGGTATTTGGTTTATATCTGTAGAATTAAATATTAGGATATGAAGGGAAATTTTGATAAGGGAAAGGTGGAATAAAATGCTTCAACTCAGGCCTCCAATTGTTCAAATGTTCATGTGTATATGAATATGTATATATTATAGATGTACATGTATATACTAAAGCAGGTGTATATATAGAATTGGAACTCAGGCATATAAAGCTGTGTTGATGCTCTGCCATATTTTTCATGTTTCAAATAACATAATTAAATATTTTTTTCATTATAAGATGATAATCAAATCATGATGATAGTTGTCCACTTATGAATAATTTGAAACAAGTTACTTCTCTCACTGCCATTTATTTGGCTGAATACAAAATATCAGATAGTTTTATTTTCCTAGTAGTTTAAAGCTGCTTTACATTTTACATCCTACTTATTCAGAAATCTTTCTAGTAAGCTATAATCCCATTTTGAAATTTGCTATGTAATGCAATGAGCTGTATGATGCAATGCTATGTAATGAGGACAAAAATTATTGCATTCAGCAATTTTCAAATTCCCCAGTGTCACTTTTTTATAGCAGTGAAATTAAATGGACATGTTTTCAGGGAGATGTTTTAAATATTTCATGCCCATGTATAATATAAAGATTAATATTGTGGAAAAGAGTAAGGGTTTTTTAGTTTTCATTAGAGCTTGTTATTCTCTCTTGGTTCTCACTTTCTAGAGAGTCCTCTTTATCTAGATGGGGTGCCCCACAAACCCGGGTACAGAGAGGTAGTTTGGATAGCTCTGTTACTGTATTCATAGTTCAGATTAGCAGTTTATACTTCACACGTGGAGGAGCAGGGAACAAAATGGCTAGGCAGTAAACAACAGAAATCCAGCCTTAGATTTTCCCTTGTAACCAGTGTGATGTTTTGTAGACTCAAACAGGTTATTCTTGGTTTCTGACATTTCTGTTGATGAGATGAATATTCTGTGTTAATTTACTGGTTCCATACTAAACAAAAAAACCAAAAACCAAAAACAAGCAGTAAACTTAATATAAATAAAATTATATTTTTAATGAGTTAAATAATGCCTTTCGAATGCAAAATGTGAAATTCATTTAGCTTCTACTATCTAATCTTAAGTAATTAAACATGTAAGTAATGAAAACCTCAGACTTTGGCTTGCTTTTATTCCTTTTCCTAAGTACAGCCATAATTCCAAAATTCTCCTGAATTCTTGAGAGGTGTAGAGAACTGATGCTGTTAAGTGATAAAATATTCATGTATGATTTTGAACATATTTAGAATTAAAATATTAATAGAAAATATGGTTACTGAGTTCATTGTTGGAATGTACAAGATATCTGAAAGATTTTTGCAGAAACGACTTCAGGGACAAGATTCAACTGTTGAACTGAATATAAGCTAATGGTAATTATAATTAAGTTAGTAGTAGTTGAATTCTTACTGGCTTTTATGTTAGATTTGTACTTTATGGAAGTTATCATTTTGTTGACATAGGTGAGCTACATAAATATATTCAATATGTCGTGGTAAGGAATCTGCCTTGCAGATCTTTTCTTATTGATGATTTTAAGATCTAGGCTTTTCTGTCTGCCTAAAAGACATTTTTTCCCAAACTGTCACCAACTCACATCTTTATTACTGCATTTTCCTTTTCTTTGTCTTTGACAAATGCATTTTTGCTCCAATTATATCCACCCAGACTGTAAGGATCATTTTTCAGTCCATCATTTTTTCTTGCTTTCTTGCTCAACATCTCCCTTAACTCCCTTTCTATTAGAGCACCAAGGAAAACTTAGACAATTTCTCTTTTGAGGCCTTTAATGGACTAATACTGATACCTCACATGGCATCTTGGACTCAGCACAGAGATGCTGACTCCAGTCCATCAGCCCGTGATTCCAGCTTCATCGCCCGCTCGTGCTCGCAGGAAAGTAGCAGCGCCGTCTCCCACTTTGCCACCTTGCTTAAATGGAGCACCTAATGCAGATATTCAGCTACTTTGCTCTAAGTCTTGTTAAGTTCTGGTTTTTTGCTATGCCCAGAATAGATTTGACAAGTTGGCTTGGGTCTGTTAGTAGCACTTGCAGTCACATTGATGGGTTTTGTGTTGATTCTTTTTACTTTTCTATGAATTTATTGTCTCTTGCTTTATACTTGAGCCATAAAATCTTCAGGATAGTGGCTGTTCTTTATTCTTATTTATATAATATTTTAAATAATTACTATTTAATTATTTTATATATAGGAAGTCTTTTTGACTCACTTACCAAAATGAATGCATACAAAATTGTATATCTTATTAAAATTTAGATCAATGCTGAGTAACAAGATGCTTAGAAGATAAATTCATTTCATTTCATTTCATTTCTGCTTTCTATATAAGTAACAAACTTTAGTTTAAAAAGTTTGATATTAATATCTTTCCCAGAAATTATCAATTACAGAAACATGTCAGATATCAGATGTAATTTCATACTATATTTTTAGACTCAACCACAGTAATATAGATTTCATTAATCTTTTGTGATCTTTACCTATTTTATGATGTAAATTTTTAAATTTTTCTTTTTTCTTTTCCCTGAAAGTGTAGGAGTGGTTGCTTCATATTATATGAGGTATAACTTATAAATCTGTTTTAATTTTGCTTCTTGGTATGTACTGTGCTAAAACATTAGTTTCCATTGCTCTTGCAGTAAAAATAAAAGTTTTTCAATTAAAGAAAAACTTAAAAATTAATGTTTCTGAAAGGATTAGTTTTTTGAACAGAGGAATGTTTGCCCTTCTCTCTAAGCTCTATGATTAGATGGTTTTATGGTTATGCACCCTGTGCCCTCATTCTTCTGTGTATGGAAGCTAATAGGGTCTTTTCTGTGGATGTACCAAAACCTGTAAAGAATGAAGAACTGTGAACATGGGAATCTTTCTAACTGTAAAGAGACTGACTACTAACACTGCTGTGATTTTATTCCCTGCTGAGAGCACTTTTGGAAGATGTTCAATATATTGTCATGTGTTTCAAGAAACTGGAAGCTCTTTTGTTTTAGACTTTGAAAGTCATAGCTGGCAACCTATCATGAGATCACTTCTTCATCTCTGAGTACTGGTAGCAGATAGCTGGGATTCAACACTGTTCAATCATTTATGTTCAGAAGAGCCAATTTGCAATAATAAAATTGCTGACTTTATTTTTGCAAGCAGAGCTTAATGAACAGAATGATGTGAGTGGTAATAGTTTAACTGCTGTTATCAACCCTACTCAACTTTGTCAAAAGCTTCTGCATATTTTGATTATCGTGAATATCTTGACTTCATCCCCATATGTGAGTGTACTGTAAATGAAACACAATGGTGCAAAGATGTTTTAACATATAGTCTTAGAAGTGCAGTTTTTTTCCCACAGAAATGATTACTGCAAAATTTTAATATTGAACTGAAATGTAACAGATAGACTTAGGTCATCCTTCTCTTAATACTGGTACTTGTCTAGTACTAGAAGGAGAACTTGCCCTCTGTCTGGAAAGCTACTGGAAGTTTCTGGTCAGTTTATGTAGTATGCTAAAAATGGCTTAAGAAGCATTTAAAAATAAATAAAAATTGTAGCACTACCCTTACGTATCTCTTTCTGTATGTCTTTCTATTTTCTTTTGATTATACTGCAGGCCTATTTTTCCTGTGTTTTCCCCCAGAGTTTGGCTTCAAATGTGCAAAGCTTAGAATGAAAATATTAAAAAAAGAAAAAAACAACAAATAAACCAACTCCACTTTTGATTTCTATCTTATATAGCTAGCAATGTGTCTATTTTCATTCCTAAATGTATCTCTTTTTCTTTCTTTTGCTTGAGTGTCTGGGCCAAGAGCCTGTAGGAATAATATATTACTCATTAAAAATCATATTTAATATACTTTCAGTAATACAGATAAATTTGTAATATCTGAATTTGAAATCTACCCCTGTTTCTGTTGCCCTCCTTCCATCCAGCTCTCTCCCAGAAGTCCTCCTTTCTCCCCAAGATATTTAGAACAGTGTCACATAGTAAAATTATTAGCTGTAGTGCAATGATTTTGAATTACAAATACCTTAAATTTATGTATTCTCTCCTGCAACTCAGAAGTTATTCTGCGATATGATCTAGTCTAATATTATCAGATAAATCACAGCAGACAGTGAGACTAAGCCCTGCTCTCTCCAAAGCACTTGAGGAAGAACAGTAGTCCTTGAACACCTAATCTCTTCAGCCATGACTTATCTTGGGAAATCTGTCCAGTTTTATTTTGTACTGAAATACATTGGTCAAACCAGGAAGAAATTGTTAAAATCCCTGATGAAGGACACTAGTTCCACAGGGCTAGAATACTGTATCAGTAGAAATTTTATATGGAATGCAGCATGAAAAGTAGAAAACTGAAACCTTGCTGATAAGAAAGAGGACAAGGATCTTGAGTGTGTTGATATAAGTAGAAGAAATTTTTAAAAATTTTTATAAGATTTTAATCTCTTGTAAGTATTACTAACTGTAATCTTTGTTATGAGTGTTGAAATTTGGTAACTTCATTTTTACCTTCACCTGTTTTAAGTGTAGTTCCAAAGTACATGGCTTTTACAAAGTCATTTATTTCTCTGGAGTTTAACAAATCTGAAAATCAAGGTACTGGGAGATAGTAACAAGTGCTGTCTTCCCCATCAGTTGAGAGCATCTGAAAGTGGTACTTCACTGTAAAAGCTGCACTGGCTCTTTCTAGAGGAAATATGTAAGATTTAAGAAGAGTACAGAGAATTGTTTTGAAGTGATGGCCAGCTACATTTTCTTGAAAGTAGATGGGAAGCATGCTTGAAGAGCAAAGGTCTTAAGAACTTACGTCTCTCACCAGACCAGTTTGGAGATGTATTTTGACTCATTACACACAAGTGTCAGTTTGTAATACTTTCACATTTGCTTACTATTAAAAAAAAAAAAAAAAAAAAAAAAGGATATAGTAATTTATAGTTCTGAATAGTCTGTATTTTCTTCCATGTAAGTGTTCATACCATTTGAAAAATTGCATTTCACCAGGTTTTCTCTACAGTTAGTTTCAAATTTAGTTGTTATTTGAATAGTTTGCTTTTCTGATTGTCAGGGGATGCATTGCAATTTTAAATGATGCATCAAATTAAAAAGTTCAAATGTAAGCACTGAAAGTGCAGATTTGTGCTTAGATTTTGTGTGACGTGCTGCAATTCATTAACTTCCAACCCTTTTTTCATACAGAACAAAATATTTAGCAACAGATGTAGTGTATTTGACAACTGATTTTATTATACTGTGTATTAATATGACAGTTCTTACTCTAGTGTTATTCAAAAAAACCCTAAGCAACTATATGACAAAGTGAGCAGCTATTTCTATTTTTTAAATCAATTGTGTGATATTAGCTAATTTCTTCCGTATTTTTCAAATGTTAATCTTAGTTCAGTACAAATACTGTATGAAAATAGGATTCATGTTTCAGACACCAGTTAGATTGAAAACATGTTACATTATGTACTTTGGCTTAAGGTTTAGGGAAATAAAGGGAATCCTGTAACACAGGTCTAAATTAGAAATAAAATCACTTTAAATTCCATTTGTAGTCAGTGGAAAGACATGTATGAATTAGTCACTTCTGATCTTACCCTATCCTATGCAAATATTTATGTCACTGTATTATGTTTATGAAGGAATGTTTATTCATATGTTTATGAAGGAATATGGCATTGACAAAAATTAGAATTCATCTGTTAAATCCTGTATTTAATGGTCTGAATATTAAATACTCTGTGAAGACTTCCTTGAGGATGTGAATGTCTCTGCAAGCCCAAATGTTTCCTGTACTGATTGTTAGCAGAGATGTTGCCAGTAAAGAGGAGGGTTGGAAGCTCTGAAGCATCCAGGAGCAAATCCAGTGGAGACTGCTAGATAGAGGGAAAGAGATATTGGACATAATTCCTCTAAAACTTGCTATTGTGTTGAGAAAAACTGTAGGATGTAGTGTTTATACAATTCATATTGCTTGGAAGATCCCTTTACATTCTGAATGTTTTCATGGAAAAGGTATCTGTTTCTTTAGCACGTGTTCCTTCTTCAGACAGTTACCTGACTCTTCAGACACACCTGAGCCTTTTTGTGCACCCCTATTCTTATTATTTGAATTTAAGGAATTTAGTGTTATAGACTTGAATGCAATTTGGGCTTTTTTGTGGGAAATGCATCCTTGTGATTATAATAGGAAAATAACTTTAACTCTTGTTTAGTAATGGATCTTATCTTTTACTGTTACTGAGATCTAGAATTCATTTTTATTTTATTTTATAGTTACTCTGTAAAATGATACTATGTCTTTTATATATTCTTGCCAATGGTTTAAACCTTTCCATTACTACCCATTTTGCATAGCGACTAATTAGCAGAGCAACCTGAAAAAGAGTATTACTAACATACTACCTGGTCCCTGATTATCTGCCAATCTCTTCAGAACCAGTTTCTTGAAGAAGGAAATATAAAGGATTAAAACAAATAGAGGACATGGAGATTTTCCTGGATGTAGAACTTCAGAGATCATCGCAGTAACAATGGCATAGTAATAATGTGTCTCAAACTCAGGGTACCGCAAAAACTCTAGGATCTCAGCCCTTGAATCTTGTGAAGCTGACTACATAGTGTCTGCAAAGTTCTGCAGTTTACCAAAATCGTGATTTCATTTTGCTCCCTGAAAATTGTGTATTTTGAATGTGATTAGATTAGTCCCATTAACCTTATAATGTAATTGGTCAGCTGTTCCTGTTTTCCCCAGGAATTAATTCCCAATTTTTTAATGGAAATTGCTTAGTGAAATTTGTGCTAGATTAAGTGCTTTTTTCTTTATTGTTTTTGTTAATGCTGTTTTTAATTGCAGGAAAATGTTTAATATACTTTTATGTCCCTTATGTGATTATTTTCCTTGAAGGTTGTCCTTGCAGAATTTGCTGTCACTTAATAAATAGCCCCAGATGTAGCAACAAAAATGAATAGCAAATGCAACTTTTAGAGTGGATGAGACGGGCCTGGACTGAATGTAGCACAATCAGTGCTATTTTAAAGGAGGTTTCTTTATGAACAGTGTTGCAGAAACCAGTGTTTGGATCCAAATATTCTGATGGGGTCATAAAGCACTCATGCATATGATATTTAATGATGGATAACAACTTTTTCCTGAGCTGAAGAGCAGTACTTGGAGTTTCACACTTGCTTGCCTGCATTAAAATACATGAAGAAAATAAATATCAAATGAAATTAATTCTAGTAATTAAGAATCATTGCAAGTTTCAGATATAGTCACAGAGAACCCTGTGTTAATGATTATACAAGTATAGATCCATGTTTTGCCAAATGAAAGATTTAGCTGTTAATTACAAGAGAACATCTTATTTACATTGAAACTTTAACATGAGTTTTTAATTTTTCTTTGATCCAAAAACTCCTTCTTTAGCTGTGTGTGTTCTTTGTATCTTCAGAAATACTGTGGTTTGGATGTTTCTACTGTGGAGTTTTCTCTGCAAGTACTTCAACAATACTTGGACATTGTAACATCAGAAAATGATTTTATGATGTTGTTTATAATGTGGATTGTATATTTTATTGTTGGTTGGGGTTTTTTTTAAACAGACCTGTAATGTAGTCTTACAACTGATGGTACCCAAATGGTTTTTATGTTTCTTGATGTTATCAGAATATTGCACAGGATGAAGATAGGTTTTTTAGAAAAAAACCCAAACAAACTGCCCCAAACCCTGGTATCTGTTTTTTTTTTTTTTATGATACAAGGGAACCACAGTTTTGTTGCATTCCACTTCAGAAGAGAGACGTTGAAAAGCTGTAGCAAATCTATACTGTTCAGAAAGACATTAATGCTATTAATGTGCAAAGAACACGATGAATTCAAATTTATGAAAATGTAATATTATCTTCTAATTCATAAATCTTTAGGTTAAAATTAAGTTGGTAGGAAACTTCTTTTCTCCTCCTACTCTTTAAAAGACAATTATGTATGAAGAGGGAAAATACCTGTTTAGGGACAGAGGACTCTTGACAGTCTCTAACAGTTCTGGTCTTTTTTCAGTAAGTTATTTATATAAACTTTTGCTAAATCTTTTTGGCTTTGGCACAGAGTTCTAATAACTTTTAGGTTAAGTAGTTGTGATTACATCTAAAAATCACACTGTGCATATCATAATTGAAACAGAATTCTATTTTGCTTATCCTAGAAAAAAGAACAAGGTTAAAAGTATTCACACAGAATGCAACGGGTGATGAATATTGCTGGGCTAATAATGCTTTGGGAAGGACACAAGAATACAGATTGATTTTTGTTCTCTTACCCATAAAGCAGTTTCTTGATAACCCTCTAGGTCTTTGGATGGCTTTAAGTGAACCAGAATAATAATTTGATTTTGGCTTCAGCTGAGTTGACAAATTGAAATAACCATTTTTAGTAAATGCTGCTGTTGAAGAGTTAAATTGATCACAAAGCAAAAAAAAGGTGTAGCATTTTGAATATTTTGAGTAGGCTCTCTGGTATCCAGATGCACGCTGCTGCTACTTAAATGCAATCATACCTCTTTTTAAAGCATATTCACTTGGGCACATGGAGAATCAATAGAATATAAGTTCAGTAAATAGGCTTCAAAACAAAAAATGTTTTTCAAATATGCAGAGCAATTCAAATATAATTTGCAGAGCATTTTACCAAGAGGCAAATGGTTTAGTCTTTCTGTTTTATGTTAAGACATAAGTTAAGATGTACACATATCATTGTTAATACTGCATAAAATCCTGACAGAAAGCTGAGCTGAGATTTCTGCATCCTTATTCTGGTTTATTTAAAAAGTTCTGTTTCATTCTGGACATGCTGTTCTTAGCTGATTTAGGTCAAAACCAGAGAAGGCCTTCTACCAATAGAAATAGAAAATAAAAAAACAAGCAAAGAAAGACATCCCAACAAGCCCAGCCAAAACCATCCAAACCAGAAGAGGCTGTCTGTGCTATCTGGTAAAAAACCCACAACTGTGCTTTTTAATGGGTTCATTTATATATGTTCCAACTGTGACTCGTGCATTGGAACAGCACATAATGTGTAACTTTCCATGAGGTTTGAATTTTCACCTGACAGAATAGTACACTTCTGGTCACTGGAGGGGATTTTTGATTCTTCTAAATTCCACTGGATGTTCTTGTCAGTCCAGATTTCATTTTGCTACATTACATTCTTGCTGTATCTTCAATAGTTTCATCATAGTTACTTCTTAGAGGAAACATTGAGTTCATCTTAATGGCAGAATTATCATATTTTAACTTCAGTAAAGTTGCCTGTCTTAAAAATTTGAGCCTTAAGATTAAAATATCTACATAACAGTGGATATTTTCTGTAGAAAAGCAATGCCAGGCTGTCAAGTGTGTCAAGAAATTATACTGAAGCTAATTCAGCTAAAATTGCTGTGGTAAAGATCTATTGATCTTTATTGAGAAACATGGAGAACATTGAGAAAGTTGACCAAAACAAAATGACTAATGCTGGAAACATAACATTGGAAGGTGGTTTAACATTTATTTTATATAATGCCCATTTCTATAGTCTTAAATGGGACAGAATTAGAAAGAGAATAAATGTAGATTTTTCTTACAGAAAGATGAAAATATCTAAAAATATTTAAGTAATTAATTGAATATCACAAAATTGAAAAAATATTTCAGTTTATTTCAGAGCAACCGAAGTCTAGGTATTCAGCAAAAGAAACTCAGTACCCAAAATTATACTCCAGTGGAATGATTGAACTTATTTGAAGATTTCATCAAAGAAATTAGAAATCAAAAGGTAAATTTTTGATTGGAGGTTGCAGATGATCAATAGACAGTATTTCTATAGTGCTTTCCAAATCTGTTTTTTCAGCTAAAATCTTGTCAGTAAGCCAGGGTGTTTTCTTGCTGTTTGGGTTCCCAGGAATTTGTTTAAATTGTTTGTTTATAGTTGTATAATTGAAATGCTGAAGATGCACTACAAGAAACCCTAGAAACATCCAAACCACAGTATTCCTGAAGATACAAAGAACACACACAGCTAAAGAAGGACTCTTTAGATTAAAGAAAAAATAAACTCATGTTAAAGTCTCAATGTAAACTGTTCTCATGCAATTAACAGCTAAATCTTTCATTTGGCAGAACATGGCTGTATATTTGTATAATCATTGAAACAGGGTTCTCTGTGACTATGTCTGAAACTGGTAATGGTTCTTAATCACTAGAATTAATTTCACCTGATATTTAGACTATATATTTTAATGCACACAAACAAGTGTTGTTTCCTCTAGACATGCAGTTCATCATCTGCTCTGGCTCTGGCCATAATGAAGTCTCCCATCACAAAGTAATGTGATAACAGCATAAATAGAATGTAGTAACAGCATGATTTAACTGCATGAATCAGCAGTGGTCTGTTGTGGCTTTCCAAATCTGCACTGCAACTTTGCTATCTCAACACAGTGTTAGAAAATAAATGAGGTAGCTTTAGGCTTGGAATGGTTCCAGTCACCATAAGTACTCTGACTTTGTGCTTTGCTGGGGCTGCAAGGCTGCTATTTCATGCTTCAGTCCTATTTTAGTCTTGCTGAGTGTGTTATCATTTCCCTTGTGGCAACATGATCGCTCACCAATAAGCAATACACTCTAGGTCATGAATGTGGAACTGCAATGAAATAGTTTGCCATTTTATTGCCTTTATTTATGTTTACTTTTCAGAAAGAAATTAAAATTATTTTGGATATTTTTAGCTATTTGGATAGTTTTGGATATTTATTTTTGCCTCCATGTAGACTTTGAATACTCAATCAATTTTTGTTAATAAATCTGCACAAGTATCAGAACTCTTCTTTTTGATAGGCTTGTTCACTTTACCAGTAGGCTATCCAAAGGTTTTTCTAATTTTCAGGAAGACTGTAAATAGTAAAACTCAAACATATCAGAGGATAATACTGTAATGAGACTGGTTTTCCAGTGACCACAGTGTGTCCAGCTAATAATAGTAATGATTTATTAATATTGCCTGCAAAATGAGCTTTACATTCATTTTCCTTTATGGATTTTAATGGAAATCTTGTAACATGAAAGTGTTTCCTCTATGTGCGGCAATTTTTGTTTAATTATCTCAGAAGGTACTGTGGGAAGAAAATACTATGTTCAGGAAGATAATAAGGATATAGTTTTGATTATGAGTATTAAATTCATCTTTACTTATTATCTATCTAATAATTATTATTTGTTAGTATTTACTTAGCCAATTTTCTTACTATCAGTTAAGAAGAACTAATGAGACATTTTTTCCCCCATGTAATTCCTAACATCTTCACTTCTGTCTTTAATTCTGAAAAGAGAATCTATATTGGTGGATGCAAATGTGCAATATAATAATTTCATACTGTGGCCTATTTTATTCTGTCACTTAAATAGCATTTAAAAGTATCAACAAAAATATAATACAATGTCCTACTAGGAAGACTAAAAAAATAATTTTTTTGTTAATCATCTTCAAAAGGAAGCTTGTCTAGTGGGGGTCTGTGGGAGTCAGGATGAGGCTATGTCGTAGTTTGGAAAAAATGAGTTTTTTTGAACTTCAGTGGTCAAACCAATGAGTGTTCAGGTTTAAAGACTGGCACCTGGTGTGGCCACTGAGGACAAGGATCCGCCTCTGAGAACACAAGGGGTTAAAAGCAGAGGGCTCCCCGGAAAGCTCTCTCCTGGTTCCGGTCCCTGAGGACGGAGGGATCTCCCCTGCCCAGCGGCTGGCTGGGCGGGGGAGGGGAAGCCATGCGGCCTGGGCGAGGTAGGCCTGGAACCTTGGGCACAGAGGGGGAGAGAAAAAATCCTGCAGGATGGAAGGGTGGAGAGAGTACAAGAACTTTGAGAGGCATCAGACAGCCTTCTTTCCCCCCCCCCCCCCCCCCCCCCCCCGGAGAGAGAGAGAGACTGAGAAACCGTGTCTGTGATCTGTGTCACCTTGAAATTTGATATCAACAACTAGACAGCACGGCCGAAGGAGTATAGGGGGGGTGGCGCGAGAAGAGTGTCCAACAGCAAAGATACTGTGAGAGTTCTGGGGAAACAAAGCCCAAGATTTTAACCCTTTTCGTAAATGATGGAAACTTTATAAATGCTAATCCTCCTGAATTTGAAGAAGAAAGATAGAAAGAACTAAGCAGAGATGATGAAAGTTTGTGCAAGTGGAAGATTGTCAGAGAATGCTGAAAAGAATCCTAGGTGGGAGGAAATGATGGAGTGGCCTTTGGCTGGACTTTTTGGCATAGCCTGAATGGACTCATTTCTTTTCTATAACATAGAGACTGCATCTGGGGAGAGGCATTGGCTTGGAGCCAAGAGTGGACAGTAGTGTGAACAGAGATGAGAGGAAGAGCTCTGTTCTCAAGGCCCCTCGGCCCCAGGGGGTAATATTGGGGGGGACTGGTGTCCCAAAATTTGAGAAGCTGTCGTCTCCTGGAACTAACCAAAGCATCTTTAAAAAAAGAAACCCTAGAAGCAGCTCTGGTCCATGCACAGTGGTGAGAGCACTGGACATGGAAGAAGAGGCCACGATGTGGTGCAAGGAAGACTCCTATCTCTCCTCAATGAACTGAGTACTGATTATCGGAAGGGTGGTAATAGACTAAAGATTAATTATCTAAAAGGTGGTAACGTGATGGGGAATTTTCAGTTTGTTTTGTTGTGTTGAGAACTGGTGGCGGGGGGGAGGAAGAGTGTTTTTTAAAGTTTCCATGTTCTTCTGTATGTGTCTTCTTTGCATATTATAAGTAATAAAGTTCTTTTTTTTCTTTTGCTTTCTAAATTAGAAACTGTTTTGCTCTGTTTTTGGTCACATCTCGCAGCAGATACCAGGGACAGTATATCGTCATAGGGGCACTGGCCTTGTGCCAACGTCAAACCTATGACATGCTATTAAGCATTTCCACTAATAAAGTAACTGATAATACAAATCTGCAGATGACACAGATTTACCATTCTCACAAAGTGAGGGAATAGAGCAGTTACATAAACAAATCTTGAATTGCTTGTTCAGTTGAACTCTTCAGGTGAGCTGTATTTTAATATTGTCAAATGAAAAAAAATTGTCATAAAGAAAGCCAGTAGGTGAATTGATTCATGCGTGAGAAATTTGATATGGAAAAAAATCCAAGACATTAACTAATAATGTATTTCTGTAGCTCTTAAAGATTTCATGTTGGTGTTTTCCTGAAATTTAAAGAAACACCTACCATATGTTTAGGTTTAGTTCCTATTATCCACACAGGAGGTCAGACCAGGGTAAGTAATGATTTTCTCTGGCAGTATTATCTATGACACTAGTAACCAGCCCCAAATTTATGTTGTGTACCTGTCAAATGATAGTCCCGCTGACATACATGGTTGCTATTGTGTATGTACAAAAAAAATCTGATGCTCTCACAGTTGTTGAAACAGTTAATGAACTGGCCTTAGAGTATAATTTTGAAATGTCAGTCACCATTTGTAAAACATGGATAATATTTTTGTCTACAAACAAATGCCTTCTAAACATTTTGGAGTCTAATAATTTTTAGTTATCTTTACCAACTGAGAGTACACAGTATTAGAACCACATTGCAGTGGTAAATATATCTAAAACTGTGATTCTCTGTAAGGCCTAGTTGCAGAGGGAAAGCACTATTTTGGTTAAAAAAAGGTTCAATAGTTGTTGAGTAATCACTGTTTCTTTCTTTATTATTTTTAATCTTTGTCACTTTATCCAATAATGTTATTGAACTCTAGAAGCAAGTTGATTTTGTTCTAAGTTGTGACCTTCCTTGTCCTGGAAGGCTACATGAAGTAAAAGTAAATATGTGTATATTTTCTCTTCAGACCTCTGTGCCTCTAAGGGTGCTGGGACTAAACTCATTGGGGATTGAGCAGTGTGCTTTGGAGGCTGGGATACAGAACTGGAGTCCCTTTCATCTGCACATGTTGGCAAGAGTGGTGTTTGGTGTGATTCTTGCTATAGGAAGGAAAGATAAGATGTTAGGTGTGTATAATCTGAAGGGATTTCCAACAAGCCTTGCTTTATGGCTTCTACTTCACAGTGCTGCTGTTACTGTCCAAGTTTTAAATCAAATCTTCCACACAATGAAAATCTGCTTTTACTGTCCTGTAAGTTTCTAAAAAAAACACTTTCTGATTCCTGTAAGATATATTTCTCTCACCAACCAATGTTTTTATTTATTTTCAGTAAATACCACAAAGGGATCTCTGCATTTTCTCCATTTCAATATAAAAAGAATTTTTCTTGAACAAAGGAAGAACTCCTGTTCATCCTGAGCAATTTAAGTGACCTGCTAAATTAAATGCACTGGCAGGACTTCCATTTAGTTCGTAATTCACCGCTGTCACTGGAGACATCTCTCTACAAAGAAAACTGTTTTCTTTCCATGTTTATTTGTTCAGCAGAACCTGCTGCATAACAATGTCAATTATTGGCCTTATCAGTGTGTAACCCTGGAGAAGACTAAAATCACAGGAGCCTGTACACTTGACAACCAAACTCAATCAAAACTACTGATAAGAGAACAAAGAGAAACCAGAAGCTTTTGGAGTATGAGCTTAGTAATAGGATGAAATGACATATGCCTTTCTTTGAGACAAGAAGATGGAGGAGGATTAATTTTCTTTCTTTCAATTTTCTGTTCTCTCCTATGGTTTCTTGAATACTAGTGCATGTAGATTTTGCTGTCTTGCTACAAAATTGTCTCTTTGCAACTGCAAGATGGTAAAAATAACAAGAACTGAAATGCCTATTGTTTTGTCATCCTTGTGAATCAGAATTAGATTTTTTCCAGAAATGTCATTATGGTGGATTTACTATTACTGTTGTAGCCTCCTGGTTAGATCTTTCAGCTGCCATAAAGAGTAAATTCTTTGCACAAGTTGTTTGCTCTCTGTAGTGTTTTCTGCGTTAGACAACTTTTTTCAAATATACTAAGAGCTCTCATTTATCCCATCTTAATTTGTTTTCTTCACAGTAGCATTTGCTTGCTGTTAGCTGAATGAATCGCAATGGTTCCATCCAGTCCTCGGGAGATGATTCACTAAAGTTTTGTGTTAATTTTTTTTCCTCACAATTCTCACACATCTTGCTTAGTTTCAGGTGCTGATCCCCATAGGTCAGCAGGTTAAAAAAGGGCATCTTAAAATCCTTAATAGCTCTTGTTCTCTACCACATCCTTTCTTAAATATTGCCACCCCTGAGAGAAGATGACACCCCTGAGAGAAGAGCGTGGCACGGAACTGCTATGGCAGTGCCAGCTCGCAGACGAGCCTATTAAAGCAACCCGAATTGCCAGCAGCAATTACCTCTGAAAGTTGTTTCATGTAGTTGACATCTTTATTCTCTTCTGTGAGGAAAAGTCACATCTTCCAAGATGTGCTATAGTTTCCTTTCTAGGAGATTATTGTGATAAGTACATGAATTCCTCCTCTCATCTGCCTGCTAAAGAAGCAGAAACAGATGAGAGATGCGTCACTGTCGGTGACCAGCCCATCAAGCACTTACGTTATACTACACAATGCATCACTGGAATGCTTATTGATCAGAACTGTTAGTATGTTTTTTGCTAGACTCTGAAACACTTTTTGGTCATGTTTATTTATTTAAACAAAATGACATTTTATTCACAAGTTATGGTTTTGTAAAAGAAATAATGTCACAGCTCCAGTTATCCAAAGAAAATGAATTTAAATATAATGTTGTCCTTAAAACCTATTTGGTTTATGTTTGGTTTTGATTCTTTGGATAAGCATTTCAGATAGATTTTTTGATGCTTTTCTTTGAATCTCTGAAGGCCACAACCTTCTTCTTAATGTAATTGGAATTTTTACAAAACCAAGTGGGTGTAAGGATCCAACACATGGCAGAAATACAGCTAATATTGCTTATATTCAGTTTATATAATACTAGTTTTCGTATGCTGAAATAATTATTATGAAAACTTTTATTCTCTCCATATTGATTCTTTCTGGTTTTAGTATTATTTCTGCTTACACGGTGGGAAATTTATGACTTTGACCTATTTGATCTTTGGTGACCATTCTGGGCCTGCTGTGCAATTGTCAGTGTTCCTTGACCAAACTGCTCTTTGGGTATTGATACCATAACAGAGGCCTCTGCTTTCAATGTGCAGATTCTTTTAAAATTTGAGTGTAAACTTGTTTATTTTCTTATGTGTGTGGACCAGGATTACTAAGAAGAGGTAGTCATGCCTGAGAGCTTTAAGGACTTTCACCTTGGAGATCTTAAAAATGAGCAGTCAGAAAAGATTAACCTAGCCCATTGTCACCCACTATACTGAAAAGACATTCAGTTCTCTCATGTTTGTATCTGGAGACTGTTCTTTTGTAGATAAGTAAAGAATAAATGCTGCATTCAGCTGTTGGTTTACAGACATGTATTTTTCATGAAGGTTGAGGCATTTATCATCTTTGATAGAAATTTGATCTCAAATTCCGTCTGGACAAAGTTGAGTTGTAGATATCTGTTTTTATCAGTATAGTGATGCGTAAGAAAGGCAATTAAATATTTTATAAAGAAAGTGTGATAGTATTTTAATTGTCTTAGAAGTCCAGGGCCTTAGAATATTTGTATGTACCTTAGAGCTTTCAGGTATTCCATTTGGAGTTACTATTTTTCTGTGGTTCCAGTAATGTATTCTTTGTTTTGAAGAATTGCATTTCTCTGGGACTTCCATGAAAATTATGTATTTGGGTTTTATGTAATTCCTTTAGGATTGTGCTTAACCATAGACTGGGATTCAGAAATGAGGAACTGACCTTATCAGAGTGTCTTAAAGGTTGCTTGTCTAAGCTTGTGAAGCAAAGCTTGATAGAGAATATGATCATCTTCTAGAATGTCTTTGAATTGCATTATAATGGGAGTAAAGATTTAAGTCATAATGTAATTTTAGTGAAAGATCAAAAGTATATAAATTATTTCACTTTGATTTATAAACCATTAGATAAAGTGATGCATCTTGTATGTGAAATACCAGGACATAAGGAGCAGCATATATTTTTTAAGAAAGCTTGATAAATTTAGGTTATTGTGCGGTACATGAAGATTAATCCTGGTTTGGGATTTTTCTTGTCCTCAAATAAACTTAAGGTGTCTTGAGCACAGTCTCATATATTTATCATGTTTCTCATGTAGTGTTCATTGGTTTAGAATATTTTAATTCTTTAGCTTATAGTGTGCAATTGGATTACATTGTGTTAATTTGAATTGATGCTTCAGTTTATTGTCTATGGATGCACTTTTGGAATTTTTATCTGACTGAAGCATTCTATATTATATTTTTTTTCTTAAGTCATCAATTTGTGGAAATTTGCGGGGATGTTGTTTTTGTTCATTGGGAAAACCTATGCAGCTTGGGTGATTCCCTGTCTTGTGCTCTTGTGCCTGTGTGCTGTGTTCACCAAGGAAGCTTAATTGATTCCTTAATTTGAACAGTGGCATTTTCCTCAGAGATGAACAGATTTTCAGATTACTTCTTATTGATTTTTGTGAGGCTTTTCAAGTTAACTGGGAAATTTTCAGTTATCAGATGGGACAGGTTGTTTCCTTTAACTGTGATATCTTCATCAAGGTCTCTTCCACTGCCAAGTCATTGGTTCTCTGTACTGCTGTCCTTAAGTCTTAGATGTGCACAAATGCTTCATGGGCTTCAGCGTGGCAAGTGGGGAATGATTGTTTGTTATTCAGAACAAAACCAAAACGTGGCTTCCTTTGGCAGTGATTGAGCAATGTAATGGAAATGGCTTTTCAGTCCTATATCCCCTAGTATACTGACAATATTCCATTTAAACTGTGGTTAGGACTACTTGTTTTACTTCTAAAAATACACTAGTTTGAGTAGTCTCTGTACTGTGACATAGTTATTGGATGTAAAAGTTGCATATCTGAGGCAGTACTACTTAAGTTATAGAAAAAAGGTAATTTTGCATCAGCCGTCCTTAATGTATGGTTTCTCTAAAAAAAGATGGGATTTTACTCAGAATAATTTACAGCATTTCGTCAAAACATAATAGTTACTTTAAGTTAAAAATACATAAAATTTTTATACACTTTTGTCCCGTTCTTCATTATATTCAGTTGGTATTTTATGATTTTCTTTCTTCTTTTATTTTTGGTTGAGCTTTTAGCTATTCATACTACAGTGTTAAAATCTAAGCCATTGTAGATAAGGAAATGAAATATGTGTGAATTTGTAGCTGTAGAATTGTCCCACTTAAAATACATTGCCAAATTATGTTCAGGAAAACCAAACCAAGAAGAGTGGTTAGCATATGGACTTCATGGAGAGGCAGAATTGTAAATTTTCTCTTGGAATCTGCTTTAGAAATATTTTGATCTTTCCTGACTACAGGAAAAAATAGATAGAACTAACTTATTGGTAAATCATTTCAGAAACTACATTCTGCCATAATTGCTTGCAGCCTTAATTGGTACAGTACATTCTATGTTTGGATAGATTTTGTTTGGATTTTCTTTTTATAGAAAGACAACCGATCTTCATGACTTTTTATACACTGGATATTTGCATCCGTTCTCCTTTATTTGTTGTGTTTTGGATAGAAGTAGTGGTAAATTACATACTTGGATTTTTTATTATTTATTTGTTATGATTTGTGTTTTGGTCCATAACAAGTACACATATCTCCAAATACCATCAATATAACAATACTTCATTAAAAAAAATGGAAGAAATTATAATCAGAGTGCTTCAGGGCTGTTCTGTTCTGAGCTCTAGCAACTAGAATTGTCATCTCTATTGGAACTGCTCTATCAACTGTGAAACATTCCTGGATACAAGTGTGAAGCTTCCTGAGATACTCACTTTCCATATGAGACGTGTAAAATGGAAGTTCTGTTTCCTCTAGTTTAAAGTGAGAAAGAACCTAGGACTGTTTTTTTGTTTGACTGTCCAATTTAAGTTTGAATTTCAATCAGTGTTTGAGTATCATAGAATCACAGAAGGTTTTGGGATGGGAGTCCTTTAGATTCTGTGTCAATGCTTGCTTTGATTCTAAGTCCTTAACCTTATCTTATAAACTTGAGATAATAACATGTGGATAATAAGTTTAGTTGAGAAAAAGATCTAGCATGCAAATTTGATTCTTGTTTTAGGGATGGAAATTATGGACTTGGTTTTTATTTGAGACCAAGGTAATGACTACCTATAATACCAGCTGAGATGTGGTCCTTTAATGTACTTTTTAACCAGTACTCTTGGAAATGAAGATGTAGATCTTCTCTTCAGCTAAGTGAGCTGAAGCTAAGCACAGCTTCTCTGATATAGTCCTTTAGAACCACGTATTTTATGATTAACAATTAAGGTTGCTAATGACTTGTGTAAGAGATCCACACCAGATGAATCAGGACTTTAATTGATAGTTTAGTATGCTGAGTCCTGGAATCTTTTTCAGTAGTCATGAAAAGGAAAACATGAAAGGGAGATGATAAAACCATCAACTTTCCATAAGCTTTCATTTTCAGGATGTTAAGGTGTGTTTCTGTGAAGTTCTTATTAGGAATATGAAATTAATTATAAGAATAGCATACTTCTCTATGTTTTCATAAGATTAATGGCAGGTTGATCAGTTGAAATGAAGAATTAAATGTATATTTAAATGAAAGAATATATATATTTATGTATATATAGTTTTACTGTATTTGAATAAAAATATATGTACTGAATGTACATATGTAAGCTGAATGTAAGCTGGTAGGCAAAGAAATTAACCTTTAAAATATTTAGATTTTTGTAAAAAAAAAATAATTTTAAGATGTGACAAGTCTAGTTGGAATTCTGAATAACATTTTTTCCTCTGTAGTTACATTCCTACTCTTCTGAGTTCTGTGTGCTATAGTCTGTTGATTGAGATGTCATGGTGTGTGAAAAAAGGTCAAAATTAAGGTGTATAAGACTGATTGAAAGAATTAATGTTCTTTTCAAGGAATTCTAGGAGCATAATGTAAGTAATGCAAAATAAAGGAATGTACAAGAAAAGATCAAATTTAGATTTAATTTAGGAAGTTCAACATTACAGTATTTCAGCAAATATTTGAGTTGGGGTATTTTGACTCTTGTTTCTTTCCTTTAAACTTTCACATTCCAGATGGAAGTTTTTGAGTGACACTGATTTATGTCTGGCCAAGAATATGTCTCATAAATCTTTCAGACTGTGTTGAGTGCAGACTTCAATGCTTCAGACTTAGCATAGATAAACCAGTGTCTCCCCCTCTTGTGCTTATCAAAGTTTTGGTTCACCCATAGTCTTTGAAGTTACAGGAATCAGGAAGGCATTTTTGTATTCAGGATATAAAAGGGTCTGTTCTGTGCTGCCTCAGTCTTTGCTGCTGTGTGCTTTTCATGCTCAGGAAGCAGCACAGGCAGTCAGCTGTACCACTGAAGGATCTGGGTCCTCTTATGCCTCTTAACCCATATCTGCAGCAAACATTTCTTAAGCAGCAGTAGGTGACCTGTTCCTAAAATCTCTTTAATATTAGATTTTGAAATCTTAGTATTCTCAATTCCAGCTGGGCCCAACAGGAGAGAAATGTTTTCTCTGACTCGAAGACACAGGTGATTAATAAGATGCACAGCGATCCAGAAATAGAGCTCATTATTTGCAACTCTTGTGTAGCAGGTTAGGACATCTGGAGAAGTAAGAAGTGGCAGCAGCATAGGGGAATATTGCGGAGAAACAGTACTCAGTAAAGAAAAGAGGACTTGTCTCGGAGCTAGAGCCGTGTTCATTCGGGGCACTATCATATCAAGAGCGAGGGGCAGAGAGAAGGGGAAGGCAGCTGAACAGGTCATCCAGGCTCTGCAGCGTGTGCTGCACCTTTGCTTTCATGTCACCAGCCATGCAGTTACTGCTTTGATAGCAGGGCAGGCTGGATTTGGAGTGAGCTTGGCTGAGCCCCAAAGCAGCAGGTATCCCTCATCTTAAATATCTGGGAAGAGGATTAGAGGTTAACATGGCACAGCACCATGCCGGCCTGGTTACTGCAGCTCTCACAGGGTGTGAGGCACGGGAGCTCTGGCACATCTGTCTGTCTGTCTGCTCCACAGTGCAGGGAAAGGGACCGGGGCCATGGAGGGGATGCTCACTTGGCACTAGCCATCCTTTCCTTTCACACTTGACAATCCCTAATTCAATCAAGAGAAAAAGAATGTAAAGGAAATAGGAAGTAAATAATACCTATATTAAGGATTTTTTTCTGCCTGTATAGTGGTTACATCTGGTTGCAAACAAATGTATTTTGTCCATCTCTATTTCTGATCCAACATTATGCAATTTCCCATAAAATCTAAAAATATTTAGATTTATTTTAATGCATTCATAGGCTTTATTTCTCTCTTCTATTATCTAAAAAGATAAATGATAATTTTTTTTTTGTCCCCTGGCAATAATTGATTTCCTCCTTAGGTTGTCTCAATAATTTATCTAAATAAATTTTAGTAGAATTTCACTTCATTAGTTCTTTAAAAATTGGTGCTATGTTCTGGGATTTCAAGTACATCTTTGGAAAGTACAAATAACTCTCATAAAGGGGCCACTTAATCAAATTGCCAGCATAAATTTTGTAGTGTTTTATATGTGTTCATAATGTGTAATATGTACAGCTCTTATTGAAATTTTAGTTGTTAACATTTTCATATTAAATCATTGAAGATTATATATATTTTAATATATATAACATTTAAATAACATTTTAATTTACCTTTAAGTTACTTATTTAAAGTCTTAAAGTACAATATCGTGAAGTTTATGATGCTAAAATATAGTAAGATTGTAGGTTCTGCCTATCAGTATAAAAGAGAGCTGTAGTAGACCAGGAGTACTCAGACCATAATTACATTGCAGTTAACAGCAGGAAGGATTAACAACTCTCATAGAAAAGTACTGCATTTTAGGAGTGCCTTTATTCGTTAAATTAATAGATCGGTTCTCAGTTTTGACACTAAAAACTAACTCTGTTAATGTCCTCAGTATGTTCAAGTTTGATTTTAACTTTAGTTACTGCCATTTTATATTATCTAAAAGGGAAACACTATTTCTGGGTTTTATGTCCCATTAAGTTTCTTCTATTAAGAAACCCCCGACTTTGCAATTGAACTTTGTCAATAATTCACACAGACAAAGCCTCTGGATTTTCAAAGTAAATATATTGCTTTGATTAGCACAGAAGATACCTTAGCATTCTACTCATTAAAATAACATTTTTATGCTTTATAAACTATCAACATGTTATTTTATCTGTAATTGGTTTTGATGTTCCTTCTTTCAAGATCCACATGTGGAGTCCGAGTAGAGGTGATAATAAATAGCATAACAACTATAGATAGCCATTGCCAAATAACGAGTATTATTGGCCAATCTTATGCTAAAAGTTGTATTTCTAACAGAATTATAGCAGATGTCATACTGTAAGGAGATTTGGTAATGAACCAGGTTCCAAAACGTGATAAAATTTGCTTTCTTTGCTCTGGGTTTGGGGTTTTTAAAGATTGTTTTAGTATGTTGAGGTTTCACTGGGTTAAAATCTCAATGAGGGGAAAGAGGGAAATGATTGGATTCTCAATGAGGAAAATAATTATAACTTTGTAATAATTTTTATAAATATATTTTGTGAAGTTTTATTAATATTCAGTTTTGATTTAGTCAACAAGGAGCAGACCTTGACCTTTTTGGTTTTAGAGGAAACTGAGGAATAAAGGCTTCGGAAATCACCTTTTTGAGCAGTCTGGCTGGTATTCTGTCTGGTATTTTATTTTAGATATGCGTATTGGATCTTCTGGGAAAACATTTTTTTCCCTCAAGAATAGTCTTGTGTCTGAAACAGCCATTGCTTAACCTGTTGTAGTGTTTAAAACATAGTCTTCATACTTTAACTCTTCATACATCTAGAGGTGCTTTTATACCACAGCACTTCTAGCATGTTTACCACTGTCTTGTTTTAACTACAAGGTGAAGAGAATAGTTCTAGAATACATGTTAATTATCTGAGAAAAATTACATTTTGAAAGTACATTTACTTTAAAATTGCGGTCTACATAGCTACTTCTAAGTGTTTAAAGATACTTTATATATAGTAGCATAGTTGACCATGCTATATATAAAGTGTTTTAGCATATTTTACAAACACACATATGTAAAGTATCATGTAAATCCAAATGTAGTTTGAGATGTGGAAATACGATGAGCGAAATTCTATAAAAGATAAGATTTTCGTAACAAAAATGTTGAATTTCAAATGTACTGAAGGATTATTTCAGAATTGTGGGTTAAATATGTCAATGTAAACCAGAAATCTCTTACAAAGGGTAGTATATAATTTACATTCAGATCTTTTGCCATACTTAAAAATAAGTCTGTTTGATTTATGGATTTGTAATTTATGCATCGTCTGACCCAGCAATTCTGCTGCACCAGCCCCCTAAGTCCTTTAATTACAAATGAAAAATACATATTTCTACTTGACAGGAAACATACCTTTATTATTTCTTGAAATCATCCAAGGGGATAAATGTTTAGCTTTTTATTTTATTCCACCTTTGTATTTCTTTTCTATTTAAGCCCATGTCCTTTAAAAAATAAAACACTGGAAAATTTCACTGTGGAAGGGAGATCCACAGCTGCAAGCCAGGCTAGCATTGGAGCTTGAACAGCCTGTTCAGGGGTGTGCCAGGTGAGCTGTGAAAATCCCAGTGGACAGATTTACAGTTTCCCTGGCACGCTGCTCAGGCACCCTCATTGCAAAGGATCGTTTTCTTAGGACAAGTTAGCTTCGTAGGACGAGTTAGCTTCATCTTGTTACTATTGCTGCTTGGCACCCCTTTTCTTCTTTCCACCCCCCTCTATGTAGAACTGCTCTTACATCCTGCCTTGGCCTTCTCCCTTCTAAAAAATGCCAGTTTTCGCACACTGTCCTGGGTAACATCAGCTGCATCCCCCTAACTTTGGTAGTAACACTGTGATTAAAATCTCTTCACTTTTTGTGCTTGATGAGGGGCAGGAGCAGACACAAGTGGTCCCTTGGTCCTCCTCTGCTTGGCTGGCAAGGAGGGAGGGAGGGAGGATGGAGATGCCTTTCCACGGCGTGGCATGAGAGGGCAGGCACCCCCAACAGACCGAGCTGGAGCTGTGCTGGCAGCTGGGCCCTGCAGCTGGGCCCCAGTTCAAGGGGTTAATACAGCTGCTCTTCTCAGGAAGAGGCCAGGAAACCAGGGCACTCTTTTTGCCAAACTCAAAGGACATAATTTTGAGCATATTTTTTGTTGATACAGCCAAAATGTAAACAAACATTGGACTGGGATTTTAGAAACCCCAGATCTGGTGATGATCTACTGGCTGACCTGATTCTTCAGCCAGTTGTCATCGCAGTACCATTTAAATTAAGCAGAAAACAAAACTCTTGCAGGAATGTTTTACGAATACTGATCTTTAGACTCAGTTTTCTTCTGAAATAGACCAGGCAGTTTATCACCTACAAGTTTTTAATGGCAAGTATTAATTCACATTACAATTCATCATATTTCAAAGATACCTCATATTTCAGTACTGTTGTGGATAGGAAAATGAACCTAAGAAGCTACTATGCATGCCTTATTTGTACGTGCTGCTTAGTAGTTCTGTTTATCTGTTGGCAAAAAGATAAGAATGATAATTGAAAATAAATCAGTAAGCTTGAGTCACTTGTTGTAATTCTTGCTCTTTTTCATTTTTTTAACTGTAAAATGCTGAATTGAGCAGTTTTAGACAAACTTGACGTGTGTTCTTATAAATATTAAGTAGTGTTTTGATTGTTTCTTTATAGTAGTTTCCTTATTTCCAAAGAATGTTCCATATGCAACAATAAAGGTGGTGTGATTTTCTTTAGCAGTTAAAGAAAAATAATTTTTTCTTATTTAAAGGAAAATAACATTTTCTTTAGTAAGGTTTTTGCCAACTTTTACTTTATTTTTAAAAAGATGTAAGCTTTATTTCTTTCTGAGTGAGTTTTGAAGCTCTGTACTCGATTACAGGAAGATAAGCCTTATCTTTCGATGGTAATGCAAGTAGTGTGTCTTTGACCGGTCACTTTACTTGGATTTATAGCACATATTCACTAGTCAGTATCAGTCTTAGGCTTTGGTGTTTTCCTTTGGTAACAGTGGTAAAATCCCCACTCAAACAGATGTGGACTTGGACAGTCAATGCATTACTCTGCCATTTATTTATATATTTAATTCAGATGAAAATTATTATCAAATTTGAAATTTATGGTAGAAGTATTAAACTAGTTCATCACTAACAGTCCTCTTCCAGATTTGAGCTATATGTTCAATTTCATATAGCATACGGGTATTGAAGCTATAGTCTTTGGATGTTCCAAAGCCCCCAAAAAACCCCAAAACACTGCTCCAGCAATATGAAACATTTGAACCACTTTGCAGCAGAAGTCTGACCCAGAAAACTCTTAAGACTGTGAACAGTAAAAGAGGTAATTTCACAAAGCTCACTGAATTAATTGCTGTGTCTTAGGGCTGCTTGAAAGTTACTTTTGTAAAAGGAGAAAAGAACTTTCATGGAGGTAGGCATTTATGATCCCTCCACACAACCCTCCTACTCTCTACTGCTAATTTATTAATTACAGTTATCAGCAAAACTTTCAAATAAGTACATAGAAATTTTTTAAAAAGAGTGGGATTTGACAATTGTACAATACGTTATTAAAAATGTGTTCTCTCAAGTGTAATAGAGACATTCTCATGCTAACTCTGTTGTGTTACTACTTATTATTCATAATTAAATATACATACAGTACTGCTCACATTCTTTCTCTTTTCATATTACAAGAACCAGTATAGCAAGACCGTGAAATAGATGAAGTCAAAATAATTTTTTCACAAACACAAAGAAATAATTTAATGTTAATTTCTGCTCCTGGCTGTTTCCTAAAATCACTGAATCCTTGCTAAGGGCTTCTACAGCCATCTTCAGTGAAAGCAGGTGCAGAGGAGGGAGAAGGGGGGACAAGCAAAATAAGACTTACAAAGAAGTATAATTTCCCTGGGTACTTATACATGATGCTGCAGGATTCTGATTTATAACAAGATAATGGCTGTGGTTTTAACTGCATTCCCATTCATTTATTTCTGATCTTTAGAATAAACCTTTACAGACATACTCACACAAAAATACACTTATACACATCCTCACAAATACATATGCATGTATACAAATATGCACAAATTGTCTGCATTTTTTCTGAAAAAATAGAGCACCTAGAAGATACAAGCAGGCTTAACAACTTCACTCATTCCTAAGAGTGCCTTATACCTCTCATCATAAAAATCCACATTCATTTTGTTGTGACTCATTTGAAACTTCTCTCTTGTTTTTCTTGCCACAGTTTATCAAAACAATTAAAAGCTTGAGACAGGTGATCTGCTCTATTGAAATTTTCAAACATGAACTTCAAATTTGGCCTAGGGTGGCTTTTGGCTTTTCACATTAGCGGGTTTCTGGCCTTATGGGTCCCCAGGTTTTTTTCTTTAAAGAGCAAACTAACTTCCTGAGTTTAGTCAAATTATGAGTCTTATAAAAAATGTTATTTGCATGAAGTCAGGAGACAATTTCTCCTGACTTTGGTAGCTGATCTTCCACAGAGTCCTCTCAGAGCTGGCAGGTTTCAGCCTACAGGTGAGTGTTTGAGGCTTTGTGCTGCTGAGGATCGTGGTGGGTTTTGATGCACATTAATCAGAACTGAACATACAGGCACTGTCCCAGTGAGATTCTTGTTACCTCTGCTTCTGGGCTTAGGCTTCTTGGAAGTGAATTTTGCCTTAACCTAATATGAGAGAGAGGAAAAGATGACCCACAGGAAAATATTTTGGGATCAGAAACCAGCAGGGAGTGGGAAACCTGGACTAAGAATTGAGGTGGGAGTTGACTGCAACTAACTGAAATAATAATTTATTTCATAATTCTTCATGTATAAGTAGAGAAGTAGTTTTTCTTTGCATTGATGTGAGAGAATCCCAGACTTAGCAATCATCCATAATTTTGAAAATGTATCCACTTGTATAACTTCATGCCCTGGAGAATAAAAATAATTTGGATAGGCAACAACACAGATTATTTTTTCTCAAAAAAATTACCTAGCAAATAACCATATTTCAGCTACAATTAATAGCAGGTTTCTGAACTGAAAGGTTGAATAGCAAGTATCTGTGCAAAAATCACTAAACCTAGTTGGTTTGGGATACAGAGGTGCTACATGTGTGATTGCTTATAAATGATCATTGTATAAGTAATACATAGTTATTACAGTGCTATTTGAAAAAATATATTTACTTTTTTTTTTTTTTTTTTTTTTTTTTTTTTTTTTTTTTTTTTTTTTCAATTAGGAGTTGCTGATATTTTTACAGAATTTGCCCACAGTACACTGGGGAAATGAAGACATCAGTGTTCTCCTAGCAGAGGCCTACAGACTGAAGTTTGCATTTGCAGATGCCCCCAATCATTACAAGAAGTGAATATAAAGAGACAGAATTCATTAGAACCAACGTGTTCTGCAGTATTATGGCATCTGTTGTTCTGGTTATGCTTTCAGCTCATTGCTCTTTCATTTGAAGTAAGATGACCATTAAAATTCTGTTAGAATTTGCAGAATGAGAACAGAATACCAAAGAAGTGGACAAAGCAGGATATCGAGCACTGAATGAACTTAAAAGTGATTTTTTTTTTGCTCAGCGTGAAAAATGAGTTCAGAAGTCTTATAACATAATTTTCTTCTTTTTTCCCCTTCTCTGAACAGGAGAATTGTAGTCTGTCTTATTTATGTTGAGCAATTTTTCTGTGTACTTTAGACTTAAAACTACTTATGGAATGATTTTGTCATTACTTCATTGTCTCCTGACATGACTTGATCAACCAGTTTTAGTCAGTGAAATTTATCTACTTTGAGTGGCAAAAAAGAACTTTTCCATGATCATACAGACCATATGAGATAGCAAGGCCTGTGTTTTGTGGTCTGGTTATAACTCAGAAGACACTGATATTAACACACCATCTGTTGTTTTTCCTTGGAATTAAGTTAGAATACTTCCATAATAGAAGAATATAGAAGTTTATAATGGGAATTGGTGGCATTTTTCTAAACATTATTCAGTGTTGAAGGATGCTCTAGAAGTTCTTCGGCCATAAAAAGGAATGACTTAAAGCTGAAGACTCATCTATTACACTGAAATAAATCCCTCTAAATTATTTTGGAGTGCTTTAAAATAGTGAATTAAACAGAAGGCATGGTCTTGTCAAAGTAATTAAAGTTTCTCTTTTACGGCCTTGCAATTTTTCAGCATGAAAGTTCACTTTCAAGTGTTGTATTAAGAAGCTTGGTTTACAAAGCAAGATATATTTTTATCTCAGTTCTTGCCTTATTCTCCATTTCTAGCAAGTTAGAAAAGGAAAATGAATATATCTTTCCAAAGCTTTTTTGTTAAATAATTTAATACCTTTTTTCCCTGATTATTCAGACAAAGAGAGCTAGCTCCCAATAACAATAACAGTAACTATACTCAAATTGCTTGTGGGTCATTAGCAGAACAAAAATCCTTTATGAGTTTATAGTCTAAAATTAATGTTTCTTCATATAACTGTGGGATACTGAATAATTTCTTAAAGCTTACATAATTTAAGTGCACTATTTTTTTTCCAGAAATATTTTCTGATAAGAATTCTAATTTTGCTCATTTGGATGTAAATAGCTCATATTAATTTGTGCCTACTGTACACATGCAGGTTATGAAGGCTGAGAGTTGCAATAAGCAATACACTTAAATGTTCAGACCTACTATTCCTCAGTTTGGTTCTTGAGTTGCACAGTGTTGCACAGAAAGTGTAGTGCACTTTTAAGTTTGGGAAATAAAAAGCCTTTAAGAGATTTTCTCTTACGACTTGTTATTGGAAGATTATTTTCAATTTCTTCAAAATATGTAGATACATATACATACTTTGAAGAGAGCTTTCTAAATGTGTTAGTTACATTATTTGCTTTAGGGGCCTTAGTTCTTCACACAGACTATGTAATAATTAGGTGTTTCAGGGTAAAGTAAAAAACATTTTTACCAACATGTGATTATGAAACCACTTATATTTAAAAAGTATATGAAATCTTTGATAGAAGATAAAAAAGAGAATTATTTCAGAAGCTGGAGTGTTTGGCAACTAGGCTGCATTTCTTTTCCTCTGGTGTCAGCCGGGTGTTGTGATGGATATAGGGTCAGGCCTCCCAGGTGGCTGCATTTGTGCCTGGAATGTGTAGTGGATCTGTGCTTCTTACATGTCTGTGTACTGCTTTCTGTAACTTCAATTCATGGTCTAATGTATCAGAATTTTTGTTTACAAAGAATGTCATATTGTGCCTAATAGTGTCTACCAATAACAGAATAAAAGAAACATGAAATCTATGACTATTTGCTTTAAACTTGGTATCTGCCATCATTTGTTAATAGAAACGCATACTATTGTATCGAGAGAAAACAACACAGAGTTAACTGTTGTAAGGTTTTTCTATAATTAACTTTTTTTCTATTAAGACATTATTGAGGTAGTTACATGTAACATGGAAAGTTGACCCAAAGTTGTCTGCTGTGTCAGATGCTCCTGCATAACATTTTTGGGACTGGATATATAAAATTTCCTTCACTGGGTCCACATAAATTGTCTGCCTTGTCTTCCATATTCAACAGGTACCTCTTACTTCCCTTGGAAGGAAGTGTTACCATTAGAGGTCACATTTACTATTGTGTCTGTGTCAGAAGTTGAATATTGTACTTGAGCACATTGCTTTTTCAGGATAGTGGGAAGTTTCCTAATATAATACCAATATTTGTTTATGTAGATATAGACTCTTCTGGAAAATATGATATAGATATATAAATAATATTTATATATCTATACAGATAGGAGTAGTTCTCAGTAAATAGAAGGCCGGCATTTATGTAAATTTTCAAATTTTTATCAAACGCCCACACATTTAACGATTTTACATCTCAGGTAAAATGTCATTCCAAAAAAAATATTGCATAGAAAAGGTAATAGCATTATCATTTTTACATCGCATGTACTTAGTTTTTTCAAAATTCAAGATTCTGAATATTATAAAATTCCTTTGTAATATGTGTTTTCTTATGAAGGAGGCATCTTGACACATCACTAGTGAAACCAGGCAGAAATTTCCTAGAACTCATGTGAAATATTGAAATTGCAGTGTCTGAAATATGTGTTAAATAATTTCTGTAATAAAAGTTTAAACTAGAATGTACAATATAAACAAATTTATGACTACAGAATTTGAAAAGTGTAAATAATAAATTAGTTAACTGTGTAAATACAGTACTTGGAGTAAGATATAAATGTAAGTTTAAATCTTCTGTAACTCTGTAATATGTTATAAAAAATTAGTTTAATTATTTTTTGGCGCAGTTCCATATGGAAAGGCCTGTTAATTTGTTTTTAATTTCATAACTACAGAATAGAACTATCTGAAGTTCCATTGTATGCTTCTGACAAACATTACCACTGAGGCACTGGTTAAAACTGTAAAACTGGTGAAAGATGAGGAAATAAACACATATTTATGAAGTGCTATATAGAGTGGGAAGCTTGTGTTTATTGTTTTTTCAGACACATTGCACCCTACACCAGGGCCTGGATTCGGTGTGTTTGTTTTGCAGCCTCCAAAGCCTTTATCACAAGAAGAAAGGAGTTAACAGAACCTCAGTTCTCAGTTGCATTTCTGCCACTCTGCCCATGTATCTTGGAGGTTTTGCAAGCTGGTAGTACAAGCATGTTCCAAGGCAGTGTCTGTGCATAGAACATGTACATCCAGGGTACTGAGCATTTTCTGGAAAAAGATGCAGGCAGATTTGACATCACAGCAGAATAAAACTGAAGAGAAGGTGGAGCAAATCCGGGCAAGGCACACAGAGGAGGCACAGAATTCTGTACAGCTCTGGGGGTGCTGGAGAAGGGAAACTTCAGCTCATAGTGAGGAAACAGTGAACAGGTGATAGGGTCAATAAGATCCAGAAACTGAAATGATTTAAGCAGATTATCAGTGAGATATATGTATATGTATATGTATATGTATATGTATATGTATATGTATATGCCAGGAAAGCTACTGGAAGACTTCCAATAATCCCATGTGTCTGGTGAGAAAATGTACAAGGAAGGCAAAGACAATAGCTTCTCTTTTTAAAACGCCGCACCACATTCAGGGGAAAGGAGACAGGGATGCAGAGGCAGTCTGTCTGTTAAGTGCTTGAATGACAATGAATTGTAATCATGCTCGTTTCTCACCTTGAATAAAACTTGTGTTTCTTTATCTGCTTTAATCCTCTAAAGACCCTGCATAAAATCAGCAATGGGAGATCTTTCAAATTGTTTTTTCAAAGGCAGAAGATATCTAGAAGGTGGAGTAAAGGCCCAGGGGGTCACAAGGTATGTGCTGGTACTTGCTTGTTGATTTTCTTGTGCAAAAGGAGCCCTGGAAAACTGATAATCTGGGCAGATGGAGGACTTTCCGTGGATATAAATGTGAAGTACAACAGAAGGGACTTTGTGAAAATCTGATCTGTACTACAGGTCACTTCCTCCTTGAAAAGAGTGGAGTGGAAGATAAGTACTTTGTAGCACATTAAATTCTTTGGAGATAGGAAGAGGAGGTGAGGTGGAAAAGCTCCCAGTCCAGCAATCACTGAGGCAGAATTCCGTGCCATGGGAAGGAACTGCAGCTCAAGTGCTTCTTATCACTCTATGATGGAGAGTCAAGTTCCTGAGCAATTTAATTCCAGATCATTTGCATTTTTATAAGTTAAAGCTAAAATCTTGCAACCCATCTAATTCCTTAAGCTTAGTGTAGCTGAGGCAGCACAGGAGAAAATAATTAAATTGCTGTGGCACTATATTAAAGACTCTTAACACTTCAAAGTCTTCTGTGTGGAGCCCACAGGAGAGTCGATGTGCCAGAAATGAGAGGCTGAGAAATGTGATGCTAGAGAAAGCCTCTCAGAGACAGGTGCTCTGAAAATTGGGCTTTTTCTGGCCTCAAGAATTTCCTACAAGCTGCCAAAGGAGAATTGATGTGCATAGCACATGTTGAACTGGGCTTCCACATTTGTTCTTGTAGTCAAGCTTCCATGTCAGATAAAATTAAAGTCTGAAATTGCTACCAGTATGGACAGAGGTGTTTGGAAACTCATGTCCCAGGCACAAGCTTAAAAGTCTGAACTACAGTATAGTTATTAATTTTGTTCCTAGGACAGAGTCATCTAGAAATATAAGTCAGAAATGGCCAAAAGTTCTAGCAGAAGTCTGTTGCAATGTCTGTTGGTTGGTCTTTGTTATCACATCAATCAAGATTTAGTATACATATTTCTCTGATTTTTCTGTTATGTATCCTTCAGAACTGAGCTCTCATTTTTGTGAGATCTGGATTTGGGGATCCAATCCACTTTATTCCAGAAATTTCTTATCCAGCCACACTTGTGTCTTCTCAGAGATCCTCCTCATGGAAGAAAAGCATTCTGAAATTTAGAGCAATAGAAAAAAACCCTAAACCCAACAAAATCAAACAGGGAGAATAGGGTAGTTTTATTCCCATTAATTTCTGATTTCCAGAAAGGAGAAAACATGCCTCTTGGGGTATTTAGACAATTTCATCCTTAAACTCATGATGCAATTTCTCACATAGAGCGTTTTTGAAATTCAGCTTATGTATTTTCATATATTTCCATCTTCCTCCAGAAAGATCTGAGATTTCCAGTGAACAGTTCCTGCTGCCAGCCCATTTGATCAATTCTGTTCACTCTTTTAGCAGCAGCAGAAATACAGAATACATATCTGTCATGACAGCTCACAGGAGGTAATGAGATACCCAGGCTTATCAATAGTTAGATGGCTATCTCACTCATAAAATCTTATTCAAACACCAAACAGACTTGGTAATATTTCATCTCTTGTGGTCAAAATTAGTCTGTAGCTCCAGCTCAAAGCTGTGCTTGCAGAAGCACTTTCAGACTATAACTAACAATAAACTATATATCTGGAGAAAGAAATTTAGTCCTATACTTACCTGATCAAGTAAAAACTTTTCCTAAGACATCAACAAGTATTTGCTGCAACTGTATAGAATAAATTGCCACATGCAAATAAATAATTCAGCTTTTGCATGCAGAAATGAATAAAGTTGGCATATCAGTAAAGAAAATTTTCACTGTTATATTTTCCCCCAGATATTTTACTGTTATTGCATCAGTAAAAAATTCTGTATAAATTTTTAAAAGGAGTACTTTTCTCTCCATCACTGTCATCAATACAGAGCATCAGACTTCTTCACATTCAGGTGAAGCAACCATCACATTCTCAGTAAAGAAACCTTATATGAATGTTTTGATGGTAAGGGCCAGCCTGTTATTGCAAGTGCAGTCATCCTCTAAGTTGTAATAGCTATTCCAAATAATTCCAACTATACTGAATAATATTGTCTGTTATCTATGAAAGAATAACAAGAAAAAGTCCATCCTTCCTCATCCAAGGACACCTGTTCAGTTTTGAAAACTTCTATTCATTATGGAAATGCTCTGAAAAGAATATATTTTATATATAATATACACATATAATACTATTAAATTTTCATATCAGTTTAAGTTAAATCAATACTTGTAGCCAGCAGATGATTGCTAAATCCAACAAGCACTCCCCATGAAATGTAGTAAACACAAAATATTTGTCTTGACAAGGGGATGTCAATGGACAAAATATTTAATGTTGGTTAAGTAGTAGCTTTGCTTATTTATGCAAGTTGCTATCTCCCCAGTCTTACAGTATGTTAGAAATTGAGAGACATCTACATCTGAGCTTTTGTCACACTCCTTTCATAACCAGGGGAGAGGATCAGGTCTTGATTTCCAGACCACAGAATGTTCTGACTTGGAATGGATCCACAAGGATCTTGAAGTCCAGCTCTTACAGGAATGACCTGTTCAGGACTGAACCCACAACCTTGGTGTTATTTGCACCAGGCTCCAGCCAGCTGAGCTGATCTCAGGCCCTCCAAGGTGCCATTTTCCCTGCCTCTCAGTACACCCCTGGACTGTGCCAAGTGCCAGAGCCAGGTCCTGGTGCCCCCAACATATGAAGAACATGGAACTTTTGGAGCAAGTCCAGAGGAGGAACGTGCAATTTGTAAGGGGACTAGAGCATCTCCACTATGAAGACAGACTGCGAGAGCTGGGGCTGTTCAGCGTGGAGATGATGCCTTCTCAAGGCTGACCTGGAACAGAGACTAGACAGAGCAAAAGGATAAAGTAGGTATTTATAAAAAGGCCTCAGTGGGTACTCTTGGGCATCACAAGAACCCGGCTGGGCTACACCCAGGATGAACCTAAAATGGTCACAAAGTGGACAACTGATCACGAGGTCTCACACTTTTATACGTTCTGGCCCATTGGCATATTGGGGTTAATTCTCCAATTACAGCTTCAGGTTATGAAGCTCCATCCTCCTTGTTTTTTCTTCTCACTTCACCATTGTTTTTGTTCTTGGTCCCAGGCTAGAAAAGGAATTGTTTTGTCTCCCTACTCTGTAGCACTTAATATGAAACCCAGAATTACACACTAAAACAGCACAGAATCTGAAAAATATAAAAGCTAAAACTTAAAGCATCAGAAGGTTTTGTGGAGACCTCATAGCAACCTTCCAGTATTTGAAGGGGGAAGCTGAAGAGGGACTCTTCATCGGGAACTGTAGTGACAGGACAAGGAGTAATGGGTTCAGACTAAAAGGGGAAATTTAGGTTAGATATATGGAAGAAATTATTTTCTGTGAGGGTAGCGAGGCACTGGAGCAGTTTGGTCAAAGAAGCTCTGGAGGACTCCTCTTTGGAAGCACTTAAGACCAGGTTGAATGAGGCTCTGAGCAACCTAGTCGAATGGAAGGTGTCCCTTCCCATGGCAGAGGACTTGGAACTATATGATCTTTAAGGTGCCTTCCATCCCAAGCCATTCTATGATTCTGTGATTCTAACTGAGTGACACCCAAAAAGTATTCTGTCTCTCCACTGTCTCTAAAGGAGCCCAGAGGATGATAGACAATCTATAGAGAGATGTCAGCTTCGCCAGTTTGGTACAATTGCAGCTGGAAACAGCATTCCTGTACAGAAATAAGAAAGAATCACAAGCTGTCTCAGATACATTCTTAAAATGCGCACTTGAATTTCAAATGGGATATTCATTCTCATGGCCCAGATAAGTTATAATCTGCAGCTCACATCGTCTTGTTTGCTGTAGCTACTGTACTGTGACATCAACCTAAGGTAAGCTTCAGCTCCAGCTAGATGGTGGCTCAGCCCATTAGCTTGCTGTTTATATTTGCTCTCTCTCCTGCTGTGCATAAACTATAGCCCTGTAGCACAGCCAGAGATAAAACTTAGTATCCTTGCAGGCAAATTGAAATGAGTGGAAAAACAAATGTTGATGAATGGCTTCATTTTAAAATGGAATCTTTGCACTGTGATCTTTCTCCTACCGCTTGTTATGTAAATAAACGTTATAGGCTGCTAAGTAAAATGTATAGGACACAAACTCCCATTCTGTCTAACCAAAAGTAATGGTTGGGTTTACTCTCCTTTTTAAGTAGCATCCAAACTGTATAATTTGTTTTCCAGACAGTAAGGAAGATAAAGATCATACCTCACAGAATGGAATGTGCAGAGCACTACAGGGAGTGTTGGTTGGGATGGTGATATCTGACAGGGACTGAGGACTTGACAAATGTCCAGGGGAGGCCTTGCTTAGCTGACCAGATTTCCAATCCACAAATTAGTGTGAAACACATTTGCTTCATATACCTGTGTGTTTCTTGGGAACAGTATGATAGCAACAAAGTGACCTGATTGTGTTCTTTATTAAAATACAAATAAACAACCCTCCCCCCTGGCCAAATTACTAACCCACCAGTAGCATATTATCAGTCCATGGGATAAACAAAGTAGCTTCATTGTTGTGAAACCATTGTTGAAGTACACTGATATCAAGCAACAGTATTACCAATGGAAAAAGGTGGGGGCTATTGCTGAAGTTTAGCATGAATCCAACCACTATCTGAGAAGTACCTGCATGTGACAGGAGGTGACACATGGTGTCTGCATATTAGACTAGTTCTCAGAGCTCTTTTAAACCTTGCATTCATTTTTATGAATGGGGTCATATCTTTTTTATCATGTCAGGAGAAAAGGCAAACTTTGATACAGAGGGCTTCAGAAATGGTAAGTTTCCATGTTGTCACCTCTTTAGTTTAGAAATTCATCTCTGTATCAGAACCCAACCAATCCACTTTAAATTGTTGTTCCTTGACTAAATTAATAACATCAATATTTTGTCTTGCTTGAATACACTGATTGTATTTTATACAACGTTCTCGTGAAGTACCAATGAAGAAAGTTTCTGTAAGACAGCACTGGCACTCTCTTAATTTCAAATTATCAAGTAGAGCTAGGGGAAAATACATCAAGTTTTATTGGGCAGGAATATCATGAAGATGCCTCTTTTTATTCTGAATTATTGCTTCAGTTCCTTAAACTGCTCTGCTCTGGGCTCTTTATGTAGATTTTGTTAGCTTCTTTCTAACTGGCAGGACAAACCCATCTTTTCTCTAACTTCAGAGATACCAGAAATGGTTGGAGGAAGATTGTGGTTAGAGGACACAGATGCTATAATTGGTAACATATCGTGGATCTCATCCAAGCTACTTGCAAATGGTATCTACGGACTGAGACAGCCCCAACAAATAGAAATTATAATCTCAAAAAGTGTAGTTTTGGGGTCCTGAGGGCCAGCCTGTATCTTGGACAACATTTTGGAGACTAGTAAATACTACCAGCTAGGTTTTAAACTCAGTTTAAAAAACAACTCTGCAAAACATTTGTGTGTACTCTTGAATTTTTTGTCAAATCAAATTTTTGGCCCTAGGTGTTCGAACTGTAAACTGTACTGTAAAACTGTAAACTGTAATCTGTCATATTATGTGGTAACTTTATATTGTGTGAATCAAATATATTTGGGAATCTAGTGATGGTACAAACATCAATCTCCACTTTTTTATAATCATCTTTATAAGCTTTTTTTTTTTCCCCACTAGCTTTTAAGGCACACTAACAGGAGCTATGGAATAAGAAAATGATGTAGCATCAGCTTCTGACTTATTGAAAAAGAAGTGGTTTAAACTTCAGAAATAATTGGTAGGTTTCTTTTCTTGGTTGGCCTGAGTGAAAGAAAATGTCATTTCAGGACCTGAAACCAGGTTCCAGTTACAAGATTCTTTTTTATTAAAGGAAAGAAACAAATTTGGGGAATAAAACCAACAACAAACCTGATAGATCTGAGGCAGCCTACAGCGTAAGAGCAGCCTGAATGGGGACTGAGTGTTGCTTATGTTTAAAGTGCAAATTACTTTTCTCTCTAGGGAAATGAAGTAGCTCAAAGCTATGAAAATCTTATACATGAACAAGGACTATTAAAGAAACTGCCAGTTAAGACAACTGATGGAACAAATGCAGCAGAGGAAGAACATTGAAATTTATGATGACTAGGCAAAATAGATCAATAGAAACAAAATGCATCTGGAATTTCCTTACCTACAATAGGAGATGAAGAGAAATAGCCTGAAAGCTCTCCAAAGACAGAAATACCACTCCCTTCTATAGAAGAAAAAGGGAAAAAAGAATAGACAAGGTTTAATCTGACTGGATAATCAGTTGAAAGGAAAGCAGTCCAATACATCTCTAACCAAATAAAGATGGTTATTTGATTGTCTTGGATAGCAGGATAAAGAGAGAAGGAAGGCAAAGCATATTTTTGAAGCAGCTATGTTGTCACCCAATAGGTATTATTCACAGTACCACCTTTAAGCAGCCGGTTTACTGCCTGCATTGCTCAGAGGATCTCTTTAAGATGCTTCCAGGGACCATGAAGAGACAAAAATACAGAGAGAGCCTCCAACCTCTGTCCTGCTCCTAGTCCCTGAGGACACATGCCGAGAACTGAGATGGATTATTCAGCTACAAGAAAATGGACAATAGGAATATCTCCCTTTCCTACATCATGCTATTGCTGAGGAAAAATGATGTAACTCTTCTGCTACTTGAAATAGAATTATCTTCAGGAACTTTTCCTTGCCAATGAAGAACATCTCTTGGGCAGTTTGGAGATTCTTGTATTACAGCTCTGTAATGTGGATACCATATGATTTAATAATATGCTCTCATACTTTAGGAAGAAACATAGACTCCTGAAAAGCACAATAATTTCTGCTGTTGTACACAAATACTGATGGTCACTATTTTGATTTGATGTTTTGTGGTGAATTGATGTAGCAACGATGATGTCAAAATTAAAGTAAGTAAAAAAGATTTCTCGATGGCTCTACCTAAACTCTGCTGGTTTCCTGAAATTAAAATGTACAACTGGTGCTATACTCCTTCAAAGAAGTTCATGCAAAGGGACTATCACCTTTAAATACTTCTTTCTTTACCCTGCTCTATTTGACAGAAATTTATTGATTATACAAAAGCTGGATGTATAAAATCTCATTAGATACTCTTTGGGAGTAGCGAAATCTCTCGTGAATGTATTCTTGTTTCTTTTGACTTGGGTTCTCTGCATAAGCAAAAAAAAAAAAAAAAGCCCCACTATTCTTATTGCTGTTTAGCAAGTCCAAGCCTCTCCATTTTTTCCAAATTAATGTTTTATCAATAAATTCTGGTAGATTGGATGACAGTTTCTGCAGAGCTGCTATTAGACGAACTTTCGTTGATCCCCTCCCCACCCTGAGCCCCAGCCTCCGGAGGGTTGCCGCGTGTGCGACGCCGCCGCTCTGCCTGCGCTTCCGAGCTGGTGCGCGCGGGGGCGCCTGCGCGCCGCGACTGCCGACCTCAGCCGCCGAGTCCCCGGCTGGAGCACGGGGATGGCAAAAATAGCCGCACTCCGGGAGCGTATGCCAGAAAGGGATAGTTACATTACAAGCCAGGCTTCAGAAATTACTCGCTTCCCTTCAGTCAGGCCAGTCAAAAGAAATTTGCTTAACCGGCCATGATGCTGCCTTCAGAACCAGGAAAATCATGTGTGTGGTTTCTGTGGCTTTTTGGGGGCTGGTGAGATCTGACAGGACACATCTTCAGGGGAATAAATGTAGCAAAATGTGGCCTTTAGTGTACATGCTTTGGTATACGGGCTATATATGAAACTATAGGAAAATAGCATACTGAGGACATGGACCATATGGTAAAATTAGCGAAATACCAGCAGCAGTAAATCTGGAATAACATATCTCTCCATACTGGTACTGTGTCTCATTAAAGTTTTATATTACAGGCTGCCCCAGTTGGAGTTAGGGGCCTCTGTGTGAGGTATTCAGCAATCACTTTGCCTTGAGCAAACAAAGCTGGGAAAACAACAAAGACTGGGATTTAAAAATCCCAGCCTAAAGCAACAGACAGCGCAAAACAGAGTCTCATAGCTTGTTGTAAATGCCTCTGATCGTGGGATTTATCACTCTCCCACCTGTATTCTTTTAATCTAGCTACTTAGCCTGTGCAAGCTGATTCAAAAAATGACTATCTGAATGCTTCAGCTGTTCACCTTGAGTAATACCACGGGGCCAGAATTGGTCTCTGCAACTTGGTTCAATATTGAAACATAAGGAGACAAAATAAGCACACGCATTGTATAGGGATGAACCCTGGTTAAAGTTCATCTTCTTTGTTACAAGGACAGATATTGGCCCATGGTATCATGAAGGAGAAAAGCAGAGTCATGCTCCTGCCTCATTTTTTGCACAAGGCAACCCTATCTTCCTGCTCCAATGGGGAGACCATGACAAAATCCTTGAGACCAGACCGAGCTCTGAAATTTCAGCTATAGCACTTATTTCATCTTTTCTAGTTTGAACTCACTTGTCCTTAGGCAAGACAATTATCCCCTGTACAACTGGTGCTAGCAGTTCTCTCCTTGCCTCTGAAATCTGGGAAGCTCTGGAGCTGCTGCATTTCATATCAGCACAATGTGGTTTAGTATTTGGGCACTGGTCTTTGCATCTGGGGTAGTGCTTCTCCTATCTAACAGCAATCAAATAGAACGGCACCAAAGGCATGTAAAACCTCCTGAAGCAAGCTAACAGGTGAAGAAATGCAACCAGATATCACTAAGGTCCCAGTAAGGCTCCAGATAAATTAAAATCTGCAAACTAATTGTTTCCCTAATGGCATAGTTCTGAGGACTGCTGTTTGGAAATGCTATGGCTTGGAAAATGGGGTCAATAAAGCAACAAAGGACAACTAACATCGCTAAAAGGGGAGCATTTGATGGAAATAATTTAATCAGCAAACTAATTCCTTATCTGTTAAGTAGGGAATGCTGGGTTGAGAATGCAGTGGAGCATGCTAAGTCTTAACAGCTGAAGTCCTAACAGTGTAGTTAGCTGATCTTTGATGTAGCAACACATCCCTTTTGGGATGGTGCAACTCCTCTTGTGCTGCTTTTCTCAAAAAAATATTAAAATGGCTAGAGCCAGTAACAAGAGCTGTTTTGTTGTTGTTGAGACTGGAGTTATTCTATAGGTACAAAACACTACCTTCATGTTTTCTTTCTTAGCATATTTTTCTTTCTTACCAAGTCACCCTGCATGCTGTGCCTGATACCAGGCCTTCCACAGTGACCCTGGTCTGACAGCTGATGGCAGGCCCTTTGTGAAGTCCTGCACCACTGCCACTGATCTCCATTGCCCAACATGGGACACGCTCTAAGGTGAAGTTTAGGACACTTAGATGAAATGTCATCCCTTGTAAAAATTCTTCCAGTGTAGCTTGTCACCAAGTCCTCTTCTTCTATTGCAGTTTACCCTGGCTGAAAAGTGGTATCAGAGTTTGCTGTCTCTTACCATCATCATTATGTGACATAATGTCATGTAATTCAGACCAATTCCTCCAGAAAATCAGGAACCATTGCAGCATAAAACATTCAAATATAGTCTGCCTTAAGAGAAGACTCAAGGAAATAATATAGCATCTAACAAAATAAAAGGCAGTAGGACAATAAAATAGCAGAAATCTATGTTGTTCATTGACAGTCTGTAGGCAGACAATCTAAAGTTACATGATATTTTTTGAGCCACATCCCTTTCTAGTGTTAGTTCTGTGCTTTTACATGTTTTTCATAGATATGTTTTCAAAAGATTCACTTTGAATTTGCATATAGCACTTAATCTATCAGAAATATGCAGTTAAAATTGAGCTAGAAAGTACAGCTGCATCTGTCCCTCCCAGATAAGGATAGGAGTATTCATCTTTTTGTTTGTGGCAGAGAAAGGCTGGAGACCAGCCAGTGTTAAGCTATATCAACATTGTAAGGTAGACTCTGAGGGTACCAAGCAGTATCACAAGTCTAGACAAAGTGGGTTAGCAATATGACCTGCATGGATTAATCCAAGGAATTTCAGAAATGAGAAAATGAAACAATCAAATATGTAGCTAATCAGGCTCATGAGACATGAGGATACCAAAGAGTCAAGAATAAATAGTCCATAAATAATAAGATGCTATGCTTCTTATTATAAGAGATAAAAATGTTGCTGATTTAATATGATGTGATTTAACTGCCTGTGTTTTCTGTTAACAGACCTTTTCCAGCACAGTCTGATCATCGTTTAAGTTTTCATGTTCTCTGCCAAATGATGCAAATACTATGCATATGGAGAAATGCTCTGGAATGTGTAATACAAGAAGAAAGAAGACCTATACCAAAAGCTACGCTCAATAACAAAAAAACAAGATATAATCAAAGTTATAGTTTTTTTCTTTTGCCTTATTAATATATTTTCTCAGCTTTGATGTAGAAAATCACCTTCAAACACAGGATTAATCTTGAAAGCTGTTTCTCTGTCAGAGCTGATGCTGTTCACTAATGATTTGCTGCTACTGTCTACTGGAGAGTACTCTCATTAAACCTACAAGGCTTCTTTCAATCAGAAAAGCATCCTAGGGTAGAGGAACCACAAAACATCTTAGTTTATAAGAAAAGGTGTCTCTCTCTATTAGCCAAAGAGGCAAAATTTTACCTACAGAGTTACAAAGAAGCTTTGATATTTTCTGAGAGGCATCAGGGTGTGCTTCCAAAGCAGCTCAAGGTAATCTAGGACTAGGTAAGTGTAACCTGCATGTTCCCTGTGGACCAAGGCTGCACACCTCTATCCCCACTCTTGCATTAGCCCTGTCATCTCTCTGATTTCATGTGGATCCCATCCAGGAAGCTTACCTTGCTGAAAGCTAATTATTTTATTTCATAAGCTTTCAGTTTTTCCAGCTCTGTGAACCACTTCACTATGCAATCAAATAAGTGCCTGTGCTAAAGTCACAGAGAAGGACATAAAAAGCTGGAAATGGGCAGGATAGAGGGACCAGAGCTTGATCTAGATTAGCTTAAAACACATGCTGAGATGCTTTTCCTGAGGCCTCTAAGTGGGGCAGGCCACAGAGGTCTGATCTTCTGCCAGCTGCTAGCTAACCTATGCTCACATTTTGATACTGTGTTCAGGCCTTTCTTTTTCCGCTACTGCTTTGTCTACACAGCTTAAAGAAAAGAATCATTTCTTCTAGTCAGGCTTTCTGTATCTTCTTGGTGTTTACCACTGGTCAGAAGAGAAGAAAAGCAGTGCTGCTCTTCTGTTGGACTCATGGAAAGAGCACATCTGTTATGTGAGCAGTGATGGGCTTCCCTCTCCACGCATCAAAGATGGTCAATATTCCTAGCATTTGTTGTTCAAACTCTAATTTACAGAGATCAATTTTCTCTCTAAGAAAATCATTAGTTTTGCACAAGAGTATAGCACAGAGTATGTATAGGGTTCTTTCAGGATCCTCAATTCCCTTCATCCCTGCTCTTCCTGGTCATTAGAGTCATCTTCCTCTGACAGCCTGCCCTCTTCCTCACCCCCTCCCCCCTTTCCTTTACCATGCCTCCCTCTATTTCTTGTTTGTTGGCACTTCACTTTTCCAACTAGGCCAATGTTTGCATACTTTTTCTTTTTACTTACATGTAAACATTTTTTGTCTTTAGACCTCAAGACTATTCGAAACAATTTTTTTTTTAAGCCCTGGCTTGTGTGCTCATTTAATCAGAATCTTTTACATAATATGTTCCTCAGAAATCAGTCATCTCTCTCTGTTTTGCATATCTTGTGTTAAAAATCTTGCTTAAAAATTCACACTATAATTCTTACTCCTTGCTTCCAAAGCCAGTAGACAAATCCTGACACAGAGATGGACTCTGTTATATGACAGTACATTCATTTTTTATAATTACAAAGCACATGAGCTGTTATTTCAGTGTTGTTAGCTTGGCTTCACTGGAATTCCAGAACACATCTGTACACAATTTATAGTTGCTTATAACATATGCTAGCACACAGTGTGTGAACAGCTAGAATTTAAACAGAGATCCTGCATGAGGCTCTTTACGAATCACAGCTGCTGCCAGTATAACTCCGTCTTGGAAAACAGGAACAGTGGAATTCTACTCAAGGCAAAACGAAGACGAGTCATGAATACCAAGGCTCTAGGAAGGGGACAGAGATTTGGCCGACTCTAGAGTAATTTTCTTTTTCTTCAAATAGGGATATGGAGAACTGTGGGTAGATTTTAGGAGTTCTTTTCTGAAGATTCAAATTTTTTTTTAAAGGTTCATGATTGCCCGATAAAACAGGAAATAAACTTTCAGAGAGCAAGAGAAGATAGGAATTGTACTGTGTGCTAAAATTGCAGTGCCTATATTGGACTGATGTGAAGCCTCTCAGAATGTGTTTAGAGGTCTTGTATTAACATTAAACAATTGTTGAGATCTTGTCTTTAATAATGCACAATGTTATTACTTTGAAGAGTACTAGCACTGACATATCAAAGCTCATATTAAAAAAAGCAGACTACTTTAATTGTATTATTCACTATTTCGTATGTCAGCACTGCCACTTTAGCTTTCAGGCTCTGAAGAGGGACTACATTTATTGCTGTGTCTTATAGTCTGCAGTAAAAACTTTCAGGCAAAAAAGAATGCTATTTAAAAAGTAACCCTTCAGCCTTTCTAAATTTCATGGATTAAAGTACATTATTTTATCTCAACAGACTGTAAATATAATTTTTAGGTGGCAAACAAGTAGGTGTTACTGTATCTTGTGAAAAACAAACACTGTAATTTCCCAGCCTGGATGACTGAAAGTTTTTCTTCTATCAACTGCTTCAGACAGCTTGGCTACAGATTTGCTGTCTCCTGTGCCTTGAACCAGCTGCATCTCTTACAACAATGCGTGGTCTGACAGGTGCTTCCTAGGAAACCCAGCCCGTGAGTGTCTGCTCTCAGAGTCCAGAAAATTTAACTGCCATCCTGCTATCTGGTTGATTGTCTTCACAGTGAACCTTTTAAGTCAAGTTTGTAGGAGAGAGGATGATGTGAGGGTCCCAGATTCACTCCCTTCTCAGAGCTTGTTACCATTCTGTCTAAACTGACCGTTGGTAATACACTGCATGTATCAGTCTGGTTGTGACATCCTATTAAACAGGATTAACAAGGTTAATGCAGAACTTAAGGTTTACAAAAAGTTTATTCTTTTCTTTATATAACATCCCTGGAAAAGTCATTATGATAAGCTAATACTCTGCTAAGGTTTATTCGGGGCATGGTTGCTTCTGGTCATCAATGACCAGTTGAGAGCTGCTTTGCCTGTGCAAAGTATTGTAACAGGCAATGACTTTGTGTGAGGGAGGTAGAGATGTTTCTGCTTGAGGTAATAAACAAAAAAGCAAGGATAGTTCAGAATTTGACTTACACCCAGGCATGGAGCTGGGTTGTGAAAGAAACTAGGATGCCCTCCAAACCCATCCTCTCTTAAAAGTACAAATGGAGGACAAAAGGTTGGATAAGAGTGTCCTCAACAGAAGGGCTGACAGTGGCTGGCAACTTCTCAGCTGGACCACGCCAATGGAGCAGTCACGTGTGAGGCATGCTTCGTTTCCCTTCATTTCTGCCCAACTGTTTCCACAGACAGTGGAGCTGGTCTCCTTGAATTTGGTATATAGATTTGCTTTTAGCTTTTCCTACCCTTTCCTAAGGGCAGTTTCAGAGTAACTAGTGAAATTGCAAGGCTCCATCATTTTTGAATGGTTATCCTGAGGACAGGAGAATGGGCTTCCACTTAGCCAAGCTGAACTCCTAGAGAAAGAATGGTCCTCAGTGGCCAACAGGAGTCAGGAAGTGTTGACATGCAGCTGGAAAGGAGGAGGATGAAGGAACAGGCTGTGTCAGTGTCACTAGGAACTGTCATTGCACTGAGGTGAGAGTGTCCTGGGTGGCCCAGGTGGGCCCTGACAGGGGCTGCTCAACAGAGAGAGGATCCCCATAATGACCACTTTGCCAGACTGCAAGACTCACATGGAGTGTGGGGGCTGTGGCTGGGGTACAGCCTCAAGGAGTCTGTCCTGCTGGGGGCTGAGGATAAGTCATCTGAAACCCACAAATATTCCAGTTGAATCCAGTTTGACAAGAGTCTATGGGGTCATTCCTTCTGCTTAGTGGAAAGAATCATTGATATTGAATTTTTTCCACAAGGAATTTTGCTTTCATTTTCAGAGTGTTTTCTGACACAAACTTCGTGAAACAAAATATTATCAACAGGCTATATAGAGTGCCAAAGTTATGCTCAGCCATTGATCTGCTGTCCAATGTCATTATGGTCAGAGTGGATTGGTATGACTATCTGACTTAAACAGCTGCTTCTAGCTATGCCTCAGAAGTTCTACAGCTTCCCTCTAGCTTCTGTTCCAGTCAGAAGTTGAAATTCAAATACTTCAAGTCATGAAAAGTAATATTTTTCTTTATGTCTTTTCCAAGGCTCTAACAATCAGAAATATGATCTAAATTTTTTTATGGTCCTGTTTGTCATGTACCAAGAAGAACTTAGTCCATGAATCTCAGTGCTGTGAAGTGAATTCAGTTTTGTAGCTGCTGTGTCTGAGAAAGAGCAATTTGGGTCATTTTGTTGGTAGTTATAAAAATCACTGAAATAGGGAACTCTTTTGTTAATGCACTGACTGTTGCAAAATGCAATTATGTATTTTTATTCCCTACACTTTAAGATGTGGAAACACCGGTTAGTGATGGCTGTCATCAATGAGTGACCCAGAATTCATGTGTCAAACAAAGTGGCACTCATGGAAGGACAAAAGTAGAAATCTCCAGCTTCATGAAATCTCTCCGTGCTTTTTCCAACTGTGCTGAAAACCCTTTTCCAATTTAAGCTAGCACTTGAACTAGTGTCACCACCAGCAGAGAAGGACTCATTTGAAGATAACACAACTCTTTCTGAAAGATTTTCTAGCTTAATTTTGAGAAATACCATGCTTTTCTGGTTTCTCTTGATGATAATGTGGGCTGCATTTTTTTTCTGACACTGAGAGAACCAAAATGTCTTGAGTAAAGCACCTGTGTTGAATGACAGAATTATATCCAAATCCCATCAAAATCAGTGTCAGCCTTTCCACAGAGCTCCAAGACAGTTGGACTAGATGTGTTGGTGATCATATTTTATCTTCGCTCCATGGTTCCTTAGAGTACATATGTTTATTCATAGCCAAACTGATTATAGGTCAAGATGACTCCACATAAAACTTGACCCTACATCTGAAAGGAATTAGTTCCTCCCTGGATAGTACTTAAGGTGAATTACAGGCTTTTTTCCTTTAGAGTGGACTTGCTTATCTTGAAAAAAAGTTTCTTTTTTTTTTTCCTTATCTGATTGTAGGACTTTTATCTCCTTCTTGAACCATTGCAATAAATCTTAGCAGGATTATCAGAGTTTTACAGGCTTTTGGAAGCTTTGGATTTGCCTTCATGCTGTTAGGCAGCTCAGGCATGAGAGGATGAATCTGCATCACAACTAAACACCTGCCACTTCAAATCCTGCAGTGACAATCAGAGTGTCCCAGTAGGATTGCCCAATTACTGCAGCCTACAGCACACAGTTATTCCTGCAGCCACAAAAAATTAATTCATGTTTTGTCATAGGCTTACTGCACCATGCTATGATGCAGACAAATATGAAAAGGCTGGAGCCTATGACAGAATAAAAATGAATTTTCTCTGAAATTAGGTAGTACTATGATAGGAGGGCTAAAGACAGCTTGTCCTGGAAAGTGGGTTATGTATATCTTCTTTGACAGATGATATATAGGGCTGTGGAAAAGAGGAGAGTTGTATTATTGCAGACATAAACACCTTTAATGGTAAAGACCTGGCAAAACAATAGTTTAGCAGAAAGATGTTATCAATGAACTGCAAATAGCAGTCATGCTCCGAAGGAACTACTGATTTTGCTGTCCTGAAGGAGAATAGGTGCAGGAGTGTTGGAAATCTGTAGTGACATAAGTGAAGAAGAATGAAATGTCATCTGCATCTCTGCCCCACTTTCCAGATCTACAACTAGGTGACAAGGAAACACAGACGTGACAATTCAGTGACAATTTGGGCTGTTACTTGTTTTGATTAATTTGTGCTCGTTTTTATAAAATCTGTTATACATTTTAATTGAGGGATTTGCAGAAAGGTGGAATTACAAAAAAAAAAAAAAAACAAAACAAAAAACCACAACAGGGCTCCAATTTCACACAAATGTTCACAAGATAAAAATGGCCAAGTATGTCTTTTAATTGTAAAGCTGTATTTATAATTGTAGCTTGATACATGTTATAAAAAACAGTCTTAGAGAAATATTTTATACCAGGAACTAAGAATATCCTAATACTTAGCAGCCAAGCAAAAAGAGCTTGTTTTTCAGAAGTGTGTCTAATTATTGCCAGGCAGTAGATAATTCCAGATCCTTGAAATCAAGACTCAAAGAATTTGACCAGAATTCAGCCATTCAGAATGACTACTGACTGCAGCATCATATCCCAATGAAAATACCTGAAATATCCCAATGAAAAACCTGAAATAACCCAGAGTTTAGGGACCCAGTGAATGGCTTCATGCAGCATCACGGATTAAATGTGATGGTATCCACCACCTCTTGTGATCATATCCGCCTGGTTCCTAGCAATGCACAGTTTACTTTGTGCAGGCTCTAGTATTCAGAGACATAACTCTGACCCTCCAGCAGCTTGTTACAGCAGCTGAACAGGGTGGAAGAGAGGACAGATTTATGAGCTCTCCAGAAGCAAGGTTTCTGGGACTAAGACAACAATCATAAAGTGTTTTTTCAGGTTTCATGGTGCCATGCAAATTTTCTCTTCTGATGCAAAGCTTTCCACATGCTGCTTGCAGTTGGTCTCACAAATGCAATTGCCTTTTGCCCATGTTGCTAACCACTTATGCAATAGGGTCAAGGTAAATTATTTTTGAATGGTAGTTGTCCTTTTCTTAAATGTTTTTTTTTTTTTTTTTTTTTTAAAAACACAGTCATTTGACCAGTCTGGCAAATGCTTACGCAACTGGGTGCAGAAAATTGCAGTAAGGGAGAATGGATAGAATGGGAACTTCTTATCTTGCCTTTGTTGTAGAGGACTGGCATCTAGTCACTGCCTAAGATTGGATGAACGAGGTGACTGATTACAACAATATCATTTCAGTTCTCTTGTCCCTTTTCTGCTTTGGGATCAAAAAGTTGCATTGCAGGTTACATGTTTCCATGCAAAGAGAGAATTTCCCACCAGTGTTGCTGCCATGGCATCAGCTATGGGCACTAGAAGGGGCAAGTTTACTGGCCTACATTAAGTTAGAAATGACCTTTTGGGTATATTCTATATAGGTCACTCTAGAGGAGTTTATTTGGCTGAGCTGAAGAGGTTGCTCTGAGCATTGCTTTTTTATCTCTGGTACGTCTCATGGCAGTGTACTAGAGCACTGGATGATGGTGTGGGCAGTGAGATGCCTTGAGGAACGCTGCTGGAAAGGGCTGGCTTAGCAGTCGGGCTGGTTCAAGCACAGCAGCCTTACTACATCACCCTGTCAGCTGCAGAGAGGGGGATGGGTGCTCTTTAGGATGCCAGGCACAAAGAAAGCTGCTATTTATCTTTTCTTCAAAAATACACAATAATTGAAAATGCTTCTGCAAAAATCTGTCACAAGCATGTTGTGGCTGGCTCACTATCTTGGTCTCAATGGAGTTACATTAACACCTTGTTAAATACTCCATTGATTTTAGAATTGCTGTAATGGCCTATAAGTATTGCAGGGTTCTGAGTGTCTGTATTGATCTCAGTGGCTGGTCTTGCACCGAGCCTAGAAGTTACACAGCAGGGGTTCTTTCGAAGTTGTACTGCAGGATATTCTAAAACACAGGTGCAGAACTGTGCCCTTTTGCTTGCTGAGCATGACTCTTTAAGCATCAATTTGCAATAGAAGTCTGAGACTCTGAGTCATATAAGATACCATTTTTCTATTTCTCTAATAAGGTTTCTATTATTCTGACAGCCTTTTGTCTACTGTTAATATCTAGAGAGGTGTTCACTTGGAGAACTGTTTTATTTTATTAATTACAATTATTCTTTTTCTTTAGAAGACGAAAGTCAACAAAATGATAAAACAAGGTCTTGTCTATCCTCTTTCTTTGTCAGGACTTTCAATTTCACTTCAATGAAATACAGTTGAATGCAGCAATCATTTGATGGCTGATGCTCTTATTGTTTGGGGGAGTAGCTGCCAGTGAGTTAAATACAGGGAGCCCAAAAGCTAAACTGATTCCTTTATGTGTGCACTCTGTGAAGACACTCTAAATGATCTCGACTGTGCACCATGGGTGCCTTAGTGTGCCTCAATCAGAAACAACATTTCAAAATGACCTTGGCTATCCAACAGCCACTTCTCATGGCACTGATTCCCTGAATAAGTTGACTGCCTTCAAATGCAGAGGAATGGAAAAAAGATATTGCAAGGAATAAATTTCCTATATATTTTTTCTGTGGTTTTGGCTATTAGGTGCTGATGTCTAAGAGGGAGGTTTCTTTTCATCTGAGAGGAACACGGGCTCAGATCTTTAGACTTCTGAGGTGGCTTTGGGTTTTCAATCCTTGAGTAAATGAACCCTCTTTCAGTGAATAACCAGAGTTAAACAGCAAAAATCAGTTTATGGTTTCTGAGAGACAGAATAAATATGAGGTATTCTTTTGGAGGTATGGATGTGTCTCTATTTAGGTACAAATGACAGCTGAAGAGGGGTTTCTCAGGTCCCTGCAGAATGCTGTTCTGTCCCAATCATTCTCAAGCACATCCATCTGAAACACCAGCAGGGCTTGCTGGCACAGGCAGCACACTTGGATAGCTGGTTATCACTGTATACCAGCTAGCAGGTATGGACAACAAGGGAATTACTGAAAAAGACATTCTTTGAATATTCCAGAACTTATTTACTGCCAAAGACAGAGGGAACACTGAAAACTTCAGTCTGGGAAATAATTATTTGGCACAGAGACACAAATGTTAGTATTTAGCAGCTCCTGAGAAAACAAAACAAACCAAAAAACCCACAAAAAACTGCAGAGACTTCTGTAAGGAAAGCTGCAGACATGGGGGTAGGATTAATAAAATGTATGTATTTCTAGTCACTCTTGGTCAAGAAAGGGATTTCTGTGTTGACTACCTGCAGGAAAAGGCTGGTAGGGTGGAAGAGTGGCAAGTCTGCTTTGGAATATGGAAGTTCAGCTTCAGTCTAGGAGAAGGGAAGCTGAGAAGGGGTTTTCTCTCTATAAATTCATCAAATACATGGGATTAGTCCTAGAGCAAACACTGAACAAACAAACAAGTGACACTGAAGAAGTTCAACTGTCTGTCAAAACCCCCTTCAAATATGATTAGAGGGTGGAAAATAAGCCTAATAATACCAAGTTTAAAGAGATTGCTATGGTTAGGTTTATCAAAAAGGAAAGAGAGGTGATTTATTCCAATGTGTAAGTACCTCCCTGGAAAAAAACATTTTATGTCTAGGAATCATAAGGTTGCAAATGTCCTCTGGGATCACTAACTCCAACCTTTGAACCATCACCACCTTGCCAATTAGACCAAGGCACTAAGTGCCATGTCCAGTCATTTTCATGAACACCTCCAGGGACAGTGATGGGCAGCACATTCCAATGCTTAATCACCCTTTCTGTGAAATTCTTCCTGATGTCCAACATAAATCTCATTGGGTGCAATTTGAGGCTACATCCTCTCTTCCTGTCACCAGATGTCTGTGAGAAGACACTGAACCCCACGTGGCTACAACCTCCTTTCAGGCAGTTGCAGAGTGATAAGATCCCCAGAGTCTCCTCCTCTCCAGACTCACTCAGCAGCTCATCAGACCTGTGCTCCAGACTCTCCACCAGCTTTGTTGCCCCTCCCCAGTCTCACTCCAGCACCTCAATGTCTTTCGTAGTGAGGGACCCAAACCTAAACTCTAGGTTTGAGGTGTGGTCTCACCAATGCCAAGTATCAAGGGGCAATCACTCCTGCTGCTCACACTGGTTCTGATACAAGCCAGGATTCTTTCTTGGCCACCTGGGCACACACAGACTCAGCACCCCCAAGTCCAGCACCTCCAGACCCTGTTCTGCCAAGCAGCTTTCCAGCCACTCTGCCCCAGCCTATAGCACTGCATGGGGTTGTTGTGAGAGAGCTCTCTCAGACAGAACAGGAACATGCTCAGCAACCACTGGCTAGAACACAGCTCTTTTCCTGTTTCAGAGAGGAAACAGAGCTCAGGTCCTCCTCATAAGGATTATCTGTTACAGCAAACTATGAGAGTGCTGAATGCTTCAGCTCCTAGTACTCATCTAGAAGACAGTTGTAATCAAAAGCAGCTTTTGCTCCATGCAAATGTGTGTTAGGTGAACTTACACTGACTGAAAGAGGTAAGGCCTGTTGTGACTTTGAGGTGTAAGAATATATCCTACAACAGAACACAGAACATATAGATCTACAGGAAAAAAAACTCTGCTAAAGCCCTGAAAACGAACAAGCAAACACATGGACTTTCTCCTCCCATTCTGAGTAAGTTTGATTAATTGATTCTGGCTATTTGCTTCACTTACAGAGACTCTCCTGTTCTGAACTAAGTCATTGTCAGTCTTTTGTTGCTCTTCTGCTTATAGACTTGTTCATGCCTGGCCTCTCTCTGGCAGCCATTTGGTTCAGTACACCTGGTGGCACCAATGACATTTTAGAGCTTTAAGTCACCTTTGGTTCCTTCACCACTTTGTGCTACTGGACCTTATAATCCCTTTTCCTCCACACCTGCATAAACCAGCCTTGTGATTAACCTGACTGTTTCCACAATGGACAGACCTGCAGGCAGGTAACTTTGATCTTGGATATCAGACATGCCAAACCTTACAGCTCACTGCATGCAAAATCCTTCCAGATAGCAGGGGACATTCCAATATTTACATTTCATATCTACTCCCACTTTCTAGCCCAAAAGTCAATTACTAACAGCATTTCCTGATAACCTTTTAATTTCAGAAATGTAGCAAGCATACATATACAAATGCATACAAAATATTTTATAGTAAACAGAAAAAGAGACCAGAACATTATTATAGAACTTTCAGTATATGCAGTAGACTCGTTATTTGAAAACTGATCAACTTTCTGGCTAATAACTGATAACTGTGACATGGCACAAGGGGTTGCTGGGCTGTTTTTCACATGCATGAAACATAATTAGGAGACAGTTTTGCTCAGAATTCATGTGCAGCTATCCCCTTGTGCTATGTGGAAAAGAAAAAGGAATGCTGCTCTGTTATTTGGGCTAAGCTCAGGGCTTGATCTCTTCGTGGGGGTTGCAGGGAGCTCTGCTGGTAAGCCTGTGAGCAGAGGCAGCCAGCCTGGCTCTAAGTGACAAAAGGCAGCTGGGTGGGCTCGGGCTGTTCCAGCGGCCGGAGTTCCACTGGCTCGCTCCTAAGACGGCTCTAATGAGCTCAGGCACGATGAGAACTATAACTGCTCCCTGTGTATCATATTTCTCCCCACTCTACCTAATTTTCCTGTGGCATGTAAACATTTACCTGTCAGCTTCAGAAGCTGAAAATTGAGTGAGATCTCAGTAAATTCTCTCTGCAGCTTCATGGAGCATAGCTGCAGAATTGGGCATTTTTATTCCTTCATTATGAACCTATCTCAATGAGATCACCACAGGCTCTGATTTGCAATTTAATATCTCTTCTGCTAATAGTGAGATGAACTGAAGTAGCTACAAAGAAACTCAATTAGTATTGTAGCTAATAAAAATGATAGTTGTGATAGAAAAATGATTCATAACTGCAGAATGTGCTTCTGCATGTTTTTCATTACTTAGCCTGCACTAGCTCTTGTAATATATTTCCCTGTACTTTCTGAACCACACATCTTCCCACTGAGTGGCATCTAAAATTTTTGTTTACTCCAGACTGGTTTCTACTGACACTTCCTTTTGCCAGTATCATCTTCTTTCACCTAAGGCTGTAATGTAAAACATGAACTAATATTTTAGGCATTGCTATCTGCTTCTGCACATAAAAAAAAACTCTGTAGAAAGTACCACATAATTGTCAAATAAAATTTGTCTGTGGACATGCTTCCTTCACTGCTTACCTGGCAACAACAGTAGTGAGCTTTTCAGTCATTAGACTTTCACAAACCTCTGGATGTCAACTGTGGCATATGTAGATTTGCCAGTGTTTTTCTAGTGTTTTATTTTGTAAACAGGTTATAACCTATTTTAGTGCTAACGAGAGATGCTGAAATACATTAACAAGAGAATTTTTCATAGAAGCATTGATAGCATTCAGTGGCCATGGAGATTCCTGGAGAGGTTAGTGTATAATTGCCACTTGTGACTATGAAAAGCTGTTCCTCCTCTTGATGTCTTTTACAAATAATACTTTACTCTGGTGGTAATTATCTTCCACCTCTGGTGGCAGAAATAATCGTTCTGTGTTTCAAATTGCTTTTTGTATTTTTATTTCTCTAATTAAAAAGACCAATTTATTATACAAGCTTAATAAAAGATAATTGGAAACAAACTCAGTATTTTTAACTGTAGAGATGGAAAGGAAATGGAGATGAGTAATATCAAAAAGACAGATCCTTTTTTCACCTGAATTTTCCAGAAAATTTGTTACTGGACCTAAGTTAAGTCCTACTGAGTTCAGTAAGTTAAGAGCTAGAGTTTGGCCTTTCAGAGTGGGTTTTTATCTCCAAAATATGTTTCCCCAATAATCAAGGTAATACTTTTACTGGTACACATTGAAGGTCTGATTATCTAAGAGCAATAACATATGCCAACATTAAAAGGTAACATTTGAGAACACAAAATCTCTACTGTAAATACATGAACATTATTCTTTTTCTCTATGTTGTAGAAGTGCATAACACTTTCAGAATGGCAAAGAAAATGAATCAGAAAGGAAAGATTCTGAAAGCTGATTCTGCCCTGGCAGTAATGAATTAGAACAATCACTGAACACTAGGATGCAACTTCTGAAATAATTTGATTAACAAGTTGCTTAGGCATTTTGATTAGTACAAAGTAGACTGTAAAAAAACCTGCTTGTGGTACAGTTCATCTCTGGTGTAATTCCACTGATCAGGGCCCAGTGGGAGTGATAAAAAAGAAGAAAAAGACATCCATGCTTCCATTAATAATTTATATTCTTTTCTTTGTAAGTGACCTACTAAATGGAAATATAAGAATCATCTGGAAATGTCTCAAATATAAAACTAGGGGCACAGTGCCTTTCTATATCTCAGTCCCAAGATTTTCAGTTGCTCAGCAAGAGAAGCTTTCTCTAGTTTGGGGGGTACATGGTCAGGCATTAGAGGAAAACAGAGACATAAGGCAGCAGCTGTAGAAACAGCATGATCTTTTCCTTAGTCCTTTGTGATAAATCTCAGCCCATCTGAAGCAAGTTATGATTATGGTGTGGAAATATGAAGCTATTCTTAAAAGGTACATATTTTTACTGATCACATGAATACCAATAAAATTTAAACACCCACCAAATTATAGTTTCCATAGTAAAACTCATTTCAGCACAATGTGGGAATGTTAACATAAATTTTTAAATGATGGGATTAAAAGACCACCTCCACACACATGTGAAGAACACGGGGGCACAAAGGAAGGCAAGAAGGTAAGCTCCAGTAGCCCAGTCAGGCAAACAGACCCCATTCTGGAGAGTCCAGAGACTCTGAGAGTTGGCTACTGGAGGGACCAGAAACCTGGTGTAAATGGTCCCTGGAACCCCATGGATTCCCAGTAGGCAGCATGGACCTTCAGGTCCCTTTGGGATAGCCCTGGGAACTGGGAGCAGTGGCAGCCTCTCCTCTGCCAGGCTACTGGATTTGGAAACATCTAACAAAGTTCAACCTTTGTTCCTGGCAGTTTTACGAAGGAAACCATCTGAGGAGAGGAAGTACAACATCAGTACAATCCCAATCCATTAGAATTCTGAGTAGCTAAAACTCCTCCTGTGGTGGGCGGTACTCAGGAGAAGACAGAGCTGCTTTGTGGTGGCAGGGGAGGAGCACCACACAGCCACCGGAGAAGGCTGCCAAGCCTGAGAACCCTTCCTTTGGACATCACCAGATGGGCTGACAGAGCCAGGTCTGGCAGGTCCGAGCCCTGCAGCAGCATGGCCGGCACACAGGGGAAGGCCCATGACATCCTCATCTCCTGAGTTTCCAGAGAGACAGCAAGGAGGAGCTGGAGCTAACACAGTGTTTCAAAGACACCACAAACTCCAGAGCCTGGCTCCCTCCAGAGGACCCTGTCTGTTTTTAAGTCCTGCTGCTCCCTGAGATAAGGAATGAAAGTGGCTGTAAGGGAAGAAGGAATCTGTCATACAGGCTGGCTGGTCTGCATTTACAAAATTGTTTTGTTTCCAAAGAAACTTGGCAAAACATTCCCTGAGTGGGTCTCTACCATAGACAACTGAGTTCTCCTTTTGGTTTCTGAAGCTGGGTGCTGAGGAAGGTACCTGGGACTGGGGAGATGTGCCAGGCAGGTGCTGCCAGGTAGGTGGCACACTGTGCCCTGCTGTGCGTTGGGTGTTGCCAGCCCTGGGAAACTGGGGCATGGGGGCAAGAGAATGCCTGGGGGAGACTGAGAGCCCTTCTCTGCACAGCTGGTCCCCATGAGGCTGAGCTGCCCCCTGAGGCACAGAGGAAAGCTTTGTGGGGATTGCTCACTTGCTGTGCTGTGCTGCTCTGGTGTGTGACCCTGAAGGTTCCCTCCCCTTGCTTTACAAGTTAAAGCATGCACTGTTCTTCTCCACAGATGGCTTCATGCTAACAGGTATTTTTACTGAGATTCAAGGCAGCACTTATTTGCAGAATAATCATTTTAGGCTGCGTTTGAAGTGTTCCCTTTTTTTTCCCCTTACAATGATATTTTCTGTTTAGTTTTGCTGGAAGCATTTCTTAACAAGCTTCTTCAGCTCTCCTTGCAATCTCTGCAGCCAGGCAGGTGCTGGGCCACTATGGCAGTTTCATTGAACATCACAGCTCTCCAAAGGATTGTTGCAGTCCTCAGGCCCATGGGTGTCTCAGCATCTGTTTGGCTTTAAACCTGTGAGCCTGCTCACACCACATGTGTTTGGAACATGTCCAAAAAGTCCACAAAAGAGATTTTCAGGTCCTCATTTCTCCTAACTCTGTTGTGAGCTCTGTGCCCAAGCTCTGTTGAATTTCAAGAAACCTTTTAAAGCAGCTCACAGTCACTCTTGCTGCTGCCTGGGACTCGACCCTGGAGGGAGTCAATGCAGGCTCCTGCAATACTGAAATTGCTCCTTATTTTTCTGGAGTCAGATGCTCAAGTTAAGCTTCTAACTTCCTGATGTAAAAAATCTCCAAATGTAGGGATATTCACTGGTGGAAACCTGAGTAACTCCAGTAACTCCAAGGTAACACAGGGCAACTGTGCATGGCTGTAGCAGTCATATCACTTGGGAGTTTCAGGCACCAGTGGTAGTAATCCAGTCCCCTTAGCCAATCTGTGTCTTAATTATTTAAATCTGCAAAACATGTCTCATCTTCCATTTCTTTTAAAAATTTACAAAAGATTAAAAATAATGCCAGCCAAAACTTGTTCTTAAGCAATCAGTTTTCAGAACATTTTTTAATCTAAATGTTTTATTCAATTTCCAGTTGTTCTGAAGGTGCTATAAAACTGAACATATCTGAAGATTAGGTTACTATTTGGTACCTAATCTCTGCAAGACAATGGCTTTTTAAAACAGAGAGAGGATAAGTGGGGGTTTTGTATGGTTCGTTTTTATATTTTGCATTTTCAATAGGGGAACATACTTTAAAAAGTAAATAAATATCTTGACCCCAAGTGAAAATATGAATTCCTCATAAAATTTGTAGAAATTATCTAGATAGGAAAAACAATTACATAAGATAAGTGTGCAAGAAAGCCTGGGTTATGGCTTTCTTACTGAAACTCAATCACTCCTTGTCAAGTTTGCATGGGAAAAAGTTGATATACAAGGGACACTGATTCAAGGGACACTAATCATCTGCTTTTGTAAGCAGGAAATGAGAGAGCTTTGTAGGAAAGACACAATTATTTTGTGTTAAAATTCTCTTAACCATTCAGCATGTGCAGCACTACCACTTTTGAGTTTGCTCAGATATTCATGAGTAAATTTGATCCCTGCACTGTACTGTTCTTTTAATATCCTCTCTCCTATAAGTTTTCAATTTATTCCAATTTCTCTGGTATGCTTTTCATAACTATAATATATTCCAGTATCAGGTTTTATAATTACTTGGACTCTATTAATTTCCAAATTTATATTTCAGACTGTATTTCCTCCTGTGCTACAAGGAACAGATCATTGTACTGAAAAGCAATCTAGGATGTATGTTAAAGTTATTGCAACAATAGTGTAGGAAATCTAGTTTAATTTGGGGAGTGTCTGGGGTGGTGGCTGAAGAGCATGGGGGAATTAATCGACAGAGAACTAGGAAAATTACTTGATATACCTATAGAGAGCTACTTGGTAATGTGGTGATTGGCAGGTGGGTGTGTCTGCCAGCATTACATTTGGTTTTATTGAAATTAAATATCAGCACTGGAGGACACAGAAGGCACAGAGTTCCCCCACATTATCATTACAAAAGCATAGTGTTTATGTCTGATTCTGGAGAACTCAGTGCTGCTTGGATGTGATTCTGCACTGAGCAGCACCCCAGGGTGTCAGAGGAGAGCACAAGGCTCAGCTCTGCGACTGAACCCATGAACTCTGATCCACCTGAGGATTTAATTTCATACTTCCATTTAAATACATGAGTGGGGGCTTACAGCTGGGGCAGATTGCACATGTGCTGAGCAGTAAGTCGATGTTTAAGTGCTCCAATGCACTGTTGGGCTTAGTCCACTCAAAATCTGAGCTCTAAGTGGCTTGGGACAATGGTACGAAAATAAGTTATGAGTCAGAAAGATGCTGATTCTTCACTTTCAAGAGTAAGTACGTCACAAATATGAAGAAAATCACAACATGGGCATTTTTTAGATAGGGAAAACTGGAAACTTCAAAGATTAGTGGAAGGTGAATGTAACTACTTGCAGGATCACTTGTTTCTGCAGAGTGAAAAACATGACTTTTATGAATTGGAATGGCAGACATGAAACTAATTTCAGTGTACTAATTTTCAGAAAGTAAAATTTGCTGTTTGTCCAAAAATACAAAGCATTTGTACAAACTGTGTTGTTTGTAATGTGGGAACCTGTGTGAAATGAGCACTGAGGAGAAGAGAGGTAAGAAAAATGCAACAACTCTTCAGGGATCATACTGAGGGAAATGGAGATCGAAAATGTGGTGGGAGTTGACAAAAGATATCAGCACTGATAAAAGAGTTCTCAAAAGGCACTGAAGTAGTGATTTTTGAATCAAAAAAAGGTATATACTTTTGAAAAAAAGGGCTTAACAATGACATTTGTTGAAGAAATCGAATAAGAGGTAGTACAATGAACACTGGAAGTGGATCAAAAGAAAAGGTGATTTTTTTTTCCTAAACAGAATAGTTATATTCATTGAGTTCATAAACCAAATAGCACAAAGAGGAAGGAGCACAGGAAGGTGGGGAGGGGTGGCACAAACTGAGCCAGAGGGAGGAAGGGAGTGCTGAGAGCAGAGTCCTGGGTTCAGTGTGTCAACAATGGCAACAAAAGGAAAAGAAAAGAAAAAGACAAGAAATGAAGGAAAAACGCAAATTTTTCTTAGCTCCCATCCTGAAAAGAACAAAGTTTTGTTGGGAAATAGGTCTTGAAAGATGTGAAGAGACAAGGAAAGAAGGCAGGACCTTTGTTTGCAAGTGCAGCATAAAAGTAGGGTTGTTCTGACAGAAACATTTTGATCAGAGAGGAGACTTCTGAGGCTGGAATGGACAGTCTGATGCTTTTCAAAGTCTCATTGTATCTAAGATCAAAGGATGGCCACAGAATTGTAGTATCATTGCTTATAGGTAAAAGTCAGACTGGTTTTGAGACAGGCATTTTCATTATGAAATGGGGAATTAACAGCTGTATTAACATTCACAGTGATTACCATGTTTAGGAGTGAAGGAAGCCTAAATGTTTGTTTGCTTTAAACAGTTTTCCATCCCTGGGGTATCTGAGTGACTTCCATGTCACTGACAGCTGAAACTGAAATCCAGAGGGTGGTAGAAGGCAGCCAGAAGTTCTGCTAGTTAGAGAGTACACAAGGGAATTTTATGCCTGGCACCATCCATACGGCTCTTGCATCCATCTGACTTTGAGGTCCCAAGCCTGATTTATGCCCCACCACGGCCCCCAGTGCCTGGGCTGCTCAGCCCCAGGTACACACTGTCCCTCTGCAGCTGCAGGGCAGTGCCTGGCCCTCCCATGCCCCACAGCTGGCCAAGGTGGGAAGACCCAGCAGGAGCATCCCTGTGACCCTCAGCCTGTCTGTGTTGGCAGCCACTGCTGCTCCTTGCCAGGCTCTGGAAAACATGAGATGCCATGGCATCCATTCACAACTGTAGATCAGGCTTTACAAGTGCTGAGTGTGACCTGCAGCCCAATACTCTTTGGACACCACAATGTCCATGCCCTGACACAGCAGGCTTCAGGAGCATCCCATCATTGTGCCTGAGCTCTTTGCCACCACTCGGCTTCTGCTGGCTTGAGCTGCACTCAGAGAAGGATGTTGACATCTCGGGGGCTACTTGGTGACTATGTAACACTGAAACATCTACCTCCAGGAGCTACTAGATCAAACTTCAACGCCTAAAAACTCTGTCTCACTATGTTTTTTCTACAATAAGTAAGAACTCTTGCAGCTAGGGTAAAACAGAACTCAGAACAAAGATTTTCTGGTTTTTTTTTTCCTAATTCTTACTTGTCTCTCCATTTCTGTGACAAATACCCTTCCTGCAACTGAGGTGCTGTGCACAGAAACAATTTATATGGAGTAGTTTGGTCAGTAGGCTGGTTTATGAATTTATAATTAGGTTACACTGATTAAAAATAGGAGAAAATTTAATTACATAGTCTTGCAGGTCAGGAAGACAACATTTTGTACCTCTTAATCTGATAGTTGACTAATGATCACCACCTTACTCTAATTTCTCCACATTCATAGATGAGTAAATGTACAAAAACTTCAGCTGAATATTAGGCATTTCAGGTATGGGTATGTGGCATTAATTTACAATTCTGTCCTGTGCAATATTTCACTTAAACATTAGAAATTCTATCTGGTAAGTTTTTCTTTCTTAACCGAAAGTATTATTACCAAATCATCTCCTCTAGAAAGAAAACAATCATTAATCTGCTGAAAGTGAATCTATGAGAGTAAACAGAATCATTATGAATCTTATACGGAATCAGAATATCATCTGAGTAGTGCACCTATTAGGCCAAGAGAGACTATGACCCTCCATTGTACAGGAATATAGAGAAAAATTTCATTAAAACCACTGGGTAAAGGCTTTAATTTTTCTCAGCTCATGATGTAATTTCTTTACCTTCGCATACTATTGTACACTGAGCTTAATTTTCATGTGAGAAAATCACAGTCAGTGGCAGGAACATTTCTATTTGGCTGCAGCTTCAAAAGAAGAATGAAAAATTTAGAAGGAAAGATCAATAGATGGAAAATGAAGTTCATCTTAACAAGGAGACCTAAGGCTTAGAGCCATGCAAAAACAGCTGGAGAAGCTGGGACTTTCAAAATTACTCTGGATGAGAAATGAAAAAGCTAAACCAAAGAAGTATAAAAAGAAAGAACTCACCTTTCTTCCCCCTTTCCCAACAACTTGGAGATAAAAATTTGGAACAGTGCCTCAAACCACCTTCCATCCCCAGCTGTACGAGCTAGGTGTACCTGCAGAGCACACATCTCCCCACCCTGGTGTACCAGGTATCTAGAAACCTTTAAAGAGCACGGAGGAGTGGCTTGGAATCTGACTCCACAAAGGGAAGAAGGCACTGAAGAGGAGATTTCTATTTCCTGAGTATTTGTATCATCTGGTGGAAGTGTCGTAGAAAAGAGAGGAAAAGGTTTTTTTGTCCCCAGCCCCAGGCAGAGACTCATAACCATGAATGAGTTCGGCTGAGGAGCACCATGATGGTGGGGAACTGGAGCACTTGCCCTGTGAGGAGAGGCAGAGAGACCTGGGGTTGTCTGGCCTCGAGCAGGGATAGCTTCTGGTGGGCTAAAGGGCCACCCCAGGTGCCTGCAGGGAGTCATTGAGGAGGTGGAGCTGGGCCCTGCACAGCAGGAAATGAAAGGAGGTTGAGCAACAGGCATGAGCTGAAACAGGGATGTTCAGATGGGAAAGGAAAGGAAGAAAGGGAAGGAAGGGAAACTTTTTTCTCTGTGGGGACAATGAAGCTATGTGCTGAGTTGCCCACAGTATATGTGCAGTTTTCACCCCTTTAGTTTTTCAAGACTCAGCTACATAAAGCCCTGAGTAACCTGGTCTTGTCTAAGAGCTGATGATGCTGTGAAGAGGAGGTTTGCCTAGATACATCCTGATGTCCTTTCCCACCTGAATTTATTGTATTAAATACAAACATGCACACAAACACATCCCCCAGCCCCAGATGAAAGGTCAAGACTGATATGAATACCTCACCCTAAGAAATGTTTTCAGAACCAAAAATATTTCAGATACAGTTCAGCATTTCTTTTTTGTTGACCTCTCTCCACACTCCCAGTGCTGTTGCAACAGTTCCAGACCAAGGTACCCATTTCCTCCTCTGTGCAGAGAAAGGAATCCATGTCCAGGACATAAAATGTGGCAGGACTGTATGAGAGAACATACAAATACATTTGGGACTTTGGTCTGGAGTGAATTATAAGCCAGATAATAAGATAATAGCTACTAATTCATTTCTCTTTATTGCAATTAGTTTGCAGACTTATCTGCTACTCTGGAAGCTGTACCACACCCAGCCATTCTCCACAAAACAGTCCTGTAGACTGATTTCTAATCCTGAAAATTAAATGCGCTTAATTCTTTTCTGGTGGCAGATTCCACATGTTGAAAATGGTTCATCCCAGAGGAAGCTATAATGGCAAGCTCCAGATGGGCCAGTGACAAAGTATCAAACAAAAATCCCACTCATGGGTTTGAAGATCAAATCCTATATTGCTCTGAAAGACGTAAGTACTGTTTGATGACTAAATCCCAGAGCATTTTGCTCAGCTGCTGGATAACCCTATGTACTATAGAAACATGGAACTTCGCCTCTGTGCATGCTCACAGATGCCTTATATTTGACAATATTGAGCATTTTGGCATCTGTGTTACACCTGAGTGCTTTCACGTTTCACAAAGTAGATGCTGTGCCATCTGTCTCAGCATGGATATTTGGTGTATTAGACATGCTCTCAGCCTAGCTCCTGGATCAGAAATTGGGATCTTCACTTGAAAGAAGGGAAAGGAAAATCCTGAGTTGCAGACTTTTCTGAGTACTGTTGATATATTATGCAGTATCTGAGTAAAATGTTAGCTAAGTTGTAAAATGCTTGCACTGGGATCTGAAATGCCAGAGATCCCCTCCCCAACACGTTCCCTTGTAATGTGGGTAGCAATCCATAACTGCTGGGAGCTTTCTTTGTGCCTTGATTGATTTTTCAGACAGGACTGTGCCGTGACTTTGACAAGGGTGAGAGCCAGTGCTATGATTTGGTTAGTGAGAGGTGCCTCTGCCCAAAGTAAAGTGCAAATGAGACCATATGCCAAAGTCAGTAGTATGGATTTTATTTAATAGTGAGGTAAAAAGATGGAAAGAAATAGAAAAGGGTGGTGGGCGGGGAGAGAGATCAAGCGGAAGATAGGCACCACCCATGAATCCAGAGGTGTCCTGTTGGTCCTTCTTCACCCTGGGCTTCTCAGTGGTGGCGGCCCTGGAGTTGTTCTTCTGCAGGAATGACCTTTATACAGCCCAAATTCTGGATATCCACAGGGTGGTTGCAGATGCTGTTCCTGTAGCTTGGGTGACATGTGTGTGAGCAGTTGCCTCCTTCCTCACATTTTGACACAATCAGAATTTTTGTCTGGATACATTAACCAGGATGTGTGAACCAGATCTCACCTCTCCAGACTGGGAATTAGCACCTTCCAGTTGCAAATTACTCCACTCAGTGCTTATTTCAAGTACCTGCTGTGGTGGCTTTTCTTATGGCAAGATCCTTCTGTGGATCAGTGTTTTGAGACAGGTTACTTTTTTAAGTCCTTAAAGCCAGTTCTCAGCCCAGACAGCAGTTTAGTCTCCTCCAGGGAAGGAGTTCTGAAATTCCAGTTTCAAAATATGCAGAGATGAATGGAATGAAGCAGCCTCCATCTTAGGTGGGTTAAATACCATGCAACTGCATGAAAGTCTGCTACTTTCAGGAAGAAAGATATACCTTGGGCAGTGAGTATTTCAGACAGATTCCTCAGATGGGAGGAGATGGATAGAAAGGAGAACAGGAAAAAAAAAAAAAAAAAGAAAAAACCTGTTCTGTCTTCTCTGGGCCAGATAAGCAGCTTCCCCTTCAGCAGGTTTATTTTGTGATCCTTTCTTGAGGCATTTCTTCAGATAAGGAGCCAAATTCCTAAAATGGGGCTGTGAGACTGAGCACCTTGTCTCTTTGTAATCTGGGCTGAGGTGTTTGTAATTCAGAAGCAGCACATAGCTCATTCCTCCGGAGTATTTCCCTTCACTTCAGGGTAGGCATAGATTACATACAGTGTTTGATCAGGTTTTATTTTAAACTGAGCCTCGGAGTCTCTGATGTTCTATAAAGGGCCAAGCGTGCTGACGAGTCTGTCTGAAGGACAGCCCTTATGCAAACACAAGTGTGCTGCCTGCAGCCAGATCCCTTAATAGCTTTCCACCGCTATTTTATTTTCCTCACTTTTACCTCTTGGGCATTTTAAAGTGATCTTTACTTTATCCCACACCTTTCTCTTACTCAGTCAATCAAGAAAGGATGGACAAAAGGATACTCAGTCCTTTACACCACTTCTAAGTTGGTTGTATTTTTTCAAGTACTCATTCCTACCATGAGTTATTTTTACTAAGTGTTACTTTTATGAAAGGATTTAATCAGTGTAATGTCTATTATGGCTAATTTATAAAATATAGAGCAATTGCCTTATAGGAGGCAGAAGATGAAAATAAGAGAATACCTAAAATTTGGAACAAAGACAGCCTTTTAATTGTTTCTTTATAGTGTGTAAACCACTGGGATTGTTTTTCCAGGCAACAAGCTACCTAACTATATGTGACCAGCAAAGACAACTGTCCTCTTTAATCGTCCTTAAAAGGATCCAAGATGCCTGCAGTCTTTTTTAATAAGCCTGGAAGGGTGACTAACCTCCTCCTTTGCATGTTTAGCCAGAAGATTTGCTGGTACTAACAGTCCTAGTCCATCAAACTGGATCACTGACCTGTCATAATGAAATCATCATGCAGGTTTTCTATTTCACTGAATATTTTCCCTTTCCCTCCTAGAGAAACAAAAGCTTTTCTCCTTAGGTAGTACCCACTCCAAACCAGGCGTGTCATGACCTATCAGATTTTGATGAGTATTTGCTCCCACTCTTATTTTATCTCATAGAAAAATGAGATACTCTTTTCTGAACTCATATCCATTAAAAAAGAAAATCATGTAAAATAGAACACATTAAAATAGTTATTAGAAATTCTGCTTTGCCTCCTTAGACATGCAATTCTCTAGTAGAGCTGTTGCTCTGGTGTGCTGGAATGGGAGATGAAATGTGAAATATTGCCCACAGAGAATTGATGAAAAATTTCTGAAAAAACATTGTAATTCAGGGTGTTTAATTACTTTCCATTTAGAAGCACGGGATACAACATACCTTATGCTTACACTAAACACATCTCTTAGATTGGACCAAAGTTGTATTATAATGTCACAATTACTCTTGCAGAAGAGCTAAAAAGAAAGTCCTAGGACAGAGTTAGCATGAATCTAATACCAAATAACTGACATGAAACTAACACCAAATAACTGTCATTTTGCTTTGACAGATCTAAAGCAAATAGACTTGTTTTCAGTGTGCAAATGAAAACTCTGTAGGATGTAAATTACAGATTTCCTGTAAAGAAGTATCTATAGTATATATATATTCCTGGATAGAAGTATATATAACTGATGTAGGAAATGCTTGAGGTACATATTTACATGGTTAGGGATATGTCTAGTCTGCTCCTCTCAGCATTTGAAGATTTCTCAGCGAAGGGAAAGAGAAGGGTGCTGAGTGTCACTGCTAAGAGCAAGATAATCACACACTGTAATTCCAGGAGCTGGCACTGTCGCTCAAAGCACCAGCCCTGCTGAACACCCTCCCCAGCAGCTTCTGCCTGATCCTGTTAGTTCATTGCCTTCATCCTTGTGCTTAAATTTCTCATGCAATAATGTAATGAGCATTTTGTCCCCTTCTCACTTAAGACTGAGCTTGGATCAGCTCCCTACCCCAGTCTGCCACTCAGCTGCACATATCTTTGTGCCAGGGTGGAGAAATGCAACAGTAGGCAGGAGAAGTAGAGGAAGTCAGCAGAAGTGGGGGAAGTCAGCAGGGCAATTTTCTTAGGGTCAGTGATGGCAAATACCAGCTTGTGAATTTCTGACCTGAATTGGGTCATGAAAAAGAATACCTTTGAATTCAGCAATAATACACATTTTTGTGACAGAAGGAGAAGTCATGAACAAAGCTTTTCTCTATGTTTAAAGATGGTATCTTACATAATTAAAAAGTAAGGCACTAGCTGCAGCTGCTTGAAAGATTCTTAGCCCTTAATAGAGTAACAGAATTTACTATAGCTTCTTTATTCCATTCTGCAGTTGCACAGGTCTTGGGTTCAAAGTATGGTGTTTCCCTGAAAATTCAGACTGCAATAAAGGATTGAAACTATCCTTCATCCAGCCAGCTCCAGCTGGATCGACCTAAACTCCATTTCAGGAAACACATTTCTTTAATTTTACCTTGAAATCATATAATGGGTCGGATACAGCTTTCAAGAGGGAAAGATTATTATTATAAATAGACAACATGGCTTCAGGCTGTACCATTTGTCACTTCAATCTCAGTTAGGTCCGTAATAATGTTTGTGCTCAGAAAATCCTCAAGAGCATGAGAGTGCATTTATATGGCCTGTTAGGCACAAAATGGCCTGTTTTATTGGTGCAATACAGGTGCACCTTTTAAAAATTTTGCTCCCTTTGTTTATAACTGATCAACTGAAAAACTCAAAGCAGACGTGACACACTGTCTGGTGATATGGATATAGTGTCAGCTAATGTGGTGTACACGATTCAATATGTCACTTTTCTTAACATGCTAATATGCAATATTTCTTCAGCCTACGTGTCAGAATTCTTTCCTAAACAAGGTCCACACCAAAACAGAGCCAGAAGCATTGAAGCAGTGGTATTGCACTATGATCTCATGAAATAAATATAAGCTTTCCCTCTTTAAACAGTTTTGTTACTGAACAGATTGAACTCTCCTACAAGGATATAGGTTAAGAAGCACCTGCACTGCGTTTCAGTACACAAAAATACCTCTAGTTGTTTCACCTATATGGCTGGCTAAATCACACCACAATATTTCAGCATTCTGTGTTTTTGCTCACCTCAGTAGCAGTTATCAGCTTAACTGTAGGCATCACTGTTGTGATGATGAGTTCATGAGTGTGCATCTTGGGTTTTGAGAAACTGCATTACTCTGTTGTAGTCTCACTAATGCAGTTCATGTTTCCTAGTGCAGTCTATAATAATGTAACCACATTGTGATTCGTGTACCCTTTGCATTTGACCAGAGAGGCATTCTCACTGACAAGTTGTCTTCCATTGCTGCAGGTTCATAAGCCAGGATGTTCATGCTGCCAGTAGCTCTCATTAGGATAAAGAATTAACCCTTTTTTATCTTTTTCTGCTAAAGAGAATGGAGTCCTCAGGCAACTTACAGCTCAGATCCAAGCTCAGCGGTCTTATGCAGGAGCCTGAAGAGGGCAGTGGGTATTCCTTTGGATTTTCAGAATGGAAGGACAGAAGGTTTGGGTAAGCTCATGACAGATCCTGTTTTCTCGCTGTTTTCACTGCTGACAGTTTGTGTGTCCTGCAGGAATTATCACTTCCAACTGGCCAAAGCAACAAAGCTACAGCTACTCCATCTCCAGTACTCCCTCTCTCTTCTTAAAATTTAACCTTTTTTCTGGAGCACTTCACTTTCCATATATTCCTGTTTTGTACATATCTACACCAGCACTAATATTGTATTATTCTACATCTAAACCCTGGGTTATTTTTGTTAACAAAAAAGCTTTTGCAGAAGTATTAAATGAGAGAAACTGAACAAATTCTTAAAGGACACACAAAGGTAGTTGCCTTTACTTAAAGGGATATGTGCAATTTCTAGAATTAAGCAATGGTTTATTGTCATACACTGACTATATATTGTCTATATATCAGACACTTTGGACTGAAGCAGAAACAAAAAGGATATTACACAAGATCCCCTAAAATGTCTGTGCCGGGACTAGAAACTGAGTTTTATATCTTCATCCTGAAGTGAAGCCACAGTCTGCCTCTGTTAAAGTGGCTACTGCAAAACGTATCAGAGTACACTGAACCTCTACCACTATTTTTTATTAGAATTGAACAGTAAGTTTTTTTTCCAAGTAAGAAACCCATAAGGGGATGAAAACAATAGACTACAAACCTTCATCTCCTGTACTGAGCTGGGCAGGACTTTCTTTCTGGCCCTGTTTTTAGTCTAGAACATTTAAATAGCCTGCTGCTTTGGATCATCTTCCATCATCCCAGTAAGTACCTCAGAAAATTCCTTTTTCTTTAGCTCTGGACTACATGTGTGTTTTCTGCTCTCCTCCACCTGTTTCTCCACCTGACCTGCCTGCCAAGTCTGTCCCTTCCCAGATGCTGAGCTCTGTTCTCCTTCACCTTTTCCCTGCTGAGCAAGTTTGGTTGCTGTCAGAAAAGAAACAACTGCCCCGTCTGTAAAACATTCCCCTGTTGCCAAAGCCCAGTGGCAAGGTAGTCAAGGCAAGGCAGACGAGCAGTCTTCTTACCTGGTACCAGCCACTGATTTTTAAAAGGAACATTAAAAAACACTAACTGCGAACCATAAAATTAAACAGATGCTATTTATCACAGTCCCACCCGCAGCATCTGGACTGGCTACACCATCCTCTTTCTACCTCAGCTCTTCTCTCTCTTCTACACCTTCTTCCTGTACGCCCATCGCTCACTGTCACCCTAAATCCTTTCATATTTCCCATAATTTATATCAAAAGAATTTTTATTGAACTTTTACCCTCTTGTTCCAAAGACTTGATGTTCCTCTGATCATCTTTTTTTTTTTTTTTTTTTCCTTCTGCTCACTTGTAAATTGCTATTCATTCAAGAAGACTTTCTTTTCTTTACCTACCTGAAACTTGATATGCTATTTCTGATTATTTTTCTTCATTCTGAATCTACTCATCTCAGTCTTTCATTTCCTGACACACTCTGTGCCCTTGGCTTACACACATTTTTGAACACCAATTGCAGTGTGTCCAGACCAGATCCCCACAGGAAGCATGCCCTGTAGGTGAGCTGACAGCAATTTTGATTTATTAGTAATTATGATAGCTCGGAATTTGATTTTTTTTTTTTTTTCTCTTTCATTTGAATTTGGTCTAGTTAAAAGAAATCCCAACAAAGATTGCATACCTTACCATTCCTGGTTTAGTTGTTTAGTTTGCAACCATGTAACAACTATGTTTGCAACCAGCTTACTTCACCCCTCTTCTTTCCTATTGCTGACAAATATCTGACTGCTGTGCCTTTCCAGGACTGAAGTGGTCTTCTTTTTTTTGCTTGTATTCCTACTATGCTCACCACTGTGTGTTCTCAAGCTCCTTATTTACTTTTTTCCCTTAATACCCCATAAGTTTTATCTGATCTGTCAAGCTTCCTTTATAATTGTGTTCATATCCTTGACCTTGTCATACGTTATTTTCTTTAAAAGAACTTGGGAATTGCCAAATCAGAAAAAATCCCAAATGGTTCATCAAGCCCACTAGCTTGTCAAAGATGGTAGAAAAGGCTCACAGGATATCTAGACAAATATTATATAAGAGGATATAAATCCTCTTTGTCTTCCAGCATTGATCAGTTTGAGCCCTCAGGGTTTAGTTTATATAGTTTATTATTCTTATTTCAGCTTGTATGAACTATCTACAACCTTTTTTTGTGCAGTTGTATTTTATGCTGGTAAAATTTTATCATTTTAACATTTTGGCTAAAAAAATCTGTGTTGGTTATTTGCATATTATATGAGAAGCCTTTTTCACTGCAAAGAAAGCATCTGCTTACAAAGACTTTCCAGGTCTACCTATATATAAACAAAACAACTGAAAAAAAAGTGTTTCACTTTATGTACCTTTTCTGGAGCACAATCCTTCCTCTCTCAGTTTTTATGTTTCTATATGACGCCTAAATTTCTCTTGAGAACATTAAATTGAATATTTCACCCACTCTGTCTGGACTTGTGGTCTAAGATACAAGAAGAAAAAGAAACAGCTTTCCAAATGTAAAGGAAAATTAGTTCTGTAGATCTACAGCAGAAGAACACACAGGATGGGGTTGCAGAGTTATTTCTAGTAAAACTTGATTGTGAGGCAGGGAACTGTGACAGTCACTTTAGAAAGACAGACTTAAGAAGACAGGTTTAGATAGAAAGTTTTGGAAAAGTGATAGCCTTTATCTAGACAATAGTTTTGTTTCCTTAAAACCTCTGCCTTTGGGATGAGAGAATCACCAAGATGCCACCTGCTAAGGAACTTCTCTTAAATGAATACCATTGATACAGTGTCACTTGCATTCTTTTTTGGTGTTTTACAGTCTTTAAAGATTTTTCTTTCCCTTAGTTATGAAAAAATGCTTGAGAATGGGATTTGTAGGTGCCCTTTGTGGGTAAAACATGTGATGTGTTCTTTTCAAACAGCTGAGTAAAACTCCAGAAGGACCTCAGCTGTTTGTTGCAGTGCTGCTCCTGTTCAGATGTGGTTGTCCTGTTTGGAGTCAGTGCTCTGATACTGTCCTCCATTTCACTCTGACATTTCACTCATGAGTTGAAACTGAGTATTATCTCCCTCAGCTGTGGAGAGAAGGCTCCCCAGAGCCACAGTCCCCAGCCAGCAGAACCATTGCCTTTTCCCAGCCAAGGGCAGCCCAGTTGGCACAGTAGGGTCCCACAAAACCAGCCATCACAACATGTCATGTGCCAGCTGGGAAACTTCAGAGAGTTTATCTCAAAGCCCCTTGAAATTCTCTTTCCCAAATGCCTGAGGGACCATAGTTTGTGACTGTTAATGAGGGTGTGCTTTAAGTTGATTATCAGTTAAGCAGTTCATTATCAGTTAAATCAGTTGAGTCATTATTAGTTTTGAGTCTCATTAGTTGTAAGATGAAAATAGAAAAGTTCAGAGTAAATTACTGCATTCTGTACTATACTTCAGGTAAATAAGAACATCTGGGATAGAAATCATAGAGAAGAAATTAGGTTTTTCCCTCTTTAGCTTGTAGGTAGAGGTATCTATCTATCTAATCTATATATATCTATATATAACTATATATATATATCTATATATATCTTATTTTATCTCCACCTACTAGTACTAAGAATCAGAGAATGTAAGTACTTTGTCATATAAATTAACTTTACTGGACCTAGTAAAATTTTCCAGTCATCTCTGTTCACTCTAGTATTTTCAGCACAAATAAGTGATGAATGAAGTATTTCCCTGGTTTAATATTACAGGGTCATCTGTGGTCTTCCTTTAAGCCTCCTGAATTATTTTCCCTCTTTTCCACTGAAAAGAGTGCCCAACACTTTCTCTTTCTATAATTTGTTGATATGACCTTTGACAACTTTTAAGTACAAAATATGTCTAAACATCATCCACAATTTCCTCGTTTCCTACCAATCACAGCCCTGGAGGAGGCTTATTTCCTGTTCTTGAAGGAACTTGAGCTGCCAAGTGTTGTCTCCTAACACACTGTTGTTAATCAGAGAGGAACCCAGAGAGACCAGCTGTGTGCAACTCAACCTCAGCCATCTAGCCACTGGGTTCCAGCTTGCCTGGGTTCCTTCTCAGGCCCCTCTCCCTTCCAGCAGAAATTCAGGGAGGACAATACTTAACTCCCCAGTTGGTGAGGAGGGGGGTTCCAGTGAGCATGTCCACACTCTGGCTTTCTAGACTGGAAGGGTAAATTCTTTGTTTGAAGTGTTTTTTCTATATCTAACTGAAAAACACTTGGTATCATTACAGTCTTGATGTATAAGGATTTATAAATGAAAGGAGAGCTGGATCTTAGGCAGAACAATAACACATTTTGTCTGAAGGATAGCTCCTTCTGGCTTGTAATGGTTATGAGGCTGAAGAAACCATTTGCTCTTGAATACTTAGCAGCTGATTCAACACAGGCTGATTAGATAAAGAAAAGAGACTGGAAAGATAATAAACAAAAAGAGTGCTGTGATGAGAGTTCTAAGGAAATGAAAAACACTTTATTGATAATCAATCTGTGGTAGATTTCAATAATGAACTCCTGTATAATAAGCAGCCCACGTGCCCACCCTGCCACTGGAATTCTAATGAGGAAGATAATAGATCCAAATTAGAAGTTTGCTAGTGAGCTTGTTATTAAAACAATCAAACATTTTAGATGCAAGTAAACAGAAGCTGGAATCCCTATTTTGCTTTTAGGTTATATATTATCTTCCTTTTGCTTCCTTACTAATGAACGGGCAGAGTTATCCTTTATATCTTTAAGAGTTTTATGATTACCTTCTTGAAGCAGATGAGACTATTGTGGTTTAAATGGGATTAAACATTGACATAAGATCATGTAATTATGTTGTATGGGGCAGATAAAAATAAGTTTTCATGTCAAGACACAGAAATATAGATATGAAAGTCCTTCTGCTGTTAAAGGTTATAAGCCCTATTGAGCTATGTTCTGTTGCAAGGCAGCAGGTCTGTACATGGCACAGTAGTTAAAAAATATATCTATCCTACCGGGGGTTAATCAGACTCTTTCTTGCATCCTGACAGCTCAGATAATCCTCTTGCTGTGCTCTGCTGGAATAAGCATTGACCAGAGCCATTCCCACATTTGAACAGCAGTGTTTTCCCATCTCAAACCCACCTTCTGACAATGCCCCTATGCTTAATTACTCGCCATAATTCTGCCACAGTGGCTGTAATATCCTCCGTCAACTGCTTCTCGCCAGCCTGTTGAGATTCTGCCTTTCCACCTTATTGAACTGTTTAGCTTGTCCCTCGTTATTCTCATTTTCTTTTTCCAATGGACTTACTGCATATTTGATTCTTGTTAATTCTGCCACACAGTCACTAATTGTTGCCAAAGAGGCTTGTCACACCACTTCAGCAATTTCTTACTTTGCTATTCCCCTCCTCTTGTTCCCACTGCTGCCAGCACTGAAACCAGGGCCCAAAAGGTTGCCTGAAAGCTGAAACAGGTCACTCTGGCTCCATGCTCTGCTTTGTATCTCAACATTGTCTCCTCTTTCCTTTTGCAAATGCAGGTTAAGCAGTCGGAGGTAGAAGTGGGTTTAATCTTTCCTGTTTCTTTGAATAATTTAAAGTGAATTTAATATTTCAGCTTCTACCATGCTTGAATACTCCATGTTTGGGAGTTGTGTGTTGGGAGGAAAACAAAAGGAAGAACATGAGAAAGGAAAAGAGAAAGACCAAACTATTCACGGAATGCCTTAGATAGCTTCATGAATTTCAGTTTTCCCAGGAAGTGACCCTTTTAGGGTGAATGTTGACTCAAAACAGAATGAGTTTCCCACGTACACTTATGGTAGATAATATGCTGAGAAAATATCTCTGAGTTGAGAAAAGTCTTTGAAATTGATCCTCAAGGAACCTCTGAACCCCCTCACCTCAGACCCTACTGTAATGCCCTACCCAGGGCTCCAGTGTCTCAGCTCACCTCGGGACTCAGAACCTGGCCCATGCTACTCCTACAGTTGCCCAGAAGGCTATCTTAGTATATATATAAAAAATAATTTCAGTTCAGAAGACTGCAGCATGACTAGAGTGTATGGACAACTCTGTTTCCTCTGGAATTATGAAAAATGTCTGTACAACTGATAAGTAAATTGTTCGCAAATCACGATCGAAAGAAAAGATTTAGCAACTTTTAGTGCAGAAGAGATTTAAGTACTGAAATAAAATATAAAACAGTAGCTGCTTCAGTCTTTTTTAAATTGCATCAGTCTTCCATTTTACTGCTACCTGTTTTGGACATGGACTCTTAAATTCATCTTGCAAGTTCTGCTCTTCTGAGGAGATGGCTCCCTTTTAAAGGAGACATGAAAGGTCTAAAGATTTGTGGTGTTCTTACTAGCAGTTTAATCTCAGAGATTTCTATATAGCAATTAAATAATTTAATACAACTTTTACTTATGTAGGAAAAGAGGGGAAAAAACTACATTACTGAAAACAAATTGAGTAGCACAAGGCATTAGAGAGATATTGATTTAATACTAGGTGAAAACAAGAGACTGGCATTTTGGAGATCATCTAATTTTTCCATTCAAGAGAATTTTGGGGCTGAGAGGGAGCAGAGTTCCTTAGGTTTCTTATTAAATGTGATTTACATCATATGTGGCTGCTCTACATATCAGACATACTTGAATAATGCAGATCTGTGGTAGCTCCATTCAAAACATGGTCTACGTAAAAACTTGTGCTACCTAATGAGATTTTATGAAAGTATGATAGTTGTGGTGGAATGTGAATCTCCCTAAGCACTCTGCAAAAGCACAGAGATTCTATGACACTAATTTCTTATTAAATATTTACATTTTTTTTCTTGTAAAAACTAGAAATTTTGTGGTTTTGTTGTCTTTTACAGAAGATGGTCATGTCAGTATCAGACTAAAACTTAAACTCCAGTCAAGGTACATCACAGGTTCTTGACCTGTAGGGATTTCATAGGTTCTCTGTTAATTTTGTGCAGGGGGAGCCAGGCACTTTAGAGTCCAGTTATAGTATTAAAAGTTATTTATTAAAAAACATCTTAGAAAGCATCATTCTAATAAAATCAGTTCTGAAGGTGCAGTTCATTTAGCTGAAGGGTTCTCTCTGGCTGAGGCCTTAGAGAGATGCTGGGGTCTCTGGGCCTTCTCAGTGCCACGAATCTCAGGCAGGCAGCAGAAAAAAGTTCAGGGTGAGGCTCCAGAGAACTACGGGAGTTCTCCGGAGCCTCTGAGATTTTCTGCAGACGTCCAGTGACTTTGGACCTGGAGATCCAAGCAGCTGGCAGGGGCCTGGTGGCTGGCTGGAACCGTGCAACCATCTTTCCTCTTTTCTCCTTCTTCTTTCTTCTTGGGGTCCGGTGGCTTTGGACCTGGAGACCCGAGTGGCTGGCAGGGGCCTGGTGGCTGGCTGGAACTGCGTGAACATCTTTTTTCTTCTTTCTTCTTCTGTAGTTTTTGCAGGCAAAGTGAAGCAGCAGCATAGCAACCAGATAGATAAGGAATGCTGTCTCTCTCCTGCTGGCCTCCAAGGCCAGGTTTTAACTCCAAACTAACCAATTAGCTAAACCCACAAATCTAAAACTACCTATCGAAATTGCTAAAAAACATTACACACTTCAACATGATTTTATGTAAATTGTTTTTCGCATACACGTGCAAAACCTATCATGTTTTTTTGCCTTTGGTATTATCTGATTATTTTAACTTATTTTTTGGCCTTGATACTATCTGTTTTTGTAGACTATCTAAGAATGCAAAATAATATTATATTGTTTTTTGCACTATCTTTTTAATTATGTCTATGAACTACTAAGTTTTTATCTGGATTTCTAAGACACTGATTCTCTACAGCTACTCATGCAGCCTCTTGTTGAAAACACTTAGAAAGCCTAAGGATTTATTTCTATTCTACTTTGGTTTCATATATTTTAATTTCTCTGAAGGTTTTAACTCAAATCTCACATCTCTCTCTTCCTTTGAGGAACTCAGAGGGGGTCTAAACTCTTGGTCTCCAACAATTCTCCATAATTTTTCTTGTGCATATACCTTATTTTTGATGACAGCACCTACTTCCACTAGTCCAATCACTTCTACAGACAATGTGCTCTTTGCTCCATACCATTTATCCCGTAAAGAAGTCCCCAAAGAAAGATCATTTTTTCTTGGCCCTTTCCTCATCACTTGTGTACACATAACAAATTCTTTAATGTTAATAGTCTAGCATAATAATAAGAAGAAAAATCTAGGGATTTTTCCTAGCCTTCTTACTCCATTCCTTCTCACTCATTCCAATTGAGCTGCAGTTCATGGGGGCCTCTATTTATCAGCACTATTTAACACAATGAGTACTTAATAGGGTAAGACATGGTTAAGGGGGAGGGAAAATTCTAGGTATTATAATACAATGGGCAATACAAATTAAAATCTGTCTTCTTTAGAGTCTATTTTTTCTGTGCAAGGAAGGCTGAAAAATGCCTTGTATTTAGTCTTCTATACTGACTTATATTTCAATATGCCTGAGGTAAAACTCAGAGATAGAGCATATCTCTTCTTGGGTCACTGCATTAAGATACTCTGCCATCAGGAAGGATACTGTTAATGGCATTCATGTAGGATGGTTTTCCATTTAAGGGAACTATCAGGACCAGTCTGCCTTTTTTACCCAACTCATACAGTTGACCTTCATCAAAACAATTTGCTTTCTACAGAAGATGAAACCAACAAGTGACATTTGCATTGCGACATGAAAAAATAATAAATCATACCTGACAAATTAAGTTCTAGAAAAGTTTAGGGCTCTGTTTACCACTGTTCCCAGTTCTGAAGTAAATTCATTTTACTTTTCTCCTAGGAACAGATACTGTAGGTCATGGAGTAAGGTATTGATTTTGCCAATTACTGAGGATAATGTATATTTTTGAGTTGTTACTTTATTCTCTGAAACTTGTTTCTTGGCTACTAAACTAAAAAGTTTTTCATGCATATGTTCTTCAGACCTGTCAATTTAAAACCATATGTGTTTTATATAATTCTCTAAAAATAGAATCATGTTTACTGTATAAAATTCTTTCTCCATATTATGGATGGAATACAAGTTATATTCATATATGTATTTTTAAGGACTTCTTTCAGAACTACATTGTAACTGATTGGTCCTTAGTGATTGTCTAAGTTAATAGTTTCACTACAAGGAACTGAACCAATCATTTTTCTTGAGCTGAAATAACAAGCTCAGAATGGGTTGTTTACTCCTTAATTGAAGATACTTCTTAAAACAGCATTAAAGAAGAAAGAATCCCTGGAAAAGCAGAGAAAGACTGTACTAAGAAGGAATTATTTATTCCTAGATGAAAAGATTAATTTACACCTATTCACAGCCAGAAGAAAGCTGATTTTCAGAAAGAGTATGAGGTAAACCATTATAGGAACCCTAAACCATTCATAACATGCAGCACAATTTTCATGCTTACTGCCTAAATATTACTAACTGAAGGAGATAGTTGTGACTTAGAGTATGTCTTCTGCAGATGACTTAAGTACCATATGGTAAATTTTCACCCAAGCTTATGGTTAAGCAGTATGGACATATGGGTCAAGTCAGGATTTTGAACAGCTTTACTCTTCTTATCATCTTTTACAGAATTTTGTTGAAATGTCCTTAGGGAAAAGACCTTGAAAATAATTCATGTGCTAATTTTAAAATTTTCAGTGGAGTTGATCCCAATTAGGGTTGGACTTCGAGAAAATGCTGAGCTCCTAGTAGACAACTTGTGGACTCACTTTCTATTAAAACTTGGTCACTTCCTTTGGTGTCTTAGTGAGATCTGAATTTTTTTAATCTTTTGTCCTAGCCATTGAGGTTCAGTTATTCTGAAAACTGTAGCATGAATTGCTGTCTTGATACTCTCCCTGAATTACAAACAGGTCAATTTTGTCACTCGAATGTTTTTATAGTTGCCTATAGCTTGCAATGTTCTGTCATTGCAGAGTTTGCCTCCTAAACTTGCTGAGGAAGTTGGACTTGCTTGCACCAAATCTATACGTGAATTTTTGACACGGAGAGAAGTACAGCAGTAAAAAAGATTTATACACAGAGTTTATTACTGATGAATAGAATCATGCTAGAGTAAGGCTTCAAAAGACATGTTTACTGGTAGTAAGTCTTCTCTTTAAAGTGGCAAGTCCCAAGTTTGATGTGATATGTGATATGTGTTATGCAAGCAGGAGACAAAATTTTACTGAGGTGATGAAGCGAATATAGTTTTCAGAAGGATTTTTGAAGGAGTGCAGAAAAGTTAGTCATTTACCTCCAGCTGATGTTCGGCAAAAACTGAGTGCCAAAGTTTCTTAAGCTCTCCTTCATATTTTGTGCAGCAACTCTACTGGAATTTTCTTAGACTTATTTATTAACACAAGGAGAGTTTCAGCCTTTTTACTTTACACTAGATGGGAAAATTTGTCAGCTTGCTTAGTTTAAGAGGGTGGGTGTTCATGTTTATGAGATGCTTTGTTCTGCTCACATTAAGAAAATGAAAATGTCCCTGTTCTAAAGTCTGTGAGCTCCTTACTGAAAGTGGGCAGAGTCAGACTAGTTTCCAACATGAGAGAAGATTATTTGCTTGGAGATCATCCCCATGTCAGGAACAAAATTTATAGGTAGTTAGGGAACTATAATTTATTTTCTCAATTTCAGAATATTTTTTAGGTTAAGATTTTCAGATTCAATTGACTTGCCTCCCCCTTCAAACTCTAACTCCATGCAGGTATGCCTGTAGCCATTACACCTGTAAGCACTTCTGGGGCTCTTTTAGGATGCAGACTGGGATGGTTCAGTGAGGCAGGGAGGTATATGGGAAAAGAGCTGTGCAACAGGGCTTTGATGCATCTAAACAGTACTTCTAAAAAATGTCCCTAAAATATTGCCCCATGAATATATCAACCTCTCTGTCCTGGAGTATCTTCAGGGCTGTGGTAGAGTCAACCTGCTAGAGTTCTTGGTGATCACCAAACGTGTCTTCTACTTCCCTACTTCTACTTCCTGAGTGGACCCCAGGTCTGACTTACTTGCAAGATATCTGGCCCTGATTCTCTTTGCAGTCACTGGCTGCCCTATCAGCTCCTACCATGAGATAAAGGGTGTACACTTGCAGAGGAGGGGAAATAACCTATTACTTTTCCTTTCGAGATGTAAGACAGCTCTGGGGATCTCTGTACAGTGGTGGTGGGGATTTGTAGGGAATCTGAACACAGGCTGAATGCTCGTTGCCTTAAAGGAAAAAATTGGATGACCTACTGTATCCCAGGAGTGCTCAGGGCTCCATGGTGTGGTGTCCAGCTCACACTACAGCTTCCTTGGCCAGCATGGACATGTGTGCATGTCTTCATGGGAACCAATGTCCCTTGGCCAAAGCACCATGAAAAGCTGGGAAGCAGCCTCAGCTGCACGGTGCAATAGCATAACACTGTTTGTGTGCTCACTGTACCGTGGTGGAGCAGACGCATGGGTGCTATGTTGCTCTTGTTAGGGAAGATCCCACTTCTGTCCTTGCAAAACCTCATCCTATACACAGGTTCAGATTTGATTCTGTCTGCAGTTCTTAACAAAATACCCCTGTACAGTCCTTTCTTTCTTTATTTTTTTTTTTTTTTCCATTACAACCGAGCTCTTCTAAGGTTCAATAGACAGGTTTTAATTTCAGTATATGTTAAAAGAGAACCCTAAAAGCAGTGCAGGAAATCAATCTATAATGGAGAATTTTAGTTGATTTTTCAAATTATTGTTTCAGACCACCATGCAGCAGTAGATATAATTAAGTGTCAGAGAGTGAGGGCTAAATGCATGAATAAAATATCTTATGGTGTCATTACACTTTTATAATAAGATTAACTTGTCAACTTATAATAATGTAACTAACAAGATAATTTATTTCTCAATGTAAAGAAGATGTACAGAAGGCAGAGGCAGGACCTTGTGAGATGCCAGCTTCACTCTGTGGCTGAGCCTGCTGGGTAGCAGGCATACATAACGAAGGAAAAACCCTACTGAACTGAAGGAGGGGGCGTAGGATGGGTAGCGGATGAGGAAAGAGCAGGAGTAGGCATGAAGTTTGCATTTGGTACAGGAGTGAAAGATGGGAGAAAAACTGTGATAACAGAAGGCATAAGAGTCTGCTGGGGAAGACGATGCTAAGTGTATTTCTCCAATTGGTAGAGCAAGACATTTCCATAATGTAAACTTTCAGAGAAAGAAGGTTAAAATAGCTAATTGCCTTGGTGTGGGATGAGAAGATATGTATGGAAAGATATCCCAGACTGGATGACACATGTTAAGTTGTCTGGCTGTGAAAGTTTAATGATGCCTTCCTTAAGAAAAAGGTCTACTGGAAGTCAACGAGGAAGACAGAAAACTTCATGATTTTTCCCCAATTTAGCTACATCTGATAGAGACTGTGATTTATAAAAATGTGAGACCTGCTGAAAGAGGTTGTGAGGAATAATTTGGTACCATCTCATTTCTAAGTCTAGGTATGCACCAAGTCCTGGAAAGATCCTTCTTGTCACTGTTTCTAGGACATGAGCAACACCCCTTACCTGCCCTCTCTAAATTTCTGTCAGTGGAACTCTATAGGAACAGACATGTATTTGCAAAGAAACAGAGGACTGTTGCCATTCTGGCTGGCTTCAAAAATAACCTAGGGAGCTGCAAACATGAGATCCTGCAAAGTCTGTGGTTGCATCCTTCCTGGATCCTTCTCCCAGATACTGGTGCTTCCAGTGACCACCTTAATCAAGCAAGGTAAATGGAGAAACATGTCTCCCTATGTCTGAATGGAGAAAAATATAGGTGCAGGAATGCTGGTGCTACATTCAGCATCACTGAAGCAGGTGAATGGATGCAGGGTCCTCTCAGAGGAATGGCACATCCTAAATTAATTTGTTGATTCTTATTAGACACAGGGTTTGGCCAAGTGCTGAGGGAGCTCTCAGCTGATGTCTGTGCAGGATAGGTTTCAGTGTGTGGGAGTGCTGGAGCAGGCTGTGAGGTGGTGACAGGCATGGTGGAAGGAGCAGTTGCTGCGAGCACCATCCGTGGTGCAGCACAAGGCTGCCTTGTGGAAGGCATGTCCTTTCTCTCCAGTGCACTGTCTCTCATATATCCCACATAATCTATACAGCCAGGCTACACACGGAATAGCAATGGCACACCATGTAAGTGCATTCCTGAGCTATGTAGCATAAATATGAATGAGAGGGAACATATTGCACTTTAAATATTTTGTACATTGCACTGTGCATTATGACAATGAGTACACTGTGGTACATTATTAAAAATGTGAGAAACAACCTGCAAATGATGGTTTGTTTTTCTCTTTATGGCTACCAGCTGGTGTGAAACCATTTACACAACATTTGAGTGTTAGTGCATTTTAACCAGGGAAGAAGGATCCTGCTCAGTGTTTTTTTTTTTTTTTTTTTTTTTTTTTTTTTTTTTTTTTTTTTTTTTTGTGTGTGTTTTGGTTTTTTTTTTGTGTTTTTTTTGTTTTGTTTTTTTTTAATTCTTAACTACCTAACCAGCATATTTGTGCTGGAGAAAATGAAGCCTACATAGTGTTATCTTATTTTGTATTTCCAAGTCACTTCAGAAACTTTGGTTTAAGCAGAGAAAGAACAGTTTCTCATTGTTGCTTTTATGACAGTGGAAAATAATGAAAGCTTTATTTACTATGATTATTTTGTTTCTTTGCAGAGTTTGACAAGATAGTGCTTGGAGATCCAATGAGACCACTTCTTTCAAGACTGTTTTAAGGGATCTCCTAGACATGAAGGAACATATGTACCATGTAAACCTAATGACATAAGGCAACATATATTATCCTCTGTTTCAAACAGAGGACTTACAAAAGAGATCTTCCACTTATACGCAATTTGATAAGCAAACTATTCCTAAATTAAGACAGTAGGTTATTAGTCTTAGCTTATTTGTATTTTCTTAACTGAGATGGTGCCACAAAGCAGGCCACCATATACTCAGCCTAGCTCTAAGTCAGCTCTTCAAAGAGACCAGGAAGTTTTCAAACTCAGTAATGTTTTGTTTTATTTGAATGGAGCTTCGCTTTTAAAAATAAAGCTCTAAGCAAATAGGGATCACAGACTGGAAGTCAAAATAAAGAAAAATTATGATTTTATATGCAGCACTTACATTTCCCACTGTATCCCAGCCAATGAGTTCTTGCTTCTGAGGTTTACTGCAGTTAACATCATAAAGGTAGCTTAGAAAAAACTGCTGTGTCCTCTTTGGTCTCAGGATACTCCTGTTCATTGCCTCTGAAGTTTCTCTGTGCTGTGATTCTTACAAGCATCATAGCATACAATATCTTGATCCTTTTGTTACTGAAGAAAATGTGAAATCTTGTCTTCTTCTAGAAGTTCTGCCAGAATTAGTACAAAACCCATTTTTCTTCTTAAAGAAAGTATTTAAAACAAGTCAAATATACCCCCAAACACACCATGGATATGATGATGGAAATTTGAATTTTGCTGTCTGCAGTGAAGGCCAAAGCCACAATACTGTGGCATGTTTGAAAAACCACATCTAGGTCAAAATAATTCCCTTTCTTGGATTCTGATGGTAGTGCTGCCATGATAGCACATTCTTGTAGTGGGCTCCAGGGAAGTTGGGAAAAACTTCAGATGTAAAGAACCACTAACACAGCTATTCCAGAGGTACTGACCTACATAAAAATTAGCTAAAGTATGTATATGTGAGCTACAGATTTGCTGTTTGAGTTTAACCCTAATGAACAGTAAATCTTTTACAGTGCTGAAATCATATATTTAATTTATGAACTGGCATTTTTCCAGTCACCCTTGCCTAGGTTTGAATTGTTTTTTCTTTCTGTTACCAGTTCCAGTCATGTCATTATATTGCTTTCTGTATATAAATCCTGTTATGTTCAATCCCAGCAATGTATTTGGTTACCTTTCCCTCTTAAATGAAAACAATTAATACACCTTAATTATAAACTTAGGAAAATTATAATTTTTTTTTACTTTTCATGGAAAAATGAAAAAAAAAGTTTTGGAAGATTTCTGGAACTGGCACAGTCTTCTTCCTTTGAAAGTGTGGATTAAAGTATTGACCTTTACTGCATGTACAGGGGAGAAGGGAAGGAGAACTGTTGCTCACTTGCAATTTCCAGCATTCTCCCACCTGTTCACGCTGCAGGAAGTCACCAGCATTCAAAGTCAAATTCCTGAAGTATTTGAGCATTTGAAGTCTACATTATAATACTGGTCAGTGAAAGTGACTTCTGTCCAGTCTTGGAGGAAGGGAGGATGAGAGCAAAGGAGGAGACATTGTATTACATTGGTAGTCAATTAGGGTCATTCAGCCTTATAGAATACATGCATTTTGATATAAACTGATACAGTACATCTTCCAGAAATACAGTTTTCACAGTGGGTAGAAGCTTGTGGGCAGGGAGTAAAATCCCTGCACTGACCAGAAACTGTTGTGAACATCTGTTCCCTGACTACTTAAATTATACTTGGACAGTTTGATGCATCTCTGGCACCCATCCCATGTGCTAGCAGAATGAAAGTAGAAGAGGAGAAGAATGTAAAATCAGGAATCCTGTTGGGTTGTAACATTTCTGCTCTTTCTATTTTCTTCTCTGTCCAGCAAATGTCACATCTTTGTTTAGCAACATATGACATCCTTTCTTTCCCTCTATTGTATTGGCAGCTGCCTGCTTACTATTTTGTGTACATTACTTTGAGCCATGCAAGACTTTAAATTTAATTAAAAGGCATGGCAAAAGAAAGAGAGAGATTTCTATAGAAATATTGTCTATGGAATGTCCTGTTGAGTTAAATTCACACTACCAAATTATAATTCCTGAAATAAATGATTCTTCCATGAATCTCATTTTTCAGTATCATCATCACTTGAATTCTGCTGCATGACTTGTGTCATGCTCATGGATCTCATATAGCCTTGGAAAAGAGTCTAAAAAGATGATTGATTTGGTTGAAACTATTGTGGTGGTACACAGAACTGTGAATAGCCTTCAACTTACTCAGATATTACAGCAAAAAACCAATTAATTTCCATCCTCATGTTAAAGCTACACTTGCTCAATTTTTAAACTGTACTTATGCACTTGAAGTGTTATTGCAATGTGACAGATTTTCCATACTGGCAAAAACAATGCTTGATTTAACAAAAAGTGAAAATCAAAGCCACTGCACAAATTCTAAACTCCATTTTGAAAGAGCAATAATTATTGATTAAGTCAAAATTATTAGTGTTTTTAAGGCCCTTTTTAATCGCAGTTTGGCTCAAAGATATAATCTCATTTTGGCATGCTTGCACGAAAATGGTCAGTGCCTGAGGGCTGGCTTTCCACAACAGTAATTTGGAATATGACTCATCTATCATTAGTTTAAGCACACATGAAAATATAGACCTTGTGCTTTATAGCAGTGGGGAAAGACTATAACATGTAATAACAGGTGTACCTCAACTGTGTGGCCTTAGGAGATGCTCCAGATGATATTCTTCACTGCCAATGACAGAGAAAGCCTTTTCTGTATACACTGGTATAAATTTGCTCTGTACATAAAAAGGAACACGTGATTTCAGTAATCATACTGGGCACAAAACAAAACTACTAGCTTGTATTCAAATAAAATTCTGTAATCCTTTCCACAAGCTCAGAGCTGCATTCAGCTGGGAAATCTGAGAATAGATTATGTGCCTTATGAGAAATGGAGTACAGTGAAAGACAGAATTATGTGCCTCAATCAACACATATGTTAATATTGAAATTTTATTCCCCTGTGGATAAAGGAGGAGATAACTGGCAAAAATCTTGGCCACAAAAGGCAAACAAAGTTTCTATGCTGAGGTACACATGCTAATTCCATCAGGTATGCTATCTTTCTTCCCAAGCACTTAGGGCTTGCCAAAATCCTTTTTTTGCCAGTCCTCTCCCTGATTCCTCTGAATCATTTCAATGCAATTCTTTGGTCTAATTTGCCATCAACTCATATATTGGTACACATATGAAAACTGAGTTTTAATGCAAAATTCTTCCATGTTAATCCTTCACAAAATCGTTACTTTATGAACACAAAGCTTGCTTCAATAAAAGAAAAACTTGCAATAGATATATAAAAATATTAAAATACTGTATTAAAAAACTAGAATCCTCTTTCCTTCTCTTCTAACCTGGATTTTTCTCCTTCTTTCTTTATATATCTGAGTGCCACACCTCCATAAATTAAGCACATTGTATAGTTAAAAATTGAAATAATAGCAAAAGTCATCCTTTTCCTTTCCTCGGTTCTTAAGACTAGTAACTAGAACCAATTAATGTAGGAAGATGTGTGTGAAGGTATTTTTCTTAGAAAAACTGAAGTTAAGCAGTTGTACTTTGTACTTTGTCTCTTCTGGGTGAAAGAAAACAGCTCCTTGCCTCTCTTGGAATGAGTTCTGTACCTGAGAATGGCAAAACAGGTTCTCCTTACAGATCAGTACCCTCCTGTGGAGGCTAATGATCCTAGACTAAAAAGAAAAACAATAGCACAAATAAAGAAAAAGAAATACATACGAGAAATCAAAGTAAAAGAGCAAAACTAAAGACAAAGTGTAAGGGATTTGCTGTGATTATCGATGATGTACAGTCTCCTCCGTGCAGGATGGAAAGACATTTTTACAGCTGTTGCATGTCACACAGTCCATGGCTCTGTGTGTGATGAATACATTTTCTGGGGGCAGATGCCCTTCACATTTGTCATTGCCATCAAGGAGGAAACTTCTTTAGTGTGTTTTCTCAGTTCTTTTGATTTCTGCATCTTTACTCAGGCACTGCTAGCAGGCTGCTGCCAGGAGAGCTCACTGAAGGAGCTGCACATGGTTCTTGCTCTCACCTTTGTTGTGCTATCAATTCTATGTACATGATCCTATCATCTCTCCCTAAAACTTCTGCAGGTATGGAGTAAGATGGAGAAAGGAGCAGAGCTTATATGGAAAACAGGTCATTGTAATCAGCCCTTGAATTCAGCTAGAGAGGAGAAACTCAAGCCACCTCATGGAATTTCCATTCAATGTATTTTCAAGTTGCTCCAGACAGTTTACACATGAAATATATTTATTAAATGTGCTGTAAAAATTGTTCTTCATTTTTTTATTAGCCTAATTAAGTATTAATATCCAATTTACTTTATATCTCAAACTTCAAAATCTATGTTTTTGCTCACTGCAATTTATTACGAAGAGTATTGTCATAATTATTTTGTTATGTTGAATGAGTATGCATCATTTAAAATGTAAATAGTTTTACCCAGAATAACAATCAAAGATAAGATTGGTGCATATGCAAGTTATGATCCTATATCCAGAAGAATCCACAAACTTCCCATTATATATGTCAGGTGCACATGAAATATGAAAACATACAGTGGATCTTCACAGCTGCACTTGGAGTACCTGTACATTGTAATGTGTGTAGTTACAGCTTGAATGCAGTCTGAAAGCCTCTGCCAGCTTTGGAGCAGTACTTGGTAGAGGTCTCATGCCTCTGCACCAAGTATGGCAGCAGGGGATGCAAACCGTGTCTTTTAAATGCTGAGGTAATTATTTTGCAATTAGCTCCCTGTTACTACTACTACACAGCTAATATTGACCATAGCAGCTTACTTAGACATAGCTGAAGAAATTCCATGAGCTGAAATCACCATTGACAGCAGTTTATAGATAATAGAAATAAGAAGGTGATATTGCTGTTATTTTTCTGAAGGGAAGAAAAAAGGAACACTGGAATTAACTAGCAAGGGAGAAGTTGGGAGGCTGATGGACTGCACAAAGAATGGCCACTCAATAAATCGAAGGTCTAATGTAGGATCTAGTGCACTCTTGCATGATGATTGTGTCACTTAACTACTCTGAATCTGAGTTTTCGTGTTCTAAGATGGAAGTAATTATATGCAGCTACCATATAATAACCACAGAGAGATGTGCAGTTGGAAAGTATTACTGAACCTATCAACAGAAAAAATGGGAGGTACTCAATAAATTTTAAGGCCAGAAGGGAACATCATGATCGTTTAACCTGTCCTACTGTGTTACTGAGGCCATAAAATTTCCTCTGTGTGATGTTTGAATTACTTCTGAAACTTGTAGTTTCAGAAAGGCATTCGGACATTTTCTGCTCTTGATGACAATACTTTTAGAATCTGTATCAGTTAGTTTTTCTAAAGGCAATAAGTAGAAGCACATCTTTAGTATCCTAGGGGATACCGTGCTTCAAAACAGGAGGAAAAACCCATTTTAAACAGTGTGAAGATATTCTTTAAAGTAAAAATCCAGAGTTTATTTGAGTCAGTTGAAATATCTGCCTTGAATAAAATTGAAAATGTTAATTCTATTCTCACCTCTTACTTCCCTCTCTGTCTGAGCAGAGTGGAGGTCTGCTGGTGGAGATGCATGTCTCCATATGTACAATGTGGGTCTCTCCAGAAGCTGGGCTCTTACACCCAGTACTGTCCCTGGGTCCCAGTCTCCCCCGTTTCTGGCACTTTGACATATGAGCCCCCAAGGCTGTAGCTTCATTCCAGCTGCTGGGACAGATGCTCTTACACACCTGCAGTGGCACCACACAGCACACCCACTGGAACTGGGCTTAGCCACATAGCTCATGCAGAAGCTGCTCTGGGTTACCACTCTCCTCTTCCTCCCACCTCACTCCCAGAGACACATGTACCAATGCCCTCCCACCCCAGAGAGTCCCTCACCTAGGAAAAGAGTTACAGAGAGGGTTTTTTAACTTTTCCATGAGGAAAGGACACATTTCACTAATGGGGTGCAGGGCACAGCCAGGTGAGTGTGCAGACCAGCCCCTGGTCATACATAACTAATCAGCTTGCTCTTCTATCTTTCTGTGTGCATTCCTTCCCAAATCACCTTAATCCTCTTTCTCCACATCTGGTTCCTACCCTAAACATCCCATAATCAATCCTATGTGATTCTGAAATGCTCTTCCTCTGCATCTCACAGTGCATCCCCTGCCCTAGGCAGTGGCCTCCTCATTGTGGTGGGTGAGCTGGAGAGCAGCTCCCACTTCCTCATGGGGATGCGTGTCCCCAGTCCATAATGCTGAGGCACTCCTGTGGCAGTCCTGGAGGAGCTGGGTGGGGGCTGTTTCTCTGAATGGGTTTTTGGGGTTTCTCCACCTGCCTTGAGCCCTCGTGCTTCTTCATGGATGTGGAGATGGGCCTGTGAGGGGCTGATGGCAGAGATGGGGCTGGCATGAGGAGGGGGCAGGGTGTAATTTGAACTCCCCCTCCTACCTTTGTACCTCTGTGTTCCTCTGTGTGTGTGCAGTCAAGTTTTTTATCCCATTATTTAAAAAATGTATTATTGGAATGAACGGCAAAATCTCTTTTTTTTCCTCCTCATGTTTCTTTTCAAACAAGCAGTTTTCAAATTACTTAAGTGATGGTGAAACATTTCCTCTTGGGGAAATCCATATTAAAATATTAAGTGGGAATGTTTCCAGCTGGCTTCTCTCAATAGTTTTTGTGGTGAAGATTTGTACCTTATGAAAATACTTAAACAGCATATAAATCCTCCTGCCTCCCACTTGTGCTCCTAATAGGGAAAATCAGCTCACTCTGCACTAGTCATCTTTGCCAATTATTTTAGGATGGAGACTCTCTGTCTTTCTGTAGTTTATAGGGTGAATCTATACCTGAAGTAAAGGAAATGCATAGATTTGGGATGGCTAAAACCAGGTAAGATGGTTCCCATTCTGCACATCATTTTGGACAAAAAAAGGTCAACATTTTTCCCTGAAATCTCTACTATGTGAAAATGTGGAATGCTTTCCCACATGATTTCCAGGAACGTTTAGACTAAAAATGTCAAATCAAGCAGCTGCATTTCAGGAGGTCAAATAGCCCATAAATATAAACACTGAAAAATTATACGCTGATCTTGGTACCTTTTATGATTTACAGCTGTAAAAGTCTATCCAAACCCTCTGTCCTGCAAGGTGTTTACCAATAAACAGGCATTGACACTGCTATGGATTGCACTGCAAATATGGCATGAGAGACGAAAAATTCTGGTGAATTATACCACAAGTTTAAAATTTCTCCATCGCCCCTTTGTCAGCCATTGCTCCTGAGCACTGCTTCTTGGGACTGAAAGTGCTTCTTCTGCAGGCAATGTCATTTCGTAGTGCTGCATCTCCAGATACACTCCTCTCCACAGAGAGCTGACCTTACGTTGAGTGCCTGTGCCACGGGGATGTATTCTATTATGTGGAATGGTAGATGGGAAATAGTGCAGTGATAGTAAGTGAAGACTTTCGATCAGACATAACTAATATTTTCTTTCCTAGATACTCTACCCCTGTCCTTATACTTGTCACCTTGACGAGGTTCAGAATGATCAGGCAAACAAAAGCTTTCTCAATCCTCTCTGCATCTTCCTGTTCAAGATTGACAGATATAATAACATCAAATAAAACTAGAGTGGGTGAGGAACACTGTTGTAAAGTTTAATTGTGGTTTAAAGCCAGCTGACTAAATAGCAGTGAAGAGAATTTTGCCAATTATCTCAGTCCCTAGCTGATTGAAAGATTTAATGGGAGTATCATCTTTGCTATAAATACAGCATTAGTCTTCTGACATATAGAGAGAAGTTGCAGGAATTATACTGTATTTTTAGCAAGTTTAATTTAATGTTGAAAAATGTTACTTCTTGAAACATTAGGTATTTTGTATTCCATTGTATAATTGAGGACTGTGATTATCACAGCAAACATAATCTGATTACAAACACCCTTTTTTAGTCTCTTATAGATGCAAGTCTAATGTATGCCTTTTAGAACCTGTGTCAAAATGAGCATGGCTATATGAGGCATTTGACTTTTGCCAGGAAAACAACTACAGGGCTACCAGGATAAGTGATGTTGGTAACAGGATCCCTGAGGAAAATCATAACCTCTTGCTGCAGTGTTTCCTCTGGCTTCTATAAAGCCCAGGCCTGGCACACCCTGCCTGTTCCCCTGCCAGAATTTGGGGTGGCTGGAGTCCACCACAGCTGCCAGATGAGTGCATTGCACTGAGACAGGGAAGGCATTGCCTCCACCAGCTCCATCTTCTGCCAGCACAATGCAGAGGAAGGCATGAGTCACCCTGCACACGCTTCCTGTATGAGTTTGATTAGCTAAGATCTTGTTTTTTATGTAATTAAATTTTTAGGAAAGATGTATAATGGCCTGAATTTTCCAGGGTAATAGGCTACTTTGCCTATTCTCAGCTTCTTTGCTGAAGTTGGTAAAAGTGAGTGTTCAGATCCCTTCTTAAAACAGACCCACTTTGAGGATGAAGTCAGGTACATGCTTTGGTTAAAAAATGATGTGTTCTGTGTTTTGGAGGGTATGAGAAGAATGCATTTATTTATAGCAAAATTCTCACCTTTTGTAATCTTTACTGTTTTTACTAATTTAAAAAATATGCTCTACTCAGTATATTTCCCAAATCATTACATCCCAACATTGCCTTTAAAATCAGTACACACCTCTCTTTAAAATGTCCCCTATTTTTAAAATCCATATTCCTGATGATTGAAATTCATCTTGACTTGTGAAATAGCAAATGATCTTATGGGACACAATGCAATGCAGACTGCAGGCAGCCCAGTCACTTCAGAGTAATGAGGAAATGAGCATTGTGGGCTGAGGATGTTTTGCCCTGCTTGTGCTGGGTCCTGTTCTTTCAGCATAATGTGTACAAATGATTGAGGCTTTTTAGTTTGGTTTTTGTTTGTTGGTTTGGTTTTGGGTTTTGGGTTTTTTTCCCCCATTTAGCTAATTTTTATGTTTTCTGGATGGGATTGCTACATAGATCTGAAAACTGGCTACTGCACAGGTCATGTAGCTATTTTGATTTGCATTTATATTGCAAATTCTACCCATTTTAGAAATATTTGGAGTACATATGCTGCCTTGTAATGAAACCATGATGGTTCTAGTGGAAGAGTTGTGCTCTATCAAGCTTTAATATCATTTGAAAATAATTTTTTTGGAAGAAGATGTACCTGACAGAGTGTGGAGAATATTATATATTTTCACAAATTATTGAACTTCATTTATATAATTCAGTTTTTTGAAGTCCATAAATATTTATTTGCAAATGCTTAACATCATGATGTGACTACATCAGTTCTCATGTAGCCTAATGAGAATAAAAGAAATTAAAAATCAGGGCATTAACTTGAGAAAAGTCAAAAGAATCCTGTAAAAATACCTAAGAAAATATGATATGAGAAAAGAAAATTGGACACAATTCAAATTAAATCTGACATGCTATTCTCAGTCCACCCCACTGTGCCTAGGAGCTATTGAACAGTGGATGTTTTGTGATTGTTTTTCCAGAATGAATCTCATTCTTAGGAAAGGTTCTGGGCTGATGCAACCAGGATGCAAAAGGTATGTTCTTTTTTAAAATGTTCCACACATGAACTGTAGGAAAATCAAGAACAGTATGAGCTGCTGAGCATGCTTTTCATCTGGGAACTGAGTGGAGAGAAGGACATTCAGCATTCCATAGGAGGACTTTCTCTTTGTTTCCTTTTTAATTCACTTTTAGCTTTTTGTCATTGGATCAAGTTCTAGATTGCCCATAATTGTTGGATATGTGGGAATTTCAGCACCTCACATCTCCAACAGAGGAACAGAAAGGGTTCTTAACACTAAATCTCTCAATTTAGTGCACCTTTTATGGGGTGAAATGTTTTGTCTAGAAAACATCCCATTATTGGCCAAGGAAAATCAAACAAACTTAGGACACTGCTCCCTCACATGAAAAATTATGAGGAAGTCAACATCCTAGAAATGGATTTATTCACTTTTGTTTCCTAGTGCAAAACAGCCAGTTCTTTAAAATAAAGGAGCAGAAGATTTAGCTAGTCTCCCTCTGAATGAGGTTTTTGTTTTTGCAACAAGCACAAGGAAGTTTTTGCGCTGGTCTCTATACAAGACCAGGGTCTACTACTGAATGCATCCTGATCAAAATCACTATTAAACCATTAAACACTGGGGTTTTTGAAGGAATTCAAGAAATAAAAATCTATTTTCCTAGTAGAGAAAATAGAAAGCATGAAAAACAGTCCAAAATAAGATTGTAGAATGTCTCATTTGAAATTTAACAGAAAAAATTAGATTACTTTAACTGTCCAATGTAGATGCTTACTTGAGACATGAAGGCAGTATTTTCTTCTAGCTGGATTTGGGGTCTCAGTCCAAAAAGGCTTTATCCTCTGCAGTAGACATGAACACAACAGTGTGAGCACAAGTATAGCATTGCATTCTACAGCTGGAACAAGCAAACAAAAAGCCTCTCTGTAATTGGATGCATACATTAATGCAATGGAAGGAGACCCTCTTGGCAGTGTCTCTGGCAGCAAAACAATACTACAGCCAGGAGCAGCTCTCTTCTTTTCTGTTCCACTCCATCTTATTGATACAAGCCTTGATAATCAAGCTGTATATGAAGTGGGTGTATCAGTTTAAGTTGCAAGCATCATTTAAAATAGTTAGTTGCATATTTTACATATTGCTGAACTGTAATTATGCAATTATATTTATGCTTCTCCTTCAGAAATTCCTGGAAACCTGAAATTGATTGTTCCTTGTTGTGGCCACAGGCTGTTGAAATTCAAATCAGCTTTTTGCTGAGCTGCAATTGTATTAAGTCTTCAGGACAGCCTGTGATGCCTGGATTGGAGGCAGGAGACAACTCTTGTTAGGAAATATGTTTGAGTGTATTGGTACCACTGAATTTTAGCTAATCATCTGGAAGGCAGGCTCTTTAAGGGAGCGATGCCGCGCCAGGAGAGTACATCCCGGGCCACATCCTTAGAAGTAATGAATTCTCATTTCTTTTCAATCTAGCAAATGCCCTCTTTAAAGGTTAATTCTTAAATAGTCACTTGGGAACAGACATCTCCTTCAGTCTGATCTCTGTGAGTCAAGCAGACTGCTAAGAAACTTCAGTTTGTCTCTTTCATTGCTTGATGCCCCTTTGCTTCAGATTAAAACTGCTGATAAAGATGATTTCAGCTGCCTCTTCTCCTGCATGTCCTGTAATTGCTGAATAAAGGAATGAGCCAAAGTAAATAAACAATAACAAACTGATATGTAGGCAAGTGGAAACTGCTTTTCCCAAATTCCTCACTGTTATGTGAGGTAGTGAGGCAAAAGGGAACAACCTTTTTTTCTAAATCATCCCAGTGGCACAAAGACTCTGAGGAGACAATTGCCTTGGCTAAGTAAAGGACCGTAAAGGCTGTTAGGATGATACAGTAAATTATCATTTTCTCTTATTCAGAGTGATCTGGCTGAAGGCTGAGTATCAACTATACTATGTCTGTGACAATCAGAAAGGATGCTGTCCTTGTTCCATGGCCCTCATGGACCTAGATAATTACCCTCATCTCCCATCTGCAGCTCTGAAATTCTTGCAAAGATAAAACAGAATGAAATTATTTTGACACTGTTCATTCATCTGTATGAGCATGGAATAGGAAGGTTTGACAGGAAAATACGTCAGAGACATATGATAAACTAATACTATCCAGATGAATGCAAGTGCTGCCTGGAATTTAGAGATGGTGGGTAAATTGCTTGAAATGAGTCTTATTGATTCCCATCTGTGTTGATGGGGCATATCTGGAAGACGAAGTTTCATTTAAACCCTTGGTCACTGCAGTAATTAATTGAGCCCTGGGACAGTTTATGTAAAGGAGGTGCTCTGATTTTTTAGGAGCTGGTGACTATCTCTCTTAAATATGAAGCATGTTAATAGCAGAACAGCTAATTTATTATAATGGAACGGAAAAATACCATAGCACCCTTGTGGCCCAGATAATGTAGCAGCAGGTTACTGCTCTGATGAACAGGGACGTTGATCAGTAGATGTACCGTTTTCTAGTCTTAGAAGAGAATAGATCAATTTCTTCTTTTTTAGGAAGAATGATTCCTTTGCAGTGCTGCTGAGTGCTGTGGACATTTAAACCTGAGTTAATTACCCCCAGAACAATCCCAATCCAACCCCTACAGGTATTATTAGCTGTTATTTTTCTTGCTATATAAATAAGAAATTAATTTGTAAAACAGGAAATCTAAGAGAAAAGTGATTTCTGTTTCTATACCTTGGTGGTATTTCTATTGGCTTCTACTGTTCACATTGCATTTAAGTAAGACCAGAGAGGGGAAAGGCTGTGTCCAGTGTGCTGGGAAGGCTGCAGAGGGGAACATGTGGGGCTTCTAGGCTGAGTGAGCTGTATTTGGGTAGGCAGCCCAGAGAAAGGTTGGGGTTCAGTAGATGGCACTCTTCCTCACAGTCTGCTTCATCCATGCCTAGGTTGAGCTGGTGTGGAGCTGGGGAAGGGACATGAGCTCAGTGCCCTCCTCATTATTGCAAACACAATTTCCAAACTCTTTACACACCTTTGGGAGCTGCTGGTTATAGGCCTGATGCTCCATCAGCATTGGTTAGAGATGCTAGTTACAAACCCCTTTTTCTCCTGGCATTCTGGCCCCGTGGCTCACTGCTTGCCTTTATGTGATTTTTAGAGGTGACTTGTATATGAGCACACAGAAGAGCACAGAAATGGAGCACGCACAGCTGATCCCGCTCTGGAAACACTTTCTCCCAATGTTTCTCTCAACAAATATCTGAGATTTCTTACAGACATGTTTCATAGTAGACAAGAAAATGACATAGAGACAGTGTTGATGAATGCCCTGGACAACTTTTTCCTGGCCATCACCAAGAAATAGCATTATAATAATATTACTGGATGAGTGAGATCTAAGATGATACATTCTGCATGGCATAAAGATGACTCCTAACATAAAAATCAATGTCTGGATTTTATTATGTCATTTAACGTAAGTCTTGATTTTCATTAATTTGGGAAATGTTGCACTACCAGCAGATACTCAAAAACGAAAAGGCAGCTTTGTCCTATATTACAAGCACATAAATAGCAAATCTCCTCATGCCAAGATTCAGGTCTATTTGCAGAGAGTTCCTGCTGTTCTCACTGCCCCTATTTTCACTATGGTAGTAAGAGTTTCATGATTTAAGAATAATTCAATAGTTTTCTGTAATAATCTTCTTGTGGTCCCTCCTGATCTCATTTCCATGCTCACCCTGTGTCATACTTAAGAGCTTACCCAAGGCCTTCTTCAGCTGAAACAAAGGTGAAGCAACATCCTATTGCCTCTCCTTACATTTGCAGATGTGCAGTGAGGCAGCCCTGCACATTTAATCACAGAGCTGGAAATGAGGGTGACTATTCTACAGTAAAGTCTGATTATCCTTAATGTCAAACTGACATCTGACTGTGATCCAGCTTGTGAAAAACATCCTGAAAATTGTTTAGGGAATAGAAAAACGACCTTTTTAATAAGTGTCTGGTTTCAATAAGACCAAATGCTTTGATGACATTTTCTTTAGAATAGTTTCAAAATGACAAGGTAAATTTATATTAAATATTAGGAATAACTTCTTGACTGGTAAGCAGGATGAAACTCACAAAAAAGAAAAGCTTTGTGAAGCTAGATTAGACATAGCTCTGCCAGGGATGCTCTATTTAAGTTGATTGTACCTAAAAAGCAAAGGAATGGACAGTCAGTTGCTGTCTTCAGGCAACTCCCAGCCTGTCAGTTCTGAGATACTCTGCAATAAAACACATTATCACTAGCAGTGAAAGAAAATGCTCTGAATTTCTCAAAATGAAATGTTTCAGCTATATCGAAAAGGAATGAGTAGACTATTTTTATAAAATCTACAGATAGAAACATTCCTGCAGAAACGCTTTGATTTAAGTAGGACACAATCTTCCATCAGGAATTTTTTAACCAGTGTTTGTCATTTTGGGGAGTGCTTTGTTACACAACTGTAACTTTCACCAAAAGTTCTTCCAATGGCCTGTTCCTTGGGTGTTTGCTAGAGAAGTGGTTTCACAGTTCACGTGTTTCCAGGTCCCATGTGTTTGGATTGCAGCTCTGCAGGACCTCTTGGCAGTCGGCTTGTCTGGCTCACACCAGTGTGCAGCACACTGAGGGGAGAGGTCCTCGCAGCAGCGCATACACTGCAGAAGGGAGGGAGGTCGTGCTGTTGGGTTTCAGGTCTTTGACAGAATATAACCTGGCAAAGGCTATGTCTGTATTTGCAAAACAAATGTTTGTGTCCTGAAAACTTCAGCCAAGAAACTGTCTGTGTGGATCTAATTGCAGGTCAAATTGACAAACAACAGCATGTGCTTGACTCTCACCATTAATCTAATTTTATATTGTCTGTAACCAGAAGCCATGACCCTTTATCAGAGGGTTTTACAGCCTATGCCTATAATAGTAAATAAAACAGGCAGGGGCAGGTCTCCAGTATTGAGGCCAGTTGGTGCTGCTTAGTGTGTGTCCAGCCAGAAGGAACTCTGTTCCTCTTCTCCCATAAATCAGGACTGCCACTTCCAAGCTACCACTGCAGAGAGGCCTCTGCCCTTGCTACCCCTGAGCCCTTCCTAGGCAATGTTTGAGACAGCAAAGCCAAAGCCAGTGTTAACGACTGTGGTAATTGTTGGGGAATGTTAGTTGGATGGAGACTTGCAGATCAGCAAGACAGCTTGACCTTCTTTAGTTGATTTCTATAGTTGTAACCATATGTGAAGCCATACCCACTTTCTGTATTTTCTCCTCTCAGCATTCTGCTAAGGTAAGGAAGGGCCATGTTGACTTTGCATGCCTCCCCACCCTCACACATAACACACAGAGGTGGTGTGGCTTGCCCAGGTTTCTGCAAAATTTTGTGGAAAAACTAGAATGCCTATGCCAGAATCTATGTCAGAGCAGACCACTATTGTTTAAAAATGTGCACGAACACAACTCTGTTTTATGCAAGGATTTCTTTTGTCTATTGTTGCAATGGGTAGGGACTTCAAAGTATGTGCAGTTTAAAGTGTTCTAAACCATATTTATAAAACCAAAAGAAAGTTCACAATAGACGGGGAAAAAATGAATTTTTAAACACACTTCTCCCCTTAAAAATTTGATAAGATACAGTGTTGGTTTTGCCTCCTGTTTGTTTAGAGTGGAAAATTTATTTCAATTAGAGTGGCAACTCCTCACCCCCAAAATGTTCCATAATTATCAGCTAAAAGTGCAGAATCAACAGAAAAAATCTGGTTTATTAATTGCTCACAAACATAAATCTTTCAGACAATACAACTCTACTTTTTGCTTGGGCACTTATCCAGGCAGAGCTGCAGCTGAGATTTATTTCCTTTTCTTTAATTTTAATTGAATGTGCTGCCACAGGTACTGCGCCCAAATATGAAGCACAGTAACTGACTTAATTACATATTTTTTTTCCTTGGCAAGCCCGACTTTACACATCCCCTTAATACAAGCAGAGTGCCTGTGTGATCTCGCTGCCTTTCTCACTTTGGGTTTCGGCAGACGGGAGGTGTCAGAGCGAGCCGCAGCGACCCGAGGCGCCCCGGGACCCTGCCGAGCCTCTGCCGCCGCAGGGCCGGCTTTGCGGAGACCAGGGGCATCGACAGATGGGGTGATAGTGCCCTCAGCCACACTTGCTAGTCTGTCAGAGCCCCGGCTTCCTCTAATAGCATCCCAGCACTGCCTCCACATTTACAAATTTTCTGTTTCAGTAATATCAGCACAAATTTCCCTATGGCAAACTCCAAGCCACTGCTCTGTTGTCTACCACGTGCACACCCAAATGTTCAAACACCCTAGCTGGACTCCCCAAGCCATGCAATGATAAAGCATTTGAAAACTGAATTCTGCAGTTCTGCCTTATGATGTTCAAACTGTATGAGAATAAAAGACAGCGAGTTAAAATATTTTTTTGTACATTTGGTAGGGTTTTTTATGTTATGATAAAGCTGAATTTTCACGTATCTTCATGAATTCTAAGGGACACAGTGAACTCCTTCCGGGACTTCTCTGAGACACTGGGGTGGCTCAAAGCACTGCCAGACCAGTGCTTGTTCAAGCTGTGGTCCCACATCAGTGCCACTGCCAGGCTCTGCAGGGAGGACAAGGAGAGGGTTATATCAGTAAATTGAGGGTCTGTGATTGCCCCCTGGAGCAGAGGTGACATCATTTCTTTCCTGCAGGAAAGAGAGGGCAAAGAAGAGCAGCATGGGGCTGTGGCAGCGCGACGTTGCTGTCAGGGAACTGTGTGTCTCTGGTGGTGAGGGAGCTCATCATCCTGCTCCATGTTAGCCCAGTCCTGTGGAAGCAGACTGACAGCCACTGTAATCTCAAGGGACTAGCCTGCCCAGAAATTCTGTTCTTTGGCACAGTCAGCGTCTACTCTTTATATATCAGACCCTACATGACTTGCTGCCTCTTCAGACTTGCAGCTCAGTGCGTTGGTTTTGATCATTAGAGCCTCTCACTATCTTTGCCAGTTTTACTCCATTCAGCTGGGAATTGTTTTCAGTGAGAGTCATCTGCTCTGGAGCTGATCCCAATCTCAGCCACACATCAGTAAAAAGGAAGGTCTGGAATCATGATCCAGAAATAATGATTTGTAGAACTCTTTGACAGATCAGTATATGTCAAGATACATAAGAATATGTTAATGCGACTTCAATAGACAGATTTTATGAATGTTAATGGAAAATCATATTTTGTTCTTGGTAAAGATTTACCTTTTAAATGAGTGCTGTATTTACTTGTCCAATAAGTGTTAACAAACTAGCAGATATATTTATTTCATTCTAGAGCATGTATCAAAGAGCTATTCATTCACATACAGTGATCATAAATTTGGTTTCCTCAGTGATTTCCCCTGTGTGCATGAACTCTGCTTTATGTTCAAATTCTTTTCCCTGTTAGATCAAATTATTTGTCTTCAGGGAAGATGGGTGGACTGAAGAGACACAGTAATATTTGTGATGGAAATCTGAAAAATGAATGCTTTTGTGATTATTTACAAGGCAGATATTGAAGAACTGTGTGTTCATTATGTTGTGCTAAAATTATAGGCTCAAAAAAATCTGGCTTTTATCCATAGAGATGGAATGGAGCTTGAATTAATTCCAACACTTAAATTGCACATCAGGAAGATATATTAAAGAAGAAATTCACAAAAAACTTCTCAAAACATAAGTTTTTTCCTAAGATTTCTCTTCATACAGATTTTCTGCTCCATAGTCCTGTAACTCTGGAGACATGCCTTAGATCACTTCATTGTAATATCTTGTGTTAAACTGAGAAGTGTTCATGTGAGAAAATGAGAGTAGGACCAGCCCCTTGGGGTTTCAGTATCTGGCATCAGGTTTTTTGAGGAGAAAAATCATCTGCTCTTATGCACTGTATTCCTTCATATCCTTATTTTCTACCCTGAAGAAGGATTTCTGAAAGTATAGTAAGGGTCTGGGATTTTCAGACTAAGCAATATAAAATGTGGGAAGAAAATTTTATGCCTTTAGGCATTAAAATATTTACTTGTTTTTTAAGAGCAAAGAAATACAAATTATAAAGGTGCGGGTTTAGATGAGGTTGCAACCATATTCGGGACAATAAAAGTAGGATCTGAATGATTTTGTTAAAGAAGTTAGCAAATCCACAGATCCAGTAATGTGTAATGCTCCTTGCTCTACAACCTGTTTGGAGCTGTGCTGTGCTCTGACTCTCTTTGAGAAGGGATGGCTGACAGTACTGTGTTTTCTCTTTATCTGTATCTCTCTTGATATTTTTTAAATACTGGAGTACAAATGTGAGACAAATTACAGTATTGTCTTGTCTGTGTGTTCTTCCTGGGATGCAGTTTTTGTTCCATGGATGTGTTATGTTTGCTGTTATAATGGTGTTTGGGGGTTGTGATCAGTATCTGCTCAGCTGTCCCAGATGCTGTTGCACTTGCAGAGTTCATAATAGTTGTAGAAATGAGTCTTGAGGAGGGACTTGCAGTTTTGAAGCTAAGGCTTTGTTCCTTACTGAGCAAAGAAAGTGTGAAAATCTTCTGGAGGTAAAGTGGAACATTACGGAGCCCAGGACAACAGCAGTGATAGTGCAGGACATGGGCAAGGGGGCTTAAGTTGAGGTTAGAAACAGAAGATACTCTTCTTCCTTTCCACAATTCTTGAAAAATGATGGTGTTCAGTTGCCAAAAGTGTGATTGCCTTAGAAAATTCAGCAACTAAAAGAGCAAAGCAGCATTTTCTACACTTTCACCTTCATTTTGTTGCTGTTCTCTGTATTCATCCTTTGATTGCTCATACACTGAGTGACTGCAAAAAACCAACCAAACAAGCCCTAGCAGATCTAGTAATTTTTTTTTCTTGCTTGCTATTTTTTTATCCTGCTTAACCAAGATAAAAAAGTGAAAGGCATTCAACAGGGGAACATGACAGCTCAGGAGAGGAACAGAAAAGGTTTTCATGTAAAACAGCTCATTTTGGATTGACACAGGAATTGATTGTTTTAACGACTGGAAAAGTAAAGGATGCTTAAAGGCAAATTTTGTGTTTTTTGATACATATAATTTCTGCAACTCATGTCTTGTAGAAGCGTTAGGATCTGATTCTATGGGAAAACTCAGGATGGACAGTGAAGTTCATCTCAGATTTTCAAAGCTATATTGACTGTTTTGCTCTAGTACATTATGACAACATAATGACAACCATTTTGGCAGCCATGCAGCCCCTAGACTTTTCTAAAGTGGTCTGAATGGTTGGAAGTTTATTAATGTTCTATAATGGTGCCATTATGCAGCTTGGTTCTGTGCTGATTTCCTAAGTAGGACACAGGAACTTTTGTGATGGCAGGTCTTGTGGCACGGGCTGAGTGAAGTGTGTCACACCACGTGAGTTAATTTGATCTAACAGCACTTAATTCCCCGGACAAATAAGAAAAGGCACTGGTGTATGTGAAAAAGAGTCTTGAGCTATGTTTCTTTAATGTTGCTGTAACAGTGTGGTAGTGTTTTAAAATGGGGAAAGAAATTAAAATTCGTAAGCTTACATGGAAAACCTGGCATAGGAATTATAACAGTTGCTTAATGCACTTGTTTTAAAATTACTAAGAAAACTTAAAGGATAATAGTTATTAGCAAATTATTTACTCAAGGTATCTCAAAATGCATGGTCACGATAGCTTTTGCCTTAGCTACTTCCTAATGACCAGCAAGATCTTTGTTTTCTTATTTAAAATTTCTCTTAATAGTTCACCATAATATCAAATATTTGTTGCTGAATGGTAGTTAATGGCCCAATATAGCTATTGTAGCAAAATGATGTCTGTTAGGGAAGCAGTCTTAAAAGAATAATTAACCAGTTTTCATGGAGCTCTGGCTGGTGGAAGTTCAGCTCCTTAGCATGATATTTATTTAAGCACTTTTAGGAGCAATTTAAGTCAGACATTTGTTTTTCTCTAATGGACATTGGAAGTTTTCCTCCACTGAACAAACAGATTTTCACAGTTCTGGATGTTGTATTCTTGAGCAGTGTTTCTCTTGAAAGTGTTTCCTACCAGCTGTGGACTTACAATTTATTAAGTGATGCTGAAGGTCTAATGTCTTAGTTAACAGGCTATTAATTATGTTAATAGTGCTTAGGAAAAGATTATTATGAAATTTAGTTAATAGTCCTTTGCAGTGCAAAAACATTGTAATATAGAGCAATGAAGATATCACCATGGTGTCCCTTAGTGAATGAGAAGATGAAGAGATGGAAAGGATACATTGCTTACTGCTGAAACTTTACAAAAAGAAAAAGTGAAACTTGAAGATAAATAATTTGAGTCATGATACTTAAATATAATAATATATTATTAAAATAATATATTATATAAAATAAATAATATCAATTAATACTGTAGGCCTTGCTACAGCTCATCCAGCCTCTGGTGCTGTTATGTTTTGTCCCATTGTCACTCACAGTCCTTCAGAACATGATGGCATTCAAGGTGTAAAAACTGGGTAAGTACAGAAGTAATGAGAATGAAAATCCCTGAGGTAAAGCCATGCCATGACATATTTCACTATAAAAAATAACATAGGCAGATATTTCCATGATGAATAATGTGCTAATAAAGTACTGTGTTTATAAAACTAGATTGAATGGAGCAAATTAGAGAATGTTTAATAAGACATATGATATTATTATGGAGTTTATTTGTGCTTATTTACAAGTCCTTGATGAATTTGGACTTTGAAAATATGGTACATAATGGCAATTCCAGAGTCACTTGAAAGGAGTGAAAAGCCCATGTGAAAATGTCCATGAGAAAACAACAGTTATTTCCAAAAGGTAACTCACAGATAACTCGTTCCGGGACTATCTCCTGTTAATGGGCCCATCAGGCCTTATCCATGACTCACCATCCCATTGGGAGACGCTCCGCCCAGAGGGAGGAACCAAGCATTCCAGCCTGGATATACGCTGAGACTCTGAACACCAGGGCAATGCTTACCTACTGGACTCCCAGAGGACAAGAGCTACTGCTGGATGTTCATTTCATCAGAACCACTCTGCTTGGACTGCTGCCACCATAGTGTGTCAGGTTGTATTCTGTCTTTGTCAGTGTTCTTGTACTACTGTATTTTTTTTTTTCCTATGAAATTATAATTCTGATTTACAATCTCCCAGTGGTTAGATTTCAAACTAGTACACCTTTCTTGGTAATCTGCTTTCCATCCACTTAGCCCCATGCTGGTGCATTAAGTTATTCTTATACTTAAAATGAAATCAATTTAAGAAAAAGCTAAAAGCAAGTATTTCAGGCTTTCTCTTCAAAACAATATTTCTGCTATTTTGGTTTTTTTCCTCCATTAAAGGGTCAGAACAGTAGCTGAGCAATATGGTAGGTAAATCACCACAGAGAACACCAAAGCAGCATTATGTACAACCTCACAAATGCCATAAGGAAGCTTGGAATGAAAATATATAGAAAGATTGTGGTAAGAAGGTGACTATTCTAATGAGAAAAAAACCCCATGGATGATTGTAAGCTGTAGCCAGTTTAAGTTATATCTCTAACTTTTATGTGGGGTTTTGTTGTAGGTTTCTTTTTTTTCTAAGAATTACTCAAATAGCACCACGTAAGTCTCTCAGTTTTCAGTATTAGACATTGTCTTTCAGGTTCAGCTGAAGAAATGCAAAGGAATCAGTGATATATTCCTAAGGCAAATTCTGGCATATTTGTAAGCAGAGATGGAGCTGCTCCTAGGAATTTTTGAGGGCCAAAAGTGCAGTTGACAACAGCTGGAAATGTACTCACTGCAGCTATTGTAATTGAGACTGTGAAAAAGAAGTGAGTGAGGCATAATTTTATTTTTTGGATTTGCCAATAACTTTGTTATAAGAAAATTTGGGCAATGAAAGGCACTACAACAATGCACCACACATTTCACGTTTTGTTGACATACTGTTAGAAGCCAAAAAGCTGTCAGGAACCTCAAGCAAGATAACGTTAATTATGAAAAACTATCTGGTGAGAATTCATCATACCCTGCTCAAACATTCCATTGCTACGAAAAAGATTGTAAGAGCTGAGTTAATTAGTATACATGCCAATGAGGATCTCTAGCAGGAAATTGAAGTTATGAACTGGTAAAGCAGGTGCACTGATCGCTCATGCTAGAGAGAGATTCGGTTGGTGAAAATCTACCACTTAAACCAATGCAAATCATCAGCAGAACCATTATTTCAGTTTTCCTATATGATGTGAAAGCTGAAGGGTTTGCTATAAAGGCAGAGCCATTATCTGTCAAAGGTGCTTCTGGGCACCTGAAACAGTATGGCAGAGAGTGTAAAGAATAGTTACATTGAACAGAAACATCTTAGCATTGGCAAGACAAAAAGAAGCAAAACAAGAATTAACACAGAGGATGGACTAGAGGCTCTTTTATTTACTTAGGTTTTGCTCCTACAAGATTTGATGGCAAGGAAAGTATCTACAATCAAGATATCTATTTTTTTGTCCTTGGTGCCTTACTGTGATTTGAGTATATGTACTGTAGAGTGAATATATGCATCCAGAGTGTAGACTGTTTTATGATGTGTTTTCTCTTTTGGCCTCAAAAGCAATAAGAGTATTTCCACTGTGCATTTTCAGAACTTGATGAGTTTTAAAAGCATTCTTCCATGTGAGAGCATCATATGAAGAATGGAATTGCCAAGCTACAACAGAAAAATATTTTGTTTGCTAGGTGAAACAAAAGGAATATTCGCCTTGTTAACAACATACTTAAGTGTTTAATTTATATGCAACATAATCGATGTGAATCATAATAAAATAGAATAACTTGGAGATTCAAAGAAAATGTTAGTATTATTACTTGATTCAAATACCAAGTGACGGTAATACAAAAATATTTATTTTCACAACATGTTGCAAACATGACAGCTTGATAATATTCTTGATGATTATAGCTGACATTTTCTTTGAAAAATAATAAACAGTATGGTCTCCTGGAGCAATTACACAAATGATTATTGGTAATGTGCCCTGGGATATTCATAGAGAATAGCTCTCAGAATGGGGCCAGGGTTCCTCCAAGGCTGGTGTCATGGGTTGACAAGTGCCTCCCATCTCTCATCGAGCAAGTAAGAACCTGAGCCTGAGAAGTGAGAAAAAAAGGACTTTCAGAAAAGACATAATGATTATTGAAAAAGGTTGACAATTACTGTGCTTCAAGTAAAACACAGGAAGCTGCAATGCCATTTTATATCCAATAAAGCTGTTCTGTTGTATTACACAGAACTCACAGAAATGTATTAAGCACTTAAGGATTCCACAGGATAAAGAGCTATACTGAGTATCTCATCACTTAAATGTTTATTTCTGAGGACAGCTAAGAACAATACTTTTATGTGCAGAAGTGATAATGTTGTAAATGCAGACAAATGATGGTAAAATCCCTGTAGGATGGTAAAACTTCAAGTACAACAGTGGTTCACAAGAAGTCTTGAAAATCTCAAATGCCACATGTCTTGAGCAATGAGGGGAAGTCAATATAGATAATTTTTAACATACTGTACGGTACTTTGCACTTTTACCTGTAATAGCTGTAATACATTGTACAAGTCTTAGGGCTGTGAGCTTATTGTTTGTTTGTAAAAAAGAAGCCATGAGTAACTAAGCCATTATGCAGCATATGTAAAGTTCAGAATTCTTACTGTTATGGAGTTGGGGACTTAACCTACTCACAAGAAAGTGAGTTTCTACTTTTGTAGAAACTACTTGAGTAATTTTTATTAATTGACATAATACATTTTATTTATTTTATTTAATTAATCATGTTATTATCTTACATTAATTTCTATCTAAATGAATATAATTTTTTAAAAAATAAGTAGTCTCTTTATAATGAGAGACTCTCATAATTATGAACGAAACCTGATTATTGAAACCACGTATTTAAGTTTGTGAACATAAAGTTTGATGCAGTTGAACTGCACTTTGATGTTTAATAACTGACAAGACCATGTTGCAGAAGAGTAGTGTAATGGCTAAAACTGTCTATTAAAAGTTTTGTTGGAAGTACAATACTACACTGGCAATCCCTGTGCTGAAATGCATGTTAGGAGTTTTTCTGTTGTTGAAGAGAAACTGTGGGATAAGCTGAAAACTCAGCTGATCCCAGAGCAATTCCCTGACCATTATGATGTTATTCACTAACCATTTCATCACTTGGAATAGGATATCAATACTTACTTTGCCAGAGGAACACATGGGTTAAAGAACTAATATTTTGCTCTTTATTTTAAATAATTCCATTTAAAACCACACTTTTTTTCTCCCCATCCATGACTGTTTCTGGCCCTAAAAGGTGGCAAAGCCAAATTTTTGTTATGGTTTATGGTCTAGTAGTAGTTCTGCACAGGAAGGAATTGCCTGCTTGACACAATGAAAACAAGAGTAGAGCCTAAGAACTTGTCAGCAGCTCTGTGGGGTAGTGCAGTGTCATATTCAGCCTCACACACATAGCTTGGGGAAACATGACAATGCAGAAAGTTAAAAACTTGCACATGGAGAAGAGCATGCTTTCAGCAGCAGTCTACAAGTGTTTCTTCCTCATACCTGCTACACATTACAAGGCTATAAAGTGGATGCTTAGGACCAAGTTGATGTCACGACAGGGAAAAATGGGCACAAACTGAAAGACAGGAAACATTTTTTAATGTGAGAGTGACTAAGGACATTGTGGAATCTCCATCCTTAGAGATGTTAAAAAGCTGTCTGGATTTTACCCTGGACACTTGCATTTGGTGGCCCTACTGGAGCAGGGGGTTGGACCAGATGACCAAGAGGTCCTTTCCAACCTTGACCACATGGTGTATCTGCATAGACGTCCTAGATGTCATCAACATTGATAAATGAAGTTTGCTATCTCAATATACATGTCCTTCTGCTCTCAGTACAGGAACAATATTACAGTGAAAGGCTGTGATGTGGTCAGAATTTCGTGGCAATTAATATTTCTGTTTTGACTCCAGACCAAACATTTTCCTTAAGGACATGATATTTGTAAGAACATCCTAAACCTTTTACATCACTTCATACTCAGAAAACACAGGTTTTCCAATCATCTGAGTCAGAGGAACAGATCTTTTCACCAGACAGTTTTACTGGTATTTTTCATATACCCTGTTGTTATTAGGCCAACTTGATGATAATGTATATATTGATACAATAAACAATTGAAACAAACTTGATAATTTTTGCTTATTAAATGTACAGGTCAGATGCCTGCTGTACAGGTAAAGCAAAATATTTCAGTGTAGGTTTAGTAACCATGGGAAAGCATAAAGGAGAAGGTTAGTAGTTTGCTGCTGAGTATTTAGTCTATGGAACATAACAGCATTGACAGGTTTGGGTGGGCTTATTAATTGCACAGTCCAGATTTCAATTTCTCTTCTTACTGGGTGCAAAATGTGTGTGCCTTTAAGTAACTAATTTGTACAGGCAACTGTGATGATTATTACCTGAAAGAAAGATTACAGAAATAGCTGATCTGTTACCTAAGCTACTGAATTTTCTGAATATGTATTTTCTAATCTTTAATTTGCAGACACAAATATGCAAATGATTCTCTAAAAATCTAGGCTTACTATTAAAATTTCTTCATTTTGGAACTGGACTGTGTAGAAAGAAAAGACAAAAAGAATATAAATGAGTCCAGATAGATTTGCATAATGCAGGAATATCACTACATTTTAGTATGTATTATAATGTTTCTGATACTTAATGAAATCAGGTTAGTGCCAGACTTTAGTAAAGGTCATCATAGTGTATTTTTATTTTATAGCTACAACATTTCCCCATTTATAAGGATTATTTTAAACTGAATGAATTAAGTGGATGAATGACATACTACAGAGGTAAATAGTAAGGAAGGAGTATTATTATTTAAGTTAAAGTGATATTGGCAAAAGATCAAATGACTCTAAATTGGCCATGAATAAATTTAGAGGGGAAATTGGGTGAAGGCTCCTTATCCATCCAAAAAGTATGTTTCTGGAACTGTTGGACAGAGAGGAAAGGGATAGAGTAATTGAAACTTTTTTTAAGTAATGTGATATACTTTCGAAAGGGATCGCATAACTAAATAGGAGATTTCATGAAGTGAGATTGTCATAGGATCTGGAAAGTCATTTTGTCCCAGGGCACAAGTTTGCAGTGACAGTTCTACATATGTGGAGTGTCACTGTTCCCAAAGACATCCCTTAGAAATGCCATTGACAGAAAATCATAAAATCATGTCTGTGTTGCTGAGTTTGTATTCAGCACTGGTTAGAAATAAGCCATCAGTTTCCTATCTTGATCTGTATTTGACATTCTTTGGTCTGCATTCACTGTCCTCTGAAGCCTTGGAGATGTGCAGGTGGACATAGATGGGGTGAAATTGTATCTTTAATGGCTTTACATCCTTATGTGTCTGGTTGCTGTACTCTGATCACACAGTCGGTGTAAAACTGGCAATTGCCAGGAATGAGCTTAAGAGAAAATTCTTTCCTGAATCTAAATTAGCAGCAGTCCTGTAGTATGTGTCTATCTTAGCACTCTCTCTGAGTTTTATTTAGCAACTAAAGTACAGGGACCTATGGTATTAGCAAGATTTTCTCTGCTTTTACCTAGGGCGTAGTTCAGGCTTGGCTTTCTGAAGGAGTGTTGGCAAGATTTTATCCTTTGCTGCATAGTGTGCATGTTTTCAGACTTCTTTCAAACTAGACAGCTGTGGCATGGCTGCCTGAAATTTGGAAAACTGGACTCTGTGAAATGGCTAATTTCTCCCATCCCTTGTTCTCAAATAAGGTAATTATCTTATTTTAAATAGAAAGTTTAAATTCCATTTCTTAACAAGTAATATGCATTCCTTAATTTTATAATTCTGTAGCCATTTTTTTACACAATTTTTTCTTCTTAATCATCTTCCCATTGGTACTCCCTACTTCACTATATCATTACACAGGTGAAAGGAGACACCTGAAATGGAAGCGTTGCCTTTGATTCTAATGCAAGAGGGAAGAAAAGAGGATACACTGGAATCAGTATTTATCAGTGTTTAAGCCTTTACTCTTAAGAAAAAGGATCCCATGGAAGCCAGCTTGTGAAGTCTAATAACAAAACTGAAAAGACAAAACTGCATAGAACATGCTTATGACACCTGCCTTCAGCAGTGTTTTGAGCTTTAACCCTAAAAAACCAACAAAATGCCCTTCTGAATAAAGACAGTTCTCACCCTTCTGTGAGATACTGCGGTGATGTGTTAAATAACACCCACTGTCTGTCCATCTGAGGCCCATAGCTACCAGCAACACTGCCAATACCAATACCACAATTTCCAGTTCTAATTTCTGTGTGTTATGCATTGACTGTAGTTATAGCATGATAAAATTATGATTTGCAGTGTTCCTGTTTTTCATAATGTTCACCCATTAAAAACCATTAAATTGTGAATGAAATATGAAACAATTCTGACCTTTTTTCTTCAAATTTCTCAAAGGACTCCAAAGTGGCAGGCCAAAATTATCAACTTATGTATGTTCTTGATTAAGACAATTTGTTATGATGACCTCTGCTTTTCCCCCTATAAATTTTCTTAAATCTGATCTTCTCTACTGGTCTGGTTTGAGATTTTCTTCTTCAGGGTGAGGGAAAACAACTCCTCCTATTCCCTGTTGCAGAAATGAACTTTACAGTGCAAAGGCTGTCTAAACCCACATTCCAGCTGTCACTGAAAATTTTAGCATATTACAGCAAATAAACCAGTCTGCCACTGAAAAATAAATTAGAATTAGAAGTGGTCAGAAATGCTTTGCCCTGTTCAGCTTGCCTGCGATATATGTGAGGAATTTTAGTAAAAGAGGTTTTGCACACAATTTCCATCAAAACTTTGCTTTCCAGCAACTGTATTTGAGTAGTTTGCCAGACCTACATAACTTCTTGATTAGGAAGCAATCTAGTTTGGACAGAGGATTGGATATGTAGTTCTTTTAATTTGTTTTCATGGACATGAACTATATTGTTAGGGATATAAGGGAGAAAAGTAAAAAAAGGCCTGAGGGCTCCAATACAGAAAAAAGCATTTGAGATGGCAGAAATGAGAATTATAACATGCTGGAGAAAATAAACTGAAAAACGCATACTAAGTGGGATGGAAAGAGCAGTAAAGCTAAAAGATACCTTAGGGAAGAGAGAGGACAGCAAATTAGACATGAATTTGTAATCTGATACTGAAGGAAAACAAGGCAATGAAATTTGAGTTATTTATACAAAAGAAGTGCATCATAAAAATACTCCAAGTAAATGTAATAAACATTTTTGCATCTAACTTTCCCTATAGAGGGTTTTAAATCCCATTTTATACATAGAATTGGAAATACAGAGTGCAAAAAGGGTGAAGGGCTGAATCTTGCAAAATAAAGGCCATGTGAGCAGTGTCCTTCTTGCCTGATTTTACATGTCTAGATGTTAATTGACATCAAAAGAACTGTCTGTCTTAAGAGGAGACACATAACTCTTTGGATATATCTGTTTCTACAGATTGACTCAATGGTGACCAATTTAGACAGCTGAACTTTTCCATCGCTAAATTTTAAAGAGGTGAGTCATGTATTTTTTACTAAAAGGCCTGAGTGAACTGAGATGAGGATGACATGAAAAGTCTAGAGTGTCTAAAGATGCTTGCAAGGTTTGAAAAACTACTGAGATAAGACTGAAGATCTCATAAGAGTTAATAAGTATAGAAAAAACCAAGAGTTTTGAGGAATGCAAAAAAAATATTTGAGATATAAATGTACATAATGAATAAAAGGGACATGAAGGGGACTTAATAGTTTGCAGCTTGCACACAAAACACACAATCCAGTTCAAGTGAAGGAAATGAAGAAGATGCAGGGAGAAAACTTGATCCTTCAGTAAGGTGCTTCTTTGTTTTTTTTCTACCTTCTCACAGCTGTGACAGCATTGCAGCACTGTCAACGCATTTACATCAGTTTAACTGTGAAATGAAAGGATATCCAAATTGTTCCAACTCTGAGAGCCGTTTAATAGGTGCCGTCCTTAAATCGACTCATTATCTGAGTATGTGGCATCTGGGCATTTAGATGGACTGCTACACTTTGTGCACACAACACCAAGTTTCTCAGAAAAACACTCTTTTGTGGGTAACCATTTCCTAGGCCAAAATTGTTGATTTCCTGCTCTTTTACCTTCTATTTATTGCAAAGATGTGTTAACCCTCAGGATTTTGTGATAACTAATATTTCCTAGAAAAATTTGTGGTTTTTTTGTGTAAATCATTAATTAATTTGTAACAAAATTGGAAATCTATTATTTTCACAGTGGTTTTGAGAAGATTAGGTACTTTGGTTTGGGTTTTATGTTGAGGTATACATTTCTTAGTGTAAATGATTTTATTGCTATCAATTTCATTTAGCCAGCATCTTTTAAAGATATTCATTGCTTTTGCTTACTGAAAAATTAGTTTTGTCAACTTTAAACATGTTAAACTTACACTTACGATGATGGAACTCAAATTAAGGCTGACATAATTAAGCTCTGAGGATGTCACCCCCTTGCCCTTCCATTACCCTGTGAAGCTGAACCATCCTGTCTTGTAACATGCAGCCTTTTATACTGAATGAGCAAAGCTGACGTTGACACAAAAGATATCCTGGAGTCAGACTAGCAAAGCTCTTAAAATTACTCACCCAGACTCAAACTCTAATTATCTTTCAGCTTTCTCCCTTTTACCATGAGAATGGTCAATAAAGTGGGTACAAAACCAACTCACAAATGACATTTTAGATGCTGATGGTAAAAGAGGGAAAGGAGAGAGAATTTTCCAAACTTAAAAATAACCCTTGTCTCCAAAGTCATAGGTAAGCTTAGGCACCATCAAGTTTAAATGCAGCATGGTGCAGTTCATGATGTACTGTTTAGTATGCACTGAGTGCAGAGAGGGAAGAGCATGAGAGAAAAATAAATGGACTCAGTACAAAATAAATGGGTAACATAAGGCTTTTGAGACTGAGACAACATTTCACTGCCTCTTACTGTTTATTTTATTTTAGGTTGATGTACTTTATCCTTTATATTTCCAAGTTTCTATATTTGTCTGTGGAGCAGCTGGTGCTATTTGTTCTGGGTGATTTAATTTATTTATTGCTATGTATTCTAAAGACATGTAGCTCTATCTTCTAATGGTTTTACTGTGTGCTCTTTAAATTGAAACAGTTGATCAAGATTTTTTTTTTTTGCTGCACCATCTCTTGAATTCTTTAAAAGAACAATTGCATTTCAATGCATTTTTCTTAAGAAGGGAATTTAATCAGAGCGAAGGATAGATTTGAATAATGCTGTATATATTCATTAAACATGAATATTAGGATGCTCAGGATTGCATCATGAGATTTTGTTCTTTGGTTAAGATGTTCATAAAGTCTGCAAATATAGTTGTAAAGTGATGTATGATCCAGCAGGATCCCAAATAAAGCTACTTTTCAATTGAATGTATTTGCTTTCAACAGTTTTCTCAGTCTTAGTACTAGATAACATTTTATTTTCGCTCATGTTCTGTTGTGAAATGCAAACAAGAATGTAGGAGCTGTGTAAAAATAAATTTTTGTATTGTTAGTATACACGTGCCTGTCCAGGCACATATTTTTTTTTTTTTTTTTTTACTTTTTAAATGAAAATATCAGTAGATATAACCTATCCTGACATCCATCCTGATCTGATTAAACCAAAACCACAGATTTGTTCATTGGGGAAAATTAGTTTGGTAACTATGGTAGAAGGGAGATTTTATACTATAAAGCAGTTCAAGAAAGAGGAGAATGGTGTATCTATAAGACTTTTTCTTTCTTTTTCTGTGCTACTTCAGGAATGAATGGAGAGCTGCAAGAAAGCTGTCATTGCTTGAAGACTCTATTTCTGATATATAATAAATCAGCAGTAATTCCTTATGCAAGACTGAAGCACTGCCACAGCTGACTCACACTTGCACTGCCGATGCCATTGTTTACCTCTTTGCCATTGCCTAAATCACCAGAGGTTACCATTTACATTTACTCCAGAGCAGATAAAAGAAACTGCCAGCTGAAAAGAAAATCATGTTAAGGTCTAAAAGAATAAAGATGCATGAGCATTCAGTTGTAGGCTGAATGTGTTTTACACATTCACTTTGAATTTCTTTTTTGCATTCGCTTTCAATTCATGTGGGGGATTTTTCATGTGCAAACCTAGGCATTTTTTTTCGTGGTTTTTTAATAGTTTTGGTGATTCTTTTCTCTTACACATATTTTTTTAAAATGCATGAAAGTTAGGAGGAGAATGATGTATTAAAAACCTCATAAGTTTAAGAATATTTCTATCCTAGTATAATCAGGGAGTACATTTGAGGGAAAGTTTACTGAGTTTTGTTGGGGTTTTTTGTTGTTTGTTTTTGTTTGTTTTTTTTTTTTTTTTAAGGCAAAGCAATTTGCCGTTGACCTTGGACACTTCATTTTTATGGTAAAGAGTAGGAGCTTAAAATCAATTTATCATTCATATCCAGGGCTGGACTTTCAAAGGAGATCAGTTTGCTAAGTAAGTCATCTGAAAATTTGACTGTGTCACATCAGGAGCAGCTGTGCAGTCTAATCACTTCTGAGAAATCTGGCCTTTGTGTGCATCCAAGAGAGCACCACATGTCTGATGCATCTAAAACCAATACTCTGAGAGCAAATCTTGTGTTCTGTAGTGACTATCTGAAAGCAGAAGCTGCTTTTTTACAATTTATTTTGAACAACTTTATGGCTTGTGCCTGTCAATGCATTGACAGATATCACTCCAGCTGTGTTACAGATATTTCATGTTTTTGAACAGAGGCTGTCAGTGAATAGCAATTCTCTGTTGAACAAACACAGGAAAATCTGAAGAAGCACAAAGTATTGTGCTTTGAACTGTCATATCTGTAGGCAGAACAATGCAGCAAATGATTCTCTCTACTGTGTCAGTGCATCAACCCCTCTGAGGCATCAAATAGGGCTAGAGCAAATGTTTAATATTTGTTAGAGTGTAGGGAAGGATGCCTGGCATTCAGTCCTGACTCTGGAGTTGAGATCTGAACCCCAAACTGGCCTGTAGAGAGAGGAAAAAGAGCTACACAAGCAGAAAAATTTTGTTTCTCTTCCAGCTGCAGTATGAAGTTTTCTTTGGTAGTGCCTTTTAATCATTTCACAGTCCTTAGAAAAAAAGCAGTCTATAGAAATTCAAGACATAAACTGCCATATTAAAAAGAGTAACAGAGAAGCACAAGTGCTCATATATCTGTAAAAGCCAACAAAACCATTTTTTTATGAGTCTACAAAAAAATTCCTTAAGGTGAAGCCCCTGAATGACATACTCACGCCTTTCTTACATGCTGCCCTTTGAGGAGAAGCACAGTAAAGTGCAAGATGAATCCAACTGGTCAGCTTAGAAGAGGAACTGTTTTTGTCAGAACTGCACCAGGCTCCAGTGGTCTGGCTCCCACTGATGGGTGAAAACAGCCCAGCTGTTGGTCAGAGGCTTACCAGCAGCAGCACTGTACCTAGTACATATACTCTCAGCCTGTTCTAAATGTGCTGCTTTAAGAGTTAATGCCATTCTCTTTTTATTGCTGCACTGACAAATCCCTAGAGGAACATGAGTTTAGGAGTCCCTCATGAGATTTGTGTCTGATGGCCTTTTGCTAGCTCTGGGGCTCATATCATTTTAATCCCTTCAATTCAAATAGAATAGGATGTGTTTTCCCCTGCTCTAGGCCTGTCTATATTCCAGCTGAATAAATATATCCTTATTAATGCCCATTTGTGCATAGACTTGTATTTCTGCTTGTGACTGGATCTTGACTGCAGCCCACTGGTGTAAATTCAGCCCCACTCCAAGCTCCAACTAGGTGAGCTTGTTCACTGCCAGTATCTAAAGGTATCATGTCTTTAGGGGGAGAATATATTTCATAATCCATGACTATTTAATTGTATCCTCTCTGTTGATACTGCTGTTGAGGGCACCAATTAGTTTCAATTGTGCAGGTGGTTTTAGCAGAGCAGACAGTTAGGCTAATGGGAAACGGACTGTGATCATCTACCTCATTTCACAGAGCTAAGGAGCAACAATCTAATTTGAAATGAGTTCAATTATTCTTGACTGGAACTTGCTTTAAACAAGCAACTTAGGTGCAAAAAGGCTGTCAGGGCCATTCAGCCTCTTGATTTCTGTTTTGCATGCATAGGTCTCTTCATCAAAAATACTTGACGGTAACTAGTTTTGAAGTAGCCAATGAAACATTCCTGTTTGGCAGCATCTAAGGAATGGCTCCTTCTCTGCACGACCATTTTCACATTTCATTTTTGAAAACTGTAGAGAAAACTCTTCCTGTAAAAATTCACGCAAAATTGTAAATCATTTAATAAGAGCAGTAGCACTAGAAATATTATCAAATGACCTCTTACAGGATTTTAGTCAGCTCACTGATTTATATTTTCTTGTGTGCCCCTAAGCCTGCATGGGTAATTAGCAGTGTTTATCACTCTTTTCTATCTTCTATTCTGGTTCTGAAAACTTGAGGGTGACAAAAGACAGAGGGAATGACAACAGAATAGAAGGTAGACAAAATTAAGGTGTAAATGTAAAATATAACTACACAGATATGCCACTGATAGCTGGTCATTTCCCCAGGAAAAGCCAGAGAGCTTGTGAGGGCACTCGAGAAGTAATGCTTTTTTGGTCTTGGAAGCCATACACAAGTACTTGGCTTAAAGGTCATGCAACTGCCAGTCTATCTGATTTTCGCTTTCTGAAGCTTGGTGAAATAAGGCTGGCTCATCCTCACTGTCATCTTGTTTTCCTTTCTATTTCTCTGCAGGGTGCTGGTCCTGGATGTCCACACTGCAGACTTAGTTTGATCTCTGTTTATCCTTGAACAATTCAAGTAGATCTGATGGCAGAAGATGGTGCTTAGCACACAGAGAATAACTCCTTCCACAGAGTGCACCATGTCTCACTCTTTGTGCCTGAGAAAGTCCTCCAGCAGTTACACCCCAATAGGCCATAAAAAGGAGCTTATGACACTTCTCTAAAGAACAGAGATCATACAAGAGAACAGCCTTTAATGAACAGGAGATAAGCACTGCAAGAGCACAGCCCTAAGAGGTTGAGATAAGCTCTGGAGACACTTTCTCTCAACTCCACTACACCTCACCACCCACTTGCAAGGAGCATAGAGCTGGGATGGTCACTCACTGCTCAGCAACAGCCCTTCGGTCCCAGGTGCCCTCCCAGATGGCTGGGTGTGGGATGCATCGTTACTGCAGCCTCTGGATCCTGGGTGACACTCAGTGATACTGTACTGCTCTCCTGACAGTCCTGAACCCCGTGGCACTCGTATGTGGGAACTGCTCCTCTGGCCCTTAGGAAAAGGGAAAGGGGAACTACTCAGAGCTGTGGTGATGAGATGCTGGGAAACATACCCAGCAAAGAAGATGTCCTTCATTTTCTGCTGGTGATACAGCATTGATTCCCCCAGAGTTTAACACCTTCTGTATGAGTATGAACTAAATGAACATAGACTCTTGTAGATGGGAAAGAGATGAGTGAGGAAGACTTGTTGGGAGGTTATATGATGAAGAGGGTCATCAAGAAGGTGGTTACTCACTGACCAAAGTCTCTTTTTATAGATGGGCTTGGGGGAATTAAATTAAGTTGGAAAATAGTAGGTCCCAAGTAAATAAAAGGCATTCTTCAAATAGCCAGTAAATAGTCTGTGAAATGCCTTGCTACAGCATCTTGTGAAAGTTAATGTCTTTCAAGAGCAACTGGACACATTGGCAAAAAAATCCGTCAGAAGTTATTAGACGTAATCACCTTTCCCTTATAATATTCCTTTTGTTGGAGGTGAGAAAAGCATTTTTTGAGAAGTGCTACTGGCTTTTATTTTCTCACATTCTCTGGTAATATCTATTTGTGGTCACTGTCAGAGCCAGCATCTCGGAGTTTTGTTCTATGTTGACAAAGCCTTTCTATTTTACCTGAACACTTTTCTAAAGCATGAGCCACATCATGCCGAGGCTGTCTGAACCTCAGATACTGTAAAAGGGCAGCAGGCAATATGCTCCAGTGAGATGTGAAAAAAATTGTCCATAGACCTGCACGAGAGGGTCATCTCACTCGGGATGTGTTTAACAGATGAGAAGATATGGTCCTTATCAGAGGGACATCTTTTGATGAGGTGTTAAAGATTCTGAGCTAAAAAATTCTGTGCTACTGTGTGTGCTACTTGATGTACATCATGGACATAGATGGTCCATGCCAGCAGTATGTAGTCTGTACAATGTGAACATAAGCTGATCCCTAACAATTGACCATGGATAGATATTTGTTCCCTTAAATTGATTTTGAAGTCTTCATGGACAAAAATCAAGAAATCAAGTGACCAAAAGAGTTTTCTGATGGACTAAATGTCAAAACAGTATTATTTCAGGACTATTTATTCCTGATAAATAATAATTTCTATAATAATAGAAATGTTATCTAAGTAGGAAAAAAAATTGTTATTTTAAATTAATTGTGTTTCTCTTTTGAGTTCAAAAGTGAACGAGGCATTGAGAAAAGCAAGGGTACTGTGTTAAAATTACTACTGTTATTAAAAACAACTCTTTTGAGCCTGTGGCTATGTTGGAGGGTGTAATAAACATTTCAAAAATCAAGGCTGATTTACAAGTGTTGAGCAACTGTGGTAAAAATTTCATAGGAGCTCATGTCTAATTCAAACTATGATTAATCTATCTTTTATTCTTAAATTTAAATGCTATCAATTTTACTTTTAGGCAATCTTACTGTAGAAAGAAATATAGCCAAGACAGTAGTATTTTCCCTGTACAATGTCTCTGCATGTGGTCAGGTTTGGCATAGGGAAAGGGTGATTATGCTTTCCTTATCTAATATAAAATTTTAGGAAAATACAAACACAGAACTTTGAAATATCGAGTGGTTTCCACTATGAATAGAAAAATGTAAATATTCTGTCTGATTTATTAAAAATGTCAACAAAGAAATCATAATCTGACAATTTAAAGGATTTGTTCATGGTTAGCATTCATTTTGGTCTTTCCTTAATACCAGATCATAATTGAATCTAATTAACTTTTATTTGACATCATGAAGATTGAGACTGTTCTAAGCGTGTTCACTGTTGCTGAGAGAAAGGGATATCCAGAGCTCTGAAGTCCACTGTGAAGAGAAATAATCTTGAATGATGGCATTTGATAAACAGTATTTGTACCACCCGCAAAAGTAAGTGGATTTGGCGATTAAGTGGTGATTGCTAGAACAAACTAGCTTAGAGGTTATTCTTCAAATGTGGTTATTATCTCAAGCCATCTGTATTCAAGCTGTCTCAGAATATAGAGAACATGGGGTAAAATTATCCTTATGCCAATGAAAAGAATTCATTTATCTCTGGCATATTTCTTAATTGTGTGAAACAATCAGGGGAATATTAATGGTCTTCCTGATGAAGAGACCAGCAGTTCAGTTACTTCTAAAAAATAGTAAAAAGTACCTTCCTGATTCAGCAAGAGTTCATTCAAGCCTGTGAAAATTTGTATTAATTCTATATATTATTGCTATAAAAACTGCACTGTACATAGTTAGCTTATGCAATAAAGCGTAATTTAGCACTTTTATTTTCAAAGTATGTTTATGTGTGAATTCATGCTCAATGCCTGCTGGCATTGCAGGGAGGAACTTCCCTCTGATACTATAACATAGAGTGCTCTATACATATCCAAAATATATTTCTCCTACCTTAAATCACTGGAGTGTTTTGTGGGTGAGAAGGATATTTTCCTGTATCAAAAATGATCAAGGGGTTGAGCAATTCTTCTGCTTCCCAGTGAAGTCCAGGCTGAAGATTACAAATTTTTTTATGTTTTCACTATTCCAAAATTCATTCATATCTTTAAAATTCCAAGAGAGAGAAACAATATTGTGTATTTTATTCACATTTTATTTGTATTTCTAGAGAGTCCAAAAGAGATTTAGCCTTCATTTTTTTATTTTAATGGATGGTTCTCCTTTTTCATAGGCTTAACTTGCCAAAAGATATGGGTCCTCATGCGCCTCATGCACATGTCTAAAACATGAGACACAATATAATCAAGAATAGATATAGATAGACATAGATTATATAGATAAAGATGATAGATATAGATACAGATATAGACAATATAGATAAAGACGACATAGATATAGATAGACATATATATATATAGACATGACAGTGGAGAGAACATATTCCGTGTGCTGGAATATATTTTAACTTCATTTGTGGACAGAAGGTCAAACTCATCTCTAAAAGATGCCTACAGATTTCCACTGAAGATACTTGAGGTTACAGGTATTTCTCTGAGTTCAAAATACAGTCCTAAGATATTAACAGCCTTTCTCATGAAGCTGAGCATGATAAAAGTCTGGGATAACTTAAAGTAGTAAGTCAAAAGTCAGTGTGAATTCTCTGTGGTGGAAGCAGTGAGGGGAAAATAGAAATATATCTCGCAATAATTTATAGGTTTGGAAGATTAATGGAGAAAAAGGTGCAGACATACAACAGAGATAAAACACAGTATTATCCAGGCCAACCCACACACAGAGATCAAAGTTAATTTGAAAACATTAGTGTTTGAAGAAAAAGCAAAGAACAGCTAAAGTAAAGAGAAGGTAACACTGAGGAAAAGAAACAACGTGTTAAAAGAGACTAGCAATTGCAGAAAAGAAGAACAGAAATGTAAAAAGGAGAAAATGTCTCAGGAAGCTGCTGGTATCATTTAAAAGTATCTTGATGAGAGAGATATTTCATATATTTCTTTGGATGGAATTATGCACCAGTAGAAGGGAAAGAAAATTACTAGTGGAAGCACTAAATCTGATGCAGTTGCATGAAAGTGTGGAAAAGGGAATGTTCCAAGTAATCCAGATGCAGAAAGTATATGACCATCGGGGAGGAACACATATGCCTCTTGATCATGACACTGATTTACAGCCTTGGATTAGAAAATCTCCTGCCATTTTCCAAATTGCATGCACTAAGGACAGTTTTCCAAATGTTTTAGAGATTATGGGGTTTGAAAGAGAAGGCTACGAAATGGGGAAAAGGATGACATTAGCACACTGAATGAGAAAAGGCAATACATGCCAGTTCCTCCTACTCTTGACCTCATGTCTTCCAATACAGCCTTCTGTAAAAATGCTGCTTTTCATAATAAATTCTCCAGATGTTACAGCTGTTAAAAATGCTCATGGTCTTTTGATTACAAAGCAAGGAAACATCTCATAGAGATATAAGAAGGTGTCACTCATACCTTTCTGGCATTAACAAAACCCAAAAACACTGAAACACTTAAAGGGAAGTTGAGATCTTGGACAGAATTAGGAAAAAAGCTGTAAGAACAGTATCAGTCTGAGAAAGCCTCCTCCCAAGAAGAGCTTCGATGAACTTGATTTTATCTCTGCCAAGGTCAAGAAGTGCTTATACAAAGAAGAAAACTCAGATGTAAAATTTTCTTAGATCCATTTAAAGAAAAAGCATAGTAGGATACCATAGCTTATCAGAAACAAGAGAACAAGTATGAAAAATATTAATTTTAAGGAATTTTGTTCCTCGTATTTTTAAATATAGCTTGAATTCTCTTAGGTAGCTATACTACATGCCAGGAAGTTGTGGACTTGATGACCAGGTCTTTGATGATATTTGGTATATGAGAAGTCAGATTAGATGATCAGAACAATGCATCTGGTTTTATAATGCACATGTCTTTTCTTAAAGACTTATTATTATTGAAAAACTCTCTGTCACACTGTATTACATCTGATGTACTTTCTTCTTTGATAATGTAGATTATTAACTTGGAATACATACAGGTTCTTGTGTTATTTAATGGACTTTCTCTGGTGCCTATTGCTTCATTTTTGACTGCTTGAAGAATCATTGTGATCATCTTTGATTAACACAAGTTAGCAAGGGTAGTTATGCTTCCAGAACTTTGTAGTTTGGTCATGATGATGCAGTAAGGGACATTTAACTAACTGCACAGAAGTTTTTGTGCTACTTGGAATTTAATCTGTATCCAGTTAGGCTCATATTTTCACTATGCTGAAAGGAAAGAGGCTCTCTTCCAGCTTGTGTTCCTGTGCATAGACACACCACACACACACACACACAACACACACACACACACACACACACAACACACACACACAACCACACACACACATTTTATAAAGTTCAACATATTTACATTCATGAAACACTTCTAAAAACAATATATGTGTCCATGGATGTTGAATCTAGTCATGCAAAGGTTTCTTCTCCATGAGTGAGTAGAAAGAAATCCTGTAGAATCATAAAATATTCTGAGTTGGAAGGGTCTCACAAGGATCATCAAGTCCAGCTCCTGACCCTGCACAGGACAGCCCCAAGAATCCCATCCATATGTTCTTGAACTCAGTCAGGCTTGGTGCTGGGCCCACTTCCCTGGAAAAGTGCCATATGCTGCTTCACATAAAGTCATTAGGGAAACTAAGAACTCAAGAGACTTTCTTGCACTTTGGAAATATTTCTCTGTGTTATTGATTTTTATGCTTCCTCTGAGGCTGTGACTCTGTGCTTAGTGCGATGAGAGTCTACATTTCATCATATTGAGTCTACATCTTTTGTAACAAGTATTCAGCAATCCAATGTTTACACTGAACAGCAAGCAGCAATCCCAAATTTTTCTTCTCTGCATTCAGAGTATTGTCAGGATCTTCCTTTACCCCACTGTTATTCTGGATGTTTATTCTGTCACTTACAGATGTAATCTGTTGAACATTGTACCAGCTTGGACAGTTTATATTTGCAGATGATTTGTGCATCTTTAGTTTTCATTGAATTGCATATATGCAGAGATTTAGGGGAGGAAGTCATGTCTTTAGTCCTTAAATCAGATGATCTGTTAAATATGCAGTGGACTCTCAGGCATATCTGGAAGCAGTTTACAGTTTCTACGTGTATTTTAACCCAGTCTGATTGACAACCTTAACTATAAATGTAGGTCATTCAGCCATATATAACTTACCTTTCAGACTTCTAGTTATCTAACTGCAAGAATGCAACATCCCAGTTCTAACTGGAAATTTCAGCCCACCCAGGTGTTTTTTGTTACATTGATCTGTGAAAGCTTCAGAGATTCTTACTGCTTTTAGCAATATCCCTCATTCAGCTGTGTACTTTTTGTATTTTTATTGTAGGTTAAAATCACCCCCTTTTTGTATACTATCATTCACCTAGATGGCCCTGAAGTTGAAGTTATGTCAGAAATACTCATGCTTCCTCTTTTTTTTTTTTTTTTTTTTTTTTTCCTCCCCAGGAGATGCTCACATGTTGCTGATGAAATAATCTCAGAAATTGTTACAACTGAGTGCAGTGGCCTCTGGTGTGCAGTCTGTCAGTGCTTAGGGCACAACCCATGTTCAGAAGTCGGTAACATACCTTTGCTTTCTTGAGTACCACTTCATGACATTTTGAGTTGACAGAGAAACCTGATGGTTATTGAAAGTGCTACTTTTCTCCTTCTGGGATTTATTGACTATCTGATCCAAAGCCTTTAATCTCCCACAAATGTTTATTCTTTCATTTGAATTATCTCATGAGGAACTGAGAAAAGTACACAGATAGTGTCATGCAGTCCTTGTTCTCTGGAGCAAACAGCCTGCTTTGCTCCAAGGCCAGATCAATAAGGGTGCTCCAGTTGATGATTTTTAGTTCTGGATTGGGAATGAAGCTATGCAGGAAGAAATTGTCCTAAGGCTAAATGGTAGAGAAGCAATTGTTTGGATTCCAGGTGGTTTTGGGACTTCATGGTCCCACTTTGGCACCATGATTTTTGATTTGGTGTGAGAACTTTATTGCAGTCTCCTGAATCCTAAGAAACTCTCAAATTCCTCTATCTCCTGTGTTGGCGTTTTTTAATTTCTCCTGCTAAATCAGTCCAGTTTCATAGGAATAGTACTTGTTAGGGAAGAGCCATTAGAATTGGAACTAGGCCCTTGTCCCTGAACAGGAAAAGTTGAATGTTAGGTTTTGTTCAGCTCTTTGGGGTTCTGGGATATTTGATTCCACGTCTTGAGCCAATGGCTTCCTTGCCAGGCTCTGGGATACTCTGACTGTTCTACTGTGAGGTATCTGGAAAAAAACCAAAGAAACCAACTCTAAATAATGGCTAAGGCACCAAGCTGAGATAGGGCTTACTTTACAGCATCCACCTTCAGGCCTCCTTTTTTTTCAGTGAATAATCAACCATCTTTATTAGGTATTGGTATAAATGTCCCTGTAGGAACCATGTTTTGACTGACTGCCAGCAAAGGTTAGCAGCATGGTCAGCACACAGCACAAGGTGGAATCTGCAACACCAACTAGATTCCATGATTTATAGAGGCCAAGCTCTTTCACCATATGCTCCTCCAAAGGATTTTGGCCTTTGACACACACTGTTAAACAGTCCTTACTCAGAATTTATGACAGTGTTGAAGGGGTCTTCGTTCTTACATGAATTCTGTGAGTATGTGTTGTGAATGGCTTTGATAAACTAAGCAGAATTAAAAAAGAATAAATGCAACTCACAGGCTGCACTGCAGAAGTGATGAGAGGAGCCAGTAGTGTATTCTCTCTTGTGCATTTCTGAGTCTTGATCTGCTTATATGAGTGTCAGGGTTTAACCCCAGTCAGCAACAAAGACTCATACAGACACTCACTCACTCCCTTATAGTGGGATGGGGGAGACAATTGAAAGGGTAAAAATGAGGAAACTCATGGGTTGAGATACAGACAGTTTAATGGGGAAAGCAAAAGCCACACACACAGCCAAAGGAAAACAAGGAATTCTTTCACCCTTCTCTTGGGCAGGCAGGTGTTCAGCCATCCCTGGGAAAGCAGGGTTTCATCATATGTAATGGTGACTTGGGAAGATAAACACCATCACTGCTAACATCCCAGTTTTATATGATGGGAGTGATATCACAGGATCTGGAATACCCCTTGAGTCAGTTGGGGTTGGCTGTTTTGGCTGTGTCCCCTCCGAACTTCCAAAGGACAGCCTCATAGTAATTACAGTGGAGAAAATTAACTCTACCCCAGCCAAATCCAACACTTTTAGCCCTAGGACTTAATATACAAGGGATTTGTGCAGCAGCTGCACTGTTGTTCAGAGAAGTGAAAAAGAAAACATTGAATGTCTTTGAAGTTAGAATCTGCAAAGCAGCTGTAAGAGCATGCATAGAGTACAGTAATAGATCATGTGCAGTATCATCTCTTTTTCCTCATGTTTCTCCTGTGTGCTTCATATAGATATACATGTGATGAAAGTCTGCCTGTACAGAGATCTTGACAAACTACATATTTGCAGTAATTTATCTACAATTGTGATACGCTCAACACCACAAGACATTAAAAGCTGATACTGAGAAGATAGCACAATATAAATAAGGCACAATATAAATTCAGGCTTGGTCATGTCTAATTTTGTCTCAAATTCAGAGTAAAAATCTTAGTGGTTGTATTTTAGAAGCACTGATAACAAAGAATAGGATGAAAAGAAAGAAAAGCAGTGAATAGGAAAAGTCAACAACTTGGAAGACAAGTTGTAGATCTTAGTGTGAGTCAGAAAGATGCATGTCTATTTTACAAAATAGGTTTCCCTCCTTTGGGCAGGAAAGCAGCATCACTCCCTTTTTCCCCTCCTTCACTTCTCCTTCCTTTGATACTATACTGCTGGACTGCACTCATTATATATATATATATATATATATATATATATTGTATATATTATTTCCCTACCTCTTTCATTGAATTTCTTAAAAAACAATTGATAATGAGGATAGCAATCCTTGTCGTGGAAAAACCTTATCTATCCTAAGCATATAGCTGGACCTAAAATCTGAAGCACTTTCTGAACCATTTTCTGCTGCCATTCAGGCTTTTATATTTTGTTTGTTTGGATTTTTTTCAGACAAGGCAAAATACAGGGCGCATATAAGGTGAAATAAATTACTTTTGATGTCCTGAGCTAATAAGTCCTCTAGCATTGTGGAAAGATATAAAATGCTATGCATAGACTGTGAAGCATGAATTTAATATGTCCTTTTAGTTATTTTCCTGATGGCAACCTGCAGTATTTGAAACATTCTGACAACTCCCCTGCCCCAAATGAAGCTGTCAGAATACATTAGCACTGTTCCAGTTATTTCCAGAACTCAGTTCTGCAATGTATGTCCAATCCACTGTGTAGCATATGTATTATGCCTGTCATCAATTATAACTAGATCACGTGATAATATTTTCACAGAAACTGTGAGATCCACATGGCCTGCAGTTCTAGAGGATGAATCAATCCACAAAATCCACCCAAATTAGGGGTGCAGCTTCTAGCATGAGGCACCTGTATTCTGCTTAGATCTTTTCTCTTCTAGCTCTGTCAGATTTCCACTGGTGAAGGCCACAGGGGCATTTGCTCCTTCCCGATTTGCAGCAGTTTAACTGAGAAGGGAATTGAGGGCTTGGAAATGAAGGATATATTTGGCAATCAACCATGGATGCAATATCTTTGAACAAGTGTGCCTACACTTTAGGCAGTTTCTGTTACATATATTGGCATTTCTAATCTACTAACAGAGAACATTTTAATTGTACTTGTCTTATGAAATCTGCATAAAACAGAAAATCTCTGAGTTCTTCAAGATGCTTCTTTGTTTTAAGCACAGAGACATTTATAGCAGTCTTCCCAGCTTTATTAATAAGGTTATTAATATTCTTTTTGCACAGAGCAGTAGTGGAAAAGTGCCTGGTACTCATGGGTGTTTCATTATTTAAAATGTAAATAAGAAAGGCTGAAAGAAATTAACCATCTCAGCAGGAAAAAAAGAACAAACCTTTAGTCTGACAGATATGGGCTTATCACTGTTTCCCTCATTACAGCATATGAAATACTTTATATTCCTATATTTGTAACATCAACAAGAATATTTTTTCTTTGTTCATCCACAGAATTATCCACTTGCCTCTTTCTTTAGGAAAGGAATCTAGATGCAAATTTTCTGAATAGCCTGTAAATTGATTTTATTTTCACAATTATGAAAAATCCCTTTCCTCTATTCATCCTTTTCTTTCTCCTCAGTTGAGCTGACTGGGTAGGGCAAACAAAAGGCAAAGGTAAATGTATTTCACCTTTCACCATTGAGGCCTTGGGGAGCTCTGAATGTAGACGTCTCTGTGGCTTATATAAAAATATAAAAAGGAGGAACATGAGCTTTCTTTTGGGCCTGTACACCTCAGACATTTTGTATTCTTAATGGATAGGTCCATGTCAAACTCAGATGAGGATTTGAACTTGCTGGGATTTAGCAGCTTTCATAACCTGGTTGCAGCCCTGCACTCAATGTGAATATCAGGTTGATAACTGGCATCCACTTTACAGATTCTTCAACTGAGCAGCACTGTTCTCCCAGCTAGTCCATGTGTGTTTTCAGATATTGAGAAAAAAGCAGTACTCAGTGAAAGTAGTCTGAGAGCAAGTTCAAGTGACATGGGTCACCTTTCCCTGCTGGACAGTTTTGGACATTAGATATGGGTACACCACACATAGGAACCACAGTTGCTTTGCCGTGGTTCTGTGCTTCTTTTCACTGGCACCTGCCCCAGGGTAGGCAAGGACTAGGTAGAAGGCAGCTGTGCACCTCCCAAATCTGCAACTGGTGATTTTGTACAGCAGTAAAGAATTGGTCTAGTTATGTATGTCACAACTCTTGAGGTTTGAAAATTACATCACACCACTGCCTAGTCTTTCATACAATCATATAATTTTTTATGTTAGAAAAGACTGGTAAGATGATTCAGTTCAACTATTAACCCAGCACTGACAAGTCCACCACTAAATGTCTCTTGGCCACATCTAAATGTCTTTTAAATAACTTCAGGAATGATTAATATAACATTTCCTGGAGCACCTTGTACCAGAGCCCTTTCAGCAAAGAAACATATCCTAATATCCTAACTGGAGGCCATTTCCTCTTGTCCTACTGTTTGTTACTTGGGAGAAAATATCACCCCCACCTGGCTACAAATTCTTTTCAGGCAGGTCAAGAGATCAGTAAGGTCTCCCCTGAGCCTCCTCTTCTCCAGGCTGAACTACCCCAACTCCATCAGCCTCTCCTCATAAGATGGGCTCCAGACCCTTCACCAGCTTTGTTGCCTTCCTCTCCAGCACCTCAATGTCCCTCTTGTCATAAGATCCCCAAAACTGAACACAGGATTTGAGATGTGTCCTCACCAGTGCAAAGTACAGGAGGCTGTGTCTCCCTGGTCCTGCTGCTCACACTTTTGCTCATCCAAGCCAGGAAGCCATTTGCCTTCTTGAACACCTGGGCACACACTGGCTCATGTTCATCTGCTGTTGACCCCAGGTCCTTTTCTGCTGGGTCACTGTGACCCAGCCTGTGTCACTGCAGAGGTTTGTTATGACAGAAGTGCAGGATCAGACACTTGGCCTCGTTGAACCCCAAACTGTTCAACCATCAACCCAGCCTGTCCAGATCCCTCTGCAGAGCCTTCCTACCCTTCAGCAGATCAACACTCCCAACTAGCTTGTTGTCATCTGCAAACTGACTGAGGGTACACCTGATCCCCTTGCCCAGATTGTTGCTCCTTCACTGGATATTCATCATGACTGAAAAGTGAAAATTAAAGCAGGGCAGAATACATAAAATTACTGCAGATTTCAAGTGTGAGCTGTATTTCTTCATCCCTTAACAGAGGCTAAGGCAGGAACCCTGGAAGCTGTACACCAAATCAGGGCTCCAGAACTTGCAGAGTGGATATAGTTGGGCAGGATTTGGATTTTATTGAGACTCTTTGCCTACTTCTTAAGTATTTAATAGCCAAAGGAGATGTATTGTAGGAGTAGTATAAAAAAATCAGTGTAGCACAGAAGGCAGGGTAATTTTTGAGTCAAAACTGTGATACAAGGATCAATCATTAATATTCACTCTTGAACTTCAATTTGAATAATCCCAGTCTTGAAATCCATATGTATTGGATGATGGTGGATTTTGCTGTGTTGTGTATAGGACTAGAACAAAATAAAGAAATTATTATTGTGGCAGATTTCAACACGTGAAAAAGTTTTATAACTAAAAAGTTATTTTACAATAGGTAAGAACAGCAAGGATACTTGTCTGAGTTTATGTTTGTTTCTCAAAGATTCAGCATCTCTTTAAAATAATGGGAAAAAAAAATGGTTGTCCTCTATTCACATCACCTGCATTCATTTACTGGAATCTAAACTGACCTCATGACTTACATACATTTTCAGCTGTGGAAACTACAAAAGAAATAATTCTCATCCTTTTATACTTCTCTTTTATTCCCTTTTTAAAACTACCTTCAAAGACACTTTGTCATATAAAATTCTGACTAAAAAAGGAGATATTGGCTCATACTTTTCTGAGCTTCTGGAGCTTCTGCTATCATTAGAACCTTGAAGGAATGACTACTTTTGAATATTTTCCTCCTCAGCCTCTTTTACTACCTGAATTGAGAGTGATCGTGTTATTCTTTTTAGCATTTATTGGTGTTGAGTGCTCAGAATCACTGAGGGAGTAAGGTGGGGAGAAGAGAAACAAAGAAAGCAAGTGATGTTAAACGGGAATTATGGAGGAAGCATGTACATTATGTGACAATAAAATAGTAAGAATACCAGTTCTGAAGGTTAGAAAATCAAAGATAAAGCCACCTCTTCAGAAACTTCCCTAAAATATTTGATAGCCTCACACATTGAACTAGATACTGCTGACGCATCACTTGCCATCTTAAAATTTATCTGCCATATTGTTTATGAGGTATGCTATCCCTCATCCAATTTATTGTCCAACACATGCAGTTAACTATTAATGAAAGGACAAAACTATATGGATTATTAAACAAATGATATATGGAGCTGTCTACTTAAGTGCATGATAGCTGAAAGGTAGATTAATTTAGTATATGTCAATATATGGTAATCATTTGAATTGTGCCACCACAGCAAAAAGATGGAAATGATTCAACTTCAGTACCTAAGGTTAGGACCTAAATCTGTACTTGGGCAACTGCTTTTCAGGGCTATCAGGTGTTAAACATGAGGCTCACAATCTTCACTCATCTCAGCAAAGGCTGAGATTGCTAGAAACTCCTGAAAATAAGATCATCTGAATTTTGTGCTACTCTGCCTAACTCTTGGCTTCAATTTGAAAACTTTGTCCAGAGGTATCTAATGAAAAGAGGGTTAAATGTCCCTTCTGTCAGCTTGACTGAGATTTATTGTGTAATGCACTTCCTCCAAAGAAAGATGTTTAATGCTATTGATTGCAAGGTTGCCTACTTAAAATAACATAAGGTGACAAATGATGGATACCACAGAGAGCAAAATTGTAAGGTAATTCAATATATGGTATGTATATCAGAGTAGCAGCTTCATTTTTCATGAGGATGAGTTAGAAGGTCATCTATTTCATTTAAAGGCATTGAATGTTTTTGTTAGTTTGACAGCCATTATGGGCTTGATCCTGTTATTCAAGGCAGTCATTATACTCCTGTTGACCTAAAGTGGGTAGGAGTGGGGCCAAGTGTTAGAATATGCAAAGCAGACACTAGGAGATGAAAAAAACCCTGATGGTTAATGCTGAAGAATGAAAAAAGCATTATGATGGCTGCTACGTATAAACAATAAAAATCCTAAGAAATATCTGACAATTTCAAATGTTTTGTACCACTTCTGTTAAAAATTTTAACAGAAAATTTTCTGTTAAAAATTTTCCTGATAAACTTAGTATTTTCTCAGGATTTTCTTAAAATCTTTCTCATTTTAAAGAAATGCATGCAACTTTGTACTTTTGCTTTTTTGCATCATAGAGCAGATTAACTACTTACACTTTTTAAAGATGTGTTTCTTCTTAGATATGGGTTGTCTGATGGTCTGTAAGCCTTACAAAAATCAGTGGGTTTAAGGACATTTAGACAAATTCTTAAATCTGTATTAGAAAAATAAGGCAGGAAGAATGCAAAGAAAACTGTTTCTGGAAACAGGTATGTTTATTAATGAAGAAGTCAGATTTAGGAGAAAAATAATATTATCATCATTGCAATGCATTTCGTGCTCAAGCAAAAAACTAAACCCAAGCCTTTTCATTTCCTTTTATTTTTTTCAATCTGTCATGTGTCATTGATCTCTTTTCTTCTTATTTGCAGTTTCCTGTGAAACCTTGGTGTATTTGCTGCACATGTTTAGGAGTACACAGAAAGAAGACTGGAACTGGTCTGATGTACAAATGGGCTTCCGTCCTCTTGCTGGTGCATATTTTAGCTTGACACATCCACCCAGATAGATCTCATCTTCCATACTTGAGGAATACCCAAGTGCAGGGCTAGACCAAGGCACCACTTCTTGTGGAGAGCCATTCTATTATCCTGCTAAATTCTGGTCCCTGAGGTACAGCAGCTCCTCAGTTGTTAGCAATATTTTCCATGACTATCTTTTGAGAAGCAGGATAGTGAAGTGAAGTGAGGAAGCAGAGAATACAGAATTGCTTCGCTGGATGCATCTGCATTTAGGCAATGGCCTGAAATGCCATTTAGGTAGTTCAGTGATATTTCTGACTGTACAATGAGAAGAACCCAAGATTTTATGTAGGGTGTGGAGAGTCATCCCATCTTTCACATTGAGGCCATTTCAGTTACATGATCAAACACCAACACTTCAATGTTTTGTTTTCAGGAATCAATAGCAAGTTAATTTTTTTAAATTATACTTAGGTATAACTCAGATTTAGTATTTCACACTTTTTCCAGTAAAAAAATATTAAGTTCATGATCTGAGGTAATACGATGAAATAGTAGGTCAGGTTTAAATGCAATCTTATGTTCCTTGAAACACCCTGGAGTTTAAACTCAAAATAAGTTTTATATAAAACTTACTATGATTTAAGCTCTGTTGCAGTTTTAATTCAAAGTGAGGTTAAATGAGAAAATTATTTTATTTTTATAAGAAAGCAGATGAAATGCAGAAGCTCAGAGAATGTTTGCTTTGGTTTTTGTTCATTCAAGCTCAGAGACAGAGAAGACAGCAAACACACCTGTCATAAATCATAGATATATTCCAAAAATATCCTGCAAAGTAAACACTTTCAATTTGACAGATTAGTACATGATGTTTTACATCATTAATTTGAAAGGTTATTTTTTATGTAGCTTTATTTTAAAAATATTTTAAATGAAAGGAGATTTTGAAAATAAAAAGCAGTAAAATCTGGAAATGCAAGTAGATAAGTAAGTTCAAACAATACGAATAGAGTTCTCTAAGGACTTTCTTTGCTCCATCTTTGTTTGCAATAATTTTAACCTTTTTACCTCTCCCAGAAGAGTCCAGGGAATTTAGCAAAGGGTATCAGATTTTCTGAAATCCTTTAATGAAGGCTTTGCTTGGCTGTAGTTTGCTGTTAAGCAAGGTTCAATTAATTAATTAAATAATAAAATCTCATGTTGTTTCTTTGATATTTCCGAACATAGAACAAAAGAAGGTCAGAATTGTTGCCTGAAATGCTACAAACAGATGAGAAGATTGTTTCTCCCTGTTCATTTATCAGAAGGCACATGGTTTACGTTTAGAAAGCTTATTTATCACATACATCTGTCTTTAATTCTGAGTACTGTTTTCTCTGTTTTGAGTTCCTTGTTACAAACATTTTATTATAAGCCTAAGATTGTCTGTAACTTAGAACACTGCAGTGGGTACTCAACTGTAGTTAATTCTGATCTATTTAGAATTGCATTGTTAAACTAAGTAGAAAGATTAATTGTTTTTTAATTATACACTCCAATAAAGGTACTACAGTTGACTAAGTTTTGTCTAGTGGAGAACAATTTAAGCAAGTGCTGTCTCCTTTTGTTCTTTTGGAGTTCAAGTCTGTCATGTGAATTACCTGTCACCTAGCAGTTCAGCAGCTCTTTGTTATAATAATGCTTTTATTCTAATTCCAGAACTGTTTCAAAATGTGTGTCTGGACTACTTCATTATGTAGAAGATAAAAAGTAGTTAAGGCTTTTTTTACTGTCCCAGATACCTTCCGTAGGTTTTGACTTTGAGATCAGAATCTCTCTGGAATCTTGACAAGAAATACTAGAAAGGAATCCAAGTTTTTAGCTATTTCCAATGCAATATAATTTTTTCTATTTGAAAAGATCTAGATACATTTGATTATTTAAGAATATTTGTCATGGACACTTCAATTCTTTATTTAACTAGGTGTCTATTTTCAGTCTTTCTGTCATCCTTATTGTTCCATCTTTACTTTTTTTTCAGTTGTGAACAAGACAGCTTGCTACTTTTCTACCAGCCCTAATGATCTCTGAGCTACTGCCTATAAACTGACATGGGGGAAAAAATTGCTCAAAGGACTTATGACACTTTAGAAGCTATGATGGATGACTTTCAAGGCTGCTGCTGCCTTTCGCCTTTCTTATTCCATTCTTATTTAAACTTATTTATTCCATTCCACTAATTCTTTCTGAGTTGTGAAGAAAGGATAAGGGAATGTTCAAAATGACACAGAATAGACTTTAAGGATTTAATTAATTAATTTTCTGAGATTTGTTGGTTAGCAATGGGTTTAAACTAGGCAAGAGGTGCTTTTTCATGGCCCCTAACAAACAAACAAACAAAAGTCTGGGTTTTGATCACGGATTTACAGTCACCAAAAGTACCTAAATACCAGGTTATAGCATATTGGATGCCCAGCTGGAAACATGAATTTAGAAGCAGGGCTAATATCAATGGCAAAGAAATCAGCTGAAATGGTCAGTGTTTTGTGAAACTGGCAGTTGTTTCAGAATTTGTACAACATGTGAGTACACCTGTGCACTCTCTGGGTCTTACGTGACAGGAAGCAGAGATTGGAAAAGACAGAGGAAAATCTGGAGCCTTCCTTACAGCCAGTGGCCAGAAAAGGAAGCTGCCCCTCTAGCAAGATTGTTGTTGCCCAGAATCAAATGTTTAAATGATGGACTGCTTTCTGAGATTTATTCATTCTGCACTGGAACTGCATGTAAGTTGACATTTAAAATGCATTAACACAGTGCTACTTGATGTACTGTATTACTCAGCCTATCAGTTTTGAAATGGAGTTTAGCCTGTCAGCAAAATCCTCCTTGCTGCACTCAAATAAACTTAGTCAGCCTTGGATCAAGGTGGCTTAAGGCACCTACATAATTTTAATGCCTCTGTCATGTTTTTTCTTTATTTTTTATTGAGTCTGTCATACTTGGGTTCTATAGGATCTTTCTCCATATGTGAACAGACGGACACTTTCATTTGTGTCCAAAGGGCTAAAGCATTGATACAAAATAAAATAACTTTAATTCTTCTGCTTACTTGATATCTTTACTTTCATGATCTTCCATTATATCTTTTATTCTTCCTCTGTGCTTGATGACTTAATTTTTTAGCATTTTGTAACACAGTGTTAAGTGATTTTTTTACCCCATACAATCAGATATTTAATTCTGAAAAATCCCCATCACAGATTTCAATATTACACCTCAATATGCATTAGAAAAAAAACCAGTTTTTTCTTAATTATTTTTTACAACAAGACTTCCTCAGACCTGGATAACTTCTGATGTGATCTTTGGTGAGAAGTGGTGATCTACCCAGTGATTACAATAGCAAGTTCAAGTAATATCATGTAAAGACATCTTCTCAGGAACAGTCCATATCTTGTTTTTATAATGACTGACATAGATTTTACAGAACAACTTGCTTTTTACTGTGTAAAATCAAAATTCTTCGCTGCCCCGGAATGAAGGACACCAAAGCCCACCTCTGAGGCATCTGCATGATATCCTGCCCTTAAATTCAGGGAGATCCTCTTCTTTCCTGTTCTTTGGCTCATCTTGCTTCAGAGAACATATTTTATTTTTAGTAATTGGGAGTTTTTCTGATGAGTGGTTTAGATAATTGAGATGACTCTGTATATATTAATATTTACCAGGTTCTCATAGCAATCTTTCTTTCATGACTACTTCTGCATTTTCCCCATTACTTATAAGGCATATAGCACTAGTCCTTAATTCAGCAACATGACAGCTTCAAATCCTTCTGAGGCTCCAATGAATGAAACATTGTCAGTCTGTATAGGGCTTCCATTCTTTTCTCAAATGTGCAAACAGTGCATGCCCCTGTCATATTTCTTACCTCTGCGGTGAAAGTTCTTTCTTCCCATACTCCAGGGGTTAATTTTCTTAAGTGGACAGTGGCAATATAAGGTTTCATTTGCAGTCCATCCTAGATATTTCTTTTGACTTCACAATCTTTTAGACTTCCATGATTTACATATTTCAAGCTAATTCCTCTCTCTTTGTTCATCTAATGGAATGTTTGTCTAGTCTTTGTAGCCCATCCTTAACTTTTTATCTCTGTGGTGAAATTCATATCCCTGATTTCAGAGCCACAGTGATGTTTTACTGATGGCTCTGGGAAAGGGCCTCATGTGTGTCTTTGGTCGGAGAAATCATTTAAGAAATAAGTGTCTGCAGCTCATAGATTTTTATGAATGTCACATTTTGTTGGGATAATATGCACACAGTAAATGCAGTCATTTTGCATGTGTACCATATTCCATGACATGTAAATTTAATAAGGCAAAAAAATTAGCTTTACTTTACTCGTGATCATTATTATATCATTGCATGACTGAGAGATCAGAGAAGTTCTGTTAAGACTCTTATAATTATAATGGAGCTTTTTTTAACTTGTTCTTTTAAAGTATTCATCAGATTGTTTGATATAATTTTGGTTTATTTCTTACATTTAGGCTGAATAAACATTTTCAATAGAGTACATAATATGGCAAATTTTTACTTGCAACATTAGAAAATAATAATTTAGCTTGAATCTAATGTCTTCTGCACTAGAGTCATGCAGGTTTTTTCCACACACATCCCAACAATATAAAGGTTCCTTTAAAATCTTCCCAGAAAATGGTCTCCAAGAAGTTCAGCAATAAGTTTCATGGGGAATTTCCCATCTCCATTTCATCATTTCAGCTTACCACTGACATGATTCTGATCATTATGGCTAATGCAGGTAACCACAAATAAGGTTTCATTTTCATGGTAGAAGGGAACTATAGAGCTGCACAGGCTGGAACTCCTTCTTTTTGTCAGCTTTATATTGTTGGGATGTGTGTGGAAAGAAACAGGGGATAGTTTTGGAAAGAAAGAAACAGGAAACTTCATAGTTTTGGGGATTTTCAGAATTAAAACACTTAAAGTAAACAGTACTTAAAATTTGCTATGCCCTACTCACAATACTTATTATTTTCTTTCTCCATCTGCTCTGCTCTGGTAAGAGTCCTGAGGTGCCTGCCTCCTACTTCCATTCCTTGGGGTCAGACAACGTAATTTCAGAAATTTATTGTTCTGAAATACTTAACAGATTGAACAGTTACTGAACACTCTTCAGTAGCAAGCACAGTGGTCAGAAAAAAAGTGCTTTTTCTCCCTCATTTGGCTTGATCCCCTGCTTATTTAAGCAGGTGTATTAGATGTGAACCATAGCATTGCCTTCCTTTTTTCTGCCCTGCTTATAGAGGATAACAGTGAGCTGTCTCAGCTCTTTAACAAAACAGCTGCAGGTGCTAGTCATGAAAATCACCTTCCTTGGTGGATCAATTTTCTCTCCCTATTCTCTCTCATTCTACAAGCCTCCTAAGCACTTGACAGTATGTTGAGTGTTCATCTGTGGGCTGAGATTCCTAAAATTCTTGTCAAGCTCAATATCTCTCACCAGATCTAATGCAGCATATTTGTCTGCCTTACATTTTGCATTACCCCTTTCAAGCCTCAGCCCACTTTGGTGGGTTTTTTTGGGTATTTGAGATGGAACAGATGCAACAGATGATTCAGCTACTCTCTTGACTGTGCACTCAATGTATTAGTTTTGCTTTAGATGAATGCACAAAATTTTAACAACTTCTTTGGGGAGACTATTTAAAAGCCAGATGTATTTCAGAGTTAGGAAGACAGAATAGATAAAGTTTACTTTTTCATGTTACACAGGATCTAATTATAGACTACTTATGATTTCACTGCTAATTTAGGTTCAAGTTAGAATATAGATATCCCCTGACAATTTTGCTTGAGATTTTTTATTCCTTGAAATTGCAGATATTATGAGGAAATAAATTGAATTCTCAAAATTTTACATTCACATACTTATTAAAGGCATTGGCTTCTATTTCCAAAAACAAGTGAACAGGCCTGTTGTTTATCATTCAGAACTGTTTAATAGTTGAATGACCCTTGCATCAAATCCTCTATTTTATTTTTGTGCAAGTATAGTAACCTGGCGCTAACAAGGGAAATAGTAATTGAGGAACATCTTATGGAGAGACTTTTATCTTCAATTAATATTCTTTCTTCCTTGTGGAAGTATGGCTTCTCTTTTTTATTTCATGCCTAAAAAGAATATTAAGATATTTCAACACAAGACAGTAGGCTGCCAGTACAGACTGATAAGAAAATTTTTCTAGGCAGAGTTAAATTCATGACTAATAGTCAAAATAACGATTATGTAGAAAGCAGCATTGTAAACTCACAGAAATCAGTACTGCACACACAAAAATCATTTTAACTATACCAGATAAAATGTTTCTTTGAAGTTTTCCAGGTGGCTTGGTGTCTTTTTCAAACACAGAAGCTGATTTTTGTTGACAGAAATAGGTACTTTGCTGTGAAATGTGTTCAGATTTTAATATGGCAACGGTACATTTAACCTGGAGCAAATATGTGAAAATGTCATCCAGGACAAAATTTGACAATTACTTTCCAAGCAGAACAAAATACACTTTTTGCATGTAATGTTTCTGAAAGCTATAAACTATGGTTCCTCGCAGTCTTACAATGGGAGCTAAACAAACAGCTATCAAAACCACACTGAAATTATCATATTCAAAGTGGAAAAGAATTTTAACATTTTTTGGTTTTTAATAAATTTCTGATCACAGATATAGGAATTCATAAATAAATGTTGCAATAACTTATGTAAATGAAGAAAAATTATGAGCTGACTAGTTTACTGTTTATACAGCTCACAGTTTATCACTTGCCCAGAAATATTCCTACAGTTCTGATAAGTAGCATTGAATCTAGAATTTCCACAAATTCTGCATGTGTATTTCTCCTCCATTTTTTCCACTGAAGAAACTGGAACTGCACAAAATGCTGTTAACCATACAGGAACTTATGAAGTTATTTTCCTCCAAGGTGACTAATTAGCTTTAAAGTTAGATCCTACATGGGTTCTTTCACCTTGTTGAGATGCATGTGTCTTTCTATTTGCTCCAGGGAGAGATTAGGGTGGCTGAGGCCACAGTTATATTTTTTTTTATTTTGGATTGCAACAGAATTTATTTAATTTCCATACAATACAGTTGCAATTATATCTTCTGCAATGTCAGGACATCCCTTCCAGAGTCTGAGGTCCAGGTACATAAAATTAGCTAAACTAAAAAGAAAGTGGCTAAACTGGCCACCAGAGATGATTTCCAGGGTATCTACTGAACACCTGAAATTAACCACCTAGATTGGAAGTAAGCCTCGGATTTTCCAGAGCCTGCTCTTGTGTTGACAAGTAAACAGGACAGTGCAGTGCTCGTTTATGCAATTCACACCACGAAACTTGGGCTCATTCCTTACTTCTGCTACATTAAAATTCAATGTCTATTGATGCTTTTTTCCACGTTATGAAATTCATCTCTGTTACTATGTGTCATTGTACATAGAGAAATGGAAAGGCCAAAATTCTGTTGTGCAATGGAAAGTCAAAGGACTTTTTCCCCAGTTGTTCAACATCATTTAACAATTGATCAGTTGTAAGATAAAAAAGCTGCCTTGAATAAGATGCTCACATTTCATAATTCAACATTTTCAGTACAGTGAGCTGCTGTGCAAATCTGAAGAGCAAGGGTCCAGTTGCTCACTAAGGTGCAATATTGGTGTGGTAAGGATTCCTTTGTCATGTGATAGTTCTATATGCATTGCATAGGTGTTGACATTGTAAAGGATACTGTCATTTCTTATCAGTAATTTTCCTTTTTTTTTTCACAGCTGAAGGATATAACACATCTGGAATATGTCCTAACATCAGTGTATGAAATTGTCTGCTAGTTATACATACAGAGTGTTCAGAATGTGCAAATTGTTAATATTTTCTATTATTTGGTACCTTTGATTGAAGGCACTAACCACTATTAAGTATTCAATACTCATGGCAAATACATCCATAATTCAGCATTATTCCATCTACTTAAAACTACTGCATATATTTGTAGTACCTCAAATTCTATTACTGCCTCCATTCCATGGAAAAACACGTTTTCTCTTAATCCCTGGAGACTGTGTGGTATTAAGAAGACATTAGTGGTGAGAATAACTTTATTAAGCCTACTAAGTTATGAACAGAGTTTCATATATCCATAATGGATCTCTTTATTTTAATCATCTATCTCCACACTAATTTCTACATATCAATCCTACAATTCTAAAGAATCCAAAAGGTATTGCAAGGACCAGGAAACAACCCACAAAAACCCCCACACAGGGTCATAAAGCATAACTTTTTAGGAAGTCACATGCAAGTTGTTAAGCTGCCCAGTGGCAGCAGAAATATGCATGGGCTCTCTGGGAGGAGACAGGACTCCATGGAACAGTGCAGCTCCATCCCACTGCTCTCTCCCAGCTTTGCTGACAAACTGGTCAAGTGACCAAATCCCATTTCTGATGCTTGAGTTCCTCACCTGCCAGTGCAATCCCCTTCCTGTGGAATGTGTTGGAAGGTACCCCGTGATCCTGCTGTGCTGCCTGTCTGGGGTTACTAAGAAAGGTTGTCTCTTCAAAAATAAATGGCAGCAACATGTTATTGAGATTAGGAGATTATGAGTCTAGTCCTGAGCTAAGGGAAAAAATTCAGAGCATGGCACTGTTTTCAAATGGTCAGCATCATCCTTCTAGGTGATTCGGTATTCCTTCTTCTTGGAAAGTAAGTCAGTATAAATTATTTCTGTACTTTTAGTGTGAATCCTTTTTCATTCATCAAATTATCTTTTTCTATATTCCAAATAGTATACGGGTCACATCAAGTGAAGCAGATGTACTGAGAAACAAATGTACTGAGATCTGAGTTGGCTGTCTGATCTTGCTAAGAAGGAAACCCGCAGGAACATGGCTCCAATTGATTTTAGATACCTCATTTTTTTAATGCTGTCTATGACACCTCACATCGGAAGTCTCCATTTTAAATTTTGAAGAAGTTTAATCTCAGAGAAAGCTTTATTCAATCATTGTGCTTTTAGATGAACAATGACCACTCTCTTCCCTGAAGTTTAAGGTAATGCAATTTTGTTTTCATGTGTTTCTGCTTCACAAGTGTATTCCATTAAGGCATTTTCAGAATCATAAATCAGAATACCTCTACTACACTGTGCTTGTACTCCTTAATAAAATCCGGGCATGTCTACCTGGGGATTTTTTTTGTTCTTTTTTTATCAGTATGTTCTGACTTTATTTTCTGAGTGACCCTATTGCAAAATTCCTTGAAGACTGATATTTGTAAAACTGAAATCTTGGCAGTTGTCTATATTGCTGCATATTTTTTAGTGATTAGTGTGCTGGTTCAACAATGTCCACCCCATGTAAGGCATAAATTAACTTCAGTGATGCCAGAAGGCTTTGATACTCTGTACTCTCCAACATAAAAGGCTGTCTTAGTATTTTTTTTTGGAACTCTGCATTCATAATTTTATATTTTCACTGTCAGAACATGAAATGTGACTGGTAGAAAGCTGGGATCTGATTTTTCAAATTATTAGTTGCCTTTGGTGAAATTTAGCCTTATTGCCTCTCTTACAGATGATGATCCTTGAGTATATTTAGAAGATCTTTAAGAGTAGAAACAAAAATGAATCATAGCAATTAAGATCCTCTTGCAGCTACAACAACTATTTCATATATTCTTTTCTAAAGTAATGTTTTATATACATAATACGTTAAAAATTAAGTGCTGAAAGCATATTCAAAAACATTTTAAAAATGCTTTCGCTTTTCATCTGTAATTGAGTCATCAATATTAGCAACCAGCTATGAAACTAATTTGGCTTATTGCATTACTCATCCTCATATCTTAATTATTGATTAACACTCTTACTGACAGTGAAAGGTTCCCTTTGAAATGTCATTACTGCATTGTAACACTATGCTATGGCTGTCTCCATAATTATCTGTGCCACAAATTTTCCTTATAATTAAAATAATATGGTTAAATTTGCATCTGGGCAGTAAGGCAAGTATCTTCATAGTATATTCATATGTATTAAAGGATCATTTGTAACAGACAAGGGAATTAAGCCATATCAAGATGTTTATTTCTCCAGAAAATTAACTTAGTAGCCAAATGAGTGTCTCATGGCTTTTGCCACCTGCTTACCTTCCTTCATTGTCTGTATATCTCTTGAAAAGATCATGTTTATTCAATTAAAATGCAGTGTCCCTGGGAAATAAAGCCAGTGTGTAAGCATGGGAAAGATGCAGTCAGGGGGCAGGCTGAGATGTCAGGCTCTCATGATTGGAAGTGCAGTGACAAAGGACTGTTGTGAGTCAGACAAGGTAATTTTTTTTTTTTATTTCCTCCTTATAAAACATGTTTCTATAGCTTTCTTATTTATGTTCTTTACAGAAGTAGTCAATAATCAGTGACAAAAGTAGTTTGGGGATAATCAATGTGTAGAAAGTATTTGTCTTACTCAGAAAATTTTGTTCCCCCTTTCTTGCAGCAGTTATTCTGTTTCACTCTGTGTGTCTGTTTTAAAATCTGGAAATTTCTAAATACATAAAAACACATTTTTATGTAGTTTTACTATTAGTAGACTAATATCTCTACTTCTAAGGATCAATAAATTACATTTTACTGTAGTGATAGTTCAGATTTTGGAAATCAGAGAGACAGATGTCAGCAAAGTAGTTTTAGGTCCAGTTTCTTTTGAGAAGGAATTATGATATCCAACCAAAGATATTAAACTAAGACTTATCACCCTGTCTTGTAGTAAAAATTTTGTCCTTTTCCTTCTCTCAGTGTATTCCCCCCAAATTACTGAATTCATTTTTAACTTAAAAAAAAATTAGCTACATGAAACAGTTTCATTAAAGGACTCTTCTTTGGGTACCCATATTCCCAACTCAGACAGTTACAGATCCAGACTTCCAAACAATGCATATTCTTGCCTGGCAAAATAGGTGAATAAAGAGATCTTTGAATTTCTGCAGTTGCTCCAGGTCTCAGGCTTCCTCCATCCTGACAAGTAATTACTTTCTTGCAACTTCCCTGTGTGATTTAAAAGCTGTGCAATGTTTACAGAACGGCATATGTAGCCCAAATACTGATAATCAGCCCAGGGTGCCAGCTAACAAACTGCACTTGTGGTGTTGTGGTGAGCAGGGATTTTTTTTGTTCAACTATAGGAGCAAAGAAAATCACAGAATGGCTTGGGATGGAAAGGATTTTAAAGACCATCTAGAGCCAACCCTCCTGCCACGGGCAAGGATGCCTTCTACTAGACCACATTGCTCAGAGCTCCATCCTTGAACGCTTCCCTGGAGGGGGCATTCACAACTTCTCTGGACAACCTGTTCCAATGTCTCACCACCTCACAGCCGTTTTTCTAATATGCAATCTAAATGTACCCTTTTTCAGTTGAAAGCCATTTCCCCGTATCCTGTCAGTATATGCCCTTCTCAAAAATCCCTCTCCATCTGTGTTATGGGTCACCTTTAGGTCAAGTAAACTACAAGAGTCATTTCTAACACTTCCTTAACGCATCCCCTTGAGTTACAGAAGAAAGCCGTGTAGATTCCATGGAGCTGATGGAACAGATGCAAAACTAAAAAGTACTTTATCTTTCAGATTTTTTGAGGTTTCATACATTTCTCAAGAATAAAGTGATCTTCAATACTTTGAATAGATTCTAACTTTATTTATCAGAACTTATAGCTATGTTTTCATGAGCGTGAGCCTACATTGAAATGAAGTGCAAAAATTAATCAGAGAAAATAGAAGCCTTTATTGAGTACCACTTTCAGGTCCTGAGGCTGTATCAGCATGATTTCTGCCTCGGCCAGCCCTGGCATCGCAGCAGCGAGGGCACGGCTCACTAGTGAGATGAACTTTGTCAAACCTGTAGGTTTTGGCTTGTCTGCGGGCAGCAAGCGGCGAGGGCAGGAAGCAGAAAGAGGGAGACTCCGCTTGAGCTTAAACCACTGACTTTATTTGTCCCACTACAAGAACACCTCAGTCACGGGTGGCAGCTCAAAGCCCCACTAGCACCTGAGTACAGCAGCTGATAAAGGGAGGAACTCGGGGTAGGGTCTGACCTGGGAGCAATTAGGGATAAGCGGGGGATGGCTCTCTAACTGAGTGACATGTAGAGGAACAAACCAGGATACAGTGTGGGGGGAAAGCGGGAATTCCGTCCAATCACTCTGTGATCCTGTTAGAACCTTCCAGGCTGAAGTGTGACAGACAGGGTCTGGGGGTTACATAACTCAAGATTGACAGACAATAGTAACCGGGGGGATGAATCAAATAGGGCAGAGAACATAGGGGGTACACAGAAGGAACCATATAACAATATAATAATTCCAAAAACTTAAAAACACACTGCCACAAGGTCCTACAAACTTAAAATGCCTATTCTATGAACATATTTTTTCCTTTAGAAAGGTCTGAGTCTGGTTTCTGTAAAATTTATCCTTTCAATTCTGTTATTAAAATAGTTGCAATGATAAGCATTTAACAACCAATAGTCATTAAGTTATTTCATTCACAGAATTAGGTGCTTTCAAGCACTATAGCTGCAAATTATAATATTCAAAGTATGTATGCAATTGATCCTTTACTTGTTGCATAACTCATTCTCAGTTATTTTCCTTCGTTATTGCGGATAGGAATCTTTAGAAGAATGATTAATGCGTTCTAGATAGCATGCTAAAGCCACAAGATTTGCAGCTGCACACTTGCCAAAAGAGAGAAAATACTTCTGCTCTGTAGTGCATGTAATTAAGCATCCAGCTGTTGAAAATGTTATAAAATAATGAAGCATAATTGGAGAACTTTTAAGCAGGATTTCTGCTCTGTTGCATAGCAGCTGATACAAATGGAAAAGCCTAGTAAACAAAAAGTGGCAGTGCTTCTTCCAGTCATGATTTAACAAGAAAATGATATATGCATACCCCTAAGAAAAAGAAAATTCAACACAGTAACTCAAGTAAATAAAAGTGGGGAAAGGATCATCAGAACTATTGACTATGAATAAATCACTGGAAGCACATAGAAGATAATGAAAGAAGTAATTTCCTATGACATTACCTGCTAAGCAAACCTTCCAGAGATAATGTGGCATTTTCTTGAATGTATAGCAATTAATTGCAAAGTACAGCTCTGGTTTCCTTTTGAAAGCCTCTTTGTACTTTTGCAAGAGACAACAATAGCATAGATTTACACCTCTGCTGGTGTAAATCAGTGTATCTCCAAGGAAGTCACCAACATGGCACTCATATTTATTTGGTAAGACTCTAAGTCAAAGGAAGGAAGGTGAAATCAAGGAATGATCCTTATTCATATGCACAGTTCCACAAATACCAAATACACATTGATACAGCTGTGCTATTAACCCTGTGAATCTAAGGGCCAGTATATAGAAAACAGAAAACTGTAAACGTTTCTCTTGAGCAGCCTGCAAAATAATGCACACTCTGAGCAGGCCAAAGGATGGAATGGATCATCTGTGTCACTGAATCTGATTCAGGAATTGTATCATATAAAGTCTTACATAACACATATATATAATGATTTGTTTTCTAAAGCAGGTGCACTCCATGGTCAAAGTATTTACAAATTTTCTATACTACTTCAGTTAGAAAGTTCTCCCAGCATTGTACTTTTGCAAAGCTTGGATGAAAACCTCTCATTTAATTATGTATTTATTTGTGACTACTATACTTACATGCATTGTACCAATGGAAATAGTTTCATGGGACCTTAAATAGCACAAAAAAAAAGCTATTCTGGTCCCTGCAATTTGAATTGAAAATTATTGTTTATTGTAGCAATATTAGAAGGAATTGTGATCTAACTGGTCACAAATAGAAAGCACTAAACACCAGAGACTATCTTCACAGAGAAAACCTAGGGAGAATGATTTCTTTTCCCATGTGCTGTTTAAGTAAATAATCTAAAAGTCCTCTATTAACTCTTTCTGTAATTGTTTGAGACTGAAATACTTGTCCCATTGATTCAATTATCTAGTCTAAAGAGTTAACTGGTTATGGTGACTCAATCTCTGGGAGAGTCTAACTTTCCTATTTAGTGTAGAAAGACCAAGGTGACTTTTTTAGACATCTTGTTTGCAGATGAGTGGATTCAGAGATGTGAATCCTACCACCACAACCTAGTGGAATCTAGAAATCAAGATCCCCCAGTCACCTTCTTTCAGACAAGCTGTAGACTTAGACAGATCTATCTGAAGTAACTTTATCCACTTCCTCAGTTTAAAGGTTTCAGAATAATCAGAAAAGGGAGGGACAACTGCATTGTGATCCATCTTCTGTAAAGACAGATATGCAATGAAGTGAACATATGATAAATTTTACTTTCTTGCAGATATCCCTTCTTTTGTAAGAATATATTTTAATATAGGAATACAATCTTTCTTTACATTCAAAATAAAACAGAAGTTTCAATAACTTTTTTGTAATTATCTTGCTTAACCAAAAACATATGAAAAAATTAGTAGAACTTTACCCCAGGATCATAGCATGAAAGAACACACCTTTTCAATAACCCAAGCTCATTACAATCATAACTTGCTTAAAACATCTATTTATGTTCTTTCATGTGTATCTATGAAATGCACATTCAGTGTTATTGAATGTCATTAATGCACTTGAACTTGCTAATACCTTGTTATAAAAGTCTTGTATTTCTGCTGTTTCTGCACATGTACAGTATCTTGAGCCTCAGAATGTAGTAACATACTTTAACTTAATATGTCTTGAGAAAAAATATGCTTGTGATAAGCTGCTGCATGAAAAAAACAAGGAGTGGTAGCTTTAAATTATACAGTTAAAATCCTAAACCACAACAATCCTAGCTGAGTTGATCTGTGGTGCATATGGTATCTTAGGGAAATGTCACAAAGAGGGCACTCATAGTGTTATCAGACACCTCAGTATTTGCTTTAGTGTTTTTAGTAATTTGATCTGACTATAAGTCATCTCCAGGTAATCACAGCTGTCTTTCTGCATCCTTCTGGATCAAGATGACTGATTTTCCTTTGTATTCCAACAAATACATTTAAATGGGTCTACAGAATGAAGGATGTGAATCTCTGACTATCTGAAAAGTGTTGCTGGGAAGCTATTATCACCACCTTAAAATTAACACTTTATTGCAGTTGTGGTCAATTAGCCTATCACAGTCTATGACTATTCCCAAATGTAGGAGTCTACACTGAAGCTAGCAACATGTGAGTCCGAAGCCAATAGAAAGAATTGTCATACCAATCAAAAATCCTAGGATGACTTGTGCAGGTGAACATCTGTGCAACGGATGCCCAACATTAGGTCAGATGAATTCCACCCTAAAACATTAAATACAGTCCAGTCCATAAGACTGCATAAAAAATATTATTTATGTTGTGTCTTACAAATAGTCCAAGAATAGTCTTAGCTGTTGCTCATATGCAAGAATATTTGCCACTAAAATAAGTTCTAACTAGATACTTAAACCATCACATTAAATTATAGTTTTGCTCAGTTCTTTTTCTTTATTCTCCTTATTCACAACAGCCATATCAAGGTCAAGTTTCCTATTAGTATGCTAAAACACACTGCTCTTTCTTAGGAGTTAGTCTAATAACTTATGTGTGTGAGATTTATAAATCACTGCTACATTTAAAATTTGGCCTCTTGGTGTTAAGCAAGCCAGTGCACAGCCTCAATTTTGCTTTCCTTTTGTACAATTACAAGGGAGCTTTTTATATGCCTTTTAGGTTGGAGACCTGATGTTGTCTTATCTAAAATTCATATTTCTGAAGTAGAAAGTCTTTCTCATTTAAGAATCTTCTGGGGAAATTTTCCAGATCCTCTCTGTAGACAGCATGGCCTTATTGCCAATTGGCCCTAGATACATGAAGTACCGGAACTCATGGAACAGTGATTCATGACGAGGAGCTGATGTTCAACATATAGTTTTGGTTTTATACCTATACAGGGTATCAAAAGCAGGGGTGTTCATCTGGTGTAGTGAATATATTCCTGACACCAGTTCGGTCATTTGTCTCATCCTCAGTTCCAATTCATGCATCCAGCATTAATAGAAGGCCATGAAGAAGGAAACCTTCCCGGTTTTTGCACCTTTTCTTCTATAGTTTTCACTCAGAAGCCTGCAAAACCCTCAATGAATAAGAGCACAGCATCTCTCCCTATAACTCACAAAGAGTCTTTCACATTAAACTTTAAGACTAAAATGCTAGGAACAGCCAAGCAAAGCTTTCAATTACTCCATACCAGTCTTTCTAATTTAAGCATCTTTCTTTCTTCCACAATTTAACTTCCATTACAATTAAGCATATCTAGCTCTTAGAGTCACAAAATCTTGGAAAAGATAAGTTCAGTACAGCTTAGTACAGGCTAGACATGCCTGCCAGTTTCTGCAGAAAGCCTGAGGCAATGATATATACCAGGAAGTGTGTCTATTTGTGAGAGAGTGGTCCATTCCAATGAGCGGGAAATTGTGACAGGACACATACATGGGTGAACAGATTGCTCCTGATTCAATTCATGCATGAAAAAAGAAAAATACATAAGAGGTGGAATCCCAGTCAGATGACCCAGGAAGAATGCAAAATCCTGGAATCACAGTGATCACAGCTTTTTTGCTGGTCCTAAAATCACAAGCTCTTAGGTGGTAGAAAGAGGTTACCTTTATACAGATTCTTAGGTGCACAATCTTCTAGGTGGAAAACACCTGAAGATGAATACATAACATAATATGCATACAATTGTTACTGTGATGCAGATAGAAACACACAGTAACACACACAACAGGTGTTCAGGCAGAGAAGAAGAAAGGAAGTCTCTAGTTTATTGTTGACCTCATGTATATAAGTTTCTGGACAGTGATCAGAGATTGGACAGAGAAGTTACCACCTCTCTATCTTCACTGTCACTTGGGAAGTCCATCAGGTGATATCTTTTACAAAGAAATGCAAACATGATTCTTGTTTATCTTACTGTACTATTTTGAAATCAAACCAGTGGGAGATCATAAGTCAGAATTATAATTTCATAGGAAAAAAAAATTAAAAGAAATAAATAAATGCAGTAGTACAAGAACACTGACAAAGACAGAATACAACCTGACACGCTATGGTGGTAGCAGTCCAAGCAGAGTGGTTCTGATGAAGTGAACATCCAGCAGTAGCTCTTGTTCTCTGGGAGTCCAGTAGGTAAGCACTGCTCTGGTGTTCAGAGTCTCAGCTTATATCCAGGCTGGAATGCTTGGTTCCTCCTCTGAGCGGAGCATCTCCCAGTGGGATGGTGAGTCATGTGATAAGGCCTGATGGGCCCATTAACAGGAGATAGTCCAGAGTGGGGGGGGGCAGGGAGCACTGCCTCACCTGGTTTCAACAGTTCATGAAGATGGTGATAGAATAGACTTCAACCCAGGACACTTACAATTCATGAGAACTGACTCCACTATACTAAAACAAATCAGAAGGCTTATTTTCAGAGACAACATCCAATTTTTATGTTTTTAGTGAAAAAGCAAAACTGACAAGAATCCCCAGTTAGAGACATAATGAGGTAATTCCTCCCTGGTCCAACCCTTTCTACCCTCCCCTTCCCCTTAGATAGTAACTAAAATTTGTTTATGAAATTGTGTCTTGGAGAGCTGGTTTTAGCCTTGGCTTTCCACAGAATCTAACCTTGGCCCCCCAGCTTGGAACCATTAGGGAATTTATTTTCTCTTTCTGTCTAATTGAGTAGGTAAAATTCTATCTACAAATACTGCAATAGGATACAGAGCTACAAATGTATATGTAAAGAATATAGAAAATATATAAATGCAAAAACGGCAAAATCAATTCAGCATCAACAGAATAGCTGAAATCAACTGGCACCTCTGGGCATCATTTAATCCAACTCTCCTGCTCAACACAGGGTCGTCTGTAGAAAATGACACAGATCACGTTCTGCTGAGTTTTGAATACATCCAAGGAAGGACACTCTACAACCTCTCTGTGCAGCCATTTCTGTGTTCATTCACCCTAAGACAATGCCCACAGTCAGATACCTATGCTATATAGTCAGATATTTTGAGATGTTATATTTAATTAAAATAAAGACCCCCAAACTAAAAGAAACCTTCCCCCCCAAAAAAAAAACCCCAAAACTAAACAAACAAAAACCAAACAACAACAACAAGAAACAACCCAAGAAAAGGAAATTTGTGCTTTTCCTAATAGCTGAGAGAGGGATCTAATCTCTATGGTACAGACACCTTTTTTCACACATACTTTACTAGGAGCAGAAAAGCAGTGCCTAACTTCTGTGTATAGAAAATGGTGAACAGTGGGTATCTTTAAAGGCTTCTAGAGAGAGTTCCTCTGTGCCTCATTTTAGGTGCCTAAATTAGGCAGACTGATGCCATCTAAATGTGTGCCAATTATTCTAAGTGGATCAATGTAGAAGAATGCAGAGAGGAAATGAATCTGGAAAACCACAACATATTTCCCTTCCAACAGAGATTTCTTTAAAAGAATTCATATATTATGTAAGTTCAATAAAAGGTTTCATTGAATAAGTCAGTTTGTTCATTCTATCCCCCACAAATATCTATAAACAAATTTTTTTTTTTTTTACTACACACAGCCACATTCATCTACTTAGATGCAAGGCTGAGCTACTGCTTTGCTTTAAAAATCTTGACACATGATAATCTAATCTTTTGCTTGAAAGGTGAATAGTTGTACGCGCCACTTCTGCCATTATTATTCTGTTAAAAGCTGAACTCCATTGATTCCAATTTGTTGTTACCTCACAAAAGTCATCAGCATGCACTCGTGGAACTGCTGCAGAACTAATTGCTCTCCAGTCTACATTCTGAGGATGGATGCCCAGGCATAGCATCTCATGCCTTAAAGGCACATTAAGAAAGGTAGGAAAGCCCCCTGCCCTTTCATAGGGCCCAGTGCTTTGGGCATGCTTATCCAGTATATCTGACTAAGAAACATTTACCCTCTGGAGGCCTGGCCTTCAACCAGCTATGAATAGAGTAACTGGACAACCTTCTTAAATAAAAACATAATTTAATCTTATTGGTCACAATAAAACTGAGTGTAAATAAAGCATTATAATCTAAGCTAACAGTGGGCTAACAGTGGTTAGCTAAATCAAAGCAGTTGTCTATATCCTGTATTTTTACTGCATTTGCCTGTCTATGAGACAGTAGCTTTCAAGTAAACTTAGAAACTGTTAGTATTTCTTCCCAGTGCATTAATAAGAACCCAAGGGGGGATTGAAGCTTCAGGGATGACTGTAAAAGGGGAAAGCTTTTGCTACAAAGGTAGGTGGTAAGCAGGAGCCATCAGAACCTAGTTTTCTTTAGATCTCTGTTATAAAGAAACTTGTTATACTCACTTTAGAAATTACTTTTTTACTAACTTTTATTTTACATTTTATTAAATCTTCCTTACCCTGTGAATCAGTAAGAATGGTTTATACTGCATGCATCCTCAGTCTGTAAAGAAAATTATATCCTTGGTATGAGGTACAAGTAAGGATAATATAATTTACCGTATAGTTCTCACCATGGTACAATAAACCCATCATACTAGGTAAATAATGGAATAGCAGTCCACAGCCTAGAGACAAGTGCCTTTTTCAGTAATTATTTATTAGAGAATCACTTTCTTTGACACTCAAAATGGGATTTTAAATGGCAAAAACCCTGTAATTTTGGTTGTCTACCTACTTGGAGACATGGTTTAGGTGCGCAACTTGGCAGTGTTGGGTAATGGTTGGACTTGATCTTAAAGGTCTTTTCTAACCTAAATGATTCTCTAATTGTATTGTTCTATAACTGTCACCTCTGTTTCCTTCCATCAGGCTCTACTTCTTCTCAATAGCAGCCTTTTCACCCCTTGGGAACTGTGTCTATCTTACTGTTAAAAGCTGATGTGCTGTTTCCCTAAAAGGATAAAATGAGATTAGAAACTTGGCTCTCTGAGATGATAGGAACTTGTCTGAAAAGAACACTGTCATCCCATTTTAATCACCCTGAAATGTTTATCAGAAAATTTCTTCTTGTGGTTTATCTTTTTCTTTCTTATTTTTTGAGCCTTCTGCTATTACACTTTCATAATACATTCATACAATGAATATCCAAGTAATTTTGTCACATACGATACAAAAATGGTTTCACAGAGCAGAACCACATTAATCTCAGTTTGTGAATCTTGAGCATGCATCTCAGACTGAAAAAATACTGTTGTAACGAGACATATGGTGCAGGGATAAGGTACTCATATTCACTGCCTTTGCTATCTGTGGACAGAGTGACTATTTAATTCTTCCTATTTTAGAGACTTACTAAAAAAAAAATTAATAGGATAAGTTGCTTTCAGGAAGTTCTTAGCGCTTTGACTACACAGTGATCTTACAATGACCCTGAAGTTAGATACCCAAATTTTTAAGCATCTAATGAATAATAATGAATTACATCCCAGTGAAACCAATAAATCTTCCTTGAATAAAATGTATACTTGAACCTTCCTGAATGTTTCGACTTTACTGATGCTGTTTCTCTTTTCCTTGGCTTGGTATAAAAAGACGATATTTCTAGTTTTTCTTTACATGTAAAGCATGTACCACAAATAATGTTACTTCTTCACAAAGGCACCATTTAAAATTTTAAATGCTAAATGTAGTGCAAAAAACTAATATTAGATATGGTCCTGTTTTATTAGTTTTGACAAGTGATTTTTATAGTTTGAACTTTCTGTCTGCTGTACTTAGAAAATGGATTCATTTTTCCTTTAAAGGTTATCATACCTTCAATGCAAGCAGTTTAGGGTGATCTTTTCTAATCAGTATGCTAGCTGCATTAAAATGCCTTCGACTAAAGGCATTAAGCCCTTCTGGTTGCAAGCTGAAAAATTTGTACTTTGTTAAATATGCTATTATTCCCTATTCTTGCCACCAGACTCAAATCTATTCATTACATCCAGTAATATAAAATAAAATAAAATCCAGTAACCACATGGATTGTTTGAACCTATGAGATGAAAATTATATTCCTCTTCTTTTGCCTACAGGAGGAAATTGCCATATCTTTGGTCTCCAGTAGCAAGCCATCTTGAAAAGAAATGATTCAGTCACAAGCCAAATGAGGAGAAGGGAAATGATTAGGGGCTTATTTTTATTTGAAAATTAAATATTTACTCAGTGAACTCAAATCATGTCCTCACTAATTTATATTTTTTTTCTGATTTCTTCTTTCTGTAGTTACACACCCATAAACCCATGGATTCATACATTCACAAAGTAGACAGTGAGCCATATGAAAATATGCTGATTAAGGTTAAAATCACAAGATTGATTTTCTTTTCTCCTTGTCACTGCATACAAAATATCATTCATTCTTACAAAGGGAACAACATTAAGTGGGAGTTCATTGTATTGACTCTTTCAAAAAACTGTCCGAGATTAATGATAAAACTTCCTATTATCTAGTGGCCTCAAGGTATGACCTATATTTTAACATCAGAAAAATAATCTTTAAAACAATATTTTTTCTCACTATTCTTTAAAAAAATCCTCAAAATACTTATTTAATTCAGATATGCAGAAATATCCATGTCTTCCAAAGCCAACTTTTCATGTCCACATGCAAAGGTAAGCTCAGTAAATAACATATGACAAATTTACTTTTTAGTTGTTTTTGTATTTTTATCAACCACACATTTAAGTTTGACAAGTATTATATGTGATTGCATTTACAGATTCTTATGAATAGGTATAAAATCTTTGCTTGACAGGTTACTTATGTTAGCTTATTGTCTCACTTTGTGTTAGTGACAAAGAAGAAGAATAATTGAAATTTCTCAGTAAATTTTGCTTACTGATTTACTGATGGAAAACAATGTTGATATGCTTCACTGAAGTGTGGGTTCAGATGAAGAGGTACATTACAAGAGATGATTTATTTTCAGTAGTGGAAACACTTTTGCTCTGGACTGCCTGTAGGCAATGGGAGTGCATTTGGCACTCAACACATGTTCATAAGGTGCTTGAAAAGACAGACCTGGTGGTGAAAGGAGAGGAAGGGAAAAAAAAAAAAAAAAGATAATTCTTTTCAGGGGAATTTTTGAGTTATTTAGAGAAGTTTTATTTTGGATTTGTAGTTGGACTCATCAGTCAGACTACAAAACAAGTAAAACTGTGTTCTCTAAATGCAATGTCTTCCTAAAAACAAATCTTGTAAAAGGGATAAGAATAGCAAAGCTAAAGTAATCTGAATAGCATATTTTTATGTGTTCATGTAGATTAACATTGTGTTTTATCTTTAGAAAGGTATTATTAAGCATACAAAGTATATTAGATGGAAGAGACCTTTTTTCACCCTATTTATCAGTTCAAGTGAAGTTTATCAATAAAACAGCAGGAAAAGTGCAGTGACTAAAGAAATGATTTATTGATACTTTAGGCTTGTTAAAGCAGGTTAGTGTCAATGCAATTAACTTCTGGATCAAGTCAGTCCACTGCAAAGTGCAAGCTGACAGAATGGCTTTAAAACCACATCCCGAACAAAATGAGAGCATCAATGAGCATCCGGCCTCAGAGGAAGAACCTGCTAGTAACAAGGTTGACCCTTTTTCAGTAAAAAAAAAATGGTTTATTTTGTAGGAAACTGCTCAAGTAATGGGCCAGTGAGCAACATACTGTTCAAATAGTTTCAGACCTGCGTAAAGAAAAGGACGATGGGATAACAAGACAGTGTATAGAGATTAGAAATTTGACAGAGTTGAAAGTAACAGTACTGCATGATCAGCAAGTGGCCAGGTTACAGGATGCCAGCTTCATTTGCAAAATATTAGATGCTAATTACATTGATTGGATGAAATTCTGCTGGGAAAGTGAATAAATTCTTCACAATTTACTCAGTTATGTAATGCCATTATAAATTAGCAAAGACGTTTGTTAAGATGTTCAGACTTTTTCTTAAAGTAAAACTTAAAATGTATGTAAACCATGGGAAGTTAAAATTAGCATCAAAAAAATTTAAAACCATGAAAATGAGCTATAAAGGAAAAGCAGATAATAAAAAAAAATACCATCTCGTATTTCAGACAGTCATTTAAATAATTTCCATGTGTAAAAGACCATATCACATATTCAAAAGCAACTTTTCTGTTTCAATGTTTCATCATGATATTGCAACAGCAATTAAATTCAATGTATATTTTATACTTGATAAGTTACACCTCATGTAAGTGGTGGCCCACACACTTTTGATCATTTCCATTTATTTGCTGCCCATGGATGGCAGCAGCTGCTCTGTAGGACTCCAGCCTGTGCTATTGGTAATATAGAAGAGCTTTATGAAACTATGAAGTAGAACTTCTGCACTGAAATGAGAGCATGGGAACAAGAGAAAGGATCCTGAATTAATTTCTCCAATCCCTACAACAGGAGGTGCAGTGGGGTCAGGATGTACAGGATACAGAGCTGTCTTTCCTTTGATAACAGTGGCACAAAAATATATTAGCTTATGCTAAAGGAGTGTTTCCACAAAGAGATACAAGACACCCTCCTTCTTGTGTCAGCTTCCAAATCAGTAAAACAAGCGTTGGTCTTAAAGCACCAATAATTTGGTATATAGTTTTTTTACTGTATATTTTAACAAGCTCATCAAATACTGAGAACAGTTAAGCCAGCAAGTGCCAACAAAGGCTTGTAACAAGATTGCTCCATGAGTAAGCACCTTTCAGAGTCAGAAAGTTCTTATATTTAGTTCTATCATGCAGCAGAGATAATGGAGAGTTGTAGTATTTACTTGGTTATCAGTCTTACAGAAAGTATTGCAAATTACCAAACTTGTGATTTAAGTGTCTTTAAATTTAGTATTTCTGCAAGTTCAGTAGTTCATTAATTAATTAAAAACTGTAGCTTCCTAGATATTTAGTGAGAAGAGCTTAACTCAAGCTGAGGTATTGCACTGCTATGGCTTTTGCCTTCCAGTAAAATCTATCAGGTTACACATCAAAGAAGAAAATGAAATCTTTGAACCATAGAATAACATAGGTTGCAAAGGACCTCCAGAGGTTGTCTAATCCATCCTCCTGTTCCAAAAGGATAAGGTTGCTCATGATGATTTTCAGTCAAATTCTGCATATCCCTAAGGATGGAGATTCTACAGCCATTTAGAGTCGCTGTTTGACTTTTTTCTGTATAGTATTTTTTTTTCATGTTCCCACGTTACACATTAAGTTCATTCCTAGTGTCCTAGTGCTTCTTGGGAAAGAATCATTGATTCTGTACTGATATAATACCCTCAAGGTCCTTACAGACTAATTGTTTAATAATTTGGGTTTGTATCTTTCTGAGGACTAAATTTATGAAGTTAAATTTTAATAAGTTAAATGAGTTCTACATAATTTTTATTACAGAGAACTTCTTGTCCATGTATGTCTCTTATTGATCAAGTTCTGAAAAATTACATGTCTGCCATAACTTTTACATGTTGTCATGAACTTCCAACACATTATTCTGTGTCATTAGAGGCTGCAAGTGTTTGATAGTCTCATTGTCTACCAGGTGTCACCAAATTAAAAAGACAAATTTGTATGTTCAGAGAAAAGCCTTTCCTAGAGTTATTTAGATTTATTTACTTTTATGTTGGGGTATTGTAATCAGCGTTATTTTATAGCTTTTCAGAATCGCCATAGGAATTTTGTTCAGAATTTGAAGGTTTTATCTCTTATTTTTCCTTATGAAGAATCTGAAGTAATGACAGCTTCTTGAGTGTGTTATCCTTGAGGAAACCAGCCTTTTAGAATTAGGTTGTTCTTTTATGAGGATGAACAGAATAGTTGAGGCAAGGGACATGTCCTGGGACCTCTGTGAAGAGCACCTACTGAACATGAATGTGGGTTCTCCAGCAGCCTGCTGTCTGGGAAAAGAGAGGAAGAGGTGTTGGGAGTGGAACTGCTCCAAACTGTGTGGCTCTGTAGTGATCTCCTGTCTGGAGCAAATAGGTCTGTATATCAGGCCAGATGATGTTTCTCAAGTATTACTTTGTATAACTTAGAATAAGATTTTCATCCTGTGTTTCTCTTGTTCTGTTTTGCTTCGACTGTCTTCTTGAAGAACATCACAAATTTCTGGGGGCACCCTTGAACAGGTGCACCATACATGTCATCAGACTGCATGCAGAGGATTCTACATGCACTTTTTTTATTCAACATAGGAAAATCCAAGTCTGTAACATTGTTAATAGTCAGGGACCAAGAAGGCAAGGGTTGTTTTAGCCCAGGTTTCTCTCACTTATATTTTAAAGAGATCTCAAAACACACAAGGATTAATTTTTTAAAAAATACGTATTTTGTGACATAGTATATGCTTACTGAGGGAGCCATATTAACCAATCCTCTCTCAACACTACTCTGGGCTTGTTACAACACTGTCTGGCTCTTCCATGCAACAGCAGGCAGACAACTGGGCCAATAGGGAAAAAGCTGAAGACGACTTACCTGTCGCTGTGGGACACAGAGGGAACACACAGCACACACACCCCACAGGTGTCAGAGCATGAAAGAAGAAGCAGCTTTATTTCTTGACTTCAATATTTATAGATTTCGGGACAGTGACCAGACATTGGACAATGAAGTTACCATCTCTCCACTCCCACTGGTCAAATGAGAAGTCCCTCATGTGACATCCTTCACAGAGGAATGAAAAACAACAGTCCTTGTTTATCTTACTATTCATGGGAATCTGACTACAAGTAGGTAAACACTCAGAAGGCTTATTTTCAGGGGCGACACTTACCCACTGTTTTGGAAGTTAATTATAAAACTAGGTTAGTTTAAATTATATGTTTTACAAAATCACAGACTCATTAAGGTTGGAAAAGACATCTAAGATAATTGGGTCCAACCATTAACTCAGCACCACCATGCTTGCTACTATATCACATGTGCTATATACAGACATTTTTGAACACTTCCAGGAATGTGATATCACCACTTACCTAGGCAGCCTATTCCAATCAATGTCTGACCACTCTTTTGGTGAAGAATTCTTTCCTAATATCCAATCTAAGCCTCCCCTGGCACTACTTGAGGTCATTTCCTCTTGTCCTGATTCTTGTTACCTGGGAGAAGAGACAAACTTTTGCCTTGCAAACTTTTGCCATTCAGGGAGTGGGAGAGAGTTATAAGGTCCCTCCTTTAAAGCTTTAGTGGTACTTAAAATACAATTTCAGCAAGCCAAAATTATGACAAAAACAGAAAAAACCGTGTTGATCAGATATAACTATAAATTGTTTCACCTGACTTAGCTTGTTTTATTGTCTTCAATAATGTAAGTTTTGAAATATATGCTCCCTTTCAGAGATTCTGAGGGAATTCATACCAGGTCTACTATATATGGCCACTGGATGTAACCATTATTCTTTCAAAGCCAAGCTCTCAATGTATATTTTCCAGCAATATATCAGCTGGTTACAAGAAGGCAAGTGTACACATTTGAGTTGTCTCTAGTAATTTTCACTTGTTTTTATATTTCATATGGCATGTTGTCAATACCTCCAACTCTTATGTGTGCATGCTGCTTCTGTTTGCATTATGCTTGCTTATTTCAGCAGCTTCTATCTCTATTTTTTTGCTTTTTCCAGGAAAATGCCTGAGTTTAGGAGTTGCTAAGAACTTACTGAGACCTATTGCTCTAACAGTTATCAAATATCTGTTTTATTCTGTATGTATCTCAAATTGATAATTTATAATAGAACAGGTAAATTGCCTGCCGTGATGATTATTTTTTAACATCATTCATATTGTACCAATTCTCACATAATTTTGTCAAATATTTTCAATTTTTAATTTTTTAGATTTTTTGTGCTTCTGTAAACAAGGAAGGACAGTGACATAAACATCAATGTGAGAGAAGCTTCAGTAAAAATCCTAGAATTATGTTTTACATATTTTCTATTTGCCACGCCTTCATTGTTGAAAGGCACTTGTTTCCTAAAAGTGTATGGATTAATACTATGAGGACAAGATGCCACTTCTAGTTCATCCTTCTGCTTGTTTAAATGTCCTTTGATATAAGAAATCTGTATGGAAATTGTAAGGTAAAATATGGCTTTTAGCTGACTCTTTTTGTTGAAAGTACTGATATGGTTTGGCTTGGTATAAAAGTTCTTCTAGTCCTCTTGGTTTAGACATTATTGATAAATTCTTATATTTTTTGGAAACAGATATCAATAAGAAAAATTTCTGGACTGATAAGTTAACTCACACAATTTTGATAGTAACAGTTAGCCTGTTTGAGGAGAAGTTAATCCATCAAATTTAAGTGACTGACTAATATAATCTCTTCAAGCTGACACGAGAAAAAAAGACCCCCACAAGTCCAAAACCAGCAAATAAATTTTATTGGCCTGCTGAATACTATTTTATTCTGTGTCCATAAATCCATCGCACCTGTACTGTCTTTAAATAATGAGAAAATGTTAAATAGTATATACATGCTGTCTGAAATCTTATAGAAATTTGCATTTCAAGAAGTTTAAAGTCTGTAGCATAAAACCTGGTTGTGCAAAAAAATTCAACTACAAAAGCCTAGCTGAAGGAGAAAGTGTTTTCCATGTTACGAAAAAATGCAAAGTATAAAAAGAATTTGTTGTTTATTTATTCTCTTATCTTTGTATTTGAGTGCACCTAGAAATCATCATCTTTTTTTATCCTGTTGCAATAAATTTTCTATCCATCTTTTCTGCAATTTTCTTATATATTTATATAATTTATATTTAATCCTTATGAGAAATATATTTTAAATGAAATAGGTAATTCATACTGACTTCCTACTGATTGCTTTCTTCTCTTCCTTTCTTCCTGTTAGAGAAAAGTTGCAAGAAATATTCTTCAAATAATTATAAAATAAAATCAGGTCAGTCTAGGGGAAAGAAGAATATATAGTAAATTTTATACTGCAAAGAAAAATTCTCAAGCAGCCAAGTTCTTGACCACTGCATAACTGCAAAAAGAACAGGGTCTTCACTACCATGTCACTACCAGGAAACTGATATTGCCAGGGAAAAAATGTGCAACGTCTCAATACATACTTTTAGAAAAAAGTTCTAAATTGCAAATTATGCTACCCAGTCTTTTGACAATTAACTTTGCTGCTTTCTTAGTACTTCTCGTACTATTCTTCCACACAAGTTATTGCATGTTGAAATATGCAGAGTTGGAAGGGACCTACAATGTTCACACTGAATGACTATCTACAGTGCACATAACCAGCAACCGTTAGTAATCTAAGATCTCTCAATGAATGTGCTGCTGTCGTGGTTTCAGTTTGAAACTGGATGGAAACACCAATTTGTGTTTTGGTTGGGTTTGCCAATTTGAAGCTGCATAAAAGAAGATTAACAAATTCAATAAACAAAAGAGTAAATGTGTGAGTTTTAAAAGAATTAGGTTTTCTGGACCTTATTAGACGATTTCCATTATCACATATATCACTTGGCATATTGATTTGAATATGCCTTGTCAAATGACATTCATATTCTAAATGTCCTCCTCTGATTACTAAATGGAGAGCTATTAAACCACTAATTTTGAATCTGAGATATTAAAAGAAAAGTACCTCAATATGCAATTATTAATGAATGTAAGTGTTTGCATGATTAAACCTATAATTGTAAGCTGTCTTATGGCTGAACCTGTATTTTTTGTGCAATTGCATTATACTGAAATAACAGGGTCCAGTCCCTGATTTTAATACCTAGTTTTTGTGCATACTAATAGATGAATAATTCTATAATGCAATTGCTAAACTGTCATCACTTAATAATTTTTCAGGGTATGAGTCCATTGGTAATTTAATTTAGAAAATATCTGCGTCAGCTCTTTAATCTACCACTTGCTGGTGCATTACCATCAAAACCATGGAAAGGACACCATGGCTCTTTGAGAAATGGCCTGCAACCTTCTGTTATATAACCTGGAATCACATTCACTTTTTCATGCTTTCATGGCATTGGTGGCTCATAGATATTCCGTGACTGATTAATAGATCCAGCTACTTTTCCTTCTTTATTGTTTCCAACTGAGAAGCTCCTGGATTATAGAAGAAATTCTCATTATTGGTCCCTGCATGAATGACCTTTACTTTCTGCAGTTGAATTTCATCCATACCCGTATTCCATTCCTTAATGTCAGGGAGTCCTTCCATTACAAGGATCTGATCTTTTCCATGCTCACATGGTTGCCAATTTCGTGTCAGCAAGTGAAATAGCTTTGCATTTTTCTTTCCAAGGGTAATAATGAAGATATTAAATGAGTGTTGATTAGTGCTTCATTGTCTGCTCCGAACTCAATATTCTCTTACATATTTTTAAAATTCCTTTTGAGTCTGTCTTTACATATTTTATTGTTCACATTCTAGTTCTCTTCTTTCCCATTACCATTGATAATGTCTAATATAATACTGAGTGGCACCAATATCTTACCTAAGTATATGTTTACATTGTATACCATACACTGTAGTGCATATTTTTATATTACAAAATATATTCTTGCACTTAGTGCAAGAAATTATTTTAAATATCTGATTAATTTGTTATAACCTACGTCCGGAAAGCAGTCTTAGAGGAGAACGACCATGTCTAGATTCCTTCTCCAGCAGCTGTAACAATTCTGTTGGATATCACCCAGGACAGTTGTGTGTCTTAGTAGCTACACTAGTTTGGAGTAATCCCCTTGGAGTTTTCCATTTGAAATCCAGGATCTGTCCCAGCATGGAAAGTGATCAATGTCTGTATATTTCCCCCTGTTTCTTTGAAAATTCCTTTCATCCCTGACCTCACAGTGTGCATGCTTATTCCTGGCAGACTTTATACTGACTTTTTCTGTGTCTCTTGTAGTGGCAGATTTGTTAGTCTGCACCAAGAACTCTCCAGTCACAAAAAACACTGTCTCTCATCTTAAAGCCCTATTCAGAGCTCTATTTCTCCAGTCTGTTAACTATCCTGCCTTCTCTTCTGTGTAATGTCTTTGTTTATACTTGGGCAATTTCTCAAAGCTATCTCAATTATCTCTTCTCTTATGGGACTAGCAGCTTCTCTCTTCTGTCATCCTATCTTCTCCTTCAGCATGTTTCTCCTCATTGCTGCCCACTGCAGCATAGCTGTTCCTAAACTGGCTCTTAATCCTCCTGCCATTTTTGTACAGTCATTCTTTTATTTTGTTTATTGATCTGCCATTCAGCTTCTGTTGTTCAGTAAATGCAGACCGTCAGTTTTTTATGCTGCTTACTCTCTTCCATTTATCTTGACATTCTTGTCTGGACTTCTGTTTTCCAAGCCCATGTCCAGTCTTTCTTTCTTCTTCTCCATCAGCCCCATGAGAAAAACTCACAAACCCAGGTTCTATCTGTCACTTGCTCAGACAGAATGCATTTCTCACAGGTTTGTTGTGGAGTTTTGTGTTTGGGTTTTGTTTGTTTGTTTTGGTTGTTTTTATTTTTTTTTGTTGGGTTTTGGGTCTTTTTCATCTTTATCTTACCTTTTTGGTGAGCAGTTCACTGTTACTTGTTGCCTGAGTAATTGTTCTCATTCCTTACCTTGCCTTTAAAGGTAATCATAGGTAGGTTAAAGTTGCTTTACACAAATTCAGTGTTTTCCGTCATTTGTTTGGTTCATTAGTCAGCGTTACAGTCAGACTTTTATATCTGTGAGTTTACAATCTTCATGACACCTCAAAATATAGGGAAAAAAAAAGGAATTAAACAGGAAAAAAGTAAATTTTTTCCCAAGTAATTCCACTGCTTTATAACTGAAGACCATGGTAACATACATGTAGCAAATGAAGCATTTTTTTAGAATATATTTGCTGTTCCTCTTGTGCTCTGAATCCAAACCACCCATATATATGCATGTTTATCTTCTATTTATCAGCAGAGGTGTCCTAGCAAATGCTTGCTGTTCAATGTTTCTCCATATCTGTCAGATGCAATTTTCTACAGAACATCTGGAGAAGAATGTTGTAAAAGTAAATCATTGGAGACAAGGTGAAGTGTGTACTCTGTTTTTATAATGCATTTCACTGCCCTGTTCTTTCTCGAAGCATGAAGCTGTAATCCAACAAATCTAACTGATGAAAAGGCAAAATGCTCTCCTTCTTTTAAATGAATTTCAGTTTCTTTTTCTGTGAAAACTCCTCTTGGAGACTGAATCTGACAACTATATTTCTTTAGTAGAATTTAAAAGTAGAAGTCAGTGGTTGAAGAATGTGATTTTTCCTTTTTGGGGCTCATAATGAATTCTTTAGTAAAAAAAGGCCTAAATTCTATTGCACTCTTCAAAAGTACACTGATATTTATAATAATTTGATGCAAACTACTGAAATTAGAATTGTACCAAAATCTAAACAATTGAGAATTCTGAAGAAACCTCAATCAAACCTTTACAAATAACTAGAAGAATCTTGTTCCCTAAGAAGTTTTTCCAACTCTGCCAGTGGGGGAAAGAAACGACCTATTTTCTTAGCATGAAATAGAAAATTTATCACTGTTTAACCTGAGGTCTGTTGACATCTCCATTTTCTATTAAAATGAATATAGGACAAAACCTATAGAGAGATAAAATAAAATGACTTTCACAAGCATTAATTGCAGTCTACAAAACTACTATACTTTTAAATCCTGTAGTTTAAACAGGTGTAGCTTTTAATGCTCTCTGAAATATTTCTATTCTGAGGAGTGTATGGATGACATATTGGACCTGATCTTTACAGTCATTCAAACGAAGTAAAATTTGAAAAGAAATTGTACTTAAAAGTACATGCTATGCATATTATTCACATTGTAGACCAGGTTTTCACATACAATTGGAAGGATGGTAATTAGACAAACTATACTGCAATTCTTTACTAAAAGGCTTTTCTTTCTTATTTTTTCACTAGGAATCTGTTTTGAATGGTTTAGTGACTTTTTTTTTCCTACTAAATGTATTAAATTCTTCAGAAGTTCTTTTATCTACTAGTCAAATAGTGCTTTCTGGAAAAATTTGAGTGAGACTACATTGTTGGATGAAGATTATGAAGATAAGCTGCAAACTCTTTGATTATTTCCTAAGTTTTCTGCTGTATAATATGTAACCCAGGAGGGTTTTTTACATTTTTATTACAAAAGCCTAAGTTTCAAATAGCTTTGTAAGTTCAATTCTGTTTCCATGCACTTTGAAGATTCAATACAATCAAGACACTTTGGGATGAATTTTAAGACATGCATGAAAAATAATCACATACAGTTTGATCATAAATAAAGGGGGTTTGTGTGTATTTCCTACAGATTACTTTGAAAGTTTGGCCTTTTAGAAGTTCATAAGCTGCAGCAAAGGCCTTAAGAGTCAGACAGGAGTTCTAAAACCTTTTAAATGGTTTCTATAACACACTCATTTTAAATTTTTATAGGTGTGACTCAAAGTCTGTTAAAGTAAATGCAGTTGTTTAGCTTCTTTTCAGCAAATTTTAGACCAAAAAGATCCCTTAATTTTCTAAGAGAAAGATTTGTCTGATTTTGGACTCAAAAGATTATGTCTTTTGAGAAATAGTTTAGATAATTGTAATGAAATGTCTTATCATCACATGAGTTGGATGTTCAAATAATTTATTAATGGAAAGACTGTAATTGGAATATAAAGTGATCCTACTAGGTGTCAAGACTTCCTTTCATTGTTCCTACAAGGTAAACATAAAATTTTACATTTTGCTGCTTGATATTGACATTTCTGAAAATTAAAACCAATAAAAAAACCCCTAAACCCAAACAAAATATCAGTAGATGTTGAGGCCAGTCTTGACACTTCTGTATTATTTTAAGATGCAAGTTGTAGGACATACTAGGAAGACTTGTTTCCAAGGCTTGATTAACTCTTTATATTTCTTAAGAATTTTGCCATAGATGGCATAAGACAGAGAGCACTGTAGGTAACTGAACTTTTATTAAAATTTTGCATTATTGCATATTTATGGCATTTGTACCATATTGTATTAAGATTGATGATGACTGCTCCATGAGCATTCAGACTTCTAAGGAAGAGAAACCTAATGAAATGTAATGCTTCCTTGTTTTCTACCAACATATTCTGGTTCTATTCAGTTTTATTTACAGACAATATTTGTTTTATTCTAAACCTGTAGATGTTATTACATTTGAAGGTGTTTAAGTCACTGGAGCTAACATGTAATAATACAGAAATAGCAGCACTTTCACTAACTTTTCAACAAAGAAATGCTGTTGCTGAGGATGATGCAACTGTTCAAACTATGAGGATTTAAGAGTTTAGCAGAAACTGTGGACTATTGTTCAGCTAACTAGAATTATTGATGCCTACAAATGACTTCAGAGCTTAAAGGAATTAAACTAGTTGAAAAGCAAGTAGAACAATTCATTGTGTAGAATGTATTCCGTAAATTTAGTTAGAGCAGTCTAGATTACTGATTGCAGACACCTTCCCCTGAGAATTGATCTCTTCCTACTGTGAATTGCTCATGAGCTGCTTTTCAGTTGATTAATTATAAATGTTGTGGGAATGGGGAAAGAACAGCCTCCACACCATTTAAATTTAGGCAACTAACTTAAGTGCCTGAGACAGCAGGCTAATCTACTAGGCTTCTTGTATACTCAGTGGAAAAAAAAAAGATAGACTCTTCCTCGAGGAGAATTTAAGTAAAATTTTTAAGCCCCTGCTCTGCAGTACTTTTGATTTTATTTACAATTTCTAAGAATATTCCCTGTTGTTTCTGTCACCTGAAATGTATAATTTCCTTTAACACTCTGAATCTATAATCTGCTCTTAAGGAAATTAAAAACATACATTTGATTTAAACACATTAAGGCAAAATTTTTTCTTAAGCATAGAAAAAATAACACACGGATATGTTCAGAAAAAACTGTCTCTTCCCTGGAAATGTTTAAATAGAAAGGGTAAAAGGGTCCAGCTGGGCAGAAGACTTCCTCCTAAAGCCCTGCAATTATTGTAGAATCATGGAATAATTTGGGTTGAAAGGAACCTTGAAGATCAGCTAGTTCCAGACACCTTCCACTAGATCAGATTTTTCAGAGCCCCATCCAGCCTGGCCTTGAACTCTTCCAGGGATGGGGTATTCATAACCTCTCTGAAAAACCTGTACAGTGTCTTACACCCTCATAGTAAAGATATTCTTCCTAATATCTAATTTAATCCTCTTCTCTTTCCGTTTAAAATCTTTCACCCTTGTCCTATAGCAGTAGGCCAAACAGTTTGGGTCCACCCTTTTTTTTTATAAGCCCTCTTTAAGTACTGGATATACTGATTGTCATGGTTTCAATTCGAAACCAGGTGGAAACACCAATTTGTGTTCTGGTTTACTTTGCCAGTTTGAAAGTTCCCAATCAAGAGCAAAGCAGGCTTAAGCTTAAAAGTAATAGGACTTTATTAACTAACACTAAAAGAAGAAAAAAAAAAAAAAAAACCAAGAAGAATGAGAATGACATTCTTCCTCTGTCCCCAACCTTCCTTTTCTCCTAACTAACAATGTAAAGAAAACAACACTCAGAAATCTCAGTCAGTTTCCCGCTTCTACAACAGTCTTTCTTCAGTTCACTTAGGGAGGGAAGCATCTCTTGTTTGCTATGGAAAATTTCCCCACAAGAAAACAGTTCTCTTGTGGATCCAGTCTTTCATGAACAGCAGCTGCCCAGAAGATCTGCTACCATGAAACTCCTCCCATGTTTACATTTGTGTCTCTGGGCCACATCGATGTATAGGGTCTTATTTTAAAGATAACTGTTCAAAACAAAGGTTTCTTTGTTCTTGGGACCACCTTCACCTCCAAGGAACAGAGATTCACTTCTCTGAGGGCAAAGAGTCTTTATCACTTCATCTCTCTGTTCAACTTCTCATGAAATCAACAGTCCCCTCAGCATTTCACTCCTTTGCTCAGGTCTACAATTTGAACTCTTTTATCTCCCCCATACTTCTTCATGGTTTAAAGGAAATATCTCAATATGTTATAACCAACCACCATAGCTTGCAAGAGTCTTTTACAGCTCAAAAGCAACTTCCCACACTCCTTCCATCTGGATTTTCACTCTTTCTTGACTGACTTTGATACTTCATGTGGTCTTTACACATCTGCATTCTGATTTTCTCTCACTGGAGAGAGAGGATGGAGGTTTTTTCCAGGTCCCATCTGTGCACTGATGCACTGAAAGTGTTAACAAAGACAGTGTCAGTCCAGAGGCACAAATGAAGCTGTGCTGGAGCTCGGCCAGGCCCAGGCCAGGCAGTCCATGGTGTCACATTTCAAAGCCATGCTGAAGCGGGGCAGATCTCAGAGGGTCCAGGCCCAAAAGGGGCAGCTACTCACTGGTCTTTTGCTGTTAGGGGGGAGAGTTGGACAGATCCCAAAATTCCTTTTCCATCCTTTGGCCTTATCAGGGAGGCTGTGGCCCTCATCACCACATCTCCCCCCTCTCCTTCCAGACACAGCAGAGTTATGGCAGAGGCAAAGCCCAGCCTGGGCCAGCAGCAGAGAAGAACTCTGTGCCCACAGATGTTCCCAAAATCAGCTGCCCTGTAGTCTGAGTGTCCTAGGCCTGAAGTTTCTGAGTTTCTAAACTCAGTTTCTTCGTGATGTTTTGGTTTAGGAAGACCTGGTTCTCACAGGCTTGACATAAACATTCCCAGTGTTTTGGTAACAAGTGTACTGTTTTGGATTCCTTTCTGTGGGATGGATGTTCTCTGTGTCTTTCGGTTTTGGCCAATGACATGAAGAGTTCTGTCACTCTTCTGCCCAATGAGAGTGGCCTGTTCAAAAAGGTATATAAAGGGGGTCTGGAGTTCAATAAGGGTGGAGTCAGATGATTTTTGCCAAACGAGGTTCGTGTCATTTGTTACTTGCCACAGCGACACTGCCCCTACCTGGCCCGCATGGCCTTCCCTTTCTCCCCAGTCAGCCCAGGGACGAGAGGGGAGAGATGCTTTCTCTCTGACAGCCGGAAGGAAAGAGCTTCCCAGGCTTCCTTTCAAAGGTAATAAGAACTAGAAAATATCTTCCCATTGGTCCAATAAAAAGCCAGTCTCAATACCAGCCTGCTCACTTCTGTGGGCTGGTCAAACCACCACACTGATGGAGAGATTAAACAGTGCCTGTCTCATTACAAATCTCAGAGACACCACTCACCACTCATCTCTTTCTGGACAATGAGCCTTTGACCACTACTCTCTGGATAGGACAACTTAAATTATTCCTCATCTACCAGTAGCCACCAATATATGGATAAAAATCCATAGATCTATGATGACACTGAGAGCTCCTCCCTTGTCCGCTGACATAGTCACTCCATCACAGAAGGCCTCTGGGTTGGTCAGGCAGGACTTGCCCTTGGTGAAGGCATACTGGATGTCCCAAACCAGCTCCCTGTCCTCCATGTGCCTTAGCACAGCTCCTAGCTTAATCTGTTCCATGATCTTCCCAGACATAGAAATGAGGCTGTCAGGTCAGTAGTTTCTCAGGGTTCCCTTTTTAAAAATGGCTGCAATATTTAACTTTTTTCAGTCACTTCATGGGACTTCATGTGATGAGTTTTCAAGTATCATGGAGAGTGGCTTGGCAGCTACATCAACGAGTTCCCTCAGGTTTCTGGGATGTATCCTATCAAGTTCCATAGGATTATTGTTTTCAAGTTACTCAGGTGGTCATGGATCTGATTGTCACTTAGAATGGGACACTCTGCTCTCCCATCCCCTATCTTACAGTCCACCTACTCAAGAGGTGTGGGAAGAGAGGTTAGCAGTGAAGACTGAAGAGGCAAAAAAAGGATGGAATATCTCCTCTTTCTCCTCTTTTGGTGTTATCAGTGGGTGCATCTTTCTCATCAAGTGGGGTATGCCTTCTTTGCCTTTCATATTTTGGCTAATATGCCTGCAGAAGCCCTTATTATTCTTTGCATCCTTTGCCAAGTTGTGCTCCAGCTGCACCGTGGTTGTTTTAACCCAACCCTACACAACTGAAGAGTATCCATAAACTCTTCCCAGGACACCTGTCCATGCTTCCATTGTCTGTGTAGTTGCCATATGTTAGAATAACGATAATGGAATTTCAAACAAAGTTAATGGTATGGATAATAAATCAACTTTTATAACAACATTTTGTAAGATATGTCATTACCGAAGAAAGGCTACTAGGCTACTGGACACTTCACGTGCAAATGTGTTATGCCCACAGAAACCATGTGCCAAAATGACCTAGCTACCTAGGCAGTGGTCTAGATATGGGTAGCTGTGCTGCAACTACTCTTTATTTGCTATACATAACCTAGACTTTTGGCAGATTTCCTTTCTTAGTTTGAAAAACCTAAAAACTAGGTTAAAAAAAAGGGTAGTTTGGAGCTGCCTCTTGCTTGGTCTGAAGTTGTCCCAGAAGTTTACCAAAGATATGGTTTATTGTTTTTTCTCTCTACCCACATCAGCTTAGACTTAATGTTTTCAATATCAGTGCTTGCATTTGTGATTTCAAATCTGGTTTTCAACTAAAAGTTATTAGTATTGAATTAGTAGCTATACAAGTGACAAACATTCAGATAAATCTTCTTTATTTAAACAAAGCCTTACAAATCCCTGTTTCAGATTTTTGTTCAGATCTATAAAGGGTTGCAAAATATATTTTCTAAAAGAGTTTGCAACCATTTCAGGAATCCAACTAGTAGAGAGAGTTTAAGGCCTAATGATTTAATTATGTCCTCTCAGATCAGCAGAATATGAAGAACCTCAGATTACAATAAATAAATTATTGTTTGAGGTAGTCCAGGGCACACTGGTTGGAAAATCTGTGCAGAGGATTACATGCAGGAAAAACAGAAACAATGAAAGCATGAGAAAAGGCAAGAAGAATGAGGGAACTATGAATCACTAAAGACAATGATAGTGAACAAGAAGCTTTGAACTAAAATTCAAAAAATCTTGGAAAAAATGAAGTTACAGTCAGAAAAGAATGAGATTTATTAAGGAAAAGAGAGCTTTCAAACAGGAATAATCTGCTGCCTAATTAAAGAGTGAGTAACTAATTATTCAGAGAAAGATTTTGAGTTATAGGTGTTAGCAACCTGAATATAGGTCAGCAATGCCATGCTGAATGAAAGAAAACAAATTTGTAGAACATGCCAACATTTGTACAGCCTGTAAGTCATATGCATATCCTGAAGATAAGAATGGGTTTCATTTCTATCCAGTCTGAAATAGTCATGACAGTTTGTGTCACCTTCTTTCTGTCTTCTTTGTAAGCTCTAATTGAAGTCCAAGTAAAGACCATTAACTTCATTGTCCTTCTTCCTCCATTTCCTTTTCTGTCTTCTCTTCCTGTCTTCCATTTACTAGTTCCTTTATTATTTAAATTAGTTTCCATGCTCCCAAAGAAAAAACTCCTGACATTCTGGCTGGTAGTCCTGGAAATCTCTTATCTTACTCACTTATGAACTTACAGCCTCTTGAATTGAAGAAGCAAAGTCCTCAAGGCACTTTGTTTGGTTCTCACAAATTACTCCAGATTCCTTTCAAGAAAATGACCCCCCAACCCTTGATCAGTAGATATATGAATTCTCAGGAGCCATGGGTTTCGATTTTGCCATAGTTTGCCTTTATTAGAAATGGGAAGAAAAACACCTTTACATTTTTAGAGATGAGTCTCTTAAGCCTAAGCACTATATTCCATTTGGGATCTAGATTTAGTTCTGAACAACTCATCTAAATCAGATATTTCTGTCTGCACCCTGAGGGATTTATTGGCAAAACTAGCCATCTATTAACATTATCTTGGGACTCGTCACAGGGAGAATAGATACCTTAAATCTTAGTTGTATAAAAGCCCAGAAGCTATAAGGTTATACTGGACAACAAATAGAAAATCCCCAAAAATTCAAACCTGTTTATTTTATTTAGAATGAAAGACCATTCTGAGTGAAGCTTGGCTGAGAACATCTTTGGAGATGGCCATTTTTGCCCACCTCACACTAATCAATTATACATCACACCTTGCCCTTTTGCACTTTTTCTTAAAGACATAAAATTATTTTTCATGGGCCATGCAAAATAATAGGAACTTGTATTGCTAATTACTATGTCAATGGCCTTGGACTTGGATGAAAGTAGATCTAACAATAAAAGAAATTAATAAATGTATCCATAATATCACACTGCATTAGTGGTAATAGTCTGCAATTTAAATTTACATTACTCATCAGGATTCATATTTTTCAATTGTCAGATAAAATTAAGATTGTACAAAGCCCAATTAATTCTGATTACTTCTGTTAGTTTTTCCTGACTGGTCACCCAACAATTATTGCAGAATATCATAGATTTGCCTAAGCACAGTTAAAAATTTTCTTGTTAAAATTAGGAGAAAACTACCTTCTCAGAACTTGTCAGTAAGATGGTACATGGTGTTCACACTTGTGGGGTTTTGAGGTCCTGAAGATACACTTTGATTTATGTTTCTTAAATTTCATTTTTGCTGTACATACTATTTTCCTTCCACTTTCATCATGCATACTTCATTCTGGCAAACCTCATTTGCAACTGGTATTTTTTCAGCAGTTACTGCCACATCACCATAGTTATTCTGTTATTATAGTTTATTGTACTGCATTTCCAACTAAACCATGCTCTTTCTCTCACCAAACATTACCACTTATCACAACTATTTGCTTTATTTTAACTTTTAAACAATAAAAATCTGATTAGAATTCTTCTAGATATTAGGCTGGGTTTTATACAGTATTATACCTCTAGTACAGTTTACTTATCCAATAAGATTTTTTAATCTGTGTTACCAGTTTGCACTTCTGCAGTATCATAGCAGGGCTAAAAAGCCACCATCATGCTCAATGGAAAAAAGAAGTCTTAAAAAATTACTTTGGTCTAAAAAAATCTTACACATTTGTGAAGTTAAAAAATTCAATTATTAAATATAAACCTGGAAGACAACAAAACTGTTTTGTACCTACACTTATAGGTGTGTGAATAGGTACAGAATTCATACTTTTTCTTACAGGCATATTAACCTTAAAGTTATTTGCAATTTATGTAAATTAGAAAACACCTAGAGGAACTATGTGGTTGAACTATGGCAGTAAAAAAAAAAATTAAAAAATCTTCACAGGATTGAACTTTCCCATCTCATTTAATATACTTACAATTAAATGACTGGAAACCACAAATATTTGCATTTATTTACCAAAACCAAACAACCCATTCACATAGGACATATCTCTGGCATGCAGCTGTGTGGCACTACATTATCATTTCATATTCCTTGATCCTTATTCAGAGGCAAGGAAGGCAACTGAAGGTGTCTAAGGTAACTTGTGATCACTGTTCAAGGCAAGAAAAAAGAATGTGGAACCTTATCCTGAAAGTTTATAGGGGCAATACCTCTTATTTGGATGCCATGAAAACTCTATGCAGTCTAAATGTTGTCAAGTTAATATTCATAATTCTGAAGGTGCATAAAATAGCTGAGTCCTCACTTCTCAGGCCACTTTTAATTTGGGAAATGTTATCTTTCTAAATAAAATTAAAGCATCAGAATTTGTCAGTAATTAAGTGCACTAAAACAAAAGCATTTTTCTTTCAAAGGCTTTGTTTACACTAAAACAGCCGAGGTTGGAAGGGACCTCGAAAGATCACCTGGTCCAACCTTAGATAGGAAAGGGAACCTAGATGACATTATCTAGCACCCTATCCAGTTGCACCTTGTAAATCTCCAGTGATGTCCCTGGGAAGGGTATTCCAGTGAATGACTGTTTGTGCTGTAAAAAAATATCTTTCTTCTATAAGAGGGAAGTTCTTGATGCTTCAATCAACACCTTGAAATGGGAAGAAACAATTACAAATTTTCACTTTATGCAAGTGTCTAATCATTTATATGGAGAGTTACAGAACCCAAGTCCTTTGGAAGCTCAGCAAGCCTTTTCAAGAAAGGGATTAGGGTAATGCTTCTGCAATGCAGCATGCTGCTTTTGATCTCAGCTCCATATTATTTTCCCTTGCGAACAAAGGGACTGGTATCACTGGATGAAAAATAGTAGCCTGAAGACTTGACTCTTAAGCAGTCATCTATTTGTGACAATAGGCTTTATTGCCTCCACTCTTGAAGAGCAAGAGAGATCCAGGATAAACTACCTATTAAGATGTCATGAAGAGCCCATGGACAAGGTCCTGACCAAGATGAGATTGCCAAGCATGTTACTGGAGAAAAATCAATACATTAAATTCTACCAAAAATTAAGCACTCATCCTAGGAAATTGAATACGAACAAATCATTCAGTGTGTTAAATTTAACAGCAGTAAAATGGCTGGTTCAGATTCTTGTAGGAAAAAGAGAACCACAAGAAAGCTGCTTAGGATAGGGGCCTGTACCAATCATACAATAGTTAAAATCACACGGATACACAGACAATAAGATATAGAAAGGAGGAAGAAAAAAAATTTTGCCATCAACTTAAAAATGAGGAAGTGTATTTATATTTTATGACTAAAATGTGTGTCTTCCAAAAAGAAAGCCAAAGTAATTTCATGGGAATTACCAGGCTGTGGGACTGGTGCAAGAGTTTGTGTAACTATGAAGTAAATGTTCAGTTAACATTAATAGCAACTGAACAAGACTCAGAGAGGATTTGTTCATCCTTATACTTATCAAGTAAGGGCCAGGAAATTACTTGGGAAAATCCTTGTCAGGAAAAGCTACACATTCACAAAAAAGCAAGGGAGATACTCCCATTATTGTAACTCACAAGCTTCACACATATCATAATGCTGTCAGGGCGTTACTTGCCCAAAAGAGACCTTGATGATATGTTCAATGTCTATCTGATCTGCCAAAGACTTTACTTGAGGAGGAAGAAGGAGGTTTTAGAATGACACCAAGTACAATAGATCAGACATTCAACTTAAGAAATTGAACAGAAAATACTGAGAACATGAAATAGAACTACACTGTGACTTCACAAGCTTCAATAGAGCATTTGATCATTCACAGCTATGAATACTATAGACTGTGACGAAGACACTCAACATTAGCAAAAGAACAGTGACAACCACTGAAATCCTTTATTATAGCACAGGGAATAAAGTCCTTGAAGGCAGCACACTGAGTAAGTAGTTCTATATAACAGCTGGTATAAGAAAGTGATGTCTCCTATTGCCACATCTCTTCAATAGTTTCCTTGTGAAAGGATTCTGAAAACTTTGAAGGAGTGCCATCAGTCAGAGGTAGTAATGCAGATAATCTATCCTTTGAAGATCATGTAGATTCAATAGGAGGAATGGGACCAGTACATGGAAAAGCAATGACAAAGCTGGGCAGCACTACAATGATATATGGTATGGAGATCAGGACAAAAAAATAGTGGTGTAATGACAATGAAGATTACTGACTCTGAAAAAGAAATAGATATCAAAAGCAAGAAAGTTGAATGGGGGACTTATTCAAGTACCTCGGTACTACTACCATGAAAGACGGGAAACTTGAAACAGAAATCCAAAGAATTGCCCTCTTGCTAGCAGAGCTCACAGTCCAAAACACAACCTGGAAAGACAAGAACAACTTTAGTAGATCCAAGAGAAGGAAAAAAAGGAACTTCTTAGAAATATTGTGTTCTCAAGAGCATGAACAGTGTGAAACAGGTGAAACTCAAACAGCAGTGACAGAATGAAGAATTCAAGCCTTTGAATTCAGATGTCTCTGCAGAATTCAATAGATACCATGCACAGTGCACGGAACTAACAGCTCTATTACAGGAAAGCAGGATCTGCAATAATTGGATCCCATGAGCCTCTGCCAGCAGTAGTGTAAAAAGAAGCTGGAAAGATTTGGCAATGTGACTAAAGCAAAAATCCTAGCAAACATAAATTTGCTGAGAAAAAAAATGAAAAGAGGAGGAGCTGTTTGTGGACAACCTAGTGAAAAACATCGCCAGAAGGTGGACAGGCAGATTGCTAGCAGAACTTCTTCATGCAGTTAAAACAACCTGAAATGAAAGATTATGGTTATTGCTTTACTATGACTGAGCCAGCCAGAGGAAGGGAAACGGATTATCACAGTACAAAAATCTGTTATAAACTCCATCAATACCTTTTATAAATAGATAAGATGTAATTTTTTGTTCTTTACTGACTTTCTTTTTACCTGTACTTGTTCAAGTGATATTTAATCATTTCCAGACCTGCACTTCCTTCCCTAGGTAAAAGGGAAAAGAATATTTGCTCAATACATTTCCGTTAGTGGATTAAGGGCAAATCTGGCAGCTCAAGAGAGACAAAAGTGTCATAACTTCATGTCCCCAGGTTCATCAGTAGTGAGACTGAGCATACAATCCCTACACACACCAGGAACAGGAACAGGAACAAACATGTTTACACTACATTTAAATATACAGTGGTCTGCCCAGATCAATACAGAGAGAGACACAGAGCACTTATACACACAACACAGAAAGCAATGGCCTCATCCTGCTCCCCTCTCTGCTGAGCAGGATGGAGATCTGCTACTGGGAGTATGTATGTGTACAATATGGCTCCCCCCTCGGCTGGGCCTACACTCCCAGTCTTCCCAGTAGCTAGCACCTGGACACACAAACTCCTGAGGCCACAGCCATGCTCTAGCTTCTAGTACAAATGCCCTTACAGATGCACACATACAGAAAGAACCATTTGAAACTCCCCTAATCCCAAATAACCACCCCACAACCTATCCCGCCCTATCTTTCTCTTTGAGACTCCCACACTCCCAGATCTCCACATTGACTCGGTGGCTCACCTGGTTTGATCTTTGCTGTCACTCACACACTCAATTTGCGCGCTTGCTCCAGTGGTTGGCACCATGAGCAGCTGTGTCCCTGCGACCCGAGGTCCTACGGCAGTTTCTGGCATTGGCATTCACCCACTGGGCTCTTGGCATCTGCTTCTACCTCCAACCTGTGATCTGCCTGGAATCACAGTCCCAGATGCATAGAGGCACATGAGATTTCCTCATCTGGAAAAGAGGAGAAAGGAATTCAGTAATGAAACAGGAGAGTCTGTGCAGATCAGGTGTAAGTTTACCAACCAGTAAACTATTTACACGCCACAACCTCTTCTTCCCTGCTTATTATCCCAGTATTTTTCCTCCTCAGATCACCTTGATTCCTCTCTTTTCCCATATTTAATTCCACCCTTAAACTTTTATAATAAATGTTATGCAATGCCCGAGTGTTCTTTTCCTGCACCACATAACATGTCCAATGCCTCTGGGCCATACCCCCTCAGTCCAAAAGTTGTTCTGATGCTTACCTCTGGTAATGAGTTTCATATCTGGACAACAAGGCTGTAGCTGCCCTGCAGCTGCCATGGGAAGAGCCTTGACAGTGTGTTATTTCCTCTGAGACCTCAATTTGTGTTCCCTCCTCTCCTTGTTCTCCTGTCTGGGTCTGTGGAGATAGTCCCTTGATGGCTTGATGGATTCTGTGATGCTTCTGGGAGAAGCCAGGCCAATGCATTTTTTGGTCTCCCCCACTGGTCTCTTTGCTCCTTTTTGCCATATGGACCAGATTTATTTCACAGTTTGCTATTGTCATATGACATTACCTTTTCTTCTGCTGAGCAAGGTAAGAGGTTGTACTTGTTACATGTACCTTTTATTTCAGCTTAATTTTAACTTTTGCTGTACAACCATCTTCTGTGTAAGCATCCCAGAGCAGGTTGTTTCCCAACCTGTTGGAGACTGACATGGATTCAGTTCATGTTCTTTTTCATGCATTTTCTTCTGTAGTTGTATATCTAGCTGTAGTCTATCACTGCTGTATTCCTTCACTCTGTGCTCCTTTTGTATCAGGAGAGCTAATATGATCATCTTTTGTCAGTGCAAAACTTGTGATGTTAACAGAATCCAGGAGACATTGGAACTGTGAAAGCCCGTAACTCAGATCATTAGACAGAAATGCACCACTTCTGATGTTCCTTAGCTCCTCAAACTCAGCAGCACCATCCTCACTGTGCTTCTGTAGTTGAATTTGAGCTAGATTCAATGTGCTGCCATGAAAATTCTTGGACAACAGGAGCCATTGCTTATGCAGTCTCTATTCCTTACTCACTATATAGATATTCATATTCAACTGGATCCTGTAATAAACCCAATGCACTTAAAAAAAATATTTAATTAGCACAGCAACACAAGGAATATATATTTGAAAATCATGCAGAGTCTCTACTTGTGGTGTTTCATATGAAATTTGAATGCTTTCATCTTTTTGCTATGATGCACCATGCACACAGAAGTCTTGGAGGAGTCCTCCCAAACCCCCTCCTAATTTACTTTAAATTCATTAGTCTCTTAAAAGACTATCTGGTATGTGAACCAATGTCGTAGTTTGGAAAAAATGAGTTTTTTCTGAACTTCAGTGGTCAAACCAATGAGTGCTCAGGTTTAAAGACTGGCACCTGGTGTGGCCACTGAGGACAAGGATCCGCCTCTGAGCACACAAGGGGTTCAAAGCAGAGGGCTCCCCGGAAAGCTCTCTCTTGGTTCCGGTCCCTGAGGACGGAGGGATCTCCCCTGCCCAGCGGCTGGCTGGGCGGGGCAGGGGAAGCCATGCGGCCTGGGTGAGGTAGGGCCGGAACCTCGGGCACAGAGGGGGAGAGGAAAATCCTGCAGGATGGAAGGGTGGCAGACAGCCTTCTTTTCCCCTTCCCCCCCCCCCCTTCCCCCCCCCCGGAGAGAGAGACTGGAAAAAAACCGGGTCTGTGATCTTCGTCACCTTGAAATTTGATATCAACAACTAGACAGCACGGCCGAAGGAGTATGGGGGGGGGTGGCGTGAGAAGAGTGCCCAGCAGTAAAGATACCGTGAGAGTTCTGGGGAAACAAAGCCCAAGATTTTAACCCTTTTCGTAAATGATGGAAACTTTATAAATGCTAATTCTCCTGGATTTGAAGAAGAAAGATAGAAAGAATTAAGCAAAGATGATGGAGTAGGAATGCTGAAAAGAATCCTAGGTGAGAGGAGATGATGGAGTGGCTTTGGCTAGACTCTTTTGTATAGCCATGGACGGACTCATTTTTTTTTCCTGTAACGTAGAAACTACATGTGGGGAGAAGCATTGGCTTAGAGCCAAGAGTGGACAGTAGTGTGAACAGAGATGAGAAGTGTCCCAAAATTTGAGAGGCTGTCGTTTCTTGGAACTAACCAAAGCATCTTTAAAAAAAGAAACCCTAGAAACAGCTCTGGTCCATGCACAGTGGTGAGAGCACTAGACATGGAGGAAGAGGCCACGATGTGGTGCAAGAAAGACTCCTATCTCTCCTCAACGAGCTGAGTACTGATTATCGGAAGGGTAGTAATAGACTGAAGATTAATTATCTAAAAGATGGTAACGTGATGGGGAATTTTCAGTTTGTTTCGTTAGGTTGAGAACTGGGGGGGGGGGGGGGAGGAAGAGTGTTTTTTTTAAAAGTTTCCATGTTCTTCTGTATGTGTTTTCTTTACCTATTATTAGTAATAAAGTTTTTTTCTCTTGCTTTCTAAATTAGAGACTGTTTTACTCTGTTTTTAGTCACATCTCACAACAGATACCAGAGACAGTATATCGTTATAGAGACACTGGCCTTGTGCCAACGTCAAACCTTTGACAACCACACAAATTTTTTTTTTTTTTTTTTTTTGATTCTTTGGTGAAAACCTACTGGTTCCTAATGAGCAAAGAAAAAAATAAAGGTTAACTAATTCTCAACCAAAGGTTATCGTGAGTAACCTAAATGTGGAATATTATTAAATAGGAAAAAAAAAGAAAAAAAGAAAAGAAAGAAATCAGAGCAATTTATTTGATTTGGGTTTTATTTCTTGCTTTGAATCTGCAAAAATAAAGTGAAAATAAGATATGGCATGGACATTCTGTGTTATTATTATATGTGCAATAATAAAGAACAGATTTGCATTATTTTTCCCCACAAAAGTATTTGATGCAAGTGGCAGTCTTGTAAACACTGAAGATTCTCACCCAAGTCAGGTTTTGACCTTGAAATCTTAATTAATGTTAATGGTCCTTCAGCTTCAACAGAAAGTCAATGGGACTGTTCTTATCAGTATATATTATTGCTGCATATAAGTATGGTACATTTTGTAGCATTTCTGCTTGGGTTGGATGAAGAGATAAAATTCTAATTACTGAGAAATCCACCTGCTGGATTTTTACTCTCCTGGTTGAAAAAAAGAAAGAAAAAAAAAAAAGCAAAGTGGATCAAAAGAGTAGGTTATTGTAAAGATAAAGTAAGAAATCAATGACAAGCTGTACTAGAGAGGCAAGCCATAAAGGAAAGGTTAGGTGGAAGATGGGAGTTCAACAGAGCCGTGGAAGATAAGAGCAATAATAGTTGGCAGCAAAATGTGAAAATTGGTTCAGAAATAAAGTACAACTGTTAAACATATAGCCAACATGCATGACTGAAAAAAAAAAAAATTCTAGATACTTTTGTAAACGTTTTAATTTTATGTATTCACCAACAGAAAACTCCCTAGTGGAACAAATACATTGGATCCATTTCCAAAACAACAGAATGTCTACACAATCAGCCAAGTACATAATGAGTATTGCTGTTTCCACAGCTTTATTTTCATCTGCCTGTGTGTGGTACTCTTGCAACAGTTTCTTGTTTTATTTGTGTGACTTTCCTGAACTCTGTAAAAATCTCTACAGGCTTTACCCATATCCTCTTTATTTCACTTATTTTTATTTTCTCTAATGCAGATACAGAAGAACCAAAACAATAATTCATAAATTAAAGTTCTAAGAAAATGATGCAGGAATTGCATTTAAAAATTATCTTTTCAGATTTCCTGAATAAAGCATCTAGTATTTTGTTTTGCTTTGATGTGCTGCCAATTGTTTATTAAAATACCATGATTAAGATTAATATTTTCAGTATCAACAAGCACTGGGAATTCTAGCTGTGGTTCAGTACAAAGGATTTTAGCACTTTGTGCTGAAATGGCAATGGAAGAATTTGAAATGTTCAATGACCTGAAAGCTCCAATCCTATTTGCATTCTTTGCTGTTGTAGCATTATTTAGATAGTGTATGAAGTAAGGCATGTAAAAGTCTAGCTGTTTAACTGTCTATGCAAGCTTTTTATTTCCTCTGTGAAATTTCTTTATCTTGCCCAAAGCTGCTATTAGTTCTTCTGTTAAATACGCTTCCCAGTATTTTAAGCAAATCTAAGGTTAATAAGAATCAATCATGACATGGACTTGCTGGTAATTTGTAATTTCTAGAAGCCTAGTGTCCCACAGCTTCTTCTAATTTTGAACTACATTTAAAAATAATATTCCTAAATTCTCTTTTTATAAGTATCCCATTGGTTTCATGGATTTCTGATGTCTGAAACCAGCTTAAGAGTTGACTGTGAATAAATTTGGTTTTGCTCTTTGAGTAGAGCCAATTTTGTATTCTCTTCTCTAAAGTTTGACAGAAGGCAGACACACACACAGAAGTGGTAGTTCCTAAAGTAAGCTCACATAATAGCAAATGATGAAATTAGTGGGGATTAGTTGGTTACTGATCTGAAATAAGATGTTCAACTGAAAAAGAGAACGTTCAATCTCCTAACTCTGTCCACTTAAATTATGATTAGCCCACCCTGCTGACTACACTAGTATAGTCTACCAGGCATTAGCAATGATAACACTTGTAGTCAGTTGCTGGCAGTTGGATTAATTTAACAGATTGCAAAAATATGGCAATTTGTAAATCTGTTATTGTATTAAAGAGAATACAAGAGAAACAGGGTCTTTTCCATATTGATGATACGTCCACGCTGAATGTAATATTGAAAGCTTAAACTTTATACTCCTTTACTAATTTAAAAATTGTTGCTCTGGCAGGAACACATAGGTGTATTGTGAATATATAACATGTAGTTGAAGTGGCAAAGGATAGGTTTAGTGTGCAGAATTCAATGTGGTCTGTGAATTTCTTTCCTCTCTAATCAATATTTCATAGATATGGAAAGCTGACAGCATAAAAACTTTCCAAATTCTAAGTGAGATGCTTCTTTGTATATGCTCAAAGAATCATTTGTAGAAAACTGACCTGAAGTATTTAAAGCTGAAAAAAAAATATTTTATAAGCATGATCTGGGAACAGAAAGAGAGAGAGAGATAGCACTATCCATTCATATCTCTCATGGTATTCAACAGGCCAATGATTCTCCCTGTGTTTTGGAAAATATACACCAGAAAATTGTGCTCTGAGGATGTGCTGAAAGGAACCATTCCTTTAATTCACGTAAAAGCCTTCACAGATCCAAAACTTCAGCCTGCTTGCTCCAGTGAGAGTGTTTTTGTTCACAACACTGCAATAATTTTTGGGAAGTGTTAGAGGCAGAGAAGCTGCAAACTTGTGTTTTATAAGATTTGAATTTGCTCACAGCAGATGGAATTACACAGAAACTTTTACAAGTTCCTGAATATGTTTTCTCCCACCAGAGCTCAGCCTATGATATTCCATCCTCAGAGCTTAACTGCACCATCCAGTCCCAATAGCACCCTGTAAGTGGAAATGCACTTCCAGAGTGTTTCAGTGACCTCGATTGCACTAGGCAGGTGGGCCTATTTCAAATGTGCCAAAGCAGCAGATCTCTTAAAGAGCTGGAGTGCCCATTCCAAGTCTGTGATTTAAGTAATTTAAATTAAGCTCTACTCCATAACACTGGTGCTTACTTCCCTGCCCTGCTTACATATTTTTACCTGCAGCTGCCCACATTTTAACTCATCAAAGGCTAGATGCTGATAGCCAAACTCACAACAAAATAAAAATTATTTGCACAATTTGAGGTCAAAATAACCACTAATGCAAACATGATTTCTGTCCATCACCATCCCCCTCACACACACAGCACACCCTCCTGCCCCTCGGATATTTAACTGGTGACACTGTTGGAGAGGGTCTAAGTGATAGTCTGCTAGGTGTTTTACTCCCAGACTATCACTGCATTTATTGCATATAAACAATGCTTGTGCTGCTTATGCCTGTTCCATATTATTTAAAACTGATCTCATAATTTCCTCATCTTTCTATTCCCTCCAGTGTGCCTGGAGTTCTGATTAGTAATTTACCACAGAGTTCTATAGCAGTGAATACTCTACTGCTGCTGTTAATTAAATCTGTGTGGGTAACTATTCACTCACTAGAGACAATCATTGCAGCAAGATATTGTCAGGCCTGAGGCTTTGCTCTAATAGAATCTGTACATATCCCAGAGGTGATATGTTCTGTATCTGGAGAGGAAGCAGTGAGCCAGATCTTCTAACATATCCAGCCAGTGATTCAGTGAATGAATGCCAAGGGGACAAGCTTCAAAAGACAGTTTTCCTAAGACTGAAAGATGGGCAGAATCAGAGCAAAACAGTATGGATATTTTATCATTCTTGATATAATGTAATCTCATAACCTGAGATTTAGCCCATGTTTCCTTTAACTTTAATTTGGGACACATGACTGACATGGATTGCTTTAAGTTGTTAAATCATTTAGAGAGATGTCATACACTGTGAATGGTATTGTTATATTGGGAGCATAGATGAGTTGAGGACATGTGGTAAAAGTGGTTTATAGCACAATACTGAAGAATTGCATAAAGGAGCTTTAAAGAAACTACTGACAATTTTCCATCAGTTAGTTTCAGTGGTGACCCATAAAACATTCCCCTGTCAGATAATGATAGCTTTTGCCATATTCAAGGGATTTTCAAACGTGTGTCAGGAGGTTATACACATCACAGGAAAACTGAAAATTTTTAAAGGTTGCCATTGTCTTCATTAGCCCCATCACATTAACAAAGGGACAGTTGCCTCCAGGAGGCAATTGCTGCCTCAGGAGCTCTGCACATGAATTGCTGCAGTATAGGCATCTGCAACAAGATCCAGCCTGTTGTTAGGAGGGAATTCCTTAACTGGGTTGCACAAATTGTTTAAGAATCATACAAAGCATAGCATTTCTCCTTTTTATTATCTTCCAGTCTACAAAGTGATTAAAAATTATCTTTCTTTATACAGATGCAATTATCGTTTTATATGCACATGGGGTTGTATAATAACTAATGAAACAAGAATTATTGTAATAGGTGAAGAAAAACCTGCTTAGTAGGCAATGGAAATGCTTCTCTCAAATTTTGGAAGATGAGGTGAGGCTAAACTATGTTTTTGCATGTATACATAACAATAGTGCACAGAATGCTTTATATGTTCAGAGAATCAGTTTCACAAACAATGTAGTCATAGTTACTAGTTTATTTTCCTTGTTCAATAGCTGAAGGTGAACAGAATGAGAACTGATTTGTTACATATACACGAATAGGTATACATATATAGAGATAATAAAACTTATATATAACTAATAATACATGTCTTATATAAAATATATCTGATAAATAGTTGTATATATCCAAAGAAGAGGACAACTAAATTATTAGGTATTATTACAAAGTCTGAAGACAAGAAGCCTCCTGGAAGCAGGTCATTGCCTAGAGATGTGATATCAAATGTCAACAATTTAAACCTTGGGTATGTAATCCAAATGGGTGATCTAAGCCCCAGCTGTAGCCATTGCAGTAACAACCTCTGGAAGATTTGTCACACCTATTGTGGGCATTTTATGGTTGTGCTAATATCTCTTTATACATCTGTCTATCACTGCAGTGCTCAGCAGAGCCACTTGAAGACCTGATGAAAAAGCATGAGCAATAAGCATGATTTCTTTTCTGAGCTCTTGGGAGGTTCATAATTTTCTTCTGTTCAGGGACTGGAAGAGCTTTGACAGGTTAGAGTTTTGATCACTGGAGGGAACAAGAGGTGATTCACTGAGGTACTTTGATGTCAGCATATACAGCTCAAAGTGCCTCTGTGGCAAATGAAAATTGCCAAGGGGAAGGAAGTTGCTGTTGATGATGCAAATAAAACAAAGAAGAAAAGGGTAACTTTGATGATTTAATAATTTGTGTTCAGCATAAGGATCTTGTAAGATAGTTGCAGGTGCTGAAATAGAGACAGTTATCTTCTGCTCATTGACAAAGAGAAGAACCCAGCACTTTCCACCGTGACTATTTTTAATGCATGCATATTTCAGAAGCACATTGTGAAGAAGCTCTGGTAGACGCAGACCCTGCAGGAGACTTGGTCACATTGTTCCTCTTTCATGTGACTTGTGTGAATTCTGCTTCTCTGGCACATGGAAGTCAACAAGCAGAGCAAGAATGGTATTTAGCAACACTTGAAAAAGCCTGTGAATACATATTTGAGGGTCAATTCATGATGCACATGCCTAAGAGAATATTTCCTGACTTATCATCCTATATTATTGCTTTTCTATGACATATAATATATATTAAATATTGCATGTACATTTATTGTATTCAGCTGTATAAAATGAGAGAGCAGTGAATTTAAAAACATCCAGAAACAAGTAGAAAATGAACTGGAGGGCCTTTTTGTTGCTAAGTGATAATTAATAACGAAAACCAGCAGCCATGGTTACTTAGTTTCCACTGTTGTTCTACAACGTGCTCCTGGCTTTAACACATTGAAAAACTTAATAGATGGTTCAAATGAAAATTTTATGGAAAAAGTATTTGCTTTATGGTTCTCCTTTTAAGAAAGGCTCTCTGTAAATTTTTATTTGGTAAGATAAGCACCCAGAATCGTTTCTAGTGGAACATACTGGAAGTGTGGGAAACTCAAACCCTGAAGCCTTTGTGAATGCTACTGAAAATGGTGCAAAGAGAGATTTCTAACCAAAATAAAAAAGCTTTTTAAAGCAAATTTAAGATAAAAAGATTAATAGCTGTATGGTTTACTTCCTCATTTTGCCATCTCTGTCTAGCACATTAGGGAGCTTTGCACTTTTCCTTTCTGGATCAGATTAATTTCTTTACTGTGATTAGCACTCAACTGGACTGTTTACAGTGAGCACAAGGGGGAAAAAACATGACTTAGTAAAATTGCTAAGAAATGCTTTGTGAAATAGATGTGCCTTGCAGAAGATGGGCAGAGCAAAAGAAGCTTGATGACACCAATTTAAAAAAAAATTGACAAAAATAAAAATCAATTATAAAATTCTGCATTTAAGTTCATGAAAAGAAATCATAAAGAGAAATCAGTTATTTCTTAGGTGTTATCAGTTGTTTCCAGTATATTGATTTCTACATGCTTCATACATATATTATGATGTACAAACATGAAAAAAGTGAGATTTTTTTCAGTCATTGACAAGAAAGATTTTTAATGATTATTTTTCTATAACTAATTTACAAAACAAGATCCACATGGATGGGGCAATGTGTTTCAGTGCCTCATCACTCACAGTAAATAATTTTTTTCCTAATACTTAATCTAAAACTAACTTCCTCCAGATTAAGGCCATTATCTCTTGTCCCATCACTACATGCACTTGTCTAAAGTCCCTCTCCAGCTTCCTGTTAGCTCCATTTAGATACTGGAAGGCTACAGGAAGTTTTCCCTGGAGCCTTCTTGTCTTCAGTCTGAACAACCCACCTCTCTCAGCCTGTCTTCATAGGAGGGATGCTTCACACCTCTCTTGTCTTGTGGACCTCATCCAACGATCTTCAGCTGGTCCTTCCTGGTTTGAAGCCCCAGAGCTGGATGCAGCATTCCAGGTGGGGTCTCATGTGAATAGAGTAGAGGAGAAGAATCACCTTCTGTGACTTGCTAGTCAAACTCATCTTGATCTTTTGCTGGATGTCCTGCTAAGACAGCAGCAAAATAAAACAGTCAGAAAAGTTGACATTAGCCTTGAAATATTGTTGAAAAATCTGCAGTATTACAGTAATATTTTCTGGGACACATAGTGAAGAACATAAAATTAAGAAATGCCTGAATTGAGATTTTCAATGTAATCTAAATTGTCTTTCAATGTACCTTTGTCTTACAGTTCTTAATTGCATGGTGACATATTTCCTGATGTAGTCTGCCTAAATTAGACACTTACTGAAATTCTTAAAACTCAAGAGTAGTTATTCAACACTCTGCTGATAGCCTGTCAGGAGGCAGGTAACTTTTACATCTGATTCTTCCACTGCAGGAGCTGAATGGTCCCTGGGGTGGTCTGTTTCATCCCACTGACCTGAGAAAAAGTGGAAAGTAGAGGTACCTCGATTAAGTGCCTACAGCATGATGGGATGAATAATAGCAGGACAGGACTAATTTGGTTCAGAGAGGCATCTGTCAGAACGAATGGTGCAGGCTTAATGAGCAGCTGATCAATATTTGGTATTCTTACTGCTGGTAAGTGAGTGAGATGTCATCTTTGCTGAACACATCTAATTTTGCTATCCATGTGGAATAATTAATTTCCTCATTAGTATTTCTGTGGTTTTCTTCATTGAGATATCTGAATTACTCATAAAAATGAATTGGTGCATCTTCTTAATACCTTGTACAAGATGACACACAAAGGCAAAAACTGTCAGGATACACAATGCTAAACACTGTAAGATCCAAGAGTTATCTACCATGGCCACAGTGAAGCTCATATGGTTGAATTATACTCCCAGGTCAATTTGTATTCAATGGAAGACAGGGTTTTTGACTGGAGATTACATGTGTTAGGACACTGAGGGGGTTAGGAAGTTCATGCTGAACAACTAGATAGTACAAAGACATGGATGAGTATGTCTGAAATCGAAGGTGACTGCCTTGGAAGCTCAGCAAGGCTTCTCTGTTAAACCTCTTTTAAGTTTACTCATGTAGTCCATTCTCTCAATCAGGTATTTAGCTGTTCATCACACCTTGAGATGAGAAACAAGAGCTTCAGTGTCTCAAATTACCATATAGGTTATGTTTAAAAGAATATGTATAGGGATGCCTGGCAGTAGCCTAAAGAATTCTTAATGCAGGACTCATATATCAAGAAGCAGGGAATTCAAAGGAATATACACCAAAAAATCAACATAACTAGTCCCAGAGACATGTCATGCTTGGATCTCAAAGGGCTCTAATTAGGTCTTTTGAATCCTGTCTTTGCTAACTTGAATCATTTGCAGAACATCTCCTTAGAGCCTTTTTGTGCCTGCAGTCATCTCAGGTATCTAAGCAAGGTCGGCAGGGTTGTCCTGAATTCCTCCCGAATTCTGCCAAAAAGGCATTTCAGACACCTTCTGCTGCCTGAGAGTTTGAAGTCACAGTCTCACTGCCTGCTATTACCTGATGACTAAGAATATTCATGTGTGGAGCTATTCTGTGTCCCCTGGCATGGTGTAACTGACTGTCCTGTGGTCAATTATTGTGTCCCTTCCATTCTGCTCCAGGAAGGAATAAAACAGCAACCTTCTAGGCACATTTTGCTTTATTACAAAGTGCTTTTTCATCCCCTTGGGAGCCCTATTTTCTTAAACAGAAGCCCTCTGTTCACACAGTTCTGCCCCACTCCCATGCAAAATATCACTGTTGCAGTGTTTTCACTTGCCTACAACTATTTTTCCAGTGTTTTCCAGGTTCTAACAAGAAACATATCAAAAAAATTCTTTTCATACTGGTTTCTAGTTTTAGTTTTTCACCTGCTTGGTCTCTGCTCCCTGTTCAGTAACACATCTGAGTTTTACATTTCCCACCTGACTAGATCTGATGTTTCTTCCTGCATTCGCTGGTTCTGAAGCTCTCCTGTATGTCACAGACCACTTACATCACTTCTGCCTATTAGTACTTTCCATTTCCAATCTTTTACTGCAAAAAGAGAAAAAAAAAAACCAATCTAGTCCATCTCTGAAAATTATGGCTTGTACCATATCTGAAAGCAAAGGCCTAATTATGAGAACTATTACAATGAGAAGCTTTATCCTGTGCGTATCCAAATCAAGTAACATTCATAATTCAATGGATAAAATACAGAAGCAACAGGGTGCAATAAAATATGGGAGAAACAGAGATAAAAAATTCTCAGAGTGGACCATAACATTATCCAGTATGATCAGGGCTGCAGAAAGAGGCTATAGAATTTGTAGCGTAGGGAGATATAAAGAAATTATCTTCAGGGTTCAGTAAGTGGGATTATTATTTTATTCCTTTTGAGACAGAAATACTAAGTTCAATGTCATTAGCTATATTGTGTAAGTCTTTGGGAAAAAAAACCTTGTAAAACTGAGGGTTTGGTTAACATGAAAGGCTGTTTACATTGACCTATATAGCCATAAATTGCAAAATACTTCATAAAGCACTCCACCTCAGCTCCTACAGCTGAAAAATTCTCAACTGCAGATAGTAAACATCTCAAAAGAATGTTATTGAATACATCGGGACCATGTAGAAAGAATTGTAGCATAAATAGTAGCTTATTTTGGGAAGAACAGAGAAAAACGTGAAACATTACAAGCCTGTGTACTCTGATGATTGTACCAGTTCAACTATTTAGTCTTGCATGTGAACCTGGCCAAATAGTGCACTGTGTGAGCATAACCAATGGGAGATGTGGTCATTTACTTTCCCCTGAGACTTACCCAGGGTGCACAGTTGCTCCTAAAAATAAATACTTCACGAATTTTAAAGGTATATAAACCACAAAATTATTCTTTCTCTGGCCACTAATATAATTGACTTTTGAATAAATACTTTATTTTCTTTTTAATTAGTATTACAAAGAGTGTAATGGATTTGTCTTGATATAAAATTTGTCATATGTATCCAGAAAAAAACCCCAACAATTTTTTCTGTGTGAAAAAGGAAACGGGGTTGCTGTTCTAACTACAAGCTCAAAACAAATTCAAATTAGTTGTGATTCTTATTAAAGAAAAAAATAATTCTAAACCCACAGCTGTGAGTTACTCAAAATGTTTGAATTTAATTACTGGAGATAATAAAAATTAAACTGGTATTTCTAAAAGTAGGAAAAGTTATTTATTTTCCTACATTAAAATTTCCAAGTAGTTTTCAGTAGGCTTTTAGTACACCTAGGAATCATTTATCAAAATATATATGTCTGTGTGTATTAAGCTGAGTTACTTTATATTAATAGGATTTTAATCACAGGAGTCTAGATCAATATTCTGTATATGGTGAGATTGCTCTTGTTTTTGGTCTTCCCTTGCACAACACACTTTGTAAAGGCCCAAGAGAGAGTTAATTTGAAAGAGCTAATAATTTCTCATGTGTAAACTGTTAATACTTGCCTATAGTGTTTCATTACAGAAAACATTGTTATGCTGAATTATTACAGGAAATTACTTAATACTATTTGACTACTTTTGCTGTTATCCACTTAATGCATTATTTTCATTATTCAGGAGCTCTATAATTAATGAAGTGCTATTATACAAATGATGTGTTTAATGAACAATGTCAGAATTCATTGGATAGATTCTTAATGATCTACATGGTGTGCCTAACATTGTTTAACACCAAAACAATATAGGAGATGAAAATGCCCAGTAAACATTATTTTTGGGGCATTCTGCTTTTGAGCCTTTTTGAACAGAAAAATAAATTGATAAAGAAAAAGAAACAGAAATTGAGGTTGCACTTAAAAGAGCTTTCACAGCAATACAGAGCTCTATTTTTTACCTGAGAAGTCTCTAAACCCCTCTTGCATTTTGAGTGATTTAAAGACTTTTGACTGTAGAGATTCAATCGATAGTTCTTTCAAGAGCTTAAGATTCTGACACTTAGATAGGTTCGTCCTGAAGCCAGAGATAAGACAATCAGCCAATTTGGAGTTAACAGCTCCTGGCTGGCTTAAAAAAGGACAGTGAATTCTTTCCTTTATGCCCAGATGCCTAGCAGGTCTGTTCACAGGCAGAGAAAGAATTGGACCATTGCAAGAATTGGACCTAAGGCAGAAATGCATAACTGTCACCTTTTCAAAGAGGAAATTAAGGTGATATGTGCTGTCCTAAAGGGATGTCAAGTCAGGCTTGGACTGGGGTGCCACTCCTTTCTCATCTAATATAGGAGGGCATTCACACTTTGCATGTGTGCTACATGAAGGCAGAGCAGCATGGACTAATAGTTTCCAATAGTTTACAAAGCACGCTCACTGCAATTTCAAAAACACTAACCATAACCACTGCCCTTTAGTAAAGCTCCTGCAAACCCTTTTTTATTACCCTATTCCTGTTCACTAATCACATTTTCTGTAGGACTAAGTTATAAATATTTATGTCTTAATAACTATTTTTGTAGTAAAATTTTCAGCACTGTTCAATAAATTCTCAATTTAATTTATGTTTTTCTGAATTTCTTGTGTCTCTTTACAGTATTCCTTTCCCATTCTGTCCCCCTCCCTCCTTTCCTGTATTATTCTTACCTATTTGGGTGCTTCTCATTTTCTTCAGTGCTTTATCATAGAATCACTATGGTTGGGAAAAACCCTCATGATAATCAAGCCCAACCTTTGGCACTACCACCACCCTGTTAACAAAACCATAGCACTAAGTGCCATATTCAGTTGTTTTTTGAACACTTCCAGGGAAGGTGACTCCCTGGTCAGCCTCTTCCAATGTTTCCACCCTTTCAGTGAAGAAATTCTTCCCAACATCCAGCCTGAACCTCCCGGGTTGTAGCTTGAGGGCATTTCCTCTTCTCCTGTCACCAGGTACCTGAGGGAGGACACTGCCCCCCACCTGGCTACAATCTCCTTCCAGGCAGTTGTGAGAGCAACAAGGTCTCCCCTGAGCCTCCTCTTCTCCAGGATGAACCACCACAGCTCCCTCAGCCTTGCCTCATAGGACTTCACATTATATCTAATCTAATCTAATCTAATCTAATCTAATCTAATCTAATCTAATCTAATCTAATCTAATCTAATCTAATCTTTGCTCCCTAAGTATTTTTTTGCTACTATCTACTGTCACCTCTTTTTAATCTCCTTGCATGGCATAAGAGTATGAATTATGTCACTCTTTAAATACAGCAGCTGACATCCTCAGACACTGAAAATATGTGGATGCTGCTCTCCAAAGAGAGTTAGTTGACAGCTTTGTGTATGCAATGCCTAAAATACTTTTTGAAAGTATTTTCTGGCATGTTGTTAAGAAAATATCTAAAAGGAAGATATATATAAATGTAAATTTCCTGGATAAGTTTTTTAAAGCAAAATATGTACTTTGTGGTTTAAATATGACGTAGAAGAACTAGCAAGAAATAAATACACTAAAGCATTCTGTCTTGCAGGAACATCTTAAAATTGATTTCAGTTTAAAGGAAGTGTTTCTATATGTTTGTATACACACAATTATAAAAATACTACAGAAACATCACTGTTTAACAAAAAGCTTCAGGAGATACTTAATGAGATATGATTTTAATAAAATTCTCAAATTATGTCTCAACTACTTTGAACGTCAGCTTGCTAAGGAATTATGTCCGAGAATATAAAAATAAAAAATTAATATTTCTAGTTCAGTAAAAGCAATAACACAATTATTCTTTTTTTTCAAGATAGAAAATGTGCAGAACCAGCAGTGCTCCAAAGTGTGCCCAAGTAGAAGCACATTAAGAAGACATTAACAGTATGGAGTCCAGAGCAGCATGCCAAGCATGGCGAGCTCAGGGCTTGTGCTCAGGTGGGCTCAGCTCTGCTCAGACAGCAAAGGGCACATGATGAATTCTGAGAGTTTAAAAGGAAATTGTATGGAAATTAAATCCAAAAAGGGTGACAGAAAATACCAGATATATCAATAACTGTCCAAAACAGCTTCTCACAGATTCCAGCAAATAAGGTTTATTTACATGAGGATACTCAAACATACATATTTACCAAAATTCAATGGGATAAATATTTTTCCTTCCAGACTGAATATTTTTTTCAGTTCAGGAGTCACAGATGTCAAACAGTTAGTGGCCTGAAGATTGGTTGCTGTCTTAGCTGTATTTGTTCTACACTTTCATGGAAATTTATGCTACTGAGTACCTTCAGTTAGAAGACATTCTGTAGCTTCAAAGGCATTCAAAAACACCATTAGAGAAAAGAATAAGTTGATTACTTGCAAACAGTGCATAACGGAACCGATGTGAACAAACTGTGATTCTCAATCCATGAAGAGTTGTGTTCCTCTGAAAAGAATAGTGATGATTGAGAATGGAGATGGCAACACAAAGAAAAAGCAAGAAAGTTAAAGACCTGCAAACTGTGCTGTGCTATGTTATGCTGTCCTATTCTATTCTATCCTATCCAAGTTTATGAACTTATTTCTTACTCTCAGAGTGCCTGAACACTGTTCAGAGATGTATTCACTACTGTGACTATGCATTTGCCACACACACTTATGTTGTATTTTCCTCTTCCAGGGGAACAGCACAGTAGTAGTAGAAAGGATGGACTCTAACTTTTTTAGAGTTTTAACCTTTCTTCAATCATTATTTTTTAATATGCACATCTTGTGACATATTTGTTAGAGAGGGCAAGATAAAGGAAATACACTCTGCACTGGGGGAAACTGCAGAGGAAATCTGTGATGGCATATTTTCCTGGAGGGTGTGGGTAGAGGGTAGGGAGAGCAGGGAGGGCATTTTTGGATTAGCCTCTGAGAAATTCATGTCACCTGCATATCTGAGTTTTACTGTTGCAGTAGAGAGCTCTGTTATACTGGAAGACTAGAGCTGTCACTGATGCTTTTTGTTTCTGAGCTGTAGATTTTTGTTCCGCTATCTTTGGCACAGGACATATAAAACCCCTAAAAAATGCCATAGGCCCAAGACCTTGAACTTGAGTATGGATTTTATTGAACGAACACCAAACTTATTCTCATGAGGGGCCAAATCTGACAATCTGACATCTGGGACATACCCCACTTGGCAAAAATTATTAAAGCAAATGCATCTATTGTAAAGGTATTGGTATTTCTGTTTGGACTTCATTTTGTTGCTCTTTCTGCACAGAAAGCACTAGATCAGTGGGGTAGACCTGGTGTGGAAGGTAAGGCTCTTTCATCTAGATGCTCTGCCGCATTAATATGATTGCCCTGCCATGGTGCCAGAACTGGGATGTCTGCAGGGTGATCTGCTCTAACACATGGATTAATCAGTGTCAGCGTACTTTTTCTTGTCCATAAACTCTGCTGCAAAGATTCACAGAAAATCTGTGTTCCACACCCTTCTTCCAAAGGACACCACTGGAAAATGGGCTTTATGTGTTCATGATGGCTTCTGTTGCTAGGAGAGACATGGCTGCATTTGGTGCCACTTGGAATTTCTTAGGCTCTGAAGACATCATGTCAAGGTACATCAGCAACCACTGGCCAATTGAGGATTGCAGAAAGCACTAATAGTTTATGTTAAGATTTTGGCTGTAATATGGGGTGAAGGCTAAGTCTCAGTAGCTGAGGAAACAAAATTTATAACTCTTCAGAGACTGTTTTCTGAGACCAGTGAATAGTGCAGGAACTCTTCTGGAGTGTGGTCTAAGCTGATTACACCTAGGTCTATTCCTAGTTAAATTACTCTGTCATTAGAGAGTCATCAGGTGGTCTTGTTCAAGCACCAGATCATCTTGCTGTTAGTCCTGTGTTTGCAGTGAAGGACTGATTCAAACTTGGGCTGTTTTCAAATTAGTGGCACTTGGTTCCAAGCCGTTAAATCAAATCACCTGAATCAACACTGAGTGTTGGTGATATAGTATGTTGAAAACATGACTAATCAATGTGGGAAATCTCAGTGGTAGGGAAGAGAAGGAAAAGTTGGGGTTCTTGTCCTGTGCTTCTCCTGAGGAGGGATTCAAAGCCCTTGGCATTTTCATGTTGATAACTAGATTCAGACTCAGTCTGAATGGAGAGGCTGTACAATCATTAGCATCCAATGACCGATAAGTGCCTTCAGATATCTGTGCTCAGAGCTACAGTGGCAATTGTACAGCATGAAGGTAATACCAGGCTGTGAATCCTAGTTTTGCTGACACTTCCTTCTCAGTGAATTAAGTCTGGCAGAAAGATGGCCTTTTCCCTATATCATTCTCTTCCCAATGTCTAGTTTGGCAGCCACTCCATATGCAAGGCATTATGACTGAGGGACCTCTCTGACTATTCAGTGTACAGTGCCACACTTTACAAAACTCCTAAAAGCATGAAGTACCAAGCAATGGGACATGGGTGCACTGATGGGAATTTGTTTGTAGAAGCAGTCTTGGTAAGTAAAACTGATTTGATTGAGAGGTGGGCATAGCCAAAATGCCAACATTTATGTCCCCCAAAAATTCCTGATGTGACTAAACTGGCATAGGTCAAGTCTGAATTCAATCTAGACATGTATACTGTGTTGAAACATGGGCATCAGAAAGAGGCTTCTCTGTTCTTACATCCTGCAAGGACTCTGCCACAGATGCTCTGAGATTTCAGGACTGTCTGCTTTAAGCCTTAGATAACAGAATGGTGACTTTTGCCAGTAGTGTCTGCTTAGTAAGCACAAGAATTGGTTTCCAGTGCTGTTCCAGGGGTGGAATGAATTTCTAGCAGAGGGCCCAGATGACTATATTACAGGCTGGGTCCTGGAACAGATGGATTTTTATCAAGGAAAAGGTCTGCATGAAGCTCGAACTACAGGATTCATGAGGCCAAAGTTGAAAAATTAAAGACTATGCTGACCTTAATAGAGGTGGGAATTGAATTGTTTTAAGTAATCCCTGGATTACTTAATTTTTTATTTTTTATTTAACAGTTGTGAAATAACAAATAAAAAGAGACTAGGTAGCTTTTATTGCAACCAGAAGTATGTGTCTCTGAGTGTGTAAGTATGTAAGCACATAGTAGAGAAAAAGAGATGGATTTGCAACATTCAAGTACATTTCTGAATTTTCCCAAAAACTGGTGATATAAATAGTCATTACATCCCATTGCTGAAATATGTCAGTTCTGTGGCACTTTATCTGTAATCATAATTCTCTTTGCGCCAGTCCTTATTTCAGAAGGATGGACTCGGCACTGCAACACTTGCTGTAACGAATAGAAGGAGATTGGCATCTGTAAAGTGTGGTCTCATTTACTCTTCACTTTACTCAAGATGTGCCTAGAGAAGGTAATACATTTTACACTGTTCTGGTGATGAATGATGATGCTCTGGATACTTTCTGATAAGAATAGAAATAACTCAGAAGTTTTATTTGTGTTTTCTTATAGTTTATTCTGGCAGAACTCAGATTTGAAAGACAAGAAACCCTACTTCTAGCAAAAATGACTGCTTGTTTGATTCTATTTTAATTGTATGGATAGAAAGTTTTGTATTGACATGAGTGAGATAGGATCTATCTGAGGTCTTCCTGATTTCCTCTTGCAATTATTGATTGCTTTTGGTGTTAAAATTAGCACTGGACAATTTTCTAGGCAAAACCCAACAGTTATTCAGTCCTGAAAATTTGCAGTTTTCTGGTGTTTGCTTCACCCCTAGAAACAGCAGAATGTAAATGGCAAAGCATCAAGTTTATTGTCAATATGCAGCTAATAAGACATCATAAACATTAGTTCAGATATGTACAATGGGATATACGTTTTTCTGTAAGTATGCCATGCTTCCTTGGCAACCGCTTGTTTTAATTGCTTCCTTACAGGCCATAGGAAGAAAACTGGAATGTTAAAGTGAAATTTTTGATGTATATCTTCAGGAAGCCAAGCAAAATGTGTTCCTTGAAATCACATCCTTGAAATAATTGCATATTGGTTTGCAGCACTGGCTACTGTTAGGCAGCAGTTTCAGTATAAGAAATCTATCAGATAGAAATACCTCAAACTAATTTATTAGGGGTTTATTTTATTGCTTATCATAAAACTACACTGCAGCTGTTCAAGAGAAGAACATACTGAAGTTGTGTCTGTGAAGGAACCTGCAAAATTCCATCTTTTGTAACTCTTCTTTGTGTGAAGAAACTGATTAGTTCTGGCTTCTTGTATCCAAAATCAGAGGCAAATGTTTCGCTGTTGTTGAGTTTCTTATTGCTTTGTGGATGAAATTGCTTGTGTCTAAATTGATATCAGAAGCATGGAAGAGCCTTTTGAGGTGGTTGAGTTCAGTTCCCTGCTCTCACAGCCTCCTTATACCCTAAGGAGTTCCTCTGAGTGCCTGGCTCTCTCAGCGCATGCTCTGGCTTAGTGCCAGCACCTTGCAAGATGCAAATATACACCTCCTGTCAGCCTCTTGCTTTCTTCACAAAGGCAAGTTGACTGAAAAGGATTTTTAATGTACTGGAGCTAACATGCTCAGAATAAAGCACTCGTTCACACTTAAAAAAAAAAAAAAAAAAAAGAAAAAAGAAAATGCCTGTGCCATATAATCCTATATATTTTAATAGTCTTTAAGAAGAGAGTCAGCAAATAAATAGTACTGCTATCTGAATGTCTCAGTGAGTTTGCCCTGATGAACACAAATTCTGCATCCAGAATTACAGGTTTATTTCTTCTTGCTTCTTTGCTGTTCACACCACAACACCTGGTATTTTTCAAAGCACTAATGAAGAACTTCATAATCCAAAATGAAGAGGTCAGCATCAGCTCTGACTCATTTGCAAGGATCTGAGACACTGAGGAATGAAAACCAACATTCACTTAAGATTCTAGACTATTGTAGCTCGGTTGTTCAGATGGTTCCAGCCAATGTCAAGTGCACCCACATGCATAAAACAACTCTGTGTGTCCCTGAGGATGAAAAGAATTCTGAATTACAATTTGCACACATTTAGATAAGATACATGTTTAAGTACTGTAGCTGTTCCTAGGTAATTCTACCATAGGAAAAAAGTCATAACTAGCTGGTGAGTTCTGAAAGGATTTGTCTTGTGCTAAAAAGGAAATCTGGCAGTGACAGTTGTCTTCAAATGATTTAGCCCTGAAAACAGATAGGCTGGCTACTGAAAACAAGAGAATTGTCAGGAATGAGATCTCTGTAATTGGTGAGAGGGCGAAAAGATGTGTATGTATATCCAACATTTGTGGCCTACTGCAAGATATTCCACATAACATGACCTCACATACCTACCACTGTCAGCGACTGGAATATACACAATATAGGCTAAATTGCGCTCTAAATTTTAAACAAGTTTCTGTGTGGTATAAATAAACTGAGACTTCTTGAAAGGCTCATGTCTTGGTTAAACAAGGCCTGTTTTTAATGTGAATAGTGAAAATCAGATGTTCAGCACTTGTTTTATGTCTCCATTAGTTTCTCAAAGAGAATAAACAAGCTTAACGACTAGAAAGTTAATGTACGAAACTCATTTTTCCTCATGTCACTCTCTGAGTAGACTGAAAAAATTTCTGACAAAGATTTGCAGCTTCTTTCAGTCTGAGCCAGGCAGACATAATGAAAAATGTAAATCTAAAGATTAAGTTATAGAGAAAAGTAAGATAAATCTCTGAAAAACAAACCACAAAATTTAGACAAATTTGTGAAGAGCAACAATATTTTTAATAGCTTTTGCTTTCTGAAGAAGAGTGCTCAGGCACATTGTCTTTGATAGAATCTCCTGGGTTTATTGCCTTATTTGCATGAGTATTTTCTATGAACAGTGATGCAGAAACACTGACTTCATTAATGATACATGCAGTTAATTTCTTGGCAAAATATTTCTGAAAGAACCCATTGCGAGGAATTAGCTTTATGCTAAACAAATCTTTATACCAAGGAGAAAAAATACTTCAGAGCTAGAAATAACTCTTATTAACTCTTATGATAACCTCTGATTCTACTGACTGTGGCTGGCTGGCCCCTCCAGTCTTAAAGAAAACATCTTCTAGCTGAGAATTATTCTGAATACCATCCGGTTTAAAAGAAGGAGCCAAAACCAAAGGAAATATTTAGGTTGCATTCCAGCAAAATAGCAGCACACAAACTGGCTTAGCTTCAGTTCATGAAGCTTAGATGTAGTTCATAACCTTAACTATATTTATTAGTTGTTAGAGTTGACAATGGTGTATGAATGTAAGAAAGAAACACAATGAATGTGTAACAGGTTCAGGGGTCTAGTGGCCAGATAACAAAAACTTACCTAACAAGGGAAGGTCTAGCTAGGCAATATGCTTAATCCAAATCAATAGTTATCTCATGCTTTCTGGTATAACTGTGATACAATAATTTTTCTGTTTATGGTTTCCATCTCCAGAATATTTACCACAACCTTATTTTCTGGTTTCACAATAAGTAGTTCCTGTTGTGCCTTTATTTTTTCTTTCAGATGGATTTACATCTGTAAATTCTCAAAATTTCTTGTGAAAAACAACTGTGTCACATACACATCACTGAAAAGCTGTGCTTAGGTGCTTTTCACATAGTGCTGTGTGAAGGGCCATCCTGAAGTGTAAAGGTGTAAGTGGAACTCCTCAGAATGGAGTTACCACCCAACATATAAAGGGTCTTGCATGTACTTTCATGCAATATTTTGCCCATGGATGTTAAAACTACTGAGAATAGAAGTCATTACTGTAAAAGAAATTGGCCAAGAATAGATTTTCTTTTTAATCTCTTACTGCTGCCTGAAAGTCATTGAAAGCCTTTTTCTAAAATACAGTTCTCTATGAAAAGTTGTACTTACAATGAGACAAGGAGGATTAAATAATATCAGAATTTCTACGCTTGTCACCACAGAGTATAAATTTATAGGATTAGTCAAATAAATGAGATATCGCAATAAAGGGGCTCTCCAACCTATATCAGGAACTATAGCTTATAAAGTCTTTAATTACTCATCGGGTTCTAATTTCAAGTGCTCTATGCATTTCCTTGAAAAAGCTGTTCCTGGCTCAAATTTTTATCTTTATTGACTTTGAGGCTTACATGAGTGTTTTCCCAATGATTTGTGCTAGAGCTGCTCCTATGTAGAATTTCAGTTTGTGGGAGATTTTGCCTGTTTGATATTCTGATTATTTTCCCTTTGAAGTTCAGCAAAAGTCCTGCAATTAATGCCAGGGAGAGCAGGATCTAAGGATAAATGAGGATGTTGTGGGAGTCTCTAAAAAATTACTTCTATAGCACTTTTCCTTTGTCAGAGAAATAGATCTGCCTTGGTTTTTGGCCTGCAGACTTTCTAAGCTCATCACAGAGTCTCACATGCACATCAGAAAAACATTCTCAATATCATTGCTAAAAGACATGTCCTTGAGCTTTTCTCATAAATTATGAATAAAACTGGAGATTATAGGATTACTAGAAAAAAAATGTGATGGGGTAAATCAGTACATAAAGGGGAGATTGTGGTTGACTGTGCAGAAGTCACCAGTAGGAAACTACGGGTCTTCCATGGTGGTGAAATTCCTTAAGTACTTGACTTAGGCAAAATTATATTTAATGCTTTAATTGATATCCATTTAAAGCTTTAAGAATATACTAGTGGTATATTATTAAATTTTATTATTTAAAAAAAATAATTCAATATGCTAAGTGCAAAAATATCATGAACGAAATTTATTGTCTTGAGAACTGAAGATGTAGATAGGTGAGAAAAAATAACATTATTCAGTAGAGGCAAAAGCTGTGAAATTTCCTCTGCTTTCAATAGCTGATTAGATGGAAGCAGCAGGGGGAAAAGAATGAACTGGAGGTATTAGTAGACTACAAGATGTTTTGGAAAATAAGATTGTGAAAAAGTCCAGTGTTCAATGTTAATATCTCTTGAAATGCTAGATTTTCTCAGCTAGAAGAAAATTGAAGCCAGAACACATGCCTTCTTCCCTCTCCAGCTGTGTTGCTTGCAGAGGTAATGACCCCAGTCTTGTTCCCAGCTGCTAATCACTTTCTCCTTCACATTGTGATGTGTCTTCTAAATCATTTTAGCCAAATGAGCCAGATTGTCTTAAAAAGTTTCAACTGAAGATGTAAATGAGCCCATCTCCCATCTTATTTAACCAGAAATAAAGGACAATAATCACTTAACTGGCTTGTTGGCATAATCTAAGCAAGTGATAATCTATCGGGGTATCTCCAACAGAAAAGTAGAGCAGAAAATGGAATGGAAGCTGCTGGTTATCAATAGTAACATTTTATGGTTGCCTTACAAATGGTAAACTCTGCACTGGGTGTGATTAGAGGTGGAAGATAAGATATAACAACATCCAACAAGTACAATATGTCAAAATACAACTGCCTTGCACTTCAGGGTTGCTTTTGGTAAATCTGGGAAGCACAGATAAAATATTGGAAGACCTGAAGAAGAACACTTTTTGTGACTACTCCTAGGAAACACAGAAGTCACCAAATCATGCAACTTCTAGTCTAATATGAATTCCTGGAAAAAGATTTTACTGAAGAATCAAACTTATCTCTAAGCACGCAGATGATATCAGGCAGATAAATAACAGACAGCACTGAATTGTCAGCAATAAATCATATCAAACCTGCCCATTTTCCTTCCATGACAGAACCACAGGAACTGTGAAAAGTGGAAAAGCAATAGGTGTCATATAATGACTTTTGCAGGGCATTTGAAATTATCTCTTGTGACAATCTCATAAGCAAACTTTGGAGTCATAGTCCAGATGAAAACTACCAGGTGGGTGTTAGACAGCTTTGCTAACAGTACCCATGGAGTCCTTGGCAATATTTCACTGTCAGAAAAAAGGAAGGGTCAGGTGGGAATACACAGGGCTCTGTCATGGGTCTAGTTCTGTTCAATGTTTCTATTAACAAATTGAGCAGAAATTGAATTGAAATGGAAAAGATGCCTATTAAATTTGCAGGTGTCATGAGACTGAGAGACATCAAGGATGGAGGCAGGATTAAAGTTCTAAATTTTCTTGACAAATGGGAGAAATGGCCTAAAAATTGGATGAAATGCAAGATATAGCACTTAGGGAGAAACAATCTACAAGATGAAACCAGTATGGGAACAGGTGGCTCACAAAAAGCCTTGGATATACAGGGCAAAAGCAAGGCAAAGATTTTATGCTAATATCTGTATGTTACATGAGTGCTGAAATATGTACCAGTGGGAGAGATTATAGTGGCAAACAAAAAGAATGATGACTGCTGAAAAAAAAATTTTCCAAGAGAAAAGATTGAATGAATGGTATTATCTATTTAAACTGCAACAAAGATATACAAGGAAAATGATAATTGTCTTCAGGTAATTTAAGTAATGTTGTAAAGGGAAAATATCTGCACTCCTTGTGAACAGAGTTTTCAGATGAACCAAGAAAGACTAAGTTAAACATAGAGGAGGAAAAGTTTAATGATAAGCAAGATTAAAGCACAGGAATCTTTGTACAAGGAAGGCTGTGGAGTTCCACTCACATCTTAAACATAGACCACTTGTCAGGATTGGCACATACAGATGACCTGTCTGTGTTGCAGGTCTTGAGAGTGCTGCAATTTTTTGTGATACAATGACCATATAGCACAATAAAGAAAAGTTCTTTGCATTTTTATTTCATAGGAATGTTTCTTTAGGAAAAGTGAGGTCTTTCAGTAAAACCTAATATGCAGTTTCATATGTGGAAGCATTTAATTACAGAAATAGGTATAGGCACAGGAACTCCTGACATCAATTTATAAATAGTACTGTAATCTGAAACAACATAATGTCAGTATGGAGGCCTAAGTTAGTGAAATGAAAATGAATGATCTAATTGCAACCAAATATAGCAGACAAGGATTTCGCTGCAACCTTAGGAGATTCTTATGGGTTAAACTTAATGCCACTGTGTACAATTTTGGAAACTGAAATAAAACAGTATTTTCACAACACTACTGAAAATACTTGGAACACAAAGCATTCAACTTTGCTAAAAGTTTGAATATATAATGAAATCATTTTTGCTTTATTATCTTTCAAACCGTTATTGATGTCAGACTTGATCTACTGTAAAAATCTCTTAATAGTAATGATCTGATTAAATCTCTTACGGTTTTTTTTTTTTCCATTTATGATATCAATGCCATTAACTGCCTGAACCTCCATAGACTTATATCAGGCTACGACCAAGAAATAAAAAGAGCCATGATGTGGTCAAAATGTCATGAGAAGACAGTATAAAGGGGTGAGGTGGTGAAAATTTTTCTATATGAATATTTTATTTTTCTCCTTAGTAATTATTGTTACATGGATTTGGTTCTAAGGCAGGCTAAATGAAAAAGCAGTGAATTAACAATCAATCTTCAATAATATTATCAGTAGTTTGACATTTGTATATATGTTCATTTTGTCCTCTTAAATAGTAAGAAATCTTAAAAGATTTACCAGTGTGTACTATTTGCTTAAGTATTCGCTGACCTTAGATAATCCCTGACTCTTCCATCCATGGTAAAGCAGCTACGCCAGACTCTTCCCCTTGGTCTCAAGGATCTCGGATTTGTAGATGTTTGTCTTGCTGGTTAAAAACTGAGGCTATTATTATTTACTGTTCATAATGCTGGTATTATTTAAGTTGTAGTTGAGGGGGTGGAGGGCTTTTACTGCCTTAGGCAAGAAACATTAATTTTGCTCATTCCTGTGCTGTGAATGCTACCTCTGGATTTTATCTGAGGAGCTGGTAATATCTGTAGCAGACATCTGTTAGGGTGGACATATAGACTGACCGTCCCACAGGCATTCTGTTGTCTGAAATGTAGCCAGGAAAATGCTAAAATGCATTTAATGAACAAGAAATTCCATGCTTTCTTGAATGTGAAATCTTTTGGGTATTTGCTGTCTCCTTCAAAAAATTTGGAGAGCGTTCCATTATGTTTGTCTCTTTCAGTTCAATAATTTTGATTTTATCTTTCTTTTATACAATCCAATTCTTTTAACATACATTGGAAAGAAATTCAGATCCCTATGTGACATATGAGGAAATGTGTTAAAAAATCATTAAAAATAAAACAAACAAGCAAACCTAAAAGACAACCCATGAAACCTTAGCTCATCTTCAGACACTTTGTAGGAAATTGAGGTTTATGGAATTCGTGGGAGGTTAATATGAAATTTATTAGATCAAATTTGAGACAACTCAGTAAAGAAAGATCTTGTCAAACAGATTTACCCAGCAGCCTTGTTGCCCATGTCTATTGCAATTTATCTATAATATAGTACATTTTCCAAATCATTAGACACCTGTTTCAAATGAAAGCTTTGCAAAGAATATATAAGTTATTGCATTGTCAGTTAGGCTGCACACAGATTAATGGCATGTTCAAGGCAATAGTTGATATAATAAAATGCTTTAGTTAGAGGAAATTTAACCCAATTTCCTGAAAGGAAAGGCAGCTTCTTCAAGCATGATTTTATTTCCAATTTTGAATTTATTAGGGATGAAAACAATATTTTAAACACAGGACAAATTATAGTTACACCTTTCAACAAGGCATAATAATTGTTAGATTGCAAACATTCTGTCTCATGGCATAAATGAAACAATTTACAATAAACTGACTGATAAATAATTACCCTTCTTTGATTTGTGCGTGCAAAACTTTGTTAAACATATTTTAAATAGCAAGAAAAAATGACAATGAGTACTGCAAATAGATCAGGGAGACTGCAAACAGAAGAATCCAGATAAGCTCTTTGAGAATAAAACCCCCCATTTTAATGTAAAGTGCAACTCTAGCATTTCGTAATCGGAGAAATAAAATCTTCCTATTTCTGCAGAAAAAAACTCAGTTTTTGAAATTTTTTCTATCACCTGAAGTGAGCAGAAGATTGCCCTGGAATTCACAGAGAATTCAGCCAACTCAGTATACTGAAAAATCCCAGAATTATTGTCCAATAGCTTAAGGAGACAGACATGCACACACACTGAGCTGAAAGTCTTCATAGCTGCTAGTGAGAAATCTACTTACAGTTCACTAACAAAATTACCTCTGTAATGTTTTTTGTTTTATTTTGTTGAGTTTAAGTATTTTTGTTAACTTTATTATATAATGACATTTTTGCAGTAATATAAGCAATAAGAGTTTTTTGAAAAAAATAGTTTTAATCTTATCAAACAATCATTGTGATCTCTGGGGGAAAAAAACCTGGTTTGGCAAATATGTGCCTCAGTCACAGGGCATGGTGTCCCACATTCTCAGTGTCATTATGTTCAGACAAATAACAGAATTTTTCCTCTCAAAAGACTGAAAATTGTCATTAAAATCCATTCAAATGCTATCTGCAATGACACTTTGCTCACACCTATGGCCTCAGTAGACCTGACACATTGTCTCACAGACAATGGAAGGAAGAAGGAATCTGTGAAGACATCTGGAAGCCAGCACAGGAACTCAAGCTGTGCCTCACAGCTCTGATGTCTGTGTGGGGAATTGAGTGTAGAAACAAAGGACGCTTCATTTGGGACTCAGGCTGCCTAGCCTTCCTTCTGCTCTGGTTACATACCTAACAGAGAAGAGCAATCCCTTTTCCCAGCATGCTATGATGCCAAAAGCACCCCAAAAGCCTATGTTTGGGGTCCTCATCATCTTGAGGATCCCTCCAACCACACCTAAATTACCTGGTGTTTTGAGCGGTGCACTGAGGACTCTTACTCCTGGATTGGAGCAAGGAGACAGCTGGAAGAACAGGTCTCATTTGGACAGAACTCTGTGCACGTTTAAGGAAAAATGTGTCTGGAAAATAAAGATATAGTCCTAGGGATGGAAATTGAAATATGAGGTCTCATTCCCTTTCACTAACCTGCTCTTTCCATTTTTCTGAGATATCGAAGTAAGTAAGTTTCATATTTTACTTTCCTCATAGCATTTGTAACCCTGAAAAAGTCCCATAAATCAGCATTAATATTCTGATATAAAGATCAGCTCTAGAATTTATTTGGATTATTCTGTCAATATTCATACTATATAAAAATTAGTGGGTAAATTAGAAACTGTGTTATTTACTTACTTACTTACTTACTTAGTCACTTACTTAATTTTCGACTCTGACAAAAAGATGGACATTAGTTTTGGGTTTTTATTGGCCTAAGGAACATGCAACATTTATTTATATTTGACCATGGGACATGGTCATGTTTCATGGCCTTTTTTATTGAACTGTGGTTATTCTGCAGTTTTTTGTGATTTTGGTATATGAATCATTTATTTCCTCTTTTATTTAAACTTTGATGTCCAGATTTGCTCTGATGGCAATTATGCTTTTTGAATAATTATGAATTTTCTATGAGATTGCCTTTGTTCAGAAAGTCAATACAAGATGTTACTCATGTCATCCCAATCACCACTTTAAATATGTATTATGCCACTCTCAAACACTCCATTAACAAATACCTTCTTACAGATCCATTGATTAAGGAATTCAATTTGCCAGGTCCCAGTTTTGCTTTCAAAATAGAATGAACATTTCAACGCATTTCAAGACATGGCATTGAAAATATGTATTATTTTGGGTGATTTAGCAGCACTTCTAGCATCTGTTTGCATTTCTTTGTCACGCTGTTGTAGCCATAGGCCTGTACTCATCAGCCTACTGTTATTTTCTCAGTGGCTTAGTCTGTCAGCAAGTATTTGCCTATTTCACCCTTTCTAAAACAGAGTTCTCCCAATTGAAATGAAGTTTTTATATTATATATATATATATATAAAGGCTTATACTGATGAACAGTATTGTTCTGTATGTAGGTTTTTATTCAGGTTTTTACAGTAGTGTTTCGTGGCAGAAAATAATTTCTAGCTTTTAGATTGAGGTGTATATAGTGTTATCAACATCTTTATCAAATTAGTGTCTCATCATCTGCTTGATACATCCTGATTTTGAACACATTTTGGTATTGGGCCACTTTTTTTTGTTTTTGTATAACAGTAGTGTGATTAATAATGGCATACTGCTTAAAAGGCTAAGACTCCACTCTAGAGATCCCTAATACTTTTTGTTCTGTTGTTGTCATTCCAGGGTTATTCACTTAGCTTAATTTTCTCTGAAAACCTTGGACCAGACTATTTTTTCATGATGTTGATCTGAGTAATTTTAAGCATGTGTGTGAAATGTAAGTGCAAAGAATATCAGCAAAATCTAGTATTGTCACATAATTGCTTTCATTACTAATATTTTGTTACTAGATTAAAAGGACTTTTGGAGCCTCTCCTGCATACACTTTGTTAAGAGATGTTAATATTATCCAAGATAATAATAAAAGTTGAAAAAAAAATTGAAAGTTTTTTCAAAGGCAATAAAGGAACAATAATGGAGAAAAGAATGAATTGTCATCAATTGAGTTCTGTATAAAGAATGCTAGTGGTAAGAAGATTGAGAAGTGACTGAATCCTTATAGATGAGTGCCTATGAAAACATTTAAAAAAACCCCAAACATCTCAGTCTTTCCTCAGAGACCTTAAATAAATAAAACAACCCTGTAATGTCATGTAGCATAACATAAAACATAACATAACATAACATAAATATAACAGCTGAAAAATAAAAATAAGCTGCCATTGGAAGTAATTGATGATAGGAGATAAAAATGATAGCATTTTCCTGGGAATAACAGTAGAATCTTCCATACTTGAAATAACAACTGAATTGTTTTCCAGAAGATATTGTCTAACTCACCCTGAAGTCATGTGCTTCATTTGTAAATTGCTTGGTAAAAATAATGTTCTCCCTTATGCAGGGGGTCAGACAAAATTATTAATGTGGTCCTGTCTAGACTAAAGATCTATGCCACTTCCACTGACAATTTCATTGTGATTTGAAGGCACTCAATGCACAGCCACATGAAGGCTCATTAAAATAATGTAAAGGAGTAAATGCATCTCCCTGGAAGGTAAAGCAGAGGATCAAAATGCTCCTCTTTTGGCTCTAAGTGATGCACTGGGAAAATGCAGACCATGGTTAATCCCTAAGGCAGCCATGAGTAGGAATAGATCTTGACCTTTCACAGAGGTTGCATAGAATCCTGTCACTACAGTAAAAACACTACTATTTGTTGTCCTCCAGTGAAGCTGAGCTTTAAAAATGACAATTTTCCTTGTCAAGTCCTACAGTCATCATGTAATAGGAGGGTAAATTAAGAGAAGGCTGTTTGCCTTCAATACTTATTTCTGTGCATTTCTGCTCATTCAGCTTTTGGAAATGAGAAAAGTTTGATTTCTTTTAGCTCAATTCTTAAGATTCACTTGGTAACTTTGGTCATGCTTGCTTTGAAGATATGCAATGATCCTTTAATATTTTCAGTCTGCAATTTCTGATCTATACTTTTGATCTTTTTATTCTTCTAGTGAGTTACACAGTAATGAGAATTTTAAAAAATCCAGTTGTTCACTTAAATAATAATTACTGTGCAGGATTTCATCGTTAGTTCTAAGTGAGATCGGGAGAAGGACTTCTATTGTAATAATTTATGAAAATAAAAATTGCTTGGGTAATAAATTTCACCTACAGCCCAATTAACAACTTCTTCTAAAGCCCCTCAGCAGTAAATTTCACCTTTGTAAAAGTCATCAGGTTCTCAAGACAAGTGAAAAGTTTGACAAGAGAATGTTATATTTTCCAACATCTTGAATCTATACTTTACATAAAAATTAATTTTAATTTTACAGTTTAGTGAAATCTGTATCAGAGAATGGCTTCAGAGTCTCCATTCACATTGTGCTTTAAACCATAAGACATTTAAGTTAGTGACTTTTTACTTTTTTAACTGTTTGTATTTGGGTAGCATTAATAAATTATAATTTCACAAATATCTTCTAATACCATACCACTTAGTTCTGTTCCTGATTAGAAATGAAGGTAGAATTAATAAGAAAAAGTTTAAATGTAAAACCAAGCTGGTTTAAATGTGAAGGCAACAAAGCCTAATACTTTTGCATGATGCTCATGTACTGGATGTATTTCCTAAAAATGGTTAAATATTCACAGCACACACTTTAAATCTTGTCTACATTCTGAAAATTTAAGAATTGTTAAGCCTCACCTACAGTTCACCTTCTTTTGCTGATTCCCATTACAGTAAATGGCATTTTCATGCATCTCAGTAATTTTCAAAGGTCATTTTATTGGCTCAAAAAACATGTATTACAGAAATAGATTGTGTAATCCATTTGCATTTCTTCTGTAGTTAATAAGACTCCCAGTTACTTACACTTCACTTAAAATGCATATGTATGGCATAGCGAATGATTAGGCCAAAATCTTCAATTAGGCTTGTATGAAATATGTCTCATAGCCAAAGTCTATTAGGATTTTTGAGACAGCTTGTTGAATGGAGGCAGAGGAAAGAAAAATGTGGCATCTACAACACTATGAACAACAAAAAAATTTTGTATTACATTTTCTTTTATCTCACATAGGTGCTATATCATGAGATTGTTCACAATTTCCAGCTACTGCTTCATTGTATAATTAATCCTGTTTCTAAAGCATTCCACATTAAGTCTTTTGGCTTAAAAATATTAAAGTTGGCATTAGAAATATAGTAATTTTTGAGGAGAAGTTATATATATATATATATATATATATATATAAAATAAGAAATCTGAGAATATTTTTCAGGAAAGTAACAGTTAAACCCCTGAAATAATGCCAAGAGCAATGAGAATAAGAAAGCAATAGTTAACATTTCTCTTTGTTTTGCAAACTTTTCCCTGCTAGAGGGCTTAATATTTTACCTTCCAACTATTTTTATGTTGTTAATTATTATAAAATTTCACTAGAAAAACACTAGGTATTTGTCAGTTGTCATTTATTAATGTAGTAAAATAACAATGGATAAAATCCCCATTGGTTATAGTAGGTTAAAGAATGAGGAACATTGTTTCCTTCTTTCTGTATGACAGTGAAAATTGTATTTTGCATAAATATTCTTTAGGAATTGAGTTATACTTCAACTCTTCATCATTGGATTAATGAAAGTTCTTAGGAAGAGATTAAACTTCAATTTTTCATTAGTCTGTTGATGTCTAGAGGTAAATATAAGCATATGCTCAAGTGCTGCAATGTGCTGGAATCCTACTTGCTGTGTTTCATGCTTCTAAGTGGGAGAAATCACATGAGATTTGCGTCTATAGTTGACATGTTCAAATTGCAATAGACATTTTTTTAATGGGAAGTTGAGCTGGAACATTGTTTCCTTTGCTTCAAGACACTTTTCAAACTCTTGGAGGATTTCTTGTTGCTGGCATTCTTTATCTGTATCACAGTTCTACTGGCTATGAAAGATTCCTTTTGTGTCTTTTCCTTGAACAGGATTTTTACACCACTGGAATAGAAAATGAAAAATAAGCCAGAGATTTCAGTAAATTCTATCTGGTCTCTGTGCTTTGGGTTTTTTATTCTATGCTAAAAAATAAAAATGAAAACGGGGAAAAATGAAAATAAAAAGATTGAAACAGATTTGCACAAAGACAGACACTTCTTAATGCATTATAGTTGAATATTTTTTTAAGTACCCACTGGGGAAGTTCACAAACCAGCAACATAACAAGTCCAGCTTGGACTTATTCATTTTTAATGGGACTAACTTCAGAAGAGTTGATGAAGCGTTTATGTAAACCCCTCAGGCAGCTCGTAATTGGCTATGTTAAATGAATCTGAATATATTTTGAAGAGACAATAAATACTCAATGCCTTGAAAGTATCTGGCTGAACTTGTGAAAAATCACAAGGGTATTTTTAGAAGTTTGTGTTGCTGCAGTATGATTACTATAAAACCTTAGCATATAATGAAAATCACTGCTACGAACAGGGAGCTCATTTAGCTGAGCTCCACGCTGTGGGGAAGTGAGCTGAGACCTATACAACAACTTACAGGCATTGCCTATACGTTGCTTCTTGAACTTTTAAAATGTTTTTTACTTAGAAAATAGAATTAAAATATCAATTATCAAGAGAAGAGGGACCAGAATTTAAGACTTCACCCTGATGAGTACTTAATCAGTAAATTTAAATCATGTTTCTTGCTCTTGTGTATCAGTAGGCTAAATCATGGCACTGTTTTCATACACATTTCTTTCACTCCTGACTACATAACTGGAACAGGTTGTCCAGAGAGACTGTGGATTCCCCATCCTTGGAATTGTTCAAGACCAGACTGGATGGTCTTTTTGAGCAACCTGGTCCAGTAGAAGGCATCCATGATCATGGCAGGGGCATTGGAACTGGGTGATCTTTGAGGTCCCTTCCCATTCAAACCATTCTACAACCTCAAAAAATAAAAGGCTGTGCCCATCAGTTCAATACATAAAATAGGGCTCTCAGCTCAATGAGAAGAAAACATGCAGTATTTGTTTCATCTCAATTTCTGCTCAACCTAAATTCAGATTATTACATCTAAGTGCGTTTTCCCAAGCTTCTTTACAGACAGTGGGGGAAAACAAAAGCACTTTCAGAGAGCAATTTATCATGGGTGAGTAACACCCATGTGAAAATTGGTTCACTTCCTTAGTTGTAATAGCAACTGTGACTAGCTCAGATATGGATATGCAGATTTGACTAATGTTCGTTTACTGCTATTGTGGGAAGCAGGACATCCTTCTGACTGTCCTGGGAAGATTTATAAGTTATAAGAATTTAGATAGAATGATAATTAGCATGTCACAGGGTGAAAAAGTAGAATTTGGGGATTTTTAGAATGTGGGATCAGGGAACAAAAATGAGGGAAATGGGGTGTGTCCCTGTTCTTCTTCTTCTTTGTCTCTTGTTCTCCATCTTCTGTGGTGGTGTGGCACATTTTGGTTGGTCTAGAACAAAGGTACACTGGTCAATGTAGTTAATAGGTATTGGAGTATTGTTGTAAATAAAGCATACGTAATTTCCAGTATAAAAGATAGCACCGTCCCAAGAGGCAGAGAGCTCAGCACAACCTGGCCTGCAGAGAAGACCGTGGTGGGCCAAGGCCACAAATATGAGATAAGCAAAGAATAAACAAATTCCTGAACACGAGAACAGACGACTCGACCTCTTCTTCAGATGCAGGGCTGGGGGAAAATAGAAAGCCTTCACAGGGACAGAGACAGAGACAAGTTAAATCAGGTGGAAGCCAAGCTCATAGAAGCACAGAAACCCCAGGAAACAAAACAACACAAGAAAAAAGTATATTTTTATATATTTATATTTTAAAAACCTGACATGCTATGAGGTGCCTTGAATGTCTGAACTCCAGAGAAATACATTTCCTGTTAAACAGGAAAGTTTTCTGCTGCCAGAACTGCCTAAATCATTACTGGCAAGAGAAGGGACTCTAAATGTCTACTTTTTGTGCTGTGCAGCAGAGCCCATGAAATTTGAATTAGACAGCTTTGAAAACTTGTTTAATTATTGTGGGTTTCAGGTATTTGAAAAGTTTCATTTAGTACTGCAGTTTTACACTGTGATGGGCATCTGAAGAATAATAGTACCATCATATGAGTACACATGAAGGAAAAGTCTTATCACTAGGCATTGTTGCTTTAATGAAAAAAGATAACACTGAATAACAAGATGTTTCTCCTTTAAAGAATTGGCAAACCTGTAAATTTTAGAGAATATTTGATGAAAGCTGATATCCAAAGCATGAACAACATCATGTGGTTTTGAGTTCTGCCTTCCCAATTTTGGTTCTTGCTTTTCTACAAACCATCAGAGTATCAGGCATAATGCATTGGGGAACCACAAGGATAACTTTAATATTAAAAATATTTATTCAGTTAGGAGATTTAAACTTCAAAGTATTGTGAAGCTGCAGGAACAGAGAAAGTATGATCTGGCAGTTTGAGAACAGGTAATAAAATATTTTATTATAATGATCTGATCTAACCTAATGATTACAATTGGTCAAGCATCTTGTGTTTGTTTTCCTGTTCCATGTATTTTAAAATTTGTGCCCTGGATTATGACCATTCTTTCCATTTAAGAGTTAGGTTGTGATTTTGCAAATCAGCACAATCATTCCACAAATATACTAGAGTTTTCCACACAGCAGGCAAAATTAAGGAAAAGCTGATTAGAAGTGTTTATCAAAGTGCTTAAAGTTTTGTTACCTGCTGTATAACCCTGTTCATGTACTAAACCATAATTTTTATCCAGCATTTAGGAGAGAAAAGAAAAAATTGACTGTTTGTACAATTTAATAAGTCATTTGAGCTGCTGCACAACTGTTATTCTCTGATTAATGTAACTGCTGAAGCAGGGTACATGTAGATGATTATGAGCTTCATGCATTACGTAATTGTCAGTCTTTTTAGTGTGAATAAAATCTTAAATGATTTATGAATAAAACTATTTCAACAGGAATAGCACAAACTCAGATCATGACTTGAGGTCCTTAAGGGTTCTGTCATTGATTTAGAGAGGCTTTAACGGAAGAAGCAAACTCACCATCCATTTCTGGGAGACTTCTCTTGATCTCACTGGACTGCCAGGCTTGAGCTCAATGACAGGGATTTTACATGTAATAACTAACTGCCCTTTCAGTTCAGTTCAATGAGGGACCTCTTAAGATAATTTTTTTTTTTTTTTTGCTTTATGTATTAGCCTCCTTCAGGCCGGGTTCAGTAAAGGGATTTAGGTGATAAAATAGCTATTAAACAGAAATAAGAAAAATAAACTACTATATTAAAAAATAATTCAATCTCAGCTGCTTTCTGAAGGCACTCTGGCCTAAAGTACAATGGTGGTTTGCTTTTTGTGTTTGGTGGGTTTGGGGTTTTTTTTGCCTTGGTTCCTCAGGCGTCTGAAAATCTGCTCTCAGTCATAGTCATGGTGGACAGGTCAGTGCCAGTCACTGCAGTTATTCAGGATTTGTGAGTTCATCTACCTTTACTACCCTAAAGGTTCAATTCAGACAGTTTTCTTGGATCAAATTGCTTCCACAACCTTCCTTCCTAAAGTTGATTGAATAGCTGCCAGCTCAATTTTAAAAGTCATTTAGCTATTAAAGCACAAATCAGTAAACAAAGGCACTGAATTTAAGTTCTGCCTCAGCCTGGAGTGATCAAAACACATAATATTGACCTCTTTGTATGTGCCATTCTCTCACTACTTCAAGATAGTTTGTTACTCAGCTCTTCTGTGAAATCTGTCCGCATTCAAAGTGGAATCAAAGTAATAACAGGTCCAGGAAATTCTGCAGGAGTGAGAGTGGGAGTAGGGCTGGACCACAGAGGATCAAAGATGGCTCATAGGCATTTATTTCAGAGTGCCCTTGAACAGAACATGTACCACAGTATGCTCTAGGATCATCCTGCTTCCTTAGCTCTCCTGCTTTCATTGGTACTCTGAGATGCTCTGCACACCTGGAACAAGTTATAGCAGAAGGAATGGAGACCACAGATTAAGAGCATTAGAGCAGTAAGGTGGAAAAAATCCATCCAATACATTGATGTCATGACAGATGGAGCACTGAATGTGACACAGCCTGACTTTTAGCAAAGTTTGCAACACACCTCCAAGTGACATTTTCATTAAAAATGTGGACAAGTGCATTTTGTGTAAAAACATTGCTAGGTGAACACATGCAGTGGTGGAAAAACGCTTCTGGAGGAAGTGTCACTTGTTTACTGCTCACCAAAAAGATATTTCAGAAGAAATCTTGCAGATATCTATTTTGCATCTGAATTTATTTGAAGTTTTCATTAATGGATCAGTTGATAGAATAAGGAATATAATACATTCTGCTTGTAATTCAGGCTTAGAACAGTTGTTTTATGGAGAGGGATAAGAATTCAAAGCTATCTTTATACACTGAAGGTATGATTTGATAGAAAGAAGATAAGATTCATGACAAAGAGATGAAATATTATGAATTAAGAGAAGCTGAATTAGAAAACAGATAAACTGACTAAGAAACAACACTGCAAAAATTGATCTGGAAGTTTCAGTCTGACACAAAAATGGTATTTTTTTCAAAATTGAAAGGGAAAATTTTGGCATGTCTTAGCAAGGGTAGGATATTCAAGATATATATGGTTCTAGACTGATAAAGATTTTTAAAGTCTCTTTTTTTTTGAGGGGGGGAATCATTTGGAGAAAGGCATAACTCGTAAAGAACACAGAAGGTAACAAATACAAGAAGAAATTTCAAGATGAGTTGAGAGAATTGATTTGTTTGTCCTTAAAAAAGAAGACAAAAGAAAAATGCTAACCCACCATGTGAAAGATACTGGAAGAGAACTACATACATTTGTGAGAAAATTAGTTAGGCTAAATATTGATAGAAATTTTAAAGTATGGAACTGAATATTAAAAAAATATGGAATGTCATTCACTGGAAGTGAACTAAACCAAAGCAGGTAAGAGCTTTATTGTGGTGAGTGGGCATGCACACACCTGCCCCAGAGCAGAAGTCAAGACTGCATCTACATGTATATCATTATACTGTTAGATGCTAAATAAATTATTGTTTGTAATATGACTTGAAATTATAATTTAAATAGCTTAATGTATTCTTACATACTGTAAGTCTACAACTATCTACAGAAAAAAAAGATTGCTTTGGTAAAAAGCCAATTATATCCTTGTCATTAGAATGAAAGTACAGGGAAAAGGATGAGTAATATTTAGCTTTGCAGAAATGTAGTCAGAAAAAAATTAGGCCTCAGTAGTTTGTTCAGCATAAACACATTACTGACATGTACTTTATGGTGCTGATTTTTAAGTAAAAGAGGGTCTGGTTGATTGGGGAATACACACAAAATACAGTCAGAGCTTTGGTTAGAACTTTTGGACTGGATACTAGCATTATTTTGGAAACAGCTGTTTTGGTTAACAGCCTATAACAGTAAATTGCAATAAGAACACCACCATGGTGAAAGTGTTGTAAAGCTGGTGTATATTTAAGTAAATCTTTTGTCTAGTCAGTAAGGAAAGAGATTCATTAAAACGTTAACAAATATTATTTGAAAATGAATGCAAAATTGAAGTATAAATTAAAAACCCCAGAGATTCAACAAGCATATTAGAAGTACGATACTTCAGAGCATGGTATTTTTTGAGGCCAGGATGTCTTCTTAATTGGGCCAAATAAAGAAGGTTTGAACATGGAACCCTACAATAAGCTCCTGAGCAACTCTGCTTTGTGAAAGTATTTTATTTCAGTATTATCTTAACATAACACATTTGTCAGATTCTGCTGAAGTGAACCTCCAGCAATCACTTCAGAGCGATGGGACAGAGTCAAACACAGCACATACCAGGCATGTGGAACAGACCTCACTTTATCTAACCGGACCATCAACTCAGGTATTTCAGGGAAACATCACATGTTTCTGTTTATGGCTCTTGCTGCAGAGAAAGATTACATCCATTTATGTTGTTTAAAACAAATCAACATCAAAGTGCTTTATTGATTTATAAATGACACACAAATAACTGACAATCACTGAACTACAGGTTCAGGATCAGTATCAGTAATACAACAGATAGACCTAAATTATGAATCAGAAATGTTAGTAAATATGCACAATTATTTGAATATGCTTTTGTAACTAATACTGAATGGTTCTAGTATGTATGCATGTACATCCACACATCCATGCACATCACAGGGGTCATCACAGGCACACTGATCTCCCTGGCATGCTATGTGAGTAACACGTTGCAGTCCCTGGGAAGATGTAGGTGCCATTTTTCACCCCACAGCCCTGCTCTGTACTCATCACAGGCAGAAAGCCTCACCAAGAATTGAGCTGGTAGCAATATAGTATATGCACTGCCAGGACAAGTTCCTTATCCAGGCAGTAAGGTTTAAAGAGCAATAAGCCTTTCTGAGCCAGTCTAGCTAGGGCTGGATAAAATCTAATACATTTTCTAGGCTGTTTCCCTGCTAGTACTGAAACACTCCCCAAGGTGCACTGCTATATTTTCCAGACTTAGTCCAGTATACTTTTATGTGCATCAGGCAGTGTACCTTCTTGCCCATATTTTGTTTATTTTTTTATGTCTGGTTTGTATTCAGGTACCAGTATGAAATGAAGACAATATTTCTTTTCTGAAAGTTCTTGGTAAAGCCTACTATTCTCAGGTGTCCCTTTGATATGAATATGAAACACAATCCAATAGTGAAATGAACACCATGAATAACATTTTGCCTAATGTTCAGCATTGGTATAAGATGAAGGAAGTGCCTGCTGGCAATAGACTGTGAGTACAGGGGCAGCATCTGAATGAGCCTGGAAAGAGCACCTCTAACAGGTATGCATTTCCCAGGATGATACATGAGAAACCAATTCTAGTACCAGCATTAAGAATGATCTACCTGGGAAAAACCTGAGGGAAAAATACAGAAAAAATATAGTGGTTGACAAGTAGAAATAAAAACATTGAAGAAATTAGGCTCCTGATTGCATATGTGGCTCTTCTAACTGGATGTAAAGTGCAGATAGATGCCCAGACAGAACCTTTCTGTATGCTCAGAGCCTCCTCTAGGCACTGCTTTACATGCAGTAAAACTCTGGCCTTTTGTTCCTCATGGCAGCTGCTGTATGAGAGAATGCCCCAAACTTGCACTGGGATAGCTTCAAATCAGAACTTGCTCTGGCTGAAGTTCTAGAAAATCAGATTTGGATTTCAAAGGCAGCAGGGTAAGTTTGGAAAAAGTTGAAAGACTTAGCTGTACTCAATTTTGGCAAAGTATCTGTTAATCTCTGATGAGACTTGATGCCATTTGAGCTTTATGATTATTACAGAAGACAAACCTTTTCAAATGAAGGGTCCTACAAACCACCTATTTATTTTTCTGAAAAGTGAATGCTTATCCTATTATGTTTTTTAATTCATGAGTAGTGATTTCAGTTTCTCTCTCTATTAAAAAATTAGCCGGGTATCACTGCAAATTCTAAGCTGATTCAGACATAAATGCTAGGTTTTTTCTGTGAAATGAATATTCTCTGAGTATTTGCCTTGGGATTATATTACTAAACAGTGAAATTAAATGAAAAGCCAAATGTAATTTTTTGTTTCTCTGTAAATTTTTTTTTTTCTTTTTCTCTAAGGAAAAAGGCTTAAAGAAATCAAGCCGTTTGTTTTTAAAATAGACATAAACCATTTCTTTAAAAAAACAAAACAAAACAAAATCCAAATTAATTTGATTCTCAAATCCTTCCCTCTTTCTCCAGCCCCAAAGTCCTTCATCAAACCCCAGAGGAAGGCATAAAGGGTATAGGCAGTACTGCAATAAAATTTTTCTTGGTCTTTATTGATTGACAAACCCAAAATCTAATAGAACTGGAAGTTCTGTTAGAGCTGTCCCTTTAGACACAGAGTCACAGAATCACAGATTCACAGAATGGGTAATGTTGCAACAGTGGGTTGTCATCTGTTCCAGCCTCCCCACTCAAACAAGATCAGCCTATAGCACATTTCACAGGATTGCATCCAGATGCTTGAATATCTCCAGTGAGGGAGATTACACACCCTCTCTGGGCAACCTGTTCCAGTGAAGCAGTCCTTCCTCATATTCAGAAGGAACTTCCTGTGCACCAGTTTCTGTCCATTGTCCTATTTCTGCCTCTTGTCTCATTGCTTAGCATCACTAAAAACCTGGCTCCTTCCTTTTGGATACGATTTGACAGAATCACAGAATCATTTAGGTTTGATAAAACCTCTGAGATCATTGAATCACACCTTTGAACCTTCACCACCTTGTCAATGAGACCATAATACAATGCTATGTCCAGTTATTTCTTGAACACTTCCAGGGATGGTGACTCCATCATCACCTGGGCAGCCCATTCCAATGCTTAACCAATGCTTTTCCTTTCAGTGAAAAAATTCTTCCTGATGTCCAATCTGAACCTCCCCTGTCGCAACTTGAGGCTATTTGTCCTCTCACCAGCTGCCTGAGAGAAGAGACTGACCCCCATCTGGCTACAGCCTATTTTCAGGCTGTTGTAGAGAGCAACAAGGTCTCTTTCCCCTAAGCCTCTTTTTCTCCAGGCTAAACAACCCCAGCTCCCTCAGCTACTCCTCATAGGACTTACCCTCTGGACTTTCTACCAGCTCCATGCCCTTCTCAGGACACACTCCAGCACCTCAATGTCTTTCTTCTCATGAGTGGCCCAGAACTGGACACAATGTTCCAGGTCCAGCCTCACTGCTGACAAGTACAGAGGGATGATCACTTCCATCATTCTGCTGGCCATCTGCTGGCCACACTATTTCTGATCCAAGCCAGGAAGTCATTGGCCTTCTTGGCCACCTGGATGCACACTGACTCATGTTCAGCTACTGTAAACCAGCACTCCTGGTCCTTTTCCACTGGGAAGCTTTCCAGCTACTCTGGTCTTAGCCTTTAGTTCTTCAGGGGTTTGTGGTGACTCAACTGTAGGACCTGGCATTTGGTCTTGTTGAACCTCATACCACTGGCCTCAGCCCATGAATCCAGCCTGTCCAGATCCCTCCACAGAGCCTTCCTACCCTCAGCAAATCAACTCTCTCACCCAACTTGTTGTTATTTGCAAACTGACTGAGCGTGCACTTGAACCTCTCATCTAGATCATCAATAAAGATATTAAACAGGACTTGTCCCTTGGAGAACCCCACTAATGACAGTCTCTCTTCAGATACTTAGATCGATAAGGCTCCTTCTCAGTCATTCCTTCTCAAGGCTGAACAGGCCCATCTCTCTCAGCCTATCCTTGTAAAATAGATGCCCCAGTCCCTTAATCGACTTCGGCACCCTCTGCTGGATCCACTCCAGAAGCTCTGTTGTACTGATGACCTCAGAAGTGAACACAGAACTCCAGATGTGGCCTCACCAGGGCTGAGTAGAGGGGCAAGATTATCTCTCTCAACCTGTGGCAGTGTTATTCCTAATGCACCCCAGGACACCCTCTTGGCCATAAGGGCACACTGCTGGCTCCTGGACAGCCTGCTGCCCTCCAGAAGCCTCAGTTGGTTCTCTGCAGAGCTGCTTTCTGGCAGGCTGGCCTCCAGCCTTTACTGGGGTGTGGGGTTATTCCTCCCCAGGTGCAGAAGCCTGCATTTGCCATTGTTGAATTTCAGACAGCTCTTCTCTGACCGTCTTTCCAAGGTGACAAGGTCCCTTGGAAGGGCTGCACAGCGCTCTGGGGTATTGGCCATGCATCCCAGGTTTGTATCCTCAGCAAACGTACTGAAGAGGCATCTGCCCCTTCATCTAAACCATTGATGGATAAGTTAAACAATAGTGGGCCCAGTACTGAACCAATAGTGTCTCAGACTAGACTCTGTGCAATTACAACCCTCTGGGATGAATATTTTATACTTGTTCAGCATGTGTAATTTAAGGCAACATGGGTGCAATGAATCAAGTCTAAATCAGGGATTCAAAAAGGGATTGAAAAGAACGATTTTCTGCCTTATGTAAAATCCCCAGCAGCTTACAAATTCACTAGTAAGACTCTGCTTTTCAATAGCAAACTTTCTACACTGATTTGTATTGTATTTGGATTAATAAAATGAAAGTAAAATTCAATAAATGTTAACTAAATTTAGCATAAAATGTTCTGCAATGGAAATACTGATACTGAAAATAATTTTAAATATCCAAAATTGGAATCCAAAATTACAGAATAAATATTAATAATACCATAGTATGTAAACATAAGAAAATCTGTTTACATGAATAAAAAAATCCTTATTATTACTTATTATGTAAAGATTGTATGATTGATATCAGTAGACTTCTTTCTGTCTTTCTCTGTTCTGAAAACCAGTGCAGTTCTGCAGCTACACAGGGTCAGACAACAGGTTTGTCTAGTCCAATAGCTAGTGTGCAGCAGTAGCAACCAGAAAAATCTTATAGAAAGATTAAGGGAAAATGGAAAATATTATAAAGCAATTTTCCTTTTATATCCTATCAGTTTCTGACAATCATGAGGATTAAGAACTTCTGAGCTGCAGGTTAGGCACAAGACTCATTTTTAATAGCTGCTGACGGACTTTTCCCCATATACCAAACTAATCCCTTTTTCAATTCAACAAAGCATTTTGTGACATTCTTTTGTCTGAATTGAGCCTGTTATCAAATAATTTCACCGGTTATGACCAGTTTTCTGTAGCATAGGAAGTAGTGAATAATCATACCCTATTCCTCTCTCTTACCCACACAGAAGAGCGTGATGTCATGTCTCAATTGTCTCTTATCCAATAAACACACCTAACTTATTCAGTCGTTCTTATATGGAAATATATTTTGAGTCAGTGTTCTTGGTCATTGTCTTGTTTCTCTCTATACCTTCTAAGATGGGAGGGTAATAGTTTTCAAGGGTTAGAACTGGTCTTTCCTAGAGAAGATGGCATATGTGTTTACAAATTAGGTGTTTAGTCACATCTTGTCATCTAAGCTCCTCTTTAACTCATGGACACATATTAGCATTTCTAGAATTGTATCACTTGGAAATTTTTAAATAAGGTGACTAAATGCATTTATTTTGCTTTTTTTTTTTTTTTTTTTTTTTTTTTTTTCCAAATGTGGCAAAAGTTGGGCAAACTAATTTACATCCTAGAGCACAGGTACAACATATTTATGCAACTGACGTGATGAATAAATTCTAGTCTGGTTTCAGTGGCTTTTTTAATACTATCTATATTTACCTTGTCTTTTGACAGCTACCAAGTGTTGAGCAATTTCCAACAGAATGAGTAGCAAAGGTGTGCTAATTCTCTAATTTATTCTTGTTGAGATTTTGTTTGGTTAACCTGAAAACAAAACAAAAAAAGAGTGCAGTGTCAGATATAATTGCCTATCTGTGACTGGAAACTGAAAGCAAGATTTCTTTGTAGTATCCACCAGAAAAACCTTATCAACATCACTAAATACATTCTATATTATTTTACGAAAACAAATAATCCTCACAATATTTTTGTGCAATTTTTATATGTATTAATAAGAATATTTTATTTCTGTACTCAATTTCTTATCAGTAATTACTTTTTTTGTCAAGTATTTGGCAGTTCTAAAAGTATCCAGTTTAGACTTGTGCTGCTATAATTATATATCTCAAAACAATAGCAGCAACAAGCAAGGAATTCTAGAAGCAAGACAAGGAAGAATAAAAGCTGTATTCTCTCTTATACTGTCACATCAATATTCATATGAAATCCTTATCAGAAAAATATGATTTCTTTCCTTCTAAAGATGGTTTTAAGGAATTCGTATGGCTTGCTGACCAGCTTGTCTGCAGCCTTAATTGTTTTTTTGTACAGAGCAAGTGAACAGCATTTAAGGGACAATTTTTAGAAGTATGAGAGGGCTTGGGGATTTATGTCTTTCAAACTTAAGACTGTGCTTATGTGGACTTCCTTTTCCCTCTGCATTGCTTTAAGAAGCAGCAACTGAAAGTAAGGCTTTTGAATCATGTTCTGTCTGAGTGGTCTTTGAATGCTACAGGACTCCGTAACTCTGTTCCATTCCATGATCATCTAATCTAGTCCTCTGAACTGAAGTCAGTGTGAGTTTGCTGCTGGGTTTTATAAAGAGGGGATGTTTTGGAGAAGAGAAACATTATTGGGTTCACATGTAATTTGGTTTGGGGGAGTGGAATCTTGCACAAATGTGGAATTTTTAAATACTTTGAGCTTAATGTGAAGTATAATCAAACTTCTAATACATTACTTTTTTGGTCTTTGCAGAAATGATCTTTACAAGTAAATGTAATTTTATATGCAGAAAGGATTAGGGCTGAAGCAAGCTAGATGAGGAGTACACAACTAACATAATTTTGTTGTCATTATTAATGTTTGAAAGGGAAAGTATTAGAATAACATTGAAAGTTTCTGAAACAAATGAAGGACAAAAGTGAAATACAAATTAATTATTATGTATTAATGGAAAGAAGTTTCTGTGTATATCCACAGTGGATTGAAAGAAGATTTTTGTTTTTATAGCATTTTTTCTAACAAAGCATTTTCTGATGAGGCTTCCAAGTTAACGTAAAATAATCAAGAAAGAAAATTAAAGAAACTCAAAGGAATTATTATAGTTTTTATGAAGTGAGAAAAGAGTCATTAGTTTGAGAATTTAAAATTATTCAGATACAGTTTTCCTTTCCTGTAAGAGACTGGACACAAGCATAGTTAGTGCTCAGAGAACATTGGGAGGTTGCATGAGTGAAGGAACTTAGAGAATGCTGTACCTATAAAGGCAAATGAAAAGCATTTCTGATCTTCGGGGCTGAAGAAAGGCAGTTTGTTAATTTCCAATCTTCAAGACATTTTATGAAGTAAAAGATTTGAAATATACCCAAAGAAGACAATGCCATGATCAAAAGTGTGTGAGACGTCAAAAAAGAAACTTTCCAAAATACAAGACCTATTGTCTTTTAGGACAAAATTAGAATATGTGTAGTTTTAAAGGACTGTGAAATGTTCCGTATAGGTTTAAGCTGTATGATTAAATTATGGTAATTTATGAAAAGGATGCAAAATAACACTTTCCTCTTTCATTGCAGGAATCCTTGATTTTACACTCTGAAGTTTTTCCCATTATCACATAAATGCTCTATCAGATATCCACCTTACAGGTGGATATCTGATATATATAAGCATATATATAAGATATATATAAGCATATATCAGCATATATATATAAGCATATATCAGCTTCTTCTGCCCTCTTTGGTCACTCTTTTGGAACTGTCGATGCAGAAGGCTCAACTAATTTTGGAATTGTAGTATGATGCCCATTTTGGCAGCAGTAACTGGACAAAACCCTCACTCATGGTCAACATGATTTTTCAAGGTTTCTAAAGATATTTTCAATGCATTTTTTTGAGATTTCGATAATGGAGGCAAGATTTGATTGTCTTGGCAGAACTCCAAACTGCTTGAAATATATCACTAGCCATGAGCAGTTGCTTGTGCATTGCAGGGAATACAAATATCTTAGTCTATTTTCTATGATTTTCTCACTTATCTGACAAGAAATATGCTTTTACCACTCTTATCTCATGCTAAATATGGCAGTATTGTTTGTCTTAAGTATCTCAAGCATTTCTTAATACCAGGTTCCCTAGTACTCTATCACATAAAGATTCAGTAATTGAGAAATTTTGTCTTTGCTTTGAATTGGAAAAATTCAAGTTAAAGTGTTATTTGTGTTGCTTTAGATACTAAGAATAAAGACAGCTGCCTTTAGAAATGAATACAGTAGACACCAGGAGATCATTTATATAGCTATGGAATGGTCTACAGGGAAAAAACCTACTACATATTGACTACACAATTTACAGATGAGTATTGAGTCTTCTATTTACTTACTGGTAGTAAAGATCAGGAGAATAGAAAGTTCGATTTCTAAGTGTGAAACCCATAGTTTGTTTTTTCTCTTGCTTGTTTATTTGTGCCTTTTTCTTTTCTTTTCCTTCGGTTTGATGTTGGATTGCTTTTTCTGTTTCATAGGACATTATTAAATGGGCTGATATGAAATACCTCATCTATGCATTGAGGCTCTTTCACAACACATAGACTGACATTATGAAAATGTCTTTAGTGTTGGACTCATAAAGCTTCTGACAGAAAATCTACACTTGCTTCTTTTGAAGTCAATATCTGTAGGTATGTATATATATCTCCTAGCTTTGTGTTATTACATGGAATATGGTACCTCACATCTGGAGAACAGAGAAAATAGATACATATCATATCAGTGATCTGAATTCAAGAAAAAAAGAATTGTACCTTATGAGGTTCAAAACATTATTATCAAATGCAGAATAAATAAATTAACAGATATATTAGATATATTAATGGAATCCAGAAACTTTTCAGACATACTTGCATTTTGTATAATTATTGTGAGAAACTGAGATTTCTGTAGCAGTCTACTGGGACCCAAGAAAACAATAAAATCAGAACGGTAGCAAACAAGATATCACTGTGACCTATTATGCTTCTCACTGCCTAACACACTAAAGAAACACTTATTCAACAAAGACAATAATTTGAGTTTAAAATGTTCTGAAATGCACTGTAGAAAAAGAAAAAGAAAACATCGATCAGTACTGCTTTCATGTGTTTACAATATGAAAAATGATGCCAAAGAGATCTGCTGTGCAGGTGTCCAGATCAGTTAGATATCTAGAGTTCCTCTATCATCAGCACAGAGGAGGAAACAGTGTAAGACTCCAGCCTAGCATACCTATATTAGAAATTTATTTTAAGAAGGAATGAAGTTGATTGTATACAGATCTACTTGATTTCACTGACCACAAAGAAATTTGCTTAGGTGCAGGCATCTACATGTCAGATGTCCAGGTTTAGTTACCCGAATACAATTGGGATTTTGGGTTTGGAGGTTTTTATTTTGTAAATTTATTATGTTATAAAGTAAAATATTTTATTTTTCAGGTTCTTTTTCATAATTTATTTCTCAATCTTCCAGTCAATTAAAAATATTTGTATTATAATCAAATTTCTAGCTGACAGTTTCATATATTTCAAGCATATGGGAGACTTTGTACTAAGAAGAGAGAAATTCTATCCAGATTTTTGAGCAGTTTAAGTTCATACTTTTCATTAACTACAGCTAGCTGGGGATGTGGAGGGAGTCGACCTGTGGGAAGAGGTAGAAAGAGTGCAACCCATACTTCCTAGGTCACTCATAATTTGTTCAGATGATTAACTATCAGTGGTGTTTCATTCACTTAATTTCAGTTATGAATTTACCCAGCTTCAGATTTTTTTCCTTTGGAGAAAAAGGAAAAGACTCTTTATTCAAGGGAAAAAAACCACAACTTTTTATTTTATTTTATTTTGGTTTCCTTTTTCTTTTCCTGTCTTACAGTACAGTTCTACTGCAAAACAGTTGATATTCAGTACTTGTAGTAATTATACATTATTTCTGAAGATTTCATTGAAACTCAGTCTTAAAGTAGTATGTTTTATCTACAGTCCTAGTCAAAATTAGTTTTACACAATTTAAAATTATTACATTGAACATAGTTGGATTTTCTTATTTTTCTGCTAGTAATTGAAATAATATTACTATTGCATTTGATTGTAGTCTGAGGCTCCTAGGCCTGAAGTTTCTGTGTTTTTAGACTCGGTTTCTTTGTGATGTTTTGGTTTAGGAAGACCTGGTTCTCACAGGCTTGACATAAACATTGCAAGTGTTATTGTAACAGGAGTGATGATTTGGATTCCTTTCTGTGGGATGGATGTTCTCTGCTTCTTTCAGTTTTGGCCAATGACATGAAGAGCTCTGGCGCTCTTCTGCCCAATGAGAGTGGCCTGCTCTAGAAGATATATAAAGGGGGTCAATTGTTTCAATAAATTGGAGCCAGATGATTTTTGCTAAACAAGATTCTTGTCATTCGTTACTCGCCACATCGACATTTGATTACCATAAAATATTTCTCATTATAATAAAAATTGGAGATCATAGAGGATAAGTAAAACATAGGTGATATTCATATTTTTGATCTGTCAGAAACGTTAATGATAAAATTTTAATGCCTTAGGAATCAGAAATTGAATTCTTGTCTGAATAACTATGCATTTTATAAAGATGCAAGAAACATAAAATAATTAAAAGTATTTACTTAGATTTTTCTTTTTTATTTCCTCCATATTTAGTGAACCTTAATTCTCTCTCTGTACCATTTATTGAAGTAATATGGGGAAGGCATGTTGGATATAGCTAGAAATTGATAAAATACTAGTTTTGTTAATGAAGAACACAATACACAATGAAAATATTGCAAAGAGAAATCTGTTCAAATATGAGTGCAGATAGGTATCCAGCCTTCATTGCTTTCTTGGGAATAAAAACCATCCCTTATAAACATCGCTGATTTGAAAAGGAAACAAATTCACATGCTTATAGATGTGCACTCATACAAACAGAGACACTTGTCATGCCTCTGTGAAGTGGGCATTTGGATTTCACCTGTGGTGGCCTGATCACATCCTTCTGCTTCTCCTCATCATTAGAGCTCATTCAAAGCAGGGAATTGCACTTTGTCTCCTTTATGGCAGTAGACTTCCCTTAGGATCAGGTATAAAGAAGGTTCATTGTAAGTTTATTTAATTGAACTCTTCTTTGTGAAAAAAGTATTCCACTGACATAAGAGTGTATCTGTGTGTGTGAGAGAGAAAAATGAAAAAAGATAAAAGTACTATTCCTACTAATATACTTTGCCAAAACATTTACCTGGTTAGCTTCACAATGTAGTTGACTGTTTTATCTCTCTTTTTTTTTTTTTTAAATCTTGGATCTATGAAATTTCTCCTACTGATATCTACATTAAAAGTAGCTTGCTTGAATAAAAGAATTTATTTCCATAAGTCTATATGTCCTGTTTAAACAACTCTTTGGAAGTATTTTGTCCACCACAATATCTAACTTTGAGTAAAATATTTTTGCCCATACAGACTTTATTGAATTGCATTGCATTTATTGTGCATTCTCAACCTGAGTTTGTTTGTCTACTTCAGTCACAACTAATCAAGAGAATATTGAATTACCCCCAGACTGTCTCATTTAGTTGGCAGTTGAAGTGCTCCAAACATTAATCGTTTAGGAACTAGGACTATTGTTTATTTTCTACTTTTGAGTATTGAAGCAAATAAATAATCTGGATTTACAGATTGGAATAGCAGGATCAACAAAGACCAACAAAATTATTTCAGTGTTTATAGAATTATTTAAAGGTAATGTGTTAATATGGGTTGCAACAGAAATAATGGAAACAGAAAATTTGAAAGAAAGGAGATGATATTAATTTAAAACATATCCTATGCAACTGACCAAATGTTGTAAGACTCCCTTATACAGAAATGCCATAGATTTTGCTTAGACTAAACACCTAAAGTGTTTAAGGTGAACATAAATCACCCACTGGTAGAGGTAGGGCAACTGTTGATCAGCATAGAGAAAACATTAATTTTCACATCACTGATTTGCCAACCTGTATCACATTGGTTTCTTGCAGAGATTTAATGGCAGATCAAGGCAGTAGGGAGCTTCATGTTACTAATGCTTCATTATTTAAATCATGTTTATGAACATAATGAAAACTATTATCTTTAAACACTAAAAAATAGAGTACAGATGTAGGACTAAAACCAATGCATTTTCCTTGTGCCATTTCCCTGATTTGTTCACTCCTTGTGTCTGTGTCTGCTTTCAATCTGGTTATACATATTTATTGCACTCAAGCTTAAAGTTTTTCTCTTTAAATAAGATTCATCCTTTCATTTATAGTCGCTCTCCTATTCCATAATGCCTATATGGAATTACACCAGTGTGAAATTTGAGCTAAACAGGAGTCTTAGACATGTTATAGCTCCTTTACAATAGTGCTATGTATGGAAAAGTTACACTGGATTGTGCAGATATAGCAATCTCTAGAAGAACTATATATCTCCAGAAGAAACCCAAAGCCTTAAGAGTGCATTGTACACCACAGCTAAATAGGTCTTTCATTCCCAAGTCTCCTTCTTTCACTGCAGTGTTTTATCATCCTTTCTATTTAAAACTTTCCTGTGATTTAAGACTGTTTTCATGTACTTCTCTTTGATAAATCAAAAAATTAATTCTTCTTGGCTCTTAGTTAAAATACTGAGGCAAAGATCCATGGTTTCAGTGTTTCTTTTCTTGAATTTTAAACCTCCTAGTGCTAATTCTGATAATATTCAAGAGGAGTTGTTTTATATTTTTTTTTTTTGCTGACAGACATAATTTATAATGGATAATTTACATAATTACAGCATAAATCAGAGTATGCTTTTATTGCGTTAAGCAAAACTATAACAGATACATTACAAAGGATGAAGAGTGGTTGTGTTACCTAGCTAGATTCAATTTAATATGCATATTAATAAAAGTTAGTTATGTTTACTCTTTTCCATGTGTGCAAGCCACATTTACTCTAAAGATAAAGCACTGATAGTAAATTGCTGCCAGGAAATCTTTGTAGCAATTCAGCAATTCAGACCACTGAGTCTGCCAGGTGATAGGTGATAATAAACCTGTCTTCTGTGTCATCTTTTACAAACCAAAGTGATACTAACACTGTAAAGCAAAAATACCCCACTTTTATACCCAACATACAAATTTTTTTTAAAAAAATAAATTCCATTCAAATAGAATGAATTTTCAAAGGAATTTTATATATGGCTTCAGACAGAAAGGTTTTTGTCATTTTCAGCTGGTAATAGTCCTATTTTAAGGGAGGGAAATCATCCTTAAAGATAGAGACAAAAAGAAGACACTGAAAATTTCACTGGGCATGTTGTTGCAAAGGTCCCACATTTTTGTTGTGTGGAAACAGATATAATATATGTTTAAAATATAGATGGATTCAAGAACTCTACTCTGGACCTGAAAGCAAGGATGCATCGTTGACTTTGTCTGCTTACAGAATGACACATGAAGCCTTAGAGAGCCTGATGCTCAAACTGTCAGTGTACCATGAATCACTGGTACATGCATTATTTTTATATGCTTCTCCCTGCATCAAAATGACAACAAATAAGGAGAACAACTTAGCAAAATATGGAGGACAAAAGCCAAAGCTAAAACATTTCACTACAATTCCTGAGGTCAGCTGCTTTCCAAAATATTCAAATTTGAAATTCACTCACAAAAGCAAAGTCTTATGGTAGTGGATTGTTTGATTTTTTTGGCCAGAATTCCTTTGGACTGACACAAGGTATGGCAGTCTTTTTAATTATGTGCTTAATTATTCAATCATAATGCTGTTTCTCAGTCACAAAGCAGCTCAGTAATTTTTAATCTTATAACTCAGGCTGCTGAAGAAGAGCAATGAATTAGACTGCTAGCATGCACAACTGGTAACATATTTTTTTCCACTGGAGGATTCTTCTGTGAAATAGTAATAGTAAAGCTATTGCAGAAAATAGAGGTATCATATTGCATTTGTCACTCTCCTGTGGGGTTTAGACCATTGCTGTTGCTGCGATGTTATCTATTTCAACTGTGTAAGCGATGATCTTGTGATATTTATACCTCCCCTCTTGTTCCTTTGATGTAAACTTGCAAGTCAGTAACTCAGTATATCAAGTCCATTTGAGGTAATCTCTGAGTTGTCTAACTGTACAGTGGTCCATTGTTGGTACTCAGTGCCTCATTTAGTAGTTTTTCTCTATGGATTTGAAATACACAATGCAGAAATTACATACATTATTTCTGAATTTATCTTCTGTTTAGCTATAAACTTCTGAATTAATATGATTATTATTATTCTTGTGAGTGGAAACAAAATGCTCCCCTAGTCCTCATAAATTAAGAAACAGTATTTGTTTCACCATTTATTAGTGTGTTTTTAGCTTAATAGCAATGTACTGTAGGTGGTACTTACAACTTTTAAAGCATTGTGAGCAATTCAAGTATTGCCCCCATGACCTGTTGAGAGAGTTTCGCTGCAGAAGATGCCTTTAGCTCTTTCTGATTTGCTTTTAAGAAGAGCTCCCCTTTACAATATTAACATCTTTACAAGGCCACTACTCTTTACCTTTCAGTTGTGGTAAATTGAGATACTCACAGATGAACATAAGGAAAATTGAATTAATGTCAAAATTAGGTGTGAGAAACTCCTCTCTCCCAGATTTTTGTTTGATCCATGACAGCAGGTGCCCCTTTGGAGCACCACAATTCTGAAAAAGATTCAGTAACAGATGTCAGGAGTTGTTTTTCATGAGAGCATTTCCAAACAAGTGTGAGAAACTGCAATATTATGGTTAATGTCTTAAACAATGGTATGAAGAACATTTTGCCCATTATGGGAAAACTTTATAAAGAAACTGCAACCACCTAAGCCTACCCTTCCCTGAATATACCTCCTGACTGCAACTTTGCACTGTGAGTTAATTTGCCTAAGGGATCTTGAGATAAGATAAAGCTGACACGAGAGTCCAATTACCTCAGGTCTAGGGAGAAGTGAACAGGGCTGAGGGAAAGGAATGTACCCACAAGGAAAACCAAACCCAGCAGATGTCTTGAAAATTATCTCTGGTGGGGTTCAGGGTAGGAAAGGCCACAGCCCACGGGCTCCTCTGGTGAGGCCGGGTTTGCACACACTGCCCCCAAACAAGGGGGAGGAGGAGAGTTTCGGGTGTGCGGCACAACCTCTGGTCCCAGGCAGAGGTCACAGGCACACCCATCCTCCCTGACACTAACTGGCTCAGGTGTAAGCCTCCCACCCCGGGAAGGCTACTGCCATGGCTCAGTCATGTGGGAGGCAGCTGAGGAGGTGTCACAAAACATCAAAGACCCTCAAACCACCCCTGAGACTGATTCCTCACGCCTCCCGCCTGGCTGAGGATGGCTGCATGTCATGCAAAGCGATGCAACAGAGCCAGAGTCTGTTGAAAGAGAGTGTCAAACTTGCCCTCCCAGGGGAGGTACCTGGATATTCCCACCTGTCCTAACATATTATTCCATTGGATTCTATGCTTTGCAGGACTCTCATCACCAAAAAGACCAGAAGAAGAGGGTCAGCAGGCTGTCATGGGGATCCATGGAGTGGTGGTACTTTCTAGCAAACAGCAGAACGGGTATCTGCCCTATTCCGGGTTCGGTGACCATGGCCCGTCCATCGGTGTCTTAGCCAGTTAGCGAGGCTTTGGCCAACATTTCAAGGCCCCTCCTCGGGGGCGGCCATTGCTGAGATCTCTCGTGACCTGGCCCTGTAACGACATGAACGCAATTGCCTTCGCGGCCCAGACCCCCCGAGTAATCCGCCTCTCGCCTCCGAGAAAAGCGGCGAGATCGCACCGTGACACGTCTGGAAAGAACCGCACACTGGCGGTCGCCACTACCAGTTTTCCCCCGGCCCCCTCCATTAGCGGGTGACTGACACCTGGAAGGGGTGAGGTGTCTGCCCTGTGGCACAGTTGCTGCGGGCCTGCCCTAGTGATCAACGCGCCCTCCTTGAAGTGCAAAGGAGCCGCAGCTTAGCTTAATCTGTTTCTCTATTACTCCCTTTCTCTCCCCCATGCCCCTTTGTCTATGTTTTTTTCTCTCTTTCCTTACATTTACTATTAAATAAAAGACGTACTATTGCAAATGACAAATGGCCTCCTTTGCACCTTTATCTGGGAAGAGGTATTTCTCTAATAATTTTAATAACCAGGCCTTTTTTTTTAATGGCGTCTATACAGCAGTGGTGGGAGATGTTGGAAAATTCTTTTAACTTTAGTGCAATAGTGTTTGATCCCTATATCTGTGATGAATATTCTTGTGCTAGGAATCGCTTCCTTATTTACCTACATCAGTGATTAATAAGTACTAGCTGGTGTCTTAGTTTTGAGAACAAGGATTGTGTTTCAGAGTAAAGAATGATAAAGAAAGTACATTATAACGACCACGTTTTTGAGACACTCTCAAAAAGAGATTCTTTAGAAGATCCAGAACCTTATCCAAATAAGTCCATGGAAATAATTAGCATAAATGCATGTATTTAGGCAATGTAATGAATATGTAATAAAAATGTGATGAATATGTATTAGTTTCAAGACTATAACTAGTTCTGTTAGGTTGCTGAGTATGTATTGATTTATGAGCAATCCTCATGATTCCAGCACTGTTAATAAAGTAATGTTGGCTTTCTAACATAGCAAGCTGTTTGGAGATTTATATAATATTTTTCAGTGACAAGAAGAGGAAGGAGTCATTGAAATGTGTGAGATATTTGAGAACTGAATATTAGGCTGGCAAGTGTGTTACAGGGCAGTGAAGCAGAGCTCAGTGTTATTACTAGTGGCTGAGTGGACTGTATCCATGATCACTGGATGAATTCTTTACTAGCAATTGTTGTCAGTGGACATCAAGAGTTTGGGACAACCAGCATTTTCAGAAGAGATAAGTAATTGAATAGGCTGAGCAGTGTGATAGGAAAACAATAGGAGAGTTCCTAAAAATACACTTCCTATTACATTCACATTGTACATTTAAATAAGATCTCTCCTTGCAGCTATGAACAGCAGTAAGATTAAAAGAAAGATTTTTCTCAGGTAGTCTGTATGCATTAAATATTTAGTTCGTGTTCACTTGATTTAACAGAGCATTAAAAAAGAAGTCTTTTGATAATGAGAGTAAGATATTGCTACTCACAGTGAGTAGACAAGAAAGGATCTGCAGGCAAACATTGTGCTGTTTGTTCATTTGTTATGCAACTAAGAATATTTCTGAAAATTTGAAAAGGAGATGGCTTACAAGGCTTCAAAAAATAATGCATGCAGGAATTGAAAATCTTCATTAACGCGATGGTGGGTATTTGGATCTTCACAACAATCATTTTGACTATAACAATGAAACTGGTTATTATAACACATTTTTAGTTTCAAGGCTTTGTATTTTTTGCAATTGTGTTGAAAGCTCAAGACAACCTTACCCAACATAAGAAAGATTTCAAATCTGTGTTTAGTCTTGCAAGACTCTGTTTGAGTGATTTACTAGAATGTTTAACTTTCAAAGAGAGTGCCCATTAAGAGCATTAGTGGGGAAGTGCATTGATTTATCAGCTCAAATCCTAGGCTTAAGAGAACTCAGTGAAAAAAGAAGTGAAATAATTCAAATAGTAGTCAAAATGTGAATAAGCTACACTTTTATACTTTTAAAGTGTAAAATCACTTCTTTTTCATACCTGATCACTTTTGTCAATTTAGGAGAACTTAAACATCACTCACTTTGGAGCTGATACCCACAGGATCAATTCATCAGCAGATAAAGAACAGCAGCCAGGAGCATGCTTTGGTGATAGCTTTCAAATGAAATTATTGCTCAAATAGACATGGAAAAGAAAATAAGACCTCTCAAAGTTGGAAGATGAATAGGCAACTTCACAATTATTTGGTAGATTAATCAACTTTCTTAGTAAAACTGTAGTTTATAATAATTAACTTCTGAAGGAAGATAATTTAAAAGGAAAATCAATATATTTTAGAATTACTTGTAAAGTGATAAGGCAGACTTTTGCTTTAGAAAGCTTGAATATTGAAGCTTGATATAAACATATCCAAAGGAAGCCTGCAGTCTTAATTTCCAGCTCCATACTGACTGATGTAATTTTTCCCCCTTAATTTCATATCACAGTTCGGGATTTATATCGCTTACATTCCCCAATTTGTTATAAAACTTATTCCTTCACACTTTAACATCTATCATTTAAATTTTGCTCATACATATTTCAATCTCTCCCTTAGACTGAATCTTGTTATATTCTACTTTTACCGAGGGATGGATGGTCCTACTTGTCCTGCTTGCTGGATGGTCCTACTTGTCCCTTTACCACCCATGGAAGTACATTTGCATTGAAAGGCACCTTAGCCTGTCCTTGTGACCATGTCCCTCCCTCTCCACATTCCTGCAGGGGTTCACTATCTGTGGTTCCACCAAATTCGGTGCTGCTGTACTGTGCTATTCTGTTGTAATGACATTACCTGCCTTCACTTCAACGTCTGTATTTCCCCCTGTTTGTTTGTTTTTTTTTTTTTAATTCTCAAAATTCCTATGAAATTTACCTTCTTCCTCTCATTTTCTGTAATTAGACTAAATATTTATTAGCCAGGGACTGTTTCTAATTGCCCAATTCAATAAAATTCTTATTGCTGTGAGAACCTCTCTGCTTTATGCATATGATCCTGAATAACCCATTTTGTTACACCACAAGGCACACCAGACTACAGAGGAAACCCAAATAAAAATATGGAGTGGTCAGTACCTGTGCTACTTCTTCTGATCCTCTCGTATGACAACCAGGTAAGCTGTCTTGGCTGGGCTGCCTGGTGGTAGTACTTGGCAGGTCACCAGAGCAAGGCTTGAGCTCACTGATTAATCTACCACAGAGTTTCTTATCAGCTCAGCTGACACCCCTAGCCATAAAGAATCTGTAAAAAAACTAAAAAATAACATATCTAATAATCAATTCTTTCTGGACTGGGACTGTATTGCCTGGATAAAGATGATTCCTGGAATGACACTGTTGTGTAAGTTGAACTTCACCTGCTGGCAGATGCAGAAAGGAGGCATCTACAGACAAGGTCTTTCTATGAGTTTTGAATTTCTGTTGCTAAGACATCCCTTCTCCTTAAGACTAGTGAGGAGAAGGAAAAGGACCTGAATGTTCCTGCTGCCTTAGGAATGAAAGAAAACACAGTGAGAACTTTTTGATGCTTTTTGTCCCTGCTTTGCAGCTGAGCTTATATGCATTTGAACTTGATATTTTGTTTTTCCCTACTGCGTGCAGCAGCACTTCTTCCACATATGCCCTAGAAGAGAAAGATAAAAAACACCCCTATATCTGAATACTTATCTTAAGGAAAAATTCTTAAGGTGTTGCTAAGGAAATGGATATGAAAATAGGTATCTCAGGCTATTCCTTCTTAGAGATGGTATTCACAGGTCCTTGCAACCATTTCCTTTCCATTCACTTGTGTTTAAGAGATCTCCTTAATTATTTTGAGTTTAATGCATTTTTAAATCTTGGTAAAACAAAGCTAAAAATGGAATTTGCTGGCTAATAAAAGTGCCTTAACTGTTATTAGTATCTTGTCACTCTCTCTAGCTTGTGAATCTGTTGGGACTAACTTACTGAAGCCCTATTATTGAGGTAATAATCATATCAGACTTCCAGCCATGTCTGTCAATTGCTCAAAATAAGTGTAACATTATTCTTTTTCACAGGCAATGTCTCCAACTTTCCAACTGTCAGATAAGAAAGAAAAAAATGATGCGGCACTCCTTTGGAATTCAAACACAATATCACGTTCGTTCCCAATCTAGTACATTTAAGACATTGTGAGCCTAATTCTCTGTGAGAGTATATCAGTGCTGCTTCACTTATACCAATGGCAGGCTTTGCTGATTGATGTCAGCTGAGAAACTCTGCAAGGTACACACGAGTAACAAGCACAAACCTTGAGAAAAGTAGGACCCTTTCACCTCTTTGCCTTCATTTGCGAGCTCCAGGTTAGAGGTCCTTACTACTCTAACACAGACTCTTTTTTCAATGAGATTTTAACACCTTTCCTAGCCTAAGAGATTCTCTCTTTTCCTCTAAGGTGAAGGAAAATTGTTCAGAAAACTCTTCAGAACAGGAAAATTTCAGCTCTCAAGTCTTCAGATGGTAGGGATACGCTCAAGTTATAACATTGAGAATTAAGTTATTAGTAATCCTCAAAGTTAAGAATATGCTAATTGATGAATAGTAATATTGTTTTAACTGCCAAAAGATTTTCCTGTCTTTAACTCTTTCATTACTGGTATTATCTGTCCCACAAAATTTCTTTTGCTGTCTGTCATTTACACACTCTCTAACAGAGGACCACAACCCTTTCAAAAAATAAATAAATTACTTCACCTGCTGCCTGCTGGCTTTATTTCCCCATAGATTACACTCATCTCTAATTCCCATGGTTCTTTTTCTACTTTAGTCCACCCACATTCAGCACAGCACTGGGTAACACACTGACCTCATGATATCTAATCCCTTAGGATGATCTGTCTGCTCATTTTGTTTATGAAATTGTAAAAGCCTGGACTAGAATCTCCAGGCTTGCATGCTGTTGGTGCTGTCTGTGCAAGCTTGCTATTATGTGGTACTTTTGTGGCCTCACACACTAAATACTCAGGTACTAGCACAGAGCAATGCCTCAGAACTTTTTCTCCTCATTTAACTGAGATCAAAACCTCTTTTTTTTCTTCCAGGGAAAACTTGTCTCTTCCTCTACTACCTTTTTTACCACAAGGCAGAAGATTGATTAATACATTTTAATTCTTCAGACTTTACCTCAACAAAGATTATTACATGCCAAGATTGTTTTACAACATGAGGCAGCTCTACTTCTACTCTGTTAAAACTCATTTTTCTCACTAGTTATATGAAAAATAACATTTTTGTTTAAAGGTTTCTTCTAGGAGAAGCAGCCATTTTTAGTCCTGAAATCACCCTGATTCCTTAGGCTGTATTGTCAACATCTGAACTGACCCCAGCTTTCTAAGCCAAACACAACCTCATCAGCAGCTACGTAGCTGGGATCCACACTTTGACAGGTCTTTCTAGCAGGCAGACAGCTCCTATCTGGGTCATCAGTACCCATCATCATGTTACCACTATCCATGATTATATGGCAAAAGAGCATTCCTTTGTTATGCTTTCCCTGGCTATTCAGGACCACGAATCACATTTGTATAGTGATGTTCACCAGAAAGGTTCTATATCTGTGAAACACTACTTCTGTAGTGCCTACACACTACATGCTGGTGAGGAACTCTGCACAACTCTGCAGGTGCAAATATAGAGTAAATAGTGCATCAGTGTAGACCCCGAAAAGAGGAAAGAGACTTTACATTAATACACATAAACTTGCAGCAAGACCTATCATGCACATAAATCCCAACTCTGTAGGCTGGATTTCCACATCTATAAACACTATTACGCACTGCAGTTTCCCCATCCATATCCTACTATTCCTTCTCCAGTAGTCAACAACTCCTTTCTTTCCTCTCCCTCTTTTCATTCAACCGCTGGTTTTTCCACTTATTTTCAGCCTTTTGACTCCCCTCCATCTTGTGGTAGGTCCTGTGGTACAGGGACTCATTTTCTGGGTCAGGTTTATCCCAGAGAATTGGTTTTTTTTTATCCTAAAAATAGGATAGCATCTTTCATGCTACAGCTTTCTCGTGTTTTATTCCTCCCCCTTCCCTCCTCTTTAATAACCACTTACCATCCCCTTCTGGAAGGTATTTCATGTTGCCCATACAGTCTTCCTTGTCTGACTACAGCGTTCTACTCTTCTTCCTCCATAGGGAACTGACCATGCAGTCATCCCAAAAACTTCAACAAGGTGAGGAAGATCATTTTTCTTTTGCAGATGCAAAAAGCCATGAATTAAGAAAATACAGATGTTGCTGGCACATCACACACCGCTTGGAAATGTCACAGTAACACAGTCCTGTTAACACAGTTTGGTCAAGTCTTTAGGTATATGAGGAAGTCCTACCGTGCTAGTCAATTGCTTGTTACTTTCAGTCTGCAGATTTGGGATTTAAAAGTCTGTGCTGCTGGCCCCTGACCTCATACTGGTCTGAGAATGCTTTTTTCTGCAGTTAAACAAAAATGTGAGCCAAAACACATTCATTCTGGACAACTGGGAGGTTTGGGCTTGAGCATGAACTTGAAAGCAAGGTAACATGACAGCAGAAGACACCTGAGGAGGGAAATTTCCTGTATGACACACGTATGGCCATTCTCTTCAGTTAGTGTTGATGGCAGTGGTAGTGTAACTAATCCAACTGTGAAAATGGTAAGACTTTACAGCTCTTGTATGTCTTCCCAAATACTGAAAAGTATATCAAATGTCAAGCCAATACAAATGAATTATAGGGTAGGTGAGCTTGATCTTCCTTTTCAATCAGAAAATTGTGTACCTGTCAAATGTTGTGACATGACAACCTTTACTTGTATATAAAAGCAAAATCATCTCTTAAGCTGTGAATTTCTGAAATTCATGAAGTCACTGGAAATGAAAAATATTGAACGTATAAACAAAAGATGCAAAAAAATCACTTTTTGATATTTTGACTGCCCATCTCCATGTTTCTTAAGTTTCTATTGAATGAATTTTGTCTTAGAACACTTCTTGTATTAAAATTCTGTTATTGAGAAACTACACAGTAGCATTTGGTATCAATGAAAAAAAATCATGTATGTTATAAGAAAAGGACAGCTTGTCTGATAAGAAGAAAAAAATACTATTTTTTCTATGTCAAGATTTATAAAGTGTTGTTTATTAACTGTTTTGTTTTTCACTTCCACAACTTAGTATATGTAATATACAACTGTATAAGGTCTACAAATGGATTAGTGGTTTGTTGGTAATACTCAATGGATACAATATACATTCAGTGTTTCTGAAAGACCTCCACTGAAACTATCTCATTAAAATTTTTCTCTTAAATTTGCCTAATTTGTATTAAACAGAAAAAAAAGACCTCTGTCATTCTCAATACTCCTAGATTTTATTTAAATAGCTGAATACCTTGTCCATGTTTTCTGTTTCCTTTCTACCTGGTAATCTAATTTTTAAAATACAGCATGATTTAATTAAAGAAATGTGTGCATATATGCAAGGGAATATAATAATAACTGCTTTGCATTAGAAACTTTTTAATTTGCATTAATGATAGGGAGAGCTATGGTGAATTACAGAATTTTTCAAATTAGCATCAAAGTGAGTAAATAATGAAACCAGAGAGTAGTTAATCCACAAAAGTTTCATTAATTCCTTTTACAAGTTGCAATTTGGTTATAATTATCTGCATTTTGTTTTGTTTGTTTGTTTGTTTTTTTTTATTAAGAGCTAATGGAATATCTGATGTGTTATGATGCTAAAAATTATTTCTGCTCCACAAAGTTTACAGTTAAGAGGACACCTGCAGAAAAACAAGTGACCATTCTGTAAAATACACAGGTTAGCATGATCTGTTATTCTTCATCATCATCCATATCCATTGCTGAGGTGCAATGAGCATGATAGTGTCTGTATGTATGCTGCAACACAACCTATAGAAAGAAAGTCTTTAAAGCAGACACTGGAAGAAATCGAAGGGAGTTTTGGGCAGTTCATACATAAATGACAAGTAGATTAATGAGGTTTTGATGCAATTAAAGTGAAACTTATCCAAGTATAATTTTCTTTAAATTTAAAATAATTCAAAGGTGAATATGAATGTACCTTTAAGGCTTTTGTAAATAGGTCCTGATATCTTAAAAAAAAATGTAGCAGATTGTGTTTTGACTGCCAAAGGAGATATTTCATGCTAGTTTTTTACAGAATCACAGAATGGGTAAGGCCACCCAGTCCAACCTCCCTGCTCAAGCAGGGTCATCCTAGAGCACGTTGCACAGGATTGTGCCCATCTGGCAAGTAATAAGTTAAACAATACTGGGCTCAATATTGAATCTTGGGGAACACCACTAGTGACAGGTCTTCACCCCCTGCCACTGATAACAGCCCTCTGAACTCTGCCAATTGTCAACCCACTATCTGCTCGTCCGGCTCACCCTCCCTGAGCTCACCTCTGAAGATGTCGTGGTAAACCTTGTTGAGAGCCTTTCTGAAGTCCAGGTAGGAACACCCACTGCTCATATCTCCAGCCAGTTGTGCCATCGTGAAAAGTAATCAGGCTGGTTAAGCATGACTTCCCTTTGGTTAATCCATACTGACTACTCCTGATCACTTTCTCATCTTCTACATGATTAAAACAGCCTCCAAAATGTGCTGTTCCGGGTGAGGCTGACTGGCCTGTTCGTCCTTCTCTGCCTTTTTGAAGACTGGGGTGATATTTACTTTCTTCTAGGCCCCAGGCCCCTCTCCTGACTGCCATGAGCTTTCAAAGATGAGAGTGCCATAACAATGATATGTGCCTGTTCCCTAAGCACCCTTGGGTGAATCCCATCAGAGCCCATGGACCTGTGGATGTCAAATTTGACTAAATGGTCTTTAGCCTGAGGGCCTCAACCAGTGGAAAGTCACCCTTCTTCCAGACTCCCATGGTCTTCTGGGTCAGGGATACCCGAGGGCTGGCCTTGTCAGCGAAGACTGAAAGAACGAACGTGTTCAGTATCCCAACTTTCCTTGAAATTTCTGCTGCAGAGTTTCCTGTTCCATTCAGTAGTGGGTCCACATTTTTCTTAGTATTCCTTTTGTTATTAATTTAAATTATATTGAAATTGATTTATATTCAAGTTAATTGAAAAAAGTTCTTCTTCTTGTCTTCTTGACATCCTTAGCCATATTTAATTTCAAATGGGCCTTGGCCTTTCTTGATTCATTTCTGTACACTCTGATATTTTCCCTATATTCATCCCAGGAATCCTGTCCCCTACACCTCATGTATCCCCTGCTTACGTATGAGTTTTTGTAGGAGTTTTTTGTTCATGCATGCAGCTTCTTTTGTTAAATTTCTCATCCATTCTGTAGAGCACAATTCCATATGATTATTCTGAGAAAATCCCTGAAGAGGATCAAGTTAGCTGTCCTGAAGATCAGGTGTGTAATCTTTTCATTGCCCAGTTCATTGCAGGATATCAAACTCCCTGATCTTGTGGTTGCTGAAGTCAAGACTTCCCCCAATGCTCACATCTCCAGACTGTCCTTGTTTCCCTCCTTGTTCATGGAGGAAAGAAAGTGATAGGATTTATTTTGTTTTTAGCAGAATGTAAAAACTGCTAAACAGTAACACTATAACAAATTCCATCTTATGATGCTTCAGTTACATTGACAGTGGACATTCAGTCCACTGGATTGGGTCTGCCCCAGAAATGATCAGTGCACAGTTGTCAGTGTGATGTGTCTAAACTAAGAAGTGATTGTGGTTTTTTTCAGTTTTGGTGTAAATTTTGACCCAGATACTGTGCTGGGGCACAGCAGGTCGCAGTAGTACAGATGGTGTTGGCCACACTGTCAGACAAATGGCTTTGTGAGCCACCCTACCTTGCTTTCAGCTTGCCAAGTGCTAAGGCTATCTCCAGCCTCCAACTGCCAACTGTTCCATCAAACCTTCTTCTTCCTGGCTGTGGATTGTCAGGACAGAACCTAATTGAAAAAGAAGCATGTAGAATGTGAGGAAGGAACAGACATCTCTTCAGGTGAACCCCTGTTCTGCTAAATAATCTAGTTCTAGATTTGTTCCCAGGCAATTCCAGGTCATATACTTTGCCTACGTGTTAAAAAAGACCCAGGCTCTCCTGAACAAACTATGTCCTGAGAAAAAAAAATGATGGAATAGTTCAAGGAATAGTTTGCTTGGGATTTCTGCTCCCCTGTGTAGGATGGACAATAGCATTGGTAACACCGTTTCTATGGTAACACCTTACCTAGTTACAGCACAACTATGAAGTATTAGTCACCTCTGTAATTGATATGGGGCTTTTTTGTGGGCTGTTCCAGAAAAACATGGCACATGTTCATGATAAAAGTCCTCAAGCTGTTCACATCTGCATTATCTAAATGCTAGCTACTATTTCAGTCAACTTGGTCACATTTGAATAAACTGCAGCAGTCACTGAAGTACAAACTTTTCCTCAGTGCTGTTGGGTACTTCCCTGGTTGGCATCGCACTTGTTACATCACGCTGCTATGAAAATATACTCTTATAACTTTTGAGTGATGATTATAACACATTTCTTTTGGATTTGGACATGTCTGTCCTAATCTGGGAGGCAGATGGATTTTTCCAGCAATTCTGTGACCATATCCTCCCACAGGTACAGATTCTGTTGGTACAATTGGCCTTTGTTTGGATGGAAGTGTGTTTCTTCTTAATTGCCATAAGAAGTGTGCACCAGAACTGCCAATTGATGGATGATGAATCTGTGAGACTGTGTGCTCCTGCAGCTTCTGTTTTGCCATCCTCTACACAGAATAGTGCCACCCTGATCACCCTGATGAATGAATTCATACAAACAAGAGCACACTGTGGAGCTGGAAAACAGACTAGTAAAAAATCCCAAAAAACAAAGCAGTTTCACATCTAAGTAACTGCAATATTAATTCATTTCTGACAGTATGGGCAGATAGTATATCTGACTTTGCAGTATGCTGGAACATTCTGGATCATTTTTCTACATCTGGATCAGCTATTGAGGAAAAACACCTGTGAAGGAATAGTACCTGCACTAATATTTGATTTATCTAAAAATTGATCACTTGAACAGCACAGATCATGGAAATGAGATAGCACAAAACTGAGTGCTTGGGAAGATGGGAAATAGGTGCAGTTCAGGAACAATTATTAGGTATACAAAGGGCTATTCAGAGTCCAAGCGTAGAGAAACAAAGGCAAAGCATGATGGGATTTATAATAGTTGGATTTAATTCAAGGAGAACTCTCTCTGGTAAGATGTTAATTTCACAAAATATTTCATGAATCTCAGTTTCCTGTTAAACAAAATATCAGTCAGAAAATAGAGCAGATACAGTAAACCATTAAAAATGGAGACTCATTTGATATGGATTATTCTTGCTCTTTTTGTGTGCCACTTAATAAAAAACCTAATATGGAATACACTATAAATGTGTCACTCATCATAAAGCTGCTTTAAACAATGAGAATGTAGTGACTTAGCAGGACGAGTGTAGGCACTAGAATAACATACACAGTAATTCTACTCTCTCACCCAAGAGCTGAAGGAAATGAAGTAAGACTACAATGGCTGCAATCACTTTTATTTTATTCATGCTCCGCTGATGTTTGATGCACTTACTCCTGCCTGTAATGCATATTTGTGTTAGATAACTGGCAGTATTTTAGTAATGTGTAGCATTGTGCTTTTTAGGTTTTTGGGATTTTTGTACTGTTATGTGGTTAGTTCTATGTACCCCCTATGTTCTTCCCCTATTTGAATCATCCCCCCGGTTTCTGTTACCTGTCAATCTTGAGTTATGTAACCCCCAGACCTTGCCTGTCACTCTGAGACCTCACCTTCAGCCTGGAAGGTTCTGATAAGATCACAAAATGATTAGATGGGGTTCCCGCTTTCCTCCCCCCCCCCCCCCCCCCCCCCACTGTATCCTGGTTTGTTCCCCTACATGTCACTCAGTTAGAGAGCCGTCTCCCGCTTATCCCTAACTGCTCCCAGGTCAGACCCTACCCCGAGTTCCTCCCCCCTTTATCAGCTGCTGTATTGAAGTTGGCGCCGAGGCTTCGCCTGGGCTGTCACCCGTGACTGGGGGTCCCCTCTGCGGGACGAATAAAATCCATGATTTAAGCCCAAGCGGAGTCTCCCTCTCTCTGTCCTGCCATCGCCGCTTGTTTACCTGCAGCCCAGCCGAGACCCGCGGGTTCGACCAAGTCCGTATCGCTGCGGAGCCGTGCCCGCGCTGCCGCGGTGCCAGGGCTGGCCGGAGCAGGAAAGATGCAGACACCGCGGCAGTAATGGGAATAGATATGTGTGAATACAGGATTAAATCTTCTTTCTTCTCTCAATGCTATTTCAAGCCCTCTCATGCCATAGCAAAATGTAGCTCTCATTTTAGTAATTGTGTTTTTCATTGTCATCCTACTTGTTTTCTCAATGTACTTTCATAAGTTTTTGTTTTTGATATTTTGTTTCAATGTGTTTATCACAGCACTTAATCTCAGTACTTTTCAGCTTAATATCTGACATTGAGCTGTTACCTGTTTTTCACATCTTTTTGCTTCATTCTTTCCTTTCTATTATTTGTTTATTCTTTATCTTATTCTTTCCAGTTATTTTTCAGTCCCCTTTCCCTTCCTTCCACTCATCTCTTTATCTATACTTCTTACTGAATGCTCTTATCTTTTTCTCTCTTGACTCCTCTCCTTTCTTTTCCCATTAGCTGCTCTGCCAGACATTTTTCATTTGTGCTTTATTTTCTTCCCACAGCATCATTTTTTTTTTTTTTTTAAATTTTATACCTATAGAGATATCCTTAAATGTACCAAAATGGAGGGGAATTCATAAGCAAATAGTGTAGAACTGGGTAACTGAGAAAGGGCAAATCATGAAGTAGGAAAGTATGGGAGCTTACAGACAAAGATGGTCAGTTTGGTAGCTAAATGTCACTGTCTACCACATATCATTGAAATCACTGTAGCTTCCTCTCTGAGAATGAGGTCTAACATTAGCTCAGTTGGTGGGAACATGGTGCTGACACCTGGGTTGTGGGTTTGATCCCCATATGGGCCATTCACTTTAGAGCTGGACTTAATCTTTGTGTAACTTTTCCAAATCAGAATATACTGTGAAGTCTCTGTGGTGAGGTGGATGGCTTTTTCTGAGACAACGACCACAAGGTTACTGTTTCTGTAAGCTCCATGACAAAGCAGAAACATTTGATTTTTTTTTTTTTTTCTCTTCTTAAGCTGCCCACAATACAGCTGAATTTTCTTAGATGCTTTCCTTCCTGCAGCTCGGTGTTGTGAGCAAATGCAATATCTGTTGGCGTTTTGTCAAAGTGCCATTCCGGAAACTACTTTGGTGGATAGTAAGACTCTGCTAAACCTGGTATATGGTATCATGCACGTCGCTTTTTAATAAATTTTTTGCAGTATTTTCATAGAGCTGGTATTTAGTACCTACCATATAATAATGATGTCATATAGCATGGCATTTCAGGAGCTGGTACAACAGCTAAGTATGGCCTAATTAGTGCAGTAACTGTGTAGCAAGAGAATCAATGTAGAACTCTCTGATGGAATTCCTGTGAGGACAAGAGAGGGCAAGTAAGCAGGCATAATGTATTGCTATTAATCAGTGAACACTATGATGCTAGTATAATATCTCCTCAAGTAGCCCTAGTGCATAGCAACATATGCTGCACTAGTAGCATTTGTCACAAATTGTGAGGCCTTATATAAGATGCACCATCTCTACAAGAAAATTAAAAAGTCACTTCCATGTGAAAAACATATCCATAGCTTAGCATTTTCTCTGCTTTTGTTAGAAAACTTTGAATACTTGTATTTTATTTTATTGGAGAGACAGTCAGCAGTACTGGCAAAAACACAGTGTAAGTTTAAGGTTGAAAACAGATCCAATATGTCACATTGTGGAGGAAATACTTTTCCTCCACATATTAGTTTTACTTTGTAGAGCGGTGTATTTGGGTGGGAGCAACTATAGACAGTGGGTAGATGGAGGCTGCAATGATTTTGAGACTATCTAATAAAACATTCTCTTCACACTAGATACTAAAACTGTACTTCTCTGGAAAAATGTTTAACATTGTGTCCAAAAAGAGTGTGCTTAGCTTATATAAATGAAATCTAGATAGTGTCATCAAAGTCAGGTTTCATTTACTGTACAACTTATTTAGTGTCTAAGAAAAAAATGAATTAAGTGTCAGTGTTTACATTGTGACTATTTAGTTTGAAGTTATATCCTTTTTTTTTGGGGGGGGGGGGTTGGTTGATTTTCACATTAAAAATCCTGATGACGCACTTAGCTGCAGGTACTTCAGATGTTCACATTCTGTGTGACTTTTTTTTTAAACTATGGTCTAAATAAAATACTGATAGGAGGGTAGCATATGAAGGCTGTGTCTTGGAGAAATAAAAATCCACTGAATCATATTAGATAAAACTGGTGTGGGGACATTACTTCTTTATATACAACATTACTGATATATGTACTGGAACATATGTGTTCAAGGCAAATATTTAGATTTTGCAAATATGTTTGGAAAAATAGAAGGAGAATTGCAAACATGAAATGAGCTGGGAAGCCTCCCACCCCTTCCATTCTGTAGTGAATGTTAGAGAGTTTAGAAGCTTAACATATTCAGTAAAATTAAGGTGATAAGCTTATGAACTTGGTTTTTAATTTCTTCCCTGAAAGACAATAAATTTTAGTTTGTCTGACTGTAAGATAAAGTGGTCAAGATGAATAGTTGCCATGCAAAAGTATGTCTGTCCATAGCCTGAGCAAAACATAAAAAAGAGTCTGATCACAATTTCTAAACATGTTCATGGCCAGTAAGTTTCTGACACCAGAGAACTTTTGTGTGTGGCTTAGGAATGCAAAATGTAGATTTTTCTCCATGTGAAAGAAATCCAGACAAAAGGTTAATTTTAAAAGTTAAAAGAATTTAACCCTGTTCTCTTTCTAGGGAACAAAGATCGCTTCTAGCTGACTTCACTACCATACATTGCAGTTATGTTTGCCAATAGTTGTGTCTACTGAGATTTATTCATTCACCTTGAAGTAGGTTTGAATAAGAAAGTGGTGGATATCTCTTATGCTTATAGTAAATCCATGGGTACTCAAGAATATAGGGTCATGTGAGTGAGATCGTAAGTTCAGTAGTAGAATCATTTGAACTGGGAGTGAAAGCAGAGGCTCAGTTGTAGCAGACATAAGAGTTCAGACAGTGTTACCTGGACCTCCATTTTCCTTCAGGATCTCCAATGGAGAACTGAACACTGGTGGGCAACAGACCAGCAGCAGAAACCTGCTTCTGACTGAGATGCTCACTGGATGAGCATCAGAGCAGTGGGTGTTATACTGAACTGAGGTGAGACCTGAGCCATTATCTGACTAGGCAGCTCTTATTTGGAATTTTAAAAATGCTATTCGTATCAACAGAGGTTTTCTCTTTGTTTATTTCTTTTTATTTTCTTTTTATTTAAACAAAAATATATTTGGTGTTTATAGGACAGTGAATGATTTGAAACAGACTTCCTTAATGTTGCTGGAGAAGAAAGAAGTTTTAGGAAGTATGATCATGTGTTAGTGGTCTGAGCCACAGCTATACTTATTTGCAAAATAGGACTTTTTAACTAAAGAATTGCATATAAATAATTATCCCAATCTTCCTGCTACCAGTATTAAGCCGATATTGCTGGAAAGATAAAATATTTTCTATTCAGCCATAACTCTGGAGAAAATTAAACGTATACCCCAAATTGAAATATGTCTGGGGGAAGTACATCAGGACTTCTTAAAAAGTCAATGTTTTTTACTTTTAACCAGTTTTAGGATGAAAGGACATGTTGAGAAGACTGAAAAAATATTGTTTCAATATTGATAGGTGAAAAAATGCAAGATAAAAATACCAACAGGTCAGTGTCTTTGACATCACACCTGGATGTCGTGTCCTGTTTGGCTGTGCAGAATTCCCTTACCTAAATACAAAAAAGTGCAACAATGATGACAATAAAATATCAGTTAAATCTATTTGAGTCTTGTTTATTGAATGATTGAACTCAAAACCTAAACCGATGAAAAAAGAAATTACATTGATAAAATATTTTCTTGAGGAATGTGTGGTTCTGGAACAATGTGATTGATGTTTAAAAATAACGCTATACAAAATCAATGTGGTATGTACTAAATAAACTGAAGACAGGTTAAGTTACGTGTGTCAAAGGCTATGGCTAATGAATATTTTCTTCCTTATGGGTTAATGTAAGTTCTTTGACTTGGCCCACTGTCACTCATTCTCCTTATCAATGTCTTAGAAAAAAAGTAAAATATTTAAAACCATCAAATCTCCAGCTGTGGGTTTTGAAAACAAAAATGGTTGAGGACAGCTGTTGTAGCAAGCCTTGTACATTCAAAGAATGCATATTTTAACACACTCAAGATTAAAGTCTTTGATTTTTGCCCAAAGAAAACTCATGTTATAAAGCATATTTCTTTCCTTGCATGATTTTGTAAATATTCTGGAAAATTTGAGAATTTTCCAAGGAAGATAAAATGAGTAGACTCTTACTCTGCACCCATCTCCCCTACCTTATTAAACCATGAAAAGCATCCAGATTTCAAGAAATATCTTTTGATGACTGGGGAGGACAAGGGTCCTTCTTAGAGAAAGGCTTACAAGGCTTATGGATCAAGAGGGATTTTGTCATACTCATTTATCTTGATATTCCCATCTAATTGCACATGTCCTTTTTGTCCTTTTCTCAAGAAATGCAAGAATTCTTTGTGTCTAAAGGGAACCAGTTTCTGTCTACATAAGTGTTTGAAAACCAACTTCCAGAAATCCATCACCTTCAAAGGAAGTGTTACAATTAAATTAAAAAGTGCTGAAATTGTGTTCTTCCCTGTGATAGAGACAGAAAACCACAAGGTCCTGCCACCTGTGTCATACAGTCAAGAAACAGACTCCAACAATTCATTCAGCATCTTCTGTGAGGCTTTGAACTTCCAGCTGTCAAAGACTTACAGGAGTTATTTCACAGCATCCTGAAGTGAAGAGAACTTTAGGGGGGAAAGCATCATTTGTGATACATTTAGCTAAAGAACATAGGCTGAATTTTATTAAGTAGTTTGTTTCTTAAGGAATCAGTCAGTGTTTTCTCATATGATTCTGTAGAATTAAGATTTAATTAATAAAATATTCCACTTCATCATAAAATACGATGTTTATTAAGTGCACATTTTAAAAAAATTACTGGATACATGCAGAGCTTGCAGTGCTATTAGGTAGGACTGGATTAATCTACCTGATTCTAGTAGAGTTTATTTGTAAAACATAACTTATTACGCTGTCATAAGATGTTATACTGGCACTGCATCCATGATTTTATTGTGACAATAACAGCTTCCAGTAGTCAAGCGACAAACTCCATAAAAGTACTCTGAAATTGCATTTTTGAAATTCTATCGCTGCCTACAACTATAAACTCTGAAGAACTGAAATTTTAATAAAATAACTCAGGAGTATTTCATTTTCCTCTGCCCTGGATCTGCTACCTTATTACACCTATTCTGTAAACTATTAAATGTTCAGTCCTGTAAAGCCTGCACTTGATCTTCAGAATGTGCAGAGAGGCCAAGGTATGACTGAAGTAAGCATGGAAAAGCAGAGGTGCAAAATGCTATTGACTTTGTTGTGTTACTTACATCTTCAAATGAGAATGCACAATCCTACTCTCTCTGTATCCACAGCAACAGGAGGGAGAGATGAAGGATTAGAGTTGATTTAATTGTACAGACATTAAAATTTTCAGGCCAGGAGAAAAGAAGCCATTGCATAAACACTAGACCATTTTCTAGTACATCCAGCCACCTAGAGAAGGAGCTCATCATTGCATTATGACATAAAATCAATATCTTGCAAAAGTCAGAAATAAGACAATGAAAGAGCAATGTGTTGTACTTACAAAGGTTACATATAACCAGTTTGGTATTTAGGATATCAGACTTAGCAAAAAGGAAAAAAAAGGACAAAAATCTTTCTTATTCAGAAGCGTGCAACAATGTGAGACAAAATAGGCATTTAACAGGCCTCTGTTTATGTTTTTATTGAGATGAATTTGGATGAATTTGAAGATCTCTACTTTCTGCAATAATCACTCCAATGAAGTACTTAGAAAATCATGTTTTAGCAATATTTCTGTTATGACAGTAATTGCTAAAAAGAAGCAAAATTGAAGAACGCTTGTGGATATTGAGGGAGCAATATTTATTACATTTCAATAACATTTTCTATGGTACTACTTGCACAAACCTGACCTTGTAAAAGGAGAGAAGATGATGAGCTCCCTTATACTGGGGAAAAATATCCTAGTGATTATTTATCTGTAGTAAACTTTGGAAGATTTTTATCATTATAAATTAAACTGGTAAAGAAATTGATACAACAGGAAAATTACTGCATTATTCCATGGGATTGACATAATAAAGATCTCATTAAATCAAGTAATTGTACAGTGTAGTGAATCTTTTTTCATAAAGATTTTTATTGCATATGCCAAGCCTTTACTTGATGATATTTATGTAACCTATCTGCATTCAATTCATCTGCACTGGAGTATCTCAAGGTGAAATTTAGCCATGCAGGACAGGTCGACATGGGAATTAGCTCATTTTTTAACGCTGGGTTTTGCAAACAGACTCAATCGCCTTACATTTTTCCAAATTGAACCTACTTCAGTGGTCATTTTACCCATGAAACACTGTCATGGAATCACAGAATCTTCTGAGTTGAAAGGGACCCACAAGGATAATTGAGTCCGACTCTTAAGTGGCCTGTACAGGGATTGAACCCATGGAGCTGGCAATATTAACACCATGCTCAACCAACTGAGCTAATCATCCCCCTCTCCTCCATTTCTAACTAACCACCTCACATAACATAACAATGAAAAAAAAATAGCTCTTCCTTTTTTTTTTTTTTTTTTTCTTTCAAAACTTTCATTTCAGCGTTAGAGTGAAATCAGACCTTTTAAAAGCAGAGAACTGTACCTGAATAACAGTTTCAAGGAGGCTCATTTGGATCCTAGTCCAAGCTGATGGAACCAAGATTTGAACATGTTTCAAATGAATATCATAGTCACTAAAATATTGGCTACCCAGAAAGCAAATTTAGAGGTTTGGTTCTCACTGATTTGATCAATTCCTTCCTGAGCCCGAAAAACCTTTACTGTCAAAATTCCTTCTGTACAGGAGTTAGCATTTAGTATAAAAGTTTCCTCGTAAGTGCAAGTAGATGGACAAAGGTATGGGGAATGGTCTCAGTTCCAAATCTAGGAGCTATTATATTATTTTCCTACTGCATTATTATTAATTATTAATATTATTATTATTAATAATAATACTTAAGGATTACTTTAATCATTCTGTGTTGATCAGGACCATTAAGTCTGAATTTTGCTTTAAAATGAAAATGGGAGAAAATATAATGCCTTTTAAAAAATATTGATTTATGATGGGAAATGCATGTCTAATGTAACAAAGGTAACCACGAGGCAGATTACATGGATACCTAAATATCTTATTTGTAACAAGAACATTGTGAAAGCAGTTTCAAGCAAATGGAGATGTTTGTGTGAAAGATGCAATAAGAAAAGGTGAAACTGTGGCTTTTAATGAAATTGCTACCAATATGTCATCTCAGATGTAAAATAAAATGAAGCAGAAAAACAGAACACAAAAAATGAAAAAAAAAAAAAATTTAAAAAGCATGTTACAGGGACCAATTTGGAGGCATCCACTTTGTATCACAATCTGTTGTTGTTGTTATAAGTGTTGAAATTCAGCTGCAAGTCATCGACTGAGAATTCCCCTGGGAGAGAATGTCTCCTGTTGCTCCACTCAATCTCAGCAGAAAACAGGTGTGTGCGTGTGTGTGTGTACTGAAAACACTGCTACAATATACATATTTCCATCCAGTCTGGGATCTATTCAGAGATGTGGCTGAACCAGATCTAAAATAAACACACAAGTGATATTAAAGCTGCAGTGTGAATTTGTGCATGTCATATGATACTGAAGAGTTATGTATAAGCAAAATGGTTGGAGGGAACAAATAGTAGACAAAATTCCTAAATCTCCATGTGGTATACAGACTTCTACATACACTCCAATACATTTTTATTAAAGGAATTGGTGATGCCTGTCCTCCCAGCAACACATTTTCATTGAATGGTTTTGTCCAATTGAATTCTTTCTATTAATTTCCTTTTGACTAATGCTATCACTAAGAATTTCAAAATCAGTGTCTGAAAATTGGGATCCAACTCATAAGATGAAAATGAGATGAAAAAAAGTGATAACTGAGATAGGAAGCTTTGAAGTCAGAAAGCCTTTCTAAGAAGTTAAATCCCACTGTTACCAGACTGGCGATCTGGCAATGGTGGACAATACACTGATTTCATAACAACACTGCAATAGAAGCTGGATGCAGCATCATTAAGGTTGAGCCCTGCTGTACTACACTGCACCCTCACACGCCCCTGCTCCTCTTACCATGCCACTGTGCCCCTGCCTGCTTCACACATTACTCAACACAGTTTCAAGGAAATGCTGTCCTGGGACAGCTTTGGTTTTGGAACAGAGGTGATGTGGCTTTGACAGAAGCTATATATAATTTATTCCTGATTTGTTCTTGGTCTTTGGGTTTAAGGTTTTTTTCATTTAAATCGTGACTAGTAGATTTTATAATTGCCTCTGAATTACTATATGATAATGAAAGGCTTGCAGGAGGAGCCTCCAATACCAGTAATGAGAGACCTATAAAATGTTCACCCAAGCTGAAACTGTCCTTTGCTGAAAAGGCAGGTAAATGACTCACCTCCTTCATATTTCCTGCACTTGGATGATGTCAGTGAGAGATGAGTGCTTCCACTGAAAGATGCTATTCTCAGGTGCACAGAGTTTTCTTCATCTCAAAACTGGTATGTGTAAGGTAGGGGAGAAGGGGAAAGTATAATCTGTATATTTCTCTTGAAACAAAATTTACAAAATCTGCAAATCTATAGCTTCCACTGTTTGGCAGAAGGAAGGTAGCACATTAATCTTTTTCCTCTTGAATAATACCTTTAAAATCTGTAAATACATTGCCTTTCATTTAACATTTGTGTTTATTTTATAGGTATGGACACTGGATGTGAATTACAGTGTGAAAGTAATTAGTCTTTTATCTTAATTTTAAAGATAAGTATCAAAAGGAAATTAAAGCACGGCATTGAAGAACACAAGACAGTCACGAGACATCCACAATTTTGTGAGAATGGCATGCTGATAGTGAGAGAATATAATTTTGTATCTTCCTCATGTGGAGTCTTACCTAGTGCCAGTAACAATATATAATATCGGATTATACAGACATCTTCTCTGATCCTGAGTAGCAGTACCTTTTTTTGTCCTTACTTTATTGGTGATATATTCTTGAAAATTTGGTTATTGATGTTTGTCACTGAAAGCTCTGATTTCAGGATGTCCCCTTGGACTGTGACAACAGGTAGGGATTAAGGATGTTGGACTTCTGGATGACAGAAATCTCTCCAGACTTTCCAAGTTAACTGATTCTCACATTCCTCAGTCTCTCAAATAAATGTATAAAATAAAATGTGCATCTCTAAACAACTGCTTGTAGTGAGGAGTATTTAACCTTTATGAAAAAACCAAAATTTCTAGGCCTATACACAACACTGCAGTAATGTCTTCAAACATCTCATCATTAGGAAATATCCTGTATCAATTATCCATCTAGAGATTAGCTTGTGTTGCTGACCCTGTGAAAGAGAAATGTACAGCTGAAATAAGCAGAACCATATTTTTTAAGTGATTACATGTTATTTTTTTAAAAAAATAGTCAAGAGACAAGATTTGATAAAATTCATTACATATATGCATGAATTTCATAGGTTATATTTACATACATACATACATACATACATACATACACATACACATACACATACACATACACATATACATATACATATACATATACATATACATATACATATACATATACATATATATAATATATATATATATATATATAACAAATGAACACACAGAATATTTGTGAACTCTGAAATAAATGTTCTGAAATCAGGTAGACAGCTCCCGTCTGTCACACCACATCTGACAGGTGTTTGAAGAAACCACAGTTGAACTGTGAGGCACCTGACTACTGATACTTGCAAACAAAATGAATTCAATTGTTGCAATTTTGTACAAGTTCCATGAGGGTTTGAGAGGTTGCTTTTCATTGTTAGTGTGTTTTAATTAATTCAACTGTTCTAAATAGATTACTTGAATGCAGATACAAGTAACACATAAGAAAATAAGATACAACCCGAATAAGTGTAAATCCACCTTCATAAAACTAATACAATTTCTGTCATTCTCACTATAAACCCAGCGTGCTTAATCATGTGAAAATATTGGTGTTTTCTCCTAGGAAATGTGACAAGAACCTTGATTGCAGAGAAATTGGATAGGGAAAAATGCCATTTCTTCAATGTCATGCTAACTGCTGCTGCAATAAATATTGGATGCAGAATATGTTTTTTTTTTCTTTGCTCTAAGGATGCTTTTCTCAGAGTTCACTTTCTTCTTCTTCTTTTTTTTTTTTTTTTTTTTTTTTTTCAGCTGAGGAAAAGATGTAAAAATGTAAACTTTAAACATACTTTTCATTCTGTCTTTATCTCTGATTCCTGTGTGTTGCTTTCCATCCCAATAACTAGGCTCTAATGCACAGGACTGATTTTTGGAAAATACAACTGATAGTGAATTTAAGACAGACTGTGGTTTTAAGCTGTATTTATCATGATTCTGTGTAACCGTCTTTTGAAGGTTTCCTTGAGATTTACAGTAGAGGCCAAGCCCAGTTCAGAACATTATAGTTTTGAGTGTTTATAGCAGAAGACTTACTGTAATCTGCCCAATCTAAGATCTCCAGGTCTGTAAATGACCCCTGGGATATGCAGCCAGAATTGTTTGCAAACACTTGTATTTGGTGTCAGGAACTTGTAGCAGAACACAACACATTGGGGCTTTATGGACTACTTCTTGAGCCAGAGGACCAAAGGAATATGGGGAATGAGTGGTTATAGAAAGGCAGTTGTAGGACGTTTTAGCCCTTGTCTGTCTGAAGGACTGGAAGCCAAAAAAGGCAAAATGAATAGTAGGAGAATCTGGGTTGGAATCAGATATCCAGAGACAGACAGCAGTCTAATGAGGTTAGTGCTGGACTCTAGAAAGACCAGGACTGGCTAGAATGTAGGAGAAAGAACTAATGAAAAGGGATAGGAAAATAAATATGCATGGCATGTAAAACTGGTGAAGAGTTAAAGCATGTGGAGAAGCAAAATAGCCAGAGAAATGGACTGAGCCAAGGAATTGGGAAAGAAAGGTGAGAAAAACCATGGATTGGGAGTGAGGCTAATTTCAATGTGGGATTAATTTCAGCAGAAGGAAAGCAGAAGAATATAGAATGTAAGATTGGCTGAAATGATTGACCGAAGATTGAATAAAGAGCTGATTGCAAGTGGGATGGTTGGAGAACTCTAAGAGATTAGGGAAAGGCAGGTTGAGACTGGAATTGGAGTCTAAACCAGTAAAAAAGATAGAATTTTCTGGAAAAATGTGCTTGGTTTGTCATGAGAAGCCTGTGAGAACACGCTCACTGAACAGTGAAGTGAGCTGGCAGGCCTTGGGGGGAAATAAAAGAGAATCAGAACTATGAACTATGTGTCAGGAGGATCAAACATGGCACCAAACCAAAGTGGAGTCCATGGCTTGGAGTGATTCAGTTCTCTATCAGCTACTCTTTGTGAAATCTGCCTGTCATGTGTCCCATAGCTGATCAATACAGGACCTTACAGATGTTAATAATCTACTCCTTTACTTATTTTATTAGAACAGGTGTCAAAAATAGGCATGAATCAGATATATTTCAATTCAAAATTGAAAATAAAATATACAGGTGAGAAGGAAATTAATTTTAATTACAAAAAAAAAAGTATCACAAAGGTATTTTTCTTGTTAGATGTAAGTTAATTTACATTTTAAAAAATTTGTGAATAGTGCAAACTTCAATATGTAAAATCCAAAGAATATCATATTGCATCACAATCCTGGGCAAGCTCAACTAAATTCCTTTCTAGCAAGTTGGTTTTTTTTTTTTTTTCCATGAGTGTATGTATCACATTCTTTCTCCTTTATATATAAGGTTATCACTGTGGATGATGTGAGTACAAATACACTGTTGCCAGGCTGGTAAACAGAACATCAATCTCATCAGAAAATTCATACAAAGCCATGGGAAAGCCTGGGAAAGGAATGAAAGCCATGGAAAACATTTTTCATGGCCCTTGCCTTCTTATTTTACAGGGCACTCACCTGTCTTTGTATTAACTGGATCTACCAACTAAGTTATTATCCTGTTTCCTGCAATACCTTTCAATTTTTAGTTTGTCTTGTGAGAAGGAAGGCTGGAATACTGGGTATCCAAAAAGTTTCTGTGGAAGCTCAGTAGCCCAGAAAGGTAAGTGTCCAGGAACTCAAGGCAGCTGGACTATCCAAAGATAACCAGTGTGAGGAAATCGGTAGCAAGAGCATTTACCAGCTGGGCAGCCTGTGAAGGAAAGGAGAGAGGTACCAGGAGACTGTCCAAGTAGGAAACACAGGTGTTGTGCCAATGCAGGCACCTGTGAATGCAACAGCTTTGAGGAGTAGGTGGCATTGTGTGTGATACCATGGCAGGAAGCTCTATGATTTGGCTGCCACTCTTGGATTCTACATTTCTATTGAAAACTGTGACCAGCCTTTGGGATTTGTTTATAATTTTATCACTGGGGACCTTATTGACAATCCTATCAGCTACTCTAACATTTGCCAAAACTGTGGCAAAATCAAAATGCTTAAGACAATGTAGTTCTTGGCAATGTTACAAGAAGTACAGTTTCCTGGTCAAGTTAAACCAACATTTTGTTAGCCAGAAGATATGATTAGTTTGATATAAAAGTGGAGAAATATGGTGAAGAAAGAAAACAAATCAGGAGGGAAGGGTAATAATGGGAACCCAGTTCCAATAGGTGACATTATTCAAAAATCAGCAAAATGTCATCAGATGTTTTATTTTGCTAGCCTAGTCCAATCCTAAAATCATAGGAAAAGGTGGTCTGGAAAAAGTAGAAATGAAATTGAGACAGCAGCATGCCTTTGATCACTGTCTAGTTAACGCTGCCTGAAAAGTGACATTTTGCTCTCATAAACATCAATAAATCTAACACTATTTGGAAATATTACAATAAGTGTACCTTCCAGAGGAATCTCAGTTTATTCCAGTACTATGTGGTGTTCTTACAAGAAGCCTGCAAGTCTGTTTATTGCATGTCTTTAAATCTCAGCAATCTATTTTGCTTGTTTAGGTTTTTTTCCCATACTACTCTTTTGCCTACCTGATACAAAATTTTATGTTGCAGGCTGAACCAGCCCCGAAATTGTGAGCTGGCATTTGTTACTTTGGTCTACTTAGCACACAGTCTTTTGCACATTCTATCTCTAGAACAAGAAAGAAATTTTTAAGTTCATCAGCTCTAACAATTAAGTTGTTGGCAAGTGATGATGGGCTGTTACAGCTCACTGAGCATCTTTCATTCCTTCTGAAGACTCATCTAAGTCATCTCCTTCCCTACCACTCCCTCATAATGTCCCAGTCCCACAGATAATTTTGTAGACAGAATACCCTTTCCAGTACTTGAGAAAAACAAAACATGGCAAACCAAGACCCCAAATCCCTATTGGAATCATTGGAGAAAAGCAATAGTTTACCTGAGCTGGTTTTTGTTATCATAGGTTAATTTCCATACTATTGGACATCCAATCTGGAAGTTCAAAATGAAGGACATACTGTTTTGAATATTCTGACAAAATATGACTGAATTATGAACTCTGAGAAAACACTGTCTAGCATGAAAGAGAATAATAAATATGTTTTTTTTCTCCATCTAACCTTTCTAGCTGTGATTTTTGTCACTTAGCTAAGGTGGTATGTTTCTGAGGTTTGTAGTAGCTCCTGCTCTGTCCATAGCTGTTTCAAAATGTTTTCTGCTTTAATTATTAGATTTTCCATTTCAGTGCTATGTGTCTGCTTGTGTTCTTTTTCCTTCTGTGCATGCCTTGTCAATGTAATTAAACATTACAAATGCCCATTACAATACATGCTGGAGGAGAATTCTCCCAGCAACACTGCCAGATGCAATACTCCAGCTCATATCACTGCAGTTAATGCACAGACCTTTCAGCAGCTGGCACAAGGGAATGTATCACTCCTCTCATCCACCATGCTGTATCCAAATGTTTTGTTTCCTTTGGCCAACTTTAACGCTTTTTCTTCTCACATGGGCCTTGTTTTTCAATAGCAAGTTCTATTGGGTTCTGTAGCCTTTCTGTCTCACAGCGCGTAAGATGTCTAGAAACAGTCCTCAGTAAAAGGCTGTTGGCAAATCATGGAAATGAAAGAGGCAGCACCCAGATGGCAGGGAGACTGAAATTACAAGAATGTGGATAAAGAAATGGTAACTTGTGTTGGATTAGACAGCAATTTCTCTTTATTGATTTAAAACTTTGTTTGGATGATGATTAGATTTTCATAGTGTGGTATACTTTTGTGATTTCCTTTTGGAAGACTGAGGTAGCTTCAGTAGCTTTTAAGGAGCTCCTATGTATGCCTGAGGCTGCCCATGAACATTAAAAATTTCTCCCCCACCCTATGATAGAATAGCTGGCCTGAGCTCTTCACACACAGAGAGGAGACAAAAATATTCCTTGTCATCACTGCTGGTAGCTGTGATACTTTTGGATGTTGAAATAAGATTGTAATTTGTTTATCTGAGACATGAGCTTGCATCAAACTCAATGGACAATTTCTGGGTTTTAATTCTCTTGCCATAAATGCTGCTTCAATGAAACAATCATGTTTAAGTGATGAGACAGAAAAGAATTAATGCACCACTCAGTAGAGACATATGGTATTCTGGAATTCAAAACAACTGTAAAGAGAAAGCAGTGCTTGTAACTAATACTTCTTTTATGTATTAAAAAAAATTATATTGCTGACATGGAGAATAGTGAGAGAAGCAGAAAATGTAAAAGTTCTGTTACAGTTCTTGGGTCTAATCTTGAGAAAAGATAGGACTGGGTATTTTAATCTTCCTAGTTTATGATCTATCTGTTCATTTTACTGCATTCAGTTGTCAAAGAGAGTGTGTTCTGCTACAGAAGACTGCAAAGTGTTAGCCTGTGGAATTGCTCTGGGTAAGAAAGGTTTTCCTGTGAGAAGACAGTATGGCAGATTCTGACCATCATTAGTTAGTGGTTCTCTTCTGATATGAGTAAGTTTTTTTTCTGAGATAATTATTTTGAGAAGAAAGGGTAGTTATTTTCCTAAAAACAGATAAAAATTTCACTACAGGTGTAGTAGTATCTTTCAGTTGCTCTGAAAGATATCTTCACACCTGTGAACACTTAGAAGGGGATTTGCTTAAATTCAACCCAAAGAAGAGCAATGACACTGCATTTGAGTTCCAAAGCTTTACCTGTATAAAACCTCATGCCATTAAAATAACATGGAGTGAGTTAGAAAAGAAGTAAGGCATATGCTGGGTAAGTAAGGGGTCTCTTCATGATAAGGCTGTCTCTCTCCTTTCAGAGTATTCATCTCAGTCAGTCAGTCAGTCAACACTGTCAGTCACTCTTTAACAAGAATAATTTACAAGTGAGACCTGTAGATATAAAAACTTTCCCATCCACCCTAGTCCTTCTACACTATCATGTCATACTTTCACCAGGTTTCTCCACATAACTTCTTTTACCAGCACAGACAGGGATGTTAGAGATAATTTGCACTTTTGAACCAATGTTTCTTGGCCTAGGGTCTAAGAGTTCATGTGGCCTTCCTTCTCAGGCCTATTAGGTCGTGGGTTCTCCTTTACACTTTTCTTACAAGCTGTGACTCTAAATCAAAAATTCAGGTTTTGGATAGACAGTGTCAGATTAGGGATAGTCCCTAGTTCAGGATGGCTCCATGTTTCTGTGAGGAGATCTGATCTTGCTTTGGCTTTATTTACACCAGCTTGGAAGCTACAGCATCTGTGGAGAGTTGAGAGTGGAGTACACTGCCCATGCTTTTGGCATAATATGCTTGCCCATAGGAGGTGAGCTAAGTGGGAAGTGGATGCACCAAGGCTGTGAGGTCCCTCTGCCTTGGACAGCCTTCAGGGAGAAGGTATGGTTCCATGCTGGTCCATCTGAGAACACGGGGCATCCTATGGGCAAAATGTGTATGAGTGAAACTGCCCCAGAAAGTGCAGTTTTCCAGTACAACAGAGCTTCAACTTGATTTCTTAAATTTCAGTTTGCTTGTGAATTAGTGAGTTCTAATAAGCTGTTTCTAAACATGATACTTGCCTTGCACTGTTGCAGGAAAACCTCCTTCTTCCTATGGAGAAGAGTTGCAAAGATCACCAACAAATGAAACAGAAGTAATTAACTTAATCAATTAAAGAATCTATTTCCTTTTTTTTCCCAGCAAGGTTTTTCAAGGATAATTAGGAGAAAGAGGGCAGGACAAAGAGAGATTTCCTGATGAGATTTGTATTTACGTCCTGGGGCAAATGTTCTTTGAAATAGTTTAAAGCAGCAAAATAAGCCTTTTTTTATCATGCCTTTTTTATCAGCTACATTTGCATCATAAATCACAGTCTGTGTCACAAGTCAGGAGAGAGCAAGATCCTGCTGTATATTGTTTGCTGTCTCTTTCTTGAAAAAATATTCATTCCTTGTGCCTGTGTTTTGTTAAAATAAAATATTTGGCACACTAAAATATGTTTAATTAAATAATTTTGGTAAAAATATGTGAAAAAATATTTCTATTAAAAAATCATATTAATGAATAGAAAGAAGTAAAGCATATCTTGACATAGTTTAGAGGATTTAGCGAACCGATTTCCAACATTATTTAGAAATTTCTTATACTCTCTATTTTAATAAAATCTCAATGTCGATATCTAGGACATTGAAAGAGTGAATGCTTCTGGCAAAGATATCAGTTAAATTCAGGAGAGTTTATGTGCATGTGCATTTAAATAGTTGTGGTACAATTTTCAACCAGCTCTGCAGATACCATGAAGGTTTATGCTGCTCTTCTCTGTTTCTGGCATTTTTTTTTGTGATTTCTTTCCTGTTTTCTGTAATTGGATTTTTCTTCATTTCTGTTTTCCTCTACCTATCCATTTTTTCCTCCAAGCTTATCTTTAATGTCAGCTGAAGACCAGCATGAAAAGATATGATTATATTAGAATAAATTTGTCTGATTTTTATTATGACGACAGATGTGAAGCTTATTTGTCCCTTGGAGATAATGATTAAATGTCTCCTTGCTTTTGCATTGGAGAAAAAAGGTCTGAGGTTGAACAGCAATGCTGAATTTTTGCCCATGGGTCTATTTATTTTGACAATTTAAACTCACAACTGCACAAATTATATATATGCAAAATATATAATATAAATATTTCCCATAAATCTTAATTTTTTTACATTTAACTTTATAAACATGAAATTTAAGACAAAATTGAAACAATCTTCCTTGTTTAATTATAAAGTTGCTTTTTGATATTTCTCTCTGAAGAGATAAGTTTTCACACAACTAATTGTTACTATGGTGTATGACAGATTGCCTTTTGACATTTCATAACAGCAAATGCATAAAGGCAAAACAAGTACATTTTTGCAGGTTTTCTAACCGTAAATAGCTTGTACCTCATGATCTCTGAACAGACTCAAAGTATCACCCGTCAGCAGCTAACATGCAGGAATAAATCTAGGAGCAGAGAGTACTAGATAGGCACACACATGCTGTGCTGGTTTAACCTAGAATCCAGGTCTTTTTTTCTTTTCCCAGCAGCTGATGTTAGAGTTCAGTGCTGATAAGGTGATACAGGGTGTTGGTAGATGCTCTGAATAAACATAGTTAAAGGGATTTTATAGTTAAAGGGATTCATGGCTTCTCAGGCATGCCACATTGTCTGAGGGTACACTTGCTCCTGCAGCAGTTCCCAAGCTGATAGCAGAGAAATTTTCCATTCTGTGCAGTCCTGAGAAAAGATAAGAGAGACAAATAGTTGTTTTAAATTTTCGTTAAATATTAAATCATGTTTCTAAATTTTCCTCCTGTAGCTTAAATGACATTTAAGTTACTTCAATAGAATTTTACTAACACCAGATACACTTCATACCTTTTTCAGACAGTACTTATATGGGAAAATTTATGAAAACTTTGCTTTTCTAGTTAGTCAGCATATTATCTCATAGTTTCCAGAAGTGACAATCATTATGGCAATAAAACAGGAAGGAAATACAGTTTTTCATCACAGATAAAAGATACAGTTTCAGAAATTACTTAAATGTTTTATGTTTGTAATATCACTATGTTTGAGTATTAGTATCACTAATACTTTTTGGAATTTAGAGACCTGTTATTTTATTGTTTTAAATTATTTTTCAACATAGCCTTCTTGAACTTTACAAGATGCAAGATGTAAGTGATTTCAGTGTTCTGTATGTATTAGGAAGATATCCAGTTCTATCAATATAAACATTGATATTTTATTCAACGTAAAAAGTAAGTTTACTAATATGCAGTCTGAGACCATATAAATCTGGAATATTTTTGAACACAAAGATGGTGTATATTGAATACTTCCATAGGAAATATTTTAATCGATCTATGATTCATGAATATTTTGAGAGGATCACAACAAAGTTGTAATTCTGTCAGACTGTCTTCTAGACTTGATGTACCTCAGAGCTGGGCAGCGTTGGGTATGTCAGTGAGAGGGGGTAAAAAGCCTTTGGCAGTTCAGGTCTCTGTGTGTCACCAACGTGCCATGATATCTGCTCCAACAAGGGGAAGCAATTGGTTAATCAGAAAACTTGGACTGATGCAAAGTTACCTGAAAGTTTTGAAGATCCAAAAGTATAAAGGCTGAAATGTGTCATCTACAAGTGAAAGCCATGATAGATGTGTAAGAAGTAATTGACCAAAATAGTAGAGCTAGTACTTTTGATGGTTTTCTACTTTCCTTTATATTATGTTGTGTGTGTATATTTGCCTTTAAAGCAAATTGTAGTAGGAGATTCTCTCTTTGTTATTTTTAGTTTACTTTTAGATAACTACTACATTAAAATTCTTTCCAAGTTGTGCTGACAGCAGGTGTGGCCAGGTGTGTTGACTGCATTGGCTCCACAGAGGAGTCTTCTCATGCCGACCTTACACCTGGCTTAATTTCTTGCAGCCTACCATTTCTCATGGAAAAGTGTGGAGTCTGTCCTAAATGGGTCATGAGATCCCCTGGCAAGAGATCCCTGGCTGTTGGGGCAGGTGTTTTGTAGTCATGGTCCGTTCCACATCCATCATGGAGTTTCCAGGTGGAGGGTCACCCCTCAGGCACTCTGGGCACCCCGCCTGGTACAGTGGCCTAGCAGCAGGCAGTGCTGCTTGGCAGGCACTGGGGCCAGGCTGGAGGTGTCTGAGCTGGTGGTGCCCAGGGCTGTCCACACAGTGTGTGAGGTGTGATGCCCTCCAGATGGCAAATCTTGCCATGCCATCTGGGGTACTGCCATGCTCCACTAGGTGCTCAAACAGCTACACAATATCTGTGGCTGGGGAATGCAGTCTTGCATTGTCCTCAGGGTGCATCAACAATTCAGTGTAAATGCAGCTACAGGCAACTGTACTGCAGGTATACCCCCTGAGAACACCATTAACTTTATTGATGATTTAGCTATTTAATACACTGCATATCCTTAAAAAAGGAGTCAACATTATACAGCACTGGATTATGCTGGCTTGGCAGATGGTTGTTTTTAAAAATCCAGGACTTGATTTTATATACCAGTATTTATTGCTACATTGGGTTTCCTTGCTGCCAAGTGTTCTTGTGACCTGATCACTGCTTTACATCTATTTACATTCTGCTAGAGAGCTGTAGTCTTGTGGTGAATAAAGAACAATATGCCGGCTATTTGGTGGCACAATAAATTTTGCTGGTAAGCTCTAAGGCTGTATTTTCTGCTTGTTTGGCCAGAGTGGCTCTTGTTTCCGTGGTCTATAGGATCTATCTCTTCTGTTTTGTAGAGACAATATATATAAGGGTGTTTTCAAAGTAGTTCTCAGGAAATGTATGGGAAAGAAAAGAAGGAAGAAAAGGAAAAGAAAAAAAAAAAAAAGAAAAAGGAAAAGAAAAGAAAAAAAAGGAAAAAAGTAAACCTGAAAATCTACTTCTGACAGCCTGTAATTCAGTGATAACATTCCAGAATCATAGACAAAGTTAATAGAACTAGAAATTATATTAGCCTTGCCTATATATTTCTGTCACTTTCTGTCCATTTTTATTTTATAGTCATGTTATACTGCTTACTGAGATGATGATTGTGATGTTCTATCTTTATTACTTTGTGGCCTAACCTTTCAAGTCTGAGCTTTCACGGACTAAACAATAAATTTTGCTGTAACAACCTCACTTAATTCCCCTATAAAACTGATGTTTCCTGATGCTTGTTCACTGATGTGTACTGTAAATATGGCACCCATAAATTTTAGAATTTAGTCTCATTTGATCCATACCAAACAATAATAAAAGTCTATAAAACAGGGAGCAGTAAGACAAGATTATTCAGTAATAACTGTCTACTTCTGTTCTCCAAATGAAAAAGTATAATTCAAAAATGCCTTGAAAGGCAACATTTCCAGAAATTATATTTGCAATATGACTGATTGCTAAATTCCCTCTTTAGCTGTTACTTAGGGACTAAAGCGTTACTGGGAGAACATGTGGAAGGGTAATGAGGAACAAGTCCTCTGTCAGTATTTGTGTGAGCTGCGTAGCTGTGTGAAGCAGCAAACAATTGGCTACCCTCCTCTCTGAGAAAAGAGGGAGAGACAGGCATGTCTTCCTCCACTGACAGTGAATGCCATCCTGCCATGGGGATCCGTAGCTAATGGATGACACTGCCTAGTGTGAAGCAAGAAAGAGAAAAAGGAAATCTGTATTTCTGAAAAAACACTTTCTATACTAAAAACTCATGCCAGATTTTCTGACATTGAATGTAAATAACAGCCTAAGCTCAACTTTCATTTTGTAACAGTCTGTTGCTCTCTAGATTCCAGATGTGCATTTCTAATAGCAACAGCGACAAAGTACAGCTTCTGATTAACACTAATGATGTTACTGTGAACTGGCACTGTACAATACAAATGTTTTTTGGACTGCTTCAGCTTTTAACCTTAGACCCACCTCAATCTGTCTCCACCTGAGACATTCAGGTAGTGACTTTCCCTTACCAGAATCCTGGTGGGACTTACATAGTTTTCCCCCCTTCTCTTATTTTGTTTTTCTTGGTCTCTCTTGAACTATACTCTTTGTACAGATAGATTACTCTTTGGTCCAATCAGTGGCTAGAAAAGAGATGTCTTAAAAAGAAAGATGTGGAAAGGGAGAAACCAATAGCCGATGATTAATGATTCATTAGGAGATGATATATAAAAGAAAGAAGAGAGAAAATTGAGAACAGAGGCAACTTTGACCGTTGATTATTGTCCTGTCTTCATATTTCAGCCATCCCAGGTTTGTCAAAGGTATGGTTGACAGATATATTTTTCCAGAATATATTTATAATTAATAATTTTAAATCTGCCAAGAAATTCTAGATAAAAAGAGCATGGGAAGAGTCAGTTTCAGCAGGAAAAATTATCTACATTCTTTCAGCATCTATGTTTGCTATTGCATATATTAGCAAAATGTTCTACTTTTAGTCTTTCTAAGCCTGTAAGGATCCTATTATTTTTAAACATAAGATTATTCACAATTTGATTAAATTAAGAGAAATAAGTCCAGGAACTCAAGTTTAACTTTATTCAAATTGAACTGAATCTTCTATAAATATGTATGTGTCTACATGATATCATTGTATGAAATTATGTTGAAAATGTGAATTTCAGAGAGCTGTTTAAACTCTTACTAAAAAAATGTAGCCTTAAGGATTCAGGAAGTTAAATTAGCTAAAATTAGGCACACCTCAGAACTGGTTTATATCAATTTTCTTTGCAATTTATGCTGGCTGCTCAAATATCATGGAAGTGAAAGGTACAAAAATGGATGGGTGAACTGACAGATGGGTATGAAAAATCAGAAAATTAGTTTAAATTTCAGGATTTGAAGAAATCAAACATGACAAGCATAACACGGGAACCCATTATTTATTTAGTTCATTTAGCTTTGTTTTTATTATAAAATAATTGTCAGTACATATTGGAAATCTCATTTATTGCAGAATAAAAGAACATAAAGTTGGCATTTGATGAGGCCAAACCCAGAACTGCAAGAAAACACACATTCTGCTGGCAGGATTAGCGTGTGATTCAGAAAAATATGGTCATGAATCAAGAAAGTTTTGCACAATTTTGCTACTAAACTGACAAAATAAATTTTAATTGACAATGTTCCCTCCCCTCCCCTTATTATTACACTATATGTAGATAATATCAACAATAAAGTTAAGCCATTTCAAATTGATAATTTTCATACTGTTTGGTTAGGTGCTGGATAACATTTGAAAATTTTTGTGTTTCTCAGGGATAATGCATTATTAAATATAAGCCAAAACATGAACTTCTGGAGATTTTGCATATTACTTCGCAGTGGAAAAAGTGTTGTGAACATCAGAATTCAGGAGAGGAGCTCTACATGTAATGATTTATCCATTCTTTCCTAAAAGAGATACATATATAAACATTTATTCCAAAATAAGAAGTTAGTTTCTTTTATTCTTGGACTCTATACTTTGATATACTGGCATCAAAAAAATTTATAGCCTGTTTTGGCTGCCAGATTAATCAAGTGCCAAAAATTCTAACTATTCAAAGATAGGAAAATCTTACTAGCTTCCCAATCGCTGAAGAGCTAAGTAAATACACAAATAATTTTCACATCTTTGTTGATCTAGTTAATTATAGTGTAGACAGAAAGACTAGCAGCTGTCCTGCATATGCTTAATTTTTGTCCTCTTTTTCCTCCCTCCCGATTTGAACCTCACATGACTTCTTAAGTATTTTGGAGGTTAATAGACTGATCCAACTCTATTTACCCATAGCAATCCATGGATATTATAACCCTCACAATAAAAATTGAAAAAAGATGCTAGAAATATCTCTAGTATGAAAGTAAATCCCAAAAGAAAACAGATGCTGGGTAAATATCTTTTGGTAAACTATTTTTGAAGAGCTTAGACAATTAGCAGTAAAAATTTGGGCACCAAAATGTTTTAACTCATGCAGACCAGACTTATACTGTAATAGTTTACTCCATTCAATGGTGTCAATTTTTAAACCAAATTTGAAGGACAAAATTGATTGTTTTATTTTTTTGTAACATTCAGCAGAGCTAGAGAATGATATATTTTTTCTAATCGTAATCTAATAAAAATTCCAGACAGGCCCACATATTGAGATTGCCATTGAAAGACCCAGCAGTTGCACTGAACAGGATATATATTGGAAACAAGTGTCTGCTGGATAAGTGTGCGCTCTTCCAGGTAATTAATCAGCATGACTGTTCTTTTCAAAAGTAAAAAAAAGAAAAAAAAAGAAAAAGAAAAATACAGATATTTCAAAATGAAGATTATATATATGTATAATGATTTGGCCTAAATATACTGACAGTCAGGCTTCATGTTATGCACAGACTTGAGAACAGAACATAGTTTAAGAAAGTTCCTATTTATGTCATTGTTGTCTGTTGATATTTTACTGATCTAAAGACTTCTTTCCTTTTTGATCTGCTGCAAATCTTTACAACACTTCATAATTTGAAAAGTCATATTTTTAGCACTACAAAAGAAATGGCTTTTATTAAAGAACTCAACAGCTGACAAAAAGTCGTAAGGCAAACTTAGGTCAATGAGGGGAAAGTACAAACGAATCCAAATATATCCGTGAAGAAACCTGCAAAGAGAAGTTAAACAATCCTTGCTTCCGGGAATTCACCTGCCAAATTTTACCCATGAGCAAGTTTGGCATGTGGAATTAGTTGGTTGTCTAGACTACTTCTCTAACAACTGGAAAAAAACAGCACTTCGGGTAAATATTTAATTCCAACTAGCTTAAAAACCTCACCTTTAATGAATATTTGGCATATTTATTCAGCTGCTAAAATGTTTCAAATAAAAAAACCCCACAATAACTCAACAAAGAGCATTTTGGGAAATACTAATAATATTGAGTAAATATACCAAATTGCTTATTTCCACTGCTGTGAAAAATAGTAAAAAGTGTTTTTATAAATGCATCAACAGCAAAAGGAGAGCCAAGGAAAATCTCCATTCTTCATTGTATGCAAAGTGGAGAAGGCTGGGGTATTTAACATCTTCTTTGCCTAAGTCTTTGAGAGTAAGACTGGGTGTCCTCAAGGCAGCTGTCCCCCTGTGTTGGTAGACAGGGACAGGGAGCAGAATAGACTCCCTGCAATCTGGGAGGAAGCAGTTAGTGACCTGCTGAGGCCGCTGGAAGAAGAGCTTGCCAAGATCTCTTTCATTTATCATCTGTCCTGGCTAACCAAGGAGATCCCATGATGACTGGAGCTTGGCCAATGTGACAGCCACCCACAAAAAGGCCTGGAAGGAGGATTTGGGGAACTACAAGCTTGATCATCTTAATTTTTGGAATCATAGAACAGTGCAGGTTAAAAATTACCTTGAAAGATTGTCTGGTCCAATCTTTTGTTGGAAAGGAAGCCCAGATCACAGAATCAGGATCACAGAATCATGGAATATTCTGAGTTGGAAGGAACCCACTCTAGGACCTTGTCCAATTGCATCTTGAAAGCCTTCAGCCATGAACACTCTACCATGTACCAGTGGATGAATGTTCTCACTGTAAAAAGTTTCTTTCTTTTTGTTACGGTCCAGTTATTAGAATTACTGAGGAATTCCTCAGCCCAAATTAAGGTGCAAATGAGACTATATGTCAGTGACAATCATACAGATTTTATTTGATAGTAACTATGAGGGAAAATAAAGGAGAGAGAAAGAAATAGGGAAAGAAGAGCTTGGGGGATGTCGGGGGGAGAGTGAGGTGGAGACAGACTAGATAGAAGGTATCACCACTCCATAGATCCCAATGGCATCCTGCTAATCCTCATCTTCTGCTCTTGATGGTGAAGGTCCCCCCAAAAGTATAGAATCAGATGGGTTACTGTATGCTCAGGCCAGGTGTCAGTGTCCAGGTATGTCTCCCCTGGGGGTGGTGGGGGACAGTCTCCTGCAACAGACTGGATCTGTTATATCAAGTGTGTCCTGTGGTGCAAGGCCTTCGGGTAGTGTTTTGAGGGGCCTTTGATGGATTATGATGCCCCCTCAGCTGCCTCTCACATGAATGTCCCATGGATTTGGCCTGTGGGACTGAAGATTCCACAGCTGGACCAGTTTGTGAAAGGGAGGATGGGTGTTCAGTGCCCCTGACCAGAGGTCTCACCTGAAACCTCCTCCCCCTTGCCCTAGTTTTGAGGGGAGTCTGTGTATACCTGGCTTCTATGGGTTGTGGTTTCGTCCACCCCAAGTCCAGCAAGAGGTGACCCAGCACGGAAGCTGGGTTTGGTTCTCTTCTGGATGCCTTTCCCCCAGCATTGGTAGCTTTATCCTAGGCCTGGTGTTTGAAGAATTGGCTTCTGTTTATTTAGTCAGTAGTCTGTCTTTCAGTCCAAAACTCTAGTCAGGCATCCTTTAGGGAGGGATGGTCTTTATGCAGTTTAAAACTTAATATCAATGTTTGAGGGATGAGCTATTTCAATCTCTGGCTCTTCTATGAAGTTTAAACCCTTCGTGGTGCAACTGGCACCCATTGGCCCTCAGCTTCTCAGCGTGGCTCCTTGAGAAGTGAGAGGACAACCTTTGTCCTCCTCAAGTAGTGGAATACTTAATAAATTAAAAAATTTATAAATACTTAATAAAATGAGGTTAATCCTGAGTAATAAGCAATTCTCTAGGGAGAAGAGCCCTAACTTGTTCAGTGTTTCCTCTAAGGACAGGCTCTCCATCCTGAAAAATGGCAAATTTATTTTCAAATTAATTTGAAAACAGCATCCTACTAATACTGTAGTTGCCTAGATAGCTTCTTTTTTTCAACAACCTTGCAGGAAGAAGTGTTAATTCTTTTTCAGGATTGCTTTCAGACAAATCAAAATATCTTTGAAAAATATCCAATTACTTTCAGTATGAAGTGTGCAGCTTTATTTTCTTTGGTATAATAAGGTCATAATGTAGATGACTAGGTCACCACTGTCCATCAGTGGCTACATGAACATGAAATAACATCTGGTGGGGGCATGGATATGTATACCTTATAATATTAAACTTTATAGAAGAGGGATTGTTACTGTGATGCAGATAGAAACACACAGTAACACACACAACAGGTGTTCAGGCAGAGAAAAAGAAAGGAAGTCTCCAGTTTATTGTTGACCTCGTATATATAAGTTTCTGGACAGTGATCAGAGATTGGACAGAGAAGTTACCACCTCTCCATCTTCACTGGTCACTTGAGAAGTCCATCAGGTGATATCTTTTACAAAGGAATGTAAACATGATTCTTGTTTATCTTACAATTCATGAGAACTGACTCCACTATACTAAAACAAAACAGAAAGCGTATTTTCAGGGACAACAAGGGATCAAAATTCTCTTAAGAAAAAAAAAAAAAAAAAAAAAAAAAGAAAAAGAAATGACTGAAATTTGGAATTTTTTCCTTGGTTTGTTTCAATGACTGGAACATTTATATCATTTTGTCAAATGTGCAAACTTCAGTTACCAGCTTCTGTGAATTGAAAACATCTTTTTACTTGTCAAAAAATTAAAAAGATAATTTTTACACAGTAGTACTCTTTGTTTACTGCTCAAGAAACAGCATGAAATATTATTTGTAAGATTTCATTAAGATCTCCTAAATATAAGGGAAGACTATAGTCAGCCTACAAGAAGGCTGGAGAGGGACTTTTTACAAGGACGTGTAGTGATAGGACAAGAGGGAATGGCCTTAAGCTGGAGAGGTGTAGGTTTAGATTATATATGAGGAAGAAATTCTTTACTGTGAGGGTGGAAAGGCACTGGAAAAGGTTGCCTAGAGAAGTTGTGGATTCCCTGTCCCTGGAAGTGTTCAAGGCCAGGCTGGATAGGACTTGGAGCAACTTGGCCTAGAGCATCCCTTCCAAGTCATTCTATGACTGTCCTGCAAATGTGAACATGTTCGTTCTTGTGTCAATGACTGGAATAAACCATCGCTATGCATAAGTCCACCATCTCCTACTATAAGTCTATTTCAGGCTACCCAGAGATAATTGCAATAACTGAAAAAATAAGTAATTATGGTATTTTACCTGTACAACAAGCAATAATTAACCCTGATTAATAGATAGACATAGTCATCTGTATTCATATACTTCACAGATTGGGGAAGGAGAGGCTGCATTACAATGCAAAAATTTTCATAATTTGACGCAGTTGACCAGAACCCAGGCTAGCTCACGCACACCGGCACCGTGCCAGGTGTGGGGAACAGCTGAAGCATGGAGTTTGTGCTCTCAGCTGAACCGTAGGAGCAGAGGTTCCTAAGCACGGACAGTCGCACCACATCCAGGGCTCAGGCAAAGAAGAAAGAGAGAGGCTCTCCAAGGCTGAAGTTCCAACCAGGATGATTTATTAGACTCAAAGGGGACAGACACGAAGAGAGTCCCGCGCAGCTCTGTGCACAGGATTTTATACGGGTACAAAACAAGGGGCAGGTACAACACATCATCCAATGGGGTTAAGTCAGGGCGGAGTTGAAGGGTTGGGTCATGGGTCTCAGGATGAATCAGGGTAAGGGGAGGAGGGAAGGGGTCACGGGATTGGTTCTGGGGAGGATTGACATAGAAGGAGCTGGAACAGAGGTGGAACGAGGGGTTGGGTAACTGGGATAGACAGGGAAGGGACTGGAACATCAGCGGGAAAAGCCATAGAGAGAAACGGGGAGGACACAACTTTGGAAATAAACCAACTTGGGAATACACATAGGGGAAACAAGGGAACAAACCATTTAACATTAAATAACAACAATTGAATTAAACTAAGACAAACATAAGTTGCAACAATAATTTATACACAGCATGCCCTTTTCTACTTGCAAGTCAACTGACTCACACACAGTAAGATGACAATCTTTGGTTTGGTATAACTTTTTCCTGAGCAAAATATTCACAGCTCCAAAAAGCACCCATTCGATCCATGAAGCCCTGCTGATAAGATATATATATAATATATATATATAAATATATACATATATTATATATATATATAAATATAGATATATAATTTTTAAATAATCAAAGGCAAAATTATGCTTTCATCAGGAATCCTAATTACCAACTGAGCTTTGTATGTGAGCAGTATTTAGCAACAAAACTTAACTTAATGATGCACAGTGAGAAATGTTTTTACTGGCTCTTATAAAAAAAACCAGGAGTAAGATGACCTTTGTAAATTCATTGAATGCTTTTCACAAAGATTTCCATGATTCTTTTGCTTTCCCTTGAACTCTGCAAAATAAGTAGTCTGAATAATCATCATACATTCTTAATCAAATTATGATGAAACAGTATTGGGATAGTTTTTAAGACTGGTTTAAAGTTGTTGTCTCAGGGATAGGTAGCCATAATAACCTTTTTAGCATCTAATATTTTCTGTAGTATTGATAACATATCGCTACAGTTAATTATTAGTCTTAATTTTAAGGTTACAGACTTCAAAAGGCCAGATCGCCTGAGGACTAAGAAAAAAATCTCTTTGATTTGAAAATGAATGTTCATATCTTAAAAAGACTCAACTGCATTTATCCAGGTAATTAAAGGAGGAATTTAAACTAGATTTGACTTCTGACTTAGAGTTAATAACACAAATGTGTGTTTCAAAAGACTTTAAATGCAAATATCAACCCTTTGATGGGATATCGCTATTGTAACTTTTGTCGTGCATGATGTCATTTACTCAGTAACCTGATTCAACAAGTGTGTAATAAGGTCAATTGGCCTGAGTAAAAAAAATTAGAAAACACCAATAATGATTACATTCTAAACTATAGTAAAAAGAAAGAGGAAGAAGAAAGTGACCTTCAACATTTTGTTAGTGAAATTGCCTGTCCGATAACTATGGAATTAAAGATATGAGCATGAAAGCACACTTCTCTCAGTACATTAAGAATAAACTGCTTGCTTCATGTCTTTTCTTCTATGGATTTATGAAGGCATATACTCTTAATCATGAAGATATAAAGCAGTAAAATTTTGCATGGCACTTCAGTGCATAAAACTAAAAAGCACTTTGCTGTATTCTCAAATAATTTTTTTCTCAAATACAGACTAGATAGAAAGTAAAACATATAACTTAATCACTTTTCCTCTGTAGGTGGTTAGTACTCTGAAATCTTTCTCTTTGTTACACATTATAAAAGTAAACATTATTAAGTGTGATAATAGTAAAGGAAATATTAGTGAGTATGAAGTTGAGAGATGACACAGCATATATTGAAAGTTGTATTGTACCAATAAATCACTCTATTCTGAATATGTTTTACTCAATGCTTCTTATAATAATTGAATGGTATTAAAATGCATCCCATACCTCATACATTATCATATTTTCTTCTTTGCAAAAGAATAAAATATTAAAGAATTAAAATCTGAAGTTTACATTTTGACAACTTTTTTTTCTGAAAATTAAATTCACAAATTTTTTTAAGCCCATAGGACAACAATACCCATTTTTTGCTTTTACTTTACCTTCTCAAAGATTGACATTTTGTGAGTCAGTATGAACATTTTAGGTCAATGCTGCTGGAGTTGCTGCCTTGAAAATGTTATCTTATTATTACTCTCTTTTAAAAAAGATTTTTCAATAAAGGTAGAAAGATTGTACTAAAAGAAGATACAGAAGTGTAACATTTCCAGCCTTTTACCATTTCGATCAGACACCAGGATTGTTGGAACTCATTAGGGAAGAAAAATATGAAATGCTGCTGGTATTGATATCTACAGACTACAGATCTAGAGAAGTTGCACACATATCTAGGAATATTTTCTTTTTTAATCTTCAGTATTTCAGTTAGGTAAAGTAATGTTCCTGCTGAAAGAAAAAGAAAGTAAACAAGATGAACTTAACAAACTTATTATGGCAATATTGCAAGTAAGCAGCAGGAATAATGAGCAAAAAGAAAAGCAAAAGGTGATCCAAGGGACTAAATTAGAGACAAAAAGGTGTAATCTCATTTTCAGTTATTTGCAGGTCTCATTTTAATAAGTTGCCAAGAGTGCTGGTATGGTATGAATATGAAGTCCTCAGACATATCCATAAACTATATCCATAAACAGAGTGAAGAAATGGCTCAGAATGCCCACATTTTGAAAGAATTTTTATATTTAGAGCTTTGCTGATCCCTGATATTCTTCTGCAGTTAGCCAGCTCTCAAGCAGTTTGACAGTAAGCCCTGAGTCACAAGATGGTGATGGGAAATGAACTCTTTTTGGTTGCAGCAGACCTGGAACTGACTTCTTTCAGCAGATCTCTTTGTGTTTGTGGTTAGGATTTCATCGGGAGTCCTCCTTGATTCTGTTTGCTGAATCCTTCATAGTTTGTAACACAACAGAAGAGAGGTGTGAGACTCACACTGTCATTGAACCTCTGGGAGAATAACGGAAGGATTTATCTTGCAGAAGGGCTTCAGGAGAGCACTCTCCTTTGTAGAGTTAATGATAATTTGTGTAGAAAAAGAAAGGGGAAAAAAAAGATAACATTCTTATAGCAATAGTCTTGTGAAAATAGCTACAGAGAGAAGAGGGAATAAAGCATTAAGGTCCACAAAGGATCAGGAGCTATTAAGCCATTGCCATTACTAATCTAAGTAATAGAGGTGTAAGGTTAGAACAATACACTTTTTATTTCCTTTTCAGCACAGGATTTTGTACTTTGGAGAAAATAATATAGGTCAGTATGTCAAAAAAACATCACACTACATACAATAGGGTTTGTCATCTATGCAATTGGTCACTATATTTCAAGGCTCTGTTCACATGGAAGACCTGATTAGTTAAATCACCCTCCTTTACTTATGAATTCTGATACCTTAAGGTGTTTGTGTTTCCTTTAAATTTAATATATGACATTAGTTTCCTGGAATTATTGTGACCAATTAATGTACTCTTGTATAGATTTTTCACTTTTAAACAGACAAAATTTATTTCTACAAGCTTCATTTTACCTTAACACCAATGCATAGGGGTGATTTGTCTCACTAATCTTTGAAAAATAGAAGTTAGAATATAAATGTTTTCTTTTTATTCAGTCCTTCACAATTCAAAGGAGAAAATATCTGAAGCTATTCATCTGAATCATAGAATAAATTAAATATAGAATTAATTTTATCAGGCTCAGATATAGAGTCTGTAATTTCTACTAAAACTTAAATATATAGTTATTAAATTCTGCCATTTTTTTTTTCTGAGCACTTCTTTTAGTGTTGGAATATTTCTTCTAAACAAATGGCAATTGAAGAGGAAGATCAGTTTCTTTAAGACATGACTTTTAATCAGGAAATACTAGCAGATTTTTGTTCTGAATGCTAAGAATTCTAAGAGTCAACATATTTTTACATCACTGTCTTTGCTGGATGAGGACCACTTGAAACAGTATTTAAGCTCAGTTTTTGCAAAACTGGTCAGTACTTCTGCAGATGCTGTCAAACACAAAGTTGAGACTTGAATAAAAAAACAGAACACAGAAAAGGAAGAAATTATTTCCCAACTTGTACAAAAGAAGTTAATTCATAAAAAAATCAGAAATTTTTAATTCTAAAATTCTGAATTTCAAACTTAGAAGTTTTTTTCCTTCTATCACTTTTACATTAGTAATATTACCATATTAATTTTCTATTTTCAAGTTAAATGTAATGTTGCACTATCTAAAAATATCAGGTAATTTAATAGAAATGCCTTCTTACCAAACTTATTTACAACCACAGAACACTAAAAATATGTATTTGGAAATAATCTAGATTTTTTGAGATGGATGCAATAATTACTGAATTCTATTTTTATTATGGTTTAAGATTAAACAGTGCATTACAGTGATTGTCCAAATTAGGAAAATAATTCAACAACTACATCAAAGACCCAAGACTTTGCACAAATTGTAACTGCTCAAGTAGTTCATCCAACATTACAGCAGATTTCCCAGCTGAAATGGATTCAGGGTATGGACATATCCTTTCTAAAAATTTATGGTTTAATACAGATCCTCCATATTTCCCATATAAATGATAAGGTTAATTTTCAAAAGTAGCCAAAAATTGAATATGCAGAACTCAAAATTTGACACTCTGATCTTTTTCATTATAAAGATTTTGGTGTTCCTCTGTAATATACCTAATACAAATTAAGATTCAATACAGCAGTACATAGAAAGTGTTCTCATTAAATGCCATTAAGGTGTCTTTTAGAAAAGCTACTGTTTCCAGCAGCCTTACTATGTACAAGTAAAATGCTTAAAATATTTGAAAATGCACATGAAGTGTTCAACAAGATGATGTTACCACTCTGTGCCTTTTAATTACTGACATTGTTTAAAACAAGGAAAGAGTAGGGTCATCCCATTAGATTCAAGGGTAGTAAATCATATATTTACAAATTTTACACACAATGTTCTCACTTGAATCCCCAGAATGAGTTGTTGGACATCTGAGCTGTATTCCAAAGATTAATTTCACTATCCACTGTGATAAGTGAAGTCATTCTGTAAATTTGCCACTACCATCAAGTCAGTTAAGTTTATCATTAATTTTGAGTTATTTGCTCTTGTTTTAAACAAAAACTTTTTAAATATTTTCACATGGGCATGTTTGTATTTCATTGTGGGATTTCATTCTTGTAAGGATAATTTCCCTGTTTATTGTCTCAGCACCACATGCAATATACTAGTGTGATTCATTGTCTATGAGCTTCCAAGATTACACTATATGAGGTCATTTTGAAAAGATGTTGGAAACTGACTTTGTTTTTCCCCCTTGTTCTGTCAGCATTTATGTTTTTTTAAAAAAATTCACCTTGCAAAAAAGCCACATCATTTTTTTTGTGCAAAACTGTGATATCCTTTGCCACATATGCACAACAATATTAATTATAAAGTATTTATTCTAGATGTTAGAATAACCAAAGTGTGCTGGAACTTCTGTTAAATTATATTTTCTGTAAATGATATTTGAAGTTTATAAAGGCAAAATCTCCTAAAAGTATTAGTTTTACTTTTTAAGGGAGTTATTCTTCTAAAGATTTCTGGCTACACTTTGGAGAAGATTTACTCACATGTTTTTTTTATCACTTCATTTGAAGAAAAGCCACCATCCACATTCCTTTAAAAGCAGCAACCTAAGATGCACTGGTGGAGCCGAGCTGTTCAAAGTCAAGAGTGGCTGTTTTACAGCATACCAGATATGCTGACTACTTTAAAAACTTTGCTGCTTCAGATATATGTCTTACAATAGGCACAGATATTAGACACGTCATTAAAGAAAATCAACCAATTTTAAACTGTAAATCTAGAGCACCAACCTATGTATATTTGTTACATATTTATTTTTTCTGTAAGATGCATTGTAATGAAGTATGAAATTGATGGCTAGCCACTTTTCTTTCCTTCTGAAGATTCTGAAATGTGATTGCCAAAAGTTATTGCAGACCAGTCCCAGCACCCTCCTGTCCTGTTTACAAAGGTTTACTAGTTTGGGGAGCCTGTTTCTCTCCATTAGTCACACAGCCTTGGCCTAAGTGCCCTCTAGGAGCTCCCATAACTGACTCGATAAAGAGAATCTAGTGCTGTCAGATAGCAACAGGGATGCAACAGCATAGTTCAGGCAAGGGGAAGGGGCTGTGAATGAGTATACCTCCTGTTCCAGTGGGCTGGGGCTCCACAAGAATTCTTACAGCTCTTTGCAACAACCTTGCTAATGTTCACAGTAGTCTGTTCCAAGGTTACACTGCTATCCCATTCCATTAATGATCTCGGCAGTCAAATCCCCGGGTGAGAGATTGCACAAACTGAGGGCCTTCACAAAGTATTTCTCAGTATCTTAGAATTTCAATCTTCAGTAATTCTGTTCAGTTTATTGAACTGTTGTCATCTTTATGTGTTTCTTCTATGTAATGTTTATATATTTTTTTTTATATACTGTATTTTATATCAATATTTTCCAGCTATTTTCTCCTTATTTCAATGCTTTGCATTTTTTCTGGAAACAGACTGAACTTGAATTTTTCTTGGTTAAATGTCTCTGAGGAATAACAATCAGGAGTAAAGGCACCTAATGTAAGTCCCTTGAGTTAAATCCTTGTCATCAGTCATGGAAAGGTAATACTTATTATATACCAGCTATTATTGCTGACAATAAAACAAAATGTCAGAATCATGAGTTCTTCTTTAGAGCTGAAGTTCAAATTTGTATGAAACCCTGCACTGTGACTGAATAAGATTAAAGAAATATTTTTTTTTAAGGTCTATTGCCAGCAACTGTTGCTCTCCAGTTCTGTTAAAATATAGAACAATAATACTGATAACCAAATCCAAGGCTCAAATACTGCTTGAATGTTCCAGGAGAAACATAGGGTCCACATGCTGTTTTATAACTTCACTGAAACAGATTGAAAATCTTCAGTATGTCACACCTAGACCAGACGGTGATAGTGTGACAATCAAAAGCCGTCCTCAGACAGGGAAGTGTAGATCAGTGCCACCTGATAAATAAATGTGTTACTTCCAATTCTATTACAGAAGCAGTGAAAATGTGTCACGTTAGCTTAACACTGATTCATTGAATGCCTAAGAGGAATACTGGCAGATTGCTTTAATTAACAGATGTACGAGGGCTGCTGATGTTTTTCAGTGAAATTTCCTAGCCTCTTGCTGCAACTTATCGGGCTGTCATTCTCAGGTGACAGAATGACAAGATATCAGATCAAGTGCTATAAAAGCTTTTCATTCGCAGTATTGGGTCTAAATATCTATGTTAACAATCTGTTCTTTTCCACAACCATATTTTAGTCTTTAGTTTTAAAGAAATAAAAGGCAGCGACTTCTTGTCAAAAAAAGTCAACAATTGGATCTCAACTTTTCTTACAAGAAGAAGTAGACTGGTTGTAATATTCTTTTGCTCAAACATTTATTTTATTTAAAAAACAAACTGTTTACATGTATGTATTAGAAAACTTGTTGCTGGCCTGTTTCCTGATTTCCACTCACCTCACCTTGTGAAAAACACAAAAGGCATGCATGATATCATCCAATCTAACATAGATATCCACTTTAAACTCAAATAATAGGTGTCTAGTAAGAGTTCCTTTAATGTTATATCTTTATATGTAATTCAAGTATTCACAAAAAAATCTAGTTCACTTAAGTGCTTACATTAGGCAGATAGAAATCCTTCTGCAGGACTTAAAAAGTCACCTTGGTACTAATGCTGAAACACCCAGTCCTTCAGTAGCTCATCTTTGTTCTGAAATTTGAGAGGCTGGACTTAAATTTTAGGTTCAGGTCCAATTCTGTTCAGAAACATAAATTAACAAATCCAGATGTTTTGTATATCTCTGTGTGTGTGTGTATATGTGTCTGGGAGAAAGGAAGATCTGTCTCCCCAACTTACAAACTATTTCAAAGGATGAAGTAATAATACCTCCTACAGGCCAGCTATCATGAGATTGACATTTTAGGAAAAAACAGCAGAAGGGAGAATTACAAGTTTTGCTGCATGTGACATACTCGTGGCTGAGGTTGAAAGAGCTGGCCTCAGATATGTGTAGACAGGACGCTCATGTGTCCCAGACCATGCCATGCGTGAGAAGAATGCCTTGGAGCAGATTGAGTTTACAAACATCCTATTTCATTCTGCATGTTGGAACTGTTTACAAGCCCAAGGCTTTGTAAAAGACAGTTCCAGACCTTCATGTTTCTCTCTCTCTCTCCCCATCTATCTATGATAGTGAAGACTTGAAGTCTGCAAACAAATATGATTGTTGATGAGGGCACAGCTTACAGGGGCAGTATACCAAGCAATCAATGAACAAGAGGGAAATATAGTCCACCAGTCACAATAATTTGGATATTGTTCACTAATTACTTACCTTAAGACAGTTAAATTTGAGAGGTCATATATATGGGCATAGACATATTCAATTTCTCTTTGTGGTGTTGGTGAAAAGCCATAGCTGAAAATAAGTTGTTATTGGGAAAATTCTCTGTATGCAAATGAAATGTTCTGTTTTGGTAAACAGCCAAAAATACTAACAGAATTGTTTGTATTGTCCCATAGGCTTTGAGCCATTCCAGTTACACCACACAGGAAGGTGACCTTGAAACACAGAGATAATTCTTGGCAGTTTTCCTGAACTATATTAACACTTTCGAAAGGGAAATGACTGCATCAAAAGAGCAGGTATAGAAACATGTCTGAATAGAAACCAAGTGTTAAAGAATTCAATGTTACACCAATAAACACAGATGCTGGAAGACATGTATTTGATTTGTATTGTTATAACCTCTCCAATGACTGATGTATCATTGAATTATATGGAAATATGTATTCAATGGAAAAAATTGCATAATAGCAACATAAAATGGATTGGCTTTCTCTCTAGCTAGTGAAAGACTTGTCATAACTACTGCTTAAAAAAATATCAAAGAAAATTTGTGGAAGCAACAGCAATTTACAGGAAAATTAAAGTTGTATGCACATAAACCTAAGAATTCCTGAGAAAGACAGACTCTTATATAACAGAAATAGCTTTGTCAATAAGAAAATGGATCTGAAGACCATTTACTTGCTTTATTGACCAATGATGAAGTATAGATGAGAAATTAAAACTATAATAGATTGAAAGATTTTTAGCTGAGTATCATCACATAACATATACACCACATATAATTTTCTTCAGGTGGCATGCTTTAAGGAATTTTTCTCATGACACCACAGTTAATACTTTCTATGATACTCTGAAATAGGACATCCAAAAAGTATTTTTGGAAATACTCCAAAAATTTATGTATTTCATAAAACTGAGGGTTCTTTTTACCTTGTATATTTTCACAAGTAACTACCAAGAAATTCTTACCATCAATTATTTTTATATTTTCATTTCAATTTTTTTGTATTCAAGTTATGAAATTCAATATTTTAGGCAATGTATATGTTAATCTGTTTTAACATATTTAGTGTAATTGAAAAAGGCGTCGTTTGGATAAACTGTCGTGCAACCTAAAATGAGGAGAAAAGCAAGAGATTTGGGTGCAAATTTTTTTTGTTGTTGATAAAATTTAAGGACAGAATTTTTATTTTAGGAAAGAATTACAGAAAGAAACAGATAAGTTAAAGAGGGAAAAGAGGAAGAAAGAGACAGCTGGAGGACAGAAAATAAAAGAACAAGAGACTTAGCTTTACCCCAAGACTGCAGTGTGGATAACATGTCTCTCCACTTAGGATCCTAGAGGATCCTAAAATCAATGACAGTGGTATGTCTGGATTCTTGGTTTTCCCTCAGTATTACACACACTTAAATATACCTTGACCTATTTTTTGGCCTCATTTACCTGAAAAATCAATAAGCTAACAAAAAAAAGAAAAATATTTTTGTAGTCTAATTTTATTAATTACTCTACAATGCAAGATAAAAAAATTCATCTAGTTGAAAGTCAAAATAAAGAAACATATATTTGGTTTCTGTTCATGAGTTAATCTTCCCATCTTGCACTAGATCACACCGTTCAACTCTTTCATTAAGTCCAACCAGAGACAACACCAAAGTGCCTCACAGAGTAAAACAGATCAATGATTCAAGGTCCCATGCTGGGAGAGACCTGACCCCAAACACTTTCATTTGCTATCCTGCTGAAGTCTTTAAGATTTTTCTTTGCCTTTTCTTTTCCCTTCACTTAATTACTGTCTTGTTTCTGCATTATTTATTCTTCTAGCTTATGTGAACATGTGAAATGGGGCATGTCTCACTGTAGCATTAAAAAAGAATGTTTTCTTAGAAAGAACTTTATAAAGACAGAGGCGTCATAATTGCATATTCTTGTCAATATAAGACAAAATTTCTTTGTGCTATTTTACTAATAACTGGTTTGTATCTGTTAGGAATCGACTTTGGATTCATATAATTTGCTTTGCTGGATGAAAACATGATTTATTTAATGAGTAATCATCCTGGCAGGTCTCATCTACTCATATTTGCATACATTACATCATGCCCTAATTTAAATAATTTCACCTACTTCCCTTGTTTCTATAGGAATTAGAAGCCTTCCAGCTTGATTTTAAGGACTTTCTATAATTGTATTCCTACCTAATTTTGGAACCTTTTTTTTCTATTTTCCTATTCACTTGCAGCTATGTGGTCACAGACTTTCCCCTAAAGTCACTGTGTACTTATTATACATGAAATTCTTGAGAGGCAATTGTGTCTTAAAACTGTCACCTTATAGATTTAAAGAATTTATCTCCTAATTCTTAAAAGAGTTAGGGATTTGAACCTTTTCTTTCAAAAACCATTCAAATATCTTCAAGGAATACTTCTGTAAATACTGCTCAATAGTGAGTAAACTACCATTGATGTGGGATCTCTTTCCAGATATTCTCCAGTTGAACAACGCTCTCATCACAGACCAGTCTACACAGACTTCCATGTGATTTTAAAGACATTCTTTAAAAGAACATGGATAGTATAATTTTACCTTTGTAGAGAAAACACTGCAGAAGGGTATGGGGAAATTTCAGTGTATGATCTGTCAGGACAGTTACACTGCAGTGAGGTACAGGAGTTAAGTATAAAATAGCTGTGAGTTATTTTATATATATAAGGAAATAAGCCATGCATCATCCTATGATAAAAGGGATAAAAGCATAGTTTGTGAACAGTGTTAGTTCATCATGCTCCCAGAAACAGACCAGAAAATCTTTGAGGATATATGATAAAATTTCGGTTCATTACTACTCCTGTTATGTTCAGTTTATCAAATTATTGCATTAATATGTAGTAAATGAATGTCTTAAGAAGAGAAAGTGGAAAAAAATATATAGATCTGAAAGAGTGTACTATTCCTCCAAAGTAAAGGTGGAAAGGACTCCAAGTTTCTTAAAGGCTTATAGAGCAAACCCAAGAAAGTGTCATTTTGCTGAAATCAGCAACTGTTGTCATAATGATGACATACACATCCTAACCGGCCGTTGCAATATATGAACACCTGTCAGAGACTGAAATGGTTAATGGCTTAAACATTTTAAGATCACCAAAAGACTTTTGCCTACTGTAGCAAACTGCAAAGAAACAGCTTTTGAAGACCACCCCTCCCTGTGGATGCCTACTGATTTCGACTGCAAAAGGACGCTGAGATAAGATAAGGTGGTTCTATTGTTCAGCTATCCCAGGTCAAAGAGAAGAATGTATCCACTACTGTAAGAGATTGAGCTGCTAACCTTTGACCGCTGAAGTAACCCCCAGGGGCTTTAGGAGACCGGAGCTAATGGCTCAAGCAATTGGGTGCTTTGCTAGCGATGCACACAGCCTCCTCCCAGGCGCAGAAGTGTTCCTACCTGGTGACAAACTGGTGTTCCAGATAAGGGAAAAGACTCATGAAAGACATGATAAGACATCATCCAGTGGTACCGGGGCATTTCTACCTCGACTCTATACAGCATAAACCCGATGAAAGAGTTTTGTGGACATCCTACCCACTTCATGGATAGAGTCTGCAACCACCAAGAAGACCAGAAGCAGAGGATCATTGGGATGTCATCAGAATCTATGGAATGGTGATCTATTTTTTCTACTTAATCTGTTTCTCAGTCACTGTCTTTCTTTCTTTCCTCTCCCTGCCTCCACCTGCTTTCCTCATCTCTCTCTCTCTCTTTTTCTCCCTCCCTCTCTCTCTCTCACCCTCCTCCTCCCCTCCCCTCCCCTCCCCTCCCTCCCCTCCCCTCCCTCCCCTCCCCTATTTAATGTAAAATAAAATCTGTGCTATTGACTTCAACATATGGTCTCATTTGCACCTTAAATCAGGCACAGGAACCTCTCTAATAATTTTAATAATCTAATATTAACAACATCATCTTTATTTCATATCTCTTCCCCTCTGCTGAAAAATATATCCTTAGGAAGGTTCTTCAGGCTATTTTGCAATAGAGCATGGATTCACACAATTTACTTCACTTGTTAAAATATATGCAAGAAAGTAATGAAAGCATCTAAACCAAATTAGACTATCTATAGTATCATAGTCATAGGACTAGTAAAAAAATATTTTTTAAAAAGGATAAAACTGTAAAGTTCTGAATTTGGGGACTTTTGCTGAGTCTCTAAAGTATTGACTATTCCCATATAAATTGATCACGCCTTAGCCTCTTCCCCTATCTTTCCTTTTCCCTCACTCTTGTTCAATTCACCGAAGAAACACAACGAATATTTTCATCAAAAAATATAAGCTCTTCTCTGAAGCGATGAAAACAACCCTACCGACTCATAAAAGTATTTTGTTTACTTGTACTCTTATATTTAATCACTAATAGTTTTAAATTACATGGAGATATCCAATTATGAATAGCAACAAACATAATGCTATCCCTGGGCTTTTACAAGAAGTCTCCTAAGTTGTCCTCCTTTTGTAAACAACAAAAAAAAGGAACACAATTAGAGGAAATGGTCTATTATTCCATAAAGTTCACAGGGGCAAAAATTTCAGCCCTTTCTGCATCCATAAAACAAACAAATAAAAGTGAATTGAACACAGGGGAGGTACTTCATTATATTTCCTAATAACAGCATATTTGAGAGCCCATTAAGAGCAATATCCAAATAGTCTCCCCTGTCAAGATGTCATTTCAGAGAAAAGACAGAGGAATGAAAAAAGGATAAAGCTTTTGTAAAGATGGCATTTTCCTTTTTTATTGTTATGATTCCTTTTTATTAACATGTATTAATACTGTCCAAGAAGACATTATCCATCAGTTCTTTTACTTAAAGAACCATGACCACTTCTAAATTCATTTACATGCCCATAATATAAGGAGCTTTGATTCTACACATATATACATCAGCACTTAATTTTTACTAAATGTAAAACTTTCTGCTGTCAAAACATAGGAGCAGACATGGGTTCTATTCAGAAATCCAGGTTTAGATGTACAGAGGGCATGAAGCAGGATGCAAGCAGAGGCAGGCATCTCTGTACAGCCTCTTTCTCAACTGCTACTAACTCCGTAGAAGCCTATATTTGGGTGGCTTATTGTTATCATACTCAACAGTTCTGTGATTATCTCATATAGAAAGTCTCACCTAAATGCAGAATTTGTGGTTCTGTCACATATCTTTCACAAGAGATAGTGACAAAGAGATCTTCTCTGTGATCAGATGTGGCAGAAAAATTCAGTGTTATACTTTCTTCCAGATCATGGCAACAGTGGAAGGAGCCATCAACTGTCCTATGTGTGTTTCAGTAATTCAGTATTTTGGTGTTCTAACACAGATCTTGTGACTTTTTACTCATTTAGGCACTGTGAGCATGAGATTGATCTGGTAGATGCTCTAGTTCCCTCCCATTAAAGTTATATCAGTGCACCTAACTACTTTCTGGGTATGAGCAAATCTCTTTATTCTGAAGGCTGGGACACTCATTTGGAATGAGACACACCTGTGTTCCAATTTGTGGGGATGGTTTATGCATTAAATACCTTTCCCTGTCACTCTCACAGTCATCAGTTTTTCTGTCTACCGCCCCCACCATGTTGCATTATGTTTGTGAATGGTACAAATTTTGACATATGCATTTGTGCACCACATATACTTTAAAATATCAAGAATTTTTCGTTAAACTTCTTTATGCTGCAGTGTTGATGTTGACCAGGTGCTCTAAAACTCACTACATTGAAGGATATTCCAAGAATAAAATATTTTCATTATTGCTGGGATTGTTTTATTTTTCATTTCAGTGAAAATAAGTTGTGTTCAACCTTGACTTCTCCTTATCATTTGTTTTTAGCTTATTTATTCTAAAAACTGTCTGCCCTTTATAATATTTTCAAATTAACAGTAAGTTTAAGCAAACCACATTTAAATTACCAACACTGATTGTTTTCATATAATGAAAGAATGCCTAATACAATTCCTCTGGGTGATATAATTTATAAGGTCTTGAGGATACATTTGGTAACAGTCTATGGGGACAAATTGCTATGTAGATTTATAGAACTTTACTCATAGTCAGAAATTCAAGTATTCCTCCCTGGAGTCATAACTTATTTCTTTCAAGACTATGAGAAGGTGACTGAGTTGGGTCAAACTTACAGCAGATTTGCTCAGAATCCTCACGGGAAACTAAAGAAATAATGGTTCCTATAGCAACTAAATGCATCAACATTATGTTTATTAATTGCACATACGAATAGCAGAAACTGCATGAAGAAAACCCCATGATGAGTCAGGACCTCACACTAGGACCAAGAAGCTATTATTGTAACAAGAATTGTGAGTTGCTTTGTTCTGTCTTAGTCAGTATGAAACTATAGCAGTAAAGCATAAGCAGCTAATCAGATACCTGCTGTCAACGTCTGACTATACGTCACAGCTGGAGGATTAAAAAAAGTTACTGTAACATATGAATGCTGTCCTCTGGGTCGTGTGGTTTGGTTTGGTTTGGTTCGTTGCCCTCCCCAACTATCTTCCTGTTAGGTAGATTTCATCATAATATTTGGGACCATAGACATACCTTCACTGTCCATAGGGCACAATTTGATACTATAGGACCCAGGGGTTTTTTTGTTTTTTGTTTGTTTGTTTGTTTTTTAATGGGAACTATTTACAGTGAAACTTCTGACATATTAGCACTATACAACGAATAGTAACTTCCAATACCTGGCCTTGTAGGTCTATTCATACTCTTGTCTTTTGCCAGTGATATTAAATGCTTTCTGTAATATATCACATTTACTATTTCCTATTTTCTTTCACCTTTTACTTCCATAATTTTTTCTCTATTACAGAACAAGCAAACAATTTTTCTGGTAACATTAAGTCTTTGTACACCTGATCTACTTTCTACTTGTATAATAATCGTTATGCTCTCTTACAAGCTTTTTCCCATCCAAACTTTCCTTTTCTATCCTTTTTTAAAAATATTTTCTCTTAAATTACAAGAAAAATATTTCAGGAAAAGAAATGGATTTCCATTCTCCATTAGAGATAGAGCTATTATGATAGAGCAATAACATTTTTTATTTTCTTTGCTGCTTTTTAATTTTTTGGGAGATTGGGATAAAGAAAATGCTTGGAACTTTAGTAATCTTAATTATGGATTTCAGCATAACCAAACAGCATGACTAGATTTAACTGGCAGCTGACACTTGAAATAATAATTGCAGCAAAGAAAGCCGAACTGCAGCATGCCTATGAGCCCAATGACCTGTTGCTGTTTGTAGTGGTTTTTCCCACGGAAGAAAGATGAGATACAGCAGGGTGAATTCTAATAGGACTAGCTCTGCCAAAGTGATTTCTGTGTTAAGCTTCTCTTCTGCCCTCCTGATTTGGAGCTGTTCTGTTTGACAGACTGCAAGCAGATGCACTTGCTACAATTTCTCTGTGCTGGGGTTGTGGCAGGCTGGTCCCCTACCCTCTAACCTGTTCCATCCTTGGTAATTGCCTTCACCAGGATCCTTACCAGCAAGGCTGTCTTGCAGGATAAATTTGGGACTGGCTGGGGAGTATTTGCAGTTCATTTGAAGACAGATGTAAGCTCATGCTGGCCTAAATCAAGATCACCTTCCAAACCAGGGCAAATCTGTAACCACACTCAGCATCAAGCCAAAGCCAAGGTAATATGCCCTGCTTGCTGTGCTTTATATTGTGCCAGCCTGCTGATCTGGGGGATGGAGCACAAGTACCACAAGTTTGACTTCTTGCACATGACTGTTTAGAGGCACATACTTGAGTACATGTACTACTTTAAAATCATCTAAAACAGTAAGGGGACCAGAATGGTGGTGAAAATTTTTCTTGGTACACTTCCAATTTTTGAACTGTTTCTGTTGCTAGCTAAACTGTCATGCAACTAGAACCCATCACATTTGCTACAGCTGTGTGGGCGTTAAGAGTCAAAGAAAAAACTCTGACAGAGCCTCATTATGTTACTGCCAGCTTTTGAGGAAAGATAATAAAAACAACAGCTGGGGCTGGCAAACAAAGAAAATCTAAAATCTAGTATATAGTAACATTGGAAAAAAGGAAAAAGTTTTGGTTTGTTTTTTTTCCTAATTTCTTTTCTCAAAGACTCTTTGCAGCCTGCTTCTGGTAGAGAAAATCCTTAGCATTACAGCATTTACAGTGGCAGGTATGGGTAGACAATGGGTACCAGTATGTACCAGTTAGTTCTTTTCCATATTGTTGCAGTTGCTGTCAATTAACTTCAAACCGCCTTCAGCTTAGCCAAACACACCAAATTCTATCTTGAATAATGATGCACTGGAAATGCATAGAGATAAATTGTAAAATTACATATCCCTGTTGTAAACTCATACACTTGGCTACCTGATCAGCTCATAATTTTTATTTAAGAAATTTATCTGTACAAGAACTCTATGGAAACAAGATTTAAAAAGCCCTGTCTCTTGTCGTGCTCACAGCCTGACTCTTCAGACAAGTGTGGACTGCTTGCCTCAGAAAAATGTGCATCAGTTCACAGAGAATATCTTTTAAAAACTCACATAGATGAGTATAGAATAAATAATAAATGATAATAGCATATAACTCAAAGATCTTTAGATCTCAAAATGCTTTATGCAGCTATCTTCATGACAAAGAGACATCGGGACAAAGAGAGGAGGAGCAATTTACTTTGTATCACACAGCAGATCATTATTAAGAACAGGAATAGTAGCAGGTATCCTGAGACCAAAACCACTGCCCTGGATTTGGACCCATTGTGCCTTCCATTATTGGCAGATAACGAATGTGAGGGAAATAAAACACTGACAGTCCTAAGCTGAGTTAGACATATATAGCCCAGTTGTTTTACATCTGAGGTCTAGAGAAATGCATGCTTAATAAATTCCAAGATTTTCTAGTTGAGCCTTTGTTTGTTTAGTTTGACAAGAAAAAAAAAACAAAACAAAACAAAAAACAAACAAACAAACAAACAAAACAAAAAAACTCCCACCAAACACCCAAAAAAGCTGGTATTCAGAACTTGGTTATTAAGTTTTCAAATTTATTTTAAAAAACATCGTCACTTTAAAATTTTGAATAAATCAAACCAATTGAAGAAATTTGTGCCAATAAATATGTGCAAACAAATATGACTTAGTGACAAATATGACTTCATGTGATCAGGATCTAACAGGCAGGCACTAATGAATTTAAGAGTTGTCACTCTTCCCCTAAGTCTGGGAGTTTTTTACTATTTTAAAAAGTTTTTTTTTAAAAAAATACATTTTTCTCAAGAAGACTACATTACAGAGAACAGCTAAATTTGTTTTTCATGGCTGAAGTATCCTAATGGCTCCAAAGAGTATTATACTGATAGATGTCCGGTAAAGGAATAAAAAAAAAAAAATACATAGAACAGTGAAAAATTTCTGGAGATCTCAGTACTGTTCACATAAGACTTATGTAGAAGTGCTAATGTAGCCATTGTCCCCACAGTTTTATTAAAACCACCCTAGAGATATAAAGAAGCAGACTGTGACCAGGAGTAGATAACTAACTGTAATAGTAATGGGAAATGTCACTAAATGTCATTAGAGCCTGACATAACCTAAATGATGGCAGAATGTTTAGTATAATGGAAGGATATAATGAGAATATGGCATTTCCTTTAAGGACAGTAGCAGATTCAGACCAGTAAATTAATTTAGTAGTAATGGCCAGCTGAATAGGAAAGTAACTGGTTGTGATGCCTAAACCCCTTAAATTCATGGCAAACCTACAAACACAAAACCTTTAAAGGAAAAGCAAAGCAATCATCTTTATGAGGTGCAACAAGAGCTTGAAGCACAGATGGTGAGAAAAGCATTCTAATAAAGCCTATTTTCTTTCACAGTTTCCCAACAGATACATAACTAAGGTTTCTAGCAAATAGAGTGAATTTTAATTTCTTTAGAAGAGCCACAGAACCCCAGTAATTATATAAATCCCATGGAAGTGTTGTATTTCATGTGGAAAACTACAGAATCCATTTCATTCCAGAAATTCATTTATCCTGCTTAGTTCACTGTCTAAATAGGGAAAACAAGACTACCAAGCAGGGTCTAAAGACTAGCTGTATCCCACCTTTAAAGTAGAAGCCCTGTGTTTGAAGTAATAGAAGTGAAAGATGTCCTTGACATTAGGAAATTTACAGTTTACTGTGGATTTATTTTTTGCTTAATTGGTTGGTTTGTTTTGCACCTTTAAAAGCTGTGATAAAGGGGAAGTGTTTTTGAATAAAGAGAAGTGACAGAAACAATTACAGTAAAAAATAAACAGAATGAAATGTAAAGAATAATTTAGCAGTGGGGAGGTTTTTTAATAGTTATGCTATTTGCTCCAAATCATCAAATTATAAATAAATAGATTTGCAAATGTCCTTAGAATAGCTCAGTATTTATCAGGGATAACAATCAAAAGAAATCACAAGTATTCACAGTTCCCTATCTTAAATTTACTTTTCAATGGTCATGCTGATCTTAGAAACAATAGAGACTGTTTTACCAAACTGCAATTATCAGACTGTAGGCCAAATTCGTTCTTAGAGCAACTCTACTAAAATCACTGACTCAACACTAGGAAAGACTTTAGCTTTATATGTTCAGCGTTTGTAGGGACAGGGAAAGATCTCTGTGGGTTAATGAACCATAGAGCAGGAATAAAGACATTTAATCTATTCTTTTAGGGAGACAGCAATTAAAAATTGTGTGAAAATTGGAAACGTTAGGTTTCTGATATGCATTAGCTATGTTAGTGTTAGAAATCTTGATCTCAATGTTAAAAACCTGAAGTCAGACATTAAAATTTTAAAAATTAAGCAAAAAAACGTTTAGTTTTTCAAATTCCTCATCTATTTGCATATTCTAGGCTCTATAGCTACTGGCAGAATACAGTTACAGCATATTCCCTGCCCTTCATGCAGCTTTGCAAAACTTCCAGTAATTTTAATAAGAGTGGGAACAAGCACTATGAGAGCAGCTGAGACCATTTCTAAGAGAAAATCTGATTTCCCTTCAGCCCTTGAAAAATGTTTGGCAACTGGTATTGTGAAACTTTCATGGTGCTTTTGTACACAGGTTACTTTATCTCACTCTGTAAAATAAATGATAGTTATAATTTATTACATTAAAATATGTATATAACAGGAGGGAAAACTTAATGGCTTTTGACATTTGTTCTCCCAAATTAGAATTAACCCTAGCTTCTTTTAAGTAGCTAAGAAAGGATGTTGGGAGTAGGCGGTTGATGTTCTGGAAAAGACAGTTCTGCTGTAATTCTTTTCAGAGGATGATGAGATGGCAAGCACCACACAAAATTCTTAACAGTAGATACTTAGCAGCAAATGTTTGGCTCTGGAGATTCAGGGCTCATCTCTATTGTTTCCTAAGCAGGACACATTGTAAAATTATCTCACTTCCAAAACAAACATTTATTCAGGGCTGAATTAAAACAGAAGATAGTGCCTATACTATGTGACTTTGAACCTGTGGTAACCAAAATATGGACTTGAAAACAGCAACATCTTTTCTTTGCCATGATTTTGTACTTACCTAGATTGCTACACATACAGACAAGTTTTATCCTTGGTCAGACACTGCTTTGAAAGTCTGTAATTACAGTGACACCAGAGAAAACCAGTGGATTTAATCCAACAATTCTTCATGTTTTCTGCAGTCTTTGTTGAAGGTGTTGTGGTAAATATATCTTCTTTGAGGTGGGATTGAAAAAGAATGATTTCACTGAACAAAAGAAAAGAAAGCAAGAATTCATCTTCATGCAAAGACTCACACAGCAACTTTTCTTTAGAACACAAGGTAAGCTCATTCAATGAGATTTTCTCTGGAGGTTATAGTATATAAACGTTATTTGTACATTCCTTGTTATCACAGCTTGCAAAGTAACCTCCTGAAATCCTGTAATTCAGAGCCCTCTCCATCCAATAGACAAAATAGTTATAAATGAGATAAAGGACGAAAGAAAAATCTAGATTTGTTATGATCAATTTAGGAACCTTAGGGAATCAAATATTAGAATTAAGCATTTGGGCTTGGGTGGGTTATCTAAAATCCTGGCAGAAGAAAAAATGATCCCTAAGCAGAATGCCTCAATTCCCCCAGCTGCAGGGATGGTGTGGTGTCACTCCATAGGGTGGTCCAACCCACAAAGTTTGGTTTGGATTTTTTTTTGTCTAAATATGGAGTTTATAAACAGTAGTTACCCAGAGGCATCAAAATTTTCTAATACTGAAGATAAGCACTGTCAACTCAGGTGCATCTCTCTGGATATTGACAGTTACCCAGTCTAAAGACTGAAACTCCAGATGAGAGATGGGCTACTGTCATCACAGATTAGGGTCTCTCTGGGTGTATTAAAGCAAATTAAATTAGGTATCATGAGAAGCTCTTGAACAGATGAGAGGATACCTTTAGATACCTGCAGCATTACATGATAACAGGGTGTAAGCAACACAGTTCTCGTCTAGAGTCTAGCGGAGTTTAAGGTGATAGGGTCCCAGTGTAGGTGGGGTCAGATTAATCTGTGTAGAAACAACATTCAGCATTATGAGTATCATCAAACTGGATTATGAATCATGATAAAGATTGCAAATTCCAACTTTCTACGGAACGGATTATTTTCAGGAGCTCTAAAATAGATATTTAGGACATACTTAATATAGCATTGTAGACTGAAAGACAAAGACAAAAAAAGAACATCTTTTTGTCACCTAAGACATATATACTTTAGTTTAAAAATTAATCCTTGTCATTTTTTGTCTCTTAAAATGAGACAGCTAGGTCTGATTTTTCATCTGCCTTTAAAAATATGGGTTTCAGACTAGTTTTACTTAATAATTAATGTGTTAAGTGTTAAAGAAAAACAGCTTTGTAAATTACTGTCACTTTCTTGTTGTAGTGTAACTGACCCACATCTTTATTATAGAGCACATTTGTCACAGTGGTTTGAAAGGTCCAGAACAATTTTTTGCTTTGCAAAAACAAGTCACTAGGCAAGACTCGGTTTAGATACACAGAAAACAAAAACAGCTGCTAACATTTCCTTCCAACAAAGGGAAGTCTTTTCATCATTATGTCTGCTCTCATGTTTGTCTTAGGTATACTGGTTGACTAAAAAAGGTCAACATTTATCCAGTCTTTACTACAGAGTGATATTAGAAATGACAGCACTTTCCTGCATTTAGCAAAAAAAAAAATATCCAGGCATAAATAAAGATGCCATTAATTTACACAAATGTTGAAATTTTTAGCAGAGACCATTCCATAGACTTACAAGAATGCATACGCATTTACATATAACAGATTTATTTCATAACACAGCACTTGCCCAGATAAATTTGCTTTTCATCTATGAGTTTACCTATTTATGTGTTCCTCCTATCATTATACCATAAACAAATTCAAAACCACTGTGGTCTAGAGAAGGTGTCCTCAGAAAGGCACCATTTAATATTATTGGTAGTTTTTTCCCAGAGCTTGATTATTTACTTTTACATGAATCACTGCTATATTTTTTATGCCTGCATTTTTATTATTACACTATATTTAGAGATGGTTATTTGATATACAGAAAGTCTTTGTATTTTATCTTTTATGACAGAAATCTTTGAGCAGAAATTTGTTTCCTTCCCATTTGATAAGAATTGAAGATCAATGGCAAAAGCTTCCTCCTGTAGAACTTTGAGAGGAGGCAGAATATTAACTGTTTGCATACATGATTGTGAGAAATTCACATCTATTGTCTTCAGTTTTCAAACCAGTAGATTACTCACATTTTTAATGTGTGAGTAGTCACAGACAATTCCATAAAAATTCCCACCTGCCTAGAAACAGCTGTGTACTTAAGAGCTTTAGTGATGGTAATGAGAAATCAAGTTGTATCACATCATCTCCCATCCATCTTAAGAGAGGAAATATGGCTATCTCTTTGCCTGTACCAATACATTTTCCTTATTCTTTTTTAATAGTCCACCCAGGGATCTCATTATCCAGAAAAATCACCACTTTTTCCTATTTCAGCATTTTTTGAAATGTGATTATTTTAATCCCATATTTTTCAGTAGCATTGGGAGAAAAGAAAATCTCAGAAGAGACTAAATATTTATTTTTCTGCACCTTATTTTCTGCACGCGCTTTTTTATGGCATTCTTAGCCACAAACCCTATTAAAGAATAATAAGTCACAGAAATGCAGCATAGTCAGTGAAATTTTATTAAAAATTTCAACATTTTGAATGACAAGCCATGATCTTGAAGTTTTGTTTCCTTAGTATTTGGGTTATTTTTTACAGGGAATAGTAAAAGTGTCATGAATGGACTTCAGTACTCTTTCAAGTCATATACATGCTGGTGTTCCACTGAATTGGCAATAACTTAATTTGGATTATTTTAAAATATTTGTAGGTTTAAAACAAAGAAAGAAGCCTGGATCTTTGTATGGTGAATTACTAAATTTTAATACTGCAATTTATACTCCAGAGAAGTAGATGAGTCAGATTACTTAAAGTAATTTTGTCCCTTCTCTTTTGTAAAGCTTGTTGCTCCTCTCTAGTTCTTTCTTCTCTAGTATCATTTACAGGCTAGTTTGAGACCTTCATATCAGTAAGGTCAGCTTCACTTTGCAGTAACGTCTATAAGATCAAGAAAAAACCCAATCCAGACTTCTCTACTTCCCCCACATGAATTAATCAAAACAACTCTGATATGAAAAATGTTGTGCTGTTTTTTTGCTTTTTCTTCTCTACAGCTGCATGTAGTTCCAGCAGCTTGTTAGTGGACCTTAGGGATCTGAATACTGCATACCAGAGCTGGTTCTTGCCAATTATTATGTTGAGTGATGAAACTGCCTTGTATCATTTCATTTGTGGATATGAACAGCAGGTGAATGTTATACTTTCTGCTTTCCAATTATAAATCACACACATTGAAATCTCAGTTCTCTGAGTAAAGGCTGTAAAAGCAGTGGAGTGTAAGGAGACTACTGTTTCTTGTGAAAAGAAGTCTGAAATTAGAGTTTATTGATGGGAGTTTTTTTCCTTCATCTCATTGTCAGCTTTTAAGACCAAAATTGAAAAATTATTGGATAAAGGAACTGAACAGAAAGAAAATAAAACATCTGACTACAAATACTGTATTTAGGACTATAAACCATTGATAGGTCCAGCACTGATACATTCAAGTGATTGAGCAATATGAAGTTCACTTTAGGTTTTCTATAGGTGGACTTTCAAGAAAAAAATGTTAAAGGATATGGTAATGGTAAGAGGACTCTCCTTCCAATCCAATTTCTGGCATAGACTAAGCATGTCTTTAAATATTTATAATTTTGAGATCCTTTTTGTAGTATATCTGTGAAGACCTGTGTGAAACTTTAGTCTGCAGTCTGGACTAATGTGGATGGACAAAGGCTGATTCTTTACAGACAAAATGGAAAGTGTTTCATGTAACTAACAACATCAAAAGGGCTGGATTCAGTTACTGAAAGAAAATCGTCAGAATAATTTTTTTCTGAAATGGGTATTCTACTAGCCATATTTGTAGCCTAGTTTTGGGCTCCCCCATGCAAGACAGACTGTACTTACTGAAGTGAGCTCCCCACACACCACAAAGTAGTTGGGGGATGGAATGCACAGCACAGAAGTTGAAGTCCACTTATTTAGGTAAACCTGAACAACAAAAGACTGAAGGTGGACATAGTGTTCTCTACCATCACTTAAAGGAAGGCTATAGAGGAGATGAGGCATCTTGCATATGCACAGAGAAAGAACAAAAACATCAATGGTCACCAGTTGTGAAAAAAGGAAATTGTGTAAATATTAAGAAAAAAGAAGATCATCAAGGGCCTAAACATAGCAACAGCTGCACAGAGATTCTGCGTCCTTAAGACATGCTCAAATGACTGGGCAACATCTGGCTATGTGATCTATGTTGTCGTTTGAGTTTGGGAGTAGAGGGAAGGACAGGCTGAATTTGAGATCTCCAGAAGTGTCTTCTGATCTAAATCACTCTGTTAGTCTATAATTCTTACTCTGTTAGTTTATGATTCTATTCTTCAAGTTCATGATTTATGATTTCCCCATTTTTGAAATTTAGGGGAGGGACTGGGAAGGGGTAACTTATTCTAGTCAAGAGCATAATTTCTCCTAATGATATAGCATCTTATTCTTCTTGTCCATGCAGTTTTGTCTAGTAGGGGCTATGAAAATTGTCACTGAGTGGGTGCAAGTCACATCATATTAGTTACCTTATGTGTACACATCTCACAGAAAACTATTTTTATACGTTTTTTTAATCCTATTGACAAGGACCAATTTGAATTTATCTCTATTCCCACCAAGTATGAGAAAAGAAAGAACAATATTCATCTCTTACCTAGTTTTTCAGAGAGTTATAACAATCTGAGGTGTACATTCACTGACTGCAAAAGAGTCACATACTAATGAAGTCCCAAGATAGATCTTCCAACTAAGGCATACAGTAGTAGAGTACTGTGCTTCATTATGTCTCATACTTATCAATGGTGCATTATGCAGGTTCAAAAAGAGACCTGCAGGTTTTTGAAGCAAGTGGCATAAGACTGTTTGTCTTCCACTCTGACTAGTCTTTTGTTTGCACAATAATAAATGTGCAGAACAGTTCAAAGGCCAAAATTGACTGGGAAAAATCTATGTAGATTTGATGCCATTAAAAACTAAACAAACGTAGGTGTTTAATAGAATTCTGAAATTTTAAAGTCTTATCTGCTCACAGAATTTTTAACCAGCTTGCTTAAAGCAATGAAATTACACACCACAAAACGTGGGATTTTTTCATAAGAGGGAATTAGTAATACACTGTAAAGGTTCTATCAAAGTTTTTTAACTACATGATTGATACTATCTGGTGTTTCAGAAAAGACTGATCTGATTTAGGATGAACTATGAAAATCACAGATCAGTATCAAGAAAACATATTTCTAGGTTACCAAAATTATAAGATACTGAAATTTTCAGCTCACTATGTGAAGTCTTGTGCATGTTATTATGTATTTGCTTGATTTAAAAGTTCTTTGTGTATTGGAATATCAGAAAGTTATTCTTCTAATTTATTTTTACGTATAGTCACACTCCTTTTTTGATCATTTTTTCTTTCGTATTCATCTATTTTAGCTCTGAAAATATTTTTGGTCTATCTGGTTTCCCTCTGTGTAAGTCTGGAATTATGAATTATTATGCAGCATGAAACTCTGTTTTTTTTTTTTTTTTTAAGGAGACAAATATCTACAGTGACTCAACTGACTGGACTCCACATTGCTTGTGCAAAGTCTATCTGGTTTCTTTGTAATTACGATTCAATGATTTACTTCTAGATGGAATAACTTTTGCTGCTCCGTTTTTTAAATTCATAATAAGATTTCAAAACTTAGGCAGGTTATTACCAAAAATCTGTCAATAACTGCCCCTATGAAATGGCAGGAAGGAATCTCAAGTGCATTAGAAAATGGCCATTTGTCTTGTTCTGCTAAGCCATTACCAACAGCCAGTTCTACCCTCTCTTTCCACTGCTATTTGCAGTTTTTGGTTTATCACACCTGAACAAGATGAATAAAGTTACATGCAACATGGGAAAGCCTTTTAGTAGTGTTTCTAGTTAAATGGCCTGTATCACTGTAGTTAGAGCTTGAGAAACTGGGAAAAAAGTGAAGTTTTGGGCTTCCAACACTGTGTTTATCATATATCTAGAGTTAGCAAAAACTATCAGATCAGAAAGATCAAATTTTGGAATCTCTTTGTATGGGTCTAAATGACTATATACTGCAAAAAAGAAGCCCTCAGGACCACAGTTGCTTTTAGAGAAGCCCCAAGTGCCTTGTACTTCAGTACTGTCCTATTCTAACTAAATGAGCTTACCCATCACTTGACAGACATGAGAGTCATCTGCTTTTGATAATGTCAGTTGGGATTTTTCAGTTGGGCATCTCACTAGAAATGTGGGTTGCTCAGCTCACAAAGTGCGAGGAGAACGGATCCTTTTCAGAGAAACCTACAAGGCCCAGGGGATGAGTCTTGTGTGGTACAGGCTTGATTCAGACAAATATGACAAGTCTAATTCCCTAGACATGTCAAAGAGCTGGAAAGCAGACAGCAGCGAACAGATCCAGGATTCTAAATGGGAACGGCAAAAGGCAAGCGCCAGGTGTTTTCTAAACGTAGTGCTGACTTTTACTGTTCTTCTTATAATCAAATTTATGTCTGTTAATTTTTGAAGAAAATAATGAGTGCTCTTACACCACTGAAGATATTAAAAAGGTGGGAGGGAAATGTGTTGCCAAAATAAGGATGTAAAATGTGGGCACAAATGTAAAATTTTCCATTGAATTGAGGGAAACTGCCTTCTAGTCACCCTGCTACAAAAATAAGTAAGGTTTGATGTCACACTCATTGATGTTATTTTATTAAAGCCACTGGAAGGTGAGAATCAAATAGGGCATAAACAGTGCCTTTCATGACAGCAAAGAAATTGAGAGTAACAAAGAGAAATGAAAAGGACAGCAGTTCTTTTTTACCTACATTTGCTGTTTGCTTTTCTTATTCTATTTCATTTTGGTCTTGTGTTTTATTTTTAACTCACTGTATTTACTTATTTCTAAGCAGTTTCAAATATATTAATTTAAATTAACCTAACATTAACATCAAGCTAATTTTTGATTTTGTATCTAGTCTTTTTTGGGGGGGGGGGTGAAATGGGAGAAAGATTTAATTAAATGTATATTGTTGGGATTCAAATGAGCTGTAATTAATTTCTGGTCGAGAAAATTTTATATTCTCTATAATAACCATGGGAAAAATTATTACTGTATTTGCTGAAACATTTGTAACATGTTTGAGGAAAAAAAAAATCTCAGATTTCAGCTGAAGAGCCTAATCCTTTATACACAAAAATATCTATGCTTGAGTGACCTAGTTAATGATGAATACAAGAGAAAATTCTCAATGTCCCCAAACATAACTGCTAAACAAATATGTGTCTACAAGCTTTTTATCACACCTCCCTTGAAAATGGAACAAATGGTTATATAGCTGAATAAAGCTGTTTCACTGCTCCACTGCTCTTATCCAAGATATGGCTTCTATCCTTGAGTGGACACCAAAAACCTTTAAAAATCTCAGGGATGAAAGAGAGTATTTTAATGAACTTTGTTTTGTTGCACTTTTCTCCTGTGTGTATTATGAAATATGTTGCAATATATAAAGATAAGAAGTACCATGTCTTGACTATGGACAACTACAAGTGTTGTCAACATTTGGTCTGTTTTATGGTCAGTAACAGAAATTATTTTAACAGTAAGTTCCTTTGCAAGTCTAGGATGTCTAACTAACATTTGAGTAGCTGCTTCCATTGAATTACTCTACCATTAATCATCTCCACTAATTCAATAAAAACAATGTCAATACGATAAAACACTTTTTCTATTTAATTAATGAGGGTGGTTGGTTACTAATAGGATATGACTTCATCAGGGAAATGTTTAAAGTAACATGATAGATTAACAAAGAAACATTTAATAAAGATATCATATAATTTTTAACTCATTCCAAACCTTATGAGCCAGGAAGGAAATCTGTATTATGAAGACAGCCACTGCATACACTTGTTGAATATCATCACTTTACTATTTCCTTTGACAGTGTGTAAACTAAGACATATGACTGGCTCTTTCTTGATTTTCTCTTTTCTTGTTTATAAAATGTGAGGAATTGCACACATCTTTTGTTCAGTGTCATAAGATTTTCCAGAAATACTGGGCATGAACCATAGATTTTTCAAATGTAGAGGGGTTTTATCTTTCTGTGAGAAAAGATGCTTTAAAACCACCTCAAATGATTGTTTCTGTAGCCTTAGGCAACTCACTTATGGCCTTTCAGAAGTTGCTTAAATTTAAATTTTCCATTGGTTTTAGTTAACGAACGCAGTATCTGAGTAACAGTATCTCTACAGTTCAGGCTGTTCATCTTAAGCTGAGCCTTAAACTCAGTTTATTCAGCTGTAAAGTAGTTGCCACAATACTTGTCTCTGTCCACACTGACTTCAGAATTAGTGACCTGATTGCCAGCAATGAATTTCACTATATGAATGAATTAAAAATAATGTGCTTATTTGTTTATTGGAAGAAAAAATTGTAACTTCCTGAGGGTGTTTGGACACTGCAAAGTAGCATAGCTACTGTAACTTGAGAGCAGAGTAGTATAGTTAATTGTCCCTGGAAGAGCTTTACCTTTCCTTTGGTGCCTACTCGTGTCTGGTCTACCAGTCAGGCCATGAGAAGGTGCTGAAGGGACAGCAATCCCAGCCCTGGAACACTGAATGCATTTAACATTGCACATGGTCTAAGACCGGCCATGATGGGACAAGTAAGATCTCTCTGGCATTGCATCTTGAGAAAAACCTTCATCTATGAAAGTGCTTCTCTTTAGCTGAGTTTGACTTTAGTTTTGGTGTATGTGATAAACGTGATAATGTGATAAATCCTGGTTTAATGTGGTATGAAGTTCTTAGTGAGCTAAATAAAATTACCTTCTTGTTGGAGGGAAATTAAAAACATGTAAAATTTTGAAATTTGTGGCTCAAATTTTCTATCCATCTCTGGCTTCAACCTGCTTTTGGCACACAAAGCATACAAGGTTGTGATGATATACCATGTACCTATGAAAACATAGATATGTGAACCAGGTAATTTTCTTCAAATTTATGTACCATAGTATGTTTGACACATGCAAACTACAAAAAAAAATTAATAAAGTACTTTACAGTTTCTCTCTTATAGCCCTTCCTAAAAGTGTGGAAGTAGTGAAATGAACATATCCCAGTTTTGAATTTTTTTTTTAGGATTTTGGGAAAGCAAGGGTTTTTTAGACTCCTTTTTTGGTTAAACAGAAATCCAAAGGAAAGTAATTAAAGTTTTACAATATCTCAGACCAGTATTGGAAATTGATTTACTTTGTTATTTTGAGCCCTGATAAACCTCATAAAGCAAAGTTATTATAGCAAACATCAAATCTGAATAGTGTTTTAGCCTAATAAGAAGGAAGATATTAAAGAAGGAAGCAATGCTGATTATAATGATATGTAATAGAGTATTAGTCTTATAAAGAAGACAATTCTACTGTTTTGGAAGGTTTGTATAAGTCAAAATGCAAAAGATGCAGAGCAATTAAGAAAGTGCTATTTAATTGTATTGCTTTTGTCATAATAACACCCAATCAAGTATTAATTGTTCTGATGATTTATAGTCGATTTAGAAGACTGACTTTCTGGTCTCACTGTGATTTTTGAGAGAAAATTATATCCAGAGTCTTCACTTGATAAATAAATAAATAAATAAGAGATGAGCAGTGAGAGCATTAAAGAGTATGAAATTACAGTACAATGCCTTTTTAGTAATCTGAATTCTATTTTAAAATCAATGTTTTGATATGGCCAAGCACTGTTTTATAAGATACATGTTTGTAAAAGTCCTCCTACTAAAACCTTCTAAAAATGAACAGAAAAGTATTATAATATTTCTCAACAATCGAGTCCACCTTTGTTTTGTTTTGCTTTGTTTCACTTTTTTTCTTAACATATAGGCATATATTAAAAAGTTTTTAACAGTCTTAAGCATTTTCAAACCCCTGATAGCCCATATCACATGTGCACAAATTTTCTCAGGCTTTATTCCCATTAATAATATCACAATGGAGAAATACCCCTTAAAGTTAGTGTTAATTTACTGAAATTTTGTTACAGTCACAATGATTTGTGTTTTTATTAAACAAATCACAAGTGAAAGGCAATATTAAAGGTATATATTTATCTGTAACTGTTAATCTTCCATGAAAATAATCATGCTAAATAATCAATGTGTGTGCATTACTATCAAGTTATAAACTTCATTCCACATGCTTTGCAAAAGATTCACTGGAGTCTTAGCAAAATACTTCCCCTCACAGCATGTATGAAGAACTACAGTTTTTTTAAGAAGTCCTAATAATCTGCTCTTTTCAACACTTGTCAAGGCTCCAGCAACTACAACTTCTCTTCTGGTGCTTTTTCACCACTCTACTATTTTTATCCTAGTAGAATTTGCCAATTAAAGCTGAACAGCTGTAAATCATGTTCCAAAAAGGAATACCTTCTGTCTAAAATTTAAATAACCTGGAGACCTCAGTAAGAAAAAGAGATTAGTACTTAAACATGTACTCTCCTGTTTAGTGCCACTTTGAGAGCTTTAAAATGTCTTGATAACACTTAAAACCAGAATGATCTTGAATGTTTTACAACATAACTGATATTTAATTAGCCTCAAATCTATGCTAGAAAGACATGTTTGTATACCCAGAGCACTACTCCATCCAAGAGTGAGCATATTAGGGTTTATATTGCCATTTCATTTCTCAGTGGTACATCTTATGGAATGCTGTGTTTGGGGCAGGGGGAAAGCAATCAACTGGAAAGGACTCTGGTGAGAGCACTGTATGAAAATGTAATTCAAGGACATCAACTAAAAATGATACCTTGCTATTGTTGCTCTTTGAAATACTATTGTTGAGATTTTAGCATTCATATTTGTATGCATGTCGACATCTGTGTCGAGATATATTCAAACTCTTGATGACCTAAGTAGATATCTACTTTCATGCCACAGAGATGCAAGTACCAGACAAGTGGGAACATGTATTACCTGCCTGTCCTTAAATTTCACAGTAGCATGTTGATGGGTATAAAGTCCTAATAGATAAAACATCCACTTCTAAAATACAAAGAGCTTTTAGTATTTAAAAATACCCCAAAGACAGAGAAAGTGGAAGACCCTCTTTGCACTCCAGTTTTTCACCTTAAGAACTAGGAATATGAGTTATCTTAGTTTGATATGTACTGGGAGAACAATCTAGAGATTGACTTTTATCGCTGAAACCATAATTTAAAGCAGTTATACAGTTCTCAGAAGGAGTTGGTTATGTCCCCTCACCCCTTAGGATAGATTCCACTAATGTTATCTCTGCGAAAACAACTGGTTTGTACTGTGTGAATCTGATTCAGTAAATTGGGGTTTCATCCTATTAGGATTACTTTATTTTTCTATGGCTCTTAAGGTCATCACATGTGCTAGCAATATGTAAGGAAGGATCCAGGAAGAAGAAAGAGGAAGTATTTGAAATATTTGGAATGTGGAATTTCATTCTATAGTGACATTAGTGTAATTAAAATAACAAACGCTTCATTTCTATAAAGATGTGCAAAGTGGCCATGGCTAATAATGGACTGCTACTCCAAAATTAAAAAAAAAGTCTGGATAATCCTCATGAATATTGCTGTCTTTCAACAAACTGAATTGAGCATTTTTGCATCACCGACTTTGTCAGTTGTTGTCAAGTCTCTGAGTGTGTGGCAAGGCAGGACATCAGAAGAAAAAAGAAACAAGGCAGCTTTTTTTTTTTCTCCTGAAAAAATTAACTTTTCTTTATATTCTAGAGTCTGCTAGACTTTTAGAAAGAGATTATTAAAATAAAAAAATAATATTAATTTGTATCAAAATAATAAGACGGGAGTCCTTATCCTCTCTTTTTCCAAACAAAAACCTTAAACTAAGAAATATTTTTCCTCAAAGAATCACAGAATCAATTAACTTAGGACCTCTGAGATCATCGAGTCCACCTATGATCTAACACCACCCTGTCAACCAGACCATGGCACTGAGTGCCATGAATGGTCCTTTCCTAAACTCTTCCAGGGGCAATAACTCTACTGTCTCCCTGAGCAGTCCATTTCAATGTTTAATTACCCTTCCTGTGAAAAAATTATTCCTGATGTCCAGCCTAAATCTCCCCTGGCACAGCTTTAAGACTGTGTCCTCTTGTCCTGTAATTTGTTGCCTGGGGGAAGAGGTTGACCCCCACCTGGCTACAACCTCCTTTCAGGCAGTTGTAAGGGATAAGGTCCCCCCTGAGCCTCTTTTTCACCAGGCTAAAGATTTCTCCTTTAAACCTTAGATTTTATTGCATGGAGCTTGTCATATACAAAATCATTCCTCCGGAATATGCTCTGTCTTATTTCAGCTGAGTAACATGCCTTTTTTTCCCCTGCTAAATTACCTAGGAATATTTATTATCTCCAGCAAGGACTTAATGTATGATCTTAATTATAAAATGCTCTTAGATAAAACCTGTAAAGTTCTCAATAAATGGATGCAACTCCCAATGTCTTTGATTAACAAAGTAAATATAATTAAAATTACTATAGATCCTAAATTTAATTATCTGTTCATGAACATTCCTTTATTTCTTTCAGCATAATTTTAAAAAACCCCACAACTTTAATATATCTTTTAAAGATTCCTCTGACTATATAAAATACCATATTAAATATAAAAACATTGACTTTACCTCTTAAAAGTAAACTACTTTCATCAGACTTTTGCTGAATTCCAGGCTCAATAAAATATATATATATAGACAGAATTCAACAAAACTACTTAGAGCTGGAGCTAGGGAGACAGTGAAGACTAATTTAAAGTACTACTGGAGAAGTTGTTCACCCATTTCATTTATATTTGAAGTTTTCTAATAGATTTTTGGCCTTGGCTGATTAATGGGATTGGAGAACAAACAAAAGAACCTTGTGCAATTACTGCGTCTGCAAGAGGAAAATCTAAATGTAATGTAACACAGCAAGATTAAGTAGGTAGGGTTTGGGGCACTTTGTAGGAGAACATAAATGTCTCTTTCTATGCAAATAGCTGATAAAAACACTCACTGTGGTGTTTCAAAAATGGCCTTTCTAGAAGAAGTATCCCATTCAGCACTTTCCATTGACTATGGACAATTGACTGTGTCTTGGGGTCAGAATCTGGCTTTCACTTCCCATCTTTCTGTGACTGAATTCCTCAGGGCTCTTCATTTGGCAAAACTATTTGTCTAGTCTCAGCTAATGTTCCAGGTCCCCATCACCACACAATGCTTCTTTTTTCAGGTGCATCTAAACAGTTGTACACACAGAACTTTAGACACATACATTGAAGAACTTACATGCTATAAAAATAGCAAAGTACAGAGATTTTGAAATCTTTTATGCTATGCAATTGTCAAATAATGTTTGTCATATTTTTAGATGGACAGAATAGAAGTAAAATATCTTTTTTTTGCATCATGAATTAAAAGAATGCAAACTATAAGCACTGGTCTATCTCTCACAGGTCTTCCTCTTTGCTTTATGTGTAAGTTTCACTGTCTTGTCTATCTTACCTGCTCCCTGAACAGGAAGATAAAAATATCAGTAATATCTTCCAAGAAGACACATTTTCTGAGACAAAAAGTTGCTGTCATACTTGACTCCTCTTCTGAGTTTAACATTGTGGGTGTGACCCACTTAAGGCTTTTTGAGGGCAGTCTACAAGATGTTTATATTCTGCTCTTCATATTTCTTTGTGATATTTCCCTCAATAGTTCTCTTTTTACCACGCCTTACAGCAGCACACAGAACTCTCTCCATCTGTGAGCATGTCACTCTGACTATACAAATATCTGATTTGCTCACAATCCTTCAGTGAAAATACATTTCAGGTGGCAGAAGGCATTTTGCTGAGGTAAAGCTATTCAGCATGTAAACATTGTTAGGATGTCTGATCTAGCAGTGTGAAGTCACTTTCTTCAGATCTGAGAGACCCTAGTTTAAATCTTTTCTTTGCAGTATGCATAGCAGATAGCCCTTGACCTAAGCTTGATAGGGCTCAGATGACCATTGCCATGTTCAGCACAAAAATTCAATTCAGTTGTCACAGAGTGAATAAAATTGTCTCAGTGCCTGGTGGCATTTTCCAGACTATGCCTGTGATCATCTATATTTGGAGATGCTGAACACTTACGAGCCTTAAATCTTGGTGGGACTATAGCATAGTTATTTCTCTGTATCTTCCGAGCAAGAGATAGACTAGTACTCATCCTTAAGGTGCTTCTAATTGAGTTGAGACCACAAACTGTAACAGGTCAGCATTCACATTTTATACAGTTATTCAGTGTTTGGATGCACATCCAAGACATCAGAGTGCTGTGACAAATCTCTCACTCCTCTGCAACTCTCAAGATGGAATGGATTTCAGTAGTTTCCAGTATGTAAGAGACATACGTACTGTGAACAGCGAGTACCACCACTCATAAATGTTTTAATGGGACACCAGTCCACAGTGCCTCGTGCTCTAGCTCCCCAACAGCAAAATGGTGAAGCAGAATTTTGTTAGTTTATGTGTGGTGAGGATGCATCACATAAGTCTTTGCAGTGTGCAGATATTTAGACAATGCTAATAAAGTCCCTCTAGAAAACCTAAGTTATTTGCTTGAATATTTTTGTCATTGATGGTTGAGTCTGTAATGCTTTGTCTTCAGATACATTTTTCCATCTAGAAGACAAGCTACTGATGTAGAGGTAAGTTATTTGAATTCTCAGTATTATGTCCCTGAACTTTGAAGCGCTTGGAAAAAAATGTCTCTTTCACCTTGTTACTTACATTTTCTTGGTTTTGTCTCATCCCATGGAGTGTTTCTATGTAAAAAACGCCCTTCCAGGAATTTCATTAAGGTATTGGGAAGTCCAGCGTACTGATGCTGAACTCTATTCCCAGAACTATCAGCAATCTGTCAATGGCAAGGTTTCCTGGAATAACATCAGAACCCCTGCCTGTTATAGCCAAAGGAATGGTGTTAGTCTTTCTCTAGCAAATTGTATTTAAGTGTAGTTTGCTGTGAAAAAGGCAATTGCTTAGAAACCCCAGAGGCATAGGCACATTACTAAATCTAAGGCAGCTTAAAAAGCTTAGGTATCTTAGCCTGATCCTAAAGTTGAGACTGCCGAATAACTTTCTGGTACATCTGCAATTTTAGACAGTGGTGGAATTTGAGTACAGAGAAGTGTGAAATGAGAATGAAGGGAAGGCTACATCTGTCCCAGATGACATAGGACTAAAAATTTAAAATTTGTATTTTTCCAAATATTTTTCTATGCATGAATTGATAATAAGTAAAACAAGTAAAAAAAACTCAAGGTATTTTATCTTTTATTTTATTGTAAATTAGAATGAGCAGCTCAAACTGAAGTCTTTTGTGGAATGAAATTTGCAACAAAAAGGATCTGTGCAGAAAAAAAGTCATTTCTGAAGAATTTGAAGACATTCATGCATACGAAATAATAAATGTGAAACAAAATATTTTGACATTAGTGAATTTAAATATTTTAACACTAGAGATATGAATGAGATAGTCACAAGACTTCCCTTTGACACTTATTTTGACAACAATATGATACATTTTTGCAAAATGATTCGATTATAAAAATGAAGTATTTTCTGCAGGATTTTTTTTTCTTCTGCTGTTTATGACTTAATATAAAAAAGTCTGGAAATAATCATGAAATCTATTGTCTCTGACTTATTAATTCCTGGAAAAAAACCCCATTTCTTATATATGTTAAATTATAAAGTATTTCCACCTTGAGAACGCTGAGGAAGATTCTTCAGAAAAGCAAAAAGCAAGAATAACTGAGGGGATGACAATGGAAGAAAAAAAAAAAGTGGATCCATGCTGCAGTAGCTTTAGAGGGGCTCATTTCTCAATCTTATTCTCAGTCTTTTTGCATATTTTCTCCCTTTGGCAATAAGTTTACAAAGAAGGTATTTTCATCTAAGTAATAGTCTTGACTATTACCAATTGATCCAAATTTATATATTGAAGAACTGAATGTCTTTTTACACTCTCTACTCAGAATGGTTTTTAATTAGAACTTAGTGGGCATCATAGCAGAATAAAGGCTAAAATAAAAGTAATAATTTTGATTTTTCTCTTTTATGTTATAGCAAGTGAACATTGCTTGAGAGATCTTTGTCTCTAAACATTAAAAAGTACACTGTGGTTTATGCCAAGTGAAACACAGTCTAAAGGATAAGAGATCTACTACTTCTGTGATTGCCTTTGTTTTGCATAATGCAATTAAATAGATGCATGCCAAAATATGGATGATATGCAAACAATACGTGCACTGGTTGCATTTATTTTCATTATTTTACAGTATGAATTCATTTTTAAATGTAGACTCTTTACACCTTTAACTGTGGTGATGACTCTCACATGGCAGAATATAATCACACAGAATAAACACAATCTGTGCACTAGTCATCTGCACTTTTTTCCCCCTTTCAACATCTAAAAAAAGTGATGTTTTGACTGTTTAGGTGTACCCTCGTATTCCCAGTTTTCTATGACTAGTGACAGTCTGTAGGAGCGAAGTATAACCCACTTCAGAGGAAGATCAAGTTAAGAATCACTTAAGCAAGATGAGCATACACAAGTGCGTGTGGCCAGAGAAGATGAATCCAAGGGTGCTGAAGGGATTGCTTTACACCATTGTGAGCCTAGCTTTTCAACATTTTCAAGAGTTTAAGATGATTGGAACGGTTCCTAATGGACAAAAAAAAGCAGACATCAAGCTATACTCTAAAGATAATAAAATAGATATCTGATCTCGATGAGACTATCTTCAGTCCCTGGGAATGATAACCAAATCTCTCCTGAAGCTGTGGCCAAGCTACTGACAGACCATAAAAATGGGAACAGCCACCATGACCAAGAGTGAGTAATACCTGACCAACCTAATTGCCTTCTTTCCTGAAGTGACCAGCTGTACAGATGAGGGGCAGCAATGGATGAGGTTTACCACGAATTTAACAAGACCTTTGGCACAGTCTCCCATAGCATCGGCACAGTCAAATTGGAGAGACAAAGCTCCCGGATTACTTATGTCCTGCCGTGTTGTCTGTCTTTCCAGTAGAAAGAAGGAAAACTTCTCTTTCAACCAGAGTAGTTGAAATCCTCTAGTAGTTGAGGACCAGAGCAGAGAACATGAGGGTACTCTTGTTTGTAGTGGGCCTTGTCCACTTTTTCTTCCTGATCATCTAGCCTGATGACCATTCCAGTGTCACTCTCTTTAATCTGTGTCTATAAACACTCAGTTGGATCATCATTCATCTGCAGGCAGGAGAATGAATCCTATGAATCTACATTTCTATATATGTGATAGTACACAATCTGTTCCTTTTCAACTTTAGGCTGTGTAACTTTTTCTCACACTGATATGTGATGAGGAGTTAATGCCCATTCTCTTTCTTCTCTACATGTCAAAGCTTTGTTTGTTAATTTTATTTCTAAATCTGTTTTATTGCAATGGTTATTTTTTGTCTTCTGGCTTTATTTTAGAACTTAACTGTAACATAACTTCCTTTACAATAACATAACCTACTAGTCAGTGGAAGACAGAACTGTTGCAGGCCCACAGAAAACCTGCTTATGTGTGTGTGTGTGTGTGTGTGTATTTGAACATCCCATGCAGCACACTAGGGTCTTCTACCATTTAGTTGCCATGTGTGTCTTGGATTCCTTATGTCCACTCATAATGCAGTTGTTTCAGTTAAAATATCTGTAAAATAAACAGAAGCTTCTGCAGCTCTAAGTCTTCTTTGAAGTGTCATAAAGCAAGAATGTCAGGCCCAGATACCTACAGTGAATTTTTAACCCCCCTGACTGATTTCTTGAAATAAATGTATATTTGTTCATTCCGGTTTAATCTTTTTTTGTTCGATTTTTGTTGGGAGATCATAATTGTTTAAATGTTCTCATGTCTGAATTGCTGAAGTGGAAAAACTAATACTCCAAGGAGTGAACATAACTGGTACATTGGAAGCAGTATAACCTGATTCCATGGTAATTTAAAATTATAGTTCCAATCAGAACATCTTTATGTTTCTTTATAAAAGGGAACCACTTTATAAAGAAGTATTGAACTACAAAGCATGCAAATACTTTTTCAGGTTGCTAACACTTAAATTACAATTGTGTTGAAAATAGTAGTCTAGTTGGTTTCCATGACAAAGAATCTCATAACACGGTAGAATGAATCATGCCTGTGAATCTGTTTGCAAAGTGTCTCTCTATATATATGTATATATAAAAAATCCCAAGCCAGAACTCAACAGCAAGAAAGTAGAAGAATAAAAATGGGGAAAGTGTAAAATTATTATCAAAAATATAAAAAATAAGTAATTAAATTAAAAGCAGTTTAAGTTCCTTCACTCTAAAAGCTGAAGTCATGTTGCTGCTATGCTGAGGTTCCTATGCCACAGTGGTAATTTCATGCAATATTCAGCAGTCATTTAGTTATTATTTAGCCTCTTGTATGTGCCACATGTTGCCCAGCTTGAATCTTCCTTATGCACTGAATTAGTTTTATATTTTGAAAAAAACCAGGACTGATGTAGAATGTGTAATATTATACTATTTTTCTCCATGTGTCAATGTTCACACATGTTTCCTGGCAATGTGTGCTTGCAGGCCAGAAAGCCAATAATACCCAGGGCTGCATGAAATGAAGAGTGACAAGAAGGTCAAAAGAGCTGATTCTCCCTCCCTATTCTGCTCTTGTGAGTCCCCACCTGGTTTATTGCATCCAGATCCAGGGCCCCCAGCATGAGGAAAAAGACCTCTTAGAGCCAGTCCAAGAGAGAGTAGGGCAACAAAGATGATCTGAAGCACCTCTCCCATGAAGACAAGCTGAGAGAGTTGGGGTTGTTCAGCCTGGAGAAGAGAAGGCTCTGGTGATGCCTTTTTCTGTGGTCCTAGAATTATGAGCCAGACATTGTTAAGAGAATAAAAGGGGTTTTACCTCATTTAAGAAGGATCCTTAGGTGCACAACCTGTCAAGGTCGAAAACACTGGAGGATGCACCCAGCGCATGACGTGACTACAATATTTAGGGACTTTTCAAATTAGTGTATCTGACAAAGATTCTCCAGCAAGAAGCATAATAGATAAAGTAATGTCCCCCTATTCTGGCAACTTCTAGAGTCTGCCCCCCCTCAGATGACGCTTGTATCCTGTTTGCAAAAATATGTCCCATAGAGCTGATTTCAACCTTGGTTTCTACATGGAGCCAAGATAGCATAGGGCTTCAGACTTTCACCTGGAAGACTTAGAATATCTTGTTCTCCTGCCTAGGGAAATACTGGAACTAAGTTACAGTATCAGGCTACAAATATGTAAACTAAGAATACGAGGAATATGTAAAATGTATATAAAAGAAAAGGCAAAAAAATCACCATGACATCACTGGAGGGATCTTAGAGCAGCCTTCTGAAGGGTGCCTACAAGAGAGCTGGAGACTGGTTTTTGCAGGGGCATGTAAGGATAGGACAAAGGGCAGTGGCTTTAAGCTGAAGGAAGAAAAGTTTATATTAGATATTGGGAAAAAACTTCTTCACTGTGTGGCCAATGAGGAAACACTGGAACAGGTTGTCTAGAGTAGCTGTGGATTCCCCATCCCTGGAATTGTGCAAGGCCAGGTTGGGTGGGAGCCTGAGTGACCTGTCTAGTGAAAAGTTCCCTGCCCATAGCAGCAATGTTGGAAACATTCCATGATTTTATGATCTCTTGTGAGCAGTACAATGTGCTTGAGCACTTGGGTTTAACAAATGTAATAAGCTTCCAGGGGACAAGTATTGCAGGAACTCAAAGTGATTCATATTCCTGAGCCTGAAAATGATATTCTAGTTCTGATAACATCCAATGATAAGCACCACTTTTGGCTTGTATTTTTCCCAAGGTGATTTATTTTTCTTAAATAACACCTTTGGTTTTAAAGAGACTCTGAGAGTAACAGTGTTTATTCAGCATATTTACCTGACTGCAGAAATTTAAGCATATATTCTATATCTGTGTTGAAGCAAAGAATGTTATTTTAATTTTATTAGCGTTTTAGTTCTGTAGAAAAAAGAATAAAACAGCAAGAAATTAAGTTCTAAATGATGAACACATGTCTGCAATATGAAGGGATAAAATATGTGGGGGTTTTATGACTGCAAGTAATTGGGAATATGATTTTAATATGATTAGAAGTAATTTAGTGCTTTCCAAATTGTACAATAATAGATGACAATCAGACAAATTAATCTGAAATATTCCAGTTCCTCCCATTTTTTGCAATAAATTGAAATAATTCCAATCCTTAATTGAACATGTAAGAAACTTTTTTTGTTTTGAAGGTCAAATTTTATTTGGCATATCAGCCATGGGGTACAAAAAGCATAATGTATTCAAGATGTCATCATTATTCTACCAACTTTCTGAAAGTTTTAAAAAATATTAAAAAAACATTGGTTAAGTATTCTGATAACATAGCTCTTGACAAATTCTAATCTGCTGTTCCATCTGTTCCTCACGTAAAATGCATGAGACAGTATTAAAGAATCTAACCATAAAGGCTTAAAAAAAGCCCCTACCTGGGTTTTATGATATGAAATCTTGAGGCTGAAGAGGACTATACTAGAGCTTACAGTCTTTGCATAGTTTATTGACTGGTTTGATGGAAGGTAATTTGTATTATTGCTATTTGTATTTCTGGTTTAATAAATAAATTAATAACAGTTAAGATGTTAATGTTAGCATATTTTAAATAGTTTAATTTTATTACTTTAATAATTATAGATTCTGTTATTATTGCATTTTCATAATATAGCAAGTCATAGTTGCATGGGTTTTAGTCATCTTCTTGAAGCTATTTTCAAGCTCTATTAGTATTTTTTCTCTGTTTACCATTTGTATTATAAAACATTGTTGATGAGAAACTCATATTCATTCATGTAGTTCTTTCTAATAACTGTTAGTAGTTATCATATATCTCTGATGTGATAATGTTTTAAATATGCAAGGCTTTTTCAAAGTTAAAAGTTAGCACAGATCATTATAGTCAGCTTTAACTAATGCATGGTCTGATGGTCATAGAATCAAGAAAGAGAGAGATACAGAAAGGATAGATGACAGAAAATGCCTAAAATAATAAAACTCACAATGAGATCTGAGCAACAGGAGATACCAGTAGGCAAATACTGTCTTGGTTATAATTTCTGGGTGCTTAAATAAGTTTCTTTTTATTTTAATGTTAGAATATGCTATAATATTCATCATCCTTTTTATATTCAGAGATAACGTTTAAAGCAGGAAAATCTTGCTACACTTATTCATAGCCCCTTCCTCTCCTAGCTGATTAAAAAATGTATTTTTAAAAGTAAGTTAAATAGATGAAAAGCAGTTTTTAAAATGAAATTTGAATCAAGGAACCATTATGGGAAGGTCTGACATCTGGGTAGGTTTTGCAAAATTGGAGAAAAAGAGCAAACAAAATTTTTCAGGTCTTACAGAACAGTACTTTCTGTTTCTTCAGTGAGTTGCAGTGGTGAAATGGGTGATTTCAATAACTTTTCTTGAGCCTTATGTAATGAAAGAGCATTCAGTTGTGTGGGACATTATGGGTACAGAAGAACATACCAATACTGGAATCAGAGGGAAAACAATAAGTAAAAAAGTTGAGGTAAAGACAGAAGTTTTTGCCTTGAAGAATATGAATGGAAAAGTACAGTGAACCTGATGTGGTGAGATCAAGGGCTGAGACAGCACCTGAAGTACTCAGCTACTCCATTTTATTTGAGTTGCTGCATATTGGGAGCAAAGTGAAGGATATTTTGCTAAGGAAGACAGAAGAAAAATGAAAGTTTGTTTTTAAATCAAAAAATTTGGTCTTAAAAGTATTGTGAAATGGGAAGCAAAAGACTAGTGATTTAAATATACATAATGTATAAGAGCTGAAAATATTTTCTGAGATTGGTCAGTATTTTCAGAATCTTATGGTTCAATACTATTACAGAAACAATGTCTTAAGCTGTGTCTATTTTTAATATGTTAGTGACAATTCTTAATTTGTCATAACAAATACTGAAGGCATTTATAACACAGAAATCTATATCTGAATGGACCAACCTAGCTAATACAGATGGGATGATACATTTCTTAATGAAGCTGACATTTAAATATATTTGATGAATAATAAATCACACAAAATAAATATTTTCTTCACCAACTACTAAGAGACCAAAAAGTAGCCATTTGGAATGATTAAGAGATTCATGGATTCAGAGTAGCTTTTGAAATTAATCATGCATCTCAGTAAAATACTGAAATGAATCTAAATATGGGATAGTGACTTTAAAACCACATTTATTTTTAATGCATCAAATCAATGAGAAAATTAAAATAAATCAGTTACTAAGCATATATTCGGTAATATAAAAAAATCTCTTTGGTAAAAAAATTGCTGAAAAGATTTAAATCCACATGAAAAAAGAAAGAGTAAAGAATTTAGAAGTTCCTAAAATTATAAATACCAAAATTAAAAAAGCCCAAACAAACCCATTATAAATTCTATGATACCCTAACTCTTCTTCTTTTCCCAGAAATGTATTGCTTTTTATTATTGCTGTATGTTTTAATAGCATAACATGGCCCTAAGAAAACAGCTTATTATTTAATATGCTTAACACTCCAAGCTCTCGTTACATGGTACTTGTCACTACCTTTTTTTAATAGAGCATAGATATCAAATAGAAAAAAACATATCAGAAGAACATTTTTGACAGCAGATTTTGAATAACACATTCTTTTCCAATGCAGACATATAACATAACTGAGTAGCCCTCTGCTTAGCTGTGATCATAGCACAGTTCCCAGAAACAGAAGCATAGCATTATAAAAGCATAATATTTCAGTGAGCACTTGAAAAGAAAGACGTGAAATATATTTGCATCACCTAGGAAATAAATACCCTTGAGTGGAAGAATAAGTTAAAGAGCTAGTTTTAAAGCACTAACTAAACATCTAGTCTAACTTATGGTTATCCATCTTCTCTTTACTGACTCCACTACAATCTACCTTGCATGACGGTGGTAAATAGATTGATATAGGGAGTGGGTGAGTAGTAAGTAGAAAAAGTCAGGAGGAATCTGTCTTAAAATGACAGGGCTAAGTGGCTAGGATTATTAATGAAATAAGTAATCCCAAATGAAGTAACTATCATTCGATATCAGTTTCTGGGTTTTGCCTCCACATAATTGAGAAAATATCTTTGCAATTCTATAATATCTTGTTCATGCGCTTTCTCAAACTGGTCAGAATTAGAAATGCAAGATGCTCAATATTTCAGCAATCTCAAGTGGATTTTGTCCAGACTGCTGTTTTTAGGAAGACATAGAGAGACTGCTGAAATCATGAGTTTATTTGTATCCTGTAGGATGTTTTCTTAAGAAATGTTACCAGCTAATACTAGTAAGAGAATTAGATTGAAATGTTTTGTAAATTAGGAATTTGTATTTGCATTTTCAAATGCAGATAACAACTTCATACCCATTTGGCAGACACAAAATAAACCGAGAGAATTATAGTGCTCACTTGCTAACACCTCTCTGTGAAAACTGAGAGGATTTTTTTTGGTTGAAATGTACTTGAATGATTAATAAGGACTCATATCTTGCCCTGTGTTCCTTCTAGTCTAAGAATGTCATTTACTGGGCCAGTTAAATCTGACTGCCTGGATCAAGGTGAATCATTTTATGATGCTCACTGGCTGAACAAAAAAGGGGAAGTAACCTGAGCTGTTCTTATAAAAAGATCTATTCATGAGAGTATTTTTCTCTTCTATGCCAGAAAAGGTCTCATTGCAGTCTTCAACAAGCTCTTTATCCAAGGAGTGAGTCCTCCTTAAGTGAAAAAGATGAGACACACACACAAAAAAACTTATGTTAAATGCTGTGATACTTGCCTTGATACTTTTACTGTATAAGATGCATGTCCAAAACATTATTGAGGTCCATGAGTGGATTCTATCTTGCAACACTTCTCCCTTTTAAAAACCATAATGCAAGAATTTCTCTACATCTCAAATCTTCAACAAATATCTGTCTTCTAAAGCTTAGAGATGTATAGCAAAAAATTCACAGAAAATATATTGTATGGCAGCTCATGGTTAAGTGTAAAATATGTCTGCATTCTCTGCCCTATAGAATTACTAAATATCAGTCCTTTTTCCAGTTCCAGCACTGCAAACAAGGAACTGACCTATTAAAATCAAGAGTCAAATATGGTAGGAAATGATGTGACAGGAGAATCATATGCTTGATCATTCTCTGCCTCCTTCATAAAAGAAAGACCAGTTTTAATTTAAATTCATTAATGCCCCTGGATTTTAGATGCTGTACACCGAGTCAGCTCAAGTGTGCTAATAATTAATGGACCTCCAAAGGGACACACCTCTTGTATTGTATCCATGAAAAAAATACTACTGAGAACACTGATTATGCTTCATTCCTCTCCTATCAACTTAATGTTATTTATCGGCATCACTTGTAATGGTACTATTGTTCTCAAAATATCATGTCCTTTTCCATCCAGTGTGTGTTATTTTCTTACTCACGATGTTCCTGTCTAGCAAATGTTTCCTATTATATTGTTTAGAGTTCTGTAAAGGCCCATTTCTGTCCCTGCTGTTGAGCACTTTCACTTGTAGCTGAGATTAACAAGAGCACTCAACATCTTCAGCAAAACCACTTTGCCTTGCAGGATTGATCCTCTTGTTGTTTCCTTGCTGGAGTGATCCTTTTGTTTCCTTTATTCTACATCCTGCCATTTCTCTACTTCTATAGAATAGAGAAGGGTCAACTCCTCCTCCATCTCCTTTTCACTAGTCTTTCATTTGTAGACGAGAGAAAGTTTTGCAAAAGACAGAAAAGTATCTGTATAATGCGGGAGCAATACTTTCCTATTGCTTATGACCCAGGACTTCCCTGGCTCCAGGTTCCAGTGTAAAGGAGATCATGGCTAACTACCATTTTGAAAAATGCCCTGGAGATCAATGCAGACCAGTTAAAGGTATTGAGCAGAAAATGTGCTAGTCTGAGTTGGGGGAGGGACCATATATTTTTGAAAGACAACATACCAAAACTTTGCTTTTGGCCTTCTGTGATCACAAGCGTGTTCTTGCATACCTACTCACTTCTGAGAGATTCAGCAAAGAGCCTTCTGATTTGTTTCACTTATGAAATTTTTGAAAATTCACGTTTCAGAAAAAAAAAAAAATCTGATTCCAAATAGAGATTTGATTTTATTTATTGGCAAAGTAAATAGGCTCATATAATAGGATTTGAGGAGGGGGGAAGAATCCCCCCACTTCCAAAGAACCCCGAAAAATTCTGAAATATGATCAGGGAATTATAAATTGTAACATTATGTGTAAAATGGGATTTCATGTCTTTCATGCTCTGTATTCAACATATCTCATCTTTTATTTAGTCTTGATCAAGCCTGAGGTTTCCTTCATTTCTCTCTAGGAAAATTTATCTTCGGTTTGTAAGGAATTTGTGCTCCACAGAGACAATAAAAATTTGAATTATTTTGTTGTGTACTCAAGCAAGTGAATATGTTATGCTTTTACTGAATTTCCAAAATATTCTCAGCAGTTTTATCATTCATATGAAATGCCTGGTGCTATACATTGTATGGAAAATTTCCATATGGAGGAGTGCTAAGTGAAAGATTACGAGTGTTTTAGTAACCCTGGTTCTGGAAGGCAGATTTGGAGAAGAGTGGTCTTGCATTACATCAAACAGGTACAACATTTTGAAACTGAATCAGCTGCATACTAATCAGGACTCTTTCAAATAAATCATACCAGGCTTATGTCATATACCAAACTTCACAATATCATTGTGTGCATTGTGCTGTTAAACTAATGGATCAATTTTTAGAGTAGAAGGTTGTCAGGCCAATGTCTTGGTACATATTTGAATTGCTTATTAATGTCTACAAAGGTAAAAAAGAACCCAAGGTTGTTTGGTACTTCTACAGTCTCTTTATTAGATCTTCAGATGCTCGTGTTTGCTTTATAAGAGAAGTACTTCTTTATGTGTAGTAGCTCAAGCTAAATGAGTGGATTGTCAGTGTCAACTGTTTTTCTTTGCTGTTTTAACTACTTTATGTAGCTAAGCATCTGAGTGACACAGAAAATCTATTTTAAAATCTACAGTGATTGCACAGTTAGATATTTACACAATGTTCTGCTGCTCTGCATATTTATCTTTGACCTTCCCGAGTAACCAAGCACATAATTCTCCACCTCACTTAAAATGAAACAGCCAGATGGAAAGATGGTAAGTCTAAGTCATGCATGACCTAACTATAGACCCTGAGAGGGACAGAATGGCCTTTCTTTGCAGAAGCATTCTCATTTCTGATTTGTTTCAGTTGGTATTTATCTGAAAATTGTAAAAGTGAAGCCTTGCTACTTATAGTCAAAGTGTAGTACAAGGCCATAAATATATCAGAGAACTACTTTTTTTTTTTAAATCCCCCTCAGCTTTTGAAGATATTCTTTCTAAATATTTTCTTAATATTCATATTTATTTTTAAATTTCTGTAGGATGGGTCATGTGCAAAATCATAATTTTACTTCAGTTAAATATACACAGCAGTGTATAACTCACAGGTTATTGAAGTAAAGCTCATTCTTTTCCTTCTCTGGTCCTTTTAACTTCAGTAACCCTGCCTCACACACAGCAAAACATTTGGCAGTATATTTTTAAGAGTCTTAAGATAGGAATATTCTCAGAGCAGAGGAAATTGAGCATAATTCCTTTTATTTCTTTGTCATAAATGGGTGTAACATTTTCTTGTGGGTGGACAGGCCTCAGGTTTTCACCATCACCTTGAAAAACAACTAGCAATCAATGCAGATCATAAATCACATGTAAAAATTAAAAAATGCTAGTCCCCTGAATTCAAACCCACATCAATATCATACAATTATATAATAGGGAAAAGCTTTTCCATTTTAGAAAGTAGATGAACATTTGGAAGATTAAATGCATATTTGCTGTTTTTTCAACAAATATATTTCTTTAGGCACAACATTAATGAAAATGTCTGTGCTAACTATTAAGGGAAAAAAATCTTATTCTTTACCAAAACCACCAAAGAATCACAGAATGGTTGAGGCTGGAATGGGACCCCTGAAGACTGTCTGGTCCAACCTGGGCCATCTAGAGCACCTTTTCCAGACCCATGGTCAGATGGTTTTTTAATATTTCTAAGGATGGAAACCCCACAGCCTCCCTGGGCAACCTGTGCCCATGCTCAGTCACCCTCTCAGTGAGACGGTGTTTCCTGATGTTCAGAGGCAACCTCCTCTGTTTCAGTTCGTGCCCATTGCCTCTGGTCCTGTCCCTGGGCACCATAAAAAGAGCCTGGCTCTGCCCTCTCCACACCCTCCCTTCAGGTATTTAAATACTTTGACATGCTTACCCTGAGCCACCTTCTCTTTACCAGGCTGAACAGTCCCTGCTCTCTCAGCTTTTTCTCACAGAGATGTCACTTCAACACCTTTGTGGCCCTTCATTGGACCCTCTCCAGCACATCCATGTCCAGAACTGGACCCACCACTCCTGGCATGGCCTCGCAGTGCTGAGGTGAAGGGAGGGATCACACCCCTCAGATAGACAGCAATACTTTGGCAAATGCAGTCCAGGATACCATTTACCTTTGTAGCAAGAGCACACTGCTGCCTAATGCTCAACCAAGTGTCCACCAAGACCTGCAGGTCTTTTTCTGCCAAGCTGCTTTCCAGCTCAGAGTTGTGCTTGTTTCCCCCGCCCCACCCCAATTCCATCATACAGTAAGAATTTCTGTGTTTTGATACTCACAAGAAAATTTTACACAGATTTACATTAAAGCACAAGACTTACAGAGGGTATTTTTCATAAACTCTTACAAGTTGTAAGCTCCTGAATCTTATGCAAAAATCCATTTAAAACACATCTAAAGGATGGGAGAAGCTTAACAGATTCATTTTACTCCAAAATTGTATTAGATTATCCAAAACACTTGCATTTGTCCACAAGTAATACCCAGCAATGTTAATAATATTTGTTATGCCATTAAGTAAATTGCCCTTTCAGGAAGTTCAAGGATGCGAAAAAAAAAAAAAAAAAAAGATTTTACATGGAAAAGGTAGTTGAAACTTCTCTTAGATTTTGATGGATGTTTTAGTGAAAGAAAGATTTTGTTTTATCTGTATCTATATGAACATTCTTAATATTTATTATGGGGTTTCCATCCTGAAGCTAACTGAATTGCTGAATATCACCCATTTTGCATGCTAAAAATGATGTAAAAGATTTAACTTCTCCTCTTTGTAAAGATGTGCTGGTGTTCCTGAATCAATAATTATTAATGCTTTCCTGAACTATTTTGAACCAATCCTCTAAGCTGAAGGATGATGGGGATACCATCCTTCAGTATACATACTTTAGTATAAGTGGAACGTAAACTAAAATTTTGTAATGATGAAAGCAGTGGTTTCTTACTACATCTGTCCAATTGTATCAAATGTCTGATTGTTGCTTTAGATTGAAAACATTTGTGGACATGAACATATCCACATATATATTAGATCTGAAATGGGACTTTTGAGCACTACAATAATAATAGCAATAATGAAATGGATAATTCTGTCTATTAAATTAAATGATAACTGTAATGATAAAGAGGATTAAATTTCCTACTAAAATTATGCAACTATGCTGAAGAGAGATGAGAATTTCTATGGTCTGACTACATTGAATTTAAACTTCAAAATATGAAAGAATTGTGATTGAAGGTCAGAAAAAGCCTTTGACCACATTCTAGGGAATTAAGTGCTTTCCATTTTTTAAGAACAGATTGTGAAATGGTGATTTCTGTAGATATAAAAAACCCCAAAATTATCAGAACTCTTTTTTCCAGTTTTGTATCCCATCAAACACATTACTTTTAATGTTCTATTCGTTGAGATAATATACAATAAGTTAAATTGACTATATAAAATATGACACTTAGATCTTATGTAAGAGAAGTGGGAAACTTCTAAAATTATTTCAGTGCAATTGCCACAAAAGGATTTTTAAAACATGGAAAATGTGTGAAAATAAAAGAGTAAGTACAATGTAGTAAATGCAATATTCCTTATGTATTATTTTTAAAAGTATCAGAAAAAGTATTAGTATACAAGTGAAATGCATCATTTAGTGTTTGGGCTTTTAAAATACATTTGAATATTCTTTTTTATAGGATCCTGTGAATGTTGATAAAAATGCAATAGATATCAAGCTGTTTAACCAAAGGAAACCTTAAAATAATGTTAGAATTTATTTGTCTTTTTTATGATTAATATTACTGTCTAATTGTGTTGTATCAAATCAACAGAAGAATATTTAATGAATAGGACTTAGTTTGTTGGATAAACTCAGAAACTTGGCATTTTCCATACTCTAGTTGGAAGGCAAAGAAACTGATATGTAGGTCAGTGATCTTCACTGGGGGAGTGGGACAGTTTTGAGCTTCTGAAACATAAAGCACAAGACTCCTGTGAGTCACAAACAATCCATTCAGTCAGAGATAGGCTGCAATTAAAGAGAAATGAGTTGACGTGTGCTCATTCATATCATAATGATATGAAATGATATCCATTCTTTTAAGGGAGAGGTAAACAGAATAGGACTGAGCAGGCTATGAGGACAATTGCTGTAGACCAGGCATCAGTTAAAGCATAAGAACTATTTTGTGGTATGTTCAGAGGAGAAACTGTAGGGTAAACATTTTGTGTCTAGATACAAAAAAAGTGCTGGAGCATCTACCTAAGGTCCCTGCTCATGAGCTGGTTCAGGATGAGATTTCCTACCTAATATACATTCACACCCCCTCACTCCTACCTGGTCTGGGAACGATACAGGCACTCATTTTCCCCAGCAGCTGGCACCTAGAATATGGACTGTACCCTTAGGTCTTGTTCAGCCACTGGCACTGATCCCCTCATCTGCTCACACCTGTCTGCCCCAGTAGCTGTTTTTGGGACCTGCACTGTTCACCCACAGGTGGAGGTTAAAGAACCCACTCATTCCAGTCATTGACACTGAGACCCCCACTTGCTCCCACAGCTGACACCGCAGGTCAGGGACACCCACATCCTGGTCTGGCTCCAGGATCTGGCAGCAGTTTTCACTTGCACACATACAGGTCCCACTAGTAGCTGGCACTGAGTCTTTGCAACATGCACACACAGAAGATCGATTACACAGGGATTATGCTGACAGATATTACAGGAAAAGATTTAAAAAGAAGATAGAACAGACGGCAGTGATCAGGTGAAAGACTCAGTCAGACAAGCACACTGACTGGCTCTGTTTAACACAGAACTGTACCATTTGTACCTTTATGTCTACCCCCTATTCGTTCCTTCCAGCTCCCTCTTCTCCCTGTGTATTCCTTATAAATTTATACAGCTCTATATAGATTCTTACACCCCTTACAGTCTGGGATCCTCCTGGTTTACAGTCGTACCAGTTACAAAGTTCAGGCCAAGCTTCCCGAAAGTTGCACTGTAATTTCTTGATAGCCCATCAATTAATATGAGTTGTGGCCATCTACATCTTTGTTTATGGCTTTCTATTTTACTTCTCTCTTGCTGCATTGGAAAATGTCCTTGATCAAGTACTTTAAAAGAGCAGACTCTTTCCCTCTACATGCCCTTACTGAAATATTTTATGAAAGGAGATATTTGGCTTCTGGCTCCCACTGGGACTCAGCATTGAGATTCAGCAAAAGAAAAAGTACTTTTCTTGGCCAAAATCAAGAGGTCTTCCAAAACCCTTCCATATTCCTTGAGGGTCTGAAACTTCATGGGTCATCAACAAACATATATGTTTGTGTGCACCTCTGTGCACCATTTTCCAAATTTGAGGTATTTTAAAAATCTAATAACTTGGAACAAAACAATATCCCATTACAGTAATAGCCAGATGATTAAAAAAGTCTCTAAAGTGAGGCAGAAGTTATAGTAACAATGTATATGACAAATTGAAAACATTACATACAAACATATAAATTCCAGCTAACCCTTTCTCAATAGATTCAAGGAGTCTTGTTGCCTTTTTCCTAGGGCCCATGTTTGGATGTCTATCCTATATATGCAATGAAGGTGCTGCATATTGAAACCAGGAGGAAGATGATTGCCTCTAGCACAAAGGTATCCCAAACCATACAATAATATTACTACAAGCACAAATTAACACAGATTTCATTACTGCTTTGCATATATGGGCAGAATGAATATTACCAACCATTTGCTTCTTCAGTTTGGTGCATTATGTTTTTTGTCAGGCAGGAGGGAAAACCAGAGAGAGTTGGAATAAAAATTAGATGATAATTTACATTTTTCCCAAACATTTCCCCAGTTTGAAGCACGGTATTAGAGCTGCCACAATAAGGTACTACTGTGCAAGGTATTGTTGATGGCATTGTTAATCATTTTGGTTTAAAGTAGGTTCTGCAAGAGGTAGTAAGTATCATGCCTAACTTGCCACTGCCTGATGCTAAAAAATATTATTGTTTTTGCTAAGAAATACTAATATGTATGTACTGCATCATAATAATGCATTTCTTACTGTGAAGAGCTGTTATGTTATCACTACTGAATTCTTCTCCAGGTGTAGGTAAATATAAAACCAAAGAAGTAATTGTCATGTCATCTGATCTTCTCTCAAGTCTCCATAATTGGCCTGCTGCCTCAGATAAGCTAAAAATGTTAGGTTTTAGTTTCAAGCTTATTTTCACAAATCTGCAATTTTTGAATAAAATATTTGTGACTCAAATATTGAAATTGTATGGTTCCTTCACTCTGAAATGCATAGGTCCTTCACTCTAAAATGTAAAACAGATAACTGGCCATTCTCCCACCACTCTATTCAAAGTATAAAATTATGGTTGTTGCCCTCTTCAGCACCCAGTTTATACCATGAAATTTGATCAAACTGAAGGATTTCACAAGAGAGAGTTTTATGGCTTAGTTTGCTGTCTTTCCATTCACAAAAGAAAGGGATTGGGTCATAGTAGAATGAGTTTCCAGCAGGTCAGATCTTGTCTTAGATAACAGCTGATGCTGGAGGATTCAACAGACCCTTTTGTCTTCCTTTTCACATTAAGTGTAAAGCTGTAGTTTCTCGTACAGACTTACACTTAATTAAACATTCAGCTCAAATTCATAGGTGAAAATATCTAGGGCTGATTCTCATGGAAGGACTTTTTCTAGTCAGAATTAGAAAAATTAGTACTATGGCTCCCAACAGGTTGAAACAACTGCAAGGGAACATATGGGATGAAATGAATCTAATAAAAATAAATACACTTCCTAGAGTGACATTGACTTGTAACAGCATCAGGCAACATGAGTATTTGTAAGGGTTTGAGATAAAATGGGAAAATATGCCAGACCAAATTTTATAATTTAAAGGTTTATAATTTGCAGAACTAGAAGATAAGGTTTCCATTTAAAATAAAGAATTTGTCAGGAATTACATTTGCAGTCAGATCCACTGCCTAACTTGGGGGCTTTAACATCTGCTGAGCATATTCCTTACATTTGGGCATAAGAAGAGTATGATTTGTAGATTGTGTTCAATTATTAAACACCTACCTTACTCCCAAAGAAGGCTGCAACAAGAAAACCTTGAAAGAAATAGTAGACACTGCAGCTGCAGCACATACAATCCTACTTCCAGGTTTTTTTTGCATGCAACAGGATCATTTATGTAACAAAATGAACAAATGCAGTTCAAATAGATATGTGCATTATGTAATACATGTGAAACTTCAGTATGCCAGCTGGTGCTGCTAAGAAAAAAAAAAAAGTTTTATACAAAAGACAGATAGGGATTTTAAAAATTAATGCAGCTAAAAATGAGGATTCCTCATTTTATTCCTCATAGTTGCTCAAAATGTAAAAATTATATCTACCAAGAACTGGGATAAATCCTTTCCTGAATATAAAAATATCCTAGTATTCTAGGTTCTCTCACACAGGTAATCACTGTGCTATATTGGTTGTATTTGGCACAGGTCAAATATTTTACATGGATGTACTCCTACTTTTGTTTTAGTGGTACAATACACTTCTGCTCTCACAAGTAAAAAGTAGTTCCCATTCTTCAGTTAGTGTCTCTTTGTTTCAAGTCACATTTAATTCTCTGATAACAGGGTTCCCTTGCTTTACATTTGCACATACAAAATACCATAGATAGACCAGCCCTTATCAGTCCTGGAAAGCTGGGGAGCAGTGCTTCTCACCCTCAGGTATGGCATCCCATCATGTGATTTCCTAGCTGTTCATGCATCTTCTTGCAGAACACTGTCAGGCGCCACAGAACACGGTAGCCTGTCACGTTGGAAATCAACCCCTCTGTTAAGAATAAGAATAAATAAAACTCTGGGAAAATAGTGAAAACCTAGACTTATGAAAAAACAGTTCTGATTCTATAGTCTAAGCGGTTCTGGTCTGTTTTCTCCTTCTGGACCTTCCTCTTCTGTTTTACAATGGCATTAATAGTTTCTGCAAAAGATGTCTGAGTGTTCATACTAAAATCAGTTCCATGAGGAGACTGCTGCTACCTTCAGACCTGTCAGGCATGCTGTGATTCTTCACAGTGAGGTACTGCAGGATTATATTGTAATTATTTTCCCAGAGACAGGATAACTAGTACAAAATGAAGGATCTCTCCTGGGAATCTGAGACATCTGAGATGTGTAAGAGAAAAATTTACATACAGGTCAAATCTGAGTTACAATTTGCCATAATCCACAGTGCTTGAGAGTGTGGCTAAGGGCTTGTGTGTTTTTGGACACACAGAATATGAGTTGGTACAGTTTTCACAGTCCTCCTAACTGTGCATTCAGAAATGACTGTGTCAAACTCTTTTGTGGAGGTGTTTTGGGGATTATTTTAAGAGGAAAAGAAGTACATGAGATGTGTAGTCACAAAGTGAAATAAAGGGCAGATACACAGCTACTTTAATATTAATTAGGCCAGCTCTCTCTTCTGGTTATGCTGCTTGGCTTAGGAATCATATATGCATAAGAGATGTCAGTGCAGCAGCACACCACACTAGTGTCACTCGTGCCAAAGAAGAAATCCTGTAAGGTACTAAATAAGAAATGAAAATAAAATGTATACTATAAAGATCAAGTTGAAGAACATTTTAAAGTGCTGTTTTATACAGAAGAAACCATAAAGAAAGCCACAGGTCAAAATCAATCAGTTTTAAAAAGATTGCTACTGGCGTATTTGAGGGATTACATAACCACAAGTCATTAAATTCAGAAAATTATTATGATGTATTTTTGGTGGCTCCTTGCCACAAATTCTCAACCGTTTCAAAGCTGAAATACAAGGGAAACATCATGTTTTATCACTTCCAGTGATCCACACCTTTAAACCATCAATTTGATCATTACAGAGGCTACTGAGAATTGGTTCCAGAAGACAAATATAGGTCACTGCAATCTGCTACGCAGGCAAATGCCAGGATGTATTTCTGCTCTTATTGTGCTGCTTGTTTGAGAAAGTAATACCTCTGATCTAAGGCAAAAATCGCTAGTACTGCAAAATTTGCAGAAGTGCCTTTTTAGCTTAAACCAATAGTTCAGTTGGTCCAGTTTACTATTCTGAAAATTAGTAACATCCAGTGCTTTTGAGAAAGGTCAAGAAAATTCTGTAATGCACAACTGAACAAAGGGAAAATATATTCCTGACCTTGGGCAGCCTAGTGTTTAACTTATGCCCTAAAGCATAAATATATATATTTGCTCTGTATTTTTTACTTTATTTTTTATGCAGCAGTGGACAATTTTTACACATTTATACTTTTTAAATGCATTTTTGAATAAAGAAGTTTTTATTCAAATTGAATTTTTATTAAAAATATTTTAGCCCTAATTTTTTTTTTTTTTCTGGACACTGGTCAAGATTTTATTCAGGAAAAGTCCCTTCTAACACTGTAGATTCTATTTACAGAGAAGAGTACCTTAAAATTTTAAGCATAACAGAAATATATGTATCATAATGTAACTACAATTTTCCATGCAGGCTCGAATATGTGGATGTGTAATGTTTTTTAATACTAACATCTTCTGTGATACTAATTTAAGTTTCTGTTTCAAATTTCATAGTGTGATTGGGCAGACAGATTGGAGCAGGCTATATCCAGATCATAGATCTGCCAAAACACTCTTCAGTTGTGTGAAAGAAGCCACTTTTCAGGCAAAGTCAGCCCATCATAGGAAACACATTGAGCAAGATAGTGCAAGTTCCAGCTTGAACAAAATCATATTTCTTTTTTATGTTAGAGACAATATTTTGTCTTAATTTAGGTGTTTGCTCATTATTTAATTCACTAAAAAGAGGCATAGTTTAAACTTCTCGCTCTCTAAAGCAGTTACAGTGACTATCTAAAGACCATAGGAAAAAAAACCCCATGATTACCACATTAAGGACAAGATGTACCTTTGTAATGCTGCACAGAAGCAGGGAGAAGAACATAGGGAATACAAAGAAGCTTTTCATCCACTCATCCTCACATTGCCCTCAAAGGAAATCCCAGACTCTACAGAGGCTTTACATCCTGTGGAGAAAGACACATCCAGACTACATATAAAGACGGAGGCAGAGATTTTGTCCATATTCATCTCAGGTAGGTCTCCAGACTGAGAGAAGGTCCTTGAAGAGGCCATGTCCTTCCCCTGTCCCACTCCATTGTTCCTCAGCTGATACAGAGCTCTGCTAAATGGCACATGGAAATTCTCCTTAAAATGTGTCCTGGATTGATGCTGAATTGTATCCCATTCATCTGTTGAAAGAGCCTAATCCTGCAATAGTTTAGGAAAACAGGAAATATGTTTTGCTGGATTTTCAAGTGTTTGTTTCACAGAGACATTTGTGTTACAAATGGCTTTGTGTACGAAAACCTATTTCCCAAGTCAGAGAAACAGAAAGATTTTCATAAGCACCTGTGTTTATCTGCTAAGAATGTGCTTCAGGATGGCTGACATAGAAGATTAAAGACAGACACAAGTTTGTCTAGTAATTTTTTAACATGTTGTGGTGGTTTGGGCTGGTATAGAGTTAATTTTCTTTATAGTAGCTATCATGGGGATATGTTTTGGATTTGCGCTGTTAATGGCATTGATAATACATGGATGGTTTAGCTAATTCTGAGCAGTGCTTACAGAAAATCAAGGCCTTTTTATGCTGCTTGCCCTGACCCACTAGCGAGGAGGCTGGAGATGCACAAGGATTTGGGAGGGAAAATAGCCAGGACATCTGAACCAGACAATATTTCAGACCATGTGGTGTCATGCTCAGAGCTGGGGGAAGGAGAGGGAATTGGAGGATGTTCCTAAGCAGCCATCAGGCATGATGGAGCCCTGCTTTCCTGGGGATGACCGATCACCTGCCTGCCCACGGGAAGGGATGAATGAATTCCTGGTTTTGATTTGGTTGCCAAGCACAGCTTTGCTTTACCTATTAAACTTTAACTGTCTTTATCTCAACCCTCAACTTTTCTCACATTTACCCTTCCAATTGCCTTCCCCACTACACTGCAGGGAAGTAAATGAGTAGCTGTGTGAGGCTTCGTTGCTGTCAGGGGTTAAACCATGGCATTTCTGAGGGTCAAAAATTTGGCAGTAAAGTAATGAGAATACTGAGGACAGTTTTAAACCTATGAATTTTAAAATCTCATTGAAGAAACTTGAAGGAACTTTTGCAAATTGTGCATAAATTCAGTTACCATCTATATCTGTAAGCCAGAGATTTCACTGGAGAAGTGAATGGAAATATTTGAAAAATAGTGGATGATGTAGTATTAGTCCTTTTCTACTAAACTGATATATAGCTTGTGTGATATTGGACATGTGTGTATGTGAACAATTTGGACTAGGAGTATTTGTTTGAGCTACATGCCCAATGGTTTATTTCTTGAAATAAGAAAGGGTAACCTTTGTCTTTAATTATTTTGTCCCTTATTTCTGTGAAATGGTTATGATATAAAAAAGATGATTGTATGCCCCAAACCAAAATCAAACAAACAAACAAGCCCATTTCATCCCCCAAAAAATCATCAGATTTTTCCTTAATATATGTTGTTGGACAAAATTACTCACAAAATACACAGTCTAAAACAAAGAGAATTTTAGTTTGAAGATTCAGAGTATTTAAAATTATTTTGATCAAAGGGAAAAAAGGTCATCCGTGATTCTAAAGAACTGGCAATAGCAATTACAAAAAAATTAATATATGCTTCTTCCTCTCCTCAGAAAATTTTAATGTTTTTCAAAAGCATTAGACTAAAATAGAAAACAGTCAGGTAATTCTGTACACATTGTTCTCAATAAATTATATATTATATAGGAGCAACTGAGATGAACTCCTGGATAAATTCAAGTAGATGGAGAGATGTTTTAGCCACTAATTGGATGACCCTTTCTGAACTTCATTCAATAAATCCTGCTAAGAGGTCTTTTCATTTTCTCTGCAATACCATAAAAAATATGAACCTACTTAAATAAAACCTACCATTTAAAGAAGTTGTATGTCTTTTGTAAAACAGAGTTGGAAACACTTCCATTTTATATTTGACACTTAGTTTCATATGTACATAAATGTGGTAATAGCTCACCTACATGAACATCCTACCCATAGGAAGAACTTTGCTTTTGAATTCCATGCATATATTATATATATATGTATGCATATTTATGCAAGAAACCACTTGTAAACAAAATTTTTTTGGGGTGGGGGGAGGGAAGTAGTGGTGAAATAAATGTGCGCTACGTACACATTTAGATAGTTTAAAGAAATAATTGTCAGTTTAAAGCTAATCAATGAAAGAAACAGAGGCTGTATGCTTCCAAGACAGGACAATGACATTAAAACCCTCATTCTGTATTATCCTCATATAACAGCTTCATTGTCATGGAACAGCATTTTAAGTCAATCACTTATCTAGACCATCTGATGAAAACCAGGGTGTAAAGAGCAAAATGGTGAATGAAAGTACCATGGCAAGATATGCAGGTCTTACAGTACAAGCTTCTGTAGCAGAGAAAGCCGTTTCAGATCCCCTTATACCAGTTGAAACATGATCAAAGTAGTTATTGAGACCAAGACATGATTTACATCAACTCTTCCTTGTCTTTCTATCAAATTAGCAATTTATAGATTATATAACTTTTATTACAAAGAATTGTAAAATCAACAACAATGATGCAATCCCTCACAACCAAACCAAACCAAACCAAACCAAACCAAACCAAACCAAACCAAACCAAACCAAACCAAACCAAACCAAACCAAACCAAACCAAATGAAAAAAGAAAACCACAAAGAAATTTACTAGATATCACGGTACCACATGATTTACAAATCTGTAAATTCTCACTTCTATTTTTTGGAAGAAACATCTTTTGAAAACTCAGCTTTACTGAGTTATTTTAAGACCTTATGTCCTTGTTGCATTTCCTCTCATATGGTGCAAAATTTGATCTATATCACAAAAAATAAGAAAAGGGAAGTGCATACAGCTGCTATTTCATGCAATAATTATTACCATTCATGTACTTTCTCAATCAGGCAAGGAATATTGGAATTAACTTTACAGGTTGTTAACATTCAGTTAGAGAAAATACAGTTCTGGGTTTGAATTTGGCAGTATGTGGTTTACACTTCTCCACCTTGTAAAATATTTTGGTATATAAAAACTTTAATTTTAGTTTAATAATTAGCTGCCAGGTATTTCAAAGCCAAATAAGTTTTTATCGTAATGTGGAACATTGCAAAAAAAAATGTACAATGTAGAAACAGGATATATATATGCATATATATTTTTATTGTATTCTAGGTTAATATATATATCGTCTTAACACGTCTCTTGAACAAACACAAATCAAAGTCTATAACCTTCATGATTTTTTTCATGGTTAGCAAATGAATCTTCACATAGAATATGTAGATTTTTCTTGTAGAGCTGCACATAAATTAATTCAATTTCTATTGAAGTATTGCTTCATCAATCAGTAATGCCTCAGGGGCCAGTTATTACTGTTACAGAAATTCATCTTTAAAGCAGAGTAATGTTTCATCGTTATATTTGTGTCATGATCACTCTGACAGGTTAATTTCAAAGATAAGTTATTGAGCATTCAGGAGTATTTGTCAAACAGACAAATGAAAACATTGAGCATATTCATTTTCTGAAACAAGAAGACAGAACTATTGAAGATTGACAAGGATTGAAGTTGAAAACATTTGCTGCATTCTGTGTCAGGACTTTCTGAACACTCAACAATGGAAAGAAATAAAAAGCAAAAGCAAGTCTTCCAAAATTCTATGGAATTCTGATGTCCCAGATAATACTTGTGCAGTTCCCTGAGTAATAGGAGCATTGCCAAAACCAGATCATATCTACTTTTGCTTTTGAAGCATTCAGAAATACATCTTTCTTTCCCACTTGTCACACAAGTAGAATGATCTTTAAACCTTTTACCTAGAGGGTTTCTACATAAAATCTTATGAATGTAACATCCAACATATCATTGCACTCTATTGTCAGCAAGCTCAGTTAAATGCAGTGATTCTGTGAAGCAGGTGTCAGGATGGGAGGAAGTAAACACCCAGGGACATTGTTGAGTCACCAACCCCAGAGGTATTTAGAAGACATGTAGACAAGGCTCTCAGGTACATGATTTAGTGGTGGACTTGGCAGTGCTGGGATAACAGCCAGACTCAACGATCCTAAAGGTCTTTTCTAACCTATATGATTCCATGCTTCTACTCTATGATTTTTTAGTTTCCAAGAGTTCAGAAAATATCTTCTGAATATGTCAGCTCAAAACTATTTATAAGAGCAAATTTTTTATGAAGTGCCAAAAAGATGTGCCATAAAAATCAGGTCTTGACCCAGACAGGTCATTGTGGAAACATCTAAACCCTTGAACCAGATTTGAAAAAATCTGGTCAATATTTATAACTGCTTATGGTTATGAATGATTTCATGGGAAAAAGAATGATAATGACTGAAAATGAGTGACTCCTCCTCATTAATTTATGAGGGTACATAATTATGTCTTTAACACTACTATCTAGCTTATAATTCATCAGATTTGGGATTCCATAAGATTTAACACTGAATTAAATTTTCGTTTATGGTATGTAATGTATCTGTTAAACTTCTGTTTAAGCTAGTTACCCACTACAAATGAAAGACAAAAAAAGACATCAAGAAGGATGTTATTGGGAATCGTTCTTTGTATAGTGTTGCAAGTTATCTTGTAGTTGAACGGCCTTCAAAATGAACAAGTCTGTAAATCTTAAGGAACATGTTTGTCATCACTAGGTACAACTTTCAAAAAGAGAACTCCTACATGCATTCCTAAATTATAAATCTTAAATTAAATCTTTTGAATCAACTTGCTTGCCTTTGTGGTTTAGAACATATCCATATGTCTTATATCTTAATTAAAATGAGTCTGTCTAGAAGCTTGAGGTCGCACATGACAATAAAGATGACAGAAAAAATTGTGCATGGAAAATAAAAATGGATGATTAAATGCAGGCTACATCTAATCCCTAGGAGTTACAGCTTTAGCTTTTATTCTCTCATCTTGAAGTCCTGATTCCACTGACTGTACTGAAGCCTATTTCTCCCAGCTGGTGTCTCTGAAGCAACTACTGACTTAAAATAAACACACATACACTAAACACACCTGGAAACATTTTCTTTTATCCTAAGACTGTGTCAATAAACATCTCTTTTGACAGGATTTTGTAAAGTGCTTGTGCATGATTGCATGTTTCAAATTCAGGATTTTTTCTTGGTTGGATAGTCAGGGCAATTTTGTGAAAGAAAACAGGACAGCTTAGCAGAGCTGGATAAGCTCCAGCAAATACATTTGATGTATAGGACTTTTTTTCTTCATTCTTTTCAAAGCTTTTAGCTTCTGTTAGTCTTTCTATTACTGCATTTTCAATTGCCCTTCCCACAGACAATATGAAATATCAGGATTCTGCCATTTTGATCTGATGTTTGATTCATGTTACTTGCTTTGGACTAGATCAAGCAGGAATGTCTATCCAGGTGCCAGGACAGCAAGATCTGTTGGTTTCTGCACCTACACAGGTTGTCCTTTCAGTCTTCCATGACTCATGCAAAGGGAGGGGCAGAGGCTTCTGCTGTGAACTATAAATGAATTTACAAAAATTCACCTTCTTTTTAACCAAGATTTTTGACATGCGATAAAGCGACCACAAGACCTTTAAAATGTCTTTTTCCAAATTAATCAAGCATGATATAACACTATCTTGTATTCTGTTCCACCAATGCTGTGATGAAGACAGGAAAATATTTATCAGTGTCATATCTTTCTTCACAAAAAAAGACATAAGAAAAAAAAAAAAACTCCACTTGTGAAATGAAGCCTCAAGCAGTACAGTATAGCAATACAAAAGATGTATTTTATGCTCTGTGCCCATCACTTACCTTCTCTATGTTCTGTAATCAGCAAAAGGTGTAACAAAACATTTTGTTCCTGCTTGGAAGAGCAGAAAAGTGGCCCACATGGCACATTACTGCAACATACCCCGAACAGTCTTACAGGAGGAAGCAGTTATTTTTATTGTGATGTGGTGTGTCCATTCCTTCATTCTTTATTATTACTTGTATCCATTACAGGAGACCTAATAAGGAACTGGGCCCTCTTATCCCTAGCATTAAAATGAGAAAACAGGCCTGCCCTGTAACAGAAAGGTCAGGATTTAACAATATAACTGTTGCAATAATTTTGCCCTAATTCCACGGTAACAAGACAGTCAATTGCCTTTGTGTTTGCTACACCATCACAGAAAGCCAGATGATAGACTTTAGCAAAGAATAACTGGAAGATGAGTGTTTCTTTTTTCATGTAAGGTGGTACAGTCCTTTTTTATTTGGATCAACATTCAATTTAAAGTAGATTTTTCAGTAGCATTTGCAGGTCAGTGAGCAAGAGCTTTCCTCCTTGAAATACAGGAGCGACTTCTCAATTTTCTGTGGTGTATATAGATCTACATGGCAAAACAACTTCTTTGGCAGCACAGAGAAATTGCATTTGAGGCAATTTTTGGCAGAGGAAGAAAGGAAAAGTGAAGTGGTCTAAATTCAGGAAAACTGATGGAAAAGTTCTTTAAATATTATAAAGGCTTTTGACCTTTATAGGGCAATTTTTTGATGATATCTTTTACAGAATTTATTCAGTGAAACTCTGCAAACATGCAGGAGGGGAAGTAGACAGTAGACTATATAGCAACATCTTTGCAAGCAGAACCATTAGCTTTAATGCCATGGGTTCTCTCATGTTATTTGTAAAGGTCTAATCAGGCTCATAAAAACATGAGGATTTAACATATTCTCTGAGAGAGGAATAAAGGCAATGTCATTTGTCAGGCATTGAGGGAACTTCAGAAAATGAGACACACTTCCATTGGCTCATGGATATTATAAGTACTGTAAAGGCTCAAATCTGAGATGCTGCACAGCAGAAGCAAAATAATAGGAGACTACTGGGAAAGAGTAGGTAGGCAGGAGGTAGGATTTCTTTAACTCTCTCTGTGTCTCCACACACATATATTTAAATAGAAAAAAACAGGCTATGATAAGTCTTACCTGCATCTTCCATATGGTATTGGCTCAGGATCTAGCAGCACACTCCATCCACAAACACAGAGGATGAACTGTACCAAGATGTATTTATTTGTCAACATTTCTTCCACCTCTTGTCTCATACACTTACTCCTTTAGCAATATAGCAGTGCTCTGGCTATGCTAACGGCTTCCTGACAACCTGCTTCCTTTTGTTCTCTTTATAGTGGAACAAGGAAGCTCTCATTCAGTTTTGCAGAGGGCAAAAAATACATTCAGCTAGTATCTGATTCACAAATAGCTTCTCTGTCTCCTCTTGTTCACCAGATTGAGTATCATCTTAATAGTTCAACATGACCCAGCAATGTGTACACACAGCCCAGAAAGCCAACTGTTTCCTTTGTGCATCAACAGAAATGTGACAGGAAAGTAAAAAGAGCTGATTCTCCCCCTCTGCTCATCTCTCATGAGACCCCATCTGGAGTACCATGTCCAGTTCTGCAGCTCCAACATAAGAAGCACTTGGATCTGCTGAAGTCCAGAGAAGGAACATGAACATGATCAGAGTGCTGGAGCACCTCTCCTTTGAAGGCTGAGAGAGTCAGTGCTGTTCAGCCTGGAGAAGGCTCTGGGCAGATTTTCCAGCACCTTCCAATATCTGAAGTGGCCTTACAGGAAAGCCAGAGGGGGACTTTGTACAAGGACTTGTAGTCACAGGACAAAAGAAAATGGCTTCAATCTGAGAGAGGGAAGATTTAGATGAGATATAAGGAAGAAATTTTTTACTGTGAGGGCAATGCAACAGGTTACCCAGAGAAGCTGTGGATTCCTCCTCCCTGGAAGTATGCAAAGCCAGGTTGGATGGGGCTTTGAGCAAACTGTGGAAGGTGTTGCTAACAGTGGTGCCTGGAATCTAGATGATCATTAAAGTCCCTTCCAACTCAAACTTTATAATTTTTTTACATTTTCTTTTAAGAATGAGTTTTTAGGGCTATTGTATTCATACAGTCATTAAATGGTTATCATTACATAGTTGAATTTGTCCCACCTACTGAGGAAAATGAATTTATGCTGCCTTCTGACTGAAAACTGAATACTCACAGGAAAATTTTAGGAAAGTTAAAAGCTTATCAAACATGCATATTTATTTATAAGAGTAAGGAAAAAGCAGGTTCACTGAAATAGAGAAGGAAAGACTCAGAGGAACAATGGCCTTATGCCAATGTCATCTCTCAGAGTATTCAATGTTTTGATTAAAAAATCATTTTAATTTGTATGCAATCAGGACATCTGATTCCTCATTTCTTCCAAATGTTTGTGAGCTCACTTTTTATGCAACATAATGTTTAATATTAATCTTAATTTATTATGTGTAAAGTACTCAATAATGCATATCATATAGATGTCTTCTCTGTGCTTCATTTAAGCAACTGCAGTGTGTGGAATAGATCATTACTTGATGTAAACAGCAAGTCACCTTGATTTACACTAGCTGAAAATGAGGCTTAGTAACTGTAAATCAGAGACATATAATTAGGTCAAATAAATTCAGAGGTGGATTTAGGGTACTAAAAAATATTTCTATCTTCAATTTCAGTCAAACGGCGCCTCCAGTATTTCAGTTACTGTGAAACTAAGCACAGGGAAAGATGCAGGATGATTATTAATCAATAACATTTTGTCTTGGAAACTAGTGATTCATAGAAGGTTTTTGGAGTCACTGTAGCTAATCAGCATGACCTTTTATCACAAAACTGCAGTGAAAAGGCCTAAGGATATTTTGTATAGATATGTATATATAGTGGACAATACAAAGAAGAGAAAAGCAATTTGGCCTCTTTACATTCCAAGGCAAAACTGCTACTGGAATACTGTCTCCCATTTCAGTGTCCTTGCAGTAAGTAAGATATGGTAAGACTGAACACAGTTTAAACTAGAGGTACATGGAGATCAAGCACTGGACATAAAACCCTATGATGTAAAATTGAGGGTACTGATATTGCTCCATCATTGCTCCATTTGTACCATTGGGTGCTGCTGTTCAAGGAAGAGCATATGACAGAGTGGTAGTCCTGGCAGTAGTGACCACAAAACACTGGAAATCAAGATCTTGAGGGATGGGAGAAAGGGAGCAGTGGAGCACAGATTATGGACTTTAAAAAAATGATGGCTGTACAAGGATGTCAAAAACAGGAGAAAATTGCAGTGACCCAATGAGCATGATTTATTTTCAAATGTGAGGTGAGCCATCCAGCAACATAGTGGAACTAAATGTTTAAACATGTGATTATATCAGTTCAGGTGCATCCCAGGGAAAAAAAAAAACAAACACAAACCAAACAAAGCAAAACTACTTTTTCTTGTGAAACTTGTTGCCTGATTTTAAAATCTAGAGCACCCGAAAAAGATAGTCTTTTCATTATGTCTCTAATTTCATAGTTATATCAAGCTCCTAAAAAATAGAAAAAAGAAAAAAATATGAAATAAAATGCCACTTCCTCCAAAATTGTGACAAACTTAAAGTGAAACTAATGTTTTCATAATCTACTTCCATAACAGTCAGAAAGCATTTGAAAATAAAATATATATATTAGAAAAGAAATTTTTAATATTTTCACGGCATATACAATTTTCTTGATACATATTTATGAAGGAAATTATGTAATATTTTAATAGAATTTATTTCCTTAATGATTAGAAACGTTTTATTTTAATTTAAGAGTGAAGGCACTAAGCCTTGGCATAATTGGAAACATTCCTTCTTCAAATATTCATATGAAGTTTTCAAAGTCCTGTACACTTTAAAGATTTTAATTTTTTTTAATGTAAAGTTTCTATGTTTCTCAGTTGTGTATTAAAACAGTTCCAGCAGAATGGATGATCATTTCTTCTTTCTAGAAAGGAGTTTGTATCAGTTTTTGAAAATATATTACAGGGCTAAGTAGATTGCAATGACAGTAGAAAAAAAGCACAGAACTTTCATATTCAGAGCAGCAATGCTGAAAACAACACCAGCAAAAGAAAATAATAGTAAGGCACCACATAGCTTCTGTGGAAAAATTTCCACATAGTATTTGTGGAAAAAGTCAGTAAAAATTAAAGTATTTTCCCAATATATAAACATCTAATCACAAAGAGGCTTTCAAATATTTTCTGCAAGTTACTTGGATTTCTCTCTGAACAGAGTTAGAGCCCATGATCATTCCTCACTCAGGGAATTATGATATTATTCTCTTAATATCATTATTCACATAGGTTTCGAAAGACAAAACCTGTTTGGGCAGCTGGAATGTCAGTGAAAGGACCACACTCAGTCAGGATGAAGGCAATCTTTGATCTAGAGGAAGGTGTCCCTGCCCATGGCAAGGGGATTGGAGCTAGATGATCTTTCAACCCAAATTATTCTATGATTCTATGATCTTGAACTTCTGTGCCAAGTTGTACACTTCTAAAACATATTAGGAATTGCTTGTTTCTAAATAATTTATTCTTTTGATGACAAGCTATTACTGTGAAACATTCAAAGTGAGTTTTAACTGACAGGAGCAAAACTTAAAACAAATTCATCTTTCTGTTTGACCTCAACATAATGCTTAAACAATGAGAGATGACAGAGTGTGAGTAATGAAGCTATAATTCACACCTTGTGCATGAGTAGGTACAACAGTGGAACCTGAGTGTTGTTAAATTCACAAAGTGTAAAATATTATTCCATAACTCAAGAACAAGTCAACTCTTAATTTAAACAAATAAATAGAGTTGGAACAAGGTGAAAAAACACCAAGCAGCAAAACCAATATTACAACCTGGCAATTTTTTGTAATATCACAACTAAAAAGAAACATTTCTAGGTGTTCTTTACTCATATGGAAAAGATAATCAACATTTTCCTGTTGGTTTTCAGAGGATTCAGGAGTGCTTATCTACAAGCTGCCAGACCAGGTGAGCTCTGAGTGACATGCACTGTGTTTGTGCTCATCTTATTGTCAGCTGCTGTGGGGTGCATGGATAAGTGTTCCAGCAGCAGCTGGGACAGAGGTATTCCAACCAGGAAAGCTAAAACAATTGTGTAGAGATAGGAAAACAACAAGGAGGAGATTTTAAAATTCTCAGTTCTGAAAATTTAAATGATGTGTGATGTAGGTAACACCGGGGTGTACCTTACAATGACCTTCTTTTGTTTTTATATATAGGTTTTAAGTTATTGACTGCAGTTTGAAACTCAGTAGTCAGTGTCCATGGATCTTTTCCAAAGATTATTTAACTATTTGTGCATTTGGCCTTCAGCACAGAGAAAGGATAAAAATCTGTAGGAATTCCATGTTTTTCTTGGGTTTTTAAATATCTTCACAATTTGTTAAACTACTGTTCCTGCTCAGAATATTTCCATTTAAAGTTTTGTGTAAGAGTCATTGCTTTCTGGTAATATTTATTTATTATTTCGATAAGGTTTTAATAGACTTTTCTTTAAAAAATTAGAAATTTAAAATTTAAGAAATGTATTTTGCTTTTTCATCCTTGTAATAATGAAGAAACAGCACAGGAAGTCAGATCTGTATTTAGAATAATAAATAGAGGCTCTCAAACACAGGCTCTCAAACATTCAATCAATTAGTCAGTCAGGATGTTATTTTCTCCAACTGCAATGGAAGCAGTTAGCAATAAGTAGTCTGGACCTGCCGCAGATTCTGTCATTGTCTTTTTCAGCCTCTACAGAGTTCATAGTTAGGGAGCTTTGATTTAGATTTTAATAAGTGTTTTTGTGAAGAATTAAAATATTTAGTTTGTATTTATCTGCTGAAGTTATTATCTCTTATTCCCTTTCCTGGGTACCCAAACTAAATCCAGCATCAGTTACATCAAATAGGTTTTCATTGTAACCTTTGAAAAATTATAAATTCTGAGGTTTCATTTCTATCTTCATTGCATATGTTTTTGACTTTTCTTAAGGAAATGACTTTTCAACTACCCCAAAGTATTAATTTAAAAATTAAAATGTATTTAAAGATATTTAATTTAAAGGTATTTAATTTATGTTGTTCATTACATAACCCTGCAAAAATCTTCACTGAAGAACTGGATTTGCACCAAGCTTGTTACAGCTATAAGAAGCACAAAGTATTCCAAAGCAACACTGATAGTACTCTAAGGAGTCTTAATGCAGCTAGAATTCAATAGATAGAATGTGAAAATTATTAATCTTTCAATAAATATGTCTGCTAAAATTTTAAATGTTCCATCTAATTCTGAGCAGTGAAAGAACTGAATGGAAAGGTTTTGGTGAAGAGTGGAGGATGTTTCTGTTTTTCATAGAAAGCAAGTTCAGAAAAAATGTATTTCTAAAAAACCCGAATAATTGAATATCATTACACATGTAGAAGAATTATTGTTTGTGCTCCTTCAACTTGAATAAGCAAATTCTTATATATAAATATTTCACTCCAGTCAGTGATTTCTGAAGAACTTTGCCATGCAATAATTATGTCATTAAGGGTGCTCTGCTGGCTCGTGGCCATCTTGTTGTCCACCAGGACTCCTAAGTTCTCTCCACAGAGCTGCTTTCCAGCCTCTGGAAATCCAAATGTGAATTGGTGCATGGGGTTATTCCTCCCAAGTACAGGAGAACTCTGTTTTTTCCACACACTTCTGTAGATTATTAATGTATAACATATAGGCAGTTAATTCAAGTACGTTTTTGAGAAATAAGAAATGTGGTATGATTTCTATAGAGAGAAAAGAAAGCTATCTTTAAGAACTCGAAATTCCACTTTTCTTTAGTTTTGTGAGGTTCCTGTTTTTCCGTTTTTCCAACCTATTGAGATTCCTCTGTATGGCACATCCATCCAGTCTATCTGGCCCTCCTTCCAGTTTTGCTTTCAAAGCTCCTGAGAGTGTAAACAGTCCCTTTATCCTAATCATTGATGAAAACATTAAACAGTACTTGAACCAATGCTGACTGGATTCCAGATGAAGTTCTTGCTGCTATCTACAACCCTTTAAGCCCAGCAGTGCAGCCAGTTTTCAATTTGCCTCACTGTCCACTTGTCTAGCCTGTATTTCATCAGTTTGTCAATGGGGATATTAGAATAGACAGCAATGAAAGCCTTGCTAAAGTCACGATAAATATCTCCTTATCCACCAAGTCAGTCATTTCATTATAAAAGGCTATCAGCTTAGTAAGGCTGTATTTTGCTTTTAGAAAGTCTGTGCTGTTGCTGAGCTTCCAGTCACTTTTTTGTCCTTCTCAGACTTGAGTTTTGCTAGGACATCCTTGTTCATCTGCAAGACTCCTGTCTTTTTGGCTTTATTTTCTGCTCATAGGGATGGGCCATTCTTGAGCTTGAAGAATGTGATATTGAAAAGGATGAGGTGACGCTCCTGTCTCCAGGATGATCTCCCATGGATTCCTGCAAGAATCAAGAAGACCTTGACCAGGTCAAAGTCTGGTGCCCTGTTCTCCAGAATTGTGATTCTACTGTTTGTCTTGTTCCTTTCTCTCAGGATCCTGGATTCTACCATTTCACAATCACAGCAGCCAAAGCTGCCTTTAAGCCTTTACATCTTCAAAAGATCTTTTCTGTACATAAATATCATCTCCAACAAAGCACCTCTTCTATGTCCATATCCAAACCATATCCAAACCACGCCTGTAACCTTTCACTGCATTAATCCAAGTGTGTGAGCTATCCCAACACAACTCTGCTATCCTAACTAAATCTGCCCTGAACCTTTATATGGACCTCTTGTTCCTCCCCATGTATCCATTCTCTGTGTGTTAGTGTACAGGCATGTCAGAGAAGCACTGAGTAATGCTGATTTTCCAGGAAAACACTGAGTTTCCCCTTAGCATCTCTTCATTTGTGTGCATAGGCTTGGAGTGGGACTCCTTCCCTGTTTTGTTGACTATAAGGCATTTCATGCCCTCACCACCTTTCTTCCCTTGCTTGAAAACCTGGTTCATTATTTCTTCACTTGTTTGTGAGTTGTCAGCTCCCTCACCCCATCAACCTCGTGTTAAAGGTTTCCCAACCAGATTGGCCAGTCTCTTGGCATTGCTTTTCTTAAACACATGGTATGTGCAAACAATAATAGTGGCCATAAATGACATAATTATTATATCCTAGAGAATATTCAACTTATTCCTGATCTTTTCCTAATCCTTCCCAAGATCTTAGCCTTATCAGAGTAGTAGATAAATAGTAAATATCAGATGAGGATACAAACCAAACAAAATTAAATGTCTCTGTTGACTTAAATTGAGTGAGGCATTAGCAATTTTTAGTTTTTCCAGTAGAACATATTTTAATAACTGATGTAAGAGAAGATCCTGAGGTTACATTACAGTCATGTATAGAGAGTTCTTTCTATTAGTTGGTTTTTGGGTTTTTTTGTTTGTTTGTTTGTTTTTTTTAATATTAGTTACCAGTTTCTCTCCTCCTCAAAATGTTGGCAAGTATTAGCCAGCTGGGTTTCAATTATTATTGCTAAATATGTCTAAATGTTGTTATTTTTTCCTCCTGGCCTGGCAGTGCTCTTAAAACAAATATGGTTTAAACTTCCACAGTACAAAACTCCCCATATTTAAATAAAGACAAATTCTACCTTCCTTTAAATTAGGGAAGGCTGCATGGTTCATCTCTTTTGTCATTCAAAGAAGAATACAAGTTGTAATGCAGGTCTCTAGTCCAACCTCCAGTCTAAAGCAGGGTCAGACATAGTTTCTCAGATTTGTATCCAGTCAAATCTTAACCTCCAAGGACAGAGATTGCAGTCTTCCTTGAACACCCTTCCAATGATTTGCTGTCCTGATGATGAAAAGGTTTCTCCTGTACCTCTGTGGGTGCTCTCATTTCAGCCTATATCATTATCTCTTCTCACAGTGCACCATTGTGAAGAGCCTGGCTCCATCTCTTTTATAATCTCTTCAGAATTACCAGGGCTAACATCTTCCCAAAGACAGCTTCTCTCTCGACTCTCCTGACTCTCTTTCTGGGGAAGTACTCCAGGCCCTGACCATCGTGGTTGCTTTGTGCTTTATTAATACTGTTCTTCTGCTGGGGGCTAAATCAGGGAACTGTATCATTCCAATAAGGTATTTCAGCTAAATAATAGATGTTCTATTAAAGGACTGGCCACGGTGCTTTCAATTACAATTACAAGTATTTTCAACTACAACTTTTCTCCATATATTTCAAAGATGAAGCAGAAGAAAGCATCTTAAGCTGCTGGAACTGAAGAACAATACCTCCTAAGAAACAAGGGTACCAGGGAATGAAAAAAACCTCACATCAGTGGCAAAATAAAATAATGAAAAATTTCCCGTGCAAAACAATAGAAAAAATTACAAGAGAAAAACACAAGAAAATTAAATCCATCAAATGATATTCAACAAGAATTTAAACTCTCTGTTTCAAGAAATCATTAAGGATAATATTTGTGGAGGTAATAAGGAAATACTAGTGCCTTGTGCTTTAACTGTTCTGTACTCTCCCCACTGTAGCAGTTTTAAATAGGATAAATTGCCATAGAAAATTTAGCCTGACTTGATGTTGGTTTGTCCTTATGAATTGAAAGAGAAAACTCAGTATTGTAGCTGTTCTGAAAGCCAGTGCCTTCTTTGTCAAGACAAGTGCTTATCTGTATCCAAGGGTGAAGGTATCTAACAGAGTGTGTAGTGACAGGACAAGAGGGAATGGCTTCAAATGGAAAGAGAGAAGGTTTAGATTAGATATTGAAAAAAAAAAAAAAAGACTGTGATGGTGGTGTGACATTGAAACAGATTGTCCAGAGGAGCTGTGGATGCTCCATTCCTGGCAATGTTCAAGGCCAAGTTGGATGGAGCTCTGAGCAACCTAGTCTAGTGAGAAGGGTCCCTGTCCATAGCAGGGGGGTTCAAACTAGATGGTCTTTAAGATCATTTCCAACTCAAATCATTCTGTGATTCTATGAAGTCAACTTTTGTTTTAAATGAGTAGTCTGGAAGAAGTCAGATCACTGCAAGGTTGTGAGAAAAGAGGGATTTACTGTGCAGGTGAATTAAAAATGTATTATCAGTGTCAAATAACAGAATTGCTATCCACTTTTCACGTGTGATATTAAAAACTAGTTTAAAAATGCTTTCCTTTTGTGATATGCCCTGTTTGTTCCTTAGGTGGCCTTTAAGGACTGTTGACAGGTTTGAGAACTGTAGGTAGCATCCAAAAAAGGGGTCACCTCAGTAATAACTGAATGAGAAAATAAAGATTTCTACATCAGATTCTGTCTAATTTTGTTATATACCTAGAATCTTACTCAAATGACACCATAAGCAGTAACATATGCTAGATTTTGTAGTCTGTTAAATAATACATTGATTTTAGCAATAATTACATATTTTTTCAAGTCATGATAATTAGTGTTTGGAAGACTGTAAAATATTGAAGTTTGTATAATTAGCAAACAAATAAAAATGTCTGAAGTACCAGGGATAACTCATGAAAACATAAGTGCTTTTTTATTTTAACAATTAGATTTCTACTATTTTTTATATTTCATAACATGAAACAGACTGAAATGTTTTTTTTATTTTAATGATAGTTTAATTACTTGAACCCTCACTAAAAGATTGTCATATTTAAACTTTGTTGAGACATGCAAGTAATTGTCAAATTTTAGTGTGAATAACAGAATATGTAGATTACTGGAATGAGAAAGGTTATGCTGTATTTCAAACAATCATCTTGCCAGTATTTATTTTGAATTTGATTTCTAATATTAATCTTGTCATTTACATCAGAAAGGGAAGATTGAGCTTCCTTCTGGGAAGAACTGGGTTATTTCTTTTTTTTTTCTTCCAGGAGTTTGTTCTTAGGAGTCATTTACTTGATCAGAGTGGAATATAATGATGAAAAAAGTCTCCTGGACACAGCTGTTTTAACTGTGGGTAAGACTTATCCCATCATTAAGCTCTACAGCTGCTTTTTCCTCCTGTTTCTTCTCAAGAAGAAAGTGCAGACACAGGAGTGGGAAACTCAGGGCACTAGGGAGAGGTCAAGGAGGAGGACTCAGTCTTTGCTTTGAAAAATGAAGATTTCTTCTGGCTGTGAGTATTGAAATTGTGGTCCAAGCTTTTGGAATCATAGACTGTTACAGTGTACATTACACAGACTACACTTGCAGCCTGTTTGGAAACCAAACCTGGGCCAAAATATAGGAACTCACTCACTACAAAAGAGATTCAGAGATCAACTGGTGACAATGTGACTGGAGATAAGAGTCAGGTCCCCAGACAGAAAGGAAGCTAAGAACAAGAAATGCTTATTTCAAAGCTCTAGCAAATAAAAGGAGAAACAGTCATTATGGAGAAAATAGTAGACTGTGTATAAAAAGTAAACCAGAAATTCCTTTAAATATTTTACTATAAAATGATATGGTATATCAGGGAATAAATACACCATCAACTGAACTGGGAAAATGTACTACTATGATCGGGCTGTTTTAAATCGCTTCTTGTGCCTGAATCTTTACCATCTACTACTAGCCATTGGATCAGTAGCAGGAGAGTGAGCTGACAAGATAATTGCTCTTGTCTACAGTCACAATAGTTGAACAATGACCCTCTAGCCCTGACACTGGTGAGGAGAGGTTAAGTACATGCCTCTAGGCCTGCTTGTTTTGCTTTGCTCTAAAACTTTACTTTAGGGCTCTAAAATTTAATGAGAAGAGTAAGATTTGTCTTTAAGCCATAATTTTGTGGGTTTTTCAGGCTGTTCAGTAACTTTTTACTCAATTCCAGGGTACATGCTTGTCCTCTGGAGCTGTATCTTTCTCTATGAGAGAGAAAAGGTTAAAAAAAAAAATAAGTTCTTGAAGGCATGTGTTATAGGATGCAAACAAGTCTTGTTTTAAGGTTGATTATTCCTACTTATTTTCCAAACAGAAATAAATCACAAATCTGTTCTACATTGGTCTATGAAAGGCATAGCAGTATGAAATTAAATTGAAAGTTTTAAGCTGTATGAAATTCTTTTAAACTTTTTGAGATGTATAAAAAACGAGAGTAATCAAATGAACACAACTATTTAGAGTATTGTTGCTGAGTGCCTTGGCAATGCTGTTTATTTTTTTGAAGTATATATATTACTTTCTGTCAGTTAATACTTGAAAAATAAGAAGGACTTTTTACCATTACAAGAGCCTGAATTGCACTTGACAAATTGTCTCCAGTCAAATATTCTTTATAGGAGATAATTGGAAGAAGTCATTTTAAGTCCCAGTAGCTGTATCAAACTGAGGGTTACTTACAAAAATATCTTTACCCTGTAGCTGAAGGAATGAACAGTATATGTGACAGTTGCATCTAAGATGAAGTGTGCTTCTACTTCAACTATAACACAAATGGGAATAGCAAGTACAAGTTCTGTATCATATTGCCAAAAGTGAAGTAACTTGAAGAGCTGTGCTGAATACTGATAAAACATATTCTCAGTACAAAAATAAGATGCAAAGCAAGCAGGAGGAGGCTTGCTATTGCAAAAATAATAATAGAAAGAAGAAAATGTGTTCTGTTTTTCATCTAATGATTTCAGTTTATAATAAACAGGTTAATTGAGCACACCCTATTGATATTCAAATTTTAAACTTTAGGAGTTTTAACTTAGGCATGTAACTTATGGATAAATTTTAGGATATAATTGAAAAGATCGACTTTAATTCCCAGAATAACCAGAAGAGACAGATACCTTTGAAGACCTTTACAGGGACAGTGTTTCTGCCTAAGTGTTCAACCATACACAAGCACAACCTTTTTTCTATAGATTTACAAAGGAATTTTCTTCTCTCTAGTGACCATTGACACTTTTTTCAAATTTATTTCTTTTCTCCCCTACCATCTACATTTTAGGCATAAGAGCAATGACAGAGCCATAGAGGTTGGTCATTGTTAGTGGAACTGGAGCAAATACATTTGTGCAGAGGCATACAATTTGTATCTATCCCAGGAATTAACAAAATTATATGCTTATTAACTAAATAATAATATTAGTTTCAAAAACTTTAGATCTAAATATGTCAGGCTCAACTGAAGCATGACAATAAACTTGTTTAGTGTTCTTTTGTGATGCTCCAAAAAGATAAATGACTATTGTTATTTTATTCCTAGGTACTAGCTAGCAAGGTAATAATTTTTGTCTCATGGCTTAAGAGCTGCAAGGAAAGAAATGATAAAAGGACTAATCAAATTAATTTATTCTCTAGAACTGCACAAGAAGGCATTAGTGCATACAAAAATACAAGACTCAGGGTTGCAGACATTTTCTTGGTATACTGGACTAGTTATTGGATTGAATGTGCAAATAGACTTTTCTGATAACATGTTAGTTGATTTGAAATATATGACACATGACAAAGATTTCTCTTCTCAAGAAACATACAGATGTAGAACCACACTGGCCTAAAGCAATCACTAACTGGGATATCTTCTGTTGTACCTATTATATAAGAAGAAGATTCTCCAAGAGGGTTTATGTTATTGAGACAGGATGCTTTCTCACTCAAAGATATTTTAGTAAGACAGAGGTTTTTGAACAGAAATTAGAAGTGAGAGAACATTAATTATTTTCAGAACAGAAATTAATAAGGAGAGTAATGAGCTGTACAGACTGAAGTGAATTTTCGAGCATGGGTACAGTCTTCTCTGTGAATAAATGATGGGCATAGCCTAAAGTTGTCTCATTTCAACACAACTTATAAACACTATATTCATTACTATAATTTCATGTAGTTGTGCAGCCTGGGGAAAGAACACACAGGTGAAAACTTATTCATAGAATTAGATAGCTTATGTAATTTTTTGACTCTATTAAAAAATGTTTCAGGAGGGTTAATTCTTCAAATTTAGCTTTTGCTCTAAACGTTTTCTAGGGTCTTGTCTACATGGTATTTAACACAACACTTAAGCAAACACCTTGTTGGCAATTATTTCTTCATTCTGAAACAGTTCCTTTGGATTTAAATATATTTAAACTGTTAATTGCTAGAATCACTTTCATTACACATTTCATGTTAATGGTAAAATAGCATAAATATTTTAGGAATGGACTGTATAATAAATCAAAGGTAGTTATTAAGGAGCAGTTATTTAAATCCATGAAGATGCTTTCTCCATTTGTGCCATCTCTTTCAAAGGTTGCAGAGGAATTCTGTGTCTGGAAAATTATTGTGAATTATTCTTTTGGTAAAAAGATCTGTCTGGCTTAGATGCCTGTCACCAAGATTTCAAGTGCTGAGGACTTGATTAACAACCTAGATTGTTAAATTGTTAACCTAACAACAGATTAACTACTTCTCAAGGCACAAATTCCATATGATTATGAGTACAGAGATCAAGACAAAATATGAATGTCTCCATTCTCTTGGAGTTCAGTCTGCCTAGACTTCAAGGAACAATCTTATGAAGGTAAATACTGCTGTTTCAGGGATGTTGCCTGTCTTCTGCTCTCTAGGTACACAGTAGAATCAACCACGTAGTGTAGCCAGAAGGTCTTGAGACATCTTCATGGAAAGCCACCTTGTAGTCCAAAATGCAAGAACCATATTGACAGCAGAAACATCAGTAGCGAGGACACCTATCTGGATATATCTCATGTTTTTCCTGGAACGGATACACATTTCCTATCAGAACAGAATCAATAAAAAATAAAAGTATTTTAGGCATCCAGAGTACAAATGAACACCTCTCCAAGTTTTCCCCTTTCTTGCCTGCTGACTGCCTTCAACATATTAGCTATGTTCCTCTGTTGTTCAGAGGAGATTGAAACTGCATTCACAAAACAATTTATTTGCCTGAATGTCTATGCTTCTTAGTCCCTTTTTGCTGTTGGCACTTTGGATGACTGAATCTTTCACTGAAAAGATGATTACACATTATATCACATGACAAACAATATATATACAGTGAAATTTACATGGAGAAAAGCACAAATAGAGTCCCATATAAACGAACGACTGAATGAATTTGACTTTATTTTCTCTGAAAAAATAAAAGAGAACAAAAACTAAGTCAGGCAAAAAAAAAAAAAAAAAAAAAGAAAAACCCAATCCCCCCCCCAAAAAAAATCTCCAAAACATCAAAACCCCAAACCAAAACAAAAAATCCCCAAACCTACTCTTCCAACAACCAGATCACCACTGCAAAGTCATGTGTACCTCTTTTAATATGTAGATTACATCTCAAAAAAGCATGGTATTGGTGTATAATATGCTTCTTTTTCTCCAGTGCAGTTATGTCTTGAGGTGATAGTACTAGCATATTGACAAGTGGACTTAGTGGTGGGCTATTACAAGAAGTTAAGTATTCTACTCTAAAACCTTCAGTTTTGGTTTCAATTGTTTGAAATCCTTAAGGTAACCTACCAGGAGACTTTCAAGAGCAGTTAAGACTGTTTTAAGGCTGATTGAGTTAAACAGTAAATTTTTCACTACTCCTAATGAAAGCACAGATAAGCCAACACAGACTGTAAAATCTCAACCTGAATTAATAGCACAGGCTTCTTTTGAGACAATCTTAAACTGAAGGAAAGAATAAATTCACTGTGAAGAATCAGAAGTAGAGATTATATTTTTCTTACCTTATTTTCCATTTGTGAAGCCAATGGTTTTCTTCTGCCATTTGCCAACCTCACAAGTTTAACTTCTTTCTCACTTTGTTACCCTCAGCTCTGTAATAATTTTCACCAAGTGTGTGTACATGTGAAAATACTCTCTCCATCTGAGAAATCTGACAAGATATTATTTAATCTGTTATAAAAGCGGGGGTGCAGTTTAACACACATCTGTCTGAAGGCTAAATATAAATAGAGGAGGAAATAATTGATAAGGCTCTATTTAATATCAGCTCTAGTACTGTGAATTTGTTTTTTATTCCCACATAGAACACAGAAGATTAGTTTGTTCCTTTATGGATTGATGTAATTGCCTAACAAAATACACAGAATGTATGCTAACTGTTTTCTTTCTAAATAATACTGAGTGAAACACCTTTTAACCTCTAGGCTCTGTTGACCCATCTTTCTGTCATAGTTTTGTAACTTGGGACAGACAGCCTTTGTGTCCTATTGTTCATCCATTCCATTATGCTGGACTGATTGTTTTTCTTCTTCTCACCCTAGTTTTGATTCCTGTGAAAGGATTTGTGCATTAGACAGAGATAGCCATTTAGTGGTCACGTGAAACTTATTTATGTAGGAAAATAATTAATCACTCAGTTAATATTTTATGCAAAAATATATATGTTCCATAATGACAAAACAAAATAGATTTCTTTGTTTGTGGGCTGTATTATAGCTCTGAAAAGCAAGATTATTATTCACTCTGCTTTTGTCACTCTAATTTTGCCACCATTGTTTTGCTTATTTGAAAGTTTTAACTTCCAGTACACAACCCTATTTGTTGTTCATATTGTACCCATGTGCCACTCCTGGCACCTACGAAGTAGATCGCTGACACCAAGTCTTCTTGAAACAGAGATATTAGTTTTAACTTGTGGGGGAAAGGAAAAGAGAAAACCCAAATTTTAACATGAGAACTGTGACTCCTCTTACTCTATTCACTAATATCTTTACCATACAAAATTAATAAGGCTACTATGCAGAATAATATAATCTGCAAAGAATAGTCATGTGACAGTAATGGCTGGGTATAGATAAAAAATTGCCCAACTCCTGCAAAAAAGGCATTTCAATGTTTACTGAAGTAAATCAGTTTTAATGTTCCTGATGTCTAGACTTGCTGTTGAAAGGAAAAAAAAAAAAAGAGGATGAATTTGTAGAAGAGACTATGAGGAGCAGCTAGCACAGAAATGCCTTTTCCTGACTATCGTGTTGTAAGACAATTACTATAGCCATATGGTTTCAGAGGGAATAGCTTCCTTTCACATGAAAGGCATCACAGAAAAGCAGACTCTTACTTTTTTGTAAAACATCCCTGACCTCTTAAAGTTCTACTGGGCTTGTTGGAATGCAATCAAGAAAAGGAAAAATTAATGTGTTCCCACACCAGTTTCATTGTGCAAGAAATATTGTTTATCACAGGCTTCCTGTGTGACAAAAACATGTATTAGGAATATGTACCAGTGGAATGTAAGCTACCTCTTGCTACTGTATATTTTTTGTCAAGCCTCAGCAGATTAATAGCTGTCCACAGTGTACATGAACATATTTTCAGTTCGTTGGAATCAGAATTCTATGAGAGATACCCTCAATGGTAACTCTGCATGAGCACATCAAAAGAGAGGTGACTGGAAAAGTTGCCCTGGGGTAGCTTTTACCCACCAAAGCTTAAATGCTCCTTTGCCTGCAGTCAGGCACTGCCCTGGCTTCTCTGATGCTTGTCTCCAGTGTAGCCATGATGTTTGAATGGAAGACACTGAAGCAAAAGTCAGATGCTTTTGCTGACGAACTGGCAAACAAATAACACTGTTTTCTACGAGGCCCTTATTCACTTGCTGGGGTTAAACCATGACCTCCTGACTATCAAATATTGCTGCCTTATGGCTTTAAATACAATTTGCTTATCTTTTGGTTATAAATACATGTGACCTTTTATTTTTTTTAACTGAAGTTCTTTATTTAGAGAATCTAATTATGAGACTCTGACAGGAGTTCTACTTAGCAAAAGAGTCTATCAAATATGATGCACCATAATTTGCCAGAATCAAAGAGGAACTTGAATTTGACCTTTCAACCTTTCAAATATTAGTCTCATAATATCATTACAGGATTCTTCAAAATATTACATCACAAATACTCCGGATTTAATATGTTTAAAGTCATAACATTTTGCAATATTTCTAATTTCCTACTAGCAAAATGTCTATAATCTGTTAAAATGCAAGTCAGCGTGTTGTATCTGCTAAATATAATTTTTTTGCTTACAGTTCTGTACTTTAAATTCATGGTTTCTGTTCCCTGAATTTAGAAATAATGAGACTAAAACTGCAGTATGTACTTTCTTCATGAAAGTTGTATTTCATAAAAGTATTTCATACCAATTATTGCATATAGGCCTAGAACTCTTACATGCTTTGTTCCAAGATTATTTGGTAGAGCAGTTCTTCATTTCAACAGGTTTCATTATTTTTCACCCTCTTCTACATTCAGTCGGGAGAAAAAAAAGAGTGCAGTACTGGCTTACCTTTTATGGTTCTATAGTCCTAATATTCGTCACACACAAATGGCTTTTTTCCAGTGTAATGCATTAGAGAAAAATGCCATCTGCAATGTGAAATTCATCTAATTATGAAGAATAAATCTGTAGTGTGCAAACAAAGGCCTTTGTTGCTTTTGCAAATATTTCTTATGCTGCTTTTTTTTTTTTTTTTTTTTTTTTTTTTTAATATTAACAGAACACTTCTGTCAGAGACTGAACATGCTTTTGAATCATTTTTGCATGAATTCAGAATTGGATTTCAGTACTTTTACCTCACAGCATGGAAGACTCCAGGCAGGTTATCTGCTCCCACATGAATTTTTCAGAATTATATTCAAGTGTGTAAATCATATATCTTGATCAGTCTCCTCAGTCTCTCTGCTAACCTCTTTTCTATCATTGTTACTTTCACCTGAGGGTATCCTTTAGTGGTGATCCCTGACAATACTGGTCATATATATAGAAACAAAGCAATTGGCACGTATGCATTAGAGTTGGAGACATTTTTGTCATTGTGAATATTGATAACAAGTTTAGATTAAGACTTATAGAGCGTATAGCAGTGGTCCCGAGTAATTACAGAGTGACTCAAGAACTTGTTTACAAGCATAAATATCCATTATCTGATGCTTTAAATGTCGATGTCAGTCTTTATCTGAAAGATTTCTAGATATGCTATTTCTTATCTTGCACTAAACTATATCCTCAGGTGGAAGATAATGAGAAATGTGAGCCAGGGTTTACAATTAAATTTACTGAGCCCTCATAATTTATAACAAAAAATAAAGTAAGAAATACTAGCAGCCAAAAAGAAAACAATGATCTGAATCTGTGAGGGAAGTTATGATCACTCTTTGTATTCACCATCACTTCTATATTTTGAAGAGTGATCTTTAGAAATTTCTATTGTTCAATGTATGGATTTAATTGTCATGGAAACCAGAACCCTCATGGGAAAATGTATTTTGAGTGTAAGCCACAGTTTGCAGGCAGACATGAGAGATTGAAAGTGCTCCCTGTTATCCTAGCATAAATTCCCGTTATTTTAGCTGACTTAATGCTTATTTCAGAAAGCTCACTACAACTCATGCAAATAAGCAATTCTGAAGAAAAATTAAATTATTCCAGAAAACATAACACTTCCATGTGACCATGTAAAACATCCAGTTACCTGAATTAGTCTGATAATGCAAAGTCTGCTTTCTTCTAAAATGTATTGAACTCCACACTCATACTGGATCATATTCATACTGAGACAGGCTTGCAGAAGGCAAAGTGCTACTTACAGATTTAACACTGTAGCATAATCAGATGAATATGAAACATCAAATTATGCATGCATTTTTGATGGGGACCTTAAACATCTGTGGGATCCAGTAATAATATCTATCTAGCTAGCTAGCTTTTTTATTTTCCTTTTGCAAAATTGCCTTTTATAGCAACTGGAAAATGCTCAAAGGAAATGGACTGTGGTTCCAAATCAGAAGTTTTCATTAGCTTTCATTGCTTTCTTACCCTTCACATACCCTAAAAAATTGTAAGTCAAACTCAGCAAATTGAACTGCCTCCTTAGAAGTTGCTGAGAGTCTAGTCCTACAATTCAAGACCCCAACAGCTTGAAGAAATGGACTGCTAGGAAAATCATGGAGTTCAATAAAAGTATAATGAAGTCCTGCATCTTAAGAGTAATGATCCCACTAACAGGTGCAGGCTGAGGAAGCCTGGCTGGAAAGAAGCTCCAAAGGAAAGGACCAGGGATTTGGGTGGAAAACAAGTTGACCACAAGTCAGCAATAATCCTCCTGTGGCAAAGATTGGCTGCTGCCTGTTAGGCTACAATAGGTTGCCAGCAGGTTGGGGGAGATGAACTATTATATCCTTGTATGTAAAAGCTTGATGGGAGACTAAAAATTAAAGAGCGTTAGTCCTCTCTATAGTTCTCAGTGAAAGAACAACAGGTATTAGACACAAAATGAAATACAAAAAATCCGCCTTTTTAGTGTGAGTGTGACTAAACCCTGGAATAAATTGTCCAAGGAAGTTGTGGAGTCTTAATTTTTAGTAATGTTCAAGATCAGATCAACATGATACTGAACAATCTGTTCTAGCTAACTTCGTTTTGAGGAAAAATATTGGACTACATGATTGCCAAGGTCCTTCCCACCCTCAACCACCCTGTGATTCTTTGATTTTAAGGTTCTTAAGTCTGTTATTTCACTAAAGGTTTACTGAAGTTTTAATGCATTATTCCAATCAATTCACTCTTCCTATACTTATTTTCCTGATAGTTTCTGTGCTGTGAATGGTTCCCTGAAAAAGTTTATTCTGCTCTCAGAACAGATGAATGTAAGTCTTAAAATGAGATTTGTAGTATAAGTCTGTGAGTAGTAGTTATTGATGATGAGCTATTAATATGTTTTTGCTTTTTAAATTTCTTAATTCACTTCTTAGAAATACTCCTATGACAACAATATATTGTTAATAACAGAGGATGTGAACACCACTGATATTGGTTTCTCAAATTAAATGAGTATTCATACTCTTTTTTTGAAACATTCTCTGAATTCTAGTCATGCCCAAATTTTGTACTGTTTTCCTAAGTGGAAGTTCTTTGTTTTGTATGAAATCATCTTAATCCAATGGGGGAAAGAATCAGTTAACTAATTTAGTACTTCATCAGGTTGTGGTATGTTAAAAGGAGTCTTAGTGAAAAAGAAGGTGCAGAAGCTGAGTCTGAATACGTGCATACAAACCAATAAAAGGAAAAAACCAACAAAATGGATAATTCACCTTAAATATCTTGCATGTCTTTCAAGAGACACTGTGAAGAGTATTTTCAAGGTATACTACTTCTTGTTAGGAAATATTAATGTTTGCAGGGAAGATATGGACTCTCCAGAAAGGGCATTAGAAATTATTACAAGGAGTTGATAATCTGGTTTCCTCTTTTCCTCTATTTTTTTTTTTTAAGTCCCTCCACAGGAACAGAGTAAAAATAATAATAAAAAAATATTACTTTGAATCCACTGAAGAGACTCTGTGGCATTTTCTCTTTTAACCTTCCTGATCTGTACTATGATCTGTGTTGAAGCTGCTGAAAGGAACATTTCTTAAATTTGCTGTAATAACCACTATTTAAAGTGAGCTTCTCACAAATATTTTACAAATACAGAACTGTCATAGCCATATTCAAATTTAAAGATGAAGGGTTATTGCATTAATCCAGTCTAGTACTTCATAGAAAAATAAATCCAATGAACTCATTCAAGACATTACACTGCAGAACATCTGCATTAAATGCATGAATTAAATATGTGACATCAATGGCATTATAAGACTAAGATGAATTTGTAAGCAGAAGAAGCCATGGTTGTTTAAAGTTTCCCACAGTCTAAATTGCAAGGTCATTTCCATAGTGATGCAATAAAAGTGGAAAAACCCATGAACACTTCATTTTTTCTTTTCAGTTTGTGTCTATATTTTATTAATATGCACTCTTTTTTTATCTTTCCCTTGCTACTCTCTGTATTTCTCTTCACAAAAGGGAAAAGGATATGATACTTATCTAAAATGTCAAAGTGATTTATATAGTAAGCCATGAGTAATAGAATAAGTTTTGAAAGTTACAAGTGTCATTCCTAAACATACAGGTTTCATATGATGTTTGCATTTCTGAAAAGATAAGTGAATCACTTGAGAGAAATTATTTGCATATATGAAGAAGCATTTCATTATACGCTATCTGAAAAGCATAATATATTTTTAATATATTGGTAATCTTGAATCAAAGAGATTAATCTTAGTTTATAGTGTTTAATCTCCATATGTTTACCTAGAAATAATTTATGCCTGTGATCAAGAAAGTTTGAGTTTATTTTCAAGGCAGGCAGAGGGAAGTGATCCTTTCCCATTGCTCATCTAAAACTGTACAGGCATTCTGTATATATATATTAAGGCTTAGAAAGGACTAGGTAAACTAGAAACCATAGTTATACATATTTAACAAATATCAAAATGGAGAAGTGACTTTCAAAAAACTGAACAAGTCTATGCTAAACCAGGAATCCAGCATTCTAGGATGAGTTTGAAGCCCCATTTCAAACATATCTCAGAAGCAATTTACAGATCTGATCTCTTTTATGACCAATTGTCTCACATTTATTCATATTTCAAGCTACCCAAAATTTCCTACATTTGTTATATGAAAGGATTTGATAATGAGATCACTGTATGGTTTATTTTCCATCTGAACCAAAAAACCCTATAAAAATTCAGTTCAAAATTCTCCATAAAACTTTATGAAGGACCATAGCTCAAATATTTTGCTCTCTACATACATAGAGAAATCTTCCTTCAGTTAAATTAAATAAAATTTCAGAAATACACAGATGTTCAGGGTATAATCTTCAACTCATATAATAAATACTATTAATTTTCTTTTTAACTATAAATATTGGCTTGTATGAAAATAGAGACTCCAATGGATGAAGAAGATTTATTTTGTAATTTTAAAATTTTAACATGATCAAAGAAGAAAAGAATAGAAATAACACTGGTACTTAGGTTATACACAAAGAAGAACGAGTCTGTTGATTATATATGTTAGAACAGAATAATATTTTCCTTCTCATAAGACAGTATATTATTTAAATTAGCATTACTTTATTGTAATATTCACTTCTTAATATTTGAAAAAAAATTCAGTTTTAATATTACAGATTGTTTCTTATGTAGCTCTACGTGTAATCTCTGAAATGCCCCTTCTCACCTTGTTCCAGTTTTACCTGATCTACAGGGCCTACAGTCCAGCAGATTTTTTTTTACTGGGACCCAGCTATCTCCATGCATCTTCTTGGGATCTAAATCCACTATGTTATACTGCAGATTTTAGAATTATTTCCTCTGAGCTACTTTTTAAGTAAATTGAATTTATGCGTATTAGTCTTATGTTAAGACAATTTGGGAAGAGCGTATTCTTCCACACCTAAAGCATAATTAAGCACATACCTTGATGTATGCAACTTGTTATTTGTTTTCATCAGATAAATTTTTTTAACTACCACCTAGAACTCAAGGTATGATTGGACCTGATCTTGTGGAAGGGTTGTTGAAATAAGATGATCTTTATGGTCCCTTCCAACCCAAACCCTTCCATGATTTTCTTGCTTTTCCTGCTTAATTCAAATTTCTTACATTTCTTTCTTCAGGTGAACTCCTATACAAATTCTTCATGTGGAGTCGGAAGAAGCATTTTTGAAAGAGAAAATAACTGGAATAACCCTGCTTGTTTAACTTTAACAGCTGTCTTGAAAGGGTTACCTCTTCTCCCTCTCCCCCATTTTAATATGTTTGCTTCTTTCTTGAGCTCTACTGACCTAGACATCTGGGGCATTAACAGAAGAACATAGTGGGTAAAATACTCATTTAATCTGTGCAGGCAAGGATAAGTGTTGTGCAAAAGCTACAGAAGCTGAGTCAAACCAGAGTTCATGTCTGAATAGAAGGAATATTCCAGTGTGAAAAACCTGAGTTATAAAGGTAAATTTCATTTCCCCCAGACTTGTCACTCTTTATCAAAGCTTACAAGTTAGAGTGTCCCTTGATGCAAAGAGACATTCTGAGAAGTTCTTAATGTGAAACAGCTGCTTTTGAATCTTTTACACATTCTTCAAAGTGAAAGCAGTATTTTGAATACCTAGCTACTAAATGTCAAGTCTTTGTGAGAAAATGGAAGGATCATAATTCTTCCCAAAAGTCACTTCAGTTTTCCCTATGGATAGAAGAGCATGAAAAGCTGCTCCTGGAAACCAGATTATCTAATTTGTCTGGAAACAGGTAAAAATGGCAAAAGAAGTATCACACAATTTGATAAGAAAAATATGGGTTGAAAAAAAGTATATTTCTCTTACAAATTCCAAGCTACAAAATCAACCTGTGGACACAGGAAAAAAATAAGGTTTTAAAGCCTCTTTATCTATGAATTGCATGAATTGTGGAAGACAAACTCTTATGTCGAGAGCAAGTCAAGTTTCTCATCCATGTATTTTATCCTGATTTCTAGTACTAATTCAGAAGTACTATATCCTCTGAAGTCTTCTCAGTGCAGGGTAAACAGGTAGTGCTCTCTCTATTAGTATGTGAAAATTGTTCCTCTAAACAAGTGGCACTATCTTCTGCTAGTTTTTCTTGATCCAGTTTGCATCCCCTTCTGTTTAATGAGCAATTCCTTCCTAAAAAAAAAGATGGCTCATAGTGTTTTAAGGTTTAGAGTATTTTAAAGTTTGGTTAAAGGTTAGAATTTTAATGTTGCCTTAAAAGGAAAGTTAAATGAGACTCAGATTGACTCTGCTATCTCTGGCATCAGGAATTTACGGAGATGGGAGATGCAAAATTATCCAGTTACTTCTGAATGAGTCTGTAGATCTGAGGTAATTATTCCACAAAAAGTTTGTGCAGGAGCCATTGTTAGATGGAGCAGAAATTCTGCTTTGAATTCATTCAAAGAGAATTCATTCTCTTTGATCATTCAAAGAGAGGGTCAGAGATGATTGGCATATGTCTTATCCAGTTAAATGTATACAAATCTTCCATTTTTGCTGTTCTGGATATAAATTATGTTCCTGTGTCTTGATATTACAAGGAAGCATGCAAAGGAGTGGAAATTTCATTTCCCTTCTATAAATAAGATAAAATTTCAATAAAACTGAACAGAATTTCATAAAATTCAGGTTCAGATAACCTGTATAATTATTATAACCTAATTCTTATGAGTTGTACTTAGAAAGCTGGTAGGTGTTTGCAGTGTTAGCTATTTGTACTGTTGCTTTAGGGATCAATATTTAATAATCATTACTGATTTAAATAAATGTAATCATAGAACTAGAGCTCTCAGATCTCATTTTCCATAAAGTTCTTCAAGGCATGAACATCCAGGGAATGGTTGATCTCAAATTTATCCAGGAGTGATTTCAGTCTTTTCCAGAATTGACATAAAAGTAAGAAAAATATTTGCTTTTAAATAGTATCATGCATATAATGTTCATTAAGACAGTCATCTTCCAATAAACTTGTAATTACTTCTAAATAATACATGAGAAATAAACAAAAGTGGAGTTTTCCAAAGGAAGTTTGAAACAGCTGTGACTATTTAATTAAATATAAGAAAGAAGTAGTTGAAACAGGAGAGGTTGAGATTAGATTTTAGGAAGAAATTCTTTATTGTAAGAGTCTTGTGCCACTGGAACAGGTTGCCCAGAGCAGTTAGGGGTTCCCCATCCCTGGAAGTGTTCAAGGCCACACTGGATAGGGCTCAGAGCAACGTGGTCTAGTGGGAAGTGTCACTGCTTGGAAGTGGGGTTGAATTAGGTGATTTTTAATGTCCATTCCAATCCAAACCGTTCCATGATTCTATGATGTTCGCTATTATTTGATCTACCTTCTGAATGTACACACTAGGATGTTAATTGCCATCTTTAAACAATATGAATCATAATTTAGTTCAAGATTTTAAAAGCTTCTTGGTTTTAAGTTATCCACTTTTTCCAAGATACACAGAAAGATTCCTCTCCTAGAAACCAGGTAATTTCTCAGCATCTTGAAAAAGATGTATTTCTTTTCATATTACTTTTGAAATCTTTCAGACATGTCAGCTCTAGTACTATTATGCCTTCAGTTAATTCAAAATATAAATATTTTGCTCCTGAAAAGTTAGGACAGTGAGCAGAGAGGAAGAAATTGCATTGAGCTCTATTTTAGTATGAAGCAGGGCAGCAGTCCTCCAAAACTGATCAAAAGCTTGTTTATCCTAACCTCGAAAAATACCATGGTTCCTATATCTGCCTGTGGATTCAGGCGATCCATGTCTTCACTCTTCCACATAAGAAACAAACATACTTCCACAACCTTTTCATGTATAAGCTATTGACTGTTTATTCAAGTGCATTTTTGATAATTATGAAATGCAGATTTAATTCCTACAGAAAGAAGAGGAATAATTAAGGAATTAATAATCTTTAAGAATAGAGCACATAATTCTTTACAGGTTTTGCCTCAATTCTACCTTCTTCAATTGTTGTGAGAATGATTATAATAAATATAAGTTTCTCAGGTGCTGTCATGAGGGTGCCTCATATGCAACATACTAAAATGGACAGGTTAAGCTTAAAGATTCCTTTACTTCCTAATGATATAATTAGAAAGTTTTAAAATTTAAATAAAATACTACTCAATGCCTATTTCTAGCTTTGTACGACCTAAAAGACACTTAACTGTGGATATAATTAAGAACCCACTGAACAAAAATGCAACTAATAAGAAACCAACCAGTGCTGTAAATATGAGTGTATATTCCTCTGCCACTTGTCTTCATTTGAAGAATTTAGTGTTTCTCCTCCAGCAGTCAAAAACTGTTGTCTGTTATGCTGATAGCTTCTAAATCATCAACAAGTGAAATCATCCGTTTACTCACTCCATATGATAATTCACTATGATAATTATGACCTACAAGTAACTATACTTTCACTGTGGCATCAGAGACTGGGGCAGATCCAGGCAATTTAATCTCCTGTATCTAAATACATATATATATATTTTTTTTTTTTTAAAACTCTCCAAATATCAACAGCTGTGCTTTTGTTACCTATAAGGCTGAAAAAAAATTTGCGTGGTAGAAGAAGTTCTACTGTCTGGGCTTTCAATAATGCTGTTTTGAAGTCAAAGAAAATGGCTACAAATGTAATGCATCTCACTCCCTTATTCTTGCTGAGCTGTAATATAACAGTGCATAAAATCTTTATGTCACAGTGGATGATACAGAACTATGATTTCCAGCTTTCAAGCTTTTTCTTTCTTTAGAGATAGCTATAGAACACATTTGTTCTGAAAAAAAGGTGGTTGCAGGAAGGACATCTTTCCTATAATTGAGCAAAAATGCAGGGACCATAGTGGGGATTTTCAAGTTCAAAGTTAGTGCCTCATTATCAGCCTCATTTTGTAGATACTTTAGGAGTAACTTGTTGTAGTGGGTTTTCATGTGTTGGTATAATTTTCTTCAGCAGCACATACAGTTCTGTGCTTTGTATTTGTAACTGAAACAGTGGAAAAAACCAATTTTTTAATGAACAGTGCATAGCATCAAGGCTTTCTCCATTTCATAATCTAGGTATTCCACACTCTCTCCATGTGAGTGGTCTTGGGGTGGGCTTAGAGGGGGCAGAGAATTATATGTATTTTTAACATAGGATAGACACAGCAGCATCCTGGATCCTTGCCAACAAATTCATTTTGACGTGGGCTAAAGGGGAGTAGTCTAGATAAGGAATGAATGTCACACATACAGAATGAAAACTGCATCATATGTACCAGAGTCCAGAGAAGATTAAGCAAGAAAAGAGATGAGAACATGGTAATGATACAAAATGATTTTGCAAAAAGGGCTAGTACTATTCACAGAGAGATAAGAGGGAAGTAAGGTGATGTTTGGATTTAGCATGTGTGACACTATCATCATGTATGCAGCTGTGCTGTTGCCATTCTTAAAAAGAAAAAAACGTGTCACTATTAATAGAGAATTTTGTTATTATAAAAGAACCTCTTGTTCAACAACTAGACTCAATAACTCAATTAGGTGCATTAGCATTTTTCACAAGAAAAAGTAGTCACGTGCTACAGTAATTTTTTATCTATCCAAGATACATAGACAAGAACATAAAGTTACCTAGTAAAAACAAGTCAGATTGCTGCAGCAGACCTCTCATTAGGGGTAGAAATGAGCCAGGACACAGACACTTAACAATGTGGAAAGGGTCCTGGTTTATTCTTCCCTATAGCTCAGCCATCCTGACTCTGATTACAGCAAGCTCGTACTGTAGGGTCCAGTTGCAGACTCTGACTGCTGGTTATCTCCTGCTGGACTACAACTGCAAATATTTGTTTGCAGGCTCTGAACTCAGGCCTTAGCTAGCTTGACTATGAGTGCAGGTTCAACAGCAGAGTCCAACTGCATCAGACCCAGACTGAGATCACAGCTGAGCTTTTACAGCAGCAACTATCTTCCTTGTTTTATTCTCCTTTGTGTCTCTCTGTAGCTTTCCTTCTCCCTCAGGGCTCCTCTTTCTCAAGGTCTTCTTCAAACCTCTCCTAACCAGCCAACCCACCCTTTTTATCATGCCTATCTTTATTAGTTACAGCTGTGAGCTATTAAAGACAAGGCTGTTCCACTCTGGTAATTAGTACAACTCTGACTTATCAGGGGAAAGGTTGCCTGCAATCCCTTCTTCTACACCTACAGTCAGATAAATTCAAGGAACACTCAGAACAGTTATAGAACAGCACAATTTTCATATCTTGATGTCTTCAGGTCAAATTTGGATTTCTGTCTGGAAGATGTACTTCCATCAAACACATATAACTTGTTCAAGAAAGGAGTAAGTGAAATTTTATATCCTATGACCTAGTTGCATTTTCCATTGCAAAATCAAATAAGCACCAAAATTTCCCTGCTAGATATAGACTAAGAAAAGACATTAGATATTAGTTCTGAATAATGAAACTATTTTTGCTTTTTGCAGTGCTGTCATGGTTTGACGCTGGCACAAGGCCAGTGCCCCCATGAAGATATACTGTCCCTGGTGCTTGCTGTGAGATGTGACCAAAAAACAAAGCAAAACAGCTTCTATTTTAGGAACAAAGGAAAGAAGATCTTTATTCACTTACGATAGGTAAAAGAGACACACACAGAAGGGGATGAAAACTTTAAAAACACTCCCCCTCCCCCACCCAAGTTCTCAACACAGTGAAGCAAAACTAAAAATTCCCCAATCAAGTTACCACTTCTCAAATAATCAATCTTCAATCCATTATCATCCTTCTGATAATCAGTACTCAGTCCATCAAGGAGAGATAGGAGTCCTTCTTGCACCATATTGTGACCTCTTCTTCCATGTCCAGTGCTCTCACCACTGTGCATGGACCAGAACTGCTTCTAGGGTTTCTCTTTTTAAAGATGCTTTGGTCAGTTCCAAAAAATGACAGTCTCTCAAATCTTGGGACACCAGTTCCCCCCAGTTTCACCCCCTGGGGCCGAGGGGCCTTGAGAGCAGAGATCTTCCTCCCATCTCTGTTCACACTACTCTTTCACTGTCCACTCTTGGCTCCAAGCCAATGCCTCTCCCTAGATGCAGTCTCTGCATCACAGAAAAGAAATGAGTCTGTCCATGGCCTTACAAGAAAAGTCCAGCCAAAGGCCACTCCATCATCTCCTCCCACCTTTCAGCATCTTCTGACAATCTTCTACTTGCACGAACTTTCATCACCTTTGCTCAGTTCTCTATCTTCCCTCTTCAGATTGAGGAAGATTAGCATTTATAAAGTTTCCATCATCTACGAAAAGGGTTAAAACCTTGGGCTGTGCCTGCCCAGAACTCCCACGGCATCTTCTCACACTACCCCCCTCCTTACTCCTTCTGCCGTGCTGCCCGGCTGCCGATGTCAAATTTCAAGGTGGCACAGGCACAGTCTTTCTCTCCGGAGGGGGAAGGAAGCTGCCTGATGCCTCTCAAGGTTCTTGTATTCTCTCCACCCTTCCATCCTGCAGGATCTTCCTCTCCCCCTCTCTGCCCAAGGCTCGCAGCTGGGCAGGGGAGGCCTGACCTCCCTCAGGGACCGGAACCAAGAGAGCGTTCTCCCGGGAGCCCTCTGCTTTTAACCCCCTGTGTTCTCAGAGGCAGATCCTTGTCCTCAGTGGCCACACTAAGTGCCAATATTCAAACCTGAGTCCCACACAGGTGGGACTTCTGGTCATTTGGCCACTCAGGAGCTGGGTTAGGCAAGAGTGGGGCACTGCCTCCAGTGTGCCAGGGATTGGCAGCTCTGCCAGGCTGGGTTCAGGCTCCAGGCTGGGAGATGGGGAGGGTGCCAGGGAAAGGGCTGACCTCCCCTCACATGTGCATCCCAAAATGTCTTGAGACATCAATTTTTCCAATCTCTGACACCAACTTACCTCCATAACAGGAAAAAGGCAACTACAGCATCATGTGTTGCTACCTAGAAGATGCCAAAAAGCCAGGTAAAGCAATCACCAGCAAACAACTACCACTTTTATGTCTCTGTGACAAACTCAATAGAAACATAAATGTGATTCTGAATTGGCAGTAATCTGTCAAACAAGGGTGGTGGAAGAAAATAATTTTTGGTAAAATACTTGTATTTTGCACCAATGTTAAAATAATTGTTTAGAGTGGACGTTTAGCTAACATTTGTCATTAATTCCATTGACTTCCAACTAGAATGAACCTGACAGTAATGGAAATCTGAGGACCTAACCCATATAAAGGCATCAAAATTATGAACACCTAAAACTTGATAAAATAAATCCCATCCAAAATCTAAGCTTATGTATCTTGATTACATCACATAGAATTAGCAGAACCTGTGTGACTTATGGGTGCCCAAAATCAAGTGAGATAAATCTCACCATTTCTAAAGCAAGAGCACAGAAATATTCTTTCATATCACACTGATATGGTACAACCCCAAAATGTTTCTATCAAATAAAATCGTGAAAAAATATATAGTTTGCATGGTATATATACTACATATAGACATACACACTGTGTGGTACAGAGAACGGCCAAAGAACACCAGTCCAGCAAGACTTTTTGACATTTTTGAGCTGAGAGTCAAACTATTCCTGTCCATCTCTTTAATCATCTTTTGGTTTTGCCTGGAGGATGTGTTTATTGCCTTTGGATGAAAACTGAGCATATACTAAATCAATGAATGCAGAAATGTAATGTCTTAGCAATTCTGATTTTATACTTTGTCTAGTTAAAATTCACAGTTCAACACTGTATTTAATTATAAAAAAAAGAAGAAAAATATATGCCAAAAATAAGCTTGATATTAGCAAAATACCCAGAAGATCCTAATATGTTCTCATTATCACAGTTTCCTAAAACTCAAATCACAGGAGGCTATGAGATCAGTCACAAAAGCCAAACAGGGAAAGCAGTCTGGGTTAGTCTAATTTGGATTTAACCTCTGATGCAAAGGGTATTTAAAAAAAAAAAAAAAAAAAAAAAAAAAAAGCTTGTAATATCTGCTACTTTTTAAAGTTTTGCTTTAAATTTAAAATAATTCTTTAACATTGCATTATCAGGTATTTTAAGAAACTGCTCATTGTTCCAAAGGTTTTAATGAATAAACTGTAAAGATCTAACCCTGACAACAGCCATATTCCCTTGAATCATTCTATTAATGTCATTCTCATTTTAACTAACAGCAATTTATGATTAACCACCACTAGGCATGTCCATATCTGAATTGTTAAATGAAAAAATACAGCTTAACTATACAAATTTGTATAATTGCATGTCAGTAAAATGGGAATTAAGATAGCAAATTTTATTTTTCACAAAAAAGTTGGTAAATAATTCAGTGTAATATGTAAGTATTTTTTACACAGACACTTTAGTTGTCCCTGTCCTTAAACAGAGTATTATGTCAAACTCTCAACAGTCCCACAGATATGAATGACCCCAAAGTCCTACCCTTCTGCAGAACTAATCTGTGGGTCTTATAACTTATTCATACAGGTATAATTAAAACTGTTATAATGACAGTTATTAACCATCGTTTGATATCTTCGTAGGTGTGTGAATGAGTGTTGCCTTCAAATGTCAGTGAACAATTCACATTTTTCTACAAATAGCACCCTGTAAACACCTTATACCCCACCACCCACATGTCTAATCCCACCTGTTTATGGCCCAGGGTCCAAGCTTTGGCATGGTCCAACTCAGTATCCTTAGTTTATATCTCTGAAGAAATTCTTAAGTTGTGAAAAAGGCTAATGAGAAAGTTTATATGGTGGCATCACACAAGGGAAGGTGTGATGCCACCATATAAGGAAAGGTAAAGATTGAAAGAGAGCATCAGAGTAGAGATCATTAGTTTTTCAAGGACCAAAAAAGTAAAACACCACCATGGCTAGGTACAAAATTAAAAAAGAAAAGAAACCTGGAGAACTGAATAACAAACTGCAACTGAGCAACTTGAGTATATGCAATGGAGGATGACTGTTTTAATTCCTGATCAAAGCTTAACTAAATAACAAAGACCTTTAGATAATTTTTTGGGACAAGGAGCATAATACTGCTTATACTAGCCATTCCTTCCATCCTGGCTATATTTTGTGTGAACTAGCTAATAGAGACGTTTTATGCTTCAAAACGCATGTGTTTTTCCTGCAGATTATCCTTATACATGGCTAAACAAAAAGCACCTGAAGAAAATGATCTTGATAAGAAGGGCTAACAAAGTACCTTTTTAACAGTATTTAATGATAAAAAGTTATATGAGTCCTTTAATCAAACTTTAGATGTCTGCAATATAGACATCTTCACTAGACAAACCTGAGATAATTTTTTCCTTTTGAGTCAAGGAAGATAAATAAGCAATTTCAGGGTACAATTCAACTGACTTATTTTAAACATCAGTCTTAGGTGGAATCAATACTGCTTTAGAAGTACCTCCTTTTCTCACTATTGACAAAAAAAGGGGACTCTAGAGGATTAGCATGGATGTAGATGTACCCTTTGAAGACATGTTTAGGGTTAGATGACCTCCACTCAGTATATGTGAATCTGTATGGTTTGTTAAAATCAGCACATGATTAGCTCAGCTATCTGTAAGGACAGAGAGATTCAGTGTGAAGCTCAGAAATATAATCTTCATTTTAATAGACATTTTCTTATCTTAAAGCCTCCTTAAAAATCCAAGTTTAGTAATAGGCTCATTTGCTGGAGAAATAGATCTTTTTACTTATTAGTACCTCAGGAAATTACATATTTTCAATCAATCCATACCAAGAAGGCATGCTGTATTTTTTAGTTTCAGTGCTCTCCTTCATTTTATCTTATCATCACCCCTTCGTTTGATGACAGCACCTAATTTTTCAGCTTTTCCTTCTTCACTTACCATCCCTTTACTGCTACTGGAGTACTGAACGCCATGATCTCAACATTAACCAGATAAGGGGATGAATCAAGTAGCTACTTGATTGAGCAACACTGAAGGCAATCATAATCTGGATAAATACGTAATGTATCACAGAGACCTTGAATAAATATGCACTTCAGCACTGTAAATCTTACCCACATGTTTAGACATACTCAAGAGTTTCCTTGATCACTTAACTCTGACTCTGGTAAACAACATATGGTAACTGTGATAAAGTATATTTTCTGTAATTGAATCCTTTAATGTTATTTCCCATGGGATCAGACACTTCAGGTCAAGTTTGGAGGGGACACACACAATTTTGTAGATTACACACTCAGATCAATGTAAAGAAAAGGTGTAAGAAACAAAAGATTTCAGAATTTGCCCCCTCGGTTATTGTCCTCTGATTATTTTAGGCATGTGATGTAAAACAGTGAATGTTATCATACCATGCAGGATGTGGGCTGCTTTGATGTCATTACCCTGGGAAAGCTCTTCAGAGATGGTTTTTGCAGTGCAGCTATTGTTTCTAGCTGATGACCTGTCTTGATGGCTCAATGGACAGGCTAGGGGGAAAATAACAGGGTTACACTGACCATGCATGGATTTCCCCTGCATCTACCTTTTGTTCTGCTGCACAGTGAGAAAGACTTAGTGTTTCAGGTCCTAGCTTTGTTCCTTAAATACTTTATTTGCCAAAATATTTTATGAAAATTGAGTCTGATTTTTTTTCTTTTTTTTTGGGGGGGTATATTCAGACTTTAGGCTGAAGGCAGTATAACTTGGCCCTGGCCTCATCCTGAGTAATACCCTATGTGGTATGACATGAGAAGCCTCTGGTCCTAAAAAGTAACACAGCAAGTTATAGATCACTCTACAAGGCCTGGTTCGATTTCACAGGTGATAAAGGTGGAGTTACATAAGAGACTATGGAACTGCAAACTGCACAGATACCTGGGGGAGGGCATCAGGGACCTTTTGCACACTACAGTCAGGCATGGTCAACAACAGCTAGGTAACCATGTGAATAATGTGAGAAGAACAAGGTAAATACTTGACCAAGACTTTCTGTGGGAACCTTTGAGGCAGCCTAATAAGTTACTTCCCAAATCTGTCATTCACACCCATAAAACCTTCTGACATTTTCTCTGGAAAAAGAGGTTGCTTTCATAACAATAAAACACTCAGATGAACAGATTAGGCATCCTGTGAATACATTACTCAGTGGTATCACTGTGCCATGTCCATTCTAGGCCCAAAAGCATCCTCATTTACTCATCACTTCCTGATACAGACTTCTTGAAGGAACACTAATGACAGTGCTTTGTTAACACTAGTCTTAGTACTAGCACTTTACTGCTGTACTGCAGTGAATGTCATTTTCCTGTCTTACAACTCTGTGACCCTGTTTTTTGCTATGCCACAATCACAGAATCACTGAGGTTGTCAGGAACCTCAGGAGATTATCTAGGCAAACCCCTCTGGTCAGAACAGGGACACCTACAGCAGGCTTTTCAGGGTCTTACTGTTCTCTCTTCCACTCATTATCTCATTTTTTTAGTGAGGACACTATGGAGGATGATTTCAAAAACCTTGCTAAGGTCAAAACAATTTACATAGACTGAGCTTCCCTTGTCCACCATGACAGTTATTTCATCATAGACTGCTATCAGGTTTGTCAGGCAGGATTTCCCCTTCAGAAATCCATGCTGGCAACTTCCAATTGCTCCAGTCCTGTAAGAGGTTTGCAAGGTTATATGCTCCTTCACTTTCTCAGTGATCAAAGTCAACTGGCCTGTAGTTCAGTTGTTCCTTCTTCTTGCTTTCTTCCAGTCCTTGGGGAGCTTCCTCAGCCTTCCCTAGATAAAAGAGTGGCTTTGCAATGATACTGGCTATCTCCACTTGCACTTATGGATGAATTCCATCAGGTCCCATGAACTTCCATCTGTAAAATTTGTTTAAATGTTTCCTTTCTTGATCCTTTCCTATTGAAAGTAGTGCTTTATTTCTCCAGAAACTGTCTTCACAGTTTTTCTTCATGCATTCTGTAAAAAAATTATTTTTACAAAATTGGTACTCTAAATAAAAGCAAGGATGGACCTTCCTCATTTCTTTACTGGAACTTATTGTTTCTCTGCAGAAATAATAAATTCCACCTGCACCAACCATCAGAAAATTCTAGACAGAAATGGAGGAGAGCACTGAACTGACACAAAGGAACAACATGATTACAAACCTTGCCTCTTTCATCTCTATTGCAGCTTTTGCTTTGCTGGTTTATGCTTCTGCTGACTTAAATGTTTTTAAATAACTGCTTGATAATTTGGTCAAGGTCCACAGACTTTGATGCAGTTCTTTTCTTGAAATTTCAATTTAGGGTACTGACACTCAGAAAAAATCAATTTTTTACAGTCTGCAATATATATATATATATATAATACACACACATATATATTATATATATATAAATATTTAAAAGCATAAGCATTATTCATTTGATAAATTAGGTGTTTATTTTTTTTGTTCTGTTTGCTTTTCTTATTTTGGTTTTCAGTAAAATAGCTAAGCTATAAACACTAAATGAAATTCAAACTGAAAGAGAAGTCATCAGTACTTTGTCTCCTTGAGCTTAGGTCATTCTTGAATTCATTTGGCTAAATGATTTAACCGATTTTATAAGAATGTCCTACAGATGCTGCAATATAGTTTACTGATTCACAATAAAATGAAATTAAAAAATTAATGCTTTTTTGATTCATTATCTCTTGAGAACAGTTTTCACGAGGCTATGATGAAAATTCTTCCTTTTCTATTCTCTCTGAAGAAAATTTGGAGCTGGAACAGATGAAAGCTTTTGTTCTCTATTTATTTGACTACTTTGGAATGTTTTCTTTCAGAAAAATATGTTCAGAGCCCAAAGTTCTTCTTTTAACACCTTGAAATATTGTGAACTGTTTCAAGATAATAAATAACAGTAACTATAGAGCTAAAATTTAATATAACACATTGCATAAGAGAGTAAGTTTTCCTTTGAAGCAAAATTCATCACCAATTCTGGAATAACTACATTGAGAGATATGAAGTGGGTAAGTAAAAAAGAAGAAAACAGCTAGATCAGCTAAAGTGCTTCACTTTACTGATGTTTTAAAATTTTACTAGCTCTTCCAACAAATTAAAACTCACTGTTAAACATCTGCATTATATTTTGATATCCTAACGTGATTTAATTACAAAAGAAGTATAACCTCCTGCAGGAGTGCTGCTTGTAACTACTAATGAGCAAGAGGCAATAAACTATCCTTTATAAATCAATATGTGAGAAATTAAATATGAGTGCTTGGACTTGGTTGGCCCCATATCTAATGTTACTATGAAAGACATGATTAATTATAAAGGTGTTTTAGAAAGGTTAATTAGTTTACTTTTTAAATTATCTGGTGAGATAATGTGTTGGCTAAGAAAAAAAATCCTGCATCACAAATTAGCCAATGATTTTTCTGAAGATTCAAAATAAACATATTTTGGGCAGCAGGTTAATCTGTTTATTATCTGGCAATGTTTTTCATTGGTGACATTTATTATGTCTCTTGTCTTTAGTTATCATTGTAGGGTTAATCTAAGCAATAAGAATTTTAAGTTTGGATTATAATTCTTAATCTTCGTAGAAGTCATTGCATTTATGGGGGTTTATTGTTTTTTTGTTTGTATAATTTAGTTTTTAGGGAAATCATAGACCTCGACTAATAGCTCAGTTGGCTGACTACAATTTAACCAGCAAGATGGCCTATGTCATCTTTCATATTAATATATAATTTAAGTGTAAAAGTAGAGGAAACAAATGAAAAAATATGTAAAGAATTAAAATACTATAAAAATATTGATTAGCTTGAGAGGGAGTTTTCTTAGCTCAAATAAAGATAATTTTCAGAGATTTTTAAAAAAGTACTAAGGTAGATGTGAGGAGCAGTGCAGCCTAAACATAAGGAGAAGTGTGGGAGAAAGCTTGAATGAGTGTGTATGTTTGAAAGTAACTATGAAAGAAATGTCATCGCTGTCAAAATCTGAGAGTACTAAAGACGAAATTGTATTTCATTATACACTAGCCCTACTTTCAAGAACTAGTGAAAATGCTTGGAAACAAAGATAAGCAGTTCCTGTTTGTAAGACAAAATATCTAGGGAGTTTATGCTAGGAGAGGGATCTCCTGGCTGAAGGAAATGGATGAGCAGTGTCCTCAATTTACAAATTTACAACTCTGCAAGTCAAGGAAAGCCCATATAGTAGATGATTTGCAATGCTGGTAAGAATCTAAACTGCAACTACTTGGTCAGAAGGATAGAAACAACAAGATTTATGCAAACCTTGTGTGAGCAATTCTATTAAGTACTCATAGTCAAAGCTAATATTTCTGTTATAAATTTAAACAATAGTAAGTTAGCGGTGTCACCTGCAGAAGAAAAGTGATTGACAAAATAATCTGAAGAATGAGAAATACTCAGATGGTTATGCCATATGTCAATTACTTAATGAGGGTTTATGAACATTCATAAGATTTTAAGAAAACAACAGAGTATTAAAAAGTGATATTTAAATATGCAGATGCATATGGAGATAAATATGTGGATACAAGTCTCATTTTCATTGAACAATGACATAAATCTTGCATTTTATTCATTGCAACTCACTAAAGGAATAAGCAAAAATGATCCACAGAAACATACATAAAACAATGCATTCTATCTATTATTTATAGCTTCTGAGAAACGTATTGATCACTAGCTAAATAGATAAGAAACAGATAAATCTTCAGAGCAAAATGACAGAAGCAGAGGGTCACAAAACGAACTCTGCAGCAGTTTCCTATTTTTTAAAACTGATTCAAATATTTAAGAGATTAGATTTAGACCAAATTGAAAGTGTATTGGATCATTATAAGCTAGGCTGTTCCTGAGCAAAATCTTCTTGTACCAGAAAGATTTGTTTTCTTACATTGAAATAAGATCTTAACCCAATCCTCTACACCTTCTTTATTCACTTATTGAAAACATAGGGTTTTTTCTGCTTTTTTCTCTTGTCTCTAGAATTAACACAATGTCCTGGTTTGACCAGCCCAGGGAAGTGAGCTGGCTGGTTTTGAGATTGACATTTTGTTGGACCAATGGGAAAGCATTTTCTAGTTCTTATTCCCTTTGAGAGAAGCCCGGGCAGGTCTCTTTCCTCCCGGCTGTCAGAGCACACACCTCTGCCCTCTCTGCCCTGGGCTGGCTGGGGAGGGGGAGGCCACGGGGGCCAGGCAGGGGCAGCTGATTTGGGAACATCTGCCAGCACAGAGTCTGCTCTGCTGCTGGCCCCAGCTGAACCTGCCTCTGTGAGCCTGGGGAGAGGGGGAGGCACGATGAGGGAGGCTGGAACACCTGATGAGACCAAGGGGTGGAAAAGGAATTCTGGGAATCTGTCCAACTTTCCTGCAGCTGCCTTTTGGGCTTTGAAATCTGATGCCATGGACTGTCTGGCCTGGCTGATCTCCTGGCATATTGTGGCTCACATTTGTTTTAGTTTAATTCAGTTGTTGTTATTTGATGTTAACGGTTGGTTCTCCTGTTCTCCTGAACTCTCTTGTTGTGTTCACTCCCAAGTTGGTTTGTTCCCAAAGCTGCGTCCTCCCACCAGTTTCCCTTTATGGCTTTTCCCTGCCCTCTGTTCCAGTCCTTTCCCTATCAATCACTGTTACCCAACCCCTTGTTCCAGCTCCTTCCATGCCAATCCTCCCCAGAGCCAATCCCTTTACTGTCCCTCCTCCTGGGCGTTCTGGGGTGTCACCCAAACCTTGACGTCCCATTGGTGCCCGTGACCCCTTCCCTCCTCCCATCTACCCTGATTCATCCAAAGACCCATGACCTAATCCTTCAACTCCACCCCTGAGTTATCCCCATTGGACAATGTGTTATACCCACCCCCTGTTTTGTATCTGTATAAAATCCTGTGCACGGAGCTGCACAGGGCTCTTCTCGCCTGTTTCCCTTCAACCCCAGTAAATCGTTTGGTTGGAACCTCAGACCTAGAGAGCCTCTCTCTTGCTTCTATCCAAACCCTGTACGTGGTGAGGCAATCTGTACCTGGGAGCATTGGCTCTGAAGGTTCAGCTGAAGGCACAAACCCCACGCCTCAGCTGTTCCCCACACTCGGCACGGTGCCGGTGTGCTTTGAGCTAGCCTGGGCTCCAGTCAGTTGTGTCAGCGGCACAGCTCCAGCATGGCCAGCCAGGCCAGAACACTGTCTCTTGTTAACTCTTTCAATGCATCAGTGCACAGATGGGACCTGGAAAGCCTTTATCCTTTCTCCAGTGAGAGAAAATTAGAATGTAGATGTGTAAAGACCACATGAATTATCAAAGTCAGTAAAAAAGGAGTGAAAGTCCAGGTGGAAGGAGTGTGGGAAGTTGCTTTAAAGCTGTAAAAGACTCTTGCAAGCTATAGTGGTTGGTTATAATATATTGAGATTTTTCCTTTAAACCATAAAGAAGTATGGAGGAGATAAAAGAGTTCAAATTGTAGACCTGAGCAAAGGAGTGAAATGTTGAGGGGACTGTTGATTTCATGAGAAGTTGGACAGAGAGATGAAGTGATAAAGACTCTTTGCCCTCGAAGAAGAAGTGAATCTCTGTTCCTTGGAGGTGAAGGTAGTCCCAAAGACAAAGAGAACCTTTGTTTTGAACAATTATCTTTAAAATAAGACCCCATACATCGATGTGGCCCAGAAACACAATTGTGAATATGGGAGGAGTTTCATGAACACAAAAAAAAAAACCCAAAAAAGGGTGGTTGCTGTTAATGAAGAATGGATCCACAAGAGAACTCTTTTCTTGTGGGGAAAATGACCATAGCGAAGGAGAGGCGCTTCCCTCTCTAAATGAACTGAAAAAAAGACTGTTTTAGAGGTGGAAAACTGACTGTGTTTTCTTAGTGTTGTTTTCTTTATGTTGTTGGTTAAGAGAAAAGAAGGTGTGGGGAGGGACGAAGAGTGTTTTGAAGGTTCCATCCTCATTCTTGTTGTTTTTCTTTCTTTTGGTATTACTTAATAAAGTCTTATTACTTTTAAGCATAAGCCTGCTTTGCTCTTGATTGGGAACTTTGAAATTGGCAAAAAAAAAATCAAACCAAGACAGAAATTGGTGTTTCTGCCTGGTTTCTAATTGAAACCACGACACACAATTTAAAAATGCTATTTCCTTAATCTGAGGCTATTTTTAAATGTTTTACATTTTTAGTTATCTCTTTGATTTCTCACTATCTTTCAGTTTTCAATATTCACTTCAGACTATGTTATATCCATTCACCACTGTCTCTACATTTTCAATTTCCCTCTCATTCCCTCTCATTCTCTTGCAGTCTAGGACAAAAGCAATCTCCATAGCAATATTTGCTGTTTGAATTGCATTCCTCCATTTACTAATACTCACAAAGGGTTGGTGTGGTTTTTCCCTTTTTTAGTCTTTTCTTTTTTTTTTTTTTTTTTTTTTTTTTTTTTTTTTTTTTTTTTTTTTACTTGGAGCCTAAAATTACTGGGTAAATCCAGTGTGAGGATCATCTTCAAGTGGGGAGGGATACTAAACAAATACATTTTTCTTAATTAGTGGAAATTTAAAGATCAAGATTCAAAGTTATATAAAAATAAGATTTAGGTTTTGAAGCATATCTGTCATGCTTGTCACTTCATCACATTAATGAAAAAAGTGGAAAATTATAAAATAGAGGTAAGCAGAAGCATCAGCAGTTCAACAATATTTTAGATGTTTGTTTTATAAATATTACTGTAATCTGGATTTTTTGATTATGTAAATAATTCTACACAAGTGTTGTAGTTTAACCCCGACCAGCCACTAGGCCCCACACAGCTGCTCTCTTGCTCCCCACCAGCAGGATCAGGGAGAGACTCTGAAGCATAAAAAAATTGTAAGTTTAAGTAGAGTCAAATAGGGAAAGCGAAAGCCATGCATGCAAATAAAACACAACAAGGAATGAATCTGCTTCCCAAGGGCATGCAGGTGTTCAGCTATCCCCAGGAGAGCTGGGCCCCATGAGATGTAACTGGGACTTGGGAAGACAACACCATATTTCCAAATGTCCCCCTCTTCCTCCTTCTTCCTCCCATTTCATACACTGAGCATTATGTCACGTGGTCTGGAATATTCCTCTGGTTGGTTTGGGTCACCTGTCCTGACTGTGTCTACTCCCAAACTTCCATGCACCCTCAACTCCCTCGACAGTGAGGCTGTACAAAAATCAGGAAAGGCCTTGGCTCTGTGTAAGCCCTGCTCAGTAATAACAAAAACATCTCTGTCATCAACCCTGTGTTCAGCACAAAACACAGACCCATACCCAACACTGGGAAGAAAACTGACTACTGCAGCCAAAACCAGCACAAGGCAACTATCTACCTACTAATAGATAGGCAAAGGAAAACACTCTCTGAAGAATCAGGCAATTGCTCCATTATACTTCATTTTAATCTTAAAAATTTTCTTTGTCCTGAATTCTAGCTGCATTGTTCATTAATAGGTTTACTGTGGTCTTACCAGTAAGATTGTGCAATATCTGGTGTAATGCCAAATGATAATTAGATGGACTCACAACTCTTATTACCTTTCATATGTGAATGTTCCCTGTTTAAGGGATACAAGAACACAGGAAAATGGTGTCTAAAAAAAGTGTTCTTTTCCTTACATCCAATCGTCTTGTTCTGATTATTGAATGAAGATTAATTAGCTCTATACAGGAAAAGTTACGTCTGTGTGTTAAGATCTGACTTTCATTTATGATGACTCATAGAAATGTCTTTATGGATTTCTTAATTAATATGAATAGAGTAATTCCAATCTGAATACTAGATGTTGCTTATGAAGAAATAGATGACTTTAGCTGATTTTCAAACTAAATAAACTGAAATTAATGTAATAATGTAATGCAGCCATTTAGTATAAGATATTTTGGGAATACTGCAGTGCAAGTATTAATATATGTAGTGCCTAGACATCACATTATGCAGTACATAAAACTGAGCAGGTAAAGGCCAGCTTTCAAGATTTCAGGCCATAGAATCTTACATTTTTATTAAAAAATTAGTTTTCAGTTGAGCTTTTCCGGAGAAAAGAAATTTCTTTACCTGTTCAAATGAAAATCTGGAAAAAAACAATAAATTGAAATTTACCATTTTTGAAGGTATTATGGCAAAAAGATACAATGCCAAAACATTCAGTGTACAATGCAAGAAGAATGATAAGTCACAAAGCAGAAATTACCTCAAGAATATTATTTATGATGTATCTATTTTGTCAGGGAACTGAACTCATGACCCAAGTTTTTGAAAGTGCTGGGCTTGCCTACTGAGTCACAGAAAAATCTCATTTACTGTCAGTAGTAGTTATTTTAAACTCAGCTGGGAAAGCTTTCAGACAAAGGGCATTCACCTTGAAAGATTAAACTGAGGATACTATTAAATGGAAAAATCAATGACAACTAGTTAAATAAAAAAGAAACTCTCAAATGAAGATAAATAATTGACTGAATTTGTCCCTTGTGCATCTCTGTTTCTTTCATTAAAGACACACCAGGACAAAGTTTGTCTCTGTATGAAGCAGAACACAGAAGACAAGCAAATAAAAAAATGTACTGTATAATACAAAATGACAAGCAGTCACCTAGGGAAGTATTGAAGTTAAAACTTGCTTTAGAATTGCAGATTTCTAAAAAAGCTCTGAATTATCACTATTTTAATCTGAAAAAAATATGAAGCAAGGGTTGTACAACAAGGGTTATATATCATAAATTCTTGGAGTTTCAAATCAAGGAAAATGAGAAGAAAATCTTAATTTAGTTTTAAACAGCACAGAGGATCTGAAACAATAAAGACCATTCTAATAGTGAGCACAGTAAACTGAGTTCCATGTTATTAGAGGACAAAATCCCAAATCTTATATTATATTTAAAAATACAAAATAAGTATATTAAAAAAAAAATAAAAGGGAAAAGCAGCAACTAGTAGCAGAGTAAACTGCTCACAGTAGGCAGAAAGATTGAATACGTACGAGAAAAAGCATATAATATACTTGTATCTCAAAATATATTATATAATAAAATGGAACAAAAGTTCAACTATGTTTTATCTTCAAGCAATATTATGCTTCACAAATCCTTTAGTAGTCTCAGAGTCAAAAACTGTGAATAAATGTGATCTAGTCCATACATCATAGTGTGATTTTCAGAAAGCCTTTGATAAGGTTGCTTGCCATGTTCTGAGAGACATAAAACTGTTGTGGGATAAAAGATGTATCCTTTTATGCATTAATGATTCTTTAAAATACAGAAAAAATACAAATAAGTGGCAATTTTTCAGTTGAGGATAACATGGTGGAAATCCTTATCCTCAGGGAAATGAATGTGATACATAAACTCTTCAATATCGTCATAAAATATCAAGGAAAAGGTGGTGATTATCGAAGTAGTAAAATTTGCAAATGATAAATAATTACTGAAGATCGTTAATTTAAAGGAAACTGTGAAGAACTAAAAAAAGAACTTCATGACATTATCTGATCAAAAAAATCTAACAATAATTCCTATCAGCTATGATAAAGTATTATACAGATGAGAAAAAAAACACCCTAATATTCACTGTCAGTCAGAAAATCAAAACTGAGGTGAGTAATTCTTAAAGGATGGCTTTTGAATGCTATTTAGCAGCCATAATGGCAAACAAAAAGCTGGGTATTGTTAGGAACAGAATAGGAAGCAAACCAGAAAATGTGATTAGGTTACCGTATAAATGGATAGTGTGTACATGTACTGGATGTATTTCAGTATAAAATTCTTAGTTGTCCAGTTTCAAAAGAGATATAGTGGAATTAGAAAAGAGACAGAGGAGGATGATAGGCTGAAGAAGGGATTACGAGCTCTTCAGATTGGAACAGAACTGTGGGTAGCAGTCTAAATACATATAGAGTTCACTACTTTTCACAACTTACAAATTCAAAAGTATCCATTGAAGTTGTCATGCGGTGGTCTACAGTAAATGAAATTTTTTTTTTTCCACACAGTTCATTTAGGATATGAAAGTCCAGATGAAATATGTCAAAAGGCTCTTACGAAAAACTAATAAAAGAAATGTCTGTCAGAGGTTTGTCCTGATAAAAGACTCACAGAGTCCCTAAAGCATTGACAGCAGTGATTTGGGAGTCTCATTGCAGAGAGGGTTCAACATATACTTCTGCTGTGTCCTAGACTTCAGGGCCCACATCTCTTTAGTCTAACTCTAGGATTTTGAGTTGGCTTAAGTGCCTTTAGATGTTTCTGTACGAGAAAGAAAAAGGAAAGTTTTGTACTGAATTCTGCAAGTCTGAAATTGCTTATATCATGCTTTCACATTGCAAAATAATTGGTGAATGTAACACTTTCATAGATGTTATGTTATGCCTACCTTCTCTTCCAATATTTTGCTATCCATTTCTGCCCCCATAGTGAGGCAGATATCAGCTGAGTCATACACAGACACATTTAGTTTGGGGTTAGAAATGAAATCAAGTTAGTGATTCATCCTAAGAGAGCCTTACCTTTTTTTTTTTTTTTTTTTTTTTTTTTTTTTTTTTTTTTATCTTCTTCTTCTTTTCTCCTTGAAAGTTGCAGCAATTCCACAGCCTTGTTGACAATTCATCCCATGAAATACTAGTGCCAGAGCAGGTGAGAGGAAAGGAAGTTAGTCACAACACAGTGCTGGAAAGAGACAGGTTGGAAATATTTTTGTTCAGTACTGCCATCCACTTCTTTACAGTATAAAACCTCAAACATAGGCTCCAATGCCTCTGCTGGAAGATATGAATCATTAATTCAAAGCTTTTCCAAAGTATTCACCATATTCAGATGTAGGATTCATTCAAGCTAAACTTCAAAAATGTCTGGTCTGACCCCCTATGGATGATCTGTAAGTATTTAACTGATAAAACTGAAGTTAAAGGGGTCTGTAATTATATTCTTGGAGTTATCAGTTCCTGTGATTTAATGGTTTTGATCTACAGATAACACATAGAAGCAATAAAATGCAGCACAGAAAAGTGTTAGTCATATGGAAAAGACCAGACTCTGTTTCATTTGTAAGAGGTATCAGATGTACCATTGCTAGTATTGTTCTTTTGGTGAATGCAGACAATCTAAGGTGTTGAATGGAAACCATGGCATGATGCAAGTCTCTGGACTTCATTTTTCATTGAAAAATTTTCATATTTATTTTTGTTTCTGATTACTAAGTGGATAGGGAAAAAATTATTCTCCTGGCACACTTTGGGCTTTATATGTAATTTTATGAAAGATTGTTTTCTTATTTGTGTCTACATTTTGTGAACACTGTGGATTTTCAAGAACAAAGTTCTATTTATCTGCAAATTATAAAAATTCAGATACCCAAATACCCAAGAATAACCCTTATGAAAATCTGACATTATATGAACTTGCCATTGAAAAGAATAGAACAAATATGAACAATTATCTATCAGGGACAGTCAGTTCATAGTCAGTTATTGTCACAATTTATGGGACTTCCTTTTCTTATAGAAAAAAATATAGCTTTATTCTATTCCTGTTCAGCATGATTCTTCCACCGCATTGTGTCACCTTACATTTGGTTTCACTGCAGACTGATGTGATAGTATCAGGCATAAGCCAATGGCAAGTGATGAGCAAGAGAGGTGGAAGCTCTCTCTCATGTTGGGAACTACTTCTATTATTCAGTACTGAAAAACTTCGGCTGGTCATAATTGTCTGCCTGTTCTGACATCTCCATGAATTTAATATAAACATAGCAATATGTACCTAAATTTTAATTCAAAGTTAAAATTCACACTTAGATATTCATGGGAACTGTATTTTTCAAAAGCTGGTAATTATTCATGATTGATTCACATAAGATAATTCGAATTTTAGAGTTTTGAACTCTTCTGGTTAATTTTTATACCACTTTCTGCACTGCTATAAGTTGATGAAGTAGTTTCCCCACATGTTTTCAAGACATAGATATTCTGCAATGGGTCTGATAGGTTTCATTTTTCTCTCAGTAGGATTTTGCATTGACAACTAAGAAAGTGTTTGTAGGAGTATCAACATCGTCCCTAAAATTTTAAAATTAATTATATACATTCAGGAATCAACCAATGAATGATTTAAAAAAAGAGATTTTACAGCTTGTGGATGTAATTGGATATTTAGACAAGACTCCAGGATGCTGGGTGCCTTCTTTATTTTATGCAGAAATGAAGCTTTCAAAACCTAATTAACTATTTAAATATGCCACTGCTAAAGGATTCTTGACTATAGAGGGACTTCAAATTTAGGAATGTTTTAATTTTTTGCTGTAAAGATTTCCTAGCACCTCACAAAGGTTCCTAGATTTCAGAAAAGAGAAAGTTACTGTTTCATGAACTGGAAGGGAAACCAGATAACTGACAGCTCTGATGGATGTTGAACCACAGCACCAGATAGGTTTTATTAATCTGAAAGAAACAAACTATATTTTAATACTGTCAGACATATTGTTTCATGGTAATTAACAGGCATCTTTTAAGATTATTGGAATGTGAGGTAGAGCTGCCATGGTTTTATATGTTTGGCAGCACTGCAAACTGTTTCATCCGTAGTACTGTGTTTACAAAGGTCACTACAAATGTTAACCTTCCTGACCTTTAAAATCTCAGACCTTTGCCAAGCACTAAGAAATGTTCAGTAACCAATTTATTCTTCAAGAATTTCAATATACTGAATGTGCTTCTGCCAGGGTAGCTTATCTACCAGAACACTAGCACAAATATGAAAGGTAGTTGATCTGTAAGATTAGGACTTCTAGGCTAAAGAAACATGTTTGCGCATGATGCTGAATTCTTGGTTTAGAACTGAAATTATGACATCACAGAAATCATGTAAACTTGGACTGCTGTATCTCCCTAGGATTTCAGTGACAGGGGGACAATGATGTAAAAGATAACCAAATAATAAATAGTTATTAAAACCAGACTTTTCTCCATGTCTTAGCCCTGTGCTGTATACTTTTTCATTCTCACAGCAGAAACCATCAATGTACTGAAATCACAACACAAGTATTATATAGCAATTGCAATACACAGCTGAATGAGAACACAAAGATGATTGCTATTACTGGTCTGTATGCCAACTGTCATGATGTTGAGCATCCACAGTTGGGGGAAAGAGTATGTGGGTGGATTGAATTCAAGAGTCTTGGTCTCTTCAAAGTTCGTTTTGTTTGCTGCTCTGTTTTTGTACTCTATATTGGACTCAGCCACGCATACACTTCCCCTGTACTTCTCTGGCTAACTCAAATATACTTTGTGTTAAATTATCTTTCCAACAGCTATGTTACTACCTGTACTTAACCCTGAGCTCCAGGAACCCATTTTCTCTGAACAATCTTCCATCACTGGGGTATGCGGGTGTTCACAGTAACTCATAGTCCATCTTCTTTTCATTGCTCTTTGTTGCACAACAAAGAATGCAAACACTGGCAAAAAATATAACGGCGAGTGAAATTCAGACCAAGAAAATGGCTTATATACCACTGATTTCAAACAAATAGAAGCAATTTTTGGAAAAGAAGCCAAAACATCTTTTTATTCACTTCAATTTTTTTGATTTTTCATCTTCCTGTTTTGGGGCATTTGGGGGACTTTGGGTTTGGGATTTTTTTTTTTTTTTTTTTTTTTTTTTTTTTTTGTCTTTCATATTTTGGGTTGACTAAAGATTACTTAAATGTGATAGAATTATTTGTGCTTACAAAAGGATAACGCTTCATTCATAAAAAACATATCTTAATGTAATGAGGTGAGTAAAGTACCCAGAAAATGAAGGCTGGTTAAATGAACTTTAACCTATAGGAAGATGAGTAATATGGGAGAATGTATGCCTTTAGAGATAAAAATCTTATCAAAAAACAAATTCATTCTGCAAAGTCATTGGGTAACTAAAATATTCTAATTTGAAAATCCAGTAAGAGATTTTGTGATCCGTTATCTGCAGTAGGTTTTATATGATTTTAGTGTTACTGATCACAGATGGATCTCGCTTTTAGTCAGAAAATTTTTGTATGATCACATTGTGGAACAGATCTTCAATGTGCACAAATTAGAGACTTCATTTTTATTAGCTATGAATCTAGCCCAAAGAATAAGCTTTGATAAAAGAGCAAGTGGTCAGCAGCAAAAGATGAACAGACAAATGTAGGTTTCAAGGGATTTGTACAAGAAAACTACAGGTACTCACCTGAAGGCTTCAAAACTATCCTGTGTAAGTTGCTGAAAGGCTGCGAATCATATTGCCTTAAAAAATGCTCAGTATGCCTTTGATCATTTACATTGTACATTCAATAAAGATGAATGATTTAAATGCTGAGCCTGTAAAAGTTAGGCACATCACTCTGCAGTAATATTTTCTTATACTGTCTTTAAGTAGTGCAAGAACAACCTTTTACCTCTACACATCATTTATGCAGGTAAAAACCCCAATAATTTTAGGAGAGCCTTGTATCCATGCCTCATCATGACTTGCAGCACCAACCTTGCTGCAGTTCTACACCTGTAAACAAGCTGGACATATGTAGATCCCAGGTACTGGATGGGATTCACCTGAGACCGTGGAATGAGATGGACAGTGTAATTGTGAGAATGTGGTTTTCTATGTATGGACCACCCTGATATTTAGAATAGGTCTGGTAGTTGGAAATGCTACTGTATCTATCCTAGAAATAAATTATAAGGAACTATGAGTTGATACATTTCACTTCACTCTCTGGACAGACCAAGCTACCCATCCTCTTGAAATCCATTTCCAAGGAAAGAAGCATAAGAAGATAATCAGGAGTAACCACCAAGGATGGCTGACTGGCTGGGTGGATGAAGGATGAATGGTAGTCCCCAAGGGCTTTCACACCATCTTCCTCCATGCCATTATTTGAAAGCTACATGTATGCACTGGATAAGATGACTGATTTGGACGTTGAAAGCTGGCTGCACTGCCAGGCCCAAGCAGCCATAATCAAAGGTTGGGTGTTCATCTGGTGACCTGGAAAGAATACAGTACTTGACAAATTAGAACCATAATACTCAACATCTTTAAAGGTGGGATGGGTGATCATGCACAATACTTTTGGAGAAAATTTGGAAATGATTCTAATGTAAATGGTGTCTGATCCTTCAGTTCAAAGGGACCTTGATAAATTTGAGGATTAGGCTGAATGCAGTTAAGTTCAGTCAGAAAAAAACACCATACCTCTTAAGTCAAAATAACTGCTGCATCTGTTTACAGAGTTTAATGATATCTTGACTCCATATGGAGAAATACGCAAAGTGCTCTACATATTTTCTTCTATCCTTTCCCCATCCTAGGATGATTCTGCTTTTACAGGAATCTTGTGTTTTAACATATCTGCAGTTTCAGAGATGAGATCTTCTTGATGTCCAGAGTGCATATGTCCAGTGAAAGTTGATGCATCTGTGGTGGTTTAATAATATAACATTGGACAAAGAGGTTGATTGCTGCAATGTCTGCTCTCTTATTGCTATACCTGTGCAGACCAGACACATATATATACATATATATATATACACATATACACATATACACATATATACATATATACATATGTGTGTGTGTGTGTGTGTGTTATATATATATATATATATATATATACTGTGCAGACCAGACATTTTCTGATTTTCTGCATCATAATAGATTTTGCCTAGGTTGCCTGCAAATAATGTGGACAATTGAATAGGGTTTATCATAACCTGTGGCAGTTCTCTTTCAACATGTCATCTCATCTAGGTGAGGGCAGAAACTCTCAGAGAAAAAATGCATTACAGCAAGTACCCTTGTTCAATTGATTTGTGTGGCTTGGACAAGAAAAAATGGTGTCTTTCTGTGCTGTGGATGCACACTACTGAGTCACGTAGAGCTTCTTGACAACCAAATCCCACTCCTCAGTACTGCTCTCAATCAATTTCCATCCTGGTTCATGCTTGGAATTGTTCTGAGGTGCAGGACTTGCATTTGGCCTCGTTGATCAAAGATTCACGAGAGCTGATCTTGTCAGTGATGGCCAATGGAAAGAAGGTGTTTGGTAACCCTGCCTTCCCATGTCCTCTGTTACCAGGACTTCCCTTCCATTAAGTAACAGGCCCACAGTTTCCTTAGTTTTCCTTTTGCTATTGATGTATTTGAAGAAGTTATTTTTTGTTGTCCTTGACATTCTTGGCCAGATTTATTTCCTGATGGACCTTGGTCTTTCTTGTCTTATTTCTACTTACATGTGAAGATTACTGTAAATTCTGAATTTGAATGAGAAAAATTAACATCTGACAAGTTGTTTCATATGCATTGAATGCAAATTGCTTTCAACAAACAGGTATTTGAAACAAAAAAAAAAATTATCACATTGTGCTATTTTTCCAGTTAGTTACAAAAATTAAAAATTCACTTAGACATAGGCAATTAAGGTAGAGATACATGATGTGATAACTTTAGATTAGTCTTTTGAATTAGCAAATATTCTGCCATACCTACATGGCCCATAAACTTTTCCTTGTTGGGTATTAGTGTCATAGAGTCCTTCTGTACAGGAATAAATGAAAAGACAATCACCAAAATCCAGTGAGACTATGATACAAAGCACCAATTAGCTGAAATTTTGTGTTCAGTTTTACAAACATGTAATGATAAATTAGATGATCAGTACTTTCAAAATTAGGTTGGAATGACCTTTTTATTTCTGGATTAAATGGATTAATTTGTACCATTATGCTCTGGTTTTCACTCACAGTTGAGCAGCCTTGCTACAGTTTCTGTTTAAGTAGGTCACAATTTATTAAAAAAAAAAAAAAAATCTAGATTTAGAAACATTGGAAAGTAATGGGATTTTCAGGAATGCTAAGCTTTTGACACAAATGTGTTGTCAAAATCAGCAATTAAAGAAAGTCAGCTTACTGCTCTCTACCTGTGGACATAATAATTGACTCATATATCTTTAGACAGCATTTTAGGCTCCTATATTTGTAAAACTTGGTCTTAATGATGCTATCGAAAGGCTATTATTGGATTACAGCCTAGATCACGATCACCTTGAAAGAACCAGTGAAAACTTATGGAAAACATAATTACCACAGAAACCAGTATTATGACTTCAAGAGGATAATTATAATGAGCAGATAAATTCCTGAGTAACCCAAGATCCTATTTTCATGTAAATGTTGTTACTTATAATGAGTGAAGGGAAAATAACCCGGAAAAACTGTGGAAAGATAAAATTGTTTTTAATAGTTTGTCTCTCAGAGTATGCTGTGACCTGTCTTATGATCTTTAGCTCCTTTGTTCTTTTTCTGCAGCTTCTATAAAAGAAAAAAACCCCAGTATTTATTTTGGGAAACTGAAACCAGTAGCTCTTCTTTTTCTTTTTCTACCTGTCACAGTTAGCAAGCATAGGCCTCATGTACAGATCAGGGATTTTATTTATTCAACAAATTATAACATCCTTCAAGAGTTAGAAAAGAATTTTCCCTCACTGAATACTGTTTTTTTTTTCCTAGAGTGTCACACCAGTGATTCAAACATGGCTGCCAGGTCAATGAAAGAAAATGCTCTGACCTCAAAAAGACACTTGAGTTGTTTGAACAAAGAAAATCCACTGATTGTTCAAAATTCAGGCCCCAGACTGGATTTGTAAGAGAAGAGCTGAGTGCTTTCTATTGCTATGCTGCACTGAGCAAGGGGAAAGGTTTGGAATGACTTCTGTGCAGTCTCAGTCTGAGCTGAGAGAAACAAAGATTGGCAGGTCACGCAGTCAGCCTTATGGCTTCCCTGGCTTTAGCACAGGGAGTATTGTTTCATCTCATGAGTTACCTCTCTGATACCTCTGGAATGCTGAGGTAATACTCTTTTAGGGAAACGCTTGTCTCAGTAGAAAATCCTTTGATATTTATTGTTTATATTTTTTCCCCAATGTTGGTAGAACTCAGCTACCATCAGTAAGGAAGAAGAAAGAGCTCCAATACTCAAAACATTTTTCTTTACTTATACCAACTTCAGGCAATATAAATATAGAGAACAGTCAGAAAATAATGTTTCCAAAAGCTCCATGTTTCTGATGAAAGAATTGAGTTGGATATGCTTATTTATGCTTTTTAATTGAATGGATATTTTTCAAAATTACATTCTTGAGCAAATTTAACCTAAATTTGCAATAATTTTGTTCTGACAGCTTAAATCCACCAATAAATATATTCAAAACTTTCAGGTTTTACTTTATTCATGTATTTTATATATAGAGGAATATTTATGTAAAATGAAATGGCAATTTTTGCTCTAGAAGAATTTTTATGTACTTTAGGTTTAGTGAGCTACTACCTATACAATACAATTCTAATTTACAATAGCTCAAGGTAAATACCACAGTATCAGAGGTTGTCAAAATTTTGTCTGGCTTTTTTCTTTTTATGATTAGGTTTTTCTTTTGTTTTTTACTGTTTGTGTTGTTTCAGCTGTTAAACTCTGATTTATGGTGGCAGTGCAAAGAATCACTGAATTACTTTGAGAAATTACCCTATTTTACCTTTCTTAAGACTCCATTTCGAAAAGTAAATTCAAAAACATTTTACTTCCCAAACTGAGTGACTGGTTCGACAGCCTGTTGTGCTGAGCTTGAATTCTTTTAACAGACCACGGGTGAGGATACATTTATTGCAAAATGCTTAGGAAAAGAGAAGAAACAAGAGGGCAAATTATGCATAGCCTAAAGTCTGTAATACCAGCCGTGATTACCCATTTTCTTTTCATTAGTCTTAACTGTGATTTCCAATTATCCGAAGTACATAGCAGAGGCAAATCAAAACCAAAAAGAAAACAATGCTAACATACAGAGACTACTGGAAAAAAGGTGGTCTCTAGAGCTTCAGGAATTTGAAGTAAATATCTCACTAATATTTCACTGTTACCTAACTACATGAAATCAGTGAGCAAACTGATTTACAGCTGCTGTTTGTATCAGACAAAATCTACTTGCAACATCATACTTTAGCGAAGAAGAAAACACTGCTTTTTGGTTGTTCGGGGATTTTTAAATTTAAATATGCAAATACTCTTAAGTTTGAAGCAGGCACTGACAATGTCACTCCAGGATGTTTAATTCCATTGAACTGAGTGTTTTAGCATTAAGAAAGCATACTCCTAATTTCATAGACTTTAACTACTACAAAAACATGATTGATATTGTCAGAACAACAGGTTTGGGTTATTTTCTACTAGACTGTGGTGCTCAAGCTCATGGCTGAACCCCAGGTTACCACACACAGCTCTGGTCAAATAACTACTATCTTTTTTATCAACTTTAAAACTTCTCCAACTCTTTGTTTTTCTCTCCCACAATCTCATCCCAACAAACAGCCCTTTCAGTTTCCCACCACCACCACCTGGTCCCAGTTTTATTTGCTGTATCCATGTGTATTCTGTTATTTCTGATATTCTGATACCCATTCTATTACTTCTGACACCAATTCTGGCATTTCTGGTATGGCTGAATAGATCCTCCTTGCATGACATTACTGCTGTGATTTCATAGGTGTTGATGGCTTGAAATGCCAAACTACACAAAACACCCCCAATACTACTTTGGTTACTTTATAATAGAGCTGTATAAAAAACATGGCTAGAGTAAATAGTTTGCAGAGCCAGGTGGGTAAAGGCAGTGTCTAATTTTTATGAGCAAATGATACATTCGAGGGATTCCACAAGAGGAACTATAGCAGTTCATGTAGTTTTCTACAGACTCTGAAATTAGTAAACTCCTACTAAAACATAAGTAGTATGCAGTAATAAATTGTATCAAGCCATCTTTTCCTGTGTTTTTTTCTTAATATTTATTCCATGTTACACATTTTCTGCAGAGATCTAACCTGAAGGGACAATCGTGCTAGGCAAAAGAATAATTTGCAATGAACCTTATGTCTATTTACTGAGACAAAAAAAAAAAAAAAAAAAAAAAAAAAAAAAAGGTCCAAAAAAGTAACTAAACCAGAATATTCAGAGATGGAAGGCACCCACAAAGAGCATCGAGACCAACCCTTAAATAAATGTCCTGTACCTGCTACCTTGTTATTATAAGTTTAGTTGTAAAACTGTTTCAACAGTCAAGCCTTTCAAGTGACCTGGTAGGATCAATCTGCTCCAGAACAAAACTCTGTTAATAATAGTTTAGCTTCATCAGAACTTTCAGCAATAAAGTTACTTTTATTTATTTTAAGTATTTTCTCCCTCTTAATCTGTATAACTTTCAGTATTTAACTTAAAAATGAACATGAAATAGTTTACTAGCTTATCCATAGTTTATACAGCAGCCAAAAGCATTAATATTCACTGCTTTACTGAATTAAAAGAATGAAAAATATAGCATTTTTGAGTTAGCATGTTCCAGTGTATTTATTTTCAAATTGAAATTGAAAAAAAAAAACCCAACGAAAAACCAAATCTTTGATTCATAGGTATGCTCGTTAGACAATAAAGCCCATAGGAGATAAAAATCCTAAAACCTTCTGTGACAATGATAGATGAGCTAGATTACACAGATGGTAAGATCTGATGAAAATAACTTTGTATACCCTACATCAAACTACCAAAGATGTTCTATGACACTCACTTCTTTTAGTCTTCAACAGCCACCCTGGACTTGACTTTAAAAGGGAAGGTGCCTTACTATGCACCTCCTAAATAACTTTTGTGTTCAACTTTTGTAATAAAAACAATGTTTCTATAATTAAACAATGATTTATGGGGGCATAATACATATGAATTATCAGAAAAAAATGTAGAAGAATTTTATTAATTTTCTTCATTTTTGGATGAAGTGGTGGACCCTTGACCTGGACAGTTACTGCCAGGTGGAATTTTGCAGTTGTCTAATATATTTCACAAAACTTTGCTGACCATGATAGTTTGTACTTGGATGAGCGATATCTTCCAGAAATGCAACCAGACTTCACATGAAGACATTAAAATATGACATTATGTATAGTTGTCTCTGCTAGTCTCTGGATAAAACTGATAAACAGATGGGTACTTTGTCAGGTTTTTAAAATATAAATATATAAAAAATACTTTTTATCTTGTTGTTTTGTTTTCTGGGGTTTCTGAGGCTTTTGTGTTTCTATGAGCTTGGCTTCCACCTGGCTTAACTTGTCTCTGTCTCTGTGGAGGCTTTCTGTTTTCCCCCAGCCCTGCATCTGAAGAAGAGGTCGAGTCATCTGTTCTCGTGTTCAGGAATTTGTTTATTCTTTGCTTATCTCATATTTGTGGCCTTGGCCCACCACGGTCTTCTCTGCAGGCCAGGTTGTGCTGAGCTCTCCGCCTCTTGGGACGGTGCTATCTTTTATACTGGAAATTACGTATGCTTTATTTGCAACAATACTCCAATAACTATTAACTACATTGACCAGTGTACCTTTGTTCTAGACCAACCAAAATGTGCCACACCACCACAGAAGATGGAGAACAAGAGGACGAAGAAGAAGCTCAGGGACACACCCCATTTTCTCCATCTTTGTTCCCTGATCCCACGTTCTAAAATCCAAAAATTCTACTTTTTCACCCTGTGACACGCTAATTATCATTCTACCTAAATTCTTATACCACATAAATTTTCTCAGGACAGTCAGAAGGATTTCCTGGTTCCCATATACCTCAACAGTACTGAACACTGAGTACTCTTTTTCCAACAATTCTCAAATTAACTTTTCATGTGGATGTTTGCTTGTCCCCAGTAAGTCTCACTTTTCAATAAGTTGAATAAATCTCCAGGCTAGTTGTAGAAATAAATTTTTTAAGAACTACCTGTAGACTCTAGTGACTGCTCTCAATCTTAATATAATTGGCAGCAGAGTTCCTTATTGAGAAATGCTTAATGCATTTCTGGAAATACATCAGAGGCCCAAAAACCTCGCAGGAAAAAAAAAGTGGGAAAAAGAAATTCTGAGCAAAAAATTGGAGATAATGGAAGTTGCTATTTATGAGGTCCATTATTCAAAAAGAAAACAAAAAGAAAAAAAATGGGCTGCAAAAGATACTGTAGAATTACATATTAATAACCATTAATAAAGAACATTATACTTGATTAATGAAAATTCAATTTATTGTACAGATCAATGTTTCAAGTACTGTTTATCACATATGTACTTAGACATTTTATATGTACATAAGACCTAAATAAATATTTAAGCCTTTCAGTTCTTCATATTATACGGATATTAAGTTTCCTAGTTTATCATATTCAGTTTTCCATTGATCTTAATGCAGTTACACTAATTAGCAAAGCATTCTACTACTACACAATATTGTATAAAATACCTAATAGAAAATATATTCAAACAGGAATATCTATTATGACTACTAAAGAACAACATTTAAAGTTTCAAATGTGTATAAGTGAATAAATTTGCTCAAAAATTTCTCTGAACATCTGAACATATTCGTGATTTATTTTGCCCTTGAAAAGACAAACCTGTGATTTGATTGAAATGGTTGCTCTTTCTTTAAAGAAGAAAATTGTCATGAAGCAGAATATTAATCATGTTTTACCCAACAATTGTTAGCTTCATTGGTATTTTGCCTATCACCAATCTATGAGAGTTCAAAGAGATGACAAATGATAATCCATTGATTCCAGTTGTTGTCATTTGTAACTGACACATTGTGAAGGTAGAATTATCACTTGATTGACTGAGATTTGTTTTAACAATGGGATTTCAAACTAGGTTGTCTCCTTTTGTTTTCCTTGGAATAATTTGTTTTCCTTGGAATAATTTTGGTTTATTTTATAAACTGTTTTTCATGCCAGCAGAAATAATCTACAATTTGACATTGACTTTTCTCCACTTTTATCTATATTTTATTGTTTTCTTCTACTGGCTTTCTTTACTTGTTTTCCTAATCTTAATCATGTGAAACTGAACATATTATCAGTGTGGAATAGAGTGAAATAAGTGTAAAAATTGAGGCCTTCTTTAAAGAGTTTTTACTTCCCAGAAGTTCAGTGCTTGGTGTGTCAATCATTTCCAGCAGTTATTCCATAGCCATGTCATATAAAGTCCTTCTCAGGGAAAATAGAGACCCTTATGTTTTCGCATAGTCCAAAAAATAAGAAAAATTGACTTCTAAAAGCTTTCCTCTCTCAGGACCTTATCTTGTGCATTCTTTTATATAATTTTCATAAATAATAATTTGGCTGCCTAGGCTGAGCTCAAATGAAAATCCCTTAGTGTTCTGAAGAATTCTGAGTATTATTTTTAAGAAAGTTTAAAATGAAAGAGCTCCCTGCTATGCTTCATACTGTAAGTCAGGTGATTTGACATTGAATGTCTGTGATACAAATTCAGACATGATCAGGAAATTAGCTCCAGATAATTAACTCTGAAGACTTTGAGGTGATTTTCCACAACAATTGGCTTCAGTGTGTTTGAGGAAAAACAGGAAATATAAGTGGAACTTGGGGAAATGTAGCTACAGATCCAATAGTATCAAATGTTGTGTGGCGATTACACATATGAGTAACAGCCAGTCTTCCTCCTTAAGATTTGTCCATTGGTCTGTAAGAATCACAGGGAATTCATTAACATAGTTTCAGAAATAGAAACAGCTCACCAATTTCTTATTAAGAAAGTGTTGCACAGACAGAGATATTTCTAGGGCCACTGGGTTTTTTCACAGCTATTTGACTTCCCAAACCAGTGAATCAGAGCATTATATAGCTGAAAAGTTACCCAACCTCTACCTTTTAAAAACCAAAAATAAAAACCTAACTTGAAAAAGAAGAGGAAAAAACCCATCCAATCAACCAATCAAAAAACTCAAGCCCCAAAACACCAAAAGAAATGATAAACATTTTCTTAGTGAAACTATTCAACAACCAGTTTTGGACTCATTACCATTCTGTTGCTATGCTGGAGAATAAGAACTTGAGGTTTTATTTTAAACATTTTAAAAGGAAGGAGATTACTTGCTCTATTTAAAAATCAGCTGATACCCCTTGTCAAAGATTACCCAGTAGACTTCTGTAATATAACACGAGTGAGCTGGATTTGGAAAGAGCCCACATGCCTTTGACAATAGGCCAGAACTTGAATGTCAAGTGCAAATTATTTTATTTGGGGTGTAGGTAGGGGGAGAATAGAGTGTTTTGCTTGGTTACATATAAAACCAATTAATTGTAAATTCTGTACATCTGCATTTGATATTCTAGTTACAAATAAAAGCTTTGTTTATAATAGGTGGGATCGTCATTTGGATTTAAAGTACTTTCAATAGTTTCATTTAAATCAGTACTGTTTCAGAACATTTATCTATTTAATATTGAGAATTAGTACAAATATATACTTTGATGAGGAGACAATAGAGTAAAACAGAGGATCTAAACCCAAAATGATGACAATCTCTTTATTAAAGGAACTATAGAATCATGGAGTCATAAATTGGTAGAATCTTAGAGTAGTCTGGGTTGGAAGGGACCATTAAAGGCCATTTAGTCCAACCCTCTGGAATGAGCCATGACATCTTCAGCTAAATCAGGTTCTCAGAGCCCTGTCAAACTTAATGCTGAGGATGGAATCCATCCAGGGATGGGATATTTACCATCTCACTGGGAAACCTGTTCCAGTGTTTCACCACCATTGTAAAAAATGTCCTCCTTGTATCTAGTCTGAATTTACCCTCTTTTAGTTTAAAACCATCACCCCTTGTGCTATTGACAGCAGATCCTACTAAAAGGTTTGTCCCCATCTCTTTTACAAGCTCCCTTTAAGTACTGAAACTGCTCTCAAGGTCTCCCTGAGCCTTCTCTTCTCCATGCTGCTCTCTGTCTCCGTAGCAGAGGTTCTCCAGCCTTCTGACCATTTTTGTGCCCCTCCCCAACTCACTCCAACAGGTCCATGCTTTACTGTGCTGGGGATACCAGAGATGAAGACTGTACACCTGGTGGGATCTTACCAGAGAAAAGTACAGAGGGAGAATCCTCACTCTGTCTGCTGAGTGCCCTCACTAAAGCCAGATCTCTCTCAGTTTGGCATGTCATCCCACAGCTTGTCAGAGGGAAAACTGATACAGTTTCCTTCTCCCTTCAAGTCTAGTTTAAAAGCCTGTCAGTGAGCCAAGACCCTTTTCACCCTCTGAGGAAGATATTCCTCATTTCATGTAGACTCTGACATTACCAAAAAGCCCAAAACTGATGGTGATGCAAGTCATGAAATCATGCATAAATAGACTGAGTTTTATTCTATTTCTTTCACTGTTACTGCCTCCTACTGACAGTATAAAGGCAAAAATTTAACTGTATTGCAGATGCCCTTACCAACCATCTCAAGGCCTTGAAATCTCTTTGATTGCCCTCGGACTACATGTTGCCACTGCATGGCCGCTCACACAAGAAGAGAAATGATGAGTAATAGTTCAAGGGCTGTATTAGACTAGGAAGTTCCCTAGCAATGTTCTTATAGGGAGCATGCAGAATTCTGTAATAGAAGGGTCTCTCTGACATATTGGTTCCTCTCAGGAGGGAACCAGAGACAACTATAATTTGCCCTTTTTATCTTGTGGATTTGTAAACAATGCCTTTCTGACCTTGGCAACACCTCTGGTGTAGAGGAGCCATCATTCACAGCATCCATTGACTGGTATTCCACATCCAGAGCCTCATATCTGTTGTACATGGGCACCTGAGGAAGCAAGTTGGGAAAGAAGGGGTTTGTCTGCCACCACAAGCAGGAACTTGTCTCCATTTACACCATTCCTTTAGCTGCTGCCTTGAATTTGGAGTGAGGAATAAACAAGAAAGGTTAAATTAGTGATGGAGGTTTCTTACAAGATAGAGTCACCACAAAAATGACTTTTTGCCTAATAGAGCCAGAAGGCTGGGTGGATGACTCATTCTCTACCAACAGACTTGTCAAACAGAGAATAGTCCTATAATATAATTAAGTGAGTCTTAAAATATAATGAAATGAGAACCATGAATGGAAAAAAATTAGGAATAAGATTTTAAGAATACTTTTTGCCCAGAAAGAGTTGGTTTACAAAATAAATCTCCTTATTCATGTCCTTGCAAGATTAAAAAAAATGCTTAAAAACATGCTTTTGGCCTTTATCATTAAAAGGTCTGCTCCTGAATAAGAGAAAAATTTCCTACAGCTGTAAGAATGACACATTTATTACAGTACTAAAGAAAATTAGTTTTCTCAAGCATGGAACTTTTTACTTCAACATCAAAACTGATTGATAATAAACACCAATTTTTAGCCCTCGCCATATAATTCAACCCTTTTTGTATGTGGAACAATAAAACCTTGTAAGGCATTTTAGAAAATGTGCTGTGACATTTAAACAAAATGTTTGCTTAACATTTCTGTTAAGGAATGTTTTTAGAGGGGAAAAAAATAAACCAAACAACACAACCATTAAAACCCCAACCAGGTATTACATATGAAGGGACTGCTTTGCAAAATTCTTGCAGTAAATCAGAAGGCTTGGAGATGTCCAAACCCTTTGGTGACACATGGTTTGCATGGTCTGTAGATGCAACTGGTGTTACAAATTCATGATAAAAATGCATCATGCAGGGTTAAACTCGTAGGTATGATTGGAATGAACTGCACAGCACTTTGTTTTAGACCTCCTGTCCCTCTCCAGACAATTATAAAAGGAGCTAAACCTTTTCTTCTATATCAATGTAAGAAATATCCTATGATTTTAAGACATGACTAAGCGATATGCACATAATTTCCAAACAGTTTTTCTTTTTCCAACCTCATGGTGCTGTGGAATTCAAAGCCAAAAAAAAGATAATCTTGTCTGCTGCCAACAACTGTGCAGTTTAAGAAAGTTTCTGAAACATATACTTACAAAATTTCTTTTGTGATAAATGGGGGTCCTTTCTAAACTCCTATTTTCATTAAAAAAAAAAACAAACCAAAAAACCCAAAGATAATCTCTGCTATCCTTGTAATATGTTATCACCCAGCTATCACATTAATTTTTACTCCCTAGCTTAGAAATACTTGTTTATAAACCAGTAAAGAGTTCTGAAGTGTCTTAGTGTTTAGTTCCAAGGAGTATGCTTTCCATATAGTACAAATTTTGCCACCCACATAGACACCTTCTACCTGGTCATATAATATATGCTTGTAGCTTGTTGGAACTGGACAGATGTACTAATTCAGACATGTAAGTGTTCTTACAAAGGCTCTCTGATGAAGTGGTATCAGCTATCAGTTAAAGAAGTATCCAATCAGACAAGTTGAGATGCTCATTCAAATGAGATGAGATTCTCATTCTCCACAGCAAGTAGTTAAGCATAATGATGAAAATGAAATTACACTTTGTGATTTCTACTCCCACTTTCAGGCTCAAATATCTTGAAGAAGTCATGGGTGTTTCCCATTGTGTTGTGTGCTAACTTTGCAAGCTAAATTAGGCACCATACAGTTTGAAAGATTTGAGTACCAGGACTAACACCAATGAGGGGCTGAAAACCATCTTTTAGAGAAACTGATTGTCAGTCACCACTGTATTGATTAGAAGTCTGTGTTTTGACACGCAAGTTTTGACATGTTGTGCTCAGTTTGCAAATAATATGAAAGGTTACAAAGACTCTCCTGCAAACCATGCTTTAATATTCAGGACTGCAAAAATGTGAAAGTCTCACTTCAGTTAGAAATATATTAAGTTTCCACAAGGAATATCTCTTCTTTTTCTGTTTTATTTCCCACAGTTATATATTTATAATTTATATTATATAAAAAATTATAACCATATAAAATGCTTTTACTCTTTCAAAATATTTTCCTAAAATGCTGCAGCATCTCTTTTGACTGCAGCAGAAGACTTGGGACTTTACATTTTTCAGTGCAACTATGCTTGATGCTCACCCTTATCCAATATGTTTTAGTCACTCAGAACAAGGTCTATCAGCCCAATAAGCAGTGTCATCTACAGGAAAGATTATGTCACAAACACAGGATTTTTGGGTTATATTGTCAGCTCTAGCACGGTACTTACATTTGGACAATTAATTTCATTTTTTCCTTCATGAAGTGTAGATAACTTTATAAGCAGCATTATAAGCTTAGTTACAGACCTAATACATTTATACCCTGCCTCATTTTTGTGTGTACTATCTGGTACATGAAGGCTTATGAAAAATTCAAATCTTTATGGCTCCAGTAGGATAGGATAAACTATCCATTGATCAGATTTTATTAAGTTAATTCTCTATAAGACATTATCTTCCTACAAGATTGTATGTTTTGGGGGAAGAGAGTATCAGACAGCTTCTTCAGTGAAGGCTAAGAACAAAAGTTTTCTGAGCAAAGATCTATATCTATCCACAGCAGTATTATCTAAAATCTTGTTAGCCTTTTCCAGAAACCTGTGCATCCTTCCCAAATTCACTCACTGCTGAGCTCTGAGGTCTGAGAGCCCTGAGTCTGGCTCCTTAGTTAAATGGTTATGCAATTTACGGACAGTTTAGCTGCACAATTTCTCTTGACCCTTTAATGAGCAGTCTGGTGAACTCAGCAGAGGATCACAAGTAGAGAACATAAATGAATAGCTGTTGATTATTCCTAGAGTTTTGGTAGAGGGCTATTTATCCCAAGACATTTTTTTGCTTTTGTCTTTGCTTCCTAATAGCCTTCTTGACATTTTAATCAAAGAGCATGCTAGCGATTAGGCTATGTATGAAACAACTCAATTTCTGCCTTTATTAATATTATCAAATCTATTTATTCTTATAATTCACAGCATGTGAGCAAGGGGAGCAAAATATTCTCTGCTTATAGAAACATTTGGCAAACATTGACCCTGAACGTCCTATTATTATTTGTGAGTAAAAAAAAATCACTAAAAAGTCAATTGAGATATTTGTCTATAAGCCTAATTTTTTAAGCTCTGATTAAATAACTTCGATAATTCAGACTAAACAAACAATGCATTTACACATTTTAAAAAATACATTAGAATACACGTCAACTATCCTAATATACAATATTGGTGTTTAAAAAATCCCAATGTATCTGCTCTTTAGTAACTTTATTACTAAAAAGAGAGTTAAACAAGTAGCATATAAGAAAACACTAACAGGTGGAATGGAGAAAGGACCCACATGGGATGTTTGTCATATTCCCCAGCAACCAGATAGCAAATTAGTTTATAAGTCTGGTCTCTTTCTTATATTATAGTATTAAGATCTCCATATTTTGCTGCTTTAGTAGGCATTCTGTGGAGCTGGTATCTTGCTGGGGTCTGTACTCATGTAAAGAAGGAACATAAAGAATAAAAATTCATGTGGAAATTTCCCAGTGTCTTGGATTTTAATGTCATGGCCTATCTGTACTGTACATTTTCCAAGTACTGTTACATTTTCTTCCAGTATGCAGGATTTAATATAACATAATTAACAACATAATCTAAAAATTTAAAGAAAAAGTATTTGTCCAAAATTAGCAATGATAATGTACTAAATTTAATGTCTCCTTTCCCTTTGTAGGCATTCCCAAAAACTTTTAAAAACCAAAAATATGTATTAAAGTATATCTACTGAGGAATTTTGAATATTATTTCACTAAATGCATTTTTGTATGTTTATATATAAAGAAATATTAATGTTAAATTAAGCAAATTTACTAGCAAACATCAAGAGAAAAATATATAGCACTCATCTCATGTAAGCTGTGTGAAACATGCCTCTGCAGACCCAACTGATATTTTTGAATTAAATGTGGCAGAAGGATGGCTAATGTGTTGCCAGAAATCTTTCTGCTATTACAGAGATAAACACAAGTGCACAGAAGATGTGCTTTGTGCTATGGAGAAGGCAATTTGAACATACTGCTAGTCTGTAACTGGAAAAGGCATGTCTAGAACAGGCAGGCTGACTGGGCTGGAGGTTGTCCATGTGAGCTTTGTGCAATGGCTGTACAAATCCATGCTTCATCCTAAATCCTACTACTATCAAATATTATACATTGGGGTTTTTTGGATTTTTTGTTGGAAAGAGCAAGGTTTATCTCTCCATAGTGCCAGCTGTAGCCCATTGTTTGACTCCCTAACAGGTCACCACAGTGAATGCTCTCCTCTGTCTGGGGTTTCTGACAGAGTCCTTCCAGCAACCCTTGCTCCTGTTTTGCTCCTTTGTAAAGTTCTTATGATGTCCCTTTCCTTTGTCTTCTAGTACAACTGTGATTTCTACAATCACAACACAGCTCCAGGATCTCGCACCAGTGAAAGCAGTACTCTATATTTTCTGAAAGCAATAACAGCTCAGAAATTCTTCTGAATATTGTGCTCTGAGAGGGGAGGGAAGCTCTCCAATTTCATTGAAGTAATAAAATTCAATCTTCTAAAGTCCTGTGGGTTTTTAGGGTTTGTTCTTTTTTGTTTGATTGCTTGGGGGTTTTTTGTTTGTTTGTGTTTTTGTTTCTTTGTTTTGCATAATCTTAAATCCAAAGAGACATATGTCTTTAAGTCTGGTTTCTGAGATCAATCATTTTCTACCAAAATGTTCCCGTTTTCAAAGTTGGTTAGGATCAGATGCTTCTGAAAATAGACCTGTGCTGACCAATTATTGCTGTTATATAAGCTTTAGTACTTCTTTAAAGACTGAGCCTGTCAAGAATTTAATTTGACAAGCTGAATCATACCAGATCATATATGATGGATTTCAAACTAAATTGCATCTGACCATCTGTACACAGCAGAAGAGCACATCTTTATGGAATTCCTCATATATTCACTTTTTCTTTTTGTAAATATATTATTTCATACTGTACTTCAAGAGATTTATTTTGACAGAGATATGCCTTCTCTGTTATGGCTTTTAAAGTGCAGAATGGCTGAACTATAAAAACTCTATCCTAACAGCACAAATTTGTAGTAGATGATAAAGAATCAAAACAAGTTATTATTTGCTACGTTGTCTTATTGAAAAAGGATTTTTGAACACTATCTTTACCCCTAGTCTGTACTGCAACAGTGGACCAAATTATAAAATAATTTGCCCAAATCCACAAACTCAATAATATGTTTACAAACAGAATTCTTTTAGTGTCTATCCCCTAGATATAAAATACATGTAGTTTATACCCTTTTCCCCCGATAAGATGATTTTTTTTCTCTGACTGTATAACAACCAGTAAAAGCTTAGGTAAGGTCAATTTTGATTTCCTATAAAGGAAGACTTTAAGTTCCTTGTAAAATTCAGGAGAATAGTGTTTAGGATGGTCTGGCAGCATTTCTAAATGTCACAACGGAAATGACAGTTTTATTCATATATTCTGGGAATCAGTGTGTATTAAGATCTAATTAATCCTGTACTAGACCTCTCTCTAGTCTCTCGCATGGTTGTATGGGAGATATGGAAGAGGAATTGAAAAAAAACCTTTGCATCAAAGAGCCACAAAATGAGTTTCTAACATTTGACTGAATCTCTCTGACTTCATTTAAACACATTTTTTCCATAACTTCTTGTTCTCCTGATACTGATTAAATTTAAGATTATTTTTCCTCAAATTAATGAGCTTCTAAAGAAGTTTGCACACAATTTAATGTGCATTCACATACATTCTGAAGATATGAAAATAACTACTAAACATTTTCTGAGCTGTTTCTGGATCTGACAAAAATAACTCTCTAGTATACTAGTAGAGTTATCTGCAAATTCACAAACTCCTACTTTTGAAAAAAGTAGTGGATGGACAGATTTCCTTGTGTGTAGGAGTACCTTTCTTTATGATAAAGTCCTTCCTCCCCATTAGGGATTGATCCATAACTTTATTACAGTCTGCTCTCACAGCTAAACTGTTTTTTATACTCCTTTCTTAGTTGTACGTGCTCCAGGTTTCTTTACATACAGATGAACATCCATGAACTTTTCCTCAACTCTTAATATTTCCCCAATTATTGTTTCACCCTGTTTCCCTATGAGGTAAGAAAAGTCTAAAAGTCTCTACATTGTGTTCATGAGATCTGTAGTGGCTGATACTTCTACATTTTGGGAGAGAACTTTAAATTACATGGAAAATTATCTATAAATTGCCTCTATCATCAATAGAGAGAAAGAGGCTTTTCCAGAGTTTTCTAAAATGGGCCATAAAATAATTTTTCTGTTTTTTTATTAGACATAAGAAAGCTTATTTTGCACTTCAGCAAGTTATTGGATTCTCTGTAGATCAGCAGGGTTTAAAGTGAAATGCTATGCATGGCAAATTTTAACACCAGTGATAGGATTATGTAACAAATACCGGTTAAATTGCTTGATTTTTCTCATGGCCTTTGAACCTGTCCTTAAAGCTATCTGTTGTGCTATATTTTGGCAGTTTGTTTGCATGGCAACAATATTGAATTAGACAGTAGAACCACCCAGTGAACAAGCCATGAATGTCACCTATCTGGACTTCTGTAAGGTCTTTGACATGGTCTCCAGCAACACTCTTCTATCTAAATTGGCAAAATATGTATTTGATAGATGGACTGTTCCGTGAATGAGGAATTGGTTGACTGTTCTCATCAAATGAGTAATGTCAATAGCTCAGTGTCCAGAAGGAGACAATGATGATGCTGTCCCTCAGCCATCTGTACTGGGGATGGTACTCTTTAATACATGCCTTGAGTGCTGTGTCCAGTTCTGGGCCCCTCAGTTTGGGAATGACGTGGAGATGCTTGAGCACATCCAGAGGAGGCAACAAGGCTGGTGAGGGGCCTGGAGCACAAGCCCTGTGAGGAATACCTGAGGGAGATGTGTTGTTTATCCTGGATAAAAGGAGGCTCAGAGGTGACCTTATCACTCTCTACAATTTCCTGAAAGGTGGCTGTGGTCAGGTGCGGTTGGTCTCTTTCTCCAGGCACAACTGACAGAACAAGAGGATACAATCTAAAGCTGCACCAAGGGAAATATAGGCTGGATATTAGGAAAAAGTTTTTCACTGGAAGAATATTAAAAGTACTGGAATGTTCTGCCCAGGGAGATGTGGAGTCACCATCCCTGGATGTATTTAAAAAAGACTGAATATGTCGCTTGGTGCCATGGTCTAGTCAAGGTGCTAGAGCATGGGTTGAACTCAATGATTTTGGAGGTCTCTTCCAACATAGTGATTCTGTGATTCTGTAATGTCTTCATCAATGACATAGTGGGATCCAAATGCACCCTTGACAAGGTTCCAGATTAAACCCAGCTGAGTAGTGCAGTTGATACACATGAGGGATGGGATGTCATACAGAGGGATATGGACTGGTGTGACAAGTGAGTGCATGGAAAGGTGCTGATGTTCAATAAGGCCAGTGCAAAGTGCTGCACCTGGATCAGGGCAATCCCTTGGTATCATGACAGGCTGAGGGATGAATGAATTGAGGGCCTGCAGGAAAAGGACTTGGGGATGCTGGTGAATGGAAAGCCCAACACAAACTGATAGTGTGCCCCAGAAGGCCGACCATATCCTGGACTGCACCTAAAGAAGCATGGCCACCAGGTTAGGGGGTGGTGAAACTCTGGAGCAGGTTGCCCAGCAAGATGGTAAATGCCCCATGAATAGAAACATTCAAGGTTAAGTTGGATGGAGCTCTGGGAAATCTGATCTAGTTGAAGATATCATTGTTCATTGAAGGGGAGTTGAATTAAATGACCTTTAAAGGTCTCTCCCAACCTAAACTCTTCTGTGATTTTATGACTATGAACTAACATTTTCTGAGATTCACCTGCTTAAAAAAAGGAGTGAGGGGGGGAGGGGAGTAAACAAAAGGGTAATCACTGATAACTAATGGCCTTTCTAAACACTAGCTCTACTCTGATTAGAAATTATTATGATGCTTAGCCAGCCACAAAATTCCAACTTTAACCATTTTAATAGCAGAACTCAATCATTTCAAGTTCTCCATATATGAAGTACAGCTCCCTGTTAACTCGAAATGAACTTTCTTTTCTTCACTAATACTGAAGGAGTTAAATCTCTTAGTGTTATTACTACTATAGAAAAGGAAGCATAAAGTAAGTGTCTCTCTGAGATCTGCATATGAAGGACTTAGTTCTCTGCTTTTGGTCATATTTACATGCTTATGTAACCATAAATTCTTTAGATTTTCTGGATGAAGAAAAACTAACTGTAGCATACAATAAAAGAGAAATTAAATTTATATTGAAAAATTTAGTATATAAAGAATAAAAAGTGAGATGTGTCATGGATTTTTACCTGGTCTATATTTTTCTGTCAATTGAGCTGAGTGTAGGTCATTCAAAGACATAAAATTTAGGAGAAAAAAAGCCCTTCTGTGCTTCTACAAGACTTCTAGACTTCTGTGCAAAAAGTTCTTAAAGCACATTAAAGTCTACATCTGTCAAGTCTTAGGAAAACCAGGATGACAGTTTGTACAGGCACACTGCAGGCTCTGGAGTTAGGTATTTGACAGAGGAAAATCTCTCTCAAAATCTCAAGGAGGATCCACTGTTGAGAGGGAATTAACAAATTTGAAAATAAGCCTACACTGTGTTTTTTCAAACAACTTATTATGAGTCAATCTTGTCCTTTAAGGAAAAGAATAACATGGTGTTTAATGCACTCTCCCCAAAGAGTCGTGAAGCAAGACTCATGTTTGACTCATTTTCTCTGTTATAGTTTAACCCCACAAATTCTACGTCTCCAGGCAGTATCACAATCACTAGGACTGCTAGTTACTAGTTGTTGAGAAGGTAAAGCAGGGAGAAAGATACTTCAGACCTTATTTCAGAGGTGTTTCAGTGTACATAGAACAATAAAATAACTGTGGGGAAGAGAGGGAGAGGAGAAGAAAGTTCCCTACTTTGCCTGTAAAGGTATTTAGTCAGGAAAAATATTTGTGTATTCCATGCCTATTTTAACCTTTTATAATCTTGCTAAAAGTGTGCCAATTAATATTAACTCTGATGCATGACAACTATGGCCCTTTGAAATGTAATCAGGTGAATAATAAATTTCTTATAGATGATGAAACTAACTTTTTATGAGTTTGTTGAACAGCAGTACTAAAATTGCTGAGGGAAAGGAGTACAGCATCTTCTGACAAGTGAGATCATAAAGAAGCAGCTTCCCACCTTTATATCAAAGATATTTATTGTGTAGTACACCAGAAATACTTTCTAATTCTGCCATTTTCCACAAATATGAGTCTCCTATAATTTAGCACAGTGGAAAAATACATGCCTACATGCTCTACTGTGGCATATCTATGACGAAGAATTGAATCAGAATGCCAGCAACCAAAGAAAAAATGTGACTCAAAATATGGTATGTGTTTACGCCTCATGAGACACTTTGATGTAGGGGCCCCCAGAGTATCACTTTTTGAAATGCAAGACAGTATTTCTGCATAGTGGTTTGACATTCAGCTATATCAGCTTTTAGGGGCACTTCAGTGCACTGCCTGGTAGACCCACTCTAAGCCAAAATTATCTCTGGCATAACTGATTAATTGTACTATATTTAGTGTTTATCTCAGTTATGCCAATGCAGGGAGAAACAAGTCTTCTACAGGAGAAAAACCCAGTATTTTTAAGAAGAAATAGCCCTAAAGAGTTTTCCAAATGTACACATGAAGGAAAAAAGGAAGTAATAGTCTTAAAAAAAATTCAGGAAGAACAGATTGCTACTTTAAAAATTTTATTTATTTATTTATTTTTGTCTTCTGTCTCCTAGACCAACCCGTAACACTGACACAAATTTTCTCAGGCAAAGATTTTCATGATGCTTCACATCACTGCCTCTAAGCAGCATCTTTATTTCCCCAGTGCCTCCCAGACATTTAAACTCAGCTTCCACTCCTCACCCCAAAGTGCCCTTCACAGTGTTCTGGTCTGTCATGGGAAGGAGTCAGAGCTGTGCCATGGCTGCGTCTGACCTTCTTGCATGCTGATCGATCAGACAACTGCAGCTTCCACTTGCTCAGTCACTTGCCTCCAATGGGAATTGTCAATAGACAAGTTTTCTCTGCCTTCCTCTCAAGTTGTCTCATCCCCTTATAGAATGTGTTCACCTCTGTTTAAAATTTAAATGGAAATCACAAGTTAGACTGACAGATGGGCAATGCAATCATGTGACAGGTGGGCAAAAATACTGTACAACCCAGTACAAGAGAGAGTCAAGAGATAATTTTTGCAGTTGGCAATTTCTGTTTTGCATGACTTTCATCATTTCACTGTCTCTTATGGCACAAATAGTGATTCTAGATGCTGGAGTCACAGAGAACTCTTATTCTGGGCTACTTTTGTATTATAAGATTGTTCTTTTCAGCAGAAATTGAATTAAGTTCTTTAAAAAGAAAAAGCAGAGAAAAAGAAGGTCATGTACTGTAAGACTATACAAGGCTTGCAAAAATGCTTAATCATGTTGGGAAAATTTTTAAAGAGATTACAGCTTGTTGTTCAAATTTGATAAAAGCTCTGATCTGTTTGATTTGTTGGCAATAAGCAGTGCCTGGAGATATCTTTATGTAATAGTCCATTTCAGGTTGTGGAAATTCAGTTTATCAGATCTTCTGGAAAATAGATTTTAACTAATCAGTTTTGAGGACCTGCCAACTCTCTCTTTTGTACTGTGTAAGCATCACTTAGTTTTGGCTTTTAGTCCATCCTCTTTCTGGAAGTCCTTTCTATGATACAAAGAAATTAACAACCTGTCAAAGTAGGAAACAATTTTTTTTTTCTTTTTAAGGAAAAAAAAAGTTTTCTCTTAATATAAAATTTTTATCTTAGCTTCTTTGTCCTCTTTGACATTTACATCAGACCTAGCAAAATATGTATCAGACAATGAAAGAAAAAAAAAAAAAACTAACCAGAAAAATTTCACTACTCCTTGTAAAACATAGTGCACTGATTAAGACATGCCAGTATGGTGTTTTTTTTTTTTTTTTTTTTTTTTCGGTTATCCAGATGTTACAAAGCAAAAAATTAACATGCAGCTTATATGTTGCATTGTTAGATATTTTAGAGATTCAGAATTGTTTTGTTGCAATGAAAGAACTATTTTAAAAAACATATGTCTAGAACCAGTTCCCACTGCTGAAATCAGTGAATTAGATTACCCTGGATCACTCTGAAATAGTCTGAAATATTTTTAATGGTGTTATAGTGCCAAAACCTATTGAAATTCTATGAGTGCTTTGCAGTTAACCTCTCTTGAAAGCATGAAAACTAATCTCATTGTCTTTTGTTCAAATTCAGTGCAGCAATGTCACCCATCTTACTTGGATTACCAACTTCTTTATCAATACCTATTCATTGTATTCCTATAAGACAGGTTAGTAACTACCTTATACATGGCCAAACTTACATAACAATTTTTAAAAAACCTTTCCCTAGGGTCATTCAATGATTGAAGATTGAATTTTTGACTGACAGTTTCATTGTGCAGCTAAGTGGCTGCACTTACCAACCTCAAATTCCATTACCCATTCAACACTGGCTTCTCAGTGACAGCCAGTCACACTATTTCTTGTTTCAGACAAAAAATTGCAGTTGGAATTACCTGATAGGGTGTGGTTGAGAACATACTCTTGCACATCTCAGGTCTTCTATAGCCATCTCTAGACATGAATTCATAGAATCATAGAAGAATTTAGGCTGAAAAAGACCTTCAACTCAGTCTCACAGTCTCTCCAATTAGAAGGCTGAGTGCCTATTCCTCACAGGCAGTTTACACTATCGAGAATATATATACACATACATTTGTATACACATACACAGAGAACAGACACACAGAGCACTCACATGAACACAGAGAACAATCATGCTGCCTCCAGCTTTGGCTGGACAGGAAGTCTGCTAGAGGGAAGATTTGCAAGGTTCAGGGCAGCTACTGGGCTCATCCACCCAGTCTGACTAATTGCAGTTTCTGGACCCCAGACTCCTCAGATACAGGCACATCCCCGCACCCCTTTAATCCCAAGGCACTGCCTGCTTGCTCGTTCATCTTTGTATTCAGTAGTGATCCTACACTTGCACACCTGCATTCACTCCAGGTGACAGCACAGACCCATACACTCATGTGATCATGGGGTGAAGACACTCTTCCTAGAAAATGACTGAAGGAATTTATCAAGAAGACACGTCAGACTGTAGTGACCAGGGTCAGGGCATGGCCAGAAAGTGTACTGTCCAGCTCCTGTTCACCTGCAAATGGACTCTTCTATTCCCTTACATCCTCTGTTTCCCATACTTGTTTCTTCCCAAATCATTACTCAGTAAAATCAATAAATACTTCCTTTTTTTTCCCCAGTTTTGTTTCCTCCTTGAAATATGCCTTAATAAGTTCTATGCAATCCCCAAATGTTCTTTCACCATGCCCGTCAGCAGGAAGTTCCCTTAGTTTTAAGGATGATACAGGGATCTGGGCCTAAAGATTCATTGTGATTGGTTTCATACATGAGCAATAACGCTGAGGCTCTGCTAGGGCTGTCCTGGGGGTAGGACAAGATGCTTGCTCCCTTAGAAGTTGTAATTTGGATTCCTTGTCTGGCATTGTGCTGGTGTTTCACGCTTGGCTTTTGAAGATAAACTTGATGGGTTGATGGCTCCCTGGCAGCAGGCCTGGGAGCAGACACAGCATATTGTCTGCATCGCAGATTTTGAAACCCAGAACCTCTGTCTGACACTGTTTATTAGAGCACCCTGTAAAATACCCTGAAATCCTGGTTTCCTTTGTTGGCCAGATTAGGCACCTAATTTGGAATATATGGCCTCATCCAGCTCTTGCAATTTTGTTGTTCTGGTAGACAGGAAAATAGAGAATAGAGAAAACAACCAAACAAGACACCAAAAGGTTATGTCTGAACTACCTCCTTTTGTAAGGTAAAATAAGTTTTCTGGGGAGATATTTCCATCTCCTTGCCATGCATGTCCTATTCCTTATCTAGAAAGTTCCTACATACTTTTCATCTAATAATGCTTTTCATCTTTAGCATATACCAAGTCTAGTTATGTTATCCCCAATTTGGCAGGTGAGGAGACTAGTAGAATAGTAAGAGAGGACATCTCCTTAGAGTTCTAAGCACTCTTTCCTTCTACTCTTGTGTCTCTTAAATGGTACATGATGATATATATATCAGGGTGAGTTTGTTGTGGAATAGAGAGAAAAAGCATGGCTTTGATGTCTTCCATGCAGCCAAAGCAAGATTTAGGTGGGGTTTTTTTCAGTTTAAGGATTTGATTCCATTCTGATAAAATCCACCACTTCCACACCCTCTAACCACTCACCCTCCCACCCTGATAAATAGGAAGGTACTGAGGTTTCCACTTCATGTGAAGTTTTGTATCTTTTAGGGGTTTGTGTTTTGGGATTTTAGATTTTATTGACAGAGAAGCCTGGACTAGGAGAGTTTATCTGCATTTACAAGGGCATGAAAATGGAGGGGGAAATGGTGTCACTACTTTTCTATCACAAATATGGAGAGCAGACCAGTTTATTCTTTTCCCCCTTTGTTGAAGATGGCACTCTCTTAATCACATGTTCGAACAGATAAAATAGCAACTGAAGAAAAGATTCCCCACCCCTCCCAACATTCATATTAAAAAATACAAAATTGAAAAGAAGTGTATCTTTAATATAAACACTGTTAACCCTTGTTTCTGAAGTTTAACTTTACTGCTAAAGGATGTAAAAGTGAAACTGTATTAAAAGGAATGACTACTGGATTACAAAATGGGGTTTTCTTGTAAACTCCCAATTGAATCCTACTTCCCTAAGGAGCAGAAATGTCCATACTATAAAATTTGCAGTTTCAACACTGTTTGAATGTGGATAGGAGTTGCTTCAGACTGGGACAAAAGACCACACACAAAATCTGCACACTGGACAGACAGAATCAACATATTTGATTAACTAGCTCCTTTTCTCACTTTTTGAACACCAATTTGTCTCCTGATGCCTAGTTTCAGAAGTCTGGAATCTGGACATACCTCTGAGCCAGTTGTCTAGACTCCTTTTATTATGAATGTTGAGAAGTGGGAACTTTTAGAGTGTAATTAGTATGACCCACTTTAAATATCTTCCTCATGATAAGAGGAATAACAACTCAGAATTGCCTTTTTTATGTTGACTATAAAGAGACTTCAGAGATATAGCACAGGTATTGGTGTCTACCTGGTAGATCTACAACACAAAGTCAGATGAAACTTCTCCCAAATGTCTGTTTAATCAAATAATTTTCCACACAAGTAGCATGTAAGTACTTCTTTCATTAATAACTCAAACCGTTATTTTTAAAGAAAATGAATCTGATCCAAGTGAAGATGGGATCTTGTCTCTTCTTATGCTGGAATTCATGAAACAATTTTGATATAAAATGAACTATCTTTTCAGCAATTCATACAAAAATGCTGTTTAAAATATGCTAGCCAGGATGAACACACAGGGAGGTTTAATTAGGTTTCTCTTAGACTAGTAAGTTTGATGAGGTTTAAAAGAGAAGAAATTGAATAGCAAGTGGAGATTTTAAACTCTCAAAAGTTACAGTTTGCAAGTAGATCTAGCTAGAATGTCATCTCAATATGGCATAGTAACATTAAAAAAAAAATTGGAACAGAAAGTCTGTGAAGAGCAGATGCCAGAAGCTGGGGACTTGACAAAGATATTGGGCATTGCATTGGGCATGTGTGCAAACCCCCGATTATCTTGCTTGGAATCTGCCAGTTTGTACTCTTCAGCCTAAGACAATATTTGGAACAATGATGCTCAAAATTAAAACACCAGAAAATAAACACTAATTTTCTTGGGTTTATTTATATGAAGAAAAATAAGCAAGCCAATGCCTTGCTATGTAAGTCTAGAGTCTGGAACTATAATCCTAGAACTTAATATCTCCATTCCTGTATATTTTTTCTGGTTATTAACAGCATATTATTTTCTTTTGAGTGAAATATTATGTTGCTGAGCAACATGTACAAAACCACCCCAACTACAAACAATCCATCCATGGTTCCATGAATATCAAGGTCACACAGAAGACATTATATTATTTTGTAAAGGTGCATATGCTCTGCTTGTACGGTGTTCTGTTTGGAGGCTTCATGTACCCAGAACTGGGTTGGCACACAAGTTCAACAATTGCACTTGCTTTGAAACTGTTCTTTGGAAGAGCTTTGGGAACACCTTTTAGAAAGTCCCATATATAAGTCCTGTCTCCTCTTTGTTTATGTTTCTTAAACATCAGGCTTTTGAAGTCTGCTTCTTTAGAGCACTTAATTTAATGGCACATGAATCCTCCTGGTGGGTTAAGGATTTAAGCTGCAATTGTCACAGGCTTAATGCTGTTTTCCAAAATCCATTTTCCAGTTGGCTGGTTGGAATTTCGATAGTGATATTACCATATTCATGCCTAAGTCCCCCATGGAGCACTTATGTCATTGCTAGCCATTTCTTTATCATTTCTAGTTAATGCAACAGGGTTCTGTACACATATTAGATGTTTAAATTTCACACAATTTAGAGCATATTTTCCAAAAGTCAAGGGTACAAGTCCACAGAATGTCATCATGTTTTCCTTTGCTTTTATTCCAAAACCTACCTCATGTTCTGGGAGAAATATAACCACTTAGATGATGGCAGACACTACCAGTTCAGCTCTCTGCCTTGCCCTTTCTCACTGCCCCATAATTTCTTTGTTTCAAGTGTCATATCCTCTACAGAGGGGCCACCATTCCAATGGCATTCTAGACAAATCATGGAGAATATAGAAGAAATTGTCACGCCAACATCTGTCAAAACATATATAAAAAGACTAGGCAGAAAGGCCAGCTTCCACAGCACGCTTCCTTACCTTGTCCTTAGAATCAGGTAGTGAAATGGAAACATTTCTATTAGATATCAAATGGATGCCAATGAAGCAGAGACATCTATCAGAATACGACCAGCTCACAATAGCAGGATATTTGCCTAAAAGATTATTTGAACTTGAAGTCTGCTGTATCATCCACTTGACTAAAGGAGATGAAGATCAATTACATCCAATACCAGGTTTTCATATTCAATAAAGGTATCAGACAATGCTCTTACACACAAGAAACTATAGGCTCCAACTTTACATTTAGAAAAAAAAAAAATCACTTCTTTTTAATAGCCATTCATTAACTATAACTTAATTTTCATGTATTCAAGTGAAGTACCTTTGAATTAAACTACATCTTTGTTTCAGATGTGAAAATCTAAGATTTTCTTTTTAACCCTTTTGACAGCTATAGTATTTAATATCCAAATAATGAACAGTGCTTTCCTCTGTGGAGTTGAGATTTTGTTGTGTTTCTATAAAAGAATTAGATTTAATTAGGTTCTAACTATAATGGGCTTTTTTTTTGTGAGTGAAGTACCTGACAGTGTGTTAACTGTCTGACCGTGTATTCAGCTCTTAATAACTTCTGCTAGCAGTTTGTTAGCATCTCAAAGGGCCCAGTGTTTGACCAGATACCTGTGTGCTGAAGAGATTCTGAAGAGATTCTGCTGTGTGACCAATAATTGTCAAACATGAAAACAAAGTTTCACACATTTAGATGCAAACCACTCTGCTGCGCTATCAGATAGGAAGAATATTATATATGATAGCTTCTAATATCATAGGGTGTTCTTGCTGATACTGAACTTTAGTTTAAAAGTCAATTCTATGTTTATCTCTGAGTTGTTTTTGCAATTGGTAAGATCTTCCTTCTTTTAAAAGATGAAAATCCACTACACCTTTGAAAATCTCCTTTTTCCAGGGTGGAAGCCCACGGTATTGTTCCAATGTACTTAGGACATGAAAATTCTGATTAGTATCTAAGTTTTTACTTTTTTATAAATAATGTGAAAACTATTACATATTTTCCTCCTTTAGATACCTTCTAAATATCACTTGGGGGATATTAATTTGTGGAGAAAAGCTTTTTACTCATTCTTGTGTAATCTGTGCAGACAGTGTGATACAGCAGTAGATATTTATAAATAAATAAAGTGTTTCAGACATTCTATAGCAAGAACTTGATGACCTGATAAATCCCAGTTTTGGTAATATTCCTCTGCTTATTTCAAAAAAACTTTCAATCTCAAAAAAAGAAAAAATCACACTGCAGAAGTATGTGAAATTACTCCTGTCTGAACAAACTTTAAATCTATACATCCATATCCATTACTATGACAATTCATTAAAAACTGAAAAGAAGTAATTAATGTGATAGCTTTGTGGGAGAGAAATTAGGCTATTTCAACCCATTTGCTGGTAAAACAAGGAAAAGGACTAAATCTTGGTATTCTTGCACAGAATATTCTCTTAGCTTCTTTTGTAAGAAAACAAAAATTTCATAAATTAATATTATCAAGACTTCTGCATCTGTCAGTATTTGGTTTTCAGAAATTTATGTCTGTGTTTCTTCTTGAGTCCTTTATTTTTTAAACAACTTTTTTACTTTTCACTCATTCACTGTTCTGTCTTGATTGCCCTAGTGAAGAATGCACCACACTGTCTTTAAGACTAGAAAGGATTGTGGTTTCTTTCCCTTCATTTGAGAAAATCACAGAGAGTTCTCATAAAAAAGGAGAAAACTTCAGTAATGGCAAATTTACATAACTTTCATTTAGGACAAAATTCCTGTGACTCTTTCAACTCCAGTTCCAAAGTCACTGTATAGTGACTGGATAGGCTTTTTATATTGTTGTCTATCTTTCATAACTTTGAGTTTGTACTGCATAACAATTAATACAAGCTATTTTCATGAGGCAGTTATTTTTACATCAATTATAATCTGTTAAAGTCCAATATGTGGAACCTTGCTTTTAGGAAAGAATATGTGAAATTACTTTGATTTTTATTTTGAAGACATATTTATGTTTAGAACCTAAAATTGTTTTGTCAGATGGTCTTTTTCCTTTCCACTGAAGCCAGTAAAAAAAAAAAAAACCCAAACTTTATTAGGCAGGAATTTAATTACAGTATCAGTATCAGTTTACAAATAAGTCCCATTAAGTCTCAACATAGGAGACATACTTTGTGTCTTATGTTGAGACTTAAGGGGACTTATTTGCTCCCTACTTTGTCCTAGCTTCCTACTTTGTACAAGAAACATAAAGAGTCTAGTACTGATTGTCCTATGATACTGATCAGAACCTAACTGGAAATTTCAGATCTCCTTTAGTAATAGCATTTCAAGCAAATAGAGTACTGTTCAAATTCTCCAGAGTATCTTGCAGTCTTTCAGTTTACTGGAAAACAAAACAAAACCCAATACCAATCTAAATTCAGTAGTGTTTTTGCCTTGAGACTTTTATGTATTGGAGTATTTTATTTTTATTAGTCAGCACATACTGACATCAACCAAAACAAAAGAAAATATTTTTTCAGTATCTATATAGTGAAACCTTCAACTCTTTTGCAGCTCAGTAGTCAGTGCAGTCAACAACATCCTAAGTCCTGTACCTTGCAATAAAACCCCATGTTTTCTCTGTAAAATCATCAAGCAAGTAGGAAGAAGGCTTTGAAGCATTTACCTGGTTACTGTTGCTTAGGAAACGAGCAGCTCAATATTAACAGATATTCATCACAGAAGGACCACATTAACTAGTGAAAGACAAGGCGGCCTCACATTCATTTTCAACAAAATCAACACGTGGATCATTGACTAAGTATAATCCTTTGGGGTGTTATTGCCACTCAATTAAAACTTCAGGTATAATAGTCAGTGCTGTTATACTACCCAACAATGCTGGGGAAAATGATACAGTAGTTACTTACGGATTTCAATTTTAGTGGAAACAATGGCACTTGAAATACATGGTTTAAGTGCAAGGAGCTTGTTTCCCCAGTTATTTTGAGCTAGCTGGCACTAGGAATATTGTGTAGACTCTGAAAAACAGTTGATTTTTTTCAGTGTATGCAAAACTGTAGATAATTGTTTTTCAAAGCTGGTACCAGTGTCCTCTTCCTTCTTTGAAAGGAATATATAAATGTGCTCTATAAGTAGCACATTTTTGTTTGATTGATTGATTAATTTCAGTGAATGCAATACTGTTATTTACTTTTGGTTGATGGTATGTGAGATCATGTTCAGATCTGCTCTTTGCTTATGTTAGAAGCTGGAATAAAACCAAGGCACAACTTGATAATAGAGACTTGCCATGGATGAGTAAGGCTATTATGCAGGCTGATTTAGAAGTGTTGGATTAGTCTATAAATCTTTAAAAAAAACCCCAAACGATTGAAAATATACACAGATAAGCTATGAAGCTATTGATTTCTAAGATAACATTTTCAAATTCTATACAGAGTATTGAGCACCATGTTCACAAGCATTTCATTATTTTAATTTCATAGATATTAAACACCATTTTCAGTGGTCCTTACTATATGGGTGAACAATGCTACAGAAAATCTTAGACACTGGTTTTCTCTTACCAGTCTCACCTGAGAAGCTAAGAAGGTTTTCTAGTAAAATGTCTTTCCAAACCCAAAACTGTATCCTTTCTTTGTTGTCCTCTGAAGGTGACTTAACATCCTGCCTTCTCTCACTCCTGTTGGAGCTGCTTGGTTTGCCATTTTGCCCATGTCCTATCTACTTACTAGGACACAAACTGCTTGTTAGGACACACGCTTATTCTCTGAATTTTAATTACCTGTCTGCCTTCATCTTCTTTGCTTCCTTTTTCATTCTTAATCCCTCTTTTTATTTTATTTTTTTTTTAATACAGACAAAAACAAAGAAACAAACAAAATCCACAACAACTCCACAACTCCCCCCCAAAAATTCCCAACCAACCAACCAGTGAACCAACTAAAAAACCCAGCAACAAAAATTCCCCAAAAAACCCTGCAACCCTCAAACCAGTAGAAATTTTGGGGGATTAACTGGTTTGTTTCTATAAATATATTCAGAAAAATACATTATCTGTGATGCCTGATGTACTACTAAACAAAACACAAGAAACACAAACATCTATTTCTAAGAGACTAGAGTAACATATAATCTTTTTTGTTCCTATTAAACCATACCCGGCGAAAATTTCTAAATCAATGTGCTGGGTAGGAAATACTCAACAGATAGAAAATGTAATGAATGGTTAAAGGGTGTCAAAGATGAAAACAACTACAACAAAGGATGTCCAGCAACCATATTTCTCTACTATTTACCTTAATCCTCTATCTTTACATTAATATATACATGTATATAATTTGAGGAAAAGATGACTGTTTGACTTTACTAAATATTTTGTGATTTCTTAATGGAAACCAACCTAATTAAGTAACATGACTGGATATGAGACATTTATGTTACTTGACGACGCATAATTTACTGATTAAAATGACAAAATATGAAACTGTCATAGACTGGTTTTGGCAATACTACCTGCTCTTCTGTCCTTGTCTTAAAATAAGGGTCATATTTCCTTAGTGACAATGGGGTTACAGCTACATTTCTTAATTTAGATATCTTGTTACTTGATGGTGTCATTCCTCTGCAAGCTGTAAGGGATTGCAGGAAATGTAGGAGAAATTGGAGGCCCATTTGCACAGGGATTTTATTGTGCTCTGAGGTGGACTGTGAATTCACAGTGCACCATCAGTTCTATTTCTTACTCTCAAAATGGAGTATCTGACAAGTATTTATAACAGAAGTTCTTAAAGCACTCTGAATGTTGTGGGTATCTCTGGGATTCCTATCACATCAGCAGCTTGCAAAAGTATTCTGGTGAAATGACTGAATATCTTTCAGTAAGAATAGGCTGCCACTTGCAAATAAGGACCTCGCCTTTTCTAACTGATATTACCCTAATGAATGCAAATATGGAAGCATGTGATGGAAAGTAAATATACTTAAGAAGCATTGGGTACATCTGAGTGTCCCCTCTAAAAATACCATGTGAAACACTCCAAAGCTGCCTTGTGACACTACCATAGGCAGCAATGTGGATAGCAATCACCCTATTACATGCTGGACATAGACTGTCCTACAGTGTCTATGTATTTTTTTCTGTGGGGCAAACTTGCATTTTCTGATAAATGTATGGTTTCTGATTTAGAATATTGAAATAATTTAAAAATCAAATCCATGTAATGCAGAATTAGGGATAGCAAACTTTTGTTGCACTCTCAATTGTTTTCAAAATTAATCCATCTTTTCTGGTAAGCCAGTAGCATACCCAGTAGCTGTTTGATAGCTGTCTACCTGTAATAACAGTTGACCTGCTGTATTGTGATGTTAACTCAATTTTGGTTGAATAGTAAGCCTCCTGAAACATTTAAAGACTACAGAAATTCTCTCAGTTTAATTAGCAGATCAGACCTGCATGGTGCATCCTTGAGTCTGAATGCTAACAATCACGCCAGCTACATAATGGCTCTTTGGTGAGAGAAAGATGCAGTAAACTTCTTTCTCTGTTTTTTTTTGCAGAGACTCTCAAATAAACATCTCTGAGGATAATGTTTTATCATTTTTGCTGTTTTTCAGCCAGATCTTCTAAGCCTCTTTTAATTTTAGAGTTTCCAATTAGATGTTTTCAAGCCTACCCTTGAGTATGCTGAAATCTTCTTTCCTGAAGTCCACGTTTTTGATACTCATATTCAGCTTGCTCCCTTCTCTTATGAACTTAAACTCTCCTATCTTGGGAGCACTTTTTCCTGCTGTCAAATTTGCTGTTTACCTTACTAACCTTTAAAAGAAAGATTCAGTTCTTCCTTAACCATATATTGAATGCCCAATAACCTTCCCCTGACAGCTTACAGATCAGTATCTTGTGTCAAAAAACAAACCTTGATGCTCTCCAGACATCTGTACTGCTTTTGCTCTCCAGTATTGTTCTTCTAGCATATGTAAGGATGAGAAAGCCTTCTGTGAGATCCATGGCCTATAACAGCAGAGCTGCCTGTATCAAAGTATACCACAATGTCACACACTTCCTGCTGCTATGTCCCCTGATTCTTATCCACAAGGTCTCAGGAGCTTGCTAATGACTCCAAAGAACAGATCAGTTCAGTTAATCTATTGCTTTGTATAGAGTATGACCCATCCTCCTCATCTTCCTGGACTGAACTTCCTAATGAGAAAGTGTAATAAAATCATACATTCCAACAGATTGATGCATGGACCTAGCTACAAAATTCTTAAAGGGATGAACAGCTTTCCATTCAAGTCACACGATCTAGAAAAATAGGATCCTATATTTTATTTCTATACTGGTGACCTTAAGATGAACTTTTTATATTATCCAACTGTAAACCAGATTATGTTTTTTCTCAGTTTTGTGACATTTGTAAAAGCTTCAACTTTTCAGAACATAGTTACTTGTACATGTGTGTGAAAGAACCTCACACTGGGACTGAGAAAATTCACCAGTTCAATTAGACTCGTGTCTTAGAAGACATGTGAAATAATATAATAATATTGATAATATAATAATAATAATAGTGCCATGGTTTGACCCCAGCTGGCAACCAAGTACTGCACAGATGCTCACACACTTCCCTTTACCCTCCCTCTCAGGGACAGGGAGAAGAATTGGGGAAAAAATAAAATAAAATTCTTGGATTGAGGTATGCACAGTTTAATAATTGGAAAGAAAATAGCAATAAGAATATTAACAACAACAACAGAGCAATAAAAATTACAACAACAACAATAATAATACTAACGATAATAGGGTCAGAGGGAGATAAAACACAAGAAAAACAATGGATGAACTATACAATTTCTCACCACCCCCTGACCCCTTGCCCTAAGGCCAAGCCTGTCCTCAATCTGCACCTGGCTTTCCTTCAGGGTAACTTCTCCATTTTATAAACTGACCATGATGTTGTACTATGATATGTAATATCCCTTTATGCAGTTCAGATAAGCTGTTCTGGCTATGCTCCCTCCCAGCTTTTTGTGCAGCTCCTCATGCAGAGCATGGGCCACTGAAATGTCTTTGAGTTAAAGTCAGCACCACTAAACAGTAACCAAAATACCAATGTGTTATCAACATTAGTCTCATATTGAATCCAAAGTACCAGCTTTTGAGGAATTAACTATATCCCAGCTGAAACCAGAGCAATTAGGTAGTCATGTTAAAGAAGAATACAACTGTCTTTAGAATTAATATCAAGTGCATTTTTTCTCTTCATTTGATTTCACACAGGGCACTCATTTTTCTGTCAAAATTATGGCTAATGCTCATCTTCCGCATTAGCAAAGCCAGAGCAGATGGTAAAACAAGGGCAGAATACACTGAGAAGTAAGACCTCACTGCTGATATTTGAAGCCCTGAGGAGACAATATCTCCTTTACACCATTTTTTTTTCCTTGCCGGCCATGCACTCTAAAATGTCAGTTTTGACTCTGAAAGAGAGCTGCAGAATGTTTCTTACTCCAATAGTCCTATCATTAATGGTTAACTGTAATATTATCTTCTCTTTCTCCAGAAGTGGAGAGGACGACAGTTTCTCTTAATACTTATTGCAGAACTAGAGAAGTATCTCTTCTAGAAACCAAGAATTTCTCATTTCTCATTCTTTTTTTTTTTTTAATATGCAAAAGGCATGCTTCCTTCCTACCACTTCAGAGATAGTTGGTGTGATTTGAATAAGAGAAAAGCTACAGCACAGTGTTTAGAAATGCTTGCATAAGAGAAATGATTAATACAATCTAGCACAGGAAGAATAAGGAATTAAAGTTGTAATAATTTATTGGAGTTCACTGAGAACATTTTTAGTGCTTAAATACATTTTTATTTCAAGATTAATTAAATTATGACTACACTAACCGTTACATTCAGGCTTTTCTTGTGAGTCCATAGCCATTTAAGGGAAAATTAACATGCTTGTGCAAAATTAACACATCAGGAGTGTAAAAGTTTATGTGCAAGTTTTTTTTTCTCATGAAGCAAAGAATAGATAATTGTTGATAAAATTTTGACAAGAGTTAATGAAATTTGTATGAGTTTCTAATTTGAAGTATATTAATGTGTCACAGTGGAAGTGCTCTTTAAATATTAAAATTCTGAAAATGTATTCAGAAGCGTATGGTACATCTAAAAATAATTTCATCATCCAAAGTTAACAAGGAAGTCGTGTGCTATGGTGCTCTAATTGTAATGTGTACTGTACTTTTCAGCCCTACAAGAGACTTGGGCCCAGCCAGCTATCATTGGAGAGAACTCCCACTAAAAACCATCTGCAAAATGTGGCTTCTGAAGGGAAAGCCACAGGGAACAGCAGCAGGGAGTATTAAGCAGAAGTGTGGTAATACTGAACCACTATTCTGGTGGTTTCCTGATACCTTGCAGAACCTGTGTCTTTTCCTTTTTTGATTTAACAAAATCACTTTTTCTCCTGCCAGCCAAAAGAGAAAACTTCCAAGTGTATTGGACAACAATGGAATGGATGGTCTTTTAATTGATTAGTGGGAAATGCTGCATCACCTGTGAGCAGTACTAAAAGTTATAATTTATAGAAAATAAGAAAAAAATTAAAACTTCAATAAGACTGTATCAGAAGACATTCTGTTTATTATTCAAAGTTTATTCTTTTCCATCCTCACAAGTTTGGCAGTTCTTATGCACATCTCTTTCAAACTGTTTGGTGCTTCTCATTGTGCTGTAAAGAATATGCCTCACCAGACAAGATTTGCAAATTGGGTCAACTCTTATTTATATACATAAGGCCACTATTGAAGAGATTTTTACGGAGGCAAACAGAAGAGGACAAAGGTGCAATTCAATTTGTGGGCTGTGAAGCTATGAGTATGTTTAAGAGCAATCCATTCTTATTATTTTTATTGGGAAAAAAAGTGGAGGACTCATATTCTTTCTCACAGTGTTTTTGGAACTTTGGTTCTATCTGAGCAGAAAATATATTCTAGGCATACAGCCAAGACAGAGAATGGTAGAAGAGACAACCAAGGGAAAAATGAAGAGAGACTGTCAGAGTGCAGAGTCCAAGAGAGGGGAATTTAATTAGGTAGCAAGCCTTTATGTAAACATTTAGATGGAATTTGTGAATATTCAGAATTTAGTTTCTCATCAAAAAGTGAATAGGAAGTGACAGTTAGACTATCAACAGCTGCTGAATAGGCGACTAGAGATATGGAAAAAGCATCTAGATAGAGAAGATAAGCTTTAAATTAGAAATTAAAAAACAATAACTGTTATGGGAACTATAATTGGTTTCTTAATATTTTTTTACTGCCTTTTGGCTGGGAGCTGTTTTCCTTGGTGGAAAGAGATAGTGAAACTAGCATTCTCCAAAATGTTCTTTATTAAAGAAAAAAATTTACAATATGCATGGAAGAGACATTACAAAACTTGTGATCAAACACAGAACAGAATAAGTTCATTCCAATTTAGTAACTGTGATAAGCACACAGTTGAAGTAAAGTAGGTATTTAACTGCTTTTGCTAGAAAAGGTTAGTACAAATTAAGCACTTTTAAAAACATTTGGCTTTTAAGCACTTGGGGCATGGAGTCATTGGAGCTTCCTACACATGCCAACATACAGTATTTTTACAGTAGGAAACAATTCTTTCAAATGCATCTATGCATCTATGTCAGTGAGAAATTCTTCACCTAAAACCTGCAGTTAAACTTCAAATTTTCTAAAACATATAGTCTATGAATAAAAAATTGTAAAAAATACTGATATGTATTAAAAATGATGTGCAGTGTCAATCATGGAAGAATTATTCAATCTTGCAACACATTGATTTATTTATGGGGAAGAATGAGAATAATCTCCCTGCCTTCTTTCATTTTTTTTTTCTCAATGACTCCACATGTCTCATAATTTCATAGAAAGATAATAGATTATTTCCTTCCCATTTATATTCCTCCTGATATTATAGTTTTTTTTTATATACAACAATTTTTATATATACCTTTTATATATACCTTTTATATATATATACCCAGATGCAGAATGTCTACTGATTCTGGGATTCCTGCAAATAAATCACTGTTTCAAGAGTGCATTCTGCAAGGCCTGGTTTAACTGAAGCACCTACCAATTTTCAATTATAGAATGTCTCAATAGCATAGTTAAGCAGGACAAAAACTGAGTAAATTGATTTCCAGAATTAAAGGAGTAGATTATTGCTTCTCTACAGATGGCCTTCCATAAAACTCGAGGAATAGAAAATCTATTAAAACAATCAAGATTTGAATAGACAGAAAATACCTAAGAGCTAAAAATATGGTAATTTTTATATGACTAACATTGCTTCAGTTTGCTAGTCTTCCTCACAAACTTTGGAGAAACTAACAATGTAACAAAGTTCTTACTTGAAATGTTCCTAAATAACAATAAGCCTTCACCCTGTATTGATGTGGTATTATTTCTCCCCAGGTGCAGAACTGGCCATTTTGCTTTGCTGAACTTCTCAAAATTACTCTGTCCAGTTCTCTAGCAGATTCCTTTGAATGGTAGCAAAAACTTCAAATGAATCAGCCATAATCCCTATTCTCCATCTGGTATCATCCATAATGGTGCTGAGGGTACAGCCTGTCCCATCACCCAGCTGATAACTAAGGATGTAAAACAGTACTGGCCCTGATATCAACCCCTGGGTGCACCATGAGTCACTGGTCTCCAGCTGCCCTTTGTGTTTATCATAATCCATTGAGTCTGACAGTTCAGCCAGTTTTCAATCCTCCTCACTGTCAACTTATCCTACCCATACACAAATATTTCTCATATTTCTTTTTTTTTTTTAACTTGTAGTAGGAACAAAGGAAACTGAAAAATAAAGAATTTAAACATCCTTATATATGTACCTTCTGACACTGCAAATTTTTAGATTTTATTCCACTGCTCAATAGTTGTTTCCCACCTCACCCCTTCCCTTGTAACATCTGTAAAGCAATGATGATTTCAATCACACTGTCTTCTTTACATTGAATTTTGCAACCAGTTTTGCTTGGGTTGTAGAGGGAATACGTATCTCTGTGTTACAACTTCTTTGATTCTTTGGTCTACAATTATTCAATAAGGGAGTTCTTTTGCTACTTTGCATCAAGATATATAAAGACTATTTGTGGTATACATTGTAAATTACACATGTCAAAATGTGTATCATGAGGAAGAGCTGTAATTTAAATTATCATGGTTTTGAGACTATAATTTAATAATTTCTGGCAGAAAGTCATAAGGTATTTAGCATATTGAATAAATAATGCAGAATAATTCCTTTAAAACACACTGATCTGTATAAACAAATATTCCACTACCAGGAAGAATAAGAACTTGCTCTGCTCCTTCGATAATCAGATATCTTTCTATTGGAAAGAAAATTATCTGAATAACCACAAAATCATACTGCAGATCCTTTCATAGTTAACACTTGTCATCCCACCCTAAATATTATTTTTTTTTCTTTCCTCTTGTCCTTATTCCTTAGCAAATATTCTTTTCCTACTCCCTACACTGACATACAGACATGAAGGAATTTTCACATTAGCAAAACCCCTTAGAGATTGTTCTTCATGTGCTTCTGAGTACAACATAAAATAAAAAAAACAGCCTGATGGAATCCTTTGAGTCTGTTAATTTCATTTCTGGTCAATTAAGAAAGTTTATCTGGCCCAAGGATAAAAAAAACCAATTTTTTATCTACCATCTACAAAAAAACCCCAAACAAACAAAACCAACAACAAGAAAAGTGTGAATTATCATTATGTTTGCAGTTTTGGATAGATTTTATACACATATGTTAGCCTATCTTAAGATAATTTCCTGGGAGAATGTTAAAAAGCCTATTTCAATCTTTGGGATCGCTTGTGATACTGCAGCACTGGGAAATGTCACAGAACAAATGCATAGGTCTGAAAGCATGGGAAGGTACTGACTGAGCTTTATGTTGGAATCAATAACTGCAAACACCTGGAATGTATGTGCTGCAGGTACTACAGTACATTAATTACTCCCAACAATTGGATAAGTAATGAAAACAAAAGGGATACAGAGTAGGAATAGATTTAAACTCTTGGCTCTAAACAACTAAGGAGAAAAAAAAGAACTTCAGTTGTGCAGGCACTAAAGTTTAAATGAGATAGGGGCAGGTATAAAAAGAACAAAAGGCACCAAGGATTCTTGCAGAAGGAAATCTCCGTTTGTGCCAATATTACAGAATATTGTGTGTGTAGAGGAGAACTTGTAACAGGAACTGCAAAAACTTTTAAAGATCAGCTGATAAAATATCAGTGGACCGTGGAAGACAGACTGTCAGAAGACAGACAGCTTTTAGGAAAACTACTGTGTTCAAACTTATGTCTAACTAGAAGGGATATGTACAGCAAAAATGATCGGTTAAACCAGCAATTAAAATGACTTGGGGTGTAAAATTAATGTTGAAGGAACCAAGAAAAGTGGCATATTTTAAGTCATTAAAAAAGAAAATTGTAGAAATAGTAGGATTTCTTCCTTTTTTTTTTTTTTTTTTTATTTTCCTTTTAGTCATGGTTCTATTAAATTGTTGTTGTCAAATTAAGAAAAGAAGCAAGCACAGAAATTTAAAAAAACACAGAGATTTTGAAAGGTTTCTATAAACATATTTTGTGAATGACATTCCTTTTTTTTTTTTTGAAAATGTGGACCAGATAAAGCTTTTTGGATAATTAGGCACTTATAGGATGACAAAGAATCAAACATTTTCAGTCAAAGCTAGATGAAATATTTCTCTTGGTCTTGGTTTGTAATAGGAATATTAGTGCCTTATGTTTACTTATTTATTTTTCATTTTACTGAGATACTCCAAATATGCCTCTGTCTTTACAATAATTGCAAATTATAATTGCAATGAAATTTCAGCATGATTCAATGTTGCATGTATGTGTATAAATTTGCCTTTCTTTCAAGTCTAATCCCAAGACACAGATAATAAATGGAGCATTTACTTTCATAATTTGAAGCAATACTACAAAATAAATGAGGTGTTGGTTGATCTATAATGTTTGGTATACAATTAATCATGACCAAGATAAGAATCTCACTATTTATATTGAGTTTTTGAGAAGCAAAACAAGAAAAACATAACAACAGGATTAGAAACCATCAATTATTTCTTTGGTAAATGCTGTGTTGAAGAAAATGTTATTTTAAGGCTAAGACATTTATTATTAAGGACAAATTTAAATGGGAACTGGCCTATCAGAACTGACTGCAGTCTTGCTGAAATCACATATAGCTAAAAATCTGCCAGTGTTTATGGGATACACTATCTGTATAAAAGAGCTCCATGGGTTGAAACCTGGCTTTTTACTCCATCAGGTCTAGTAATTCTGTGGTAAAAAACACAATTTTCACTGAGGTTCTTGTATCAATTCCATCAGAAATAATAGCTATTTTCGGTTATCTCAAGTTGTTCATGATTGAGATATTAAAGAGATGTGAAATTCTACTCTTAATTTGACCCTCTTTCCAATGAGGTCAATCAGGATTGTGTATGAGTCACTTAAAGAAATGAGTCCTCATGGAGCGCTTTGGAAAATCATATAATTTCTCCATCATTCATGTAGTTAATTATGCCCTAAGGTATAACGAAGTAAAACAGGGTTCAAGATAATCTAAATTCTGCTTAAGCTGAAGTAGCATTTTGTTTGTTTTCTAAATACATGAGAAAACTGTTTACCATATGAAAGAGAGGTGGAAAGATGGAGAGGACTGGTGAAGAGGAAATAATTGTGGTATGCAGACAGACTCAAAAGAGAAGCCATAAGTTTCTTTCCAGCTTGTGTTAACTCCGAGAAAGAGTTTTGAAAGAAATTAGAATCTGTTGAGTCTGACTCTTTGACACACTCTCGTGTGGTAGCTCCACTCCCCTTACCCAAAAGGATAAAATGCATAAAGGTGGGTTCACCAGCAGGTCACTCAGGAAGCTCAATAGAACATTCTACTTATATAAAGAAATATGTTCTATGAATGGCTTAGAGTGGCTATCACTTAGTTTATGAATTTGATGTGGAAAGCTGTGACTTGTAATGGATGCGGGTTTTTTATGGTGTAAGTGGTATTTTACATATAGTGTGTATACTTGATTTATTGCATTCTTGTTTCTCATGTTGAATTTCAAATTGCATAGAATCATAGTATCATCTAAGCTTGGAAAAGGCCTTTAAGATCATTGAGGCCAATTATTAACCCAGAACTGCCAAGTCTGCCAGTAAACCATGTGGCCTAAGGGCCATATCTACATGTCTTTTCACCTCCAGGGATGGTGACTCAACCACTTCCTTCCCTGAACAGCCTGTTCCAGTTTTCCCTCAAATCCAGTCTAAACATCCTTTGTTGCAACTTGAAGTAATTTTCTTTTGTCCTATTCCTCGATACTTGTCAGAAGTCTGACCCCAACCTTCTTTCAGGCAGTTGTAGTGAATAATAAGGACCTTTTGAGCCTCTTTTCCTCCAGGTTAAACAATCCCAGCTCCTTCAGTTGTTCCTTATAACACTTGGGCTTAAAAACCTTCACCAGTTCTGTTGCCCTTCTCTGGACTCACTCCAGCACCCCAATATCTTTCTCATAGTGAGGGATCCAGAACTGAACACAGGATTTCAGGTGTGACCTCACCAGTGCTGAGTACAGGGGGACAATCGCTGTCTGATCCTGCTGGCCATATTATTTCTGTTACAGACCAGGATGCCAGTGGCTCTTTTGGCCACCTGGCACACACTGGTTCCTGTTCAGTCAGCTGTCAACCACTACCCCTGAGTCTTTTCTCACTGGGCAGCTTTCCAGCCCCTCTGCCCCAAGCCTATAGCATTCCATGGATTTGTTGTGACCAGATTTGGCTCTGTTGAACTTTCTATGTTTGTCCTTGGCCCACTGATCCAGTCTGTCTGGATCCCTGTGCAGAACTTTCCTACCTTCCAACAAAACAACACCCCTGCCCAACTTGGCATCATCTGCCATCTGGCTGAGGCTGCTCTTGATCCCCTCATTCAGATCACCAGTAAAGGTCTTGATCAGGACTGGCCATAATACTGTGCGCTGGGAAACACCACTCTATAACAGTACTGTTCTGACTGAAGAAGTGAAAATATGTTGCTGAAAGTCTGGCAAGGAATTGCTAGATTTTGATTCAAAATAGAAAGGATATGAGCAATCTGAAAGACAGCATAGCAACATCACACTTCTCCAGAAGGCAGTTGATTCAATTGGTCATGAACTTCTGTGAGTGTGACAACATTAAGATTTTTGTCAAACTAATAAACAAGCAGATAAAAACAAAGAAACAAACAAAAACAACCAAACCAAATAATAATAAATTGGCTTTCTCCCCACATCTATAGCACTCTATATTTTTTCTATATTTTTCTTCTCCTTATTTGGTATAGACAGTCTCCCCCTCTGCCCCCCCACCCCCCCAAACATATCTTATATATCAGAAACCAAAATTTTAGAGAGATGAGTAGACAGCAGAGAATAATTTACATTCTGATTTTGCAACCCAAGATTTCTGGGCCAGCTGCCCTTAAGGGTAGTTTTGCTTCTCAGGTTTGGCTATAAAAAGAATATCAAAGTATTCTCCGCAAGTCAAATAATTGCTGTACTCCAGTCAAGAATTACTCTTCTTTTTATCTTAGAGCAACCTCTGAATCAACACCTTTCAGCATCAACAAGAGACACGATGCAAGGTTTTGTGATTTGTTGATACAAAACATTCCAAAATGTTCTGCAGAGAAAAATGTAAAATGTGGGAAACAAAAACCAAATCCTCAGCCTTGAGAGAAAAAAAAACTGGAGATCTCTGAATGTGGTCTGAATATGCTTCTAGATTTGAACATACCTGCTCTCAGTGACAACTGAAGTTGAGAGTTTCTACATTAGAAATAAGAGTTGGGTTGCTGTAAGACAAGAGTGCAGTGGAACTGCAAACTCTCTGCTTACTTATCTGAAATACTTCCTTTTAGTACAATGGAGATGTTCAATCATACAGTTTAAATGATATCAAGATCACACTGCAGGTAATAAAGGGAAATCCTCCTTTTCTTTTGCAATAAAATAAAATATAGCAAGAAGAGGAGTTCTTGAAGTAATTTCCTTCTCTTATTCTGAACAGTAGCCTCAAATGATGCCAAAGGAAATTTGCATATGGTAAGAGTGAAAATTAGAGTCAGGATGTCATACTTGACCTAAAATGAATATTTAAAATATTTTAATTTTTTTTTTATTTAGAAATTATCCACTGTAACTTGCTATCAGTTGTGTTATAGATATTTAGTTTGTTTTCCAGCACTTCTAGATAATGGAAAATATAAAAAGTCCTCATATATTTAGAAGAATAGAAATTGAGTGAGGCTGGAATACTATTTAATTTATTTAACTTGAAACTACAAGCTTAAACCTTGTATTAAAAATATAAAGAACGACATGAAATACTGTATGATGTTGATATATTGTTAAGATTGATCATATTTGAATTGGTTTACTGTTCTTTGGGAAACAAGAGAAGAAACATATAGAACATAGGACTTTAATATATGCTAGAAATGTTGTAAGTACACTGCGACATGAAGTAAAAAGTGCTTGAGTAAAATAAGCAGATGAAATTGTTTCATTATTGAAGGCTGTGTTTTACCAAAACTCTATATACATGTATGTCTTTTCCAAAAAGTAGAAGTAAGAATCAATACAAGAATAAATCCATTTTTTCTTAATCTTTCTTTATCCTATTTCACACTTTCAGTTTGCACCTCCTGTATAACCAAACTTCCCTTTCAAAACCTGGCAGAATTTTGTGCCTTCAGTTCAGTGCTGCCTCTTCAAGCACCAGAATCTGCACTACCTCCTCCTCTTCATTTCCATTCCTGGACTGACCAGTAAGTGTTCAATGCCTTTTCATGCCAAAGGATTTTCACAATTAATTGCTATTGCTCTTTAGTCTAATGACAACTTGGGCAGTTCCAGACCTTCAAGTTGCAGGAAGATAGACAAATATATCTTGTGTGATCCAGAACAGAGGTAGCATGAGTTTAGGGTGAGTTTAACACATGGGTTTGTGTTTTAATTTAGCTAGTTAGAATTACTGGTCTCTGTTTCTTATTTTTCTAATTTTTTTTTCCTTTTTAAATTGTTTTTAGTTGTTTGGGTTTTTGTTTGTTTGTTCATTTATGTGTTTGTTTTTGATTGGAAACAAAACAAACAAGACTGCATTTGGGGCAGAATCACAAAAGCACATAATAAAACATTTTATTATTGCTAAGAACTGAAAAGACATTTATTTGGTTTGATTGAACACTTCATCAAATGTTCATTTTTGGGTTAGGATCACTAGTCACAAATATTCCAGACATTTAGTTGGTACCAGAGGAGGCTTAGCCCTTTTGCCTCTCAAATCTTAGTGCTTGCTACACTTGAATTATACTTCTTCAGAAAACTAGATTTAGTCTGGCTCAGAAATAAAATAAATAAATTTAAAGACAAAAAATAGATTTAACGGAATAATAGAAGAAGTTTCAGAATCAGACTAGCAAACTGGACTAGTACTGCCTGCAAAATTAGATGTTAAGATTTATTTCAGGTGCATTAAATCTTTAACTCTGCTAATAATTTCAGGTTCAGATACTATTTTCCACTCTCTACATAATGATTCATGGTAACAGGACAGAAATTAAAATAGGGAAGATGTATGTTGAGGAACAGCTCCACCTATCCCAAATAAGATTAATTCAACAAAAAATGGATAGCATCTTGAGGGAACATAATATTAAAATAGGATGGAGTTAAGATGAGCTCAGTAATCTATGATTAGACTTCCCCAAAAGCATTTGCTTTAAAACTCTCAGAAATCAAACTTATTTCCTGCTTCAAGTGAGAAAGATTTTGAGTATTTAATTGATGCAATTTTTTTTTTTCAGCTGCACTGTTCAGTACTCTGCTTACAGAGCTTAAATATTACTTAGGGTTTGAGCTAATGTAAGCAATTAATTCATAGCTAGTAATGTATTTGATGAATTTTACTCTCTTTGGTGCATGAATTTTCAATGAGCAGGCTATGATTTTTCTCTAATTAATTCAGTATTTTAAAAATATTATCCAATAAATATATTTTAATAATTCTTGGATGGTAAATAGCTTGGAAGGAGATAATTTGAAAAGATGTATGTTTACCTACAAAAAAAAAAAATTTTCCATACAGGTCAATCTTTTTTTCTACCTAAAAAACTCTAATACTTGTCAGGAGAAGAAAAGATATAGATTATAATCTTCTTAGATGGTGCACACCAGAGATTTCTGTTGCTCACACTTTTTATGGAACCTCCTCAGCAAACAAACAAATCTTTGAAATTTTAATAATAATTTAATTCCTTTTTGTTGTTAAATAGCTAGGGGAGAGTGAGAATTTCAGTCCCCAGAGCTGGCTTGAAAGATAGCTTAATGTATCTCCAACATAACCAGCTCTTGGAAAACCATCTAAAGCATCTCTTGTCCACACACTTTGTTGTATTATTTCTGAAAAATAGATCTCAAAAATGAAATAATTTTATAATGATATGATATTCAAATCACTCTATATAAAGACTGGATATTTTACCTGTTTGAAGATTTTTTTTATTTAAACACATTATCATTTAAACATCAAGTAACTGAATACTTTACACTATGAGGGATTTTTCTCCTGACTTTTTCACAGATAGAAATATGAAACAGTTCTTCTGTAAAGGGATATCTTGTTTGTCAATACTTATTCCAGTTCCCTCATTGTCCAAAGTTTTCCCTCTGTGTTTGCAACATAACCTGCTTCTGTTGAGAAACAACAGGTCAGAATTCTTGTGTCTCAACAGAGAAAGGATCCCAGACCAGATGTCTCCTCCTGAGACCTCTAATCTAGTGTTCAATGCACACATGAAAAAGTGAGTTCTCTGCAAAATACACTGGTCATCCTTTTTCTTTCACCAAAAGCTTAGAGGTGTGACACAGAAATCTAAGTCTCTGTGGGATGAATAGATTTTTCACAGCTTGCAGGAGCTACTGCAGATAGAAAAAATAAAAGCAAGAATGACACTTTCATCCATGTTTCAGAAGGAGTAATTCTTGTTGGGTTTTTGCTTTTTTAAAAAATAAATTATTAATCAGACTCTTCTTGTTAATAAAAGGTTCTATGTTTTAATATTTCTGAGATTTTTTTTTCTGCAACATTATTGAAATAGTCAAGTATACCTTTTGCTCAGAGTGTTGCTTTCTGCATCTTTGATTAGAACTGTTTTTAGTGAGGAGTTATTAAAATTCATGTTTTATAAAAAATAATTAAAAATTATATATTGCGAAACTAGGCTTTAAAGCATCTAAGGCACTCAGTGAATCTCCCTTCTGATCTAGAGGTGTTGAGTCTGTTCCTGTAAAAATAGATTAAAACTATTTTTGTTATATTATAATATTAAACATTCAAATATTAAAATGCATTTTTTATCTGTATGTTGATACATAATGTGTATTAACTTGAAAAAGTAAAGAAAATTATTTAACAATTTCACCCATATCTTTTTCATCATTCCGTCTTTAGATATGTCATACAGTGAAAGAAGCAGGGAGATTTTTTTTGTTTTCTGACAAAGATAACAAAAGTTTGAAGATAACAAAGTTTGAAGAAAAGCATTAAAATTTGTTTACTGATCTACAAAATCCTCATGTTGTTATTCATAAAGCTTACATCATTTTTCTTGGTTTTTTTCCAATGGGAAATTGTGAAACTCAACTACTCCATACAATTTTCTACACTCTTCTGTTTCCCTCTCAGTACAGCTCTGTGGTAAAATCAACATGGCAGATTTGTATGAAACTGTATGAAAGTGTATGAAAGTTCTTTAGATGCTGCAGGTTATTCTTCAACCATTGCTCCAGGTAAGTCACATTTTACTCACTTTTTCTGTGCTCGAACTCTTGCAAATCCTTTCCTGACTTGCTTCTATACTGCAGATGCAACAGTTACAATGAGTTAAATTGAATGAGAGGCTATTTTGAACAAAAGAGGAATAAAAGATTCAGGTTGTCTGTTTCTGATGATGGAAGCATATCTTTATGAAAGACTTGAATGGGATTTTTGGAAAACTCCATTATTCATTTCAGTGCAACAATACAATCACTGTACAGTATGAAGCCAGCAATCATAGTTTAGCATACGGCTTTGATGAACTGTTTCTTCCTGCTTCCAATTTATAGCTTAAAGAGGAGCTTTTCCTGTGGAGTTCACTGTGTTCAACTGATACACCAATTAGCTACTGTGACAACGTTCTGCATTATCAAAAATCAAAGCTTTCCATACAGAATAATCTTCTTATTGTGGAAAGCTGGCCAGGGAGGAAGTCAATGAAAGACCAAGGATATATACACTCAATAGTAATCTCAATGTAGATTATACACATTAAATAAGAATAGGAAGAGCTTAGCCTCTGGACAGGACAGGAGTATCTTTTGAAGCAAGCTACTGAAAAAAAAAAAAAACCACTTGAAGTGTTTAAATGATTAATGCTAGACACTGCACACTGTGATCTCCTTCAAAAAAAGAGATTTTTACATCCCAGGATTTCGGTTGAGAAAGTGGTCTGAGTTATTAGAAAAATGAAAAGGTCTGTTGGATTGTCCTCTTTACTTATATTTTGATTAATAATTCTGTTATTACAGTATTTTTAAATGTAGTCACTCCAGATTTTTAAATACTATTATGCTTAAGAAAAAAAAAAGCAGTTGCAGAAATTGCAGTTCTTGGGTGGAGGGTTGATTTTGACTGTCAGAAGCCTGCCTAGATGCTCTCTCCTCCCTCTCCTCAAAAGGACATTGGAAAAAAATAAGGCAGAAAACATTATGGCTTAAGACAAAAAGAGAGAGAGCACCTGTTATTTACAATCATGGGCAAAACAGATCAACTTGGCAAAAATCAATTTAAGGTATTTTCAATTAAAATCGATTCAGATAGTGAGTAACCAAAAACACCTTCCTACTTTTGCCCCAGGTGTTTTTCACTCAGTCTCATTCTTTTATTCCCATTCCTTTATTTCCCTATCTCCAATAAATGCAGAGAGGTGGGAAAATGAGGGGTTGATCTCAGTCTGTACCATTTCTCTCTGCTTCTCATTTCTCCTCCCACTTTTCCCCTGAACCAGTGTGGGTCCTTTCTATGGGCTGCTGTCCTTCAGGATAAAACTGCTTCTGCCTGGTCTCTCCATGTGATCTAAGACATATCCACCTACTCCAGTGAGTGTTCCTCCTTGGCCTGCAAGCATGATATCCTCCCCCTCCTTCTTCACTGACCTTGGTGCCACAAACTTTTTTCCTTCTCACTTTTCACTGCCCTCTGTGCTTTTTATGCTTTCTTAATGTTTTCCCAGACTCGCCATCATCTTGGCTGAGAGGTTAAACTATGTGCTGTGGAGGGTCTGGTGCAGAGCATTCTGGATCTGGTCGTGCCCACCACGGAGCAGTCCCTGCCTCTGCTCAGAGAGGACACCCATGTGGCTCCTTCCTCTGCCAACACCTGGGCACTGACATCCAGCGTAGTGCACACAGTCATTAAGGCTGCTTACTAACCTGCACTTGCTCAAAGAGGAATATTGTAAAGCTGATGCTCTGGTCAAGAAAGATTGACATGAACCCCAAAGGCATTGCAGAGCACTCAAAATAAGCTTCTCTGACCAGCCCTCTGTCTCCTTCATCCTATGCTATATAAAATAATCTGGCACAAATGTCCAGCATATGGAAAATCAGAGCTGTGTTCATGAGTTTCTACTTTTAAACTGGAAGAAACCTTTCTTCATTCCCCCATTTGGAAAACTTCCTCAGTGTTGTGGTATTTATCTTCTGATGCAGGAAAAAAGGGTGATTAACAGGAGCAGAATATGACAATCCAAATGATTGTTTCATCACACTAAAAAAATTAGAGTATTTCTAACACAGTGGGCTTGGGCTGAAATTTGACTTGTGTCTCAGAGCTGTTCCAAAATTAATGGGGTTAGCTACTCACTTCTGTTCTCATAGTCTGAAATCTGACCAGGTTAATATATAAATATTTTTGGTTTGGGTGCCTTTGCTATGCCTTTTATCCTTGTAAGTTTGGGAGTTGACTGAACGTAACTGTTTCATGTGCTGACTTTTGACTTCATGTATTCCAAACAGAAAAATATTTTACAAATTATCCAAGTACAATCTGCTTACCATGAAAATTGAAATCAATTTTTCAATTCTTCAGTTTCAAGTCTTTGACATATTGCATATCTAATGGTAAAATAAATGAAAACTATTTGTTAGGAAATATGACTGTGAATTTCCTACTGTTTACTTGCTCACACACCTAGAGAAGAAGGGCTACTTTACTTGCTTAAGAATTTCCCAAGTTTGGTATATCCTGACCTGGAAAGCATGTTTTAACAGTGATGAGGTAATGCTTCTCAGTAGAGTCTGGACAATTCATAAAACCATTGTCTTTCCTTGATAGAAAATAGAGGTCAATTGCTACCATTCTTCTTGTATGTCTGTTAATTCCCTGGGCATTTTGCAGTAAATATCCTTTTCCTGCTCCTTAGTTGTTTGAAACATTAGACTATTTTCTGGCTTATATGGACCAACAGAAGACTTTCTTTTGCAGGAAGAAATACTTTCAATTACACTTGAAGCAGAAGCTTTACTTGTAATTTCCAACAGAATACATTTTGTGATTTATTTCAGATAGTAGGTCAAGGACTCATACTTTGCACATTCAAGACACAACCTGTTTTCATAATTTTTCCTTGGTCTCTCAGACATCCTGATATGTTTATTAATTTTCAATTATTTAATGTTTGTTCACTGTAAACTGGAGGCACCCAAAATCTTTTTATTCCATGACAACCCAAAATATTAGGGTCAAACATTCTGTTAATGTAACAATGAGAACAAGGTCACTGCTTTGTCTTTTTTATCTTCAGGCTTCCAAAATATTAACAACCTATTTTTCCAGTGCCTTGACCTGCTTTGCACTTGCCCAAGTAGGATTAAAATTACTGGAGACAGTAATTTTACAGAGTTGTGTATATTTATTTAAAATATGAAGACAAATTGGGGACTTGTTTTGCATCTCTTTTATGTTAAAGCATAATATTTAAACAATTTCTAGCTCAGATATCATCAAATTAATTCCTTTTCTAAAAATATTTTATATTTATCAAGTGAAACCAATAAAAATCCCTTCTGTTGGTACAACTTTTCAATATACACACTCACAGATATCTGTGTGCAGTAAAAATTTCTGGAAACCATTATTAAGAAGTATGCTTTATTCTTAATTATAATTCAGGTATCTCTATACATTTCTTGTGAATTTCACCCCTGGCTCATGCAAGGTGACAAAGTGGATATTGTTCAGATTAGAATTATATTTATGATTCTTTGAAATTTCAAGGGAAGGATTTTATTCAAAAATAAATCACTGAGGTAGTTTTAAAGGCAGGTAATTGGATTGGGCACAAGAGAGAATTGTTTTAGAGAATATATAAAAACTAAATTATATGTGAAATTGCAAGTGAAATGAATTCACAGATGTCTGAAAAACAGAATGTTGCCTAACAATTCCCCAAGTTTGCTAATCACCTTGCCTAAGACGTATGCTCTTTCTTGGCAAAAAACCAAACCCATCTATGCCTAGCAGTCTGGGTCCAACGCATGTCTAGGGTTGCATTTGAAAGCCTTTAATGAAGGTGAGAAGGGAAAGGTGAGGCACAGTCTCATGGTGCTCTCAGGACAGCTCTGAAGACTCTTCTTATCCCTGGTTACAACAGAATAATTTGTATTTATACAGTGGAAAATCCATCCTGTCTTTCAAATAGGGGTAGGAGAGGGAGCCTTGAAGTCTGTGGCTATCATTAGGGCTTGGCTTGATACACCACAGATTGCCACTGTAACATTATATAATGCTATTTGGATGAAAACAATTTACAAATGAAAAGTTTTGATGCAAAGAGAAAACTAATGATAAAAAAATTCATAATTAATGAGATCCTTTAGAAGTCAAAATACTATTATTATATGCTGAAACATTATTTAAAATACTTGAGATATACATACTTTTATGGCATGTTTTTCATGTTCCATTGGTTAAATCAATCAAAATCATATCTCTGTATGGATGAATTGCTCCTTCTCTTGCCTGAAATTGTTTGGGATTACTCAAGCTTTAGGAGGCTTCTTTTTTTCTCATTTCCATGTACTTAAAACCAGGATGAACAGAAATAATGGCAGAGACCTATAATATTCACTGCATGCCCTTTCCCAGCTGACTGCTTACTTTGAAACCATTCCCAGCACTGCTGGCTATGCCCTTTAAGCAAACTCTGAAAAAGCAGATAATGCCTACACTTCCTGAAGAGCTGCTTCCCTCTATGATCCTTTATTCCAAAAAAGATACGAGGTAAATACAAAACAAGGGGAAAACAGAAAGATAGAGCTTTACTTTCTACCTCAGTACCTCCAATTGCTCCTTGCTTATTTTTCAAAATACTTTTTTTGCTTTATCTGGAAATGATTATCCAGAAAAAAAAAACAACAAAACAAAAAAACAAACAAACAAAAAAACATTAATAGGTCACAGAAACAGTCAGAAGCCAGCCTCTTCTTCAAAATCTCTTCTTCAAAATAGCTGCTGTCCAGTGTTTGCTATTGAAGTCTACAGTGCCCATGGTTTGCATGTTTGAATGCCCTGCTGGCTCTCCAGAGCAGAGCAGCAGGTGGAGCAGAAGGAGAGTGTAACTTACAGAAAGACACAAACCAAACAAAGCTGCTTGGTCTAATTTTAAGCTTACAAGAACTGAAAATGTTTCTCTTAAATATATGGGTTAAGTTCCCAGAAGTATAAAGGATCTATTCAATTTTAAGAACTGATAAAACATTCACCAATTCAAAACAAATTATTGATATTTCCGTTTTAAATGATGTATTAAAATATATTAAATACAACACTGCTTAGACTTATCCTTTGAATAACAGACCTGGACATTTGCAGATCTGCAATGTATTTCCATCCATTTTTAGCCTTAAAAACATCTACAGGTTTATAATATCTAATTATTTTTTATCATAGTTACTTAAAAAGTTTTTGCATTTTCAAGGAAATACACATGCAGAAAAAACGTTGTTTACAAAAAACACCTATTACAAAAATCACACAAATTCGAAAGACTAAATTACTTGTTCTTTGATTATGTATGACAAATTTTTCACCATGTTTGTGTTAAAGAACTCAGTTGTGCAAACACTTTCAGTATTCTTGTTAAAATCTCCTAGTGATGCAGGACTTCATAACTATAATGTAATTATTTTCACAAAATGAAGTGTCTGTAAAAAGTTAATTCGTATTATCCTTGAATAAAGCATTACATCTTCTTCCAAACTAATCTCTCATAATAAAAAAATTGCTGTCTATGAAAATCATTCAGCTTTGTTTTTTTATATCACTCTGTTTTTATGAATCGCTAATGATGAAGTAGAACATAGGCAATACTGAGGATACTGGCTGGTATCATTATCTATATAAATTTCATCTGTTTAAAACTTTTGGTTTATGACAAGGAAAATTAATTTTTAGGGATTACAGAGCCACAAAAATATGTTTATATGCAAACACACCTTCACTCACACACCATTTGTTCCATTGACCCTAAAATCCATTTCAGTAAAACACTGGATATACTTGTGCACAATATAATTTTTCATATTTTCACAGCAACAACCCAATCATCTTTCCGCCTCAGAACCTTTCACTTTTAGTTAAAAAATTGAGTTTAGGTGTGGATTGCTGCTTATCAGACAGGTATTACTTCCAAGGTTTTGTTCTTCCCTCCAAAGGAGGAAAATATCATAAACACAAAGCATCCATATGTGATCTTCCACCTGAGCAAATTAATGCCCACACAGTCTGAAAATACTAGCGCACTGGCATCTTCAAACGCTGTTTTTACAGTCATGCTGCATAAGTTGGGGATTTTAGCCTTTTATACTGATAACACCACCACTAAATTTCTGAGATCCTTATGCAAGATTGGACAGTTATCATATAAACTTCTGTGTAAACAAAACCAAAGCAAAAAAACAAACAAAAAATTTCCACTATGAGTTACATGCCCATCTCAACAATTCACGATACTTAGATCAAGCCCAGAGGAACTTCATATAGACATTACTGAAGGCATTGAAGTATTCACTGTTATAGTTAGACTCCAGAACAAAATACTGAGTAAGACAGAGAAAAAGAGAATGGTTTCAAATGGAGCTGAGGATAAGGGCAGCATTTAATATGTCAAGGTCAAAACATTTTCATACAAGTAATATGTTATTATAATATTAAAATGTTTCATAACTGGGAAAGGAGTCTTTAAACCTAAAAAATTAATGGTTTATATATTAAGGAAAATCCCAACGTTTTAAGAAAGATGTGTATAATCAAGGCTCTGAGTTCACCTTAGTTCTGGTTTCTTATGGTGTCACAAAATAACAATATCACAGACATTACAATATCTTCTCATGTACTATTAATTTTATTTTTATTTTTATTTTTAATGGCATGTACTATTCCCCTATAATAAAGGCTGTACTGCTTAATTTCCCTAGAAATGCAGTTTTGAAATGCAGTGCTGTGGTGATGCTTCCCAAACTAGTATGTAGATACAAACACTTTAAAATACTGTTCTTTTAAGTGTCCAGTAATAAATATTTCAAGATAAAGGACCAATTTCTTTTACATCATTAAAAGCAACGGAATGTTTTTATATGCAGACTGCTTAGAAAGTAATATATATGCAAGAAAATCTTCGAGGTCTGTTGATTGCATTAATTTTATGTCACAACACAAAGGTAACTACTTCAGAATTATTCATGGTCTTGTTTTTAAATGTTCTTTCTATGCTCACAGACATTCAATATAATGAATGCAAATTGTTACCTTTATTGCAACCTACTTTCTAGGGATGTTATTTATTAAAAGAATCACAATTTGAACTCTGTAAAAAAAGTACACTATTAATTCATATGTAATGTCAATCAAAAAAATGGGCAGATAGTGCAGAGGTTCCGTTTTGAACTTTCAGTTTTAAGTTTGTTCTAATTTGAGAACGTACAGTTTATTTGCAAATATTGAAAATGTTTGTTCTGTCCTCAAAGTGTGAATTGACAGTTTTAGGGAAGACCTGATATGTTCTTCTAACCTTTTGTTTAGTAGTAAAGCAGCATAATACCACTACATTTCAATACAAATCAAGATGCCAAAGAACTATACAATGTAAAGCATTTTCATCTCTGTAAATCAAATGATGTCTCTACTTAATCTTTGTCTTGTTTGTACGTTTTGCTTTTTCAGTGATCCTCACAAACATGCATTTTCTACAAGTTAAATCACCTGGTCTAACCCTCAAGCCATTTGCTCCAATTCCATACCTGTTTTGACTTATACAGTATATGAAGAATTACAATCATGGGCTAAGGAATACACAGGGAATAATAACTGTTTGACATTGGGTGGTTTTGTATTATCTTGCTGAAGCATAAATTTTCAGACAAAGGAAAAGACTGGCTTGGGCAACTTGACTTTCAATTGTTCTATATCCTTGAAACCAGAATGCACAGGATTCATGTGTATGTGTGAATGTGGGTACATGTGATAACCATGGCAAGATTTTAAGCAAGTGAAAGCCAGTACGTGAGTTTTCAGAGGAAATACCTATTTATTTCCCTGCTGCTCTAGCTTCTGCTTCTTTGTCTTTTTCATCAGAGTATTCAGGCCCACAGAGCACAACACCACCTTTAACAGACCGCTGAGTTACTAGAAAACAGCATGTGCCAATTTAAAATCAATCAGGTCTATGTCATACCATGCTCCCTTCCCTTCTTTTACTGCTTCTCATGAGCAAAGGTCTAGCTAAATTATGGCAGCAGCTGGCAGGGAATGAAGAACAAGTTTCTTTAATGATGAAACCGAGACAGCAGTTTTAAACAGACCAAGAAGTTCCCTCTGAGGATTTCGAACAAGAACACCAGCAATGGATGCAGATCCACAGGTACATTAACTGAAGGTGATGACCTTTTGGCATCCTAGGAAGAAGTTCTTTCACAATAGGGACTCTTTTTTTTTTTAGTGATACATCGCTGTCCGAGAAGGAAAATGTTCAAGATGACAGTTCTGTATGCCTCACAAAAGGCAGCATTGCGCATTATTTTCAATTTAGTGGTGTGCCAGATATAATGACTGTTCCTCTTTACAGGTATTCTCACCTTCTCCTTGTATTATGGCTATCTGAATTTATCTTCCTGCAGGCATCACAGAAGAAATTATACTTGAGAGCACTGCAGAGGGCAGACAGTCTGGATGGCCAAACAGGCAGGGAGAGACTTTCTCAGAGATGCAGGGAGGAAGCTGTGTAGGAAAGCAGCAGAGGAATGACAGAAATGAGGTTGAATGAAACTGCAAACTGCCATTTTTTGCAAAAGTGAAAAAAAACCAGAGAATTGATCCAAAACTGGGGGCATCTAAATATGTCTACCTTCTTTGCAGCACGTTTGTATTTAGATCTTTATTTCCCATACCATGATTAAGTAGTGTAACATTAGTTGTCATAAACCTGATTTTACTCACAGTTTGAAAATTTCACTTTGACTCTGAAAGCTTGATTTTGAAAATGTGATGTATTAACCCATTATTTAAACACTCATTTTCCAATGGACATATCTGTCTGTGTTGTACTAATACCTGACATTCTTAAAAATGCTAATGCATGATTCCATTTTTTTAGTTGAAAATATGGAAAGTTGCAATTCACTTGTATTAGGCAGTGATAGTCTTGTCTAGTACATACCTCTGGTTTGTACTACCCAAGGTTCCACATGCTTCCACATGGTACAAGTAACTTGTAGTCTCACAGCTGAAGAGACATCCATATGGGAGTGGAAACGAGACAGCAGAATAAAACAGTTCTGCTAAAATGAATTTTTTTCATTTTTTTAAACACCAATATTAATTCACTGAAGCTTTTTTAAAAAGTTGAAATAAATTTTGCATTTTGTACTTCATTTCTCTAAAGTCAGATTAGAGAATGTTTGAGTGGGGAGAGGCAAGCAGAACTAGAAAGAGCCTAAAGAAGCTGGATAATAAAGCTGGAGTTTACACCGATTAATCAGGTATAGAACTGGATGAAGATATATACAGAGGAAGCCCAAGTGAGAAAAAGGCTGGCAAGGTAATATCTCTGAGGTTACTGTGCCTCCAGAGCCCAAAAATCTGTGTCTAACTATTCAGCTGTTAGCAAAAGGCTCAAACACTCCTATTTCTTTATGCATTGCAGCAGACTAATGTCAATAACCTAGTATTATCACTGGCTTTTATGACAATTACCTGAAGCAGCAGAAGCCAAAAAGTTCAAATTTTTCAGTCTAGGTGTAGACAAATTGTATACAGGATTGTGCTGGTTTTGGCTGGGGTAGGGTTAATTTTCTTCACAGTGGCTGGTATGGATCTGTGTTTTTGATTTGTGAATTTATCAACCCTGAATACAGGGTTGAAAATACAGAGATGTTTTATTATTGTTGAGCAGGGTCAAACCAGAGTCAAGGCCTTTCCTGATTTTTGTGCTGCCATGTTGATGAGGAAGTTGGGGGTGCATGGGAGGTTGGGAGGAGGCACAGCCAGGACAGGTGACCCCAGCTTACCAAAGGGATATTCCAGACTATGTGACATCACTCTCAGTATATAAAGCTGAGGGAAAGAATGAGGAAGGGGATGGTGCCTTGGCCATGTGATGGAGCCCCGATCTTCTGGGGATGACTGAACACCTGCCTGCCTCTGGGAAGCAGTAAGTCCGTTTATTGTTTTACCTTGCATCTGTGCATAACTCTTACTTTCCCTGTTAGACTGCTTTTATCTCAACCCACATATTTCATACCTTTTACCCTTCCAATTCTCTCCTGCTGGTGGGGCAGTGAGCTAGCAGCTGTGTGGTATTTTGTCATTGCACAGCATTGATGTCCCCATAATGTAGATATTGACTCCTTGCAATCATTCATTTTCATGTCTTGTTCCAGTGTATTTTGTGGTAATGCTTAATTTATATGTCCATGTTCATGTCACTTCTGTGAAATTCCTGAACCATTTCTTCCATGAACCTGTGGCAGGGTTGGCTGTGCAGCAGTAACACCTTTACTCTGTAGAATCCATACAATTTTTGTCTTCAGAAAATTGGAATATACATATATAAGAATGTACATACTTTTGGAGGATGGAAAGAAAGGTTTCATCATATAGCTGTGTCAAATGTCACTGACACCAAAGTTTCTACACATATACTACCCCTTATATTCTTAAGAATGGTACAGAGATTAAATACTATTTCTAAAATAAAAAAAAAATAATAAAAAAAATCCAGGAAAAGGTTTTTCTGAATTAAAACATAATACTGAAGTCAGAGGGACTTGGACAGTGCAAGTAAATGAGCCATGAAACCTAAACAAGCAAAGAGGAGAAAACAAAACATTAACTCTTTGTTCATTAAGAGATCAGATATTCTGTGCAGTGAATGTAGGGGAAGTTCTGTGAAAACTCAGTTTACATTCTGCAATTTAGTTCTGTATCATAATACATTTGCATACAGCAGCCAGATTAACCCAGTACTAATGAACTTAATTAAGACAATCAATACTTTTTTGACTGATATTGTACATACTGCATATTTTTATGTATAAATGGTGTTTGCAGCTGCCTGACACGCAGTTGTATGGAAACCTATCACATAATATAGATATTTTTGAGCTTTTGCAAAGTAGACAATGGTGTTAATCAAAGTTATTCCTGGAATTCAATTTTTATCACAGGCACTCCTAATTTTCTGTTTAGACTGTTTGCCTGTCTGGTGTGTCAATATGCTCTGCTCAGAATAAGGCTGAAGAGTGCAGACAGAAGAGAAAGTATAACAGGCCCTGAAACTCATCTCCTTAAAATATATGCATTTCTAATTGTTCCATTGACAGCTCATAAACTTGAGAAGCCTAGAAGAGTTCTAGGCCCTGAACAAATCTATTTCAGAGTAACTTTTAAGTTAAAAGAAAAAACCCACATGAGGAAGAACACAGTAAAATAATTCCCATTTTAGACCATTGTGGATATTTATGACTAAAAGAACAAGCACATACTCTTAGAGTGAAATATCCTACAAATTTATAAAGAGAGATGAAATTTTAAGAACATATTAAGAATCTAAAAGGGTCTCTCTCCTGCAAACCCCTATATCCTTCTCCTCTTGACAGCTGCAGGGACCTGTGCTTCCAATATAATTTGACTCCAGAAGATACAAGCCACAGTGCTGAAATGGGGAAGAATAACAAAGAACTAGTTGGAATTACACCCTTTCCTTTCAAAGACACGAAAGGACCTGCAGGAGATTTTCAACCCTGACAGCAATGAAACCAATGTTTCTTAAAAATCAAAAGTGAGATGAACACAGAGATGGAGAAGCAAAATTCTTGAGAGACTGTTTAAAAGTCTTTCCTTATACTTTGCACAACTAACAGTAGTATGTGAAATCTCTATTCCTGTGCATAAAGTAATTTTTAAAATCACAAAATCACAGGATCTTTCTTATGCTGCAGTGACCAAAAGTCCCCCCAGCACTCGAGGTGAGGCTGCCCCAGTGCAGAGCAGAGTGGGACAATCCCCTCCCTTGCCTGGCTGGTGATGCTGTGCCTGATGCCCCCAGGACACACTTGGCCCTCCTGGCTGCCAGGGCACTGCTGGCTCGTGTTCAACTTGCCATCATCCAGAACCCCCAGGTGCCTTGCTGTGGTGTTACTTGCCATTTCCCAGTCTGACCATACATCCAGGGTTGCCCCATCCCAGGTGCAGAATCCATCCCTTTCCTTTGTTGAACTTCACATTGTTGGTGATTGCCCAGTCCTTTAATTTATTAAGGTCTCTCTGCAGAACCTCCCTGCCTCCATGGGAGTCAACAGCTCTTCCCAGTTTTGTATCATCTGCAAACTTGTTTATTATCCCTTTGAGTCCTGCATCCAAGTTGTTAATGAACATGTGGAAGAGGCAGCCATAGAGTTCCAGCCTGCCACTCCCTGTAGACTGGTATTTTAGGTATTTGCAATAAATACTGTTGGGAGGAAAGGGTTAAAAAGAGAGGAATGGCAAAGAGGATGGTAAGTTCATTCAAGTGGCCTTGCAACTGGGGATATTAAAGCCTGGAGAATATCACTGTGGGAAGACTCCATTTACTATGCGTAATGTTGTTTATCCTCTGCCTGTTTTGAGGTGTAGAATTCCTGTGCAGACATAACGCCCTCCCACCAACATGCTTGAGCCCTCTTTTGTGAGAGATCAAAAGCTCAGAGGTCCCAGAGAGGTGATGAACCGTGGGCTGTGTGAGGCCCTGGACAGGCCGGGGCAGGCGGGATGCGGGATCTGGCGGTGCCAGTGTCCCTGCTCCCGGGGGCTCCGCAGACACCTTCAGACAGAGAGGTAGCGACATAAATCTACTCCTGGCATTTCAGCTGTGGTTCTGTGGCCCTGGTTACCTGCATGTGTAGATTCACACAAATGCCAAGGCCCTGCAACTTGTTGGACCAGAAAGAAGAATTTAAAAATGGGGTTTGCCCTTTCTAAATGTGTTGTGACCACTGGACTATGTGAAATTAAAAGAAATGTACTGAAACCTCAGAACTACTTTGGTGACAGAATTTAGGTTCTGAGTAATAGAATGGTCCTCTATCTCTGCAACACATTCACCTGCAAGGCAGAATATAATTGTCTTCTCTCTAGTATTATGTCTCACCTTTTGTAATTTGTCTTTGACCTGAATTTCCCTGATCAGCAACTGAATGCTTACATTTTATTATTCAAAGATGTCTTTTTGTAAATATTTTTGTTTGTTTTTTTTTAATGCCTGCAAAAAAAAAAATTACTTCCATCCCATGCCTAGTTTATTTCTTTTCACTTAAACACTGAAAAATATTATTGCATGAATAGTCTTCCTTTGTTTCTGAACGATAATTTCAGGCAGATCAGCAAAATATAACAGAGATAGTAGCTTTAATACACTTTATAATCTGCATTGAACTCATCCAGTCTCAACAAAATCAGTTATTTCTATGCAAGTGTTAATCCCTTCTAGGGTAGTTACTTCTTTAACCATCTTGGCATCTTTAAACTCAGTTTAACTATGAGATTTTAGTATTTTTATATTCTCAGAATCCTTGATGCATCAGCACATTTGCTATGTTTCTTAGCTGTAATTTCACAGAGGAAAGCAGTAGTTTAATTACTCATAGTAATTAATAGCATATTTTAGTAATCACAATTAACAAAGGATGTCTTTCAAGAGGTGAGAAATGCTCTTGAGAATGTATCATAGCCAAATCATCAACATGGTACTGATTGTCAGGCGGGTATGTGGGTACCTGAAAGGCAGTCATCGGATCTGATCCCTCCAGGGGTAGAAATTGCTGAGACTGGCAGTAGGTCACCAGGTCCGAGGTGTCTGAGGAAGAAAACTGTACCAGTCTGCTGAGAGATTTCTAATTATTAAGGAAATAACATCCTATATTGCTGTTTCTCTCTGCTCTCAGGGAAAAGTCGGCACCAGGGCCGTGTCAGAGATAAATGGCTGTTAAGATCTGCCTGCAGAGGGATTCAGCATGCGGAGGTCAGTCTCAAGCAGGTGATTTCTTGAGATGAGGTGTTTTTTTATTTCCCTTCTGAGAAGGCCATCCAGCAAATTGATGTCAGAAGAGATACGCTGTTCCCTTTGCTAACTCAGCATGAATGGTGGATTATTACACATTTAAGTACAGCCATTTCACTCACATCTAAGGACAGCTCACACCACTGAGTGGGAAAAATTATTTTCCTCTTCTGGTAACTTAAGCTATGATATTAAAAAAAAAAAAAATATCAGTATATGAATTATAGAAAATTTGCAATGCATGCATGGAAAATAAATCAATAAAATATCTTTCCTAACAAAATATGCAGTTTATTACAACACTGGACACTATATTGCTTTTCCCTGAATAGAAAGAAGGTGGATCTCTGTTTCATATCAGCATATTTCTATCTTGCAATAAACTGTATCTATAAATTATTTATGCTGCATCTTGTCAACAGAGAAATGTGTTCTGGAAGCAAGCAATGTATGTATATATGTAAAGGGTATATACATATATATTTATACTATCAAAGAAAAAGAGGAGTAAAAGATGACAAAAAGGATATATAAGGTAAGTCTTCTGCATGGCTAGTCAAAGAAAAAAGCAATAACAGGAAAAATAAAAATACATTTTACACAGAAATGTACATGTGCACCTCTTCTGAAGAAAGAGGTTAATTTTTTTTCAGAAAACTCTCATGAGGTATTATTAAAATGGAGTGTTTAGTGTAGAACTAACAGTAAAAACAAATGTGTATGGTATTTCACTTGTCATAGAGAAATTGCATAAAATGGTTTCATTATTTCTTGTCAACAGAAAATTCAGGTAAACAATTATACCTGTTAGGCAGACTTTTTAGGAGGAACTCAAGAAGTTACAGAAAGGGCAAATAAAAATTTTGCATGTGAAGTAGTATAGATTCTATCTCCATGTCTAGGCAAGCAACAAATCAAATAATGCTGTTGTTGACTTGCCTCTGAGCTATATTCTTGAGAAATACAGCATTCTGGCACGCGAACCAATATTTCTATGCACAATCAGCCATATCCCACAAGGAATACACAGTATTTGATGTAAAATCAGATACACTATTCTTCACAGTGGATGAATTTTCGTTTATGTCCACTGACTGTTTCACTAAAGTAAAATATCTCTGAAATAAAAATGTTGCCAGTACTTAAAACATCACTCTTCAAATGTCTCACTATAGGCTTTTCTTTCCTTATTCTTTGTTCTTAAAAAGGAACAGTTAAATTATGAAAAATTAACATGAATCTATTTTAGCTAAGGAAAAAATCTTGAAAAGCTGGACCCATAGGATTAGATCTATAACTCATTTCTCAGATAGTTACTACAATAATATTTAGTTTTCATTCCATAATGAAAATCAAATGGAGATTTTACTTGAATAACAGAGTCTTGAGTGCACAGTTAAATGTAAGAATAATTTACTGATACTTCACTTTTCTTTTGTGTTGTTATAATTACTGAAAACACAGCAGTTTAATGTCAGTTTTCAAAATTTGTATCAGCAAGTAACATTCTGATTGGAGGACTGATTTTAAGGGGAATGGGTCAAATAATCTACTGGAACGTATATGCACTCACAAATAGTATATCTTTTCTTTGTATTGAAATAGTTTTTTCAAAAGTGATGTTTACAATTTTTGTTAATATTTTGTTTGTGTAAGGTGGAGCATGTCTATCAATTGAGGATAATTTCTTGCACGGCAAGAAAAACTTATGCATGTTTTGTGTTATAAACATTGTTGTAAACATAAATGAAGTAAATAGATCAAAGAAACTTAACATGATTTTCTTGAAGAATGAGAAAAAAATACTGAAATTGGAAAAACCCACCAGATTTACCATTTGAATTTAAATGATAATAATTATGAAGGTCTATCATGCTGATTGTTGGAGAATTACTACAATGAATGTGTAGAAAATCATCATCTACCCTAAAAGACTCTGTGAAGATTTCATTTTTGATCTAGTGTAATTGGCTGAATTTTAATGCCAACAGTATAGATAATTCCAGTATCATTCTCAGTGAAAAAATAATTTCTCATACACTGATTTAGAATATAGTAATTTCTGTATTAGTACTAAGCTTGCAATAAAAAACAAAGTATGAAAGAGACTGCAATTGATGTTGACAATGACAGACTTAAATTTCTCCATATAGTTTTTGAAATTAATAAAGACCTACTACTTGGAGCTACGCTGATCCTTGGTCTAACAGGACCTGCAGAACAACTGAAATAACAGTTTTTGCTGAAAATAAAGTATTTATGGACATGAATCTCCATTTAGGCTTTCCCAAAACTTTTGGGCTATGATTCCACAAATTACTGTATTTTGTTTGGGTTTTTCCCTCTATGCCATACATACCATCTGTTTTTGATGAAGCATATGTACATTAGTACTGATCCTGTCAAGAAAGTATTTATCAAACTACTTCTTGGTAGAATATTTTTTGTATTAGTCAATCAGCTTTTAAACAATTCAAGCATCACTTGGCATTCAATTTTGACAAATGTGATTAAATTATAAGTCTTGTTACCTTTATTTAGCCGAATTTAAAGTTCTTTTTTATTATTTACTTTCCATTGTTTGTAATTATTCTGAACTAGCATGTCCTGGGAATGTAATTCTTCAAATAATAATTTGACCAAAGCTTTCCAAGAAATAATCAGAGAACTCCCATTATTTTTCAGGTTCATGTAAGAACAGGCTCAAAGTAAATAAAAATATTTAGAAGTTGTGTAATTAATGTAAGTTACATTTTAAGTTTTATATGACTGATTCCTTAAAACTTTCATTGTTTAGATTTTTGCAGAGGGTTCACTTCAGTGTTGCCTGAACAAGAAGACACTGGCTTAAAAACACTGGATATTGTATTTGACACCCTGTTTTCCAAACTGCACCTTTCAGAGTAGTGATATGACTTTACTGGGGATAGGATTTCTCTACATTTTTTACTTTTTGGTCTCAGAGGTTAGGAAGCCTTCCTTAGAGGTAAGAAAAATCTCTTTGCATGGAGATTCAACAGATCTGAACCTTGAACTACAGGAAAGATAGGTGAAGCACAGAGATTGATTCTTATTCCTAGACATCTGCATAATGTGGTCTGTCTTTGAAAATTTAATGGTTTAATTATTGCTTTCATTTGTATTTCACTTGTTATTTTTTAATTATTTAGAAAAGAGTTCCTTCTATTTTAGTGTAACACTCAGCTTCCATCAGTTGGATATTTCCCTATTTTCAGATCCACAAATTAAAAGGTTCACTATTTTAGTATATTTCTACTTATTCTTAAGGCTAAATTTATTTATGGTAGAAAGAAAATATGTGTTCTACCCTGAACACATGCCAAAAGAAATCTGGACTGAACCTGTAAGACAACAGTTGTCATCTTCTCCCTACAATTCTATGCAGAAAAATTCTAGAACAGAGATAAATTTATGACATGCAATTCAAGAGGTGTTACTGCAACTTCATAACTTGATTTGACTCTGTACCTTTCTTGTGCATATGCATGTAATTAGGAAACAAAGGAAGGATGGACAACTTAAAATTCATGACATGAAATACAACCTCTATGCACTGACAACAAGCAATTAAAAACCCTGCAACCTTCAATTTGCTGGTGATCATATGCATCTCCAGAGACCAACAAGAGTCGAAGTCTACACAGTGAATGTGTTCTGACTGTGGATCACATACTTCCCAATATTTTGCTATTACCTTTGTTAAAAAGTTTTACCTATCCTTTCTTTTAAGTAGCACAGAGAGACTGCAAAATGTTTTAATCATTGAATGTATCCAGCTGACTTGAGAAGAATGTAACTGCTGTAGAAATCACCCCTGACTTTGGAGGTCTTGGCCCTCAGTTACTAATCTATGAGTATCACACAGATCTCATGTGTGTACAAGTATATTTTACAAAGTATGATATGATAATGCTATAAAAGAAAACATACTAGAGAATACAGTTTCATAATAATAAGGAAATTCTCCTCTCCCATTTTATCCTAATTAGGTTGTGTTATTGCACTGTGCATCCGTGCCCAGGGGCTGCAGGAGGTCTCTGTGAGGAGGGACAGGGACTTCTCTGGGCTGGCTGGATCCAGAGGGCTCCAACCCACTCACTGTAGGGCATGGCTGGGACCCTCAGCCAGGATGGAAGTACTATGGAAAAGCAGTTAAGGAAAGGCAAAATACCCTTTCAAAACAGTTATGGTCTGACCATAACCCCTCTTTCCCCACCAGTCTTGCATATTTCAGGGACAGGGAAGACGTAAAAAGATGAGAAAGGAGTGAAGTTGAGACTGGGAACGTGTGTGCGTGTATGTGTGCATGAGTGTGTGTGTGTATATGTGTGTGTGTTTTAATTGGCAGGAACTTAATTTTTCCCTGGTTCTTATTCAAGGTTTTTTTGCTGCGATGATAGTCATTGAGTGATCTCTCTGTCTCTATCTTGACCCATTCACCTCTCTCACTCTGCATGAAGGATCACATGACTGTAGAAACAGCTCTGTGGTCTACAAGAAATTTCTCCATCTGACTCAAGTCAGTTTGGCAACAAAAAGGTAAATGAACTATACTGATTTGGAATTAGAATAGAGGAGAGAGGGAAAGGGGTTTAGGCTTTATTATTTTTGGTGACTAAATAATAAAAAAAATCAAAACATCATGCTTGTCACAAAAATAAAAATGGCCATAGATGTTTGAGATTATCCAGATCTAGTCAAGCTCCTTTTCAACGCTTTGCAGTTATCTCACAGATAAATGTCATAAGTGAAGGATAGTATTTAGAAATTACCTTTGTATCTTAAAAGAAAGCAGGAAGTAATTGTGGTGTGTTGGCTCTGGTGGGTTGCCAGACCTTAACAGAAAAGCAGCCACCGACCTTCCAGACAGGCTCATTTTGCTGCACTTTCTTACTCCTCTAATCTATATGACCACTGCGAGATGGAAGTTTTTGAGCTGAACAAAAAATTTGCAGCTACCAGTCTGGAGTTATTTCCTTTCCTGTTCCTAGGTACACATCTTTTCATGCCCATTTCTCTCTCACACGAAGGGAAACTCCCCCTTCCTTTCCTAACAGGTCCTTCTTATTGACCCTGTACCCACTGCTCATTACACTCCAGTTGTGTGACATCCCACCACGTCTAGGGTGCAACTGTGTGCAGACCTGAAATTCCTCCTTTTGTTCCCTATGCCACTTGCACTAGCGCACAGACATGTGAGAGGGGGACTTGTTCATGCCAATTTCCCAGAAAAGTGTGAAAGTTTCTCCCATCATGCTATCCTCATGGTTTTCCCTTATTTGTGTGAATACATTGGTATTTGCTCTTTTCTGTTTTATTTTGTTGATTATTAAGACTGTCTTGCCCACAACACCCTGCATCATCTGCTTCTCAGCCTGTCTCACCATTTTCTCACTTGACTGAAGGCTGACATCTCCCTTCACTGTAATTTCTAATTTAAATCTCTCCTTACCTGTCTTGTAAGCCAGCTGGCATGGATGCTTTTGCCCTGCTTAGAAGTCTTCAGTCCTTGAAGAGGGTCCCATGGTCATAAAAATCAAGTTGTTTTGTTTCCAAGTGCTATTACTGTATAACTTGTACTATGAGGTCAAGCATCTACAAAATAATTAGCCTAACTGATTTTTACTTCCAGCAGAGAGAATCACAGCAATAGGTGTCATGTTTTCTATTTATGCTTCTGTCCAAAATGAGAAGGCAATCATCCCCATTATATAAAAATATCTAGACACATTATTTGATGTATCTAGACCATAACAAAATGGTTTAGGCTTCTGAAAGGAAGTTTTTCTAGAAAAATAACTGTATACAGCTTAAGGAAAATGTTTATTGAAATACATGAAGGCCATTTGGAATTTTCACAACACTTCACTGTAAGTGGTTCTACTCTACTTGAGTACCCATATTTTCCTCTTATGTAGCATAACCTGTTGAACAAAACCACACATAATCACCAAGTAGTCAGAGACTCCTAACATCATTGGCAGACCTGATTCAGTGTGTCACATTGCTGAACCTACTAAATCACTGAGCTGTGCAACTGGGAGATTAAATCTCCCTCAACACTTTTGATAGCGTGTCCTTTCAGTGACAGCCACTACAAAGGGGCCAAGGATCCCACTGTGACAGATGTAAGAGGGACCAGCATCTCTGGTGTGAAGACTCAGGAGAACACAAAATGACAGAGAAAACAAAGGCTGAGGTCAGATCTAAATCTATTAAATTTCATTAGTCACAGCATTCTTCACTTCTTTCCTACCTTGAGGGCTGAGGTCCACCTTACTGTGATTGGCAGGAAAACTACAGGCATTTTGTGTAAGTCAGTGAACCTATTTGGGATCTTAAATCTGTGTTAAAATGAAGATGCATATGTTGATTGGAATGATTATAAGAGAATCTTAATTTTCATATGAATCTTAATCTAAAATTTCACAAGAATAGATGAAACCCTTCACAGAAGCATAAACAGATTAATTAAAGATATAGAATTTAGAAACAAGATATAAACACAAGAAATAGATATTAGCCCCTCAGGAAAACATAAACTAACCATTTTTTAAGGAACAAAAATATCCCCTAGTAGTTTGTTGCTTTGGTCAATCATATTTTAATGACTTCAATTTATATCAAATTATGTTCCCTATAGTAGGAAGCTGTGAGAAAGAGAAAACAGCAGGAAATCTAATTATAGGAAATCGTTAATCAAGTTAAATAATAAAATGTTAATAAGTAAAAATTGACATAATAGGATGCTTCTTAGTAGTCATCACATAGCACATATTGTTCAGGTGGGTGGTACTCCTCCAGTAACCTCTAAAGATTGTTTTGAGACATAACAATATGAGGCTTCCAGAAAAATTTTATGGTAGACAGCAACCATAGCCCTGCTCCATGGACATCTAATGTGAACACATCTGAACATTGCAGGCTTCAGGACTATTTTTGACCTGAAGAAAATGTCATCTGAGAAAAACAACACAGAGAGACATAGTGAAATATTGAAGGAAAGAGAGCTTCGGATAGAGTCGGAACTTAGTGTTTCCATCTGTGTCAACCTATTTCCTTTCAATCTTTAAAACTCATCCTGAGGAACATCATGTTGAACTGTGTTTCATGTTTTAAAACTGCAGTCTATGAAGAGTCTTCTTGCTTGCAAGCAGGTTTATATTTCTACAATGATTTTCTGTGTTATTTTTTAGCTCTGTTCCTCATAGTATTTGGCTCTTCATACTCTTTTGTCAAGAATGCATATCTTGCTCATGGTATTGCACCAACTTATCTGCTGTGTCTTTGAGAGAAAATGGAGAAGTAACAGTGAACTAGATATAGTGTTGAGGATAATGGGTTCCAAATTACTATTATAGTATGCAATTGCTCAAAATAGGGTAATTGAATGTTCAATCTTGTGGAATTAATTGAACAGAACAGATAATACATTGTTTAGGCATTTTGAAAAATCTTTTAATATGATGTATTACCATAGTCCCGGAGCATATGCTGATAAATAACATAATCTGTTATACTCTAAAAACCTTTGTTTCTAACCATTCACTTTAGTAACTTTAGAGAACCAGAGATCTCACTAAAGTATCAAATATTTTAACCTACTGTTAAAAATTAGTCCCAGGGACTAGCATTTACTCAAACCCTCTTTTGAAACAAAAAGGAAACACATCTAATATGTAAAGCTAAGTCACATGAATTTATAGCAGCATTAAAATCTTAACAGTCTAAGTCCAAATTCTGCTATTACTGAAAAAAATATAATATTGTAGGAAATATCACTAATAGTAAAATTACAATTGTTGCTCCCACTATTCTTAATATTTATTTATTTATTTTTACTTTTACAGTCACACTTCTAGTGATTCTGAGTGGTTTCACCCTGGACATGTGGAGAGAGGCTTACAGCAAGCTGACCGTTTCCAAAGCCTCTCATAGGGAAGATCATGATGTTGACAGTTTCTTCCTTCCTTTTAAATGCAGAGCATTTTTATGCATTAGAGCAATTTTAAAACTTTTTCTCTCATACTTACTGTTTCTCTTTCTTCATTGGTCTGCATCTTCATGTTACATCCATATTTGCTAGATATAGCCTGTCTTAATTATGTCAGATGCTTGTTCTTCATTCTCAAAATCAATTTTACATCATCCTCTATCTGATTTTTTCATCTGGTGCTTATATCTCAATGGTTTCTACTGTCATCTCTGTGTTTCATCTGTCTTCTTTAAGTTTTACTCCTCAATACTGCATTCTGCATCCTCATTTTCAAGGCCTTTGCTGAAATACCATGCCTGAATTCTGCAGTGAATCATTATTCTAGAGTTACAAGTATCACATTCTATGCTGAATATATCATTCTATGCAGAGCAATTTTCTTCTAAAGATATAAGCACATGGTTTTACCTCAAAATTTATAATGAAAAATAAACCTGATCAGACCTGGTCATTATAAAGTGGTCTTTATGTCTAAAGAAGTTGAAACAAAAGCCCTTGTATGTCAGAGCAACTTTAGACAGAGCCTGGCCAGCCTCATCCCTGATCCTATAACCTGTTAAAAGTGATGGCAACAGTACTTTTACTGGGCTACATTAATAACTGCCAAGGACTGTTGCTCTCAGAAAATATTCCTAATATATTATTGGCGATGTCCTTGCCTTCAACCTGTCTGTCAAGTTTTTTTATTTTTTTGTCTCTTAAATACCTTATATACAATACTAGACTACACCAATTGTTTTCTGAATTTTGATAATATCTTTTTCCCTTCTAACTGTATATGAGGTGCTTGATGACTGCATGAAGAATTAACTTTTATGTAAATATCTTCATCCTTGCTCAGAGATTTTTAACAAGTTCATTTTCTGACTGCAGTTCATCTTGGAGAAAAATCTGCCTCCTAGTTCTGAAAGGCTGAATTTTGGGGTAAAACACTTGATTGTTCTCAAGCATTTAAGTGTTCAGATGAAAATTGCAGTACTTGCTTTAGTTTCTTTCCAGACATACAATTGTTAATGTGCCTAAACCATAGCCCCAGTCAGCTCAACATTGAAGAGGAGCATCTTGCTGAGTTAGCAGCATTTCTGCGTAAAGGGAAGATATGCACAGAGATTGTAAATTGTGTTGTATTTGTGCCAAATCCAGAGCAAGGTGGCCAGTCCCAGAGACTGTGAACTCCTGCCCCCACTCTTATCACTCATTCCTATTATGAAGTTTCTCTTTTCTCCTCTGTGTTGTTTATATCAACACTTGTGAAGCAAATATTTCCTCTATCAAATTATAAAAATAAAGGAAAAAATGTGATAAAACTAGAGAAAATTCTTATGTGGTTACCTTCAAAGCATTCTGGAAGAAGAGATCTGTAACAAAACTATGGTGAGATTTAGGCTTAACCTTTTCACCAAAAAGATTCAGATGCTGTTTCTTCTTATGTAACAGTGCCTCAAGAGCATGACAATTCAAGTTTTCAGCCTGGATAGATCTTGAATTCTTAGGGTAAAGTTCTGGGCTTCCCCTGGTTAAAACAAAAACCTTGTGAGAAATTTTGTGCAGGGGGAAATCCATCTGCACCTGAGATCACACAGAGATTTTAATTTTCATTTTATGACCTTCTCCTTTCCATTTAAATATTTTCTTTTACAAAGATGAAATAAAAACGTTATTAATTTATACATTCATTAGTTAAATGAGTATCCTTGAGGGTTGAAATTCTGTTTAGTAAGAACCAGTGACCTTGTTTACCACAGAGACTGTGTCCTGTAACACTGAAAAATTGTGGAATTCATGGGAAAAATGCATTTGCTGACAGATTGTGGGCCCCTGTGGGAAAGGAATACATTAGCTTCAACTATTTTTATTAAAAATAGATTCTCTAGAGAAAGAATGAACTTATTGAACTTTACTATGGGTATCACTAAAAATTAATCCATAGTTTGTATTTGGTTATGTCTGACATTTTTTAATGAAGGTAAACCTTATCCTGCAGGCATCCTGCATCCTGCAGTCCTTGTATTCTCTGCAGCCATATAATAGTACTGCTCATAATTTATTAAGTCAGCACATATGGTCATCTCCACATTCAGAAAAGCTACTGACAGAAAGAGTGACACATCTGAAAGGACTGTGTGTTCTCATCAATATGGAATTTGAAGAGGACATAAGACTTAGTATTGCCATTATCAGACTTGCTAGATAGTTATGGATCTATGACATTAGAACTTCTGATAAAGAAAGAAAATTATTTTGAAAATTCAATCTAGGCAAAAAAATAATGAAAGAAAATAAATGAGTTTTATGAGATACAAAACAAAGATATGAAAATTAACTTTCCTGCCTACAAAGCAGTGTCTCTACTTTTGTTAATTCATATTTATTTAGAAACTCCCAATCAGGTCACATTTTATGTTTTTAGTCTATACAACTCATATTCCTGTAGAATATAGGACCATTATCAGACTCCTTTAAAAAGGGTACATGATTACTCAAGCTAACAATGACAAAAATAATTATCATTAGATTGCTCAGTATCCCTTCCTAAAAATCTTAACAAGTTTTTAAACCATACCAAGAGACTGATTCTTGCAGCCAAATTGAGGGCAGAGCCAGAAATAATTGATGTTTTCTTGACAATGACAAATAAAAATTTTAAATTACAAGGGAAGGATCTAAATTAATTTGAGAAGAAATTGAATGCCCTGACAAGAGAGATCATACATTGTTGCCAGTCAAAACCAAACTGTCCTAAGAGTGTCTGTTAAAGGCTAACAAAATGAACTTTGTTCTAATTTAAAGGCACCCTAATGAAATCAGCTAATAGAGGGACTTGTATAACTTTTTAATTTTGTAGATAACTGTGGGAAAAGCTCCCTGCATTACTTCTGCTTTTGCCATTATCTGTACAACATAAAGTGAATAACTGTCCCTAGGTCTAGTCCATATCAGTCATCCGAATTCCCAAAGATACAGTTTAGCTTTTTCCCTTCCTTGACACCATGAATTGGGAATCTAAATCTATTTTAATGTTTTAGAAAAATTTCTTTTGAGTGCATAAGTAACTACAGCCCCAAAGATAATGGGGATGTATTTCCTAAACATTTTTATTCTGCTATTTATTATTATTGTATTGCAATATTTACCCTGCTGAAAAGTATCTTTCTAATCTATGATTCCAGAAACATTGATGACTAGCTGGGTGGGTAGATATGTATCTAGAAGATGTTACTTCTCATTTCAGTGGACATATTCCAAACCTTGATGGAGAGGGAAGGTTTGGGATTTTTCACTTTCAGAACATAATGACTTCCTAAATTGACAATGCGATCAGATTCAGGTCCCTTACCTCTACCCAGTGATGTTGTTGCATATGACAGTAGGTTAAGATCCATTAACTCCAGATTTAGGAAAAGGATAAATTCTTTTTGTCTGGATTGATTTCTTGCTTTATCCATTAATTGTAAAATATTAGTGATTAGAGGCTTCCAGCATGATGAGCATGGTACCACATGCATACATAGTAGGAGACCACACCTGTTCCTATGAGCCAGTTACCCAAAGGAGTAATAAATAATTAGTTACAAACCATTTTCAATTTATTATTTATTTAACAGTGCTTATTAAATTAGAGGGCAGAAATGAATGGAGTTCACTGAGAAAATGCATCCACATCATTATTATTTATAGCATACCTTGTCAAAAGGCTGGTAAAAAACTCCTTGGAAATTCAGTCATCCCCAAAAAAAGCAGTGGCCAATATCTTTGGTTTGACATGACAAAAAATTCTATGGGTAGTGCTGTGATCTGTCTGCTGGCTGAATCCTCTTTGGGGGTAGCCACCCCTGCATGCCCTAGACAGACTCAGCTGATACTCCTTAGGCTGTGGCTGGTTTTGTTGATTTGCACATTCAGAGCTCTCTTTTGGTCTTCCCTGAATTAGACAATTCCCATAAATCTTTCCTTCTTCAGACTGAGCAGCAAGATTTGTCCCTACCTTGAGTACACCTAGGATTAGTTAAGACACAATACATTGGTACCATTAAGAGCACAGGATAATAGATGCGGAAGATTAGACAGGTCCAAAGAAAAGAAAAACCTTTAAAAATGTCAACCAGAGTCAGAATATTCTTGTTCATATTACTTACTGCTGTAGAAAAATTCTGGCATTTAATCATTAAGTACAAGATTTTAAAGATGTGATAAATCTGTACCAGCAATTTGTACAGCACTTCAGACAGAGAACTAACTTGGCAAAAACATCTGAGGAAAAGGAATAGACACAGATCTCAATCACAATGTTAATCACACTCTAATTATCGTTGCTCAGATTGACATAAGAATAATCATTTGATATTAAACTGCAGTCTTCTGTCTCAAAAAGCTAATAAGGAATATGTTTGATCAATATACAGAATCATTATCCAGATTGACAGTGCTATTTTCCCTTTTGTTAAATTGATAAGAAACAGATTTGTTGAATCCTCATCAAAATAACAACAAAAAGTTTGAGATTATTAATTAGGTTTGTCAGAAAATATGAAGGAAGAAAGAACATAACTGTTCTAAGCAAGACAGTTGAAGACAATTTGTTGTCTTCAAAAAAGATGTTTGATTCTCATTATAGACCTGCCAGAATAAGGTCTTTAAATAGATGCCCTTAGTGTGAAAAGTGAAACAATATTTTTAGCACCTATTTCATTTCAGTTTTCAATAGCCAATTCCCAGCATAATTTTCTTTCCCACTATTATGTTGAATGCCCAGTAGGTATCAAACACTTTTTCTATGCAGATTCAGAGTCACTGATACTAGACATCAGGGATGGGAGTCAAGATACTGAGGTGTCTAAATGCAGGTGCATAAGCTCCTGCTCTAGTCGATGGATAACAAAGCAAGCCTTTGTGGAATATAGAAGAGCAATTCAACTGACGGGACATGAGAAGTGGGAGTCAATATATTTAAATGTTGATCTCTGTGTGTAGGCACCACAGTCAGTGGAAACTAAAGAACAATGATGTTTTTAAATATGTTTGCAAAAAGAACATTAGGAGGTTAATACTGTTGCTTAAACAAAATCAGTGCTCTTTGGGACAGAAAACAAACTGAGGCAACATGAGACAGGTCTGGCATGGCACCTGGAGAAAAACAGGAAAACTATGTCTTCTGCAGATTCAGGCCAGGAAGAATAATTTCAAGAATCTTAATGTCATTAGGTGCTTGATACTTATGTTACTAACTCATTAATAGTGTTGTTGTACTCTGATATTCACTTCTGGGTAAAAGGCAAGAAAAGCTTAATTTATTGGAATCTTGTTGTGATGTAATGCTTGCACAGAGAATCAGATCTCCAGTCCTCTTCTGTAACTAACCATCGCAATTCATCACTGTCGATACATTTAAAATGCATAAAGGTAACTACAGATATAATACATTTTGGTACTTGTTTCTAAAAATATTCTGTTTACTGGTCTGATTGGACAAACTGAGAGCTAGGGCTGGGCTCTGAAAACATTTATACAATCTTAATTTTCAATTTACAATTTATAATTTATTCTTCTTCTCTAATTATGTTTGTGTGTCTTCTCTTTTAACAGACTTAGAAATCCCAAATAAAATTTGTTGCATTACACAATATAAAATATATTTGCATAATGTTAACAATTGGAAAAATACTTCCTTAAGTCATGTGACTCACATAGTCAATAGCACTTTCTCAAACACAAAAACTCAAAGAAAACAAGAACTAATCAATATTTTTAAGTTTATCAGGTGTTCAGTTAGTGTCTACTTTTACAGGTGTTTTTCTTGCACTATTTTCTTGCAAGTGTTTTTCTTAAACACTAATTATATAACATTTTCTAACTATAGGCTGCATATGTCTACTACATGAGAAATGAAGAGGAGATTAATTTCTCTGAAGGTATAATGAGAACTTTGTTCTAGGCCCCACTGAATTTAATGGGAATTTTGCCATCAGCTTCAATGAAAGCAGGTTGAGGTTTTAGATAGTTGACACAGAACATATTTTAAAGCCACCTGTGCAAATGCAACCACTGAGCCACCTTCTGTTGCTAGTTTTCTACAGAATATTTACCCTCCAATAGTATATTGCTTTCACCTATGAGCAGTGATTAAACTCATCATCTGCACATTTTTAACCAAGAATCACACTTTTTACACTTAATCTCTGTTAGAATTAAGAACTTTGATTGAATTATCTATTTTGAATTTTTCATGTTTTTATCTCGGTGTATATGAAAGGGATCACATTTATATGAAAGGTTCATATAAGAAGAAAATCTGTGATGCAATAAAGGTACAGCTGTTAAAAAGGTGGGGATTGGGGGTTTCCTTTTGGAAATGAGGAAACGTATTTTCAGTTTTTCCATATTTACTTTGCAATTGTACTAGGAAGACTCCAAATATTGAAGTCAAGTTCAAATATTTATTAAGGGATAGCAGCTATCCACATAGCTGTACCTTTCAGTTATTTGAATAAATGAGAAAAAATATATGTTTCAATCTTTTAAATGGAGGCAGACTGTTGTTTATTATTACTACAAAATAATTAGAGAACAGGTTCTTGTTTGTCTATACATTTTAGTGAAAGTTTAGGCAGTATGTACTCAATCCTCTATTTTCATTTGGATTGTGTGAATGCCCTATTTTGCAACAATATCATCTATTCTCTTGTAAAAATGATGCCTTATTGTACTGTAATTGCAGAATTATTTGGAAATTACACAGTACCAGTTTGTAATATGAAAAAGTTTTCATGAAGTTTTGATGCAAGGCCTTAGAGATCAACACAAGAGTTGTGGATAGGGTTTGTAGTTTGTTGCTGATGTTGACTGATTTGGGTTTGCAGCCAATTATTATAACCGTGGAAATCATTAAAGATTTTTTATACTAAATGGTGCTCAAATCTCAGACTTTTGCAAACCTTAAAAAAATCTAAATGAGAAAATACACGGGATTTTAAGGTGGTTTTTTTCGAATAATTAGTGTGTATCACATTCTAGTAAAGAGGCTATATTATAGAATTGCAGTCCAAATACAAAACTCATTTCTACCCTACTCATGAGTACTTACTGCCTCTGTGAAGAAAACATTCAGTACACATACTGAAAAATAATGTTGATAATACTGAGATTGAGTTTTTGTTTTTAAAACACAAAAAAACCCAAACCTATTTAGCAGCTGCAAATAAAGGAGTAATGGACAATGAATTGATGCTAATACTATGGATTGAGAAGTAAGTAATAGGTGAATGTGGACTTATGAGACTATTATTTCACCAGCTTTGTTATTTTGTCTCACAGTATGTAACAGCTAAAATATTTTGAAACTGTTGGACTAAACTCTATATCTGTACAGTCAATACTCAGTGCAATATTAAGGGGATTTTAGGAAAGGCAGTAAAAACCAGACAGCATAAACATTGATTGAAGATGCCAATAAATTATAATTAATGATCTGTAAATTTTATTTGCATCATGGAACACTGAATACATAATAATTTTCCCATAAGAAAAAATCTCCTATGGTTTTTCCTTTCTTAGAGAGAAATTCCAATGAAGTTAGTGTGGTTCTCTGCAATTTGATACAGAATTGGGACCACTAATTTCAATGACATCTGACACATAATCTTACCCCTGTGTGATGGTTTCTTCTTGTTAATTTTTTTAATTCAGTGCTATGTCTTTTGATGGAAAATAATCCAAATTAAAAAAAAAAAAAAAAAAAAAAAATCAAAGAACCCCCCCAAAAAACCAAACAAACAAAGAACAGGAAAAAAAAAAAAAACCAAAAAAATCATCCAGTGTGACATCAGCTGTATCTTCTTCCATATATAAATGGTGTATTTATTTATAGATGTGAGTAAAATTGTAAAATTTGAAAGCCCTTAAGTGACAGGCAGATACAAAATTGTACGTGAGTGTTGTATAACAAATTTTTAGTCCCTGAATTTCTGCTGGTAGCAATTCTGAGTTACACTCCTTCTCACTATTTGTAGTGAGTAAGGGTTTAAAAAATTTTATTAATCTGCTAAGCGAAAGGCCACTGCTCTCAGTCAATTTAATGTTCTTTGCCTTAGGCTGCAGGTTTCACCATTATTTAACTTTGGCCTTGGGACTTACTGATAATTGTCATGTGCAGTTGTGGGCTTGTTTCACCTGTGCCTTCAAAGCATGGAAGTCTAAGGCAAGGCTTGGGAGGGCTTTTTTCCTGTAATTTTACACTTTTTCTGCAGTGACTTGTTTTCCTGTAGCTCAATGCTGATTCTGTAATGGCCTAACTACACATGATATAGGTCAAAAAAAATTGAGGAATTGATGCATAATGAATTTGTGGGCAAAAAAGGAAAGAAAGAAAGGTTAATAATTCTTTTTAAGAACACATGAAAATAACTCCAAGCAGATTCATGACTGACCAGGTGGAAATCTCCACCATCAATGTCAGAGAACTTGTGGTAAAGGATAAGGGAACCTGGTGGCTCAACCATGAACCTCCTTCTCATTCATTCTCATTTTTCTTGAAGAATAACCCCAACGTCCTTACTGCCTGGAGGGATAGTAAAAGTGTGAGAACAAAGGGCAGACAATTTTTTGTACAATTGTAAATATAATGAAATAAAAATTTTAAGGAGCTTGGGATTAGAAGTGTTAGTGTTTGCTGTATTTTTGCTAGGCTGTTAAAACTTAAATTAAGATAATAGGTTCTTGAGTCTACATGCAAACTATATTCATTTTTTTCTCTCAACATCCTTTTGAGTGGAAAAAAACATTATAGAACTACTAACAGAGAAATATAAAGAATACGGTGATGTCTTAAATTCCACTTGTGACAGGTGAAATTATGGGTTATTCCGGAAAATCAGAAGCTTTGCTATAATAGGATTTCATATATCTCTCTAAGAAGCAGATTTTTCCAGGTTTAAAATCTATTTAATTATTATATTTATTATTTTAACCTTATTTCTTACAGATTGTATTGTTCATGTGTATTCTCGATGGCTAGTTCTGAAATTGAGCAAGGGCTCTACACTGGTCAATGACCATGTCTGTTGCAGTAGGATTTAGCAAAAATTTTACACAAGAAAACTGTTTCCTGTTGGAATCTAAAATACAGAGAATATTTCTCTGCATGTTTTGAAGGATCTGAACCCCTGGGATTACACTATTTTTTAACCTTGGTTCATGGAAAAGGCTTTCCAGACTTTGGGATGAAACACAATTCTCAAAAATGTAAATTAGATAGTAGCATACTATGTCATTTATCACGGGGTGAGAAATTTAGATTTTTGGGTTTGTTAGTATGGTAAGTAGATGACAAGATGGAGGATCCTTGTTGTTTTTAGGTTTCCTTCTCCTTCTTCATCTACTCCATATTCTGCAGTGTTTGGGACACAGGACGATTGGTCACAATTTGCCGCAGTGTAGAGCCACGTGAATAGAAGTTTAGTCAGTTATTGATTGGTAAGAAAATGAAAATAATGTATGTTTTAGGTAATGATTGGGTAAATTATCTTTAAAAGAACCTTCATCTCTTGCATCCAAGGGCTCTTTTTGGTGTCTGTTCTCCTGCACTCTTGGCTGGTGTAAAGCCTGGTGTGTAGAAATTGCTGATAAGAAAATAACAGCCTGAAGACCAAGAAAAACCAAGAGTCCAGTCTGCTTCTTTCCTAACAATAACTTCTGCAAAAAAGCCTCTCCTTATCAGGGGAGAGACGTGTGGGAGAAAAGAACTCTCACAGTTTCCCAGCCAAAGTCCAAGCACAAGTTCAAATGATATATCACAAATCAAGAACAGTGTAAATGAGGAAATATGAACAAGCTCAAGCCATTCTGGCAAGAAAATATATGAATGTGAACCTCACCCTTCCATTTACCCTCAGGGCAACAGAATAATCCCTGACCTTCTTTAGTTACGAATTCATATTTAGCCTGTGCCTTGCCAATCATGCCTTCCCAACCACGCCTCCCAGATTTTCTTACCTTTTAAAAAACTGGTAAAAGGCTAGAGACTCTAAAATTGTTATGATTGAGGAAAAAAAATTAGCTTAAACTTTACTCCTTTTTATTTTTATTTTTTTTAATTTTTCACTATATTCTAATATTTGAGCATCAAAGCAGAAGCTTCAGAGATGGCATTTTCATAGACGGTAGAATTAAACAGCTTCAAAATAAATCCCCAGTCTTTCTTAGTTTTAGAACTAATTGTTTCACAGGAACAAAGTAGGATGACCTTCTTTAAAGCACTGTCAGTGTTGATGCCATACTGCTTTCTTGTTTTTATAAAATACCTCACTGGCTAACTCATTTCCCCAGAGCATGAGAGACCTAGGGTCAGTGCCAGTTTCTGTCTCAGGGAATACATGCTCTCATCTCTTATCTCCTTGGCAAATGCAATAATCAACAAGAGAGTTTATTTACAACAGCAGGAAGTGTCTCTCATCTTGTTGATTCTATATATAAAAGATTATCTAGGATAGAGTAAAAGCAAAGGACAAGGAAAAATAAGAAAGTAAGAATATGTTTCTTAACTATTCCCTGTGAAATGGAGGAAGTTGCCAATATCAATGTATACATAAAAGACAGATAATCGATTTTATTGAGGACTATTTCTTATAAAACACAAAAAAGATCTTTAGAGCAAAGGTTGGAGCTCAGATATCTCCTCACCAATAGGTCCTTTGGTCTGATGAAACTGAAGTTCATTTTGCAGAGGGACAGTTGCAGTAGTTGGGGCTGCAGATTGATAGATCCACACAAAGAAAGACACCAGCACATGGCTCTTGTGAGGGGCAAGCCACATTTAGGTTTCATTCTGTCAAGGCACAGTGAGGTGAGGCTGGCCATGCCCTCAGCAATGCGTGTCATTCCACAAGGTCTGGACGCAGAAGGCAATGATGGTCCTGATCAGGCTGGAGATCAGCCTGCCATGGGCATGCAATATCTGCCTCAGGGAGAGGTTGTAGGTAGGGCAGAGCCAGCTATGATGAATGTCCCAGGATCCCTGCAGGAGAAGAGCTACTTACAGAGCCCTGTTCAGGGAGTTGGAGCAGCACCCTGGCATTCCTAGAGCATCACTGAGGCTGGTAGTCCCAGGCTGGTAGGGGCCCTGGGTGTATGGTTAGAGATGGAGCTCCCAGGAGTGACTGGGTAGGAAGAGTAAACCCCTTTATGGGACTAAAGTTTAGGTCAGATTTTCATTAGGCATTTGAGACTGAGATCTACTTTGTCCTGTATGGGCAGTCTAATTTCTGAGCTAAAGTGGGAAAAGGAACACACCACTTTAATGAGCAGAATGGTGTTAGGATAGCTTGCTCAGATTTAGCCATTAGAAATGCACCTCACTTCAGTGAAGGCTTCTGTGTTCTCTAACAAGTAAGGATAATTCCCAGAGGCAATTCTGAACATTTCCTCCCTGTCCAGCTATATCTATGGCTGTAAAACCTGAGCCATTTTTAAATCCTCTAGAATTATTTGAGAAGGTAACATTGTGAAGACTTGGACTGATTTACAATCTTCCCTGCACCCTTATTTCTTCAGGGAACAACTGCTGGGGATAATATCAGACTAGCCTTCTATTGAGGCAATCCCACAACAGAAAACCCTTTGTAAACTGACATGCATGAAATTTTACCAAGAAAAGGCAGATAGTAACATTTTGTTATCACAAAGGATTTCCTCATCTTTAAGTAAAATATAATTGGGTATTCCTTTACATAGCTTTTTATGTCATTGTTTAGCCTAGTTTTTTCCTTTTTTAGAGGGCATAAGATTCCCTGTTGAAAAAAAAAAAATGTTCAGTCACAATACTTTATTTAAGCTGCTACTACAAAGAGGACATTGTAATTTGATTAATAAAATTCAGCATCTTCATTTTTAATGTACAAAGGAATATTGATAAAATAGCTTTCTTGTTAATTACACATTTTTGGATAGGGTAATTTAAATGACAAGATGCTATCACTATAGACAGGGATGAAAATCTACCAAAAATGATCCTGTTGTCCACCTGACATTTTGGAAGAAAAATTTCTGCACCTGTGAAATTAAGCATTCTTCTAGCATAGACAATAGCCAGTTTCTGAAATGTACATTTCTTGTGTCAATCCACATGAAAATGGAGATCTGTGACACTTCAGCATTTTCAGCTAGTGATACCCTGAGTAAATCAAAGGACTAAAGGTGTCTTTCTTTCATCTGTGTTGCTCAAGACACTCTAAAGTGTCATTCTGCAGTCAGAAAGACTGGAAGATCTTTTCTCTTAAGATCCTAGTTAGAAAAAAAAGGACTTTACTATTGTCCCTCCTTAAGAGTGACTTTCTTCTTTTCCTCTTTTCCCTATTCTACTTGCACTGTTATTTTTGCAATTAGACTTTGTGTATGCATTGTGAAGTCACAGTCAGTACTATGGTGGCTAGAGCTTTTAACACGTAGAGAAATATTAGACAGGGAAAAAGGCTAAGAAAATATTTTTTTTAATGTTTCAATTAAAAATAAATTAAATTTTAGACTGTGTAAAAATGTCTTACAGTGACTCTTTCATTCTCTCAATTAATAACCAATCTCTAGCTCCCACAGTGTGTCTATCATAAGGTTGAAAATATTAGTTTTGGGGCTCACATGAGCACTCACAGGCTTATATGTAAATGAGATAAGTTCACTAGCACAGGGCACACAGAGAAATTCTAAATGGAGTTGGAAAATCTCAAGCAGTTTCGTAAAAAATGGAGAAACAGTGTTTAATCAGTCTATTTAAATTCAGATGTGAGTAGGACTGTCTGAAACTTGCGACAAGAATTTTCATATGCAATTTTTCTTCTGGTACTCTGTACCTGAAGGAGATGAGGGGAAACAAAAGTTGAGTAAAAATATAGTAGTGGGGCATCTCTTCATCATTTCACTAAAAATGTAGAGCCTCATTAGCTGGCTGTTCTTTGCACTTTGTTGTCAACCATGGATAATTCTTTTTCTTGTGTTTGCTTTTTTTTTTTTTTTTTTCATATACTCATATGGACATTTATCAAAGATTGTGTTCACTAAAACAGAAATATGGAAACAGATTCATCTGTGTAGTGTGCTGTACAGTGAAATCTTTCATGACTTGGTTTTAAGTACTGTAAAACCATATGCATAAATTTAGTGGATCTGCTGTTCAAGAAGACCTGAAGTATTCTATAGCTGGTTAGCAGAGAAATTTGTTGATAGAGTGAAGGTTAGACTAGATCTTCAGTTTACATCTTTTTAATACAGAACAGTGATTCACTGAGCATAAATATAGAGATCACTTGCTTGCCAAATTTCCGTTTTCACTCTGCTGCTGCTGCTTAAAGTTAGGAAACTCTAGGGTAATTTTGGTTTCTTTGGGTTGGAAATGAGCCGCTATATGGAGGCTATATACAGAGGCTAAATGGGAAATTTCCAAGTAGGCATTTCTAGTGAAGAGTTCACTGACTAAAATGTTAGCCCTGCTGAAATAGCCATGCACTTCTTTTCATCTTCTCCTTGGAGAGGCTTCTGAGTGAGTTTCCAGTTCCCCTGCACCAATTGAAGACAGGATATAGAAAACTACTACCAATCTTTATTACTAGAATAATCTTTAGCGTTATTTCTAAGGATATTTCTACAGTACACTGAAAATCATAAACACTATATCTATTAGCTAGAGTGATTAGATGAGCTTCCAATTTTTTCTGACATAAATATTTTACATCTATAACAAATTTTTACTTTCCATTACCTATTTAGAAAGGATTAAAATTGTTCAGATTATATTAGATGCAATGCTAACCCCAAGAGTTGACTGCTTCCAACTATAGCTGCTTAGGTAAATTTATGAACCACCATACAATGATATTCTAGGGCTTCCGACTGTGTGCCAAAAAATATAACTGAGGCATGTTGACTAATAACATGCAGAAATAATATTCTTACTTGCCTGAAATTTCACAGATTAATTAATAATCAATGAGGAGAAGAGAGAAGGTTTCAAGGAGAGTTTTCAAAAAGATAAGTGCTGTGAGATGCCAATAAACCACCTCTTCAAATCTGGTGTGGTCGCTGCTAGCAGGTTACCAGTTTCATATCTCCATATTTTCTATGAAGAACCCTTTCATGGACTCCTTGGCTTCCTGCCTCAGTAATTACAGGAATATTTTTGCAATATGTATTTGTCATATATAACTTTGCTAAAAACTGTTTACACAGAAAAGTGATGCAGACTTGAAAATAATAAACCACTCAGAACATAGCTGATCCCAAAGAAAGAAATCATCAGAAGTCAGGCATTATTTTCTATAACTTCCATGGATTTTTCTGATAAATTTCTTCACAGAGGCCTCATTCCAAACATCCCAGAGATTCTTCTGGCATTTGTGGATTTTCGTTTTGAATAATCACTTTTTGGCTAGATCACTCAATAGCTCAAGAGGGTTATCAGTAACACTGACCCAAGTGTCCTCTCCACTTAAAGCAATTCCTTCACATGTGTAACATAGAGTGTCCTCACCAGACAATAACCTCTGTGACACAATACTTTTCCTTCCTCCTGATAAAGCTGTTCTGTTATGCAATAAATAATTCTAAGTTGTTTGAAAAAACAAGAGAAGAAAAGACAAAAAAAAATGAAAAAGGAATAAATAGCTCTTTAATCTGCTGATTAGGGCACTGAATCATGGTTGCTGTAACCTCCTCAATTTCTTAGACATAAAAGGATGTTAATTTTTTTAGTCTTAATTTCTCAACTCTTCAAATATGTGGTGTTAATTTCTTAGGAAAAGTTAGCAAGGTAGAACAATCTAAGATATGATTCAACATGTGCTACTATTGTTATTATTATTATAATTATTATTATTATTATTATTACTTCTGCTATTTCAATTATTATTTTATACAGTTAATATATTGTTATTAACAAGTCCTTTAACTAAGCTGTGAGATAGTTTAAGATCCCTAATTTAAATTTTAAGACACCTCAGAATGGAATGAGAATATTCTTAACCCTCACTCCCAGTTAAAAAAAAGAAGCCAAAAATCTCATATATATATATATATATATATATATATATATATATATGTATATATATATATATTCAATATTACAACTATATAAATAATTATTTATTGAAGAACTGAAAAATTACAAATTAGGAACTTTATGTCAGGGTCTGAAGAAAAGCTTTACATACTCGGTATTGGAGGAATTGTTCAAGAACAGTTCATCCTTCTAAAAATAATTACCTTCATAAAGTTAATTAGCTGCATAAGTGCTGGCTGCATGAGGTAGTGCTGCCCAAGGGCAACTTAGCATTCATGAATCAGTGTAATTCATACACGTCCATCTCAGGGCCTGCTACCTTTTTGATGCTTTATGGCCTTGAGTAGCCCCTTTCTTAGTACTGAATCATTTGTCATGCGATCACGGTGAGGAATGTGAGTTTTATTGAGCATACCTAGGACTGCTTTTTTCTGGCACCTTTCTAAAACAGTTCCAGAGAGGTCTGTTTGTAAATGTTTAACAAGTATTCAAGGTCTTTCATAGCTAGCCAAAAGTTCTTGATATTTAAAAATAGGACAACCACAGAAGACAGATAATATGTGTTCATACAAGCACTCTGGATGTGTAAAATCTGTCATGAAATAGTAATCTATCAGCCTCTTCCATATGGAACAAATTCAGGCACATTAATCAAATAAAATAATTTTGTCATAATCCATTCTTTGGCAAGAACTTTCCTTAGGTCATATAGAATGCAGTACTAGCTTCTTTTGACATTAAGAGATGAAATTTAAAAAAAAAAAAATTAAACTCAAAAAAACCTACTTGAGTATCTTTTGTACTAAAGGCTCAATTTTCAATAGCTGAGGAGCTTTAATTATTTGTAAAAAGCACTGGTCACTAGGCACACCCGTTTGCAAATGGACGTAGATTAGAGCAGCCCTGGAATGTGTCCCGAAGCAAAAAGGTCAGGATTTCATGAGACATCGTTTACAGCTGAGAGGTAACATTAACATTACAAACTTGATCTTCTAGACTCCATCTTTCTGGAAAAGAAACTGATACCTCCAGAAAATAGCTAATACCTGAAAACTGAAGTATTTTACTTTAAAGAGAGAAGGAGCTGTAAAATGAGACTGCATGATAAATAATACAAAGTTAAATACAAGTTTAAAATGAATAATTAAAATAATAAAGGTATTAAGATTTAAAAGATATATGATAACTAAAATAATAAAATATAAATAAATAAAGTATAGCAATTAAATAGTAAATACTTAAAAATTATTTGATTTCCAAGGTGAGAATTGTTGCTGCTCATAGCAAAAGAAAATTTTTATTTTAGAGTTTTTACTAATGGTTTTATTCTGAAGCAACTTCAAAAGTAATGCTTTTTGAGGGTACATTCAATATTTGAGAAATAACTCCCTTTTCAAAACTGTTTCATTGGGACTTTGCATTTCTGAAAATATTGTCCTAAAAATGAAAAAAAGTGAATTCTGTATGAATATAGAATGTATGAATTATAATAATTATACAAATTAATATCTTACTAAAGCACTGTGATTGCTTATTTGTGGTGTTGATAATCACATGATATCGCAGTATTTCTATACACTGTAATAGTAACACTTAAAATGTTTTTCATATGGCTATGATTTCACTATTATGCCTGTTTTATATGATTTTGGGCTTCAATGGATATGATTTTTTATAAGACCTTTTTATAAGGCCTTTTGATAGTTTTTGTAATACTTGACTGTGGGGTATAAATCCATGTTGATTCTGCAACTTTATCTACACTACCTTATAGCATGTGTGTGAAATACTGGAACACAGGCAGGATCTTCACTTGAATTTCAGAATTTGGTGAGTTTTCTTGGAAGTTAATGCCTTCTGGATTACATTTAGATTAAAACCTGCTAGCCCTTTCTCTCAAGAGTTTAATGAATAAGTTTAATGAATAAGAGACACAGACAAAAACAGAAGGGGTTGTCAGAGAGCTATAGAGACCAAACCAGAGAAAACTACAGGGTCCCAGCTCTGAAGTCCATCAGTGCATTACAGGTGCTGTCTTTGAAGACGACTGTTACTTGGTTATCTAATAGATCTTCTGAATTCTATTCTCAGGTGACTAATTTATCTGACATATTCTGCAAATCACTTGTGCATCCATGTCACCTTTAAATTATTCTCTCGTACATGAGTGCTTGAAAGTAAAGCATGGTAATGCCATCTTTAATACAGTTCTCTGTCTCGCTTCTATATCCAAAGTCAAGTACCCATTCAGACAACCTTACTTTACAAAGAATCATAGAATGATTTGGGTTGGAAAGGACATTAAACATCATCTAGTCCCAATCCCTCTGCCATGAGCAGGGACATGTTTTACTAGATCAGGTTGCTCAGGGCTCCATCTAAACTGGCCTCAAAAATTTCTAGATATGGGGCATCCAAAACTTCTCTTTACAACCAGTGCCTCATTACTGATGAAAGAATTCCTTCATCAGATCTAATATAAATCTCCCCCCCCCTTTTACTTTAAAACCACTGTTAAGCCACTATGTGCCCAGATAAAAGTCCTTTCCCTCCCTTTTATATGTCCCCTTATGATACTGGATGGCCACAAGTTCTTCCCAAAGTGTTCTGTTTGTCAGGCTAAACAACCCCAGCTCTCTCAGTCTTTCACTATGGGAGAGGTGCCCCAGATGCCCTCTGAACATCTCTGTGCTCTCCTCTGGACTTGCCCTAGCAGGTGCACACTTTTCTTCTGCTGAGGACCCCAGACCTGGACACAGCACTCCAGGTGAGGTCTCACAAGGGCAAAGCAGAGGGGCAGAATCACCTGCTGGCACAGGAGACACCACTCCTCTTGATGTCTCAAATTTACCTCAAACCCACAAAAATTAATGACTTTTGATGAGGACCCTTTTGATTAGGACACAGTTTTGAAGGGAAAGAGATATTGCAGTTATAAATCTGAGAAATCATCTATGTCATTTGATATCTGGAAAAAAAGATTTTAATGTTTGACACATTTGAAGATGGTATTCTGCTTAAAAATTTTGGCTTAAAAAGCAAACTTCTGTTTCCCAGTCCTGATTAAGAGGATGAAAGAATTATCCATCTTTTCACATTGAAGTATCCAGTAACCTATTGCTTACCTGTCTGTCACTGTACTGTATTCTCTTTTGTTGTATTTACAAAGAAGCAAGAATTGTGTTGGTACAGAAGAGATCAATAAGAAGTCTGTCATCAATCTATGGGCAAACTTTGAAGTTAGAAAAAAGGAGAACTTACATTGCTTTCAAACATCCTTGACAGTTTAACAAAGATGCAGCAAAGAGAGAAAGAGATGAGGAGGAGCTGTAATGACTGCCCTTGGTAGCAAAGAAAAGAAGAATGACTCAGGTGGTGAAGAGTTACAGGAACCATAGTTTCATCCTTCAGAGGTTGAAAAGTTCAAGGCTATTAGCTATTTTCTTCTACTGACAATGAACAAAAGAACAAAGCAAGAAACACAATATCTGTCCAAACACACTTCCCACATTTATTGGCCTAACAGCTTTACTTTCATCTAAGAAAGCCTGAAATAATAGAGTAAGGAGTCATGAAACATGCAATCTTTAGCCTTGAAAAAGAGCTTTGTTAAGCCGTTAATGCAAAATCTCTTGATCTTTTAAACATGCAAGCCACATAGATAGCACAACACTTTACAGTGTAATATAAGGTTGAAACACACATATGCTTGTTTTTCTCAAGATCAGTTTTCTCATGTAGCATTAAACAGTTCCCTCCAAGAATTGAATTTTAAAGATGCCGAACAGTCCTTACTATTAGGATTTAATCCATTTTATCCCCTAAAGATGGAAGAAATCTAATAACTAGTATCTAGTAACAATTAAAATAAGGAGGTAGCTAAGCAGTTCACAAGGAAGTCCAAAGTACTTTACTGTTTCTTACATAGTGCCTCCATGGGATAATTATTAGATGTTATGACATTTCATATGTGCTCTGTGGTCTCTTTGCTGCAAATTCTCTTCTGATCACCATATAATATTGAAATTAGCAGCAACGTATGTCTTTTCCTCTGGTAAATACTTTTTGTCCCACTGAAGAAGTTCCTGCATATTTTTAATCAAAGAGACAGCTTGTATTTCTTGTGTTCTCCCCTGGCTCCATATGAACATGTCTGAAAAAGCAAGAAACTCAACATCTGTGACAGTTTCCTTACTTGGAAAGAGCACACAGTATGAGCTCTGAGTTTCATTATGAACATGAATCATTAAGTCCATAACTGTGGAAAATATTAGACCTTGAAAGATGAGTCTGTATTTCTAGTCTACATGTTTGCAGAGGGAAAAGAATGCATGTCTGAGTGTGTAAGGTTGGGTCCTTCAGGTTTACAGCACCATTTGGGGGAGCTGTTTCTCTGTGGTTCTTGCCTGCAAGCAGTGATGGTCCATTTTTGCCACCAGCGTCAGTGATAAAGAATCAGCAGTTAGTTGGTTAGTGTGACTGAACTGACAGAACTGGAAACAATAAAGTTTAGCCTTGGGGATATATATCAGATGATCTGGGGAAACGAAAATTTCAACAGAGGAAGAAGGAACTCCTGAGTAGCACTCAGAAGGTCAGAGTTGGAGTGGTAGCTTGACTGCTGCTGCTCTAGGACCCATCCTGAACGAAAAAAACATCATCAGAAAGGAGATTAATGGACATGTGAGAACCAAGAGCAAAAGGAGGCTCTGAAGTGATATGTGTGTTTTGGTGTGTTGTGGGGATACACTGTGGAACTGAGGAGAAAGGGATGAATTTGAGGTGACAGATTATGTAAATAAGGTACCCACTTTATACATGAATTTTTTCATTCTTTATTCCCCCTCTAGGTCTACAGTTATATGAAGAGAAGGCTTCAAATTATTGGCTGAGAAGATCAACTGCCTTTTCCTTTTGTTAGCCAAATGACTGAGACACTAGGAAAAAACCCAAACCCCATAAACCCACATCCAAAAGAAAAACATCATAACCAAAGCAAAGCAAAGAAAAGTAAACCAACCAAAACAAAACACATCTTCAACACAAAAACCCCAAACCAAACCAAACCAAACCCACCCTGCCCCCAAAACCAACAAAAAGCCAATCAAACAAATCCCAAGGAGAAGAATTGACACAAGTGAGGCTGAAGCTGTGAGTGAAGGCATGTAATGATATTTATCATTTAACTAGAAAACAAATAGTAAGTTCTCTAAACATAAGCTGAATATGCAAGGATTGTGCCTTTATATTAAAAGAGGAAATTAAATCAATTTGTCTGAAAACGCTGATAAATACATCTTTCCTCTCTCCTACTTTCTCTCCCAGTTTCTGCAAAACCACTGGGTCAGTACTTCTTTCTCACCGTGTTATTTCCTGTCTCTCATTAAGGCCTTTAAAGTTACTGCTGCAGATACTGAGTGAGAATGCAGGACATTAATTTACTACTGAATTATTGCAAAAGCACAGAAAACACCTTATTCCCCTTCATTGCATTTACGTGACAGCAAAAATATTTTGTTTGCTACCAGGGGTTATATGGAGAAGTGCTGTGACTTGTATTTTTACTGGTAAATGGAATGAAAAACACAAACAACAAAACCTCTTATCCCCTCACATTAGCTTAGAATCCAAGTTCTCTGATTGTTTTGTGCCACAGTGAATTCCACAATAAATGTTATATTATGTGCCAAAATGAAGCACATGATTTGTGTTGCAGCATAGTACAACTATCTTGTCTCCTTATAAATTCTCTTTAGACATTGTGAATTAGCCTGCCTGTGACCTAGAAGTAGTGCCTAAACTAAACTTAAACCTTCTTACCTTCTTTGGAATATGTTTTACTTCACTTATAGCCATATTTTGCAACATAAATTTTGTGTTCAGGACTTCAAATGTTCAGTTGCCTTTAATGTACACTTATTTTTAAATCAAATATGTTCTATCTAATTTTAAAATCTATTGCCATTATCTGACCTTCTTTTATTTCTTGAAAAGTAGGCTATTTTCTTACAATGACAGCTTTAAAATTGCAGAAACTCCAAATAATTAAGTTGAAAAAGTTGGCCAGAGTTTGCTTTAATTTAGTCTCCTTTTTAGACACGATTTTAGCTTCTATAATTCCCTAAATCTTTATATCCTTAGAGTGGCTACCACAGGAAGTTAATCCACAAACTGCACCAACTTCTTAGGATGCATTTAAAACCACAGAGCTAGATAATGTTTCTTGCTGTTCATTCCTGTTTCTCTGCCAACAGAATGCAATGGCACTGCAAGGTGACTTGAGGACCAACTGATTGCTCCATCTCCAGTATATTTAGGTGAAACAATACCTGTAGTGCTCTAAGGAACTTTTCAAGGAATTAAATGGAAAAACTGTATTCTGACTCTCAATGATAGCTGAATGAATATTTTTGTCAACAATATTCCCAGAACTACTGAAGAAATTGTGCATTCCATGTTTCACCTTAACTGAGTCTTGAAATAGAAAGTGGTAACCTGAGTCTAAAAAAAAAATTAAAAAATGTGGAAATCTTCAGTAGTCTAAAGGAAGCAGAAGTCTGGAAAGAAGAAAAAATGAAGAAAACCCACTCATCTCCGTAATCCTTAGTCAGGCAAAAATCAGTGAAAAATTTGAATGATTAAGCAATATAGGACTGGACTGTGAATCTGTATATTTCTTCTCATATGATAGTTAAATTATCCATGAAGAATCATCTCCTGCTAATCCCCTTTATTTCTTTCCTGTTGTCTAAACAGGCAGTACTGGATGGCTATTAACTCAACTAGTTATCACTTTCAGTAAAGAATTGCCTTCACAAATCTGACAGGGATGTCACTATTTTTTCAGACCCTCAAGTCAAATTAAAGACTCACTTGTTTTCCTTTTGCTTTGCATTTTTATCTCCCCGTAACAGACTGCACCATATAATTAGTAGAGACTTAACTTTTTTTTTTTTTTTTTTTTAAATTTTGTGGTAGGATGAGAGAACCAACTTGCATCTTTCTATTGTTGAGGGAACATCACAATTGAAAATGCAAAATGTCTTTCATGAAAGAAGAATTTTTGGTCAGACAGACACAACGTAGGTTTTCATAGAGTCCAAGCAGTTCATTTTTTTAGCAACTTGTTACAGTGGGCAGAGGTCTAGACTTTTGCGTAAATATAAATATGGGCAAGAAGTTCAGCTATTAAATGTTTTTTTAGGAAATGAGAATATTTGAAAATGGAAAGAGAAGTATCCCAACTTCAGTAATGCTTTTTTGCCATACTGAGGTATTTTAAGAATTCTTAATACTCCTCATGTCTTTCTCACCTCTTCTCACCTCTTGTCAGAACTGCTTTACCTGTTAATATACTTTATGGCAATCATGGAGATAAGGAGATTAGAAGATGTGGTGGAACACACCAGATATTTTGCTAGTGATGATTAGTTTGCTTGTGCTCCTGACAGCTGCTATCAGTGAATGAACATAAGGATATGGATGTAATATCAGTACTGAAAATTTTGTCTGTTTCCAACTTTGGCTGTGGCTGAAGGTCAGAAAGTCTACAGCTGGGAAGAGTGCATGGAGAAAGTCCCAGGAAGAGTCTTGGATGATCATGACCTCTTTCCCACTGCTGGAACAAACCTCTGAAGCCAAATCTGCTGAAGGGAACATGGGACAAAAAGATCACTATGGCCGAGCAGCATTTCCTTTTAGGTGAGCTTCATTTAAGACAATAAAAACTTACAGTTTTATCCTGCACACCAGTTAATATTCTTTTGATTATTAACTAAGGCGGTTATACAATATACTGATTGAAATAAATAAACTACAATAGACATAGGAGGCTAAAACAAGATACAGGTTTCTTAGTTGAGGTCTTCACATGCCATAGACTCCTGTTTACCTCTTCTCTATACTTCACTTCAGAATTGGCAGTAGAAGTTCAGAAAGGGTTCAGGACTGTCAGAAACTGGTAGATCTGGTTTCTCATTTTTGAGTGAGTTCTCTACTACAAATGCTTTTAATTGATTTTTTTTTCTTTCTTTTTTTTTTTTTTTTTTTTTTGAGATACCATGTCCCACATCTATACTAATTTGGAAAGCTTTTTCTTTTCAATGAGTCTAGAAAATGGAGTAAGCAATATCCCAACAGCCTATTTTAATTGAAGTGCAAAATTATTTTTATAAGACCATCCTACTGCTTTTATAACTTTGGTAGTAAAAAGAAATTATTATTAGAATATCCTTGTTGCATACTAACAGGCCTTGTCAATACTACTTGCAAGGACAAAACAAAAACATAAAGATAAAAGATGAAGCATCTTTTACATATTAAAAAGACATCTGTCTAGTTCCTGAGTCTACTAGTATAGATTACTTATCCAGTTGCTTTTAATTGTGGCTGAAGGAGGAAAAATACTATAAATGATATCAAGTAATTTCTTCCCTTATATGAAATTAGCATCAGCCAATCACATAGCATAATGATGATTTGTCTGAGAATGCTAGAATGACTGAAAAAAACCCAACAAACCCTTTGCAGAATTCACTCTACAAATAGTGGGGCACATACAGTTTATGTGAAATACTTCCAGGTTACAAAAATTTACACTTTCATTACCTTACCATGTAACACACTTCTGCAAACTATGAGCTTCAAATGAGCAGATCTCCAAATTCACACACTTACCAACTATCTTTGTCCCATTTCACATGTCAGACTCCTTGTGATGTCTGAAAACCATTCACATATATCTACCCTGACATGGTTAATGATGCTTAGTTACATTTCCTTAACATACTAGTTAAAGTGAAAGGCCATATGCTCCCAAACGTTTTGTGAATTTTCATTGCATTAAATACTCTATTTAAAGTATTAGAGAGAATTCCAAATAAGTCCTGAAAAGACTGGCAAACCTATGACTTGATCATAACTCTCACTGATGCTCTTCCAAAGGAAAGTTAAGCAGCTTTTTCTTGGATGTCTTCAATCTTTCTGACTCCAGAATAGTTGCATGGGCTGATGGAAAGAACAAACACTTAATGCTCCTTGCTGACTGGATGATGGGTAGAAAAAGGAGAAAGGCAAAAAGCTGTTTGAAATCTAGATTTTTCACCTTCACCTTCTGCTATGTGAAAAATACAAGTTATAGCATATCCCTGCTAACTTCTTTAGCAGGCATATGCTATAACTGAAAGTGCAATAAATAGAATTGTTTGAAGCAGCTGTGCTGCAGAACGATTATTTTGTAAAAATACTCAATATGTTGTGAAGAAACACATTTATTTACACTAATAGAATTAAATAAAATACTATTCTAAGTTTACAATAGTGAAGTTGAAAAGCATCTTCAGTTATAATTGCAACTGCATTTCTAGCAATACAGAAGTTTTCAATAGTGCTTATTGACTACTGGTGGAAGGAATGAGCAAGAGCTCCTACAAAGACTTTGCTTAATAAGTTACACATTTTTTAAAGGCCTGCTAACCACACATTTAAAAGTTAGAATGCAATGGACAGTTGATGAAATAGGAGCAAATAAAAGTAGATCTTGAGTTTCTGATAATTTAAAATATTTCCTTTTCATACTAACAATAATTTCAAAATAATTGGAAAGCCTAGTGCAGTATGAATCCATGTCAAAAGACATACATTCCTGAAATGCTCTGCAGCAATCTATGTTTTAATACATTCAGTGAAATGAATCTTCACTTTCTAGAAATCTGAACGGTGAACTTTCATCAAGAAACCAATTAAGCAAACAAAGAATAAAAAACCAGATGGCAAACACAGGATTAGAGTGATATTAAACTTGATTCAGCAACTTGTTCTCAGCGTTAGTAGAAATGACCTTAAAAATGTATTTTAGTATCTAGGCTTAAAACCAATTAAGGAAGAACCTACATAAATCGGAGCACTGTGAAAATAAGATATGTAAACTGAACTAAGATTATATTTTTCTAAATAGATTTTTATGAAAAATATGTTCATAGCATTATTTATGTGCAGTTAGATCTATAATGTGAGCTATGTACAAAGTTCCAAATGGTGCCCAGGTTTTATAAACCTACATTTAGTTCTAATATTACCAAAGGATAAGAAACAATCTCTTTCTAATAGATTATATGTGAGGCAAGAAGACTGACTCAAATACATTTTTTACGTAAAACTGAAGGGGAAGTTACCAGGTTTATTTTTCTCCCAATAAATAGTTTAGCTTCTACTTCATTAAGGGTGAACATATAATCACAAAAAAATGTATTTTCAATTGTCTTTCAGTGCAGATATGAGTCTGAAAAAACAATAAACAAAAATTTTAGGTTTTATGGCGATTTTATTTGTTTGGTTTTTTGTTGTTTTTTTTTTTTTCTGAAATGAGAGGAAAAAAGAGTTCTTATCTACATATGTTATTCCAAAAGAAAGAAATTACTTCATATCAGTTGTCAAAAAAAAAAAGCTGAAGATGACAAAGTCTTGCCTATCCATGACAAGATAAACTGAGATTTCCTCCTCTCCTTGTGTCTGAAAAAATAGTATTAAGAGTATTCACTTGGTAGGACAGTCATTTTCCCCCACGAATATCTGGATTTGAATCTGCCTCTTTGGAAACTTTTTTAAAAATCACTAACCTGGAGAAAAGAAAAAAAAAAAAAAACAAAAAAAAAACAGACACAAAAACAAACAAAAAAGGTGTTTTCTTTGTGTTGGGAAACAGTTCTCCATCTTCATTGGAGCAGAAACCAGATAACAGTTTCCTCATACCCTAATGTCCCTTGGAAACAGCTAGGTGTTTATATACCCCCTGGGTGTGACAGCAGATGAGTTTGATTTATAGAGAACTTAATAGATGAAAGGACAGAATTGGTCTGGAGTAGGTAGGTAGCCAAACAGATGGAGTTATCCAGAAAGTCACTAGGTCTGGTAGTAAACATGCTATCAAAGGATAGAGCCATTTCATTTGTATAGGACTATTAAAGTATTTTATAGATATTGGAATAGCTCCAGCAAAGAGAGTTCTTCTGCAGGAAACCTGAGACCCTGATGTGTAAAAGCTTCATTTGTGAGTTAAGGAATCAAAGTTCAAATCTTTGTCCTCAAGCAGGAAGAAAGTGAATTTGAGATCTCTTCTCATACCTCTTAAGCAGGTACCTTAATCAAAGGGACATGATGTATTCCAAAGAAGCATTGCCTCATGCTGGAACTAATGGAGTTAATTTATGTTTGCTGCAGTTCCATAAGCACTAAGCAGTGTCATCAATCCTCAGGTAAAGCAGATTTCAGTAGCTTCCTATCATGTTATCTGACCTGTTGCTGGTTCCCTCTCCCTGAACAATGCTCTGTATTCATTAATATGAAACTGAGTAAAAATAGATTGTTTTCTTTCATGTGCTCAGGAACATAGAATTGCAATGGTTGATTACCCATGGTCAGAGGGAATTGAATAAAAATTCTATAATATATGGTATAGAAGGTTTCTTTCTATGACTACAATCATAGGAGAAAAAAAATCCTCTTCCATCCAAGGGCAAGCATGAGTTTAAAGATACAGTATTTGACCTCCCAGTTTTTCTAAGAAAGGGTCTCACAGAGGTAAGATTTCCTAATATGATCCCAGAATGGCTGGTATGTGTAAGTTAGGATCTTGCAGTGCTACCACAGATGTGCCATCCAAGATGTACATGCCTGTAAGGCAGGTACATGACCAGATGAAAAACAACCTTAAGTCAAACCTTAGACTAGATGTAAGCACAGGCAGGAAAGACAAAGAATCTGGCAACCACAAAGAAACAACATCTTTGTCCTTTAATAAGAGAGTATAGAATCCTGCATCATATAGCTAAAACAGTATAGGATTTTGCAGCCAACAACTCACAAGTTAGGTTTGCAGTTACTTGCAGTAGTTAATTATTGTGGGAGAAACACTAGCTGTGATGCCCAGAAAAGGAATTTTCTGTCAAAGATGAACTTTAAAAGTATTAATAGTCTTGTTAGTTGGCATTTGTTGTACTAGCAGCTAAGCTTTGATCATTTCACATTTTTTTTGTATTTTACACTACTACATCTTCATTTAGAAAGTGACAGGCAGTGATAGAAGCCTGAAATAGATCTTTCATGATTTGGAGAACTGCAGACTTTTTTTTATGACACATGCAAGCATTGTAAAAAACCTTTCTGTCACTTACAAAACCATATCAGAATAAATTTATATTGCTAGTGTCAAGATTAATTAATCTTTGTTGTACCAACATAAAGTAAAGGAGTACACAGTCTGCTTTTTTTTAATTAATAATTAAAAAGTGACATTTAACACCAGAATTTATTTTAAATAATACTAATTAATATAAATGAAGAATTAAAATCTTGAAACTTGTTTATTTCAAAAAAATTTACAAGATAGATAAACTCTTGCAATTTTTTTTTTAACTCTTGATTTTTTTCTTCTATGGTCTTTATTGCTTACAGAAGTGATCACAGAAATGGCAATAGCTTTCTATTTTTGCCTCAAACTGTAAAATAAAGATTTTGGATTTCATAGGGGTTTAAATTCTATTTTTTATTACTGATTTCAGAGATCTAAATCATAAGTAAAACACCTGACCATAACCTATAAAATTTATATTAAAAAGAAGAGCTTTCTTCATTTAAGAATACAGTAAACTTAATAAAGGATTTGTAGTTCAAAATGCATATTTTATAATTATTGAACTCAAAATAATTAAATATTCACAGATGGGTTAGCAGGAGCACTATAAATGTTCAGTCTTTTCCTAGTTCATACAAAAATATCAGTTATTACCTAAAATATCTATTTTATATTTGTGTATTTTGCTTGATGGTCCTGCAAAAATAGTGCCACTGAGATTTGTTAAACACTTATGTTAGCAAAGATAAGTAGCTATTTCTTTGTGGCATTGGAGAAATAGGATTGAAATGAAGGGGTTTTCTTCATTATTTACATTTAATTTTATGTATGACTTGCATATTCATTTTATCTATCATGAATTGAATTTACATTGCATTAGTTCTTGATAATCTAGATAATAAATAAAGGATCAAAAATGTTGCTTATAGCACACTGTCCTAGGGTGATGTTTGTATCCCCATTTATGTGTGTTCTGCTATGTTGGATGTTATGTTCTGTGCCTGTGAGACTGGCTCTGAAGGACAAATGTTTTGTTTTGGTTCTGTTATCAGCCTGCTTCCCCCCCCACGACTGGCGGGACACAGAGACGGGGCAGTACATAGTGTGGCTGTTGTTTTTTGCTGCTCTCTTTTCTCCTTGACTCTAGCTCTGGCTGCTGCTTTTGCTCCTGCTTCGCTTTGCTCTTGCTTTGTTTTTTCTCTTTTTTTTTTTTTCTTTTTTTTTCTTGTAACTACTGGGACCTGCTCCGGACTGGGACCTGAGAACACCTTGTGGCCGGCAGCAGCCATCCCCAGCGCCGGAGGGAGTGACAACAGGGCGACCACCCCCAAGAGAGACTCGCTGCATTTGTCATCTTTTTCAGAGCTGTGAAAAAGTGTTGTCATCTGGTATTGTTCATTTTGTGTACTGGGGGGGGGGGGTGGGGGGGGTGGGGGGGGGTCTGTTAAATAAACAGGTTCTTTCCACTTCTCTCCGAGGAATCATTCCCGAACCGGCTGGGGGGAGGGGCCGTGTGGGTTTGCTCTCCGGAGGGATCTTCCTTTGGAGGTTTTCTCCCAGATTTGCCCTAAACTAGGACATAGATTAAGAGTCAGAGTGATGGAATTTAGATGCATGATCAAAGTGAATGTACTTTAGTAAAAAAAGGTAATGATAATGAAACATTGGAAAAATCTATGAAATGTTTGAGAGTGTACCCAAAGATTGAACGATAGAATCTTCCTTTTCACACTGTAGTATGAATTATCTCTGAAGAGTGGAGGTCTGTTGGAGAAAGACCTTACCAGATCTCTACTGGAAATGCAATAGGGCAGAGAGGAAAAGAGCTGTGAGGCTTCCAAAGTGTAAGAAAACTTCCTGGCTCAGCTGGTGTGTGAGCCCATCAGGAAAGGTGCCCTGCTGGACCTGTTTGCTGGGGACAGGGAAGGACCTAAGGGTGATGGGATGGGTGGAGGCCATCCTGGGCATAGTGATTATGAAACACACACTCTTCATTGTTCTTCACATGAAATGTTTACTCCCTCTACAACTTGTACCTAGGGCATGTAATCCTATCTTTTATTTCCAGAGCTAGGATGGCTCATTATTAAAACTCCTTGCTTTATCTATACCCATCATTTTGTAAAGCTGCCTGACTTAATTTGCAATTCCCTGCATTGCCAGAGCTTTTTTATCAAACAATACTGTCTGGAAAAACACCATGTAATAATTAAACATATAAACTTTGTTCTCTCTCTGTCATACAGTTTCTCACTTTAGCTGAGACTTATCAAGATAGCAATTTATTTTTGTCTAGTCTACACTCTTCCTTAAAAAATGTAGTGAAATGATGAATCATCATCAACAAAAATCCTTTGGGTTCCTCTCAAAAATATACATGGAAATAAGAAAAAAATTATCTGCCATCTTTGTCAAGGAGTTAGATTAGTTCTCTGTGTGTGATACATTTTTAAAATGAAAAAAAATTAGTGTTAAGTTGCAGGACTCATAAGCAACACCTCGGGAAGGCAGCTGTTTTTTGTTTTGGTTAGTTTTGAGTTTGGTTTTTTTGGTTTTATTTTGGGGGGATGTGTTTTTTGTTTGGTTGGGTTTTGTGGGGGGGGGGGTTGTTTGTTTTGTTGGGATTTTTGGGTTTTGGGTTTTCTATTTTTTTTACTAATCCAGGCTCTACATGGAGTAGTATGTTTTTTCTAAAACCCAGTTCCTAGGAGAAAATACTAGCTGAATGCTCTTCCTTCTCCATTCACAGAAATACTTATCATAGTACAGGAAAAAGCAAAAATGCACATAAACTGTCTGTGTATCCAGTAATTCTGTATTTCCAAACTGGACATTTCATTACATACAGAACACATTTAATGTTTTTAGCACAGGTAAATAGAAACATTTAATCACAGCACACCTTTGCTGTCTTCTTAGACTGTGACTGTGAGGAAACATATTTTTTAAAAGAAAAATAAAGGAAAATGGATTTCTGGGGAGTTATCTATTACACTGCCATAAGTATTCCTGTTCTAACAGCATCCCAGCACTTTCTTCCAGCTATAATGCCTTTGAAATATTTGAAATCTTGTAATACTGTAATAGAAATGCAGTGCATTTTCAGTTCCTAGAGAAATATTGAAAATGCAATTGCTTTTATATAAGTGAAATTCAAGATTGAAAATATTTCAAAAGCACCACTGTAGGAAGAAAACATTGAAATACTGTAGGAGAAGAACTAGAAAGAGTAGAAAAAATAAATAGAGTTTAGAAGGGAAAAATTAAGCATCTTAGCCAATAAGGTGGCAGAGTCAATAAGAGACTTCTCAAAGCATAATGAGGATGAAAAAAGTGTTAATTCAGTACAAGTGCATGTTTATGAGGGAATACAAATAGATTTGAGCAAAACATGTAAATAACAGCAGAGCATTTGATATAGGAAATATTTCTGTGACCATGGTGGATCTTATATTGAATAGTAAATGGGAACGCAACAAACATCAGTGAACCCTTGAAGACACCATGGGCCCCCATGAGCTTATTATTATTCACTGTGCTCCAAAGTTCAGTATTTCACAAATAGATCTTTTCCATAAACTGGCATACAGTATCAGGCCCAGCTTTCTGTATGGAAAGAAAAAGTTTATTTAAAAGAACAATTAACTATAAAATGAACACATTAAGTTTTAAGCAAAAGACTGAGATGCTTTGAAGTATTGACATTTCAATATTTTGAAATGAAAAAGCTTACTGTTTTTTTTTTTATTTATCATCTTCCTGAAAAATACTTTAAATGTAAAATATTCTAATGATTTTTAATGTACATTTGTAAAATATGAACAGAATTATTAGGCACCTTGAAAGTCTTTCATTATTTTTTGTATAGTATTTCAGGTGCATTAGAAAAAGAAATATCAGCTTTATGACTTTTTGATAACTTGAGAGTTAAAATCACACTGAGTTTTCCAAGGTTTTCAAAAGTCATAGAATTGAGTAAGTAATGCCTCATTTTGGCTTGATTCTAATACATAACTTCACTATTTTTGAAATATTAGACTAACTTAGGCTATGAGGGGGGTGGGAGGGGAGTTGTTTTGTTTTCCGGAGACAGACGAATAGGGCCATTTAGGTTTATTTTATCATCCGTTTCCACGTTAAAAAAGAGTAGAGATGCATATAGTCCTCCAATAGCTACTGGAATGTAAAAAATCTGATTGGTCACCTAACTTTACTGGTCTAAAATACAAGTTTATTAGATTCTAATGTCTTGAAAAAATATTATACATATTTTAATTCAGGAGTGATTGATTACACATAATATGAAACTGTTCTACATGTCATCACAATTATTTTTAATAATGCTTTTCCATTTGCTATTGTTGTAGACAAATCATATATGTCCCAAGATACATGATACAGGCAGAAAAATATAAACTTTATCCAGCTTCTGGAACTCAAGCTGAACCTGCTTCCAACACTAAGAAAAAACCACCAGGTTCTTTGGCAGTACTTCCAACCGAAGCCCACAAAACTATAAAATATTTAATACAATGAAAGTCTGTTCTAGTCACATCATGAATTATAACTCAGAATCAAACCACAGAGTCATGGGTGGGCATCTGTTCAGTAATTATCCTTAATTCAATATTAGTAAACCCAATAAATATTAAACAATAAAGTACCCCATATATTTTTGATCAGTACTGTTGATGCAAAATAAACATTTAAAATGACTGATCTTGCTATAGGAGAGTTTCTTATGCTATTTTCTCTTCCTTTTTCTTTTCACACAAATTAAATTTAATGGTATTTGTCTATAACTGGGTCTTAGAGTATTTATGGTGCATCACAATTATATATTTATTACTCAGAACTAAATTACATTTTGTTACTGGCCCAAATAATTAAGATGTAATTTTGATCCTTGTATCTACTACTCCACTTACTGGGTCCAGGAAAAGGTAAATAATATCAAGAGAGTTGATGCAGAGACCAAACGTTTTTAGCAATAACAAAGATAAAATGGAAACAGTGTGAAAATTCATGGATAAAAAAATAAATGCTACAGAAGGTGAGCAGAAAACTTTTACCAGCTGTTGTTTACCTTTAGTTAGTATTTGAGGATAGACTAGAGAATACTGGGCAAGAGCAGCAGCAGAAAGTTTCACAATTTAATAAAAGGACAGTGGCTGGAGGCAGAGCCTGAAGGCAGAACTTTCGGTTGTGTGGCCCAAAGGTCAATAGGAATGGATAGGGAAATTATCTAATATAGGAAGGAAACAACACTTCCCAGAGGGGATCTAACAGGAGAGGTTTGATTCCTGATTATCTCTGCTCCAGTCTTATTAAGTAATTATTTTCATTTGGTAAGTGAAAGTCAAAATACTCTTGTGCTAGCTTCATTGTCAGGGCAGAGAAGTTGACATACTTCCTAAGGTTTTTAAGCTCCTCTAATTGATCTGGGAAATTTCTAAGGGATCAATTACTGAGGCATTCTAAAACATTTTCAAATCAGAATTGTTAAAAAGCACCCAGAATGTTATGGGTTTACAACTTTGCAGCATATTTTAAAGTCACTTTAGAAAGAAGAATATTTTCTCAGTTTCACAGATGGGGAGCTGGCATGAAAAGTGCCTATGTGCTTTACTTATATTACTCATTTACTCAAAGACCAAGCTGAGAAAAAAATAAAATTCTTTACTGTCCTTTGCTCTACTGTAGTACCTTATTTATCCAGGTAGAGGGAGAATAGGATTGAAAGGAAACATCTGATATCAGATATTTTGGGAATGTTCAACCATTGACAATGTATTCCAGCTCTCCAAACTGGCAGTCAGTATGTGAATGGTGCAATTGTGTCAGCTCAGTAGTCCTTCCCTCTTTGGAACCCATGGCAAGCTCTGGACACAGAATGAGGAGTGCTTCTATGAGCTTTAGAGACATAATAGACACCATATGAGGCACGCCTTGAAACAAACTCTTGTAGGTATTTACATCTGATCAAGAATAATTAATGTCTAATATTACATACAGCTCAATGAATGACTGAGAACCTACGTTAGTGAAAAAAGCACTTTATCAATTTAAACATTGCCTTACTTTTCAAGTGACTTCACTAACATCTAGGACCTGTGGTTTGCAAGGTCCTGGGCCCCTCACTTCAAGAAAGACATTGAGTTGCTGGAGCATGTCCAGAGAAGGGCAGTGAGACAGATAAAAGATCTGGAACACAGGTCTTGTGAGGAACAGCTGAGGGAGATGGGATTGTTTAATCTGGAGAAAAGGAGGCTCAGGGGACCTTCTTGTTCTTTGCAACCACCTGAAAGGAGCTTGTAGCCAGGTGGTCTCTTCTTCCATGCAACTGGTGACAAGATGAGACAACATAGTTTTCATGGTCCATAGGGGAGGTTCAGGTTGGACATCAGGAGGAATTTCTTAATGTAGAGTATTGTTAAACATTGGAATGGACTTCCCAGGGAGGTGGTGGAGTCACCAATCATAGAAGTGTTTTGATGTTCTGGACATCAAAATCAGTGCCATGGTCTAATTAGAAGTGGTGATCAAAGGCTGGACTCAGTCATCTCAGAAATATTTTCCAACATAAATAAGTCTGTGGTTCTGTTAAGTAATTAAATAATTTGGCACACAATTAATAGTGGTTTGATGTCAGAAAATGTAACTCAAGTTTCTGTGGTGATAGAACACAACATGGATACTCTGAAGGACTCTTGGATGTCTAGAAATCACCACAATAGTTAGCTTCCAGTGATTCAGGAATTTCTAAATATCCAGGAGCAAACCCCACTAAGTTTCAGAATTTTCCTCCTTAATTTTCTGTAATGCATTTGGTAACATGAACATCTTCATTTCTTTTGAGCTATGATCTATTTTGAGTTAAATTTTTGAGAGCCTTACAGTAGTGCTTTATTTAAATTTAGACATTTTGAACATATATATTTCTTATAGATGTTTGCAAGTTTTATTTCTACTTCCTTTAATAAGTCAGAAATGACCTTATAACAGATCCTTAAAATTAAGACATATTGATTTTAATCTTACTTATTTCTGTTTTCCCCTTGTTAGAGACAGTCACATTCATCTCCTTCAAGTCAAGAAAAGAGATATTAGAATATTTCAAAAAGGAAATTCCACGGAAGGTCTTTGAAATAAATATTTGTATTTGTGGTCTTACATAGTATGGCTGTATGAATCTAAACATTAATACATATCATTAGATGTTGCTGAGGTTTTAGTTTTCCTACTACTGTTTTCCTCTACTCGTTATAAACCTGCTATGACAATATGCTTAAGTATGTTTTAAAAGTGGTGAAGCAATCATTAAGACAGCTAAAGAAAAGAAAGAAAACATTCAGGGTTTATAGTATTTTCTGCTGCTGAATAGGACGTTAGGTCCTTTTTCTCCAGAAACTCTGTGAATCTGATAATAAGTGCCATGATGCAAGAAACTAGAGGAAGAGATACAAAGATAGTAAATAGTATTTTGGTAAAATTTTTGTGCTACATTTCTTAGGAGCCTATAATCCCTACTTGACCAAGGTTCATTTTGTTTTGGGTTCCTTTTTGGCTTTCTTTTCGGTGTCTACTCAGAGACAGTAAAGGTAAAGAGAAGTCATACCCCACTGACAAAGTTCCCAGTCTATGAATGGGTGGAAATTAGGAGAATATATAAAAAATATATTGAAGTTTTTTTGCCCTGTTTCTATAGTCTTTCCTGGGCTTTCCTGGGCCTTGCATTCACCATACCAGACAGAAAACTGGTGTAGAAATAGCTTTGGTCCAACATTCCAGCCTGGAGTGGTTGCTTTATATTCCCTTTCTCACAGCTTCCATAAAAAGAACTGGAGAAGAGAATAATGCATCTTCTATGTCCCTTCTCAAACAGAAGCAGTATGTGAATAGAGAATTTAGAAGCTTCTTATAGTCTGATGTTGGATAGATAAAACTCTGAAAGAGTAATTTGAGACAATCTTAAATATATATATATATATATATATATATATATATATAAAGTTATAGAAATAATGTTAGATATCATTACCAGGAGGACAAATACCTTTACAGTACTGGAATGTGTGGATGCAATTTTTTTGGGCTTGCCTTTCCATCAGTCTTCTTGTACCAGCACAGTGTTGAGCAACACAAAGAGGGTAAGATACAGTACAGTTGTCTTACAGTAGACAGTTAAAGTCCTTGAATTCATTGGTCCTTGACCAAGACATTTATAGTCTGCACACAGAAAATTAAAATTTAAGTAAAAAATAAGAAAATTTTATTGAACTATATGCCATTCAAATACACTCAATATGTAAATATATGGACCTATGAATATTAACATAAATATTATAGCAGTAAAAATACTGTTGAAAGAAAAAACTTGCTCTTATCACTGTTATTCTCAGACCCATGTTTTTTCCAATATATCAATATGCATAACTGCATAACTTCTATTTTATATAACTGTATCATGTAACAAATAAAGGGCATTATCAATATACCAACCTGGGTAAAAATGTCAAACCTATGCCTAATATAGATCCAAAAACACAGAAGCATAGGGAAATATACAGATCTATGAGGGGGTTAAATGCAAAAGGGAAATTAGCTATTTAACAACAACAAACAAATATTTTGTTGAAAGAAGCCTTGGATTTGTTTAAGTATTCCTACAGTATTGGATCAAATCTACCTTATCAATTGTTCCTCACCTTTTTCTAATGGCAATAGGAGAGTTCACAGACTAACTTATTTCATCCTTTGGAAAGTTTTGTAATTTAAAAATTTGAAATAACTTAAATCTTTACCATAAAAAGTTCCCAGAAAATGTCTCAAACAAACCACTGTTAAACAAATTCCCAGAATTACACCTGTTTTGCATAATCCCAGATAACAAGAGGCTGGAGGGGTTCTCACTTTTATTGGCTGGATAGTAGGATGTTCCTAAACTAAATAAAAACAAGTAAATGAACAAAAATATTTCTAATCTTTGGGAAAACAGAATGAACACTTCTTCCTCCTTTGTTAACATGTTAAATAACAGTCCCAGATTTCTGGATTTTATTTGCAAGCAATATATGAGGTCTTAGGATAACAGAAGTATACTGGGGATTGATATCTTAGCTTTCACAATTATTCTTTTCATGACTGGCTACGTTGTTAAACTCCAGTTCTTAAAAATAATTGTTTTAGAGCATGAATTGTTTTAGAGCGAAGAGCAAGACAGTTGTGCTGATTTTGGCTGGTGTAGGATTAATAGTTTTCACAGTAGCTGATGTGGGTTATGTTTTGGATTTGTGCTGAAAAAGTGTTAATAATGCAGAGATATTTTTAATATTGCTGAGCAGTGTACACAGAGTCAAGGCTCTGATTCTCACATCACCCCACGAGGATGGGGATGTACAAGAATTTGGGTGGTGACACTGGTGCAGCTGACCCTAACTCAGCCAGGGGATATTCCATACCATATGGTATGCCCAGCATATAAAGTTGGAGGAGGAGGAAGAAAGGGGGGGAATGCTCAGAGTGATTGCATTTGCCTTCCCAGGTCACCATTACACCCAATGGAACCTTAGCTGCCTGTGGATCATGTGAGTTATTTCCTGTTTTCTTTGCTTATGTAAGTGGCTTTTGCTTTACCCATTAAACTATATTTATCTCAACCCACCAGTTTGCTCACTTTTACCCTTCTGATTCTCTCTCACTTCCCACTGGAGCAGGAAGTGAGTGAGAGTCTGTGTGTGGCCTAGTTACTGGCTGGGATTAAACCACAACAGGACACCATTCTGTAGCCTGCCAGAGACTATTTTTCGTAAGGATTCTGTACAAAGGAAAGAAAAAGTAGCAGAAAGAGAAAGAAGAAATGAGACACAGATGCAATAGACAAAACCGTTCTGGTTAAAGATGAGCCAAGCACCTGTGTAATGTAGCAGTCTTCAAACTTATGACCAGCAGAGATATTAACTTTTCTGGACTTATTCTCTCATTTTTCTGGACTCATTCTCTCAAGGCATTTTGGAATAGAACTCATTTTGAAACAAAAAACTTGTTATCACTAGTGAATCTCTATTTTAGAAAGAGCTTGCCAACAAATGTCAAGTTTACATTTGACTACAAAGATTGTTAGAAGCCCTGGTTGGTTTTTATTCTGCAACACAGTAACCCATTCTAGGCTGTCAGACAAAAGTAACACTGGACTTCCCAAGTTTAGAACTGGATAACTCATGACAGAAAGTACACGAGAATTTAAGGATAAAAGTCAGTATGACACACTGCCAATTTTATCTCAATTAAACTTTATAAGACAAGTATATTTAGATATAATTCTGTTGCTTCCTTGAGTCAGGTTTTCTCACTTAATTAGTCACAATGGTAAGTACTAGAATAGGTGTATAGGAAGCAGTTTGATAGAGGCTGGTATTCCACATGCTCTCTCTGATGAGAGATAAAATTTGTGCTCTAGAAAGAAAGGAAATTTGCAGAAAGAGCTTTGGTAACCCGTTGACAATTTCTTAGTCTTCAGGTTGATTTCCTGAGATAAAGTTATGTCTTTAGATCAACTAATCTTAAGAAATTGTTTTGAATCTGGCACACTTTATAGCATTCCTGACAATGAGTTACATAGTTATATTTTGTTATTGATGAAAACTCACTTAATTTTTTGTCCTAGTTAGAGACATTCTAGTAATTTCATTTGGTGTTCTCTGGTTAATGTCTTGTGATAAAGGCTGAAGAAAACTCTTCTTTCCAGGTCACTCATATGGCAAACACCACTTCAGTTTCCTCTTGCATGGTGTTAAGCACGGGTGTGAGAAGAAGCTCCTCACTCTCCATCCATATGGGTTCCCTCTCAGTCAGTCTTCATTCTCTACATGCAAGCTGGAGAGGCCATGGGAATGACTGCTGGGCCAAAAAACAGACCAATAAAAAACTGGTTTTGCAAGCAGGGATGTACCAGCAGGTCAGTAACTAGAGCCAGCTGGCAAAAGAAAACAAAAAAACCCCACAACAACCAAACAAAAAACACAAGCACCACAAAAAACTGAACAAAATAAATCAAGCTTGCAGCAGTATCCTGAACCAATTCTGAGAGATTCCACTATGCCCTTCAGCAAACTCCTCTCCCTGACACTTCTCCGTTAGAGATTTTTCTCCTCTTGGATGCTTTATTCATGAACCCAGAAGTGTTTCTCTCACTCATGGCTCTGTAGTCCCACCCTCAGAGCCAGCTGATATTTCCAAAATGAAGGACTGACTTTCAGTCCAAAAATCAGGCAACATAAAATACTCCTTGGTTTACAAAAAATGAACAGATTCTTGTTGACTGGACTGCATCTTCACATCTAGCTATTGTGCACTTCACTAATCATCTTGAAAGAGGAAAGAAAATCACTTAACACTGAAAAAACAGACTTAATTCACCTTAATGGTATGAAGATTACCTGTTGACGAAACATTTTAATCTTACTAAAATTGAGAATTAACAAAGAAAATAAGAACAGAGGAATTTTGACCTTGAGTATAGACTAGGGAGACTATTTATCTTGGAACTGCTGAAAGCATTTCTTATCTTAGACTTCAGAGATATTTTTCCTAGGGAGCTGGAAAGCAGTACAGGCACAGTGTCTTTATTCCTTGATGTATTGTATTCAATCACTTTTTATTTCACAGTTCATTATTAAGAAACATTAACTTCTGTAAGAATGAAACTAAGTTTCCATGGAAGCTTGCTTACACTCAAAAGAATAATTCAGATGAAGAATTACATGTATGATTTTTTATTCCCTGTGCATTTTGGCAGGAGATTTCAATAAAATTCAAAATAAAAAGAAACAATAAGAGACTTAAAAGCCTTAAAAGGGAGGAGTCTGCTCATCTGTCAGAGACTGGGTTATCACCTAAATTTGTTGGTTAAATGAACAAGTTTCAACTGTTTGGTTAAAAAAATTCTTTCAGTCAGTAATCATCATATAATAATTTATAATAATTTATAATAATTTAATAAAATTTTAATAAGAACACTTGAGGACATTTTCATAAGAATACTTTAGGGCTATGTACTACTACACACAAGAAATTCTGGAATCAGAATATCAGTTGCTAAATGTAATTTCCATAAGAGCAAACACCACTGACATTTTCTAAATAAGTTTGGATCATAGATTTTAAAGATCTAGGATGCCTTCATAGTCTAAATACATGAGTTCAGAATTCTCTATGATGATTAATACAGGACAGAATTTTAGAAGCCCTTGTTAGTTTGAAGGGCCTATATCAGGCTGTATAACAGTTCTAGGATACATACAAGAGAGAAAAAGATAAGGAAGGAAAATCACATATTGTGTTGGTATCCAGATAAATTAGCACAGTGCAGAGTGCCAGAGGCTGACTACTATTGCCAAGTTTCTAAAAGGTTTTTAAAAATTATTGGCATAATAGTACCAGAGAACTGATGGAATAGTCCTCACTTTTTTCCAAGTAAAGATATATCTATCTATACAGATATAGATATAGATGATATACACTCCTTGCCAAAAATAAAGTGGGAATACCTAATATAGGACTGAAGCTCTTTTATGCAGCCTTATCCTAAATGTAAAGAGACTCGACCTCTGAATAAATTGAGTTTTGTTGTTTTCAAATGAAAATCCTGAGCTAATTTTGCAACAATACACAATCAATATCATTATTCAATGAAGATGTGAGGTACTAGAAGCTTTCTTTTATTGCCTAATGTATTTAAAGATCCTCTGAGACTTCTCTTCAGTTGTTATGAAAACAGACTGGACAGTGGCAGAGTCAGAAAGCATCTCCTCATTTTAACTGAGACAGCCTGAGACAGAGCAGGTGTTATTTTATGTGTATGTATTCTTAAATATTGCATGGAATGTGTAATGCCTCATTCTAACAATAAAGGATATGTTTCTTTGTCTGCAGAGAAGAATATGTAGAATTAAAATAACTAGTATGAGCATAATTTCTTTATTGTTTGCAACATAATGACAAGAGAAGCAGCAGCTGCTGAATTGAGCCTTCCTTTATTCCCCAGTATGAGGAGAGGGAAGGAGGAGAATGCAGATGTTGGGTTGGATTCTATACACAAGCAAGTGATAGCAACCAGTGTAGAACCAGAGTATCAGAAGAGGCTTTCATACAATTATTATCTTTGGTGCCCCCTCAAAAGTGCATGACAGATACTGTAGAAAAACAGCTGCAGAACTTCAATCTGTGATCAGATTAGTTACTTCAGTCAATAATGTAAATATAACTCTGCACACAGAAAGTTGCCTTGGGCAACTGGAAACTTTCCAAGGTTAAGCACCCTCTGTTCCAAAAGGGCCCAAGTTAAAATGCTGGGTTTGACACCAATTTTCTGTAGGACTTCAGGCTATTCATGTACTTCCTCTGCTCTGACTGTAATATCTTTGAAAAAAGAGAGAATACTGACTCACCTACCTCACAGGCAAACTAAAGATTAATTAGTTTGTGCTTGTATAGAGCTTTGAAAAATGTCATGGCTGTATAACTACTGTTAAATAAATGGCAAAAAGTCAGACTGGACAAGTACAGAGCAGGACTGCAAGGGTTTATCACTGTATCTTAGCAATTATCTTTAACACTATCCAGAAAAGAATTCTTATAGTAGATATGAGTACTTAGAAGAAAAGTATGGAGCTGTTTTATAGCAGTATTTCTTCAGAGAATGTAAAAGGAAATGAGAAAGCAAGAACAAATTTTAACTTTCCTGAACTTTTAAATTCAGCAGGGCAATATGTCAGTGCTCTATCTCAATTGGTTCATCTTTTACTGAAATAGAATTTAAATATTACTGTGTAATACATCTGGAAAGGTCCTGTCCAATTGAACAGGAAATAAAAAATAAAAAAACATATCCCTCTGACAGAGACTAGCGCCACAGGGCTGAATGTAGTTAATTTCCTTCCATTCTACTTTATAAAATGAGGAACATCTCCATTGTAAGTACTGATTTTTTCTGAAAAAACTACAGTAATCAATGTCCCATGACCACAGTTCAAATGTGATGTATTGTATTCATAGTGGAGTGATTACTTAGAAACTGCACAAGATCCAGCTTCCTCTCCCATCCCATCCCACAAAATTTCTAAAATGTTCTCATTTGCTCTCACAAAAATTCCTTAAGTTTTCCATTATTTTACCACCAGAAGTCATGCCGTTCTTGTTTTTCAATTTCCACTGTCCATCTTTGCAGACATCAGGTTATTTGAATTTGCTGGTACAGGATCACTAGTCACTTAAAAGCTGTTCTTTTCTGCCAGTGCCTATTGACCACTTCTTAATATTCTGGTATTTAGAAATACACCAATCACTTTGTTTGGGCTCTCAGGTAATTTTACTCTGCTTCAGGAGGATTGTACAAACCAGATGGAGACAAATAGATCTTACATTTATTTTGTTTATCTGGATTTCAATGTATAAGCACTTTTGTCCAAGACTAAACATTACCACGTAAAGTTACAAAGCTGCAGATATTTAAAGAAAAACAGGGTGAAACTCAAATTAGAAACTGAGGTTATTGCAAAACTTACATTTGGAGTGCTGCTGGTAAGATTTTGTTTGAGAAGGCAACATAAGATTTGTGAAAAGATATAAGTTCTTCAAAATTAAAAATCTAGCCATGCTTTTCCATTTAAAATTGTTGGTTGTGTGGAACTATGACCTCTGTACTTCAAGTATGATGAATTATGAGCTGAATTATGTGTAAGAATGACGTTTGAGGGGCCTCACCTCTCACATAATCCAGACAAAGTTTTGCATTTTAGAGTTTTCTGTATATAAATACACCCTTACACACAAAAAAAGGCAGTGTGTAGAATTAGTGTAAGCAGACAATTCTACATGATTAATTAAATTAATTAAATGAGAGGTACCCTAAAACAAAATAAACTTATTTTTGCAAAATATTTGTACTACCATTTGTTATAAACTCACGTGGTCTCTGCAAACTGATACTGAAGATCTCCATAACTACAGGTTTTCAAAGTTAAAATCTCACGAAAGGCACAAATCAACATCAACATATCTAAGACTGGCAGGAGAGCTGAATGATAGCAAGGCAAAAATGCAGAATTAATAACTCTGTGGAGTAAAGAAGGGAGTGTAACACACTCCCACAAATGCACCAGATTCCACAGTCATCACTCCAAACACTACACCCACTGACACCTACCTCATGATTATCTTCTCAGGTTGTATTCCTCCCGAGCATCCTGAATATTTGATTTATTTGCACTATTAATTTATCCATCCCACCTGTGTTCCCTTAGATATTTAATTGATTGCCCTTAATTGATCTGGCCATCTGTGATATCTTTGTCATTTAATTGATTGTTTTTATTGATCTAAACACCTTGCAGCTTTACTGTCACCTAGATGAATCAAAAGTCACTGGCTGACATCATTTATATCTCTTAATTCTTAGTGTGCATCTATGCACTTTCATTTCCTGAGGGAAATGGTGCAGAGGAGGACAAAAAACACCTGAAGTCTCAATATGTTCTAACCTGTCTGGCCAGGAGTCGGGTGGCATAAACCCCCCTGATTTCAGTGACACTTTTCCTAGCTACTTGGGCATCAGGGCACTCATTCTCTTCTTGGAACACAGGCTGTATTCAAATAAAACATGAACAATAAAATAGAATTAAAAGAAAATAATTATGCATAACAACATGATTTGCAGCATGGTGGTAAATGTCCCTTTTATCCTGACCTGCAATGCAAGTGAATTCCATTGAGACATCTTTGAAGAAAACTTTAGCCCAGCAGTTAAGCACTACTGACAAGGAAATCATCATTGCTGATTTTAGCTCTCACAAAACAGAGCACCACTTCAAATAGTGGGTGTCATAATGGTATTCTGAATAATGAATGGTATAATGGGTATCTTTTTCACTTATTAAGGCTTTGGGCACAGAATTAAAGGCATAGGAGATTATACCTGATATAGCAAATTATATGTAAAAGTGAAGTTTTATGTAAAATTATGTAAAATATATGTAAAAAAGCTTAAAATCTTGTTCTGGCTGGGGCACTTAGATATAATCTATAAAATGTGACAGCTCTGGTGAAGGAAGACAAGAAATTTGTAGGAATTAGAAAAGAACTTGATGGTTTCCTTTAAAAAGAAAGTATTTGATGTACTTCTACACAGTCTCCTGGATGTATCTGTCTATGGCCTAATTATAGCAGTTCATAATCTAGCAGGTAGTAAAGTAATAGAGATAATTAAGAGAAGGTGATAGTAATCACCACCTGCTCTGCTCCATGTATGGAGCCTCAGATCAGTAGGATCTGCAAGTAAACAAATAGAGAAAGGACACAAGCAATGTGGAAAACAGAGAGGAAGAACTGAAATACGCTCACAGTAATGAAAAGCAATCCCCCCCAAAAAAAGAAAAAATGCAAGAAAGAGGGCAAGCAGTGGGTGCAGACTTAAAGCTGAGTCAGTAGAACTGTAGCGGAAATCTCAAACCCAAGGAAAATCAGAAAAATAATAATAAAAAAAAAGTCTATACTCAGAATAGCAAAGATAGAGCAGATCACAGCACACATAAAAATTATCTTCCATCTGACACAATTCACAAATTCTGTAGCACAACTCTGACACTGATCAGCACTGGAAACCTTGTAGAAACCTCACCAGAAGGAGGAAATCCAGAAGAGAAAAGTGTTCTTACCTGCCTAGCTGCTAGCTGTGCCTGAAAATTCTGTATCTTGATAAGAATAATTTCTGGTTTTATATTTGTCCTCTTCATATACCATTACTGTTCTGGCAGGTATCCTGCATTCCAAAGAATAATAACATATTGTTTGATGAAATTATCTTTCCTTAAACCTCAATTTCTTTGTGTGTTTGCCAGTATTTTTTAATTAGAAGATCTGCAACTAAAATGTTCTAATATACCATTGCCTATTTTTCTCTCTGGAATTTTCTCCTTTTACTGTTGCATAGCCAGACTGAAATGTGTTTATCTTGACCTCACAAATGTACCTCCACCACAAGCATCAAAAGCATAAAAAGTATGTTTTCTGACAGTGCTTTAACAAGTGCATAACAATGCACATGTTCAAGAAAAATTGATAAAATATATTAAAAAAAGATCAAACTCCTAATAAAATGAGATACACAGTTTTCTGTATAGTAAGATGGAAGAATCTACCTGAGCAGTGTTCATCACATTGCCACACTGATGCCTTGAGAGGCTACCTAGAACAAAGGCTAGACAGTGTTAAAGGCATAAAGCTGGTATTTATAAAAAGGCCTTCAAAGGATACACCTTGGGCAGTACAGGAGCCCAGCCAGGGCTCCACCCAAGATGGACCCAAGACGGGCTCAAACTCATGAGTTTTCACACTTTTATAAGTTTTTGGTCCATTTACATATTGGGGTTAATTGTCCAATTACAGCTTCAGGTTATGAAGCCACATCCTCCCAGACTGCTTCACTCAATTCTCTGTTGTTTATACTTTTGGGGCCAAAACTGCAATGGTGTCCTTGGTTCTCAGGCTGGAAAAGGATTGTTTTGTCTGACTAAACTGTGAAGAGAACTTGTTAATAATTTATATGAATATATATACTAATATATACTATATATATAGTATACATACATATACATATATACATATACATACATGCATGCATGCATACATATATATACATATATACATATACATATATATATATATATATATAAATATATATAATATGTACTAATGCAGTATATAATCTGGAAAATATGAAAGTTAAAACCTAAGGCATCAACATCATATAGTTTCTCCCTGAGAAAATAATGAAATTTAAATCAGAGGTAAGAGCCAATTAATTAAAAATAACTCTTTCAATTAATAAAACAGAAATCTGTCTATACTCTTCATCCTGGATCTGTGCACTTATAAATAGCATAACCTGTATATTATAACTGATTCTGTTTATTCCTGTTGTATTGTACAAAACAGTTAGTTGGCTTGTTATAGTTGCACACTGGGTGACTAATAATTGTTTTATTATACTCACATGGTATATCCAAGACTCCCCTTTTCCTAACCTCATGGTGTAGCCTTCCCATACTGACCCTTCCCCTCTGAATGTCTCCCAATGGCTGTATTCCCTTTACCCCATGCCCTCCTGTCATCTTAATGTTTAAAACCCACACACACGTGGTGGGGTCTCTCTCTTCCTCCCTGGACCAGCAATAAACCACCGGGTCTGGTCCCTGGAGAAAGATTGAGCAGGCCTCTTTTCTTTCATCCCTGACTGGACCCACACCTATGGTCAGAGCTAGCCAGTTATGACCATTTCAGGATTGGGTACTGTGTTATATTCCATTCTTTAAAAAGCTCTCTAAGAACTCCTTCCTGTCTTTGGAGCACCATCCTGCATGGGACTCAATTTCTGACTTGGCTGTCAAGAGTCACGGGGACATTCCTGCAAAGGCATGAGGAATAGGTGGTGGCAGATGGGAAAACATGTCCAAAGCTGTTCAAGATGGTTATTTTAGTTTCATTCTATTTTAAAAGCATAAACCAAACCAGTCAGCTTCTTCACAATTCCACTGAAGGTATATCTCCCTACAAGCTGCCACTGCTGCCTTCAAAATTCCCCTTGTTAATGGCAGTGCAACTTCAATATGCCCAGCAGTGCAGCATCCAATAAGATTTGCTTTTACCGAAGACATATTGAGTTGTTGAAAAGCAAACAGCTCCTCAAATGCTTCAGTGGCAATAATCCCACAGTGCTTTGAGATTTACCTGCATATCCAAGCCAGGTCATGATGGGCCTGCCACTTAAGTGGTCTTCAAGAAGACCAGCCTGTGGAACAGTGCTACAAAAAAAAACGGCCATTGTGACCAAGAACAGTTGTCTGACTTGCCTTATCCAAGGAAAAGTGGATTTCAAAATTTTTAGGAGGTTTTCCAGCAACTGGAGAAGTACTCTGCCTCTAGGTCCATATGAAAATGGCCTAAACTGACATGCAGAACTGATTTCTTTCCCTCTAAGACCTGAACCTTGTCTCAAGGTTGCCTGGACTCAGGCTCCATTTAAGTTTGGCAGTTCTGATTTGGATGTGAAAACAAGCTCACAATTGCATGCAACAGACAATACCTTATTGCAGATACTCACATGTACATTTCATTGTGATGCAACATCTGATATGCACCAGTTCTGGATGTACCCCCTGGCCAATGTAAAACACATTTGTCGCTGTTAATGAATTTTTCACTTTTAATTCTAGTACCTATCTGGAAATGTTCACAGAAAAAAAGGAAAAAAAACTCATTAAAAAATCATATTTTGTCATCTGTCTTGGTTATATCATTTTTTCCTCAGACAGTGGGAAAAATCTCCAATTGATTGAAACACAGACATTTGTTTACATCTATTTCACACAGTTTTAATCTCTTGGTTTTCTCATTCACATTGTCCTCTGCCTCTCGATTCCTAGATTTCATCTCCATTTTAAACACCATGAACTGTTATTTGGTTGTAAATTGGTTCTCATTATTTTAATTACAAATAGGTGGGTTAATGGCCACTGGAGAAAAACACTTTAAGAGCAGGAAAAATGATTAACACAGTCACACTGCTACCAGTCTGGCAAAAACTAGTTTGTGCCATAAGAAAAGTTACACTTGAAGGAAAGCTTTTGAGAAGACCATGTTGAGAGGTCTGTTTTTTCAGGGAAGAATGATCTTGGAGACAACAAAATAAACCACTCTGTAGATTAACCAATCCTTTTTATTCTGCCTGTTGTCTTCAGGGACAATTTATCAGACTCATATAAGCTTCATCTGTTTTTTCCTTCAGGGAGAAGATCAAGTATAGTGATAATTAAATCCTCAACAAAGCTTTAAATTGCCTTTGTTACAAATAAAATGGTGATTCAGTCCTTCATTCTTATTGATCAGACCTACCTGCTGGGCTCAAATCCACATCTCTCAAAAGCAATTTTTTTTTTTCATGTGATCAGTCAAATTTCTTGACAAGACTTATATTTTTATGAGGAAACACAGAGATGTATTTACATACGTTTTTGAGTAAAACTACCTAAATTTGGCTTTTCTCATAACAATCCAATTTTCATAGCTATTGCTAAGAAACTGAATTTCAGCCAAGAAAGAAGGATGCATAAACTGCAAAATAATTTTTTTTTTAAAAACATTCCTCTTTAGAGAAATATGATTTCAATTCACCAGCTGCCTCTAAGAGAAAACAGATTTCTATTTTCTTTAACTTTAGTTCAGTTATTCCATAATGCACATATCCCAGACAGGTATGCTATACATCTTCATCTCTTTTTTCCTCCTCTCTTCTCTGCTTATATTGTGACTTAGGCTGTCAAGATGTTAGAGCCACATACTTCGTTAGTCTGTATTTCAAATAATAAGTTTTTTTTCTTTGTCCTGCCCCTCAGGCTTTATAAGACGAAAGAAGGAGTGAATATTACTTTATAGAAAGGAAATAATTTACACTTGAAGCCTGTAGTGGAAATTTTACAGTGGAAACCTTGGAGTGATAAGATTGTTTCAAAGCTTTTCTGTGACTTTGATTGATTGAATTTGCCCATGGCACTCCTAGTGGTAATGATACCGTGATTATTTAAGCAGCAAGTAACTTAAGGATAGGCTGAGCATGTTAACTTTGAATTTCCTAGCTTTCAGCATTTTGCATTTTCCACAGTTTCTATTCAAGAATAGTGTATTTCACAACGTGTGGTATTTACTGCAGCTGTCATTCACTTACTTTTCTTGTTTGAATTTTGTAGCACATTTTGTGGAAATGTGTGAGCTCTTTCCATGGGTAAGGCCCCAAACAATTCACTCAACGAGGCTTTTGCAAGGGCTTTTGTTGTTCATATACTCTGAGTTAGACACACAAGAGAAATACCAATAAGATATTCTTAAGAGGTCAACACAGCAAAAAAGACTTTACTGATAGCTTTAGTAAATCAGAGAACTTTGGAAAAACATTTAGAGCAACATTCAATCAACATGAAACACTTCCACAAAGCATTAACTTAACCCATTCAACTAAGCAAACTCTATGCCCTTTTGATTTTAAGTTAGTCAAAAATTATGAGAAGAGGGAAACAGAAGAAAGAGAAAGCAAGAAAGACAGAATATATATAGAAAAGAACAGATATAGCTACAAACTCCCAGAAGTGTGCATCCCACACACAGTAATCTCTCTTGTATTCATCATAGTGCAAATAATAATTTCCTGTCACGCATTTTCTGCTGGAATGCATTTTTTTCAGTGTCAAAAATAAAAGGTTTATAAATATCTTCAATTTCATTTTAAAAACCTAAAGGACAAAGTTACTTTTAATTGTGTCTGGTTATGGTTGGAACTGAGGGCAATTTTTGTGAATTTCTATATTATTGAAGAAGGCCATGAAGAAAAGGAACAAATATTTTTCTGAAGCTAAAAGACTTTAAACATGACTTTTTCACTTGTTTTTTCTACCCCTTGCCTTTAAAACACTCACAACACACGGCCACGTGGGTGCATTGCCCATGTGGCCAAGAAAGCCAATGGCCTCCTGGCCTGTATCAGGAATTGTGTGGCCAGCAGGACCAGGGAGGTCATTCTGCCCCTGTACATGACACTGGTGTGGCCCCACCCTGAGTGCTCTGCCCAGTTCTGGGTCTCAGTTTAGGAAGGATGTTGAGATATGTCCACACATGGGCAACAAAGCTGGTGAAGGGTTTGGAGCACAAGTCCTGTGAGGAGCAGCTGAGGGAGCTGGGGGTGTTTACCCTGGAGAAAGGAGGCTCAGGGGAGACCTCATCACTCTAACTCCCTGAAAGGAGGCTGTAGCCAGGAGGTGGTAGGTCTCTTCTCCCAGGCAACTTGCAGTAGGACAAGAAGACACAGGCTTAGTGTGCCAGGGGAGATTTAGGTTGGACATTTGGAAGAAGTTCTTCACTGAAATGAGCTGCCCAGGGAGGTGATGGAGTCACCGTCCTGGGTAGTGTCAAATAAAGGACTGGGTGTAGCACCACACTGTCCAGTGTGACAGGGTGCTGCTCTTACATATCGTGCACTTGGTGATCTCAGAGGTCTTTCCAACCTAGCTGATTCCATGATTCTCTGATTTTGGAACACATTTGTTTCTGGAGGTGTCTTTTAGAGACTTCTGCTCTTTTTGGTTTTGGACAGAGTCATAAATATTTGAAGCTCCCCTACAAAGATGCTAGTTTTTATTTTAGTTTTCTGTTTTGTGTTTTTTCAGGTATTGCAGGAGCTTTTGGCAATTTAACTGGGTAGAAGACATGTTATTGCACTATGATGATGTATGAAGTCCTAAATAATGTAATATCAAAGGCTACAGAGACAAGTAGTTAAAGGCTGTTGGAAATGACATTAAAGGAAAAGCATATTTTAAGGAGAATTAAAGCTTGGTAAGCATTTTGGCTTACATTTGTCTTCCTAAAATTCAAATAAAAATTTTTATTACCAGTTCAGAAGTTCTCTAGCTACAATTTAAAAGCATAAAACAAAGATTAAATTTCTTACGAGGATACTTTGGATTTTAGTTTACTCTTTGAAATAACAGAAAATATCAGAATGTAAAAATGATGAGAATACCAGAATCTTAGGCTGTTATTAAGAAAAAAAAAAAAGATAAAAAGTCATAATTATGACAAGAGAAGAACATCATCATTTCATGGGAAAAATCCCCTTCCTGAATTTTTACTAACCATATAAAAAATTGCCATATCTTACCCAGGCTAACAGAAAAAAAACTTTTTTGAAAAGGAAATTTCTTGATGAATTAACTGCTTTTAATGGAACAACTCTCTCATGTTTTATCCTGGAACTGACTCTTCCAGAGACAGGTGCATAACATGCAATTTTGCAAATCACATAAAAAACATTCTAATGACCATGACAGTCTATTCTTTTACTATCCTGTCTCAAAGTTACAGAAGAAGCAAGGAGGGATTTCCTCTCCATATATACATATGAGAGATAGGCATCAAAGCCCCATGAATGATGTATGTAAACATATTTTAGATGTTTAGAAAAATATATCTGGACTATTGAAGGTAAAATTCATCAAAACACACATTTTATGTGTTAAACAAACATATGTGTTATATGTGTTAAAGAAACAGAAGACAGCATTTAATGTTTCAATGGTAAAACATTTTCTGCAGAGGTTTCATGAGAAATCTTAGTAACTTAACTGCTTTGTGAAGGGTTTAGCAGATGCAATTCCAATATTATGATTCCTCATTTTACATTGACAACAGCTGTTTACATATCATTAGCTTTAAATGCAGATGTGAAGATTTCCTAGATTTCAGGTTTGGTGGTACAAAGTCATAAAGACTTAACTTCCAAGTGGAACTTCAAGTATAAGTTGCGAGAGTACTCAGCTCCTCCAGAGCCAAAGTTTTTGTCATTTGCACATTATTTACATTAATTCTTTGTAAGTAAACATCATAAGGAGGGGGTTTTATGTAGCTATTTATAATTAAATCCTAGGATACAGAGTGGGACAGTTTTAACTGATTTCCATGAAAGACATTAAGAACCATCTGAAAGAAGAGTTTTAGAGAGTGTGAAAAACAGAATTAGTAATAATAGAAGATACAGGAGATATAACACCATGATTAACCTTCATCTTAATCATGGCCTATTATTTAAATGTATAACTTATTAAACATATATTGTGTGTTAAATTCTGTGAAACAAGTGTTTCTTCTGTGGGTCTAATAAGATATTTAAACACCTCCAGTTTCATATACATTCATAGTTCTGTGTGATGGACTGACAAAACAAGCATGTTACACTATGGATTTTAGTTCCAAAATAGAAATCCTGGTATCTAAACATGAAGTTGCTCCAAGGCCACAGATTTGTATACCATATAATTACTGACTTAGAAGCTCTTCCAGAAAAATTAAAAAGTAAAAATTAAAAAAAAATTTGAAAGGACAAATCAAATCTTCTACCACTGCTGAGACAGCAATATTTGCACTATTACATTGGATATGTGTATTTCTGCATATCAGGAGTAATTGAATTAGCATGTTTCCAATGAACATTATGTTCATTGCTATTATTCCCAATGGGATGTTTTCAAAAAGGCACATTCACTTACAATACTCTCTCCTCTGTCTCTTTCAAATAACACTAAACATTTTCTTATTTTAAACTTGTAGTAACAATTTACCTGAACCACTCAAAAGAATCCTATACTTTTGGAGCTGTTTAAAACAGCATTTCACTGCTAATTACATCACATAGATACTGCCAGCTAGGTCCGAAACCCAGACCTCCTGCATGGAAGGAGTTATTCTTGATTATGTAAAATTATTTTTCTTGACAATAAGAACTATATTTTCTTGACAATAAGAAATAAGTCATAGTTTCTTGACTAATAAGAAACTATGAATAGTTTCCAGAATGATTTTGCTTTCAATTAGAAGTGATGACACATCTGGTTTCTTTCATTAACTGTCTCTTTTCCAGCAGAATTTTGATTTACTTTTAAGAACTAAAGGAGAAAATTTATAACCAAAGTTTCAAGTGTTTGAAAAAAACATTATTCTGTAGAAGTAAATGAGATATGTCACATGAAATTATATATGTCTTAAGTGTTTGACACTTTTGATAAACTGTTGAAAAACAGTCCCCTGAAGCATTACTACATGTAGCCTATGGGATAAGTTTAAAAAGCAACAATTAAAATCTCAACACACAAACCCCAACACAACACAACACTAACCAAAAGCCACAAGGTCTGTTTGTGCTAAAACATATGCACATGCTTAGTAAAGTAAAGCACGCAAAATAAGCCTTTATACATTTGGTGTAAAGAAAACTTAAACTGAACAGCACAGGCAGACTCATCTTCCTGAAGTATGTGAAAAAGCAGAGACAAAAATAACATGCACATGAGCAAGTATTTTAAATATAGGTAGTCTTTACACATTTTAGGAGATGTTGTTGGCTATTTCAGAATAAAACCAGAAATAATTTAACTAAATTATTACAAAAAATATCTATTTTCATGTAGATTTCTTAAGTATTTTCCTGTGGTAGAAATCTAAGCATGTTGCAAGTGATTATGAAACATTATTTTTTATTTATTTATTTAGGTGATAAAAGCAGTAAGTACACAAGAATCATTATCTTGTAGTAAAAGTGAAAAGAATGAAAGATAATCTAAGAAACCATTTTGGTTTTATTTTCTCTCTAGAGATCCTTCTAACCTTTCACTGTTAGTTTTCTTCTCTGCACCTGGTGAAATTGATAAGAGACACTGTTGAGCAGCAGATAAATAAATCTGTATGAAAATAGAGTAAAACCACATTTGAATTTCCAAGATGTTTGTGTTACATGTATATTTAAAAATTAATCCATAGCCATTCCTTTAGGGACTTATGTGATTTAACATTGCATTTAAGTAGATTCATAATTGTAACACTCAAATTGCAATAAAGACCTTTTGTCCGCAAGAGCAGGTTTTGATGTTGGCAAAATTCGTTAAAACAAAAATAATCTCAAAGATTTCACTGAAACAAAAAAAGGAAACTAAGGAGTCTGGAGTAAACGATTGTCTATCTGTTGCAAGTTATATCCCCAACTGAAAGACTGTCTATGTGAGTATGTACCAAACATCAAGAAGAAAACAATAGATGGGGGATTGAAAAAAAAGTGCGGTCTCATGCTTGTGTTCTACTAGTGGGGTATGCAATGCTCAAGCACTCAATTAGCATGTCGACCTATGGAATCTGCCTGGACATCCTAATTCTGAGTTGCCTTCGTTTGGAAGATGGGTATCTGCTAAGGACAAACAGTACCCTCTCCTGAAATGGAGAATGCAAAAACTCCTCTATCCGAATTGTTATAATTTTAGAATTAAGGAGCTCTCAGGAGAGGATGTGAGGATATGGATAACAGTTCTTTACTCGTGTTTAGCAAGGCAAAACAGAACCACAATAACTATGAGATGAACAACAGACAGAGCCAGGGAAACAGTCACAGTTTTCTCTGCTGCTGGCACCCTTTCCCCGTTGGTGCAGTTCCCGACACAGGCAGCTGTGGTGCAGAGTCCCGGGATGCTGGAGATGGATCAGGAGCTCCCCGGCGGTGGCTGGAGCTGCAGCACGAGTCCCGGCAGGCAGGGGGTGCGGGCTGAGGCGTGGAGAACACTCGGAGCAGGAGCGAAGGAAGAGCGAGGGGGGCAGGAACTGCAACGGCTCCCGGCCAGGCACACAGGGGCAGGGTCAGGATTGCCGGGACACACACGGAGAGACCGTGGCAGGAAACCCCAAACTCAGCTCCCGTGGTGCCAGTGAAAGAAAAAATCTCCCCCAAAGTCTAGAAACCACAGCCTGCTGTTCCCTTCTCCAGACAAGCACTCCCACCCCTGCAAAGAGAAGTGAAGTCCAGGTGCTCCTCCTCTCCCTCCACACCAGGCCACTTCTTTTGTCTTTCTTAAGTACCCATAAGTGCCCAGTGATTACTTCCCTAGCGACTTATTGGAAAAAAATATCTACAAGAGGACCCAACCCCCAACGCGAGTTCTTCCTGGTTGCAAGTGTGGATGGCGCAAATCAGACCCAAGCCAACTGTCATGTGCCCAGTTTCCAGCTGACCTGCACTGGTACTCTGGAAGCAGAAGTGCTCTTGAGTCTTCCGAGTAAAATCCTCACCAAAATATATATCAATATATATATTGATATATATAAAATATACCGAAAAATATATCAGAGCTCCATCGTGATACTGCCTCAAGCCATGTTTGGATATGAAGAAAAAGAGAGGAAAAATAATAAGGAAACAAAACATAACAAAAAAATCCCAGTTCTTAGTGTAGTCCATGATAAGGGTAAAAAATCATCTGGGAAAAATCAGTGATGAAACAAACATGAGAGAAAAAAGTCATTGGGGACAGTAATTTCTGGGAAGTGGGAGTGCCAAAACAGTGAGATGGATGACTCAAGAGCTGAAAAATGCAAGAGGTCCATTCAGTAAGGTATCTTTACTGATGATCCTTGTGGATCTTTTCCAACTCAGAATATTCTGTGAATTTATGAAAGGAGAAAGAGGAAATAAAGCCAATACTAAGTAAAGCCATTGCCTGATTCCAAGACATGTACACAATTTTAATTACTCACTTGCATTTTCAAGGAATGAGTTTGTTTAGGTTTTCTTTCTCACTAGGGTGCACGTGGAATGTATAAATTCTTGAATCTTCACTATTTAATTCAATCTATAGGACTGCATATATACATTGATATTCATTTGCTTTAAATAAACCACCACAAAATTTTCTGTCAATGCAGTAAAAAAACCCATGTTTTGATGCTTTGTTTTGTTTTAGTCTTCCCTCTACCTGATGGAAATATTTATTTATTTTTTATTTATTTATTTTATATGAAAAATTCAACTGGGATATTTATTAAAAGACATTCTTGAGAAACTGGTTTTCAACCCAAATGCTCAATGGTATGATTGAGCATTACATGATTTCATGATACTTAATAATCATACTCTTTTGAGGCCTTCTGTGCATGCTCTATATATGTAAAATGACTCCTTGAAACTTCTAATACTTCTAAAAATACCATAAACTCCCAAAAATATTTATTTATCAGATTTTCTTATCATTCTCTCTCTCATAAAGAAATAATTTTTATGTGTAAAGCTGTATAGAAAACAGAATTTAAATCCCTGCAGCAATCCTGTTTTCTCTTAATATTTTATATTAGGTTAACTTTGGAGAGGAATGAAATAATTTATATTAAAAGAGATGTAATAAGAAAAGGATTTTCTTTTGCTCTTGTGTTTAGGACATATAAATTTATATCTCTGTCTTTCATGCATTAATCCTCTCTGGACTAAAACAACAATGCTGTTAAAGATTACACAGATAATTTTGAGTAAGTTTTGGGAGAGTTTTAGTGTTTGGGTTTTTTTGATAGTTGCTGCTGTTACTGAATTTGTTATCTGTTGGTGTGCTCAGCAGCATAATAGACATGCAAGCTGATTTTTCACCAGCCAGACGTTAATAAAATTCTCTAGCATAAATAGACCTGTAGCAATGATTGCAGTCTGCAATAAAATATCTCTCAATTTTTTCACACCCTTGAATGCAGAAAAGTGTAATTTCCAAGGAAAAAATTATGTTTTACAATGTTTATTTACTGTATTTTCTAAAGTATATTTTTATAACCATAAAATTCAAGACAGTTGCCTTTGTCTTCTATTAAGAATATGAAAGCGGAAGTCTCATAGCAAAATCTCTCACCATAATAAAAAACTCCAGAAATCTTTATCCTCTTTGTTTTGAAAATGCAACTATAAGCAGGCAGGCATGTCATTTTGAAATTCAATATTTCCATTAAAATGCAAAAATTCCGCGATAAAATTACACTAACAAAGTGACAAGCTAAAATATGTAGTGTTACATTGCAAAGCAAGTCCTCCTGTCATATCTGGCAGAGGGGCCTTGGCACCCATTCTGCTTTCGTCTGCATTTCTCATCCCACCATCAATGAAGCTTACAACAGCCACCGAAATCATAGAGTAGAAGCGTTTGTAAATCTGAATTCACAGGTAAACTGCATCCAAAATATTTACAAACTAGAAGATATGTATAAAACCTGTGCACATATGTTTTGGTACCCAGGAACAACTACAACAGATACCTGAGAAATTCTGTTGGCGATTTAAAATTACAATATCAAACTGATAGTAGAACCTCATTTTTAAACAAAGTAAAAATACCTCTGTGGTCTCAAAAGGAATAGATCTTGACCACACAATAAAAAACCCACATCTTTATTGCAGCAGTAAGAAGGATGAGCAACAATGCACACGTGCACCTAATCACATGCACCTAATAATGCATAATGACTCACCCAATCACTGGTAGCAAGCACAAGACCACAAGTGATGCCACAGCTCCAGTGGACTGCCAGGGACTTGGGGTGTCCAGATCATCTGCAAGGAACAGCCAATAATGCAGCCAATTGTACCTTTCAAATGTAAGATTTGAGCTGCCCCTTGTGTCCCCCAGAGGTGGTGGGATCACAGAGGAGTGTACACTACATGAATTCTGTGAGGGGCACCCTGCCTGTGGTGCGCGTGTTGGCCAGGGGCAGACTGTTGGCAGCCTATGCTGCCAACACTGATCAAGGGGCAGGATATAAGGGTTGAGTCTTTCAATTCAGTATTTCCACATCTAGTAAATACAATTTTTTCAAAAGTCAAGCACTGAACTCACTAAATACCTAACAAAAATGTTACGCTATCCCTGCACACAGTATGAATTGGTAATCTCTGAACTTCCAGAGTGGTTTCCTGCTATCCAAAGTCCTGTGATACAAATATGTATAGAAATATCATGGTCTTTGTTCAACAAATGACTTCAATCTATATCCTGTACTGCATTGTGTTTTTCAAATTGTGACAATTCATGTTTGTTAAATTTAAGCCACCTGCTTAAATTCTCTGTTGAACAAGATTCTACACAAAAAAATCCCACAAGAATTAAAATATTAACAGGTAAAACTCACTGGTCCTGAGTAGTACAGAGTCTTCAGCAGCTGGTAACTAGGATTTTAATGCCCACTGGGTAGAGGAATAGAGTACACTCACTATTTATCCATTCTGTCCACCTTCTCTTGCCATGTCCTTTACTTAAGCATGAAATCTATTTATGCATCTTTTCAGAAGAGTTTTCACAATGATTGAAATTCCTGATATCCTTAGTCTTTTCCAGACAGTAGCTGGTATTCAGTCTGTGTTTTCTGAGAAATGTTGATGAAAAGATAGTGAGAATACAACATGGGGAAACCTTAGTCTTCTTGGATGACCCTCAGATGTTTGAAAGCAAATTTTGTCAAAAATAAAGAAAACCACATAAATGACCATTGATCTTTTGCTGTATTGAAGCTTATGTTTCTTGGCAATGGAACTTGATCTTTTATAACATTTAGATATAAAGTTGTGTTGATACCACTGTGAGACCTGGAAAAATGCCATTCACAAATTGGTATGGTTCTTTTATCTCAAGTTTAAAATGTAGGGACACTGTTAGTCAACCTCCTTCCACCCTAAGCAAATTGGACTGGAGAGTCCCACAGAGTTCCATCCTGTAACTTATTCTGTTCCAAAGTCCTTTTCTCCATAGCTGGAGATATGAGGAAATTCTGAGATTGCACATTTTTCTTTGACTCATATAGTGTTTTTTATTAGGTGCTTTTCAGTTTGGCAGAGTTGAGGCCTGGATGCTACCCAGTTGGCTGAAATTCAATCCAATTAAAGCCCCTATTGTATGTAACAAGTAGCGGAGGGAAACATTTCCTGTTTCACTGGCAATGTACTAAACTTCTCAATCAGATCAGTGTTCATGTCCAATCAGTGTCAAAGTATCCCAGTACTATGTGGGAGGCCTTGCTGAACGACTACTACATCTTCTACATTACTGCTTTGACCCTGCGAGCCATTCAATCTTCATTTTTAATGCTTCACTTCCTTCTACTGGTGGTCTGATTCAACTCCTGTGAGTCCTTTTGTTGCTTTCACGGAGGACTGCAACAGGATCTGTTCAGAGAGCTCCTTTCAGTCTGATTTATCTGCTTCCTCCTGCATGAGTTTGGAGAGAGAGACAATGTTCTACCTGGGCTATGCAAAGTTTGCAGCACACTAAAGCATGCATGTAAAGTTCAAAATGCTAACCACACTCCAGAAGCTGAAGTTATCCTGAAAAAAAAATCTATCCTTGACTTCCTATCACATTGGAGGTTATCTCACAGGAAAAAATCATCAGAGATGGAGAAGCCAGACACTGGAACTCACTTGAAACAGAACCATAACCACCTATGACCATGTCTAGACCTAGACAGAGCTCCAAATGACTTTGCTCTGGCTTTCAGCTGATGTGAACTGTAATACCCAAGGCATTTAGCCAACTGCTCACTTCTGTCAGTGTTCTCTCTTTGCTTGGCACTTCATACACAGATGAGGGCATGGAACCTTGCCTTTTCAATATAAAGTATTACTGGCAAAATTTCAGACATAAAAAAGTCACCTAACTACCACACATAATAAATAGAATATTTGTCTGCAAGTATATAATTTTTTCAGAAGTTTTAAGGCAACCTATAAAAATGTCGAATTGCACTAGTTATTGTACTGTTATGAAGATATTTTTATTAATTTTTTAGAAAGGAAAACCCTGTTATCACTTTTTTTAACAGTATTATTGCTTTCCCCCATTTTCCTGTAAATCATGCTATCAGAAAAAATAATTCAGCTTACTAAATAAAAGGTATTTGGTGTGATTAGAGATGTTATAAAATATTGAAGTCTCTATGTGAGACTGGCTGATATGATTGAAGAATTCTGAGATTGGCTTTTGAAGGCTGAAGAACAAAATCAATACTGTGATATTAAAAATATATATGACAAAAATGGAAACAGTTAAAAAATTAGACAAATAGATATTTTATGCCCTCTGATGCCTTTTTTTAAAAAATTGTAGTCATATTATATTTTAAGGCAGAACAGTTAAAATGGTGGTGACTTGTCAAATCATCAAACATTTCAAGAATGGTTTTAGGATGAGGAGAATAATTATTTATATCATACCATGGTATTATTGCCTTTTTCTATCTTTCTACCCCAAACTGTCCCTTAGTCTTATCAAATAGATAATCAGTGCTGGAGTATCTGATATAGTTGTACTGAATATGAATTTGAAATTCTGACAAATCAAAGAGATTGAGATATTAAGTGCTGTCCTTAGAATAAAAGTTTTCTCAAATCAGAGGAAAAAATCAAAGGAGAAAGATTCAGAGATCAGTGTTAGATATATTTTGGAAATATCAACAGGTGACCCGTCTTTTTACTTGCATGCCTTGCAAAATTCCTGACATTACCTTTTCATGTTACCCCGGTACTTTGGTTTGCTTTTCTTTTTTTCCTTTAGTATAATTATGTTTTGAAGCATTCACCAATGGTCTTACCTAAAGATTTTGTCAGTTCAAAAATGGTGTTTCTTCCTAAACAAAAAAATATTTGAAATGGTTTTTATGCTGTGTGTTTGACTGGTTGAGATCCCTTGTGTAGAAACTATACAGTTTTCTCATGTATGTGTATGAATACTGTACCAAAAATATTTAATGGTGAGGTAATAATGGTGGTTTACAAAATGTTAATCTTTTGTGCTACATGAAGGCAAAAATCCTTCAACCAGGTGGAACTATGTTTTATCATATTTATCTGTAAAAAAACCAAAAAAACAACCTTCCATTTTCATTCCAATTTATGACTGTATTGGCAAGAAGATCAAAAACTAAAAGAGACATACATTCTACTTCTTCTTCTTTATTCCAGGCAGTCAGGATAAGAGTCAGAAGAGATAACTGCAGAGCTATCAAAACTTGTCAGTTTGATTTGTTTGAGTTTGGTTTGGTTTTCTGGGGTTTTTTTTAAATATTTTGTTATTGCTGTTTTTTTTCTTTTTAATCTTCACGTGAAGTAGCCCTAAACATCAGAGTGCAGTAGAAGAGATTTTGCTCCTCTGAGGGAACTGGAAATCTAGAGATACTAGTCTTGCTATGCTTTCAATCTATCTTCTGGCATATCAGTCAGAGATCTCTGGAGTCGTGAAATGCTGTTTCAGCAGCAAAACCCAGTTGATTATTATCCTCCACTACACAGTTAGTGTACATCCTTCAAAGCAGGATGGGTTTAAATAAGCACAAAAGACTCAACAGAAGGCTAACACAGAGACACGTTTTGCTACCAAGCTGCATAGTGGGAGAATAGGGTGCTGACAAAATACTGCAGCAGGCAACAGCTCGTAGGGAAGATGGCTGCAGTGTCTGGAGTGCACCTTTTGCTCCTCGTGACTATTTTTGTCTTTTGTCATTGCTGTTTCTAAACCTCCCAGCTGTTCTGTCACATGATCAACCGTGCTAACAAACAATACTGTTGTAAGGCTGTGTTTTTTAAGCTGCCTACTTCAAATGTGACTGCAGCTCATAGTATGTGGTAGAGGTTATTGGAAGCTCTAAAGGAGATTAACTGCTGCATCCTTCAGCACCTTAGTCAAAAGTAATCTTACAAATATTCCAGGCATGTTAACATCATGCTCTCATTCTGCTCTCATTGATGAAATATTGGTGATAGTGTTTCACTTGGTAAGTTCAATAGTGTTTGCTGTCAGTGTTTCCTGTTTATTTCTCTTGTAAACCTATGTCATATCTTATCTATCTCCAAAACTAATTTTTATAGCATAAAACTCACCAAAAAAAGTGAAGACATCACATCTACACCTTAAAGCATGTCACTGCAGTAATACATATAATATTTCTTAGAACAGATAGAAGACAAGCAAAAACAGGCACGACTGATAGGAGGCCCTAACAAGGAAGATGAGACTTGGATTCTGATCTCTGTTTCTAACACAGCTTCTCTATTTCCTCTAAAACCTGAACTGAACAACATTCAGAATATTATAAATCCATGTCATTAACAAAAGTGTTCATATGTAATTGTCATGATTTTGCTTCCCCATCACACACCTTGATTTTCCCCATGTGCCCTTGGTGAGAGAGCTTGCTCTAGGAGTCTTGACAAAGCCAACTACAGCAGGAGTGACAGAATGTGATGTTGAGTACCAAACTATTCAGCAGGTGTTCCATGTCAGTATGTCTTCATGGAAAACACATAAACACATTTAATTATTCACAGGATTTGGTGATATGCAAGTTATGTTTTTGTGTTTTTTTTTTTTTTTTTTTTTTAGGTCTTGGGTATGTTTAAATTGTGGAATTCAAGATATTGTCTACTTATCTACAAGGAAATCTTGGAGAACCTCAGGTCCACTTGTCTTGCTCACAACCTGAATAAAATAGAGTTGGGTATCAGAAAGGAGCTATTTCTGTATTGTTTGCTATCCTGTTACTTCCTTCTTTGCTGATGGCCCTCAGCCCTTCCAGCTAATAATTCTATTACATACCCAACATTGAATGAGAAAAAAAAAGACACCCAATTTTAAAAATTGAACTATTCTTTTATCAAGACAATAATTTGAAAGGTCTTAAATTTATGCATATTCTGTGAGCAAAATCTAGTTTATCTATGTAACTCTGGCCATCCCTGAAATTATAGGACATTCATCTTCAATTTCTCATGTCATCACATTATTTAATCTCTTCCATTGTGACCAAAGGTCTCAGAGTGGGGGAGCATTCTGTTACTTAATTGTTCCTGCAAAATCTTCTCCTTGGGAATGATATAATAAATTACAAACTGAGGTATTGGTCCTATCATGTCTTGGCAGTCAAAGACCTGATAAATTAGTATCCATGAAGAATACTGACAATCTTAAAGGTAGAAACAGTCTTGATCTTTGAATCATCATGTATTTTATTCTTTTTGTTCCATGGACCTGAAAAATTAAGAAGTATATACACTAGGTGTAAGGTAATGAGTCAATATCTTATTTGTCAACTTATTTAAAATGCATTGATCAATATAAAAACTTAAATCACTGTACATAAAATAGATATTACAACATTTTAGAGCCTCTATTATTTTTTTAATATCCATAAATTATCCACTGATTGTTGAAATATATTATATGTCTGTATTTAAACCAACGATACTTTAGCTTACTTCAGATTTTTTTAAAGCTAAGGAGGAATCATTGTAAGATGCCTTTAATTGAGTTCAAATTGGTTGACTGGACATAAAATTATGTAAAATGAAATTTTAGTCTACAGCTAAGTATGTTTTTGTTTGGCTGTAAACCAAATTGACTCAAATTGTTAAAAGTTAGACATCAAAACAAGTGGAGGTGAAAATAAAAAGGAAATTAACTTCTTCTGGAGTATGAATTAATTTTTAGCTGCTCTTTGTTTTGTACTTATTGATATTAGTACAATGAACTTATTAAAAATATCCTAGGTGAGAAAATAGATTTATGATCACAATAATAGAGTGATTTTAGGGTAGTGAAGTATAGGTTCCTTAACAGTAATATTAACATCTACATAATATTAACATTGTGATCTGAACCCTTGATAGTGCTTTTTTCACAGTAACTAGTACAGATTATGAAGAAGAGGAAGAAAATTTAACAATTACTGTTTCATCTAAGTACCCTGTCATTAGGATAAATTTACATTAGTACATAAAACAACACACTATCAGATGGTTCTGAAATCATATCTGCTGAAAATATTTAAAAATGTAACTGTTATAGTTAGTTCTCTGCTTTGCACATTCAGTGGTGCTTACTCCTGTCCAAATTAAGGGTGAGAAGTAAATGCGAGAGTTAGGAGCACCTGAAACTGTGGAGATGAGTGATTTTTCCTATACTTGATCAAACAGTGGTTTCTTTCTATCATGTGAGAGAACAAGGAAGGCCACATCACTGCTAAAAAAATAGCTCTTGCTTTCCCAAGGGCCACACTGTAACACTTAGAACAGTTTCCCACACCCACTTCTGTCTGTCGACTGTCCTGTCAAGTAGATAACCTGGAGATTCCACTATTCTTAAAAAAACACAAAAATCCATGAAAGTTTGGATTTTATTAAACACTGAAAATTTAAAATATGAAAATAGTTTGAAAATAATGTTCTTCATACTGTGAAAGAATCATGGGCCCTGTCAAATTCAATAGGCTTTAGTTGTTAGAAGTTGTTATCCAATCTCTGCTTTCCAATAGCTTCATAACATTGAAACAAATATCAAATAAAATAAATAAAATAAAAAAATGCTTTGGTAGTGTGAGCTATTAGACTTCTCTTTCTTAGCATTAGAAAAATTTAGACTGCAGCATCCAATGCAATTTAGTACGAATTCATTACACAGCTTATGAAAAGGGAGCTCAGATTTATTTTTGTTATGCAGTACTAGGCAGTGCTGTCAGAAGCTCCCCTGCTATGCACACGTGGTTCCAAATGCATTCCTGTCTGTAGCACACAGACACAGCAGCAGCCGGTAAGGGCTCTGAGCAGGCAGGCTCTGGCATCCCACACACTTTGAGCCCATGCCCCAGAGCACCCTGAGGTGACCTTGGTGAAACATCTCCATCCCCACGGACCCACCGGCCTCTGCCACCACCTTGGCACAGGGGCTCACACTCAGAGGATGGTTACAAAGGCACCCCTGGAGAATGCAGCATCACGTGCTCTAAAGAAAAGCTTCATAATTAACTGAAATGTAGATTGTGTATTAAAGAGAGAACAAATTCAGGCTGCCTCTGAGGATAACCGAGATGTCAGACTTTGAATTTAAGGATCATTCTATTTCAAAGCTACTCCCAGGACTGGGCAGCTTTGTTAATGAATAGCACATGAAAAACATTTTTTAAAACACATAAACATATTTTTATTGTATTCTAGGAACTGTATTTGGAGTGCATTTCCCACGTATATTAGAAATTCCAGTTTTTCAGAGTGATGCTTGAAAAATATGAAACTATATTTGGCTTAGAAAATTTTTGTTGTGATGTGTGTGGTCATTTTATTATTGCAAGCCCATTTTATAAATCTGTGAAAAGGTTAAAACTGATGCATTTATGACAGAATAAAAGGAATTGGGTTTTATTAAAATTGAATTTCATCCTTTAGAAAGGTTCTGCTATTAGAACATGCATTGTAACCCATTTTATAACAATTATTATGCAAAAATGGTACCATAATTTATGAAACCATGAAAGTGCATTTCCAAGCTGTAGCAATAATAGCTGCAAATTTTCAAATATTTATTGTTACAGCTCTGCTCATGGTACTGAAATATGTGTTGTATTGCTCTTTCCTCTATATCAACTCTATAATTTCAGAAGTTAATAAACCAGTCATAAAACCTCTGCTGCTTCTTTTCTTGAATTATCTAGCTCAAACTGAATTAAGGAAAGCAAATCAAAGAAAAAGATATTAGAACTGGTTTGGCAGCCTTTGATACAAAAACTTTTTCTTAACACAATCAATAGCCCTCACTGCTGGAGGAATGATTGAATAAAATGCTACCTGCAATTGTGTATGTACAGGATCTGGCTTTGATATATGGTGTAGGTTATAAATACAGTCTGTAGTGGCAGAATCAATTTCTTACTTTTGGTGTTACTGTCTGTTATTTGGGAATTTAGACATTATCTGAATTTATATAATTTGTGCTTTTGTTCTGAGCAGTTAAATATTTTTGATTTTTACTGACAACATTTCCTTACTTACAAAAATCACATGGAAGTCCATTTAGCTGGAAAGTGGAATCTCAAATGCAGGAGGTAATATCTTTGTCTATGATTGGAAATCATTCCCTTCTAGGATTTTTCCAATATTTTGGTTTGTTTTGTTTCCCCTAGGTGCTTATATAACACATGGCGTACTATGCAAGTATTTTTTCACCCATGTTTCTGACAGCTATCTTAAATTTAATGCCAATTCTGTGACATTTTTCTTATTTGATGATCTTAAAAAAAAAGTTACAATTTATAATTTTTTGGCTTGGATCTGGAATCTTCAAAATTAAAAATTAAAATTGTCTTTTCCTTTTATTTATTTTTTTAACATGACATATTTATTTATCAACATCTTTTTTTTTTTTTTTCTGAATTAATCATTCTACCTTGATATGAAGAAGTTCATGTTAAACTAAATTCCCATGTGCCTACAGTGAAATACAAAGGAAAGAATTTCCATATTCAGAGAAACTAGAAAACATGATCATATCCATTCACACAGCTTTCTGTAATTAAAATTACTTATTTTTCAAATTAAATAATTGCTAATAAAATACAAATAATAGGCTAAAAACATTTTTTTTCCTACAGTAGTAATTTAAAGAAAAATATGTTCATCGAAGTCACATTGAATATCTTCAAAACCAGTTATGCAACTTCAAACCCAGACTTGATTTTTCAGAGAAGAAAATTATTCAAATTACAGATTTGAAAGTTATTTAGAAAAAATGTAAGAAAATCTTTCTGTTCTTAAGTGAAATTATTGAATTTTACTATGATAATAAAACAAAAAGTAACAAGCAGATGCAAAGAGTTTTCAATAGCAAAGGGTTTACAAATAAAACTATATTTTTTAAAATTCGAGTTGTAGTTGGGATCTAGACAAACCAAACCATTTTGGACCAATGCTTCTTGAAAGCAAACATGTATCACATATATGAAAATCCACTCAGGACTCAAAAACAAAGTTGTCTGGCAAATGACCAACTCCATGCAAAGAAAATTACTGCTGTACATCAAATCAAAATGTATTTCTAAGTAAAAGGGTAAAGCAGTTCAGGCTGAAATATATATAACAATAAATCACTCAGTGTTGTCACTACCACATGTGCTTAGTATTTTTAAAGTTTGATAAGTCCATTACTAAGCTTTTGAAACCTAAGTGATCCAAAGAATCTTCACATTTAGGAACAGATGACCACATGTACACGTTGTTGAAATATGATCGCAAAATTCAGTGTCAAATTTTGATTTTGATTAAACAGTTCCATTCTGTGCTATTTGCTTAAATTTTGTCTTTAGCAACACTTCAAATTGTCAACTTCCTCTGTGTTTAACATCATAATCTCACAATTCTTTTTTCTCCGAATATCAGAGAACAAATGCAGATAGTTTGGTGGGGTCTTGTTTGTTTGTTTGTTTTTTGTTTTGTTTTGTTTTTGTTTTTGTTTTTGTTTTCTACTCTAAGCTTCACTCTATCTAAAAATTTACTATGATTTTCAAAATCATAGACACACATTGCACAGTTAAATTTTATTGAATTACATTAAATTGGCTTATTTACTGCCCTATAACTTAGCAAAACCCCACTTAACTTATTAATAATGGCTCATTTATAAACACAGTAAACAAACAATATTCTAGTGGATAAAACATCAGAGAACAAGAAATCATTACACTGTCAATTTTCAAGGTCAGCTTCTGGTAATCCACTTCATATCGCCATGACAAAGGTTAGTCCTCTCTTCAGACTTGTATGATGGAGCATGGAGTTGGTAAGGGCTTCTGGCTTCCAAGATATTTTTCTATGATCCATAGGATGTTTTTCATAAGCACATTTGCTTACATGTTATAAGACATTATGATATTTGCTCTTGAGACACTGTCAGTTTGTTAGTCTGAAACTTATTAGTTTGATGCTTAGAAATTTTAATTAAGAAGAGTTGCCCACTTGTAAAGCTTGGCAATGTCTATGATAAGAGAATATTTGACAGGAACCATGAATTGGAGGGTATTGTGACTTTGAGAAGTATTTTAATTTATATGGAAAAACCTTCCTCAAGCAAAATGTCCCCGATTTTCTAGTGTACAATTGTAAAAAAAACAACCAAAAAACCAGAGGCAAGAGAGAGGTGAATTTGAATCCCGAAAGTGCCATCTGTGGAGGCCCTATTGAGACACACTCATCTGAGTGGGATTTCAGTATATATAGCTGCTATAAAACTGGATCATTAGATAACTTTGTATGCATTCCAGCCTGGTATTTACTACTTCAGACATTTGAGGAGCTGTATGGATGGAATACAGCCAGACATGTATTTAAGCAGATTTATCTCCTTCCCATTTGTGATGTGATTCTTCTTCTGGTACTCTTTAGGGAAAGGGATCTAAATACACAAGGAGAGAGAACAATTGTCCAAAAACAGCACAGAAAAGTAGGAAAGTAACATTGTCAAATTATTCTGTCTTGACCAGTAGAGTGAAAAAATATTCACAGTTTTTCTTACAGCTGATGAATTTATTTATTGATAAAGAAATCTACTTATAATCTTCCTTTAAAGTGTTATCAAGTTACTCATCCATAATGAGATTCTTAAATTTCAAGGAAGAAAGAATACATTTTTTACAAACTACCATATAACATGTCTGGAAATTGAAGTGCATCAAATCAGTCCAGCTTCTTCCTCATTTATTATCTATATAAATTTAAGTGATATTTTTCCTGCCCCAAAACATTTTAATTTTGCTAGCATCATGATAGATATTGCAACTTGCCGAACAATTTAATACTTAAATTATATAGATATTAACATATTCCTTCAAGGCATGAATAATAAGTACATATTTTGTGCATCTTAGAATATAAATGTAAAACTAGCATTTTATTATATCTTTAACTAAGAAGTTACTTTTATTTTTCATGCTAATATATTCCAATACTTCATTTAAAAATACTAGAAAAATCTCATGCCAAATTTTTCCAGTTAATTAGCAAGCAGAAATCTTGATGAACAGCAGTCATTTTTATGTTACCCATGAGTAGTTCTATCTACCTTTCATGCTTATTTCTATTATCTTCTAAAAAATCTGTGAGCAGAAACCAGCTGCATACTGGGTTATTGACAGGATTAAAGGAAGCACACAGATAAAAGAAAACAATGTACTTGTGGCAATAAATATTTTTGCCCATCAAATATAAATAACATATTCATAATTGGAATGTGCTTTGGGACTTGTGTTTTTCCTACACTATAAAAATATCTGCAGTGCTGCTGGATTTTGTGAATGGACTGGAGAAGAATAAAGTCTTTTTAAAAGAAGTGTAAGAATACTTAATTTTTCCTTTAGTTTGCCTATGCAATGTCGTAGGAATGTGTTTTTTAAGTTTTTTGGGTTTTCTGTATTGTTATATGGTCGTTCTATGTACCCCCTAAGTTCTTCCCCTATTTGAATATCTCCCCCCCCCCGGTTTCTGTTACCTGTCAATCTTGAGTTCTGTAACCCCCAGACCCTGTCTGTCACTCTGAGACCTCACCTTCAGCCTAGAAGGTTCTGACAGGATCACAAAATGATTGGATGGTGTTCCCGCTTTTCCCCCCATCGTATTTGGGTTCGTCCCCCTACATGTCACTCAGTTAGAGAGCCGTCTCCCGCTTATCCCTAACTGCTCCCAGGTCAGACCCTACCCCGAGTTCCTCCCCCCTTTATCAGCTGCTGTATTGAAGTTCGCGCCGAGGTTTCGCCTGGGCTGTCACCCGTGACTGAGGTTCCCGCTGTGGGACGAATAAATCCATGATTTAAGCCCAAGCAGAGTCTCCCTCTCTCTGTCCTGCCATCGCCGCTCGCTTACCCGCAGACCCAGCCGAGACCCGCGGGTTCGACCAAGTCCGTATCGCTGTGGAGCCGTGCCCGCGCTGCCGCGGTGCCAGGGCTGGCCGGAGCAGGAAAGATGCAGACACCGCGACACTATGTGTTTCAGTACTACTGACATAGTGTATTGTCTCTTTAAGCAAGTTCTGTAATGACAGGATGTCATGAACTTTTCAAAGTATCGTCAAAGAGGCAGTAGTGCATCATGCCAGAAAGACACACGGAGCCAAGTTACAGCTGTGCAGATCTCTCTAGAAAAAACAATAAATCTATTTGTTTCATTTCTCACACAAGCATTTGTCCTGGTTTAAGGTTTCTGACCTAAACAGATGAATGGGGATACAATTCAGCATCAACCCAGGACAGCATTTATTTGCTGTAAATAATTTATTTTTTATATTTATAACAGCAGTCATTAAAACCAAAATTTTCTTCCCTCAGCATCAAGCAACGGAATTAACACTGAAGCTGATATTGATTCAGTAACTTCATGGAAGTAATTTAAGACAATCTTTGGGTAAATGTGGACCAAACACACCTAACAGCTCTTCCTGAGTGCCTTCTATAATTTTTTAACAAAGTTGTAACTATTTTCGGTTTCCCTGTGTTAGTGGGAAAGTTGTACATACTTCTCTGCAGAGCTCAACAGCTTTGAAGGGAGCTGCTGACTCACCATGCTAGGGTTGTGGGCAGCCTGCTGGGAGGGCACTGAGGAATGTTGGGTTCAATTCTTTCAAATAGAAGAGGTAAATGAACTTAGATCTCACCTATTTTGGGATAGTGTTTCAACTGGTAAAGTATAATGTACTAGCTCTGCAAAACTATCACCGCTACTCACTGCCTGCAGTGTTTTAGGTGGGTAGGTCCATCTGAGGTTTCAGAAAAAAAGGGAAAATCTCAGCTGCATTCCTTTGAAAGAGGGATCAGAAGGAGATGCAACCGTTAGACAAGTAAGCCTATATAAAAATGGACAACAGTTAGAGACTCTGTCCTGTTGTCAGCATATCCTCGCTGAGCGGCTGTAAACAGATCCCCTTTCAGCAGCCTCATTCCTCTGGGGACAGTTCTGTCACCTATAAACTTTCGTGTATTCTGTATGGATCCTGTGATTTCCACCCAGGGCTCTACAGGCCAGACGCCTTACATGGAAACAGCAGGCATTTGAATCCCTGACATTATGGTGCTTACCTCCTTCTTTAGAAGAAACACAAAGACCTAATTTGAAGGACTCCTCCCTTAGTATTGTTTTTTCTCTATGTCTTAGTATGTTTTTTCAGATGTCCAACTTTTGTATAAATGTTCACTATGGAAACATGTTTCAGTTCCAATTTTTTTAGAAATATATCAGTATTTTCATAAAAATAAGACATATGACTTTGAGTGTCTTATAACATGATTTCTAAAAATGAGTTTATATGTGTGTATATATATGTATGTGTGTGTGTGTGTGTGTATAATAGTCTGATTAGCCTAGGGAGAACACAATATTCATTAATGCAGCATCAATTCTTTTCCATCACAGAATGTGTTTAAGGTATATGTGGCAAACTTTTTGAGGTTATCAAAAATGGAAGAGTACATGTGACCAGAATGCCTAATAAGTCTATCCACCATAATTTGCTGATACTTTCAACCTTGACCTAAAATAGTTCAGGTCATTTTCCTAAAAAAAGCTACTTAGTAGTGCAAAATAATCCCAATTTTATGTTGTACTCTGCAATGGATGAATTTAATGAACTGTTCATTGAGCTCGTCAAATATGTGTGACCTTGGACAGATTTTATGTAAATAATCCAAAGCAGAAAAATAACTAGTTGGAAATAAAATGCAGTATGTTGCCATATCAGACTTTCAAAAATTTTTATACTGAACTGACATTATTTTCACATGTGATTTGGAAAATTCCCAGACAAGGTGGGTTCCTATTTAACTTTTGGTAGAAATGAATCCCTAGAAAGTTTGTCTTGTGTCTGGGGAATTGTCCCTTAAGCAAATGAAGGGGAAAGCAGCAGGTTGCTTTTCTCAGACTCTCCAGAATGTTTGGTTGCACAACAATATTTGCAATAATAACCCTTGTAAAAGTTCAGGTCATTACTGATGTATTTGGAATTCTGCAGGGCAATGGATCCAGGAAACCTAGAAAATTTAACATAGTTAGAATACACCCTGTCCTTTACAATTGATTAAAAAAACGTGGGAGAATACAAAAATGAGGTAATCAACTTGTGTTTTGTCCCCTCTGCAGCTTCATGCTGCCTGCACTTTGACATCAGTCTCTTCAATGTATTTAAATATTGTAAGAAATTACATGAAGGACTACTTCTTGTTCTGGACCCCAAAGCAAAATCCTCAGATTTATCAGCACAGATTGAGTTAAAAAAAAGGCAATTAATATTATTTCATAAACATATAAATACTAATCTTAGTGTAATCTCTGCATAATTTTGACTTGTAATTTGGGTTTACTGCAAATGCTATGACAGCCCATGTGTTCATCTGTGCAGTTGGCTGATTCTGCCTCCTTCTGATTTTGCAAAAATCTTTGCTTACATATTCAACACAATCCTGTTTATGTGATAGAAAATGAAACTTGGCTGAGGTGATTCTGTTCTTAGTGGTTTAATGTTACCTCCCTGGTTCTCACCAGCACCGGTCTATTACTGTCCCCTCTTGTACTTTTCACATTTAGAAATCTCCAAAGAGCACTGTAAAGTACCAGCCAGAGGGATTGAGCAGGAGCAGGCAGAATAGAAATGTCTGCATAAATACAATTATATTATATTGTAGGTTATTTATTTTGCACTATGTTATATATATATATATATAATTATATATATATATATATATATATATTATAATATATATATAATTATAACCCTAGGATGACAAAATAACTGATCTTTTAATCCAGGTAGTCAGATGAAATCCATGATTTCTCCCTGACTCCATAATAACTCCAACTCTTGAAGCCTTCTAGAAGATAAAGGGACTGCACTGCTGGCATGGTATTAAGATTCCAATTCTTATTTTTTCAAACTAAATCTGATTATATAATGCAGCATTAAGTGTTGTGTTGGTTTTCCACAACCTGGTTTTTGGTAGCAGGGGGACCACAGAGGTGGCTTCTGTGAGAAGCAGCTGGAACATTCCACCATGTCTGGCAGAGCCAATCCCTGGTGTCTATGAAGATGGACATGCTGCTGGCCAAAACTGGCCCAATGAGAGATGATGGTAACACCTCTGTGATAACAGATTTAAGAAGAAATCAAAACAAAGGTTGTGATGCAGTTTTAATTCTAGCCAGAGACAAGGAGGAGGTGAGAACATGTAAGGGAAACAACATGGTCACACCAAGGTCAGTGGAGAAGGAGGGGAGGAGGTGCTCCAGGGGCCAAAGCTGAGATTCCCCTACAGGCTTTGGTGAGACCATGGTGAAGCAGCTGTGCCCCTGCAGCCCATGGGGATCCACAGGGGATGCAGAGATCCACCCACAGCCATGGGGATCCAGGAGGGATGCAGAGATCCACCCACAGCCATGGGGATCCATGGGGGATGCAGAGATCCTCACATAGCCCATGGGATTCACGGGGGATACAGAGATCCACCCACGGCCCATGGGACTCACGGGGGATACAGAGATCCACCCACAGCCCCTAGGGGAGGTGCCCAAGCTGGAGTGGGTGAGTGCCTGGAGGAGGGTGTGGTCCAGTGGAAAGACTTGATGGACAGAGGAGTCCCTGCTCCCAGGCTGGAGCAGCTGTCCTTGGAGGACTGCACCCAGTGGAAGGAGAGACCCCAATTGCAGCAGTTTTGGGAGGACCATGTGCCACTGAGGGGGCTCACATCGAAGCAGCTTTTGGAGGACTGCTGCTTGTGAGATTGAAACCATGCTGTAGAGTTTTGTGGAGAACTTTCTCCTGTGGAAAGGAACACCACAGTCTCCCCAGGAGAATGATGTTCTCAGTTAACATCGTTGTCTTTTTCTGGCAGATGCAAGTCATTTTTCTCCTCCAAAGTGTTGCCGCCTGTCCCTGTTTGGGTGCCAAAATTACTGTAGTGTATTGTCCTTGGCTGGGTGAAAGCTGTCCAATAGGCTGCTCTATCACTCCCTTTCCCAGTGGGACAGAGGAGAGAGTAAGATGGAGAAAAAACAGAGGGTTAGATAAGGCAGTTTATTACACTGAAAGAAACAATAGAGAGTTTTGTGCATGCATAAACAAAGGGAAAAGTCAACCTCTTGATTGACTTCCTTTTGTGAGCGGTGTTCAGACACTTCCTGGGAAGCAGGGCCTCAGCACCTGTAGTGGTTTCTCCAGAAGGCAAATACTGACAAGTCATGAATGCCTCCCCACTTCCTCCTCTCTCCCTTAGCTTTTATACCTGAGCTGACATCACTCAGTATGGACATCCCTTTGTTTAAATTGGGTCAGCTGGCCTGGTTGTGTCCCTTCCCAGGATCTTGCCCACTCCCCTTAATGAGGGAAGGAATATCAGGGGAACAGCACTTGCTCGACAGTAGCCAAAACCTGGTGTGAATTATCAACACTTTTCCAGCTACCACTGCAAAGCGCTGCACTGTGAGGGCTGTGAACTACCTCTGTAAGACCAGTACAAGTGTACACAGAGAAAAATCCTCTTTGTACTAGTAAAGTGAATTTAGCAAATGAATTCAATGTTTGAGTCATTTGAGCAATGTCCTCAATAAAATGCTTTAATATTATAAATTACTGATTAATGGCTACTACTAATTAATTAATTATTGCTAATAACATTCAGTCATCCCTGAAGTGGTAAGGCAGTTGGACTAGATAATCACTGTAGGACCTTCCAAATGAAATAATTCTATTCTATCAAGTCTGTTCTTTTCTGTTTGCTCTGTTCTGTTTTGTACTACTTCTGAAGGTAAACTTCTGTATTTGAAGTACACTCTGTAACTACCACAACAGTCTTGTTTTATTAATAGTACCAAAAATGGAAGTGAAAATCAAATCCATCATTATAATAAAGATCAACATACATCTACGAAATATATACAAAATATGTAATAACTGTGATTTTCAAAGTGTCCAGACTACTCTAGTATTTCCAAAATTATATAGTTTTTTTCTCAGACAAAGTTATTTTCAGAATTTTTCTGAGATTTCTCATGAGTTTCTGGATGACCAAAATTGAATTTTTTGGAACATGAGTTGTTAATTAAAACCTATTAATTGAATCATGTTTATAATGAAGATCTCGACTGGTACATAGTCTCAAATATTCTTAAAAACAATAGTTTTCAAGCTTCACAAAATATAACACTGTCGTTTTGGTTTTTTTTTTTTTTTTGAAAGTTACATTTCTTTTCCTAGAAGTCACCTTCCACATTTTTAATTGTTTTAAAGAATTGTTTACCAGTGCACAGCTGTGTTTATTTCATATTGCTGGAATAATGTGTAAGAGGCATGCTGTTGCTAAATGGACTTATGGTTTCATACAGCCAATTATCACTATCAGTAAGTCACTAATTGCCAACTGTTACCATATCATAAAATCCCAGAGAGATATACTATGCTAAGTGCAGTCAAATGGCTCTGGTATCTAAGATACCACTGCATGGTAACTTTTGGCAGACACTAACAGTTTAATAGCTCTTAAAAATCCCAATAATTATTACTTAGCCTACTATCACAATTTATAACCTTACTGGCAGTGAAAAGAAGCCAAAATCAAAGTAGTAATGCAATCCAAAGTAATCCCATATAAAATCTACCAATGTCATTGGTTTCAAATTAAATAAGAAAGAATAAACATCATAGGAAACATGGCATCCAGTTATTGACATCTCTGTCTCAGTGTAGTGTCCTGTGCCACATGGTATGTGTGTCCTTAACAGATGCTATAGGTCTGCATCCGGCAGAAAAGTAAACTATAAGGGAGTATTGGCAATCACAGAGAATCCATAAAGTTTGTAACAGTAGATTTAAACAGGACAGCCATTCATCCTGCCTTTCTAATGGAGTTAGTTCCCATATCAAGGTTTGCTAAACAATTTAGGTGTCAGCTCCTGGAACTTCACAATGTTCAGTATGTAATACCAGGGTAAAAAAGATTTGAGATGGCTCATTTCAGGCTGGCTGAAATGTGTGGTGATTAGGATTTGTTTCATGGGCTGTCCAAGCAGTCATCCCACAGGAACAGCAGACTTGTCAATGCAGTTGGAGGCAGACATGAAGAAGTTATGCTGCTGGTATCCCCTTTTTTATCTGTGATCAAATAAATCTGAGCTTTGCTCATTAGAGAAGTTATGCTGTTCTCTAACTACCTCAGCATTGCAGGTGCTTCGGAAAACAATGCTCACATGTGCACCATTATTTCTCATCAAGACAAGTTCATAATTTCTGTAACTCCATTGAATCCAAGGGAATAACGCCTGCAAGTAATTTGTCTGTTCCCTTCAGTTCAATTCAAGGTCTAAAGAGCTACAAAGACAAGGAGTAGATTAGGTGCACTGAGGTTCAATGTTGTCTGGATTTAAAAATGAATAAAGGACAAAAATTATCAACCTAAACCAAGATGAATACAATTTGGTTTTAGGGATAAGTGATGGAAACTTTTCTAGCAAAGAGATTTATGTAATCCTTAAAAGCTGTTCTAAGAATGAAGACAGTAAAGCAAGAAGAATTATTGGTATTTCAGTCTCTAAGTGTGTTATTTGAATACAATTCCAAGACAATGGAGACATACAGAAATATTTATGGGTGTATTTTGACTAACTTTAGTTTTATGCATGGAAGTATATAGCTAAAAATTATCCCTTACCAAAATGAGATTGAGCAACTGCAGACCAGCAAATTTCATTACTCTTAGAAGTCACACATCTTGCCTGAGCATTAGTTTGGGGTCTTTAGAGAAACCATACAGTAAAAATTTCAGACACCAGGAGTCCCTTTTACATCACCCTTCCACCTCATCTCCAGTATGAACCTGAAAGAGAAAGGCGATCAGAGTACACCAAAATATTACACTATCAAGAAATCCCACCAGAACAGGAATTATTTGTTGTTATTTTTCACCCTCTTGACACTTTTCAAGCAATAAATGAAGGACAACATTGAATTAGAAATCTTACAGAGCGTGCTCTCACGTGAAGAAGATCTGGTATATGACTCAGCTCCTCTTATTTAGCATAAAATACCAGTCAAGTAGGGCAGTCTATTATTTTCACAGAAGTCAAAAACTGTGAGTTTTTGTTAATGGCTTTGTCTTTGCTGTGGTTTTACCTTGAATCTGTTAGCTGTCATTCAAAAATACTGCTTTGTTTTTATGATTAGACAGCAACATAGACTCCAGCTACATAAAAGATCTCATGCTCAAAAAGCTTTGGGTTTTGAAAGTAAATGGCCAGTTTTCAACATAATTATTGAACTGTAGTAGAGATTTTAATAAAGAATAATAGCTTAAAAAATGGAGGAAAGCATGCATTCTACAGGTTTCCCCCCAGTTTAATTGCATGCAACTTCTCTACAAAACCATCTTCTTTGACTTAGCCATATAACATCATTTGGATAATTACCTTTATTTATGGTATTGTTTAGAGTGCTGCAGAACTGCTGGAGGCTGTTCTTTGGAGATGGCATGTTTATCAAGTATTGTGACTATCCTCTATTTTTATTTGTGTTGCTATTCTGTTAAATCATTTTGCTGCAGAATAATTTCATAGTTTCTGTGTTACAGTGACATTTCACAATGCTGTTAAAACGCTAATACATCCCTGGAATGTCAATTCAGGATAAGACATATTGTGTTCACATAACAGGGTCAGTAGGAATTCTGTCTACATAGCAAATATTTTACTGCTGGATAATCATTAGTTACATAGTTGCAAGTTATGACTTCTTTTCGTTGTGTGATTTTACTGTATAATCTGAGTCTCACACCCAGTGGTGTTTGTTCAGTTTCTAAAAATATTAGTACCTGAAAAAGTTTGGACTCTGCATATAGCACTTTGCAGGTGAACAGCTGACTAAAAGAATGTGACAGCAGACCCTGAGGCACCAGCAAAAGGACATGCATTCATGTATGTGGAGTGCTCTGTTGATTTCATATTCATTTCCTACTCTACTAGTGGTAGAAGTTTATGCCACAGTTTTCCTGGAAGCAGGTGTTTTACCTATGATTCCAGAAGAAGCAGCTATGTACATTTCAGTCAATATCTGTGTGCACAGAGAGAGAAAAAATGGTTTTAAAAGAATTTCACTTCAGTCATGCTACTTCTTTCAGTCGCAGATTATATTATGTGCTTCAAGACAAGTTTTTGCAGAAATGTCAATGTGCCTTTGTATATCTATCTATCTATTGAACCATAAAACCATAGAATCATTTAGATTAGAAAAGACCTTTAAGATCGTCAAGACCAGCCATTAATGTGGCACTGCCAAGTCCACCACTCAACTATATCCTTAAGTACCGTATCCACACATCCTTTAATTATCTTCAAGAATCACGACTTACCACTTCCCTGGGAAGCCTCTTCCAGTGCTTAACAATCCATTCAGTGAAGAAATTTTTCCTAATATTCAGCCTAAATTTCCCCTGTCAGAACTTGAGGCCATTTTTCCTTGTCCCATCTCCTGCTACTTGGCAGAAGAGACCAACCTGGCCACAGTGTCTTGTCAGGCAGTTGTAGAGAACAGTAAGTTCCCCCTGAGCCTTCTTTTCTTCAGGCTAGATACCCCCAGCTCCCTCAGCTGCTCCTCATAGGACTTGTGCTCCAGACCCTCCCCCAGCTCTGTTGCCCTTCTCTTGACACAATCCAGCACCTCATTGTCTTGTCATGAGGGGCTCAAAACCCAACACAGGATTTGAGGTGTGATTTCACAAGTGCTGAATACAGGGTGAAGTCACTGTCCACACTGTTGCTGATGCTGGCCAGGATTCCATCGGCTCTCTTGGCCACCCAGGCATGCCCTGGCTCTTGTTCAGCTGGCTGTTGACCAGCACCCCAGGTGATTTTTCACCAGCTTTTCAGACATTTTCCTCCATCCCTTGTGTGGATCCTGTCTGGCCCCATAGATCTGAGTGTGTCTAAGTAGCATATTGTGTCACTGACCTTTTCACTTTAGGTTATGGAGGTTTTCATGCTGGTCCCCATCTTCCAGCTCAAATAGCTGAGTACATACAGAACAACTGGTCATGCTGTTAAAGAGTGAGAAAAAGAAGGCATTATGTACCTTAGCCTTTTCCTTACTCTTTGTCACTATGTTTACTTATCCACATGTACAATAAAGGATGGAGATCCTCCTTAGCCCTCCTTTTTTGCTAAAATATTAATATTACTTTTATTGCTATCTTTTATGACAGTAGCCAGAGTAAGTTCTGGTTGTGCTTTGGTACTTTTAATTTTTTCACCATATAATCTCACAACATCCTGCTAGTCCTCCTGAGCTGCCTGCCTCTTCTTCTAAAGGTGATAAGCTCTCCATTTTTTTCCTGAGTTTGAGCCAAATGCCTTTGTTCACCCTGTCTTCTCCTCTTCCCTGCCAGATCATCTTTCAATATACAGATATGGCCTGCTCCTGTACCTTTTAGATTTTATTCTTGAACATTTTCAAAGTTTCCTGGATTCTTTCAACCTTCAGCACTTCCTCCCAAGGCACTCTCTCAACCTAAATAAGCCAAAGTCTCTTGTCTCGGAATTCCAAAATAGCAGTTCTGCTGAGCTTCCAGCCCTTCAGGACTACTTCCCAAGGGATTTTGTCAACCAGGCTCTATCTATCTATGATTCTATAATTCTATCTATCTATCTATCTATCTATCTATCTATCTATCTATCTATCTATCTATCTATCTATCTAATCTAATCTAATCTAATCTTTGTCTCACAGACAGAGTTGCTTGCAGCCAAATTCTAGACACCTATGGAAGCAGAGAACCAGTCAATTCCCATCTCCATAATGATCTGCAAGATTATGCCAGAAGAATCTAGAGCTTATGCAGCACAGATCTCATGGAAATTCTATTTCTTTACAAGGAAACTGTTCTTTGAGCTAAAAATATTTACAGTGCCAAACTATTAAATTATTGTAGCTTTTTTAGCAACTAAAACCAAATCAGCTAAGTATTCTGGATCAATTTTTCAAAATTTATCTCACATATAAATTCAGTCAACAACCTCCTACATTTCGTAAAGCCATAAGCAGAGAGCATAGTCTGTTAAATGAAGACAGGCAGACAACAAATGTTCAGCTATGGATTATATTCAAAAGCTGACAAATAAATCACCATTTTAAGGGATAAATGTTATATCTCCTGTATTGAGTTTTAAGCCAGATCAGACAAATAGACTCAGTCTTATTCTACTAAATTTCTATCAAGCATTTCCTTAAATGTGATTATTCTGGCTTTTCAGTGGAATGCAGCAGGATAAGGAGAAGCTTAAACATCATCTCAACACACCATTATCCTTCCTTCTGGCAATTGGTAAATGTATAAAAACAAAATAGTGCAAAACCAGCAAAAACTGTTATAGGATGCTGAGAATCTTCTTTCTTAAAAATGAAAAAAAATTAAATGGTATCAGTGCTCTCATTTTTTGCAGGAGATTATTGTAAACAGAAATTTCTATCCCATCATTAGAAGAATTTTACTGTGGAGACAAAGCTTTAGAAAGTGTTTTTCTCATTTTTATCATTTGGTTTTGATAAATCTCAAAAACAGACAAGATGTACTATTGTGTCACTGAATGATTTATATTTCTCAAGCTTCACCTGTGTTTTTCAGAGCCTTTTATAGTCTTGCATTTTACAGTAACCCTCCTTTTTTTTTTTTTTTTTTTTTTTTTTTTTTTTTTTTTTTTTTTTTTTTTTTTTTACGTCTAGTTCCACATTCCCTCCATGAGTTTCTCTGCAGATTTGTCAGTTTTCTTTCATTTTGTGTGGGAAGAGAAATTCCAGATATGACACCTGGAAGTCACCTATATATGGGTAGATTATAACTCTTTTTTCTCAAGAGTATAATCCATAACAAAACATGAATGTGTGCAATTGGCTTACAATAAAAAATTGGGAAAGCAATGTAGAAAACTAAAATATGTTTCCTAATCCAATGCAGATTTATTCTTTTATTATTTTCTTCATCTCTTCAACTAGTTGTTTGTATTAAGCATTAATGATTATGCTACTTGTGAGTAGAAAACTGCATAGTCTACCATAATCTTTTGGTGTTATTTAAGCAACAAGAGGCACAGATGCAAGTTTTAGCTAAATGTATTTTGGCATTAGTGGTGTTGAAATGAATGTGTTTCTGCAGGTAGAAAGGCAACATAAAATCAATTATCAACTCTTCTTGTTTAGGAGATATGTTGATCCAAATGCATTTTTCAGTAAGAACACACTGTAATACACAGATGAAGGCAAGAGATGTTTGTAAAATTAAGCCATTAAAAAGCATCAAAAGAGCATTTTCCACAAAATGCTGTTTCTAAGGTAACAATATCTCCATGAATTATTTTATTGTATGAATATTATACGTGCTATCTACCTATTAGTATACATGGATATGTATGTGTTCCTATGTGTGTGTGTGTTCACACAGGTTAAAGAAGTATGCATTCTTTATTTTATTTAAAAGCTAATGAAAATAATGACTCAGTAGAGCATCATGACTTTCCTAATACTTATTTTAAAAGAAGAAACATCCCAAATCTCTTTCTATTCAAATATATTTTAAAAACCTAGAGGAAAGAAAATCCATCTTTGGTGTTATCTCATTAATTAACACCTGGGGATAATCTCGTTCCTAAGAAAGGACAATTATTCAAAAGTAGAAGAAATAATTACTTCTTGAAAGTTCAGGGAGTGATGATATAAATATTTGTAGAGAAATTGCCTGTCCACAGTGTTTATGGATGTGGGGCTAGAAAATCTCCTTCATTTTCTACTTTGCTTTTCTGTTCATGACTCAGTTCTTTAATTAGGATATTTCTGTCAGTATTAGCAATACTGGGAATCCAGTGATGCAATAAATCATATGGAACAGAGAGATAGAAGCAACTCAAAAGATAAATAAGTTGGAAAAAAGCATAGCAACCACATATATCCAATAAATCATTGGAAGATAGAAACCTGAGCATTGAGGGGAAGGAAAGGGAAACAGTCATAGTCCTTCCCTTTCCTTCACAGGGATTCTAGGGATATTATTATATACCTGCACAAAGATTGTTAATGAAACAATATTATAGAAGCTTCTTTAATGCAAACATTATAATTTTTCATATCCCAAGTAATATCACAAAACTACAGAATTTGTGTTGAAAGGGACCTTAAAGATCATCTAGTTGTAATGTCTGCTATGGGCAGGGACACCTTCCACTAGACCAGGTTGCTCAAAGCCCCATCCAACCCTGACTTTGAAAACTCCCAAGGATAGAACACCCTCATGTCCTCTGGACAGCTTCATTCTACTGCTCACTCACCTTTGAGTGATGGATTTCTTCCAAATATCTGGTTTAAATCTCTTGTTCTCCTTGCCCTATCACCACACATCCTTGAACAAAACTACTGTTACTCTTTATTTTTGTAAGTTACCTTCAAGTACTGGAAGGCTGAGGTCTCTCTAGAGTCATTTCCAGTCTGAAGAACCCCAGCTCTCTCATCTTCCTAGGAGAAGTGCTCCAGCCCTCTTGTGTCCTCATGACCCTCTTGTAGACCCACTTTAACAGGTCTAAATCCTATTTATGCTAAAATCTCCAGACAAGGATACAGTTCTCTAGGTGGGAGAGAGTGGAGCAGAGGACCAGAATCACCTCCTTCAACCTGCTGACCAGTCTGCTTTTGAGGCAGCCCAGGACACTGTTGATTTTCAGGGGTGTGACTGCACACTGTTAGCTCATGTCCAGCATTTCATCCACCAGAACCCCCAAGTTCTGCTCCACAAGGCTGCTCTCAATGAATTCTTCTCCCAGACCGTACTCATGTCTGGAATTCCCCTGTCCCAGAAGCAGCACTTTGCACTTGAAACTTGTTGAACCTCATCAGTTTCTCATGAATCCAACTCAAGCTTTTCCAGCAGTCCTTTTTTCTGTTGTGTCAACTTTTAGCAGCTTCATATAATCTGCAAACTTGTTGAGGATGCACTTCATCTCATTTTCTGTGTCATTGATAAAGATGTTAAAGAGCACCAATGACAGAGCCCTGAGGGACATCGCTCATCACAGTTTCCACCTGGACAGTCACTGATCACTGGCTGTGTCCATCCAGTCAATTCCTTCCTTATCCAGCCAACAGTTCACCCTTCAGATGCATGTTTTTGCAATTTGGAGATAAGGATGTCAGGTGGGATGGTGTTGAACACCTTACAGAATTCTAGGTAGAGGTGACAGCCTTCCCTTATCATCTCTTTCAGTCACTCCACCATAAAAGACTGTAGTGCTTAATGCAGAGTAACAATATCAAGTCAAAATCCTTTTATCCTATGAGATGTAAATATACTGTACATCCAGCAGTAAGATTGCAAGTTGTTGTCAAGTAGGACCTATATTTGCATATGTTTTCATATTGGTCATGTTCTCTTTAAAACTGATTGGACTTGTAATATTTGACAATTCATCGTATTGGTAAAATATGTGACATGCTAACTTGCAACATGAATGAAAATGTTATTATAAATAACTATCTTTATTTCCATCAGTACAGCACTTTTGTCTAAATGAATATCCATTATCTCCTATCTGGAATCAACTTCATCATCTCTGAGTTTAGGCACCTGCAGACATTCCTGAATTAGGCTCTTGGTTGCCACAGGTTCTTTACTTATGATACTGATGAGAAAGAGAGGTATTCCCAGAGAAAAAAGCCTTGTCTATGATCTGAAACTCCCCCTGGAAATTCTTCTCTCTCCTTGCTGAGTACACAAGGAGCATCCATTACATATGCTTTTAAGTAGAATGCCTGGAGACAGGGGAATGAATCAGGATCCCTGAATCTTTTCTTTCACTGTTACGACACATTGCCTATTTGCTCTACTTAATCAAAAATTCTCTGCAGAAGGGACTGTATCTTCTGTCTTATCAAATAGCCTGCAAAAAATGTTTTAAAAAGATAACACATTTTTTTCAAATGCATTTTGGGGTTGTGTGAGTTACATACCTCAGAGACACTATTTTCATCTGAACTTCTCAATAAGTCTATACTTTGAGAAACACATTTTCCATTTAGTTTATAGTTTTGACTTAAAACCATTCAATGGCATTAGTCAGAACAAGATGGGACACTTTTTCGTTATATAAACATTTTATTCAATCAGCTGTGGAATAGTTGTAATTTTGGTTTGTTAGATTTGGTGAAGCTGAATTAGAAAAGCATGACAAACCAAGCTGAATTTTAGGTGTGTTTTTATACTCATTACTCGCAATAACTCTTGTTGTAGTAACATTACAATATTTGAGGATCTGAGATCAATAATTTACACCTGATGTCTTTGTTTGACAATGCTTGATTAAAAAAATACCCAAGCCCAAACAAATAAAATTATTATAATATACAGAATTTTAGAAAGAAAAAATATATTTATATACATACATACATACATACATACATACATATATATATATATACTTTTTCTACTGTTTACATTCATCAAGTTTTGTAACCCATTTCTCAGGCAGAAGTGCATTGATCCTAACTGTAGGTCACTGCTGTATTTCTGGCACAGCAGAGCTTTTCCATCCTAATGCAGAGGTGTAAATCTACACTCTTAACATCCAAGACAGTAATTCAGACAGAAAGCTATATCCTACTCTTCTCAATAAGGTGTTCTTTTGGAACAAAAATCTTTTTAGATGAAATTTGCTTGGGAATAGTTTTGTCTTTATGGAACACTAGGGCGTTCACTAGTGTACTTTAGAAAAATGTCATAAAGGTGTAAATGAACCAACCATTTGCAGCGATATGTTATATATTTAAATTTTTTTAAAGTCTGTCATGCAGTCCTGTTAGTGCTGTCATCCATAATTAAAGTATGTGATGAGGTTTGAACTCGAAATTCCATCAAAGATGTTCTATAAGCCTGAATTCAGAAGGCCCTTTATCATGGTCAAAGAGATAATCAGTTCATAGAAAAACTCTTACTGGAGAACCTGGATAATTTTGTAGACTGATCCGTAAAGCCCATGTAAAATTTAAATCTTTAGCAATCTTGAAGAAAATGGTTTCTTTCTGATAGCAAATACCTGAGATTTTTTGAAGCCAGTTAAAAGAGTTATTATTTAACTTCTCCTGACAACATAATTTTAAGTTGCCTTGTTATAAATCCCACAAAGGCCCTACAGACTGATTTACATTTTTAAGGTTATCTTGAAACCAGAGGAGAAACTTTTTTAAAACAACTTAAATTCTGAATTATATTTGGTAATCTTTCCACAAAGGTTTTAACATATCTTTATTTGAATCCAGTGTGAATATCTAACCAGTCAATTTTTTTTAAGTAAGAAGGGACAAGGAGATATTTGGCTGAAACTTACTGTCAAAGGCATTAATTTGGACTTTCTGCATCCAAGACAAAACAAGAGGGAACAGTTAATTCATAACAGGCATTACCATATACAATCCTCTCAAATAAAAACATCTAACTCTACACTATCAAAACACAGGAGACCTGAAACTTCAAATATGGTTTTGTTTTTAATAAAAGCTTGCATTCTGAAGAATGCAGCCAGTTCAAATTGAAAATCTAAGTCTATCACCTATAAAGATGTACATTGCACGATAATGGTTTTGTGGTTCCTGTGCTGAGTTTTTATTATGGCAATAATAAAATCATTATTAATCTTTATGTAGATTTTATCATATCCTCTAGAATTTAGGAAGCCAAGGAGAATTTTAGTTACCAGCCCAGGTGGCTGAAAAATCAGTCTGGAGAATGTAAAAAGGGGGGTAAAGTGGGTGAAAAGTGAGGCTTACATAATATAATTGCAATATGACTTGAAAACAGCAGAAGAGTAAAATGAATGAGCTAAAGAAAGATGCAGTTGGAAGAAGAATGTTAGAGTGGAAAAAACAGAGTCAGTTCACAGTCTCTTGTCTTGGGCTCCCACCCAGAGTTCAGTCTGCATCTCAATCTGCTTCTTGCACTGCAGCTTGAAAATGGAGCTACCTGCACAAGGTGTACTCCTCTCAATGACAAATATGGGGGAATTCTTTTGGTAGACTATTGTCAGTTCACAATAAAACTTTTTTTTAAATGTAATAATGCATTTTGGAGTCAGAGTGAGGAGGTAGCACTCAAAATCTTGCATATTAATGCAGAAGTACCGCAGTTCAAAGCAATTGAAGTGAAAAATTATTAATTTCATAGACTACGGATGATAATTCTGATATCTCATTTGTGCTAGATAATATGCTTTTTACTGTATAAAAATCTTCAGCCATGTTACAAGGTTTTGAAAGCCCAACCTTTTCTTCTTAAAAAATCCCTTCTTTTTAAAAACTTAGGTTAATTGTCATCACACTTGACAGTAATTTTTGTTCTTATAGCAATTTTAATAAGAACACATTAACATTTTAGAAAAATGACTGTATGTCCCATTTGCTCATATTCCTCCAGAAGAAATTTTGTGGAAATTTTGGGTGAGTCCCACCCACCAATAAACTGTGTCAATCTATACTAGGCAATTAAATGGTATATTTAATCTGTTTTACCTCTGGAGAAGGCCTGCGTTTCACACTTATTAGTTAATTAACTGGCCCATTAGTTGAACTGACACCAATTTAAGGGGTTGAAAAGACAGCTTTCCTTTCACTTGCAAGCCCTTTTCAAAGTCAGATTATGATAAACATATAACTAAACAACAGTATTTGCCATGGATTTTTGTGAACAAGCTTTACCTTTAAGGCAGAACCTTTGATTTACTAGGGTCAATGTTGCTAATTAAACCCCTTAATTTTATTCTGTCTGACAGTAACACAGGGAAGGACATAAAGTAATGTACTTTTTAATGTTGAATACCTAGAAGAGACTGGAGAGTGTACAAAGGATCAAGCTTCCACCCAACCTTGCTTTGACTTTTTAAATAAGTGTTCTACACTCTGAGCTTTAAATTTTAACAAAGATTCTCTATGACCTAATATTTGCAGGAATAAAATATGAATGTCTTATCATTAGGGTGTCAATGTTTTTTGTATTTGTGCACAATTTAGTCCTTTTTGAGATGTATTTGAAAGTAATTTTAATTCACCAACTATCTTTTACCTCAATCTATTCCTTTTAACATCACATATTTCAGTCAGCTACTTTCCCAGAACTCTGAAAAACTTCTATCAGCCTTTGGTATCATCTTTCAGGCTATGCCAGATTAAGAAGAATCACATTTCAGCCAATAAACCTGTACATTTCAGATCTTTCCAATTCACCTTTTTTGATGATGATGTCTATCAGATCCTTTAGAACAAACTGGCTTCTTGACAATCAGTCCAGGGTGTATTCCAAACAAAAGGGGAGTAGTCAGTATCCAGACAAACAAGGACAAGGATTGGTAGATAACTACTGCCTTCAAAACCCAACAATTCTGGGTTTTGCAGCCATTGTTAAAATTTTTGTTGATTAACTTCAGCAAAACAACTGTACAGCATTGTGACCATATCTCAGTCTTCCAGTTTCTGTATTTTGTGGCATGTAAAGCTGTTTCAGGAAACAAAGCAGAAACTTATTACAGAATTTTTCTATTTCTTTTCGTTAATCAAACTCAATTCAAAGCTTATAAATGGAATTTGGCTTGGGTTTGGCTGCGGTAGATTTGTTTTGAAGTTACTGCTTTTCTAGTTCACAGCGTGGTACTGTGATAATATTTTAGTCATAGTTTTAGTGCATTTTCTCTGATATAATTTCTTAGATGTTTGGGAAATCATTTATGAAAAAAGCTGATCAGTATTCAATATTGTCAAGATGACATCTGATTGCTCACATGCATTCTTTCTGTAGTATGTCACCAGAATACAGTCCTTCAGACTGGATCTGGATTTATGGAAGCTTATCAGAGAATTGTGGGCTAGACTCAGAGATTATAGAAATATGTACAGCTCTAGCAAAAAATATATCAATTTACACAGTTTAAGAAGATTTCTATACCTCTATTAGGAAGCTAGCATATATGGCACAAAAATCTCTTAGAGAAGTAACCCTCTCACCACACTTACCAGATCATATCTTTGTTTGTTTGTCCATTCTGCAGGATGGAATAAACCCTACCATCCCAAAAAGGGACGGTATTACTTTGGGAATAAATGGTATTGCCTCTAAATACTTCTGGGAATGTGAGCACTCTTGTGTGTGCCATAGCACAGAGCTTCATACTGATAAGACTTGAAGTATGACAAGAGATTGCAATTTCTGTCTAACACCACATTCTCAAAGACGGTGCAACACATTTGAGTGAGAAATAATTTGGTCTTTGTGCTATTTCTACCCTGAAGCTCCTTTCAAAAGAGACAAATTGTGATAAGTTATGCGTGGTAGAGTTCTCTTGTGACTGATGGCAAAAAAAAAATCAAAAAAATAATCAAGCTATTTCACTTAGGTCCTCACTATGGAGTTGAACTAAGCTTACCAGAAATAAGACAAACATTTTACGAGTAGTTTTTAAGTTCCAGCTACCTCCACTACTCAATAGGCTCCACTTTTTTTCTTTCAGGGGACTGGTAATTAGCACAAGTACAGTTATTGTAAGGTAATTATATGTTCAAAACCTAATATACTTATGTGAACCAGAGGGTAGCTTACCATGTGAGCATTTGATAAGCAAACAGGTGCTTAAAAGATTTAATGGGTTTGTAGCCATCTGTAGTGATTAATAATGTTTAAGGACCTCACTGCAACTCATAATATCATCATAAATGAACACTGGGGTTTTCAGTTCAAAAAAAGAAGTGTAAATTATTCTTAGATTTTCCTGCTCAAATCCCTTTTGCTTAGTTACAATTTTGTATTTCAAAGGGTAATGAATAATTGAACTTTCCCAGAAGCAATAAAGAAAAAAGAAAAACTCGCCCTTCTAACTTTTCTGCATCCCCACCTTTTACCACAAGGTAGAGTGAAGTATATTTTCCTGCATACAGAACAGAGAATCAGAGTAGATTTTCCTTCTTTATAAGCAATTTGTTCCCTCTCATTTCTCTTTCTAATCAGAAGCCCAGACTGAGCCATTTCTGTTCCCTACACACTGTAGAAATGTTGCACCTTTTGGTATCAGTAACCAAGTTCATGCTGTGGCCAGATACTTCTCCCTGCCTAGAGATGAAGAGCCAAGTATGAATATAAAAGAAAGTGCCCCTGCCTGTGACTCAGAAGTGGTTATAATTGAATAGTATTAAGTTATGCATTATACTATATAGAAAAATTACCCTATATTTTCAAGGTGATTTCCCAAGATTTCAAGAATCAGTCTAACAGGGTGTATAATTTTTTTTGCAGAAATTGTCATCCAACCAGCAATTGAGATGTATAATTTTAACTCAGATTTTTCACACATATTTGAGCCACCTTTAAGCAACCAAGTTTAAATACTCTTGAAAATATGGTAGTACAGCTTTTCCAGATAGCTAACAGCAGCCAGATACTCCTGTAATACAGCAGAGACATTAAGAGTAGCAGGCTCTGAATTTTCTACACCCAAAAGACTGAGGCCTGGCAAATTTGCCGTGCCTGAATATTTCTTGACCTACTTGCATCTTTGTTTCAATTAATTTCATTATGATGGCAGTTTATCTTGTCAATCAGGTAGCAGTTGTACTTTTTGTTATGTTATGTGATAAAACTCATCTTCACACCCACAAAAGAAAAGAGGCACAATGGCAGGTTGGGAAGTCTATCCTGGCTGTTTCCAGTTTGCTCGTATGTTCATTGCCAGGGATCCTTTAGTCCACCAAAATCTCATCTCTGCAAACCCAGAGAACAAGAGCCCAGTGGCAGAGGGCCAAGGAACCCAAATTAAGGACTCAGACAAAGGGACACCCTGTACATGCCCCTCCCAGCAGAACCTCAGCTGCACTGACCCACCCAGTGTGAAACTCATCATGAGTAGTCATTGGGATCAGATCTCCATCTCATCTTTTGAACAAAGGCAATTGCTGCCAAGGGGTGTGGGAAGCCATATGGGAAGAAGAGAAAGAGGATGTTGGGATTACCCAATATTTATGAGGGCATGTTTAGGAGAGGAACCAAAGGTGAGAAAAAGGAGGAACAAGTGTGGTAAATAGAGGGATGAGGGAAGAGTCTATTTGCATGTAAGCAAGGGCTGATCAGTATAGTTTCTAACCTCATCCTGGGCTTAATCACTTTAGTCTGCCCTGTCTCCTTGTTAAATTCCTTCAATTATTTTTCCAATAAGTGGCTCTCTACTCCATGTGCAAGTGAATGTTTGGGTCTGTGGTGTCAACTGGAGTGAATGTAGGAGTGTAAGTGTGGGGTCACTAGTGAAGATCAAGCTGAATGAGCTGTCAGGGAGTGGCTTGGTATTAAGGGTGGGAAGGGATGGGTGTCTGAGGGCCAGGTCTGTGTGTGAGAGAACATCTGTGGCTCCCTAAGGGTGGGAGAACAGTGAGGTTGTCTATGGGACCAGGGAATCCTGGGCATTTCTGTGTGTGTGTGTGTGTGTGTGTGTGTGTGTGTGTGTGTGATAGTCTGCATCAGCAACTGCAATAGGATTATGGTACTGTGACCTTTGGGGTTTGTATGTCCAGGTGTTAGCTGTTGGTAAGACTGGGATCTAGGGACAGCAACTGGTCAGGCTGGGTGTAACAGCCCAGCTGCTTGAGGGACTCACGCTGTATGTATACAGAGAAATATGACATATACTCCTACTGTCATATCTCCATCCTACTCAGTCAGAGACAGGAGCAGGTTGAGACCACTGCTGCTGTGTTTGTGTCAGAGCTCCAAGTGTTTATATCTTATTTGAGTGGCCAGATAAAAACATGCATGGTGTCTACCTGTACTCAGTGTGCATGTTCCTAGTGGGAATACATTTTCAGTCTCATTAATTTTTACACATGGGGCTATGAAGCTGCAGCAGCCATTCCTCTCTCAGGTTGTTGGGTCCAGTATAATATTTTCCTCTAACATTTATCTTCATCTTTATGTGGTTTAATCATAGTTTTATATCAATAACAGTAGTAAGCTATTATTTTGTGTAACATATTGACAGTGTACATGATCAGAAGTCTGAGAACCAAAGATATAGGATCTGGCATGAAGCAGTGAGACTCTCAGTGGGACTGAGATGGTGAGAGATGGAGAACATCTCCATCTCCAACTGACAAACACTGAGTTATGGAGATGCAAATGTGGAGCTGGACCAATTGGTTTTAGGGATAAAAAGGAGAACAAAGAAGTGGTATCAAACATACAGAAAATACAACATTTGTATTAAATTTGGGGGTAATGTGGTATGGAAATCAATGAGTAAGCAGAAAGATGTAAAAAGCATTTAAGCAAATTGACTCATAGTGTCCACTGAAGGAGGAAGAAACCATTAACATTTCATTACTCCTGGCAAAGAAGCCCAGGTGCTACTGCATTTCCATAACACTTCCCAAACCCTATTAGACTTAACTCACTAATATCAGGACTCAAAGGAGCAGAAGAATGGTGAGTATAACATGAGGAATAGGAGTAAAAGCTGTGTAAAACAATTTTAACTTCACTTTTATTCTTTCTTCTACAATGAGATTTAGACTCATAATGGCTTAATTCTTGAGATTTCCATAATAAAAAAAATAAATTGACTACATATATATATATACATACATATGTATATGTATATATATATATGTATATGTATATGTATAAGTCTATGTATATGCATATGTATATGTATGTATGTATGTATATATGCTTCCTCTGTGCAATTTACAAGATTTTGAGCATAACAGTACATATGCTTAAAGGTAGCTGACCTTTAAAAATGGCTGTCACCATAAATCTGGCAAAGTGTATGGGCACACAAGAAGGATGTATTCTGGAACACTGGAAGAACTAGGTGAAGAGAAGAGCAAAGAAAAGGACAGTGTTGCAGTGAAGTACTCATGGAGGAAAAAAGGGGAAAAAAAAATGCTATGTATAGAGGGAAATGTTGCAGGAACAATATCTGAAAGAAACCATGGTACATTAGTTCAGGGACCTTTGTCTCAAAGTTTTAAACAGGAATTTATCGAAAAAAGCATTGTATCATTCTGTGAATGTTAGTGACAGTATTCTGTTAAGTATTGTCTGACTTCTGCCAAGCTATGAAAGCTGTTCTAAAATCAATTGGATCAATAATATAGTCTCTAAAAATAAAATCCTCTCCTGTTCCTCCCTTTTCAGCTGTGAATCGGAACATTGCTTTGTATAGATGATACACACAATAATGTCACTTACATGGGTTTGAATGGACAATACCAACCTCAGCACAGAAACAGTTCCTGATCTATTTTGGAATTTGAATACTTGCAATTCTAAAGCTTTAGACACAGAATACAAAATATTCTTTACTTTTAATAAGACTACCTACCATCTTCAACTATGCTCGCCAGGAACTTTTTAACTGAAAATAAATTAATTGAAATCTAAACACCTGTCGAAAGGTTGCTACTACTCTGACCAAAGTAGCTACTCATTTGAGCATGTTTTTTGTTAAAGGGCAAAAAAATGTGACAGCACTTAGTTGCAATGGCTCCTAATTCATGGGCAGTGCTAATCAGCATGTTCTTAAATCTGTTACTGTATATAGCTCTGAGCCGCAGCTTGGTTGGTACTCACAGCTATTGCCACATGCACTCAAACAATATAAGCACAGGATCATTTTTCTTGGCCTGACTATTGTCACACCCATGCAAATGAGTTGATGTCATCTAACCTATCTAAGTAATATCAAATCCAGTATTTGCTCATTACCTCCCAGTTCTTGAACACTACTAATTGTGTTCACTAATTGTGCTATCCATCTCATCACAGCTGATCTTTATAATAAAAATGGGTCTCCCCAGTCAACTTCACATCATCTCTTATTGACCCTTCTTACTTGATATATATTGAAACATACTCTCTTTGGTTTCACTGTCACTTATAGTTTAAATATAGAAATCTTTCTTCCTATAAACCTTTACACACTTCACTAGCTGGACTTTATTTCATGCGCTGCCCAGCGGCCACACTTCCTACCCCTTTATTCCTAGACATTCATCATGTTTTATGGAAAACATATACTCTTTCTAAAAGGTGTGTGTGTATATATATATATTTATATATATACACACAAACACACACACACATATCTTAGAAAAGTTTCTGATTAACACTGGCAGTTCCTCTATATACTGGTTTTGACTGGGAGCGGTAATTTTCTCTATAGGAGCTCATACTGCTAGACTGCGTTTTGGATCTGTGACCGAGGCAGTACTAGTAATGTGGGGTGTTTAAGCTGTTGCTGAGCAGTGCTTGAACAGTGATAAAGCCTTTTCTCTTTCTCACACTACCCTGCCAGCATGTACACTGGGGATGCACAAGGAGTTGGAGGGCACAGAGGATTTGCATCTAGATTTGCATGTGGACTAAGTCATCTTCTCTGAATTTCTCTCCTGGTATTGCCACAGGAAAAGCCATGAGATAAAAGAAGGTTTTTCAGTCTACTAAAACAAATTATAACACAACCCAGTGTCTGGAAATTGAAGCCACAAAAATTTTGCATATTTTAAAGTTGAGAAATTGACTATTGAAAAAGTTTGCAAAAGATCACTTTGGCAGTATATTGCTTAAAATACAAACATCAAGACTAATTTTTTTCATTAGGAGATTTATTCTTACTTAAAGTGAAATCATTAAGTGACATTTGTGTAGAAAGTCAGGCTAGGTAGTCACAATGACTTTTTCTGGGTTCAACAGTCTGCCAAGTCCCTTTCAGTCTGTTTAAGAGATGGCTATCACATATCTTGAGCTGGAAAAAATCTGGGATCCAGATGCATACCATTTTAAAAAATTCAGACTTAAACAATGACTAGTTAGTTTTATGAATCACAAAAAAGTTGACAAACTACTCAAAAAGAAACTACTATCCAAATGCTTCCAGGTCTAATAAGATGTAATATAGAGCTATAATACTGATATTTTAAAAAAATAATCAAAAGAACCAAGAAATAAATGCATTTAAAGAATCAGCAGGAGAAGAACATTTTCAGACCGTTTCATAACTGCTGAATGATATTTAAATATAGAAAATGTTAGACCCAGATGGGCATGCTGTGAACTATTCATAATGTTAAATGTTAATATTCATAAAACAACAGATTTCACCCTTTATGGATTGAAATACTTGAAACTGTTATTGGTCTATTATTGTTGTTTTCATCACTAAACCTTAAATAAGTTTAGACTTTAGCAGTTAATTGTTTATCAGCTGAGAATTTTCCCCTCTTGTTCTTCCTTTATCATGCAGTGAAACAACAAGTGCCTGAGAATTAAGATTAGTGATCTGTGTGGGCTTGAGTTTCAAGACGTGAATATTGTGTCATTGCTCACACATGCCAAAGGAATGGAACAACCTGTTCCTGCATTTTCACGACACAGAGTGAACATAACCCACATGCAGGCCAAACCTCAGCATATTTGGTAGGGTTACTGCTGATTCAAAAGACGTAATTACATCAAAATCTGTGTGAAAAACTGTGAAATAACTATTACTGTGCATAGTTGAGTAGAACACCAAAAATAGTGCAAGTCACTGTCATATTTTTAAATGGTGGTGAGCATTGTTAATGTACTCACACTGCATCTTTAGAAGGAAGCAAACCATAACAGTAAAAATTAATCAGAAATGTCTAGAAAATAATATTCTTGGAAATAGAAGGTAGGATGAACCAAAATTGTCTTTACCTGTATATTGCTCAAAACATAATGTTACTTATTATGTTAACTGCATGCACAGCTCAGAGGTCACTAATCAAATTTTTAAAGCAAATAAAAACAAAAATCACTTTGCAGGGGCATGTGATGAGGTTTGAAGGACACTAATTTTCATTTCAGTGGATGGCCTAAATAAAACCAGTCTTAGCTGAAAAAAATAATCTCTTTTCATTGTAATGATTTATGGGAGGCATGTTTAATTAGGTTTTTATCTCCATTTTCTCCTGTGGTCTCAGTTCCCAAACAAGCTGCCTATTCAATGATTCACTGGCATCACAGAACCATAGTGCATCATAAAAAATGCAATCTGGTCAGAAAGCTTAATCCAGTTGATTATGAAGACAGACAAAACCAAGATTGTACTACATTACACTACAATATTTCAGCTGGAAGGGATCTACAGCCATCATCTTGTTCAACTGCCTGACCAAGTCAGGGATGACCAAACATTAATGCATGGTGCTAAGAGCTTTGTCCAAATGTCTCTCAAATGCTGGTAGGGTTGAGGTATAAATCACCTTTCTAGGTATCCTGTGTTTGACCACCCTCTCAGTAAAGTAGTGCTTCCTAGTGTTCAGTCCAAAACTTCTCTGATGCAGCTTTGAAACATTCCTGTCACTGGATCCCAGGGAGAAGAGCACAGCATCTCCCTCACCACCTCCCCTCTTCAGGAAACTCTACAGGGAACTGAGGTCACCCCCCAACATCCTTTTCCCCAAACTAGACAAACTTAAGGTGCTCAGATGCTCCTTCAAGGCTATTCCATCCAGCCCTTTCAGAGTTCCAATGCCCTGATCCACTTACCAATTCAACTGATAACACCTCTCTGCCTGTTCTCAAAGATAGTAGCTGCTTCCACTTTCCTTAGTAAATTTTGTATTTAGTAGTAACTGCTGTATAATTAAGGTCTTTAAGGAGCCATTCTTGAAAAAGATTTTTCAACATGCAAATGAATCAAACTTCTTACTTATGTGAATTGTATTTCTGCTCCTCTTATTTTAGATAGAAACACATAGTTCACGTTCCATATCTCTACATTAAGATTTTCCCAGTTCTTTTCTCTTTGTATGTCTTTTTTAGATCATTTCCTCAGCATGAAGAAGCACAACGGAAGGCTTACTTATATGAAGCACTGTTCAATCAGGAAGTGCTTAATCACACCACCCATTTTGTCAGGTTATCTTTGCATGTGTTAGTGTGCATAATGTTAATGTCAATGATTATAAAGAGAAGTTATTGCATTATATTTGGCCAGTGTGTATTTAAAAGATTAGATTTTTTTTATGTATCTTTATAGATTTCAAATTACTAACAGCCTCAATTAAGAGGGTAAGATAAAGTAGACCTCCTGCAACAACTAAAGACACTAGGGATGTTAAGCCTCACTGCTGTTTTCTTCTTGGGGCTTATATGCATCAGGCTGGTATGCCAGCAGGAAGAAAAAATCAAAGACAGTTCCATATGAAAAGCTAGATATGGAAGAGGAACACAGTCTAGTTTAACACAAAGGACAAAAAGGCCCTGATAAAGACAGTACAGAAATTCAATATGACCTTGTGATAATTTCAAGCAGAAGGTTCCTAATCCAACTTCCTGCTCAAAACAAAGCTATTTCTGTAGTCAGACCATGTTGCTCAGGATTTTATACTGCTGGGTCTTGAAAAATCTAGGGATGGACTGAGACTTCACAACTTCTCTGGTTAACCTGCTTGCGACGAAGCTTCCACTCTTTGCTTTTGCAGAAAAAGTTTTTCTTATACTCAATATCAACCTTATTTTAACTTACACCCCTTGCCTCTTATTGACCTTCCATGCGCCTCTGCGCAGACCCTAGCTCTGTCTTTTCTATAACCTCCTCATAGGACCTGGGAGGGGCATCTGTTCAGTTTATTCATTTTCTTGTTTCTCCAGTTTAGCCTGGAGAAGACCTTTCTTTTCCAGGATAAACAGGACAGGCTCCCAACTTCAACCTACTGTGGTGGCCCTTTGATGAACTTGCTACAGCTTGTATATTTCTATATTGTATTGCAGGGATAAAACTGGACACTGCAGCTGCAGTCTAATAAATAGTGAATGGAGGAGGAAAACCTCTCCCCTTGGAGAAGGGGCTTGCTCTAGTCCTGTTAATGCAGCTAATTTGATAGCATCTTCACAGTTGGTGAGGACACACTCTACTGCCTTTTACAGACCATTGTTAAAGATACTAAGCAGAACAGTTTCCAGGTAAGATGTCTCTGGGGCTCTATTTCTTACCTGTCCCCGATATGACCACAAACCATTAACCTCTGCCTTTTGAGCCTGATTGTTCTGCTAGAGTTTTACCCATTTGGTTGTTCACTCACCAAGCCTTCAATGTCCAAAATCACGTGCATGAACATGGGAGGAGGCAATATTGAAAGACTTGCTGAAGTTTATATAAATGACTGAGAAATAAATAAAATTTACTAAGATTTAAGCTTCCCAATTAATAACTTATCCTGCTTTATTTTTATATGTCCAATGAACCAGCATTACTTTGGAATCCGAAATCTTTCAAATCTTACATTAGCTATTACCTTTTATGATTAGTTTCCTAAAAAGCCAGCAGATTTATTATGAGTAAGAATACCTCACAAAAAGACCACATTGTCAATAAGCTTGGGTTTTTGTACATTTTTTAAAGGGGTCTACAGAGTAAAATGTATAGGACTGAGACACATTATTTCTTCTATTTTGTGAAGAGAAGAAAAAAGAAATATTATCGACCTACAGCAAAAACCTAATAGTCTCTTAAATTGATGTTAGCATTTTCAAAGTGAAACTTAGAACTCCCTTAGTTTTCTTCCAGCTGAAGAACAAAGACAAAGAAGTGGAATCATTCCAGCTAAATTCAAAGAACAGTTAGATTTTACAAAATTTCTGGCAGACTTTCATTATCTGATCATATGTGTATAGTTGCTTTGTGTCTCAGATTAATTTATTGATTTTCTCTCACCAGATGATAAAATGAAGCAAGTTTTTAGTATTTTTTAACCCCACCAAGTAATAATAACCAGGGATGCTTCTCCCAGTCTTCCTTAACTGAATATTTGGAATATCTGAATACAGGCAAAAGCTTATATTTTATTAATATTGCAGGAGGCCAGAAGAGGCAAAATAACATTATGGCTCTTATTCATTTCAGCAATTTGTTTATTCTAAGAAGTCAAAACATTTTAAAGTCATTATTTTAGTCTTGAAATAACTACTGCCTAGCTATTTCTGTTTAAAAAATGCATGAACTAAGACACCTAAGATTTCATGAGCTGCCTGAAATCAAACAATGATTTAGACAGAAGTGGTTATAAACTTAAGGGTGCTTGCATGAATTAAAAATCCTGGAACTAAAAATACACCATGGTGGTTAAATGGCAGTCAGAGTTTTAGTGTATAAATGGAGCTGGGGATGATTCAAGCCTTGCTTCTGTTCTTTTAGCAACTGGGGAGGTTGCAGATGGGGCAGCTGCTCTCCAGTAGTTTGCTGCACTTTCATCTCTGTCAGTGACCCCCAGACCTGGCTACACTCTCAGATCCATCGCTCAGCAGACTGGGAGACATGTAGTGGTTACCATCTCACTTTGCTGTGTGGACATGCTTGGGAAGTTAACCAAGACTTGAGTGCCAAAGAAACCACAGAAAACGTGTTACAGAATATTGAACAGTAAGAGAAATATAAAATACCCTTTATATGCTCTAATTTCTGATGTTTAGGTTTTTTTGCACCTAAGTAAAAATCAAAACTAATTGGGAATCAAAAGAAATGAGAAAAAGCAGTATGCAAAAATCAAATGGTTAATTAAAATGTTCTCACTTTTGGCATCTGAAAGATTTTCTCTTTTAATTCAAGTGTCTTTCTTTGCCAAGAGGAGAGAGGGAGAGAGAAAGAAAGAAAAGAAAAGAAAAAAAGGGAAAGAGAAGGAAGAAAGGAGAAAGGAAGAAAGAAGGAAGAAAGGAAGAAAGAAAGAAAAAGAAAGAAAAAGAAAGAAAGAAAGAAAGAAAGAAAGAAAGAAAGAAAGAAAGAAAGAAAGAAAGAAAAGAAAGAAAGAAAGAAAGAAAGAAAGAAAGAAAGAAAGAAAGAAAAGAAGAAAGAAAGAAAGAAAGAAAGAAAGAGAAATACAGCCCCCCAAAATAATTTTACAATCGTTTCCAGAGTTACTTCCAATTTTATTAATTCAAAATTCAGTCTAATCCATGAGGTGACCACTTTCTGAAGACCACAGTGTATCAATTTGTCAACACAACCCTTTTCTGTGGCATTGTCTAGCAAGATGCAAGTTTTTCTTTCCTGTCAGTTTCTTCAGTTTCCGTCACTATCAGTTTCTTCCCCAGCAGTACCAGTTCACACAAGAATGACAGTAGGAACATAGCTGTCAGACTAATTTGGTTTGTCTAATTTTGACAGCAAGAAACCCAGAGTATTTGCTATTTCATGAAGAGCACAAACATGCCAGCTATTTTTAACTTATGTCATCATGATAAAAATAAAACTTACATGAAGCACAGCATGAGCCAAGCTGCTTTGGATCCATTTCAAAAATTTCACCCCTTGGGGCTTCTGTTCGCATCTCAGCCAAATGGGTAGAGCTTGAAGGCACAGGGAGAGAAACAGCTGCCTACAAAATAACTGATCATATTCACCTCATATGCTCAAAGCTAGAATCATCTAAAGGTCTTGTCTACAGTAACCTATGGCTATATGAGTTTTCTGTTTTCTGACAAGCTGTTTTAAGCAATGAAGACAACTTAAGAGACTTAGTGCTGTGCTACATGAAAGCCCAGAATAAACATCCTTGTGCCACTGGATAGTCTAACAGCTTATACTCATTTTCCTACAGTGTTGTCTTGTATCATGGTTCTATAACACATGCCTTAAAAAATTATTATTGTTTATTTTCTGTTTCCAAAATTAAATGCAATGTCAAGGGAAAAAATTTTAAAAGTTCTAGAACACAAAATGCAACATATATCAGTCAGGACAAATAGACATAAATATTTGTTTCCTAAAATACTTTCTGAAATAATGCAATTGATGGTATATTTCTACTATATAATGAGGCATAAAACCCAGGCAGTTTTAAATTTAGGGATCTGTGATCTCATTGCCTTTACATTCTTTGGTATTGGCAGTAAATTCAAAGTAAGACACAACCTTTTTCAGACAGCCTATCATGCTTAGAGAGAGCAAGATCAAATTGAACAAGCTTAAGGCTTTATTGTATAATCACTGCATTTATTTTATTAGATAATTTAGATGCTTTCTTGCTTCATTAATTTTTTTATGACCAATCTCATTTGCAAGCTACAGTTAGTCCTTTTATGTACGTATATATATATATGGCCTTATTCAAAAATACCCTTGCCAATATCTTAAAATATTATGGTTTTCCTGTGAGTACTGATACAGTGTTGTAACCAGTTCTACAGGCACAATAACACTGCTGGAAACATTAATGGAGGAAACATGGAATGTCTTTTGTCCCTTCAGGCTTACACAGATATTGTAAAAAATATATCATTGTTGATTTACAGGACAACTGCATTGCTTCCAACATCCTATCAAATCTTCCCAAAAAGTGTCAGAGAAGCAGCACTTTCAGAGAGTGATTTAGAAATGCATCAATTTCTCTAACAGAGAATGTATGCTTAATGAGGTTTCACATATTTTACAATGACTTTTCGTGTTCATTTATTTTAGATACGCTGTTTATATGTTAAAGACAATTCCCTAATCCAACACAAGACATCTTTAAAATTAATTTGATTACATTAAAAAAAATACAACAACAATAGCAAATTCTGTAAGTGAAATTTAAGGGTAAGCTGAAATGCTCTGAAGACATTTAATAACAGAAGGGGAAAGCCTGTATGACTCTCCTTTTCTCTGTGAAATACCTAGGCAAGGGGCGAAAAGTAGACACATGGAACTGTGTTCTGTGTGCAAGGAATTGCTTCTTACTGTAGTGCATCTTTTAATTCAGCCAGTGAGTAGTGAAAATTCAAGTTCGTTGACGTTACTGAGGGAATTCACCTCATGTTGTTTCACTGTGTCAAATTTTACCACCTCTGAGCTCAGCTGTGAATCATGGCTGCAGTGCAAGAGTAGGTCTGAGCTGGGGAGAAGGATGAACAGCTCTGTGGCATTCAGCTTTTGCTGAGCTGAGCAAACCTTCAGGGTGTCCCTGCACTAATCTAAGCACTTACCTATAAAAGACCTCGTTAAGATCATGAGTGAAAAGTGGGAATCCACACATTAAGTCCTCAGTAAAATCAATTTCATGATGGCTTATAATGACTGTCTTGAAAGAGACGGCTAAAAGTAAAACATGGAGGATGCATTCAAAAAACCATGAGGTTTTATGGTAGGTTAGTTGACATATGGTAAGTTGACATATTTACTGTAAATGAAATGAAAATTAAAGATATACTAGAAAAAATGTCATAAAGTCTTAAAAACAGATGCTCCTTTATTCTGCACAGGTTGAAATGTTAACCACAACAGAAGCACAGAAACTAGAGAATGATATTGTTAGGATGATACTTTCTGCGTTGAATGAAGATCATTTACATTTATAACTTGGTGTTATGAATGCATTTTTTGATGTAGTAACACTGACTGTCTTCTGTCTTTGAGGAAAATACAGTAACGTACTAAACTAAAATAAATAGCGTGTGAAGTAGCTTTAATTCAGGGAATTAAGTTAATTCTTTTCACAAAATTCGATTAAATCAAATACATGGATTCAATATGGTTTAGCCAACGAAGGTTAGATTCACATCTTTAACTAATTCAGGCTGCAATCCTTGAATGTCATATATACAGAAGTTGAGAAGTTGTAACAGATGATGACTGAGGCGAATTAAACAAAAGCACTAATTTCTTCTTTATCATCTTCCTGTATTTTTTTTAAAGCTAGAAGGTAATAGAAGGTAATTGCTTCTTTTCTATTAGACCTGGAGACTTTTTTTTTTTTATTTTTTTTTTTTTTTTTGTACTTGAATGGTTCATAGTATAGACTGAAGGCTGTTCCAGGACTATTGCATAACTTCCCACTTATGGCATGTTGTCAATTATTTTGCCTAAGGCCTTAAAACAATCTTGCTGTTAGTCTGACTAAAAGAAAAAAAGAAAGTGAGAAATGTTTTTACACGTTATAGAACATACTAAATTCTTTATGTTGCTTATACTCCCTTGGGAGTCTAATTATGACATTTACAAGTCTACACTTTTGTGAAAACTAAGCTCAGATAATAACTGCACTCCCTTTCATAACTGTATTTAAGGATTATTGTTACTATACAGATTTCTAAAATCTATGTGGATCAAAATTTATTTTTGTTGAATAAGTAATGTAGTCATGTTATAAAATTGATGTTAAGATATTCAGGAGGTAGTAAAAAAGAGATACTTGAGCTTATTTTCCTAGATATTTAAGTGATGATAAAGAAGAAGGAGTAAGCATTGTATCAATTGCATTTGAAAAAAGCTAAGAGTAGTTGTGAAGATGGGTGAAGCTTAAAATTACTTAAACAAATACACTATGAATAATTTAATGAGTTTAAATCAGGAAACAATACTTAAACTGGGATTTTCAATTTTTCTTTGGCTCTGAAATCTCTTCAAATTTCAGTTTTCAGTTTAACATGGTCCATGAAAGAAGTCAATATTTCTCTGTTATTACTTCATTAATTAATTAAACTGGGCTAAAACCAAACTTTTTTCATTACTGTTTATGTAACCTGGAAGAAATGTATAAGGGTTCAGAAGCTGGAGAGAGATAATGATTCAAATAATTTTGCTGTAGAAGTTTGCATTAATACTAGTGTATTTGTCCATTATTTTTGGCTACAGAAATGATTCCTGTCCTGGATAGTATATATTAAAAAAACCCCCAACAATTGGAAATATTAGCCTGTGTTTAAGAACTAGGCTCTATGTATGAAATTTCTGAGACACCACAAAGCTCTGCCAACTCTCATAGCAGACCCTAAGAACTTCCCAACATACCTTGATGTCCTGTTCTGCAGGAGCACACATGAGCACTTGGACAGATGCAGGAAGCACACAAAGTGAACACTATATTTTACTAAACTGGCAATATTGGCAGGGTGGCAGCTCAGTACACCAGTGATATAGTTTATTTACATGAGGTGTGAGCCCTCCTCAGATATGCCAGATCCTCTGAGCTCTAGATGGTCTTTGGTTACCATGAGGGTCACAACCCATGGCACTCAATCTACATGAAGTCACAGTGGCTATTCAATAAATAGATCAGTCCCAATAAAGATCCCTGACACCCAGACCAACTGGAGCAGAGTCTTAGAATGATATGACTGAAATTTAGCTCAATCAAGAGCACAATACATGCCATAATGTGCAATTATCTTCTCAATATATTCTCGGTTCAAAATGCTGAAAAATAAATTCCCTGGAATGATCAATCTTCAAGATAGTGTCCAGACTCTTTGTCATACAGAGAGCTAGCTCAAGTCCTAGAAAAAACAAAACTAAGCAGAAAAAAATCCAAACAGCAAAATAATTCTACAATGTGGACAAAAGGAAATCCAATACGTCTAATATTGCAATATATGGCAACATAGACGTGTTCTGTATATGAAATTTGGGTCAATAAAGTGATCACAGGACTCTGCTCTGAGCAGAACCTAAGTATATCTAGGTAATGTTTGGGATTGTTCATGAACATTGTCATAGGAGCAACGGGGACTGTTCATAGTCTAGGGTCTGCTACCCTGAGTAATACATTCTAATCCCTTTACAAATATGCTTATCTTTTTCACAAAAATAAGTATTGATGACAAAGTACCTACTCTTCCAAAACTTACAGAAAATTATCATTTTGAAAATTCAAATTATTATTTGGGTTCCTCTCTAAGCTTCAGGGAACATATGCTCAACTATTTTTTATTTTGCTTATAAAACATAACCATGGTGATAAAATGTGTACGCCCAGTGGCAGTTCGAATGATATTTAGCTTGTGAGAATTGCCACCAAACTCTGCTGTAAAGGAATGATGTATTTCCTGCTTATGTACATATTTCAGTCAGCATATCTTGTTTTAGTGTGTAGTAGTGACAGACTTGATACAAGTACTGTGCCTTCTGTAAGAGGAAATAGGACCCAGGAAGACTTTCCTAAGGATTATAAAATTTTGATGGGGGTGGACCCTTTGTTCACAAGGTAGTGGATACTAATTATTCTTAAAACATCAGATTACCACTATAAGAAAAATTATAAATTCCATTTAAAAAAACCCAAAAGCCAAACCCCATAGTGTTTTGCAACATGGACATCAAGATATAAATAGAATACATGTTTGAAAGAGACAAATAGTAGTTGCATCCTCTGTTTCTTGGAACTATAGGACTCAAAAATTAAGTAGACTACTTACCAGACAGGAAAATAGAAAGTTCATATGTAACTATGACATTTTAAGAATGAAAAAGCTTAGTATGCATAACAGCTCCACATCTACGTTGTGCATTCAGTGGCAAGAGGACATATGAAAAAAATAGAAATGTCATTGCATTAGTCACTGAATTAATGTTGTGACTGCCTGTTAGCATCAAGGTTATGACTTATACAGGACAAAATCTTCAGTCTTTTTGTTTATCAGCACTAGTTATACTATTTACATGTCCTTACTTTAACTTCATTGATGGAAGAGATATTTCCTCAAGACTTTTATATTTATCTGCTCAAGCAGAGCTGCAGAAGCTGTCACTTCAAATAATTAACTGCAATACAACATTTCTATGTGCAATAAAAATATTCAGTTCATGTTTACTCTAAAGCATAGGAGATTTGGAGAATACATCCTTTACTATGGAAGACACTGTATGGGTACTTTAGTAATGTCATCTGATAGACTAAGCAGTTTAAAATACATTTCAAATTAAGGAGTTACTTTGATAACAATTTGAGGAAACTTACCAAAATTCATGCAGAATATTGAAATATTTTATTATTTATATTTTTCTGCCTTTTGTTCATGGAAAATATACTTCAAATCTTATCTTTTAGATACAGAAACTAAAACTTCCCAGGTCATCTGTTTAATATTTTAAAATTCAGTACTATCATAGTTCTCTGAAGTAAGTGTTGTTCAGCCACTCTTCCATACACCAGTATATGTGTGAAACAGCAGATACAGTATTGATATTTTTATATTCGTATTGATTGACAAGCCTAATTGCCTTTCTAAAATGGTTTGGCAGAAAATTGATCATGTGATGTATGGTATTTTTCTGAATCATCATGTATTTAAATTTAAATAAGGCATATGTATAATTTTTTTTAACCAAAATGTTAGCACATTTGTTTAATTCTACTTTCCAGCATTTATGTCAGCAGTTGGTATAAGTGGACTTACATACACAAGATTCAGGATAAGTGAAAAATGCAAGATCACTTACTACTGGACTTTCTTTGCTTCTAAAACTTTGTCAGGGTTGCAGAAAAAGTATATGGCATTGGCTTTGATAAATACTAATCACAGATTTTTGTATTTATTTCTTTCTATTGTTATATAAAACTTTACATCCCTTTCCAAAATGTCAGAAATAAGTCTTCAAAATTTAAAAAAGTAGACCTCCAACTTTCATGTGGTTGCACTCACTAGCAATTACAGATTAACCCTCAAAACAGCGTACAATCATAGAACTATTAATCCTTCTACACAACTAAAACACAAATAAAGCTTTGTACTGAGGTGTGCAGAGCCTAGGAGGAACATGAGCAGGCAGTACATTAACATGAAATAGGCTCAAATCCTGGAGCTTAGGCAGTGGCTCTGGTAGCAAATGAACCCAAGAATGAAGATCTTGCAAGCCTCTGCATTTAGCCATCACTCAAAAATGGGACTGCAAAACCACAGCTCCTGTGTAAGTAGGGACTGGTTTCTAAGCTATAAAGCTCAACAGCAATAAGCAATCACACACCCATGGATGGATCCACCTGGGTCCAGTTGTGGCTGAAGCTCAATTCACTTGAGGCATCCAGGCTACGTCTGACAGAACCAATTGTCTCTGCAGAGGTTGATCCGTAGTGGAAGGACTGGTGAATCTCAGCCTGGGGAGCAACCCAGGAGTTTGAGCTCTTCTGGGAAGCAGTTCAAGCCCTGTCAGTTTAAAATCCAGAACCCTCTTTTCTTATAGGGCTTTGTTGTCTTCCCCTTCTCCGTGCTTCTTCTCTTTCATTCTGCTCTTCTCTTAATTCCATTTCTATTGATTTTCAGCCAATCTCTTGACTACGTAGGAGACTTATGAAGTCAGTGGATAGAGACAAACACCTTATTAAAGCCTCCTCAGACACTGAGGAGGCTGTGGCTGTTTCTCTGCATTCCTAAGGAAGGTGTTTTGATTCATCCTGCCAAACAGACAGCAGCTCATTAATTACCATCAGACCTAAACTACCCATAATAGAAAATGTGATCGTAAATAGAGAAACTAACAACAAGGTCCCATTTTACACCAGAAATCTGGAACAGACAATAGAAACAAATTAAGACCAGCACCATCATAACTTGCCTTCTTTGGCTCATCAAAACAACTTTGCAGGATTTTCTTATCACACATAGCATGCATTTTCTGCCTGTAAGCTTTCCCACAAACTTTATTTTGTTTCTGCATGTATATAGCCCTCACTACTTTTTAATCTATACTTATTGCTACCTCTAAAAAAGTAAGCAATTCACTGAAGAAATTAGGCTGTGGAAAAGATTCTGAAAAATTAGCATGAATGTATTACAATGCTATGTCTAACCAAAGCTTTGTGCAGTAATTGAAAGGAACAAAACAAATAGTGCAATTCAGTACAAGGAAAGTCAGTTTACATTGTTTGGATTTGATTGGTTTTCTTCTAAACTAACAGCATGACATGTTTTATAATTACACTTTAGTCTTTTCTGATGTGCTTGTATTTTAGCTATCTTGCACAACTGCTAAACAATTGCATTGTCTTCAGCAACATTTTGAAGGCACTAGAGCTGCTTTGTATTGGGGTAAAAAGGAAATATGTCTGGCTGCGGTAAGAATGCTATTGTATTGATGCACACAGTGGTGCCAGAGAAAATGCTAGGGTTTTAAGATAAATGAGTATGAGAATGTAAAATACGAAGAGATGTTCAAGCTCAGAGCCTGGTTCTTTAGCAAGGAGATCTGCTGTGGCCAGACTTGAAAAGTGGCTGATCTGGGACCAGTGGTCTTAAGGTAGTATGTGAAGCTACAGCGTCTCCATATCCTTGAAAATCCCCCAAAAGTGCTTAAGATGAGAAAAACATCAACTGCTTCTACAGAAGAGGCAGGGAAGGTGATGGGTTGAGTCCATGAAGAGGCAGAGCAGTCCTGTGCCTTGTCAGAGGTGGAACACTCCACCAGGAAAGGCATGAGAGGCAGAGTCCTTCAGAGACAGGATATGACAGAAAAAATCACAAACAGATGTTGTGGAGGCTTTACCTATAAAAATTGATATAGTTTGCCAAACCAGCCCACAACAAAGTTCTCTCCTAAATTATAAACAAACAAGTCAGTGGTAATCAGAAATACATGCTTGGGAATTAAATATTCTGCTTACCAATTGGAACACCTTGGGGAAAACAATACAAACACACTGAAAAAAACCCTACTGGTACTATAATCACTGGACTCGTGAATTATCCATGAAATGAAAAATGGCTCCCAGAGCTTTTCTTTCAAGGCAATTACCAATTACATTTCTTTATGAAAGAGAAGAGTTAAAACCTTCGGGCAGTAAAAGTTTTAAATGCTAGAAGCTATAATAAACAAATATTTCTGTACCAGGGATTGCATACAATTTCCTGTGCAACAAGAACTGAACATAAACTGTTATGTGCTGCATATGCACTGTTATACATAAATAACACAAGGCTCATGCAGAGCTTCATATTATGAAGTTTATGTGCAAAATCTTTCCATCTCGCTAACTTTTCATGTTTATATATGTAGTAAATTGAACTACCAAAACCAACCTGAAGGCAGTCAAAAAAGAAAATGAAAAACTGCAATACATATTACATAATTCAGAAGAGTAAAATTTTGCAAAATTTTAGATATAGATACAAGATATCTAGCTCTTTAAAGGTTAGACTTTATTGAAAGTCTGCTTTGTGCACTACTTCAACGTATCAAGCATTAGAGCCTACTTTTGTGCCCCTATTTATGCTCGTGCTTACTCTGTTCTGTCAGAGCAGATGTATCAAGGTTGCTTTTTGGTTCGTTTGGGTTTGTTTGGTTTGGTTTTTTAAATGATTGCAGTGCCAAACTGCAGCCATAATCAACAACATAATTGTTACAGAGGTAACAGCAGCTTGGAAAACTAAGATTGGATCTTGAGGGGGAAAAGGTCACAAGGAGGCAGTACTTCACTGATGTAAGTTGCTCAGAGAGGCTGTGAAATCTCTCTCCTGGGCATCTTGAAGACTCTGCCAGACACAGACAGTACTACCCCTGTGCACTGCACAGGTTCAAGAAGGAGACTTCAAGTGACACTTCTATTATACTATGAAATAATTTCAGTCCCTTACTACATCCCAGAAGTAATAATAGCTACTGTCTGGCACAGGAAATAACTCATTGTGTGCCTAAAGATTGCATTACCTTTAAACCTTAGTGTGTTAAGAATAAATGCAGAAAGAAAAAAAAAAAAATCACTAATTCATTGGGTTTTGCTGATTGTATTTATACCCTTAATATTATTTTAGCAGTGCTCCTTTGTGATTTAATAAGTGCTATCTTGTGTTGATCAAAGTGGAAAAAGTCCTTTATAATGGGACCTAATCTTTGAAAGCTATAAATGCTGTATACTTTTGATCAGCAAGAAGAAGTAATGCATAGCAGCAGCTTTTGAGAATTACAGATATCTTGCAAGAAAATAAAAGGCCATTGTGTAGAAAATGGCAGAGAAGTTCAGCTCATTATTGATTTGACAAGAATGGTCCTCATGGTATGATTTTCCAGAAGAACCAAATGATTTGAACTCTTTTATATTCTTGATAATTACCTTTGCTCAGACATAAAGTCTGGTTGGAACTGCTATCAATAGTATAAAATCAGATCTGTATTGCAGGGATGTATGCTCATTTGTTGATTAAACTGATTGCTTCATAAATCTTTATTGCTCTAATTTTTAAAAAAACATTCCTTTTTCAAATGAATACTGACAAATGAAACCAGCATAATTTCCTCCATGGACCAGAGTAAATAGGTGGAAACACTGATGGAACTTGCACGAAAGCACATTTCCAGGAGATGTCTTATAATGAGGAGTGTTATCCCCACTGTGGAGCAAGGGATAGTGACTCAGAGCTGACCATGCTTCTGACTGTCTCATTAGTCACGAATTCTGTCCCTGGTTCACTCAGCTGCTTCTGGTAGTCCAGCAGTTGTTCTGCAATAAGGCAAATAATCTATATAATACCTTTTTGTTTGTTTTAAACAACAGAGTAAATAGAGAAACTATTAGTATTATCAAATGTTGTTAATTACTGTATCTGTAAAAATGCTGCAATGTTTTCTGATAAACATATATCTCATTTGCAAAACAGCTTTAGTCCTATTGACCTTTTTTCCTCATTTATTCACTTCCCAGAAATAATTTAGGAAAGGAGTTCTCTGGCAAATGTATTCATAGAAACAACATATTTCCATAGGGTATTTCAAATCTTTGGAAAAGAAAAATCAGATTGGAAGTAATCTCAAATGGAACCTGTTCAAAATTATGTATTTGGCCAAAGAGGGAACAGCAATACAGAGAAAAGTAGACTATCAAAACGATTTCCAAGATGTCAGTAGTAACTATGGTTTTGTGTAAGGCCATGCACTGCAGCAAAATTCACCATCCCATCCCCAAAAGAGATAAAAATTTCACAAAGTATGTTTTAGGACTAATTTGTCCATTCTCATAAATTACAGTTGTCTTAAGCAATGAAGCAATAAACATTAAATGAACAAAGCTCCAGCCTTTTCCTTAAGATGTTTTTAATCTGCGAGCATGAAACATCTAGAAACAATAAAAATACTTTAGGCCACAGTGAAAAGGTACTTGTTTACTGCACAGAGATTTATATATGGAAATTTAGTCAGTTTTCCTTTTGAAAATTTACTAGGGATCGAGCTGAAAAACTTTCTTGTAATCAATAGCTAAGAAAGCTATATATTAAAATTATCCTGTTTAAATGGTAGACAAGCATTGGATGAATTATAGGTTCATAAATAATAATCAAATTTCATATGTGGAATGTTTTTTCTAAATAATGAAAATATTGGTATTAAATTTTCTACACAGACTTTTCCACAGTTTCCATCCTGGTTCTTTCTACTCTTGGTTAACTATAAGGCTTTCTAGAAATAATGACTAGTCATTAACTGATCAGAATTTTAACCACTGGAATATATGAAATTTTCTGGAACCACTGTATAAAAAAAGATGAGCGTGAATGTAGTCAATCACAAATAGAGATGGAGAAGCTTTTGTTAACATTTTCGAATTGATATGAACAGCTGCTAATTTACTTTAGAGCATTTTGCACCTTCTTAAATGTCCAGTTTCATTCACCACTGAAGATATTTTAGGTCTTGAATACTCTTGTGCCTCTAGGTCTGAGAGAATTAGCAGAGAGCAGATGAGGGTCTGAACTGAGCAGAGAATGACCTAAGAATAGGGACTTTTTGAGGAGGTGATGGTAGACTGAGGGTCTCCTGTCAGAATACAGACTGTCATGGAAAAAAACAGCAACTATTATTTTCACTATACAGGGAAAGATGTTAATACCTTTAAAAAATATAATGTTCTTATTCTTAAAAGAACTGTAGGAGTTCTGAGTCATGCAGTGATTATTTTATATAGCAAAAAAAAGATTAGCTTAAAGGACTGCTGATGTCTTTAAACCATCAGGATTAAAACTAGTGAAGGTTAAAAAAAGGTGTTGCTTTTATACAACATGAGAAGATAGTTAAGTGGAGAAGAATGTGACAACCTGGTTATCATGAGGATAAAGAGCCCTGCATTCACCAAAGATATTGTTGCAGCATTTAATAACATCACTGCATCTGCCTACTTACTCATAGACATTTTCTGCAACTTCCAAAAACTGTGGACACCCTGATTTTTATTGCCTCTTCTTTCCTCTTGCCTTACTGTGTGTGTATAAGTTTTATTGGCTAAACCAATTAGTGGCTTCACCTCTTATTTATAGAGATGGCAGCCTTCAAATATTGAATGGTACCTTTTTGTTCTGGAAAATATTTCTCATATTAAGGGCACATTTAAACAGACTATGCTCTTGAAGATCTTCAGCTGAGTATTTTCAGAACATCAGGGGGTTTTTCTTCTTTTTCTGTAAAATCTTGTAAAAGAAAATATAGCACTTGGTATTTAGGGGTGGTGGAAGGGAGGAAAGGAATAATTCAAAAACGGAAGGAAAATGTGTTAGAACTGAACATATATGTGCCTTTGGTTGTAAATTAAAAACAATCACAAAAAAAAATTTACTTCAGATCTGTGGCATTTTCTGTATCTGAAATGGACTTCATTTATAAAAGCTCTCACACCTTCTGAGAGGCCTACTTGAATTACATGTCTCTGTGCTCTTCCTTTTGAAGTGCTGATTGAATGTTAGTAGATAGAAGAACAGACTTTAGGAATGTGACAAGCAGGTCACCCTCTAGCCTGTATTCTTGTTTCATGCAGAATCACTTTGTCCAAACTAGTAAGATGTGTTCTGAAAGGTTCTTCCCTTCCACCAACAGTTGATACACACTGTACAGATGTAAATTTATTGGTGCAGTTATAACATCCAAGCCCCAGTACATGTTCAGCAGGTATAACACTAATTGCAGGAACAGTCAACAGAACACCTCTAATTAGGATAAAATCCATAGACTGCATATAACTTTTTTATAAGACTTGCTGAAGCAGGTCAATTGGGAATTCCCTGGCGACAAGAGACATGTCTCATGGTTGCATTGCAATGCTCCTTGGTGCAGTAAAGCAGGCTCTGCCAATCAAGATGCATGAATCAGTGGGGTTTAACACTTTGCAGTGAGATGAAAGTTTCAGAAGCAATTTTCTCTTCTGTGCCTCCAGCATTAACCCTATTTGGGGAAAAATGGTGACAGGTGCAAAAGCTATCATACAGATTTCAGTGTAGCAGTCTATTTGCAAACCATCAGATGGAAACTGTTTGTCATGGGGACTGATTGCTAGGATAACATGTAGCAGCAACACCAGCTAGTCTAGACTTTCATGAGCAGCTTATCATGATTTCAGTATTCCCTTCAGTTTACATTTAAATTTAATCAGGAAGAGCATGATGGCACAGCTGGAATAGCTAACAAGACAATACAGAAATGTCCATTCAACTTTCAGACGAATTAAATTCATTACTAATTTGTTATGCTTGAGGTACTCATCATATAAAACAGAATATGGAGACAAAATATAGAACCACTGCAGGTGTGCTGTTTTTCGCACAGTGAAGGCAGACCAGCTCCTTTTTTTCTGTGCTGAGTCCTCAAGAGCACTGCTGGTACCATCTGGTGTGGGGCAGGGAAGGAGACTGATATAGGTCTGTAGTGAGGGATTAGATAAATCTTGTCTTCATACGTAGATTTGCCAATATAACCATTTACTTCTGAACTGTGAGTCTCCTCTGGGTTTACATTACTGTGCCAGCTCTGTGTTGTTAACCCCATCTGAATGTGATGAATTCTGGAAGATGAGATAATTGGTTTTTTCAGCTCTCCAAAGATTTTTGTTAGAAAGGAGCCGATCTTAGACAAGCCTGCTGTAGAAAAAACGTTTTCCCTTCAGACAAAATCTTGTCTGACAGAAAAGCAGCCAGTCGCATATCACCTAAACAACACAAAGGATCAGGGGCACATTGCTGCCTGGAAAGTGACTTTAGGCCCAAGTGACACATAAACGTGAGCATGATGACTTTGCTTATGCGAGCGGTGTCAATTTTGAATACATTTGAAATACTCAGACTTCTTAAGGATTCCCAGCTCTTTGGCACATCATTGCAGCCACCTTTAGAGGAGTGCTAGAGGACATGTTAGAATGACAGTACTGGTAACACAAGGCATGTCTCTGACAGTGATAGGCCTTATAAAAGCTACATTCTGGGCAATCTGCCATAGAGTGTTTTTTTGTTGTTGTTTTGTTGTTTGTTTGAATAAGAGGAGAACTTCCTTTCCCTAAGAGATATCCTGTTAGGGATGCCTGACACTAGACCTTGTGAGGCCACATGCTCTTGCAGCAAGGCCTTCAATCTTCCTTGGTGCACGCTTAAAGGATGGAACTAATATGTGGAATAGAAAAAGGGAGCAGTGTTTCTAACTGTGGCCAGAAACATGGGTATAAAGGTATTTTCTAGACAATACTTTATCATCCCATCACAGAAGACTGACTTTGTGCCTGTGATAATTTTAGGCAAAGTGACAGTGATCAGCAGTTAAGATTGCTTCATGTCAGCCCTGCACAGCACCCTGCTGCAGGCTACAGAGTGACATGATGATTCAAAAGGCATTTGGGATAATGTTCAGGCTGTACCTGGCAATGCAGTAGTTAATAACTAATTGAAAGCACACTTGATTGCCATATGACAGGAATTAAGCCTCAGTTCCATTTTTCCTTTAAAAAAAAGGTGAAAATATCTCTTCAGGCATTTGAAAATGCCATTCTCACATATAAAATATTAAATTTTGATTGAGCATCCTTAGTGCCCTGAATTTCTGGGTGGAGAACTATGTGACTAATGGCAGCGAATCATGCAGATCATTACCTATGCAGAGGTAATTCATGTCCTGTCTCTCCACAGACAAAATTGTCCACAGACAAAGTTTAACATTGACAGAATTGCTAAACTGCAGTTTAGGCGTGGGAAGTTCTGTAACATATAGCTGGCATATGTTTTACACCCATGGTAGGTGGTCACTGTTCATGGTACAATGATGCTACATGGTACATGTACATGGTACATGACTCAGGAAGGTCTAGAGAGTCAGGGTGTCGTTTCCCTGCTGACAGAGCTGCTGAGTAGTGTGTGGCTACCTGTTTGGGGAACCCTTCTGTAACACTGACCCATACCTACTCTTGCACAGACAACAACAGAGTGCTTCCCCCAAAGGAATTATTACTATGATGTTGGCAGAAAGTAATTATTGGAAGGGTAATCAGGTCTCCCAAACAGGTCAGTTGCTGTGAAGACAGTCGTGGGAGCCTCCATTGCAAGGGTTCTTGTAACATCTTCAGCTGGATTGATTGAGACTCTCCACTATTCTACTCTATTTTTATAAACCAGCTGTTCTACTGTACAACTGCCCCAGCACATGTGATCAGATGTTTTAACTGCAGAAAAAACATCTCTCAAACATCTTTACAACTTAGAAATGACAATTTCTTCATCTTTGGGTATTGTTTCTATTTGCAATTATCTTATCTATGTACAATCTGTGCAGCTGCAACCACCTGTGAATCTCTGGAAGTTCCAACACAGGGTGTTAATCAACACATAAATTAGATTAGTTATAGCAGGAGCTGTCGGGGGCATCTTGAGAACTGTCCAAAATCCCATGTCAAGAGTTCCTGTAACCATAAGTCAAATACTTATTTGTGAAGGTGGCTAGGAGTTGGTCAATCTCCAAGACACGTCCATTTTCTCACACCAGACATCTCCATTACATGTATGCCAATAACTTGTTGTCTAATTCCTGGACCCTCTTCTGGAAACAGAGTTCATGTTTTCAGAATACTGGGTGTGCATAAAGGCACAGACTTCATCATCACCTACACCAGAATTACAACTACTGAAATAATTTATTTTTACACATACAACTTGGTATTTTGTTTCCATATCTTTTGCCACACTGTGACAATAATATAGAAAAATTAAGATCTAAAATATTATAATACTCTGCTTACTAGTCAATAATTCCTAGAATTCCAGAAAGGTTTCAGTTATTTACGTTTTGTGTTAAAAATCTCTTTGCTTATGGTAAAATTAAGCAAACAAAAATGAACCAGTGAGGGAGAGTTACACAGGCTGGCAGCCTCTGAAGAAGGGCACCTGTTGAAGCCGATTTTTCATGTGCATCTCTCTTAAAACCAGCTGAGGGCGAGAGGCTACAATGAGCCCACAATGATGGTTTTCTCAACTGAGGGGAGAGTGGCCTAGACAAAAGTGATAATTTAGGCCATCTTCTGAGAGGAAGAGAGAAGCAGTTTTGCTATTAGGATAGTCTATATTTCCATCATTGTCAAGGGATATAATAAAAAACCTATTCTATTTATTTTCTATTTATTTCTTCTGATAGATATAGATGAATGAATTCTGCTAACAGACCTAATTTAAAGTCCCTGGTGCAGCAATAGGCCACATTGCTATGCAGGAATTTTAGTAGAGAGATGAAATACTTGTTTTTTTATAGAGATATGCTGGATAGGTCCTTGGGAGTGTGTGGAGGGATACTGTCCACACATTTAGTATGGCCACTCGCATTAACATATAAAAGGTGTAATCTAGTTACCATCACCCAGTGAGTTCATACCAAAATGCTGCACAGATAACAGCAGTGAGTACTACAATCACAGTAACATTTACACAAGCAGTAAATTCCCTTTGACCCATTAATGTAAACATAGACACTGCTATCAAAGGCAATATCAGTGTAAGGAGAGGTTTGTTGCCATCATCCCTTTAGAACTTGCAACATAGAGAACAATCACTTATCTCTTAATAGTAGTATCAGATTAGTTTGATCTGTAAGAGCCATAAACATGCATTCGTAGTTCCAAAGTAATCTTGAGTGCAGGTCTACTGGGGAAGAATCAGGGATTTACAAGGATGGCATAAATCTAATTTCTCATAACTAATTACAAATATTGACTTGAGACTAGGAGACAACAGCTGAGCTTTGTCTCTTTTGTAACAACATTTTTCCTTATTTTAATCATTAACAAACTTTAAAATTACTCGATAGCCGGGTTTTTTTCAGTCCAGGATTTGTCATCACTGTAAATAAGTTACTCCATATTTACCCTGGCACACCTGAAATCAGAAAGTTTCCTAGCAACCTCATCTTCATCAAAACTTGAAGGAAAAATAATTATATTTAATAGAATAAACCATTACTAAATGAAAAGATATAACACTTCAGTTTCATTTTCCTAAAGAACATTCACACTGCTTTCCTTTTTCATGTTCACTAAATTTCCTGTCAGTTACATAACTCCTTTTTTTAGTTCATAGGCATCACCATCAACTATGTTAAAAGCGCTTTTTACTTCTGTTGAAATTCAAAGTCTCTGTGCCATGATATACCTTCTGTAAATTTTCTTGAGAGGTGTTCAAAAGACAGAATTAAGACAAACATGCATTTCAGAGCTCAAAATATATTCAGTAGATTCAAGTATAAAAGCTGATGCAGGCACATCATTACAAAAATTAGATATTTTTCTACTGTATTATTTAGAATAACTATCTTTATAATGCAGTAATTCAACAGCATTTTTAAATTTTTTTTATTTTAGTAATGTTTGCTAGAAGAAATATTTTGGGTATATGCTTAACCCTGATGTACAGATGGCACTTTGAACAAGGAGCTCTAAAGAGAAAAAAAAAAAAAAAAAAAGAATTAATGTGTCATCAACAGCTTCTTTCAGTCTCCAGGCATGGAGGAGCAAGGAGACCATTTCAGATCCAGGACTGGGACTTGACTGTCTGCTATGGTATAGGAGCCTGCACAAAATAAACCCACATTTTAATGGCCACAAAAAAACAGAAATTGAGTCTAAAAAGAACTTTCTTAACCAAAAACCTTACACGGATGACCGAGTAAAACAAGCACAGTATTAAGTCAGTTTATGGGACTGAAATAAAGTAAGATCAGTCTAGTTTTTGTGACAGAGGACAGCATAACAATCTGAGAGTAACCATAAACTGAAAGTCAGAAAATTAAATCAGAAGTGCAAAAGAACCTCATGAATAGGAAGTGTTATTTCTTTTTGTAGGCTTCATTGCATATACAAAACAAGTAGCTTTATTCTTTTGTTTCTCAACTGGTTAAGTATGATAAATGACAGAATCATGGAATAGAATTATAGAATAGTTTGGGTTGGAAAGTGTCCTTCAAGTCTTCTAGTTCTGACCCTCCTGCCATGGACAGAGACACCTCTCACTAGAAGAGGTTGTTCAGAGCCCCATACTGCTTGGCCTTGAACACTTCCAAGGATGGGGCATCCACAACTTCTCTGGGAAACCTGTTTCAATATTTACCACCCTCACCATAAATAATTTCTACCCAATATATAAAATATAAATCTATCCTCTTTCAGTTTATAGCCATTACCCCCTGTCCTATTACTACAGGCTCTTGTCAAAATTCCCTGTCCATATTTCCTGTAGTTCCTTTTTAATTACTGAATCAACTCTGTACATCACTAAAATATCTTCAGTGATCATCCTTAGTAAACCAGCAATCTCAGTGAAAATATACTGAAATTTGCACATCTTTTCAGTATAAAAATGTACATGCAAACATAATAAAATTTATCAGCAGATAGGTAGATAATTTTCAAAAATTTGTTAATCAAATTGAAATTGTTTTTCCTAACTTGGGAGGGACTAGATCTAAATTTGATCCAGATTTAATTATTTTTTTTTAAATCAAGTGTTTCCCCTTATGATTGGAAAATTGTATTCCAGAGGGCATATCTCTGGATACCTTGGACTGTTCTGACAGTGAAAATAGTTTATTACAATTACTGTGGAAATAAATAGAATGTGAACAAACAATTTTGCTCACAGTAGGAGCCTCATATTAGAATGAAATGTGACTTTGTGAAGAACACTTTGCAGCTTTAATGTAATACTAGTTGCAAAATAACTATGTGAACATCATAGGCCATTATTTAAGATAAAAATTGACAGTGCTTACTTTAAGTAGTCAGGTTTTCAAGTTACTACTTAATGCATATAATTTGAAAGTATTTGAGTAACTTTGGCTAAGACTCTGACCTCACAAAGAATCTCCTTAGGGCACTGAGGATCGTGTATAAAAAGTTTATAGCTAGATCTGAATCTGAAGGATCTCCTTAATAAGAATATGCTGAATGTCATTGAAGATATTCCTAGCAGTCTTTCTGAAAAATTCAGTCATTAAGAACTTAATCTGACACTAGCTATATATATATTTGGAAATCACCCCCTCCTGAGAACACGGAAAGGTCTTTGCGAAACCTGCATTTCATTTAAGGGCTTGTGACATAATGGGATTTTAAACATTTTACTCACACAAAAAATTGCTTTGGCACAGCTATTTCATGGGTAGGGGGCTTTTCTGTTCTTGCTCAAGGTTTCTTTTTTTTAATAATTCAAATTAATTTTTTCTTGTACTACCAAGTAAAATAGAGATTCAAGGCAAAAGAATTTTCATTAAAATTTTATACTCTGTCAGAAAAGCAGTGAATAAATACTTTAAAAATCAATAACATGGAAAAAAGTTCTAAAAACAATTAAGTGCTCTCTATTAATTAAAACATTTTAAACACAAGATTGGATTGCTAAAAAGCAGTAGCCATATTAAAGGAGACAGATGTTTCCCTAGAAAACAATGATATATTTGTTTTCCCATAGTATATATGTAGTTCTTCTCACAGTTTTGTAAAAAGGTATGAAAAAACCGAAGTAATTAAAACCCATGTGTGATCCATTTTCTTTCACAACCATGATTTTTAAGATTTCTATAATTTAGTATTTATTTGCAATAAAAGCAACAATAACTTTTAACACTTTGTAAAACTGATGCTGGAATGAGGCATTTCAATGGTTCCTACTACCCCACTTTTTGTGTACCTATAAATATAATTCTTCCTTTCTCTTTAGGTATTGGAAAATGCAATAAGTGAAAGAAGAATGAATGATTGTTTAAGTGGTGCTGGGTGATCTTAAATGATTGGCTCACTAGTGTTTTAAAAAGGTTAAATGTTTAATAGTAAATTGCATTTGCTATTTGGTTTATATTAGCATAAAGAGAAATTATTTTTAATATGGTCCGTCCCAGCATGAGGTATTATGGAAATGATCTGTGAGAGGTTCCTAAATCCCCAAAAGTTAATATTTTAACAAGACATGAGAGAATGAAAGAAATTAGTTTTATCTAGTTAAAATATTGAGGGACTAATCCTGGTGTGGTTACCACTGAGAAACAAACAAACCTCACTCTAAAATAAGGGGGATGAAGGCTGCCTGCTACAGGTAATTTGGCAGTGGCTGTGACTTCGAGGGTTGTTTCAGTAGTTGTTCAGCTGTCTCTAGTGAAGCCTTTTGTAGGAAGCTGGGTTTATTTGTCTTTGGCAATGTCCAAGACTTAACATGTTTTGGCAGTGTTCTTGTTCTGGTCTCCTGTTCCTCTGTCTGGGCTCCTCCAGGTGTCACAGGTTACAGCCCTCTCCGTGGGGAGAGGGGTCCAGCCTGCTCCTTCTTGGTGGCCATGATCTCTAGGAGTTCACAACTGTTGTGGCCCATGTTTATTTTATTTCACTTATTGTTCACGTTAATATTAATGGATTGTTCTAATGTACCCCTGTGTTTTCCTCAAGTTGGTTTATCTCCAAAGACTGTATCCTCCCCTAAGCTGCCCCTCATTGTATTCCCCACCCTTTGTTCCAGCTCCTTCCCTATCAGTCAATGTAGCCCTGCCCCTTGTTCTAGCTCTTTCCCTGTCAGTCCCATCTAGAGCCAGTCCTTGATTGTTCCTCCCCCTGGGCTTTCCTGGGTGTTTCCCAAACCTCGATGCCCCATTGATTCATGTGACCTGACCTCTCCTTCCGCCTACCCTAATTGACCCTAAGCAGGTGACCCTAATCCCCTCACTCCTCCCCTAGGGATTCCCCGCTGGCTGCGTGGCTGTACCCACCCCTTGGCTGGTAACTGTACAAAATCCCGTGCAGAGCAGCAATCTAGGCTCCCTGCTCCTGAGCCCTTTGACATGCTCTTTGCTTCTGACTCCTTCAACCCTAATAAACTTCCTGTTGGAACCTCAGCATCAGAGAGCTGCCTTCTTCATCCAACCCTGACTGCAGTGAGAGACCTTCTGCTGTAGAGAAAGTGGCTCTGAAGGTTCTGCCAGTGGTGACACCCTACACCACAGCAGTTCCTCACTCCTGGCATGGCACCAGATTATCCATTGAGCTAGCCCAGGCTTCGGTGGGCCATGTCAACAACAACTCAGAAAGATGCTCTTTCAAAACACATGGAGGAAGTCTGTATGTTAACCAAAAATACCTGTTGTTTTTCTCCCTTGTTTCTGTTTTATTATGGATTTTTAAATTTTTTTACAGATGTTCTCCTATTTATACATGGCAAAGCTTATTGGTGCTAATGTGACAGTCAAATGCCTTCAAAATTAATGATAACTGGTGACAGCCAAACCATGCTATTTCTATTGCATTTTCAGTGTATTGTTTTCTTTTCAGTATACACTATATCATTAACTTAAATGATGAATATACATTTCAGAATATACCTATCCCAGAAGCCAAAACCTGGTATAAGCTTTTAAAAATGTGATTTTTGAATAATATGTTTTATTTTTCCTTCAAAGTACTACTTTTGACAGTTTTTGCAGTGCATACTGAATGCATTTACACAAATCTTTACACTTCAAAACAGAATGACTTCAGAATTCATCAGAATTATGATACAATATAACAGTTTAGAAAACCTGTGAAAATATGTCTGGAAGGAACCCATTAACAAGAAAGCAATCTGTTTTGACCTGTCGCTGTAGTCATCTTAATAAACGTGCATACTGTAGAGGCTGACATGTAGGGAACTGGAAGGAAATAGTGGCAAAACATCACTGCGAGAGCAAAAATGATATGTATTTTGTTTGAGCAGCCTTATAAGAGGTGTTCAGTAAAAATAAAACAGCCTGGGAAAGGGCTTTTATTCTAATTGGATTTTGGTTTTGTTTTCAGTTCAGTTTTATTTTGGGGTCTCAGTTTCTTTTGGGAAAGATTTTTGCTATCAAATTATTTCAGCTTTAGCAAGGTTTCCAGCCCTGTCCAGAAGGAAACTAGAGTGGCCACTGCCCTTGTACTTAAATAGACTGGTCATTGGAAGAAATCTAGAAAAAAATAAAGACTTCAAATGAAGTCAGGAACTCACCTATTGGGCTTTTTGGGACCATAGATTGAAAGTACATTTGGAAGTAACTATCTGCCCACAGATAGTACTTATGCATTCAAAGTTATTAGCAGAAAGTTATTATTTAATTATAAAATGCGTAATAGGTAGAATAATGTCTTCTTATTGTACAAGCCAAACAATGGGCAAAGACTATGTGACCTAATAAGTTAATCTACTGAATATAAATTTTTTAGAATTTTCTAGTGTTTTCCTTTTACTTTTCAGACATTTTCAAAGTGCTTACTCAAAGTAAAAATACAGCACAGAAGTTAAAAAAAAATTTGAAGACATTTATGTGGTACTATTTTGTGGTTTATAGGAGTGGTAGTAATGTTCCAATCTGCCTACTAAGAGCTCCAGTAAGGAGGTTGTAAAGGTATTATCTCTGCTAAATATTTCCCAGTAAAAATCATTCCCTTTAACTTTCTTCCTCCCCACCAAGTCCTACCTCCCAAATTCCTAAAGGACATTTGAGATATTCAGCTTCTATAGAAACTTAGTAGTCATCATTTTTAGAAGTGTCATGATTTCTCAGGTCTGATTTGGGCCTCTTCATCATCTGGGTTTAGCAAAACTGCAGATACATTGATGCATTAAGCTGCAGAAGCAGCGAATTCTCTTGGCCTTGTTTCCATTTGTAGAAGATAAATATTTTCCATCTCCATACAGATAGAGAGAGATCTTCACACAAAATCTAAACTACACATCATTTGTCAGGAAGAGGTGTCCAGATTTCTGTGTATCCAGACAATATCCTTTCATGGAAATGTAGCTTAAGACAGGGACATTTGTACTCAGCACTTAAGGCTGAATAAAAGCAAAACTATTTATAGCAAACCAAAAAAGGAAATATATTTCTACTAGTCTGAAAAAATAAATCTGTAACATAGTCAAGAATCTAAGATTGTTATTGAACTGAATAAAAAGGAGAAGAGATCCTTTTTCAATCATAAAATCAGGCAAACCAAACAGCAATTGCAAAAAAGCATTAAAGGAAAGAGATTCAGAAGATCAAGAGACTAGAACACATCTGTAAATAAGAAGCATATCATACAGAAATCACTGTGGATTTTCTAAGTGGATGCATCCCACAGGGCAGCCCTTCTTTTTTTTTGCAGATTAATTACAGCCGGATGTAGCTTGATTGCCCAGGTGGAACCGACTGAGACACACACAGGCTGAACTTCCAATTTCTATTTGGAACAGAAGTTTTACAGAATATTTAACCTGATGTTTCTTTATCTCTCAGAACTGGTTTTATTTCCCCTCAGAAAATTTCAAAGAACAAATCTAAGGTGGTTTGAAGGATAGCCCCTCTCTTTTTGTTGCCACTCAGAATCAGCAGATGGAAACAGCAGGCAGCAGGAACTGAGCTCTCGGTTGATGTCTGAGCAATTGTCTCATGCCAAGAGAATTGAGAAGGCCACAGAGGAACCAGCTCCCAGCCAGCATTTGGACAAAAGCCATGCCAAGGTGGTTAAGCAGCCTGCAGGGAAATCTGGCTTCTGCCAATGTGTTGATGAAGTGCAAGGCACAGTGAAATGTGACTCCTAGCTGGCACAAAGGCAAAAATCCATGCCAAGATAGTTGATCCAGCCACAGAAAGACTGTCTTCATTGGTACCAGGCCAGAGACCAGTAGCAGTGAGTTGGGGACAGCTTTCAAAGCTCTCATCTCTTGTTTAAAATATGAGTCCCTCAGAGCAAGCAGAAAGGGTTCATTATCATTTCCTGAATCTCAAGAGAAAGCAGAGTTCCAACATTGTTTTTACAGCAACCAGAAGGAAGGAATTTTTATTTCCAGACAGAACATATATAGGGCCAGTGATGACATGCATAGCAAGAGGAGAAAGATCCATCCAGTACATGTACATCCTTAGCTTCCTTGAAACATGCTTAGATCTTTCTGACACCAACAAATCATTTGCAACCAATGGATATAATTCAATTGTTGCTTTGTGAGGTGGTTTCTACTTCACTCAAGAAGAATAAGATGGTGGTTTGTGTTTCCTGTATGTGGTGATAGACCTGCTTCCTTTTCTCCTCATCTCAGAGTGATTTATGGGATGAGTATAGTTTTCCCTAAAATACACTTACACATGTTCACAAACCACTTGCAATTTCCCTGGTAAAAATATTAAGAAAGGGTGCCTTCCTTAAACTTTCAGAAGTTTTACAGGGTGACCAATGAATGGCTCTTTCCAAAGACAGCTTCTAAAGTGAGAGCATATAGACATCTCCAGAACTCTGTGAAGCAAAAAATACTTTTCAAACTGGGAGATTACTGATACTATCAAATATGTAGCTAAGATTTTCATTCAGGAGAACAAATAGAATTTAATTTCATGTGTGTTTTCAGAAAATAATTTTCCCCTCTTCCAGACATAAATATATATATATATGTATAATATACAAATATATAAATATGTATATATATATATTTGTCTTTGATTCTAACTATCCAAATTTATTTTGTCAATGAAGTAAATTGATTTTAACCAAGTCAAAAGTTTGATGGCAACTGGTAAGTGATGTCCCTGTGCTAACCCATTAGCTTTCCTATTTTATTTTCTCTCATCCTTACTGAGAAGGTTGAGATTGTCTGGGTTTGGTCTGGCAGCTAGCCAAGACCAATCCATGAACATTTACTTTGTTTTCTATCCTGATTTTTCTAGAGGAAAGGAAGTTGAGCCAGGACATAGCAAGGAGAAAATCCAAGGACAATTTCTCTCTATTTTACAATTCCTATGTGTCAAATTCTTTTCAAGAAATAAGGCTTTTTTTCTACTTTGTCAGTCAGTCATAATTATCATATATACTGTTAGGCAGACAAACCTATCACTGATGTACCAACATGGAGTAATGTTTATGATGAACAAGTTTGGATTTATGAATTGAGATGCTTAAGCAATTGGTGAATTACTAAAATGAATCCTTTGTAAATTCTTCAGTCAGAAAACCACTTCAAATTTTGTGATTATCAACACTTCAATAAATTTTAGAGTGCCAGAAAAATAGTGTCACTGAAGTAATCGGTTTTCAAATTAACTACTATTTTTTTAGAGATTATATTCTTACAGTTGGTTCCTAAATACTTTTTTCTAAAATCCTTTTTTCCCCTCCATTAATGCTTTCCTAAAATTTTTGCCTTGGAGATTAAAATTTTTCAAGCCTAGCCTAAACCCACAGTTTGTTTATTTTTCTGCAGTGTTTTATAATTCCATTTAGTTCTCTGAAATATAAGTAGACTGAAATTGTTTTCTGTTATAAATTGCCTTATGACTACTTGCTGAAAAACTGTAATGATGAATCAGCTGAACCAAGAAAATTAGAAATTGGCAGATACTTTTTCAGAGCAGTACATTTGAGTGTTCCAGGAAAAATTGGTTTTGATTTGGCTGAGCTGTGGAGGTTCGAAAATAATGACTCTAAAATATGCCTTGTGCATGGAAACTGAGTTCTTTTACCATGTCTCACTAATGTTCTGAGTAAATCAGGTTGCACTGACACCCAGCAGACAGCCTAGAGTGCAAGAGAAGCTCAGAGTACTTCTGAAAGACAAGATGGTTCCAAAGATCCCTCCTCATTCAATCTGTATTGGCACACACACTGACAAGAACATGCACTGTGTGCTCAAAGGGTTCCCAGATACTGACTGCATCCTGCTTTCCTTTATGGCTGCTAACCAACAAGGAAATGCATCTTGTAGAATTTTGGTTATGTGATAGTGCCAGGTGATTTACATTATTATGCATTTATAATTATCTTTATGTTACCTTAATAAAGCAGCTAAAAAGAGCCTACTGAGAGGAGAAAGGAGACATTTCCTTCCCTGAGGGACTTACTGAGTATACTCAAGGAAGAGGGTCTTGGAGACAGGAGAGTCAGTTACAGTCACAAATAAGAACTTGACACTCATGAAATGAGATTTTATAGTGGAGAAAAAGTAGCAAAAACACTTCAGAGGGATCTAAAAGGGTCCGAGAGTGGTGCTACTCAGATTGAGTAGGGAAAAGCAAAGATAATAGACAAAGGATATCAAGCAAATTTCCTTTATTTGAATATTCTTTACTGAAATTATTAAATATTTGCTTTTTATTTAAATAAATTGTGTTCTTTGAGGGTTTTAAAATATTTTGGTTTTACAGCAGACTCATTAGTCATGACAGACACATTGACATCCACCTTGAAAATTTGGTTTTGATGACACCAGATCACAGTTAGAGCAGAACAAAAATTGCTGGTATTTTTGGAAGCTGAAACGTTTTAGGATTTCATTCACAGTATAAAAAGGAATGCAATGAATAGTGTGGCCAAAACACTCTGTTTGAACAAAGGCAATGCTTATATTTGTCAGTGTTGTAAGAGTCAGCATTTCATTAAATACTGTCGGTTATAAAATAGAAGAAAAATATTTGCAAATTCTTTCACCAATGCTACAGGATTACCATAAGCTCACCAAGTGTGACACAAGTTAGATTGTGGCTGGTTTCACTCTAGCCTACATGACCTCAAGGTAGTCGTTTGCAATAACAGAAATTTCTGAAGGCTGTGAAATTTTCAACCCCTAATTTTTTAGATTGATATTTTCCAAAAATAAGTTTAAAATTGTTGAAGTAAATATTGATAGAGAGTATGATGTTGTTTAGATCAAATGCACAATGCTTAAATATTTTAGAAAAACACAGGGTTGTAAGGGCCCTCTAGAGATCCAAGAAAATATCCAGGCAGGCTTGGAATGTCTCTGGACAACGATACTCCACAACATCCCTGGGTAGCCTGTTCCACTGCTCTGCCATACTCAGTGTAAAGTTCTCCCTCATGCTGAGGTGAAGCTTCTCGTGTTTAAGTTTATTTCCATTGCTCCTCACCTGGTCACTCGTGGCACCACACCAAAGAGTCTGGCACCCACCTTAGAGATATTTTTATGTACTGATGAGATCCCCTCTCAGTCTCACCTTCTCCAGACTAAACAGACCCCACTCTCCTCATAACAGAGATGCTCCAGACCTTTCATAATCTTTGTGGCCTCTGCTGGACACTCTCTGGTAGTTCTTTGTCTTTTACTGAGGAGACAGAACTAGAGGAATTTATGTTAGATATTAATATGTAGTAACATAAAAAAAATGAGAGAAAGTTTTGGCAAGGTAAGGGAAAAGTGCATTTTCTTTTTTTTTTTATTCCTTACAGTTTGTGAGTTAAACGTTAAGTAGATATTTTTAGTTGATAATAAAGAGCTGAACAAGGTGTATTATAGCAACTTTAATATAGCAGTTATGCAGAAAAGCCTGCTAACAGACTTTCAGAACTATGATTTTTCTGGTCATAGAGTTCATTTTCCAGCACAAAGGCTTCTGCAAAGTCTAAGCTGGACTTCTATCCCAAATACCTTCTGACAGTGTAACTACTAGATTTGTGTTGCAAAAGTCTCCTAAAGGTATTAAGATTTTTCTCATTTTTAGTCATAATAATTCATTTTTGCCTAAAAAGATTAAGATTCTCAGGTCATTAAATTCTCTTCCATTTCCTTTATCTGTAATAAATACATTTTTTATAAATTGATATCTGAAAGCTCTCCTCTTTCACTAAGAATATTCTGGAAATAGAGGATACTTTGATCATCACCTTTTGGGAAATGTCATCAAATCTTAATGAAACATATGTGTATATATCCTCTTCTGCTTGGAAATTTCCTCTAGTGCTGGCTAGATAAATTCTCTGAATGGTGTTTCAGAGCAAACACATCAGAAAAGTGGAGACTAATGCATGCTGACCTGCCATATGGGCAGGATTTCACTGAAACCCTTGTTTTCTTCTTATGAGACATACATACAAATCCCAGAAGCAATGTACACAGTTTTGTGTTTAATAACATAGTGCAGCATACTGTTCACAAAAGTATGTAGGCACAGATGAATCATGAACATAAACAGGGGGAGACAGATTGTATACATTGAGCCTCTGTGTCTAACTCTCACACTGAGCACAGTGGATGCCAGTCCTTATGCCTGAGGCAGCAACTACCCACAGAACCTCTGCTCTGGTCCTCAGAAGCATCTTATTAACCCCAGAAGAGCCACGGATTCTGTATTACTTGCTCTAAGTCTCTGCTCTTTAAACACCTGCAGTTGCCCTGTCTGCTGGGCCTTCAGGATGGGAGTAATACTCTAATACTCGCAGCAGCTCTGAGCAGCTTTTCAGCTTCCCTTGAGTTACCCTCACAGGTTCTGCTCCTCACCTTGTCATTCACAGCAGGATGACAGTATCAAAGCTGGTAAATTTTATTGTGGAGTCTGCTGTGTTGCAAGCAGGCACAACAAATTTTCTGGTAAGTTTGTACAGCGGACTAAAAACTGCTGTTGGTAAAAGAAGACAGATTTTTTAAAGATGGAGAGAGTGGATAGGAGATTACAGAGACAAAGGAGGAGCAGTGTGTAAAAACATAGTAGCCAGAAGAAACCAGTGACAGAAGTAATCTTTAGAATGTAAAAGGATGCGACAACTAGAGCTTGAGGGGGATGTACATTTTTCAGAAAGAGCAAACAAACAAAATCCCAAAGAACTGGAGCACAGCTGTCCATTCTGTACATAGAGGAAAAACTCAGCATAACATTCCCTCTTTCTGCTAACATCTGGTCACAAAAGGAAGCCAAGAACCATTCAAAGAAGAGGAGTTCACTGGCAAACTCATGCCAGCGTTCTTGTTATTGCTACCATGCAGCTCTGGTCCACATCTCAGGCATAGAGATTTAATGACTATGTGACTCGAAGAAAATAAATGTACATGAAAGTACTTATTTTTCCCTTAAAATTATGGGGCTTGAAGTGAAAAAAAGAATTTCAACTGAGAAAGAAAAAAACAGTCAGTGCTGTGTAGTAAAATTCAAAATGTTCCTCAGCATGGAGCCTTTGGCTGAGAACTTCAAGAAGAGCTGGAGATCCCAAGATGCTGTGCAGGAATTGCCTCCCCTCAGCACACACATGACATATTTAAATATCCATCTAGCCACAAGATGTCAGCACACTCAACGGGAATTCCTACAAAACCCAAAATCTGTATAAATGGGGTATTTCTATGACACACATCTCTCCTCCTGCTATTAATGACAAAAAAAAAAAAAAAAAAAAAAATGGTTTCTGAGGAGTTACATGAAATTTCACATTCAGGATGTGCCTTCAAAGTAAATATACCCAATATATCATGGTCTGACCATAGTATCTTAATGAGAGTAAAATTCTGAAACAGAATAGAGAACATGGTTTTCTCTTCCCATTCTGAAACCAACAGATGTTGGACAAGGATCTAAAATAGCTCATAAACACATGAAAAATATTCAATAACAGAATGTAAGCTCTGACCAGCTGCTTAGACATTTCAGACTGCACACTCAGCTTTGAAATCATGCTTCAGTACCTCTCCAGAAATTATTTCAACCCAGTAAAATGTCCAGATACCTCTTTCATGGCCCTCATAATCACAATATCTATAAACTCTTAAGCGCAAATTGTACAGGTGGGTTCTGGCTGGTGTGCTAAGTACCACTAGTGGAGACCCTATGGGATCTGGGCATAGAACAGAATAAATTAATCATGTCCACTTTCTTTCAAAAATATTTCAGACTCAAGATGTTATGATATCAGTAGTGTTTTGCAATTTGCATACTGACAAAATATTCAGCGAGTTGTTCCTATTACTGCATTCCTGTCTACAAATACTCAAATTTCACCTTGTGCAGAAAATGCCTGGAATCTTCTTGAAAAAATATAGTCAGAATTCCCTCTATGCTATTTGAAATCTTTCCTCGCATCAACATATCCACTGCAGATGGTGTATGAGAGATTTCTGGGTTAGCTAGATTTTCTGGGCCTGACTTTCATATTAGGTAAATTAGTAATCAAAATGTACAACAAAATTAGTGGGCATCTAGATAAATACAAATTTCTTGGAAAGACCAGCATGCCTTCTGTATAGGAGATTTCTGTAATTTTTTTTACAAAGTCATCAAACATGAAAATAAGAATGACTTAGTTGATACATTCTGTATTTTCAAAATAATTGACAATGCCATCTCTGAAGCCTTTTAAAGAAAGCAATAGACTTTTTGAATAATAGAATATGCTGAGTTGGAAGGAACCCATCAGGATCATCATCAAGTCCAACCCCTGCCCCTGGGCAGGACACTCCCAGATCACAACGTGTCTGTATGGACTTCTGCAGGGGCCTTTTGTGCTTTACTTAATGCAAGTCTCTTGGAAAAGGCATTTTGTAAGGAGCTTGGAAAGTTTGCTGTTAATACAAAATTATTCAGAATAGGAAAAATGCAGACTGACTGTAAAGAATTGCTGCAGAAACTTGTGAGGCTGATTGGCAATAAAATGGCAGATGAAATGCAGTACAGAAAAATGTAAAGTAATGCACAAGAAGAAAAAAAACTCAGAAATTCACATATAAAATGATGAGCTATAAGCTAAGTGCACTCTCTCAGAAGAAAAATCTTGAGATAATGAGAGTTAGCTCCTCAAATATGTCAGTCCTGTGCTGAATAACAGACAAAAACCCAAATCAAATATTAGTAACAGTAAGGAAAGAAAAATAAACAGAAACAAGATAATTCTCCGTTGAATCAGTCATGAGTCACCTTTAAAACAGTTCTGATGTCTCTCCCATTGTCCTCTCATATTCAGCAGGATACAGAAGAATTTGAAATTATTAGCAAAATAATTATAGTAACAATAATTATTAGTGATAAGTATTTATTTCCAAAAGGGACTAAACTGAGGCATATAGAGTAAGCTGAGACTCTTCTATCTAAAGAAGAAACAAATTAGAAGGAGGAGAAAACAGGTCCATAAACTCAGAAAAAGTTTGAGCAAAGAGATGACCCACAGATGGATGGCCCTTTCTTGACTGACCTACCTACGACATTCTGGCCAGCAGGTAGTATGAGTTGCTAAGAAGTACTTCAGCTGTTAATTTAGCTGTTGGCTAGTATTGCTTCCAGAACTTTTATTACCTGTGGTTCTGCCATTTACCATGAACATTTTAATTAGTAAATTCACCTTTTTTGAAGAAAGTAAGTAGATAACATTTGAGAGCTAACTTTAGGAATAACATAATAATGGTATTACTCCTATTATAAAATAGAATAATAATATCTATAATCTAGTAATCTACCCATCTTAATCATTATTTAAGTACAAGTCTAGTTGAAATTAATGAACATTTTCTCAGAGGGCAGGTTTCAGGATTCTCTTCTATATAGATTATTTATATCATGTTCATCACCATAGTTTCTGAATATGTTCCAGTAGTACAATAAGCAAAGTGACTAACATCTGTCACATTTTTTATTTCGGTCTCTCTCCAGAGACAAATATACGTATTTGAGTTTCTTGTATCCAAAAGGAATTAATTTTGCCAGGTGAAAAGAGGAAGAGAAGATTAAAAAAAAAAAAAAAAAAAAAAAAAAAAAAAAAGTGGGGAAAATATTTTGGGAGCAGTGTTTTCTATTAATGTACAATTTACCTTTTTTTATATCAATGAAAAACTGAGAAAAAATATGTAATGCATTTAGACCTTGATGTTTCAATTTGTAGCCTCATTTTTTGAGTATGACCTTGATGCTGAATTAAGCTTCAAATAAAATAAAGTTATATCCATTAATTTGACTCACTTTCTTTTCTGAACTAATAGTGGTAATCAGAAGACAAAAGAAAACTATGAATCATGTTTTGTTAATGCAAAAGAAAAGACAAAATGTCACCTATCATGAAGTACTAATTTTTTTTTTTTTTAAGGATGATAATTGAATGGTATCTAGTTACTGAGAAACTATCTGAACATTTTTAAATAGTTAATTATTTTAAATTGCAACTGATTTTTAAAATAAAATATTGCATATACATGGATTAATTAAGGAAAATTTGCAGTGAATTTAGCAAAACAGTACCATTCAATGTTTGACTTGGAATATATCTGCATAATTTTTGAACAATACAAATTCCTAACACAGATTGATACGTAATTTTCCTTCCAAACCATTTCAAGATATTTTTTCACGGAGTAATTACTATGACCAAAATCTGCATTTTACAGATGTAGTTAGTGAAAGAGGCAAGGACTCATGTAGTGAAAAATTGAACTTATGCTATGTTCTTGGTTGCCTGTGGACCATACTGTTTCCCCAAACAAAAGAACAAAACTAACATAATTAATAATAGACCATCATGGTTTGAAAACCCTCCATTATTTTTTTCTGAGAGTTCACTATAAAAGTGGCTTCTCCTTCTTTATTTAGAGAATGGGGATTGTGATCTTACCAGCAGATGAGAAGTGGAGTAGACTGCAAGTACCCATTCCATCTTGGGTGTGACCTTGGTCACCCCATTCCAGTTAAGATAGTCAAAACTAAAGGAGGATTTCCAGAAAGTGTATATGGCCTATTCACTGCTAGTGTTCTGCAGCCCATAAAATGATGAATGTAATGTGTATTATTGTGCTGAAGAGTTCAGGGAAATATCATAAGATTGTACCCCAGTAGCACACAGACAAAAGCAGTCCTACACTAAGTTGTCAGGCTTTTGTTAAAGACCTTGATGAAATATTGAGTTGCCTAGTTCCATATTAAAGGAAGCTTGGTCCTGCTGTTATTAAATAGGTCTTCCTTTTCTCTGTGACAGACGTCCCATTCTAGTTAATGACAGCAAACACATCTGAATATTTATTATGTGTTGAAAGCACAAATGTTGGATAGAGACAGAATATAATAATGCCTTTTATTTTTCTTGAGGCGATCTGTCTTGGCATTCTAAGTGCCACAGATAAAAGCAGCAATAAAAAAAAAAAAAAAAAAAAAGAGTAGAAATTAATATCTCAAAATAACAAAGCATTACTGAATAAAGGCTAGAATCATCTTAATGCATCAGGCTGAAAGCCATCCAAAAATGACCTATGAGAGCATCCTGTAAAATGACAAACCTATGCTTTTGCCAGAAGCAAGCCTTCCTTAAGCCTTAGGCTGCAAAGGTGATTTTTTTCAGAGCTTGGCTCTTGAAATAGTTCATATCTCCTAAGAGGGTTAAAAAGGTATAGAGGGTGCCAGAATTTCTGCAAGACATGGAAGTTGTGTAATAAAACCACTGACTATGGATCTGAGACTACACCTCATTTTCTTTATGTCATTTAGTATGGCTATGTGCTAAACGAGATCAGAATTATTCATGCTGATGAATACTTAAGGAATTTCCCTATGGCAGATCTGTGTATGCCACATACACAAGTCTTAGATGTGCAGTTTAACTGGGTCTAGTGACCTTTGAAATCATGCCTGTTTTTCACTCATGAATCATCACTTTGCTTAGCAGGTAGTTAATGTTCATTCACGTTTCTGGCCTTTGCTGACCTCCTTCCAGCCTATGGCCCTTATTGCAGCAGGTGAATGTTCTGAGGTGAGCGTAAACCAGGATACAAAGCAGAAGTTATAGCTATTAAATGACTATCTTATTTAAATATTCACAGGAGATTAAACTCCTCACACACACTCAAATTGCAATCATAAACCTACCTGTAGGAGGAACAGGGAAAATCTTTTCCTGCAAACTTTGATAGCGTCTACAAAATGTAATTGATTTATTTTAGATAAAAATGGACTGTGAAAGACCAAATGTCTCCCTAGTCTGTTTCCCTGGTGAAGAGAATGCTCTGGTCAAAATCTAATTTCCAGGATTTGATATTTCTTCCAAGGGACAATTCTTGCTAGACAAATTGTCTGATGATTTTGGCCTTCTGGCATTACTTATTTTCTATACCAGACAAAGATTATTTTGAGCAAAAAGAAGCAACAATTGCAAACATCTTTGCTATTTCTTTGTTTATTTCCCTTTCAGCTTTGAATCTTTCATTTCTTTCCTATTCTGTATGCCCAAATCATGTCTTTCCACTCTCTTTTCCTCTTTCTTGCTGTTCTCATTCTTCAACTTTGCTTGTACAAACAGCATTTATTTTCATTTTCCACTTAACTTCTTGTTTGTGTTCACTGCATTCCTTTGACAGGAGGCATCCTGCTCTCTGTCTTACTTGCCATTGACCTCCCTCCCTCTTTTTCAATTTCTCATCCCTTTACTTTCAGTGTGAGTCTCTCTTTGTATACTCTCCAGTATATCCTTTGAGTGTATATATGCATATAAAACAGACGATCCCATCTTTTATCACACCTTTTAAACTGCATGGAGCACCCAGCTCTTGAACTCCTTATCTTGCACATTCTCTGCCATGTTTCAGTGCTGTGTTTAGTAAAAAATCTGTGTTGGAAGCTTTTAGTTATATAATAGCAAATAAACCGACACTTTGGTTTGTTGGGATTTGTTGATGGACTATTAAAAAGTTAACAATCAACTCCCATATGGCTTCTATTTAACAACTGAATGAAACTCTAGAGTTTCTGAGGGCATCTTGGCCCTTTGAGTAGCGAGTAGCAGCCATCCTCGGGACAACTTCTCGCCTAGCACATGTTCTTGTTGAATTAGAGAGTCCCTTCCTTTCCACTTTCCTCCAAGGATCTTGGTATCAGTGTGATGAGGCTGAAGTCAGTCAGGGAGCTGAGCTGAGATGCCATATCACTATGCTTGGTGGATGACACAGCCCTACAGCAATCACCTCCAGGAAGTCAATATACAGTGGGCAAGGAGTAATAACACCTGTACTGGCATTAGGCCAAAACATGGCAGGCTTATTGGCTGTATTCCAGTCAGGGTCTTCCTCAAAATACCTAAATTTGGGAAGATGTTGAAATAATACACTTCTCCGTGACTGTCATCTCTGGTATTTGTTTACTGCCTTAGCAACAGGGCATCAGAATTTATTTTTGAAAGCTGAGGTAAACACTGACAATAATAAGACTGAAGATTTTAGAGCTTTTTCAAACAAAATCCATCATAACTGTCTTTGCTTAGAATCCAGTTAGACCTTTGTACGTATACTTATTGATGACCTGTATGGAATAATAGCATTAAGATGACAAATATAATTGTCTGTGCTCAACTAGTAAAAAAAGCAAAATGCTTTCATCCAAACGTCAAATACATAATCTGGATAAATCCATGATGGTAATGTTCACTCCCTGCAATAGACCATCTGGCACAGAAGATGCTGTGCCAATTAATATAGATGGAATGACTGTTAGCACTACAGATAGTAAATATTTCAGACTAATCTTTGTCATTTATCAGCTACACTCATCGTTCAAAATTTGCAGTCAGAGTCTCCAACATGTTGGAACAGATTGATTGTGTTCAGACTTTTACTATCCTGAAAAACCTTTGCCTTCTTTTAAATTCTTTTATGGTTCTGGTTTCCTCTATTTGTGTGAGGGTGAAAGATTATTATGAAGCAACAGCACAATTAGCAGCATTATTTGGCTGATTTGCCTGCCTATCTCATTAATGCATATGTATAGCCTTGCTAATATTATGTTTAAATCAAAGATTTATTCCAAAGATCTTTTTCTCTAAGGAAAAGGTAAATACAGTTTAAGTAATATAACCCTGATGGCTATTTCAGAAGAGAGAATAATATTGTTTGCAATACTAACTTACAAGTTGATCCTGAGGAGGCTTGGTTTCACCTCACTTGGACTCATTTACCATGACTGTATTTCAGTTGTATTTCTAAGAGACCCAGGAACTTCTTTTATAATACCCAGGAACTATCATTTTAATGGTATTCAAAGAAAATTTTTGGATGTTAATTTGTTTTCCAGAGCCATTTAACAAAACTGTATAGGAGCTGAGTATTTTCCAGTGTTCAAAGTGCTTCAGAAACACCATAGTTTTGAATCTTATTCTTTAATGTTAGAAACTTTGTAATGAAGTATTTAAAAATTTAAAACTCATTATAATACAATACCAGCAGTAAAGTAAATTGTGTGATGGTGGAAGTAGCAGATCAGGATTTTTTTTATTTTTCAGGCCATCACCTTGCAGTCTAGAGGAAAAAATGAGAAAAAAAGAAAACACAGTTAACTTTGTCTTTTTATTTTTAGTTGCTTTTAAAGGTGTAGAGAGACGGGCAGAAACTTTGCATATTACTCATAATGAAACTTGGGGTATGCATACAGAGCAGTGCAGATTGAGCCTCTGCAATGTGATCAGAGAAGGGTTTTTTGAAGATGGCTTCAGCACTTCTCACTTTTGACCATATTCTGAATTGCATCACAGAAAGCATTTAATGCATTATGGAAAAAAATATTTTTTTAAGTATCAGGATTGTAACATACATTTATGAACGTGAATATCACAGGATCATAGAATCAGAATCATAGACTGGTTTAGGTTAAAGATCACCTAGTTCCAACCCCCTTACTCTGGGCAGGAACACTGTCCACTAGACCACGTTGCTCAAAGCCCCATCCAATTATGCCTTGAACACTTCCACAAATGGGGTGTCAGCAACTTTTCTGGGCAACCCATGCCAGTGCCTCACCACTCCCACTCTAAAGAATTTCTTCCTAGTATCTAATCTAAACCTACCCTCTTTCAATTTAAAGCCATTACTCCTTGTCAAATTAACAAAAATACTTCAAAATGTCTGATCTGAAAGTTTTCTGCAAGTTTTGTTATTACTGAAATCACATACTGATTTCACCAATCTGACTCCCACTGTTATCTGAGGCCAACAGCTTCAGTAATGCAACAGGAGTTCTCAGTAAATGAACAGATAAGTGTGTTTGGCTATTTCTGGAATCTGTTATGCAGACATTCATGCTAAGCAAATTGTTTTTATTTTGCAACAAGTGCACCACAATGCCCTGTGAGGGTTCAGAAATTTCTTGGGATTTCAGACACAGACATACACGAAGAGACTTTATGAAACACTCACTTGTGCCAGTTTTGTTTATATTGCCCTTGATAAGCTGCTAAGTTCCCAGAAATGAACCCACTCTATCATTTCTAGGGCAGTTAGTCCTCCATGAATTTGGTGGAAGTTAAAGAAAATTAAATATAAGAACAGCTGGGAATTTAGATAAAAATATCTCATATTTTTTTAACCTCAGTCTCAAATATGTGGCATTGTTTACTTTCGGAGAGAAATGGTGGATGCACAATTATAGATATATTAGAAAGTGACAAATCAGATTTTACATCCACATTATAGCACAAAGTCAGGCCTATAAAGTTTGCAACTCCTGTTACCATAAGTAGATTTGTGTTTAAGCACCTAAAAACATAGCTCAGGGAATGATTAAATTATATCTGAAGAACTGTACATTGCTAGAACATAGTACCCTATGCAGACTTTGTAATTCAGCCATGTTCTTGTTTGTCCTGGATGACTGCAGTCCAGCTGAAGTTGTTAATTATACTGGAGACATATTAATGGAGACATATTACTGACTATTCTCCTTCATGAAACTTTGTTTTCTAATATATCTTCATTTTTCTCTTTCATATCAGGTTTTTTTTGTTTGTTTGTTTTTGTTTTTTTTGTTTTTTTGGGTTTTTTTTGTTGTTGTTGTTGTTGGTTGTTTTTGTTTTTTTGGGTTTTTTTTTTAGCATATTCATTGTATGTTTGCAAGTTCCTGGTTTTGAGCTATTGGAGAAAAAAACCCTGAAATCTCTAGGATGAGCTTGTTTTAATATTACTTATTTAGTAACCTTTTGTATTGGTTTTGCGGAGTACAAGTATACAACATCTATATCTCAGAGCTTTAGAAGAGTACTGAAAAAAGGCCAGGAAATATCAGTTATTTCATTCACTATCAAGATTATGTTATTCTTTGAAATATATAATTACTCTGAGTAGTATATCTTACCAGCTTTAACCCCTTCATTGCAGTGAATAATAGTTATTTAAGCTATGAACTATTTAAGATCTGTTGGTGGTGAATGAATAAAAAATTGAGATGCAATTTTTATTGTCTGACCCAAAGCATAAAGGAATTTCCCAGTGCTGATAGGAATAAAGATCTCGAAAATGTTTATGAACACTATCTTTTGACAGCTACCTTTTACATTTGTCTTAATAAAATGTTTCCAGTTTCTACTGTTCTTTACCATATGCTAACATTTGGTGTTGAGAGCATACAGTTTTTCATAGTGCAAGGGAACAGTGTTCTTTCAAGTGATCTTGTAGGCACTATTACATTTTAAAGGACAAATAGCAGATGTGAGACATTAAATATGAATTTATGAATTCCAATTTACTTGGTAAAAAACATTTTCATTGCAACCTTCACTTGCATTGTAAGCTCCATCATGATTAAGATGTTTAAAGCCATGATTCCACAAGAATTTTTCTCAGTGATAGAATGGCTTATATAGTTCTTAACTTCTCCCTCTCTTCCACTGTTCACTCCTATCCTTTCTCTTCCTTTCAATTGTACCATAATCTTTGCAGAAGGGAACAGGCTAGTCTGAAGTTACTGCTGGGACTAACCTCTCGACCAAACCTCCAGGAGCATTTCACAGAGGTGTAAAAGGAGACTTTTTCCAACCACAAGTGATTTATGAATAATCAGATCAGGCTGAAAAAAGAAATGCTATGAGACATTACACAACTTGTAAATGGGAATCATATGCAAGAGTGGCAGGATACAGGCAGAAATTTATTCAGAGATGGATTTTTTTTCACAGTCTACACAGGCTTAAAAAACTTATGTATTTCTCATTCTCTCACCATGTACCCATATTTACCTCTAACTGGGAAAGCAGAGCTCCCACAGACCAGTGGTCTCCATGCAGAGCATATGTTAACACAAAATCCTTGGAAGAACTGTGACAGCTGTTCTGAAATTATATTCCTGAAATTTGCAGTGTTGTGAACAGCAACCATCTCTACTCTTAACTTGAGACCTCAGGCGGGTAAGGAACTGAGTGATTGGATCCATGCACAGCAAACTGTGACCCAGAGAGTGGAGACATGCCTGGGCAAAACAACATTTCTGTACTACTGCTCTTAAAGACTTACCTGTTCATGTTTGAGCATCTTTGGTTTCATAATAGTGCAGTATTTTTGTAAAGTCATGAATATAAAACCAGAGTAAAGAGCAATGAGCCAGGCACAAATGAAAAATATGAATATTTGCATCCCAGGGCATGTTTTCCTAATCGTTTTAATCTGCTTAGAGAATCACCCCTTTGCTGCAGGAATAGAAAAAGAAATATTTTTAAAACTAAAATTGAAATAGAAGTTATCTCTCGGTGTACATTGTCTTCTCTATATTTTGGCTTTTCTGAAAATTTGGCCCAGGGTGGTTAGACTGTGAAGAAGTAAAGAGAAGATGGGTTCTTGTACATGAGCTAGAAAGAGTTCTAGGAACTTAGGGTTGACTGAAGGGAGAAAATGTAAAGTCAAGAGCAGAAAGGAAAACCACTAGGAGCAGTTAAGAAAAGGCAAAGAAGACAAGTGAAGAGCATGAGGGGGTGTAACATCATTTTAGCAGTATGATGAAATGTAAGGAGGGGTGGAGCTGTGCTGATAATTGAAATTAAATTGGAACACTCTATTAGCCTTCCGGAAGACTTAACATGTTCTAGTTTTATCAGCAGCAGATTAACATGAGAATATTAAAAAAAAAAATAACCAAGCAAACAGACAATAACAACAATTATACAACCTTTTGGTACAATTAAAATATCACTCTAGATTTCTTACTAGAAAATCAACAACATCTTGCAGAAACACAGTGATTCTTCCAAGTGGAAGGTAATATAAACCTTGGATGAACTTGCTTTCTTCCTGCTCTCAGGAGTACAAGCCTCAGAATGCAAAGATGGTCCTTGCTGCCTGCCAGCTCTAATATGAGAAATTTCTGTATGCAATTCAGTAGCCGAATGATACAAGGAGGTTTTTATGAGGAGAGGTACCAGATCTTTTATAGTTCAACCAGGTATCAAGATCTTTGTTTAGAGCTAGCAAACCCCAACTGTTTTCACTGCTCTGAGAATCCAGCTAGAAAAACCTTTGTAGACAAGAAGCACACAACAAAGTCCAGCTGGTTCCTTGAAGTGTAGGTTTAAGCAACTGAAAATAAGAGAGGGAATAATTTCTGGAACTTCTCCAAGGACTGAGGCAGAGTGTGCCTTTCCTTTGACTCGATGATTCTGGTTTTCAGAGACCACTGTCACAGCAGTCTTTCTTAGAAGAGAGATCATTCAGTGTACTTCCTCTGCCTTAGAGGATTCTCTGATTATCCATTAATGTGTCTCCCCCAGTGCATAAATACATTCCACAGTGGGTGGATAACGTTTGGGATATTTGGCTTTTTTGGGGGGTTTCATCAGTTTTTAAACATGCGGACAGAATATTCTGGTAATAATCACACCGACATAAACAGAGTTTTGTACATGCAAAAAGGAGTTCAAATTGCTCTTTGTCTGGAGGAAGTCCTTTTCAAGGACAGATGCAACATATGGGAAGTGAGGAGGTGAATCTAGACTGCTAAGTAGCTGTTACAGACTTGTTCAGGATCCATGTAGAGCCATGGTACCCCAGGGAAATCATCATTGAACTCTGTTCTTGTAGGTATTACGTTTTTGGCACAGGGAAGACAACGCTGTTCTGGCCTCTTAATCTCCACCCGACACATTGACCATTTATCCAATATTACAGCTTTCTTATGTGGGTCTAAGAAAAGGATTTACTATTTTCAGTGGCCTCCAAGAATCTGAAGAAGGTAAGAATGTGTCCTGATGAAACCGACCAGATGCAGTAAGATGATTCTGTGTCCAGTGTCTGACTGTAGTGGTGAAATGGGAATGAAAGCTGTTACCTGTCTGATGAAGGTCAGGACAGGCCAGGATACAAGTTACAACAGCAAAAAATGCAGAGTATGGCAATGAGTTGTATGTTCTTGCTAAGGCAGACAGCTAAAGAAAGCAGTTTACTGCATTGTTTAAAACAATTTCTCCAGTAAAATTAATAAAAAACATTAAATTAAGAAATTTTTTTAATATTTTTTAAAAATTTAATCAAAAACATTAAGAATTTTTTTTTATCTTTTTAAAAATTTGCATAAGTTAATTTAAAAACAAAGTTATATTCCTCAATATCCACAGTCTATATATTTCCCCAAGTGTAAATATCAGAGCTACAGAATTTTGATACAAGAAAAGATTCTGAGAACCTGAGAAAAGGAACAGACTCAGAACATAATTCTGAGAAGAAAAATAATACACAGAATTAATCACTGAAATGACTCATTCAAATATTATGACAAGACAAAACAGTGCACTCTAGGGCAGCTCAGAGTTTATTAGGAAAAGAAACAAAAGCAAACTATTCAAAGGACAATGGAGATTACAATCTTAATGCCCTTCATCCCTCATGCCATTTTATTCAAGCAGACCCAGACTATGATGTGTTTAGATAAAAAACTTATCTCTGTTTTTTCTAGAATACCATGGGGTAAGTGAGAAGAGATAAGGTTTTCCCCAAAGACCATCCAGAACACAAACATTGTAAAGGCTTATACAGGCTTGTAGTCCTGCCCTGCAATAGTCCTTGCTTCACTTCTGGTCTGGCTGCAATTGTCTTTACTGCAGATGGTGTGACTAACATGTGTGGGTCCCTTCTGAAGTGAATTGTCTTCTGAGAGCAGCCTTGGAGCAATGGGCAGGAGAATCTTGCCTTGTGCAGCTCCATCACCTGCAACCCTTGGGGCTGGCACAATATCAGTGTAAGCACAGCTTCCAGTCCCTTCCCCTCTTCTTTCACTGATTGATGGGAAGCTAAGTTGGGTGATACGAAAATCCATAACAACATCTTGAAAAAGCATTGATAACAATTTTTTGAATTGTTTAGAAGAGCTTTACAGAAGTGATCTCTGTTTTCCTCTTAGGAAAGATAAATAATTGATATCTGGCTGTAGGTACAGGCTGAATATTCTGATTTTTTTTTTTTTTCAGACAACTACAGTCATAGTACTTTGTTTTATAAGCCAGAGACAAAGAAAAACTAAGGTAGAAAGTGAAGCCATAAACATCTGAGCAAATCACGGATTCTTCAAGATTAGTAATAAAAGAAAATAATGTAAAGACAAAAAAATAGAACTGGTTGAACTAGAAAGGCTGAAATCTTCCAGATGTGATGTTCAATTAAAATAAGATTTTATGTCTTCTAGCTATCTTATTTGACACTGTTAATGGTATGCAATGAAATTGTCAGATTACAGTTAATTTACATTTCGGAGAGTCATCCTGTAAACAAAAGATAGAGATATCACTTACTAAAAATTAAATATGACCTCTTGGAAGCCAATTCTTAGTCAAGGAATGAGTTTTGAAATGAATGCCACCACTACAGAATCACACAAATCACCTTATTGAAATTGTTGGTTATGTAATATGTTCATGTCCTATTCATTGGTATCTCTTTATAAATATGAGGACAACTGTACATTTCTGAAATTTATACACTTTCACTTCAACCAATATTATTTACTGTGGTGTATGTCTGAATCATACTATGGTATCATGTGAGAGCTCTGCTTCTGCATATTTCATCCTTCTGCCCAAGCATTAAGTCGTGGATGTGCATCATTCTTGCTATTTGCAGTTTATTTTCCACTATTCTTAAGGTTAAGAGGAGATAACATGTTTTGGAAGCAATCACTAAAAGAAATTAGAGCTCAGGGGGCTGACTCTTGTCACAAACCTTTACAATTGAACTACCAATCCTGAACACAAGGAACAAAGCAGAAAATGGATAGATAGACACCTTTAAGGAATGTCGTTGACATAATTTTTTTCTTATGTTGATAGATGGAGGTTTGTTTGCACTAATAACTTAAACTAATAAAACATAACTTGATTTATTGCTTCTGAATATTCAATATTTTGAAGGAAGATTTCCACACCTCTGAGACCTAATACCAGCTTCTTCACCAAGGGAATATATGCAGCCAACAGAAAATATTTGATCATATTTTCTTCCTTCCTTCCTTTATAATATATTTAATATTTACTGAGATAATACAGCAGTTTTTATGTCTTCTGCAATATTTTTTTTCTTGTTATGAAGAACATTTTTGAAAACCTGCTTGCTAAACCCATGTGGTTCTCTGAGATGAATAATTTAAACTATACATATGTCAGTAACTTGACCCAAGGAGTATATGAAATCTAACAAAAATGCTCATATCATGCATGAAAGAAACTATAGACTAAGCAATCTATTGTTCTCTTACAGTAAAAACATTATCTTATCATCATGGATGACTTGCTCTAACATAGTTTTTCTCAGGAAATACCTTCTTTGTAAAATCATTTTTAAGGTAGAAAAATATACCTTTTCTCCTCTTAAGACTGAATACTATAATTTACCAGCAAAGCTTTCTGTGATAAAGAAGATTTGAAAAATTGCAATAAAAGAATTTGAAAGGATACTAGCATAAAATACAAAAACTGTGTTGAGATTTGAAAGTATTTTTAACATGTAATGTCTTCTTGGGGGTCACATCTGGCACAGCAGGACAACTGATGCCATTAGAACTACTCTAATCAATAGAACATATTTTCATCCTTTTTGTCTGTGAATCACCCACAAACAGATGGATTCACTGAGACATTGAGGTCAGCAGTGACCTCTGGACTAGGCCAACACCCCTACTCAGAGAAGGATTAGCTAGAGTGGGTTGCTACAGATGGTATCCCGTCAAGGTTTTAAGTGTCTCCAAGGATGTAGATTTCACAACCACTCTGGGCAACCTCTACAAGATTTTGATCATATTCACCAAAAAAAAAACCCTGAGGTTTTGGTCTCATGTTTAGGTGGAATTAAAACTGTTCCCATTGCCTCTTATCGCTGTGTTGGAACACTGGACACAGAGAATTTCAGGCTTTCTGTGTTGACAGAAAATGATCTTCAAAGATACACTGCATTTGACCTGAGGCCATGGAAAAGGCTTCCAAAACTGAGTGCTAGCACTGAGATCATGAGTGTGTAGTTGAATAGAAGTATATTATATCACAGAGTGAGAAATTTAGAATTTAAGGTGGTGGATTATAATAATATATGTAACAAGATGGAAGGTTTAAAGCATAGTCATCTTCTCCTTCTTCTTCACAAGTTTTGGTGATTTTGTGTGATTGGTTGGAAAAATCCACAGTGTGGGACATAGGTAGCTGGTTATTGGGTTAAAAGTTAAAATAAATTAGTTGGCATCTCATAATTGGGTAGTTTAGGCTTTAAAAGACCTTGAAGACTTTCCTTTGTACTCCATTTTTGCCTTGTTAACTTAGCATGTAGAAGTGCTCACAGTCAGTGAGGCTGTAAATAATAAACATCCAAGTCCGAACAAGAATTCTGTCTCATGTTTTAATTCTGACCCTGAGGAGAAGAACTGATGAAGCAATGTGGTTCACCACATCCTTTAATCATTTGATACCCCAAAAAAGAGACCGGTTCCACTTTATTTAATGCCCTCAAAGATATTTTTAAACACATAAGCTCCATGAGGCCTCTCTTCTCCAGGCTGAACAGCCCCAGCTCTCCAAACCTCTCATGACAGATGCTTCATATTCTTAATCATCTTTGTGGTCCTTGGCTGGAGTTGGTCCAGTATGTTCATCCTTTCTTTTGCTGTAAGGTCAGGACTCCAGATGAATCTCACCAGTGCTGAGAAGAGGGGAGAGACTGCCTGCTTCAACCTGCTGGCAGTGCTTTGCTTCCTGCACCTCAGGAGGCTGTTGACCTGTTTTGCTGCAAGGGTGCATTCCTGGCTCATGTTCAGCTTGTTGTCCATCAAGGAAATAAACATGACAAAGATATTTTTATATTTTTATATTGAGTTGAAATGAATGTGCAGCCATCATGAACTGTAGGACTTCAACTGAGTTTAAAGGCAGTGTAAGCATGAAGGTCTTCCTGTTAATAGTTTAAGCTCAGGCTCTTCTAACTATACCATCAGCTTTTTGAACTTGGCTTTAATTGGGGGAGAACTCAACCGCTTCACAAAGCTGAGTTTTCAATCAAACCATTCTTATTTCAAAACCCAGCTCCAATCTGGAGAAAAAGAATAACATTTAATTACATACTCCAGTGCACTTCAGAATAGAAATGGGCTTTTGTTAATCACCACTGCAAGCTCTCAAACACCACTGAGACTCATGATCATCATTTTAAGATGAACTAAATCCACGTTAACAGGGAAGTGTCTAAATAGAGAAAGCAGAAACCCAAATTCTACATTGGATATAATGTTGGCATTAAAAAAAGCAAAATACCAAGCATAAAAATATTGGGAGCTTCATTCATTGTTTGCAGAATATTTTAGTACTCATGCTGTGAACTATATACAATCACGTTTGCTTTCCTTTTCAGAAGAAATACCTTGTCCAAAATAATACCTCTTTAAATGAATTCTTAATATAGTAGCATGGAACCTTTATTTCTTAAAAATCACAGTAATAGTTATTGGATTTATTTGTACAGAGTTAAAATAAATCTCAGAGTACATTTGGAAGATATTTTAAAAAAAATAAAGTGACAAGCAGAGAGCTTTTTGGAGCATGATACTAGTTTGTTACCATTTACAGGAACATGCTTGGAAATGAACAGTTTGGGCTCCAAATTTCTAAACAAAATTGAGTTGTCTTACATCTGAGATCAACATTGACTAGCTGTGAGAAAGGGTTTGAAGTATAGTTTGCACATACCAGGAAAAGAGTCAACTAAAACAGAGATGTGCAAGGAGGAGCAGCAAGCAAGGTTAGCAGCTTTTAAATGGCTGGTAATAGTTTGTCAGAATCATTGTGCACACTATTCTGTGTGAATAAAACATAAGTAACATAAGAAGACTGTTGAATACTGAATAAAACTTTAAATTCTCATCTATGCAGAGCAGAAGAGAGTCCAAAATCTGACAGATATAAGAAAATCCTTGAGATATATATATATATATATATATATATATATATATATATATATTAGAATATGAAAATAAGCTCCAGGAAACAGTAGCATTTGCTGTTGTTTCTGAAGAAAAAAATAACATTTACATTGCTTTACTAAGTAATAAGCATCTCTTATTTTCATAGTTCAGTGTAGAGAAAAATTTTACAACTTGAAAAAAAAAGTGAAAACCAAACACGTGGGTTTACTACAAATTACTGTATTTTTTCATCGGGGCCTTCAGGTTATAAGCTGTTCCAGGCAAGGCTTACTCTCCAAGCATTCAGCTGAGACTATGAATCCTATATTTTGACTGGCTCTAAGTTGCCCCTTACTCAGGACATTGTAACACTAGAGCAGGTTTGTAAGCTTCAAGGAGTCAAGGGAGAGAAATAGTTTGCTAACCAAAGTAGGTACTCATAGACCCTGAGAGGGGTTTTACTTCTCTCCACTGTCTACTTACAGAGTCTAGACTGCTGATTTAGGTGGTTTAGATTATCCTGCTGAGGCCCACTAACGATGCTTTAAGTGTTGCTTTGGTGAAATGAAGTTCCTAACATAGTCTGAATAATGCAGACAGGCACAGCTCACAAACTTTTCTGGATCTTCACCCAAAAGCCCCATCAAAAACTGTGGAAGAACCTTAGTATTGATAGTAAGCTGAATGAAAGAGTCTCTTACACCTAGTTGAAATTGCTGCCTTCCTGCATCTGTCAGCAGAAGTCTGAAGTAAAACTGAGGTCTCTGAGTACTGTATCCACATATAAATAAATCAGCTTACATTTGTAGAATTAAGATGTGATTTATTTAGTTCAGTTTCCTATTCATGTTTAATATTTTGATGATAAATCTTTCAGATGTCAAAGAAAATTACCCACAAATTCCTCTGGGGAGGATGGTCTATTAACATTGCTTGCAGGACCTCTCACTAGAGACACAAACCAAATGAAGCCACAAAGAATATACAATCAAGCAAACATTGTGTGGGAACTGTGAGGCGGCAGGGAAATTTAAATATATATTCCTAAGGAAGAAAGAACAACAATAATCAGCACATGCACACACACCCCCACCAAAAAAAAAAAAAAAAAAAAAAAAAAAAAGCATCAGCAGAACTGAATAATTTTCAAGCTATTCTGGCAGAACTAAAGATGCACAAAATTATAAAGACAGTCCTAATGTGAATGTAGTGCAATTAGAGTAGAATCCTCAGTTTATTCATTGTCTCACAAACTGATTTAGAAAAAGCACAATCTTTATCTATGTCTAACTTCCCATTCCAAATTGTAGAGAAACTCCTCTCATCTTGCAGAGTCACAGGCCTGAAAATCTGCAAAATTTAAAATAGTTTGCTCAACTTTGTATGCTTGCTGACCAGTGAACTGATTGGGTTGTTACTGGGATCTTTAAAAGGTGTAATGGAAGAGAAGAAATAGAAACATGGAGTAGGATTCAGCTCAAATTCAAACCTTTCTTCTAGGCGGTCATGATGGAACAGTTCTGCTAATGAATCAGGGTCTAGTCTCCAGTACAGTCAGACACAATGCAGTCAGCACAGCCAGGGAAACTGGAGAATAATTCAACTCATCCTAAGGAAAGCAGATAGCCATGGTCAGCTCTAGGCTACAGACTGTTAAGGGTACCAGTGAGGATATAGACATGTGGAGTCTTCCATTTATATATCATTACCTGTGAGCTGATTCCCTGTCAAAGCATCTCAAAATCAAATACTTGCATTCCAGATTCTGTTAATCCTAAAAGGAATTGAACCTATATCTACTATATTAAAAACCACAGACAGGAAAAACAAGCAGGGTCTGCAACAGAATTGTGGGATGAATCAGTCTCATTTTACACTTCAGAAGCCCCCAATTGCTTTGCCAGAGTGATAACAACACAGAATAAAGAACTAAGATAAAGACCCCTCAAGGGACTTTGCCATCAGTTCCCACCTAAATACGGTGTGCTGATCAAGCAGGTCCATGTCTGTGGATACCATCAGCTCCTCAGCCTGTGGAATGGGAGCGTGGCGCTTGCATCTCTGGCTGCAGGCACTGGAGGCACAGTTGCTATGCAAAGCCTTAGCCAAATAGTTCCATCAACAATTTGAGCAAGGTGTGGGGGCAAGTGAGATGAGAAGGAGGAAAACCGAGCTTCTTTATTTTAAGACTGTTTGGAGATAACTGAAAAGTAGAACAGGACAAATATTTTCAGCTAAAATGTACATGAGGCTGAAAATGCAACCTGAGCAAAGCTGAGTTTTCTGAAGTTGACTGAGCTCTCTCTTGACATAAAGAGTCAAAAGTGAAGTTTTTGTTTTTAAAATAAAATCCTCTTGAATTTTCTTGTTTGAATTTCCTTCAACTTTACATGCAGAAAATCGGTATTTTTCCTAAAATGATTTTTTATGGAAATTATTGTCCACTAAAAACTGTGTAAAAATTCTTTAATCTACTGAATGCTTTTTATTTAGGACTGGCAGAAAAAGTAAAAAATATATCTAGGTCTGCTGAAGAAGAGTTAGATTCACATTAACTGGTTTCAGTGACTGATTGGAAGAATTAACATACAAATAAAAATGCTCTTTGTGATCCTATAATCATATTAAATTGTTGAAAAATTATCAAAATTTAAAGAAAAAATCAGAAGAAAATGTCTTGGGTAAAAAATATATTTTGCATTAGCATTCAGCCTATTTCAACAAAATTTTACTCCAAAATGAGGGGAACTAAATCACTCCAAAATAAATTCACTCTAATAAAGTTGTTATAAATAAATAAATCAACATTACCTTTTTAATTTTATGTTTGTAATGCACATGTACTTCAGTAAGAAAGAGATATTCTATTTGAACTTTATATTTAATTTCATTTTGATATTAGAGCTTGATATTTTGTGTTATAGGGATCGTATCACATGCAAGGACATGAAACTGAAATGCAATGACGTCCAAGTGGCTAATTTTTTTCCAAATTTTTCCACATTAAGAAATGTCTACACTTTCATTTTCGATCCTAATAATAAAAATAAGTTTTACAATGTCAGAATTTCCTGTGGGATAGAAATAAAGTTTTTCTTTACATTCTTTTAAAATGAATATAAAGATATTTTATTCACTCTCCACAACTCTGAAAACATATCTTTTTTTTTTTTTTTAAATAACTGTTGAATGTTTCATTAAAATTTGATCAGTAAAAAATTTATAATTCAGATATCTTTTTAATTCTTCTAACACTGAACAAATTAAGCAATGAAGAACTCTTATATATCCAATGAAGTTACCATCTTTGGATGGAAGATGGATTTCCTAACAGTTACTGAATTCTTTAAAAAGCTACTGGAATTTTCTGCCTTTTCCACTGGAAAATGTCATTTTAAGTGCTACTGACAGTAGGTCTTGGAAACCAAAAGTGGTATAGTGTAGATTACCTTGATTTAGCTGCTTCAGATTATGGGAAAATTATTCTTCTAGATTCCCTTCTAAGTACACTGTTTATTTTAATAAGACTACTTTCCACATAAGAAATCTTGTAATTTTATTTCACAGCTGTCTAGTAACAGGAAAGACTTATTCAAATTTTGTATACTGATGTTTCTGAGAAAAATATATTTGCCTGCCATATCTATGATGGTTTGGAAGGTTAGTATTACCAGAGATCTGCCTGTTTAATATAATTTCATTTTTATTTGATATAAAGATGTATTGGCTGTATTGGAATAAAGTGGCAAGAGTATGTGCTCTGAATTACATTGTTCAACTATAATCATAGTTATATTGGGGAAAAAATAAAAAAAAAAAAAAAAAAACTTGGGATTTGAGATCAATAACCTGTAGCCACCACCAGGAAACAGAGGAATAAATTCTATATTGCGTAATTTACTATTGAATTAAGATAGTCACTATAATTCTCTTGCACCACAAAGGCTATAGAAAATGAGATAAAGAAAGTAAAACTTCCATAAAACACATATTCTTCCCAGAATACAGAGCCAGATTGAAGATATTCAGGTTTTGTGGTAAAACATTTTGGTCTTAATCATGGTCATGAATTACTCCAAAAAAAGTTCAGAACTGCTGACAGTGATGCAGAATTTTACATGGAGAATAAATCCAGCCTATCCAAATGATCTGAAATGCTTAGTGTAGGTGGAAAGAATTCTGCTAATAATACTAAATATGTATGAATATTTCTGAACTAGAAAACACTGTGAAATGAAAAGAGGTTCTGTGACAGACTTACGGTTTTCAAGATTGCTCTGTGAAAGATACATATTTAATTTAAAAGTCAAAGCTAATGAAACTCTGAAACACGCTTTAAGTAAAATATGTGGAAAAGTGCAAGAATAATGTGTCACATTAAAACCACAATTCTTTATTATCTGACTTCATTTGCTTGAGAAAGCTGTTTTTCTTGATCGCTTTAATACAGTAATTTTGATAGATTAAAATTGTGAAGCTGTTGGATCCGTCTCATATATTTGATCAGTGTAATTATATCATTTCTTCTAAAATTTGTTTTTTGTCTGTAACAAGATTAAAGCACCTGCTGTTACAAGCTTTTCATTTCAATTACACTGATGGGAAGTTCGTATTCTTCAGCTACTCAACACAAATCTGTTTAAAACAGAAGAAACAAGGTATCTGACTGAGGTCTGGGAATGCCACCGTGTTCTGATTAATATTTGAATTGTGTTGTGATGTTGTTACAGACATATAACAAAAATCTTCAAAAGAGGCATTACCACACACACAATTGAGCAGAAATCTACAATACAAAAAAATTTTGGGAATTATTCTGGCAGTTCTACCATTGATGATAAAAACACTCAGAGATATCTCTATAAAACTGCACTATCAATTTCCAAACTCTTGATTTCAAAGTACTTTAGGTAAAAAAAATGAAAATTATGTAGTTATAAGTTCACATTAGAAAGCTAAGTTGGGTTGGGTTTTGGGTTCTATTTTGGGTTTTGGGGTGAGTTTCTTTGAACACACAATATATTCAACGAGTTATAATGGTTTGTTGATGTGTTGATGTCAAAAGGTGCCCAAAAATGACTCTTTTTGTCACTGGACCTTTGAAATCTGAGCAGCAATTCTTGGTTTTGGAGCTAGTAGTTACACTTGTAATTTGGAATTGGTAGAAAATTCCAATAATGTTCTATTCATTCTCCATATATACTCTGTGATATCACAGATCTCAAGAACAAAATCTCCATGTTTTTAGAAATAAATTTTGGTAGTTTTGGTGTGATACAGCCTTTAGGCATTGTCATACTCAAAATCAAATTTAAAAACTTTAAAAAATATATTTTCTAACTCATGTGGCAATCACGTATTCAGACCCACACATAGATAACAAATTGATACCTAAAGAACTCTTTCAAATGTTTATACCCTGGAAATATATCGTGGAAATTTTACAGAACTTTTACCACTTACTTACTTGCTAGTAGATTAATTTTAAGAAAATTCCTACAGCCATCTCAACCCAAAAATTGTCTTTCCCCACAATGGTGTTAGTTGTGTTGCATGCAACAGCATTCTGCAACCTTAAGATTTTACATATAAATAAAATTCTTCTCCCACATGCAAAGAAGCAAGATTTAACTCAAATTCTTAATAAAAGTAGCAAAAAATTCTATACAGAAATCAAAGATAATTTTTATTCAATAGTCACAAAAGCATACTTTTGCCTCAGACACTTGTGTCTGCCTTCTCTGACTCAAAGGGCAGGTACTGAAGAAAATTCTCAATAAAGACAGCATGCTCTGTATCTCTTGTATTCAAGAGTTAGAATTCTAGAAGACAGAAAAGGAGAAAAGAGTATCCTAATGTCTCAGTGAGCTTGAAAACACAGGGCAGGGAACTGAACCTTCAACAAGTGCATGAAATATGTGACATGTCTGCAGAAATGATGTATTGGGCAGGGTGTGTTCCTCAATATTCCAGGATAAATTATTACCGGGATGATTAGGCATTAGCGGCAGAAAGAACTTAGGATCTGTAACAGAGCTACAACTGAAAACATAAGGAGTGAGAGTAAATATGGATGTTAATTTATTATAATTTCAAATCCATACATAAATTTAAGTAGAAAATTAGAATACACCTGTGCTGTACTAAATATTACAAAAATATGTTTTGTAACAGAAATACAGAAAAAAAGCAACAGGCAATATTTTAACATAAAGAATTCTTCAGCCACATCTTAATATCTATTACAGTTTTCAGCTAAACATTGTAAAATGGATTCCCGTCAAAAGTAGTCAGCAGAAACCTTACTGTTGAATAAACTGTTTCTTGTGATCTTTTCCTGACTTTCCTCTACTAATTGTGGACTCATTCCTCAAAAAAAAAAAAAAATAATGGCCTTGTCAAAGTATTGTTCCTAAGGTCTCGAACATAAAGATACATGCAATTATTCTTTGCCTTCCCAACTATTTCAGCTCTGCAGGGAAGGACACAATGTCGTTGTCAGCAGGTGTAATTATTACACATTCTACTTTCCAAGGTGTACCATAGTAACCTGTGATAACCTAAATTTATAAAATATCAGTAACCAAAAGAATGTGGTATTGTGCATCTTATGTGCTCCAAAAATCAAAACAGAAATATCAAAGATAGTTTGAACCAATTTAAGGTGAGATGTTTTCCATCTATACTGTTTTGTTGACATTCAGTAATAAAGATGCTTGCCATTCCTCTACCCTTCAGAATGAGATTTGTTGAAAATAGTTACATTGACAAAAGAGTATGACAGAAGGAACTCTACACTGTCCTCTGACATATGAAATAGTGGCTTCTCTCAATAAATATTGACCATACATTCCCATATCAAAGCTCATGGTTGGGTTGGAATTACGGAGGTGAAAGCAAATAGGATTATTTTTTTTTCAGCTTCCTTTCCTCCTTTTTAATTTTATCTTTACTTACAACTACATATAGCTTGAGGTATGGGGTATGGTAAAATATAGTTGCCTTGCCTGACAGTCATATGTGTCTTCAGAGCGCCTCCTTCCTTCGAAGTAGGTTTCAGTTTTCTAAAACAAATTTGGAAATGGTTGGGAAATAGATTACAGCAGTAATGATATCTATGATAATTCATTATAACATAGTATCTGTGATAATTTCTTCTGGAGTCAGAGGAGGAACAAGCACCAAATAGTGCTGTAGTCACTGAAATCTACTGAGTTAATCGGCCATTCTACTAAAAAACTGGTAACTGTAAGTGTTTAGTTCAGGACTATGAAACACATTTGAGCTCTCTTCTCATTTGGAAAAAGATTTGGAGAGTGGAGAACTAACTTATGTTGTCTAAACTAATAATCTATGCTCCTTCAACTGTGTACCTGAAGAAATTGTGCACTGCTGGTAGATGATGGTTTACCCCACCTGAAAGCAGCGTCTGAGAGATGGGATGAGGAACATTGTGCAGCTTTTGCTTTCTATTCCTGTCTTGCACAGGGAGCTTAGGCAGTTAGCTTAGACCAGTTGTCCTAGATTTGGATGATTGAAATTATGTAAAATTAATCCCATTTCTGATCATCTTTTGTCAAAATGATTGTTCTCATCCCTGGGGATGTCCAAGGAGGAACATGACAAACTAAAATTTTCTTTCTGTAGAGAATGCACAATAGCAAACATTTTCAACAGCAACATTTCTGAAAAGTTTTTATAGAGTTGTTTTCTAACACTTGTGGGGAAGGGAAGAGAATGCAATTCTTTTGCTATTAAGACCTAAGATACTTTCTATTGGAAAAGCTTTTGTGTCCATATATATATATTGCTACATACCTAAAAGGACTATTTCACATAAACCTTCTTTCCTATAATTTGTAACTGGCAGAGAAACTTTCTCAGGTTCAGCAGGAAAAATCCCCAGAGTTTAAATAGTTGTATACTCCAAGTTACCCACTCCTGAGGAAAGGTTCTTTTACAGGCCTATTGGACCACTGTTTAACTGACTGTGGTAATACAAACGCTGCACACACTAGAAATCCTAATAGCTGTATGGTGTTTTGGACCACCAAAACTGGTCTGTCACTTCCTTCATCATCTGGACTGGGACAGAAAATATAGATAAAAGCTCATGAGTTGAGATAAAGACAGAGACAGGTCAAGAACCAGTCACCATCACAATAAAAACCAGCTTCAAATTCCGGGAAATTAATTTAACTTATTGTCTAGTAAATCAGTATAGGGGAGACAGAAATAAGAACTAAATCTTAAGTTTGCGTCCTCCTTCCTTTCTTCCTGGGTTCATATTTGTTCCCTATTTCTCTAACTCTTCTCCCCAGAGCAGTACAGGAAGACAGGGAATGGTGGTTGTGACCAGTTCATCATACTTTGCCTCTGATGGTCCTTCCTCCTCACGCTCTTTCCCTGCTGCACCATGGGGTAACTCCCACAAGAGAGTCTTACTTGAACTTCTCCAAAAGGAGTACTCCCCATGGAGTACTGTTCCAGCCTGGGTCCCTTCCATGGGATTCAGTCCTCCAGAAACAGATTGTTCTGGCTTGGAGGTCTCCTACAGGGTCACAAGTCCTGGCAGCAAACCTGACCCAGTGTGGGCTCTTACTATAATGGTCCACAGGTCCTGTAAAGAGACTACTCCAGCATGGGCTTCCTGCAGGGCCACAGCCTCTTTTGGATATCACCTGCTCCAGTGTGGGGTCCTTCATAGGCTACAGGTGGATCTCCATTCCACCATGCACCATGGGCTGCATGGGCACAGCCTTTCTTACCATGTTCTTTACCACAGACTGCAGCGGTATTTCAGCATCTAGAGCATTTCCTCCCCTCCTTCTTCACAGACCTGTGTGTCTGCCAGACTGTTTCTCTGACATATTCTCACATCTCTCTTCCAGCTGCTGTTGAACAGAAGTTTTTTTCCCCTTTTTAAATACATTATCCCAGAGGTGCTAACGCTGTCACTCACTGATTGACATGCCTTGGCTCAGAAGGGAAGCATCTAGCAGCTTCTCAGAGAAGTCACCCCTGTAGCTCCCTTGCTTTTCCACATAAAGCCAATACAAACTCCTGGAAAAATACTGGCCTATTCAACACACATTACTCTTTATTATCTGCATTTGTTCTATGTAATATGTAAAATTCTAATAGCACTGATATTTTGCCATATAGGAAGACATTATGCTAAAGTCTTTGTGTTTCAGGAGTGACTTTGACAGAGCTGAAGAATCTGAGAGGTTTGAGGTATTGTTATGTCTTTTAAATTCTGTACAACTTTGGTGCTAGAAGGGGGTCTTGGTATAAATCAATGCCTTCTACTTATCTTCACAGGTCAGCATAATGTGTTGGACTGTTTGATGCATTATTAGTCTTCCTTTAAATTCTTTAAGCTATAGGCCCATACAAAGGAGCATTTTTGTCTGGCCCCAGAGAGAGGTACCATGCATAAGGTACCCCTTACATTAGCATTTGAAAAGAAGTTGTCTTCCACAATTCTTGTGCCCTGGGATGGCTCTCCAAATATTCCCAATGACAGGAAGGTGGATGCAGTGATTTCAGTCAGGCCACAGAGAAAGACTACAGATATTATCCATCCATCTATCCATCCATCTGTCCATCCGCCTGTCTGTCAGTGTGTCCGTTCCATCCATCCATCCATCCATCCATCCATCCATCCATCCATCCATCCATCCATCATCCATCCATCCATCCATCCATCCATCCATCCATCCATCCATCCATCCATCCATCCATCCATCCATCCATCCATCCATCCATCCATCCATCCATCCATCCACCCATCCATCCACCCATCCACCACATCCATCCATCCATCCATCCATCCATCCATCCATCCATCCATCATCCATCCATCCATCCATCCATCATCCATCCATCCATCCATCCATCCATCCATCCATCCATCCATCCATCCATCCATCCATCCATCACATCCATCCATCCATCCATCCATCCATCCACATCCATCCATCCATCCATCACCATCCATCATCCATCCATCCATCCATCCATCCATCCATCCATCATTCCATCATTTCCATCATTCCATCATTCCATCATTCCATCTAATCCAAGAATAGTTTCAGTTGGAAAAGGCCTAGTCCATCTAGTCCAACTTTCACTGCAATAAGAAGGAACATGTTCAACTAGATCATCTATCTATCTATCTATCTATCTATCTATCTATCTATCTATCTATCTATCTATCTATCTATCTATCTATCTATCTATCTATCTATCTCTCTATCCTTTTACATACATAATTGAAGACTTTAGTATTTGAGGCTAAATCAATCTAAATCTTTCTGCAGTAAAATAATAACATATTTGGAATATATTCCAGATGCTAATTTCTTACGTACCTTGTGCAGGTATTTTAATTAGGACAAAAATTCATCTAAGTTACAATTTCAGACAAATTCCAGCTGCTGCTTGTTTAAATGACAATATATAGCTTTAAGAACTAATACATTCTCTCTCTGCTGGACAGCAATGATTCCTTTATGCAATACTGTTCTGAACTTGATAAACTTTGCAGCAGATGGAAGAACGAGGCAGGTTTTTTATGTGTTAGGAATGCTGAGCATTATGTCATGACACAGGCAGGATTAGTTCCCCATGTGCTAATCAATGTGTCAAACTTAATCTTTTTCTTATTTTAAAAGAAGACCAAGATTGTACTTTCTTTCCTGTGGTTTCAGAAAATTGTTGCTCAAAATGCTTCCTTAGTTTATAAAAATATATTTGCAGTTTTACCTAACGTGCCTCCTCAAAGTGTTGCTTGTTTTTCCTGTGCAGCCACCCTCTTGTGGAAGACTCTGACTCTAACTTTCAAAATTCCTTTTATGGTACACTTTTCAAGCTGCATGTTATTGGCTATGCTGTCCAAGAGATGCTTGTATCTAATCTATGTGCTGTTGGGTAGAGGATTGATATTGTGATTATTTACTGTGTTCCAGGCAGTTACCACTTGGGAGTTCTTGTAAATGAGAGACTTATTCTCTTGATATTTTTTCACATAAATAACTGAGATGTATCAATCTGCTCTAAAACAATTTAAGTGGTCAATAAGCAGGTTTCTCTGTTCAATTTGCAAGTACTGCAGGCAATTTGCTGCTCATCATCTGTCCTGATGGAAGAAATCAGACTTTAATCACATTTAGTGGTAGCAGCCTTTAAAAGGCTCTCTTTTATTGAGAAATTTCTTTTATGTAATTTCACATAATGCTATATCATTTAGTACATTTTAATTGTTATAATGGAGGGTAAAAGAGGGCTATATGAAGTTTTAATATTTAACGCACCTCAGACTTTAAAATTGGGTCCAGTTTCTATGACTTGTGAGTAGGCTGAGAATTTTCTTTAAACTAATCCTAACATTTATTCAGGAGTCTTCATTTTATTCAGAGTCTGCCAAAATATTTTATTTGGAATCTTACATTCTATTTAGAGTAGTGAATCATGTCTGATATACTCTGGGATTTTGAGACCTAAGGGACAGCAATTCCAGTGTCTCTAAATAAGCGTCTGGATTTCTTTTTGCTGCCCTAAGATAGTGTGCTTGGCTTCCAGCTGCTTCTCCATCACAAATCCTTATTTTTGCAATCCAGGAAGATTCCTTGAGAACTCCTTCATCTTGATTGCATTTGTGCAGTTTGGCTGTCTTCAATCAGTCTCCTCATAGTATATCTGTGCTGTTTTTCTGGTTTTCATGTTTTGTGTTGCCCAGGATTTTATTCTTTCTGCATTTTACAGTGCAGATTCCATCACTCTACACCACTAAGCTATGTCATGGGGAGTGATCAATGTCTAGAGGTACGATTGCTGAATGCATCTCACGCTAAACATTGGAAGAAATTTTCTGGCAGAAGAAAACTACTGTGTTCCATCAAGAGTACATTGCTTATGTCTGTGGGAGCGTTTTCTTCACTGAATCTCCTCCTCAAGGGTCCGTATTACAAATATGCAACCAAGTCCATGATTCCTGCCAAATTCAAAAACCCCAATATTCTTTATGTGTTTTATAACTATTGAAAGTAAAACTTGAGTTAATTCTTTTCAACCAATTCCTTCAGTAAACTCTTGGCATCTCATCAAGGTCTTTCTTTGACCTTGGTTGGTGCTGGATAGTCATATCTGTGTCACTCTGATAAGGCCCTGAGGAAATGCAGTAAAGGATTTATAATCATTCATGTAATTTAAAGGATTACTTCTTTTAACTGAGAGAACATTTTTTACAATTCTCAGGTATTTTCTTTATTCTTGTTCTCTGAAAAGTTGTGGAGTTTTTTTATTTCTTCCTTTTATTAGATGTGAGAACCAATGCTCTAATGTTAAAGCTGACAAAAGAAAGATGCACAGAAGGTAACTGAAATAGTTTTCTATCCAAGGTACCCTTGCACATATTCTCATAATTTGTCTAACTCCCCTGTTCTTCTGTTTCAATTTATAAAGATTTTAGAGATAGCAATGAAAGCTTTTAAAATTTCATTTAGTGCATTCAAGTATATATGTTTATGGTTAGCACTTCTCATTTTTTCATTTTCTGTATATTTAATATTCATTTAGTTGTGCACTTTGATATTGATTTTTTTTTCCTACATAACAAATATATATGTCTAACCACAATTGCCACAGATCAACATAGGTTCCTCTTGAATAGTTTTCTAAATGTTTATCTTCGTGCAATGAAAAATTTTTGAACTTATTTGCACTAATGCAATCTTCATTTAATGCATTAAAAAAACACTAAAGAACTTGTTTAATGAATGAGGTTGTAGAAATATGAACTTGCAGGCCTTAGGATGCCTTTTACTTATAGACATTAGAACCTGTAAAAAAAAATCCCCTTTTTTTTTCTTAAGGTAAATCCTCCATTTCATTAGTCTAAGCTTCCAATTTGTTTCTTTAGCTCTGTTATTCACCTATTAACATTTTTCAAGTCTTACAGTGACTATGTATTAGTCACAAGCACTCAACTTTCATTTGTAGCTTTCTAAATATCCATTAAGGTATTTATATCCAACACAACGATGTTATAGTTTAAGTTGAGTTCATTTAATTTCTTCATGTGTAGAACAACTCTTTAGAACTATAAGATACAATTGAGGTCACAGAATTCCTTCTGTTGCTCTGTCATTACTGCTAAGCATGGGGTTGCATTAATTGAAACAAATTACAAGTTCTGCAAATTGTACAGGCTGTTTCATATATCAAGTAGACAATTCAAATATCTGTGATGAAACCAACCTTAGGTAAATACAAGCGATTTGTTTTCCACATACAGTATTTCTGTAAATCAGCTCTATTCACAGGTCTGTTATGTTATATGAAAGAAGAAACATACACTCCCTCCTTCAGGGAGTCTTTGCCTGATTTATTTCTTGTTTTCTTGTTTCTCTAACCCCGTAATAAAAGTCATACAGAATGACAGTGTTGTTTACAGGTGCCCTTCAGGTGTGGAAGCACATGACAACTCTGGTTACAGATACGGGATTGTGAACAGAAGCAAGGGATTCAAAGAAAAGAGAGATTTCTATGAAAGACGGTTCTAACAAATCACTAGGTTTTGACAGCACTGGGTTGAAAAATATAAGAGTTAAAACTTTTTTCTATACTAACTGTATAAAGTAGATTACAAAGCTTGGAGAGAGTTTTGTACCACACTCAATATCTGTCTTTGCTGGATGTATTCTTTCAGAGACCCAAATCAAACAGCTATGTAGGAAGTGAGGCTGCTGTAAAACATGCTCACCTTCTTCAACAATTTTACAGTGAAGGACAGAAAGTCCAGCACAGTCCAGCTGTGTCTCAGCATGCAGGATGAAGTTAGAGCTGCTTTCAGTCTATCTGAAGTACACCAATGCTGACCTGGTACCCAGACAGGACACTGACCTTGGTTGAGCATACGTTGGGAAGTCAGAAGTATTTGTTTCTAATTCTATGACTTTTCAGCAGTACATTAAAGGGGATTTTTGCTTCTTTCAGCTTAAAGAGATTTGACAAAGGGCCTTTGTACAACTGAAAGGCCTTTTGCATATTTAACTTTATTACTTGCAGCTGCACAAATTAACACAAAACAACAAACCATATAGCCTCTAAATACTAACTAGGTATGTTGAGATTCCTATCAACAAAAAGTCTGTCTCAATCCCCTTTTGTATTTTTTTATTTTTCATTCTCTGACATTAAGATTTTATATTTATTGTCTACAGGGAGAAAATTAGTAAGTTAGATCTAACTTTATTTATTTTCCCATAACATTCCAGAATAAGATAATAGATTAAACAGAAAATAAATGCTGAAATATTGTGGAAATAAACTTTGGTTAAGTTTAAGTGCTGACTTAAAAGAGTATTTTAAGCACCATTCATATAAGAAAGAATTATTTTGGAAGGCATGCCATCAGTCAACAGATGTGTCTTAAGAGTACGCAGAACTCTTTAATCCATTAGAAAAATTTGTCATGTTTGGAAGGAACAAGAAAATTTACTGATGTGATTACACTACTGATGTGATTCCCCAGATTGGTGAATATATGCAGGGAATATGCAGGGAACACAACTGCAAGGATTCTGTCTGGAAACGAATCCTTATCTATTTTGAGAACCTCAACTCATATTTGTTATGAGTAGTAGCATCTATGAAAACTCACCCATCCCAAACTAAAGCAGAATAATAACTCTAAGAACTTCTCATGTTCTGCCCTATGGGCTCTCAGTTATTTACTTATAGAGAATATCCATCATTCATTAAAATCTCCTGTACTTCCTGGCACTCTCCATTGTTCTGATGTTTTTCTAGTCCTGCAGTATGGGAATAGGGAGCATGGGGGAATTTTGGGAACAGGTGTGAGACTAACAGATTGGGATCCAACAATTAAATTCTTAAGAAGCTTAGAAGTAAAGGACAGAATCATCTATTTTCTCCTTTGTCATTCCTTATTTTGAATGGTTAGGCCAATTTTTCCCCATTTATGTTATTTCTGTATTTATGATTTATGGATTTGGTTTGAATAAGAATTAGCTTCAGATGCTTTCTTGCTTGGACTGTAAACAACAATGTATGAGTACAAATATTCAGCAGATTATGTGAATGAAGGTATACCAAGGGTTAAAGAGAGGAATTTTGTTATTTGGATGGGGTTTTGTAAGAGGAACCTAACAGGGAAACACAAAAGAAATCTCTAATCATAAGCACAAACAGACCTGATTGTACTCTGTTCATGCTCTGAGCAAGCAGACAATCTCATCCTGGCCAGAAGCTGCAGAGCTCCACAGTGCTGTGCTTGGCTCCTGAGAGGTCAGGTTTATTAGTCCAGGCTCAGTGATGCTCCATCACAGCCACATGTTTTTTGGATGGGAGCTGGAGTAAGGCCAGACAGCTTGCAGGGTGGGCAGAATGAACTTGGGCTGGCTGCATGTGTCTGTGTAGATGTGCCAGATGCTTCGAAAAGAGAGGGTTTAGCATGCTGGAACACTTGAGGAAAGCGTTGGTTGTTTTATTCTGGTTTGGGTTTCATTTTGTTGTTCTTTTTTTTGTTTTCTTTTCTCAAATCTAGTTTCTCAGTTGAGGTGCAACACAGTGTTAAAAGGGATACCTCCCTTAAAAAAAAAAAAAAAAAAGAAAAACCTATAAAATATGTGAGTGTAAACCCTCTCCCCTTCTTAATTTAGTTCCAAATAATTGAGGTATTTTTCAAAATTCTTCCAATAACAGCAAATTGACTTTTTTAAAATGCCATAGATTTTGAATGATGCAGAATACATTTAGCAAGAGCAGAAAAATACTCTTTTGAGAAAGAAAGAAGAAATAGAACAGTTCTGGTGCAGGGAATAGCTCTAGCAGACCTGATAGCACAAGAGATGCTGAGGAAATCTCCCTGTCTGACCACCCAGGAGCCGCTCTGGCAGTCACATTCCCACCCCCTAAGCTGGGACCAAGCCCCCTTCGCAGCTCACACTCCCACACTTGCACAGGCACACCAGGTCTCCTTGACAGCCTCAAACTCAGGTTTCCCATAGCAGTGTCTCAGTTGTCTCACTCCTTAATTTAATCCTAGTGCAATAAAAAAATAACAGCTCCATCTGGTGCCCCTGAACAAAGCAACCCCATGGATTTCATGCCCTCACAGTCTAAGGGTGAAAGTCCTGCCCCTTCTGGTTGTCCGTTTATCTGGCTGGGCCACAAGTCCCCCTGCCTTTTGTTATGTAAAATGTCATCAGTTCAGGACCTCTTGCCTGAGGCTCCTGACACTCAGAGTTTCCTCTGCAGCTCTCACTGCAGCTCACAAACCGAGCCACCTGCACGAAATGTAATCCTCAACAGAGAAGGCGTGGCAAGATGTCAAACACCATAAGGAAGAGAGCAGATGTTGCTCCTTTGTACCTTTACATAGTTACTTCTCTGTATAGTTAGTTGTCTCCTGCAGGAGAGTTAGTTGGTTAGGTAGCACAGGTGATTGCCCATTTGGGTTGGTGGGGTCCACCTGGTTGTGAAGTAAAACGAGGGTCTGCAGTCCCTCTTCTGCTGGATAACAGCGCAGGTTAGCTGGATATGGCCTGGAACTCCACCGCTGCCTTTCCCTCTGTCACACAGCACTGTGCATCTGGAAACAGAGCTTCCTCATCACACACACAGTGATGCACCACTAATTGGGATCTCACTTTGCACACATGAAGATGGGAAAGAAAACTCATCTTTTGTTTCTAGAGATTAATCATGGCAAATAGGAAGAGGCAATCGGCTCTGCTTTTTGAATAATGCCATTCCGTTTACATCTATTAGAAGAAAATTTAGTGTAATCATAGATAACCCATACTGCTTCCAGAGATTGGCATATCCCTGTTAACAGAGGCAAAGGAGAGGACACATGCTTTGGTAATAGCTGCATAACTCCATGTCACCATGTACAGAGGAACATGGAAACCCAGTGTGGTATCATGATTGCCTTCAACAGCAATTAATAAAATAAAACATTGCTCAGATTTTCTTTTCTAGAGGACCACTCCTTTATTGCCAAAGGAAAAAAAAAAAAAAAAAAAAAAAAAGAGAGAGAGAAAAGAAGAGTGTTGAAAGTGTTGAAATGTATCCTTTTTGTATTGTGAACAACAGAGAGATTTGGTCTTTTTTTCTTAATTCAAGTGAATGAAGTAATTTAAAATGGATGCCTGTTTATGAGATGGTACATGGAAAATAACACACATAAGGAGTGCTTAAAGTTTGCATTTGAATTTCATGAGTTTCATTAAAATGCTGTAAAATAATAAAATTGGCCTGACTGAAATCAGAATTGAAAAAAGGAGAGGCATTCTTGTTTCTTGGCAGTACTCAGTTAGAGTTACAATCAGCAAAGAATTTCAGCTAACCTAAAGTCATTGTTATGATACCTCATTTCAGTGACACCCTGTGCTGAAATGAAAAGACTAAATGAAACAAATACCGTAAATATGATGTGAACAATATATATCATTTTCTGCCTTAAATGGCTTTGGGCAGACAACTGTTCATTGACAAGCGCATAAAAGCACCATATTGGTAGCATAAGTCCATAATCAGGGATGCAGAAAAAGATATAGGAATTTAGATTCCATATCTGAAATATTTTTTCTGGAGACACCTTTCTCTTATGAACTGAGAAAACTTTTCTACCATTTAATAACATAAAAGAAATACACTCAGCTCAGCCTGAATGGACCTAAATTCTAAAGAATGTTCAGATCCCATCACTGTACATTAATCTTGAGAAGGCAGATTTCTGTCAAAGCTGTGCTCCTCAGCCAAAAGAAGTTAAGTTCATGGTTTCATACTAATGTGTAAGGACTGGATCTGATAACCTGGGACAAGTGTGGTTTGCCCATGTTCTGCCACGGTTTTCCCCCTTTCTGCAAGCCTGGTAAATGCCATGTCGGTCACAAAGAATATAAAGGACGCTTCATTTGCACAATCCTCTGTGCTGAGAGTCACAAAGCCTTTTACAGCTGGTCTCTGAACTTGGTTAAACATCACTTTTTAAAATGTTAAGCTAAAATGCTTTTTCTTAGTACAGAAAGCTATTTGATATTTGAGTGCTCACAGCCTAGCTTATTATCTTATTAAAAGTACTAGCATTTCACTGCAATAGCAAAATATTTTAATTTATATTAGTTTCAGATTGTAATAACTTGTTTCTTTATTGAAGAAATATATTTTATATACATATATATATATATATATAATTCATAATATAATAAAAAGCATAAACCATTAAAATTTTTTACAGCTCAAAAGGTCTACATGGCTTTATGTTTCTACCTTTGTAAAATTTGGAGAGATTTTTTCCATTTTTTTTTCCAATTGCAATTAAAATGCAATGTGATTAATAAGTGGTAGTGAAATAATAGCTAATTTTAGATAATTCTCTTACATATTGGACATGGACTTGCTTTAACTCAGTTTGTGTAAACTGGTGGTATTGGAGTAGATCAAACATTTCTAATATTAAATTACTGCAATACATGCAAACAAACAAACAAAAAAGTGAAAGTTAATTCTTTCACATTGCAAAGCAGTGAATTAAAATGTCCTTAGTACTTTTTGTCAGTGACAGCATTTTCCATGACGAAGCTTTTTAGTTCAAAGCACCTAAGGATTGTAATTTCCTGGAAAACTATATCATTTTAGTAATGTTTAACTGGAACTCAAAATCTTCACACCTTTTTTTTTTTTTTTTTTTTTTTTTTTTTTTGGTACAGTTCAGTTCATCCATTTATCTGTGAATAGCCAGGTGGGACAGATATGTCAGTCTCAGGCCATTTCTAATAGAAAATGGTTGAATATTCACTTGGTTGGGTGATGTAGGTATATTATTTTGATAGAAGAGCAGTTATTTAATGTCATGGGTGATGAATGGCACAAGAAGAGTTCGAAGGGAAATAATGGTGATAATTTGTCAAAGACGCTAAGAGATAGAGTGGTAGGGCAGGTGAGGTAGAATGATACACTATGTAGTTAGAATAATATGATATAATGCTGGAGGGTTGGAGAATTACTTAGTGGGATGGGAAAAAATGAAGCAAGAAATGGGCAAACACTGCTTTATACTAAAGGACTGAGAAATATTTAGGAATATATGAGTGTTTGGAATTCTTCTGATACAGCACAAATAAAGCCTAAGAATAAATATAATCCAAACTATGCCAATAGAAGGGGAAAATAAGATAAACCAATTAGAAAGATACATTTGAGAAAAGCAGATAAATGGATACTCCTAATGTCAAGGGAGGGGGAAATTACAATACAAAATAATTTTATGTCTCATTCTTCTGGATTAAATCTTTTTGACTTAATTTACATGTCTCACTACAGTAAGACGGTAGACAAAGACAGATAAGGACAGAAGGGTGTATGTTTCTGGAAGGTTTCAAGCTATTCGTGATTATTTCTAGCTTTTAAAAACCTCTTTAAAAACATTTATGACTAATCAGTACATCAGAGGTTTTTAAAACAGAAGAATTATTTGGAAAATAGATTCTTTTATTCGAAAAACAAGAGTAAATACACCTGAAAACTCAACTCATGTGAGTTTTTCAATACAACCTGCAGAAATTGAAAAGAATGAAATTCAGGGATGAGTCACCATAAAATAGTAGTTATATGGCAACAAGAGAGGAAAAGAAAAAAGAAGTAGGAATTTTGAGCAGCTGGTAAAGTTGCTAAAAGTCTCATTGTTGTTACAGGAAACATTCATGTGAATTTAAAATATGCAAAATATAAAAGGAATTATGAAGACTTCTGTTGCAGACTATTATGAATAACCACTTTACTTGCGAATGAGAGGAAGTGTTTTTGAAAGACAGAGTTGTCCTTTAAAAGGACAGTTCAGTTCATTTGGTTTTTTTTTCATATTTTCATCAAACAAAATAATTTCAAGAGTAACCTGAGCCCAGAACATCTCAGTTTCCCCAGGCAGTGTAGCCTATTTCCCTAGACCAGTCCACTGTTACAGGAAGAAGGTACAATAAAGTCACTACAGTCTCAGAATTTTCTCATCTTTTTAGGTGATTGTGTCCTTTATTGCTAAGGAAACTCCATGTTTTCTCAGATACATGGCCTGCTTCTAGAGTTCTGAAACAATACCCAGGCTGGATTTTCTCTGTCCTCATAGTTCATACACTGGGACAAAGCAAGGATTATTTCATTGTGGTACATACAGTTTCACCACCAAAGTCGATAAGAAAGAAAAGTCAGGTTTATTTTACCTTGCTTCAACAACCACTGTGTTTTAGTTCCTTTATTGACTAAGTTCATGCTGATAACTAGAATTCTTTCCTTTTGGAGTGAGGAGCAGGGGAATAATGAATTGAAGGTGTTAATGATGGTGACACAATTATGACAGTATTCTTCTCCCCAGTCTAGAATGATGAATCTGGAGGTGTACATGCAATACAGATTCCTAAATCCATTCCTGTATACCAATCTTTCCTGTGTGTACTATTTAAGTATTCTTCCTTAGATAAAGAAGTGTCAACAGGTGTAATCAAGTGTAGGGAGTCATGTTGGGGCGGAGCCTTGCTGTGACAGAGCAGAGGCTTCCTACTGAAGAACCAGCACATGCAAAGTTTTGCAAACAGCAGAATTTACTTGGCATCTATGCCCTACCAAAGCTGACATACCACCTTGTGTATGGGCACAGTGCCATCCTGACAGATGGGGATGAGTGCAAGCAGCCAGGAGACCATGTCTGAGCATGAAATATGTTTGTGGAGGGCAGGATTCCCAGCTAGAAATTTTAAAACAGCTGTTTGTCCGGAGTTTTGTGTACCTACAGGTTAGATGGTCTACAGCTTTGTTAATTCATAACCGAGTTTGATTAATTTTGTAAGAGTTTCTGCTAGAGCTGCCAGTCATCATCATTGCAGGCTAGTGTTGTGTAGCAAAGACGCAAAATTAGTCCCTTCTTTTAGACTGCTCATGACAAGACTGAAAATAGTGTCACAAAAGAAAGGAAGAGTTTTCCTAAGAAAGAAACTCATTCTGTGCCTTCTGCAGTTTCCTATGTTATTTTCCTAAATGCAGTCTTATAATATTTGGTATTTATTAATCTCAAATCCAGCACCTTTCATCTCCCATACTCAAACCTTTTAGGAGCTGCAAGAGTTATTTAAAACAATTGGTTCACAAGATAACATGTCAAAGAGTAATCAGGGCAGAAAAATGTGAAAAATGGCAGATCACTAAAATTATGCTGTTTCAACTTTTCTTAACTCTAACAGTACCTACAACTATAATTTTCATAAGAAGAAAGTATATTCTTTCCCACAAGACAGTACGCCTTCAATAAATTATTGCTTTTTAAGTAAATCTACTTTTATCACTTCTTAACCTTCATTTTCAGAACTGATTTCAGACAGGAATCTATTATGACTACTACTACTAACAGAATTTCTATAATTCGTTTTGTAACACTCAGTCTCTATGACTACAGTGAATAGCTTCATAAAGACAGTGAAGTGATTCCTTTTTGTTTAAGGTTGAGAAGAATGCCTTTCAATAGGAATTATTGTAATTCCTACTTTCTGTGATTTTTAGAGTTTCAAGTGCAATGCACACTAATATTTTTCAAGAATTTTAAAATATCTACTATTTCTACTGCCCAAAATCTGCAGTCCTTAAATATTTACCAATATCAGGCTGACCAACAAATGCTATTATTATTTAAATTAAGAAAAAATAAAGCTGTGCTTCAAAGACTTGTTTCACTACAAAATCTCATAGAAATATTGACTCAGATAAAAAGGCGTAATTTTAGAACACAGAGGACATTCTGCATTTTAATTTATGGAACAATTATGGACTTTCATACCCAAGCTTCTAAAAATGTGTACTCCAGCAAATGACCTGCCTTCATATTCTCTGTCAGGTGACAGAATTTGTCCCCTTTGTAAAATCTTTCATAAGGAGCATGCTGACCTTGAGCAGCAATAGAGAACTGTATTTCTTAATGGAGATGTAAACCATGCTGACAACTCAGTCTACTGCCTGCATCAGTGCTACCAAGGGGACAATGTTTGGACAAGGGAATGAATGCATGGGGAACATTACAGTTTCTGAATGAAGAGTGTTAGAGATGACAAACAGTAAAAGATCATGAAATTCAGATCTGTGTGGCTTAATCTGCTATAAGTGCACCTCTGTGGCAATGTGTCACAGGAGACCCAGGCACCAGACTATTTGAAATGAAGGCTGAGTAAGCAACCTCACATTCCTATTCAGAAAATAAAAAGCTTAGTGGAGGGAAAAAAAAATCATGTTCATTCAAATCATAAAAGCTGTATGAGGATTAGAATTCACTTTGTTTTCTCTATCTCCTCACTTCAATGGAAAGCTTTGACTTCTGTCAATGCACTCTGCCAAGAATGTTCACAGCCACATATGCTGAATATGGGATTGCTTTCTTAGTTTGATAATTGTGGCACAAATTTTCACTGGCATTTTGGTAACTGTTCTATATTATAAAAGGATAGCCTCCTTTCAGCTTGGCTGTAGCTTCCTCCCATACCCTGCTTGTCATCATCAGGACTTTTGTCTGCTGTACACTGCAGAGGTCTGCAGCTCACTACTGCAACTTTAGCTGTGGGCAGTAAACAGAGTTACACCAGTTTAAAACCTCTGAGGCTGAAGAACTGGGTCTGCCTTTCATTCTGCAGTTCAACCTATAGCTACTATTTTACCAACGCTTCCAGACAGACACAGGTCCTCAGGGAAAATTATATGGCTCACTCTAGAATTAAATACACAAGCCAAAGGAGGGTGGACAGAAGTAATTATATATTATTTGGGACAAAACATCCATAGAGGCAGTTACACCATTAAGGCTAGGTAAGCTCTGAGTTTTGTTTGCTTCTTTTAACCAGAATGTACAGAATGGTTAAAGTAAAAAAACCATCATTGACCAAAAAGAAAAAGAAAAGGTTTGATATTCAAGTTTATTACATGAAGAAAATGTTTATATGTAGGAATCTTTCAAATAAATGCAATATAATACTAACCTGTAGTTTTCTTTTGAGACCAAAAAGTCAGGGTACTACCGAGAAACCAAAGTCTGTCAAATCACGAACCCAGCCAAGTACAAATGAAGGCAAAATACATAGGCAAAAATAATTTGGCAGAAGACACAAAAAACCAAAGTGGGCTACATCACCTTGCAAGGCTTTTTCACAGCTGGTAGAGATCACAGCAGAGGCAAATCAGGTCCACAAGCACTGTAAGAGCAATTCTTCACAACATCACAGAAGAGAGATAAAACAGAACTGAATGAAATATCAACTTAAAAATATTTAGGACACAAACTGATTTGAAGAGTATCCAGACAGAACTTACTAAAACATTTCTATTAGCATTCAGGGAGGTACCGAGAATACAGCATAAATAGGCAAAGCTAATAGCTCACTCCAGTAATGTTTTCTCCTTTGCAGGAAATTGATATGTAGACTAACAAGATGTATTGAATTGAAAATTGAATAAAATATTTCCTCATCCTATTACATGCAACATTATCCAGTTTTGTCAAGCCCTTGATTACTTCAAGAGAATGAAGGCATGCAACAGCAGAAAAGAACACAACAGAGGAAAAAATAATCTAAAAATATTTCCTGAGTTTGAAGCTCTTTGTTGCTGCATAAACAAAACCTTTTTCATTCCTGGACTTACCTTGCACAGAGCTGGGCTGGGCTGGTCTCAGCTCCTGCCTCGGGGCCACGTACCTGTTGGCTGCCTTGCCTGATTCAGATCTGTGCCAGTGTCTGTGAAAAGGATCTGACAAGCCAGGGGGTGTCTGCCCAGCAAACGAGAGCCTCTGGGAGCTGAGCCTGAGCAGGCTGCAGGGCCATACTCACACTCACCTGGGAGCAGCCAGAAGGCTGCAGCCTGGGGCAAGGAAAAAAATGATAATACAAGCAAGCTGGTCCTGGAACTAAAGAGGAAGGTATCTCCACCAATAATGTCTCTCTTCTCCCAGAAAAGACCTCCAGACAATAAGAGCTCATTACAAATACACCACTACCTGCAATTTTTCTTGAGAAAACTGGAAGTCTTCTTAAAACCTAAAAGAATTCTGAAGGGATAAGTACAGGATCAGGAGAAAAGATAAGTAGTAGGAAATTTTGGGGTGTTTGAGTGGGATTTTTTGTTATAACAATTTACACTGGTAAGACTTCTTTGTGTTCGAGAATTTTAACTATTAGTCTGTTAAAACATTAATTGGATTAACAATAAATCCTTAGCTCCATAGATACAGCAAATTCTTCCTTGCCCAGTACCAGGACTTGGAGTGTAACAAGAATGAACATGGTAGAGATGGGAGATAACTGCCTTAAAGTTTATGTCCATTAATAAGTTCTTCTCACTGTAAAGATGAAAGAGAAACAGGATAAGCTTGTTGTTACTAGGAAGTTATAGAATGACTAAAACAACTACGTGTAACCTTGTTGGTAACTGTAAAGAAAAAATGTGGATATCTTTCCTTATTAATTGACTCACCAAAATAATCTATATACTTGTCTCTACAAATAAATAGTTTTCCACTCTAGAGTGGGAGACATTCTTGGAGTGACAGCCAATACCAAATATTTTTGTGTGTGGTGCATAGACAACATTTTTTATAGCAGATAATATAATATAATATACAAGACTCAGGAAAATTGTGAAGTCCAGTAACAGCAGGCTATTCAAAACTCACAAAGAGAAATTTATGTATAATGGGTACTAACAAGCTGTAAGTATTAGGTTATTACTATATACATCAAACAGAGAATAAAATTCTAGCCCTTGGTTGTTGAATTTATTTTTTTAATATTTATATAAATAGACAAATTATCAGAAAAATAGCTATACATTATTTATTGCCACTGCCAGGAAATAATGCCACTGCATGGCAAACAATGGCTGGAATATTAAATAAAACAAGAGATATTGTGGTTATGGTATACCATATCATGGCTAACACACATAGCACAACAGTAGTGGGACAAAATTGAGATATAAGGGTCTGTAGATGTCATGAAAATGACAGAATTATGAACCAAAACTAATAGATTTATGGGTTCAGATCAAGTGCACATTGGTTTATTATTTTGTTTATGTGGTAGACAAACATAAATAATTTCTCTTCCTGTCTTAATGCCATTTGTTGATTGTTAGTCTCCCTGCTTTGGCTAGGGAATAAAAGATATGGGAAATTTGTCTTTGAAGAATGTCTAGAGAGACCTTCCTGGATTTCTCTTTCCAAATCCATGCCATATGAGAAGTTACTAGCAGTCAAAAAGCACAGCTGTGGCTGAGTCGCTGGATCCTGATTCTTTTAGATTTAACTTGATGCACTGCATCACCCAAGTATCCTCCTATTAACAGTCAATTTAATTTTTGTAATAGCTCTCAGAGTAACAATCTCAGGAAGCCACAGATGATTCAATTCCTTGCTTGCCATTCCCTATCTCCCACCTCTTGGGGCATTGTCCATTGAAGAAGAAAAGATTTTCTGCCACGTTCAACTCCCTGCCCAACACTTAGAAACCAAAACAGTTAAGAAAGAAAGTCTATGAGAATGATGTGATGATTAATTAAAAGAACCTCACTAGCAAGGAGGAAAACAAAGGAGAAGAAAGAAGGCTTGGTTCCCAGTCTTCCTGCAATTTATACCCAGTTTAGAGTTTATGAACATGCATCCTCATTCTCTCCTTGGTTTGTTTACGCTTTATGTAGGTCAGTGGAGAATGATCATAGGCTTAGTCTCTGTAGTCAGCACCTCATCTGAGTTAAGCAGGAAAATGTCTCATTCCTGATCAGAAAGGCTGAAGAATCTCACTTGTGAGCTAAATAATAAACTGAACATGTTTGTTAAGCTAAAGAATATCCTAAACACATATGAAAGACTCTTGTCAGCATGTCTTATAAAATTAAGATTTAATTATAAATTAATTATAAACATATATAATTATATTTCATATATCTAGCCTAAATCTATCCTTTTTTAGTTTAAAACCATCACTTTTTGTCCTATTGCTACAGGCCCTACTAAAAAGTCTGTCCCAATCTTTCTTCAAAGCCATATTTGAGTACTGAAAGACTGCGATCAGGTTTTCCTGGAGTCTTCTCCAGGTTGAACAACCCTGACTCTCTCAGTTTGTTCTCATAGGAAAAGTGCGCCATCCTTCCAGCCATTTTCTGGTCTCTCTTCCATGCCTGCTCCTACAGGTCTTCCTCATGCTGAGGGCTCCAAAGCTGAGCAGAGTACTTCAGGTGGGGTTTCACCAGAGTGGAGTACATGTATTAAAGCAATATTGGCACAGGATATGCTGCACAACTAAGTTGGTTCAAGGAATGTTTTTGTTGTTTATTTTTTTTTAACTTTGAAACCATGGATTTTATTTAATTGTGTCTCTCTGAGTTTCTCATAAATATTGGGCTACATGGGTTATTCCATCAAACTGATGAACAAAAATTTTGTAAGCAAAGTGTGTTTAATTAAATAAAAATTCTCAGTAAAACAAATAGATGTTTTGCTTACAGTAGAAATCCTTATATTTGTTGACCACACTTTTTATTTTAATTAATTTATACAATGATTTTAATTAGAATAGTCCAAAAAGGAAATATAGAGTACATCTTATTTAGGATCTAAAATATTTTTGCCAATACCAAACTATGTCTTTTTCTTTCTACAAAAATGAGACAAAGCCAAACAGATTCCATGAAAAAGCAAGAGAAAAAATTTCTAGTTAGACAGACTCATATATACATATTTCTACAGCTGATATCAAAACATTTGCAGTTCAGTTTTTAGAGCAGGCTTTTCAATACAGTCCATATTCTTATGTAAAGATGAGAAGGGAAACAACAAGCAGTATTTAAAACACAAAGCACAGACTGTTTTTGGTGAACAGAGATGTAAGACTGAGAGAGAAGTTCCAATATACTGTAGAGACAAGGAGAGGGAAAAAAAGGCAACCATCTTTAAAAGGGCATCCAAATGCATTTTCCCCACCCTCTGAAGATAGTCCTGCTATCTTCTGCTACCTAACAAGATGTGGCTCAGAAAGCTGAGATTCAGTCATTACCATTGACAGGGCCCCTGTTCACTTACTGAGAAGGCAACAATTAATCAGCTAACTCCTTTCCCAGTGTATTAATTAAGGATCACAACACTTGCTTTCTTCCTCCCTTGTCTAGACAGGCACCTGGAGCAGCTGACTCAGATCAGGCAAAATTACCACTAGGCTGTGAGAGCTTTGTGCCTCTCTCAGGAGATACAGAATATCTCTCCACATTTTTGTACGGCATGTCCCAGGACCTCATGTGATGAGCCTCCAGTCTCAGATGAATATTCTATGAAAATACAAAGATTAAATGCTTTATTTGCTGCTTCAGTAGTTTACAACTTTCACACACAGTAAACAAAATATCATTCTAAGCAACAGAGGTTGTTCTAAAAGTTTATACAAATGGCCAAGGACACTTTTTTTTTTTTTCCTTTTAAACACAGAAATTCATAACATTTCTGTTTCATTACATCCTGATAATATATCAACAATTTAAAAATAACTTCAGGCCAACAACTCCCAGCTACATTGGCTGACCAATAGAAGGCACAAACACATTCTCAGACTGTGCCAAAAAATACTCACACTTTCATTGTGAATCCATCTTACAGTAACAGGCTGTGTCTGAAGGGTAGCAGAAACAGCTAAGTTTATCTCCTTTGACCAGGATGTTTTCATTCGTGATGAGTAAAAACACATCACTACCTAGAGAAGGCAGGAAATTAAAAAAATGTTGTAGGTATTTTGAGAGGAAAAATCTTTTTTCAGATGTCTTTTATGTTTTATAGACAGTGATTTGCTTAGAAATATTTCCTGCAGTGAAGTTTTACAGCAACAGCTTAGGCAGTGCTTCTGTTGATAAATGGTTAAGAGCTATTTTTCTATAAATTACTGAGAGAAAACCCATAAAATTTGTCATCAGGCTTCAAAAGTGTGCTATTTTCAAACAGTACAAATTGTGACTGGCTCAGCACCATATGGTATTTAATTTTCTGTGATGCATGCATGTGCACAAATTGCATTTAGGTAACTGGGATGCTGTCAGTCTGAAGGTAATTCTACATACATACTAACAGGTAGAAAGCAAAGGTCTCTGACAATATCTGAATAATTTCAAAAGATAGACTCTCTTCATGCATCATCCAAGTAAACCTGAAGAAATTTTAGGAGCTGGGTTCCTGTCTAGATCTGAGATTTTTCTTCTGAACCATGGCTCAATGCAAAAAATAAATGCTTAAAATAAATATATGTGGTTTTCAAAACCATTTTTCTGGATTTTTGTTATATACAGCCTTCATGGAAACCTGAGTTGCTTCCACTAAGAACAATTTCTCTATTGTACTTTAACATAGTAACATGACTGAAGCCCCTTGGATTTAGCCTGGATGGTGCCAGAGGCTTCCCAGGAGCCAAGTGTGAGGACTTTGATGAGAGAGACCACTTGATCCGGTTGTCCTGAAAAACAAGTTTAATGCAATAATAAAACAACAAACTATGCTGTGTACACTGTAAGGGGAATGAACCAGAAAAAGCCCCGTGTCTGGGGTCTACAGGGGTATTTATAAATTCCAGGGAGAGGAGGGGATAAGGTGGGGTTTGAACAATGGATCAAATAGGAACAGGTGATTTGAAATATTACAGTTACAGCGATATAAACTATCCAACAGGAGTACAGAGAACGTGGAACTTTCCAGTAACCATTTTTAATTAACAGTAAGTGGAGAACCCTGGGTAATAGATTCTGCCTGACTCATATACGGTTCTCCCACGGCTTCAGATTGAAGCTTCCCTCTTGTTTAAACTGACCCCAACACATAACACAATGTAAACTAATTTAGAAAAAAAATCTATAAGCTATTTTTCTGCTTTAGATATGATTATTCTGAAAATATTTGTGCTGTATTTACTTTCATTTGTTCTTTAAAAGTTTCAGGAAATAAAACACAGTAGCCAGAATTCAAGCTGTGCTACGTAGGCATCACTGCCTTTACAATTACACAGGTATGTATAACCTGAGGGTCAACTTGACAGCATTTAAGTGTGGATATAGGAACTGATTTCATGATTTTTATTTACTTCAAAACTCCTTTTTAGTTTACTTTATTCCTTAATAATGATTTGAGACCGATCAGTTAAAAGTGCTCTTTGAATAATTTTTTTAGAACTAACAGTTCTCTTTCAGATAATTTATATTGGCCTATGTATCCAGAAATCATTAGTGTGAGAAAATTACTTTGCTGACTTGAGAGGGAGGATCATGTATGACATGGAGCAATGCCAATTGACTTGTGATTGCCTCTTTCACCAAGTCAACCCTCAATCGTTCATTCACAAAATAAATGCTAGGAAAAGAATCAGAATTTGGTCAGAAAAAAAAAAAAAATTAGACATGGATATTTGGTGTATATAATGGAGAGACACAAGTTCAGAGGAAAAAGTCTAACCAGATGACTAATAAAGAGATTCTCTGCTTTGTACTTGATACAGCTAGGAAGGAAGGGAACTTTGAAGTGTAGTAATGGCACTTACATTAGAAGCTGCGAGCCAGACAAAAAAAAAAAGGTTCTGAAGTCAGCTAACAAATTAAATCAAACTGCTTTCATAGCATTCTTGCAAAGGGTGAAATAAGGATTCTGTTCTGATTTACACAGCACATGGAGATATAAAGGAGCATTTAGGAAAAAATAACTTTTGAAAAGTTGAATATATTATTTTAACTTATATTCACCATTTATGGTGAAGGTATTCATCTGGAATTCCTTGACAGGTTTAGGAATTGAGGGATTTTTGGGGCAGCTATACTTGAAGTTGAACTAACATGGTTATACATAGAGACAGAATGAATGTCAGCCACTCACCAGAACAAGGTGGCATTCACCTGAGTTCAAATTAATTCAATCATGAAATATATAAACTAAATCTAGAAGGTAGCCTCTCACTTGAGGCTCAATACATGAATGTTGGATGACAGCATTTTTATTCAATAATCTTAAATTTTAAAAAATAATTTAAAAAATTCATATGAAGCAAATCAGTAAAGAGAATCGGAAACAATAAATTTACTGAATCTCTTTGTTAATACTTCCATGAAAATAAAATCCAGAGACTTCTGTGAAGAGAATTTCTGCCCCTGAAGTCAATAATCACAAAGACAAAAATTATTAAGTACAGATAGTCTGCCTGGATTTCCAAAAGTCTTCACAATGATCTTTACTGCAAAATCTTAAGGAAAACAATGAGCTGTTGCATCAGGGCAGGGAGATTCTTTCATGGCCAAAGGTAATGAATGAATGGTTGAGAGAATAGACATGGAAACAGGAGCAAAATGTTAATTCCTGTGGTGTGGGGATATCAGTAGTGGAGTTCTGTGCCTTTCAACATGTTCATAAATAGCCCAGTAATGATGTTGAAGAAGTACATGTGATTTTGATGATGCAAAATAATTCAAGATACTGATGATGATGGCAGAGTGTGAAGGGTCTACTGAGTAACTGCTATTCTAATAGCAAATAAAATATAATGCAGGTAGGTGAAAATTGATACAACAGGGGAAAGCAATATCAGATTCATGTACAAAATGAGAGGATCTCAGCTGACCAATGTTACTCAGAAACAATTTTGGGATATTATAAACCATTCTACAAAAGATATCAAGTGCTGGATACCATTGCATCAAAAATATATAGGTAAATAAATAATATATGCAATGTACTTGTTATCCCAAATATTCTGTTAGGAAAGGGGGTAGTTCCTAATCTAGCAGATAAAACTGTAGACCTCCTGGCAAATGGTTCTGTGAATTTAAATGATTTCTCTGAGTTAAAAGGTTGAGCAGAGAGCTTCTTGCAAGTGACATACATGGGAGGTCACCAAAAGAAACTGCAAGGGTCTAAGGAATCATCCACAGCTGAAAGTGAAAGTGTATTAGAGACCATTACCATATATGTTTGTTTTCCTCTTTCTCTTCCTCAATGTCCTCTTCCTGGACACTTATTTAGCACACTAGAACTTTGGTGTGACTCAGAATGCAATATTTATATGTTATTTTGTTTTAAAACCCATTAAGAAAAAATTAGAATAGCAGCACCATAAAATAAAATCACATGATATATATATAACACATTTAGGGAAAAAAAAATCCACTTCTTTATGAGTTACTGTCTATGGTTTGAAGACCTGCTTTATTTTAGGCACAGCATGCAAAATAAATTTTGGAGGTCTCTGACACATTAACACTTGTTAAGAAAATATGCAACAGCAGATCTGAGAACTTAAGGGATGGATAGGATTTTTTAAAGAGGCTCAAGTGATAGAGGACAATATCTCTTCTCTTCAAAACATAGCTAACAGAAAATTCTAATGAGAAGTAAAAATATGCTTAGCAGAGAGTGCAAAAGGCTTAAAAAGTCTTGAGTAAATGATCCTCTATTTGTTTTAGATACAGTTGTGTTTTAAATGATCATGGATCATCTTTAAAGAAAGTGTGTCTTAAAAAATCCCCTGACAAAACAGCCTTTCCACTAAAACTAACATTGCATCAACAAGAACATTGATTTATAGGAACTAAACAGTAAGATTCTCAGATGTCACTGTGCAGAAGACTAAAAAGAACCTAATGTAGTTCATACTTTTCTCTGATGTTTTTTGCAAAATATATAGTCAGTATTTTATTCTCTAAAATATATTCAGAACCAAAGACTAATGTCAAAAAGAAATATCAGATGATATAGATCAATATCAAGGAAATAATAGAGGTATTGCTTTCTAAAAATTAATTTCTTCTGAAATTGCTCATTTTTTTGTGATGGTGCAAAAGAGAAAAATAAATAGAATATACCATATCCTAAATACCACCCTTAGAAGCAGATTCACAGGCTGTTTCATTTTCCAGATTTCAGAGATGGTGTCTTGGCTTTCATTTGCCTCTTCGTTTTCCTCCTAGATTATTTTAAACCTACAAAACTATGAGCAAAAGTAACTAATCCTACTCAGTATGTTCATAGATGTTTATAAAATAACTTTCCCTTTACAAAATTGACAATGTTCTTTAACTATATGCTGTATTTATCAGTCACAAAGCCTCACATACTCTAGAGTTTATCACTAAAGGCATACAGAGATCTTTAAAATATTGTCCTGATAGTGAACAAGATTGCATTCAAAACAAAAAGTCACAAACTTCAAATTCACCAAAGGCAATTTTAGACATAGGCCTCCTAGGTTTGAATTTAAAAGACAACTCAGAATTACACAATTTACCCCTCTTCCAATTCTCTTTAATTATATCTAAATACTGAAGGAATCTTGAACTAAATGTGTCTGATGAAGCTATTGTGCTTTGAGTTTAATAGAGTGAGCTCTACTTTAAATGTTATATCCTTGGTCACAATCTGGCTTCCTGATATATAAAGAGGACAGCACAACATGTTGTCAAAAGCAACCATAGCCCACACAAAGCAAAGATTTGTTGTTTTATTTGAAAACCTGTCAGTGTGTGAAAGTCAAGAGATAAATGAAGAGTACCTAGAAAATATTCTTATCTTTATCTCAGAGAAATGCTGAGGACTGGAAATAAAAGAAAAAAAAATTTCTAAATCCATTTGAATGCCTTGGGGAAAAACAAGGTGAAGAGGACCTACGAGTGTCTCTCTTATTGCACACAATGGGAAAGAAAGTCCTGAAAGTATTAATTCATTTTCTTAGAAACCAATTGAAAATATTCCACTTAGAATGAAATCCTAATACTTAGGAACTGCTGTAGTCCAAGAAAAGTATTTGGTTTGATCAAAATCAGGTCCTTTTCTTATCTACAACTAGGAAAAGAGCAGATAAGATGAAAAAAAGCTGAAGTGTCAGCTAAGACATGTAAAAAAGCTGAAGTGTCAGCTTCAGAAATACGAAGAATAACATGTTTGTTTTTAGAGCTCCTGCTGAAAACATCCTAAGTAGAAAATGGTGAAGGAATTTAAATTAGAATTCACAAAAAGTAGAAAAAAAGGGTGTCATAAAAAAATCACTAAGTCAAGTGTATGGGTTAACAGTTTCATCAAAATTAGGAAGAGAAAATGACAGATAAGAAAATCTGTATTAACAAGCATTCGCAAGAGAATATCAGGTTTATCTTGAGATAGTATCATCCTATCTGCACAATAGCTGATATACAGCACCAACAAGTTGATAAAAACATTTTCATTGAGAACAAGGACAGGTCCTGGCAAGCCAGATTACAGAATCAATGAGCTGAGTTGAGCAATTTCAAACCCTATACAGTAGCTGCAAGATTATACATTTACCTCTTACAATGAAATGAAATAGGGAATGTTTTAATAAAAGAGCAAAGAAACCCTTGCAGATATTTTGAACAACAACATGATGAGGTGATGATGGCTGTACCAGCCCCATATGAGCAGGGACACTGAGGAAAACAATGAGAAGGACACAACGATAATATACTCAATTCATTCTGAAAAGATGCCACACATGAAAAAAGCATTCAAACACGTAGGACACTATTAATCAAGCCACTTAATGAGCATATTAAAACTGTAGCTGACAGGAAAGCCCACAGAGAAGTGTGTAGATCCTGGAGAATTTGTTGTACGGTACTGTGCAAGAGAAACAGGTTTAAGTGCTCATTTAAAATAATTTGGATTTTTGATACCACAGCTTTGCAACAGTCATGAAAGAAGCAAAGTTTGCAGAAAATAAAGAAAACAGTCTGCCATGTCCCTGTTATTAAAGTCTGATCATTTGTTGCCAATAATAAATACTTTTTATGGAAATCACCAGAAAAACAAACGCTGAGACAAGTAAAAGTGCTGGTCTAATGTGACTCAGCATACAGAACAATTTCTGCATAAAATTTTCAAGGTTTCTTTTGTCCAATTGCACAGAAATGTTGGAGGTTTCTTCTACTTTTTTTTTTTGTCCAATTGGTACCTGTTTGTTTGGTTTTGGTTTCGCTCGGGCATATAACACCCATTTAAGGATTTTTTTTAACACTTTCCAAAATTTTAGTCTCCTCCTGACATGTCAGTCCATTCTGCTAAACAGAGTGTTCTGTCTTCAACACATGGCATCCCAAAATAGGTATCGAGTGATCTCCTTGTGCAAGCAGAGAAATACTTGGCTTATTATTTTAGAACAAGAACATTCAGCCTAATGAAATGACTGACTGTTCTGATGGTACAACCTATGATTTGCAATATAGCTGCATCAGAGAGTGGAAATATTCCGACTAGTTTAAACCTGAGAAATTAAAAAAGAAGGGTAAGAAATACTGTCCTGAATGGTCGCTAGGTGATAGAAAATGGCTTTTATCCTGTTATTCCTGTGACCCACTGACTCCAAAGAGTTTATGATGGGTAAATGCACTTATAATAAAGACTTAAATGGTAATATGGCCAGACAGCACAGCAAGGGTCTCTTTTGTCCTGAAGATTAAGCACATATGCAAACTACATACACAATTGAAGGTTACAGCTAGAATGTGAAAGGTACACATCTACAAACTGGCAGCTGAGACTGAGACAACTTAGAAGAGTAAGAAGTACACCAGAAGTGCTTGTGTCTGAGAAATGAGATGATTAAATGAGACTTGTGAGGGAACATTAGGAGCATCTGAGGAAAACCAAGAGTTAGATGTGCTTGTCAGGCTCATGGAGAGCTGCTGGACATCTGCAGCTGTTTGGCTGTGTTATCTACCTTTGACTGACAGAAAGAGCTAGTAATCATAATGCTGCCTTAATTAATATGATGAGCCACCCATGTCTCAAGCTAGATATTGAAGACACTGGCAAGTTGCTTAACAGAAGGTTTTTTAGGAAGATAGAAAAGAAATTCAGTACATTGTCCTGTATTTTCTTTAAAAATAGCTATGAGAAATTACCAGAATACTGCTGTTAGGAGAAAAGTCTTACATGATTTAGGTGCTGAGTCTTCTGCACTGTGGTGCTGTTAAAAGTTATTACTCCCTGCCATATAATAGGAATCTATGGTCCAAAATTAAATGGCCTCGATGTCACCATGAGTTCTTCGCACAGTAAAGGCATGACATTTGAAAGCAGTCTCTCTTCCCCTTTTCCGTGTAACTGCTGGCAAGTCTGTGGCCACAGAGAAATGCCACGAATGTGCAGCTATCATAATTTTAACAAACCCAAACAACCAACTGTGGCTTCATCCTTGAAGGACTTTATTAGCTTATTTAATAACAGTAGTATAATCTAATCAACAGAACACAGAACTGTGTTTCCAGACATATGATCTATCCCACTTTCATTTGGGCTAAGGGGTTGGGTTTCCATCAGTGATCACAAGCCAGTACTTTCCAGAGTGTTTGCTGCCTTTTTCTCTAAGGCATAATTTGGGATATTTTTTGGCCTTTAATTAATGCAAAAAAATGCTATATTTTCAAATACTTTGTAAGGAACTGAAAATACAAATTTTCCACAGCCAAACAAAAATAGTGTGTATGTCTCTAGATGCAAATATGGAAGTGGAAAAAGACAAGAGGATAGAAGATAAGAAAAAATAGATACCGTCTGGGATGGGGGGAAGAGAGGAGGGAGGGCAGGAATAGGATGGTGCTCCAGGGTCTGTTGCAAACAGTAAAGCAAAATATTTAGAGGTGTCAGAGAAGTAGAGGTGTCAGAGAATTAATGGTTCCCCCAGTAACATAATAATTTAAATTTTAAGATAGAGTATCTGAAGGCAGTTAGGTAAGGAGCTGTCAAGGAAGAGAGTGTGAAAGAGTTAAGAATAAAAGGAATTGCACAGGATGGACCTATCTGTGAATTTCATGAACACAAGTTTGCTGCCAATTTAAGCACCGTGCTCCACTCAGCCATACTTTGAGATCAAATTCCTGTAAAAGTAGGTATTTAAGTCTGTATGAGGGCCTTATTTCACACAGGAAGAACTCAAGATATTCCTGCAAAGACAGGCTGCTCAGTATTTGAGATATAGAGTGGTTCTGCAAGAAGATCTGTTTTCTTAGACTGATGGACTTGGAATACAAATATAAGTGCAATGTTTCTTGTGACACCTATATCTGGAAATTTACAGCAACTCCGAGGTGATGGCCCTGCTTCAAAATTCATGCATGATGTTAATGAAGAACTAATGCATGGACTGAAGAAACTGCTTACCCATCTTTTCCTAGGAGACTGAGCTGTTGAAATCATCTTAGATGAGTGTTTCATGGCACTTTTCTGTTCCTGTTGGGAATGCAGATTGCCTCAGTGAGTTGAGCATTGAGTCATGAAGAGCACATAACAAAATAGAGTGGAACAAACTGTTTCAGTTGGAAGAGTCCTACAGCAGTCACAGAATCATAGAATCATGAAATAGTTTGGGTTGGAAGGGTCTTTAAAGATCATCTAGTTCCAGTCACCCTGCTGTGGGCAGGGACACCTTCCACTAGACAAGGTTACACTTGGTTACACCTTGTCCTGCCTGGTCTTGGACACTGCCAGGCATGAAGTATCCACAACTTCTCTGGGCAACCTGTTCCAGTGCCTCACCAGTCTCACACTCAAGAATTTCTAACATTTTCCCTTGTCCTATCACTACATGTCCTTCTAAAATGTCTCTCCAGTTTTCTTGCAGCACCCCTTTAAGTACTGGAAGGTATTGTTAGTTTCCCCAGAGCCTTCTCTTCCCCAGGTTGAACAACCCAAAATCTCTCAGCCTGTAGTCATAGGAGAGGTATTCCAGCCCTCTGATCATATCCATGGCTTCCAGCAGTCCCATGTCCTCCTTACCCAGTTCAGCAGCTTGAATCATTTCAGGGCTGACCAAAATGTAAGGTATGTTATTAAGTTCATTGTCTGAGTACATCTCAAACACTGACAGGCTTGGGACCACCAATCACCTCTTTAGGAAGTTGTTCCATTTTTTGACCACTCTCTCAAAAAAAAAAAAAAAACAAACCAAAAAAAACCGACTTCCTAAACCTCATCTGGCTGTTTTGAACTATTTCCACGTGTTACTGGATACCATGGAGAAGCGATCAGCACCTTCCTTCCCACTTGCCTTCCTCAGGTGTCTGCAGAGAGCAAAATTTGCTGCTCAGCCTCATTTCCTCCAGCTGCCAACACTGCCAGGTAACTACCCCTTTGGACCAGTTAATTATCCTGTTTCATGCTGCCCAGCATGGAGTTTGCTGGGGCACACTGATGACTCCTATTGAGCCTGCTGTCAGCCAACACCCCCAGGTCCCTTTATGTACAACTGCTCTCTCACCACTTCTGTCCACACCTATACTTGTGTCCAGCTTTACTCAGTCCAGCTCCATCCTAAAAAAATATTCCTGGCAGCAGTGAGATTCAAATCCATGTCCCCAAAGATGGAGCCTTAAATCCAGTACCTTAGACCACTCTGCCACACTACCTTACTAGCAATTCCATCTCAATCTCCAGAGACAATAGCCCCCAACCAAAAAATTTTAAAACAAATTATCCTCATCCATTACTTAAATATAGTACAAAAAAAGACCAATAAAAGCACTTTCTACATGTACAGGTAGAAACATGTACATGCACAGGTACACTCGCTGCTCTACACCACATACTTCTGGTTTGATCATTAAATGTCAGGAAAATCATCTGGAAAGTTCTGCAAATATCTGCTTGCCTATGAACCACTGATCTCTTCACAAGAAAAGAAAAGATGACAGTATACTTTATGTGAGGAATGACCTTGTCTTGACTTTTCATTCAACTTCATATTTTTGGAGCATAGTGAGACTGAGGCATGAAACATCTGTCCCTTTATGCAAAGGCATGAGGTTACATATGTGTCTTGACCTAGGAGAAAATCCACTGCTACCGCTACAAGATGCTGTCTCCTAGAGCTGAATATTGTCTACAGAAAAGCAAATGATCAGGGAGACTTTTCTTTTTCTTTTTTTTTGTCCTTTTTTTTTTTTTTCCATTTTTTTTTTTTTCATTTTTAGTGTTAATCTCTACAACTCTGCATAAACAGCAGACTCTGCTGATCATGTCCTCACATGCTTCTGCAAAATTTATTTGGTCTATCTCAGCTTTTATTCATGCATCTACTTATCCAAATAAGAAGATATATATGAAAATATTTCCCAGCCTTGTCCGTGCATTTATTGCTTTTAATTGAAGAAGTATTTCAATAAGTTAATGAAAACTGTCAGCATTATACAAGGCAAGGCAGAAAAGCAAATTAGAGAGAAATGTTGGTTTTAAAGGCACAGGTGATCAGGGCCAATCAGGTAGGTTAATTTTGATTTCAAGGCACTAACTTTGACCCAATGCCTGGGATTTTCTGTAGAAGCATTCAGTCTGGCTTTGATGCCATTGAGATATGAGACATCTAGTCTTTTGTTCATGTTTTGCTTTACTGGATATTCACTCCATATGAAAAAAAAAAATTAAAAAAAAAAAAAAAAAGAAAAAAAAAAAGAAAAGAAAAAAAAAAGCCTGATAAATATTTTCTGCCTGAATTCTTACTTTTGTACCCATAGTATTGTTTGTCTCTAGATTAAATGCTTCTTTAATATCCTGTACTTTTACTCTGTGAAGGCAGTTAGAAACTATGATCAAATAACCCCTCAGTTCTCTTTTTGATAGGTACATTGATCTCCAAAAGATCTATGTAAAGAGTAAAACTGAGAGGGAGAGGGCCAGATCATTTTACTTGCATGCTCCTGTAATTACTGATGCCATGGGAAAGATATTTATTACAACTATGTCTGGAACTGTACAAAACATCTCGAAATTTACTTTGATCATCTCAAGGTTTTTCTAAGACTGCATTTATCTTTCATTGCCTTGACTGTCAATACATCATTTCTTTTACATTCTTATAGAAGCAGGAATGAAGATGCTCTGAAATGGCATTAGAATTCCAGCTGGGATTTCTTCCAGTGCTGTTCAGCATAAGTAATTGAACCTAAATATATGTATTTTTATATACTCAGTAGCATTTCTTCCAAGAGGCAACTTTCCATTTACTTATTATGTGTAGGTTATAAATGATATTCTGCATTTCATCTATCAAAATACTAAGCTAGTGATATTTAACTGTAAAGAAATATATCCTTGGCCAATGAATACAGTCAGAAATTACTAGGTGAATTTAACCAAGAAAAGAATGATCCCATATTGATGTAGTGCATAAATTTTTGAGTGTGGGACAATGGCCCCCATTTATTAACATTTTATATCCACATTGAAATGCCTGACCTTGCTTCAGCAGTTTTATGAGTAGCAAGATCTCTGGAAGTTCAATTTTTTCCCCCTAGAAAAAGAAAGCATCTATGTCAATGGGAATAAATAAGCTCAGATGTAATTTTTTCAGTTTTTCTTCAGATGTGAGGAGAGGAAATACTTTGAAATAGGTACCCTATTATAGACCAGTGACACACTGAAAATAATATTTTAGTTATGTGAATACCTAAAGTATAGGTAAAGATTGCCTACTATTCATGTTTCAGATGAATATCAGAACTGCTGGGCAGGTATACAACAAAACCTTTGGAAAACTAGTGGTATGCAAATGAATCTCAGAAATCTAGGTTTAGGAAACAAACTCGAGAAAAAGAAAGGTTCACATCCTTAAGATCCTGAAATGTTCAATATTTGAGGCAGTTGTTTTTCAATATCAACTCTCATGACCTTGCATCAGTTTTAAATTGGATTTAAAGAACAAATAACTATGAGAGTGAGAGTAAGAATTGCCAGTAACCTATTCCCAGGGAGGTGCTGGGTATGTCAGGGCTGGAAATGAGGCCAGGCCTCTGCTGGACTGGACCTTGATCCTAGAGCCAGGTAACCTCTGTTCTAGGGACATATCCAAGTACTTCTGGAGGAGAGTCTCAGCTGCTCTTTGCCAACTCACACAACTCTGCATGTCAGAGCTTTCCTGTCCTGAATATGATGCATCTAGAACACTGATGCCTAGTTTAGCATGCTGGGAATTGTTCTCCTAGAAGTGGGTGCCTTATGAAGCATCATAATTCCCATGGGTTTTGAAAACTACAGGGGCACCTTGAAAATAGTAAAGCAACATGAATAAATCTAAACTAAACAAAAGGTAACAATGTTAAAAAAAAAATAAATATATAAACAGTCCCAAAATTACACAGTAAGGAAAATAAATTTGATATTTTATCTGAAAATTAAAAAATCTCTTGTTCACCAGTGAAAAAGAGCTGTTCTTTTACACAGAAAGTTACTTTAGCATCACCACCTGACAGATGGACTCCCCAGCAGGTACTTAGCTTACTTTTTTCTTTCCTGTTTCACAGACCCACACAGTTTTAAAAGAAGTCTGAGACAGTGAGAGGTGAGTCTTCTTTCAGGATGAAGCAGAGAGCCAGTTTCCAGACAATCAAGTAGAGAGGCAACTTGGTAAGTCAAGCCATGACAGAATAATCAATGGGGTATTTTTAAGTGATCTATGCTACAAAATAGAGGGAGAGACTGTTTTTTGTTCTGCACATAGAAAATATGTCTGAAAGGATTAAGAATTGTGTACTCCAAGTATCATCACATTGTTCCTTTGGACTTGTTCCTTCCATTGACTGCTTTCTTTAAATACAAACAGAGGTTGAAACTGTTTAAGAGTCCTTAAAACAGCTGTTTGACACACAAATCTAAGATATTTATTAGCTCTGAGGCTGCCAGTGGGAATCATAATCTGTTGACTATAGCCAGCTAGCCAGAAAAAAAAAAAAAAAAACCAAAAAAACAAACAAAACAAAACACAGTCTACATGGTCATCAAAGCTTATAATTTAAGAGTGTGCGTACAGGGCAGAAGCAGTAGTTGAGGCAAGTACATAAAAATGTCATTGTATAGGGAGAGGGAAAAAAAGACATGATTCACAAGGAAGGACTGGAACTGCCTGAAAATGTCTCTTCCAGAAGCTACCATCTGGGAATTAGCATTTCACTGATCTGGTATGAATAATTCCAGACATAAGCCTTCACTGGAGGAAAAGCTAGATAAACTGGGATAAAGCTAGATAAACCCCTTAGCATGAAAAACAGGTGTGATAGAAGTCTACACAATCATGAGTAGCAGGACTCAATAGGTGAACAATGCTCCTTCCTGATAAAGAAAACAAATTAAACTAACTGGTAGTTCCAAAATGAGCAAGACTCACTTCTTCACATTATGATGATGATTAAGTAATGGAATTCTTTTCCACATGATGCTTGATTACCAAAAGATCACATGGCTTCAGATACATTTTTAGATATTTTTTTAGAAGAATGATAATTCAATATTATTAAACACAATTATATTATCTTCAATATATGTAACTTTCAATCACAAAAAATTATGCTTAAGAATCTATCCATAATTAGTTATATTCTATATTTTTAGAATCATAAAATGGTTTGGGTAGGAAGGAACCTTTAAATATCATCTAGTCCGACCACACTACAATAAGCAGAGCCATTTTCAACTAACTCAGGGTTCTCAATGCTCTGTCCACCTTAGCCTTCAATGTTTCCAGCTTTTGTGCACATACCTCTGGGTAATCTGTTCAAGTGTATTAACACCCTCATTATAAAATAATTCTTTTGTATATTTCTTCCATAAATATATGTAGTTTGAAACCATCAGCCCTTTTCCTAATGAAAGCAGGTGCTACTAAAAAGTTTGTCCCCATCTTTCTTATACGTCCCCCTTAAGTACTGAAATGTCGCAATAAGGTTCTCCTGAGGCCTTCTTTTCTGCAGGCTGAGCAATCACAGCTCTCAAACCCTGTCCTCATAGGACATGAATTCCATCCCTCTGATCATATTTTGGCCCTCCTCTGGACCTGCTGTATCAGATCCATGTCATTCTAGACATTAATTTTGGCTGCTGTCAGTGAGAGTAGAAATATTTATTTACTGAAAGTCTAAATTACTCTGTCTTGGTTTGCTGTATGTACTATAGAGGATGTGAAATATTAACAAGGATGGAAGACCCATACTAGGTTTTAAGACATTCAGAGAGCATTGAAAGCATCTAACCTGAACTATTGCTAAACAATGTTTATCCTACAATTTAATTAAAATTGAGCATCTGCAAACATCCAATACAGACAAAAGGTTTCAAGAGCCGGATGCTTCTTGAAAAAATGACTGGCCAATTCGGGAGACTTTCTACATGGAATTCAGCTCTCGGTTGGTAGCTTATTCTCTGAAAAAATAAGCTAAACATTACAAAGTTAGTCTTGAAACACTAATGAGAGCAAGGTTTAAACAGGGCTAACTATGCATTTGCTCATAAAAAAGTCATTATCATGCAGATGCCATCTGCAGAGATACCAACATGGACAGATCTCAGTGTGCTTATTTTAATGCCAATGTTCTTCTGAAGTTGACCCATTGAATTGCATTGGCAGAAGGCCTGGACAAAGTGAGAGTTTATCCTGTGAGCAAAAGCATATTGAGAATATTAATGACATTATTTTTAAAGAAATAAGAATATAGTAGAATTATATTGTGATATAAGTTTTATTCTTGATCAGAAATAATATAACCTTCAGTTGCTTTTGTGTTTCAAATATAGTAAGAGTGAAAATTGCTGGAAACCTGAGAAAGGGAAGTTACACTGATGAATAAAAATATTGGAAATAAATTCAACCACTTGAAAGTATATCTGGCTGAACATCCTATCTTTAGACACCATCCTATAATGGGAATTTCAAAGACTCTTTAAACAATGTCATAAAGAATCTTGTATTGAGGGCGGCATAGAAAGAGAGCTAGAACGACAATGAAAAGCAGGTCAAGATACGAGGAAAGGACAACGTAGCCCCACGACTGGTTCTGTCTGAGAGTACCTATGGAGCAGCCTTGTGCAGGAGACTGGAAGAATAGTTCACTGGCTCAAAACAACCATGTAAGAAGTGGTAGGGGAACAGAGTGAGCTCTGCATAGGTGGGATGGTGTTGGGCCCCCTCCATACCCCGTCGAGCCCTCTCACACTGCGCTATGTAGCACTTGTGCATTTGAAAAGTCAGACACTGGTCTGTACTAAACTGGGCATCGACCTCATGGACCTGCCAGGAACATTCTGGCTCTGAGTAAAATGCAGGCACAAGTTAGGCTTTGCCAAGTGTATTATTCAATCAGAATGTCCTAAAGTTTGCAAATAAAGTTTGTTATTGAACCTCCTGAGACTTTTGTTGCTTCTCCTGCAGTAGTCCAGAGTAAATCCAACTACCTTCCCCTAAAAACTCCAAGGCAAGCAGGGCATTACACCTCATGCTTGATCACCACACTTGGAGCAATACAAGAAACTAAAGCTGTGGTTCTGACCATGTGACACAAGTAAAAACTGCTCCTGCTATCCAGAAGATAGGATTTGGAGTAGGGTGAAAGGTGAAGGATGAAGGTTTTCCCTGACCACAGAGAAAACATTGTGAGAGACATTGGAATCCAGCAACCTCTGTACTGATTCTCTTTCCATGACATTGTCTCATGGCATCAGTGACTACTCCTTACTTAGACTATTATCTTGTCTGCATTGCAAAGGAAAAAAATAATGGAGAGAGCAGTCATCTGCCCAGGTATTCACTTATCACAGTCTCCTATCTGACTGTGACCACTGACACCAAATAGAGAAAAAGTTTGAGAACAGGTCAGGAGGAAGTGCTATTTCCTCCATCAGGCCCACTTCTCCATGTGTACCTTACCTGAAGATTATGTCTTCCTTTCAGCTCTTAATAACCTTGTTTATGTATTAACTGCCCATCATATTGTATGACTAAGAATCTGGAAGCTTAGCTGTGCATTGCACAAAAGTCATCTTGCCTTGCACAACTTGATTATCTTGACTACCTCTTCTTTAATAAATTAGAAGGGAAAAGTTATTTTGAATTACAGGGATCACATTATACAGACATCTTTACTCCTATTCACATTCTGTTGCATTTCAACGTTTTTGTATTTGAAACAAGAAAGACATGATATGGTTAGCTCAGATTTATCACGCATGGAGCAACGCACCGAAGCCCACATTTGGCTTCTAAAAAAACTAACCTAGAATATTCTGTAAAAATAAGGAAACTGCTCTTTAAAAAAATCAGTAAAATATAATTCAACACTATTTAATATGTTAAAAAAGGAAATTAAATCAATCTACTTTTACATAAAGAATGAGGATCAATTACTCTTTTAGGCATAAATTAAGGCCCAGAAAACTAATTTGAAAAAAATTAATTTCTAAGACTAGAACAAAAATATTATGTATCAGACACTTTTTTTAAACATAAAATGGACTGAAAATAAAAAACATGGTATTAGTCAATGAACTGATTTCTCGTACATGTTCTGTTTCTGGAATAATGGAAGAAAAAAAGTGTATAAATATTGCAAGGATGCCATTATGTCTGCCTGTTCCCACAGCCTCAAAAGGATCAAATCTTTTTGTTGCAATATTGCAGAAGGTGAAATGAGAAAAGATGAATTGTAGTTACAACATAACATTCCACAGACTTCAAACAATTGGTTCACCAGTTTATATGAGGAGTAGTGTTACAAAAATACCAGAATATATGGTATGCAATTGTTATTACTGTCTGGCAGCCTTATATCAAAATAATAGAAGTTAATCTAGATAATTTGGGGTCAGTATATTAAAAATAATCCCAATCCCAACAAAAGGCAAAGGCTGCTATATGCAAAATTTGTTTTAAAAAATAAAACCCAGAAAAATAAATGTCAAAGTTTTAATTTTGCCTTCCTGACATAAAACATTAACTTTAAACAAGACTTACTTGAAGTCCATCCATACACAGAAGAAGTTAGCTTACAAATTAAATAGGAAGATATTTCAAAATATAATTTCTTTCTTAGTTGAGAAGAATGGACAATGGTCTTCCCAAGGCAGAACAGCCAGTGACAAAATAAAAAATGGTGCTCATAAAGTAGCGAATGGAGTTTTGATGTCATTAAAAAAATTAGAACTATGGTAAAAATAGGAAAATATTTCAAGGAAACGTTCTCCATAAAAATAAGAACAACATTATTAAAATTTAATTAAATATGGTGATAAGGAGAGAAACTGACTCTTTCTGTTAAATCCTAACTCATATTCTGAAAGACAATGAGACAGAGAGCAAACTTGTATTGCTGAGAAAGAAGGGTGTGAAAAGGAGCCCTACTCCAAAACAGCAATACTTATGATGAAATAAACTGATCTAGGTTATTAAGTGAATACAATTATCTAGCATGCACACAAGTCAGCTCCCATATATAGCAAGGAAACAGGTAAATGAAATTAAAGTACTGAGATGTGAATCAAAACACCCAGAGCTTGAAGTCAGCACTTACATTTGAAACACACAAGACTGAAAGTGACTCAAGCTGCACAATCTTATCTATGGCATGTGTCAAGCTCTGTGACCTGCGGCACAGGTTTCAGGATATGTCCTTATTTGTTCCTAGGAGGATGAGCTCTGAGAAATGATTGGTTGGAACTTAGAAAATTATTGTAGTTTTGATTGAATAAAGTGCTGGCATGATGACAGAATACAAACTACTGCATACAATTGACACCACTTCTCACTCTTTTATCGAATTCTATTTAAATTATGCAAAAAGGTTAACTGAAGTATTTAGAAAACAATTTCTTGTATGCATATTTGTAAGGGGAAGAGGCATGTATTACAGTTTTAGAGGAAGCCACTGATATTTGGAAATTCTGAAAAATTATTCTCTCCATAATTATACTTACTTCTTAGAAATAATCACAAAATAACTAAATACTCAACAAAATTAAATCTGTTTAACAGATTCTGCAATTTGTGATCTGAAGAAGAAATGGTTTAATTTAATTCATGTAAAATACTTATTCTCCATGTTATGCCAAATTTATCTAATAACCTCTTTCAGTTCATTTCTGATCCAATCCCAAACTAATTTTCTATATTTTCATTATTCAGAATAGCATACAAAATTCTACTATTGCCTTCAAAATAAGATCACCTGTAGCATTATCAGGCTCATTAGTAGTCCTCCAAATTTCCCTACCAATTCTTCACCAGATTTTATAAATCTTTTTAATTTACCAGTTTCAACATCCTTAGTGCTTTGAGTCCTGAATGGTATGTAATTCTCCCCAAATGCTCTTAGCTTCTGGAATCTAGTTCCTTTTAGGCTGCTGGCAACCCTTTCCTTTTCAAGTAGGACTTTTTTTTCCTGAGGTTATAATTTTCTAGAGTTACAACTTTTGAACTATGGGTAAAAATATATGGAAAGATAACTTTCAGACTTCTCCTAAATGAATACATGGGAGGAGTTATTGTTTTGTTTCATTTTGTTTGGTTGGTTTCTTTTTTTTTTTTTTAAGACTCTTGATTACTTTCCTCAATTTTTTCCTTATTCTGTGGGATGATTGATTCTCAGGGTTCATATGTGAAAAGTGTCATTGGTCTGAATGATCTGGGACACAGCAAAAACTCTAATTTCACCAAATAGGTATGTTTCTGCTAAAACCTTACAAATGGAACCAACTTCAGAATATTATTTACTACCATTTGATCATACCTATCATTCATCATTTGAAGTCTGAAACATATCTTCTTTCCCAAAAAAAGCAAAACAGTTGGGGAAAGAAATGTCACAGATATCCCTTGCTTCTTGCTTAGTTTGTATTGTTTAATGCCTTTGTGCAAATTTATAAGAAATCCATTAACATATACTAAAATCTCTCAATTCCAAAATTTAGTTCACTTCCCCAAATTTCTTTGGCATATCCATACCATAGATTTTGTCTTGTGTTCCACATGTGAAAGATTAATAATTCTTTTAAATGTTTTATAATAAACTGGCTCTTTTTTTTCCCTTTCCATCTGGAAAGCACATAATAAATTCTTCCAGAGGTTAAAAAGCCCTTGAAACTGAAGCACGAGGAGATCACACAACATTGAGGCAGTGAAGATCTCAATGGGATATAGAACACCATGGTATGCAAATCCATGTGCCTTGATTTAAACAAGACATTAGCACATTAGTTTGGCAAAAGTATATAAATCAAAGAAAACTGACCCTTAACTTTATCTATTATCCTTGAATACTACAGAAACAAAACAGATGCCCTTGCAATTCCCTTTCCCAATTCCCACACACACTTTACAAAAAGATAGAACTTTGTAAAGCAGTTAAATTTAAGACCATTCAGAGCTCAGCTACCTGGGGCTAAGCTCTGTCAGATTTCAGAATTAAGCTCATTAAGTTGCTTTTAAAAGCCCTTTTCTCCTCTAGTAGGATGGTGGTGATAAATGGCTGTGTCTGAAGGACTGCAAGTGCCTTTGATGGACAGCCTGCTTCAAATAAGTTGAAGTTCCCTCTTTCTTTCCTTACCCTCCTGCCTGCTAGGGAGAATGGTCTTACAAAGAAATTGCCCTCTCCTACTATTTTTTCCATTTGTACAAACTCCTAGGAAGTGGCCTTGTTTATTTTTTTCCTTTCGTTTTTATGTAAAGTCAGATTAAAATTAAGAATCAGCATCCTAGGAACTGAGAATGATATATATGAAAGCATAGAAAAGATTATGTCAAAAAAACAAGTGTCACATTGTTTGAGTAAGAAATTTTCCTTTAACTGCAAGTCAGAAAAATTCATATTCTCCATTCTGGACCCATGAAGTTAAATATTTTTTTAGCAATTTTCACAGCATCTCCAAATGAATGTGCATAAATATGCCCTTTGCCCTTGAATGCTATTTGTCTGTCAAGGTAGTCACTGTGTTTGTACAATATGTTTATTTGGACAGGAAAATCTACTTTACTTTCAAAGTCATACTACTGCCTGACTGAGGAGGAATTTTGGATATGGTTACTAAAATAAAAATGTTCTTCACAGGGGAAGTTTTGTTTTATGAAATTTTATGACAAAAATGTACAAAACCAAAATTGCCCTGTCTTTTTTCCAGTACTAAAAATTCACAGTACAAAGGGCTGTTGGTGATGTATTATAGCAAACTATAAAACAGATTCATACAACATGATTCTAATAACATATTTGTGTGGGAAAAAAAAAAAGTAATTAAAAGCTTATTTTTTGGATTCCAATTTAAAATTATAGCAATGGATGAAGGCAGATGGGATAGTGAAATATTTGAAGATTCCAACTACCATCTGTCCATAATTTATTATCCATCTGATTGTAGGCTATTATTGTTTTCCTGCCATCAATAAACACTTGTTATTTATCTTGTTACACCACTTCTGCATTTAACATTGAGACCTTCCCAGATTTGAGTGCTGTTATCTCCAGTGACCTATAATTTATGTAAGTCCTTTTGGTGTCCTTACTTCTATTCACCAGGCATCTAAAAGCGAATATTACTCTCAGCTTAGATTGCTGATTAATTAATTTCTACCTTCTATATCCCTGCATTGCAGCCTTGGGTTATGAGTTTAAAGTAATAATTCACCATGGCATATATTTCGTGAAGTTAAATTCTGCAAACTTCTGAGAGAGTCAAATTTCCATGCTACATTTAATAGCTGGTCCCTTAGAAATTAATCCCTTTCTATTTATGATTTATTTTTTCATCATCTGCTTAGTGACAAAAATGGATTTTCCCCCCAATCAGCTGTGACCTGGTTGCCTTTCCTGAAGTATACTGTGTAAATGACATAACTCCATCTGCTATTCTTTATTCCTTTGTGCAGTTTTAGCTCTGAAGATTATGATGCAAGTTGGAATGTCATAGCTATGGGTGGCAAAACTACATCAGCTCTAAACAGAGTCTGGTAGCAGTGGTAGCAGTGTTTGAGTAAAAACCTAAGCACTTCCCATACTTGTGCAGATGTGAAATTCCTCATCCAGTCCCTAGACACAGTGTGTTCACATAAGACCCAAAAGGCAGCTATGCTTCATTACTATTTTCAGTAGCTCAATAAGTTTTGTTTCCATGTTACTGAACCTTTGCAATTAATTATGAATTCAAAGTAACCTGCTACTTTCCCCTTACCAGTAACATGTGCAGTAAAGGTGATCTGTAAACCCTCTAGAAATTATTCTCTTTTGCTTTTAATCACCCTTCCTAAGTTTTCCATAGTTATAATAAGTGCCATAATTAAAGATCTGGATTTAAAGTACTTCCACTACCTGTGGAAGTATTTACTTTTCAAATTCAGTTTTATCCTTATTTGAGATAAATACTAAAGCTACTGACTCCTCTAAGACAATGCTGTACTCAGGACAATTAATAAACTTTAGAATATTTTGTTTATATTTTTAAAATTAACTCAGGATACCACTACAAGTTGGACATCCTCACAGGTTTCCAGATTCTCAAAAATTTATCTCATAGAGTGTTTAATCTCTTTTCCCATGGTTCACTACAATTATTAATTATTTCAATAAGGATAATACCACAATGGAGGAGACTTCTTTGTAACCTCCAAGCCTTATTTTCTTACTTTCAAGTCTAACAAGTTTTTTGTTTCATTTTATAAACTAACAGTTCTGTCTGTCAGCACAGATCCTTTTCCTTATGATTTTCGCTCTTTCACTCTGGTTCTCATTTCCATACATCATTGCCACTTGTGACCTTCCTGTCCTCCTCTCCAACAAGGAAAACAATCTCATTCTGCACCAACTTCAAACAACTAAACAAGGAAAATTTCTGACCTCAATGTGCAGCACATCAGTATGCTAACATTTTTGGGACACTAAATAGAAAAAGAATATAGTTGTTTTTGTAGACTATTGATCTTCAGATTTGATTTCTTGTCTACATTTTGCAAAAGTGAATTCTTTCTCCCAGAATCTTCTTTCCTCATTTCATGGAAACAAATCTAGCTCTAGTCAGGACTTAAGCATCAAACTACAAAATATAAAGAAAACTTCAAAAAATGTTTATCCATTAACTATCATGTTTATCATTAACTATCAAAGTTACTGACTTCAGCAGTCATTGGCTAGCATCCCAAGTTTCATTTATTATTGTAAGGTACGAAATTTGTTCTAAACAATTTATAACCTCTTGGAGCCAGTAGACGTAATGAGAGTTCCCAAACCACCACACAGATGAATTCTTTACATAAAAATGTGGTCCTTGTCTGCTGGTAAAGTTATAACATTTGGTAGCCAGGACTTCAAAAGCCACAGAGACTGGAAAAGGTAAGAAAAGTAACAGTGATCAAAATGTTACAACATTTGCTTGTGAATCTCCATACTCCTAAATCCTTGTTCCAAGATTAGCTTAATTGTCATCTGATATAAAGTATTTTTGCACACCTAGGAACTACTTCTAACTACATAAGTCTAAACAGCTTTTGAAATTTTGACTCTTTTGCTACATAATACTTACATATACATAGCATTCCTATCTCTTACAGTGTGTGAAAACACACCAAGATCAAGTGATGTCAATGGAATAATGTATTGCTGTGATAATATGATGTCAGCTGAAGCCAGCATTTATGGATTACTGAACTATAGACTGAAATATCCTGAAAATTTTTCACTCTTTATCATAGAATCATGAAATCATAGAAATGGTTTGGGTTGGAAGTGACCTTAAAGATTATGTAGTTGCAAACTCCTGCCATGGGCAGAGACATTTCCACTAGAGCAGGCTGTTTAAAGCCCCATTCATTTTGGCCTTGAACAGTTCCAGGGTAGGGCAGCTATAACTTCTCTGGGCACCCTGTTCCAGTGCGTCCTGGTTTCAGCTAGGACAGTCACTTTCATTTCAGTAGATTTTACAGTTCTGTGTTTTGGATTCAGAATGAGAATGGTGTTGATAACACAGTGATGTTTTGGCTTTTTGCTAAGTCATGTTTATCCTAAGTCAGACTTTATTTTCCTTGTCTCTTGCTCTGCCAGTGAGAAGGTGCACAAAAACACCTGGGTGGGAGTACAGGTGGGAGGGATGACCTAAAGTGGCCAAAGGGATATTCCATGCTATAGAATGTCATGCCCAGTGTATAAACTGGGGGCAGTTACCCAGAAGTGGGGGCTGACCTGGGTTCAAGAAGGGGTGTCTGGCATCAGTGAACAATTGCATCGTGCATCACTTTTTTCCCATATAGAGGATCAACTGCACCACCCAGCTTGATGTCATCCACAAACTTACTAAGGGTGAGCTCGATCCCACTCACTCTCTCATGTAGAAATCTTTTATTTGATCTCTTTTTCTCATCATATTTTAATTTCTGCTTCCTCAGTCTAACCTGTCTGTTATAGTTGGTTTTCTTTTAAAATGTTGAGATTGTTTTAGGACATACATCCTTGGGGATGTTCAAGGATGCGTACTGTTGGAGGTTTTCAAGCATCAACTGTAGCATTCACCATATAAATCCTGATGATTCACATGATTACAAGTGAATTGTTCTATTTTAGGAGATAGGTAACTGTGGGAATCCAAATGCTATTTTGTTTGATGATATAAACTAAAATTGTATCATTTTAGCCATAAATTACGGAGCTATCTTATTTAACTCTTTTTCTGTCATGCAATTTTTGGGCTTCATTCAGGTTAATTCAACACTAATTCAGCAGCATAGTCCTATTTTACCCATCCATGAAGCTTCCTTGATTTAAAAGGACCTACTCAACTAGTAAAGAAACTGACAGCAAAAGGTTTACATTCTCCAGTCCTTTGGCAAAGCTATTTCAGTTTAGATTTTTCTATAATGAAAAAATACATTATTTTTGTGACACTTTAACTTATTGAATTTATTAATGTGCTTCTACTTTATGCTACTCTGTGCATTTGGGGAATACTTTATATTAATAACAATTATAACAATGCAGAATGGTGTAGTGTGCTTGGGAATCCATATTATGTATTCACTGGGAAACAAATTGTGGTCAGGATGGAGTCTCCCCTTAGAAAGCACTTGAGCAAATGATGAAAACTGCTACATTCTGGAAATAAATACAAAGCAGGTGGATGGGGCAGCAGGAAGCCATACTGAGGAGAAATGGGCGGCTTCAGTCTCTCATTGCATATTCATCAACTCCACCTGTTTGTGTAAGTGACAGGCAGGTATTAATAAGCAAATAGACTGACTTCCCATTTAAACAAAGATGTTGTTCTGAAGTTGTATATGAAATTTCCAATTGCTACTGGTAAAGATATCTTATATTCCTACAAAACATTTATTTTGAAGAAGAAGCAGCATGACTGCATTGTCAATGTAAACACTAAGCTATGGAAATAGTAGTCTGCTGAAGCTTAGTTAAAGATCCTGTTGCGTTTTACTCTTGGCCACTTTTCTCCCTTTCTTTTGCCAGGGGAAATCTGTGCTGAAATTTAGTAGGGATGATGATATTTAACTTGTTACCACCAGCAATCTGATTTACTTTCAAGCCTTTCCTAATCTGCATATTCACTGCATGAGTTGTATTCTTCCTGGCACAAACTTTTAGAGCAGCTGAAGCACTGGCTTCCTCAGTGCTGATATCTCAGATTAGATTTAACTGTGCTCCGTTTACAATTAGAGTTACACTTTACCATTAGTCAATTAAACCAGCAGACATGGATTAGAACTCTATATGTCGATTCATCCACACAGTACAGTCATTTTGTTTGTCAGCTGGTAGATGGTTTATTCCATTACTCACTTGAGACACCTGCTTTGCCAGTTAATCAGACAGTCATTTTGTCAAAGCCACAGACAGTACTTTCAATTTTGGTAAATCCAAGTTGTTTGCTCAGAAACTTTTCTAGTAACAGATCCTAGAGTTTTCTTGGAAATTTATCCCAGACCTAATTAAGATGTTTTATGATTCATTTCTCAAGGCTGAAACACAAACATCTCTACATCAAAGATACCTTCTGGGAGAAAGTGAGGCCAAATTCACTTACTCAGCTGAAAGAATAACTTATTAGTAACTTGGTCTGGCAGAAAAATAAAATGGGCTCAATTCTCTCAGAGTCTGGAATCAAGTGTTTCTGTTGTTTGGAGGTACACTATTAATCACTGTAGATCAGTAATATTAAAAAAAAAAAAAAAAAAAAAAAAAAAAAAAAAAGTCTTTAAGTCATCTTAAAAACCCTCAAATGAAACCACAAATAAAAGGACAACAACAAATTTGTCTTTCCAGATTGGTCTTCTAGCCAAGACTTAGAGACTGCAGTGTGTAGTAAGGCATTAAACCGCAATCCTGAAGTCAGTTCTAATCCCATCCATGTGCCAGCCTTACCTGACCCATCCCAAGTAAATTGTACCACCCAGCCTCTTGGCCAATAAATTAATTACATGACAGAGGAAGTAAGATCAGTCTGCACGACTGGGAAATTTCTTAGGTGTTTGAGAAGGAATTCAATCACACACCGTCAAAAGAAGGAATAGTTAATACCAGAAGAAAAAAAACCACATTTATTCTTCCCCCACAGACATATGAACTCAAGGACAGATGAAATTCTTGTAGAAATTTTCTATTCTTTAAAAGGAGAAAGCATCAGTTTTTTTCTTAAATGCCATCAAACTTCTAGAGGAGTCCTTGAATTTAGCATATATTTTGTCATTTACAGAAACTCTATCAATTATACAGATAAAAATATTTCATGAGCACTAAGGATGGGATTCCTTTTGATAGAAATTTCTTCAATAACTTCTTTCTTATTAGGGCTAATGCTATGACATTTTCACAGACACTTATGTAAAATCAGTAGGAATCATGTCTGAACTTCATGACTAAGATCAAATCTTAAAGATCTCCTTCTCTTGAATAGTATCTAAAACTACTCATTGATTTGTTTTTACCAGTCAGGAAATTAGTTATTGTATCATGATGTGCTGCCATCAATCATTATTTAAATGAAGTTGTGTCTTTTTTTTTTTTTTCCCCTGAAGTCTACTTCTATTGCTTAGAACAATATTACATATCACATTAACACAGCACCTTTTCTCAGTGAGCATTTCAAAGTCATGTGCATAGCTTGTATACAGAGTATTCAATCAAATGACGATAGCCACCTTTTGAAAGTGGTGAAATGTTTAGAAGGCTTACCACAGTCAAATACCACAATTGACAGGTGAAGCTAAGAAGAATACCCTGTCCAATGGGAAATATAAGAAAATTTACAGCATTCAATTGGGTTACAAGTTAGTAGAATTCCTGGATTTAGGAAAAATTATGAGAGTTCCTATCAAGACAAATGATAGACCTTTTCAACTTGTTTTCAAAAAATAAAAAAATCTTAGAATTATTATTATTACTGATATTGTTATTGTTATTATTGAAAATAATGTCCCAGGAATTGTGTTTTGTTCTTCTAATATGGAAATAAAAAGTTATAAGGCAACTATTTCAATTTCTGCTTGGTGGTCTTAAGTCTAAAACAGAAGAAATGTCACTGTCTCTGGACATGCAAATCTAAGTATATTCTTGCTTTCCTCAATGTTTCTGAAGGGCTTTCACAAAACTTCATTTTCTGGTAAGTACAGAAATAGACAAGTTACCCACAGACTGGGTCAGCTTGGAAGGGATGACAGTGGTCATCTGGTCCAACCTCCCTGCTCAATTAGGGTCATCCTAGAACACATTGCACAGGATTGCATCTAGAGAGTTCTTGAATATCTCCAGTGAGGGAGACTCCACAGCCTCTCTGGGCAACCTGTCCCAGTCCTCAGTCACACACACAGTAAAGAAATTCTTCCTCATATTCAGGTGGAACTTCCTGTGCATCAGTTTCTGCCCATTGCCTCTTGTCCTATTCCTTGGCACCACTGACAAGATCTTGGCTCCATTCTCTTGGCAGCTTCCCGTCAGATACTTACAGACATTGAGGGGATCACATCTCAGTCATCACATCTTGAGACTGAATTGATCCAGCTCTCTCAGCCTTTCCTCAAAAGACATATTCTTCAGTCTCTGAACCATTGTTGTCCTCAACTGGCCTTGCTCCAGGAGCTCCATATCTCTCATTTTGAGGAGCCCAGAATTAGACACAGCACTCCAGATGTGGCCTCACTAGGGCTGAGCAGAGGGAGAGGATCACCTCCTGCATTCATTGGCATCAAGATTGCATTCTCCCTGAGCAAAGCAATTCTTTGCCAGTATTAATGACCTGAGAAGTTCAACTCTTCTGAGCTCACATAAGTGGAAAGCAGCTGTAAGCATATCTTTGTTAGCCGTGCAAACCAGACACATCTGCCAAGACCATGCATATCCAGTAACTTTGCTTATGGTAAGAAAAGGAATTCTGGATATTGACATTTCTGATCTTTTAAAGACCATCTTTTAAAAAGTCTGAGACACTGTCAGACTAACTACTTTCTGTAATTTGCAATGCACTTATATTATTTGTCAGAAGTCAGTTTTTCATAGGGAAATATTTCTATACTCTCAAGACTAACCTGCTCCATTTTTGTTTAGAGGATGTTGCATTCCCTTTTCAAGGGGCTTATCTCAGACTATATTATGTCACATCTCCTTGTTTAGATGGCACTGAAACACTTCAGTTTTACAAAGTTTGGTTTCCTTAAAGCTCCAAAGATCACTGAAGAGGTTTTATTTCTGGTTGGTTTTGTGGTTTGCTTTCTATTACACAGGAAACAGATTTTCAGTTGATTTTTTTTTTAAATCATCCCCCCTCTCCCCTTCCCACTCCCCCCTCCCCCCATTTATAACTTTCTGAGAGATATTCCTCTAATTGTGGCTTGATTTTTTTACTAGACCTTCTTAAAAAAAATCACCTCATTTGATTTGTACTTGCTAGTCTCACTTTGAACAGAGATATGTAAAGCATTTCTCATTTGAATTTTTTCCATACCTATAAAATCTTTATTTTGCATTGTTATTGCTATAATTTAAGTTCTGAGTCAGCTCTAAATTAAAATAATTTAAACTTGGAAGGAGATGGAAAAGGAAAAAATATCTCCCTTTCCTACTTAATTTTTTAGCATATGTAGCAAACTCTATGTAGAACAAGTCCAATGTTTCAGCAAGCACCATAATGAGACTTTCTGTCCAAGTGGAGTCATAATATTTTGTTCTTTTTATTTCTGGCTCAGTAAACCTTATAACAAATAAGTAGTTTTGGAAAGTAAAAAATAGTGTTTGGATTGAATGAGCTTTTTAAAGTCTCTTTTTCTATCATCACTAACTATAGTTTTCCAGCATGGCTCTTTTCCTAACAAAATTTGTGAAAAAAATTTTATATGTTTTATTATTAAAAAGGAGATATTCATATTGGTTTCAAAGAAAGTAGAGAAAAAACCTTTAGATTAAAAAAATAATTTTTCAAAGCTTGAATTTGTATAAGTAAGTGACTGTGCCAAAAAACTATTCTTCAATATTTTCCCTGGCCATAAATCTCAGCAACTTTTGATGTAGACTAATGGAGCAATGAGATAAAGATTTTATGGAAATCACTAATACTATCTGTACAGAAAATTACAAACTTTCTTTTTTTTTTTTTTTTTTTTTTTTTTTTTTTTTTTTTTCTCTTTGAACATGCAAAAAAGGAAGAGTTTACCACTACTGTTGTATTTTTAGACTGAGCAATGTAAAGCAGATGGAAATTGATAAAAATGTCCCCTCCATTGATCTATTGAAGCATCTAGACAGGGGAGAGCAGGTGGTTTAACTTTGCTTGGTTGGCTTTGGGGTTCTTCTAGAGCCCAAGCTGCCCCCAAATGCCCAGCATGTGACACCCACATTCAGATTTCCCAGAGTCAATTCAGCCTTCATCTGAGTCTGCTTGTACTTCCCATCTGAGCTTGCAACAGGCTACATCCAAGCCACTGCAGGAAAGTCATCACGGCATCACCAAGAGGAAATCAGAAATTGCTTATTGGACTCACAGAGCAGACTGATGACTAAGGATCAGTAAAGGCTTCATGGATACAGGAGCTGTGTTAGCAGTCAAAACTGGCCTTGAATACATTTCCGTGGTAATTGATAAGCAATTCTGGCTAACCTGGCCTGGAGCACTTCCCCTGAGCTGTGTGCATAGCATGACAAGCAGGGAATGGCTGATAAAAGTGATCTTACAGAAACTTGTAATAGGACATCTGTCTTCATTCAGCTCAGGATTAGGTAGAAAAACACAATTTCACAATTTCACATGAATGTCAAAAACAAAACCTGAAATAATTCATAAACTCAATGTTTCTACAGATGGCCAGAATACCCATAATTATAGAGAAAACAAAAGAATAAGAAAGAATTATGAGCAAAATTTCCATACTCAAAGATTCAATATTGCCACAATCCAAATATTTGGCTACCTGTCCCTGTTCCCCTCTCATCCCGAGTAGGCAGTTCATCTGCCATCTCTCCTCCAACATCCTTCACTGAAGCAACTAATGCAAGTTAGAGAAGAGGGAATTATGCCAGGCTGCATGGTTCATACTCCTGGGCTTCAACGAATCGATACTGTACAACTATAATCATAGATGCTTCTGGAATGGACTGTAGAGGTTATATAACACATCAGACTATTAAAAGAACCCCCTGTCCCCCAACATGAAAAATAAATTTTAAAAAGCAACTGTGACTTTTGCAATGGATTATTAAAGTTTTTAATAAAAAAATCCCTACAAACACTTCCTTAAAATTGCAATTATATACAAATCCCTTATTTTCAGGGCCTTAAAAATTAACTTTCATTACATCTAGAGTTTATGTCTGTTGATATTTACTTAAAATTAAGTGGGAGAAAAAGTGGACATTATGCCATGAGTAACAGATTGCATGAGTTTTTTCCAACTCTTATCTATCACTGACAATGTGTTGGTGGTTTTTGATTGTCATATCAGTAACAATGATCTTAAAAGAACAGGTATAATTCATTTTAATTGATCTCCTCTTGATCTTTTGCTTTTCTGTCTATTTTTCTGCTGAACCTGTTGCTTGGTCCTAAAGTGCTTACCTACAGCATGTAATCAATAGAACATACTTCCATTTTTAGAAGATGCAGGTAAAGCCATTTTCTAGCCCCACCTGTGTTTACTTCTCTGGAATCATCTGAGATGTTACATACAAACCTGGCAACCTGTGGCAATCTAGTAAGAAGGTAAAAGTTCCCCTGGATATTAAATCAAATTGAGAAAGAAAATGAGTGAAAAATTAGAATTTTAAGGCTGCAGAGAGAGCTTACAACACTCTAATATACTTAAATTAATTATACAGTATGTGTTTATGGTATTTGTGGTGGTTTACCACCAGCTGGGATTTAAACTCTGAATAACCCACTCTCTCCCCCACTACCTCACTCTGGTGAGAGATTGCAAAGGCAGACACTGGGTTGAGACAACAATTTTCTGAAAGCCAACAGCAATGGAATAAGAAACTCACAGCAACAGCAAAAATATTAATAACAAAAGAACACAAAAGAGAAGGTGTTTTTCCCACAAACTTCAACTTATTTCTGCAGAGCTGCTGAGACAGACACAAGATGGCAGGTGCTCCTGTGGCTAGCATTTCCCATCCCCGAGCTCCAGACAATGAAAATCAGTGATGGACGAAGCCCCAGGGAGCTGGATCATCCACGCCCACAGCACTGCTGCTTTGGGCTGCTCGGCTTGCCTGGGACCAGGCTCAGCTTGGACATGATTCTTCTCACCTTGGCTTGACGCTGTGCTTTTTTCTGGAGCTGTGTCCTGGAGCTGCACCTTGGATGGATTTTTTGCATCCCAGAACCATGTCTCAGAAGAACAGGAAGGGTTGGGTGGCAGCAGTGGAGGGACGGAGCCTGCAGCGCTGGTACTGGGAGCCCACAGTGCTACCACACTTACCTGTCCTGATCGAGAGGGTGAATAAAATGCTGCACTGCTAGGGACAGGTTCCTTTGTTCTTCCTTCCAAAATCAGGGCCCCTGGAAAGTGGCACAGGATAGCAATCTGGCCATGATCTAATAATAATGAATTATTAATTATTCTAATGTATAATCTAATGAATAGCAATCTGGCCAAGCCCACATGGCTCTAAGCTCCGCCTCCTAGGAGAGTATCTGAAATTCAGTTTACTGAATTTGTAAGGCTTGTTCTTGTCCCAGCATTAGCAATCTCATACCGAAAGGCTGGAAAATCAATATTTATTGTATGAAAAGGGGTTTACTACTGGGCCTCTCATACGATACAGTTCCACACACAGCCCTTGACATTAGAGATAAGCAGCAAGGCTCAGATAAATAGGATGTGCCTAATCCAAAGTCATTAAATAGCTTTGACAATGCAACTCCCTAGAGTATGATTAACACAAAAATAATTTAAATGTCTCCTGGTTAAGTGTACAAGCCTTGCAACTATTAGGAAGGAATGACCTGAAACTGCTGCATTTAGCCTTTCTCCCTCTGACCTGTTAAAATGAGGTAATAAAACCTCAAGACTGGAGTTCATTTGTGCTCAGCCATTGGGCAGAGTACATCATCTGTTCTTCTGCAGTGAGCTGCCTGGCTGGAAGTAGAAGCTAAGGCAAGATGATTGACTATAATTTATTTTTTTTTTAGTAGAAATATGGAACAGAGTATTAATTCAATTTCTTTTAAAGAGTTCCTGACTATTTTAAGTATGCTCACTGGATTCACTCTGGAACTACACTTCCACTCCCTCCTTTCTCTTAAAGTACAAAATTGATTGTTTCAAAATAAGGGTTTAGATTAAAAAGATTAATTAATTACTATATTACGGAAAGCTCAGATTTGCCTAAGGCTTTGCCTAGCAGTTATTAACTTCATTCAAGTTTAAAAACATTCTTCATTTGCATTTTCTTTGGTGACTTAGCTCTTTTTGGAAAAGTAGGTCCCTACCAAGAAAAAATACTTTTTATTGAGCAGTCACATGCTTAATCTTTGCTCAGGAGCATTGCATGAGGATCAGAGTGAGACAGCAGAAAGAGAAGAAGTCAGAGAAAAGACTTGCATCTTCTAACTACAAGGGGATGGTAAATAAAATTTCCTTCTAAGCAGCTGGAACACTATTATAGATTGTTTTGTTAAAGAGACATAACTGAATATTTTAAGGGGAGCTGGAGCATTCAGAAGTCAAAAGGTATTTGGGAAATCATATTCATGAATCTGAGGCCTGGCTCTTTTCATCCTTTGATATTGCTGTTTAGTTAGCTTGCTCTCTTCCTTCTGTTATTAAATTAGCTAAGAGGTGGAAACATACTTTTCACAATGCTTTGTCTTCTTTCTATCTCCTCGTGAATTGCAAGCAGGGGCAGATTTTATTTAGGAGGACTTAGTCCCCACCAGAAATTTATATCCTTTGCTCTTAGTTTTAATTCAGTCTTGCAGAAGCATTAGAGCTGCTACTGCCTGCAGGCATATTTAGCTTCATTTTCACCAGTGTACTAACTCTTGAATCCCTGTAGTCCTTCTTCCCCTTATTACTCTGTGTTTTCTCTTCTACAGCTGGTTTCAAAACTGCTGGGTTATGCATAATGATACGAGGCCCTTCCTCCTGGAAAACTAGGTCACTGGGATGTAAAATGAGTCTCTTCTACACTTATGAAAACTGCACAGGTTGAAAAATACAGCACATTTACTTTAAAACATTTGTTTATGGTAAACAGGATGGAAGCCGCATTTTTACTAGTCCTACTCTTGTGCTGTATCCCAGTCACACTTCCTTCTCCCTAACTCATTTGTCAGTAGCAGAATCTGCACAACTGTAGGGAAATATTTTGGTAGCAACCACAACATTACTTTAGTTGTAATTTTTGGTTAGCCTAATTACTACTGAAGGGAGACTTCAAGTAAAAAGGGGTCTCTGCAGGCCCCATCTGGATATACATTAACAAATATATATATAAACATATATATATGTGTGTGTGTGTGCATATATACCTATAGACACACACACACCACACACATATGCTAAGAAGATCCTGGAACTGAGAATTATTTCAGGCTGTCACCATGATAGCAGAATGACCCTATGACTAAAGAAAAATCTTATTCAAAGTAAATATTGGTGTCCTTTTGCGTGTATTTCCTTATAATTCACACAATAAAATCATCCCATGCTGACTCTATCCAATGCTCCAGGGCAGCAGTCAGTTTGTATTCTACTTAAGAGTTTCTGAGAACTGGCACTGCAGATTTCAGGCTCAGCGCTGCAAAACCTTTAAGCACAAATAGTCTCAGGGAACATTTTCTTGCATTTAAAGAAAGTTTTGGGTTGTAAACCAGAGTGTGTTTGTGTTAAGTCTGATAGCATACCATGAACAATGAAGAAAGAATGCTTAGAAAACTAATAAGCAACACATCTAGAAAACTTACTGTTCTTGAAACACAATTCACACTGATGTATTTACAATGGTTTTACCTCTTGTACTTTTTAGAATAGATGATCTTTCAATCAATAGCAAGACTATCCAATGACAGAATTATCTCTGCTCTAAATTCCCATCTGATTATTGCATGGGTCAGAACTTCTTCACTTGCCAATATAAATACTAGCACATAACTCTCTCTGTGCATATTAAGGGGACTTTTCCTGTAAAGCTTATTAAATCGTGTAACTTGAGAAAAAAATAACAGCTTCAACAGCTTTGCTCTCTAATACGAGACAGCAAATTCTACCTTTCTTTCACATTCTTCATTTTCCAAGAAAAGTCTATTAATAGTCAACAATACAGTAATTTTTATAAGATATATAGTTGTATGGTCAATTGTTTGTGTTAGTGGGTGTTTTACAGTAAGAGAAATTCCAATGAACTTCATAATCAGTTCTGAAGTAACCACCAAAAAAAAATTTCCTACTAACTTCCTAAATCTGTGATTTATTTGTGGTTAATAGAAGAAAAGACAAATTATTCAGAAATTTTAAAAATATTTGTAGCAATAGGATATTCACCATAAAATCTTGTATTTTCTTTTAATTTGGCAAAGCTTTTAGGAGCTATTATTGATAGGTCTTGCTCCAGAATTTGCTTCTACTATTATCATAATCAAAGCTCTTCACTTTACTCTGTGGCTGAATGCTGAAACATTTCATCTTTCCTTCTGCTCCAGCTAGGGGTTGTTTTATCTTAAACATTTGACTAATATAAAAGAAGCTGTCTCTTAAAGAAAGGTTTTATGAAAGCGTGTATTGCTCCATAACTTCTAAGCTTTAGCTACTGTAAGTTTAATAAAAGAAAATGTGGGAAAATTACCAATAAAGGTAAATTTAATCTATGTTTACAGCTCAGCATGTAGACACCTTCATTCATAATGTTTTTGACTTAGCTACTGGAACTCTGCAAGAAATTAGCTGTAATTCTACTTGATGAATTGCAGGGTTGAGTTGTCATCATCTCAAATTTCGACTGCAAGTTGGATGAACAGGAGTGGTGCTCTGATTGATGTCTGCTACTCTGGAGACATGGTGTACATACCAGGAGTCATCAACTGAAAGACCGTGCTGTTATTCTTCCTAAAATAGTTGAACAGAAAAACAAGAAAGAATTAACATTATTTATAAAGTTTTTGTGAAATTTCAAGGATTTGGATTAATTTTCCAGTGACTTGTAAGAGTTTCTCCTTCCCTCTGAAATAGTATGAGAGAACTGATAGACACTTCTGGTTAAGATGTCATCTAAATATGCAGTAACATCAGTGTCTAAGGGATCTAGTTTCAGTGATTCTCCCTTGCTGGAAATTCTGACTTTGCTAAAAGAATAAAAAATCCTTAAGTGCTCTGTGACTTCATAGGAAGGGTTGTGTTATGCAACATGGGAGATTTTGACTTACACTTCCACTCTTGTCAGCATAAATTGAAAAGTGGAATATTGCATCTGTAAGTCTCTGAATCCCGTGCTCTAAGCATAAGGGTGTATATAATTTTTTTTTTTTTTTTAATTGAGTGTAGAATCGGAAAATCTCTGCACTGAGTTTTAATTTTCGCTTAAATGGTTTTTAAATCTTGCTTTTATTCCAGTCTGTAATTTTAAGAATGTCAAAGTCTCAAAAGGTTACTACACAACAGAACTGGCAGATTCTGCAAAACTCTAATCTGGCATATTCTGTTTAAATTATTTGCAGAGTCTGGATAGTTTGGCAATAATAATCACTGAATTGTTATGGAATCAATATCTTTATCTGCAGATATCGCGAAATAATAAGGCATGTTACTGTATATCACTTCCTGAGAAGTGATGGTCCAGGATTTATACAATATTCATAATATGAAATTGTACATATGCTTATTATAGAAAATGTGATTTAGACAGAAAAATAAATATTATCTTTTTCAACTAAGCATATTGGTAAAAGCATAAACATAGTTTAGTTTTGTATTTGGCTACATCTGTTATTACTCTGTTGACTGGTAGGTACAGTGACATTGGAACTTGATACAGTTTCTCACTGTATTAGACTGGATGTGAGGAGTCTTAGCCAGGTTGAAATAGTATTATAGTCATAATCCATTCAACTGTAGTAATTAATTGCTTGAGTTTAATGTCCCAATTGAATCTTATTTATAAGGTAAACAGGATATAATATAGAAAGAGGAAAAACATGTATTTCATATATAGAAAAATGGGCTAATTATTAAATAAACAAATGAGATAAATAGCATTACTGCTCAGGGTCAATGCATCCTAAGTATTTTCTTGACAATCAGACCTCTCTACAGAGGGGTGTGCCATCTGAGGAAGCAGAAGAAGCTCCTAGGATCGAGTTCAATCCTGAAAGGAATAAGCGTTCAGACGTCCAAAGTGTTGCAAAGAAACACCCTTCTGGAAGTCCTAGAGGAACTGTTCATCACTTGAGTGCAACACTGGAGAAAGTTGTTCTGAAAGGATATGCTGGAGATAGAGATGTCCTGATTTATAAATGTTTGATTTCTATTTGGTTTCCTTGAATTTCCTGTTATTTTACAATGCTAAACTTTTAGTTTATGTTCTGAGGAAATCTAATCTAATTTAAAGACTCAGCTTGAAGAGTCAATTCCATCATAAGTATTTCTGTCTTTTGTTTATGAGCTGGAGCCCAGATTCACATTCTTATTTTGTAGATGAGACTGTCCTTTATTGCGGATTAATACCAGTGTACCTAAGAAAGGGGAATGCAAGAATCATCATTCCCCTTCTTTGCAATCAGTTATTATGTTCACACCTTATGTAGTTACTAAAATAATTATATAATAAGAGTCATAATTTACATCACCATTATATTTCTGAAGTAGTTAGTGATTGTTCTCTTAAATTGTTTTAACTGTTCTTAGGTGACTAACTTAAGCTACCCAATAAAGTGTATTCTGTGAGCAGTCATTCATGGCTGCATGTTTAAAAATCCTACTGAAACCTAATGGTCAGATATCACCATGAATTTTTACTGGTTTAGCCTTCTTTTTTTCCTTTTATTTTTTAAGATTCAGGAACTTTTATACTAAAAAGTTGCCATTCCGTTTGAAATTATTTATTTATGGCAGTGGAGTAGAACAGAGCAAGAAACAGAAGTGATACTACACAAAAAAAAAATAAATACCACAAAAGTTCTGTTAGGGGACTAACATCGCAGTATGTTAAATATTTACCTATAGGTACAAATGATTTAGAAGGGTTTGAGTGAGTCACAGTTTAAAAGTTCAGTAGCTAAAGAATTGATATCAATTATCAATTTGCCAATTATCCAGAGACCATTTCAAGTTTTGATACTGTAATATTATAATTTGCACTAAATTATAATGCAATGGACTGAGTTATCTATCTCTAGAGAGACAGCTTTACAGTCTGTGAAAAACTGATACTGTTTTGGCAGACAATGGAAAAGTCCAGCATACTTAATCTTAATGAGCTCAAATTTTTATTTTTATTCCATATTATGGATATATATCATTTAATGGACAGATTTCACATACATAGAATCCTGCAAGGTTGTTTTTCTTTTTAAAAAAACTTATTTTTAAACAACTGGTTAAAAAAACCAACATCTTTTCTATCCTAAGTATGCAGGAAAAGTTATCTTTCTGCTCTGTGAGACATCATATTTCTATTGGCTTAATGTCAGCTGAGGCATCAACTGTACCTTGACATTTTACAATGGAGTTTGACAAAAAATAGTGGCAAAAAATAATAAGCTTTCAGAACAAGGACTTTATGCAATAGCAATATTGTGCTTTGTATTAAACTTCGAAAGACCAAAACTATGCTTGATTTTAATGAGGAATTCTGTTACCTTCTAATGCATATTAGAACAACTCACCAATTCATACACAACTACTAAACTTTATCCCTGAAAATTATCTTTACTGGGGACACAGTGGTCATTGAGGGGAGAGGATGGATTTGACGTTGTCTTTTGCAGATTTAAGTTTTCCTGCCCAAATACCATGTTCCTCAAAAAGTTGTGCTCCTGCGAACACATGCTTTTTTTTCTCTATTAAATAGATTCCTTTTATTAAACTGATACTTTTAAACAAATGCTTGTTTCAGATCCAACGTTTCAATTTGTTTTCCTCTCCTAGATCAATTCCTCAACACAACCAATATTTTAAATGACTTTAAAATTTCACCAGTTTTTAATTACTTTAAAATTCATCTGGTTTCCATGGTATTTAAAAGCAAAAGTAATGGAATATACACAAATTTTTGGTATCTGAAGTGAAACTTTTGTAACTTTTTTCTAATTATTGCTTATTAATTCCCTCTGGATTCTTACTGCTTGTTGTAAAGTTAAAAAGCTCAGCTTCCAACTGGACCTAAGTAAAGATTTCACCCCTTTCAAAGACAGTACGAACTGAACATACAGTGAACTCATGTATGTAGGCCACAAATTTATTTTTATCAATCCACTGTTACTTTTTGTTATACTTCTCTTAGCATTTCAGCATTTCTGTTCACTCTAGCTTTAGCTAGTACTAAAGTTCACATTTCTATTCTATCAAACTTTGTCATGCATGCAGTTCAAATGTTTAATATTACAAGGTTTACTGTGATGATGCTAGGTTACCAGAAAGACTGTTAGCAGTCTTTCTGGTAAGGTAAAGCAGGTAAAAAAAGTTTGCAGATATATGAGAATTTTGATTAACATTTTATGTAGCAATTAAAATATTTTTGAATTTTTTTCAATTGATTTCTTGGCATTTTCACCCAAAAGCAAAAACATTGCAATAAAAGTTCCCAATCATTGAGGGGCCAAAGACCAAAGCAGAGTTAACATCCCTACAAAATTGCCCACCATGAATTGTGCTCCCTCAACCTATGGTGAAATCAAGTTTCCTTACTCTTTCTCTTATGCTGCCATCGGTAGCACCCTATCATATATTTATTTTATGCATCACTGGAAGAAGCTGTAGGATCGTGTTTCTTCTAATCACATTTATAATTTTTCTTAGCTCAACTGTTTATGAAACCTTGGGGCATGTCAGAACTAAAGATGAAGAAGTTGCTATAGGCCTAGATCTGCCTGGTAAAAACTTCTCTGGTCACGACAAGGTCATTCATCCAGAAAAAAGAACAAGCACTAGCAGTGCACTTAATAGAGATAGATTGAAGTAGCTGAGGTGAAAAAAGTTGAAAATGTTGGGTTTTGATGCAGGCACAGTTAAATCAACTCCTGTTTCAGCTGATCAGAGCAGACATTTGTATCCACTCACCAACAACTTGTCTGAATACTCTTATTGCTGAGTTGCTGAATAGAAATTTTTGGATCTGTCCTGTCTCTCTTTGCTTTTATCACATATGTCTGAAAAATAGTCAAAAAAGATACCTTTCTAGTGGAGCTTATTTAGTTTGGCAGTCAAACTGAAACAGTGCCACTTGCACACATGCTGCTGCTTGCCCTGTTAGAAGAGTTTAGATGTTTTGACCCTTCCAAGAGAGGCAATGTGAGCATATTAAGACAAGGCTCTTGCTGCAGGAACAAAGCTGCTCCACTCGCAGCAGAACAATGCTTCCAGCTGCTTGTTTATTGCAGCCCCATGTCAGAGCAATGAGATTGACAAGAAATGGAAACAGCAGGCGGTGATAAGAATTGTATTTTTAAAGGACAGTGGTGGTAGTTGAGTTGGAAGAGAGAAGAAATTAGTCATTAGTTTTCCCACCTGTTCCTGTGCTAAATATTGGCATTAATTTGCTAGTTCCAAAATGCCAAGCAGCTGAGCACAGGAGGTTCACTCTAAGTGGTTTGAAGTGCTACCTGGAGTTTTATAATGTTTTTTCTGCAGTAAGACAGGAGGCTTTAATAGGAACACTCTAAAACATGCTAAATGTTAGGTTTCTCAGTCCCATATCTTCATTAAGAGAGGATTTTCCTGCTCCATGTTTTTTTGGGTTGGCTGGTTTGGTTTGCACTGAATTGGCTGTCAGATTCACAATCTGTGACAAACAAGTGTTTTTTTAAAAAAAAATTTTTAAATATATAAAGAATATAAGATTCTGGTTTTGAACAAAGGAGAAATTAGGAAGAGAGTACCTACCTTTTCCCCTCATAATTCTGTATACTTTCAATTTGTCTTACCATAAAATTTTAGTTGTGGTTTGTTTGGGTTTTTTTTTTGTTATTAGCTTTAAATATTTTTTTTTTTGTTTTTCCTTACCAATAATCATAATCTGAATACCTCAAATAAAATCTTTCTCTGACCTAGCTCTTATTAGTTTGCAGCAGAACTCCCTCTGGCTGTTACTCTATCAGTTTTGCATTTCTTTTCAGCAAAGTTTGAAACTGAGCAACAGTTAAAACAATAAAAATTTTTTATTCCTGACCTGAATTAAATCCATTTTTAAGTGGTTGAAATGTCATTGTGACAACACAGATGGAAATCCACATCCCAAACTATTTGCATGAAATGCAAACAAAAGCCTAACAAGATGTACGCTGCTCCTAATTTTCTGGCTGTTTTTTTTAATATTAAACAAAATTCAAATCTGCAGGTTTTATTTCTAGTGATGTAAACTGGCATAGTTTGCATCAGCTATGAATGATGTCATTACATTGTATGGGTAGACAGACCCCTAATATTAGTAACTTCAGAGGCCAATAGATCCAACTGCCCTGTCCAAGCTGTGCAAAGCAGTTGTTTGGTTGAATTGCATATCTAGTGATGCTTTCATGAGAACCAGCAGGGAGCTGGTTTGTTTTGCCATTTCTCTGTTGTTGTCACCTTCGAGGTCACCACTAACAAATGTCTCAAACTGAGTCACAAATACAAAGAAATTGTATATTATAAGAGGAGATATATATAGAAGGAGATAAGGAGCAACCAACCATGAATCAAAGTATTTTTTTCCATTTTGTACCGTAAGTGGCAGACTTGGGTTCTTTCTTCTAACAAATATAAGACATAATTAATCTGCTCTCTATGGCTTTCCTGTCTTATAATATTTTTGGTTGGTTAGTTGGTTCTTTGGAGATTCTTTTTCCAGAGAAGAAAACATTTGTTTCTCTCCCTTTGATTTGTCTTGAGGAGTGGCTGTACTGTCCAACAAATACAGTGGTTAGATCTGACATCTGGGAATCAGGTAATTGTTATTTGAAGAAGAACCAGAAGTTTGTAATTTTCTAAAATCTATCCTGCCCCAGTGGTTTAATTTCTCCTGACAGAAAGTGATACTGGGAAATAAGCCATTGGGGTAGTCATTATCAGGATTCATGCTGATGCTTTTAATTTTTCATTAGGTTTTTTCCCCAAAAAAACCCATGTAGCCTACCTAACAATTATTTTATATTTGCTGCAGTGTGAGGCATGTTCATCAATGCTTCAGTTAGAAGAGCAAACCTGCAATTACTGCCTCCACAGACAGAAAAAAAGTGAACTTTCATTTGTGATGATGAATATGCAGCTCTTTTAAAAAGTTCCTCAGTTTATTATTAGAAAATGAAGGAAAAAAAGAAACAGAGGGGGATTTGTCTGACTTTATACTAGAAAATGGCAGTTATATTGAGACATTTTTGTCCCTTTTAGCAAGCAAAACATCAAAGACTTTATACCTTTTCTTCAATGTATAGGGCATGAGAAAAGAGAGTATATATAATCTACTTATGATAACTTCATTATATAGAACCTACCATCTATATGGAATAAAAGAATATTAACAGCATTGAGATGTGCATTTATGTTTTTGCAAAGAAAATGAGAGCATTCTTCTGTGTAAGATTGTGTTCTGCCATTGGCTAGGACTGGGAAGTTTTTAAGTATCAAGTATGTCCAGCCTTGGGGTATTGCCTCAGAGTTTTACAGTTCTGAAGAGAGCAGTCTAAAGGAAGAACTATACTTCAGAGAACTCCAGTTTCATGCTCCCATTTTCAGCTCAGAGCATCCCTCAAGGAAGCTGCACCACATGTCTGCCCCTCACTATTGCATCCTTGATATCAGCCAGCCAGAAGCCTTTGCAAAGCTTTGTGCTCCTCTGCCTGATCTCACAGTATTGAAGTTGTTCCTGCTGTAATACAGCATAAGAGATACTTTTACACCTCAGCCACTGGGCTCTGTTCTTCATCTGATCTGGGGATGACAGTACTTGGACCACGGGTTGTCCCCATCACTCTCAGGCCCAAGCTCTGCAAAGAATTAGAATCCTCTTGGCCTGCCTTCTTTTTCTAAATCTGTGCTAGGTATAACTCCAGTGACTACTCTTTTCTGCAACCCGTGGTATTTGGGAGCAAGTGGTACATCTTGTTGACTTCTTCTTTGACATATCAGATTTAGAAATTCTGAATGAATTGTTTCCAGTATAGTGTAGTCTATTTATACATTTATATTTATATTTTATGTGCTTGTGACAGGACACAAGGAAATGGCCCCAGGTGTTTCCAGGGAAGATTTAGGTTAGAATGGAACATATTGCCCAGGGAAGTGAAGTGTCCCAGTACCCAGAAGTGTTTAAAAATATGTGCATTAGCATTTAAGGACATGATTTAGTGGTGAACATCATAGTTCTAGTTTAAATTTAGACTCTTAAGTTAAAAGTTAAACTTTTCCTAACTTTATGATTCTATAACTCTACTTAAATTTTATTCTGCAAAACAACACTAATCTATGATTGGGCACATCCAAGATATGGCCAAAATGAGATGGTAGAGAAAGGATGCTGCAGAACATGGGTGTGTAGAAAATAATTCTGAGTCTACAGAGAAGTTCACAGTTCACAACTGTCGGGGACGTGTGCCTCCTGTGCTATTTTCTAGCTTTCCTCTGTTAAATATTATCTGTAAGTTTCTGCTGTTTGTGATATAATGGGAGTAGTGGTATTGAGAGGTTAATAAACAAGATGCAGTGGCAAATTAAGTTTACTGAATAAAAAGAGTCATTGTCAACTAGATTTATAATAGAAAAGTTACTGTTGATAAATAAGTGGCAGGACTACATCTCAGTAGGTGGAAAAGACTGTTGAAAGGCGGACCTACTAATTCTTATTCATAAATTCAGAATTGTTGAAAGTCAGGCAGAAATAAACCTTGAAATAGCAATTATAACAAGTGAGAAAGGTTTTCTAGTAAATAGGGAGAAAAGTGGAGTAGCAATGTGTCAAAAGTGGGTATAAGATAAAGATAATATAGATCTGGCTCAAAAACTGGATATTTCATCTGAGTTTTCAATAAAGAGGATCTATAACAGTGGCAAAGGCAGAATAGTTAATGGAAATAACTATATAGAAATGCAAATTACAATTGCTGAGGTGAAATAAAACTCAGATGACTCTTGGAGTCAGGAAGGTTGAATAATCTCTATCAGACATACTGAATAATTGACAGATGAAACATATCAGTAGCATGGTTTCCTATTAAACCTATCGACAGATTTTGTACTTAATGGCTGAAGAAAAGCAAAATTAGTATTTGTAATTCCTCTTTTCAATTTGCAATTTTCAAAAGGAGAGGAATAAAATATAGAAAGGAACTATAGGAAACGACCTATAAACCTTTTAGGTCTGATAAAATTTAAGAAGAAGGGTGTGTTAAGGAAATCATATATTTGGCTGTAGCTATTAAAATAAATCCTGATTTACCAAAAGTGGATTTTATCCAACCAGTCTGGCATTTTCTTTCAAGTTTAAATATTTGTCTTAAGAGGTTCTTAATATTAGAGCTGAGCATAAAAATATAAAAATATTTTCATGAATAATCAGCTAATTTTAATAGATTTTGCTTTAGTCATGGCCAACGTTAATTATCATCCTTATTTTATTGGCATAAACATATCACACTGTTCAAATGTACTTTTCAGTGGGCATTATCATCTTTGTAAACATTACCACATTTATCCCTTTAATATTAATGTATTGTAAACTCATAGCAAAATTATAAGGACAGGAGACACCATTTTAATTTTGGAGTCAAGAGGGGATTATCACAGGGTGTATAGGGACAGAAGAGAATAGGCCCAAGAGAATGAGCAAGGAAATTTCATATGATGCAGGGTTTGAAAGAAGGATTCACTCAGTTTTTTCTTTCTAAATCCTGCCTTCTTGCAATTGTCATATGGAGGAGGAAAGAAAACATTCTCTCCCAGTACATTTTCTGTTTCCAAATGGATGACTTGAAAATAGCTGTAATTTTTTTCACTTCGGTTTGGGTATAGTAGCACCACAGTCCTTTCCTGCCACAAGTCTATGTGGATATGTACTCAGCTTCAGGATAATTCTAGTACCAATCGCAGAGCAGCTGGGGCAACATAGCACTTCACCTGAGAGGCTGGATTTATACTGAAAACACTAATGATCCAATGACTTTAAATGTATCTGTGTAAAGGAAAATTGAAATCACCTAAAATGAGGTTTCCAGATGTTCTGGAGTATCTCACTTGGTTTCCAGTGTTGGTCCAGAAGGAAATTGACATCTTAATATGTTGCATTTTTTAAAATTTGTAATTTTTTTTCCTTATTTATAAAATACAGAATTTGCTTCATCAGACTTGGTTTCAAACTCATAATTGTCATTGAACATGAGCATACTAGACATTTCTATATATTTTATAGAAGACTACAGGAGAAAAACAAGTACAGACTTCTGGGAATAGATTTGGTTAAAAATCTGCTTAAAGTTTTGTAAATGATAGTTAAATTCCTCAGAATTATATTTTTTTTCTCAGAATCTGAACATTTGGGGAAAATACTAGATCCTAAATGCTGATGTTTTCTATGTTCCAAATAGAGTACTACTTAGACTTGTAGTTCTGCCCAGTTCATTTTGATATTTTGAATGTCCATTTTGAGCTTATGAGTATTAATTTTGAAACTTGAGTACTGGCGAGTATTGGTTGGTAATGTGAAAGCATGAAAACTGCTTTACTTCCAATGCATTTCTTTGAAAAGTCCTGTTATTCCTTTAACACTCCTTTTTGCTTTGCTCTTTTCCTGGGTGAGGGACTCTCTGTGTGTGTGTAGGGGGATGTGACTGCAGCCAGACCACAGGCTGGAGGGCCTGTGTGTCCATAGTGGAAGCAGATGCCAAGAGCCCAGTGGGTGGATGCCAATGCCAGAAACTGCCGTAGGACCTCGGGTCGCAGGGACACAGCTGCTCATGGTGCCAACCACTGGAGCAAGCGCGCAAATTGAGTGTGTGAGTGACAGCAAAGATCAAACCAGGTGAGCCACCGAGTCAATGTGGAGATCTGGGAGTGTGGGGTGAGTGGATCTCTAAGAGTGAGAACACAGAGATGGGACGTGGGGTGGTTGTTGGCAGCCAGGAGAGCACAAGTTCACTCTGTGTGTGACAGCATTTGTGTCAGCAGCTAGAGCTTGGCATTGCGTGTCCAGGCGCCAGCAGCTGGGCAGACTGGGCGTCTAAGTGGATGCTGTGGGCAATCCACTCTGAACATATGCACACGTACATAATCCAGTAGCAGATCTGCATCCTGCTCAGCAGAGAGGGGAGCAGGATGAGGGCATTCATGTCATTTTGCTCAAGTGACTGTTCTGTCAGTTTGTTGTGTTGGTATGTGTAGCCAGACCTGTACACCTCTGGTTTATACTTATGCTCCACAAACCTCCACATGCATATCTTTGGAATGAGCTCAGCCTTGCTACCTTTTGAACCTGGCAACAGGGACCTGAGGAAGCCTTGTCTCTCTCAGGCTTTCAGATCTGGTCTAATTTCCCCTAATAAAACAAAAAAAACACCAAGTCCTACGTTTTGGACGAGTGGAAGTTTTTTTTGCATAAGACTGCGGCTTTCCTTTTCCACATATGAATTTGTCATACCAGAAGTCAATACCTGCACTGCAGTTTCTAATAAATAGCTTTTTATTTTTGATGCTAAGTCCTTCCCTTTCTTTGGTGGCTGTTTGTCATTATCAGCTGATGTAGATCTTTAATTGGGCCTCTCTCTGTCTGCACCAACATTAAAACCACTGACCAATATTAAAACACATTAATCATATGCAAAGTGTACTTTATTTTGTCATGTCTGGTCTCAAATAGTCAATTTTGTGTGACAAAAAGGTTGAGATTGATGATCCAAACTTCCTTCCATGTAAATGTACCAAAACTTCTGTTCTTCTTCCCAACTGAATTGCAAAAGTGCAACTTTTTTAACATTTTGCAGGAATTTACAAACAAATGAGAGTTTTAAATCAATAGGCCATCAGCTGATGAACAGGTGACAGATCAGGCAATTAGTTCCACTATGTCCCTTCCAGAAGAGTGTAGCAGTTAATGGGGGGGAAAGTTTAGCATTAGCAAACTGTTTTTAGATCTTCCTCCTCTGACATGTCAAATATATATCATATTTACCACCAGCACATGGTGAAATAGTGAATATTTTAACAATAGTGAAAGAGTGAAGACATAAAAGGACATCTCCGGCTGCTCTGGGTGGAATGAAATTATGAAATATTTTTGCAAAGCGTCCACTGGTATTCCAAATGGATTCAAAATATGAACAGTGTTTCTGCACACTAGTGCCTGATTATTCTAGTAAATTTTATTATACCTTTGCTTTTCAGAGACTGGAATTTAGAATTTTCCATGGTTTGTTGGCATATGCCATACCACATTTAGAATGGATTGCAATTTTACCTTTAGTGAATTTCTTAACTGAAAAAGAGACACTTGGTATGCATGGTTCAGTGTTGTCATTTTGAAGCTGCAATTTCCTTTTGAGTCTGAAATGGTTTTATACGAAGGGATTTTCAAATGGGTTCATTTATACCTTACATGCACAATATTTTGGATTTATGTTAAGAGAGAGCCAAGGTTTCTGACTTTATAAACCTCTATCATGGCCTCGAAATGTCAAATAGAATTCACTAGTCAAAACCTTGATTCTTCAAGACCAAGAGAATGTTTGCCATTTTTAAGCCCCAAACTTAATCCTCTATAATATCAGCTTTCTGTTTTATGACTACATATCAAAAGTTAACCACACATTCATGCAGCAATGTTGTGTTCCATAAATATTGTTCTGAGCTATAAATTCTTCAGTTTTAAAATTATTTCCCTGCTATGTGACAGAGTATAAAGTAAATAGAGAAAGGAAGAGAGAGAGGGAGTCCCACTCCATCAAGGAAGGATGTGTTCTCAAAAAATTCAGACTATCTCCTCTTCTGCCACAATTAGATTTACTGGACTAACAGGTAACTGTACAGCACACATTTATCAAATTCTCCGACAATTTTCAGTTCTTTCACTCAGGCTCTAAATATCAAATTTAACATTTAATTAAATCTAGAGAATGTAATATTGAATAAAAGTTATATTTATCAGTTTAATTTTGGAATGCTTACTGAATATACATTATTTCTCTGTGTTTCAATTGAATTTAATTTATTAAAGAACCTTTTTTTCCTGATGTAACTACTTAGACTTCCATGGCTTCATGATTTCTTCAAAAAAGGGGTTTGATTATGTAAGCAGTAAATGTTCTTCATTCAGGCTGTAAAATATACACTAAGATTTCTTTGACAGACTATCCACTTTTTGCTCTATATCTGTTCACCTGTAGACCTGTCTTGGTAATAAGGTTTTCCTACTGCAATGAGAAACACATTTCATGTTTTTCAAATAATTGCCACATCAACCAATAACAGACTCCCATTTTTCTGTAACAAGCACTGCTGGAATCAGTAAATTAGTTATTAGTAATCAGAGTTTGCAGAGAATTAGGCATGGAAATGCCAGTATATAGATAAATTGCACATTATTTTCTATTTCTATTTCTATTTCTATTTCTATTTCTATATTTTATTTATATTTATATTTATATTTATATTTATATTTATATTTATAATTTATTGTATGAATGTATGGCAGCTTACATGTATGCTCTCTCGATGAATGAAGAATGAAATGCTTATTTTGTGCAATGGAGTAAATCTGTTTGCTCAGCAAAGAGGTACCTGAGGTAGTTTTGGGTGGAAGTCATCAGCAATAAAGCAAGATGAGCTGTTCTAGGGTGTTTTTTCCTCTGGGGTCCCAGTTTCTCAGGCTTCTCAGAGTATTTGCTGAGAAGCTTAATTAGCTTCATGTTGTATCATACTGGCCCTACACTGCATGTCCCTCCTGAGACCAGAACTGCCTTTCTCTGTCTTTGTAATTTCTTTTAATGGTAGATGTATCTAAGATAAATAGAAAAATAACAGTAACCAACAATAAATATATTTCATTTTGTTCTTTTGTGGAAAGAAATAGGATTGTTCAAAATTGCCCATATTTTGACATCAATTTCATCTTTAATGGAGTTCTGAAATTCAGTCTGAAGGTTTCTCTTGCACTTCACTCACAATACAGAATGTGCCCCATGCTTCTGGACAAAAGCTTAGTGGATAGAAAATAAAATTACCTTTACATCCATGTAGATTGAGGGTTCTTTTCAAAGGCTTTTTCATTTGTACGTTTTTTCCTTTTTCAAGGGCATCAAGTTCTCTCAGCACCCTTGGAGTCAGAATGTCAGGTTTCATGGAAATGTGTGCTTGCTGATTTAACTCAAGTAACACCCAACTTAACCCTCTAGTCATGGTCTATTGATTCACACCCATCTACCTGCAGTCTCAGTGTTGCTATGAACTTGTTTCTACCTGCTGTTGAACTGTGTTTATGGTTATTCTTGGTCTTTACCCATTCCTAATCAAAGAAAGAAAGAAAAAAAAAAAAAAATTGTCTTTTCTAAGTAGTTTTCAAAAAATATCTATTTAGTATCTTATCCTCCAAACAGAGGATGAATGAGTCATCATAACTCAACTGCAACATGAAAGATCTGCTTCATTGAAGACTATGAAAATAGTTAAGGTACAGAAAACAAAAACCATCCACTGCAAAACACATATTCAAGGAAATAGAAAATAAATAAAGTAGAAGAATATGTGTTCTCTTGCTGAATATCCTCCAGATTTTAGTAAGTTCTTCAGATGTGTTTTCTACATAAGAACTTTCACAGTGCTTTTCAATTCTTTTTTCTTTTATCTCATGTTGTTCTCTAAAAAAACTATGGAAATGAGTCTTGCAATAAGAAAACTGCCCACAGCAAACAAATACTCTGGAGATTGTAGATAGGGTTTTTTTTCCTTTTGGTGGGAAATTAATTTTTATTATCCTCTGTAAATGTTAAAATTGAGATCTTCATAACCTACATGTCCAAGCTTCCCAAAAATTGTTTGAGGTCATGATAGATATTCAATTCTATGAAAGAACACCATAGTCAAGCCATAATAACAAATCTAAATTGGTATCATTTCCACAACAAGATGTGAAGGAAAATAATGGATTGATCAGGTCAACAGTCTTTGTTTTCACAAACCCACCAAAAACATAATAATGAAGACTCAGTTGGTCCTTGCTGTTCCCCCTTTTGTTTCTCCATAATTTTGCCAGTTATTCAAGACTTGCATCAGGAAATTCATACTTAATTTTCTACTGCTCAGCAATAATTTGAGTAGAAGCATCATCTGTCAGCTAGCAGTTGAGAAGTCATATCTACTCTCTGCCTTGTATTTTTGTGGTTTTAGAACACTCAATTATTAACAAAAAAAAATCCAAAACCAAAACCGAAACAACAAAACAACAACAAAAAAACCCACCAACAAAACAAACAAACAAAACAAACAAACAAACAAAAAACAAACCCAAACACCCTCCCTTTGGCTTTGTTCATCTGTGTAATAATAAAATTAGAGAATTTTGCAAAGTCACAAACGATTAGAAAATATTTTTCCTATACTGTGTGTGGCTGAATTTGAAGGTATTTTAACTGGTAATTAGCAGTCAAAATACATCAAAAAATCGACCATGAATTACTTGACTATCCCACTGAAATCAGACAGTCAGGACATGCAAATATTCTGTCTTGCCCTACTTGAATTTTACCAATTCCAACAGACACCTAGAGGAGTTTCATATTTTTTTCAGACTTTAGTAAAATTTGTACTTCTCATTACACCAATTAAATCTATGAATTTGAAATATATTCATTTTTAACATGCATTCTCTTTTGAAGCATAAAATGATGGCTTTGAAACTAATGCATAATATCAGAAAGATGGCCAAACTATTTTGAAGTCTTATATAATGCTGTCTTTTTTTTTTGTTTGTTTTGGTTTTTTTGTTTTTTTTTTTGTTTCTGCATGATAAAATGTAAAACACTTCTGTATTAAACAAGCCAATCATCTACTCACTAATCGAGGAGGATTTAAATGATGCCGTCTGGAAGATCAAAACATGTTTGCATGAGTAAAAATACATAGTTTTGGTAATTACAGCCTAGCATATACCTCATTACTTCATCATTATCTCCTAAAAAGGAGTAGTTTGATGAATTAGTCTTTTGTTTTGTTTTGCTTCTTTTTTACTTATTTTTATCCTATTTGCTTATTGGATTTTTGAGGGCGTTGTTGTCTTAAATGATAAATGAAATTTTGCTATTTATAATCAATACAGTCATTAATTTTCCTTAAGATTACAGATAAGACCAAAATGACCAAGTTTTCTTTCTTATTCGCAACCAGGTATGTTTCTATCTAGACTTATCTGTGGATTAATTATTACTTTTTAAGAAAGTATATATTAACAGGGCTGTAAAAAGATTGGAGACAAGATCAATTAAATCATCCAGCAGAAAGAGACTGGCTAAAGGAATATAAGAGTAAAGGCAATTCCTGAGCACCTTGACAGGTCATCATTTACCAGTTTGAACATTCTTCAGGTTTTGCAACAGCTTTGCATGTTAAAAATTACTGAAATGCATGACTAATTAAATCAGTGTTATCCAACAGGAGGAGTTTTCCATATTAGCTGTAAGCAATGAAATCACCAAGACAGTAAGTTAAGATGGTAAAAATATTAATGGTTTTTTGTTTGGTTTGTGATTTGATTTTTTCTTATTTTAATAGAGAATGCTACTTTAAATAATTGTAAAATTTTTAAACTTCTTAATATATGTTCTTTCTCACCAGAGAAGAAAAGAGAAGAGAAACGAGAATGAATGAACCAGCCATCACGAAACCCTGTTTTACTTTTCTCCTAATCAAGGTAATCAAATTCACTGATAGGCAGCTATAGGAAAAATAGAAATAAACACAAAAGTCACCAGGTTGCTGAAAAAATCTTTGTGAAGGCTGTGATATTTGCCTCAAGACGTGTATCAGAAAGGCAAACTGGTGATGATAACTTCTGGGGCACCTGCCATTTTTCCTGCTGCAGGTACTACACATCAGGGGAATCAGGAGAAGAGAAAGATAAGATATAAGCAAGAATGTTTTACTATTATGACCTGAAATATATTAGTGATAATTGGGGTTTTCTTCACTTATTCAGGCCAGTTGCCTGATGGTGCACTAGTTTCAGTTACTTCTATTAAGACCTAAACAAGTTTGCACCCTTTGATATATTCCACAGAAAAAAGAAAAAAAGAAAAAAAAAAAGAGAAAAAAAAAAAGAAAGAGAAAAAAAAAAAAAAAGTGGATAGTTAAGTATCAACATAAATATGGAAAGTAGGATCTTGCTCCAAAATGCAAAAACAGTGTAGCCATCCCCCATCTGGGTCATTTAGAACATAATTTTTGCATTTGACTAGTTGTGGTCTTGCATATATTCTTTGTAAAATTATTTCTAAGTCTGAAAAAGATGATTTGGATTCATATTTTCTCTTGTTTTTTTTTCCTAGGAATTGCTCCATTTATTACTCTTCATCTAAAATAAGAATTTAGGTAATATTTTCTTTTTGTTTTTGCAAACTTTTAAAAGAATTGCCTAATAAAATTAAAAATTATGTTTGCTTTTATCAAGTTCCTATCATCCATGGTTACATCTCCTTTTAGTTTCACTTCTGTCAACACTTAATTTATAAAAAAAGTAGATTTAAAAAGATCTATTTTACAAATTGGAATTTTACAAATTCCAAATTTTCAGGTGATAAGTTTCAAGCTGCAGTAGCATTTTTTTTTGTGGTTTGACAATCTAATTATTAAAGCATTTTGAGAAGGAAAATGGAACAAAAAAACAAACTATTAAAATTTGTAGTTAATAATGCATCTACCAACATGAGCAATGAAAATAAAATTTACTTAAGGAAGCACAGTTATAGGAAATATGCCATCATTTGTATTTAGGAGCTGTCATAGCTTTGAAGCAGAACTTAAAGTGAGCATACTCAAAAAAAAGCCATTTCCAATCCCTGAAGCTGCAGCATAAATACCCTAAAGCAAAGGAAACCTAGCTCTTCACAAAGGACTTCCTGACCCCAGGGGCTTTGGCTTCCAACTCAGCTTTGCTATGGTCCCAGTGTGATGCCTTCTCATTGAACTCGCCAAGCACATTCGCACCAGAAAAATGGAACACCAATGGCTGAAGTCTGTGGATAAGCCCTAAAAAAGATTCTCATACCATGAGCACAGGATGTTGGGTTCTTTCTAACAGTTACACCTAGAAAAGTTATAAACAAATGAGAAATTTGTAATGAAGGTAAATCATAGACTTTGTTTTTATAATTTGGGTTTTTTCTTGGATTAATATTAAAAATCCCTCCTGCTGAACAAAAGATTTTTTTGCGTTATCTGGACTGAGCATGCTCTTAATCGCACATGACACAAAAGACACATAGGAAATATATGCACTGACAACTTAGCCTTTACTTTTGTAATTAAAGCACATCTTTTTCTGATGCACTCTTTTGGGAAATCTGGATTATATCAATGGGCATGAAGCAGAATCATTATTATTATTCCATTTAAAATTTTCTTATGTTATTTGAATGATGTATTTGGAGTTTTGTATTCAATTAAAAAAAAAAAAAAAGATTCAGAGTTTATAGATGTTAACTGTCTTATAGAAAGACCAAAATAATCAGGTATAAAGTATCTGAAGTGATAAGAAGATCTCAAGTCAGAAGGAATAGATTATAATAACAATTTAATGGGGATACCTACTAATGTAATAGTTTTCAAACATCTGCTGAAAGAACAAAACTAAATCTCCCCATGTGGCACATTATAAATTCATTTGTTGAGAGATTAGGAAAGAAAATTAAAAATTACTGCTGATGTGCTGATGTGACTCACAGCTTATGCTTTTTGTTTGTTAAAAAATGTGACGTTTTAAAAGCACATGGCTTTGTGATTATTAGCCGTGCATGGAAACTACTGAACTTGAAAAGATAATTGTGCTACTAGTCTAAACTGTAGAATAAACCAAGAAATCTAATAAAATTAATATTTTAATTAAAAAAAAAAAAACACCAAGTTAAAATTAAATACTTGAAATTTTTGACCAAAAAGAATAAAACCTATAATCTACAACATTGAAGAAAAAGGAGAAAAAAAATTGTGCATTATTGTTAATGGAGAAAATTTTATCTTCTACAGAGAGTGTTTCTGATGAAATGATAAAAGGAAGTGATAGTACTTGTGCAAAACTTCACACAGACAATGGAAACTAAATGTTGAGTGCATTCAAGCCTTCTTCAAACAATCATCAATTTTGAATAATTTTGTGAAACCCTGCTATGAATAAAGCCACACAAAGAATGTTTGATTACATGACAGAAGGGAAGGGAATGAGAGGAAAGCATGGAATACTTTGTTCAGAGAGAGTTAAAGGTTTTTTGTGAACAAAGGAACAAAAGTGAAAAAGGCCGGGAAGAAAAGATAACAAAAAGATTCACATACAAAATTGAACAAATGTTGGTACCAAGACATACTTAAAGCAGTGAGTTCTTTTCGTATCATCCAGTAAATAAAGAAGGGGAAGCTGCATGAAAACGAAAAATATGCAGCAGCAGGACATTTTACAGTCAACTTCTAGAGTTTTATTTATACCAGTTTCTCAGGCCAGGCTTCAAAGCATGTAATAAATTTGCCCACATCTTTCTCCCTCTCTCACTATTTCCCAACAGAACACATATTGAGGGGAATTCTTAGTCCCTTTTTGTCCACCCACACAGGTCGTTTTAGTTATGGGTCTTCTGTCAGTGAAGACACACTACAAGCAGGATCTAAATAACTCAAGTGAACATAGTAGGTGTTTTTGGTAAACACAGTTTCTTGCTGAGACTTCAGCATGTCAGTAAGACATTAATAAGCTCCACTTACCCAGTGAGACAGGTGATGAGGTTCGGTAGGGTTGTCAGCTGTCATTCAGGATAGGAAGAGTTGATTTTCCTTGTACTGGATTGATCTTTCATGTGTTGCTGTCTTGCTCTTTTTTGAGTCACTGCTTTTCTTCTTAGGAGTTTGCTTCTTATGACAGTATTTACCTTAGTGAATCCATCTGCTAACAATTCCTAACTTAGCAATTACACTTCTGTGGCTTGACTTTTCTTATATTGCATGGTATAGCTTATGTACCGTTTGTTTTTTTTTCCAATAAACAATTTTCACAATAAAACTTAGCCACAGACATATGACCATGCTTTTACAGACAGCTGAATTCCTGAGATGAAGGATACATGAAGAAGTCTTGATCTGTTCCCACATCTGTCCCCACTCTGCTGTGAAATCATTGGTACTCAATCCTAAAAGGCTTATTCAGTGTTGAAGTTCAGACTATGATTTATTTCCTAACTAGATCAATGTTTTTAAATAAAAACATTTTTAAATAAGTTAATTTCTTTGGTTGTCCCATAGATTATCAAAAATCCTTGGGTTCTCTATCTTTCCTACCTTTTATGGAAGTTGGCTGTGAAGGACTGAGATATAAATACATACATACTGGGTTTCACAGCCAGTTTATCATATGATTGACAGAAAACAATTCATTCATCATTCATTTCAGAGAGTTTTTCTGACTTGCAAATGTGACACTAGATTGGAACTGAATGTGTTACCTAGACACCTAGGCTGATTTTCTAGCACTGGGGAAAGATTTATGGTTTCTAATGGAAACCAAATAAAAATCAGTGAACCTGAATCCCTGTCCTGCCATAAGAGTGTCTACAAAATTACACTTGAATAAATTCAAGTCATCAGGGTGGAGGATCCACCTCTATAGGTTCCACTATAATTTTCCTTGATTATCTTCTAAATACAAAGTGAAATATGAGGAAAGACCTACCAATGAAATCCATGCAGGTCAGAGTAGTAAAAGTGACAAGAAGCATAACTGATTGTAAACTAACAGGTTCTACATGTCTGTCATTTTGAGCTGAAAATACTTATTTCTTCTGTATGAAATAATATCATAGTTTCTTTATTTTTATTACAAAAGAGGAGGTAGAAAAATCTATACATACCAAAGAAATGTAAGTAGTGTAGCTATCTATTCATACAATCTCTTAGCTTTTTCAGGCTTTAGCTATAAGTTTGCATAATTACTTTTCACTTTAAAAAAAAAAAAAAAGTTTTAAGGAGAATGTTTTTTCTCACCTTTTAATATGGGATTTAGAAAGATTAAGAAACAGTTATAAATTACAGAGTTCATTATTATAAAATAGACAGTCTGCTCACAAAATAATAACAAAAACCAATCACTCCCATTTTCAGATACAACTGCATTTGAAGTCTACACTTTGTTTTCGTTGGAAAAAAAAAGTGAAAGATGCAGCATAGTTACTAAACATTTCCAGATTTAACACAAGCACATATTTTTAGAAATATTAACTGTAGTTTATACTTTGTCATATAATCCTTTCTAAACATATGGGTTGTTATCTGCTGGAAGTTATCATCATCATTGTTGGATTTTTTTCATCTCAGGTATATTACAAGAGTTTTTACTTAAAGTTTTTTTTAAGGAGTTTAATGGCTATTTCATTTATTTAGCATTATAAAATATGGTAGCTTATCTGACTAGAAGAAAGATGTGAACAAATTGTCTAAGACATTTTAAAAATGTACTCTTCATCATAGAAAACTTTCAGCTCATTCCTTAATACTTGTCATCATTGCCTATATTTTCCTCTATGGAAAAATAGAAAAGGCCTATCCTTAAGTATATTATATTTCCCTTTATGGAAAAAACTTAGAAAAGGCCTATTCTTAAGTAGAATGTTTTAATTCCATGTTCTAAAGAACTAGGAATATTTAGTTTAAAAAAAAAATCTTGTGTTATGTAAGATTTCTATTTGATGGTTTGATTTTGGTTTGATTTTGCCAATTCCAAAGTTTCCAATCGAGAGCAAAGCAGGCTTAAGCTTAAAAGTAATAAGAATTTATTAACTAACACTAAAAGAAAGAAAAACAACAAGAATGAGGATGAAACTTTGAAAACACTCTTCCTCCCTCCCCAACCTTCCTTTTCTCCTAACTAACAATGTAAAGAAAACAACAGTCAGAAATCTCAGTCAGTTTTCCACCTCTAAACCAGTCTTTCTTCAGTTCACTAATGGAGGGAAGCACCTCTCGTTTTCTGTGGTCAATTTCCCCACAAGAAAACAGTTCTCTTGTGGATCCATTCTTCATGAACAGCAACCGCCTGGATCCTTTGAATTCATGAAACTCCTCCCATGTTCACAGTTGTGCCTCTGGGACACATCAATGTATGGGGTCTTATTTCAAAGATTACATGTTCAAAACAAAGGTTCTCTTTGTCTTTGGGACCACCTTCACCTCCAAGGAACAGAGATTCACTTCTTCGAGGGCAAAGAGTCTTTATCACTTCATCTCTCTGTTCAACTTCTCATGAAATCAACAGTACCCTCAACATTTCATTCCTTTGCTCAGGTCTACAATTTGAACTCTTTTATCTCCCCCATACTTCTTGACGGTTGAAAGGAAAAATCTCAATATATTATAGCCAATCACCATAGCTTGCAAGAGTCTTTTACAGCTTAAAAGCAACTTCCCACACTCCTTCCACCTGGACTTTTACTCTTTGTTGACTGACTTTGATACTTCATGTGGTCTTTACACATCTGCATTCTAATTTTCTCTCACTGAAGAGAGGATGGAGAGTTTCCAGGTCCCATCTGTGCACTGATGCACTGAAAGATTTAACAAGAGACAGTGTCTGTCAACAGTGCTGGAGCTGTGCCAGGAGCTCGGCCAGGCTGGCAGTCCATGGTGTCACATTTCAAAGCCATGCTGGGGGGGGCAGATCTCGGAGGGTCCAGGCCCAAAAGGCAGCTGCTCCCTTGTCTTCTGCAGCCAGGGGGGAGAGTTGGACAGATCCCAAAGTTCCTTTTCCACCTCTCAGTCTCATCAGGTGCCCGGGCCTGCGCCAGTGCATCTCCCCCCCTCTCCCCAGGCTCACAGAGGCAGGTTCAGCTGGGGCCAGCAGCAGAGCAGACTCTGTGCTGGCAGATGTTCCCAAATCAGCTGCCCCTGCCTGGTCCCCGTGGCCTCCCCCTCCCCAGCCAGCCCAGGGCAGAGAGGGCAGAGGGGTGGCTCTGACAGCCGGGAGGAAAGAGACCTGCCCGGGCTCTCTCAAAGGGAATAAGAACTAGAAAATGCTTTCCCATTGGTCCAATAAAATGCCAATCTCAAAACCAACCAGCTCACTTCCCTGGGCTGGTCAAACTAGAACGGGTCTATAAGCCGTTATAATTAAAACATTACATAATGCAAAATACTCCATGAGATATGGGTTTTTAGTGAATAGAAGAAAAATACTCATATCCTTGGAAATTCTGTTATTTCCAAATTCCAATATGTCCTAGAAAGAAGAATATGTGTGATGTTTAAGCACAGAGAATTCCTGTGACATTTCACTTCATCAAATAATAATTTAGTCTTTGCTGTTGACACCAGAATGTCATTTTGGGAGGTAAGATATAGAGCATTATCTGTATCATCACATTCTCACAGGGTGTTAAAGTATTGCTGAAATAAATTATCCCAATGACCCATGTGGCTCTTTCTGGTCTCTTCCTTCAAAAATTTCATCTGTCTAACACAAAAGGAATTGCTTAATGAACCAGTTGGTAAATTTTCTTCTTTTCTGTTACTGAATCTGTTTTTGACAGGCATCTCAGGAATCCTTGAATTTTTTTTTTTTTTTTTAATTTTAAGATAGGCAGTATATCTCTGAAACTGGGATCAAAACATTCAAAATTCAGAGCACATCAATATTGCAGCAAAGTTGATATTGTTGTATGAAAGAAATAAGCTTTCAAATGTATATTTGAATGTCTAAACTTATGACTTTGCAATTTTTACAAGCACAGTGCCATACACACTTAAGAACTTTTCTTATAACACTGCCAATTATGAAATTATATTCAAAACATAAAAGCTAACAAAGAAGATTATTGCATGAATTTCAAAAAACGTACCTATTGTCATTGAAACAGCAAACTAAAGGAAGTCAAGGGTACACATACCTAGTAATTTTATAATGAATTTAAGGTATTAAATCTGGATGTTCTACATCCTATTCCACTTTAGTAGCTTCTGACATTAGACCTGTGCCAAAGCCAAACCACTGGATTGTTCTTACCAGATAAGCAAGTTCCTAAGGTAGTTGTCTCTGTTTTCTTCAGTACAAATACTTTTAGCCAAAAGAATGTTCTTTACTCAGCTTCCTTAATGAACAGATCTATCCTGACATGTATGTTTAAGGCAAATCCACGACAATTTTACCCTAGCAAGAATGGATGTACACTCCCACCTGAAATTTATAAATCTCATTAAAATCTTTTTCTTGTTTTTTTTTAATGACATGGAGGGGGCAGCACAATACAGTGGAGATTTAAGCAAAAAATATTATGCAAAATAAGAACATGAATTATTTATTGTTGATATAACACAACAGCAGACTATGTACTTGTTGCTCATTGGAAAACAACAAAATGGCCAATACCTGGTCAAGGATTTTGTAACTTTGTAACTATGTTTCCCTGTTTCTATGAGCCTTGAAATAGCAATTTTTTCTGGAGGGTCATGCAAAAAATTTTGCACCAGTCTGGACATCACAACACACAAAACATACATAACAGATCTCCCAAGCAGTATACGTTAGTGAGGATTTTGCTAGGCTTATTTATTGTGCCTCTTTTACCTGCTCCTGAATTTCCTTTGACTCCTGTATCAAACTAAATTTCATGTGGGCATGCCTTATACCTCTGCCTGTGATTTTGAACATTCTGGATTCTGGGAAAAGGATAAAATAAAGCACTTTATATCATTAAATTCTATTTCTTTATTGCTCTTATGGTGGATATTGCTGCACAGTGTTTCTATGTGCATCTCATTTCCATGTATGCTGGAGGGCTATATAGGCCATGGTGAGTAGCATTTGGCAAGACACAAAAAGGATGTTGACTTTCAACACAAACACAAAGAGAAGAAGTACCTGATCCTCACTACTCAAAACTTGTGAAATCTGCTGGCAGCTTGACCATATTTTCTATTTCACTAAAAAAACCAACTCTGGTAAGCCAAAGAAGATGTTTGTTTCTCAAAATTATCCAAAACTTCTAGTCAGTTAATTAAATGTTAGCATTTTAAGATAAGAACTATTTTAATTTCCTGTTTTGTGACATTTGCTCCCTAAAATTAATTTGACAGTATGCAAACAAACAGATACTATTAATATTAAAAAAATGTTATATTCTAAAAAGGCAGTGTGTGGGTATTAGAACATAAAATTTTACAAGCAGGAAATTCATTCTAATATGTCACGGTATCATTCTCTGTTGTTCAAGTTTCTTTGGTCAAGTTATTGCCACAAGTGGCAATGTCCTAAAATTGAAGAACGTAACAGATTAGAAAAATTAAATGCAAAGAAATCCCATAAAATGTCTATGGAACTATTATATTTCATTGGCTCACCAAAAACAATAACTCTCATTACTCCTAACCTGTTCTCACAACCTCTGTTTACTAGTAACACATTTTTGGTGAATAGTGACTGACAGGAGAGCTAATACTATGCTGAGAATGTAGCATGAAATTTACCTAAGATTTTAAAATTCAAGCCTCTAGCTCCCTCAAAGCAGTCACAGAAGGGTAGCAAACAATTACACTGCAAAATAAACTGTATTTTTTCTCAGTGTGTTGCCTTCAATTCTCCTCCAGAAGATTTGGGGTGCTTTATTTCCATGTGAGACTTAAAAGCATAAAAAACAAAACAAAACAAATTTTCTGACATACAGGCTATGAGTCTAACTTTAAAAAAATCTTTGTGTTTGCTTTCAGGGTATGTCTTTAAAGCTTTCTTTTCCAGATAGAAAATAAATTATGGGAGTTTTATTTTGAAAGTAGTTCATATATGTGTGGGAAAAATAATCTGAAATAAAAGGAAAGATATGCAAAGAAAACAGCTTTTCTGAATCTCACAAGTCTTATGCAGAACTGTGAGAACTGTCATCTAGCACAATAAACTCTCTGTTTTGCAAAACGATTATTTAAGATACTTAGGGTTAAAAGTAAGGAAGAGGGAGTTGGTAATAAACTCCTGGAAAGCAAACAAACAAACAAACAAACAACCTCACCCAAAACAAGATCTGTCCAAAAAGTGAGATTTTTTAATACTTCAAATATTTGGCACATAGATGTGAACTCCAACTACATAGAAACATAATGAAGATTCATGACACTGGAATTTCAATTTGTCCTGTTTCAGTGGGGCAAATTCAGGTCTTACACACCTCCCTTATGTGGCTACTACTATGATATTACATGACTCACTGTGCCCAGGATAGTCTTAGTGTAAACAAAAATGCATTAATGTCAGTAAGGGTCATAGACATCATGGTGCTACATGTTATAGAAACAGCTCCAAAGAAAGATAGTCAAAGAGACAGAAAGAAAAGAAAAGAAAAAGAAAAGAAAAAGAAAAGAAAAAGAAAAGAGAAACGAAAGAAACGAAACGAAACGAAACGAAAAGAAAAGAAAAGAAAAGAAAAGAAAAGAAAAGAAAAGAAAAGAAAAGAAAAGAAAAGAAAAGAAAAGAAAAGAAAAGAAAAGAAAAGAAAAGAAAAGAAAAGAAAAGAAAAGGAAAGGAAAGGAAAGGAATGGGACAACAGATACCAAAAGTACTACATTTCTGTGTAGAACACATTGAGACTCAAGAAGCACAATATCAGCACTCAAGAGACAATAATCCCTAATTGCAGTGCTGCCAGTCATACTGAAATGACTGACTATTGATAGAACTTTCCAGAAAAAAAAAATACTCAGCTAAGAAAACACATCCGTGCCTCACCAGGTATTTGAAAAAAACAAGTGTACCTGGTGAGCTCACAGCAATTGGAGATAATTATATGCTCAAGTCACATGCAATTCTGCATTCAAAACTTGTGTCATAAAACATGTTTTTTTCACAGTCAAGGATTTTAATAAACAGACAGACAAACAAATGAGGGAGCAGTAAGTATTTTGGTTAAAACATACAGTAATAAATAATATTAAAAGATCCTTTGGTAGTGCATTCCCTACACACACACACTTTACAGGACACATTTTGATCTGAGAAATGCTCCTTAGACCTTGGTTTTGACAAACAGCACCTGGGCTTAGATCTTCCAGAGCTTATCAGGAACCCTGTCTGCTCCCAGAACACTTCAGTGGCCTCAATTTCAATTTAATCTTCCATTATATATTATGATTACAGTCTACCATTCAGAGGCTTTCAATAATTTCATTTCTACTACCGAAGTGAAGCAAAATTTTCTGTAATATTCTGTGAGCCCAGAAAACTGTAGAAATTATTTAATTATTTAATTTCTATATTTTACTTCAATTATATACATATTAAATATGTACACAGACATATCAAGCTCATCAAGACAGGCAATACACTAAGAGGGGTTATACTAATATCATAGTAATGTTAAAATTACTGGCTGCATATTGGAATAATAAACAATGGTGATGGACTTTTAATACTGAAATCTGTTAAAATTACATAGCAGCAATACCAGGAACATTTTGGACTTCTGTCCAACATTTGCAGCCATCTCAAACTACCTTTTTCATTATAGATAGCAGCTGAGGAAACTGTAACTTAAGTCCTCAATATAATTTCAAACTAGGTGTTCACTTTAAAACAAATTATTGTGAAATATAGGGAGAGGAATTATTCTTCTTGAATTCTTCTTGAATTTCAGTCCTTTTTAACTGTTTTTAAAATCTCACATAGAAATTACATTCTCTTCTATATATTACTATACAGCACCACAGTTTTCAGTCTGATGCATTGGGTACTTTTTATCCATGCAGAATATTTTCAATTCTTCAGCAAAAGAAATGGCAAACAATAATCTTCACTTTCAGCTATTTCTTTCTTTGTTTTCACCTCAGCTTGTCATTCTTACTTATGGCCAAAATGCCCATGAAAAATTTACATGACTAATGCACAGCTTATTCAAGCAAGCATATAATATGTAAATTGTGCCCGGTGACTGATGGACTGACTAGGCCAGGATGCAAAATTAAAAATCCTTCTCCAGGTTTAAATTTTATTTATTTAAAATCAAGATCAAGAATAAACTGTTAGAATACATGTACTGAACACTTAGTGAAGATTATGCATTTATTTATTCTACGCTTCAAATTCCACCCCATGCTTTGGAGCCTGGTAGATGCTTGCATGAGTAATCCTCAATCATACAAGCCATCTAATTGAGATTTATAAAGAGAGCTTTCCTGATTAAAATGTATTCACAGTCATTAGAGGCTCATCATGTTGAAAGGTCCTCTTGAAGAAAAATGCTTGCTGAAGTTAGCTGATGTTTTTACTTTTTGAACTTCCATATTAATAGTCTGGTTGTCTAAATAACATGATTTGACCTGTCATATATATAATAAACCATGTGATTCAGAGGAAGATAAGTTCCATCCTCTGTGAAATGATTCCAGAAGTGCCTAACTTTTGGCTTCTAGTATTCCAAAGGTTTAGATTACTTTCTATCCAGGAGTCCTTGAGTGATGGCAAAAGCTGTGAGATTTTGATTAGCTTTCTCAGCCAGTGAACAGAAGAAACCAAGATAACAGTTTTATAAATAATGAATGAATTTTAAACTGAGGTGGTGGCTCCCTGATATGATAGTCATGACTGTGGATAACTATGTGCAAAACTCTTTGGGTTGGTTTAACTGTTGTTTTGGTTTTTTTTCAGAAACCACAAAAAACACCAAAATAACTTTCCATATAGCCTCTTTAGCCTTGTGAGAAGTATCTATAGAAGACTGAAAACAAAGACTATATTCCAGATCTAATTTATGCTAGCATGATAGATCATTCCCATTTCAATCAATTGAGCTATATTGCTGTAACGGGTCTTATGGGCTAAATATTACTCTAACTATCCCAAGATAAATATGGTGTAAAGAAAGAAGCTAATGAGATAACGATTTTATATCAGTTCATCTCACAGAAAAAGTTTCCCCATGGGTTATATTTTATCATTAATTTATTTTATTTTATTTTCCTTTGAATTAACTTGTTTCTCATTGAAAGAAGGAAAAAATCCCTTTTGAATCTGAAGGGGCAAGTGCAACATTATTTGAGATAATTTAAAGACAATATAATTTTATTCAGTAAATTTCATTTGTTATGATTCTACATCTCTTTTTAGTTACAACAAATAATGATAAATAACTTTTCTTGATAGATAATAATCTTCATTTCTGACTCCACACAAATGTCCAGTAGGAGTAGTAATTGATTTGTACATATTGAGCAAAATCACTATTAGGCTTAGGAAAGAAAATGCAAAAGCTAATTAATGTTGAAGTTTTAAGAAGTTTCTTTAGTGAAGGAAGTTACTTGGGGAAATATGCACAGATTTGTTTCAACTAGAAGCAAAATGTCCATGTTACATCTGTCTGTATGAGATTATTCCAACACTTACTGTAATTAATATACATTAGTGATGAAGTAAAACTCAAAATCTACTTTTAAATGAAGAGCTCAAAAGAGATACAACACAGTATATTCTTACAGTATTCATTTTATCACTCTTTAGATTAATGCTTGCAGGTCTTCTATGTACATATATTTTCATCCTCCAGATTGATTCAAAATGTTAATTTCTTATGTTCCTGTGAACAGATTTACACTGTGAGTTTTGTATTATTCAACTATAGTGTGAGTCTGGAGCTTTCTAAAATATTGAAAAATTGAGGCGACTTGCCCTAAGTGAATCATACGCAGGAAAAAAAAAATCACCAATATAGATGGAGCAATAGTATCTAACATTAACAAATTGCTGCCTCCTAGTTTGAAAAATAATTTACTTTAAGATTTAGAGCAAAAATATCATTTGCATTGACCTATGTTTGTTTTCCAGTGCATTTTAAATAAAATACTTCATATCAATGATTTCTATTAATTAAAATTTCATAAATTTATAGCAAACATCCATACTATGCATCCACTGTCTCCATTGCAAAACAATCTAGTTGGGAAAGAAGATTTACATTTTTAAGACTTTATGTTTGCATATGTCAACTTTAAGTATGAAGAATACAGATTTTAATATCAGACAGGCACAAAGATCATCTATAACTGCAAATCTGTACTGTTTTGTAGAGCAGGAATAGCTGAATCCAGAACAGCAATTTCACTGAATGCAGTTCTCAAGAGACTTTGGTGTAACATGTCTCTTACGTCTGCTTTCATGATGTGTCCTCTTTTAATTTAGGGGAGCCATAAAACATTTCTAAGAAAAATCCCAAATCAATATTTACCAAAGCCATTCCAAGGACCTAACATAGAAATGCTTTTTCTTCAGTATAGGCAGGTGTTTTTTGTAAGCATAGAAGCTGCAGATTAGGTCTAAATCCTGCAGTGTATGTTTTCTTCCTTATGGATTTACCTCACCCTAAGACTGCTTTACCTATATACCTATAGTGGCTAGTGCCTTATCCCTTGAGCAACTCCACTGCTTTTATTTACCCTGTGAAGCTGTTCAGCAATAGCACATTTCGAAGCATCATTATATGAAAAAAAAGATCACTCAAATATCATTTTATTTAAGAACCATTGATTTTTCGTTTTTCTTGTTACAGTTTGCAAAGAAAGCACACAAAACAAGAGGAACAACAAAGTTTGAGATGTCTTACATCCACTAACTTTATACATATATAAATATATATATATATATCACGTATAAGCTTTATATATGGATCAGATGCACATATATTTTTCATCTAAAAATAAAAAACATAAAACAATTGAACAATATTTAGAAACACGTAAACTTAAAGCTTTTCAAAGGATGACTAAATGAAGTTGCTTTTAATCTCTTTGGACACTTGAAGAATTAATTGAAAATTTCTTAAATAAATAGCATTTTCAAAATGTAATTAAAAAAAAACCCCTTGAAATATTTTGTTAAAAATCAGGACTTCTCTGCTGTCATTATAGAAAAACACCCCAAAACCTCACTGCCTTTTAAGTGTGAAGAAGTATTTGGTATTACAGCAACTTTGTAGATTTTTCTTTCTTCTTTCTCAGCATTGCTGTCTACTATTTGTGTATAATGGCATCATCAACAGCAAACAATTTTTTTATTCCAAGCAAGACAATATTTGGCAGTACTCTCAAAAATTTCTTTTCCTTTTAATTCTTCCACTTTCCCCATCATACTGGTGATGGGCTGATTATTTGTTTACACAAGATGAAAGAGTCAATAAGTGAGTTTTCAAATCTGCAAGCAGAGACATTTGTCATTTAAATAGGAAGTTCTGTGCCTGCAGCAGAACTCAGTTTGATCTGCTAAAGAAAAAATCTACTTGGTTAAATATGCTGCTGAAGATGCACATTGCCTCAGCAGAGGGAATAGATTATGAACAGATATACACTTCAGCTCATCTGAAAATACCAGAAAACATTATGACATATATTCTAGCAAAATACAGTCTATACAATATTTTTAGGGAAAACATTACAGAGCTCAACATTAACATGCATCAAACCCTTAAAATGGAAACAGAATGAACATAATGCGTTTTTGGTTTGATTTTTTTCCTGATGAACATATTGTATTGAACACTATATTTAAATTTAAGGAGTTTCAGTGCTGTTCATGAAGGAGCCAGTACTGAATCTCCATTTAAGAAAACCAGCTGCAGATTTGATTAGAACAATAAATATTGTAGTGAAGCATTGTAAATAAAGCAATGTGTTGCCTTAAACAGCTTAATGGCACAACAGAAATCAAATAGAGAAAATAATGGCACTCAAACTTAACTCTTGTGAAACAATATCATTCTATTTTCATTTGAATTTTCTTCAAACTAAAATCCCCTTATTTCAATGCAGCACATATTTAGACTTTTTGCAATCTGAGAGACTTTCAAAGTAAATTTAATAACAATGCTGACTTCCAAGTATCAGATTAACTAGATATAGATATAGATATAAGGAATGTTACACCTTAGTCAAGGAGATCCAAATCCCTTATTTTATTTCTGAGATTCCCTGTAGTTTGCATGAAAATTAAATTACAATGGTATCCCGTTAGGATTTGTGGTGTACTAGAAAGCTACATAGGTGGTGTAGGTGCTTGCACAGTATTCTATGTGTAACAAGCCTTTTGGGACTGAGGAAGATTTTAGTATGTCTCTTGGCCATGAACTGAGTGTACGACTTCTCAAAAAATTCAATATTGTTAGTAGTAGATGTGAAAAAGATGTGACTTTATATGCTTACAGAAACATAATGAAAAATGAGCAATGACTACAAAATTTTAGTCTTATTCAGCCTTAGGACCTGGAAGAGAGTTTTCAGTTTGCAGTTTGAAATAAGATGCCTGAGTTCATTTACAGGTCAGACTTAAGATTTTTATCTTTTGATATCAAAGTTAACAAAGGAGCTTTACCTACAAAGAGATCTTGAACAGATATCTTAGTGTCTTAACTACTGAGTAGGCGTGGGAGCAAAACTCGTGGGTGTAGGGAGGGAGAAGGGAACAGAAAGAAAAAGTGAGAAAAAGTCCATACAGCTACAACCCCAAATCTCTGCTTTTCTCAGTTTTGAGATATTAGAAATAAATGCAGCATAAATAGAATAGGAAGTGAAAAGTGATCTCTTCCTTTTAAATAGAAGAATTTCACTGAAGCATAATTGTTGAAAGCTATTTCTCACTCAGAAAGGTCTGTAAAGATATGTCTTTTTTCAGACTCACTGCCATGATCCCACAGATTAGTACGGGGGGTCATGCAGCTTCCTGGATTTAGCCCTATAGAACTCGATATTGATCCAAAGGTGAAAAGTAATGTCTTGAGAAGAATGAACCTGGATTTCAGTAATAACTAGGGTGATTACATTGATTCACATCCAACCTATACATCTAAACAATAAAGCTGATGGTAGTTACAGACTAAGTAATGAATATCACTGAGATTGCTTCTGTAAAACATACGTGATCTCCCAAAAGATAATAAATATCTCCATCTCTGCTGGCAGCTCTGCTCTAAACTGAAATTTTGATCAAGGGAACAGAGGATAAATGCATCTACATTTCTCTTATTTAAAATCTGAAGCTAACCTCAGACCCCCTAATGATGTTCTTATTTTGTATTAAACAAGCTATGTCCTGTCTTTAATGCTTTGTAATACCAGAAAGGAACATGGGACAGTGCAGTAAGGACTTCTCCACACATGTAATCAAAAGAAATTGAAACTTATTGAAATTAACTAATGAGATCTTTTTCTTAGCCTTGAAGCACTGTGTCCTGAAATCTTCACTACATAAAAATTCTGACAGCAAACATCTATCAGTGAATAGAATAAGATAAAAACTTTGGTAAATGACCCATATTTTACTTTAAGAGAGTAGCATATAAGCTTGAATAAGCTTTATTGAAGTGAAAAGGAGAAAACCTTCAAGATGACCACCCAGTTGACTGAGTCAACATGGACTAAACTAGACATAAAAGAGAAAAAATAATAACTCATTTAATACTGAATAAAAATGTCAAGAAGAATTTCACTATTTCACAATTATACATGAAAATACAATATTTTATGTCCTATATATATCTGCCAAGAGACTGGCTTCTAAACAGTAAGAATCTGAGCTCATAAATTCCTCATTTATGAGCATAAATTCAATTGAGTTGATATTACTGAAAAGTAATAGATAGAATCATATCACTAGAGTATCAAAATCACAAGCTAGAAATTGCTTAGGAAAGCTTAAAGGAACAAAATGAGAAAACAAATGGAAGACTTTAACTTATTAGCAGTTGGATTTGATGATCTTAGAGGTCTTCACCAACCTTAATGATTGTGGTCTGGTGTAGTCTAGTCTAGTGTAGCATAGCGCACCTCAACCAAATCTCAGTTCCAAATATTCTTGGATATTCACAGATTGGTACTCTAGTGGGTAAACGTGAAGCTGTGCTAAAGAAGGTGTATGCTGAAGACCACAGCATCCCACTAGGAAAGAGATGTGCTCATTAAATACTCTGATGAAGTACAGTAAAAAAGCCATGAGTAACTTCAGTCTGCGGTAAAAGCCTGGGGTTACTGGTTCAAAGCTGTTCTTTGTAATTTGTAAGTGCTTACATCAAATAATTGCTACATCTAAGGAGAATTGAGGATCTGCATACTCTCTGACTTGAATTTTACCTCAAACCTCTTTCCATGAAACATAGGGAAGCAGATCACAGAACTATAAGTTAGTTGTTGATTAGTTTCAAGTAGCTGCAACTTGTCTACGTTTGCAAAAAGCCTGAAGTGCCTTTTTTTTACTCAGGGGAAAATTTGCCAGTTTGTTTGCTTTAAAATCTAAGATGTTGTGGCAGTTTCTCAAAGTGGAAAACAAAATTATAAACCAGTCATACAGAGAAAGAACATATAATTCACCAATATAATTAATATTTGGGAGCTACTTAAAAGACTTTATTAGACTGCCCAAAACCTTCAAACTTTTTCTGGTTTAAATCAGACTTTTCTAAAAGAAAAAGAAAAAAAATCAAATAAACTTCAATAAAGAAAAACTGGCAATACTTAGGATAAACCATTAGATAAAAATTTCAGAAAGCTCATAAGGAAAAAATATAGACAACTGTATGGCCAGCAGAGTAAGAGAAGTTCGTGAGACTTTTAAATAAACCAATACCAATGTCTAATAAACAGATAGAAATAGTCAATTGATTACAATAATATCATTCAATAAATGTTTCTTTCTTGTAGCTGACAAAAAGACAGTTTATACATATATGTGTGTGTGTATATGTTATAAGGACTTTGGATTAGATTTCAATGTGGAAGTAATTAAGAACATATTGAACAGCAACTATTGAAGCTGGACATCTCTTGATCAACAAAACTGAAGTTTGACATCAGAGTTTTAAAACAATTGGCTTACGTCTGGAAAATTAATACTGAATTTTCAAACAAATGTCTTCAGACAATGGTGTATAGATTTCATTTATAAGTGAAAAAAACTCTGACTTTAAAACAACTAATTTTTCTCCACTTTATAAAGTGAAAAATTAGTGTATTTCAAAAATTCAAATAATTAAAATTACCACAAGTAATGTCCACAGGTTTTGCTTAAATCCTTCAGTTTGCTCTTTAGTATACCTAATCAGTCATTAGCTAAGTTGTAATTGCTGCACTGGGAACAGTGGTTTAAAGAAAATGCAGAGTTCTAAGATTTTTACAAACAAAAATTTCCACCAAAATCATTGTTTGGTGAATGATCGAGAATGTAGATATTCTTTTACATTTTTAAAAAAATTATGCCAAATGTCAAATACATTTTTGAAGGAATGCAAAAATAGCTTTTGTAATCTTTCCATTCAAAATTAAAGTTAATGCTGGGCAATCATTAACTTCAGATTATAAATACATATGCTGGAGTTATTAAAATACAAACAGCTATATTTTCTTTTCCAGTTTAATTCTGGGGAGATGATGTTTTTCTTGTCAACTTGTCTCTTTCTGGGGGTATCTACATTCTTCTGGTGAGTTTAGTCTGAGAGTAGCTTGAAGTTTTTGTGCAGTTTTGACAGCTGAAATTGACAGAGACTGAAATTAATTGTAATTTTAGAAGATACACGTTTTGCATTGTGCAAACATCTGACCTTTTCAGATTTTGACATATTGCCTGCAATGTCTAGAACTCTGATACATTTCATTAACAAAAATAGATGTTCAGCTTGTATTTTTGAGCTGCCCTGCTTCTAATTTGTACTCTCATTTCAGATGGCCATTGTCTTACTGGCAGAAGCAATAAAAACACAGTTATTTCGTGTATTCATTACATCTAAGATGCGTTCAACATGGAGATTATTATATCACTACAATTAATTATTACAGTAATAGAAATCTTTCACATAATTAATTTTGATGCCATATGATTACAGACGTGCAGCTGTGTAAATGTAGTGATATCCCAAATAAGCACCAGTAGCCGTTTTAAGATGCTGAAAGTACCTCTAGCTAGATATTACTGTGTCAACTTCAGCTTCCTACATTTTTAAATCTTGCTTTTCTTTTGTTTCTACAGTTTTCCTGAACAGGATATAAATTTATTCCAACAGTATATTTAATATGTCAGCTGCTAAATTCCTAGAAGCTTCCACAGCATTAGTAGCTCTTTTACATTGCATATTTCACAGGCTGTGGAACTTGGTAATAGCTATTGTTCTTGAGTGAGATGAGTGCATCACAGATGGCTTATGCACCTGCAGCAAACATTTATCTCAGACTTCTCATAGTTAGACTGTTTTGTACTGAAAAAAGACGTGTAATGGAGGAAAGCATGCCTGGTAATACTGAATTACCACTTAATAGATTCTTTCATGTTGGGGTTTGGTGCATGCTTCTGAAAATGGACTTTATGGGATGAGCGATATTTTTACCATACAAAAATCTCATGCAGAATGTAAATGAAGTTTACAGTAATTTTCTTCCAATGTTTTCCACAACTAATGTTTTAGAAATAACCCCTTAGTTAGTTGTAAGAGATATTTTTTTATAGGGAAAAATTAGGGGGGATTCATAAGTGTTGCCAGATTTTTTTTTGTTTCTGCAGAATTTTACATTTCAACCTATGAGTAGGTTTACACAGTTTAAGTTATGAATATGTGCTTGCCAAAACATGATGGTGTGATTTCTACAGATATGGATTTTGACACTGATGGTGAAGTGTTATACAGTGTTAATTGAAGAGGAGATGCTATAACATCAAAAGAAATTCTCTGGACATGTATCCCACAGCACAATTGATGCCCTGACTTTCTGGACTGACTTACATGTTATTGTATATTAATGAGTCAAGAAAAATCCAAACAAACAAATACCACAAAAAAACCTCAAAAAACCCCCAAAAAACCCCCAAAAAAACCCCCAAAAACCCACAAAACAAAACATAACAAAAAAAACCCAAAAAAACAAAACAAAACAAAACAAAACAAAAAAAAACCCCAAAAAACCTGAAAACAACACAAAGCAAACCCCAATGGAAAGCTCCCAAACCACAAAACCTTGCTTACATCCTTCTGCTTACATCTTTAAGAGCTCTTTAGCAAAAATGTTATTAAAGTGAATCAGAGGTTTGCTTGTGTAAAACTAGTATAAATAAGAACACAATCAAATTCCCTCCTTAATAGTAGATAATAAAATGAAAAGTGAAGCTCAATTGTACTGAGTGTTGGATCATATTCATAGTTATGAGCTACATATATTGTTCTACAGTATTAATGATTTTAAATTTTATGTAAGAAAGGAACTATATTACTGTTCCATTTAAATTCAGAATTTTGAAAATCAGTTGTTTATCAAAAAAACCTGCATAATTGTTCATTTAAAGAATCTTAACATTATCATTATTGAACACTTACCAAATCAAATTATATTCTTTTTTTTTCTGGTGGGGAAACTACATCAACACTCACCAGAGCAGCCTATGTTTTCAATGATTTTTTAAAATAATAACTTCAAATAAATCATGTCACTTATCTATTTCCTTGGTATGAATCTGAGAGACAATGTTTTCTCTGGAGAATAGTGAAGTATCCTGAATAGACTTAAAAAGTTTGCACTGCTCCTTGGAACTACTAAAATAACACATCTGTATTTACTGGTGCTGAGTTACAAACTTCCTTTAATTTCTTTCACAAAGACATATAATTTCAAATTATCCAGCTTTCACAAAGCTTTCACAAAACTATTGAAAAGCAAAACCAGATTGAAGCAAATTTCTATTTTTTTTTTTTTTTTTCCGTAATACTCACTAGTTTAGAGGACTTCAGAACTTCTAGCAGCATAAAGACAAGGAAGCCTTTAAATAGGAAGACCAAGAGCTCCGCTGCTGGAAATTTTGTTTTTCATTATGCCTGAAGTTTTCATAGTTCCTCTGTGAGCTGTTAAAGGTATGAATCTAATCTCAGAGATTAAACACTTTCAGAAGATGATTTCAGATGGAGATGGAAATTAAATGCTTGGCTAGGATGTAAGAGAGCAAAAGCTCTTCCGTAAAGACTTAAAGAAAAAAATATACGACATCAAGTTTAAAGAAATTTCTGTATAGGTATGCCATTCAAAGAGCTAAGCAAAATTTATCTTTAATATTCACTTCATTAAAGTGCTTATATTCTGTGATTCAAGCATAATTTAGATTTAATCAGGTTCCCTCCCTGTTAATGTTAAGACATTGGAGCATAGAAGCCAGGTCTCTGTCTTCTCAAAGGGACCAAGTGGCATTGCTGGTGACACAGGTTCAGTCTTGAACTTGCTCTCCAAAGCAATATGTCTTTAACTCTTTTCTAATTGGGCAGAACATGGGTAAGCGAAGTGCCAATGCAGGCACTGCCAATTGTTGGGGATTTAGAAATAGATTTGCACTTATTTTATCAAGGTAGAGCCTACAGTGAAATGGCTTCTGTCAAAATGTGTGTATAAAAAATATTATACAGCAGAAAAGCAGAAAAACTCCTTCTTTGACTTTATCAGAAAACATTGGATTCTTCTCTTCTGTTGAATGGCTGCTTTGTTTGCAGATCCCAAGTTGACGGATATGCCCTAGAGTTTGAAGTAGATATCTGGAAATATATTAGAAATTGCTTTTAACCTCATTCTTGTGAGATGTGGTGTGCCTGTTTTTAGGTACTGACTCTTCAGAATTCCTGTATCTCAAATGAGACTTTGAAGTTCTTGTAACTCAAAGTAATGCTTTGATTTCAACCAATGGTCATCGTCTAAATCTTAGGATCATCTAGTCTAACTATTAAATACTTTACTGACCTTTATAAAATCATTACTTCCAGAAGAAGACACACACACACATACATTAAATATATCTGAAGACCTTTCATGGTTAACCTTCTGACTTGTTCATTTTCATAGAACAGTTACCTCGAAAAAAATTAATCAAGGTCGGATAACGACAATTCGTCTCATCGTATTTAAGCAATAGGAAAACTAAAAAAAAATACTCATAAGATATTTTCGAATTAAGAAGGGTTTTTTTAAGGACTTGGCATGGAATGATGGTCTCACAGATCCACTGTTATCACACTGCACTACTGCAGAGGGTACAGCAAAACATTTGGTTATTCCTGACTCTCATAAATCCTCCTGAAGTAACTATTTTGAATAATGATTAATAGGATATGGGAAAGGAGCTTCTCCACTGTGCTTTCTTTGTACTAATAAAACTGCAACTACATTAACAATTCAGTTTGTAGCAACAGCACAAAATTTTAGCAAGTCCCTTAGCCACGCCTAGTTGTGACGCAGCATAGCACTCCACTCATTTTAGCTGAGGTAAGAGTTAAATTTCCTCATAGTAGCTGGTATGGGGCTGTGTTTTGGATTTGTGCCACCAAGTGTTGATAACAGAGATGTTTACAGCTGAGGAGGGCTTACACAGAGTCAAGGCCTTTTCTGCTTCTTACCCCACCTCACCAGTAAGGAGACAGAGGGTGCAGAAGGAGTTGGGAAGGGGCACAGCCGGGACAGCTGACCACTACTGACCCAAGGGATGTTCCAGAGCATGTGGCATCACACTCAGCCGATACAGCTGGGGAAGAAGAAGGAAAGAGATTATATTTGGAGTGATGTTCATCCTCCCAGGTAACTATAATATATAATGGAATCCTGCTCTCCTGAGAATGGCTGAAAATCTGCCTGCCCATAGAAAATGATTAATTAATTCCTAGTTTTGCTTTGCTTGTGTGCAAAGCTTTTGCTTTCCATATTAAACTGTTTTTATCTCAACAGAAAAGTATTTTTCACTATTACCCTTTTAATTCACTGCCCCATTGCACTGGGGGGAGTGAATGGGTGAGTGGGTCTTCTTGGCACGACACACATCAATCTTTCTTTTGACTTTATCAGCCACCATAGGAAGTCTGTAGTAGACTGCACTAGACTGTGGATTGGCACTTCTAGGTGCAGTTTTCCAGTAGGCTTTGTCTGTTTTGCTTACCATTGCCCAGGCACTTGTGGAAGGTAATGTGTGCATGTGTCCTTTGGGTATTGAAAAGTTTTTCTTAAAAATATAATCATAGCTTATACTGTATGTTTCTATGACCTTATGGTGATTATTTAATCTACATTTGGAAGTCATCAAGATAAATTTAAACTAAGAATGGGTAATCATTCACCTTTCAGAGATATTATAAATGAAAAAAACCCCAGTTTATCTCATTGAAATAATGAGCTAAGGCTACCTACCTCCTTTAAATCAATACAATAGTTAATATTCAATTATTTTGATTAGAATCACAGAATTAGAACCACTGTTCAGGAACTTCTCAACTTTATGGTGAAAAGTTAAAGTTACTAAAAAGAAAAAGAACTACATGGATATGCTAATTTTTATATACTAAGGGAATGATGTCTTCCTGTAATAAAGGAACACTAATCTGCTTTGACTAACTTTTCTACCTGCTTTGTAGATGGAAAAAAAGCTCTTAAAAATATTGCTTTTGTTTCTTTTCAACATATCATCTGGACGGTTACTTGTAACTGCATTACTATTTGACATTCTTGTGTTTGTTGGAAAGCTGTTAACAGAATCAATGGTAATAGAATGTCATAAGAATTAATACAATCTTGCACGATTTAAGGGCATCATTAACTCTGTTTGTTAATCCAGTGGAAAATTTCCTGGTTCAAACAGTAGGAAAGAGTAATGTGGATTATAGCATGGAAAATATTCTCTCTACTGTCTGATTGTTTGCTGTCACATGTAAATAATCATGAATACATCAATCTACTAATTGCTAATCAGCCCTCATGCTGTTTTAATAAATTCATCTACTAAGGTTGTTCTGTCAATATTTAATTGATGCCGTTTAATATAATGACTGTTCCTGTTAACATCTGTTCATAGCAAAAATGGGATTCAGACATTTAGCAACACAGCATTGCTTTTCTTCACAGGCAATTGGTGTTTAAACAGCGTTTTCCTTTACATAGCAAATATTATCTAAGATATCCAGCAGTTTATGACACCATACATTTTTAATGTAGCAGCAGCTTATACAGCAGCCTTGAAGCTGCAGCATTTTGGGTACTATAAGTATATTTTGAATCATTGATTTAGATGTTATTTATCACAAAACTTGTGTTGCAAGTTACATAACATTATTATATAGCAAAAACCAAACTATTCTATGGCTTAATGCAGCTGGCTGAAAATGTGTACCCATTTTTTTATTTTTCATTATAATGTAAATTGTCTGGCAAACCATCAGTAAAAAGTAGCAGATGTACTTCATTTAAAGCATATAAATGCAATTAATAGCACTTTATTCACTCAAAAGATAAGTGACTACAGGAAATCTTAAGGAATGATCATGATTTAGTTTCATTAAAAGTTTAGCAATTGGAGAGCTCACAACATCTAGCACATTCAGGAGTTACTTTTACTCTGCTAATAGAAATAGAAGTGCCTTTTGGAAAGTAAGATTATTCATATACTCATAATTATAGTTGGTGTTTTCATTTAAGTACATCACCAGATTTTAATGAAGTCGTAGACTATATATTTGTTATTATATATATTCATACTTATAAATTGATGAGACTTTATCAACCCTATGTGCATGGAACTTGACCCCTCTAGTTCCACATCCAGTTTCTAAACTTTATCTTGTTTTTTATTTCTAATTTTAAAAATAATTTTTTTTATTCAATATACTTCATATCGATAATGGGGTTTTATTTTTGTAGTAAAAACTTCTACAGAGTTGTTTGTTTTTTCAGAACTGAATCACAGCGCAAAAATCACAGCAGAAATTCCAACTTGCTTGATTTGGATACAGAGTAGAAAAAATGCACAGAAAAACTTCTTTAAATTGTTGTTTAGACAGCTGTCTGTGGAAAATTTAGACAGGCAGAAAAATAATCTTTTTACAGTTTCATAGGGGGCAGGATTGTTTGTGTTTTGTTCTGTTTTGGTTTTTACCCTAAAGCAAACACAGTATAAAAAGTAATGAACTGACAAGGGTGGTAGTGAGGGAAAGGGTAAATGGGAATATGATCTTGCTGCCAAAGGTGTCAAGTCACACAACTGCCTGTTACCCTTGTCATATATATGCAAAATAAATACTTCTCTGTTATACTATGTATAAAATGCTGTGTCACACCTGAAAAGGTGAATGACAAGCCCCGTTAGGCTCTGAAGAGTCTACTAAACCAAATACATAAATTAAAGGATAATGTGTCAAAAAGGCCTTCTGGGAAACAAAATGCCTTATCTTCTACATTTAACAAAATCGAGTTAAAATACAAACAGGTAAGTTAGAGATGCTGTGAAGTTCTCTGAAACACAGAAGGAGGGATGATTTGTCCTTGGAAATCTGAGCCTCCTGAGACTCAAGCAGCAGTTCCCTTCAAAGCCAGTTAAGTCACTGGACCAAGTAAAGAAGTACTGTAGATCTTTACTATTGCTTGTGGTAAGTCATTCAAAGTTTGTAATAATAATTTGCCTTGGTTTGAAAGACAAGTGTCTGCTAAGGAAGGCAGAAGCCTGCCTTGGAATGGAGAATGTAAACCCCTCCCTCCGAATTACTACAATTTTCAAATTAAGCGGCTCTCAGGCAAAGATATGGGAATAGGAATAACAGCTATTTATTGGGAGAATTAAAATAAAAATGCAGTAATACAAAACCCAAACCCCACTGACAGTCAGAATATAACCTGACACCCTGTGGGTCAGGGTGTTGGCAGTAGCCTGATTGAATGGTGGCTGCATTCTTCCTGGAGTGGCAGATGGGGTTCTGTTGAAGCAACAATCCTGTAGAAAAGTGTAGATTTCCTCCAAAAGTCAAGTGGAGCTGTAGCTGGGCCTGGTCTTCCTCTGGGAATCCATTGAGAAAGGCTGCTCCTCTGGGGATCCAGTAGGACAGTTGCTTTACTGTTACAAATGCCAGATTTTTATCCAGGTAGGAATGCTTGGCTCCTCCCCCTGGATAAGCAGATTCGCAATGGGATGATGTAAATTTATCAGTCATGAAATGAGGCTTAATGGCCCATTAACAGAAGTTACCTCCCTGGAGAGAGGATGGGTCATGGAAGAGATAAAGAAAACTGCACCAACTGGTTTTTAACAGCTGCCCCATTAACAGAGGACCACCACCCCACCCCCACCTCGTTTTCAACACATGGTTCATAGAATACATGCTTTTGGTCACATCTTGCACTGCAACCCAAGACGAAAGTTAATTAAATACTGGAATAGACTTCTGTAAATTTAGCTGGTGCTGTGTGTGATAACAGAGGTTAATTTGGGGAGAATAGTACACAGCATCTGTTCAAAACAAAGCATGAATTGAAATCAAATGTTGTTGCAGGTTAACCTGAGATGCTTGCAATTAATCTCTTATTTGGGTGTCTCAGGAAGCAGTATGTGTTTCACATTATTTTGCAACTGGGGATCAAGCTCTAACAACAATTAAGCATAAATACACAGCTCTCCTAATAAACACTATTTAGTGGGTCAGATGAAGGCAATTCAAAAAGGATACAAATGTCTAAAGAGAGAATGTATTTTTATATAGGTATAGGAAGCTCAGCTAGAATAAATCCTATCCCTACTCACTACATGATGACACACAGAGACAGTTCTGCAGTTGTTCAGTTAAGGGACCCTAGGAGCCCTTTGAGGAAGAGGGCTTGGAGGAAGAGAGCCTTGCAGAGGTAGAGGCACCCTGAGGGAGGAGAAAGAAGAATGAAACAAAAAGGAGAGTTACTGATGGCAAAAAGCTAAGCTGTAAGGTCAGTCTGATGCAGTTGGAATCTGCTGTTGGCATCTGGGGTCATAGTCACACCAGCTAAGGCCTGCATTCAGAGTCTGCAAACTAATATTTGCAGTTGTAGTCTAGCAGATTACCGACATTACCAGTCAATAGAGCCTGCAATTGGACCCTACAATACTAATACAGAGTAATATTACCCTCTGCTGTAATCAGTCAGGATGGCTGAGCTGTAAAGAATAAACTGGGACCCTTTTCGTATTGTTAGATGTCTGTGTCTTGGCTCATTTCTACCCCTAAAGAGAGGTCTACTGCAACAAAGTGTGAATCAGCAGCATGTGTAAGAGCCAGAAACACACAGGGGTTTGACTCCTAATGTATGGAAATGGTATTTTCTAATCATGTGCCTGTGACCAGACATTGTGTCCAGTTATGGTATTTGGTTCTACAGTTTCCCAAGAGCCAGGAAGTTTGCAGCAATTCTAAAGGCCTTTTCTTCTGTTATACTCCCATCACTTATCTCTCTTCTTTCATCCACCTTTCATAGTCATGAGAAAATACGCTAATCATATTCTTTTAAAGGAGACAGAAGAGAAAATTTTTTCATTAACAAATAAGAGTCTACTGTATATGGCCACCAGGGATGGGACAAACATTACAACAATTAGCTTCTGCCAATATGGATGACAGTGTGCCGCTCATTCAAAACAGAAATCTAGGAGTTCAAACATCTTTATGTTCATCCTTAAGATGATTCTGCTTGATCGGTTTGCTTCCCTACCACCATCTTGACATCTTTTTTTCTTTCAGAGTAGTCAGCAGTAATGCTGGTAAACAAAAAGGCTTTATTCTATGATTTTCTATAGTTTCTTTCTTGTGCCACCACTGAAGCAAGAAAACTGGCAATTTCTCAAAATACTTTTTCCCCCTTTCTGATAGAGTTTAGGAGGTCTTTCTTGTTTGGTTTTGTTTATTTCTTAAATAAGAGAAGCTCTAGAAGAAAGCAATAATAAAACGTAGGACTTTCTCTTGATGAACCCTATCACAAGGAAAATCTTGTAGCTACAATAGTAGCCATTGGCAAGCTCTAAAGTCCCTTAATTATTAATCCTCAAGGACTGTATATAGATGAAAAGGATAACTTGTACCTGCCTGCTCTTCCCGAGATCCAGCAAAATGACATCTGACCGTGTGAAACCAGTGCATAACCTCAATACTCTGCTCATTTATATACTACTATCAGGAAAAAAGCCCTTGGTCCCTTTGAAGTGAATCTTCTGAGAGAGTGGCAGTTGATAATGCAAATTGAGGTTTCCACACACTTTTCTTCTTTGACCTGTTCATCTTTTTTTATCAGCAGGAGTCATCAAGGCTGATTTTTCAAAATGTGTTTTCCTATGGTTTTTGAAAATAACGAAAGCCCATAAGTGAATGGACAGAGGGTAAAAATGCACAGAGGGCTTGATTCTTAGGCAACATAGGACAATAATGATAGATTTAAACAGTCTTTATACCTGGAGATCTTTGAGTTGATATACGACCTTGCAAAAGAGCAATTCATTACAGTTCTTGCAAAGGCAGCTTCAAAAATTTATCAATAACCGTTTGGCAGTTAACACAAAACAATTAGAAGAGAGGGCAGATGTGTATTTTCCAGTGTTTGCTTGACTGTATAACATGCTAAGTTTCTCTAAGAAGTGCATATTCAATTCTGAACCAATTAACTATTGAAAGATATTTGAACAAGATAAAGCTATTGTATTAATTTAGAAAATAAAACAGTTTCTTTGACATTATCTCTGTATTGCATATGTTACTCTTATACTCTATGAAGGATGAAGTACTTCCATCTCCATTTAAATGCTCCAGTTCATTCGAGTATTTGCTTAATTAGTACATCTCCCAGAGAAATTATTTGGCTGAAAGGTAAAGTGTTCTACTTAATTCTTGATATGATCGCAACCAAAACCATCCTTTTCTCACTGAAGGAAAAATTCCAGTGATTTCGCTTTTTGCGGAATTGTTTATAAAGTTGATGGGCAGTGAAATAAGTATGAAGATTCTGTACCAAAACAAAATGCAGGGTACTTGTTTCCACTGTTGTTAGCTCACTAAATTTGGTGGGTTTTCCCTGCTGAGTGAAATGATTTTGAAAAAGCAGGAAAGGGTGATATTTCTATTCCAATAAGTGTATAAGTTGTTAGTAAATTTTTCAATATGGTTGTGGTTCATATTATGACAATGCTATGATAAATGTTTATAGGCGCTTATTCTCTAGGTGTCTTTAAGAATAAAATGACAATTTTTCATAGAGTAGTTTTTCTTTATCCCTTGTTTCTTAGGGAAGAATGATACTTCAATTAGACAAGGAATAACAACTACTATTTAATTTATTATACAATAATTAATCTGAATACCTGCTGGAGTAATTAAAATAAGATTCTAGCTCTCAAAACAAACATTTATTTAGGATGTGGTGTTGCCCACAAGTATGATTGTAAAATACTCAAATACTACAATGAAGCACCTATACAGAGATTAAATCCCAGTTTTCAGCACTCTGTTTTGCAATAATGAAACAATAATCATTTTTCCCTCCCTGTCTCAGCTGTTGTACTTTCTGAGGTAGCTGAACATTTATACTTCATGATTATGTTACTTTCTTATTGAGAGAAAAAGTGCTTGACAGAAGGACAGTGTATCTTATTCTAGTCTAAATTTATTTCAATATGTGTGCTTTTGCAGTGAGAGGTTGGATAGCAATGCCAAGGCAAGGTTCACATTTGATAGAGATATAACTCTTTAAAGCAAACCTGAAACAGTCTTCTCCCAGACTGTTTTAGAGGTGAAATTCTGTAGCTCTCACCATGTTTATATGTTATAGCCATATCTTTAAAAGTGTTGAAGGCAACTATATACTATTAAATAGTCTTCCCCTATCTCTGTATTGTATAGAATTTTCTGATAATTTAATATCTAACCTAATTTTGTTGACCCAGATAAGCCAGGAATCTGCTCTTTGTTGCTTACTATGCTTTTATTGAAAGACAGGTACCAAAATGGAAATTAGTTGCAATTCATATTATGTCCATTTGACTTCTGCTTTCAATTTTCCCCATGTTTCTATGCTGGAAGAAGGATGATGCATGGAAAGGTCATGATACAATACACACATATTGTAAAGAAGAGAAGCAGTTAAGGTTTCCTTGGTTTAGATACAGCACAGTCGCCTCAGGCAGATAGTCTATTAGGCAGCATGGCCCAACAGCTCCCTCAGCTGCTCCTCAATAGTTCTCATGTTCCAGATCCTTCACCAGTTTTGTTGTTTTCTCCAGACGTGCTCCAGTACTTCAACTTCTTACTTACAGTGAAGTACCAAAAAGTGAATACAGGTTTTCGAGGTGAAGACTCTTTCATGGGGTGGGAGTCAGGGTAGTGCCAGGTAGGGTACCCAGGGTGTCCAGGCTCAGATGCAGGATCAGGACCAGCAGAAGCCCATGCCCAGGCACAGCTGCAGTGCAGATGGAGCTGAAAGCTGGTAAGTCCAAAGCCTCTCTCCTGCACTGACTCACAGACCTAGATGAAATTGGGCTCCCATGAGAGGCTCCTCAGTACTATTAAAACTCATTCGTGCCTTTGGGACCTAGATATAAATTCCCTTGCAGAGGCAACAAAGGAAAAGCATTGAGAGAGCTTGCCTTTCTCTGTCAACTGGATTTATCCATTGTGTTCAGCTATTCTTACCAGCAATATAAAACATCTCCTCATTCAGCAATTTGTGTCTGCTTTTGGAAGAGTCTTATTCTCCTAATGCTTTCAACAGAAAAGCTTAAGAGCAGTAGAATGACCCCTGAAAATATTTTATTACTGTACAGAACTGTAGGTATCCCCATTTTCATGTAGTTTAGAGAATTTTTATGAAGGCATGAAAAACCATAAAACTGGAAGTTGGGTTTGGGAGTTGTGTTTTCAGAATTTTTAATATCGATGACTGTTTCTTTCTTTTTGCCTTTTCTATTTCATAATACTATTGAGTTTTGGTACACAATTTTCAATGTGTTCTTTGCAGAAACTACTACAGTGACCCAAACATAGATCAGACATTAGTAAGTGTGAGGCCATATCTGCTGTACCTCCCAGAACTGCCCTGGAGGTCATTTTACATGTTGAGTTACACAGTTTTTCCTTTTGCTTACTTCTGTGCCACTGTCACAGTAGCAGGAGGTGATAACAAGAGTCTCTTCCCTCATTTCAAGAACAAATTAAATTTTTTTGTTTCCAAATAAATAAGATCTACTTCTGATGTGTTTCTTTTTTCCCTAGTTTACTGTTCTAAGAAGGTTGTGACAGAAAGGATAACTTCTAGGTGTACTTTCTTCCTCTGAATACCTAGCATTACTTTTTTATGACGTAGCTTCTGGTGACTTTTTTCTCGCATATTTTGATTCTCTTTTTTTGTTAAAACTTCATGATTACTTGTTTTCTGAAAATGCATAAATGAAAATATATTTTTAAATAGGAAAATTAATATATAAAACATAGGTTGTGGTAATTTTGGCCAATATTTTAACAATCTTGGTCTTTTATTAAACTGAACCTAATCATCTGTATTAACTGTAGTTCATATACTAATCTTAGAAAGTACATCTTATTCAAGACATATTTTGCAGTTTGCTTATGAGGATATACAGTTTTTGAAGTTTGTAGAGTCAGGATAATTAATGCCATTAAACTCCATAGCCTATGGTGTGTTACAGCACCTGGAACAAACAAACACTTGCCTTGGGAGTCATGGGCTACATTCCCACCTACAGCAGGACTCCTGCGTGAATTTCAACTGTATTTCATTTACATGCTAAGATTTTGGTAGGGGGGAAGCTACAGGGGTTATTCTGAAAAGAGGCCAGGGTCTGCCCCCATGCCAGAAAGTTTCAGCCAGCTACAAAATAATAAACCTGCCACTGGCCAAAGGCAGTTGGTGTCTCTATTATAGCATACTTGAGAAAGGGTAAAAACCAATGTGTAACAGCTGTAAGAGAAGGGAGTGAGGAGAACGTGAGAGAAACAGCCATGCAGAGATCAAGGTCAGTGAGGAAAGAAAACATGCTCCTTGCACTGGAGCAGAGGTGTCCCTGTAGCCTTTGGAAAAGACCATGGCAACACTCCAAACTCTACCATGTTATCTCAGGATTGTGCCCAAGGATGTCTGAAAGTGAACTAGCTCTTCCTATCAAGCAGTCTTTTACTCAATGCCATTGCATACTTCATATAGGAGCTACTCATGATATCAAGTATATCATTTAGATATTGCATTATGAAGTGTGGGACACATCCATCACAAAGCTATGTGCAGTAAAGGTAAATTAGCTTGTAGTCCAAAGATTACCGGTTTTCAGGTAATATTTAATTCTCACACAATTTGATTTTAAAATGTCTAAGCCCATATTCCTAGTCTTATGCTTTACTCCTTTTCTCATTCATAGTATCTCAGTGGAAAACTACTACTCAGAGCCAGTGAGGACCTTGAATCAAATTTCCCAACATATACTGCCTAAACTGCCTTTTCTAATAAACTTCAAGCATGTTTCAATCTTACCAAGCTGTTTGCCAATTTGTCAGTTTTCTAGTTTGTGAATTGGTTTATTTGTCAGGTTTTGTTTCTCAATTTGTTCATTTGTCAATTTGTTAATTGTCTGCCACTTTCACAGTACTTACCCAGTTGTGAATTCATGTCTTCATTCTAGTGATTGCAGTGGAAAACAAGCACAGATACTCAGTTCAGCCCAATAACTTAGACTTCTGTTTAGAAGGGCATGATATTGACATGCAGTATTTAAAAAACTTCATGTTGTATGGATCTTTAATTATTTAAGTAATATATTTTAGTTTTTACTTTATATGAAGTTACCCAAACACACCGCACAAGCAATTATTAAATCTATGGCTTCTATATATTCGCATTTCATAGTACAATATATTTTGGCCAGTCCATTGTATGCCTCAATAGAAACTGAACTGAATCTATGGTTATTAAAAAAAAAAAAATCTAGAAGCAAAGCAACACACTTATAACTGTAGTTATAAGTCAGAATACCAAGTTGCGAGGAAATTTTTCAAGTTTTCAATGAAAGACCCACTTTGATATTTATGAGTAGTAATGCAGCATAGATATTCAAAACAAAACAAGTAAGCAAAGTGGAGAGGCAGAATCATTCCCTGAACATACGTGTCTAATACTATAGATTCTAAAGTTCTCTTTTCTTTCTAAGGATCAACATTTGTTGTCTCTGAAAATAAGCCTTCTGATTTGTTTTAGTATGGTGGAGTCAGTTCTCACGAATTGTAAGATAAACAAGAACCATGTTTGCATTCCTTTATAAAAGATATCACCTGATGGACTTCTCAAGTGACCAGTGAAGATGGAGAGGTGGGAACCTCTCTGTCCAATCTCTGATCACTGTCCAGAAACTTATATATACGAGGTCAACAATAAACTAGAGAGTTCCTTTCTTCTTCTCTACCTAAACACCTGTTGTGTGTGTTACTGTGTGTTCCTATCTGCGTCACAGTAACAAACATTCACATCTCCCAACTCCTAAAAATGTGCTCTTGAGTTGCTCTGTTATTGTGGCATTATCAAGTTAGTCTGCTGAAGGCAGTTTCTTTGCAGAAAACAATTTAAGATTTATTGGACTTGAAAAAGTGCAATGGTTATAGCCCTTGTTGTGAAAAAAAAGAGATCATGGGCTGAGATCTGTCCTCCCAGTCATTGTTGTTCTTAAAAAAAAGTAAAATCCAATAATGTTTAAGTACTGTTGTGACATGTGCTTTTAGTTTTTTTCTTGTTATTACTCTTTCCTTCATGTAGTGTCAATGTATCTGAACACAGCTGTTACTCAAACTGTCTTTGCAGAAAAACTGTTTTTCATCTCATCTCAACATGATGGTCAATTTGATGACTTAAGACATTGAAACTGAGAAGTAAGCTGGTTAACTTTACTGTACTTTAATTTTCACCTCTGATGTCATGGCATGTATCATAGACATCACTGGGACTGTTAGTCTTTGATGAAACAGACAATCATAGCTTGAAATTCACCTTGATGCCTTTTTTTAAGATCAAAACACCAATAAAAAGAAGGAATTAAGTAACTGTATGAGGGAGATCTTGATATAATTTACTAATTTTTAATGAATGATGCAAGGTTTATTAGTTACATGAAGATTAATAACCACATAAACATTTCTTAAAAAATTAATTTTGTACACTGAAAGTAGAATGACTGTTACAATCTTCAAATGCTAAGTCTGAGAGAAACTGCAAAACATGGGTAACCACCTTCTATTTTGTCCCTTTTAATATATTACATATAATTATATATGCTATATTGTGTGGGAAAAAGGAATTGATTCTTCATTGTGAGTACACCAGGTTATACCTTAATTTATGGGCTCTTGTTTCCTGTCCAATAATACATATCCTTCTTGAATTTCTACAAAGAAGATTTTCTTAATTCTGGAGCAATTAAAAAAAAAAAAAAAAAAAAAAAAAAAAAAAAAAAAAAAAAAGGTCTAGTACCCTTCTCACAATTTTGGAAATTTGATACTGTATTATTTTTGTATATTTATTATTCATTCCAGAATAAATTTGACATATTTAGAGAAGTACAGTCATACATATTGAGCCATCAGATTACATGTATCATCTGTTTATATTCAATTTATTGCCTCTTCTCCCGTCCCTGATGTTTATTGCATGTACAATTTACTATTTCCCTTTTTAACCTTATATTTTCAATTTAATTTCCAATAATCAAAAATGAGAAAAACACAGTATTATTAAGAAGAAGTGAAATGAAATCTGTCAAAAGAGACAATTTTTTTCAAACATGTAATTATTGTATTTGATGAACATGTGGACAAGCTTTACAAAGAAAATCATAATTTTATCCAACTATCAGAAAGGAAAGTTGAGGCTAAATAATGATCAGCGATTTATTAAACATCAGTTACCCAGTATCTGGTAATAGAATGTAAATCCATTTTGTTACCATTTATTAGTTTATCAATGTAACCACTAGTTTCAGGTATCTTTATCTTAGTAAATATAATCAAAATCTATGTGTCCACAATTCCCTGCATATCTGATATGGTCTTGGAAAATAGACTATATAGGAAGAAGAAGAACAAAGATTTTTTAAATTTTTTTTTTAATGGGGAAATTGAAGCTAAATTTTTAATGTTGAAAAAGTTCAAGTACAGTTGAAACTGGACAGTGTTGTGTCAGAAAACAAGAGGGTTTATAAAGTATGTTAATATCAAGAGGGGTTCTAAGGAAAATATTGGACTGATACCAACTGGTATCAGTTTCTTCTGGTTGTAGCACAAAACCTGTGCCTCGATGATGACAATCATATGGTTTACGTTTAGGTAGTTTTGCAAGGAGCAGGGAGTTTGGCTCAATGATCCTTGTGGGTCTGTTCCAATTTGACATATTCTATGATTCTATGAGTACAGGACAATGGAAACAGTGGCTTTCCATTTGTGGACACTAAAATTCTAAGGGACTAGTTGTATGTTCATAAGTCAGTATGGCCTGATGGTGATTCATCCCAAAATACTTGAAGAGTTATCAATGTTACAGCAGGAACATTCTTTGTCTATTAAAGGTCTTGGTGGTCTGGGAAAGTCCCCCTGCTGACTGGAAGCTTGTCAACATTCTTCCAGTTTGAAAGAAGGTGTAAGGGAAGACCCAGGAAACTATAGACCTGTTTGTTTAACTTCAGTACCTAGAAAATTTATAGAGTGGATCATACCGGGTGATATTAAGAGAAATTAAAAGGAGAATTCCACCATCAGGCATCATCAACATTGGTTCACAAAGGGAAAATCTCATATCCTTCAATGTAAGGTCATCTCCCTAGTAATGAAGGGAAGAAAGCAGATGTAAATTTACTGGAATTATTAATGTTTTTGACTGACTTTCACGGTATCTTTCTGAACAAGTTGTCCAGCTGTGAGATGAATGGTGCGCAAAGCACTAAGTGAAGAACTGGCTGAATGGTAGGTCTGAAAGGGTTATGTTGATTTGCATGAAGGGGGTGAATGCACCACTAGCAAGTACTTTGGCAGCTGGGAGGTGCTGTTCACTCTTTTGAGGGACAAGAAGATTTGCAGAGGGACCCAGATATATTGAATCATTGGGCAATTGTCAATGGTCTGAAATTTAACAGGAACAAATGCTCAATTCTGCACCTGGGATGGAGTATGGTCAGCCAAAAGTCTAAATTGGGCTAAAAGTGACTGGAGAACAGCCCAGCAGAAGGGGTTCTGGGGGTGCTGGTTGGCAGCTCAGTAGGAGCCAGCAGTGTGCTGTGGCTGCCAGGAAGGCAAATCTCATCCTGGGCTGTATCAATTGCAGCATCAACAGCTGGTCAAAAGAGTTGATTATCCCACTGTATATAGCGTTGGTGCAGCATCACCTTGAGCGTGGTGTGCAATTCTGGGCATCACCATTAAAAAAATATGTGAAGATACTTGAAAGTATCCAGAGGAGGGTAGCAAAGCTGGTGACAGGGCTGGAGGGCATGTCCTGTGAGAAGCAGCTGAGGACTGTGGATTAAACTAGTTTGGACAAAAGGAGTCTGAAGGGCAACCTTGCTCACCACAGCTTCCTGAGAAGGGGAAGCGGAGAAAGAAGTACTGATTTCTTGTGTGTCTGGTAACTAGTAATAGGATGCTTGGAAAGAGTTCAAAGTTGCACCAGGGGGATTTAGGCTGGACATTAGGAAGTATTTCTCTACCAAGAGAGCGATCAAACAGCAAAAGAGCCTTCCTAAAGAATGGTAAATACCCCATTCCTATCAGTGTTTAAGAGTCATTTGGACTATGCCCTTAATAATACACTTTAACTTTTGGTCAGGCAATTGGAATGGATGACTTCTGTAATCTCTTCTAATTAGAACTATTCTGTTCTATTCTATTCCATTCCGTTCCATTTAATTCCATTCTTATTTTAAAAATCAAGCCATGGAAAAATTTTGACTAGATTAAAGGTACTCACTGTATAGTTAATGCAGTGCTGTTGTAGATATGTCCTGTGATGTAATTACCTCTGTTCTCCTTAGGACTCCTGTCTCCACAATATCATGGTGTGTTTCCCAGATCTGTGCAATAATTCATATTCTCCTCAATGTTCAGTTCCTGGTCTCCTCTCTCTGACCCTCTTCCTTGTTTTTTTCTATAAGACTGAAAGCCTGGTTTGGAGAAGGAATTCTTAATTTTCCCAGAAGTGTTTCTACAACATTATCAGAGAATGTGTTATTATTTCATAAACATTAATAAATAAAATTTCACATATAGGCACTGTCACCATTTTAGAGAGAGAGAACTGAAACACTAAAGAACTAAGATTAAAAATCTCTAGTTTGAATACCTATGACCTTATTTTTCATATTATTTGCATTAATGGATCTTCATATATTCACAGCATAGCAAATCAACTTTAATTACATTTCTGAACAGTCAATATTGCTGTTACTGAGGAGCAATATGTTCTGACTATAATGAACATACACCTTTAGAAAGTATTATTGAAATGATTTATCAAATACAGTGAAAATCAGTAGCAGAGGCATAGACAGAATTTAGTTTCCATACAAACATTCAGCTTCTGCAGATATAACATCAACCTTCATGTACTTGAGCTTTTGTAATAAATAAAGCATGACAGTGTATAGGCAACAGTCCCCTCTGTCCTTTTACCAATCTCCTCCTCTATTGTGAGACTCCTTTCAGGTCTTGCCCCCCTTCACCCTTTGCCTCCATGCTCATCTATTCTCTGTGGACCATCTGCCATGTGATGGCAGCCTCTAAAAACTCTGTGGTTTTGGCCACATCTGCTTTTTCCTTCTCTGCTTCGTGTCTTGCCCACAACCATACTTCTAGAAATTTTTATTAATATTCTAATTTACTGGCCAGTTCTCAGACCAAATTTACTGTGGCTTGAGCCAGTAAGACGTACAAAAGTTGGGATTTAGATGGTATTTAAATGCCTGGTCCAAATTCTGAAAGCTTCAGTCTAAAACCTGGAGAAAGTTAAAATGCAATGGAACTTTATTATTTTACTTCCTGTTTTTTCTGAAACTTGTGCTATAGGTGATCATAGAAGTGTTACACAGTAACTAGCAGGGAAGTTCCTGTGACTTTTTTGTACTGAAGAGTGCTGAATAATGTTATGTTATGCTGGCATTAACATATTACTGAAAACAAAATTTCAAAGGAATTGTCTGTACTAGATGAAAGCCATATGTACATATATATGTACACAAATGTGCACACAAAATTGCAGTTCAAAATACCCTTTTAAGTCAGGATGTTACCAAATGTGGCAGGTATGCCCATGACCAAACCCCAGCAAGACTACTGATTAAAATATATATGCATGTAATGCAAATTATGTAGTCAATTAGCAAATTGAACAATGTGTAACAATGTAATTATATAAGAAGGAAATTAGTCAAATTCAGGTTTTGGAACCGGGACAGTTATTAGGTCTCTTGGCTGAAATTTGACTGGTAATACGAAATTTTACTCCATTCTGCTAATTGCCATACAGTTTGAAGTCAGAAAACTGAGGGACTATTCTTGTGAAATATCAGGTTGTAGCTGAAATGAAGGATTTATATGGATGGGAGGGGTAGACCTTGGTAGAAAAATAACCTAAAAACCATTCACTCTAAAATCAATAAAGATATAACTGTCAATGTATTGACAAGTGGAGCTTGAGCTTAGGAATAATTGGAAGCCAGAAGATAAACTGTCCTCTATATCCCAAAGGATATCATGCAACATCTATTACCACAGTGTAGGCTCCAGCTCTTGAGATTCTGTGAGAATGGACCTCAGGCTGTTTCAGAGATCTGTTTCCATTACTGTCTTTCATCTGTTAGGTTGCATTTTCAGGATATTAAGTAAATTAAAACCAGTGTATAGGCAACTCTATTACCTATATTCTCCAGAAGTAATGATAAAAACTTTTTCACCTCATTCTGATTTATTCTTCCAAGATCAGTTAGGAAACTAAATTAAGAGGGTATTTTAAACTACTACTCTTGAATCTGTCTGACTCTCTCTCAAGGTGTTAAGTTCATGATTACTTAAAGATTAGTGTTGAAATATCCTTTATGATCTGTGTGTTTGTCATTTAGAAAATGTGTCTGGTTTCAAAGTGGTAATTGATGACATATAAAGCTGACATTAGCATCTGTCACTTTTACATTTCTTAGTTTATACCTAAATAGCAAATAAGAAAAGGATTTTTGTGCTTATAGGATCCTACACGATACTTGGCTATTTGTCGTTTAGCTTTAGGCTTTTATTGAAGAATGTAGCACATATTTCTTGTTCATTTGGTTCTTCTGTAGACTTCAAGATATTTTTTAAGGCCTCCATAAAATTCTGAGTCAGAAGTTCTTTGTCAGGCATCATAAACATTTTCAGTAATAAAAAGTAAATAATACAATTTAAAAAAAAATCTAAAAGAAAAAAAAAAATACAATTATCTTACCAAAGATTTTGGGGTGTCCTTGAAGTCTGATGTTTCACATATGATCACAGTAGACTTTATGCTGTGGAATTAGCACTGGAGAAATCTTTCTAGGAGAAGAGTGGAGTATTATTGAATTCTCAGGAGAAAACTGTCATGATTTAACCCTACCCAGCAAGTTAGTACCATGCAGCTGCTCATCACTCATTCCTCCAACCCACCCAGCATGGGCAAGAATAGGAAAGAAAGATAAACCTCTTGTGTTGAGATAAGGACAATTTAATAAGCTAAATAATTTTTGATCATAATAATAAAAATAGCAATAATAATAATAGTAGTAATAATAGTAATAATAAATATGCTGATAATCTCTTTAATAATAATATTAATTATAAGGAGAGAAAGATAGTAACAGAACCCAAAAGAAACAAGTGATGGACAATAAAATTGTTCACCACCTCCTGACTGAGAACTAGCTTATCCTCGAATACCACTGGTCCCTTCTGTACAGGTCCCCAGTTTATATACTAGACATGACATTCTACGATAGGGAATATCCCTTTATTCAGTTTGGGGCAGCTCTCCTGGCCACACTCCCTCACAGTGTTTTGTGCACCCATTCACTAGGAGAGCATGAAACACACAGTAAGTCCTTAAGACCAGCACTAGCACTTATCAAACACCAAATTATCTGTGCATTTTCAATATTATTCTCAGGCTTAATCCAAACTGAAACACTATACCAGATATCAAGAAGAAAATTAACTCTGTCCCAGTTCAACCAAGACAAGAATGATAGTACTCTCTGAGATGGACAATAACCCTGCATCTCATTCTTCTTTTTGTGTCAGGTTTCATGGAATGTTTTCCTTGAAATATGGAGTTAACAACGCAGTCAAGATCAGTAAACCTATAAGAAAATGTATAACTACAAATGCAATTGCAGGACACCCATGTTTATAATGCTATGTGTAAACACATTTTTGCAAGCAGTGTCAAATATTCAGTCGAAATTGGGCCTATAACATGCATATTAAAGTGATAGGGAAAAAAACCAAACCAGTCCTTAAATACTATAGTTATTTTCCATCTAGAAATCACAGTGCTATAGGGAAAGTAAAGTAAGAAAGCAAGCACATTTTGATGAGAAATAAAATGGACAGGGTCATGTAATGAAAGCTAAGACTTATTTTATTTTGGCTAGTGCTAGCTGGTTAAATGCAGGGTGTCTTTTTAATAGGTTACACACCGCCTTTGGCTAATTTGAATTACGTTAAGGCAATCAGGTCTTTACTGGGATGTAGAAGCAATAAAGTCAACAAGAATTCCACAGTGGCAACTATTTCCACTGACTTGAAAAACTTGCTCTAGAAATATGCTGCTCTTTGAAAGCATTGGTGTTTTTCTGTAACCACAGTCTGGCTTCTACAATAAAATAGTGTATTTTCTTAAATACTACATCTGAAATACAGCTTATATCAACTCCAAATTTACATATTAAAATGAATGTTGTCACTGTAAATTTTAGCAATGTGTACAGTCTTTTACACAAATTTTTAAAAAAAGTTTCTTTCACATGAAATATTTGTTCCATGGAAGCTATATTTTATGGAGTATCTCTCAGTGCTCTTAGTTAAACGAGCCTGGCTTTACCTTTTTTCCCCAACAAAAAGCAGTTAATCACCAGATTACTGCACTGCTTCAGTGATGAGTTAAAGCCTGAAGTGGCATTCCCCTCTCTACCCTGTGCTCATGAGACCACATTTGCATTCAGCTGCTGCATCCACGTCTGGGGTCCTTATCACAAGAAAGGCATGGACCTGTGAGACTGAGTTCAGAGGAGCCCACAAAGATGATCAGAGGATTGCAGCAAGTCTCTTATGAAGACAAACTTGAGAGAGTTAGAGGTGTCCAGCTTGGAGAAAAGGAGGCTCTGGGGACATCAAATTGTGGCCTTCCAGCACTTAAAGATGGATTATAAAAAAGAGGGATAGAATATTTTTGTCCAGATAGATAGGATAGGGATAGGATAAGCAAGAACAGTTTTAAACTAAAAGAGGAGATATTTAGATTACCTTTCAGGAAAAAATTCTTTACTATGAGTGTGATGAGGCACTGGAACAGGTTGCTCAGATAAGTTATGGATGCCCCATCCCTGGAAGTGTTCAAGGTCAGGTTAGGTAGGGCCCTGAGCAACCTGGTTGAGGGAAAGTGTTTCTGCACATGGCAACAGGATTAGAAGTACATGATCTTTAAGGTCCCTTCCAATCGCAGATTTTCTATGATTTTATGACCTATATTGCACAGTATAACTGCCCAGGAATTAATGGAAAATCTTATTTATTCATGTTAAAGTCATATTTAATCCTGTTTTGCTTGCACATTCTATTAAAAAAAAAAAAAACAAAAAAACCCAAAAAAAACCACAAAAAAAAACCCACAAAAAAACCCAAAACAAAACAAAAACACACAAAAACAATAAACCCACAAGTCAGACAAAAGATTCTATAAAAAAAAGATTTTCATTTAAACATAAGCAATCTCTAAACAGCATGTGACAGATCCTATCACTATCACTGTACTCTAGACTGTCATGGCTTTTAGTAAAATAAAAATCAGCATTTAGAGACCAAACTCTTAAAACAGATGTTTCTCCATCTTTATAATGTGATAGCAGATTTTTCTTGACTTGCTTAATCACTGAAACCTTTGTGAATACTGTTTGGTAGTTCAGAAGACAGTTTTTTCAACAGCTGTAATGGCAACAAAATTTGGTTACTTAAGGTCTTTTCAGCACTGTTGAATTACATCTATAATCCAAAATAAACACAGACTTTTTTTAATTAGAAAGCAGAATAGCTAATTCTTTAAAGAATGTAGTCATAATCTAGATGAAGGCAATGGAACAAAAGAAGTGATCCATAGCTGTAGTAAAAGAAAAAAAAAAAAAAAGCTTATTTAGTTATGCATGAAGAACAGAGATGGATTGTGTGGAAAGGCACTGCTTCAGTGGACTTGAAAGGAAGAAGACAAGAAGTTGAAAAATGATGGAAATAGGCAAATATCATTAACAGGTACAGCAGCTGGTAATCTATAGATATCAAAGCAGGAATAAATGCAAATAGTTATCTACTTAATGAAGACTCCCATGAAATGCAAAATTACTTGTGTTGCGAATAAAATAAAACTTAAAGTAATTTAAATCAAACCTGTAAGCAAAAAATCAAACACTGGTGTTGTCCCTGAAAATAAGCCTTCTGATTTCTTTCTGTAGAATGGAGTCAGGTTCTCACAAAATTGTAAGATAAACAAAATAATTTACATTCCTTTGTTAAAGATATGATGTGAAGGACTTCTCATCTGGCCAGTGGGATTGGAGAGGTGGATACCTCATTACCCAACCCAGGTCAGTGTCCTGAAAATGATAAATAGCTGAGGTTTCAATAAACTTGTGTTCTTTTCTTCTTCTGTTTCTGGACACCTGTTGTCTGTGTGTTGCTATGTTCCCTCTGTGTGTCACAGTTACACACTGGAACCTTTATTGCACCTCAGGGGATTAGAGCAGCTCCTTCGACCACAGCAGTAGATTCTGTGTTATTTCCATAAGGAAAAAAAACACAACTGGTTTTTATGAGCAGTGTGATGTTTTGAGTGTATAAAATCTTTTTGAGAAAGGCAACTAAAATCATAAACTTCATTCAGAAATTATGAATCCACTTCTCATTGGATTAAAAACATAACAATTCCAATATCCTCAAAAGGGGATCATTATGGCACATGTGCTAAGCACATTAGAGTGCTCTGAAGACATGCATTTCTATAGTTTCTGTACATAACACTGCAGTATGATATGTGCACATGTGAATTTACCCCAGAAATTCTAAGTATCACTCTAAATCACATTATTGTGGGATAATGAATGCCAGAAGGGTCTTAGGAGGTCTTTAGTTTGATGTTCTGCTCAAAGCAGAATTAGCTGTAAGATCAGAGCAGGTTGCTCAGGGCTTTATCCAGCTAGATCTTGAAAACTTCCAGCCATGGAGACTGGCAGCGCAATCTCTCTGGGAAACCTGTTTCATTGCTTGGAGTTACAGAAATATGGCAGATGTGAAAGCCATAGTCTGACCTCTGATATTAGTTATAATGAACCACTGTATGCACACAACTGTGAAAAGTTCTTTGGTATATTACTGACCTACTTCTCAGTGTATTTCCATAAAAGATAAAGGAAAAAGGAGGAGCTGAGTAGAGAAAAAATAATGCTGAAGGTTTCTATATAACACAGATCTTAATTTACAGAGCAGAAAATCATAATTCATCAAAATTCTACTCCGTGTTTTATGTTTGGGTTTTTCTAATGGGTTTGACTTGGTGCAAGGCAGGGAAAAATGTTAATTCAACATCTTGAATTCAGAGGACAATTTGCATCAATTTGCATCAATTATATCACATGCAAAGCAAATTTTGCTCAAACATATTGAAAATTTGCTATGTAAGTGAAATGTTCTTCTTTCAGGGTATTTTAAAACACCTTTGTTTAGATCTATGGTTTTTGCTTCACTGTTACAAATTATAGTTTACACAAAATAAATGGTCAAGCTGGGGATTCAATTTCTGATTCTTAGTTTGACCTCAAAACATAAGCAATATTAAAATAATGATAATCTTATGGTTTGCATTTCATTTATTCTAATCTCAGAATAATATAACTTATATTGGTCATATCACATGAGATGATTTAAAGACTCAGTTTTGAATATATTGAATGAGAGAAGCTATATACCTTCTCATAAAAGGACTGTGAAAAAGAAGAACATATTTTTTACTATATTGTTTTCTGTCTAGAGGGAGTTCTATATGTGCAACATATATTTTTGGAAACTCTGCTTTTTAATAAATTTATGGGCAAGAGAGATCAGTACTAACTGTATATCCAGATTTATTGTCTTCTGAGCTTACACCACCCTGAGCAAGGAAAATATATGATTTCTATGAATTAAGAATGCAATGTATGTATTAAAATTATTTCAGTATAAATTAGTAAATGAAGCTTGTTGACTTATAAACAAAATGCTGTTGCACTTTCTTTTTTTTTTTTTTTTTTTTTTTTTTCCTTTCAAGACACTGTGATTAATGCTCTCTTCATATCAGTTAAGGGTCACCTATCATGAACTAGCATTAGTTGCTAATGTCAATTATATAAGGTTACCAGGGTTTTGTCATCTTATTTTTTCCATCAAAATAATACAAGTAAAATGAGTGTGTAAGGCTATTTAATAGGTAGTATTATATGCAGAAATATATAGCATTATATGCACTTACAGAAATATACAGTAATGTAAACAAAAAATCTAGTTCAAATATCATCTAAACAAAAAACACAACTCAGCCTTTTTGAAGATGTCAGAAATACCTTGTTTGCACAGATGATCTGTGACCATGCAGGTTATGACTGTGATGTCCTCAATAGTTGTGTCTAGGTCCTGTTTAGACTATGAAGTCTAAGTGAACAAATTGGCTGATTCCTCTCTTAGGCTTCGGGGCTACTCTGATGAACAGCGGTTGCATGTAGATTGTGCATGTTACAGAGGAATCCCAATTATATTCCCACATTATAGGTCACTTTCAACAACAATAAACTCAAATTTGACTCTGTACCAAGTTGTATTACAAAATTCTATTTGGATCCTTACATTTCTGGATTCTGGAAGAAATGCTTATGATACAAAAATAAGTATTGATTTTTATATAATTATTGGTCTTTGAGCTGCATTCTCTGTGCTGTGTGGACACTGTTCTTTGAGTTAATAACATCTTCAGATCTAAGCATCCTTTGAGATTGTTTTTGGCTTTTTATCACTTCAAGTTTTTCTTCATTTTTCTTACTTAAAAGGAAATATATTTTATATGGTGATTGATGAGAGGTACAATTTATTCATGGAGATTACATAGCAAACAAGAAGTATTTGTTTGTGTTTTCCTAAAATGCACTTGCATGTAAAAAGTTGTATGCATTATTTTCAAAAAGAGTGTGAAACATCTGTTCCCAAGTAATAAGATTTGAAAGATGATTCTGTTTTTAATTTCTATTTAAGTGATTCGCATTCAGAATTACACAGAATAAGCACCAGCTCTCAGACAAACTAATTCATTAACGAAGTGGGCTGAAAAACTAGCACTATTGTTCTCATGTAGATTACACCAAATTATATTAATTTCATTAAAACAGAAAATCATGTTTATTGATTATTTTATTCTGTTGTCAGTCAGGAAGATTGAGTAGCTTCTTTAGTTCACAGGCTGAAAACAATGTGAGATTATGTGCTGAATTAAGAGAGTAAACAAGGGAAATTGCTAATACATTACTTATGCCTGCTTCTTGATATAGCTAATGCTAAGTATAGGCCAGATTCTGCACTCTTCCTAGAGGTTTCAGAAAAGCAGACAAATAAAGATAGAAAATGCATTTTGTCATATTTATCACAATCATGGTTATTCGTCAAGTTATTTTCATGAGTTACAGAACTGGATTCCTTCTCAAAAACCCTTGATGTGATTTCTATTTCATTATATAATCTAGTAGGTTTTGAATATATATTTACATTAATAAATTTGAAAAAGATCCTTAAAGGTATAAAAAAAGGTCAGCAATGGCCAAAAGTTGACATGAAGTGCACAAAAAGTAAATAGAAATACACATTTCCTTTCCTTAGACATTGTAAAAATAACTAAAAAAAAAATAACTAAAAAAAAAAAATTATACAAAACACAGAACACTGAAATGTGATTTGTGATGATAGATCAAGGTATTTTAACCACTTTTACTAGGGCCTTGTTAAATTGTATTTTAACACTTAACAAAGAAACAGATCTAACATAAACCAGCCTGTGCCTAATGGAATGTTTTCCATTAGTGGGGTTAGTGGACTGAACATATCACTTCCACTTCCCCTGTATGTGTCCCCAGGTGGCCTAATTCTATGTACCAGAGTTTATGGTGCACCATTTGAAAATTATTTTTCCTGACTCAAATAAACATTATGAAAATTTTTGAGAATGCAAACAATACTCAAAGGCAAAGTCTCCAGAAAAGTGGCTGAAAATGAAGATTATGGGCCTTCTTCCTCTTCTCACATTCTGACATAAGAGAAGAATAACAATCTTTCTCTTTCTTTCTTTCTTTCTTTCTTTCTTCTTTCTTTCTTTCTTTCTTTCTTTCTTTCTTTCTTTCTTTCTTTCTTTCTTTCTTTCTTTCTTTCTTTCTTTCTTTCTTTCTTTCTTTCTTTCTTTCTTTCTTTCTTTCTTTCTTTCTTTCTTTCTTTCTTTCTTTCTTTCTTTCTTTCTTTTTCTCTCTCTCTCTCTCTCTCTCTCTCTCGTGGTTTCACTTTGAAACCAGGCAGAAACACCAATTTCTGTTCTGGTTTGATTTTTGCCAATTTCAAAGTTTCCAATCAAGAGCAAAGCAGGCTTAAGCTTAAAAGTAATAAGACTTTATTAACTAACACTAAAAGAAAGAAAAACAACAAGAATAACAATAGATCTTTCAAAACACTATTCCTCCCTCCCCACACCTTCTTTTTTTCTTAACTACCAATGTAAAGAAAGCAACAGTCAGAAATCTCAGTCAGTTTTCCACTTCTAAAACAGTCCTTTTTTTCAGTTCACTTAGGGAGGGAAGCACCTCTGGTTCGCTATGGTCAATTTCCCCACTAGAAAACAGTTCTCTTGTAGATCCATTCTCCATGAACAGCAACCGCCTGGATCCTTTGCATTCATGAAACTCCTCCCATGTTCACAGTTGTGTCTCTGGGCCACAGTGATGTATGGGGTCTTATTTTAAAGATAACATGTTCAAAACAAAGGTTCTCTTTGTCTTTGGGACTACCTTCACCTCCAAGGAACAGAGATTCACTTCTTCTTTGAGGGCAAAGAGTCTTTATCACTTCATCTCTCTGTTCAACTTCTCATGAAATCAACAGTCCCCTCAACATTTCACTCCTTTGTTCAGGTCTACAATTTGAACTCTTTTATCTCCCCCATACTTCTTCATGGTTTAAAGGAAATATCTCAATATGTTATAACCAATCACCATAGCTTGCAAGAGTCTTTTACAGCTCAAAAGCAACTTCCCACTCTCTTCCACCTGGACTTTTACTCTTTGTTGACTGACTTTGATAGACATGAAAGACATGTGGTCTTTACACATCTGCATTCTAATTTCTCTCACTGGAGAGAGGATGGAGGCTTTCCAGGTCCCATCTGTGCACTGATGCACTGAAGAGAGTTTAACAAGAGACAGTCCTGCCGGGAAGTCCATGGAGTCACATTTGAAAGTTGTGCTGGGGTGCGGGGGGGCTCTCAGAGGGTTCAGGACCAAAAGGCAGCCGTGGGAAAGTTGGACAGATTCCCAAAATTCCTATTCTACCCCTTGGTCTCATCAGGTGTTCCAGCCTCCCTCATCGTGCCTCCCCCTTCTCCCCTGGCTCACAGAGGCAGGTTCAGCTGGGGCCAGCAGCAGAGCAGACTCTGTGCTGGCAGATGTTCCCAAATCAGCTGCCCCTGCCTGGCCCCCGTGGCCTCCCCCTCCCCAGCCAGCCCAGGGCAGAGAGGGCAGAGGTGTGTGCACTGACAGCCACAAGGAAAGAGACCTGCCCAGGCTTCTCTCAAAGGGAATAAGAACTAGAAAATGCTTTCCCATTGGTCCAATAAAATGCCAGTCTCAAACTCAGCCAGCTCATTTCTGTGGGCTGGTCAAACCAGGACACTTTCTTTCCTTCTTTCCTTCCTCCTTTCCTTCTTTCTTTCTTTCTATTCTCTAATGAAAAGTGCTACAGCCTTTATATACTAAGGGCACAAACTGAATTGACTCCCAAGGTCACATTTCCCCAGTGCATTAAAAGATCACCTCACAATCACTGATTCATAGCTTATCCCTCCCATATGGTCAGATGGCCTTCCTGTCTATGAGTACTGGTATGAGATGTCTAACTGAGAAAGAAATATGCACATACTAGAAAAGTTTATTACATTTCCAGAAGATTGAGAGATGACAATGTACAAATTATTACTGATTCACAGTTCTGAAAATTGTATTAGATCCTACAATTTTGTATGGTTAATAAAATACACATAAAACTTTTAGTATTTTATCATCTTATTGCAATATTTTAAATAGCATAGAATAGCATAGAATATTCTCTCAGTAGTTTGGTTTTCTATTTTTGCTCACTTTTGCCTCATTTGGTTGACCTTACCAGTCTAAGAATAATGACACTATGTTAAATCAATTGAAATTGTTTGAAGTGAAAAACTGCTCATCGTTAATCTTATAGTGACAGTCCTTATTGTAATTAAACTCCAAAGATATGTAACTTCTTGTTAAGAAAGATTTTTTGCTGTTCAGCTCACAATTCAAATTTATCTATTTTCATACACTTTGCTATTTCATGGTATTAAGTTGTCCCTTATTTTACCTGAGTGCTTTAAATATGTTGATTTTTGATGTCGTTTATGCAGCTGTGAAATTAAATCAGAAATGAAAAAGCCTTGTAGGTCAGTAAATGAAAAATAGTGATTTATTATATTAGTGAAAAACTAATGTCATGAATAAGTGGTAAGGTTTTCATTACCAAGATTTTAAATACCTGTTCTTGTAGCAGTCATGCCATGCATATATAGGTCACTTTTGACACTTTGATATTCTATTGCTGAAATAGAAAAGGTGTCTGTATATAGCAGAGAACTTCTGAAAGAAAAGGTAAGAAATAGATAATGATGACTCATTTCTTTAAGCCATCTGCAATACAATCCATGAACAAAAGATCTCTGTGTTAAATAAGACAAGGGGTTATTGGATTCCTGAACAACAAGAGAAAAGTAAGAAGTGCAATATTCTCACTTTTAAATTTACTACAATCCACAGTGCTATAATTTGAAATTGGCTTGTTTATTTTTAAAAAAAATGATAAGCGTATTGTCATCCTTTTTTTTTTTGCCCCAGCGTAGGTAGGAAATGTCAAAAAATGGCTCTTCACATTAATATTTCTTTATTTTTCCTTGCCAGATTCTTTTATCTTTGTGGAAACAATGTGAACAGAAAGGTCATCAGCCCGGAAGATCAAGATGCATGCAACCATTCTTTCTGACAAAGACAAACTGACCTTTTATGTTTCACATACGGGTCATTAAATGTCAGGGCACTGAGGGGAATAATGGCCCTCAACAGCTCTATCCAGGTTCTCTGGGGCTCCCACACCCCTGCTCCATAGCCCAGGGCTCTGTTTCAGCCCAGCCCTGAGCTATCAGCCTGTCCCGTGGTGCAGTAGGGGTCCAGCTCTCCAGCCACACCACAGCAGGACTGACCCATAGCCTGTCATCCCCATTCCCACAGGGGCTGGGATATCCCAGCTGCCCTCCTGGCCTGCCCTGCTCCCTGTCCAAGGGCCCTGGAACAAGGGTCATAGGGATCCCCTCATACCTCCTGGTGCCTGGCTCCAGGCAGCTGCCAGTGCTTGTGGCACTGCCCAATGCATATGTGTCATCACTAACCTTGGGAGGCTTCTTATTAGGGTTTCTGTTTAGGGTTTCTATTCCTCTCTTCCCCACAGGAGGCAAGTTCTCAAAGCCAAGATGTCAAACAACTCATCTACAACAGCATGCTTAGCCTCAGTTATTTTCCTTTCATTGAAGTGTATATAGTGGTTTGTCACCTCAAAACAGACCTCAATAAAGCAATGTTGTAAAATCTTCAGGAGATCTGAGTACCACACAAGAGCTAAAATCACTTACATTTCAAGGTGCTTTGCAAGACAGGTCGGATTCAACATCCCATTTTTTACAGACTAGAGTGTGGATGTGTTACCGAGGCTCCACTGCACTTAACTCAAACCTTGTGTCCTCTTGGCCTGTATGTTAGAGACACTCAAACTCTTGTACACATCAGCATCGTGAGTGAGTTTTTAAAAGGGTAAACCTTCTTAAGTGGCACTTCAATCAGCATTGACTTTGTAGGAAAACAGGATAACAGCCCTGCAAAACTTGCACTAGAACAGGAAAGTGCCTGTAGTGACTTGATTTGACTTACAGCAAGTCAGAGTTATTCCCTTTCCAAATTTATTTTAGTTCATATATGCCTTTCTCAATTAGGTAATTTCTCTTATTTCCAAACTAGTGTACCTCAGTTCTGAAATTTGCTTCCAAGTTTTACTTCCTGCTAATAATGAAGTTCAGTATTTAAAGTAACACTACAGTCAACAGTAGCTTTCTCATTGACAAATGATTCATTATCCTATTATTTTGCTCTATATAAAAAATAGCCTATAAAAAATCATCATTAACAGAAGCAAAAACTTTTAAAATACTTCACTTTGATGTCAATGAGTGAAAAGTCATAGCTGGAGAGAGTCAAAATGACATTACATATAAACATGACTCATCTGAGGCTGAGATGAGATAATCCCACCCTTTGTAAATATGAAGTGGAGGTAAACAATAAGGAAAATCAATTAAACTCCTTAGGTATAAACAGACTGGTATAAATATATATATAAAAATATGTATACCTATATATATACCCCTAAATATATATGTCCCTAAATATATATTAGTTATTAACATAAGGAGATTGAAAATTTAATTCTGATGAGATTCTGAAAGCTTTCCAGGGAAAAAATGTGGTAACCATGTTTGTGGAACTATTTTTTAAATCAACTCAAGAAACCAGTATAACGTGGCAGAACCTTGTTCATTTTCTTTCCATGGTTAGAAATTCCAAGTGGGACTAATGTTGATACTTCACTGGGAAGTTCACAGGTTTTGGATGATTCCCAGAAGAGACAAAAATGAACAAATTTTTCAAGAACAGCAATTTTTGATAGATTCTGCTGATACATGAATAATGCCTCTATTTTTGCTTCCAATAAATTTCAATTAATTAAAATGCTTGAATTACATACAAAATCCAAGTCATTGTTTAACTAGTATGGACCAAGACTGAATTCTTCAAACTGTATCAGAAAAATAGTAAATACCTGAGAGTTTAGAGAAGAGACACACTGAAATTCTCAAACAGATCTGCAGAACATGATTATCGTGTCCTCACAAACATTACTTCCCCTGAGAAATTATGATTTTGGCCCTTCTTCGACCTGGATTTCCTAACTCTCACTGTGCTTATGTGATAAATGATGACCAGAATGGATGTGTATTGTGGGACCAGATAGCAATCAAAGCCTTTGCAAAGGAGAAATTAAACTCCTCAGAGGGGAATAGCTGCAGAAGATCACCTACTCTGATCCTTGTAGTTTGGCCTGGGTATATTAGTGTGGGATCCCCAGCTGCAAAGTCCAGTGCTGATGTATTGACTATGAATTATCTGAGCTGAGGAAAGAGATAGGCTTAGAAGCCCACATCATCTCAGTTTAAATGTCTGTAATGCCTGATGTAGTCACAGGTTGGCCAGCTTTGCAACCAATAGAAAGAATACTTAGTTCCCAGCTGCACTCACCATCGTTATAAGCATGATAAAACCTTTGTGCTAATCTCCATTGATTATAGTGACTAGTTGAATATCAGTTTAATTAATTTTAACCATTCCAAACTGACCGTGAGCAGCACCCAGTGGTCTCTGTTGACTATATAACAAATTTCTCCTAATGTAGCTGCTCTGATTTGTGCCAAAGTAGCTGAAGTAGCCACACAGAGACCAGAAAACGGTAGCAGGTAAAGTAAGTAAGTGACAGTTTCTTGAGCATGAATCTCAATGGAATATCAGACTGTGGAGTGCCAAAAGAGGAAGTTGCTTTCTGTTAGAGGGACAAACCAGATTTAACTTTGCTGGTCTTTAGAACCAGTAGAGTGCATCATATTCTTCTGAAGAACATTTGAGAGAAGGACACAAATGAATGTTCTCTCAGTCATTTCTCTTGATTGTCTAGTTTAATTCTCAGGAATTTATTTGTACATAGGTCTGAGAATATAAACCAATATTCAGGAAATAAAACCAAAGAAAAATACTGCCTTCCACTAACTGTTTGGTCTACATGCTCTGAGAATATATAAGCATTCTGGTGATTTTTTTTTATACGGATATACAACTACTCAACTATTGTATGTGATTATATATATATTCATTCTTTTTATTCTTCTTCCCTCATTTTTCTCCTTCCTTCCCATGCAGTCATGAACTAAGTGAAAAGACTAAGAGGCAGTGTTTAGTCCACTGTCATGGTTTAAGTCCACTTGACAACTAAACCCCACATAGCCACTTATTCATCTCCCTGCAATGGGGTAGAGGAGAGTTGGAAGAGAAAAGTGAGAAAACCCATGGGTTGAGACAGAGACAGTTTAATAATATTAAGGGGGGGAAAAGGTAAGGAAAAAAACCCACAACAAAAAGGGAAGATAAAAATTAAGAAAAACAAACGATGCAAAAGAAAACAATTATTCCTCACCAAGTGATTGATGCTCAGTCCCAGAAAAACATCAGCCCTGGCCCACAACCAGATATCCTGGTTTTATTGCTGAGGAGAATGTCATATGATATGGAATTTCCCTTGGGCCACTTGGGTCAGCTATCCCTGCCACATCCTCTCCCAATCTCTTGTGTCCCGCAGCCTCCTTGCTGGCAGGGTCAAGTCAGAAACAAAACATTCCCTGACACTGAGTGAGGACTAGTCAGCAAAAATTAAAACAGGAGTGGGTTATCAACATTACCACAGGATTTTCAGCACAAATTCAAAACAGCCCCACACAAGCTAGTACAAAAAATTTAACTATCCTGTAGTCTGGTTTTCTAGGCCTGAGGTTTCTGAGTTTCTGAACTCAGTTTCTTCGTGGTGTTTAGGTTTCAGAAGACCTTGTTCCCACAGACTTGACATAAACATCCCAAGTGTTATTGTAACGAGAGTGATGTTTTGCATTCTTTTCTGTGGGATGGACTTGTCTCTATCCATTGCTTTGGGCCAATGGGAAGAAGAGTTCTGGCACTCTTCTAACCAATGAGAGTGGCCTGTTCTAAAAGGTATATAAGGAGGGCAGTTGTTTTAATAAAGTAGAGTCAGATGCAGCTTTTTTATAATGAGGTCTCATGTTGTTTGTTCATCGCCCACAGCGACACTATCCCAGCCAAAACCAGCAGGAATCAAGAAGTGCACCTTTTGCTTGGCTATTGGAGAAAAGTGAAATAATTATTTTTTTATATGGAAATATGTTCAACGCATAATATTATCATAATCAATTAATTTTGGAAAGAAATGCTATCAAGTCATCAAGTACTATGATATTTGGACACTTTTGATGCATACATTTTTAAATTGTGACTTTCATCAACATTTGACTTGATGAAAAGATGTTTGGGTAGGAGTGTAATTATTTTAAGTATTTTATAATTGAGAAACTAAAAGATGGAGTCACTAAATGAATAAGTGTAGAAGGAAGGAAGGAAGTGTCGGAAGGAAGTGTTGGAAGGAAGTGTCGGAAGGAAGGAAGGAAGGAAGGATCAAAGAGAGAATTTCTCTCCAGTTTAAAATGTTTTCTGTGCAGTAAAATTTGTTCATTTTCTATGGGAGCAAGAAAGATGAATTCAAAGATGCTCTTCTGGAGGAAGGTTTAGAATATAAGTTATCTCAGGTTTTATGAGGGAATGGTCATAATTCTTTGTTTAATATTCAAAGGTAAGAACTAACAGCTTACCCTTGTCTATGTTGATAAGAGGTTTTAGAAAGAATGCAGAAGTGATTACACTTTATTTACATTTACTCTTTTGATAATGTGCATTTGATACACTGTGAGAGTACTTAGGAGATCTGAACCCTGCCATGGCTGTGTCACAGATTCAGCAGGTTACAGGTAGAAGATAGGTACTTGACCAAAGTAAGCAATTCAGGTCATGTGCAAATGATTTGACCACTGTAATTGAGTGATTCTGGGATGGATGGCAGCTAAGCAGCAATTAACAAAGTTGCAGTTTTCCAGTAAATCAGCTTTTTCCTTATTTAAGTAACCCACACTTAAGAATGTAGAGACCTCAATTACTGCTAGACAATTTCCATTCAATAAAAATACATTAAAAAGCTGATGGTCAAGAAGCTCTACTTATTTTGGAAAGTGAAAAATAGTATTTTGCTCATGGTCTACAAAATGTCTAGTCCAGTTTAAAAGGCAACTTATTCCTTTTAAAATCTTATAAATGAATACTCCCTTTATTTAAATATGCCAATGTAAGTCTGTTCAGTATCACTATTTGTTATCATATAAAAGCTTATCTTTATTGTAAAACTATAAATAATTTGTCTTTCATGCAGTTCTTTTCATTCTAAACATTCCCAATAGCCAAGGTGTTTCACAAATCTTATGCTGAAGTCAAAAATGTATCTTCTGATATTTTCATATCAGAAAATATTTTCATATTTGCCCACTTGACAGTTCTAATCATCTTCCACAATTTTGAGTGCCTCAGATAAAAACAGAACATATTATATTATGTGGCTTATGTTCTTAGTACTGACTGTTCTAATAGTGGCTATCAGAAATATTAACACTTTTAATTATTTAGAACCTACATCCACAACTATTTGGTTAATTCCTTGACTAATCAAAATTCTTTTATATTATTGTGAAATGGAATATTAGAATCTACCCCATAAAGGACTAGCTGGTATTGTAAGCAGATAATTTGTTATATAAAATGGGCATAAAACAGTTTACTTAGATGACAAATACAATTTTTAAAGTATTAAAATGACATGGTTTTTCTTTGCCAAAGTTTATAAACAGAAATACTCAGGCTGTCTAAATGCACCTATAGAGATAATTTCACTTAAATCAAGGAGAATTATGTGTTATGAATCAACACAGAGCTGTGACCTGAAATTCTAACTGGAATTTAAAATATACAATATGAGGCTTCCAAACTAAATACATCCAAACAACATTTTTGTTTGTGCTCGAAAAAACAGCTGGACCTGAGACCAAAAGAATTTTATTTCAGTCATCATAGCTGACATTTTCTCTTCTGTTTTACCTCCATGTAGGTGAAAACTATAAAAAACCTCTGAAGAGATCTTAAGGGAGACTGGGATAGACTTATCTCAAAACCCAGCATTCAAGCACTGAGGACTTTTAGAGCATTAGGCCCAGGCTCAGTTATCTTCAGTAGCTCAAACTAAACAGTTTAAACCCAGATAAACTAATTTGTCCTGATCACAAAGTGCATCTCAATTTGTCAGAATTTGGTTAGAAATTCTATCCTGGACATGAAAAAAAAAAAAATTGTCATTATAAAACTTTTATTAAAAATATATATATTTCTGTGAAAAGCTTCAGTTTCATCAAGACGAGATTTTCTTATGAATTTTTTTTGTCAAAATTATTTTCACCAGATATTCCTTAAAGAGACAAGATGACAACTTGCTGATATTTTTTAAAAGATATCTACAATCTCGCTCCTCATTTGGCATCGGAATAACCTTAGAAAAATGTGAATGCTTCTGCAGCATTTGGAAAGTATCACAGTTTCCGAGAATGACATCTTAGTTTATGGGAAATCTCATAGAGAATGTTATCTAAGTTTAAAAGTAGATCAGAAAGAAGGTAAGGTGGATGGACTAAAATTAAAGTAAAATAAATGGGTGCATTGACAGGTTCAGTTCTTGCCATATTTCACCTGTAATGGCTTTGCAATTAGGTGAAAAGTCTAGTGATTCAAAAGCTATCTCTTAAAATTATATTGGAACTAAAAGTGACAAGACAAAAAGAAAAGCATACTGTATAGAAAAGCTTTGACCAGCACCACGGTTAATCATATGGCAGGAGAAATAACCTCTGATGGCATAATTGAAATGTCCTGTGCAAAAAAATTCTTTTATCTTCAATTTTTATTATTTCTGAATTTTGAAGAATGTGCAGATCAGTCAAAATCTGCAATTTTAATCCTCAGAATTTATCAAATTACTATTTTAAAATGTATAAGGATTTTACTCAATCTTTTCTTGGCACCAATTCTTACTATGACTTAAATGCTTAAAATATTATCCAGATCTGACATAAAGCACAGATATCTTTGTATGAGAGGGGGAATTTTGATTATTATAGGCGATTTTGGGGGTGGACAGGGGAGCAGTACAGTACAACTTTAAGTAACACAGATGACTGAAAGTCTCTGTCATACCAGATATCAAGACTTAGCATGTTTGAAAGAGAGCCTATGGACATAGAGTTATTCACATCCAACTTGAAGCATCACGTTAGTTTCATGTGAGGTCAAGATAACAAAGACATTGTTAAGGTCCTTCCTTCTTGACAAAGATGGTTCACACACTGATGAGATTTAAAAATTCATTGTGGAATAAGCATCAGAGAAGTCCCTAATGATGAAGGCTGGCAACTTGTCAAGAAATTTTTCCGATTGCCCTAATTCATGATGACACAGAAATGTGTTTGGGTTCTGTTTTTATTGTCCTGCTACCCTCAGTGCAAGAATAGAAGTTAATTAAAATATTCATTAGTGGTCTTGTAAATAAGTATCTTGCTTCCTTATTTTAAGCTAAATTATTTTAAAAAATTTGTATACTCTTTTTTTAGTCCAATACCTCAAAGTGTATTAACAGATTCTGTGGCTCACCCTGCTCCAAACACAAAGCAGTTCCATTCAACTGGAGATAATATCAGAGGATATTGTCATTATGGAGGAAATGAAGCTCCATAGGGGAACAGAAAAGCAATGTCTTGAAGAGACCCACAAAATCAATATTCCCAGCCATTCATTAGTGTGCCCAACAAGAGAAAGAACCAAGATGCCTTTCTAAGGTGCCAACGAACCAGTTTAATAAGCTGAAGGTTTGGCAAATAACCACTTATCAGTCTGGTGAATCAAAAGGGTACAAGAGCCATCTCTGGAGTCTTCAGCACAGGAAAGATATGAACCAAATAGAGGGAGCCCAGAGCAGGGCCACAAAGATAACCAGAGGACTGGAGCACCTCTCCTGTGAGGACAGTATAAGGGATTTGGGGCTCTTCAGCCTAGAGAAGAGTTGGCTCTAGGGAAACTTAATGTGACCTTTAAGTACTTGAAGAAGGCTGGTAAGAAATATGGTGTCAAACATTTTAGGAGGACCTGTTGTAATAGGACAAGGGATAATGGTTTTAAACTTTAAGGAGGGTAAATTTAGACTAGATTTAAGGAAGAAATTTTTTACGATGAGGGTGGTGAAATGGTGGAACAGATTTCCCAGAGTGATGGACAACCCAGTCTTAAAAGCATTCAAGGTCAGGTGGGATGGAGCTTTGAGCAACTTGATCTAATTGAAGATGTCCCTGATTATTGTAGGAAGGTTGGACTAGATGACTTTTCAATGTCCCTTGCAGACCAAATTATTTTATGATTCTATGAAATGTTTTTATGCCAAGTTACCAGGCACAGCCGAGCCATTCTCTCTTCCTATTTATAATGCTGGATATTCCACAGGTTTGAATACTACTTACTTTTCTATAATGAGAAAGATAATGCCGTGATCTTGCACTCTGGGCAAGTTTCACAAAGGGTTGTCTTCTCCAGCTTCCTGCATCTGTCCAGCCAGCTGCAATCAAAATTTGCACAGGATCCACAGGCAGTTGATACTGACGCTCCTTTTTTGCTGCCATGCCAGGTGTCCACCCCTCAGCTGCATCAAATTTGGCTCCAAAAACCCAGGACACCACAAATGTGCGGCAGAGAAGGGGGTGTCCCCATCAGAGCTGCCACCAGTGGTGTAGTGCCACAGGAGGCCGAGGAAAGCCTGTCTGTATTCCTGCTCATCACAGAGGCTCCAGTGTTAGCTATGGGTTCTGTGCAAACAGCACTATATGCAGCAATTATATGCAGAAGTATATAATACTGTTTAGGTTGGATTGCAACAATCCCAAACACGGTGAAGAAGCACTTCTCATATTGCAACCTGCAGATTTCAAAGGGTAAAAAATGAAGCTGTGGAGGAGAGGGAAACAAGTTTTGGAGAATTTATTTTTTTTTTTTTATGAAAAGTATTATTTCCAGTAACTAATGAAGTGTTTGCATTAATAAAAGGCAAAAAAAATAGTCACAGTAGGCTAAAGAAGAATATGAGCCTAAAGAAAGCAGTCTGTGGAGTGAATAACAGTGTAATAATTAGAACATTTATTTGATCTCCTCAGACAACACTGTTATGAATACTAATGTAAAAATTTCATCTTTTGCTTGTTTAAAGAAACCTGTCCTAGATGTTACTATTCAGAAATTTGCCATGAAGGCTACATAGTTACACTAGGTATTATTCAATTTGCAGACAAAGTATGGAAGCTAAGTCTAGTAAATAAAGTTTTCATATATCAGTCTTTTTCAAGACTGATGGCCTGTCTTTTCCATAATTAAGCACATTATGCAGTCATAGTTAAAATTACACAAACTGTCCTGGGATCTGGCAAAAACAGATTGGTCTCCTCTCAAGGTGAGTACCCACATAAACTGTTAGCTACAGAATCAGTTTCACTTTTATACTTTCTCCTTCTGCCCTGTAAATCTTGATTTATTACAAGTGCAGTGACACTCTTTCAACAAGGGGATTGTAAGTGCCCCATTATAGAACCATTGATTGATGCAGATTTGCCCTCGGCAGAGATGAGAACCAAACTGAGCTCCCATACATCCTGAATAAATGTTGTAATGACGAGGAGGCCTTGAGGACATGCTGTGACACCTGTCCTATTGCCACCAATTCATTCTCCTCTAAACACAATTCTTGGTTAGAAGGAAGGATGATAGGCAACAGCCTTCAGGAGTAGGTTACCCAGGTGGATAGAAAAGCACTCACAGTCCTAATAAGAGGACAGGAGTTACCCTTGTCCTCAGCTTTTTAAAGAGAATATCTCCACGCTATTTCTTAAGCTGCACCAATCACTGACTTTATGGCCAGATCCTGTGCTGAGGTACTCAGCCCACATCATGTTGTCTGAAAGTACAAATGTTACTTGGTGTCTTAGATAAAAGTCAAATACTTTGAAAAGAGGCAAAGATAAATAAGTATAATTAAAAAAAAAAAATTGCATTATTCAATTACTTTTTAAAGACCAGTTGAAGGTGGTAAAGACCTTTGAAATTTATCTAGTCCTACCTCCTTGCTCAAAACACGCTCAGTTACATCAAACTTCTCAGGACATTATCCAAACTGGTTACTGGTTACATCCCCAAGGATGGAGATTGCATAATGTCATTGCACAACCTGTTTCAGTGTATGATCACCATCAAAGTAAAATACTTTTCTTATAATTAAGTGGAATGTCCTCTGTACCTATTGTGTCTTTTCCTTTCATTGGATAAGAAGAGTCTGTCCTGCCCCATCAATACTCATTAGTAAGACATGCACATGCACACACACAAAACCACACATACCCCCACACACTTCTCTTTTTGATGATAAACAATCTCAGCTCTCTAAGCCTGCCATTGCACAACAGATGCTCTGATTCCTCAACCACTCTCTCAGCTCTTTGCTGTGCTAGAGAGGTGGACATACCTTTCCTGTGCTCTTCTGTACTGCCTCTTGTGACAGCTCAGTACAGAACAAAGCACTCCAGATATCTCTCACCAGAGCTAAAGAGAAGAGAAGGATCATCTTCCTTGACCTGCTGGCAACACTCTGCCTAATAAAGCCCAGGAGGCTGCTGGCTTTCTTTGCTGCAGGAGCACATTGCTGACTTCTGGTCACCTTGATGTCCACCAGGACTCTCAAGTCCTTTTCTGACAAGCTACTTCTCAGTCATGGGCCCCAGACCATAGTGGTACACGGAGCTAATCCTCTGCAGGTGCAGAACTTCACATTTCCCAGTTTTGAACTTTAGGAGCTTAGTGTTCTCTGAAAACCAAACATTTTTTGCTGAAGTCATGCTTTAGCATTGCCAAATTTTTGCACATGGAAGTGACAGTTTTAGAATAAAATCTGTCTACTGCCTTATGAACATATACCTTTCTCTAATCCAGCATTTACTGCCATCTCACCACCTCCTGTTCTCCCTTTCTCTGCTTCCCATAAAAATCCCATCCAAAGTCAAAAATCCCAAATTAAAACTTATTTTACCATCAAGATCTCCAGTAAATTGCTCCCATTTGTAATTTACTGTTGTCTACTCCACCTTCTAGAATTTTCCTACATCTAAACCCCTATTTTAGATGATAGAAACAGATACTGTTTGATGATGGACTGAGCATTTCAGCTCACCAGAAAAAACATTGGCAGTTTCAACCCTTGTCTGCTCTTCAGCAATATCCTTCAAGAGACAGCTTGTCTGTTTCTCAAAATAAGTCCATCAGGTTCCCAGGCTGCACTTTGCACACTACAGTTTAGAGTAAACCAAGAGTTTCTAATTTCCACTCAGGAAGGCAAAGATTTTTTTGAGGGCTTTCTTGGTTAAAGAAATTTAGCTGATTTCTGAAAGATAGGATACTGATACTGGAAGCACCATTTCATCCTGCTCTAAAGTACAAATAGTTGAACTGGCAAATGAAAGAATGCAAAGGAACTATATTCTCTGTAAGTCCTATCAACTCTAGATGAAAATTCCAGCTTTAAAATCTGCAGCTTTGAAAAGTTTTTCATGATTTATTTTCCTGAGAAAATTTCCTACTATTCACTGATCAAACATATTGCTGCATGGTGAATTTAAAATTCAAGTACCAGCTTTCACTGAGCACATCTGAACTCACTGCATCATAGAGTTGACTTCTTAAAAATACATTTTTTAAAGGTTTGTATGTTACCTCACCTTCAAACAGAACACTTACAATATTTTATCAAAATTCCCTAGGTCTTTACAGAAAAAAAATCCAAACCAAAAAACATTAACAATTCATGATTCCAGCAGCAACTAAGGTAACAATAGATATTTAAACCAATTACCAAAGAGCTGCTCAGAAAATGTGTAGAATTCAGCTCTCAAACAAAACCCTGTACTTTACTGTTGTCCCTGAAAATAAGCCTTCTGATTTGTTTAGTATAGTGGAGTCAGTTCTCATGAATTGTAAGATAAACAAGAATCATGTTTGCATTCCTTTGTAAAAGATATCACCTGATGGACTTCTCAAGTGACCAATGAAGATGGAGAGGTGGCAACTTCTCTGTCCAATCTCTGATCACTGTCCAGAAACTTATATATACGAGGTCAACAATAAACTGGAAACTTCCTTTCTTCTTCTCTACCTGAACACCTGTTGTGTGTGTTACTGTGTGTTTCTATCTGTGTCACAGTAACACTTTACTTCCAGACAATATCACAACAGCAAGGTTTTTGGAGAAGAGGTAGATTTCCAGAAAAAGGCAAGAAGACATAGCCCCATACGCCTTTACATCTCTGGTGTGTGTGTGTGTGCTAAAATGTCCAAGGAAATAAGGACTTACATATCAAATCCATAGATGATTTCAGAGAACACTCCCTGAAAAACAGGATCATGCGGTTTCCAGATCTGCAGTGATGCTTTATCCTCTTGAATGGGCACTTGCTGATTGTATATACAGACAAGTACAGGATAATTTGATTTCTCTCTCCTACAGAATACTGTGCAGGGAAGCTAACAGACACAGCACAGAAAAAAATACCGGACTGACAAAAAAAAAAAAAGTAGATCTTTGTGACTGTACACTTCTTAACACATGTAAGTGCCAAGTGTGTAAGTTATCAAATTGTGGTATGTCACTGAAGGAAAAAAAGTAGAGGGAAATTTGAGAAAAAAAAAAGACAAAATGGAAAAAATTTCCAAGCAAGTAATGTAATCTTTCCTCTCTTTAAATGTATTGTAAAAGAATTACATGTGTTATTTGTCATGCAATCAAAATCAGATTTTTCTGGACACTTTGGAACAGGCACTGAATTCAGTCCCTTTTGCTTGATTGCACAAAATTAAACTAGACCTAACTCACAACAGATCTGATTAATAATTTATGTAGTTTCCAAGACAGAAATTTGTTCCTAATCATGATTTCATATTCCTCTCATTTTCTATCTTTTTGCTGTAATGGAATCAATTTACCATATTTGGATTTATTTCAGGTTTGTTTGCCGTTTCATATTCTGATTTCTTCCCTAATTTTTTAAAATAACTCACCTCCTAAATTATCCATGTATAAAAGTTAGTTATTTTTGTTCTTGCTGTCAAATCCAGTATATTACATCACTGTAGCTCAGGTAATGACTCACTTCTGAATGATTTGGTAATTTGCTAAATTCCAGACACTTTTATAATAGCATTTATGATACCCCAATTTTTTTTCTGAACTAGTAAAGGTTGCTAAGTGACAGGAATGTACTTATCTGCCACATCAATGCAAAGAAATAATTTTACACATCCACATCATAAAAAATAAACATTATATTAGTAGATGCTATGAAGAGATACAGTTTATTTTACCCAACTTTAGATGTGATATTTGGACTTACATGACACCAGTAAAGTGTTTTTTTCCCTATCTCTATATATTTAGGACCTAATTACTGAGAATGAAGTAATTTTACAAAATTCAAAGTTCATTTAATCTCTTGGTCATCTACAACTAATACTTCTTTTTAAAAAAGGCAGACATATTGAAAGGATATAATATTGGTGTCATATTTTAATAAAAACTACAGTTTTGTCCTTTAATTCTATAAAAGGTGGAATTAAAATACACTTTTAAGTATTTCTCTTCATTGCTTTTCTTCATTTTAGTGTAAAGTCTACAAATAAAATTCAGTCAGGATAACAATGGGGATGTTGTTGACATCCCATCAGTTTTACAGACCGGTATAAAAATGTTTTGCATTGGCAACATATTCCCACTGTCACTTGCTTTTTTTTTTAAATGTTTGGCTTTGCACACAATTGGACAGGTTAATATAGCTGTCAGTGAACAATTTCATAGGTATTTTTACAGGGTGAGGATTTCCCATAACTTATGAAAGTTTTCATGTTAAAACAAAACTACATACAGCTTTTCAAACTGTATCTCTATCACACAATATCTATAATATTATTGGCAGGTAATTAAAGTTAGGATAAAAACCCAAAACCCAGATAAATTAATAATGGCTAGGAAAAAAAAAAAAAAAAAAAAAAAAAAAAAAAAAAAAAGAAGAACACTACTAACTGGTACCTTGTTAAAGAAAGTTGACAGAAAAAGCACAATCTACAAGTAACAAGGTTGTAGTTTTACATTAGTAACAATCAGAAAAGCACTCAGTGAGAATACCTGCCACACAGACAATACAATGCAATAAAGCAACATGACTTAGATTTGGTCAACAAATATATTTTGACTACGCATTTGACTTAATAACAGAATTGTTATTAAGAACCTTACTGTTACTGATCATAATAAAAGCTCTTCCATGTACATATATCAAAATATCTCTACAAATTTTAAAGTACCTTGAAAATAAAGACTTTTTCTGAACTCGTGGGTGAGAACTAAGTTTCTTATCCCACAGTTTCAGATTCGCTGAAAAGTTCACTGGAGTTTGCTGCCATTTAGACTAAATTATAATTTCTGCTATCGAAGGACTGAACTCTCTAAATAATAATTTCACAATGAATTAAGAATGCAACTACACATTGTCTCTCTTTCTTCTTCTTTCTTTGTTCACAAATATGATAATTTTCTGCCTCGTGCAAATCAATAGCAAAAACTTTCCTTCTAAATAGATGGTCAATATTCTAGGCACTAAACACATATTAAAAAAAAATAATTGAGATGTGTCTAGATAAAACATTTTTTCCAAATATGTCCTAAAATCGGTAAATTCAAAGATAGCAAATCTTGTCATAAAATCCAACTAAAACTATAACTTTTCTTTAACCATGAATCTATATCCCCTAACTGGTCTCCATCTCAAGGAAGATGAAGAAAATTGCAATTCTCTTGTGTTCTTTCTTTTTTATATTTGCTCTTGTTGTTAAAGATGTGCTATGGATTTTTATAAAGAGACATATAGAGTTCTTTAACTAATTTGTTGAAAATATAAATGGTTAAATACAGTTGAGGAACTTACTTTCTTAGCAGTAAGAAACTCTACTGTTCTTCCTTTTCTTCTTTTGAAAATTCTTTTGAGATATATCAACAAGCTTATATTGCACAGCTCTTGTATGCAAACCATGTTTTTAACATTGTAAAAAATTTTAATGCTGCTATATTTTTACATATTTTTGCTCATATTTGTCTCAAGATTAACAAATCTAATCAATAATGTCCATTCAAATATTCTGCTGTTTCCTTGAAATCGACACATGGAATCAACTGAATATTTTTGTTTTAACCCTAGCAAAAATTTAGGTTTTAGTTTGAATATTATTGATCGTTAATTCTCTCTGTAGTATACTGAATCAGTGCGATGCCATGTCATTTACCTACAATTTACTGAAACTTAAATTTTCAAAGCAAATAAGTAAATTCAAAAAGAACAGAAGGTCTCTCTGTAAGGACCTGAGGAGCATTATCTACCTTCTACAATGTACATGCTAGATGCTGAATGAATGTAAAGATTTATCCTCTGCAGGTTTTCCTCTCACCTGTAAAAGACGTTAACATCACTACAAAGGCTTCACAGGTATGACATCCTAGCAGAAAGCAGTGATGCTTACACACATCATGGACAAACTCTGACATAGATACAGCTTACAACAGGCTTCAAACTCTGCTTTTTCTAGTCAAAAGATATATTTTGCTTATAATTTCAGTTGGACCAATGGCTCAGCCTTAGAAAAGAGCTTAAATATTATTTTAATTTCCTTGCTAATATTAACTCTTCTAACACCAATGGCAGAATGAGAAATCTGTGTCTTTGACTATATGGGAGCCAATCTGATTTCTGAAAAGGGTATTTCACTTCGATATAAAGACTTTAACTTGGGTTCCTGTTTTCTATTCAGCTTTCAGGCATCTGTCCATGACTTTAATCATTGTTTCTTACATTTCTGTACACACAGGTCTGAATACTGGAAAATTCTTGGGAGATTAGGGAGGCAATCAAGACAGACCTCACACATTTTCCTTGAAAATCAAAGTGTGGGGCAAGCAAATTAATTTGAGATCATATTCTGCCACTTCTTCCTTAAGTAAGACTTTACATTGTGAATAGTATCACTGTAGGGTAAAATACTTTCCAATACAAGACCATGCAGAACAGCCAGGCCATTACTGGAGATCAACATGCACCAAAATACAAATCAGCAGCAATCTTAAATTACATTTTAAGAGTGGTTTTAAGTCATGTCTTTGACAATCAAATCAGAATGTAATATTTGAAAATCTTTCATAATTTAAGATATTTTTGTAAAACTATTAGAGGTAGTTGTATAGAAAAACAAAGGCCCCATCTCAGTGATTCCTGTATTCAGTGAGCGGTGCTTTACTTTCTGAGTACCAGTATTTCTCCAACATGAGAATTAACCTGCTCTCAAGTTAAGAATGTCAGTTTTCTGAATTACCAAAGCAAGACTTCAGCTTCTGCATGAACCTTCAAGCTCTGTTTAGGTGAACAGCTATCATGATTCCCACTCCACAGACTGGAAGCTGGATGTATTTCCAAAGGAAATTCTCTTTTCTAACCACAGCTTCTTTGGTAAACTGTAAAATTTACTATATAAAATTCTGTAGCCTCTACTGAAAGGTATAGTTGCCTATATATTTCTACAGCTGTCTCTTATGGCTTTAGAGTCTCAATCTGTACATCACACTATATATATCTCATTTCAAGATACTTGTGCTTTTTCTTTATAACAATTTTAAAATATGCTGTTTAACTGGACGTGCATTACTCACAGCTATAATGGAAATCAAATTTTTTCATAAAGACAGAAAACTGCTTGATTTACATGTTAGTCTTGGAATTGCAATAAACAGCAGCACAACATGCAGCGGCATTTTTGTTGCTTAACACTTATCTGCATTTAGTCTGAGAACAGGGATTTTGAAAGTCCTAATTCTTTTTAAAAAAAAAATCATGAAGCTGTACAGTTTTAAAACATCAAATTGACGTAATATTTCAGGATTCCAAGGGGGATGACAAACTTGTGTTGACTTAGAAGGAAAATATAGTGTCTAAGTTAGGGATGGAAGGTGATACAAAGATTTCATCTCTACATATAAATGCTCTTTTAAATGGTATGGGGAAGGAGAATACAATTTAGCATGTTGTCATTATGCTTAACTTGCACTCTACTCTAGTTTTCAAATATACTAGAAAAGAAATTCCCATGGAAATAAGGGAAAAGAAAGCCACATCTTGGAAAAAAAAAGATGTTCTGGTACCCAAAGGTAGTTGTACCCAAACAATAGCTAAAATTTCATCTCTGAATTGTGTTTGAACACATTAATCTATTGCCCTATTAGTTCAGGATGAAACTATTCTGGTATAAAATCTTTCTTTCTGTTAGAAATCAAAGTGATTACATCAGCAATGTCCTCATGGTGCAAAACTGAACTTAGTTACAAGTATCTAATCAAGTGCAGCTGTACTAAAAAGGTCCTTACAGTCCTGTCTTGTGAATATTGCATCATTCATATGCAATTTTAAGTCTAGATGTTTAAATGGCAAACAATCAAACAAACCTAGGGTTTCTGAAGGAATACAGATCCGCTTTTTCATGGCATTTCTATTATGCAAGTAAAACATAGAAGATAATGGGATATTTTGTGACCAAGTTCCTCTTCTAGTCTGCCAATCCTGCTTGTACTTGGAACGCGACTACCTTCTGCAGAACTTAAAATATTAATTTGAAGACATTGCTATGGAGACTCCGAACAGGAAAGCTCAACTACCTGGTCCCTCTTAAAATATTTAAGCTTTTAATCATAAGGGATACTGGCACACATGTGAACTCAAACCCTCTAAAGTGGGTATGATACCGATGTGTCGCTGCCATTTCAGCGACAGAAATCGCGTGCCAACAGCAGCCCCCAAAAGGACCGCAGATGGATACACACTGAGGAATTTTTCCTTTGGAATCTATAGTCGTGTCGAGGCGCAATATACATCGTGGAGACTTCGAGCCGCACCGTGCAGGTGAGGTGACTGGGAGACACAATTCCCGGGGCCACTTCTGTCGAGACCCCGTGTCAGACGAGAGCAAAGATTCCCAGAGAGGGCTCGGGTCGGGCACCGTCTCCTCTCCCTTCCCCTCTGCTCCGCTCCCGGCCCGGCTCCCCCGCTCCACCTCTCCGCTGCGGCCTTGGGCAGACGCCGGGGCAGGAGCCGCCTCTACCCCGCCGGGACACAGCTTCGCCCCTCGGCCCCTGCGCGCCGCCCAGCCCGCTCCCACCGGCGGCCCGCAGCGCTGGCAGCGGCCTCCGCGGGGACAGGGACAGTGGCCCCGCGCCTCCTCCCTCCGCGAACGCGGCGGGCGCCGCCCCGGGAGCGGCAGCGGCGCGGGCCGGGGCGATGCGAGCCCCGCGGCGGGCGCGCTCCTGCGGCGGGGACGCGCGAGCGGGAAGAGCGGGGGAAGGAGCGCTCTGCTCGGAGCGCTGAGCACCTGTGGGCGTGACCGCCGGCCCCCTCCTCCTCCTCCCGCTTCCCTTTACTTGAAGGGCCGGCGCCGCTGGAGCGGCAGAGCCTGAGAGCCGAGCGGGCGGCGCACGGAGAGGAGGAGACCAGCTGCCGACCCTCCGCCTCAAGTGTCCCGGCGCCTCTCGCGCCTCCGCCCCGTCGAGCCGCAGGACCGGTCGGGAGGGGAGCTCAGGCTGGACAGGCCGGGGGAGGACGGGGCTGTCCTCGCCCTGCGGGCGCTGGGCCGGGGCGCGGATCGCCCTCTCTGCGCGGAGCTGCCCGGCGGAGCCCTGCCCGGCGGCCGGGCGGGCAGCGGTGGCGCCGGGCTGCTGCCCTCGCCCCTCGGTGGCCCCCGTGGCCATGCTGGCCTGGGCTGGCGGGCGGCGGCGCCCTGAGCGGCGGTGGCCGTAGAGCCGCGGGCGGGCGGGGAGCGCCGCGTTAGCGCCGCCGGGGCCCGCGCTCCGCCTGCGGGGGCTGCCCCGGGGAGGGGAGGTAGGGGGAAGGACAGCAAGCGGAACAACTTCTGCAAATTAAAACCAGAAAGGAAATAAATTAAAAAAAAAAAAAAAAGAGGCTCGTTCATGGGACATCTTCGAAGCTCAGTACCACGCGAAGCATCCAAGCCGCAGTGAAACCCTCCGTGCTAGTGAATCCCACCACGGTGGCTGGAGGGAAGCTGGCTGTGGCCACTGTTCCCAAGTCCCGCATGCGTTAGAGTCGCCTTGGCTTTCTGGCTGGAAGATGATTCCTGCAACAGGACCATGTTACTGATGATGAACAGCAGAATCGTTGGAAGATGTCTTCCTTGAGGATTACACGTGGAGCAAGGCCATCAGTCAAGGGGAGAGCTGGCTGGTGAAACTGTCTGACATTCCCCCCACCGGGGAACTGGCTTCAATGGCTCCATCTCCCAGGAGAAGCAGTAGGAAAGATGCCAGCACCTTGCCAAGCATGTCCTCAACTTTCTGGGCTATCATGATCCTGGCTAGTCTCCTAATCGCTTACTGCAGTAAGTACATATTTGTCCTGGTGCTTTTGCTGGGCATAAATCTATACCCTTCCATGTGAGGTAACACTTCAGGCGAAGGCCAAGCTTTGAAGCTGGCAGGCATAGGTACTGTGCCTTAGACTTGTCCCTCAACGCATCACCCCCCACTCCCCTATGGCAAAGCAGGTAGACCAGCACTTTAATACTGCTGCTTCTCAGGAGAGTGAGATGTCCTTAGGTTGTAGATGTGGCATTTCCAGTCCAAACAGTAACATCTCTTGGATTTTAGAAACAAACTTTCTAGTGTTAGTAACCCTGATCCACTGTTCACTGTTTCTTGTCATATGTTAACCAGTTTGCTCTGAGGCTGCTCCCTCCACACACACACTGTCCTATGTCCACCTTCCATGAAGAGGAGCTGGCTTGCTTATGTTCATTCTTTTAGGAAGCATGTACTTCGAGTGACAGATGTCTTAACATCCCTGGGATCATATGTGATCCTCTGAAAGTCCATAGGAGCTAATCTTGGCACTTAGCATATCTTCAGCAGTTTAGTAAGTCCATGTTGCCTGTTTTAGAGCTGTATCTCAGGTATCAGTAGAGGTTTTATATTCTTTTTTCAGGCTTGATAGATTTTCCATTAATTGCACCATTGCAGGTAAGGTATCTGTAAGAATCAAGTGCTTGGACTATAAACACTTTTAAAGGTCTTTTTTTTTTTTCCTACTTTTTGTTTGCTTTGGTAATTTTTGTTTTTGTTTTGCTTTCAGCAAGAGTAATTTTCAAGCAGTTATATAATGTAAATGGAATTAATGTCCGTACTTCAAGTTAGGGAATGCAAGTTAGTCCATAGCACCAGAATGGGAAACTTGCAAAGAGAATAGAAGAAGCAGTTTTTATGCAATAATAAAAAAAAATTATGCAATTTATCAGGAAGCACCCACACAGCTTTGCGAAAATTAATCTACACTGTTTTTTCCCACCTTGTCTATAATTATGGTGCATATTGCTTTCATTAGCTGTAGCATAAAAGATTTTGTACTAGGCTTGTCTTGTTGAGCTGTAATAGGTCTATTTCCTATGATGAATAGGAAATAGATGCTGGTTGCAGGAGCATACCTGCTGCATTTCATAACCCTCTATTCCGTTCCCTCTCACTGTATTACATTGACCATTTTTCTGTGTGTGTGTTCTGTTTTTTTTTTTTTTGAAACAAGATTGTAATTGGTTAGGAGAGCCTTTAATTTGCTTTTGTTTTGCATATTACAGGGACCCTTTATACTGATAACACTGGAAGTGGATTATTCCGAAAAGAATAACATATTTTGTAATTTTTTTTCGTAATTTGCACATTTTGCATTGCACTTCTCATCAATAAAATCTTATTAAAGAAGCCACACTTTTGATAATATAATTTTGTACATAATGCTGTATTCAATGTGTTAATATAGAGGATATACTAAATAACAGTGAGTTTTAAAAGGATTTATTGTATCATGGGAGTGCATATTACAGAATGAATAGTTCAAGTGTAATAAAGGAAATTCAGTTTGATATTAGTGACAGGAAGTATTTTGTTAAGTTTGTGCTAGAAGTGTCCAAACAGTCACAGGCTTCTTATGAGATGATATGAGCTCTTCTGTGCATATATTTTCATCAGCATGCCTCAAAAAGAGTTAATTATGAACTCTGACACTTTAAAAATTATTTTTCAATTATCTCAATTTCAATGAGAAGTTTGACAATGTTTTGTCCTAAGGAATTTAGTCATCCATTTGAATTGTTACATATTGTTCGTTGTTTATTTTTTGCGTTGTTTACTGATGAAAAATGCAAATGCTGACTGGTAATCTGAAGGCATTTTCTAGTGAGCCTAAAGACCAGTTTCTAATTAGTTCTCTCAGCCAGTGTAGATGGTGTTCCTCAGATATGTAGTGCACTCTTCATTTCATACAGCACTGAAAAGCACCATGCTGTTTAAAATATGCAGTGTCAAAACACTCCACCGTTTATATAATGCTTCACTGATTTGACAATTACAATTCCAAATGTTAATGAAGCATCATGAACATTTTCTCTAGTGGTAGTATCTGACACATTGAAAAAAATGCTTTTTGCTCTGTGAAAAATCAAGATTAAAAAAAAGTGAAGCTATTTCTAGGTAAAGCAGCACTTCAGATTTTATGAATTCTCTTAAATCAGCTAGAGTTTAATCAGAGTTTTTTAATCTGATGCCTTTTTTGAAGAAAAGCAGATCTGGGTGTTGGGGGGAAACATGATGACTTTTAAAAATGCTTAAAAAATAACAGAATTGTCATATTTCTTAGGAAATACAAGAAAAGAATTTGGCTATGTAAAGTGGTCTCTATTTTCCCCCACACCTTATTTTCAGGTATATGGAAGGGTAACAATAAAGGTGAATACCTTATCAAGCTATTTACAGGAACCTAATATTTTATTATCTCTCACTGTATCATTCTACTGATGATAAAAACCAAGCAGCCTCCGAAACAAAATCTGTAAAATAACTTTTACATTTTTCCTTTCTTAATAGCACTGTAAATACAATGTTTGATCCATGTTGCCTATTTCTTATATTTGATCCATATTGCTTATTTTTAATCAGTTAATCTGAAAAAGCTTATTTCTGAATCAGTTATATGAACATTGCTTCTCCTTCTCCTAATTAGTTCATGAATCTTTGTTTCTGGAACTGTATTTGTTGTACAATAATCATCCTTACTACTGGGAGCAACCAGTAAGCACACCATACTCTAAGTTCCACTTGACAGATAAGCATATATATAAAGAATGTTCTGGAGGTACATGTACAATCCATTAGACTTTCATTTATACTTTAGTATTTGAAGCCAAATTATATTCTTATTGATGTGGTAAAACGATAAACTGATAATTTTTTCTTTCTTAAATGTTTAGATTATACTTAGGGATAATGGCTCCATCCTATGGTGGAAGAGAAACCTGCATCAAATCAATTAGGTTAGTTGCTATAGTGATAAATATAATGTAATATTCTCCATCTGAAGGAAAATGGTCTGATTTGGTAGGCTCTCAACAGGGGAAGACAAAAGCAAAGTCATAGAAATAGGCTGTTTATGGTCCTTGGTGTGTCCAACAAGGAGTTATCTGACTAAGCAGGAGCATCATTAAATGCAAAAACAGCCTCAGAAGGTTCTCCTGGTGGAGGGTGGCCACCTTCATGGCAATTCAGAATTAAAACATTTGTGACTTGTTTTTGGATTCCAGACATGTATCTCACATACTTGTTTAATGAACAGTAGTAAACCAGAGAGAATACCTCATATTGTGTCTTTTACTGTTGTAAAGGTAAAATGAATGCTTTTTCTTCTTCTTGGAGTATGCATTTTACCATTTTAGAAAGTCTGGTTAAATTAAGCAAATTCTATGTGGTATCACAGCTGCCTGTACATCAGGAATCTAAATAATATAGTTTTGATTCAGAACTACTTTTTAGTGCATTTATTCAGTTGACTTTGCTAAAATTACTGAGAAGCTTTTTATATGTAAATGGTAACTTTTTAAGCAATATATGAATCAGCTTTTAGCAAAGTTGTAGCTGATACAAGCTTTTACTTTTCCTTTTTTATGCTGTTTTTTTAAGCCTAAAGAGTATAACATTAGAGCCCTGTGCTGTTCTTTTAGGGTAATACTTCCTTGGGTCAGTAAATGGTTTTTATTTTTTTGAAAGGAGCTACCAAAACTGAATGACACTTGGAAAATTGACCTTCTTGCTTTGAGTACTGTTTATAGAAGAGAGCAGTATGAAACCCAGCATTTATGCTTACTAAATGGTGATAGTACTAGGAAAAAAGAATCTAAAAGTCCAAAATGCAGAGTATTTCCCATAACATAATACAGAGATATTTTTGCTATTGCTGAACAGAGCTTGCACAGAGCCAAGGCTGTTTCTGCTTTTGTTATTGCTACACTGGTGAGAAATCTGCAGGTACATGGCAGGTTAGGAGGAGACACAGTCAGGGCAGGTGAGCCCAACTGACCAAAGGGATATTCCAGACCATGCAACATCATGCTCAGTGTACGAAATGGGGTGAAGAAGCAGGGGAGGTTTGGAGTTATGGTGTTTGTGTTCCAAGACATTGTTATACATGATGGAGCCCTGCTTTCCTGGAGACAGCTGAACACCTGCCTGCCCATGGGAAGGGATGAATTAATTTCTAGTTTTGCTTTGCCTGTGTGCATGGCTTTTGCTTTCCTTATTAGACTAGCTTTATTTCAACCCATGAGTTTTCTAGCTTTTACCTTTCTTATTCTCTTCCCTGTCCTGCTCATGGGGAGTGAGCAAGCAGCAACCTGCGGCTTTGGTTCTTGGCTGGGGTTGAACCACAAAAAAATATTATATTGTATTAATTTTATTAGATTTACCTCACCTTAAATTGAGATCCTGTTACATATTGGGTAGACATGGCTCATTTGAGAAATTCTCCTGTTCTGGAATTGTTTTCTGTTTAAAAGACACAGGCTACTATGGTGTCCCGGTTTTATTGTTTCCTTACTTGAGACTGCCAGCAAGAATGGCAATCAACTGTGACTGTGGCCTGGCCACTTCTACAACAGGAGCTACCATATCATCATGAACGTCTAACAGCTACTGAACAGCTGTTAGATGGTAAATGGTCACCGCCCATTTATGTTGGATGCAAACAAATAGCTCTGAATGAAAGCCTACAGCTCCTGTTATTGATCTGTTATCATTCAGGTCCCTTCTTCTGTTTTCAAAACTGAAAATAACAGATTTTTTAAAAAAATCTGTTTACCTGATCTGTAACTTTATTATGTTTTCTGCAAGAATTACTGTGTATGTATTTTTCCCAAGCTCTCCATACAGTATATGACAGAGAGCAGTTGTGGTAAGCCAAACTTTTTTCGGTCTAATTTGTATATTGAAAGGAAAAATAATGCTTTTATGACATTAAATAGGAAAAGTAAAATATTAAAATTCTGGTTCTTTATGTAATGTTGCTCCTTTTGAAGCAGGCTCAGTTTTTGTGATAAAACCAGTGCTTTGAACTTGATGGCCTCTACAACGTACTACTGTCAATGTGAGTACCAAAGTGACCTGAGATTGTCTCACCAGTTGTGTTGTAGGCTGTCCAGATGATGTATTACACAGAAGCCCTTGACATCAACATAAGAAATGTCTTCTTACTGCTTTGAATATTGAATTTGACCCCTTAATGCTAAGTGAGCACTATTGCAATTTCTCAAATGTGTTTGAATTCTGGCAATTCCAACTTCCATAGCAAGTATAACCAGTAATGTGGATGGATACTTGAAAGTAGGTAGGGAGGGGAAACTAGAAGAAAATGGATTTTTTCAATTAAATCTGTGGTAGAGAAGTATTCCATGTCTTTCAGCTGGATTGATAGGACAAATTTGGGACCTCTTAGACAGGTTTTTTTTGTGTTGTTTATGAAATGTACTATTTTTTTCTTACCATACACTATGAGAACAGCATTGGGGGTGTGGAGTAGAGCGCTACTGCTCCAGCTAAGGGTGTAATCATGAGCTAGATTAGGTTTTCTTTTACTGGGTTCCCATTAATCTTATGGTCTTTCCTTACTGACATCAGTGAAGAAGTAGTAGAAAACGTTTCACTGAGCTTAGCCCTTAGGAGTGGATATTTTTCCCACTCATTCTTCTCTGCTAGAAGGGGATGGTATGAAATATCTCATTTTTTAAGATGTAATTTAGTGTTTTCCTAGAGAGTTCTCTAACCATAAGGCTATTACATGTAAAAAAAAAAAACTCCATTGAAAGCTAGTCTAGCATCTGGCATGTCAAATATTGTTTATTAGAGGTATGCCTTGAATGTTGTCAATAAGTCAAAAATGCACTTGGATACTGTGCTTCATATAGAAATGTTAGCTATATAGGTAAATCCAGGCAGGTTTGATTAGCCACAGTCTTTCTGGTCTGCATATTCTTTGTTGCTAAATTCAAACTAGAATGTTTCCATGCTTTGTCTCGTTTTTGATCAGGTGTGTTCCACTGCTGGGCTGAGAATCTATTTATTTTTTCTTGTTTGTTTAAATCTAAGTTAGAATGTTTTTTGCACAGATGGTTGGCAAGTTTACTTATTGTAGATGTTTTGGAAGTCATCTCTTCATGGATATTCTTTTATGTTAGCCCTACAAATAGGAAAATGTTATGTGGTGACTGTTTGAAAATATATGAACCATATTTAGTCTATGTTTTCCAATATTTTTGTTATAGAGGTTTATTTCAAAGAATTTGTTCATGTTTTTCAATAAAAGGACTGTTCAAGAATAACAAGTAAAATGGTAGAGGATTTTACATTTTTGTGATGATCTTTGATCTCTACCAAACTGTGTGGCCTGTGTATTATTTTGATCTGTGAATGGACTGCTTTCTTTGGATGCCTTTCTTCAAACACTTGATTGCTCTCAGATAAGAGGAAATCATCTAACTGAGATGAGGAGTATGACTATTTTTAAAGGAGTCTGAACAACAACCCCTCTGGTTTTCTCCTGAGTAGCATTCAGTTTCTCAATATCATCTGTGCTTTTGCATATCCTAACACATCTCTGTGTGCTGTGGCACAGTACAGCAATAAGGAACTAGAAGAAAGTGTTGTTTGTTTTGCCAAGTTATATGTTGTTATTGGAGAAAACATAAACTATATGTAGAGAGGCTTCTAGCTTCAATTTTTCTTGTTATAATGTCCTTTGAGGCTGTAGGTTGGTGTGACTTATTTATTGTTGTATTTATTTATTTATGGTTTTTTAGTTTGTTTATATATGTTATGTATTTCTTCCTGATAAAGTCTTGGAATGCTGTGTGCTGGAAGGGACTTTAATGGTCAGCTAGTCCCAAACCCCCTGCCATGGTCAGGGACACCTTCCACTAGACCAGGCTGCTCAGAGCCCCATCCACCCTGACCTTGAGCAGTTCCAGGGATGAGAATTTTTCTGAGCAACCTGTTACAGTTCCTCATTGCCCTCTCATTGAAGAGGTTCATCTTAGTCTCTAATCTAAACTTCTCCTCTTTCAATTTGAAGCCACTAACACTTTAAAATATTGCCTCTTATCCAATCACTAAATGGCCTTGTAGATGGTCCCACTCCAAGGCTGCCTCATTCTCTTGCAACCCAAATTAACCCATGCCTTTATCTGACCCTTGGCTTCAAGAATATGCCTCCGCTTTCATATCCTGCTCTTCCAACAGGAGAGTGTTTTAACACGGCAGGATCTTATGATGTTTTTAGGATCACATACCTTACATAATAAAGTATCCTTCTGTCTTTGCCTACAACTGGAAGTAGAAATTTATGCTATGACCCCATTGTTCATTCTGGTGTTTTGGAGGTCTGGAACTGGGGCTGTCTCTGGCTTTGTTTTGTGTGGAGGTTAATTCCAGAACATAGTTAGCAGATGTATTCTATTTGTATTTTCTGTAGCAGAAACTGAGTAAAAGCCCAGAACAGAATGCCTAGGATATTGGTAATATTTCAAATTGCAAGTTATGTTGGTTGGGTTAGTTCCTGTTTTTTCATCCATTGTAGAGGAGAATTGTACTGACCAACTTTATTTAAGCATTCTGATGATTCTGTTAAATGTCATCTGAGAGAAGGGTCCTTAATTCTTCCAGAAATGAGAAATTACTACGTATGGAAAAGAAAAAAATCACTACATAAAAAGTAGTTTAACAAAATTGATTGGGAATTCTTTCTGAGTTCTTCTTAATCGTAGTAAAATTTATGGTGGCTTTGATCTTTGCTTTTTGGAGGTCTTTTTTTTTTTTATGATTATCTTATAATGCTGATCTTGACAAATGTGTTCTAATAGATGATACACTGACAAATAGAGATACCTTTAACCCTGAATACCTGTATTACTATTCATGCTCTCAACAGTCAATATTCCTTTTAGTGGATATTTATTTTTTCCATTGAACTAGACCAGTGCAAAGTTTGGCAGAACATCTTAGCCAGATGACAGAAGTGGGTTTAAGCTAAGCTGTTGCACTCTTCATTAAATGGTTCAGTTGAATGCAGAAATATTGAAATGCTGTGGAAACAGTGGCTTCTGGCACTTTTTCTGGCAGACCCAAAGGAAGCCCACAAAAGTGATCAGGGGGCTGAAGCCTGTGAAGAGCGGTAGAGACAGGTGGAGTTATTCATCCTGGAGGAGAGAAGGCTTAGGGAAGACCTTACCCTGCAGTATATCGAGGAGTCTTGTGAGAAAGATGGACAGAGGTGTTTTACCAAAGCCTGTAGTGATGGGACAAAGGTCAATAGTTTAAACTGAAAGAGAGTAAACTCACATAGGACATAAGAAATCTTTTCCTGTGAGGGTGGTGAGACACTGGAACAGGTTGCCCAGAGAAGCTGTGGATGCTCAGTGTTCAAAGTCATGCTGGATGGTGTTTTGAGCAACCTTTTCTATTGGAATGTGCCCATGCTCATGGTAGTGGGGGTTGGAACTAAATAATCTTTAAGGGTCCCTTCCAGCCCAAACTAGTCTTTGATTTTTTTTCTCTTTCTCTAAATTAAACAAGTACAAGTGTAACAGATATTGAGAGTTTACCTGTTACTGATATCATTTTCATGCGTTACTGAAAGGGTTCACTGGTTTCTCATTTTTTGAACCAAAATGAACCTTCTATTTAACTATACCTTGGGTATAATTACACTTTTAATTACACTCTTTTTTTCTGTGCAATCTAAAACTAATGTGGCTGTTTCTATTACTTATTTTGTATACTGAACAAATTCCAGTGTAGTTCTGTGTATCAGCTTGAATCATTAAAAATAGAAAATCTTTCCTGAATTGAACTAATACAATAACCTGAGTTATTATTGAAAGTAATTTTGTTGAAAAATATCAGAAAGGCTTTCCAGAGCTTTCTAAGTATCTACTGTCAGTAATACTCTATTGAATATTCATCGTAAGATGAGAATATATATGGTTTTGTGTATATATGTTCTCATTAAAAAATGTATCAATATTTACAGTAAAAATAAGAGGCTTTAAAATTTGATATCACCGAATGTTACTGAAAGGTAATAATTTTGATGAAATTACCTACTCTAAAGCATTTGACTTAACAAGTGCTTTTAGAGCATAATATCTAGAATAATGATTCTTTTAAGCTATCATTTTAAAGAACTTTCACAGATCTTTTCATTTTAAGTTATCAGCTCCAGCCAGGAAACAAACAAACAAACAGAATCACCAAACTCAAATATAAATGTTCTGGAAGTCAGATCCTCATAGATTAAAAGAAACAACTGAAAAATAATTTCAATTTCATCTGAACAGGACAGGTCTTTTCTTACTTTAGATTTCTGTAGTGTATTCATCGATATTTACTTTATTTATATTTACTATATATATTTATTTACTATAATAAATATAGTATTTATATATATATTATAATAGGTTATATTTTATAAAATTTATTTACTATATTTAATACATTTCCTATATTCATTTATTTATTATAATCTAATTTTAAAGTCAGCGAAAGCGTAAACATTTTCACAGTGCAGGTCATGTGACCTTTTTTATATACATGAAAGTGTTTAGAGTTTGATGTAACTTGTGCTGCAGAAGTGCTTGTATTTCTTGGCAGATAGACAACTTGCTAAGACTTTAACATATATGTTATCACATTAATCCAGTCCATTATTACAGCATCTTTAGGATGTTGTTCTTCCTATTTTCATAAGACACATATTTAATATTGAAATGCTTAATGCCAAGTAAATCGTTCAGTATTTCTGTAGGGAAGAAAAATACAGAAAAATGGGCTTGTGATACAGATTGATTAAGATTGTAGGTCAAGATATTGAATTAATGCAGCAAAGGATTTGTACAATTTGAGGGATGTAGCTGGCATAAATTACTGGGATTTTCTGAAGACATCTTTGCTAACAGTTTGTATCCCAAGTATTTTTTGAAATGTTTTATCTTACTATAAAGTCTCCAGTTTCTTTGCCAATATTGTTACACTCTGGCTGCTCTTAAAATACTGTCTTTCCCCCAGAAGTTGGAACCTATGTGAATTCTAGAGTGTACCAAAGGTTATTAGTTTTGCCATTCTCCCCTTTTTTTATTTTTTTTTTAAGTCTCTTCCATATGAAACAGCATTGAACACATTTTCACTATGCAAACTTCTATAGTGTGGTAAAACATTTGAAACACCTTCATCTACTACTGATTTAGGTAAGAAAATGTTTAAAGGTGAACAATGTGTACATGTATATAAGAAGCTGCAGGGGCAAAGAAGACCTGAAATTCTTACCTTGAATATAAAATCAGATATGAAGAAAATAAAAACTTTGTATGAAAAATGGTGTATGGTTCTTTTTGGGAGGACATTGGGCTTTATAATAAAACCCAAGATGTTCCTCCAATTCTCCATTCTTCACTGTAAGTGCTATTTTTGCAGTCCATTTGATCTGGAGAGATTTGTTGCCTTTTATAGCTCATTGTTTTATAAATATGTTTTTGTTCAAGGAATATATTGTTTTCCACCTCTTTTCACAGTAAATATATCTTCATGGATTCTCTGCCTAAAAGCTGTTCAGTTCTGGTTATGCTACCTTTCCTGTGTAACTAGAGAGCTCTACCTTAATCCTGTCTAAAAATGTAGAATGCCTTACTTGTCATGGTTTAGAAATGCTATGCGCCAATTTAGTACTCTCACTAAAAAAGCCCCCAAAGCCCCCAAAGCTGTTCCTCTTTCACCCCACCTCCAACTGGAGGCACAAAACATTATGGGTTGAGAGAAGAACGATTTACTAGAAACAGAAATGATCTAAGAAATGAACAGCAACAGCAGCAATGGTAATAATAAAACTGTGCAAAAGGGAGTGATTCACATGCAAAAATGGTCTCTGCGGACCCTAGGAGAATAAACAAGACTGAACAGTTCCCCTGCCATGCTTTCTTAACCAGAAGGAACCCCTTCTCTCCAGAAGTGAGAGTGCCTTTCCCCATCAGCTGGCAATGACATGAGGTGGTATGAAATAATGTCCCTGTCCTAGACATGCCTTCACAGCTACTGCTAAAACTTAGCCCTGACATTTGGTGGCAATGTAGGTATACCAGAATATTCTTTGGCATAAATATGACACTGGCTTCATAGGATTGATCTTGTATTGAGAATAGGAAGAATCAAGAATCATTGTCTATTGTTTTCTCTGATAATTCATCTCTTTATAGAAGAAAAGGATGTCCTTTAGAATCCTCAATTTCACAGAGTGAAACTAGTCTTTTCCTTAGTATTTTAATTTAAGGATAGACACAAATATCACAAGATGCACCTACCTATCTCATTTTCTTAGTAAATTTCCTGTAAATTATAGGTTGTTTTTTTTTTTGTTGCTGTCAAAGACCAAACAAGAAAACATTGACATTATCTAATTAGAGCACATTCCCACTATATTTCACTACGTTTCCTGTCAATGTTTATAATAAATTATACCCATTTCCTTCCTGAGGGTTCTTTTTTGAATTTAGTGTTCAGTGTTGGTATTGAGTTCCAATATTAGTTTTCTGTCTTTTGCATTTTTCAGGTTTGCTTCCTTAATTTTCTTATCTAAGGTCAGGTGAATTGCCCCTGCTGTTTGTCTTGCCACTTTCTGAAGTGCTTTTCTGATAGTTGGCATGACAGGTACTGCTATGTGAATCACAGTTTGTCAGTGATTTCTCAGACAAATTAACTTGATATATGTGTAGAGAATTTTTCTCCCTACTGCTAGATCTGCAGTTGAATTGGGCTTTTTTATGTTGGATTTTTTTTTCCTACGTCAGGTACTCTGAGCCCAATTATAAACTCAGTGATACAGCGTACTGTAGTCTTGAGTGTAAGTACCTTGTTAGAATTTAGTTTAAATTTTTTTTCTGCAATTTTCAATTATTTTGGAAATATATTAAGCAACAGATATGATTATGCACAGAAGGTTAGTACTGAAGTGCTAAAGAAAAAATATGCTTTCCGTTTCAGTGCATGTGATTTGAACAAGTCTTGTAACTTGCCAAAATGCTGGAGAGCCCTGGTAGATGTGATGGGTATGTATCATTTGTCATGACAAGGGCTCTTAAATTTCAGAGGCATGTCAATATTACTGAGGTCCTATATGTTTCATGTGACAAAGAACACCTATGGTTTGGCTGAATAATATCCATTTTTCCAGGAAGAGGAACAACTGTCTTAGAAGTGGGTGTCAGGAAGCTAGAACTTAAATCATAGCTAGTTGGTTTTGGTGTTTGTTTGAAGCTGATGGTGACATAAGCATATGGAATGAGAATTACAGAGCTCTTCTGTAAAGTCAAGTAGCATCATTTCTGAAGTATGCTTTTGACCAATTTTGTGTTCTTACTTTGCTTCTGATTTACTCTTCTCAGTGTATATTTCTATAAATTCATATATTTAATATCTCAATGTAACACTGCAGCTGGACTTATGTGATCAAAATGTAGGATTTTTTTCCCCATATCTCTAAATCTTACACTTTCTTTTCTTTTGTGGAAGATCAGAGATAAGTTGGGCTTTGTTGCTTCTGTTTCAATTTTTAATTGAGCTTCAGTTAGAAGGAAAAAAATACACATTTTAAGAAATAATGGAGCAGTAAATGTTTTAGTTAAATCAGACATGTGGTGGTGAAGTGCCAGAGAATATTCTGTCATTAAATAATGAAAGCTTCTGAATCCATACTAAGGTTGTCTGTCTGTTGGTTGCTTGTCCTCTTACCCACATCTCCCTTATCTTATGGATATCTCTTTTTACCCCCTCCTGTCTTGGTCTCCTGTTCAGTTCCACATAGTTTTGCTGACAGACTTGCACAGTTCAGATAAAAAGAAAATCAGCAGAGGGTGTACACACATGAGAAGACCATTTGATACTCTGGATCAAACACTTTAGGTTTGCTTCAATGGAGACAAATGTGTCTGTCTTTGTCTTTCCCACAGGCACCTGAGTCTGAAACATTACTGCTGGTCAGGAAGCTGTACCTGCTGAGAGCATACACTTCTGCCTCCTTGCTTAGTGTGAGAACTATTGTAGTGGAGGAATTAAAGTGGTTACAATCTGTCAAAAATGTTCGTTCCTAGCTTTGGTAGGATTTTGGCTGAGAGACAGGAAAATCAAGATCTTACAGAATGTGTATTGGCAAATTCATTTACTTGCTGTATACACTTAACAGAAATCTTGGCCGCAAGGTTCAAGAAATGTTGCAGTGCTTACATCTATAAAACACAATAGAGACAACCTTAAAAATGTATTTTCTCCTACATTGAAAGTAGATCTTGTTGGGACTGTTCACAGGCAGAATGCATATTTTTTGATACCTTTAACACCTACATATATTAACAGTTTGTATTATTCCAGGAAAATTACCATGTTTTTTTCCTAAAAACAAGGAATTTGGGCAAGTTTAAGTACACAAGATGAGGAATGATTTATTTTATGTAAGCAGTTGAAAAGTCTCTTTTAAAATCAATTGCAGATGATGAAAGAGTATTAATGGTGAAAAGAGAAGACTTTTTTCTTTACTTGGATTTAAGATGAGTAATATTGAAACACATGAAATTTGCAGTAGTGTCTGAGCCAGTTGAATTAACAAAGGAAGAAGAGCTTCCACATATGAAACACATGCAGATAGTATCAAGATATATAGCAAACTCTCATATTTCTTACTCTGTTGAAATTAAATATACAGCTTGTTTTGAAACAAGTTAGATTGCTAAAGATATCTTTGAGGTATTACTTTAAATGTGCTTTAGTTCTCTGTTTTAGTTCCTATACCACGTTTGAAAATTTTTTCAACTAAATGTGAAACTTTTACAAATTCTAGAAATTAATATCTTTTGTTCCTACAGCCTATTTTGGAGAGTGATTCTACCTGTACCAAGTAGAATCCACGTACACACAGCATAAGCCTTGTTTTATAGTAGATTTTCTTCCCCATTGCCTGACTAGATTCTCTACATATTAAAAAACAGGTCTATGTAAGATCACACAGAATTACAGAATTAATAAGGTTGGAACAGACCTTTGAGATCATCTAGTCCAACTTATGACCTTACATCACCTTGCCAACTACACCATGGCAGTAAGTACCACGTCCAATGTTTTCTTAAACATTTGCAGGGATGACAACTCCACCAGCTCTCTGGGTAGCCCATTCCAATGCCCAGGCACTTATTCTGTGAAGAACAGATGAATCTCAATTTTCTATGAAGAATATTGATTGTACATTAACAACATGTTTCTAAACATAATTTCAGTTTTTTCACATGTTTTCAATGACATTGAAAAAGAGTGGTTGTGGTGTATGTTTTTGCAGGATAGGCATAAGGCAACTGCTATTTTTGCCTTTTTTAAAAGATGTGCTACCTCAATGAACTTAAATATTATTTTTTAAAGAGAAGGGAGTAAAAAAACTATGACAAAATTCTTGTGAGCAGGAAATTTGGCTGGGAGATGATCAGGCAAAAGAAACTAGTCTTTTTTTTTTACACTTTAAGTATGAGGTACAGACTAATTATGTGAAGCTCAAAAACATGTGTCAAAGAGTTTTATGGGCCCCATTACCTTTCAGGTTCATAAAACATTGCCGACAAGCATGTCACTCTCTCTCCTTTGGAGAATAAATAGCTCAATTAATTTATAGGAATCTTTCCATTTTGTGTGTAAAAGAAGAAAATGAAGGTAAATTAATCTGAATAAATTGGATTTGTATTCTATTAATCTTGTGGGAATTAGTATTACAATGATGCTAATACCATCATAAAATTTTTGTTGCTTACACTTCATTGTGAAGAACAACAAACATAATTGTTTTCTTGGAATAGTAATGAGTACAGAAGTTTCTTTCATGGACCAATATAGGCCTTTGAAAATTTGAACTAATCTTTGTACACATTTTTATTGCTTAGTTGATTCTTTCGAATTTTTTCTCTTTGAAGCTTCATTTCCACATAAAATCACAGTTGTCTTCTCCTTTCATACATTCAGTGCAGATCTGGATAAATGACTGACCAGTTCACCAGGACTAACTCATGCCTGATAAGTTCCAGTAAGTCTCAGATGAAATCCAGGGTAACGTTTTTGGATTCCACAATATCCAAGGCAAAGATGAGGAAGAAAATATATCTTTGAAGCTGTGACCTGTTTTAATGCCACAAACATATTTGTAAATGGAAATGCTTCCAGAGAAAGATTTTTTTTTTGAGTACTTCTGTCATGCTTCAAGAATTGTTTTGACCTTCCTGGATTCAGTTCTCACCTAAACAGGAGCGTTTTACACAATTTATTTACGTTCATACTTGGTGCAGGGTAGAATTGAATGCTGTGTGTGGCTTCTGGCGGCTTGCACTTAGCGGATCTAGGTCCTGATGAAAGGTAAAATAGGCATGCAACCACTGTGAGAGTCTGAAGATGGTAGAGAGAAGAAATGCCTGTACTTTTCCGTGTTTATGGTTTGAGAAAAATGGCCCTAGTAAATTCAGGCTATTAGTGTTTGCTGTCTGCAACTGTCTTTGGGATGAGAGTAGGGAGTATTTGGAGATCAGCTCTATCAACGGTGCCAAGTCTGTTAGAATTGATATGACTGTCTTCCTCTTCCCTATAATGCAGAGGTTATCCAGCAGTGCCACAGGTGCTGTCTCAGGCTAGTTGGCCTGGTCTGAAGCCCAGCTGACAGGTGGTGTGTTAGACAGAAGGGGTTTTTACTATTTTTCTGAATATTTTGCTTAGAAAAAGGTGATCCGATTTTGGCCAGCAGCTAAGAACATGTCCAACACTGAGATGTCAAACTGTTCTATGGTTTAGTACTTTTAATGCCTGGCCAGCAGTCATAATCAAATGACCAATCTTTCTGAGTTACAGAAATGTAAGTTCCTGCACATGCATGTTAAAACTTGAAATCTGGGTCTTGTAATTGTGTTTATAGAAAAACAGGTACTTAGTAAATATAGTGTCAGATTCTCTACAGGAAAATAATTGGTTTGACCTCATTTTTAAAGAACAGTACACTTACTGAAATAGAAGAAAAGGTATTAATATTTTCTCTTGCTGGATTGACATGGGAACAAAAAGAATAGAGTAAGGCTTAACCTTCACTGAATCCCAGTGCATCTTTTGTTCCTCAACTATGTAATTCTTCACTTAGAAAACTGATGGTAAAAACCCATAATAATTTTGGATGTCTTGTTTCATTGATCAAGTTGTTAGAACTTGCAATGAAAAAGAAATAATGACAGAAAGGGATATAGTGGTAACTTTCTGTTTATACTTCAAGGCTCCCTTTTGCAAGAGTTTCCTGATAGTTTTAGGTAGCTTCTAGTTGCAGCTACCATGACTGACTGAAGAATTTATTTTAAGCTGCAGTTGTGTATTCTTTACCATTAATATGTGTGAACAGACCAACAGTCAATAATTGTAATTAATTTTCACATTGATAATTACTTGAAAATCTTCTGATTTTTAATACATTTTATTCCAATGCTTTGCTGGTAATTTTCAAACAATCTACAGGCAACATCAATTATCCCCAAATTTGAAACCATTTTTTACTACAAATGTTTAGATTTTTTTAAACAGCTGTTTCCCCTCCTGTTTTCCACATAGTAAAGTTAAGAGTACAGCTGCTTCCTACTAAATGAAAAGTATTAAGAATTTTCTTTACATATAAAATCGGATAGCTGTTGCAATAGTCTCTGTATGTAGAATTTGTTGTTTGGTTGATTTCCCTAGTTTAGAACATATTATTTGATCATGGAATCTGCCACTGTGTGAGCCTGGGATGGTTTTTATTGAAGTATAGGGTCTAAAAAATATCAAAGAATGCATTGTGTCTAATACTTGAAGAAGCAAATGCATTTAGAGTGGATATATCTCCTTTAGCTTGCATATTAAAATCGAACTGATATGTTATCTATAAGAAAAAAGTGTGACACCAAGGGATGATTAGTGAAGATTGAGAATAGAATGGGATCAACTACTGTTAGACAAAAGTACAGTGTCATGTGAGGCTCATTGAGACGATGATGGGAGGTGATGCTGCTTCTCCACTTGGCCCAATGTCGTAGTTTGGAAAAACGTCAAACCTTTGACACCCTAGTGAGGCCACATCTAGAGCATTGTGTTCAGTTGTGGTCTCCACAGTTCTAGAAAGACAAGGATCTAAAGGAGAGGGTCTGGCAGAGGCCACAAAGATGATGAGGGGTCTGGAGCATCTCTATTATGAGGAGAAACTGGCAGCTGGGCCTGTTTAGTCTGTAGAAGGGGAGACTGAGAGGGGACCTCGAGTATGTCAAAGGCCCATGCCAAGAGGATGTGCCAGACTCTTTCATGGTGCCCTGGGACAGGATGAGAAGCAGTAAACTGAAAAACAAGAAGTTCCACCTCAACATGAGGGAGAACTTTACATTGAGGCTGTCAGAGCCCTGGTGTAGGCTGCCCAGGGAGCTTCGGAGTCTCCCTCTCTGGAAACATCCTAAATCCAACTGGACACATTCCTGTATAACCTGCTGTAGGTTTGGCAGGGGGTTGGAACAGAAATTCACCCAAGGGCCTTTCCAAACTTAACTATTCTGTGATTCTGTTTCTTAATTATCAGCTTGAATTTCTGCAGTAAAATGAAAGATCACCTATTATCATCCAGCAACAGGGGTCCTTGGCATGGTGGTTAGTTGCAGGAGAGCTGTGAGTCATTACTGGAATTGTGAAAAAGATGTGTGACCCCAAGGTGAATTAGAAAACAGAGAAGTGTTAATGTCACCATAGGCAGCAGTGTTTAGACTTGATTACCAAAGCCACATATAATTTCTCTTATTAGAAGATCATACTGAACCAGGGAGAAAAATGATTGGATATTCAGAAAAATGGAATTTCCCTTCTAGAAATTAAGTTGAAAATTGCTTGACTTGTTTAGTTAAACAATGACAGAGAGATATAAAGTACATCAGAAGAATAAAGAAAAAAGATAAAAATAATAATAAAAAAAAAAAAAAAAAAAGAAAGAAAAAAAAAGAGTGTTCATGATTGAGTGGAAGTGGATTTTAATTGATTTAGAAACAGGATTTATTATATAGGGGCCTGCAATACCAAGTCACTTGATTTGATTAGTTGAAGAGATCTCATGTAGACTTTTGTTTTTCTGCTGACTCTTTTGGTCAAATTGGTTTCAACTTCCTTGAGTGCTGTGGCTGGCATAAGAATGTGTAGGATCATATGGCTGTGATTACTCCTTCCAATAAATCTTCACTAAATCATGTGGATTACTGTCTTCATCTCTCGATATCTCTGACAAGTTGATTAGCTCTCTTGGACTGTTTGATAAGGTGTTTTATGTTCAAGTTGTGAATTACAGATGGAATTACTTCTGTTCATGAATGTGGTATGTTCTTATCTGTAGGACTTCCCCAAATGAGTCCTGGGAGAGATCCATGTCTTTTGTATAACATTTCTTCTGTTGAGGACACATTTAGGTACACAAAGTTATCTTGATGTAATTTATTTATCATTATATGGGTTACTGTTCTATTTTGTTCAGTTCTTTATTTGTGCTGAAACACAGGAACAAATTTATTTGGTGTATCAACCATTTATTCAGCCCAATACTCACAGAGGTAGCTGCAGATATGTGCTTAGGGAAGTCTAAGGACAGAACATGGCTATAGGACACTTGTCTCTAAAGCTCTCCATTCCCAGGCTATTTTCTGCTCGGGAGACTGGGGTTGAGTGAGATTGAGGGGCATTTAGTAAATGAAACTTTATTTCCATTAACTCCATTTGGCATGGTTGTTGAGAAGTTGAATTATTTTTCTGCCTCTTGTATTTCCTAGAGTCACTGGAATCTATTGTAACTGGTGTGATTCAGAATGGCAGTGCTATGCCATAAACCGTAGACTGTGACAATGGGCAAAAAAGCATAGGAATTGGGAAAACAATGATTAATTGTGACCTTAAAGTGATTTAATGTGGTATTTTTTTCAGTATGACTCGTACCTGGCTTGTTAATTCATGATCACTATGTAGCATTTTTTATCACACACATAGCTGAAATCTGGAATAGGGAATGAGAACGTACAATACGACATTTTTAAATGTAAATATATGTTATGATGATGATAATATCAAGCACTCATACAATGTATCCTAGATCTTCTCTCTTTTGCTAAATTGAGAATAACTTACTGTGTATTGGATAAAGTAAGTCCTATAAACCTGTTGAGATGAAGTTTTTTTCTATAGCCCCTTCTTATCTTTATCTGTTCAGTTCAGAAACAGGTTTTTTGGGGCCATAAGGAAGCATTCAGCTTTGTAAGAATTTGTTACAGCATTCTTTTTCTTTTTTAATAATACATCTGAAGATAAACAACATTAAGTAATTTTTAGCTAAAATTTTAAACAATAATAAAGTCTGTTGAAAGTCAATAGTAGAGGAATGGTGAACTTCACTAGAACTCCTTAAAATTGGGATTATGCAAAACTGATTGAAGTCACTTTTCAACTCAAAGATGTTGAAGTGAATCCCTAAATCTCTACTGTCCCTCTGGTATTGCAATGAGTAATGAACACTCCATATTTCACTTGCCTAGCTGATCAAAGTGGATTTCTTCATCTTGCTTTGCTGAAATGGAGACTGAGATTAACTTTAGAATTCTGTCTCTTTAATCAACATGACTTTAAAAACTCCAGTTTATTCCCTTTTAGTAGATAATCCTGTAGGATTTTGTAGTTTTAATGTTGTTATAGCTTCTCAACAATTTTTGAATTAAAAATTTGCCCAAAATTCTAGATTAAAGGAGCAGTTTAAACTATGATTAAATTCTTTCTCTTAGTAAGCAGATTTGAGTCAGTTGAGAGGTGATTATTCTCAACTAACATCTGTCAAGCACTGGCAGTAACATAATCCTTATGCAAAAGCTTATTACATTGACCTTATAGTCAATGGGTTTAAGAGAAACATCCTTGGTGAAAAATCACATCAGAAATGTTCTTTCTGATTGGCTTAACAATACTGTTACTATTAACTTTATGGTGTGCTACCTAAGGAATAATTAAACCAGATGGTGTGTTAAACCCAACTGAAAGAATAAAGATATTTTTACTTTTAAGTTGATCAAAATTAGGTAAAACAACATATGTTCATATGCATTACGATTCCTTTGACTACATATTAACTGCTTTCCTTAATATTCTTCCTGGTGATTTGAGAGCTCTGCCTCTTGAAAAAAAAAAAAAAAAAAAAAAAAAAAAAACAAACCAACAAAAGCAAACCCAACAAAAATCCTCCTGTATTTTTGTTTTTTCATACTCTCTGGTCACTCATACCTCTGTGTTGCTTTGTGTTTTATGTAATTTAAATAAACAGTTTGCACACTGCAGAATCCTCAAATTATGTGAAACCTAAATGCAAGCTATTTTGGGCCACATTCAAATTGTAAAAATTAGGGCAGGTACATCCAAAGAAAGGATTTGGAGATTGCCTCTAAAGAAGCACAGCTTGTACAAATGAGCAAATTACATTTTATGCAGCAGATGTTGAGGAGGGAATTACAAATACTCCAGTTCCCGTTATATTAGTCCTGACTTGCCACCATTTCTCTTTAGCAGTGCCATGCAGGGCTAATATTACAGAATAACACACCACGCCACATACATTATGACTAAAGTCTCTCTGCTGCCCATAAGCACAGCTGTTATTTTTATTCCTCAAATAATTGCTATGTTATTTTTATTCCCCATTATTCCCCAAAGCATAAAACTCTATTATACTTGCTTTTTTCATACCAGTAACTCTTTTGATACACTGATGGTATTTCCCTCCTAAAGATTGTCTGATGAATGGAATGCAGCTCATGGAAATATGCAGTCCCATTACCTGAACTGATATAAAATTAAATGAGAGTGGAAACACACAAATGAGATTTATGATCATAAAGCATTATAGAATAATGTTTTATCTTCACAGCTGCTCCTTATCCAGGTGCTGTTAAAAACACTGAAAATATTCATAAAATTAAGTTAACTGTATCTTGATTTTGTAAAGGATTCTGAATAATGTGCTTTTATTAGCTTGATCATTTTATATACTTCTGTCTTCCTAGTGTAAATTACTTCTTAGTCACAACTACCTGTTCAAACAACTCATAAAACAGCATTAACAGTGAGCATCTCCTTTTCTGACTGGATAAGCCATATTTTTTTCTGTGAGAGCTTCAGTTGGTTGAAGTGGGAGAGAAAAATTATCTTAATATATTATCTATAATTGCCTATTATATTCCTCAGCTCTAAACTTCTTCTAGTTATAATAAAGTCCATGCATCAATATGGGTTGTCAACCAATGTTACTGTTATAAAGTACAAAGATTAACTTAAACAAAAAGACTCTTGATCTTTTGTTTGTGTCTAAATGGAGAAGCAATGTGATAAAAGATAAACCAATGGAATTTACAGGTATAGTGATTTCCTATGAATATGCCAAGCAGGACATTCATGTGAATGTTTATATGAAGACATTTGTATTAGCAGAGTTTTCACACACACAGCATAATATCAAACAAGTAAGTGTTGCTACTGGTATGTGGAAAAGAACTTTATTTTTCTGGATTTAATATTCATTTAAATGTGGGATTAATAGACTCAGCCAAAGCTAAGCCTGATGCAATTAACATTTCAATTTGTTGTAGAATATTGCTGCCTTATTTTTATAATGCTTTGAACAATTTTATTGAATTCTGTATCTTCACTGGGCTTCAGTCACAAATCTGCATTACAGAATAATAGATTTTCAGAACAGTTTTTGTTGGAAGGGAGCTTTTGAGTTCATCTGGTTAACAGCTCTACTCAAGCAGGTCTGTCTAAAGCTGATTGCGTATGATTACGTCCAGATTTTTATTTTTTTCATATTTCTAAGGATGAAGACGCCACCTGTGCCAGTATCCAGTCACCCTTACAGTAAAAAATTGCTTCCTGATGTTCAGAGGAACCCTCCAGTGTTTGTGCCTCATTGTCTCTGGTCCTGTCACTGGGCACAGCTGAAAGGACCTTGACTCTGTCTTTACACACTCTTTTGATCAAATTGTGTTTGATATTGAGATACTGATCAAATTTCCCTGAGACTTCTCTTCCCTAACCTGAACAGGCCAAGCTCTTTCATCCTTTCCTTACAGGAGAGAAGCTTCAGTCCACTTACCATCTTCATGCCTTCACTGACCTGTCTGCAGTATGTCCATCCTTGTACTGAGGAGCCCAGCACTGGGCACAACACTCGAGCTGTGTCCTCACCAGGGCTGAGTAAAGGGGAAGGATCACCTCCCTCAACCTGCTGTCCACAATCATCTGCTTTAGCCCAGGATACCATTGACCACCTCTGCTGCCAGGGTGCATTGTTGGCTTATAGTCATATTGTTGTCTACCTTTTCTGCCAAGCTGTTTTCCAAATGATTGGTTTCCACATGATTGGTGTATGACATATACTGGTTCACTTCTTGTTGAACTTCATGAGGTTCCTGACAGGCCATTTCTCCAGGCTGTTGAGGTCTGTCTGGATGGCAGCATGACCCTCTGGCATATCAGCCACTTCTCCCAGTTTTGTGTCACCTGCAAATTTGCAAAAGGAACACTCTGCCCTGTCATTCAGATCATTTGTGAAGGTGTTACAAGGGACTGGACCCCTGGTAGATCCCCACTAGCTCTTGTCTTCCAGCTAGGATTTGTGCCCCTGATCACTACCCTCTGGGCTGGATATTCAGCTTTTGTTAGTTCACCTTACTGTCTGCTCATCCAGCCCGTACTTCAACAGCTTCTTTGTGATGGTCTTGAGGGAGAAACTGTTAAAATCTTCACTGAAGTTAAAGTAGACAATATCCATTGCTCTCCTATTTTCTACTGAGTCAGTAAGTTATTTTTGATTAGAAAAGAGACCCGAAATTTAAATTGAGCATGGATTATTGTGGCTTAGAACAGCTGAGTAAGACTTGGAGGTGAAACTGCTAGAGAAGGACGCAGAGTAAGCTATAGAAAGAAAGAAGACAATGCCAAATTTTTCCTGCCTAGAAATACCTGAAAATAAGAAAGGAAATTCTTCCACATAAGAAATGTTCTTTTAATGTAATTTGAAGAACTTTATGGGTTTAGCCTACACAGAGATTCATAGCACTGGTAAAGGACTGTATGGAAAATCTTTGCCCAAGTCCTTGTTAAACTTGGCAATGATAAATGCTTTGAAAAAGCTGGAAATAACATGTGTCATGGAAATTTATGAAATGAAGCAATTCTCTGGGAATCTCCTACTCACATGCTTTCCTTTACAGCTGATGTCCTGAAATACAAGTCTTTTCTTTTCTGCTTAGAGATATCTCCAGACATGTTGCAGGATCATTTACCACTAGTGCATTTTCAAGCCAGTGGGTAAAGAAATTAAAACAACTGTAAAAGAGCTACAGAGAATAACAATTCCATAAAAAACCAACCAACCAACCAACCAAAAAAAAAAAAAAAAAAAAAAAAAAAAAAGAAAAAACCAAACCCAAAAAAACCCAAAACCAAACCCCAAAACAAACAGACAAAACCCCCCAAAGTACAAAGTTTGCATTTCTAGTATGTGCTTGAAATCAATCACCACATTTTCTTGAGGTGCCCTAGAAATGTTAATAGAGATAGAACTAACTAAAACCTTCAGAAATTATGCTAAAAAAGTATTGAAATTATTTCATCATTCCATGTAACCCTCCTAGAATTCTGCATTGATATGAATATATCTTAAATTCAGCAAGAGCTTTTCAGATAAGTTTGACCTTGACCTTGTGCTACTCTTAAACAAGAAATCTTGCTCCATGTTATCTTTAGTTGTCAGCAAAACCCTGTGGTTCTTCTTGTTGCCATGATCAAGGAAAGCGTTCAGCAGTCTGAAAGGAACAGGGTATATTCCAAAATTGTTTCACACTTGCACACTGAAATAGCTTCTTTGAAGCTAGTTTTCCTCTCTTGCCTTTATTTCTCCATTTTCTTTTATCAGTTCTGTTCACTTACTTACGTTAGTCTTATGTTGGCTTTCTCTGTAAAGGATTTACTTAAAATACATGAAAGATACAACAAGTATTCTACAGCATTAAGTGCTGCATAATTCTGCCCTTTATGATGTCTCAAGGTAGTTGAAATGTAAACCAATAAAGCCAATTCAAGATTGTTTTCTACAAATGAGCAACACTGACTGCAAGTGACCCCTCCTGATTTACAAAAACCAAGGCTGTTTTTAAAATATGACACGTGTAAGCAAGAGAAAAAAGAGTAGTGCACAGTAGCAGAGTGAATCTCAAGAATTTTCTCTTAAACTCCATTTTTGAAAACTGAACTAGTGAGGGGATAATTGTTGCAGTCTGTTTCCCAGCAACTAGTACTGTCAATAGTATACAGAAGTTTTCCACGTCACAGAACAACAAGATAAAGAGAATAAACGCAGTGAAACCACAAGGCCAGCATAAGAAGATGAGGAAGAATAGTATAACTTACTATAGAGATATTTGATTCTTTCATTCCAGGTATTAAGTCTTATAAGATAAGGTAAAGGTGACAAATTGAATGCTATATGTTCTATGATCTGGATTAGAAGGGCTGGGGACAGCAAACCTTGAATAACAAGCGTGTTCCCTGACTTAGTGACACAGAAGGAGTTCAGTGAAAATTCCCTAATTCCAGAAAAGAACTCATTAAAAATATTTTTTTTAATACAAAAGATTGGAAAACTCCTACTATAGTTATCTCTGTATTCCTCAGTTTTGTCTCAAATGACTGAGACATCATCAGTCAATTTTCTCTAGTACTTTGAAGGTGTTGGAAATACTTCAGTGGTATAGAATGCTATATTATGCTAGAAGATAATGTTCTCATTTAAAGATAACACTTCAAAATTGAACTCGGGGGTAACAGAATAAGAAATTCCCCTGAGAGAGACCAACGTTCCAAATAGTCTAGTATTTTGTCTCTGTCAGTGGCTGGAGAACATTCAAGCCTGACCATATACTGCAGTCTGGAGTCTGTTGATGTGATTTATTTACTCTGAGCATCTGTGTCCACAGATAGCAGGGAAGTCCAAGGATCCAAATACATATCACAAGTTACTGCCTTTAGAGCCGACTTCCCTGCTATCTGAACAGCACACTATGATACTCCCCCATCTATGTGAACACAGGCTAAATATTACAAAGAGGTTGTTTTGAGTTAAAACATGATTTGAACACATATTTCCAAACATTTGTATAATAGTGCAACTAGGAGAAAATTATCTATTCTTGTGTCCTATGAATTTTCACCAGTTTGTTTTGTTCAGTTTCTTGAGGCCTGATACTTCTACCACTGAGACAAAGTTCTTTCTTTACTTCTTTCTTGGCTAGAGATGGAGGTACATGTATATAGCTGCCAACAAGTTATACTTTTGAAAGAGCTTAAACAGGACTCCTGAGATTCTTGTCCTTATGTTATCTTGTAAACTGAATATTTTACGGTTTCTCAGCATTTAATTTGTTTTTTAATATCGGTAAAGTTTAGAAAGTGATAGAAATTTAAGTCAATGGTGTTTAAATGTAAGAAAATTTACTGGTTTGGGGTTTTTTTTGGCACAATTTTCTAAAGTAAACCGGAGCAGCTATAAAGTCCCTTTGCTTGGAATAGACTTTAAGTAACTAGATTTTCATAAGTTTCTGAAAGCAATCCACATTCCCACCCCCAACCTTGCTTCTGCAAGTTCTGGTAGTATTTGCAAAATCTTTTCTTATGAAAACCGAAGCACTTCAAGTTCTGAGTCTTCAGGCTTTGTACTTCATTATGAAAATACACACTGCTAGAAACGCAGCTATAGTCACCTATATATTATAGTAAAGAAAACTTCTCAGAAAGGATCACTGACTTTTTGACTCATGATGTAATATTTTCCTTTATAATAGCAATTGATGGAATTGATCTCAAAAGAGATGGAATTGATTCAAATGATAAAAATTATCTAAGAGTTCTGTGTCAAAGTCCATCATAAGACCTAACCTTCTATTAGTTAAACTCTGATAATGAGGGGTAGTGGAGGAACCTTTTCCCTGTGAATTTTACCTTTGCTGGTGAAAGAAAATGTTACATATAGTCCGTTTGCATTATTTTCAATGAGACAATTCTTCCATAAGCTATTGAGAGCAATTAAAAAAAATAAAAAATAAATGCATTCAGATTTCCAGAAACAAGTTACAATCTTAAAAGTTCCTGTCTCTACTTTTCTGTAATGAATAATACTTTTAACAATGTGCCCTAAATACATAACTACAGATTACTTTAATTTGAAAATACACACTGGTTCAAAAGAGATGGTAATTTCATTTAACCTGAAGTGTTATTTACTTTCTGGACTGGTACCTGAATTACTGATGTATGATGCCAAAAGGTAAATTATTTTGAGCTACATGTAATTTGAATTTGCTTGCATTTTAATTTGAATTTCCTTGCATTTTTTGTTTGACAGAGGATTTCACATTAATTTCTTTTCTTCATTTTGAAGATCTTACTCTTTTAATAATTGTGTTGCCTAATGCCCTAATCTGTTTATTACACTATAATTTAGCTTGAACAATGCTGCTTCTGTTCAAAATAAACAGATTTGGTATGTCTGTGAAATAGACTTACGTGTAGTATGATGCTTTACCATCTAGAAAAGCTCGAAGGTTTCTAAATACTTAAGAAATTATAATGCCAGTAGATTTAGCATTTGTATATCTGCAGGCTCATGCTTATTCAGTTGTATCAAGGCAGCTTAAGCTAATATCTAATCTTCTTATGGAATAGTTCTTCCTGTAACAACAGGATTGTGCATAACAAGCTTGAACTACCATGTGACTCTACTGTTGTGCAAAAGGGAGGGAAGGAGGAATTGCCTGACTCTTTTTCTTTACCAAATGTTTGATTATCCTTGCATAGGACAGCCCAAAAGTCTTGCTGTGGTGCCGTGTGTTCAACTCATACAAACAAAGAAGTGATGAAGGAATCATTGTCCACCTTTATGCTCTCCTTTATGCCACTTATCCATCAAAGCAGAAAACAGACAAAAGGTGCTGAAAAGTTATTTTGGTACTATATTGAGCTTAGGTATATATGACAATGGAAAAACCTGGATTGCATTTAGTTATCCATGTATTATAAAGGAAAATGAGTAAAAAAATTAGAAAAGTTTTCCTGAAAAATTATATTAATTGCATACTGATATTCTGTTTCTGACAAAAAAAACCAACACCCTACTTATGAATCATGAAGTAGAAAACTAAATGCCATTATATTATTTCAAATTCATACTTTGTAGAAATAAATTAGGCAACTTAGTTGTATGCAGAGATTCAGCTCACTGCTCTTTTTGCTCAGCACTTTCAGTTGTACTGTATTGGTAGAATTCCATTATGCTTCAAGGAAAAGTGTAGATCCTCTATAACGGAAATCATAAATCAAAGGAGTTAATCACTAAAGAAGCAACATGCATTATGAAAATCTAGAAAGAATTTCAAGGGGTGGTATAGGGAGAAAAGAGTGTGGGGAACTGGGTAGCTTTTGCTTTTTTGGAATACAAAAGACTAAATAAATTTCACTCTTGTGCATTTCATTGATCTCATTGATGAGCTGAAATAGCATCACAGCAAAGAATAATCTACCTTCTGATTTACCTCCAGATATTTTCTTCTCTTTAACAAATAGTGCAGCTAAAAGTGTCCAAGGAGAAAACAAATGACTTTCCTGTGCAGCTCCTGATCAGGTTCATGATGATCTTTCAAAATAAAATTACTTAATCTTGTCCTCCTTGTTTCTTTATATACAAACCCTATGGCTTTTTCCTTCCTCTATTTTATAAACCCATACTCATTTTTGAATGTGCTGAAACTATACTAAGTAAATTTTACTATAGGATGTTAAGTTATAAAATTGTTAAATATCACGCTTAAAATGAGAAACAGAGACCATAATATGAATTTTCATGGGGCATTTTGGAAGCTGTACTACTTTGATGGAATGTCATAGGTTTGTGATAAAACTGATTATTTCTTTTATTAATGAAAAATGTGTAACACAAGATACATGGTGTGTTTTCAAGTGTTAGATAAGAAAGGGAAATATCATGCTATCTATGAAATAACTTAAATGAGTTTTCCTTATTAAAAAATGTAAAAAATAAAATTAAAGATTTTGTTTACCTACTTCTGGTAGAGTTCCAAGAATTTTTCCCCATTTGTCATACAAATCCAAAATGAATTTTTCAGATTTTTTTAGGAAAAAAAGGAAAACATTTTCATATAATTCTTTGAAATGTTCAAGGTAGAAACTTCTCAGTGTATGATAACTTCCAAGAAAAATACTACACATAGATTTTTTTTTCAAATGCATATTTTGCATGTGTCATTATCTTCTTCATAATTTTTCTTCAAATTAAGATTTTTTCCTCTATCCAATGCATAATTAATATAGGAAAGTTATTAAAAAACCCAACCAAAACAAAATACAGACAAGCCTCTTGAAGCAGATATTTAATATAAATTTTTCTCTTCTTACAGGGCACTAATTGGATATCATTTTGCATGTAGGGTAACCTTAATTTAAGTAAATGAACATCATCTTCACAATTATTGCTTCATACAGCCAGCTTACTTTCAGTAAAATATGACTTGATTTTCTCTTAAAAATGAATTTACCAGGTTCACCTAGGTTGTTTCATTTTCTTCATAACTCATTTGGGTAGGTAACCAGTTTAGAAGGCTGCAGAAGGCTTATGAATAAGGTTTGGAATCATAGAATGACTATGTTTAGTGTGCCTAGAGAAAAGCTATTTGCAGCTTGCCTGACCTCTCATTCATGTAGTATTGCTGTATCTATCTCTTTTTTTCCCACCTCGTCAACTTTTGTTCCTTTATTTCAAACACACTTAATTATGTTTTATTCTTATCACCCTATTGAAGAGAAAGGATAATAACAGGTCCATTAGACTTCATTAAACTGATGATAAAAGCCAGAAATTCTAAAGGAATATTTACAAGATGAATAAGTTTTATTTAAAAGTATGGCTTCTTGGATCTTGTCATATCCTAATAGTTCTTTACAGCTGTAACTAAAAAACAGCAAATGGTTCTAATCTATTAAATATGAAAGAAAAGTATGACAGAGGGATTAAAATTATAGTCAAACTCCCTCTATTTGTCATTAAAAAAAAATAATTAATTGCTCTAGGCTGTTCATTGTTATTAGTAGTCGAGATATTTTTATTTCTTTGGTTTTACAGTTTGTAGCTCAGGTATCTGTCTCAAATTACTTTCAGTGCGATGAATTACAACTATAATTAATTATTACTTTTTCCTGAACTTCTAAAATTCAAAGAATGAAATCTTTGAATGATTTGGTTCTTATTTCATATTAGATAAAGGAGAATTTTGCATCCAAATAAAACAATAGTTGCATGCATACTTTTGTGGATCTGGCCTCATCTTTCTCTGGGCTCAGAGAAAAGAGAGGCAGCAAAGACGGATCAACCATGCCATGAGAGTTAAGATGATGGAAAGCACAGCACTAGTATAAAGATTTTTTTTTTTTTTTTATAAATAAAGGATCTTTTATAGCTTCCTGTTTCCTTCCTAATAATTAAAAATAAACAAATTTTTAATAACAATGAAAAAATCCACCAAAATTGATATAATTATCATCTTTTTAGATAGCACAGGATGAACCATACAACTTTATTCAAGAAGGAATAGAGGATATAGAAAAGTGTATTAAACTGAAACCATATTTGTTCTTTATATGGAAAATGTAAATATTGTTAAGTCTAATAAAAATAAAATCATTCTTCTAAATCCTCACAATTTACAAGGTAAGTCAAACTAGCAAGCTTAGGATAGCCATGGAGGGGCCTCCACACAGACAGAGTATTCTGTAACTGCTAGGAGCAGAATTTCCTCTTACAGAAGGTGAACCTGGCCATTGTCAGCAGCATGGTGCTACACTAGATGAATCACCAGTCTAGTAACTTTCTTCTTATGTTGCAAATAAGAGAGATGCTTTATAGGATTATTGGGAAATAATAGGATGATATAGTGAGAAATCTTTTGAGGTGATAGAGGTCAGTTGGCTTAAATTTTCTCTCTTGGTGTTAACTGAATATATAGGATGCACATCTGAAAGTGTAACGGTGTCAGAAGAAAGAAGAGATGTCAGTTTATTTTTGAATTCCTGCAAAAGTTTTATAAAGTTCTTGAAACCTTTTGAAATTTTCCAGGGTTTGATTCAAATTACTGTGGTTGCAAATTCTATCACTTTTATGTTGCTCTCTGTTATTTTGCCTCTCTTTTATATATATTTTTTTAATATAATGCATGAGTCCAAAGATCATTGCAGGGATGATATATATATTTTAGTTTTGTAGACATCCACATTTCCTAGCTTTTCTTTCCTGACAAGATCCATCATGCTGACCTATTGTTCCTATTCACTTTAACTATATGTATGCTGTGCTTCTTAGCAGTGCACCAGAGATATAATAGGGTTTTTTTCTCATCTTTGCAAGGCACAGCTGAAAAATTGGACCCAACAGTATCCTATCTCAAAAGCTTATATAATCTCACCTCATTGTTAGTGTAATAAAGAGTCTTCCAGTATGATTTTGCATTTCAGTGAGGTTAATTCTAGTCTTTCATTAAACTGCCATTGTGATCCAAGCTTCTAATGGAAATTTAGAAATATTTCATCACCTGCATATTTTCAGAAGCATAGCTATTAGACCAGAAGTGATAGTTTCTTGCAGAGGCATGAAGAGTTCTTTGAACATTTATGCTAATAGAAATGGATTTTTAATTTTTAAATTTGAATAACATAATGTTTGCATTTTATGTTTAGAAATGAGATTCCCCTTCAACTTTTGCTGTCTAGAAAAGTACACAAGTTCCTTAAAGAAAGTTTCTTAACATGAAAGTAAACTTGACTAGTCTTAATGATACCAAGAGTTAGGAAATACCATCAGGACCTCCAAGTGGGGAAGGAATGAAAGGCTTAGAGATATTTAGAATAGCAAAGAGAAGTCATGAGAGGACATAGAATTTGTGACTAGAACAAACAAGCGAGGCAGACATGAGGCCAGTTTGTGAAACTGTATCACTGATTTCTTTCATTGAAGAGGCATCAAAACACAGATGTGGAACAAGTGCTAAAAACAGAATCCATAGCTGTGGTGGTTTTCTGCAGCACTCTTTCGAAGCTTAGCTGTTTTATTTTTCTTTGCTCCTTCTTGGACAGATGGACCACGTTGGCCCCATTAGGCACTGGATTCTCTTGGGAGAGGAGGAAGGAGTATGGAAGATGTGACTCCATGGAATGTGAAGTTGCAGATCTGGGCAGGCAGGAAGATAAGATTAGGAGAGCAGTACACATTCCCTAAGGCATTCATTGTGTATGCTGCTGTTAGTAATGTAAGCAGATGCTGCTGATCAGTCATGTCTCAGGTCCTGGGTTCTGCACTGTGAGAGCTCTGTAGCAGATGCTCAGCAAAAAATTTTCCTCAAGAGGAAGGGCTGTGACAAACCTAAGTGCTGGTCTGTTTATGTTGTGGTCCAAAGTGGCTCTAGCCTCATAGTCTTGCTAAAAATGATGGGGTTTTTTTTGAACAGACATGTCAGGAATTGTACTTTCTTTAAAAAATATGCACTAAATATTTATATAAAATGGATGTAGAAAGTAGAAAAAAAAAAGGCCAAGAATTTGGGCAAATTTGGGATATTACTCTTGTCAAATTGCATCAAATTCACACTTGTGCTTAATTGTACTTAGTGTCTCAGAAAAAAACTAAGACTCTAGTCTTAGTGACTGACAGAAACACAGTGTCTGTGATTATTAAAAATAAATTCTTAGGTTGAGCCAAATTTGAATTAGAATAAACAATCTCTTATTTTCTGATTAGGTGATAGGATTTTAATGAGCTCAGACACAGAGATATGTTAATGAACATTCCTTTACAATAGAGTCTAATGGTTGTGATATAAATATTTTGTTGCTCAACACATATAGTTTAAATATGAGTCTAATAAATGGTTTCTGCTTCTTGCATGGTCAATAGAGGGATTCCAGGTAATTTCAAGGACATTTAACTTCCTCAAGACACTATAGTATGTATCCAAGGGTATTTTGTCTTAAAACATACAAAATTAACATTCGTTTAATAATTCTAGAAGTCCTTAATTCTTAAAATTTCTGTCCAAATTCTGGAGAATTGTTGTTTAAAAATGGTGGGAAAATAACAAGTTCATATTCATGTTACTAGACTGCCCTCAGAAAATGCTCAGTTTCCTAATTTATGGAAAGACTCACAGATCTTCATCCCCTGGAGCCTTGAAGTATCTGGCTGTGTTCTGTTAATTACTGCATCTCATGTTGTCGTTGGTATAGTAAGAGATTAAATCACATTTTCTGGTGCTTTCTTCTAACATTAGCTTTAGCTTTGTAAAGGTGATGTGAATCTATTAGAGTACAATTTGGGTAAGGTTTTGCTGAATGCCGCTGCTCAAACAGCTAAATAGTACATTAATAGTCATCATACATTATGTTCTCAAGCTAATCTGTTCATAGGATTTCGGCTGAAGATTGCTTCGCTGCTCAGTCAGGCTTTAATTACTTCAGAGGCTTATAAGGAATCTATGAATCTAATAATTCAGGGGACTTGAAACTGGATTATTGGAGAATTATTGGTTGTCTGCAGTTACTTGTAATTAGCCACCTGATTTTGGCTTTTTCCTTCTCTAGGGGAGAGAACTGTCTTAAGATTGCACAGAGACTCGAGTTCTGTTAGCTTAGCTTCCTGAGTAGTTTGTAGAGCATACTTTAAAAGGCACTTGACTTATCTGTGTGTTTCTCTGTTGGTAGCAATGGCAGATCACAATGCTGAACCTTCTTTGTAAAACGTTTTGTGAGTATAGAGAAAAGCTCTACATATGACCAAGGACTTTTTTGTTATATCTAGTTGGCAGAAACAGATTAACTAGGACAAACAGCGAAACAGAGAAAATAAATATCACGATAAACTTGATACATATAAACTATTCTTGATAAGAAATTAATATCAATGTTAATGATGCCAATCTCAATTAGGGGGACAGTTAGTGTCAAAAATATTTTAGCTGCTGATCTGAGCTTATTTATTCATCCATCACTGTACTATATGAGAATCACAAATATTGTACATTAAATCAGTATTAGGTGTAAATGTTATAAGAACCCAGCATGTATAAGCCAGCACTGATGTTCTTGCATGGCCTATATTTATAACTTCACCAAAAAGTCAGTCAGCTCACTGCTGTAGTGTGTGCACTACCTGCAAGCTGTATGGTTCAGCGATTCTTTCTAAGAATATTTTAGATAGAAGTACCTCAGCACATGGGAGATGGAAATGAAGCAAGGAAAAGGGGTAGCTGATCCTACCTGAACTGTTTGATGTACAACAGAATTTTCCTTAGCTATGATGCTGTCTATTCACTGATTAAAAGTACCTATTATTTGCTGCACAGCTGTCATACCAAACATATTGCCATTTTTTGTCTGCCTAAGTTGTAAAAACACATAAAGTTACCCGATATCTTCTGAGGAATAGATACGCTTGGCTGTCTGCTAGAACTATTTCATTGTGTGTTTAGAATTTTTGAAATTACAAAGGACAGAGGATAGTCAATTAAACAGATGTAGCACTTGAAGCCAAGGAAGCAATTACTTATTTTTCAGTGATTCAAGCTACCAGCTTGCCAAACTATAGTGTAATATCATCTTCTGAAACAAAATCATTTTTTTCTGAACATTTTAAAATTAATCCTTCTTGTTCTTTCTTATAGTGTTAATCTTCTTTGGCTAGTTTAGCCTCTTCTTTCTCAGCATCTAAGCAGAATTTAATAAAATCAATAGATTACACAAAGATAATATAAATCTTGTTATTTATGATGTTTTCTGTATGGTTTTTAAGTATGTACTTAAAAACATACTTTTTAAGTATGTACTACTAATAAATAATATGTATTTATTCTCCGAATAGCTCTCCTAGTTTCATAGCATAATTACAGATACTGGCTTTTCATCTTCTGGAGAAAAATCATGGAGTGTAAAGGAAAAAAAAAAATCTGTCAAAATGGAATCACAGAATCATAGCATCATATAGTATATCAAGTTGGAAGGGGCCCACAGGGTCACTGAGTCCAATTCTCTGATCTTTGCAGGACTACCTAAAATTAAATCATATGACCATGAGTATTTTCCAGACACTGCTTTCCAGAACTCTGACAGGCTTAGTGCCACAACCCAGGGGAGACTGTTCCAGTGATTGACCATTCCCTCAGTAAAGAACCATTTCCTTGAGTCCAGGCTGAATTTCCTGAGAAGCAGCTTCATTCTATTTCCTCCTGCCCTGTCATTGGTCAACAGAGAGCTGTGGTCTGCACCTACCTCTCCACTTACTCTTCTGGGGAAGTTGTAGTAACTGCAATGAGCTCTTTCCTCAGTCTCCTCCAGGTCCAACAAACCAAGTGACCTCAGCCAACCCTCATACAGCTTCCCCTCCAGACCTTTCAGCATCTTCTAGACCTCCTTTGGATGCTCTATAAGAGCTTTATATCCTTTGAGTCATCTAAAACTGCCCCCAGCAATCGAGGTGAGGCTGCCCCAGCGCAGAGCAGAGCAGGATAATCCCCTCCCTTACCCAGCTGGGAATGCTGTGCCTGATGCCCCCAGGACAAGGTTGGTCCTGCTGGCTGCCAGGGCACTGCTGGCTCATATTTAGCTTGCTATTGACCGGGACCCCCAGGTCTCTTTCTGTGAGGCTGCTCTCTGGCCTCTCATTCCCCAGTTTCTATGTATAGCCAAGATTTTCCAATCCCAGGTGGAGAAACCAGCACTTGCTCTTGCTAAACTTTATGTATTCATGTAAAATTGTTGAAGGCTTAAGAAGATGAGACTTCCAAAGTTTAAACTGATATTGCCTAGGACAAGATTTCTCTCTGGATAGTCTAAGGATATTTTTCTCAGCGTGTGATGAATGACTCTTGTGTCCATAATGAATACTACATGAGAGAAAATTTTCTGTTCTAAACATTAAAAATGTCTGTTGCCTTTTTGTTGTGTCATCACATAAACCTGAACTTTAGTTCTTTTTATGATAAAAAAAAAAAAGTTTATCTATTTTGCAGGTTTTTAAGTGACAAGTATGTCATTTAATATTAAGATTTAAAAGTTTGCCTTGTGCAAATATGTTGTGGGCTTAGAACAGTCATGGAATAGGAGCTTGATTTCATTTTAGGTACTGAACAAGTGGCAAATATGGATATTTCCTTTCATAAAATTTTTAATTCAGCTGTGAGAGTACAGATAAGAGAATAAATTCTGGGAGGACCAGAGGGGAATAATGTTAGTCTGAAGAATGGCAGTCACAGCATAGTATGCATATTGCTAAAGTGGAGTATTTTCTTTATACAGACTTCTAATGTAAGAAAGGGGAATGTCAGTGTAGGGGCTTTTCCCATTTATGTCAGAGTATAGTATCAGGAGTTGATACTGATTTATGAGTATTACAGAGCCTGAAACTTGACTTTCTAGAACCTGCTCCTCTGAGGCAATACAGTTAGCAGCTCTCTAAATGGAAGGAGTAGCTGTGTATATTCCTAAAGATCCTGAATGTTAGATTAGCATCTGTTTCTCTGGTGCAATCAGATAGATCCTCTGAGCTTTCAAGGTTTGGATGCAAAATATAATCCTTTTTTTTAAGGTTTTTTATTTGTGTAGTCAGAGTTTACTTGCGGAGATCTTGACTACTTACAGTCATTTTGATGTATATCCATTTTTCATCTTAAAATATCGCTACATAATCTGTAACTCTATTGTTTTGAACAAATGAGTTTTCAAAAAAAACCCCAAGAAAACAGTTCATTTCAAAGTTAACAGTAGGTGTGTTCTAGATTTTCTTATGTGGTGAGATAGAATAAACACCAGGATGTGGATGAAATGTATAAGTGAATAATCATCTTGCATACCAAACCTGCTAAATGCCTTCACCTTACAATGATTGATATGGAAGATGAGGAGACTCAGCATCAGTCTGGATAAGCCTGTAAGGGCTGCTTATCACCATTATCTCTCTGTTAATTAATTTTGTTTACAACTTTGAGATAGTCACTTTAAGGAAACTCATCCATACAGGATATTGAAGACAGTTCCTGTGCTGCTTATTGTTACATCTTTCCTGGTCTTTACATGATTGGACAATGTCTGATTGTCCTAGTTTGACCAGCCCAGGGAAGTGAGCTGGCTAGGTTTGAGATTGGCATTTTATTGGACCAACGGGAAAGCATTTTCTAGTTCTTATCACCTTTGAAGGCAGCCCGGGCAGGCCTCTCTCCTCCCAGCTGTCCCAGCACACCCCTCTGCCCTGCCGGCGCTGCCCGGGCTGTGCGAGGCGGCGGCGGCCGGGGGCGGCCGGGCCCGCTCGGCCCGGGGGCGGAACCGGGCTGGGCCCGCTCGGCCCGGCCGGGATTCTCCGCTCCTGGAGGGGGGAGCGGCGCGAGCCCTCCGAGGAACCACGGGCCGGGAGGGGCAAGGAGCCGGCAGAGCCTGCAGGCTTTTGTGCCAGGAGAACAACAAACCACGCTGCTGAGGCTGTGTTGGCATCGGGGGCTGAGCATGGGGACAGCACTGTATGGGCACAAAGGAGCGAGCATGGGGACAGCACCTGGATGGGCCCAAGGAGCTGAGCATGGGACAGCACTGTATGGGCACAAAGGAGCTGAGCATGGGGACAGCACCTGGATGGGCACCAAAGGAGTGAGCATGGGACAGACCTGTCGGCACAAAGGAGCTGAGCATGGGGACAGCACCTGTATGGGCACCAAAGGAGCTGAGCATGGGGACAGCACCTGTATGGGCACCAGAAGAGCTGAGCATGGGGACAGCACCTGTATGGGCACCAAAGGAGCTGAGCATGGGGACAGCACCTGTATGGGCACCAAAGGAGCTGAGCATGGGGACAGCACCTGGATGGGCACCAAAGGAGCTGAGCATGGGGACAGCACCTGTATGGGCACCAAAGGAGCTGAGCATGGGGACAGCACCTGTAGGGCACCAAAGGAGCTGTACAGCAAGACCAGCACCAGTGGCCCCCTGTAGTTCGTGCTAAAGGCAGCCCCGAAGCCAGGAGCAGCCCTGACCCCCGTTCCAGACTGAGAGCAGCTGGCACAGCTCACATGGAGTCGGCAAAAAGAGCACATGGACAGCAGAAAGATGCAAAGAGAGAGAGCTTGTCTCTTATACAAGACTTGGACGAAATTGACTTTTTTTTTTTTTTTTTTTCTCAGCGTTACAAAACTTTGTACTGGAAGAACATTAATTCTCTCTTAGGCTAAGAAAAGAAGGGAAGTGAAACTTTGTAAGAACAACTACATAAAATTGAAGTCAGTAAGAAAAGAGTTAGATTTTAGATTGAAGGGATTTTGAAAAGTTTGTCTTAAGCTTAGGCTGTAAAATTCTTTTGTGAAGCTATGGTACAGATATACTTGATATATCAGACTTCGGGTTTTCCCCAGTAAGTTCATAGAATGCTTTGGGGAGTGGTAGTGTTCTAGCCACAATCATGAACAGAGGCACCAGTGTTAGAAGTTTGATGAGAAACCTTGGCCCCTGGGAATAAAAGGAGAAGACCTCTATTGCCAGAGATGAGTGAAAGGATGCTAGAACGGCTCATCCTAAAAAAAAAATGCACCCCAATAACTAATATGGACCGAGAACACAGTTGTGAAGAAAAACTGTGAAAGATGAGAAAGACTTCACAGAGGCAGATCTCGGGCACCTGCGGTTTGTGAGAAAAACGAAGCCACAAGAATTCTTTTCTTGTAAGAAGCTTTCCGTAGCATTAGCAAAGAATACTTTTCTCTCTAAATGAACCAAAGAAAGACTATTTGTAGAGGTAAAAAAAACTGACTGAAATTTCTAAGTGTTGTCTTTACATTGTTGGATAAGAGTTAAAAAAGGGTTGTGGGGAAGGAGGAAGAGTGTTTTGAAGGTTCTATCCTCATTCTTGTTGTTTTTCTTTCTTTTAGTGTTAGTTAATAGTCTTATTACTTTTAAGCTTAAGCCTACTTTGCTCTTGATTAGGACCTTTGAAATTGGCAAAATTAAACCAAAACAAAAATTGGTGTTTCTGCCCTGTTTCGAATTGAAACTATGACACTGGTGAATTCATTTAAATGTTGATTACACTGTCATTATGTGTCCTCTAGAGTTTTTGTGCAGAAGAATGAGATGATCAATGTGGAGTACTGCGAATAGACTTAACTAGACTGCAACATGTCACTTTTATTGGAGGAGGAGATTTCATTTAAAAATATACTATCAAATGTGTTCTTCTTAAATACTGAACTGATGATTCCTTTTATTTGGCTTTTGTTTCTTGAATGCATCATGTAGAAAATTAACAGAGATCTGTTTGCTGGAACTGTGGTTTGTCTGACAGCACTCAAGGCGATGCAGTGTTTTTATGTTCTGCAAGGTTTTCTTCCCTTATTGGTTGATACTTCTGTATTTTGACTGTCCATCTTTTATAAAATATCCTTTTTATGAAAAAAAAGAACCCTAGGAATTCAGAATCACAGCCTGTAAAAGCAATTTGAACTGGATGGAAAAGTTTTCATGAAAAACATTACATTAACTTTCCAGTGCAGCACTCTAGTCTCTTGCAGTTGTTCCCTAGTTGCCTTGTAGGCCTGTTCTTGTACGCTGTCTGATAACACCTTGAGTACTGCTTAATTACCATGCAGATGAGGAGAGAGACTTTTCATGGACAGTATGCTTCCCTTAAGACAGGAGCATGTATCTTCATGCATCTAAGATAAAGAAAAATAATTACTAGCTATACCTGTTTATACAGCAGGTAAAAATAAAAAAAAGATTTAAAACAAACAGTGGTAGTGTCAGCTTCAGGAACAAAAAAGTACCCAAAACTTAATGCGGCACCTAAGTAATTGCATATTTTAGAGGAGATAGAAGTTGGTGGAATTATTATGAGAGTTTTGTGTCTTAGTGCCTGATCTTTGTTTACTAGACATCTGGAGTATTTCCCTGTAGTCTGTGGCTTCATCAGAATTTATAAAGATGTAAGAACTAAATTTGAATTTAGAACTTTTACATGTAAACCTTAATTCTCTTACACTGTTGCTCCTCCTAAATATGCAAGTCTTTGCAGCTGCCAGAATTTGTGAACTCATTCAGAAAAGGCACTTAGTGTGTGAGAATGATGTACATATTTTATTATCTAATTGAATGAATAGCTATGTTGGGAATTACTTAAGAAAGTAGATTGCACTGAGATCTTTTCAGCCTCATCTGGACATCACTTTAAATGAGCTTTCATAACAAACTTGTAGTGACTTGGATGAGAGTCAGTCATTCTTGTAGGTAGATGCTTCTGTTAAATGTAGGTAAAAAGGAGGTGAAGGTTGAAGTTTGTGGTCATGTGAGTAAGAAATGGTGACATTATTAAAGATTTTCATATATTAGGTATGAAGCTCTTAAAAATAGTACCAGAAACAAGGAAATACTAGGGATGGTGTATTTTTTAAAAGCTGGGTTCACTCTTAAACACTTTTATTCAGTGTCATGAATGTTAGAAGTATAGATGGCCCATGAAGATTAGTCAAAAAATTCTACTTTCACCCTTCAATTTAAGACATATATTAAATGTTTTTCAAAAAATAAAATGGTACGTTAACAATGCTGTGGTCTGGATAAAGTATTATTAACACCAGAAATATTAGTAGAAATATTTCTATTTCTAAAGACTGCAGTTTCAGGTGGAGTATAAGGTATCTTGGTTCTTCTGTTGCAGCTGCAAGAGCTGGTTCAATATCATCATAATAAGGAGGGCACTCACACTGTAGAACACCACTTAAAAATGCCATTTATTGGAGCTAAAACTGAAAAGGAGAAGGTATTTTGAGATTTTACAAGATTTTCTTAAAACAGTTCTATTAATAAATTCAAATGCCAAAAAAAAAAAAAAAAAAAAAAAAAGTTCACAGGAAAGCGCCTTCCTGCCTTTTTGCCTAAATACAATCCTCGTACTGAGTAGCAACTCACAATCTCCTGTGTAACCCTGGGTAGGCTGTAGTTTTCCTGCGGCTGGGGGATGCACACGGCACTGCTGAGGTTCTCCTACAGTCGCCTGTACTCACAGCACAGTGGAGCACAGCACAGGTGTGATGGCACAGTGACTTACATGTCACAGGCACAGGCATCTCCTGCTCAGGTTAAATGCTGTGTGGGTCACTAACTCCTCCATTTACAGTGGTCTTCTGGTTACAATCACTACAGGTACAGTTTTGGAATTTGAGAGAACTCACTTGGTGTGGTCATATATTTCATAAAGAAATATCATGTTATATTATAGAAGTAGTTCATACTATTTTTTATGCTTAGATTGAGAATAATTTTTAATCTTTCTGATAAAGCCTGGACTGTGATAATACCTTAGTTCCATTCTGTCTGAAGATGACTTTTTCATTAGTTCATTCTTAGAGATGAAAACAAATGTCAACATGTCATATAACAATATGTGGAAGCATTCCTTTAGTTTGTTTAATTTTGGGGTTTTTACTCTTTTTTGGTGACTTGGGAACAAAGATCTTCACCTTCAAATTTATCTGATGGTTTCAAAGGATCAGAGTCCACACTTCCTGCATAGTAACTTCTAAATTGGAAGCAATGGCTTGCACATCTCAAGCTAAGTGTAAGTGAAACACATGGGATGTATTTGTGCTTGTTTCTCTTTTTAAAAGGTAACAGTTGCTTATGCTAATGAGCCACAGAATTATGTAGCACCTAAAATTACAGGCTGTTGGGAGAAAGCTGTGGTGGTATCCCACCTCTGAAGGATTCTTGGAGGCACAAACATTCCTGTGCCTTGTAACAGGAACTGGACCTGAAGTTCCTCCCTTTTAAGTGCCTTACCTGATTATTTATGCAGTCATTCACCTCTCTGACTTTCTGTTGGAGTGCAGTGTTTATAGTCACTGTTAGCACCAAGTGTTCATACTGTTAGTCTGTAATGTTTATCTGTGTGGCTTAAGTGGCTTTCCTTTATTTGCTCTTTTGGTTTGTGTTCTGGAAGGCCTCACAGTTTCCTATTCTGAAAATTGCCAAAGTACAAAACAGTAACTGCTTTGGGATATGGACAATTTATAGACATCAAAACGTTTAACTGTCTAATTTAAGCCATTTCCCTAGACTTTCTCCAGAGTCAATCAAAAAGAAGAGGCAGAACCACCTCTGATTCATCCTGATATCTTGTGAAAGAATGAATAGTCTTTTGGGGCTGGTGTCCCCCAATTGAACCAAGATGACTAATGTCAGATAAATGCCTTTTGGACTGCTAAAGTAGCTGCAGTTAAGTCTCAGCTAAATGTTTTACTAAAGGAAATTAAAAAAAAAAAACCTATGGTGAAGAAAGCATTGACAGTCTGCATTCTTAGCCGTTTTACTGCTAGCTTGGAAAACATTTTTTAATTGTGTGTTTACCCAACCATCCTACTTACTTCTTTTCAGATAGCTGAATTCTGGTATATGACACAGAATATTTCATCTGTCTGTTCATTTCACATTCTGTTAGTTTCTTTTATATAATGAGAAGTCCTTGGCCATGACCTTTCATCAGAAGAAGACTAATCACTTGAAAAATATTCTTTGAATGCCTGAAAAAAAAAACTCCATGAATGTGCATGACAATAATTAAATACATTTTGGAAAAGAAGTCAGAGAGCAGAGCATATGCAAGGAATTTATGACTAATTGTACAGTTTATTCTATAAATGTATAGAAAATAAAATGTTTGTACTGTACTGAAGTACTCAAGCACTAGAATATTAATCTGATGGCTAGATCTTTCAGGGAGACAACAAAAACATCTTTGTGTCTAAAGAAAATGCATGAATCATTCTTTAAAATGCAAGTAAAAAAAAGTAGTATTGTCCCACTTTTTTTTGCAGAGGATTCACTTTAGTGTTTTAAGTTAGTCAATCCTTTGATGATCCCCAGAAGGTACAGTTTAATTTGCATATTATTGTTTATAGACTTTGTTTTTTGTTTTTTTTTTTTTTTTTGTTTTTTTGTTTTTTGTTTGTTTTTTTTTTTTTTTTTTTTTTTTGTTAAGCCTATTATCCTTTTACTCTGCACTGTGCAGTTTCTACATGTCTTTCCATTGGCCTTGTTTCCAATGTCTGGAAGTGAAAACATTCGTACTAAAAATAAGCCAAAACCCGTAAATTAATAGTGAGGCTAGGAAATTTTAGTTTGTGTGATTACTCTTATTTTATCAGTGTATATATAATGTGTACCATTAGGAAGAAATTCTTCACAGAATGGACTGCCAGGGAAGTAATAGAGTCATTCTCCCTGGAGGTATTTAAGAAAGGACTGGATGTGGAATTTAGTGCCATGGACTAGTTGACAAGATGGCATTAGATCATAGGTTGGACTTGATCTCAAAGGTCTTTTCCAATCTAGCTGATTCTGTGATAATGGCAGTAATGTTACAAGAATGTTCTAATTTCAAATATTTTTTTTTAGGATGCATCTCATTTCATTGGCATATGGGTATGGTCTGTTTAACATACAACTAGAACTTTGAATATATTTGGTTATTGGATACCTCCTAATAACTGATATATTTTCCAAGAGAAAATATCAAGCTCTCAATTAAATTTCATTAAATATTCTGAAGACCTGAAAGGTCAAGGTTCATCCAGTAGGCTCCTAAATCAGTTGTTTGAGTTAGAAGTGCAGTTATGCCCTGCATTTTTGTCATCTTAACTTTTCCATCTGACACAAGATTATCTGTCTGTAAACAGCTGTATATTCCTCCCACTGTATCCATACTTGTCTGTTGATCAGAACATGTTTGCTAGTTTGAGCCATTAAGTTATCTGCAGTAGGTCTCAGTGGTCTTTATTTTCAACAGTAATTATAACTTCATGATAGCAGAGGCTCTTTCAGGCCTGCTGTGCACGCCGCTCATGTCTTACAAGAGGAGTGAGTTACTATATCATGATCTATTTGGAACAGCAAGTAAATCAGAGACTAGGGGTCTGGCTCAATCATTTCAGACTGCAACTTCTGAAGTAGCAAAAGAGTGGAAGAGGAAATGTTGACCCAGACGTATTCTGTACAGAAAATTAATTTTGGTATTCTGTATTTTTCTCTTTCTTCCTTAGAAAACACTGCCCTTATCCATAGATGGAAGATGAGAAGGGATTATTACAGTATCTTCTTGTGTTAAATAGTCTGTAGAAGGTCACCCAATTGCCTCTGTACTGAACATAGTGCCTGTTTGCTGGGTTTTTCCTGAGTAATTTTGCTGAAATCTGTTATCAGTAATCTGTCTAACACATCTCTAAGTGAGAAATTTTATTAACCTTGGTAACTGACTTATTTCCTTGTTCAAAGAAATAGGATAAACAAGTGTAACTAGAGATGCTTTTAAAAATATATTATCTTAGTTTCAGTCGGTAATTATACAAATACATCAGGAGTTGAAGATGCATATCTTCAGATCAAAAATTTGGGGAAATATTCCTGATTTGGTTTAAAAGAGAAATTACTTAAAATATTATAATAATATATATTACTCTAGATATGTATTTTAAGTTATCCAAATTTTAAAACTCCCTCATACAAATTTTTATTTGAATATAATTGTAAGTTTAAAAGATATTCTTTTCCCTTCAGCAGAAATAAAAACACTTTACATATAAAAAGATTCTTGAAATAAACTTCCTGAATTCGCATCATAATACTGAGTACTTATGATGATAAGGAAAGAACCTGTGATGAGTAAAAAAAAAACCCAAACCTGACCAACCAACAAAACCTGGACCAAAGGATTAGTGGGGAGACAGTACAGAAAGCAGAAAATAAGTTATTTGCAAATTACCATTGAACATGGCAATAACAATGAATGTTATGAAATTACAAGGTAATATATCAGTTTCATATAATTTCTCAAAATGTTCCAGGAGATGAAATCAGTCTTATGATGAAATGAGAGGTTTGCTAATGTATCTTTTTGACACAGACAAGCTAGTGTAGACCAGCAGTAGGAGAAGATGCTGAGGTATTGTAAATCTTCTAACTGCATATTCAGATAGAAAAGATAAAGAAAAGTGCTGCTCCATGTAGGATGTCTGGGGGGAACAGTGTGGAGAATAAGAGAATAGAGACATTTAAAAATTACCTGCCATCTGCCTCAGATTATCCCAGAGCTTATTTCTCCTAATTTGTGGCCTTGTGCATTGCAGATACCTCAGCAGCTGTGAAGAGCAAAGAAGAACATGGAATCAGCCTTTCTGGACAGTATTTCAAGGTGTTATTGGTGTAGTATGAAATACATAGATGAAGAAAAGCAACTAAACTTAAGTTTTTTAATGTGAAAATGTTTCGAATACCCACAGTTGAATGTATCATTTAACGGCATGCAGAATAGTGATCAAGAAAACCTCAATTAAATTTTGCAGGCATTTTGCAGCTATCTTACGCAAACAAAAATGAGGCTGAAAGCAGACAAAAGTGCTCCACTTTTGTTTTGACATCGTATTAAAGCTCAGTATTTTTTTTTTTTAATCAGCTTTTCAAGGGGGAAACACGTTAGTTTGGTACATGGAAGAACTAGTGCTCCTCTAGGTACAATTGGCAGGCACCACTAGACAAGGCATAGATAGATTTACAAAAAGACAAAACATTTTTTTTCATTTTGTCAGTTTAATTGTTTTTCAAATTTAGAATTTTCTAATTTCTGTTCTGGTTGTCATTTAATGTGCTGCTATCCAGTATTGAATGGCTCCAGGGCCCTGCCAGAAACCTGTTGTCCTGTGTTTCGATGCAGCCAACACTTTTCTGTACATCCAGAACATGGGGTTTCCAATTTCAATTGGCTACTTATGGAATTGTATCACCAAGGTCTTCTATTCCTCCCACCCCTCTGTAACTCTGTACACATCTCTTCAGCAGCCATCTAACCTTGCTGTCATGTGAAAGAATGAAACGGCTAACATTTAATTTTTATAGGACAGAATAATCTTTACCATTTGTAATGTATATAATAAATCTATGATATTGAAGCATCAGACTAATAGTTTTAAAATAAGGTATTTTTATGCAGGTGAAAAGGATTAATTTAAATACTTTTTTTTGGAGGAGATGTTTTGTTAATTGAATGAAAAAGATGGATACATTAATCAAGAAGCTTTTTCAAATCAAATTTGACAAACTTTGCATAGAATGCAAGTGTATAAGAAACTTGACTAATACCAAAGTCTTTAGATTGAAAAATACATTCTTTAGTGGAAAAACTCCCAAACAAGCTAAATTAGGCATAGGTATATATTTCCAATATGTAATAACAATAGACTTCTTAAGAGAGCACTGATCTTAAGGATCTTTTCTAATCAACTGGAAAAATTAAACATCCTTAGAGCAGCATGATCCTTAAATTTTCTTTTTATAATACATGTATACAAGACACAGATATTTTTTTTCTCCCCCACAGCTATTATTTCAAATGTTAGGAAAAAGTTTAAATAGTCCAGAATATTTCTTATTATTGTATTCCATATAGGAATGTGTCAGCTTCTAAGCCACAGGCAAGCAGCACCTACCTGGAAATTTCTTGAGCCCTTAACAGGATCTTCCATGATAAATGTTTCATGCAGAAATGCATATGAACCATATGGAAAGTTGCTTTGGCATGTCATATAATTTTCCAGTCTGAGTAGCCATCTCATTATGACTATTCTCTACCATCCTTATCAGATGAACTGGTCAGGTGGAGAAGAAAATGGTAAAAATTGTCATTTGTTTAAAGTAGAGGTAAATTAATCACTATGCATCTCTAGTAGAGCTTTCCTAAATTGCAGTTTATAAAGTGCTACTTCCATAAAAACTAGAACCAAGAGTTTCTTTGTATCCTGACATAACTTTCTAGGTGTTTCCTCACAAGTCATTGACTTTCTTCCCCCTCTAATGTGGCTTGAGAAATAAGAAACCCCAAAACCAGCATCACAACTATAAAAATAAAAATATATAGAAGATGTAAATAGTGTCAAAAAAAAGGAGTTTATTTAAATTAATGTAATCAGGAGGTTTACAGTCCTTACATTGCAGAATGGTCTTGGAGCTTGTAAAACATTTTCCTTTCAAAGGGAAGTCAAAAGATGTGCAACCAGGGTTGATCTGATCAGGAATATAAATTTTCCAGGGGGATTTAATATGGATCGGATATACAATACCATCTATTTTGCAATACAGGTCTTCTTTCCTGTCCTGGTTGCTGCTGTAGATTGCTCTCTAATCCTCTCTGACATTGCACTGCCTGTTCACTTCCTCTGTAACTCCTCCACTGCTGACACAGCTCCTCAGCAGCAGCACACCCTTTAGGAGAGGGGAACACCTCTCCAGCCCCAGGGAGAGGCCCCCAAGGATTCCCTGCAGCCCGGGGCTCACAGGGCTGCGCCCACTGGCTGAAGCTTTCTTGGGGTTGCAGCCTCTGCCCCGGTAGAGGCAGCTGCTCCACTGCCTGGGGGAACCTGCCCTGTGGCACTGCCCTGTGGCACTTCACTGTACCTGAAAGCCTGTAGGGGGTCCGAGCTGAGATGGGACCCCCTCTTTGAGCTCCTGCACCCATCAGCTACACTCTGAGAGCTGAGCTTCAGCCCCAGCCCCTCCCGGCTACACTTAAAGGGTCTTTGATGCCCCCCAACTGGGGGCATCTGTACCAAAGGCAGTGGGTATGCTCTGAGTCACAGACAGCTGATTCAGCTTGTTAGAAGCTGCTAGAGCTTTCTCATGCTCACACACATGGCCTTACCTTCTCCTTTTCTGGCAGCAGATTATCAGAGAGTTCCCGAGGGTCTTCTGATGATCCTAGGTTCAGAAGCTCTTAAAGCAGAACGCAGCTAGGAATTTCAAAGTTCTCTGGCAATCAGTATTTTCTTGACAGTGATGAATCTTGATTTATGCAATCATTCTTACAGAGCAGTTAGAACAGGAGAATAAGAATGCAGGTTTTTATATAAAGTAATACACTGTGTTGTTTTAGAAATAGTGTACTCTCAAATAAACAACGAGACAGGTAAACACTGAATACAGAAGTGCTTATAAGTCAGCACTTAATTTGGCAACATGAAACATGAATGCTGTCTATCGTAACACCACTTCTCTGAAAGAGTGGGGCAATTTTTTTTTTTTTTTGCTTGTTTTGTATTCATTTTTGGATATTAAGTTTTAGAGGTGAAAAAACAAGAAAATGGAATTTAAATTATATCATGGATGCCACTTGTATTTAGTTTAGCATCAAATTCAGCATTTTGACTTGATGGAGTGAGCATTTTTATCCATTAGCAAGGTTTTCATACCAGATTTTTGAACCAAAATGATTCAATAACTCATTTTCTTTGTGATACCTCAGTTACTACTGCTATCTGTGTAACTTTAGCAACCCTCTGTTCTCATGCTTCAACATCAGACATTTTCCTTCCTTTTCAAAGGTGTGTGATTTTCTCTGACATCCGAGTGATCCTTGAGTGGAGGAAGGAGGTGAAGAAGCAGGAAAGGGGAATAGTAGTGTTTTATTCAATTGCCAGTGTGTAGCAAAATGCAGCACATATTTAATCAAGGAATTCATTGTGACTTTTCCAAGATGAGGTGGTTGAAATAATATATATTCCACTTCTCTGAAGCATCTTTTGCTAATGTAAAAAACATTGCCCCTATTATTAACAGGTGAGAACTGAAGTTGTAGGGAATTAAGTGACGTTTTCTGAAATCACACATTATTCAGTATAACATAAAATTAGACCATCTTGTTCTGATTCTAGTGCATAGTTCAGCATAGCCCAATGAGAACTCTGCCTCAAGACCTGGGGAAAAATAGATTCAGTAATTCAGGACTTCTTCAGTTTTCTTTCTATTTTAAGATAGTTTATACAGGTTTCTTATGCATTTTGTTATAATTTCTAAACACTTCTATGCAACCCTGACAATTTGCACGTCTTTCATCTTTGCTAGGAAATTAATTATTGTTAAAAAATATTAAAAATAGAAACTAATTCTCATGAGATGAGAACTTCCTTAAAGTTTTTGGTGTGGGTTTGGTTTCTTTTTGGTTTTGGTTTCTTGGGTTTTTGTTTTTTGGGTTTTTTTTCCCTAAGAAGAAGAATGGATGGAGAAGACAAATAGAGGATGTTTTTCAGGAAGATTATGTGTTTAGTACTAAAGGCTTTAATTTGGAGAACTTCTGAAATGTTGTCCCAGAAGTGATCACTTACTGGTAAAAGCTTTATATGAGATCCTATGAAAATAGAATTTTAATCTTTCAGGCTAATCTAAATAATTTAGACAGGTTTATTTACAGAAGGATTTTCACACAACACAATAAAGTTTCTGGAAACAGATAGCTTGGGGTCTCTTTTGGATTAGGCTAGATTTTTAGATGTCATTTCAAATGCATGTCCTCTTCTGTTTTTTTTTTTTGTTTTGTTTTGTTTTTTTTTTGTTTGTTTGTTTTTATTTGTTTTGTTTTGTTTTGTTTTAGTGGAATAACTTCCCCTAATTCCTTGTTCATTGTTTTTTTTCCTGAAAAAAATAGGTTGTTTCCTTTTAGGCATCTTTTGATTTTTTATTTTTTTTTTTTTTGCTTTTCTGAAACTTGAAGAAAAAGGGAATAAAGTAGTTTGGTGAAAACGAAGTTAAAGAAATGTGATAGATTTCCTGCTGGCAGCCAAGAGAATTAAATGACATTAAATGTGAGCTTGTCTACTTTCTCTTGGGGGAAACCATCTTGCAGTTCATTGATGTGGCATATCCTTTTTCTAAACATTTCCAGAGCACATATGTTCAGACCTTTGTATCTTACTTTTCTATATTTGGGCCCTGGAGCTTGTTTTGCAAACATATGAGAGGCAGGAGCTTTCGCTCATATGTCCCACTTTCCGAGTCACATGCAATCCAATTTCTAAGCCGTTATCATTGCTGCTGTATTAGCCTGGTAAAGTACAATTTAAACAGGCAGTAAATTTTGTTATCATCATTGCCAGAAGAAAGTACAGCAATGGCTAAGTTTCCAGTAAAGATGAGTAAGAATGCTACTCTTTTCAAAAAGCCTTGTGACAGAGGATACTCCTTTTAAGACTTGTTCCTGAAGGTGGGGTAACTGAGGTTCTTGTTAATAACAGATCCCCTGGGGAGGATTCAAGTGAAATGACACAAAATTTCTGATGTTTCTAAATATACATATGGTAGATTTTTTCAAAACAGTTTGGTTGCAATGGAAAGTAGGTAGCTATTTTGGTTATTATCTGTAGAAATATAGCAATTTAAAAGCATAAAAATAACACTTAGAACATGAATTGAGCTTCCTGATGCTTTCCCTTCCCAAAACATTATTTTGTATTACTTTTTATAGTGATACTTATGACTGAATTAACTGGGGCAAACCAAATTCATTACTACTTCAGAAAGATGAATGCAATATCAGATGCTGCTTTAAGGTTCTGAATCATTTGGTGAATAGTAAGCCTGGACTGCTCTCTGGTTAGTTTATTTATAATTAGGCTTTGACAACAAAGGAGTTTATGGTGAATTGTTTTCTACTATGTACCAAAGCAGTCTTTTTTTTGCATCAAAATTCTTAAAGGATGGAATAATATTTCGTTTGTCTTAAATTTTAACCTTTCATTTATTTTTCCAAGGCCTGTACATGTTTACTGCCCTGATCATGATGGCTTAACCATTTGTCCCCAGAAAACTGCCTAGTGTTCCCTAGTGCAAATATTAGCTTAATGTCCTAAATGTCAATGTACGTTTTACTCATCATGCAGTATTAAGTAACATCCCTTTTTTTTAGCGTTTTTAAATTATATTACAGGGCAAAACTTCATCTGATGGCTTACCCAGCTAAGCATCTAATCAAATTAACTTCCTTTTGCTAGATAGAAAAATTCTTCAACCTGTCAATCTTTCTTAATATGGATGATAAATTCCAACATCGTTAATTCCTGTTGTTCAGTTTCTAAAGAGTTAATCTAGAAGGCTGTGTAGAATAATCAAGGGGTTTTTTTTATAGAAAGTTACTTTGACAATAATTTTAACCTCATGTTGTTTAGTACAATTTTTATGTTGCTCTACCAGTATTTTATTTCTTTGTGAAGACAAGGTACATTTCAGGAACTCTACATTTAAATGTTAAGCAGCCAAGCTAGCAAAATTGATCCTTCCTTCCCAGAGCAAAAGCTCTGCCAAAACTATTTCAGAGTCTACTTTCTCTTAATAAAAGTATATATATATTACTTTGGCTGATTCAGTTGCATCTGCATTTCAAGAAAAAGAAAAATTCTAAGAAAGCCTGGAGATATTTTTTCTGATACAGTTTTATGTGGTTACATATTTGGATGAGAATTACTAAGCAGTTTGTCCATAGGTTTCTATTATCTTCATTTCTAAGTGTGACAATACATGGACCTTGTGTCGGAAAGAGCAGTATTGTTGTAGTGTAATTCACACTTAACTGCAGCAGTTGTCTTCTGTCCTTTCCAAAGACAACGATTAACCAATCCTCTCTTAGACGTTTGGGCAGTGCCATTTCTTTTTATATTGTTCAATTACAGTATCGTGGTACTGTTCATCCCAATAGCCTTAAGCAAAGAAAGTGATGAGAAATATTGCTTTCTATACGTAGGAGCTTTGCATGGAGATCTACTGCATACAGAAAGTTTTGGAGGATACTTGAAATCTGTTTCCGAAATTTTAAATACAGCTGGTACTAGACAGAATCTTTTCTTCATATGTCATAAAAAAAAACAAAAAAAAAAAATCATCCAAGATGTCCTTTTCTCTGAAGGCAGAAGGCATTTTAAGAATCAATATTCAGCAACAGACTGAAGTATGTCTGTACTTCAGTAGACTAGTGTTTTCCTTGTGAATTATCGTAAATTGTTGATGTCCTAGAGATATTTCTACCTCTGGAAACTCAGTGGTACTGAATCAGAAATTAGTACAATTTTGATTTTTTCTTTCCATCTCTAAAAGTAATGTATAATTCCTTACTAGTTCTTCCAAATCCATAGTGGTAGAACTCTCTCCTTTTCTTCGTCATCCATTGTCTCCAACAGGAGACAATTAAATGTTTATCTCCTTTTTTAAAGTTAACTGATTTCCAGTTCAAGTTGTTTCATCCTACAGGTTGATTCTGGAGATAATTAAACTTCACTGAGCCTGTGTGTTATATCTCTGTCCCTTGCCAGACCTTGTCTGAAGTATTGGACTATTCACTATTTTGCTGTAGCAGCCATTCATAACAGATTTGGTGCAAAATCTGCAGGCATGCTTCTCTGATTTCATAGAAGTTTGAGTCAACTTTAGAGAGTACTGAGAGCAGATGAAACAGCTGAGCTAAGCAGAAGTCAATTACTAACAAGTGCTATTTCTTTTTCCATATAAAATAACTAAGTATTGGCATATCAAGATGCACAGGTGATAATTTTTGTCTTTTTTTTTTTTTTTTTTTTTTTTTTTTTTGAGATTAGTCAGACCTACAATTTGTATAACAGCTGCCTTTTAGGGATAAGTGTGACTAGCAGAAATTTACACTGCTGGGTACATTAAACTGAAAATCATAGTTACCCTGTATGCAAACAAGGAGTGGAATTTAACTTCTGTTTGAGTATGGTAAGACTAGATGAACATCTGTAAAACCCAAGTGACAATTTTGGCAAAAATAACTATATGTCTAAAATTGGAGTTTTACTTGAAAATGTTGATGTTTTTCCTCCACTGTGCTGTCCAAGGAATTCAAGAAACTTCTGCTTTGTTCAGCGCAGTGTAGACATGTGGCTTTGCTCAAACACTGATAATATGTTAAAGACTTATACCAGCACTAGTTTCACCAAATAGTTTGCTGTGAGGAGTAGGGAATTGGACCTGATTATCAAAATTTGATGTTTTGAGAGAGCATGAGAAATTTTGAATTGTTATGTTTCCATGACAACAGCTTTTCTTTTTTTCCAGTTGTCTTTATGATTTATCTTTGTCATTTGCCGCATGAAAGGAAAGATTTTAACAAACCTTTTGTGTTTGATTAATCTGTCAGTGCCCCAGGAAAGTCATCCCTATGGCATAGAAGACAGGTTCTCATCAACTGATCCCAGCAGTTGCAGTGAAGCCCTCCCTAACTACTCTCCATTTTTACTTTTATACTGTGTTTGCATTTAGGTGGAACTTGTGTGACTCTGGTCATACATGATGTTCAGTGATCATACCCTGGAGGTGGATAATGTCAGTATTGCATCTGAGGTAGCCTTTGGGATGGAGATGTTCATCTGTGATCTTTCCCCATTTGCTGATTCAACAGCAAGAAATCTCTTTTCTTCTCCTTTGTTTGACAACTGCCATGTGGCTTATCACCTACAAGGTACCACCAAGTTCCCCCTCTTGCAAGGATTTTAAGAAGGTTTGGCCATGGTGACTCCACTCTCTTCCACTCTCCCTTTAGTCCTCCTTTGCATGGATTGTGTATGGGAAGTTGGCATGGCTGCATTCCATACAGGGATTAGCAACTGTATTTTAGCATATAATTTCTATAACTGTTATAACTTGCTAGAAAGTGAATTTCACAGTTTTCTCTGTTTTTTTACCCTCAGGCATTTTGCCACACCCTCCAGGAAATTACAAAGTACACTGGTTTTATATTTAATCATCATGAGACTTTCTTGCCTCATCTTCACTGCATAATATGTACACAACTGCAATTATTGCCCTGGGCAAATAGTATAGAACATAAACTGTCTTATATTGCTGAGGCCAGGATATTTTTTATGTAATCAACATGATTAAATGATAATCAGGCTTCAATGATACTTTATGTAATCAATTAGATAAGTAAAGTTTTAAAATAGGCACTAGAAGAACAGCATTAAGAACATAGAGGTCAATTTTCTGTTCTTCACTGTGAATACATGAGTAATTGTAAAAATTACAATTGTAATTTGTAAAAACAATCCAAAGTATTGGATTGTTTTGAGTGTCTCTGATTTTGGATGATTAGCTTCAGGTACAGAATAATTTTCATAGAGCTAAGCAACATTTAGAAGCAACATACACTATCTTTCTGTCCTAATAAATAAACTAACTTCTTAATACTACCCTAACCAGAGGGAAAAAAAAATCCATGAAAATGGGGAGAAAGTATCATTTGTTCTCATTCCATTCTCATTCTCATTCACCATTGCTTCCCTAGGGCTGCACCAAGCTTGCTAAACTATCCCCTCTGCAAGACAAAAGAAATCAGATGTGTCTGTAGAGCTGAATACATTGCCACCTGACAGTGCCTTGAGCAGGTGATGCAGGCACAGGTTCAGGCAACTCCCGTTGCCCCCGAATGAAGACAAACCTCCATTTCCCTTGTAGTCAGAACCTACTTTGATGTGAAATATTTCTCCTCTCTGGATTATGTGCACTTTGAATGTACATATAAAAGGTCAAAAATACCTGTCTACTCTTTCACCAGTGCTTTACAATTCGGTTTCTGTGGTGACTGTTAATAAAAGTATGAGGAAAACAGTTTGTTCCATGAGAAATGGGACAGGCAACACCTGAGTTTCTTAGGGATTTGTATTCTATATCCCTAATCTTTTCTTCCTTCCTGGTGCAGTAAGTATAGCACTCTCCTATGGGAATACCTCTTGGCAAGAGACAGCACTGTGGCTCATTTAGACCTGTTCATCTATTGATCATCTGGCCAAAACATATATCTGATGGGCCAGCTGCTTGCTGTCAGTATGTTATGGGCTCTGCTCTCCCGACATCTTATTTTTATAAGACTCTCTACCTAACAACCCACTTCTAAGAAGCTTCTAGGTAAGCAGTGGACTGTGTCAGATGGACCGAAATTACCCAAAATTGTAAAAAGGTCTGCCAGATGAAAAATCAAACATTCAAAGCAATTATTTATGTTTTGTTCCTCTAAGAAATAAGCTAAAAATATATTTCATCAATGTTATTAATGTCTCAATTAAGTACTTTTAAGCATTCAAAAATTAAAAGATATAACAATTAAGATGGTCTTTGTAGAGTGATTTTAACAACTTTGTGAATATGCTTTCTTTTTTAAAGATACTATGTTTTCCATCTTTATCTGGAATTTATGTAATTATGAGGACTGCAGCTTGTTGAAATACGTTATAGATATTTCTGTGAGATTTTGCACACAAATGTCAAAGTCCCAGATCCCAGATTCAGGTCCCTGCAGTTGCCTGTGCTTGTGAACACACACACAAACATGCACACACACACACACTTGCACAAACAAAATCTTGTCAGTATTTTGTTTTAACGTACCAGTACTTCTTGCTGAGATATTTAAGATTAGTAGCTATTGATTTGGCTTGTTTCTGCTCTCATTTAATTGATGTAAACAGGGGTTAGACTAACTTAAATCAATAGGGAGCACTGACCTCTGTTACGTTGTTTTACATAACGTTTAAACACTGAATGCTGATTTTTTTTTCATAATTTTCATGTGAATGGCAATAAGTTTCACAGGGATAAGTAGATATAGACTGTTGGAATATAGGTTGCAAATCCTAAGATTAGTTCTGAAGTTGTAGGGTCATTGTGAGACAATAATGGTAAAAGTGGCAGCTGCCATTGTATATAGGACAATTTTACATGCTGCTTCAGGTATCCTTCTAAGAAAAAAAGCCTCTTGAGGATAAAATTTATCTTTTGCTGTTGTTCACTTTTAAGTAAATAACTATTAATTGTAGGTATTTAAGATCCTATCTCTATACTATATGGAGTTTTAAAGATTTTCAAGCCCAAATATTAAACTGTTTGAAACAATCTCAGCATTTTGAATTTGATCCAATTGTCCCCTGATGTCTAAGCTGTTGCTTCTAATTTAGCTTATCTAAGAGGGAAATAAGTTTTTTACATGCCTAACCTTCTGAGTCCTCCATCACTTAATCTGGTAGATTTTGGCACATGATAGGTGTAATGTCTGGTATTTCAATCAGGTCTTCAAGATGGATGCAGGAAATGATTCACAGTCCGTGTCCTGCAAGTGTATGTAAAAAAAAAAAAAAAATACAGTTCTTTGCAGCAAATGTGATTTCTTTTTCTCCCATAAAAAGTGTATCTTTCTGAAATGGCATTCATCCATTCCTTGTTCTATTTTCCCTTAAAATAGATACAAGAGGAATGATCAGGTTTATATTCCAAATTGACACTGAAAAATGTAGTGCTTGAATATTCTGTGCAGAGATATTTCATATTTAGGAAAAAGTGAAGGGTATAAAGGGATAAAGCCGTGTCTTGTTCTTAGATGCAGAGATGTTTTGAAATATTCTCTAATGGATGATAATAGTTTGATGAATGGGGCCTCTAAGTCTAGAGACAACAAATATTAGTAACTGTAGACTCCACTGTAGGTTTAACATATGAAAGTGATGAGTACAAAATGAGCTTGAGTCTCATCTTTCACTTGGGGAAAATTGAGAGTAGTTCTCCTGAAATCAGTGGAGTTGTATTAAAACAAAGATTTAGTCTATAGAAGAGAAATAGACCAGCAGTAATTCTGTTGTAATTATTTCCAAATAATTCCCATATGGACTTTCTGCTAATGGAATAAATGTTATTGTATTAAGAATAATTCTAGTCATTTTTTTCAGGTAAGCCAGGCATAATGCCCTAATATCAGAATTTTTTAATCTGATGAGATCAAGTGGTTTAAACATTAGCACTATGATACAGAGGTTTGGATATTAAGTTACTGATTTAGTTCCTAAGTATAGTCTCTTAATCAGAAGCTTTTTGTTGCCTCAATTGGTAGGCTCAATCTACCACGGTATACTTCATCTAAACCACTTCATATTTAGTATCCTACTTGATGGAATAAAGTAATAAAAGATTTGTTCTTTATCACTTCATTCTGGAATATAAGTGATCACAGACATTATCTGCCTGTAAAATTTTGATAGATGCAAAGTCAGATCTTCTTTTTGTTTTTTCGCCATTTTAGATTCATGGTTCAAGCACGTTTGTTAAAACTTTATTTTATAGAGACATATCTATAAGAGAAAAAAATAATACCTAGAGAGAGAAGAAAAGCTGTAAGGAGTCTTTTTTCATCCCTTCCTTCTTATAACCTTTTAAAACTTCGGGATGTCAGTATTGGTTGTCAGGTTATGGTATGTCCTCACACTTCTTCAGGGAATGACTGATTTGAAGAATATGGCACTGTCTGTAAGCCAAGCTTTATCTTACTCTTTAGTAAGCATTATTAAAACTGTCTTCTATACTACCTGCACTGGCAAAACAATCCTCAGTGTGGCAGTGAGACTCTGCCTCTTTAGATAGTTTTAGACACATGAGCTATACTGGTTAAACAGAAAAATGTAGGGGCTGATGAGCTTCGTCTCACTTAACATGGCAATCACATGTATGTTTTTACATCTGAGCTAGTTCTCTACATTTTCTCTCTAACTGATGAAAGGAAACAGTCCCTTCTGAGGGCAATTCACAAAACCTTTCCCAGCCATACCTTGTGGGTAATAGTAAATGGCATTTCCTAAAAAATCCATTTCTCTCCAATGGCTATCAAGTGAATCTTGGCAGGTAAGATATTGAAATGTTATACTGTAGAAATCTCAATTTACATGAGAAAACTTAATTTGAGTGTCAAAATTTCAGCCTTAAGATCATCCTCTCTTGCTTTATAAGTGAGCTGATGACCTAGGAGACAGCCAGAGCAACGGTACAAGCTAGAACACACAGATGTGTCAGATGTGTGAGGTGAGCTTACAGCCACTCTGAGAACTGTTCATGGAGAGCAGCACTGGCAAGTCCAGCACGTCGGGGGCAGGCAGGAAGGATGCCTCTGTCCTGACAGGTACTGTCCATGTGCATTAAGCACCAAATTCTGCAGCAGTGCTAAACGTTTCCAGTGGTTAGCGTACTTGTGGATAGGTATCAGTTCATTTGCTAACTCTAATCAGGGAGAAAGGAGCCTTCTAGAGTTGTTACGTATGTTTAGTGTAGATCTGGCTGCAAAGAATTCAACTGCCCTGCGTTACTAACTGACAGCATTTGTCTTCTGCCTTGCTTTGTCTATGTAGTTGAAGACTGAACCTGTCAGATTTTCCAACTGATCAGTTTTCTACTGATTCAGTATCATTAAAGTAAGATATAAACCTGTAAAATTAGCCCTACAACCTCCATACAAGTGTATTTCAATCTTGAGCCATGTTATCTAATGCATTTTAAATTATTAGACTGTAGTACCTGATCTTAAAATGTGTTTTGCAATTCATGTAAGAAGAATCAATCTGAGTGGAGTTGAAGCACCACCTTTCATGAAAACAGTCAAACAGCTTTTCTGAGGGGTCATAATACTGAAGGGACCAATGGGATGACACATAGACAATAAGAAGCAGCATTGCAGCACTATAGTTATTGAGAAATCATTTGTTTCATGAGTTTAAAGATTTCTTTGGATATTAGTAAATTAACTTGAAATAGAGTGAAACATCTATAAGAAATTAGTCAATCTAAAGCTGCAAAAGGAAAAGCTTTAGACATTAGATCGTCATTTGCTAGAGTGCTGAGATTTGTTAATGTTGATCTGTTCACCCAAAGAAATGAACAAAACTTGCTAAGGATGTTTTATATGTCTTGTAAAAGATGGCTTTAAATTTAATTGTAAGACTATTTCTCAGTTTGTAAAGTGGAAGTATACATCATTTTAAAACCTTTGCTCCAATATATACATAATAAAAATTGCCATATGAAAAACCGGTGGAAGTAGGCCAATGGATAATTAACTCATTTACAGCTTGACTATACTGAGGCTTAGGAAATGTATTTTAATAGTTACATGCCAACTAGACTTATCATGGAAGAAAAGTAAATATATAAATAACTATAGATTAGGTACTAAAGATGACCAGATTACATTTCAGTTCTTTTTTTTCAGTATATTCAACTTTTTAATTGCAAATATTGCAAACCTATTCCTAATTAGAACATTATTGTAGCATAATACAATCAAAACCTTATTTAATCGTCTGTGTAGACTCAATGATGTGTTAATCTGAGCCATACTTCCTTGGATATTAATATAATCTGTAGAAAAGGGATTTTAGAATGAAGCAATAGAAGATAAGAGCATTAATTATATATTTTTAAATTTTTTATACATGTAGAATTAATTTATGAAATTCAGAAATTCCTTTGCCACAAAATTGGCAAGTGATTCTCACCAAGAGGATGGAATCAGTGCTTGCTTGTCAAGCTCTGTTCTCCACTGATGTCTGCCCTGACAACACATGTTCATCTTGGCAAGGCTTTGGAGGCAGTGTGATAGTGATGCTTTCTGTCCCAGAGTTGCAAATGGTGCTGCAATTGATGCATTGTTAACTTTGATGGCAGTCATGGACTACTACCAAGTCTTTATTCTTCCGGCTGCATTTTGCAGGCTGAAGGAGCTGGATGTTGTACACATCTATATCTGTGTCTCTGTGTGTACACTCCTTAGCTGTTGGCACACAATTGTGTTTGAAGCACGCAGATGGGCAGCTCAGTTCCATTTACCTCTGGTGTGCATTCTGTCATTGGCAGCTGATATGAGGAAGCCACAGGGACACATCTCCATACAAATGTGATTTTAAAAAGGCAATTTTCTTTTTTTATGGTGGCTTTACGGAGTTTTCACAAAATTTAATGTGCAGATGACTTGCTGCAGCATATTGAAAGTCAAAAGGCCTCATTCAACTTTTGTGTTTAACAGATTACATGATGTCTCAAAATTAAAATAGCTGCAATTATAAAATATCATTTGTGGTTAGAGACAGTGGACTTCTTTGCAGAGTTTGTATTTAATCGTGCAAAATACTCAGCTGCTCTGAAGAAAATAAATTAGGCAGATATTAAAAACAATCAGTATAATTACTATTTTAATGCAGGTTTAAAGTTTTAATGCTTTTGAATTATAGTTCATTATCCTTACAGTGAGAGAAGCCTGTATATTGCAAGAAAGATTGTGAATCTTTGTTAATGTATTTATTCCTGTGCTTTAGTACTGTTGCTCTTCTGAGCTGTGCTTGAGCACAATGTTCAGATAACACTCTCTCTGGAGAGGGAACGCTCCGTGGGCCAAGGTAATGCTGCCTCCCCTGTGCTGGGCTGTGCATAAGCTGAGAGACTTCCTGTCTTTAATGCAGTCAGTGTCAGGAGAAGCAAAACTGCATCCAGTACTAATGGGGCTCTGGGCCAGTGGAAAACACATTCTCTTAGCTTAGCTGTGTCCCTTCTGCAACACGCATTCCATGTGTCTTGCAGGATAGCAGGTGAAACAGAAGTATGTATTTGGCCCAGAGATTATCATGTTGACTGTACTGATTTACTATTACTAAAACTGACTGAAAAGAAATTTAAAAATAAAGACATTTTTCGTAAGTTTTCAAATACTTGTGAATTCATTTTAAACTCTTCCTTCAATTAACTGAACTATATGAAGCTACAAAGTCTCAGTAGTCTGTGAATTTCTTATATCAGTTAGCTGATATAAGAAATAATATAGTTACCCCTTACAAATTTCAGATGCTGTCACTCTTTTTAATCCTGCAACATATTCAAAATGGTAAATCCTTGTTACTCCTCATACTAGAGAATTCTTGCTTTTGCAAACACTTTCCACATGAACTACTCTTCGATAGTTACTTTATTGATTTAAATGATAGTGGTAATAAAAGAAACAATGAAATCACTCAGAGATGTTTGTGGAATTATTCTTTAAATGAAAGATATTAAGAAAATGGAATACATGGAATTGCAAACAGTAATTGAAATGTATGATGAAATAATTCTCAGTTCTTCTCAGCATGATGGAAGGCATGTGTCTGAGATTTTTGAATGACGAGTAAGTTTTATTAAGTTAAATAAATTGAATAGTTTTTCAATAAAAATGTTTTTTAGTAGAACCTTAAGTATGCTATTCCTAAATTGTACAGTTCACATAAGTTATTTTAAAGTACCACATTCTTTAATTTTATATTAAACAATTTATAGGATCCATTATAAACATTTTGTTATTAACTTTTAATTTTCTGGTTTTGTTTCAAAATAGTTAAATGGCTACAGACCCTTTCTGGGGATTGTTTTTGCTGACATAACATAGCTGTTCACCATTCACATCATTCCAGTCAAACTCTGGCGATTCCAGATATTTAAATGATTTTAATGTACTGGGAATAGTTATTTGTGGCACTTTTGTATATAGACAAATTAATAAATAAAAAAAAACCTTCTTTTTGAATGATGCTCACCTTTATAATAGCATCTAATTAAATGGGAAGGCATCAAGGATATTTTTTTCTAAATTCATTTTCCTATAATTTTTTGAGATAAAATGAAATCATCCCCAAGAGCCATAAAATGATCTTTTACTTGCAGATGTTTATGTCTTGCATTCATTGTGCTTGAGATGAACTTCTTTTCCACATCTGTTTAAAAGACATCTTACTGCATGGGATATTAGATTCATTTGCCCTGTTTCGAAAACCTTGCTACCCCTAACAAATAATTTCTCTTCCCATTTTAAATATTTTTATGTCTGTCACTTGTTCATGCAAGTATTGGCTCTAGACAAATTTAGGTCTTATTTAGATGAGTCAGCTTAAGAGAAAAATATTCAGTAAATAGATCCCCCATGGAATTGGAAATCTAAAAGATTTTTCACATTTTTTTTTTTCTTTGGTCTGGGAAATCAGTGAATCAGGGAAAAAATGAAACTAAATCAGTGTAAATAATCCCTTTATAATGACATTTCTTTAGCAGAAAAAAATATCACTGAGCATTCTTTAGTTGGAAAATTCTAGTCCCAGCTCTGCTGGCTACCTGCTGTATGATAAACAAATCTCTTCCTCAGGTCTTTTGTCTGTAGATGGAGGTACTGTTACTGCCTTCGTTGCTAGAGGGTGAGATCTAGAGATATACAGTCATAGAGTCATAGAACATCCCAGGTTGAAGCAAGCTCAAAAGATCCTCTGATCCAACCTTTCATGGAAAAGGGAGTCTACATGACATTACATAGCACTCAGCCCAATAACACCTTGAAAACCTTGAGCAGTGGGGACTCTACCATGTTCATGGGGAAGTAGTTGTAGTGAATAATTGTTTTCACTGTGAAAAACATATTCCTTATGTTGAGTTGAAACCTCTCCTGCCACCCCTTGTCCTTTCCATATGGCTCCTTGTGAAGTGAGAGCCTCTGTCTTCTTTGCAGCTGCTGTCACTGTCATTGTTAATAATTAACCACTTTTGCAAATTCTCTGTATTGTGGATTATCTCATGTAGGGAAATCTTTTCTGACAAGATTCACAGAACATAGATCAAATGGAAATGTGACTAATCTTTCAAATTCCAGAAAAGTAAAATTCCATCTTCAAGTTGTTGAAGTATTTGCTGTGAAGATACACAAAAAGAAATGATGGACTATTGAATATTTGAGCCAGGCTTCTTGCATTTTATAGTGTCATTACCAGTGGATCAGAACTGTGGAGAGAGAATTTAGTTGTGACATGCATAACAAATAAATTTAACATTAGTTTAAGCAAACTCTTTGGGTTATTTTTTTAGTAATCTGTACACAGATTATAATTACAAAATGTAGCCTAATTTCTCAGTATTGGTAAAATGTATTGGAAAAACATGACTATATCTTATCACAACTCCTTTTATCTTTAATTATTTTTTTAACTTATTTTTGATTTCTGCAATTTAGTTTCAATTTGTTATTGAAATTCTTATTGTAATCTGCAATTCACATTTTTCAAACCCCAGATATCTAGAGCCACCCTAGGATCACATTGTCTCATAAATCATATGGTCTTTAAAACACCATCTAACATTATCATGAAACAGCATTTTAAAAGGATATAATTAAAATAATAAAGTCATATCATGGACCATGACTTATTCATTTTAGTCAATGAATTTTAATTGTTTCCAGGAAAATAATTCAGAATAATTAATTTTAATTTTCTTGGCATGCTTTTTTTTTTTTTTTTTTTTTTTTTTTTTTTTTTTTGTCATCTGACTATTATTAAACTTTTATATTTTTAGTTTTATTCCTGATCAATAATAGCTATGCAGTTTATTCCAAATGTCCAACATTAAAGATTCTTTCTCAATCTCTTTGTAAGGCTTTTGTAGGTTTGACAGCTTATCTTCCAAATCTTCAGTGCATAGGTTCATTTGGATGTATTTCAGTACAAACTGTTGAGTTAAGGGGTTGTTGTATCATATTTTTGAAACAAGAATGAAATGAAACATTGAATTCACTGTATTAATTTACATTGTTTTGTTGTAAAAATACAGAAATTAAAGGAATAGAAGGAAGCCAGTAAGTAGAGCCAGTAATGCCATAAAAAATTATTCAGAGGAGTCAATAAAACCACGTGCCAAGTTTAGAACAATTTCCCAACATATTGTAATGAATTTTAGACCTCTCAAATGATGAAGCACCACAATAAAAATGTGCTATAAGAATAAAGAAGGAAGAATTTGGGTACTTCAAATGCTGTCAGTCTAAAAAGTACTGTTTTAACCCAGCATGTAAAACATTTGTGTTAAGTAAACTACCCAGGTAGAAAATGAAAGTGGACTGTGTCCTGGACAACAGAAGAGCCAAAGTTTTCTTACTATCTGACAAAAGAAAAACCTTTCCCTGACTGAGAGTCCTATATCTGATTAAGCCCTGAACACGTAAGACAAAGTACTTCAGAGGATACCTGCCAAAGTACCAGAATAATCTGCTTTATCTTCTCTTTCATGATAATCAATGACCACTGGTTCAAGGGAGAGAAGTATCTAGGAACCACATAGCGTACTAAGAAAAAAATAGCATTTTTAACCCTTGCAAGTAGGAGAAACATCAAAATGTTCATAAAATATAAACATATAAACAGTGTAAACAAGAGCAAGGAAATAGCAATCAGTAATTGCTTATTTCATATGCCTATTTTCTTTTTTGTACTGTAAAATCCAACCTGAGATAGTTTAGTTTCTACTGTGGTGTCCCGAGATCTTAAGGGGTGAGATCTCAAAAGGTGAAAGGATGGTGAGACATATAGGAGCAGAAAATGTTGCATCAAGCTATGCTATGTTACCTGTCATGAAATGATATGAATTCCAAAGAAGAAAAGACCAGAGATGAAATTGTGGTTTCAAAAGCACCTATGATTTTTTTTCCCAGTAAATATTAACAGTAGCAAAATAATACCCGTATAAAGTGCTGTGGAGAGTACTGTATCATGTATGCTGTATAACTGATATTACTTTTCCATGGGCTACACCACCCTGAAGTGATGAATCAAATTAAACCCATATTTTTGTTACTTTAATTACAAGCAATGTATATACTAAGTGCCCTATTTCTATTTTTTTTTTTAATTGCTTCTTAACATGGACCAGGCGTGCTTTAACATGCACTGGTATGGGTCTTTAGAAGCTTTCAGTTCTTCATCTCTTTGAAGTGTACTTCTCTGAGTATAAATGTTTTGTTGCTTACAAGGAGAAGTTATTTAAACCTGAACTCATGTTTGTGTGCAAGATAAAGAGATGGAGTTACTTTCCTTTAAGTTTAAGTTACACTGGAATACTGAACAAATGTCAACATTTTCATGAACAGCAAGAAGGGTCAGGTTGTGTTCTTTTTGCTGCCTAAATAACCCATCCCTCTTTTTTACTTAGCAGCATCCATCAATACTCTGAAGTATCTATCTACCTACCATAATGAATTTATCTTTTTGGTGAGATTCTCTCTTGCTTTTTACTTAAATCAGTATTTTTTATGTGCTAGGCAATATAGAAAAAAATATTACTAATTGTCATGGCTGGGACAGTACCATTTTTAAAGGGTTAAACATTATGAAGTGATACAAAATAGGCTTAATGATGTCAGTTGTTTGGTACTGACTTCAGACTCTATGGTCATGCACTTTATTTTACCCTTATTCCTAGATGAGAAAAGCAGAGAAGCAGCAGCTCAATTGATCTCATTGTTGCTTCAGCATCAAACATTTTGTTCTTGCTTCTGCAAAGAAAACAATTTCTGAGATTGTTCCAGACAACATTATCCCATTCCCACCCCCACATCCGGCTCCATGAAGGGAAAAGTGTCAGCTGTGAACATGATTAAACCTATTCCATCATTTTTCCTTGGTCATTCTATAGAGGCTACCCAGAAATTTCCAACTGTTCTAGTGCCCATCTCCAGTAGCCCTCAATATTTTAGGAGTTGAGTTTTAGGAGTCGTGCAGCTGTCTTCAATTCCTCAAGGAAGTATCTGAAGAACACTGTCTAAACCATACATTTAATATGTGAATTGTAACCAATCTTCATATATATCAGCATCATTCCACAGAGAACTGTGAAAAACTTGGTCATGGTGGCTTTTGCATCATTGCAACTGAAAGTGGAATCTTATTCTTCAGTTGGTGTGCAATGAAAACGTTTCAGCAACCAAAATTCAATTGTGTTATACTTCGGACAGGGGAAGCATAAGCCTAAAAGAGGTCAGTTTTCTGTCTAAGATCACTTAATAAAACAGAAGTCTTATTAGAATGTGAATATCATTAGCGTGACTTAATTCAGTCTACTGAAACCTTTTTTCCCCCATACCTTTCCTAACACAGAAGCCTGGAAAACTGAAAAATTGCTAATTGTTTATTCTTAAAATGTTTTGAGTTGGAATTTTTTCACTAATGGGTTCTGCAGATTTGCCCTCAATTTTACATTAATTTTTTAGCAAAGTGCTGTGGTACTGGAATACATTGAATTAAATATGCATTTTTTTTCTCAGCAAGAACTAGGAGATTGGAATAGAAAAGTCTTTCACTTTGATTGTTTTCCAAAAAAGTAGAGGTACTGTAGCTTTGTTGTCATTAAGAAAGAGGAAAAACAGCCAAACACAGTTTGTAGAAAACTCAGGGTTTTTTCTATGCCAAAATATTCTGTATGTTCAGAATATACTATGCTGAAATTTCAAGGCAATAAACCATCAGGTATTGTGTATAAGACTGAGAGTAAACTAGTATACAGCTTAGAGAATATTCATGCTGTTTTTCATCTGAAACTGGCATAATGGTTATTTTGACACAATTTAAAGGAGCTTTTTGCCATTCTTGAACATTCATCATAAAAACTAGAATTAGTGTTGATGTTTCATAACTTTTTAGGCCTGTATATTTAAGCATACAGAGGTGTTTTTTCAACATAGTTCATATGAAGGTTTTTTTAAAATAGCTTGAAATGATTTTGCTTACTTCTTTAAAAATGGAACTGGTTTTAAGACTGCCATTTCATTTTTCTGTATCAATGACATCAGTGCTTCTGGTTGTGCTTTTAAAGTGACAAGTTTCAATAATGCAGTTTCATCATCAAACAAATGGTCTGTTATCCTGTTGAAAATTATGATCTTTTTCATTTCCCTTAAGTGATTTCTTTTGTTTAACTGGCCAGGACTAAGTACTCCATGTAGATAAATCTGTTTCTGAAGAGGCAAGGAAGGCACCTTTCCTTCTGCTTCGGTGGCTGTAGACACGTACTGGAATTTGCAAAACTGCTGAAATTTTCAGTGTCCCCTTTGGAGATGTATTTCTTTTTAGACTCTTCTGTGTATTCATTGGCACATTCAGCCTAATTTTCTCCTTTTTTTTTTTTTTTTTTTTTTTTTTTTTTTAAATTTGTTTGGAACAAAGTTTTTTGATTTTATTGGGAACAATGAACAGGATTACAGGGAGAAAGTCTGCCAAATGCCATCTCCAACTACCTTGCAGGACCAGTGGTGTGACAAAATATATAATTAACATCTGCATTAGTTTACTTACTAGCTGTGCTGGTAAGCAAATGGAATTCTGAATTCAATAGATAAGTCAGCTCTGCCACTACCTTTTCTGTTAATTTTACCTTTTCTTGTTGAGTGTACATATTTTTAAATCACTCCCTGTCTTGGTCAATATTTTTCAGACACTCTCAAGTATTATGCCTGCTAGTTTTAGCAGGATATTACAGCTGTGGTTGCAGGTCATAATAGAAACCTTCTTTGGTGTTCAGACCAATAAATAAATTAGAAGAAGGGCTTTAAGCTCCGTATGATAAACTGAAAGTAGGGCAGAGAAAGAACAACCTTTGTAACGAGGCTAGCCTGGGGCTAAAAGATCATTGTGTATTTCAGAACATGGTGCAACAATAGTAGGAAGAGTTAGTGACTGAGGATTTTCACTGCCTCAGGATTGCGGTGATTCAGCTGCATATAATGTTAGGGAATGCTAAGAATGCTCTAAATAAATCCTGTGTCCATAACTTGTAATTTCTTACTGGAGCTATGGGCAGGATGAAAGGCCTGACAAGGGTTCATAGCCAGCAAGAAGCAGTATACATCTTGCTATACTTGTTCACTGGGGAATGGAGAGTGTATTTTATCAGTGTGATTATATAAAAAGATTAAATAAAACCACAAGAGAAATAAGGCATGAATTGATCACATATAAAATATTTACTGGTCGACTAAGAAAAACACCAAATTTGCAAATAGTAGCACACATTCTCCTGAAAATAAGTATTTAAACCACCTGCCATTTGAGAACCCTCATGCTTCAGCATTCTGCTTGTTTCTGAAGAGCATGTCAAGATGTCCTATCAGATCCTTCTTTCTGCTCTGTGTGTTTTACTTGTGAAACCATGGCAAACAACATTTATGTGTCAACATAAAACAATAGGAAAAACTATGAAATGGTTAATTTTTATTTATATGCTTGCAATTTTCAACAACATTAATACGTTTACACTTCTTGATTAGGACTAGATTTCTAACCTGAACTATTGGATTAAGATTTTACTGGGATGTGATGTTTCATCCTTCTCTGGTTTTTAAATTTCTCTGGTGTTGGTTTTCTGCTTCTCTCTTGAACCTCTCCAGCTATTAAATATTATATTAAAAAGGCTGTTACTAGGTTAAAATACAGGAATACTTAACATGTAAATACTGATTTACAACATGTAAACACTGAATTATATACTGAAGATTGATATATGAACTACAATATTTTGAATTATATGTGCTTGGCATTTACTCTTTCACTGATGTGATCTCTCTGGAAAAATACCAGCCACTTGGAAACAGAAGAGTTCCATGTATGTAATTCACAGTAGTGGCTGTGTTAATGCTGTTCATGGTGATTTTTGCTTAGAGGCTGAGTGAAATAGCCTGCAAGAATGTATGGTCACAACATCTGAATGGTCACACATCTGAAAAACAGAAACCACTCTCCCTGCCCAATGCCCTAGTAAACAGATTTCCAAGATTTCCCCACGATTAAAATGTTCATTGAAAATGAAAAAGAAATGCTCTGGTTCCATTATTATAAAAAACTGATTTATTTAAATTGAGACACTATTACTCTTCCAGTATTTCTGAGCTTCCTTAACATGAAATCCATAGCACCATCTCACCTAGAAATATAAAATTTTGTCATGTGAAGTGCCCTTTCTAACTTGCTGCTACATTTTTGCACAAATGTCAGTCAACTTTTTAAAACAGATTCCTTGGGCCAGTTTTCTTTGGGCAGGCAGCCCAAATTTAGATTAGCCAGGTAAATTAAAAGAATTCAGCTGACATGAATCAAAGCTATTAATGTGGGAGAAAATCTTTGTTAGATCTTTAAACTTCAAAATATAGTGGTTCCTGATAAGAAATGCTGTACTTTGAATGTCAGTTAACTCCAGAAGGAGGTGGAGGAAAATTTCATACATTCCATGGTATAACTATGCTCACACTGGTACTGGCGTCAGGAGTACAAATACTCCTGGTCAGTGGGAGAGAATGAGGCTTTTAACAGCCAGCGGGCCATGCGTGGGGATGAAAGATGCTGGGAGGCACTGCACAGCAGTGCCACTCTGCACTTGTGTGCCCTGCTCTGAACCTTGACCCCAGCCTGTAGCTTGTCTGTTCAGCGATGTTGATCTTACAGTTGTATTCCTTGAAATTAAAATTTGGTAGTTTATATGTGAATTTATGTACTTGTATGGCTGTCTTTGGTCCAAATAATACAAGCTATATTTCTTAAATGGATTGTGTGAAATGCATATTCTCCAATATTCTCCATTCATTCTCTTATTCTGGTGTGAAGAGAGCTTTTAAGCCCACCTAAAACTGCTCCAAACAGTGGCCCTGTATAGTGGGCTGCATGGAAGGGAAGAGGGACAAAAATGTCCCTGTGCAAAACAGGATTACAGAGACTTTGGGCAGAGAAGAAGCAGGCAAAAGACAGATTTTGTCCTTGTTCCAAGTAATGTCTGTCCAGGGCCAATGACATGTAGGATGTGTAACCATATCCCTGAATATCCCTACATGGGAGCTCATGCATGTTTTCCTGTGGTTACATTAGGTACTAACTAGCTCTTGCCTATTTAAGAGAAGGGCTTTTGTTGGGTTTCCTGTAGTTGTATGCAGCCTGGATCAGACTCCAGAGTCTGAAAATCTGGGTAAATACTTATCTGCTATGTAGTTTACACTGAGGTATGGCTTCTGAGACTGTGTTAATTGTACAATGTTTAAAGTCATTTAGGTTATGGCCTTGTGAGCTATTCAGTAATTAAAACACAGGAGGTACCCTAGATCAGTTCTGAAAACAAGATTTATCCTCTGTCACTTTGGTGTTTCCAGAGTTTCTCTCAAGTTATTTAACAAAAATCTTCCTATTTTCAGTTAAAATAAGACTCAACTTTTCTTCTCTAACTTTAGACCGATCTTGAGTTAAAGCACATTTAGTTTGAATGAGTTAAAATAACCATATTCGTATTGTATCTTGGATGGTAATTCTTAAATAGCTGGTAATTCTTAAATAGCTGGACATGTCATTATGTTGCTGCTTTATCTATCAGATGAAAAACTTCATCAGTAGAATTTCCGCTTACAAGTGCTAATTTCCTTTATTAATGTCCATAAAGAATAAAAATATAAATCACAGAAAGCAAAATGCAAAAACCAAATTTCAACAAGATTATAATAATGCATTGAATTGAGAAGCCCCTTATAGATGTTTCTAAAATAATGATGAAAAGAAAAAAACTGGGAGGGGAAATGTTTCCATTATGATCAAAAGGAAACAAGGATTTGTGCATTTGCATTTACAAGGTATAGTATTTTTACATACTGATTTTAATGCTAACAGTTTACCAACCTTTGTTACCTTAATTTCTCAGCAAAATATTAATATTTTGATTCATGCTTGTGGTTTTTAGAACTGAGTCAACACAGCATGGAGCACTTAAGAGGGAATGGCTTGCCTCCTCCTAAGCTGCTTTGTTAAGTAGGAAGGTATTGGTTGCCTTTCTGCAGATATTATTCCAGTAACCATCCTTCCTCAAGTTCTAGAAATGGTGAGTCACTGCTCTTTGGACCAGCAGTCAAAGGGGGGGTCATTTCCTAAGGTAGGATGAGGAAAAGCCATTGCTGCCAGGAATTTGTCCTCTTTCAGCAGGCTCATTTTTTAGCAGATTTCCAACTTCTGTGCTAAGACCAGAAAGGCACAGTAGTTATTTTGTGCCTCATTTACCTCCAATATCTCCTAATTGTTGCTGGAGGGTTCTAAAATATATACATGGCAATAAAGAAATGCATATAACTTTTTTTTTTTTTTAATTTTTTTAAATAGGGTAATAATAATATATTTAGTATTTATTGCATTAATGGCTGGTAAAGGATAACTCAATTATTTCAGACTCCATTTATTAGGACATCATTCAAATGGGTAATTCAAACAGCTCATAACTTAAATGATTAGAATATGACAACAGATAAAGCAAAAAGAAAGGAAAGTGGATAACAAAGATAATTAGAAGGTTTAGCACAAAAATAGTATAGTGAGATACTTGGTTGTTAAGCTTTTTATTACTCAATTTCTGCCACTGTGTATGCCAGCAGGAGAAGCTTAACAGTGAAGGAGATGCTGGTATCAGAGACTCTGACTGGGAATTCTTTACATGTAGAACAATATGATTTTTTTACTTGCTGTGTCTGGCAGCCAAAACGTAGAGGCTGGCCTTGCAGGAAGATAATATGATTGGAAAACTGCAGTTAATTTTGTGAAAGCTTTGCAATTTAGGAAAAGAAGTACTGGGTTCAAAGGGTAGAAGTGAGATCCAGTGAAGGTAAAGAAACTTTAAAAAATCATGTATTAGTGGCTGCTAATATAGAAAATTATTTTACTTACCAGAATTTTAAAATTATTAAAATAGGAATTGTCTGAGAGTATGTTAAGCATTTGAGGCATCAAGGTCAGTAAGAAATTGATGACTATTAGATGATAATTCTCGCTAAATAAAGTTTTTAAAAGAGGGGAGAAATTATGAGATTTGAACAGTTAGGATTCTTTCCCACTGAAAGAAATGGTTTGCTTAGTAGTATTTTACTCCATAGCTAATTAATAGCCTACATGAAATTGTTGTAGTTAATTATCTGCTCATTAATATTCCACAAAGGAGGATGCTTAGTTTCAGTACACAAACTCCTGCAAAGAAAGATTCCAGTTTGATTGCAATGAACACTAAAGCAAGAAAGAAAAATCATTGTTAATTATATTTAACACTATGGTGTCCTTCCTATCTTTCTGCAAAGAGACATGTCATGAGATATGTTAGGCTTCATTGTCATGAGTTGCAGCAATACTGTTTTATACTGCTAAAGTCAGTTTTCCTTTCTGCTTTTGGATCAGACTGGTATTTTGAGTATTTTGTAGGGTTCTTTTCCAATAAAGAAGGTCTTAGTATTTGTATATTATTATTTATATTTGTATCATTTAGATTAAGAAATTAAAAACATAAGCACAATTCCACTAACTAAAACAAAATTTTCATTTAAACTAAAAAGGCAAAATGGGCTTTAATAATAGTTTTGCACATTTAAATCTTGCTTAAAAATTAGATTAGAATATTCACTTTAGGATTAGATAAGAGAAAAATGCTGAATTATGTCCAAAATTTATATTCAGACTAGTTAGACTGGAGTCCTCTGGATTATTTTTAAGAGAATTCTATCAATTTGGCTTGAAAATAAGCATGCACAGAACTGGCACAGAATCAAAACTGAAGGGATGAACCTATCTGAGAAATACCCTATACTATTTCTCTCTTCCTCTATTTGATTTAAGATTCCATCAACTATCTTATCTTGTAAGGTTTGTATATCATGTACAGGCATTATTTTAATGCCTGTTCAGTTATGTATCTTGCCTCTTGGTTGGCAATTAAATAAGCAAGAAGGGGATCTTCCAGATGATAAACTACTGCATTCATGCCTAGACTATATGAAATTTGGTGATAAATCAGAACTGTTATGTTTCAGCTGTGTTTCCCGTGATTTGTTTTTTAAGTTTCTATAATATATGAAATCTGCACAGACATTCAATATAACGAAAAAAAAGAAAAAAAAAAAAAGCCTGAAGGATTTTGTTTCTTCCCTTAGTAAACTGTCTTCTAAACCATTAAAAAACTTGGAACTGATGTAAAAATACATAAAATCAAGAAAATATTGGAGTGTGTTGGGTAATCATTGTATACAGTTGGAAGAATCTGTTTACTGGCAATACAGACGTAGTCTGTAAAAATAGTCCTTTATAAGGTTTTCGGGTTTTCTCATGACATGGGGACTAATTTATTCATATAGTCATCACTTTTTATTATTGAAAGGGATTTATGACTCTATTTATTACTCAGAGATTATTATTAATCCTCTCCCTAATAATCTTTGCCTCTGAAAAATGCTGATGTGAGATCAGTTTGGCCAATTTCATCAGTGCCCTACAACTCCTACTCCCGTTGGCTTTGGCTTAAGTAAAACTCAATTCAAAAGAGAGGCAAGTTGACCCAAGTTTAAGAACTTGTTGTGTCTCAGTCATTGATCTGGCGAGACCATACCTCCCTACACTGAACTCTCATAAAAATATTCGAACCATAGGGTATATTTAGCAGCAAAGCTCTTAGCAATGTAAGGTTTCCAACTTGTTTGACTCACCAAGGTTGCTGGGATATCACTAAGTATGCAATCTCTCATGCTTTTAACTTTGAAATGAAAGAAAACAAGTTCTGGAAGATTAACTCCTTGATGAAAATTGTTCTACAATAAATATACCCCATTCACTTTCCGATGATGAATCAACATTCTTTTCAAGTTTGTGACCAGATTCCACGTGAGTTTTTGAATTAAATTATTTTTTCTATTTTTTTTTGAATAATAGTTGCCTGCAAGCCTGTATGTAGGAAGTAGTCCTTGCTTTAGGCCCAATTATGTTGTTTAGAAAATTACTTTTCATGTAAAATTTTTTGCATTAGCAGCTTTCAGATGTGTAAGTATCATTTATAGCTATGAAACTTAGCAAAAGCATAGAATGCAGATCTCAACAAAATTAATTTACTGCTGCAGTTATGCATAACTTTTCTATTTATGTGTCCACTTCTCTGTACTGTTAAAGCATTGTATTTATATCGGAAGATGTCTTATATTAAACTATGCAAAATACTCAATAGTAATGTGTTGCTCCTGAAAATCAGTATATTATAGTTGACATAATAAATTTATTTTTGAATGGTGATTTTCTACAAAAAAAAAAAAAAAAAAAAGGATGTGCAAAAATTGGAAATCATATATTTTTTGTAGCCTGCAAATTCCTGTAGATGAATCTCTTAACCTATTAAACCTAATTATAATAAGACAATAATTCAGAATGGAAGTTCCAGATGCTGTTTAGGAATACTTCAGCCTAAACTAAATAACGTAATATCCCATACACCTTCACAGCAGTTACAGAATAGTGGTATAATATCAGTCTAAGTATTCATTTCTTTCTCCTCTTAGTACTGGTACTTATTAGTACTATTAACCACTCCGGTTAGGTAAATTATTTGTGACCAAAGAAGAATGCAGTCCTTCTCAGTATTATATCTGGATAAATACACACAGATCGGCCCTTCTTTCCACCTCAGAAAAACATGAGGATGAGGGGTTAAAGTGTTGATTTAACCTTTATGAAAACTGCTACACTCTAAAAATTCCTAGTTACGAGACACATCTTATTTATTCTTTTTAATTACAGAAGGTGGTTTTTCTTCTTGAAAAATTTTCTTTCCTGTATCCAGTTGACTAGAAAGAAGTTAAACATCCCTTTTTTTAAATAAATTCTTGTCCATGTAGTTTACCAGTGGCTCTCTGTGGCTCATACAGGCCTTGGACTTTTTTTATCCCCCTTAGGAAATATTAACACTATGATAGCAAATATAAGCGTGTCAGAACTGAGAAACAGCTACATGGAGATTTTTTTCTCTCCTCTCCTCTCCTCTCCTCTCCTCTCCTCTCCTCTCCTCTCCTCCTCCTCTCTCTCCTCTCCTCTCCTCTCCTCTCCTCTCCTCTCCTCTCCTCCTTCCTCTCCTCTCCTCTCCTCTCCTCTCCTCTCCTCTCCTCTCCTCTCCTCTCCTCTCCTCTCCTCTCCTCCCTCTCCTCTCCTCTCCTCTCCTCTCCTCTCCTCTCCTCTCCTCTCCCTCTCCTCTCTCCCTCTCCTCTCCCTCTCCCTCTCCTCTCCCTCTCCCTCTCCCTCTCCTCTCCTCTCCTCTCCCTCTCCTCTCCCTCTCCTCTCCCTCCTCTCCCTCTCCCTCTCCTCCTCCCTCTCCTCTCCTCTCTCCTCTCCCTCTCCTCTCCTCCCCCTCCCCTCCCCTCCCCCTCCCCTCCCCCCTCCCCTCCCCTCCCTCTGGACTGTATCCTGGAAGTGCCAGAACACTTAATGAAATTGTGTTTGCTCTTTGTTAGACTTCTTTTAGATGACAAAAGCGAAATCAGAAAGTTACTTTATTTTTTGATAGCCTATGTGATGCAATGTAAATGAAATTTCTATAGATACTTTATTCAGTACTTGAGAAAGAGATTATCCTGCAAATAGTTGATGTTTTATTAAATAAGGCATTAGTATCCCATTGTGGAGAAGGTGGCCAAACATCAGCTAGATTTGTAGGAAAGTTAATGATATAAACCAAACTTTCTTACTGGTCATAATTACTGTGTATTTATACTTACAGGAATAAGAGTTTATTAGAGTATGGGATGAAGAGCTAATTAGAGAATGCAGTTTCTGAGTGCTTTCTAAGATTAGTTTATTCTCTCTTTTAGAAAATTGATCAAAATCAATATCACCTCAAATAAAAACATACAGCAGCAAAACAATTGCTCAATTAGATATTGTACAAGTAACACAAGTATTCCAGAAATCCCCTGAATAGGTTTGGAGTAAGTGCTGTAAATATAGAAGTAATACTTTGCATCCCCTATTCTTGGTATCTTCTTAAAATCATGGCTAATTCCTTAGTTACCATAATCTTTATTTATGAAAGATAAGCTGTTTAAAGCACTGATTTATACTAAGAATGTTTCCGTCCTTTGTCATCTGGTGGTATTTAGGAGTGCTGAGAATTCTTACTAACGTGTTATCAATTTTCCTGACTTAGAGGAAATGCAATGAGATAAAATCCATCTGGTGATACCGCAGGTATAAAAATATTTGCCATATATATGTTTTTTCCTCAATGAAATTTAATGTGTTTGAATTTTTTAAAGAAATAATATTGGTTTATTTATTTGATAAAAGGAGAAGACATAAAAGACATCCAAGAGATGACTATATAAATTTCTCAGTGCTAAACAGTGGACCACTTCAGGAAAAATGATGTTTATGTCTTTGCAAGAAATGTTAATGTTATTTTTTAAAAATATTAACAAAAAAAGGATTCTCAAAATAGGATTTCCTCAACTTGACGTGTCTGCTGGACTCTGTTAAGCAAGGAAAGGAATTCAAGAAGATAAAGAATGAAATTTTATTCTTGAAATGTCTGAAACAGGAAGTATATAAATGCATTCTCTGTTTACTGTGAAAGCTTATTCTTTAGTGCCTTCTGGAAAAAAGTCAGATATCATGAAAAATTTTACAGTATCTCCTAATGATGTTAAGTATAGCACATGTCTTCTTTCTGCTGCCCAGAATGAAGAGGCAAATGTGAAAAAAAGGATACTGGGATGGCTTTGGTTAAGGGGTTAAGATTCAATTACTAGAGAGAGAATTAAGGTGCAAATAAGACCATATACTGAAGCCAAAAGAATGGGTTGTATTTAATCGTAAATGTGAGATACAAAGAGAGATAGAGAGAAATAGAAAAAAAGAGAGTGAGAGAGAGACAGATTAAGTAGAACGGCAGTCACCACCACTGTGGACCCAACAGTGTCCTCTTGGTCCTCTTCTTTTGGTCCTCACAGTGGTGGGGCTTCCACAAAACATGGAGTTCAGTGGGTTAATATATTTCAGGTATATGAGGGAATGCCTAGGCAGCTCCCCTGGGGGAAGGGGTGTTTTACAGCATCTTTTGCAACACTGGGTCTTCGCAACATCTGTGGCTCATGTGCAGTCCTCTGGTGGAAGGCCTCAAAATGAGTCTGGGGCACTTTGGGATCTTTGATGGTTTTTGGCACCTTCTCACACATTACAGCTGCCTCTCAAGTCAGTGTAGTTGAGTCATTTATGCCCCATCAGAAGGGATGAACACGTTCAGGACTGTGTGGGAATGTGAATGACCTGTGTGAATTTGACATTCATTAATTTTTCTGGAAATCTGTATGAATTCAAGTTGCAAGGTGAAGTCATGAGATCTAGTCAATTGGGCTTTTGTGTAAGTTTGTGGGGGCTGGAAAATATCACTTTTCAGTGTGTTGCAGTTTAGGCATCCCTGGTATACACATTTCTGTTGCCTTACTGCCTTAGTAATTTACCCTTTACTTTCCTCTCTGCTCAGTCGTGCATATTGGATTAGTTAGAATTTGTAGAGTACATTTAAGATGGGCTTAATTAGGTCAATCATTTCAGATAGTCTATCAGCATTTTTGCCAAGCACATGATGCCTAAAATAGTTTCAGGATATTCTAATATCTATTAATGAACCTATTTGGGTGTTGTGCTGTTTTGGTGTTTTTTAATTAATATGTTTTTTCAAGGTTGAAATTTGTTATAGGAGCTGATATAAAAGAGACTTAAGAAAGTTTAAGTCATTTGCCTATTTTTGTAATTTTTAAAGAGCAAATTTTTTTTAATAAAGTGTTTATATTTGACTTGTCTAGGTCCTTGAAACTGAGATGTACTAGAAATAGCTTCTATATTCTTTAAAAATAATTTAATTTTGAAGATGAATTTCAAAGTAGGCCTGATGAAAAGCTACTGCATTTCTTTCTTTAATACAGTGATATGTAATAATTGTCTTTTTAAGTTGAATACTTTGAAAATTTTCTGTCTTTAAAAGTAATGTGAACTCAAAATTATGAATACTGTCATTCTTTGCAGCACCAGAAGCTCTCTAAATAGATTTTTTCATATGGTTCATTTATCAGCATGCAAGAACAAGTAAGATTTCAATTGGTTTATTGTATGAAGGAACACAAAATTATCTATTCTTTTTTTGAGAATTCTTTTTTTCTTAATAGGAATTTAACACATTGCAGGTGTAGGGAGACAATTCTAGATTTCAATGTAATTCAGATAGATGTGACATCACATTCTTTTTGAATTCCTACTTGCTGATATCAAAGATCATTTAAAATAATTCTACTAATCTTTACGTTTTTGCATGAAAATGCACAATATTTGCACCAGCTTCATCACTGTTGATTCTTATTGAAACACAGAAAACTATTGCATCTAGGGTTTTATCTTTATATTGTCTCTTCTTTACCTGTGTTTAGGAGGAGATCTATTCCTTTATGAAGTAAGACTCAGTAAAAAAGTTCTGGCAAATTGTTCATCTTACCATGCCACCAAAAATCTGTATCTAATACTTAAACAAAAGTAGTTAAATGCACATATAAAATAGGAGTACTGAATTTACCAAAATTCAGAACGCCAAAGCAGTTTCTATAATCCATAATAATAAGTGCCTTATGCCACTTTTAATACTATTCCGGTATTTTTCCCTTAATTTTTCTTGATTTAGGGAAAAAAAAAATCATAATCTTCAATTTAAAGAAAGGTAATTGTATATATTATAACCTCTTGTTTGTATCCATTTAAATATTTTATAGATTTAAAGATAAATATATATATATACACATACTTCTATATCTGCTTATATATTTATTAATTATATGTTTACTTATATATACTTCTATATAAAATTATATATGCTTATACATTACTTATATATAAGTTAAACATTGGTTTTAGACCAGATAATTGTTCTTGAGGAAGACTTTAGATAGACTTGAATAGAATTGTATTACAGATTTGAAAAGATGAGTCTGAAACTCAACTTTAATGAGAATGCAAATGAGAATTACTGAGGTTCAGTGAAGATCATGGCAGCTTAATCATCAATTTATGTCAGCAACTTCTCACAAGTAACAAATGAGTTTTAATAAAAACTGTTATCTTAATGGATTAAACTACAAATTCATGATTTCTCTAGAATTCGATCAGCTGTCCTCACACAAATGCAGTTGTATGTGTTTGACTCTTTTATCTACAAATTTAAGAATAATCTGTTTAGGGATTGTATATGTTTTTTTAATGAACATTTTACTGTCGTTTTATGGCCTTCTGAAAGGAATTCTAAAAGCATGTTCTGGTTGTGCCTAAAGTATAATTTTTTTCATGAAAAAAATCTAAACATTCTCAGATGCAACTGTAAATTATTTGTTTCAATTAGAAATAATGAGTTTGCATGGATATGATTCTTTTATGTTGAATAAAAAAAATCCTTAATTTCCTAGGGCAAAATCACTTCACTGAAATTTAATTTGGATCTCTTTCTACCTTGTAAATGTATGCCTAAAACTATATCATTATCAAAACCAGAAAGTTATCCTGAGAAAGAAAATTGAAAATAGTCTTTTTTTTTTTGTATCCTAAACATTTGTGAAACCCCAACAGAAAAACTCAAAAAATTAAACTTTGTTCAAGCTCTTTTTGTTTGCTTAAATGACTGTTTTGCCAGTTAGGATATATTTATTAATCAACTAATAAACATATGTGTTGGATTTGCATGGCAAGGTTTTGGTAGTGGGGGTTGCTGCTGGGGTGGCTTTCATGAGAAGCTGCTGGAAGCTCCCCTGTGTCCAATGGGGCCAGTGCCAGCTGGCTCCAAGATGCACCTGCTGCTTGACTGCTGGCCGAGCCCATCAGGGACAGTGGTAGCACCCTGGAGTGACACTGTTAAGAAGAGGGAAATGTCACTGCACAAGAGGAAACTGCAGCTGAGAGAGGAGTGAGAGTCCGGGAGAGGAACAGCCCTGCAGACAGCTGGGTCAGTGACGCGGGAAGGGAAGGAGGCGTGGAGATTCCCCAGCAGTCCATGGTACACAGTGAGGCAGCCCTTGGAAGTGTGCCCCTGACTCCCAGGAGGGTCCACAGTGGAACAGGGGAAGAGTGTGAGGAATCCTCCCTCTGTGGAGGAAGGAGTGGCAGAGACATGGACTGACTGCAGCCCCCATCCTCCACCCTCCGCTGCTGGCAGGAGGAGGAAGAGAAGTCTTAAGCAAAGTTAAGCCTAGGAAGAAGGGAAGCTAGGGGAGATTGTGTTTGAAGATTTAGTTTTTATTTTTCATTACTCTACTCTGACTGGATTGGCAGTAAGTTAAGTTAATTTCCCTGAGTCATGTCTGTTTTGCCTGTGATGGTAATCAGTGTGTGATCTTTCCCAGTCCTCAGCTTGACGCATGAGCCTTTGGTTCTGTTTTCTCTCCCGGGTCTGGATGATGATGAGAGTGATAGAGAGACTTTGATGGACACCTGATGTCCAGCCACAGTCAACCCACCACAATATGTAAATTTTTAGCCACTAAGAAAGTGTCCAGTTAAAGCTTCCTGATCTTAAAATAAGTCAATTATGTCACTGTTCCCATGAGTTATACTCCTTTGGGTATCTAGAGAGCAAGGTAAGAGGAAGGAGTCATTGGCATGGCACAGTTCTCGGCAAATGTGCTTGCTAGGTGGGCTGTACTTACAAGATACTTTTTACACTAAACTGTTCAGACAAGCCCACAAAATAGTGTGCAAAGAACCAAATTAAGAAAACATTTAATTCTTCTTGAGAAATTTTCCAGTATCAGATAATCATACTCAAGTACCTCTTGCTATATTATAAATTGAGAACAAGTGAAATCTAGTAGTATTGGTGTCTGTATTAGGCAAAGACCCCAAAGACCTTTTCATTCTAATATCAAGATCTGGAATCTAAACCTAGAATCTTAACTTCATAATGCATGAAACCTCCCTATGTGTGGGGTTACATAATAATAAAAAAATTATGTGAAGAAAAATTTCAAACTAAAAAATGGATGAAAAATCTAGAAAGTATAGAACACATTACTGCTGGGCATTTACAAACAAGTTTAAATTAAGGATTTAAACAATTCTATCAATATTACTGATTTTAGTTCAGGGTTAAGTAAGAACAAAATAGGGAAAGTCTTCATTGAGGAAAAAAATACACTTCTCAAAAGCAGGGAAGTAACTTAATATATTAGAGAACAGGTAGCAACACCTGATTTGTAAAATGAGTTGTATAGTATGGGAGTAGCTTTATGCGTGTGCACACTCAGTGGTGTAAGTCAGAAAGAAGACCTGATCACTGTATCCTGTGGTCCAAATTGTACATCAATTTCTCATGACTGAGCAAACCTTGCTTCATTATTTGGTACAGATTGGATTGGTAGGTTGGTAGGTGAGGCTATTACAATCCTCTCTTCACCTCATTACTACCACATGGACCTTTATTTCTTATAATAAGAAGGCTGTGAATTTATTGCTGTGAAGTCTTTTCTTACTGTTCAAGCACTGCAGTCAGTGCTTCTTTAATCTTCATTTCTGTATACCTTAAACAGCAGCATGATGTTGTTGTTGTTGTTGCTTTTCCAGCCGAGGTCGTATTATATATATCTTTAACTACAGAAGTTTGTCTTCCTTTGTAAGTATGTGCACTGGTGCTTTGAAGTTCTGTACCACTGTGCTCACTCAGTGTGACTCACCTCATCTTTCACTGGTTCCAGTGGGGATCTTACTTGAGCTGAAGAATGTATGAAGGCAGACATGATAATTTCAACCAAAGGCAGCACTAACTAAAACTCTAAATATATATCTTAACTTCCAATCTTTGCTTCATCCATGTTCTTAGAATACTGTAGGCACAGCAGCACAGCTAAACATCTGGGCTTCACTTAAACTTTGAGGAGACATGTAGGAGTCAAACACAGGGTGAAAACACTTATGGTGCCACCTTCCCTCTAAGGTTAGAGTCAAGATGAGCAGCTGAGAGTAGGCATTTTATGCTTTGCAAAGCTCAGAAGTTTGGTGAGATTAATCTTGTTCGTACCAGCTTACTTTTATGAAAGCTGAATAGTAAAAAACTTTATGCTTTTCATTATATCTCTTTTGTACTTTAGCTCTCCTGAACTATATGAAGTTTGTTTATATAAATGATCTGACTGCAAAATTGAATTTTTAAGACAGGGTCTCTATTTGCATCTATCTCTCTATTTATATTTTTTTTTTCACTATATCTCTTTCTAATTTCATATATTACATCATATGTGATTTAATTATGATTTATTTACAACATCTGAGTCTATCTTACTAACTTCACGTTAGATCAGTAATGGCTGAAACACCCTAAATTGCTTCTAGAACCATCATACTGTGTGTATAAAGCTAGTTCCTTTAATCTGTCATTTTAACAGTGGTTAGCCAGGGTTATGTATGTAAACTGGGCACAAACTCATGGTGGAGTGCCCAAATAACCATGAGCTTATCTTAAATTTTGTGCTTACATTTGAAATAATAGAAATATTTCCCATTTAAGGCAATGCTGATATAGCACATGTGAGATGTACACACTATATAGTAATAATGCTTTTAATTATATTGTCCTACCTTAGGAATTTGCATTTTAATTTTTTCTTTAAAGAACTTTTGTATTGAGTTGCATTGTATGATACTATCCATACTTTACTTCCAGTGAATTTTTATTTGGTGTATTTAAATGTGGCTACTGGAATGGCAGTTATTCTATTTTAGCTGAGTAGAAATATACCTCTGGTGCCATTAGTAATTGAATTAATACTGTTTTTTATCAAGTTACATTTCCTGTTGAAAGTGCTCAATTGCATGCAATTCTCTATATTAAAAAAAAATTTGAATACTAGAATTTCATATCTGATTTCAGTATTATTTCTAAACTATCCCTTCATTGTATCATTAATTTTATTCTAATTTATTTAAATCTTATTTTAGTTATTAACCCATTCTAATAATCTTATAGAAGTGGAAAGCAAATCACCTTGCTAGTCTTTGTGGTATCTTCTAATATGTAGGAAAAGAAAATGATTGAATATGGGAACATTCCCTGATTTAATTTTACCCCTTCCCCCCATTATTAGGACCATCAGAAAGCAGCAAGAATGGGCTGCTCCATGAGGAAAAGCAAGTTGGGTTCTGAGTGTGAAGCAAGGTGGGCAGTAGTGCCTCACCAGCAAGGGCCCAATCCTACAGTACCCAAACCTGATGGGCAAAGCAGGTTTGGTTTCATCATCCAGTCAGATAAGAATCTAAGGCATCAGGCAAAACTGAAGTGATGAAGGATATCCCAGCTCAAGCTGAGAAGTCAAGTCACCAAGTGTGGATGAGATCCAGTGGCACAACCGAGCTCAGTCCCACTGCAGTGGTCACAGGCAGGTCTGCAGTGAGAAGGCAGGTCAAGGTTTTGAAATGCAAGCCAGGAAGTCAAGTTTCCAAGTCAGGATCTGGATCAGCAGGATACATTCCAGGCACAGTCAGGTAGTACTGTAGCTCAGTCAGCAGCCAGGGACAAAAATCTGAGCTCAAACTTCTCAGCAAAGGAGGGGGCGGCAACTGCTTCTTACAACAGTCTGAGCTGAGTTTATGGTATGTGCCATACCAGCACTCCAGCACAGGTGATCGAATTCAAGGAGTCAAAAGTGTACCTAGGACCTGAGGAAATCACACATAATTACAAGTACATTTGTTGTATTTTGCTATTTTATCTTTGAGCTGGTCGTATGGAAAATAGATATTGATTTTATTTAATGGATAGCTGGGAAAAGTAATTAATTTTGACATCTTAATTTCTTTCCTGTGTTGTTTTTAACTTAAGTGCTTGAAACTTAGCACTTAGAAAGACAACCTATTATCCTCTCATAACGTAAGTGTATTTACAATTCATGCTTTGTAGCTTATATTTAAAATCAGCTATGGTTTATTGCTTAATTTCTGTGTCTTTCATGTTTTCCTTCTTTAAGTGAGATTCAACTTAAATCTCTAACCTGCTTTCTAGGTTCATATCTACATTTGTACTTAATGAACAACTTGAATCCACTGTAGTCAGAATATAAAACGCATACATTACTTATACTTTCAAGATTTGTAGACAGTTTGTATTTTTCTGAGTTAGAGGACTTCTTTTTGACTGTGTATCTAGAAGGCAATTAAGTTCATTCTAATAGAATTTTAGAATCTTTCGTGTTGGAAGAAACCTCTATGATCATCAGGTCAAATTATTAACCAAGTCCACCACTAAAACACATTCTTAAGCACCACATTTACAGGTGCTGTCTTCCGGGGATGGTGATTTAACCACCTGCATGGACAGTCTGTTCTGATGTTTGATAGCCCTTTCTCCTCAAGAGATTTTTTCCTAATATCCAATCTAAATATCTGGTGCTCTTTGAAGACTGTTCCTCTTGTCCTGGCACTTGTTTTCTGGGAGAAAATGCCAAAAGACACCTGAATACAACCTCCTTTCAGGCAGTTGTAGAGCACAATGAGGTCTCCTCTGAGCCTTCTTTTCTCCAGTCTAAACCCTCCCAGCTCCCTCATCCAATTCTCACCAGACTTGTTCTTCAGACCGTTCCTCAGCTACACTGCCCTCGTCTGGACTTGCTCCAGCACCTCAAAGTCTTTCTTGCAGTGAGGCCCAAAACTGAACACAGGATTTGAGGTGCAGCCTCACCAGTGCTGAGTATGGGGCAATCACTGCCCCGGTCCTGCTGGCCACAGTATTTCTGATCCATGCCAGGATGCCGTTTGCCTTCTTGGCCACTTGGGTTCACACTGGCTCATGTTCAGCTGGTGTTGGCCAGCACCCCAGCTGCTTTCCTGCCAGGCAGCTTTCCAGCCATGCTTCTCCATGCTTTTTCTTCAAGTCCATAGGAAAATATCAGAAATAACTTCCTACGCTGTGAAGATCCTATCTGCTGACTTTTTGGAGGGGAGTGGTTATACTTACAACACTCCTCTTATGCTTAATAGCTATTGATTAAAATAGTCTATTACATGAAAGGACATTAAATTTAATATTTTGAATTTCTGGTAAGTGGTGTAATAACCAGGCTACAGGGTCATGGATAAGAGTACTTATTATTCTAGAAGTTGAATCTGTGTGCTAGCAAAGGATGCAATGGTTGGACAGAAGGTGGTAAATATCTCTTTTTAGTCTAATGGTACGAGCAATGAATTTGCAGGAGCTACAGATTTGCTTCCAAATGCAGTTCTGTGAATACAAGTCCATTTAGTTTAGAGTCAGTATTGCTTGCTCTCCTTTTTAGGAGCCAGTTTGCAATTCAGTAGCTTAGTTTCTAATAATCACACATGGTGATTGCTATGGATATGTTGTGAGATAGGGATTCAGTATTTCTGAGTCGAGTGGAGATGGAAATCCACCTCACAATTCCTCACAAGTATGAACAGTGCGAACACAAAGATCGTTTATATGACAACAAATATGAACTTGCTACTAAGTCTAATATTTTATTCTTCAGAGAGACACAGGCAGTGTGGAACTAGGACAAGATATGGATGTAAGGGAAGGGATGGACAATGTTGTAAAGGAATCTATTGCACTGGAAGTATGGGTGTGTGCAAACACCCTAATGAGGTTAGATTATAGTATACCTTACTAAAATAATTTAATGAAATTTTATAAGTTGAAATCTTGATAGGGAGAATTCTTCTGAATTCTTTTGAGTCACTCTGTGTAAATGAATCAAATGCAACCTTAAAAAAACCTAAGCATTTCAAATGATTTATTGCTTATTCATTATGAGCCATAGAAGAAGGATATATGTGATATGTCTTAAAAATAAAATTATTTGTATAGGTACTATTTGAGATGTGGTACTCCCAAATGAACTTTCTGCAAAGAGCTTACTCATAATAAAAATTTCCCTCTATTGTGCTATGCAAGTCTAATGTTCCTCACTTAATTAATTTTGCCAAAGAAGGATTCCCAAATGTCTTCAACAAACTTTATATCATAGCAATTTTTAAAGCACTTTACATTTATGATTAACTTTGTTAGGCATATCTAGCAATATATTTTCAGTTTGCCACCTTTCTGCTCTATCTGGGAATTGTATCTCTGGGGAAAATGCAAAGTCTGGGTCAGTTTATTGATTTAAATTTATTTATAATCTTGTTAACTTTTAGAAGACATTTATTTTAATTTATTCAGTCTATCCAAAGTATAGAATCCATGCATAGAAATATTTCAAATCCAGATGAATATTTTTATTAACAAAAACTGATGTTTTATGAACAAAAATTCTGTATGAATTTATTTTTACAATGTATATTTACTTTACATGTATGACATAAAACAACTTTGTTCTGATTTCTATAAATGATGTTTATTTTTACAGCATTATTGAAGGATTTACATCATGTTTGAAAGAAATTTTAATAGTATAACATATAAATGCTGTTAAGTATATGCCTTTGTTAAAATCAGAAATGTATTATCTCTTTTAAGATGAATCTACAAGTATGGATAATGTTTTGAAAGTGAAATATAAATCTCCCAAAACCTCTCTGAGGTTCTGTAAGAAATTCAGTCATGGAAATGGTCTGTTGAAGTGGAGGACGCAAGAGTGAACTGAAACTGCTTAATAGACCTTTGACCAATCATAAACTCAAACTCATTTATTTCTCAAGTTCAATAAAAAGCAAATTTTTTTGGAATCTGAGATGTAAATATAACATTAAAAAGAAAAGTTGCATCTTACATAAGAGTGAAGAAATAAAAATATCTGTTTTAGTGTCATAATCTCAATTCAGCAACAGCTGAAAATTCGGAAAATAGATAATCTGACAGTCTAAATGAAAAAAAAAAATAATTAGCATGTTTTAAAAGACCTTGACCAGAAGGGAGTTCTACATACAAATCAAAACCAGCAAAAAATTAAATGTGATAATAGATACCAGCAATGCTATTTATTTCCAATAACACAAAATAGAATACCTCAAAATTTGGAAAATGATTTATCTGTGCCCTGGAGAACTGATTTACCCCCTTTGTGCACCACCCTGGAACTTTCCTTGCACTCAGAATAAGAAGAGTCAGCGAAACATAATTTATGATATATATACCGTAAGCCAAGATCTGATCTTGGGCTACAACTACTCTACAATCTCTACTTTTTTTTTAATTTATCAAAGATGAGTGAAAGTGGCAGCAAAAAAATTGGCTTAGATTTTAAATGTAAGTAATTATTTTTACTTACATCGGTGCTCACTGCAAAAGGCCACAGAAAGTGTGGTATTCTAGTATGAAATCTCAATTGGCTTCCATGCTGCTGTATCACTTTGACAATCAGGCTTTCCCTATAGGGACATCAGAGACCTATTGAAAATATATTGTGAGAAGGAAAGTATGGCAGTATGTGAGTGACTTGCAACATGGATCATTAATACACCAATTATATTTTCAATAAAAGTGAAAATGCACTTTGGATGAATGGACATTCTAATCCTATACTAGCAAGCAGGAGTGCTAAAAATGTAGTCTCCTGAATAGACTAAAATAGGCTACATTCTTTGGTATGTAAAGGTATTCTTTACATTGAAATGAAGCTGTGCTGGTTTTGGCTGTGGTAGAGTTAATTTTCTTCATTGTAGCTAGTATGGAGCTATGATTTGGATTTGTGCTGAAAACAGTGTTAATAACATAAAGATGTTTTCAGTATTGCTGAGCAATGCTTGCACAGAGCCAAGTCTTTCTGCTTTTCATATCACCAAAGAGGAGGCTGGGAGTGGATGAGTATTTGGGAGGGGACACAGCTGTGACCCGAGGGATATCCTATACTATATGTCATCATAAAATCTGGGGGAAACTGGGTGAAGAAGAAGAAGAAGAAAGCAGGAGACACTCGTAGTGACGGTGTTTATCTTCCACAGTAGCCATTATGCATCATGGAGCCCTGATTTCTGGGGATGGCTGAACACCTGCCCACCCATGGGAAGGATGAAAAATTTCCTTATTCGGCTTGGTCTATGAGCAATTTTTGCTTTACCTATTTAAGTATCTTTATCTCACCCCATGAATTTTCTCACTTTTACCTTTCCAGTTCCCTCCCCCATGTCTCTGGTGGAGGAGTAAGCAAGTGGCTGCGTGGGGCTTGTTTGCCAGATAGGCATAAACCACAGCATAAATGTAAAATGTTTGGGAAAATGGGGGGTTTATTTCATTCCCTTTTTTATGGCAAAGAAACTGGAAGATTTTAAGCAAGACTGCAAGAACCTTGGAATGACCACATGTGTTCAGCTCAATGGTCCATCTCCTCCCCTGTCTCCAACAACACTCATTTGTTGGTATTCAAGAGGACTGGAAAAAGAACAAGTATGTCAGAACTACTCTTCCAGCTTTTCCCGTATTAGGCATTTTCCTGACTGTGATGTGGTTCCTTACATTACTAACTTTCAGCTGAACTTTCATCTCCATACGTGTCCTGTCTTCTCTTGAATCCACATCACATTTTTTTTTTTTATTTTTTGAGATGTTTGTTTTGAGAATTATGTACTTTTGTTTTCCTAGAGTATGACTGCTCCTAGCTTTATTTGAAACTCCCAAGTTCTTGTAGCTTCATTTGATACTCCCTAAATAACTTTTCATAGCAATAACTTAAATAACTAATATTTTCTTTTTTTTTTCTTTCTTTCTTCCCACATTATAAATTGATGGGTTAGTAGAATTGATGGTCTAATCAGAAGCTGCTTTTAAAAAGTGCTGATATTTGCCTAGTTGCTATTTACATGTTAAATTTTACTGCGTATCATTGTTGCTATGGACTTATTTATGCTGCCTTACAAATATACCAGCTGCCAGTGTTTGAGCCTTTAGGCTAATGGCAAGAAATGTGTATCAGAAAGCTTTTATTAAAACTATTTGTAGTGTTGTAAGCTGTGCTAGAGATATTCTGGTGCTGACCTAGGAGCTGGAGACATTTCCCCTATCATCCTATTTGTATGACTTTCCTTGGAAGACCTTATATGCTGAGCTCTATCATTCAGAGCTCAGTAAAATTTCTTTCTTTAGCACTGTTTGAGGAGTGAACCTGCCTCTTCCCATTTTAAGATGTGAAAATCTCAACTGTCTTCCTGTAATTCAGAAAAATGGTTGACAACTGTATATTGGGAGAAATTTGAGTTTCCTGTAATTTCTTACCTGAAAATGTGAATTAGGATTGTTTTCTTAAAGTTTAGTTGGGTTTTCTTTGCTTGGTTGGTTTCTTTTCATAAGTGCTCTTCTAAGTCATACAAATATGTAAAGGGCATGTAAAGGCAGAGAAATTACATTCTGTTATTGCTCATGTTGTCACCTACTGTTAGTTCCCTGGTGTATAAAACTCTACACCTTAATGTTGTGCTTTTATAGTAGAGATTTTACATAGTGGCTGTTGGACATCAATACAATATCCCTGCTATTAAAGCAGTGTGGAAAATTTTGAGTTTTTCAAAATGATTGAAATATGAACAAAGAATTGTTAATAACTTTTTGTAAGCCCATACGTATGAGTACATGCATTTTTGAGTAAATGCTGTGTTCTATTAGTGTGGTTTCCTTCAGATTTTAGTATTTCCAAAGGGTATTATAACATTTTTTTTTGTGCAGAATTCTGCTTTGGCACACTACTAACAGCAGTAGGTGTTTGCTAGTATCTCTTATCCTGCCCCTGCCAACAACCATGAATGGGATGTTTGTATCTGCTTTGAGTCACGCACCAAATTGGAAACAGTTGTTGTGTTTATATTGTGCCTTCACAATTGGCTGATGACAACTACCCTTCAGAGCATTTGGGCAGGGGTTATGCCTAATTATTTTTACTGCAGCACTGGGAACTTAAGAAAATCATGCAAGCAAATCTTGGACAACATGAAGTCAGGAATAATAGAGTAGTGAGAAGGATTGAAAAAAATGGCAGAAATTTGTTAATTTCTAAAAACAATTTTCAGAACTACATTCACTCTTTCATCTGGAATATTATATGTGCTTGAGGACTCTAGATACTGATTTTTTAAATTTTTATTTTCATTTCCCCTGAAATTACTATAAATGCAGCAGTCAGTACTACACTTTCCCATGACATTTTCAAATGACCTTTTCTGGTACCTTCTCCTCCTCTCTTGGAAATAAAAATGTTTTCTATGCATTATATTTGGCTTCTTGGTACTATGCCTAGGAATTTTCTACCAAAACAAAACCATAACCTTTAGTATTGATACTTTTTTTCTCACATAAATTCTTATAGTTTAATCAAATCAGTTAGAAGAACAAAAATTTTTCTTTACATATTTACTTTTCTTTAAAAATATACTACAGTTAATCTCTAATATATATCAGAAACCACAGATAATAAGATTAAATCAGATTTTTTGTCAAAGATTTTAATCATAAACTATGCTATTTGCAATCAAATTATGACATTTAGAAAAAAATATTATTATTTTTATTTCAATATTAAACTACTAAATTAGCAAGCAAATTATCTGATTAACATATTTGTATTCCGTTGGTACTTAATTTGGTTTTGGTTTTAAAGAAACTTGAAATTTTTGTAAAAAACATTCTCCTTATATATTCCTATTTTATTATATATATATATATATATATATATATAAAATCAGAAATACTTAAAAAAATGTAGTCATAATTAACCTGTGTTTTGGTTTCTGTGATTGCTCTTCTAAATCTAAATAAAGCCAGTCTACAGTGTAAGTAATTTTAAAGTTGTCATCATCCATAAGCAGGCATACTTACCGCTTCTTGGAAATGAGATCATACCCAAGTGAGAAGTTGATTTGATGAGATAATGTGTTTTAAAGGGAAATGTATCTGAATTTGAATGAAGCTGCTTTAGGAATAGTAGTCTAATGTGTTGCTGTGCTTTATTGCCTGTATTTTTTCACAGAAGGGAAAGGTACCTGTGGCTTTAGCCATATATATCAGGAAATATTTAATAAATTGGAAAATAATTGGTCTCTGGAAAATGAAGGTCATATATGCAATGCCACAAATATTCTAAAATATTTTGAATATATATTTTTACAAATAATAAATTACAAAAGTTGGACTTAAATTCTCATGACCGTGGACATTTCTCATGACTGCCTGAGAATGTTGAAAAATATGTGTAAATAATCCGTGTGTTGACATAATTAATTTTTCTAAATTGCAGGCTGGCTTTCTTGTTGGTAGTCAACAACAGAATATACAGATTCTGACACAGATACTACTTAAGAACTTTAGTAGGAAATGCAACTGAAGATCATTGAGAAAATCATGCAGTTTTTTTCTAAAAATGTAGAAGCAAAAGTGGTATGCATTTAATCAGAAACACTGTAGATTTATTACACAAGTCTAATTAATCTGCTTTTTAGAATTTCTTAATTTCTTTTGTTTAAGAAACAAAAGTTCTGCTTACAGAACTTTATTTTGTTTAGCTTTTTATGAGTTTGATTTCATTTTTTGCAGTGGAATTTCTTGTGTAAAGTGTATTTCCTTAAACTAATTCTGTATTTTTTCCTAATGTGAGGGATTGCCAACAACACTGACTAATGGTGCTGAGTAAGGCACAAATGCTGTCTTTACGAAGAAGAGAGGTACCAAAGGTAGCATTCTGCAGTCAGCAAGTGGCAGTCCCAGAGCAAGGCAACACTTGGGGTCAGTGCAGAGCAGGTGCTGAGACACTGCTCAGATGAGCTCCTTGGCCCTTGGTGGGCGAGGCCCTGGAAATCCCTGAGAGGCTGAAGAAAGAATCCTGCTGAGTTGTAGAAAATCTGCTCATACCAAATTAACACCAATGAAAGCAAACACTTTACATGGACTCTGATCCATCATGTAGGAATTTGGCTGTGATAAAGGCATATGGGCTAAGTTTCCTTCAGAAAATAATTCTCACTTAGAAATCAGCCCTAAGTTATTGCCAATGGAATCCCCTTCTAAAACTCATTGTATCATAAAAATTGTAATAAAACATTAAGTACTGTCATGGACAGAGTACATACATAAACCATCCTTAAAAGCAGGCATTTGAAATACCGAAACAAGAATAATATATTTACAAGCTTTGTGAAGCCATCAGACCCAAGAAGATAATAGCTAAATATAGGGCTTTACTTGCTATCCTCTACTCCCAGAGAGAATGAGCACAAAAAGTAGAAAAGTTACATGCATATCTGGTGAATTTTGAACTTGGAAATTCTGAAAATAAGAGAAATAAATGTGGAAGTTCCAAATGAAACTTCTCCCTATTTTTCTGTTGTGAGGAGAGCTCTCTGGGCAGGTGAGCAGTAGGAACCTGAGTGAAAAGATGAGACTGAAAGGAGATCTAGGAAACCTCTTATTTCCCTGTTGTTTGAGGTACATAAATCTTCAAATTTAGATGTTTGGGGTTTAAAGAAGTCTTGGTATGATGTGCTTTTCTGCTTGTCTATTCTGCCTAATATCTATTATGTTTCAATAATTCATACACTGAGCTCAATTTTAATTCAGATGCCTCAAAGTAGGGTGCATTGGTCAGTACAGGAACCAAAAGAAGATAAGAAAAGTATTTCATTTAATCTACAAAAACCTTTATTTTCTTACAGAGTTCTGCTGCAATTGCACACATAAGTCTGGCAGGCCTTCATTCTGATTTCTTTGTGCAGCACAGAATAATGGTAGCAATATTTCATTAAGAGGCAACCATACTAAAAGTTAATGAAAGTTTACTATTTTTTATAGCTGCATTGTAGGTTTTACTCTCCTCTGGTGGGTAAAACCTTTAAACTATCATGACCTAAATGTTTATAGTTGTCTGTAACCCCTGTAATAAGCTATTTATTGTTTTTGCTACTAGTATCATGTCAGGATAGAAATGTACTAGTGTGTGTGTGTCTTGTATATTAGAATTATGTAGATTTGTTAATAGTCATGGAATAATTTTAAATATTCACATGATGCTCCAAGAGTGCATATTCCAGGGACAGGTATGAACTCATTTATTTGTTGAAAAGTCTTGGTCCTTGTTTTTTAAGCTTTACACAATGGTTTTCTGAAATACTAGCTACTCGGAGTGCACAGTGTTTGTGTGTTTTTAGTGTGAGCTGTTAGGACACAATGTTCTCTGTGAAATAGTTTTTCTAAGACTATTTCTAGTATCTCCTCTAAGACGGTTATCACAGAATCATAGAATGTAATCATGGAATACGCTGAGTTGGAAGGAGCCACCAGGATCATGGTGTCCAACTCCTGGCCCTGTGCACCCTCCTGCAGCAGACTCCTAATGGCATAGAAGGGCCTACACAAAAGAACAGTTGATGATTTCTTCCTCTTCTTTGTCTTCTTTGTCTTCTTTCTCTTCTTCGTCTTCTTCTTATGTGATGATATGTAGACGTATTATTATCTCTTGCAACAAATTGATACTTCCAGTAATAAAGGAATATCTGACCAGGAGTGAAGGTTTGTTACACTGAAAAGCTGAGGATCCCTGACAGGAAAGATTCTTTGCGTTTTTTACCTTATGCATTTCTATGACTGAAGATGTGCAAGAATTGTCCTCTTCCCCAGGAAAAGACTTCTGTGGCATGGTAGTAATTTTTTCCACATAAAATAATTAGTTAAATAAATAGTTTAAGCAAACAAAGACACCAAACAAGTATTACTAGATAAATTAGTAGTATTTTTTTAATAACTTAGATAATCAGTTTATGCTTTCTGCAAAGATACATCAGCAGTAGAACATATGATTCTAAGTTACAACTCAGCAGTATAATGAAAGGAAACAGGGATCTTCCAAATGCATTGTGCTTCACTAAAAAATAAACAGATAAGTCAGACCATCAGTGGAATTCTAGGAATAGTAACTTGTTCAGACAACTTGTTGCCTTTAAACCTCCTTTTATATAAGATAATGAAAAATTAAACCACAACATTATAATTAAAATGATAGTTACCGGAATGTTCTTTAATATATGCATATAAATGTTTCAGCTTCTGTACATCAACCTAATGCTATGATAATTTTGTTTTAAGTTGGGGAAAATTTCCAGATGCTTAGATACTGGATCTTTTGCTAGCAGATTATTTGTTTTTCATATAGAAACATCAAGCAATGGAATTTATGTTGTTGATTATCAGGTACTTATTGCAGTCTGTGGTGGGAGATGATCAGTCTGGATTTCCTTAAACAACTCAAATCCAGCAGAATGCTTAGTATTTGTTGCTAGAAGAAAGCTAAAGGAACCCATAGAATGCTCTCTGTAAGCATAGATATGTGCTAACTTTCAGGCATTTGTCTTGAAAGAAGAAGTAGAGCAGTGATGAAAGCCTATTTCCGCAGTGAATAGTACACGTTGTGGTGTTCTGCACTTTTTTTTTTTTTCCAAAATAAAGACATCCTTATACATGTTTTCTTTGCCTCAAAACTTAAGTGAATTTGAAACTTTCTTCAAATAAACCTCAACAGAATTTATTCACTGTAGTTCAAACCTGAATTTCTCCTACTTTCCCTGGTTGCAACTCAGTGTTCCTTTTCATCTCCCCAGTTTTCAATTTACAGTTAAAATTGCCTCCACAAGGTGGAGTTCTGAACTTTCCATCACAAACAATCTCTTCATTACATCAAAAGGGAACAAATGTAATTTCTTCTTAACTGTGACACTGCAGCCACAGTGTCTGTCATGGAGGCTGGAGCAGCTGCAGGGCCTGTTGTTGCCTCATTGTCAGATTTAGAGATCTTTTTCTACTGCAGGCGCTGAGCAGTGTTGAATATGGCTCAATAAACTTGGGCCAAGCCCCAACACATTGCTGTGATTTGAGTCCTCTTTGGAGTGCGAGGTGCCAGCACACTTTTAAAAAATATTTTACTAGTTTTTCTGGCTTCTGGACTTATGTGGGGGTAAGGCACAAACATGTTGGAAGTGCCAACTGCTCTGGGTATACACCCCACAACTCCAAAATATCCAGCCTTTGGGCAAACCTCTGGATAATAATTATTTTACTGACCTTAAAGAAGAACTGAACCATACAGAACAACATGCTCCTAGCAAAAAAATACAAAACAAAATCAACCAGCCAACCAAACAAACCAACCCCCGGTTGGTTTCAAGAGTAGTCAAAGGATATTCAAATCTTTAAAATTCTGAACTGCTTTAATCATTCCCAGAAAACGGCTCCCAAAGCACAGAGTGCCTGCAATACTGAATGCAGACACCAGATTGGTGTCCCAAGCAGCAACACTGTCATGTTGTTAGCCCATCCTATGAAATACACCACGAAGAACACATACTGCAAGTAATGTATTACTGGTATAACAGAGATAAAAAGCCACAAATATGAGAGCCAGTAAGTCCACATTGTAACTAGCAGCTGTTAAACCAATGCAATGAATGTTTATAATAATTTTCTTTCAACACCCTCTGGTCGGATCTGTCCTTATCTCAATTATGTCCTCTGAGCCCCACAGTGGGTGCCAAAAAAGACTGTTTTTGTTTTAAGCCCAGCTGGAGATAAAACACCACACAGCCATGCTCTCAAACCCCCTCTCTGAATGGGGAGGGGAATTGAAGTAAAACTTGTATGTTGATCTAAGAACACTTTAATAATTGAAAATACTGTAAAATACAACAATAATAATGGTAAATAATAATAATAATGATAATAAAAAGAAAAAAAAAAACCCTACAGTCAAACAACCAAGTGATGCACAATGCAATTGCTCACCACCGGCTGACAGATTCCAGACCTTCCTTCCTGAACCCAGGTTGGACTCTCCTACTGGGTAACTCCCCCAGTTTATATAATAGGAATGTTGTTCTATGGTGTGGAATATCCCTTTGGTCTGTTTGGATCACCTCCCCCAGCTGTGCTCCCACAGGGGTTTTTTTGTGTACCTCTGCACTGGAAGAACACAAGACAAGGAAAAAACAAATGATTTTGGCTTAGGATAAACACGACTTCTCAAAAACCCAAAACTTCTCTGGTGTTATGAACACCATTCTCATTCTGAATCCCAAATGCAGCACTGTAACAGGCACTGAGATAAAATGAACTCTACCCTAGCTGAACCCAGGACATTTAGTTACAGCTGAAATTTGCAAGAGCGTTTATAGGTATAAACATATATAGAGAAGACAATAACTTTGAGGCTATTTAAATAGTCTCTCTAGAGTTTAATGCATTTAGTGCTGGTTTTAAACCTGGACTTTTAATCTCATTGTGTGCTATATATGCATAGGTGACAGTCTATGAATTTTTTTTTTCCCGTTTTTTCTATTGGCTAAGAAACACAGTTTTGCAGCACATAAAAGACATTGTTTCATATGATCTATTAGTGCTTATAGAGAAAGAAATTTTATATCATATAGACTCTCAAATGTTTTGGAAGGAAAATATACACTTATCACCCATGTAAACAATGAAGTTTTATAAAGTGGGATTTAGTAAAATTATATGGCTGTTTAAAGGAATTATATTATGCGTACTTTGTTGTTGAGAAGAAATTATTTCTTGCTTTGGAATTCTGACAGGACTTTCAAACACATGTAGATTTACCAAATACATAGTTTTGAAGGAATTTCTTTGTCTTTTATACAAGTAGTGGTTTATAAGATTACCAGTGTTTCTCGTTGCTTCTAAATGACTACTTTTGCATACACATAACTCAGAACTCAATTTGAATAGCTTAATTTATGTCTTTTAAACATATATCCCTAGAATCTGGATAGGAGGGTATAGCTCTTCTTTTCTGAGACAATTAACTGGTGGAGCTGATTGGAGGGCTTTGGGTAATTCAGCAGCTGAAGGTGGTTGTGGTGCTGAAGGGACAGCTCATGGCAGTGCAAGGCAGCAGCGCTGCAGCAGGAACGCAGGGCAAGGGACATAGAAAGCATTAGGATATAATCATTATATTGAAATGATCAGAAAAGAGTTGGGGTTTTTTAAGTTCTTTAATAATAAATAGCATTGATTATAAACAATTATTTGTAGTATTCTTCTTCTTTATGGAACATGCTGTATTCTCTTGGATCATGGAAACATTTAGGAGGGTTGTGATAAAGTCCTTGCTAGAAAGGATCCTACTTTATTGATTAGGAGAAAGCAAACTAAGATATTGGGTATTTGGGCTTTTAAAAATTATCTTCTCTTTCCCTTTATTTTGTTAAGAAAAAAATATAGCATGATGTGATACTGTATCTCAGCTTCCCTGCAAATACTTTTTTTTTTGTGATGTCTGGAATATGATTTTACTCTGTTAAGTCACTCGCTATTGAGGAAAAGTTAAAACTAATCTTTAATTAAACAAAATAAAATCATCAGAATTTTAAAGATGCAAGTTTGCTTCTATTTTACTTAACCTCTTTACTCAGTCATTAGGAATTTAATGTGTAATAATTTGAGCAAAGTTTGAAAATCCTATTGATATTTTCATTTTTTATATGCTATATGCATGGTTTACATGGATTTTAAAATGTTCCTTTAAACTTTGTATTAGCAATAAGTATTGTAAGCTGCCTTAGCTCTAACTTTTGTCAGTGTTTTGCAAATTTCTGTTTCTTAGACTGTCAGGTAGGTATAATTTTTGTCCTTATCAAATAGCATAAATTCTATATAAAATTTTGGAACAAGAAAACATTATCCATGTAGTTTATTGCCAGGAGTTATGTGGAATTGACTGCAGTAAAATTTCTGTGGATGCAGAAGCTCATGGAAGACATCTTTGCCATGGTGACCTGTAGATCCATGTAGTAGTTAATATTGCATGCTACTGCTCAGCTGAACAACAACAGCTTCTGTCATCCTCTTCTCTCAGAAACAGTCTCCTTCGATTTCTTCATTTTGTTTGAGTTTTGCCTAAATTATGATGAGTCAAGAGAAAATGGGCATAAATTGAAGTACTTTGTTTTTATTATTATTATTATTTGTGAGGGTGTTTGAACACTAGAAGATGATGTTCACCAGGATTTGGTGATCTGCATCCTCACAGAAAGTTCTGAGTTTCCTGTATCCCCAGCTGACCCTGCTCTGAGCAGGCAGATTTGACTAGAAGATCTCCAGAATGTTTCCTCTAATTTCAACTACTCTGTGACTCTAAGACTGTAAAATGAGAGGAAATTATCTCTGTTACCAAGTGAAATGAAGCTACATGAAGCAGGCTCATGTTTTCATCTGAGATTCTTAGGTGATAGTTAACAGTGATTCCTCAATTTTTTCTCACTCATTGGGCCCTTGTTTTCTGTGTGAAGGTCAGAAAGGTTTGTGTGCATTCCCACAGTTAAGCACAGACACAAAATAAACCAAGAAAAATCAAAAGTAACAAAATATTACCCCACAACTAAATTTCTGACTGTCTTTTAGTATTGTCATATTATATCAGAGATTAATAATGCAAAGAATAAAAGTATCACCTTTCACAAGAGTGAATGTGCTTCACTTGCCATTCGCTAAGATACGTTGTTGACAATCTGTTAGCTCCTGGTAAAATTAGCACAACGCTGATCATGACCAAATGTCAAGTGAAATTTTATGGTTTTTTTTTTTCCATTGAGTCATCATGACTCCCTTCACTGATTATGTTGATGGTCATTGTCCATTTTAAGTGAAGCCATCCATTTTAACTGATACTCACAATTCTGAGAATCTTCTCATCCATATGAACATTCTGTGAGGAATGCTATTGTCTAAACCATCACAACTATCGGGGCTCCTACAGCTTGCTTAGCTCCATATGTTCATATTTAACTGCTTAACTTTCAGTTTCCAGTATGGGATTCCTGTGGTTTTCTTCAGTAGTGTTTGGCCAGGCACTCCACACACTTCACAGCAGAGGGCCCTTGCTAACATCTTGTAAGTGGGCTCTCTGTACCCACTGTAACTTCAGTAGTCTTTCTTTCCAGATTGTCTGAAAAGCATCCTGCAGGCTCCAGCACATTCTAGGCAAAGGCTGATTTTCTCCTCAAGGATTTTTCTTCATGTGTGCACTTCTGGACTTGCCAAACATGTGAGCTTTTAGTTAGTCCTTTATACTGTTACTTCTAAACTGCACACAAATATAGCTATTCTAATAACCTCTAATGCCAGTGAATATGTATTTTTTGTATAAGGGACTGTACTCCTTCTTAGTGGGAGCTATGCAGGCTACTATTTCAAAAATTCAAAATACATTTATTGATATTGTTATGGCTTTTGTATAATTTCAGATAACAGAATAGTTTGTCCCAGTCAGCTTTATATATATGGGAACAAAGTAGGGCAAAGAACTTGTTCTAACCAGATAACATGGCCTGATTTCAGTATTAGGAAACAGTCCCAGAGGGGATTATATCTCCAAGAGGGTGCTCGAAGTGTAGAGTCTTCCTTTAGTCCTTTGTTAGAAACATTTCCTACACTCCTATTTGACTGCATTTCACCTGGAACCAGGAACTATTAAATCTTATTATCCTTTCATTTGAGTGCACTTCCATTTATCTCTACCCAATCCCTGTGTCAACAGTATCAAAAGAAATTAAAGGAGACAAATTTATGGTACAGGACAGCTTTTTGTCATTCACATGACATTGTTTTTATGAAGCAGAATGATCTATGTGCAACAGGTTAAATTGGAGGAGGGTTTTTTTCATGTGCAAACATAAATAGGTAGTTGTGATAGTAGTGAACAGGCAAAAAAAATCGGGCCCTGTACTTGGAGAACCAGAGAAAATTAAAAACTATTCCTGAAACTGAACTGAGCACCTAACATCTTTAATATGAGTCTCTTTTTCTCCAACCTGATAATTTTGATAATGTACAGTCTATCTTCCTATTACTCTGGTAATAAAAATGATAATGAAAATTACCCAGAAGTCCCACTCATTGCAGTTTTCTGGTCCTGTAGTGAGAGTGTGAGAAGCTTAAATAATATTTTATCTAAATTTGGACCTCGATGTAGTCTGTAGGGAACAGATATCTGATCTCTAAGAATAGAATGTTCCTTAACACGCTAAGGTTGCTAAAGGCAGACATTTCAGGAATTTCCAGTCCAAATAGGGACTTGGGACTTTAAGTGCACACAGAAAGGACAGAGGGAGGGCTGAAAGAGAGAGAATTGATGGGGGAAAGAGGAAAAAAGAAGAGAATATAATAGAGATGGGGAGAGAGGAAGATTCTACAATAGAAGTTCTTGAACAATAAGTGATCTGAATACCTGTTTGTACAGTGGTTAAATATATATGTTAGGCTGAAATGGATCTGAGGTACTGTCTAGTCTATCCTCTTATGTGAAATACCCAACAGGTATTTATTAACTTATTCTTAAATATGTGTTGAAATGTGGATTCACTATCAATAATAAAGAGTTCCATTATTTATTTAATTGTCCTGACAGATTTGCTGTTTTTAATTAGCATCTAATGTAAATCCACTTTCCTATCTGGTAAATCTAATTAAAAACAGGTCTAATTTATCTACGTCTTTTTTAAAAGATGAAGCCATGAACTGAGAAATGTGCTGGAACTCAGGAGACACTACTTACCTTGTCTTTTGTTTCTGCCAATAAATTCCAAGATTATACTTCACTTTTTTAAAATAATATTGTCTTTTTGGATCATTATTCACTTTGTGATCCACCACATCTTCATATCTTTTTCCATTATTTATGCAGTTTCCTCTATTATCTCTTTTTTAATTGTTTAGCATTTGAGAAAAAATATAATGCCTGTGCTTCCCCTCTGCCAAAATAAAAGACAAGTTGCTGTGTTCTTGATTTAGAATAAACCTGTTATCATTTTATCAGATTTCTGAATTCATTAAATGACTGCAAAATCTATCTATCTATATCTATCTATCTATCTATCTATCTATCTATCTATCTATCTATCTATCTATCTATCTATCTATCTATGTCTCAATATCATATATTTACATGATTATAATATAAAATATATGCCATATTCTCTTCTCTGATATTCAGGTGTAAATACACTTACTGCAGTTGTCCCTCCAGATCTGACCCCATTACAACTAAAAAATAAAGTATATATCCTTTTGTTATAGAAATAGTCTACCCAACAGGAAATATTTTGGGAACACAGCTAGCCTTTTTTTTTTTTTTTTTTTTTTTTTTTTTTATTTTATTTTATTTTTTTTTTATTTAAAGGAAAATATTTAGGTATCAAAGTCATGTTCTGGATATGATGCCTTCTGTTCTGAATGTGATGTGTGATGATCAGGGAATTCTCTTTCATTGCTCTCATATATCAGTACCAGTTATGGTCCATATAACTGTCACTGTTTGACCTGCAAATTTGTTGCTGTAATGAAGCTTCCAGATAAACAAAGTTATTTTTCTTTATTAAATCACTGGTTGGATCTACTGCAGAACAGAAAGGCTTATTGTGTAATGATCTGAGATTATATGTAACATATTTTGAAATGCTGTATATGGATAGGAGAATATAGTCATGGTTACAGCAGTGGGCAGGAAATCACAGTTTTGAGTCTTGGCTGAGCCACAGACTTTCTGTGTGACTTTGGACAAGCTACTCTTTGTGCATTAGCTAATAATACTATCTCTATCTCCCAGGGGTGTTGTGAGAATACATTCATTAATGTTTGTAAGGCACTTGGATGCTATAGCAATGGGGCCATATAAGCACTTAGAGAAACAATCCATTTTTGCAACAATGTGCATCTCCCTGACTAAGGACTTTTTTGTTGGAAGTTTTTCAGAGATGCTTGTTATGAATAAATCTACTTTATAATGATACAGTGAGGTTAAACTACCTTTTGGAGTGCAGTTTCACTTTAGTATTCAGAACAGGTGTAAACAGTCATAAATTGGAATGCTGTTCCCAAGAAAGAAAATACCATTTTATAGTCAGACATTTGAATGGAAAAGGTACCTCTCCTGATTTGTCTAGCCCAAAACATGGAGGATTATTTACATCTGTATCTGTCTCACAAATAGTTTATTCTATTTTAAGCACTTTTCATTACATTGTCTAAACTACCTCCTCAGGCAAGTAATTTTATTGCCTAATTGCTTTTAAAGTTAAACAGTTTGCTCAAATGTCTACTCTACTTTTTCCTTGTGGATATAGGCTGCTCTTTCAGTCTGTCCTTTCTTTCTGAAATAACCTTCACTCGTATGTGTTCAATTCAAACACACCACACAGCTACACCAGGTTAACAAGGAAGGTATTGCTTTAGTGCTGATGGGAGGTAATTGGTAAGCTACTATAACTTGATTTGATAATTTTCATGGCTGAGCACTGGTCAGTGTTAAAATCTGAATATAGGGCTCAGGACACTAGCACAAAGGAACAGAGAAAGAATATTCAATATTCCCAAGGCTTTTGGAAAGGATTTGGTGAGAGATTTCCAAACTAGGAGAAAAGTTGCTGCAACATCTTCATAAAAAAATTTTGTTTTGCTATGGCTTGTTTTGCTTTTATTTGTAGAAAGTAGCAGCAGCGTACACACCGTACAAGTAAGGGAATGGGAAGAGTCTTGGGCTGTCAGAAAGGACAATGAAGAGGGCTCTGCAGCTTTTGAGGCTCAGAAAACCAGATCTCTGTTTTGCTTCCATGTAAAGCTTTCTAATCTCATGACTGAGTTCAACAAAACTGCCTATGAAATCATCATTACAAGATAGAGACCCTATAAATGTCCCAGTGGTAGGAACATCCTCTCCTACTGCATTAAATGTAGAGAACTGACGTGGTCTTAAAACGTACTGAACTATAGGAATTCAGTTAATTGCAGTTAAATACATGATGTAAACATACAAAAGAACAGGCCTCATTCATGCTGGGGTTCATGAGTGTGCTTGTTTGCCATGAAGTCCGTCCCTCCTCTATTGTTGTTTGAATATGTACTGAATAGAACTGCTTTTAATAACATTCCCATATGAGTGACAGTGTAAATGCTTCTCAAGATTAGTATTATATTATACTGTGATGTCCTGGGGTGACTTTATGATGCTGAAAGACTTTCCTCACAATGCAAGAGAAAAAGAGCTTTGTAATTTTTTTTTTTTTTTTCCTTATCTCTATGAGTATTGGGGATTGAATGGGGGTTTAAAATCCTCTACTATACACATACATAACATATACTTCTTTGGACAGAAGAAGCAAAAATGAAATAAGTATACTATTGCTGTGTTGTAAAAACTTACTACAAAAGGAGCCACAAACATCAACTTGCAATCTTCACTTGAATTCACAACCATCAGGCTGCTCCCATTGTCATGTATTGTTATTTTCCGGATTTAGCAAAAGGCTCAGTGAGAGACCATGATCTCTTTCAGTTTTTTTCAATAAGTGCAGGACCTGATTCTTAATCAGAATTCCAGATTCTGTAATTTAAGTTGATGCATGATTGAAGAAAAAATTATCCATGAAGTCAAGCGAGGAAGCTTCATTTCACAATTGCTAGTGAGCCAGTATTTTTTCTCAATTGTTGTACATTCTAACATCTTTTCAATCTTTATTCATGAGTCTGGTTATTGAGCATTATTTTAGTAAAATCCTTTGTTACCAGAAATTTCCTGTAAAAATACTTTGTCATAGTGCAGCAACACTAAAATATCTACCAAAATATTCAGGAAAAATGTAACTCAAATGACTACTTTTATCTTATCAAAAATAGGAAATGTTTTATATTTTGTGTGAAATTAATCCTATTTAAGACACGGTATGAATCACAAAAAAATAATTGGGAAGCTAAAGTTTATTGTAGTTTGAAAAAAAAAGAAATAAAAGGAAGGGATACCTGTTTTCAAAACTCAGTTTTGATAGTCAGCCAATTAAAAAAATATGATCACCACAAACATTGGAAAACATAAATTTCTGTTAAAGGATTTTTGTCCTGTGTTGTGTCTGTCAGAAAGAAGATTACATGTATTTCATAGTATACCTGGAAAAGAAAATAAAACATTAAAAACTACTGAAACCATTACAGTTGTATTACTTCTTTTTTTTAAGGACTTCCTTCATGAGAATTCTTTTCTGTAGGAGAACAGCAGGGTACATAATCTGGAAAGAGTAAAGCCTTTTTCTTATGGCAAAGGAAATTGCAGCTATTTCTCACAATAGGAGGTCATTGGTCATATACAGATTCTATCCATTTTGATAGGATATTATTAATAAAGGTCTTCGTACCTATGGTATGTCTTCAGGATTGATACCAGTTGCATATATTTACTTCAACAAAATAACTTCTGATTACTTGCAGATCGCCTTGCTGATCCCTCAGATGTTACTTAATGTACAATTAAATGTTATTGGGCTCATATTATTTGATATTTCTGTTTACTACAAAAAGTACACACCTTCTTATATCCCCCCTTTTATTGCTCTGAAGTGATTTTAAAAACAAAGTATTTTAAAACCTAATGGAATAAAATTAAAATTTGTTGCATGTAGGCAAAGGGAAAACAACTTAAAACATGGTTGTCATTCAAAATAAATCCAAGATGTGCCTCTTTAACCATCACAATTATTTTATTAAGTATACTGCTTTTTACTAGCCCCTCAATTCTAGAAGTAATTGTCATGTGTTTTGGGAATTCAGTCTGTTCTGACTGTATAAAATTCCATTAGTTTTCTGTCAGAAATTAAAAAAAAAAAAAAAAAAAAAATTTCTGGGCCAGCTTTTTCATAAAGTTAAAATCCACAAAGCAAGCTGCACTTGGATGCAGTATTTAGCCTCTATGTTTTTATTTAAAACAGTTTTACTATGAAAGCTATGACTAGGTAGGTGCTATACTATACTATACTATACTATAACCACTTAATGGGGAAGATATAAATACTTGAACTTTTTCAAAAAGAAAAGCAAAAGGGGTTGGGAGAGAGACTACCAAGTTTCAGTTGTGTCAGAGGTGACTGGATGTTTTTGTTTACATCTGAAATGATGCAAAATAAATCTTCTAAACATCAGTAAAGGTCAATTTTGTAAATTCTATTCTCAGCATCTTAAAGTACCTGTCTCATAGACTAGGATGACTGTAAGGGAAAACCCCAAAATCTTCAATTCTAGATCTCAGGTGTGCACACTGTTTGACCCACTAATGTTATAGTTTGTTCTGTGTTCATTTCCTTTTGCATTTTCGGGCATGATTTCAATTGAATCATTTATGGTTCTTCCATTCAGATTATAACAGCTATTTTGGAGCGGATAACCCTCAATGGCTGTATATGAAACATTGCCCGGGGTGCCTCCAAGATGCTTTTGAGCTGGGTAAGGAAATCACTGAGTGTTGACACATTCTCAAATCACTATGGCATGGATTGAAAGTATAGTTTATAAACTGTGTAACTGACCTATTATTCTGTGGTTTAGTGACAGAATAGAAAAGACTGTACCAGTTTCCTCTGAAATGTTAAAGAAAACCAAATAAACAGTTTTTCCTAAAAGAAAAGAGGGTAACAAGTATTTTTAAAAAAAATTAAATTCAATATCTAATCTGTATGTGGTAATTCATGCATAAAAACTTTAATTCATCATTGCCCACGTCTGATATGTCTACTTGTAATATAGTAGCCATTCTATGTATAATATTATGCTAATTTAATGTCTAATACTGCTATAATTGTACACTGGTGTGATAAATCAGACTCAGATTTTTACTGTGACTTTAAGGTAAAAGCTGTTTCTGCAGGCATGTTTTAACCAATCTGCTAGTTTAAGATTTGTACTTGATTCAAGCTGTAATGCCTGTATCATCCTTACTAGCTACATATTACCTTGGACACTCCTGTTCAGTCAGGAACAATTAGTTATCATGTCTCATCTCCCTTTTCATTTATGTACAGAGACAACTGAAAACTTCAGGGCTTGTGAACTTGCACCTACATGGGCTGTTGGTGTGGGGCTTTCACTGAGTGTGCACTAAGAAAACAGAGAAGAATTTTTATCTCTTATTTAAGAGCCTGAAGATGAGCATGATGATGACTGGGACATTCCAGCACAGGTGTGATGCTAAAACCTCCCAGGACTTGGCACTCCACTCCTCCATTTACAGTTAAGCAGTGTCCAGGGAGAGGGTATATTCTGCTGTAGAGAAGGAAGTTTATTTCTTACAATGTTTGTATAATGCTCTTTGTAATGCTTTATCTGGCTGAAATCCAGCTGAATCAGCTACAATACCTCCATGATTTTTACAGAAGTTAGTTCAGGCTGTGCACTGTCACTGCCCCATGTACCAGGGGTCATATTTTTAATACTGTGTTTTTTTGTTAAATGCCAAAAATCTTAGCTGCTCTATTTCATGTTGTAAGTAAAGCTTTCTATTTTAAAATAATGTAAGCATACAGAAAAATGGTTCCTATTAGGACAGCATAATTTAAAACAAAACCAAAGAGGTTTTTTGCCCATTAAAATATGTTTTTCACAAAAAGTTTTATGAAAAGATGCTCTGCAGTGCCTACTTCCTTAAATATAATAAGTGATAGGACCCCTGATATGTCTGGTAGATGGAAGAAATAAATTTCCTACAAAAACAGACAAGAAAATAATGAATAGGTTGTGCATGCAAGAGAAGGCTATATTAATCTGCAGTTCCTGCCATTATCCCACCCAGGTGTAAATAGACAGGCCTCCAGTGTGTTAATTCCACAGAGTCCAGTAATAAAACTGAGATTAGCTTTCAATAATCCACTTTCTTCCAACTGGAAAAAAAACCCCAAAAAAACCAAAAACAAAAAAAAAAAAAAAAAACCCACAAAACAAAAAAAAACTTGTACCATTTAGTATTAACTGGCCGTATTTAGTAATATCTAGAGATTCACTGATACTTTTCTTTTTCTTTACTATTAAGAACCAGTGGACTATATTATACATGAATGGCTTGTAAAATGATTGGTTTATATTTCAGAATGACAAACAAGTTCCTGTACTCAAATTAAAGATTTAAATTTAACAACCATTTCAGCTTTATTTATTACTGAATACAGACCCAGAAGAAACCTAATATACAAAATTCTCTGTCTCTTTTAATGTCATAATCTGATAATCTCTTGGAAACATGAGAATTTTTAGTTTAAAGAAAAGAGCACCATAGTGGTAAACCCATTTTAATTTATATGCAAAATTGAATAACTGTTAATTCTGTGCATGTAACAATTTTAACTGTTTATTTGAGATTTTGAATAATTTAAAACCATCTGCACTTAACATTTGTCTGAAAAATATTTGTTTCCCCTTCACTAGCTTAATAGAAACCAAAGATTATTTCTTCTCTCAGGAGCATCACCCAATGTGCTCAAAAATTAGAGACAGTTTTTGTCTCTTCTGCATATGTTCAGAACCTGTTCTGACTAACTGTAGAGGTGCCTGGTGGTGTTCTGGATATGTGCCACTTTTGCTGCACTCCCTTTTATACATACTGTATGTACAATAAGAATTGCTAATGGAAAGAATTCAGGTGGCTGCTGAGGCCTAGCTTCAGCTCATGATCAATTTTTCTAACACCCGGATTTTGAAAAATGTAGAAAGTCAAAATCTAAAGAAATTTAAAGGAGGTACTCTGGTTAAAGTAAAAACTTTGAGTACTCACTTTGAGTGAGTGTGAGTTTGTATAGCAGAATTCATTTTCGCAGAATTATTTTCTTTTTTTTGTTTTGTTTTTTTTTTTTGTTCTGTTTTTTTTTTTTGTTTGTTTGTTTTCTTTTGTTTTGTGGGTTTTTTTATTATTTTTATTTTTACTCTCCACTAAGATGGAAGAAAGTGACAAACATTGCAAATCCATTAGCTTACTCACTTTTCCATGCAACACTGCTATTGGCCCTTCTGTAAAGGCTTGCTGTGACATGGCTCATGGAGTTTGTGTGTATTCAGCATGGCTTTCTCTGTGGGTCTCATTCTCAATTAAGAACTTATTCCCTGAATGTTGCAGCATTTTAGTTGTGTATTTTTAAGCTAGACACTCAAGAATTGATGCTAGAAACCTGGATCATAACTACATTCCCTTAATTTCTTGTGTTTAATCATCCTGGTTAAAATACAAATCCCTTTCCTGAAAAAAAGAGCAAACAATTGTATTTCAAGAAGTGCTTAAAAGTCCAGATGATCTTAAAATACATAAAAAGTAAAAATATGAGGATAAGCCCTCTGAGTTTAATTGTGATTTTTGTGAATAGTCCTACCATCATTGGAATGTTTAAGCCTATGCCTTGCACATCAGTATTAACTGTGAGTTTCAAGAATTGTATGCTTTCTCTGAATTATCATAGAATCACAGAATGGTTTGGGTTGGAAGGGAGTTCCAAAGGTCATCTAGTCCAAACTCTCTGCAATGGTTAGAGACATCTTTCACTAGATCAGGTTTCTCAAAGCCCCTCCAACCACATCTTGAACACGTCATTTTCATTTCAAGACAATAATCTTACAACTAAAGGTAGTCAGGCTCTTATGACATTATACAATCTCTTTGAGATTAGTAGTTCTCTTTGTTGCTGTAATCTGGTAATATATTATATTATATTATATGGTGAATAAAAGCATATTTTGAAGACAAGAAAAGATAAAGGCCATAGATAAACCAGAAAAAAATGGTGAGTACAAAAAGGATGGGCAGATGGACTCTGCGGTAATACAAGTTCTCCATTAAGATACATGGGGTTCTTTCCATTAAATTCCAAGTTTATTCTTCTGCTCAAACATAAAACTAGCCACAGGCAGCCATGGCATAGGTAATCATGTATCACAGAAATTAAATCACATCATTTAGATTTTCTTTCTTCAGACATGAGAATATATCCTCCTGAACAGGTTGTGTGAAAACTTGGTACGTCTTGAATAAAAAAAAAATCCATACTTTGGAAGGCAAGAATGAGTTTCAGCACTGCAGATTCTTCACAGAGGATATGCTGCCTGTCTCTCTCCTCACTGGTAGTTCATTCATTCCAGCTCATATATTTTCTCATATGCATACTGATATTACAGTTCCTAAGGATCTGTAATGGTGGCAAATACCATCAGTGTAGGAACTGGATTTGAAGGCTCTAAATTTTTCAGTCCCAGATGCAAGGAGGTTTTCCTATATAGAAAATTCCCCAGGTCATAATGCTGTCATTGTTCTCAGTAGGAAACCTTAATTGCAGAGCTAGTTGGATAAGAGTTGGATTAGCTGGCAGAGTGTTGTCTGGAAAATCTTTCAGCTGTGCAATGTTATCACTTCCCCTGCGTCCCTCCGCCCCCACCCCTGAGGATTCCTAGCCTACTGCATTTGGTGAGATACATATGTTTTCCCCAGCTACAGGAGCTGTGAAGGGTTCCTCTGGGATACCTAAGTATAAATACCCAAGTGTGTCTTCAGTTGCTAGGTTATTTTTAGTCAATGGGTGGTTACCAAGTCATCTATAATTGTGCTGTTAAATGTGTCAGAGCAGCTACAGCAAATTGAGGTTCTCCCTGTAACAGGTGGATCATATAAAGTAAAATGAGAGAGGACAAAAGCAACGTTTCAGAACTGAACTGCTTAAAGAAAGATTTTAATTATATAAGGGGAGATTTCTTGGTAAGCAGATGTGGGGAGGATGATCCATGAGTACAACAGGGATGAAGGAATATGGTAGCACTGACTGCATGTGGTGGTTTAACACCTGCTGGTAATTAAACCTCAAAGGAGCCACTCCCCTTTCTCCAGCCCCCGTCTGGTGAGAGAGGGACAAAAGCAGAGACTGGGTTGAGACAACAATTTACTGAAAGCAAACAGCAGTGGAGTAAGAAATGCACAGTAGCAGCAGTACTATTAAGAACAAAAGTACACAAAAGAGATGGTTCTTCACACAGAGAAGGTGTTCACTAACACCTCAGTTTAGTGCCACGAGGCTGCTGAGACAAAGACAGATGGGGGACTTTCTGCAGCTCGGCAGCAGCTCACAGTTATTCTTGAGACAAAGACAAGGTGGCGGACATTCCACAGCCGGCATTCCCCATCCCTGAGCCAACCAATGATGGACAAACACCAAAAAAATCCTCTGTGTGGTCCTGCCTGCTTTCTGCACTGCTGGGCTTGACTGTAGCCACTGGGCTGTGTCTCACACCAGGGCCGTGGTGCACACTCGTCTGGGCACAGGAAGAAACAACGCAAAGTTCTGCACTTCTGGAGTGTGTTCCCTGTTTGCATTCCCCTGGAGCCATTGCCCCTGGCAGCGATGATGTGAGTGATGTAGAATAGCACAGCAATATGGCCAGGGCCCAGGGCTCTAGACTCCCCACCCCAAGAGCAAACCTCGGACACACGTAGTGCCTGAGCTGGGTCATTGTGTGATTTCAGATAGGTGTTTTGGGAGCGTTGACCAGTGGTCCAAGGGATCAGAGTGGTCTCACAGGACCTCTAACTCCTTAGGCAGCTCCTTTTTCGGTAGTAGCCAAAAGCTGTTACCAAATGGTGACTGCTATGTGGGAGAATGTTTATGAGTTCCCAGTGGAAAACAGTTGAAGTGGCATCAACTACTGGCACAAGTCTTTAAAAACAGAAAAGAGGAAGAAAATCTTACCTGAATAGAAAGTCAGTAAGATGGTAGGAAGAAAACATGAACAGCAAAATAATGCAACTGAAAAGCAAAATGAAGCAAAATTAAAAAAAAAAAAAAACAAACCCTAAACCATCAAAAGTTCTAAGTAAACATGCACTGTCAACAAGGAGATTGCACACTGATACTTCTAAATTATCTAGGCTATGCTATCCCTTTTGTAAATCTGCCACTAGGAGACAGGACAGGAAGCATATAGTCTGTCAAAAATATGGAAGATATATTAGTGTATCACCTAATTTGGTAAGTCAAGGGGAAAAAAAGAAAATTTTAGGTGTTCATGGAAAGGGATAGTCAAATGCGTTTGCGGTTCTTATGGAAGCAACATTAAGTCACAAAACAGAGATCAATAACATCTCTTTAGATGCTAATTTCTACTCCAGATGGTTACCCAGCATCAGCTGAAGATCAGGAATAAAATTTTGAGGTCTATTCCAGTTGTGCCTAACTCAAAAGCAAAGAAATGCAAACCAGCCATTGGTATGCAGAGAAAAAAAAACCAACTTAAATGCTGCTAAAACTAATTAGTGGAAATATATTGATCTGTGCTCATTCCTATATACTCAATATGTCTTCAATTTTGGTTAGATTCAAAACAGAAAATGATTTATAATGCTACTTCAGGCATATGTGAAAGATGAACTGGGTGAATTTCAACGAAATAAAATGTTAAACTTAGCATCAGGAGAAGCATTCCAGCTGAGAGAACCACTGGGCTGGAATAATCACGTCAAGTAGCTGGTGACAGACTATTGCCTGAGTAACTCAAAAGTAACAAAAATGAAATCCAGTGGGCATTGGCAAAAGTTTGGTCTAGATAACCTAATAATAGCTATTGTCTTCTCTATTTTTTTTTCCAAAGCCAGAAGTAGTTTCCAAATTCATTACTGAAAGTGGGCTAACGTCACATCTTGTGCTCCTGCATTTAGATCTGCATTGGCCATGCATAATTTGGGGATTTATTGCATGAACAGGAATAAAACAGTTATGCAAAAGGCTTTTGACACAGCTGGAAATAGTAGGACTTTATTTCTAGGTATGTGGAATACAATCTGAACATGATTGTTTTCCAGGAATTTTAGCACATTTTTATTTATAAAATATCTCAGTAGCGAAGAATAAATCTTACAGAGTCTGGTAGAATCTTTTCACAAAATTAAATGCAGAGTATAGATAATTTTTTTCAAGTCTCTATACTTGAGCAAAAGCTGCTGTTTTTGCTACCGAGTTCCAGTTTTAGTAATTCTGTAGAATTCAACTGAATTTTTGGTAAAAAAGAACGAATGAGCTGTATTTCCAAAAAAGAACACACATTTTAAAATTGTGCACTTCATTTTTCTACTGCTTTCTTGTAAGATCTCAGAAGATCTTCTGTCTCTTATACATTTGCTCTTGCTCCCTGATCATCAGGAAAATGTATTCTCTTCCCAGATGCAAATGCCTTCTGTATCAAAAATGTCTTCCAATGCCCTGACTATTCTTTACCATTTTTCAGGTCCCAAGCATTGCTCCTTCAACTTTAAAATACAATGGGGAAAACTCCTGTAGAATGGTTCCCTAGAAGGAGCTACTGCTGGGATCACAGCTTTTTGCCTGGTATGCTGGAGATGAATGGGGTCAGAGCTCTGGACAAAGCCTGGAGATGCAGAGATAGGTCTGCAAATCTGTTACGGCCTAAGCAGCTTAGAAATTGACAGGTGTTATTCCATTAGTTGGGCATGCAAATCTTCATCAGCTGAAAGGGGGAATTTTTATCAGTGGAATTTATTCAGAAAAGTCTTCCAGAAAAGTCTACACAGGTTACTTGAGTTATCTTTATCATTTTATAAATTTTTATGCAGATGAATAGTAAAGAAATTGAAGATGGATATTTTTGAATAGGACTCACCCTATTTGAAAAGTCCAAAGCTATTTAGAAAACATAAAACTGAGAGTGAACCATATGTAGTACAGAAAGTGGTGTTGCCATGTACCTCTGTCCTCTCAAATGGGAAGTTTTCTGGAATTCCTTGTTGCTATGAGAGCAATGGTGTGAGCACTGAACCAGATTTTGCTCCCACTTCCACTAGTGTGCAAGTAGAGTGACTCCCCTGTGGTCAGGGAGCACAATGCTGTGTTCTGATGTTTTGTTTATGAAGGGTCTGATCTAAAGGCCACAGAAACCCAGGAGTATTTGTCTAATTCAGAAACTTGAAGTAAGACTTGTTAAAATGAGAGGAAGCACCATCTTGCTTCTCAAAAGGAGCAAGGAACAAGCAGTTGGGGCTTCTGACCCATTGACCATAGATATTCATGTGCTTTTAGTCAAAAAGGGAAAAAATGAGTAAAATTACTCAGAGGATTTCAGAGGATTTCTCTCTACATGTGTTCAAACTAAAAGATATGTATTTCTTATTCTGGACTGTATAAACTCTAAAGTTTGGCAATTTTAAAATCCAGCTACCTGTGGATTTTAAAACTGCCATGTTGTTAGGGGGGCGGGGGGGGGGGGGTGAGATTTGTTTGCTGAAGTATAAAATGTGTGAATTTTCTTTAGCTACTTGACACTTTTTTCTTTCACCGAGAAGACAAATAAACAAACAAAACCCAACTTAAACTGTGCCCAAGCATGGCAAATTTCTCAACAAAGTGTACATTTCAGAATGAAAGATTTACAGTTGAATTTCTCTAGTGTAGCTATGACATTGCTTTAACATTGCATTGCTGTAATCTTCAAATATAGTAAATGCAATACATGGGTTTATAGGGATTTGTGTGAAGTTTAAAATTCAAAAGATGGTTGTTTTTAATGTTTCTCTGTGCTATCTGTGAAAAAATGAAAAGGCACAGGGATGAATTTAAGACACCTCATCAACAGCATAGGAGATATTTGCCCAATAAAAATACTGATCTTTTATTAATCTGTCCTTTCAAGAATCTGGAAATCCTTTCCTGGTTTCTTAAAATTAAGCAAATATTTAAATATGAAATATTAAAAAAAAAAAAAGAAAATAAAAGAAAACAAACCAAAAACCCAATCCACATCATAAATGCAGACGTAACCAAGGTGCTATGCAAACAAAGCTCTCAGCTTGCAAGTATTCCCTTACTTGGTTTAAATCGCCAAAACTATGGATGTCTATCCCGGAGAAACCGGGGTAGCTCACTGGCCGTCGGTGGGTTACCGTCATTGTCAGTGTTGTGCACTACAGCCAGCCCGAGCAGCATCGCAACTTGCAGCGTGTCGCGGAGCTGCACGCCACAGTGCACGGCAGTACCCTCCGCTCTGCCGGCCGGGTCGCCGAGCACCGTCCGCCCCGCCGAGGCCGCCGGGCGCTCTGGCCGCCGACTCTCTGCCCGCATCTCCGGCTGCGGAGCGCACCTGCCCTGCCCGCTCCTCCGCGGGGCTGCAGACCGCACCTGCCCTGCCCGCTCCCCCGCGGCTGGAGCCCCTCTCTCCGCACCCCACGTTCCCCGCTCGCTCCTCGCCGCTCCGCCCCGCGGGCCAGTGCCGGCCGCGCTGCGGGATACGCAGGCGCCGCGGAGGTTGCGCGGCGCAGCGGCGGCGTTTGAACACGAGAGGCGCGGGGCGGCACGGCCTGCGCGGACAGAGGGCACCGGGAGGGAGCCGGGCTCGGGCAGCCCCCCTGAGCGGCCGGCATCACTTCGGCGCGCGGCTGTTAACCCTACCCTGCCCTGCCCCGCACCGCCGAGCCGCCGCCGGTGCGCACGATCGGGCAGCCCCGGCCGTCGGGGAGGCCGCCTGCGCGGAGCGCCGCGCCGCGTCTGCCCCGCCCGGGGCTACACCGCATCCCGCAACGGCGGGGCCGAGCGCGCGGTCCCCGCGGAGCGGTCCCGCATCGCAGCACCGCCCCGGCCTTTCCGCCCTCCTGCCCGGCTGCTCTACGGCAGCCGGCGGCTGTGGCAGGGTCCTTCCCCTGGAGTGGGAGGGTGGCAGCAAAGTCACAGCCTTGGTGTTTCGATTTTTTTTTTTTTTTTTTTTTTTTGGTTGTGTTTTGTTTTTGTCCGTGTGTATGTTTTTTTGGTTTTGGGTTTGTGGGGTTTTTTTATTTGTTTTTTATCGTTGTTTTTTTTTTTTTTTTTTTTCCCACGCTGATTTATTAGATTCTTTAATTTGCGCTCCCGTTTTCCGCGGGGATTGCTGCAGCGGAGGCATCAACCTGTAGACTGAGAGAGTCCGCCGTAGCCCGGCGCGGCTGCTCGGAGGGTGCGTTGCGGTGCCACCGCCGGGGCGCGGCCCCGGGACAGGGTGGACCTGGCGGGCGGACGGCGGGCGAGGGAGCGGGGCCAGCTACGGCGCCTGGGGGACCTCCCGGGGCCGGGGAACAAGGAACCCCGGCGGCGGAGGTGCGAGCCCAGAGAGAGACCAGCGATCTGAGCAAGAGCCCCCTGAGCAGCCCCGTGTCTGCCAGGGACGGCGGGCTAAACTGATTTCCCTCCCGCCCCCCGCACCCGCACTGGAGAGCATCTCCGAGCCGGGGGAGGAGGAAGGGGGTGCAACAAATTGCCGCCAGCCGGGAGAAGTTGCAGTAAAGAGAGATCCCTCCCTCCCGCTCCCTCCCCTCCCCGCTCGCTCTCTCTCCTCCCCGAGCCGTGGCAGCGAGCAGCGGAGCAGCGGCCCGACGAGCGAGCGGCACCCGCAGCCCGGCGATGCTGCAGCGGCTCCCGCGGAGCCTCGGCGGGAGGGCCCGGCCCCTGCGCGCCCCGCGCCGGCCGGCGGCGGCGCGCCCTGAGCGGCGGCGGCCCCGCGCCCCCGCGGCGCAGCGGGCGCTGTTGCGCAACCCTGCCCGGCACTGCCGGCTCCCTGCCCCCGCCGCCGGCTCGGCGCGGCTCCCGCGGAGACGGAGCGCTGATTCATGGGGCCCCGCGCCGGCTGCCTCGGCGAGGAGAGCGCGGCGCTGCCGCTGCCCCCGCGCGGGGTGTGAAGCCCCGGCCCCTCCTCCGCAGCCCCGGGCTCGCCCGCCCTGCTCGGGAGTGTGGTCCCTGCCGGGAGCCGCCGCGCCTGGCGCACAGAGGGAAGCGTTGATGCATCGCTGTGGAAATTCATTGTGTGACTTTCTGGGTATTTACTGAGTTTCAGACCGAGATGCAGCTCTTGAAAGCTTTATGGGCACTAGCAGGAGCAGCGATCTGCTGTTTTCTTATATTTGTCATCCACTCACAGTTTCTTAAAGAAGGTAATTGTATGTGCATGTCTACATATCCTGTTCTTTAATACTAAGATCTTTGCGAGGTGCCTTAATTATTTTTTACTGTTTCCAGTATGTTCTATTTACAGCAGTGCTTCCACGCTATTTTTCCTTTCCGTTAAAGCCTTCTCAATTTCGTTGCTTTAGATAATAGGTAGGCTTAGACTTACATCTTTGGTTAATGTATATATATTATATGTGTATATAAATATATATGTATATGAAATCTGTATGATGTTTATATTCGATGTTTTAGCTGACGTCTCATTTCTTTGTGGGGCATGTATAATGTATAGAAAATATTTGTTGCTATCAGATGACCACGAAACAGTAGTCATCATGGGAATATTAATAAACCAAAAAAACCCCTTAACAAGTAAACGTCTTATTTTTATACCAAATCAATAGGCATGCTTTGCCTCTTCCTTATTCAGTACATTTTCAATAGATGGCACTAAAGTTCTATGGAAAGGGCAGGGCAGAGCAAATCCTGGGCATTCAGCATCTTCCTTCTCACTGCCCTGAAAGGGGAAGAGGCCTTTTCGTGGCTTCAAGGCTCCAGTTTTTTCCACCTTGTGGTCAGAAAACTGTGATTACAATTTACAGGGGAAAATAATTTGGATTGTGGGCAGGCTTTCCTTTTTTTATTTTATTTTTTTTAATTATTATTTTCCTACTTCAATTGGGTGGAAAAAAATATGTTTGATTAAGTGAGTAAAGGGATTTTCCTGGGAGTAACCCATGTATTGCTCCTTTTTTGTTTTGATTTCTTTTCTCAGAAAATTAGCATTTCCTTTTTCCCCCCTCCTGCTAAAATAATTAATCCATTTGTTACTTGTATAGCAAACTCTAGTCTGAGATTCAAGTGTGAATCCTGAAAAATGTAGATACACTTGGTAATGTATGGAAAAGTCCAGTCCTGTTTTTTAAACAGTGTTAATAATGATAACACAACAATATGGGGGTTTGGGTGAACCCATTTTTTCTTTTTTTACCATTGTAATATAGTTGAGAGTATAGCTAGAGGAACAAGGAGCCAAACTTAGCTTGGAGTGCTGGCTGTCTAAAGCAGGGGGAAAAAAACCAACTTTTTGTGCCTAGGACAAAGTTTCACTCAAGACTGGGCAAAGTGACTACCTTGCTACCACTGAAGTACTGACTGATTTTAATTTACTGTCAGTCTAATCAAAGCACAAGAGACTGTTTTCACAGACTTTTTTTTTTTTTTCTGAAATTAATAAACTCTGATTTGCCTGATTTGGTTAATTTAGAGGCATTATTCAGATACCTCCAGTGCTAAAGATTTCTCCTTTAAGAAACTTACCCATGCTGTAATTGCATTGTGTGCAATGCCTCCCACATAGTGAGTTATTTAACATTCTTTTAAAAGGCTCAGACAACTGTATTTTTCTATATCTGTCTAATGACATGGACTGTTCTGAGGAGAATTTGCAGAATTTCAGGTTATTTTTTACGCTATTTGACATTATACTGCTTTTTTTCTTCATCAGTCTTTTAAGGCTTGAGGTCTGTGTTACTGGTAAAAAATCCTTAAAAGAAGAAGCATTTGTTTCCCTTAAAATATTTCATCCTGTTTGTAGGACTAGAAAGCTAGCAAATTATTTTACAAAAATAGATCCCATGGCTGTACGTGAAGGACTTTTAACACATTTTACGCTTCTCTAGCAATTATAACCATTCCTAATGTGGACTGTAGACAGCAAAGTGAAGCTCTTAAGCTTGTTGGATAACTTAATTACATCAGTTTGTTTATATTTGTTCCCGAACCATTTCTGCTTTCTTTATCTATGAGAACTGTATACTGACTGTAAATTGCATGTATTGGGACAGCTGTCAGACTTTTCTTGACAGGTGCTAATCTCCACGATAACATTTTGACCCTTTCCCTGTAATTACTTCAGCAGTGTATGTATTCCTTCCTCCCTGTAGTTTCAGTAAAGACACTAAATAGTTTGGTGGAGTTGAATGAAAGTCTGCATGGTATGACAGAGTTCTTTCTTTATGAAGAACTTTTAAAATGTCCAATAAAAGTGAATGGTTTAAGCATAAGATATTTAAATGAAGGCATATAAGAGAATTAGAAATGGATTACATTGGATTTAAGCTATGTGTTGTAAGCAGTTTGCAAAATAAGATTTACAAAATACCAGGTATTTTGTATTGCTTTCAGTAAGAAAACAAAGAGAAAAAGTGTGAGGAAAGAATTAGCAAATAATTTAAACATACGCCTACCACAGTTTATTAAGTAAATATGTATAAAGAATGTGAGATTGCCTCACTACCTTCATAAGATTTGAAATAGTTTTCTGATGTCAGAATTATCCCTTTACATTATAATTTTATAAAAAGTTAGGAACACTATGTCTCCTTGCACATGATGTTAGTCTGTTGATTTCCTGGCAAAAAGATTAATTTCCTACTGGAGCCTAATGAGCTACATAGGCTTGCTGTTTGTAGCTCAGCTGTGTGGTCGAATTCCTAAGTTAAATGCTTGGACATTTGATTGTTGCTTGTGCAGAAGGATAATTTCCTGTTGTCCCAAAGAACATTCAAAGAAGTCACTAGTTTGACTAGTTTGATCAGATTAGCTGATAACACCTCTCTCCTGAGACAAGTTGACAGTACAAGTACATACACCAAGCATGCCTATTGTATGCAAGACAATTGATTTACAAAGAATGACATGTAAAATTAATTAAAATTCAAACCTGATTTATTAATGAATGTTCTTTATATTTTTGCATGTTTCATAATATTTACTGTTTATTATTTTTCCAGAGCTAGGTTTTAACAGAAAACTTACATAATCTTCACTTCATGCAAAATTATATAATTATTACATGTATTTTTCTATGTTCACTCTCCCTTTACTCACTTGGAATTACTCATGTTATGTGGTAGATTATGCTGTTATGACCTATTAACACAATGTATTTTTATAACTTTGTACTGCATGGCTATATAGTGTGTAGAACTTCCATGACATCCAGCTGGAACTTATTACCAGAACCAAATCTTCCTTCAGTCCCATTCATAAATATGAGATTGTATGTTGCAACAGCCAACTTAGATTTTCTTTGATAATCAATGTTAATTTCATGTTGATTTCATTTTAGTTCCTGTGCTGAAGTGGGCCTGTCTCAATTCTTAAATATTTTTATATACATTTGTGAATTGAGGCAGTTTGGAAGTAGCATTACATTACTATCGTATAAATGGTGTTAAGAAACAATGAAAGCTTGTTCTGAGATGAGTGGGAAAGAGCTGTTTAAATGTCTATTTTCATGAATATGTTTTTTTCAGGAAGCGAAGAATAGGTGACACAGGGTGCCATTTTTCCACACTTAGGCTTTTGTGTGGAAATACAGGTCGTCCTGTGGCTAATCCGTTCCTCTATGTCCAATCTGTCCTTCAGTGTTTCTAAAAGATGAATAGAGCTGTGAACCCAGAAAAGGGTATTGTGATATATAAATGCAGTCCCATGCCTGTCTGATCTTCCTGCAAAGCAGTTTAGCGTACTCTAGTCAGCTCCAGTCAGTATGAAGGAGTGTTTAAAATGTCAATATCCAAAACTTTTTGCATACACTATTAAAAATTAAAAGTAACCAATTATATTCTCTACCCATATCTGATTTTAAGTGATTCATTATCTAATATTGTTTAACACACTTATTCAAAGAGAAATTAAAAGCATTTGAGTCGATGTTATACCCCATCAATTGTGGGAACTCCTTTGCCCCTGACAAGGACCTCTTTCACATAGTAGAATGTTTTAACCTTTGGGATCCTGCAGGGAAGGGGAAAGGTAAAGGATACAGTTTCTAAATGTGTCTTTGAGTCTCATGGAAAGTTGAGCAGTTTGGAGTAACTTCAGAAGGGTGTGTGTACATAGCAGCCAAGGTGTGTTAAGCTCTAGATATACTTTAAAGTTTTGTTTATTGCTGAGTGCTCTTTAGGAGATAGAAATGTCTAATTTATCAAAAGGTCCATTGATATTTTGAATGGTTTAGGAGATTTGGATGATGATAACCTTGTTTGGAGAGGGACTGCACAGAAGTGAATTAAATCTCAAGAATCTTGCTTAAAGTATAGAGGATTGTACTATTCAGCTCCCAAACCCACATTCCTAATCTGTTGGGTAGATTTCAGTTAGCTCTATAAAATAAGGTGATTTTCTGTTGATACACTGCAGTAGTTGAGACAAGAGAATTCCAGTACATCTTTTATAACCAGATGATTATGGCTATAACCCAAAGTTTAGTATAATTTGTGCAACTTTAATGTATACTTATATATATGAATAAGGTATCTGTTTAGCATATTTTTTCAGGTTTTTTTTTTGTTTTGTTTTGTTTTGGTTTGTTTTTTTTTTTGTTTGTTTTTGTTTGTTTGTTTGTTTGGTTTTTTGTTGGTTTTTTTTGGATTTTTGGGGTTTTTTTAGCAATTATTGATTACACTTGTAGGCCCTTCTGTGTCAATTCTATTTATAGGACTTAATGTCACAATAGTGAAAAATACCATGGCACATTTTTAAAAGGAGTGCAATATTACTCATAATAACTTGGCTAAGTTTTATACTTAATATCTTGTTTTGGTCACTTTTTATACAGATTTAAATAATTTATTCTGCATTAAAATTACAGAAAAAGCTTTATGCATATTTTTGTTTTTAGCATGTATATTTTGACAATGACAATAATAAGGCATGTGTTTTATTCAGTGTAACCCTAAACAACTCCGCTACTCGTCTGCTAATGTTTGAAAATGTCTACTGACCGTATACCCAAGATAATTTATTTAAAGAGCTTTCTGTTCATATAACCTGATGGCTTGAGGAGGCTGATATTGCTAATGTTTACTGCTGTGTAAAATCTTTTGAGGAAGGGAGTTGTCTTCTAAAATGTTTTGAGTCTTTGGCTGTCAAAATTTTCCTAGAAAGGACTTGAATGTGACTTGCTATTCTTTCATTTTTCTTTTATCTTTTAAACAAAAAAAAAAAAAAAATAATGCTTGAACCAGTTAAACACAGAAATATAATTGCTTTTAAGAATATGTGGGAAAAAAAAAAAAAAAGTTTTGGTTTATTTTATTTTTTCAATTCTCCCTTTTATGCTGTACCTGTGTCTCAAAGCAGTAAGATACCTTGCATACCAGATGTGCTGCATATGTTACCTATATATAGTAAAACTGAGTTGAGGACAGTGTGTCCCAGCTGCAAATTTGCTGAAGGGTTTGTTACGTTTAACACACTGCAGTATATTTTTTTCTATTGTCTATCTTCCTTACATTTTTTTGTGAGGGATGTTGTGAAGAGACAGATATGAATGATGTTTTCAGCACAGGACATCAGGGTAGAGAGAGGCACAGAATGCAGAAGTGGAAGGTTTACTCTTCACATCCAGGAAACAGAATTGGCAGCTGAAAAGCCCTAAGCTTGAATAAGGGCTACATAGGAAAGAAAATGCGAAAGTTATCCAATATTTCTCTGCATTTTTGATATACTTTTATGGCAACAAAATATTAAGACCCAGTTCAGGGGCTATGTGATGTCGTGTGGCGCATTGGAGCTGCAGAAAAATTAGAAGAGGTCCTGCTTTGAGATAAAATGTATTTGAAATGTTTCCATACATTGTTTTTTGTTTATTTGGTTTTTTTTGTTTGTTTGTTTGTTTGTTTACTTTTCAATAGGATTAGAGAGGTGTAACAGCAAAAGGAAGCAATGCAGACAAAATTCTCATTTTCTTTTCGGGGAGGCAGGAAAGATGTTCCATGTGGCATGTGCTGTGCTTGGATATACCAAGAGGGGGAGTTTGACTGGTTTTCTCCCCATGGGAGGAAGCTTTGAAACAGTTTTTCACTTTGGGTGTTTAATATGAACAGCTTATATGTCTTCACAGGGAACTGCACCATCGATGGTATAAATCTCGTAGTTTTCCCGACTGAGCAACTTAGAAACAGCCATTAGTAAGAGATTTTTCAGTAGCCTTTTTATGATTGCCTGTTTTCACAGCCCAGGAGCACAAGTGATGAATTATTGACCTTTCTCAGCATTTATCAGCACTACCTGTTCCTAAAGGCAGTACTTATAGACTGATGTGAGTCACATCATAGAAAAGCGAATGCTTTTTAGATCTGTTGGTTAATATTTATTTTTCTTGTTTCTTAGCAGGCATACACTGCATCAAATATTAAATTGCCCAAACAAGACACACACAACTGAGACATCTTGAAACTGAACTAAGAAAGGCCCAATGGAAAAACAAAACAAAACAAAACAAAAAAAACCCCTGTATTTATAGGTTGAATTCAATATAATATTGCTGAGAGAAGCCATAATTTTTAAAAAATTCATTAGTCAAAATATAGATAAGATTATTCTCTTCACATATATATTTATAAAAAGTACTTTATAATCACATGAAGAAAAGACACAACACAATTGTACTAATTAAGGTAACAGTATTTGTTTTCTGGTAGTATTTAGATATCCCAGTTGGAAATGATTACTTATCTGAGTATGACTGGCTGCCTGGGGTATCTATTCCACTCAGTAATGCATTTTAGCTAAGATTTATTTTTCTTAGAAATTATATCCTTGTGCTACTTATAACCCATATTGATAGTAGGTACTGTTTAATAAAATCCTATTATTTGCCCAAATGTGCTTTCTATGCTTGTTCTAGAAATCTAACACGACATAGCGAATCTCCCTATTCATTATATTTTACCTTTGGCACCACATCAGTTTGCAAATAAATCTTACTCAGAGCAATAGATCTTCCTACTAATTGTTGTTAGTCTTGTGAAAAGCAATGAGTAACATGTTTGGAATATGTCCAAACAGGAAATTAACATAGAAATATGCAATATTAATATTTTCTTAAGGCAGATCGTGTACTAATGTGTGTTTTCACATGAGTGATGTGTTATTTTTTTGCCATATAAAGGAAAGGAGATTGTATTAATTTATCAGGTAAAAAGAAGTTATTTGTAATAAGCAAGTATTTTCTGAACCTCAGCTTCTTTCTTATGTTCCACAAGGCTGTGTCGTGTTTCAAAGTCTGGATGTTTAATTGCAGTCACACATGAGAGAAGATTAAGTGGATCCACAGGAGAACAAAGAGAATAGCTAAATTTTTAGGAGATATGACCTAGAAAAAAGAAGTAAAGACACTAGTGTTACCAGTTTTAGAGAAGAGATTACTTGCATGATAAGAGATTTCAATGGGCAAAATTCTACCTTGAGAATAACAAACCATCCTTCCTGTAAAGTGGGGAGATCACAAGAAGCAATGAATGCAAACTGATTTGAGGGAAATTTAAGTTAGACATTGAGAAAGGTTACATCAGGACAGATTTGTGCTGGTGCTTTAGGGAGGACTTGCCATTGGCAAGAACAGTTAAGCACTAAGATGAATCTTCTTGAGAAGTTGTGGAATAGTTTTACTTTCAGATTACAGTCATGTCTGTTGGGAACAGTATTCTTGAATTGAAGCAGACAGGTGGACTAGGTGATTTCTTGAAGTCCCTTGAAGTCTGATTCTCTGGAATGTGCACTTACCTAAAACTTACGAAGGTGAAAGATATTTAAATATCTAACTTCAAGGCAATTTTCCATTGGCTGCTGAAGTCAATAGGCTCATGAGACATTATCCTAGGGTCTGAAAGTATCAGAGAATAAAAAAAAAAAAAAACCAGGAAATCAACCAGTGTTTTAAGCATTTTATTAGCTAAATCATATCCTTTTTTTTCTTTTTTTTGAGTTGCAGATGTAATTTAAAAACAAAAACAAAATAAAAATTGAACAGAAAATATCATGATTCATGTACATAAAGAATACTTTTTAAGTACTGTTTATGTTGCAAGCTATTTAGCACTCAAAGGCACCCTGAATCAGGACCATGCTCTGTGCTTCATATAGAATGAGCAGTGAAATAGAGATATTAGTCTAATTCACATTCTAGTATTTTTTATAAGATGTAGATTTTTGTTAAGGATTGTTCGTTTCTGCCAGTCTGCTCCTGTTATCCCAGCATGTGAATGGCTTATCTCCAGGTTACCCTATGGCTACTCTGACCTCTAGTATGAGAAACACAGAACCTGCCCCGCAACAGGGTGAGCTGCAAGTGGCTTCATAAAATTCTCTGTTAACACGTGCCTGTTTGGTCCTTAAATGGGTGATTAAAAGCTTTGTGTTCATTGCAGTCTGCAATGATGTGTATCTTGACGCAGTACTGTCCAATTTTTAGATGTCTGTATAGTTCCAAATCTGGTAGCAAAAGGAGAATTAACAAATTGTGCTGACATAAATGCTTGTGGGTTTATATAAGGACAGGGAGAGATCACTCACTAATTACCATCACAGACAAATTCTTCTTAATAAAGAATTAATTCAGGGAAGAATTAATTTAATTTATGGCCACTGAAAATCAGAGTAGAGTCAGAAGAAACAAACCCAAATTTTAAAAGACCTTCACCTCCTGACTCCTTTCTTCCTGGGCTTCACTTTGTTCTCAGTTTTTCTCCCTTCTCCCCTTGAGTGGTACAGGAGGATGGGGAAGAGGGATCACAATCAGCTTATCAAACATTGTCTCTGTTGCTCCTTCCTCTTCATACTCTTTCTCATCTCCAGCAGTGTGTCCCTCCTTTGGAAGACAGTCCCCCACAAACTTCTTCAGCATGGGTCCTTCCATGGGGTTAGTAAATCTGGGACAGACTGCTGCAGCATGGGCTCCCCTCCCTGGATCCACAGGTCTTGCCAGGAGCCTGCTCCGTTGTAGCTTCCCATAAGGCTACAGCCTGTCTTGTTCCTCCATCTGCTTTAGCATGGAGGAGTCCTTCAGAGGCTGCAGGGGGATCTCTGCTCTACTGCGGATCCCCATGGCTTGCTGGGAGACAGCTGCCTCGCCATGATCTTCACAGGAATCTGCTCTGACACCTGGAGCGCCTTCTCCCTCTTCTTCACTGCCTTGGTGTCAGCAGGGCTGTCTGTTTCTCTGCCATGTTCTCACTCCTCTGTTTTGCATGCTGCTGATGTTGCATAGATTCCACCCCCACTCCCCCCTTTAGTACGTTGTCGTAGAGGTGCTCCCATCCATCCCTGATGGACTCAGTTCTGCCCAGCAGTCTGTCCATCTTGGAACTGCTTGACATTGGCTTCCTTGGACACAGGGGGAGCTTCCTGCAGCTTCTCACAGAAGACATTCCTAAAGCCTCCCCAGACATTGCCATGCAAATGAATATATTCATAGTCCACAGCTGGTACTTGGAGCAAGTTCTGTGTAGGATTATTTTGTGTCTGTGGAACAGTTATGCAGTACTGAGTTTTTCTACTTAAAGATGTAGAAGACCTGGCTACTACTTCTTGTTTTCTTGAGCAGCACTAACATTTCTTAAAAGACAGTAAGTAAAAAAGTTTTTTTTAAGTTACTCTATTACAAGTTAAAATTTCTTTGTCCCTTTATACCAGCTTTTGAAAAAGCACTTGCATTTTATATGGTTTTGGCTGCTAATGAATCCTGACAATGATGTTATATGATATCTTTTGAAATTTTCTACTGTTTTTCTTATATTAAATTACATTTATTTTCTGCATCATTCTTTCAAAACAAATTTATGGATTTAAGGAAGAAAAAAACCAAACCTCTGCTACATTATTCAGAGCTGCACATGTTTTGGAGATGTGCACTGGGAATCTGGGAATAGATTTAGCCTCAAGAGACTCAAACAGTTGTTTGAAATGGTCAGTGCTTGTGTATCACCTTGCTTATGGCTATGAACTAATTGAGATTAAACTAAAATGGTTGTGAAGATGCTTTGTCTTCCTGTGCATCAGCAGGCCCCATTATCTGTTAATACTTTAAAAGCATTATTTAGTCATTAAGAAAAATGAATGTTCTTTTTTATTCCTATTTGGTTCTAGCTTTTGCCTTTTTTTTTTTTTTTTTTATAATGCATGCTGGTAGATGAAGTAAAGAGTCTTCATCTTCATTTGTTATGAAAAGATCTTGTAACCGTTTTTTAAGCATTTTTGTGTACTTGGCTATAAAACTATATAGATTGTACCAGATGTTGCCTTATCTCATTTTATAGAATTATAATGGATGTTGATGAGTTTTAGATGCAAGTCTTTAAAGATAAAAATCACTTTGCAGTGTTACTGTTACTTTCTTTGGTAAAATATAGTAAAGACTCCATTTTGTTGACTCTTTTCAACTTCCCATTGTTTTGATTAACATTTTAGTAAAACCTTCAGTATTTTAATATTCTAAGAAGTCTTATGTCTTCCCTAAAGGCTATTAAAACGTTTAATATGTATTTTACCTGTTATTAAGCAAATAATGACATGATTTTCAGGTGGGCTGAAGACCTAAGAACTCCCATTACCTGCAGTTAGAGACTATGATAAAACATGGATTGAACATTTTCTTGATCAAATTCCTACTAATTTAATGTCAAGGCCTAATGTTAAGGTTTATTATATTTACTGGTTAATTCATAACTAGACAAATATCCATTTGTTGTGATATGTAGGCATCACTTGTAGTGTTAAGTATTTAGAAAAAAAAAGGTATTATATGCTTAAGCAGGAACAGTTTTTCCTTTTTGTTGCACTTTTCTGAACCTAAAAACATTTTGCAAACCACACACGACTTTTCACTTAAGCAAACTTAAATTTTGGTAACAGCCTTAAGAAAGTAAATATGTAAGGTATGAATGTATAATATGATTGTTTGATGTTAGAAAAGAAATCTTGTCTCCATTGAAATTGATGTTGAAGTTGTTTTCATTTATGCTCCTGTGCAGCACTGAGATTCTAATTTGGTATATTTTTGCCTTGGTTTATTGACCTGGGAAAGTATCATTTCCATCTGTAAGGTGTGTGAGGTAAATGCCTTTGGAAGAGAATCCCTACTGAAAGTCTTTCGAAACAGCTGATTAAAGCATGTATTTAACTGGGACGGTTCTGCTCCACACTACAGTTCCTCGTCCCATACTTGGGCACTGCAGCTCCTGATGACACTATTTTCTGATGGTAAAGTGAGGTTATTTTCCTTATTCCAAAGACCCTAAAAATTATGGCTGCTGTGCAACTGCATACTCCAATGCAGTGAATTATTAGTGTTAGTAATATGTGCTTCTACTTAATTACGCACTTAGGCCTTATATACAGCCAGAACCATATCCTTGCAGTCACTTAACAAATCTAGAAGATGCTCACTGTTCACAGAAGAAGTGCAAGAAAAAGATTGTTAAATTTTACATGAGCAAGTAGTTAAAATAACAGAAGTTATGAAATATAATTTCTCCTCAGTGTCTCTTCACAGGCATAATGATTTTCATCATCTAGAATTGCTGAATTTCTTTAGTAGTTCTTGTCTACTTTTAATTCCTCTCTTGCATGCTCTCCCAAGAGAATGCAGTTTCCTTCTGCATTCACCCATGGGAACATGGACAAAAATGGAGATGGTCAAGGGATCTTATGGTTCTGAACACTGTGGATTTTTCCCCCTAGTTTCTAGGCGCTCTTAGAAATAAATTCCATAAATTTTGTTCGCTCCGCTTGTGTGCTTATATAACTATAAGTTATAGTTGTCTGACTGTCCCTCCACCCATTATAAAGTTACAGTCTGATTTTTAGTTTAGAACAGGGCTGGCTGCATGATCTAGTTCACTGGGCATTAGGGTTTGTGTATAGATAATGAATTACCAGTATCCTGATTTAATTTTTCTAGAATATAGTCTGATTTTTTTTTTTCTAATGCTGACAGAGAACTAGGATGAACATGGGCTTTATGCCCTTTTTATAAGTCTTTCATCTTTGCTAGATGGTTATTTTTCACTAGATTACTTGGTTGCAAGCTTCTGGACAACTGTTCCCTTAGGAACACAGCACAGATCACAGAATCACAGAGTGGTTTGGGTTGGAAGGGACCTTAAAGATGATCTATTTCAAGCCCCTTCCGTAGGCAGGGACACCTTTTACTAGACCAGATTGCTTAGATGCCCACAGTGGGGAGACCAAGTTTTATACGTCGTTAACCTCCTACTTTTTCACATGCATTTTGTTGTATTGTCATATTATTAAGTTTTCTTCCTCACTTTTGTCTGTTATGATAAGAGCTAAAATGTGTTAGATTTATAATAATTTTTGATATTAAACTCAGTTCATAGAAATTATACATGTGTAGTAATGGTGTAAAATGAATTGAAAGTCTCTATTTATTACATGTATTTTAATGAGAAGATTGGAAATTCTTGTCAGTTCACAAGTTGAGATTTGCAAGTCTCTTTTTTTCAGGAGACAAGAAGTGGGAGTCAAATTAAAAGGAGTAGCTTTTCTGTCAGATCCATTCTAATGCTATGACATGATGACGATGATGTCAGATCTCTCTAGGCTTACATAGTTCCTGTAATGTTCACTGTAACAGGAACTGCAGACTGTGACCTGTGAATCTTAAGGCAGGCAGGTTCTTGAATTCAGTGTGTCCATTACTAGAGAGGCAAATCAAAACACAGTTTTCTTCATAAAAAAACAGAGCAGTCATACTTTCTTTTCCAGATTTTTTTTTGTTACAAAAAAGAGAAAAAAAACCCAGTAAAATGGGTTTTCAATGGAATTAGCAGTAGAAAGAGCAAGAAAAGGACTGAAATGTGCAGCATATTTTCATTTTCTAGAAGTTTATAATTGTAAAAGTCAAAGAGAGAAACCTTTGCCATAGAACTAATTTTTTTTATTGCTTTCTTCTGCACTTATTTATTGTTATGGTTTAAAAGTCAAGGTAAAACAGAGATGTGCTTACAAACTGATTTTATGCCAACTTCTTCTCACTGTAACTTCATCTATTAATATATAAGCTGTACGCATTCAAAATAAAAAATTATTCTAATTCCATATATGAGAAAAAGTTCTCTACAAACGCAAAGGAAATACAGAATTTGTAATGAAGCCTCAATGTTAATTTACATTTTGAAAAAACAAAAAAAATTGCCATAGTAACATGTAGGTTACAAAATTTTTTTACATCTGATGTATTATACTGAGGAAACTCTTAATTTGCATGACATGTTTCTCTAGTTTTGTGAATTAGAGCACAGTTCTGTGTATTTGGCCACAAATTTGTGCAAAATATAAAAAAATACACAGGCATTAGTAAGTTATGCAAACAGAGTCTTTTCCAATCAGCTTTCTAATTATGTTGTTCCTAAGATGATCGTTGTTTTGAGTCTTTTTCCCTTAAAATTGTAGAATATATAGGTGCTTTTCAGTATAAGATTTTGTTGCATCTCTGTTGCTCAGCAACTGTGCAGTTAATATTGATGATTTTTAAACATTCAGGGCACTATATTCTGTCAGTTCCCATAAATTTCTTTTTAATTCTATTAAAATGCTTAACTTTTTTTCTCTAGAACAAACTTACCAATAATATTTTTATATGCAACAGGACTTTGCTGAACAGATGAAAAGAAAGAGTTTAATAACGGGATTAATTTTTGCTATTTTAAAAGGCCAGTTGTAATACTATACACTGGGAGTATGGTAAACTCTAGTTCTGAGTGCCATGGGCTGCTCTGTTGCCTTTCTAACTCCACGTGCAGCCAAACAGAGCAAATAACTTTTATGAAGCAACATGCAAGGTCAGTTTTTAGCTAATTAATTTACTGTGTTTCTCAATTCTCAGCAAACAGCCAGTTTTTATTTTCAGTGCTACTTATATATTTAAAAGTGATTAGAAATTATGTATGAAATAACGTTTTTACTCAACCATTGTCTAATACTTTCTATATATTGATGTGTTGAGTCCACCTCTACTGATAATAACCTTTTGACTCATGGAAGGTCTGAGCTATGTAACTTTTTAAAGTTAAGTTTTTGCTGATATCTGATACAGCTCAGTGTTATAACTTGGGTAATTCTTCCATAATGGTGTGTTAGATTTAGAAATAGATCTCATTTTTACATATGTTAAATGTAATAACAGTAAGTACTTATGACTAGATAGTACTAATGTATCCCACCATTCCCATTTTTCATCTGCAGTTCTGTTGCAAAGTCTTCTTTCCCATTATAAATTTTCAGTATGTATTATTTTAATTAGCACTTATTCTTTCCTATGGAATCATAAAAAATAAGTCAAAAAGCACATAGCAAATCTGAGTACACCTGGACCATTACTTTGCTTTCAGACCTCTCATGATGAAGATTCTACAGCTTTCCCAGATATACATGCTGCACTCATCTGTTATGTCTGCATTTACTCCTGAGTGGTTGCTGTGGTATCAATCATTTTGTCATGTGGGAAGGCTGGAGCAGAAAACACATACAGAGCTCTTTGAAATCCTAACATACTTAACCCAATTAAATTGTAAAGATAGTACTTTATGTATGATTGCTGGGTTGCAGTTGCAGAATGTGGTGAATAGCAAATCAAAAAGCAGCATTCAGTCTCTGCTGGGGAGGAGGAAGACTTTGTGAGGACACACAGAAGGTGAGGTGTGGTATCCCTAGCTGAAAAGGACTTGGACAGTCCTGTTATTCCTTGTTATCTCCTTTTCCTATGGCTATTTTTAAATTTTTTTGCACCTCATACAAGAGTGTTTTACATGTGTGATGATGTTCCTTGTTTCTCCTTTTTATGCCGTTTCTACCGAACTTGTAAAATTCCTTCAGTAACCAGTAACTGGCCATGATTTGTGTTTCTGCTCCCATCCTCAAGATTTTACATCCTGGGAGGCCCCTGCTTCACATCACTGCAGCATCAAAATGGCTTCTTGTACTGCCCTGGTTACTCGTCCTCTGCTTTCCCAAAATATCCTAGGTCAACAGACCACTAGTTGTTTTAGAGGTTGCCAAGGGCTGCTATTTAATGATATTCCAGAGCTTTTAAATGCAAGTCGGTGCATTTTACTGTTTAGGAGTAGCATCCATGAAACTCTGACCACCTCTGTGTTTGTCCAGGGCTTGCAACGTGTCTTGTGAGCACAGTTCATAAGAATTCATTTGATATTGTGGCTGATGTCTTTGTGCTGATGCTTTGCTTCCCATGGAAAGGTAAATGTGTAAGGGAGAATTTTACTGCTATTTTCCCCCTGTTTTAAAAATACATGAGTTCCTCTTCATTTCAGGTACTGAAGGTATTCAAAGGACCACTTTGAAGGTACTAAAACCAGCAAATTATTGCAGATACCAAAACAGCAAATCTTGCTCTGCTGAAAGTTTTGAAGGAGGTCACTAGCAAATCTCTGTCCAATCAGATATAAAAAGTCATGTTTTAAATCCATTTTAATGGAAACATTTGGTACTTGGGAGTATTTGGGACACGCAGTTGCTACTGTTGACAATCTTGAATATTTTTGAAAATCATCCATCTGTAATTGCTGCTCTATGCAGTCTCACTTTGTGTTTCTGTTTTCCAAAGTCTTGGCAAATATGTAGCTTATTTCTTTATGATAGAGATGGTAACTAAATTTCATGTCAGATGGCAAAATCTATGAGGAAATATTCCTTGCAAGTACTTAGCTAAGGTTCATGCTCTGCATTTTGTATCAGGGTGCTGTGAGGCTGGCAGCTCTCTGGGAATCGAGTGCATGGGGTGTTGGGCACCCCCCAGGAGACCTGGCAGCCAGGACCTGTCCCACCACAGCCCAGAGCCAGGCAGCCAAGGGCACAGGGACAGCCCCAGTCCTGGGCACCAGTCCCCTCCCTGGGAACAGGGGCAGGCCAGGCTGGGCCCAGGGCTGGACAGTGAAGGGCTCTAGGGGGCTGGAGATCAGTCCTGCTGCAGTATCACTGGGTTGGAGGCTGATGGCCCAGCAGGCTGGAATGAGGTCCTAGGGTGTGGGCAGGGTGTGCTGAGCAGGGACAGTGGTACCTTCAGGGCCCTGATGTTGTATCTGCTTTTGTGGCTGTTCCACTAAGTCCCTTGAATGTGCTATAAATGCACCAGGAGACTGCCAGCATTCATTGACATACTGCATTTTGCATTTTTGCATATTATGTGGCAGACCTATACTTTTTTAAAGACCATGCACATCACTCCATGAATGTGGTAATGGGCCCTGAACGAGCTCAGTGTGGACTGGCATCTGACAATAAATTGAGCCCCTGGGATGACTGATACATTGCTGCACCGTGTTAGTTCTTCCAGGAAGTAGGATCTGTACTTCTGAAAATGTCACTTCTCCAAAGGAATAGAAAAGGAATGCAAGAATGGAAGGTTAATACTATATTGAACTGTATTAGACTTCCTTTAATGTTAGCTAACTGATGTTATCTGTTAGGTCCTCCTTCTCTAAACTGTGTTACAATGAAAGGTTTGCTGCGTTTTAACAGTACCTGAAAGGCCTAGAAAGGCATGAAGTTGTCTTCCATGAATGTGACTTTGTGAAGCATTTTGGGATGCAGGATCCACTGCTGGATACTTTTAAACTACTACTTTTATCTCCTTTCCATTTTACTTTATTCTACCTGATGCTTCAGACAATGAATAACATTGAATATGGGACAGCATAGTTTCATCTACAATGAATGGACTGTGTTGCCATGACACAGACTTTAGGAATCATTGAAGTATCACGTTTAAAAGTAGCAAAAATATGTAGTTTTACATGGCAATCTTAAACTGGAGAAATTAGATGCAAACTATGCATGGTTGAGTTGTTTTTTCCTCTCTCTATATTGCTTATTGTGATGTTACAACAATACGACTTGCATCCCCACAAATAAAGTAATACTTGACTGTATGATAGAATACCTCATATTTAAGATATTGTGTGCTTAAGTCATATATAAACATAGTGATTCATTAAAACTGCAGTATTGCAAAGTGCCCTTTGTATTACTCTATGCAAAAGACAAGCTGCAATGTCAATGAGATCCACATTGTCCTTCTGGGGGATGATTTGCATAGTCTGCAATTGTGATTTCTCAAAGGACATTTGATAGCACTATGGTATGCTGCAGGTAAATGAGTAACCAGAACTCTTAGAAATTCATTCAGCTTGAACAGTGTGTACTCTTTTTAAATTCTGCAAGTATCTCAAATCATACCTGTGTGTAGTGAATGTGCAATGTACAATGAAGCTTTGCTGGTCATCCCTCTTTACCAAGGCTTTATTTTGTATTTCATTTGTATCACAGTCCAACTGTCCTGGAAGTTTATGTACAGTTTTGAGGCCTAAAAGGATTAAATGCACATTTGTGGCTGGTGGTTTGAGCAAATTTCAGTTTAGCTAGCAGAAGCATGGATGTGCTATACTTTTAAGAGATCTTGCTTACTTGTTCATTTGCATCTCGGTATATGAAATGTGCTTTTGGTTTTGAGTTGTATATAATGACAAATTTGGGGTTTGGATGAAAATAGGAAATATTGTGATCACATACATATTATACTTATTGAATTTTTAGTAAAAGAAAGTTTTGAAAAGTTTATTTATATTAGGGATGCATGGTTTCCATATTCCTCACAGGCAAAAACATTCTTATTTATACATCTTTATATTTCAATAATGAAACTTGACTTAACATGTTTAAAGTGTTTATGTCATTATTTCTTTTTCCCCACAAACAGTGGCTTAAAAAAGTTATCTTACCTTCAGCTGTCTTGCAGTGCTGTTGAGTGCTAATACTAATACTTGCCTCTCTTTTTTTAGCATTACCTCTCCCATTCCCATTTTTTGGGATAGCAGTCATCCTTCCACAGCCACATAAGGGTGATAGTGTACCATGAATCTGTCATCATTTCATCATTTTAGTCCTTTTTGTCTCCTCTGTCATTTCCAACCAGTAAATTCCCAAATTTTTCATATAAATTATTTTTAGTTCCTGCCTACTTGGCTTTCCATTCCATTGTTCTCATCCCACTTCTGTTAAACCCATCATCAGAAAGGCATTCAATTCTTCCTATGTTGTATTTTAAGCTTTTTTTGTATTAACTATGCATCTAAAATTTGTGTTTCAGAATTTTTTTGACCTTCTAATTCAGAGGTACGATAAAAAGAATTCAGTAACCAAATTTGCAGTAACGTTTTATTTTGCACATAAAGAAACACTGGGGAAAAAAGCAAAATTTAAGATTTGATGTGAGTTTAAACTGGCATTTGGAGATTAGATATCCAAACTAAAACTGTTGTCTACATGTCTGAAGACTTGATCAAGAGTGGTATATGATGGTATTATTAGCTCGCTTGTCTGTTTTCCATCTTATAATACTACAGGCTTTCATAATTAAATTAGAAAAACATGTTGGGTTTTTTTGTTTTTGTTTTTTTTTTTTCCCAGAATCGTGCTCAGTGGTTGGTTTAGCTATGTCAATTAATATTTAATTAATCAACTTTCATTTTATATTCTGTATTTTATCTTCCTGTATGTATTTATAAAAGCACTCAAAATGTGTAATGGTTTTCACTTAGTGGGTTTAGGAAAAGGTATGAACAGAAGAATTAGTGGGGTTATTTGTCCTCTGGCAGTTGCACAACAATATTTTATTTTCTTGTTTTGATACCTGCTGTTTGAGAAACGTAATTTGGAATTGCTACAGCTTTTATGTCTACAAAGAAAAGCTTAGTGTCTTGTGAATTAGACTGCATATTTCCCAATGTATTAGGGATATAGGCTTTTCAAGTTGTTCTTTTCTTTTTCAGTATTTTTACTGCAAATAGATTATCAGGGTGTAGGAGAGAAAGGAGATGTATAATTTCAGAGTTTATGTTTGCTATTTTTTTTTAAATTAGGAACTCCTGTAAATTGCCTAGGCCTGAAAAGATGCCACTGATTAAAGTGGAAACTGTTAAAGATGAATTGTGGTAGAAAAGCTTTAGGTTTTGGTAACAAAATACATGTATTTATTAAAAAAAAAAAAAAAAAAAACAAAAAAACCCAAGAAAACCCAACAACAAAACAAACAAAAAAAACCCAACAAAAACCATAAACAAACAAATCTCCCAAAATTAACTCCCACCATTTTTAGCAATTGAGTAAGTGAAATTAGATTCCCAACTGCATATTGTTTCCTAGGAATGACTGTTTCACATTGCTTGCCTCTTTCATTTGTGAAGGAACATCTCAATTTTCTTTTTTTTCAGACAAGTTGAAGTACTACCAATACTAACTTTCTACTGGCTTTGAAGTGGAAGATTAGAACAGTTCAATGGTGTGAAACTAGTTTCCATTTTTTATAGAAAGCACTTAACTGACTTAATTTCACAGGAAGGTTAGCAGGAGTTCATGGTTCTTTTAGGTGAACCATGACTCAGCTTTGAACTAAACTGTATATCAAGGACATGTCTCTGATTTTATTCAATACCAGTAAAAATTGGATGGTCTGAGATCTTGAGATGTCTAACCCTGAAATTAACTGCAGAATTTAGGGTATGAACTCACATGACCTACACTGAGAAAAGAAGAAAGCAAGTGTTTTCCTGTAAGCCATTTTTCATGTCTAATTTTCTCATGAAGTATGTCCTTTATCCTATGGACCGACCTCAAAATTCTGTCCTGGTCACTTGTGTCAGAGAGCGATGAAAGTGTTACCTCCTGCTGGCTCTTCTGTGGTGTCAGTTGTCCTCAGGAGGTTTTTGGAGGCATGTGTTTTACAAATGGCTTCTCTCTTCTTTTGAAAATTGTTAATATACTTTTAAAAGGAACAGACTTAACACATTTACAGCACCGTGTGAACTATAAACTTGATTTATACGAAAGTACATATTTTACTGGAGAAGGAAGTGTACCCCAGCTGCCTATAAGCTGACTGTAAATATACAGGACTTTTTTTTTATATTACAAACTCAACTGAAATTATGATTTTCAGAAAATGAAATATTTTGGCTGAATTGTATGACCCCCTTTCATCTGTAAATACATCAGGATTTACATTGCTCCACAGTAACTGCTGACTAAGAATTTCTATTTTAGGCTGGGATTATTTACTGTAATGTATGTTTCTCAAATACTGCAGCAAAAGCTGGAGATACCGCTATGCCTTTCAAAGCCTGTGGTTTGTTTGTTTTTTTTTTTTTTTTTTTATGTTGAAACCTAAGAAGAGAAAAAGTAAATTATAGAATTTAAAACCTGCAAGGGTGATTTGTATATGCTATGGCTTTATCATTGTTTACTAACTTGAGATGATATAAATCTTATCCTCCAAATCAAAATATTCTTCTCAGCGGCTGCAGCAGTAGCAGTGCTTAGACAGCAAGTAGTGAGTTCAGCTGACAAGATTCTGGCATGCTTTTCTCTAACACAAACATGGCTCATAGAAAATGGATACACAGACTAATTCTGGCAGTAGCAAGAGCTCTCACAGGAAGAAGTTCTGTGCAGGTTGGAGAGCTGTGCAACTGATCTAAACATCGCTCATCTGAGCCACCAAAGAGGCTGGGTTAAAACTCCTCAAATGTAAATAAGATTTATCAGTTTCAGCAAGCAAACCTGCAGAATTTGATAAATGTCTACAAAAGACATTTAAAAAGATAGCTAGAAAGCTTTCTTGGCCTGAAATTCAACCAGCTTTGAATGTATCAATATACTGTTTAATTAATGTCTTTGTGGAGCAACATTAAAATAATACTGTGCTCTAATCCTCTAAGAAGTAAGGCTGTCTCAGAACTGCAGCTGAACTACATGCTGCATAAATTAAAATTTGCAGTGCACAGTATCTTTCTGGAGCTTTGTTAAGTGGTGTGATTATGTAAAAATGAGAATTATGAAAATGGACATTTCCAAATAATCATTAGTGGTCTGCTATCTTCCTCTTTTTTTTTTTTTTTTTTTTTTTTTTTTTTTTTTTTTTTTTTTTTTTTTTCTTAAACATTTAATCCATTTCCACTTATTTGCAGAGTTTTTTTCAGTTATTTAATGTAGTACCGTTAAGAAGACCATGCTCCAAAGTTTATGTCATACATCTGTATTTTTTTTTTCCTAAATTCAAAGTGCTTAATAGAGGACAAAGCAGTCATTTATGTCAATATGTCATTAATTTTCTCAATTTACTCTGCTTCTTCGTCAATAGAATAGGCTTTTCAATGTAATGTAAACTAATTCCAGTCAGAAGAAAGTGATATTAACACAAATGGCATGTTTTTAAATAAGAAATATTACCAAATGCTCAATGTATTTAGTCTGCACAGGACTGGGCTTTGAATAATTTTGGAATATAGCTCGCATATTAACACCGCTTGTCAAGTAGAAAGAGGGAAAGGCTGCCCTTCAGAGATGGGGGTTAATTTAATCTAAACTGCCTGATAGTCTTCACTTTGGCAGCTCTATTTTGCCTGATGGAGGAGCAGAGGTGAGCTGTCACCCTGTCGCCTGCCTGTGCCTGTTTCAGCAGGGATGGCTTTGGAGGAGGCTGGGTCCCACTGCTCCCAGGAAATGAGGCAGTCGGAGCAAAGGGCTGCTGAGGGTCTTGGCAGCACCTGTGCTGCTGTGCCAATGATCTGCAGCAAAACAGCAGCCTGTGGAAAAAAAGCCCATGTAAATTAGCCCCACTGCTATGAAATCACTGGGGTTGGAGATTCACCTCCCTGGGGGGTTTCTCTTGTTTGATGGCAAACAGTAAAAATTGACTTTAGGATATTAAACTGACATCATCCCCCTTCTTCATTTAACTGTTGTAGAAAAGCTGACTCCAATCCCAGTTAAAACAAGTATCCAGAATAATCTACACAGGGGTCAAAGATCTTGATTACTCCTCTACACCACAGACATCCACTTCATGGCCTTTATGCTCCTCTTGCCAAGGACTGAGTCTGGAAGAACAGCTGCTAAGATGTAATCAAAGGTACAATCAATTGCCTGAAAAACCTGAACAATTGATGACAGGCCCAGGTTCTTCCATACTCCATGGAAAGAAGGATGCATGTGGGAAAGGATCTTTCTATCTATAGTTCTGATACTGAATAATCTGAGAATGGTACCTATTTATTCTCTGTTAAAAAATTGCATTCACGGAGGACAGTATCAAGCAAAGAAAGGAACTTCAATATTAATTTTTCTGTTTTGATGGTTATTTTTTGAAAGTATGAACTAGGAGCTATGGTTCTGTGTGAAGATTCTCAGTCTTTTGGATGAGTCTGTTTAAGAGTCCAGCTGTGCATGCACCGACACTGTGATTCATATGCTGACCTTAATTCATATTACAATGCCCCTTGATAGTGTGCCAGCTGTGAACATGCACATGAAGTGTAACAGGATTTCTCCTTGTGTTTTGTCCTGAAAATATGAAGATTATCAGTAGTCTTTTAGTTAGCTCTGCCTTGTTAGATGCTCTAAATAAGGGTATGTAGTGTCATAAGAATATGAAAGATATCTATACTACCCCACCAGGAAGATCTAATCGGTTAATGTTGGATGGGACAGTTAATTGCATATAATGCAGCCAATTGGAGAGAACAAAGCAGAGTTTGTTGCCATCTTTTTAAACTAGATCTGATATATGATTTTACTCTATACAAATGAAATTATAGGTAGAATTGTTTTTTCATTAGCTCTAAATAAACCTACAAGTGGTTGAAATGGAATGTTGTCAGAGTTTTCACCTTCTTATTTTAATGTTGGTATTCAATCTAAGAACTGAGGGAGCCCTGCTATTAAATTATTTTAAACCCCCCACAATTTTGAGTAAAAAAAATCCAGATGAAGGTGCTCGATAACTAAATTAAACCATGAGATAACTTGTTTTACAACTATTTGATTTTAAAGGAAGAGAGGTTTTTAGATAAATGGATGATTTGGAGAATAGGGGTTTGTGGTTTGGAACAGAATATTTTCTGGACCTGAAATAAAAAAGGTTGAGTAATATCACAAATTACTGCAATATTTTCATTACTAAGGAGAAGAATCTTTTGTCCAAAACTTGATGATCGATTATCCTTTCTTTGCCTTAAACGTCCATTGCGGAAAACATTCTCTGGTAGACTTCTGGGGACAACAGCCCCCTTTCTGCCTAGTTTGGTGTAGGAACAGTGCCTTGTATAGTTTCCAGCTGAGAATAGCCAGTCTAATGCAGAAAAATGAGCAGTTTATAATTTTTCATGGTTAAGTATCTGTATAGGCAAGCTTCTTGTTTGGGCTGCATATGCTGTCCTGCAGCACTCTAACTTTACCTCATGGGTAGCTCTGCTTTGAGAATGTGTCTTCAGGATTGCATGCAGTCCCAGCCCAAAGCCAGAGCATGCAATTTAGTAAAAATACTGCTTTCCATTTCTTTGAGAAAATGGGTGTGGTTTGTGTTTCTCAGAGATGGGATTTGTAACTGATAAGGCTGCATGGTGGCATCCAGCATGCTGGTATTTTTGTTTCATGGAGTACCATTTTCATGTATAGACACAGGCTTGGGGAAGAAGAGGCCCTCTGCTTCTCAGAGCTTTTAGCAATGGTACTGTTGAATTCTCGCTGTGGTGTCGTCTCATGCAATAATGAATTCAAAACTCTTCATGCAAGGGCATGTATCAATCCTTCAGTTCCTACTTCTGTGCTTGGTTTAGCTGTGTCTGGTATCTTGAAACTCTGCTTGTGTTTAACTTTTGTGTTGCTTTGACACTGACAATACACCTAGAGAATTGGTAAAATATTTCCTTTTTTTTTTTTTTTTTTCCTAGTGAAATATTGCATTCCAAGCTTGTCATAGCTATCCTTCTCAGACATTATTTCACGTGAATATGTTATTTTACATTAGTTATGCTCGGCAGATTGATAGGAATAATATTTCTGTCAGCAAAGGCTCTGCCCTAAAAATATCTGTGCGTACCATGTTAAAAGAAAGACAAAGGCAAAGCAGGGGAAGGTCAATTAAACTGCTACTGACTTAGATATCTGAATATAGAAGGCAGAAAGAGCAGAGAAAAGGGTCTGTGTTCAAAGAGACAGGTGAGAGCAGCCCATGTATTCTATGTTTAAAAAGCAATAGTGCATTTCTTATTTCATCACTCATTCCTATTCCTAGTTGAAATAGTAGCTGCAGTTTGGCACTAAAGTAATTTGTTTGTAGGATCAGTCTCTTGCTGTTCAAAAGGGAGACTGAGGCATCCAAATGTTGCAAAACCAAACCAAACCAAACCCAAACCAAAAGCAGATGAGATCTGTTATGCTCTTCAGTGAAGATGCATGTCAACTGGCTGAGTAAATAACATTTTTTTCTTCATTAGTATAACTACACTGTAGATAGAAAATCTGTTTTATTCAATTAGCTAAATCTCTGCATCTCTCTGTTGTCTTTTCCCCAAAAAAACTAGAACAAAAGGGTTGAGATTTTAAGCATTGTTGTAGTCCACCTGATAATTTTTAGTGTTATATATGCTTACAGAATTTTTTCAGCAGCTTAATGAAGCAGATTGATTGTACCGGTGCTCACTGTGTCATATCAGTGAAGCACGTATCAGAAGAATCAGACAGATTGGTACAGTCTTGCTATTAGCAAGAAATAATTTGATCTGTTAGAAAGGTTTGTAATACTGTGTTGTTTGGGGTTTTTTTTTTAATCTATGATCCTTTACTACAAATGTTTCAAGAAACAGTCTTGGGTTCAAGGGAATGAGCACTGAATATATTAACATTGCTTGTTTTACAAGTTTAAGCCTTATTGGTTATGCACTCATATAGAGCATTCAGACCCACTGCTGAGAGGCTTGTAAATGTTTCACGTATGGCACCATGAGACCTTGTGTGAGAGTTCAGATAATTCAGAGATTGCTCCATTTCACACAGCCTTCTTGGAAGGAGGTATTAGGTCAGTGAGAATCAGCATTACTTACTGTGCTTTGTCCTTCCTTTCTTCTGACTCATCTAGTGTTAAAGGAGAACTTAGATTGGACTGGGTCTAGGGTTTCCCTTGTGTAAGCAGGGAGAATAATTAAAAAGGCTCAGTTAATTAGTATTTGTGACTTTTTAAAACCTTACAATGATAAGGTCCATAAAAATGCCAAGATAAAAAATAAAAATTATTTACTAGAAGGTCATAATCATCTTTGCACTTTGTCAACATTTGCCCTGTAAGATCATTATAGCTTCATAACAGTATAATATTTTTGTGCAGCATTTCTCTTTTGAAAAATTCATAATACTTTATAATGAATGAACTAATTATCACAATATCTTTTGAGTGGTGTATGTTTTTTTTTTTTTATTATAAAGTCTTGAGTGCTTAAATTACAATATATGCAGGTTAGTTGTCCATGGGAGGCCTATGTGAAGCTAAAAGTAGAACACAGGTCTGTTGAAATGGTTGGCCTCCAATTTTGCTCTTTTGCTTTGATTTGTGAGGAGAGAAATTAGTGCTATCAGATGCCATCCAGCAAAGAGAGTCTAAGGAGCACTGGACCATAAAGAATGCATATGCAGTCGGAGGCTCTAGGTTTAGAGCTTCACCTAGAATTTGTGGCTCTACTTGTTTTGCTTACTTAAAAGTATAACCTAGAAGTCTACGATGCTAATGATTGTTGTCCCTGAAAATAAGCCTTCTGATTTGTTTTAGTATAATGGAGTCAGTTATCATGAATTGTAAGATAAACAAGAATCATGTTTACATTCCTTTGTGAAAAGATCTCACCTGATGGACTTCTCAAGTGACCAGTGAAGATGGAGAGGTGGGAACTTCTCTGTCCAATCTCTGGTCACTGTCCAGAAACTTATAGATACGAGGTCAACAATAAAGGAGAGAGTTCTTTCCTTCTTCTCTGCCTGAACACCTGTTGTGTGTGTTGCTGTGTTCCCTCTATGCATCACAGTAACAAAAGATAGTCTCTCATTCTGGAGTGCTTGTTCATTATTCAGATACATAGGCTCTGTAGAATGGTTCAGATGTCTTTACTGGATATAATACTGGCTGATGCTTTCAGGGATGGTGCTCCAACTAGATTTACTATAAGGCTTTCTTAGGTGTGCTGGTCTTGACCTACTCTGTACAATCCTTGAGTCATACAGCTCTTGGGAGATCTGATAACTGCTGCAGCTTGGCATAATTTTTGTTATTACAATCATAGTGTAAGCCAGTCCGGTGTTAAAAATGGAAGAAAAGGGCTAGAAGTGGAACAGGAATCAGGCCACCAGCTGTCTGTCTGTGCTGCCCAGCTTATCTCATGGGTTGCTGCACTGGGTTTGCATGGCAAGGTTTTGGTAGTGGGGGTTGCTGCTGGGGTGGCTTTTGTGAGAAACTGCTGGAAGCTCCCCCTGTGTCCAGTGGAGCCAGTGCCAACTGGCTCCAAGATGCACCCGCTGCTGGTCAGGACTGAACCCATCAGGGACAGAGGTAACGTCTCTGGGATAATATAGTTAAGGAGGGGAAAAAGTTACTGAACAGAGGTAAATTGCAGCTGGAGAAGAGAGGAGTGGGAATATGTGAGAGAAACAGTCCTGCAGACACCCAGGTCAGTGAAGGAGGAGGGGAGGAAGTGCTACAGGCAGTGGAGCAGACATTCCCTTGCAGCCAAGGTCGCTGCCCAAAGGGAGCTGTGACCCTGTGGGAATCCTGCGCTAGGGTAGGCTTCTGGCAGGACCTGTGAGTGCATGGAGAGAGGAGCCCAGACTGGAGAAGGTTTTCTGGCAGAAGTTGTGACCCCACAAAGGACTGTTTTGAAGGACTGTGCCCCATGGTAGAAACTGCAGTTTGTGCAGAACTGCAGCCTGTGGGAAGGACATGCACTGGAGAAGTTTGTAGAGTACAATTTTCCATGAGAAGCATCCCACACTGGGGCAGGAGAAGAATGTGAAGAGCCCTGATGACAAAGGTCCAGCAGAGAAAATTTGTCAGCAACTCCCATTTTCCATCCCCCAGCACAAGTGAGGAGGAGAAGGCAGAGAAAATGGGGAGCAAAATTAAGGAAGAAGGATGGGGTGAGGGGAAGATATTCTGAAGGTTTGGTTTTATTTCGCAAATTCCTTCTCTGATTTGATTGACAGTAAATTCAATTAATTTTCCTCAAGACGAGTCTGTTTTGCATGTTATGGTGACCACTTAGTGATCTCTCCTTATCCTTATCTCAACCCATGAGTCTTTCTATTTTTTCTTTTCTGTCTAGTTGAGAAAGGGAGTAACAAAGTGGCTTTGGTGGGCACCTGGCATCCAGACGAGGTCAACCCACCACGGCCATATTGATATTTCAAGAGTCTTGCACAGCGCTGTAAAACTGTAAAAGTGTTACAGGCTGTCCATATTTCTGGTAAACCCTTTGGGATCAGACATAAAATAACCACCCACTGACTGATAATTTTTAAACATGCAAGATAACATTGGTGGCTCTTAGTGATGAATTGTCCTTGACATGGGGGAAGGTTTCGCATTTGTTTCTAGTTCTGAATCAGAGCCCAGAAGCAGAAAGGAATTGTGCTCTGGAAACTCGCCATAACCAGGCTTATGCCAGTCTGTAGCACAGCAGTTCTGCAGTGAGTCTGCATGGATATCATTGTCATTACAGCTCATCCTCTACATAATACTTTTTTCACTGGTTGGTGTCTCAGGAATCAAGTCAGCCTTGCTGGAGGCATATCAGAACATTGTTGACCAAATCCCATGTTCACTCCATGACTTTACTGATCACTTGCAATGTCTTCTATCTGTCTGAGTTTTGTCTGTCCTGAGAATATATCTACCCTTTTATTATGGTTGATAAATATGACATTTTCATAGTACCTTCCAAGCAAATGCTTCCACTCTTTTCCCACTACCGCTGTTTTGACTATTTTAGGAACTGAAAATTTAAGGAGATTCTTTGATCTCTTATTTGGGTGCTTTCCCTCTCCTGTAGACCCTGGATAGGAACAGCTTGTGAAGGCGTACTGTCAGCAGTGAGGAGAAATAAATATCACTGTGGCCCAGGCAGGTGGGGACTTGGAGACCCTTCAGTGCTTGGCTGCCTATGCTGGTTCACCACAAATGCTAGAGTATTCCCAGGTACTCCTTAGATGGTCCCTGATGTTACCATAATTGTGATCTGCCTCAGTATCCTTTCAGAGCAATGTTTTCTGTGCCTTGGTGGAAATACTCGTAGTTGTCTTTGTATCGGTCAGGTTCTGCTTTGGCGAATGGTTTTCCAATGCAGAGAGGGCAAGAGCAGTGTGGTCTGGGCTAATCCTGGTTCTCCATCTGAAGAAATTGCCTGTAGGAAACGGGGTGCAGGACTGCCTTTCCTGGATGTGTTTGCTCATGTGCTTTGATTGTCTGGGAGGTTCTGCCATGCTTCCATTCACATTTTTGCTGGATCAATGCAGCTTGTCTGTACAGAACAAAAACTATTAGTTGCACATGGTGTAGTGGAGAGCATATTGTGTGGTCTTCTCTCCAGGGCTTTTAGGGGTGTGTTAGCTGGAAACAAGGATGAACCTTGGAGGTGGGCAACCTCCTGAAGGTGCGCTGCAGCTGTGCAGTATGAACAGTGGGAGACTGACTCTTTGGTTGCCTCTGAAGATGCTCCCAGAGAGCAGTGTATGTGCTCACCGTAGAGCTAAGAATATATAAAGTGGAGGGCTAAACAAAGTGAAGTGGATGTTAATGCATAAGAATGGAGATGAAGAAGAGCAAGAGGATGATTATGCCATTGTTTGAGATTGATTTAGCAGAGCTTTTTATATTAGACTTTTATTTCTGTGGCCCTCAAGAATTAAAAGATACTATAATTCATGTGTAATGCAGACTGCTTTACAACTGATACTTCATATTTTTATAAGGCAGTTATATTTTCAAAGCATGTTATATTTTCATGGGATTGTATATGAATCATGAATTTCTTAATTAAATCAGTAGGTGCGTATAGGGTGCATGCATTGCCAACATTCGTAGATGTTCACAATTCTGAACCTGTCCAGAGGACTTTGATCTCTACAGTAATAATGCAAAATTAGGTTGTGTACTCTATATCTGCCAAGAAATTGCATCCATGCAGGATATTGTGGTGTTTTTGTGTAATTTAGAGATGTATCTGCTCTCTACTGGAAGTAGAGTCCACACTGAACAAGTCATAAAAGGTTCCAGGGCTTGAAATGATGCATTGTGCTTGGGACCTTTGTTTCCAGAAGCAAGTCAGAGAAATAAAGTTTCTTTACACTGAGTTTGGTACTAGACTTTAGACTCAGTAAATGCTGCCTTTATTTCTTCTGGGATTAGTGTTTCTAAAAAAATGTCTCCTCCTGGTTTATTGCCATTTTTATTCTGGGATGTCAAGATATCACTGGGATAATTTGGATAATACACTCAGGAAGAGTGCTCTGTTAGATGGAATGTATGTGGTATGTTTGGACTTGGTAGAAATTTCCAAGAATGATCTTTTTTTTTTTTCTTAAGGGCATTTTACTAGCTTCCATTTGCCTTTCAGACAAGGAGCTATTTTTAAAACTAAAATGAGAATATGTTGAGAAGCAAAGTGCAGTTCTTTCAATTTAATTGGAGAATTTAGTTTTGAACATAATTAATATATTGCCAATTTATTTTTGTTTTGTTTTCATAAATCTGTAAGGAGTTTTTGATATATCTGGATGTAGTTTTCTAAATAGAATTTTGGCAGTCTCCCACTGCAAGATAGTTTTTAGTGTTATTTCATTAGCTGACTTATCAAAATACTGTAATCAATGCCTGTCGTAACATAAGTACGTGACCCTTTTGAGTAGCCCAAGTGGCTATATTTGCTTCTCTCTGAAAAGTGTATTAATTCCAAAGAGAAACAGAAGGTTAAATAAATATTGGCAAACTTACCTTCTATAAGTATGTCTAACTTACCTTCTATAAGTTTGTCTATATGGTTTAGAAATACTGAATTATTTTTAGAAGCTCATTTTTAATAAATTTCCTTTTAAGGTACCTGTGGACATACTGTGCTTTTTTTTTTTTTTTTTTTTTTTTTCTGGTGACATTAACTCTGAGGTGATTAATAGTGTAAAGTCATTATTAGTTTAGCCTAGGTATTTGAAATCTGCTTTTGATTGTATGTATCATATGATTTTACATGCATGTTTCTTTCTCTGTGAAAAAAATTAACTCTTCAGCTATAAAGCTGTTTTATGAGAGCCACTTTCTGTAAATGTCTGAGGGGACTCTCAGAGGCATTTTGAAGTGTGAGGTACCCAATATATCTTTAGAAAGTTTTGGTGGTGAGCAGTGTATTAAAGTGTTTTAAATAAAACACCAGACTCTTGTTAATCACTTTTTGCTAGTTGAATGTTAGGGTACTTTATGGAAAGAGAATTGTTCTCTGAAATTTTTTGGTCATAGACTGCTGTTAGACCACAACTTTAGGAATCAAATATGGTAGTTTTATCAGTAGTATCTCTATAGGGAAATATTTCAGCATTTTATTGATCTTGGATTGTTTTGGTTTGCCTTTTTTTGTTTTGGTTTGTTATCTGCTGAAAAACAAAATAAAAAAACTTTACCCTGTGTGTTTTTCAGATCTTTGAAGGATTTGTAAATATGCAGTCAAAAGAGATGAAAATTATGTCTTACATATATTTGGTTTAGTGCATATCTAAAGCCAATACAAAAAATAGTTATATTAAAAAAATAAAAAAAATAATAATCAATAGCAGAAACTACAAAGCATAGTAAACACATATAAGTTACACCATTGGATTATTCTTATGTCCACATGGAACATGTCCTCAGAATCACACCCGAGGAGCTAAAAGTGAAGAAATCTGTAGATACTGTCACGCAGATATGTAGATATCATGTTTGACTTTTTCTTTATGAAACTATGTATTTTTTCAACTACTGAAAAACATGCTGTCTTGTTCAATTTTTTCCTTCTTTTGCTCTCATTGGCATAAACAGAGCAAAATTAATTTCTTTTAATAGCCTGACAATTCTGAATCTTACTGCCTCTTTCTATCATGTCTATAATGGGACAAGTTTTTAGTTTATTAATTCTTATTTTATTACTTGTCTTATATCTTTTGTTGTTGTTATTCACAGTGGCATAAAATAGCTGATCAAATTGTGTTGAATAACATGAAAAAATTGAAAGTTAGTGGCTTTCACAGTGTGAAACCAATAAAGTGCTGCAGTATTGCTGTTCACATGACTGCGCTACTACTGAGTTTTTGGGAACCTTCTTATACATCTATTAGTGTGCTCCATTTGGAGTAGGAACTTGCTATTGGGTTGTGTGATATCTACAGTTAAAGTTTCAGTGTGATATGTTCGAAGCGCATGATTATCTCATTTATCTTAATTGCACAGGCATTACATTGCCAAAATCAAACATGCATTTATAAAGTCAGAATCCATTCCTGAGGGCTTGTCAGAATATTCAGTAACTTATTATATCTGTTCTTTTCTAACACAGGGCATATAAAAAGCACATAAATTGATTATTTTTTTTTTTATATATTCCTGGTAGGAGGGCAGTTCATACTGTACAGGGAAACCCTAAGAAATCGTGGAAAATAGAGACAATACTGAAAGTTTTAGGGAGAAATTTTAAGAAGTTTTAGAATTGTCTGCTAGAATTTCAGGGTTCACTCTCTGATTATCCCTCTAAGGATATGATTTGATTTATAATTTTCACTAATCTTTTTATGCTGTGTATCTATTTCAACAGAAGCTGTTATAGCTATAAGGTTCTATTTCCATTTTGAGACTGCGAAATTTGTTGTGTCTTGAAATATTTTGAAAGAAATGGAATCTAGTAAAACAAGCAAGACTGGCTGTAACAATGCTATGAAAAATAGAAAACTTTACAATAATTTCTTTCATTGGCTCATAATAAATAGAGAAATTCAGTGGGTCATCATGGTAAATTGTATCTCTGTGCTAAATTTCCCTTTTAGAAGTCATTAGTCCATTGCATAAAAGTAAAAAGAGAAATTGTATATCCTGGGGTTTTTTTGTAAAAATAAATATTTGCATTTCCCACTTGGCTCAGCAAAAATGAAAGTAACAATACATGTGGCAGTGGGAGGCGATAATCAGATACTGCTGACATTTCCTGACTGCAAACTTTGTCTGGTGCTTATGCCAAAGATCTAAAAAAGTCTAGAAAGATGTCTCAAGGATGTATTTCTGATGTTTTTGACTTTGCATTTCACAAAAGACACAAGAGGCAGCAGATTTTTTTTTTTTTAATTTTTTTAGAAATTGGACAAGTCTTTAACTCTTTACTTGGATAAAAACGTCTAACAAAGACTTCATTTAAGGCTGGTATCAAGGTTTTTATTTTAGCTGGGAATTGCCATTTCTAGGTATTTGAACATTTAGGTTCAATAAATAAATATTCTTGAGATTCTGTTGTAGTTAAAGATAGGAAATTTATATGAACATTTACCAGTGTGTCTTTTCAAGCTTGAAAATAGGCAGTAATTTCACTCCTGTGCACATTGGTGAAGATAGGAGGTAGCATTAGCACAGGATCTGCATTTGCTTAATTTTTGGTATTTATTTGTTATTTCAAAATCTCTCTCCAAAACTGAAACCTGCAGGTTTCACACATGCTACTGTCATTTCTGTGTTGTAATGAAGTTATTCTTAGAGCAAGAAGATCCAAGAAGGAAAAAGCAATGGCGAAAATTATGTTGAAATTTAGTATTTGGAGAACTCTTACATCCTTCTAGTAATGCTTAATGTCTGTAGAAAAAGTGAAATATTCCTTTACTCCTGTAGAAATTAAAACATTTAGATGAGATATGCAGAGTTAGGTACGTGTAAGTGAGATTTGAGCAACAGTGCTTCAGTTGAACTCCCTGTACTCCTCCTCTCATTCACAGCTAAAAAGAAATAGAGATTTCAGACATAATGTTTGGGCTTCTCATTTATGGAAACTTTGCTCTTGGCTTTACTCTTTATTCTTTGTTAGGGGTTGCCATTCTGCTTACTGACATGTGGCTGTCTGCATGTCTGTGGAGCTGTTTTAAAATAAAATCCTGGAACTGGTCATCTTAATCCATAAATTTAATCCTACCCTGAACATCTGATATGTTTTCAGTGCTGGAAAATTGATTGAGATTTGAAAACAACAAGATGAGACAGAAAAAGAAAGAACAAGACTCTCTTTAGGCTTTAGCACCTGTAAATAAGATGTCAGCTAATTTATGCAGGCTAGACTTAGTAGCACTTCTGTACACTTGTTGATAAAAATTACTAAGTGCATTTGTAAATTGGGCAGGCCTCAGCAGAGATGACCAAAAGAGAATAGTATACCTAGGCTGTATGTCAGGGACCTCTCTGTTTTTTTAAATGTGTCTGCTGGAGTACTTATCTGAGCAGTCCTTTGAGTAGACCCTGGAAGAAGGGTTTCTGTCTCTCTGGACACAAGCTTCGACCAGCTTCCTATTCACACCTCTCAGCCTATGAAGGACTGACTAAGCCCTAGAGACACCCCTTGTGCCTGTTGAAATTGAACCCCAGTGGAACCAGGGATTGAGGGTTTTTTGAAACAAAAAATATTTATATATTATAAGGGTCACATTATAAGGGTGTATAAGGGTCACAAGATAGATTAATGATTCAAGCAGACTTTTGAAGAGATTGAAATCAACTTTGGACCCTGATCCTTCAGTGCTCATATGCAATGTATCATTGCATAAACACAGAGGTTGTCCAGGGATTAGTTCTGATGAGAGTTATATCTGTGGATAAGTGAGACACATATAGTGTTTGCATCATTGTGTATTTTCCTATTGATTAGTCATTTCAATTAATAGAAATCTTAATATTTACATTCCAGGGTTTATACATATTGAATAGTAACATTACTCTGTTAAAATAAATACAACACATATTTTCCATAGCATGAAAAGAAACTTACTGTGAAACTTTCATAAATACTTAAATGAGACATAAGTAGCTAATTAGCTAGTCCAGAGGGTCAATATTTAAAGTGATGAAAAAGCAGCCCAGAGGAAAATTAGTATACTCCACTAAATTACCAAAACCAACTTTTGGCTAAACTAAGTGAAGTCAGTTGGAATTGAGAACTCATTTGCTTTCCTGTTACTGTCATACTGCTCTTATGCAAACATGCAATTTCCTTCTGTCATCCATAGTATTCCTTTAATTTTTAATACGCTTCAAGAAACAGGTGTCTAACAGCAAGGCTAGATTTTAATTATTTATGTGTACTCATATCTTTAGCATATACAGGCTAAACATCCACAGGTTTTTTCTGTCAGTTTTCATTTATGCATTCTAAATTAGAATTAGCTACACATGGTAGTTCTGTAGAGCTGTGGTGAATGTGTCACAGGAGATTCTGCATGCTAGATCCTGGTGTTTAGGGACATGACTATATTTGGTACTTTATTATGGATGTAAGGTCTGCATAGTTTCACCAGAAATATGAGAATTCATGGTTGTTCCTTCCCTTTCACTGTCAAATACAGAATATTACTCCATGAAGGTTAAATGAAAAGTGTTTATGTACTACCCGTAAGTTCATGCTTAGCTGAGAACATGAATTCATTAAAAGCTTTCCTAAACTCATTTTGTTACATTTTGTACTGCTTGTGTGTAGTCTTGTTGCAGATGTCATTCCAACTTAGGGTTCCTTTTTATTTCTATGTAGGCATCATCTTAACTCAGCAGGGTTTTTTAGTTACTGTTTTCTGCTGTGGGAGCCTGGAATGACAATGACTCAAAGCGCTTTCCCTTTGTGGGGGAGCTGGGGTGCTTTGCCTGTGCAGGCTTTGCACCCTCAAGGGCAGGAAGTGAATCCTGGGCTGTGTGATGCCAAAACCTCTGATCAGCACGAGACAGAGGGATGAACCCTCACCCCAGAGAGAGACTCTGGGTTTTGAGCCAGATAAGGGCTGATCAGAATCAGACCCTGTGGAGGCAGTGTAGTTAAATTATAAGTGCTAATTATTTCATCTGAGATTTTTTTTTTTTTTTCTGTTGTACCAAAATTAATAATGACCTCTTATAGTCAAAATGTTATTGCGGGCCAAAGGAAACACACTTTAACATGGACACAAGAATTTACAACTGCTCTATTTAAATCTTAGCAACCTAATCAAAAAGGCAGCAAGCAGGTTCAAAAATATGAGTCTAAATTAATACAGCAAAATATTTCTCATCAAAATAGTCTTTAAAATTTTACACAGGAAAAGTTGCAAATTTTGGCCTTTCTTGCAGACACTGTGCTTACCCTTCCATCACTCCTCTGTGGTGATCATGTCAGTTTTCCTTAGGCAGAGGGGTAGGAGGCATCACAGGAAGATTTCAGGACGCTTCTCTTTGCTGGGGGGATTTAGATGTTGATTTTGGTTGATCTCCTTCCTTCGAAGGAGTGGAGCCTGATCCTCCTTATGTCAATGTACTTCCCACACTGCTGCCATCTGGCTGCTCCCAACAGTGTGACCATGGCCCCAGAGCCCCCTCCCTCTGCTCAACCTTCCCATTTCCTGAAGGACTCTGAGAGATGTTCTGTGTCAAATTTTATGGCTTCCAACCTGAGACTAATGTACAAACATGGAAGTGGGTTGTTTGGGAGAGAGAGATTATCTCTTGTCTAAGGAAAAAAAAACAAAACAAACAAACCAATTATATATTAATGAAAATTAGAAAATAAAGAAAGAGACTGAGTCTACACTGAAAGGGTCAGTGAAGTCAGTTTCGAGTTCAGTAGAACTAACATATTAGGAATAAAGGAAGCCAGAATAACCTGAATTTAACTAGTTGGATACTCTGCCCAGTTGTTTGTGGTCATCTGTCTTCTGAATCTGAGTTCATTATTTTGGAGTAATTTAGGGATCAGGACCTTGAACACTGAGATGCACAATGGAAGGCATAGATGAAAAAGAGGAAACTTTCAGTTGTGCGAACAAGGTCAGAATATAAGTTTGGGAAGGTGTTGTACTCCTTGTCTTGTTATTGCTCATAACAACACATACTACATGAAAAATAAAGAATTTAGTGTATTTTAAATCTTAACAGTCTAATCAAAGGTTCTTATTTAGTCCAGATCTATTTAATTAAAAAAAAAAAAAAAAAAAAAAAGGAAAGGATACTAGTAAAGGTGGGAAAATCACTTATTATTTCATATAGACTTCCTACTATCTATTAATTTAAATGGTGTCACATTCATTCCCTTGCTGTTCTATGTCCTAAATGACCTAGTGGATGAGCCACCACTATCGCAAGTACTATGCTGGGAAAATTTGTTTTCTGTACTGGAGGTTCATTTCTCCTCTGCTAGGAGGACTGATATTGATATTGATGGCTTCTTCTTCCTCATTGTAGTACTCACTTGGGACTATTATTGCATGTTCTGTGTTGTACCTTGGTTTAGTTCTTCGGTCTGCAAATTCACGTTACAATCAAATCTATTAGAGTGTCCTAACACACTGGAGGGTGCTGTTCTTTAATGCTCTTTGTTGCACCAGCAGCTGGTTTTGCCCAGTTTCCAGATCTGGATTCCTTTAACTCACTATATTTTTTTTTTTTTTTTTTTTTTATTATTATTTTTTTTTGTCATGGTCCTGGGGTTCTTAAAGCATCCACTTTCTTCTTGTTTCATGTTTTCACCTCACTATGCACTACGGAGATCTCTGTTTTCACATCATGACTCAATGTTACACTATTACACTAGGCCTAATATTTGTGTCTTTGGAAAATTACTTGTTTCTCCTGCCTGTAAAAATTATGAATATTTCACAAAATTATCCAAATACAAATCAGGCTGTAGCCACCTGAACCTTAGAAAATGTTTTTCTACCAAGAAAAGTTAAAGCAAAGCTCCATGCAGAGCACGACAAGCCCAGTCAAAGCAAGTCTGCCAGGTGTCAGTCCCAAGGCTGTGCAAAGGTGGTTTCAAAGACAGCGTGGCTTGTTCTTAGCAACAGCAATATGGTGCTTTCTGGGCTGCAGGGCTGCAGAGGTTCACAGGGATAAGTAAAGGATGGCAAAAAGAAATGGCATTTGACAAGGACCTGCTGTTTCCATTGCAGGAGTAAGCCCTTACATGATTGCTCACATCCAGACTTTCGCCATTTTAGAGTTTATTTTTTTGCACAAAAACGTTGTTGTTTAAAAGGTGGTAGCAAAATATCTTCATTGAAACAAATGCAGTCACTCCTGACTCTGTGTCAAACTCGGTTCAGTGATTATTCTGGCTGCTGTTGTACATGCTTTCTGTCATACAGCTGGGCAATTTACTACAAAATGTTCTCAATAATTTTGACAGAAAGATGTTCTCCAAATTTATCATTCAAAACATGAGCTAGAAATTTTATAGTTGAGTGGATTTCTGTAAATTTTTACAGACCAAAACAATCTATTAAAACTCTTCTTTTCTATGGGTATTATGCATAAATTCATGCATTCAAGAAATGGTAAAAAAAAATAAAAATAGTAGCTTTGGTCATTTAGCTTGTTTGGTTCTGGAGTCTGAACTCTTCCAATTTGTTGTTTTAGTGTGTCTTTTCTGTTATTTAGCAGAATATAATGAAACCCTTTGAGGTAGATCATAACTAAAAGCATAGAGAAAGTTCTTGTACTGAAAAACTTCAAATATGACTAGGCAAAAGATGTAAAAATTTTCGGAATAAGAATGTTAATAAACTCATTTTATAGCTGAGGGGGGACTGTGCTATAAATGGATACAGGAAAATTGTCAAGGTTAAGTTCATTGTTTGAATAATATCATGGCTTTTCCATACTGAGAGCTTTTTTTCTGTCTGAGATATTTCTTTGAAGCATGTTTGTCGTCATATATTATGGGTCTGGGACGCTTGCCTGTGATTATATGATTGCTCATGAATGCTCTGCTAATGGTATTTTTCCTGAAGAAAAATATTGACTCATTTGTTTTGAACTCCTACTCCACCCACATGTGGTAGTGTAGAATTATGTAAATTTAGTAAATGAGAAAAGTAAAGTTCTACCAAGTGTAATAGCATTTATTCAAATCGGGGTATCTCTTATTTCAATGTGTTTTCAGAGTGGGTGTTAAGGAAGTCCTGTTGTAACACATGTGAACGTCTAGGTTATTATATTTGATCCTTAAAAGTATTGTTGTATAAAAAAACATAAAACCCCTGAAAATTTTCAGTAGATCTTTTAGCTGTAATTAAACAAACTAAACCTTATTTCCATTTATCCAATTTAGATTTACTGTCTTTACTAATGGTTAAAGGTTTTCATTTTAGATTTCCATTGCTGTGGTTTTATAGAAATAACTAGCCTTTAAAAAAAATATATATATTTTTATCAAATCAAGACTGAAAAATGTAATAAGGATTTTCATTTTGGCCTATCCCAGCATAATTCGTACTGGTGAAGTTTCTATTCTTTTGCTTGGTAAGAATAGCATTCGATCTAGGTGCATTAAACCTGTCCCACCTGTTTTAAGCCATCCCTCCATTTGTTTCAAACTTCTTATGGATAGGAAGGATTGTACATTATATTTTATTACTTAAAGTAAAAAAAGGTATAGAAGAATTGAAAATGATTTATTGCACAACCCACCCTCCCCAAACAACCCTGGGAATAACATTGTAAGGATTTCAGCAAAAGAATGTGGTGTTGTCCTTTTTTAGGATATCCTGTATTTTTATTTTAAAATCTGTATTAATTCTAATGTACTTTTATTATTGCTGAATTTTTTCCTCATAGTGCTTATGCCTGAAAAACAAGAAATTTAACTAAAAATCATTAACTAGAGTACATTCTATTCCAGGACTAGAGTAATACCCATACAAAGCTTAAATGAATATGCATTAAACTACTGCAAGTCTAAATATTATCATAGCAATATTTGAAAAAACCCTACATTCTCCTGAAAAAGATTATGTGAGTATGGAAATTTGAGGAGCTAACAAATAGAATGAATAAATAGCAAAAAAAAAAAAAAAAACAAAACAAAAAAATCTGTCTGAAATTAATTTTGTTTTCCCATTGCTAATTTTTTCCTTTGTTTACATTTTATGAGTAAGAATTGGTGTTCTTTAGATTTTGGTATTGGTGATTTTGATAGTCATGTTTTTCTCCATTCTTGACCTTTCATTTTCAATGAAGAACTAGCAAATCAATGAAAAAACAGTTGAAAACATCTTAGTTTAGAAGTCAAAAGTCTTTTAAAGCTGAATTGTAAACTTTTTCTCAGCACTGACTTTCCGTAGAATACAGGATTTGTGATGTTTTGTTTAAAACTTGTAACTATAAAATTTTGGCATTTAAGTCTCCTTGATTTAATTCTTAAATACTTAAAAAGTTTACTTTTATCCTAGGAAATGTCTTTCTGATATATGGCTTTAGGGCCTAAGGGAATCAGCAGGTCTGAATCACACCAGGTGATAGAGGTATGATGGAGAAGATTGAAACAGTGATTAGGATTCTTAATTAGCAAGAATCTACAGGCTATAAATTAGTGCCAGCAGAAGTAATTAAACTACTTTATTTGAATTAAGTGAAAAGCATGCTTTGTTTTAGCAGACAAACTTAACGTGAAGATTAAAATAAAAAAAAAAAATATATTTGTATGTGAGGTGCAATACAGATATATTTCAAACACATTTGAAACAAGCATGACCAGATGATTTTTTTTCTGCTGTTATGAGAAGCTTCTGTTTGTTATTCATTAAGTAATTAACTTTTTTTTTTCTGTTCTGTTTCTTTTTAGTATGTGTACCGATTTAGTTTTTTGTGTGTGTGGTTTTTTTTTTTTTTTCTTCTTGCTGTTTTTCTATTTTTGTAAGGGCAGCTGTAAAGGGTTTGGAATCAGACATGTAGGGAACAATGCCTCTTCATAGTGTAGCTGCTTTTGCAGTCACTTTATGGGCAAATATCTCCTGGGTTCAGAAAGGCAAATTAGTCTTTCAAGGTGTCCCTGGTCAGAGAATCCCATGGATTTTTATCATTTCTTTTGTGCCTCTGTCTGTTATACCAGTCTGCTCTGAGTGAATATGAAGCTTCTTGGCATCACATAGTTTGTAAATAGACTGTGCCCTGATCTAGAGCAAAGATTTGGTCATTAGGAATCTCTAGGACCTTCAAAGATTTTTAATTAATTTAAATGAATTTTAAGGATCGTTATCCTGATCCTCTCCATAGCATTATTACAGAAAAGAGTCCTTTTGTGGTGTGGTATGCCAACAGGCATTAAAATTTACTAATAAATTAATAAAATATTTTTTTTTTTCAGTTGATATTTAATCTCAGTCTAAGCAGTTGGTGGGGAGAATAGGGTTTGGGGTTTTTTGCCTGGGTTTTTTTTGTTTGTTTGTTTGTTTGTTTGTTTTTTGACTAGTAAACTTTCTGCATTCCTTCCACTACTTCTTTCCCTCATTTCTTTAGGAATGTAAATAATAATTTTTAGTAGATTCCCTGTTTCCTTTTCTTGTACTGAAAATGTAATGGTAATCCCACCATCTGATTGGATTACAGGAGATGGAATGCTGTATTACCTGGAGTCTCTAAGAACATCAAAATCACTTCCCTTAGAACCATAGACTGATGCTTGTATCAGGCCTAGTTCTGATTCCTTGTTCATCATCCATGTAACATAATCTATTGTTCATATATTTGATTAGTCTTCTTGATGGATAATATATCAAGTTTGTTGAATCGAACTCTGAAGATGAGTCAGTTTTACTTCTCCTCCCTCTCCTACTCCTCCTGACATTTCTGCATCAGAAGGATGTAATATTCTGAGCCTTTTTTTTAATTTTTTTTTTTTAGAGATCAAAGGGAGTTCAGTCTGAGGAAACCATATCAACACGCATCAAACAGGAAACTTTCAGAGTATTAGTGCAACCTATCGAACATTTTCGTGACCCCTTACTTTCTGGTTTCTGACAGCTTCCTTGGAAGTTTTTTCCCCTCCTTATCTTTTTGGTTCAAGAATCAGTAGATCTGAAAAGCAGAGTGCTAAGGAGACTGTTCCTTTTGATTAATAAGTGAATAGATTTGCTGTAGAGCCAAGAATGGAACATCTTGTAACTGTTGGCAACATTACTAAAAGAATAAGTATCCTCATGGAAGCCAGAGCATAACAAGAGTTTTGATCAAGAGTAAAGAAGAGTCTTAGGCTTTCAAGAGTTGTTGCATTAATGTAAGCAGCTATCTATTTTATTCTGGATGTTGTTCAGTGCCCAAAGGAACCAAAAAAGTAATTTTCAGGCTTGCATTATTTTGAAGCAGGAAATGTTTTTGGCTATTTGACTGCCTTTCTTTTCCGGCAGAGCCAGCCTGACTTTGTATGTCTGATGCCAGAGAGAGGTATTCATATTATTTACCTCAGGAGGTTGCCACTGCAAACCTAAATGAGCCAACTCTTTTTTTCCATTCTGAAGTGCTCATATCTGTACTGCTAAAGAACACTGGAGTGTATCATGCAAGACATTTAGGGAAGCTGTTTCAGGCAGTTCATCCAGGATTAGCAGTGAGAATGAAAGTTCCCACTGGAGCATCTCCCATTCAGAGAAGGTGAGCCATGCAGGGAAGTTCTCTCTTTAATTTCTCTAATTGCAGTAGAGTTATAGTTTGTCAATGCTAGTCCTCATTCTCTACTATTACTCCTGTAAAGGAGATGCCAGGGAAATAGCTGGAGCACAGCACACTCTGGCTGTCTCCCTAGTTGTGTTATGACTGCATGTTGTTCCTGGTTGTGACAAGTAAAAGCATTTCCTTGTTTAGGCCTTGTATTCTCTAAGCCTGGGACAGAAAACACTTCCTGGCTGCATCCCATCATAGATCTGCTGCATCCAACAGATTTTTGATGCTGTAGGAAATCTGTCAGTCTGTGTAGATCACAGATTCACAATCTGCTCCTAAAAGCCAAAGATTACCGTGCATGAAAGAAGCTTTACTATCGAGGAAATAATTTCTCCAGGGTCTACTTATATCAACAGTTTCAGCTATTTTATTCCCCTCCCCAAGAAAAGAGAAGGAAATAAACATACAAGGACACAATTACTTTGGTCAAAATCAACCTTGAATTCAGTAGATTGTTTAGGTTCTGACTACAGCGTTTGTAACTTGGACACAGTAGTTCCTTCTGAGTCACAGACATCAGTGGATTGTTTATAGGGAACAATCTTGATATGCAAATACAGTGGTAGAACACATTTGTTGGACCATGGTACCCCTGATCGGAGGGATTCTAGATCTTGTATACAATTTTCAGTGAACATGAAAGAATTTCTTTTCTGCTTTTCTGACTGATTTGGAAAACGATTAGTATAATCTAAACCAAAGTTCTCTATGGTATTTAGAGGTGTTCAAATGGATTCTGTGTGTTAGAAGGGAGTGCACGTAATATATTCTGTGTGAATATATGTGTATATGTGCATCTATTTATGTACCTTTCAGGACCTGGGCAAAATTAATTTGGCATGAATCTTGTTATTTTAATAACTGGATGTTGTGGTAAGGTTCCTTTCTAGGTTGGAGAATGTAATTACCAAAGGTATAATGCCAGGTCTGCCACTGGGTGATTCAAAGGGAGATTTGGCATAATAATTCTTGTCAAGATATCTCCCTGTCTAATCAACAGAATATTTGGCAAGGGGAAATTTTGAAAAGATGTCAGAATTCCAGAAAAGACTTTTTTTTTTTTTTTTTTGAACATATATAGTCATTGAAAAATCACATATATATAAACCTAAAAATTGTAATTATGATAAACTATATAGCCATCAATCTATCATATAACTATAAGCTATAAAATTAATAAATATATATACATACAGTGATTTATAAAATATTATATCTGTACACCTATGTTTTTATGCCTATATAAAAAATAAGGCATATTTCTAAGCTTTTCTGTAGTCATCTTCTTACTGAAAAGTTTCTTGCATTTTGTTTTCTAAGCTTTATCCATTCTGAAAACCTTTTGATTTAAGGATCTATCTTAAATATTAATGTTTCTTGCTGTGTAATGATCTATGACAAAAGAGAAGATTACTTGATTACTTTTCTATTATTTTGTGACTAATTGGACACAGAGTGTATGGAGCGACATTAGTATATAACATGAGCTACATTATTGGTCTCAGAACCTGAGTCGGGAGAGAAGTGACGTTTTCCAGACCAGTACTTTAAGCCTGTGCCAACTTTATTAAAATTGTGAGACTGTTGTGAATTTTGCCCCATGAGCACTAACATTTCACTGCCAAGGAGTTGCCTGATCTGATTACTCCAAGCCCTTCTGGAGGCTGTGCCACGAGGGCTCAGGCTGTGCCTCGCACTCTGCAGCTGCTGCAGACCTGTCCATCCCAGGCTGGCAGCTGCTGGGCTGGGCTGGGCCCTTTGGAGGCAGCCTGGGGTGCTGTGCTGCTGCCAGCGCTGCTCACTGTCCTCTTGCTGCTAGGAAGGGCGTAGATTCTTGGAGGACATGACTTCTGCTTGCTCACAAGGAACAAATATTGAGTTTCTGCACTGAGAGGAACATAGTGTCTCAAATTTGTGGTGGGTGTTTTCTTCCTACTTGGTGCAGAATTTCCGTGTCCTTTGGCAGATAGCAAAGACAAGGGATCTGCTCTCCTAAGTGGTGGAACATCACTGTGTATCCTGGCTGACAGCCCAAGACTTGATTCTTACTGCTTTGAGGAGGGGAGAAAAAAGGAAGGAAAGCTTCTAGTGTTTGAGTTCATACTGAAATACTTAATTTGTAGGTAGACAGGTTCCTGCTGTGTATAAAATAACATCCAACTCAGATAAAACATTATTAATTTCAGTTGAAAATGCCTTAGCTTCACCAAAAGACTGAAAGGCAAATTTAGAGCTGACTAATATGCTTTCTGCAAACATTCTCATTTTGTTCAACATCTTCTGTAAACAGATCTTTTGATATCATTTTTATCATCAAATTTTATAATAAATTTTATTAATCTTAGAGTTTTCCCTTAATACATCTAGCTGTTCATAGGGTGTCTATACGTCTGTCTAACAAAATTAAAAAATTTGTGAAAAACATGCACTAGCTATAACAATTATAATAATAATAATAAATCCCTCATATCTGCTTAGGGAGTTGACTACACTTGTGAAAATTTAGACTTGTCTTTATAGCGAATGATGGCTGTGAATTGCTTTGGCATATTATCTTCTGTGGACTTACAATGCCATTAGTTTAATATTTATTATGCTTCATTAACCATATACAAGTTGCTAAATGATTTAATTTTCATAAATGTAAGCTATCTTTGCATAATTCTAATTATTATAACATTTTACTTAGAACTTTGCTCTGTTTCAAAATCAGCGAGAAGAAATTGCCTGTTAATGAGAAAATCTGCTACTAGTAGAGAGATATTTCAAATAGTATTTTTCTTGGGGCCCAAGCAGATGTTGAAGGAAGTCAAAATAATGTGATTTTATGTTTGAAAATACTAATGTTGTTCATTTTGCAAAAGAGCAAATTCTTACATTTCAGACCTATTTTGTCAGCAATTTTGTTTCTTGAGTTAGGACTTGCACTCTTCTGATAACAGTTCAAGTTGAAAACACACATGTTACAATAAACAAAGCACAAGCTCAGATGTTTATTAAAATAGACTGTTACAGACATGCTTTGCTTTTAAATGGGTTATATATGTACCTGTTTTATTTATAATTAAATATTGGGATTTCTTTACATGGAAAAAGTCTTATTTGGAATAAAATGATCTCAGGGTGAAGTATCAATAACTTTAATCATGACTGAAAGCAGGGCTATTATTGGCTCTCTTACACATAGTTTCTATTAACTAAGTTTCACCAGTTAACACATGATGAGTAGCCTGATGTGTCTTGTTAATAAGTACAGCAAATAACTGTGAGAATCCAGAAACTTTCAGTCTGCAGTCACACCTAGGTCTGTTTTCTTGGAGAGTAGATCAAGAGATGTTTGGAATAATCACAGTGGGTAGTGAAGCTTGAAGCTGTGAAGTCCCATCGCCCCAAGTCACATGTCAGTAGGGAGTTTCTGTGTATCAAAGGATTAGTCAATATCAGTTATCACTGAGGAGTATGTTTTAGTTTATTTAAAATTTCACCTGTTAATATGTGATAAAATCTAACAAAATAAAAAGAAAATGGCTAGACAAGGCTTAGTATTTGAGCTGAATATATAGTACAAAAATATAGAAATCTATTATATGACAAAATAAGTTTTACTGTGGTTTCAATAATTCAGAAGAATAATAACATAGGGAGAAACCCTTTAAAAATGAGGGATTTTTGATTTACTATTCCTCTGTAAAACACAGTTTATTTCTGCTAGCCTCCAGCTGAGTTATAGACCAAGGAGGATAAGCACCAAGGACTGCAATTGTACAAAATGTCCTTGATGAGATACTGTTTCATCTCTTTTAGATCAGGCTGTATAATACTTGGGCTCAGACAACCTTTAAAATGCTTCTACTCTGAAATCAACAATGGTAAAGTCAGCGCTTTCTCATGTTTTGTTATATGTCATTTGCTCCTCATTATTTAACTATACTGAGATATATTTTAAGTGTCTGGGTACTCTTCCCATCTAATTCATATATGCCTATCTCCCTCTGCCACCCTTGCCCCCACCCCCACGTTAACTTCAGAACAAATAAAGTGCTTTGGCAAAGAATGAGCATTCTGTTTGCCCACTGCTTTATAGTGTGGTCTTGTCATTGATAGACTCATTTTCTGGACATAACGGAATGATCAAAACATTTACTTTGGTACTTGGAGATATCTCAGACTAGTGAGAAGAGGACTAGAACAGATGTCCAGATGTAAAAAAAATTGCACTTTCAGAGCATTTTAAAGGATAGACCTTTAATGGGATTTTAAAATCATGGCATCACTGATATTTAAATATGAGTCTGTGCAGAAACCACAGCATTTTTCTTTAGAATTTGTAAACTTAGTTACTCAGTTTAATAGTCATTCTGGCTTGCTATTTCATTAACTATGTTGTAAAAAATAAGTGCCCTTAAAAGTTCTCCCTAGGAATACAATGTTTCATTAGCTCCCTTTAAGTGATTTAAAATAGAAATTATTTTAAACAAAGTATACCAAAGAATGAGTTAGTGGAAAAAAATTAATCTGTCATGAGCACATTATGACCCTCATACCTTCTAAAATATCAAGACCACTTTGAAAAAAAGCCCTGAGGGCCAGCCTCTTGATTTTAGCCTTATCTTTCCCATAAGAGTATTTATTATATGGAACTGAATTATTTCTTTTTTTCTTTCTTTTTTTTCTTTCCTTTTTTTTTTTATTTTTTTTTAATAAACATGAATTACTTGATGTGATTTTCCTAGAAGGACCTCTTGAAGTTTGTGGTAAGCTACTGGTTTCTTGGAATTTACTCCTTTTTTTACCCTGTTAGAATTTTAGCTGACTTATATCATTACATCTTCCATTATATGCTATTAATGTATTTTCCTTTGTCTAGTCAAACATAAGTGTGGAAGCAAAATTCTTTTTCTCTTTCCATTATGTTGAACTTGCTGATGGCTCTTGCTTTCTTCCTTTCCTGTGCTATGAGCTCCTTCAACCAATTTTATTTTATGTGAGCCTCCAGTTCCTTACCTATTTCCATTCTGGTAAAAAAACAATTTAGGACAGCTGGTCCAATAAGTTATTTGGAGATTGCACATTTTCCTTTATGTAGTTTTTTGGTTGTCTAGTGTATTTTTCCTGAAAGTTTTGTAGTCACAACCAACAGAATGTTTTTTAAAGAAAAATATAAACCTTTTTCTTTAATTAGAAACCGAATGCCAAAATTCAAGGTCTGTTTTTTCCCTTGCTCCAGCATGAATCCTCTGCACAGTTTGCAGTCTTTCTGGATGAACCTGTTTCAACATGGGCTCTCTGTGGGCCACAGTTCCTTAAGGAAAATCCACCTGCTCTGGCATGGTCCTCCATGGGCAGCAGTGTGGATATCTGTTCCACTGTGCTCTTCTCCTGGGCTGCTGAGTGGCAACCTGCTCTGCTGGGGCCCTTTCCAGGCATTGCATGGGAATCTCTGCTCTGGGGCCTGGAGCACCTCTCCCACGTCTTCACTGACCCTGGTGTCTGCAGGGCTGTTTCTCACACTTTTTTCCTTGTCCTACTTCACTGGTCTCTGGTGGTTTTGTGCTTTCTTAAATACAAATTCCCAGAGGTGCTGCCATTGTGGGCAAGCAGCTCAGCCATGCCCTGTGGTCGGGGGCATGGAGTCATCTGGAAATGACCCTGTCCTGCCCAGGACAATCCCACCCTCCTATCACAGCAGCCCTCAAGGCCTGGTCACCAACACCCTGTTCAGTGGACCAGGACTGGTTGTGTCCAATAGCAGTGGTAAGTGATTTCCTTCTCCTCTTCCCTTGGTTCCTGTTGCATGTCCGAGGCAGTTGTCCCATCCAGAGGCAGGGCAGTGCATTACATATCATGAGTGCAGTTCCTGTGCCACTGGAGGTGACAGTAGCCCTTGGTCAAACCACCAAAGAGGTGGGAGTCTTGTGCTACAAATGAACCCCCAGAGTATAGCACAGTCTTAATTTCATTCTATGTTTTGCCAGCTGATAGTGCTGAAAGAAGTCATCCTGAAAGGCCCTGGAGATACATTTCCCTAAAGAGTAGTGCTGCCTTGGAAACTGCTGAGCTCTCTTGTCCCTCACAGTGATGTAACTGCTGGTCACTGAGCATCCTGATTTGTAAAGTTTCTATCTCTATCATCACTGAAAATAACTAATGATTTTATGGGTTTACGTTGTGGAGTTTTCTTGTTTGTGTTGTTTTGGTTTGTTTTGTAGTTTTTCGGGGTTTTTTGGTTGGTTGGTTTGGCTTTGGGTTTCTTTGTTGTTGTTGTTTTGGTTTTTTGTTTTTTTTTTTTTTTTGTTGGATTTTTTGGTTTGGTTTTGGTTTGAAATGCAAATGAGACATTGCAGAAAAGCGAGAAAAACCAAGTCCAACCCAACTAACCAAGAAAACCTTCTCAGTCCTAGAGGTATCAATTTACTTTTTGATCCAGTCAGATATTTCTGCTTTCTCTAAGAATTGACTTTTGTCTTACACAGAAGGACATAAGCTTGACCAGTCAGATTCAGATTGATAAAATTCTAACACATTTCATTCAGTGGGATTTTGACCCTGTATGAGTATGTTGCATTTTTATGCAAATGTATTAAAAGTTTTGTGGACTAGAACAAGAGTGAGTAAGACACTGAAAATTGAATTTGGTGATAAGTGTGTGATACAAGTTTACTGCAATTGAGTTAGCAGACTCAACCTTTATTTATCGGGTTATTTAGGATGCTTGGGACTGAGATCTTGTTATGTTCATGGTAATGTTTTTTCAGGATTAAGTATCTAAAGCCTATGTAGCTGAAGACATACCAATTCTGATTTTTTTTTTTTTTTTTTTTTTTAACAGAGTAATACATAGTGTTATTTTGTCAACAGAGGATGGAATTATGACCATTTCTAGTAGGTTTTTTGTGTGTGTCTGTCCCAGTTTTCTATGATAGTCTCTTTTTCCATATCTCTCCAGACTCTGAACTTCAGGGCAGGTACTGGGGGATGAAGTCCCCCCATAATAGAGGAAGATCACATTTGAATCCACCTTGAACTTATGTAAGTCCATGGGACCCAGTGAGATGCGTCCCAGAGTCCTGAGGGAACTGGCTGATATAGCTGCTAAACCACTAATTTCAAAAATTGGGGCTGTCACTAAAGTTGTAAATAAGCCTGTCTCTTTAAAGGGAGAGTGCAGATGGCTTACGCTGAGACACTACCTTTAAAAGATATTTTCTAGTGCCTCAAAAATAACGTGTAAATAAATATACTGATATAGGTGATGCCTTTGGGGAAAGAACCAAAACAAAAGAGAGGATGCACTTACCCCTGGTCTTTTATCTACTTAAAGCAGTGATTCTGTATTCTTTCTGTCTTTCTTTATCCCTACTATCCTTCAACATGGAAGGAATTTTTTAATGAGTAATGCTTTTAAAATGGTGGCTCAGAGAAGAATAATTTTCTTTATGTGTCTGTATCATGACAACCCAAATTTGCAGACAGATTTCTATCTGTGTACGTGCTACAACACACTTATTTCTGCTAAGAACTTGAACAAGTCTTTTGTTGTGATCTATAATATAATAACTTGTCTCTAACATCAACTTTCAATCAAGAGTAGTTGCTTGGACTACTTTCTGTAACCTACAAAGCCATACTTTTATCAAACATTAACCACCCTTTCCTCCTTTTCATTTCCCTTTTGAACATCAATGCTGGAAACCAACAAAAATATCTTTAATAAATATACACATCATTAAATGGAAATTGAGAAATTTATTACTTAAATTTGGAATTAACTCTCAAAATCAATTTTAATCACAATGTTTCTGTGACATTCTTTTCCATTTGTTTGCTTTGTTTAGATGTGAGCCTAATGTAGAATTTAAATAATAATTTAAAAAAAAAATCAAGGGGAAATTACTTTGTACATTTTAAAAATCTAGCCTGGTTGATCTTTTCATAAAATGTATTGATAAAGGAATATTATCATTATTCATGTTCTGGTAAGACTCAGTGATTTTAAAAATTGAGTAACCATGGAAACACAACTGGGTAACATAAGGAAGAAAGTGCAGGGGTAAATTTACAGTTAGTCTTTTAAGAAAAAGTTATTTCTGTTTTTGCAGTATAATTGAGCTCACTTTTTTATCTAATCTCTTACCAGTTCATGTGTGCAGGTAGATTATATATATGCATGCATATATTGAACATATTTAATCAAAACAAAATAAATATATATTTTTTAATCAATTTCTAGTGTTTTGGGTGAGGTGCTTGTGAGGATTTTTTGTTTGGCTGGGTTTTTTGTTTGTTTGTTTTTGTTTTTTGTTTTTGTTTTTGTTTTGTTTTGTTTTTTGTTTTGTTTTGTTTTTTTAATTCAGTAAATTCTAGCCAGAAAACTCACTAGCTTTTCCCCCTTCATTTTTTGTTTCATGGATTTTTTTCCTAAATGAGAGTTTGAGTCATCTTCCTGAGCTATAACTTAATTTTAAAAGGCAAATTTCTAAAGTATTGTGGTAGAATACTCAATGCTCTAGTAGTCAAGGCATTAGAAGGATCACAGATGGATTATTGGACCAAAGCGTAATAAAAATGTTACAAATGTAAGGTAAAGTCATTTTCTTGTTACTGTATAAAGCATATGTTGTTTTTAATGTGATAAATCACAGAACTCGTAGGGTTTGCGTAGTATTTGGCACACATTCTGGTGTCTGTCTTTTATATTGCTTGTGAACGTAGACTAAAAATAGGTATTTGCTTTATTAGAAAATATTCCCCAGGTATTTCTGGACTGTGCTTTCATATAATGACCTGCTGGGTAATGTTTTCTCTTCTGTATATCACTGTGAACCTTGACCTGCTATTTTTCCTTAGCATTTCTAATCCCCATGAGGATACGCATCTTTATATGATTGAAAATATGTTGAGTTCTGTAGTGTTAATAGCAGCAATATTTAAAACTATACTTGTTTTTTCTCAATATCTGAAAACCTTCAGATATTTTAGGCAAAAAGGTCAAGGAGGTTGTGAACTTTTTTATTTTAAACTGCTGAAATTTGTAGTTTGTGACTTTCTTTGGGATAAGAGTATTTATATTTCTGACTAAAATCAGCATTTCTTGAGAAAGAGATCTCTTTTCCTGAATCCTTTTTTTTTGCCCACATTTCCTGCACTCATCTTCTACTATCACTTAGAGGAAGTTGAATAGGAAGCTAAGTCCCAAAACACATTCTTTTTGTTCTGATGCAACCTCTAAAATGCATCAGATGTCAAGCTATGCCCACTGCGAGCAATTCATGAAGAAATTGCCTCAACATTTTGATCACAGTCAGGCTTTTACTATGAAAGTAACTGGCATAGAAGGACACCTTTAGAAGTGTGAAAACAAGCAACACAATGAAGTAAAAAATGATGAAATTGAGCACAGTACTGGCACAGTGCAGCTGCTGTCCCTGGCAGTGACTGTGGCCTTCAACAATAGTCCATGACTGCCAGGAAAGCCCCAGTCACTATGGGGCAGTCATTTCTGTTGGTTAGCATTCATTTTAATATCAATGAAGAGTTCAAGCCAGAATCCCATCTGTGAAGAAATCTGAACTTTGGTAGTTTCGTGCGTTCACGAAATGGTTGTATGAAGCTTCTTTATTTCTTTACATTTATGTAAAGGTACGCTTTACCTTGTCTGGCTTCATAAGTTATTTTCTATGTATTCTCAATCAATGTTGGAGACAGAGCTTTGCAATCAAAACATTATATTCAGTACTTCAAAGAAGACAATTTGTGGGTTTTTTTGTTTTTTTTTTTTTTTTTTAATGGTGTTAAGTGAATGTGGAAATTGTTTGCACTGTAGAAGGTGATATTGCTTTTTCCTTCCCTGGACTCTGTATGGTAGAGGAGACCCCTCATTCCTCATTTTCGGTGGAATTTTCAATGTGTGGTATGGCAATACAAAAGCAGGAGTACTTTCTTCATTTCCCATTATTTTCCTAGTAGAGTTTATACACTGAAACTTACTTCCACCTGCATCTTTCTGAAGGATGAATTGAGGTCCATCAGATGCCTCATACCCGTGCAGTATTCTGAAGTTCTGCAACCCAGACTCAAGAGGCTCAATAGCATTTTGCCAGTCACTTACAAGCTGGCTTATGTGCTTTATAGTATACAGGGGAGGCAGGTGTATGGATAAAGATTCAGTCTGCTGGCTTAAAACAAGTAAATGTCCTCGTTTGGATTTGCTAGTTACCATAGACCAAATTATCCATTGCCTACCACCTCTCATGGTCATGGCTATGTGAGAAGGTGTGGAATGCTACTCCATTTAAAGTCCTTTTCTCCCTGGCATGCTTATATGACAAAATTATGATTCTATGGAGTATCAAGCAATTGATATTTGTGATAGCTGTCTTTCAGTGTTGCAGGAATTCCAAGGTTAAAATTGATGAGTATCAAGCCCTTGAAGGAGCTAGAACTTTTCTTGTTTTATTTTAGTCTTCTAATGAGCTTGAAGTGATGAGGACCAAAAAAGTGCTCATTAACAACAGACTTAAAGTCTTTATAAAGATGGGTCTAGAAAAAAGCTACCCTAGTGTCTTTTCTCTGGTCCTGTGCTCACCCTTCCAGGCTCCTTTTGGGTTTCCAGATTGATGGTTTATGGCTTCTCCTAGCCCATAGTAAGTACAGCTGTACAATCACTGTTATGGGGTTTTTGCTGAGTGGGCTGTGACGCTCGTGATGGGAATCCACACCTCTTCAGTCCTGGGACCTGCTTAGGTTTATTTTCATGTGTTTCCTTGCCCGGGATGCTGCCTTCTGGCAGCTTTCAGCTCAGGGCACAGTTTGTGGGCCTTTACTAGGAGTGACGGAAGTTGTTACTGGGCTACTCTTTATTTTAAAAGTGGTTTTGTATAGTGTTAGTCACATCAATTTCAGCGAGGATGAATCTACATCTTCAAACAAAATATCTGTCCCAATGCTCACAAAGTCAGTTTTATATTTCCAAGACATCTTCGATTATTTGTTCCAGGTGCCATGGTCTGTCTTACCATTCCCTCCAAATATGAGCTCTTTACACTGCAAATAGCTGAGTAGCTTTAATTATGGCAGCAGCTTATTTTCCGCTGAACCTGAGTATATGAGCTGCCTGTAAGCATTCTTTGCAGCCTAAGAAACATTAAACAGAAGATGGAAAGTGCAAGGAATACTGAAATCCTTCTAGAGGGTTCATGGCAAGTGAGAGCAGGAATGTGTGGGGTGCTGGTAGGACATGGATTTAGGTATGAGAAAGGGAGGAACTGAGATCAGTGATACAGGTACAGGATGAAAGAGGGTGGAGAGCAATTCAGTGCTGCTGAAGCCACAAAGGGCGTGAGTACTTGGGGATGGCTGAGGTGCAGGCTGTTGTTACTGAGTCAGGATTTGATGCGTGTTGCGTGTGTGTAGAGAGTTTGCAATAGCACTGACAAGCAGAAGTTCTTATGCTGTTTCGAGATGTGTGGAACTGGAAAGAGCACTAAATAAAAGCAGTAGTTTCACACTCAGCAAAGCACAGCCTGCCAGTCTCTTCATGTCATGTGAGCTTCTATCTTTATGTAAGATCCACAGGTTTTTCTTTTTGCTTATTCATATGGTAGCTCTAATTAATAGCTCTGATACAGGATGACAGAGTCAGGTTTGCAATAGGAGGTAAGTGACATATCTCTGAACTTAATGGTGAACAGTGGGTCAGTGGAGTCTCTTGTGGAGAAGCCACATATGTACATATTAGAGTGCATTAAAATTTGATTTTTCAACCTTAAGCTGTTGTACCTATGTAGTGGAAGACAAGATGAGCAGAGATAAAAAGTCATGAGGTAGATTAACCCTTGTCTTAGAACAATTTTATCTTCTGTAAAGAAAAATTGTCATTAGTTGGGTTCAGTCTTTTAAGGAGTAAGAGTCAATATATGACTTTTAGAGGAGTTCTTGAAATAGTATTTTTATTTTCCTTAAGTATAGTATACTGAAATAGTTGTCCTGGATCAGAAATAATTATTCTCATTAACCCTTAAGACTCTCAGTGTGGCTTGCATTTTTTTAATCTCAGTAAACAAGTAGAAGAGGATATACTGCCCTTAAATATATAATTGATTGTAGCCTTGTGCAAAGAAGAAACTGTATGTAAAAACTCTGTCCTTTATTTACTATTTGATGACTTAAAGTTGATTTTCAAGTCAGAGTGCTTATCTTTGAAGCATGCTTTTTTCCCAGTTTCCCAATGCTTATGTTGCTCCTACAATTTGCTTGTAAAGAGAAAGCCTTGTTTTGAAGTTTTGTTTCAAAATGGGAATAATACTGGAATCCGAGCATTTCTTAAAACTGGAAATCAATTCTTAGCTTTAGTTCTACACTGAGCAACAGCAGTGCTTTCCTCAGTCTCAGTTTTGAAAGGTAAATTAATATGAAGGAACAGTCTTTTGAAAGTACTCTGTTATTCTCTCAGCAGACAGAGAGAAGTGATATTTTGCCTCTTAAAGTCAGCACACATTTTTTTTTTTTTTTTTCCCATTCAAGAGAGGAAGGTACAAAAATTTATCAGAATCCCAGAGTGGGTTTGAGAGAGCTGTAGCATATCTCAATCCATCCTTACCCTCAGAAGTAACAGCTTCAAAACATGACAGTGGCAGCTTTCAGTTGCTTCACTGCACTGCAGTATCAGCTCCTTTCCAAGCAACAGCTGATCACTGCACCCTGCTCCGTGCGTGGTGGAAAAATCCATGTGCTTGTGTAGGTGGAAACATGTGTCAGCCTATTGTGACACTATCCAGTTCTAATAGTAATAGATGAGGCTTTGCTGTTCATTTATTAGTAATTGCTGAGTTGTGGAGAAATATTAAAGATCAATGATCCATCAAATACAAGACCTGAGTTTCCTAGAAAACTGCCTGTTAGTTTGCTTACTGCTTATTCATACTGGAGTTTTTCCTGTATTCACATATTCCTGTGTATTAACTGCTCTTTGGCTCCCCATGATGGAACAAATTTTTTACTTCTTAACTTGTGAAATGCTTGAATTGTCAATTCCAGAACAGTTTCACTCAGTGGTTACAGAATGCAACATTGATAGTAATTTTGAAATGCTCAGTGTCAAAACCTTTGAATCCTCCTTTTTGATTTAGCAAGTAAATAGGTTTGCTATGAGAGGAAGGGTTTGAAGGTGTCTGCCAAAGATCAGTGTCTATGAACTGTTCTTAAGCAATTATTTCTACTGTTGATTGAGTTGACTTATGTTTTGCCATGAATATGAGCTGAGGTGTTTGGTTTCCGTTTGGCTTATGCGTAGTAAAACTGGAAGAATGTATTTGCATCTATTTTTGATACTGCCAAGCTTCAGTTACCCACCTACAAATGCATTTTTTCAGTAAGTCTTTTATTCCAAAAGCAGTGGACTGTATGACTCTGTTTATATCACTAGTGGTATAGTTGAGGGCACATCATGAAAACAGAACATTCTGCTATAGGTAGAAGGAGAGAAAATGTTACTACCAGTCTTCAGGAAATACTTGGAGAAATGTAGAGGAAGGATGATATTTTAGATGATGAAGAGAGTTGGGATTTGAAATAGTTTCATCCTGTCATAGTTATTGTGTGAGACCGGATAAGGCACACTGTCTGTCAATCCATTTGTAAAGTGGCAAACTGTAGTTACGTTGTAGATATTTAGTAAAAAATACTTAATCGTATTTGAATGGAGTTTTGGGAGATTTGAAGCAAAAATACTATCATTTAGTCTAAGTGTTGCATAAGATGTAGAGTGTAGGAATGTTTACTGCTGGCAAGACAACATTTTGGGGTATTTATATGAATCTTTTTTATATTTGTTCTACTTATATGTTCTTCATCCTTACTCTGTGCAGTTCAAAAATCTTTCAACATACCCTTTTATCCAGTTAAATTTCTTTCTCCAGTTGTTACACCTCACTTTTTCCTGCTGACCTTCCTGGATCAACATTCCATTTCTTGGAGATGATGTGGCTGACAGCTGCCTTTCATGAATTATCTCCTTCTGTCCCTAACTCTTCTTCTACCCCTCCTCTGCCTGAAGCTGTACCATTATGAAAGAAACTCAAGGCTGTGGAAAATTATGGTTTATACTTTTTTCTCTTTAAAGTGTGTTTTAATATGAAAAGCCTTATCTAGCTCAATAGATTTTTTTTTTTTTTTCAGAAATTATGTGCTGAATTCATGTCTATGGTTTTTTGAGCATTTATTTTAAAATCTGAAGATAGTACAAAATTTTCCCAGAATCTGCTTTGGAGGTTGTATTGATCTCTATTTGTGGATTTGGTTAAAGATTTGTAGAATTTCCTGTATAAGGTGCTGTTTGTTTCATTTTGGTATTTTTTTCCTATGGATTTTTGTCTTTACCAGGGATTATTTGTCAGCTTTTGATTATCAGTGTGTTTTCATGTAAAAAGTCATAACAGTTTCTTTTCTTTGTCATAATCTGTGCTTTCTGAATTAGTTTATTTCTTCTTCTTTACATTTTTTTTCTTTTTATTCTGAAATATCTTTGCTTTTAATTTTTTTTTTTTTTAATATCAGTGCTCTTTTCAGTACTGTATGAATACCCTTGGTAAGAGATTGTATGTATGCACCTTATTTAATAATGGAATGTTCCATGAACTAGACAGTGATCACAAAGTTTATTAAACCTAGAGAACTGTATATTCCATTTGATCCATGAGTATAATAAGATGCAACTAGAGAATGGTAAAAAGATCCTTTGTTTGCAATAGAAAGCAATTTTATTGTTTTGTTGATAGCATGGAGATGCTAAGAGCACTAAGCACTTAGTCTCAGATCAAAATGAGTGATAAATTGGAGGAATGTTTTTCAGTCAGTAAGATGAAGATTGATGAAGATAAATGGTAACTACTAAAATTTAGAAATGAGGAATCAAATGTTTACATTAAAAATAGGAAAGCGATATGTAGGCAGCAGTAGTGTATAAATATATCTGGGTGTTAGGATAACCACAAATTGAAATTAAATAATTATGTGATTCTTCTGCATAAAAAAAGAGCAAATAGCCCTGGGACATGCAGACAGGAATGTCATTTGCAACACATGGGAGTTGCTACAGAGCTTTTTTTTTCACTGAGTGGGATATCACAGAAGCATTTTGCCTGGTCTCGGGCATTAGGCTTAAAGAAAGAAACAGATGAATTGGATGGCTTCCAGAGGAGACAAACAATAATCAGCACCACATATTTGAAGGACGAAAGAACATTTCTTAGTACTCGCTACAAAGGTTGAGAGGTATATATGTCAATACTATGGCAAAAAAAGTTTTCTTCTAATGCAGGAAAGATTAGCATGAACAATGATGGTTCTGTTTCCCAAATGATAACAAATGGAACAAAAATAATCAGCGAGCTCTGTAACACTGAGAATCTGGGACAAGAAAACTCTTCATGTGGCAGCTAAATACTTAGAAAAACTCTAGGGCATCTCTGTCTCTGGAGGCTTAAAATAGATAAAACTAATCTGTATTAAGAATACTCAAGGGGTGTGGTGCCCTCCCCCAGAGTAAATGGGATGTGTAAGTGAGCTGTGTTTGACCCTGTCTGGAGGCCTGGTAGGCAGCAAAGACCTCTATCACTCTGCTCCACAACTGGACAGAGGAGAGAAAATGTAACAAAAGGCTCACGGGTTAATATAAAGACAAGGAAGGTTGTCACTCACCTGTTACTGTCACAGACAAAACAGTCAGCCTGGGGAAATTAATTGAAGTTATTGCCAATGAAAATCAGAGCAGGATAAAAAGAAGTAAAACAAATCTCAAAAGCACCTTCTCTCCCTACCCCACCCCCCCACCCCCCCCCACAAGAAGCCCTCCTTTTTGGGCTATACTTTCCTCTTCCAGCAGCACAGGAGATGGAGAATGGGGGTTCTGGTCAGTACATCACAAGTTGTTTCTGCTGCTGTTAGAGAGAGGAGTTCCTCCGCTGCTCCAGTACGAATCCATCCCATGGGAGACAGTTCTTCACTAAATTCTCCAGTGTGTCATTCCCACAGGGTACAGTTCTTCATGAACTGTTCTAGAGTGGGCACATTTTCACGGGTGCAGTCTTTCAAGTAAAGCTTGCCCCAGCATGTATTACCTGCAAGGTCACAAATCCTACTAGAAAACCTGCTCTAGTGTGGGCTCCTCTCTCCACCCCTCTGTAGGTCCCTGACAGGAGCCTGCTTCAGTGCAGACTTCCCATGGAGTCTTATCCCCCTGTCGAACATCCACTTGCTCTGGCATGGGTCTTCTCCATGGGCTGCAGGCAGACCTCTGCATCCCTGTGGATCTCCATGGGCTGCAGCAGCATAGCTGCTTCACCATGGTTTGCAGAGGAATCCCAGCTCTGGTGCCTTGAGCACCTCACCTCACTCCTGTACTGACCTTGGTGTCCTCATTGTTGTTCTTCTCACATATTCTCACCCTGCTCTTCTCTGGCCACAATTGCAACAGAGCAATAACTTTATTTTTACTTTTATAAATGTGTTATCACAGAGGCATTTTGCACATATATGTATATTTTACACATATATATGTTAAAAATGCATAAACATGGATGCACACACATACATTACAATGTGTAAATATATATTAATAAGTCTTCTTTGTACGTGGTTGGATGTGTGTGTCTGCATTTGACACGTGTGTGTGTGTGTGTGTGTGTGCGTGTGTCTGCATTTGAGTTTTATAAGCAAGAGATGTTGGAAAAATAAGCCAGTTCTTGGATACAAAACCATCTCTTCAAAACTGAAATGAAACACTACATGTTGAAAATAGTTGTTGTGTTTAGTTTAATTATCTTAATTTAATATACAGTTTGTGAAACCATGGAAAGGGTTTTTTTACCTGTGGGACAGTAGAAGCTGCTAGCAAGAATGGAAGTATTCCAGTTATTAGCTCTGTGGGATGAAAAGAGACAGATAATTATTACCTGTGAAACACAGAGAAGTTATCTAGGGAGAGGATGTGAGTGTTATAATAATGTGTCATTGTTAGATCGATGATTTTTAGCATCTGGAAAAGCTATCAGTTTTAGTCCCAAAGCTTATCTTTTCAAATTATTTTGTACATCTCTGTTGAGAAAGAGGTTGAATGATCAGAAATGCAAGCAATGTTTTGTGAAAACTGTTCTATTAAATGCATGTCTTGTCTTTTACTGTTTCACATGTGCGTTCTGCTGATATAGGAAGGTCTCTTCACTTTGCCCTACATGATTTTATACCAGCGTTGGTCCCTTTCCTTTGCACATGCACAGGACCCATGCGTTTGATGGCTCTGTTATGTGAGGTATTTATGCCAGTTGTGAAAGGGAACCTTTTCTATTTTTCATTGTGGTGAAGATCTGTTTACTGCAGCATATGTTGATGGCAATTTTGATGAGGAGTATACTAGGGTGAGGGGTTGTTTTAGAATTAGGCAGATGACAGGAGGTTTGGATTCGCAATTTGTTCTTCAGTTACACTGAACCTTTTGCACTGAGGTAATTCTTTCAGTTTTTGAAAATTAGACCACAGGTTCTTACCTACACAATCTTTAAATTGTTTAGTTGTTATTGAAAGTACTAATGCCTTGTGACTATTTCAGCAGTTTCGTAACAGAAGTGGTTTAAGCCTTCTCATCTTCTGAAAGAATGTTTTTTACAGTAGCAAATTTTAGCTTTTGCACATATTTTAATACAGCAAAAATAAAACCAATCCTAGCCTAAAGATATATAAATATAATATAAAGTAAATTTTTAATCACTGATTTCAAAATGTAGCTATAATCTGTTGCAGAAAGTATTTAATGTATTGATTAGGAATCTTTGGTCTGAGGGTCATGGGAATTGTGATTATTTGCTCTTCTAGTCATAATAAATGGAAAAGACATTCTGGCTAAATGGCAGAAGTATATTGCTTTCAAAATAGTATAAGTCACTGTAATGTTAATAGGTGAAAGACACTACAAGTATGATTGGTCCTGTAATAGCTTTCTGTATCAACACTGGAAAATGGTTGTCAGTTCTGAGAGTAGGTGTGTCGCTGTGTTCCCAGCAGCTGTCTGGAAACGAAGGATGGAGAGAGAGAGAGAGAGAGAAGAGAGAGAGAGAGAGAGAGAGAGAGAGAGAGAGAGAGAGGGAGGGAGGGAGGGAGGGAGGGAGAAAGAGAGAAGGTAGTTCTGTATGCTCCACTCCACTCCAAGGACAAGAACTACCACTGTCTGCTGTAAATGCTGCAGCAACTCTGCTTCAGCCAAAGGGCCCTGTTGGATTTCCTAATAGAACACCACTTTGAGACAAAAGAAGGATTTTGTGTCCTAGCTTAAGGTTAGTAGCCATTATTGCATATAAAAAGTAGTCTCTGCTTTATCTGGATAAGATTGGCCTTTTCAAAACCTTGAAGTGAGCAAACAACCTCCTGTGGTATTTTCTACAGAAATTTGGACTGAGTCATTTATATTGCCCTAACTCAAAGGAAAGCTTATATAACATAGGCTGTATTTAAGTATAACATTAGGAAGCTTAGGCAAACATGTAGGCTTTTTTATTTTAAACTAATTTGACATGGTGTTTTGTCTGATTTGGGAAAAAAAAAAAAAAACAACAAAAAATAAGCCAGACACTTCTAGATTCACATGCTGACTGATTTTAAAAAGGCTACTTGTCTATGTCATGACCACCTAAACGAGGGGAGGGTTTGCACTTAACCGTTTGTGGTAATACATGCTTTGATAGACGAGTTAAAGTAAACGTGTCTGCAGCCTTGTGAAATGTTATAGTTCTCACGTATTAAAAGGCTACTTTTGGAAGTTGCTGTTCATTGCATCAGAACTAGTGGTGCAGAACACAGACCAATCACACCAGTGCTGTATTTCAGCTATGCCAGCAACTTCCTTGGCATTTTAGCTGAAAACGTCAAACAAAAGGCAGGCTCACATTAAGGTATGTTGTGGTCTGGAAGAGTGGCCACGTCCACAGACATTCTGAATTTGCTGTGGCCAGTGTGCCTGCTGGCAGAGCAGGATGGGTGCAATCCTGTACTGCCCCAGCAACATTTCCAAGTGTTTTAGTGTGAAAACTGTAAAAAACAATTTGAGGGCAAGTGAGGGAGTTACCTGTCTGCACAGCCACATTCAGTTTAAATGTGATGCTAAGCACATTTTAAAGACAAGATTAAGTATGACATCCATGCTACTTCTGCACTTATGTTGAATTTTGGGTATTGTAACCACTAGGTCATACTCCAAATAATCTTGCTGGAATTAGACAGCCATTCAGGGTACAGGCAGTGAATTTCAGGGAAAAATATCCTACTAACATGTGAATCGACCATTTGAGAAGGTTTGCCTATAGCACAGAACAGGCTGCTGAGAATAGGTGTTTGTTTTACCACCTTTGTGCCAGATACTGTTGGATGGGTACAAACAACACTGGCAATGCATCTGAGCAGTAGCCAAATGTACCTCTGCAATGGAAATAAACCCTAAGAATTACAGATTTGTAAAACACAAATGGAGAAAGGGGAGCAGAGCCCTGAAATGCTAACACAGAGAGTGAAAATAGGACTGCATTGCTTACCAATTAACAGTCTTGGTGGAAGTTTATTCTGCAGTTATGTGATTATGACTCTTCCATGAGTTTACATTTCTGAGAAATTATTTGTAGGCATTGTATTTATTTGTAGTATTGTGCATAAACATTGCAAATATTTTATGATCTCATACATAGTGGTGGTGAGCATGTTTTTGCCCATTGTAGGTATATCTTAGACAAATCTGTGTAATTCACATGCTGTACATATGACAGCTACACTCCTGATCGTGAAATTTATGAAAGAAGTGCTGGAAGAATGGCTGACTTAGCCTGTGCTGTACCATGACTCACAGGAGTCTTCCCATTTGCCTTAGTGAATGTGCCTCTCATGTAGGGAGAGGATCCTGGCTGCATCTTCTGAATTACGGAGCCAAATAGTGGAAGAGAGGATCTTTTCTAGAGCTCCTCATGCCTGTGAGTCTTTAGAGACAGCTGTTTAAAAAGCAAAACAAAACAAAAATTGCTGGCAGCATAAAATGTAAGGACTCAGAGAGGAAATTGCCTAGTGTTCAGTTTGATAATAAGCGCCATCAATTTTGGATGTTCACAGGATTATGTTCTGTGTCTCTACAATTAAAAAGAAAATAAGAAAAAGCACTTGAGAACATTAGCATAATCGTCATAGTGCAAAGGCTTCGCATGCAGCCTATTAATATTTTCCTATCTGTTAATTAGCAAAGGAACAATTTCTACAAGATATCTTAGATAAATGCTGCATTTCAAAACCTATATTTGCAGAAATAAGACCAGAGGCTCTCCAGCTTGTAAAGGGAAATGAAGTCCTTGAATTTTCTGTAAAATAAGTACATGAGTGAAAGAAGTCATTATTGAACGATAACAAATTGATTTGAGAGATACAGAAAGAGACCTGAAAGATGATCATCTTAAAATCAGAAAATCATAGAATCATTTAGTTTGGAAATAAACTTTAAGATCATCAAGTTTAACCATGAACCTAACACTGCCAAGTCCAACACTAAGCCATTTCCTTAAGGCCCACATCAGCACATCTGCTAAATACCTCCAGGAATGCTAACTCAACCACTTTCCTATACAGCTTGTTAGAGTGCTTGACAGCTCTTTCAGTGAAGAAATTCTTACCAGTATCCGATCTTCAAATGCTCATTCCCAGCAAACTTGAGGCCATTTCCTTTTGTCCTCTTTCTCTAGGCTTAGAAAAAGATACTGACCTCTTTGCAGGTAATTGTAGAGTGATAAGATCTCCCCTGAGCCTCCTTTTGTCTAGGCTGAAATACCCCAACTCCCTCAGCTGCCCCTCATAAGAATTGTGCTCCAGACCCTTCACCAGCTCTGTTGCTTTCTCTGGAGATGCTCCAGCACCTCAGTGTTTTGTACTAAGGGGCCCAGACCTGAACCCTGCACTTGAGGTGTGGCTTCACCATGTCAAGTAGAGGGGACAATCACTGTCCTGGTCCTGCTGGTTACACTGTTTCTGATACAGGCCAGGATTACAGTGACCTATTTGACCACCTGGGCACGTACTGGCTCATGTCCAGCTGCTGTCAACCATAACCCCAGATCCTTTTCTGCCAGGCAGCTTTCCAGCCACTCTTCTCCCAGTCTCCAGCATTCCATGGGGTTTTCATGACCTAAGTGCAGGATACAATTGTTCTTGGCATTGACCCAGCCAGTCCAGATCCCTCTGCAGAGCCTTCCTACCTTACAGCAGATTGAAGTTCCTGCCTATCTTGGTGTCATCTGTAAAATGACTGAGGGTGCACTTGATCCCCTTGTCCAGATCATGATGCACAAGATATGAACGCCTCTCAAATCTTATTTTCAGACTATTTTGAGCTGGTATGAGCACTGATAAAAGTATAACCAAATCAGCAGTCAGCTTGGCTTCCACCAGGCACAAAAATATTTATCTGAATCTAAAAGCTTTGAAGCCTGAACTGGACTTTCCCTTAGCTGTCACACTATATTTTTGAGTTTGGTAGTACCGTCACTGCCTGCTCCGGTCTAAAGGAGCTGTAATGTCTCAGGGACTGTTATAGCTGGATACTGGAATTTCCAAAATAAATGAAGACATAGATGGTACTAATCTGAAAATATACTCCCCAATGGGTCATTTTCTAGTTTGCAAACTGAGTCTGTGTTTTAGGCCTGTCCCAAAGATACCTATTGATACTATAATGTCATCACATGTTATGCATCTTTGGCTATACTCCCTCTATTTAACAAATGAAAATTAGTATACGTGATTATTTCGATAGATTTTTTTTTTTTTGCTGTCATTTTGTTGATGTCTGAAATATTTTTATTTACATTACAAAACCAAATGTTATGATCCATTTGAGAGAGAGTGATAGTAAATATAGAAAGATGTCAGCATGCAATGTTGGCTTGAACATCACAGCACAGTGTCATTAAATCTCATTCTGGTTGGGGATGATTCCCATTCAGCTGTTGTGCTGTGCAGTCAGAATGAGTTCAGTGTCTGTCCACATCTGTGCAGATATTTGAATTGCCAAAAAGAGTGAAAGGAAAGGAAGGCAAAGGAGGAGGAGGGAAATATGCCTAAGGTTACAGACTGAATTACCGGTGAAGCTACTGTGGTAGTTTAGTCCTTTTTCAGGGATGCCACATTGCCTTCTACTGCCTTTTAACTCTCCTGACCTTTTCACAAAACTCAGTCATGGGATACCCTTAGGGGTGGTTATCTCTTTGATTGCTGTATTCTGTTATACAACTATTTTGCACTCACTGTTTTCTAGTACCTCTGGGTTTTGTATTGCAGTATTGGAGTTACTTTGTAAGACAAAATCACTTGTAAATCAGCCTTACAGCTGTATTCAATTTTACTTTTCTAATTTTAATATCCTTATTTTGCCCAGATTTGTTTACTGCTTAATACAATTTTCTTGAAAAATTTTGATGGCATTATCCAAAAATTATCATAGTTTTTGGGGGGGGTTTGTTTGTTTGCTTGCTTGCTTTTTTGTTTGTTTTTTACTCATTCAGATAGTATATTTTTCCTGGGAAAAATTCTTAAAAAGTCATATTTAAAGACAAACGGTTACTCTTTTCAAGTCTGCCAAGTATAAACTGTGTTACTATCTGCATAGATAATACAATGATAAGCTAGTAAATCCTAATAAATCTAATAAAATAAATGTAATAAAAGTAATAATTTTCAGTATGCTTTCTTCTGAATAGCAAAAATTCTTAAAGTCATAGTAGGAAATGTATATTAATGCATAAATATATAAATATATGTAAATGCATTTTAATACATACATATTTCTCTAAAATCATACTTCAGCTCAAATTCAGACATTAAATTTTATTCCCAAATAGTAGGATTTATTTTGTAGTGCCACATTCCTACTTCCCAGTCTTAAACTTAAATCTTTTTGTGCTGTGAAAAAGCAGGACAAAAAGAAAAATTCCTGCCCCAAAGAGATGACAGTCTCAAGTCTGAGCAGCAAGACAAGAAGAGTTGAAGAAGGCAGGATGGTGTTACAGCACACTATCATCTTACCCTCTCTTGTTGGGTACTTTGCTGAAAGAAGGAAAAGTGTCTCTTACTGGTTTAACTGATACACTTGGGAAAATCTTCCAGAATTGCACACCCATTGCAGGTCTGAAACAGACTAAATACATCCTGAAATAATTTGCTCTTGATTATTTCATCAGATGATTTGAAAAGCAACAGTAGGTATTTCTGTTGAGCACTGTTTTGCAATAGCAAAAGGAAGAGAGACCATTCTAGCAAGACAGTGCCTGTGTTTCAAGGAGCATAATAAAGTTTTGGAAGGAAAACTGCCAACTGTTGTGAGAGTTAGCAAGGCTTATGTTGGAATCTTTGAGCTTGTTGAAGGCATGTAAAACCGCCACAGTTCTTATTCTAATTTGAAAATTTGGTCTTACCTCCATTTTGAGGTGCCTAATATTTTCAAAATAATATGTGAAGAGTTACAGTAAGCACTTCAGAATGTTTAGACAGGCTTTAATGGGATATTTAGGAGCTACCTTGTTCTGAGACAGACAGCATGTGGCCTCTTCTGTGCTATTTTGAATCCAGTAGAATTGTTTCTGCTTGAATAGGTTGAGATTGGATTACCTTGAGGTAACAAGATTCATAAAAATTTATATGGTTTGATTATGATATATAATTTTCTCTCTCCATTTCTGGTTTCTATAATTTATTTCATCTGTGGATTTTTGGGTTTTGCTTGTGTGGGTTTTTTCTGGTTGTTTGGTTGTTGTGTTTTGCTTTGTTGCTTTTTTTTGTTGTTGTTGTTTTGGATTTTTTTATTCTTGTGGGGTCTTTTTGACATTTTATTTTGCTTAATTATTTTATTGAGTTTTGCTGCAATATTGGATGTAGTTTCATGTCCATGTTAACCATTTGCCTATTTTTTTTACCACCTCAAATTACTGTAGAAACAGAAAAGTCACATTTTCTTTTTACCAGTCGAATGGCTGCCAGAGCTGCTCCCCAGGTGCTCCAGGAGTCTTGGTGCCTGGAAGCAGTAGTGTAAGTGTCCATGTTGTTGGGCAAGGGCTGGTTGCCTATAACAAGACCTGGCCAAATATGCAGGCAGGTGGCTCAAGAACAGAGCTGTGCCTTAGTTCAATATGTACTTGATGAGGAGGCAAACAGTCTTGTTGGAGGTCTGGCTGCCCTTCGTCCTTACTGAGCCAGAAACCTTAGGATTTCTGCTCCATATCAGTACTTTTGGCAGACTTGTGCAGAAAAAGAAAAGACTGGACAGATAGACAAGCTGCCAGCAATACTGGTGGAAATATTCTGGGTACTGGCCTTAGATTTTAAGATATAAATCTATTTTTTTTTTTTTAATTTTGCTCATATTGGACCATCATTCTTTGCTGGGAAAAGGTTTACACAAAAGATAATGGACATTTCCAGTTAGAATAAGCCATGACAGAATGTAATTACCATCTCTCTTTAAAATATGGAGAACCTCCCATGGTGCAGATCTGCATTTGGAGAGGAAATTAATGAAGTTTTTATATCAATGTTTTATGTCTTGTGCAAAGGTTTCTCTTTATTTCATGGTCACTCTAAGTTATTTTGTTTCTCTTATGTTTCTTCTTGTATGTCCAGTGGAGATACATTTTTATGCTAAGAATGAAGGAATGGATCTTTATTTTACCTTATTTTCATTTTAGCAGTCAGTAGAGCTTCTCTATGAGATGCATAATGTGCACTAAGGTGCTTAGGTGCACTAAGAGAGACTAAGAAAACCATGTTGTCTTTTTCCTTTTTTTTTTGTTTTGTTTTGTTTTGTTTTGTTTTTTTCTTTTGTTGTTGTTGGTTTTGTTTTCGTTTTGCTTTTTTGTTTGTTTTGTTTTTCTCAGATGCAGAGTTCATGGAAATCACTAGTTACAACACAAAAGGATTGAATGTGTTTTCAGTTTCCTAAGGTCCTATTCTAGTCTTGAGTGTAGGAAAATGCCTGATTTATTAAATTGATAATTCCAAATGTAAGTATAGGTAGGATAAGAAGTGTTACATCATACAGTATTCTGGGATCTGTGTGGGTTCACTTTTTTTTGGTAGAAATTCCAAAGTTGTTTGCATGTTGAAGTAATTACGAGTTTTTAAATAATTTCTGAAAGGTTTGGGGGTTTTATATTGATCTTTTGGAAGTTAAAGAACACTCAGCATTAAATATTTTCTGAAGAGCAACACATAACTGTTATCTGTCATGCTGATTCAAGTCAATAAGATTTTACGTCAGCAGAACTACTGTTTTCTGATATCTTCATATAATATCTAAATATAAAGAATAGAAATAAGGTAGGACATCCTACAGTATTGAAGAGGTAATGAATAATCAGAAATGTCCTCAAGTTCCAGTGAGTGAACATTTTGAAAAAAAATGGTCCTAATTATTTTATGTTTGAGTTGAAATTTATTGAATTTTTAATGGAGTGAGTTAAGCAGGTAGTCTTCTGACATGAGCAGCAAGATATACTAAGTCAGTAAGACTCAAATAGTTCTTCTAATCAACTAATTCAATGACATTTTGTTAAACTACTCTAATTATACATCTTTAGATAATAGAAAAAAAGAAAAGTTTCTTAGGAGTATTCCACATCTCAATGAAATCCATTGACATGTTTTAAATCTGTCAATGAGTGTTCACATACTATAACTCACTACATAGTTCTATGTGTTCCATAAATAGAGTGAATATTTTAAAATGCTACATGTGTGGATTTGGAAGAAAAACTGAGCTGTCACTAATGGAAAATTTATGCTGGCAACTGTGATAAAATATCACATTAAAAAGGATTTGGGGGGAGGTTGTTTTGTTATTTTGACTTAGAGATTGTGTGACGATGAGAACCATTGAAGCATATTGCACTGATTAAATGTAGTATTTGGGAGTCTCAAATGTCACAAACCATATGGAATACCAGGAACATTCATCACTGTTTGAAGGGACCATCTAAAGCCTTGATAGCCTGGTCCAAGGATAGTGCCAGTAAAATAGTGAATGAAACGAAGATCTGGTAGAATGGAAACAAGTAAAATAATGTTCTAAGTAAGAGAGTTAGACTAATACAAAATTACAGTTCCTTCTTCCTCCTCCATATCCTTCTCCTTCTCTTCCGAAGGAAGAACTAAGACCGTGGTTAGGAAAAACCATACCAGTGCTATTAGACTTAGCCTAATAATAAACAGACATTAAATCTGCATATATATTTAGGAATTTTTAAGAAAACAAACTCTATGCAGGAGGGGATGGCCACAAATTTTATTTCCCTTGAACATGTGGATTTTGCTAAATCAGATGTGGTTTTTTCCTCAGTAAATTATAGCAGTGATCAGTCTAATTTTAGTGGAGAAGGGAAATACTGTTATGACAACTTGATTTTTAAAATATCTGTAGGAGAGTGTTAAGGGAGAGGAGAGGGTAGCTTCCTGGAATCAGTCCCCAAATCTAAATAGGTTGTTCACTCACTTGCAAGGCCGTATTTTAAATGCATTTTAGATAGAATGGAAATTGTGTGGGTATTAATTGTCAAATGTTTGAAGTCCTTAAAAGAGTTACTTCTTTAAAGTGTCCTTATTCCTCTTCTTTCTAGTATCTCACATTGAAGCTTTGTGTGATGTAAAGGCAAACCTAATTTACCATTCTGGGAGACAGACCTAGAGTTATGGTTTTATGTAAAAAAATAACTTTTATCAAAAAGAGAAAAAACTATGAGAAAATCTCTCTGTTACAGGACTCTATATGAAGAATTTTAAAATAATGCAACTAGCAAATTCCAGTGCTTAATCATATCATGTTTCTCAGAGCTATCTGGCAAAGAAACAGGGTTCTGTCAGACATTAGGTTTCACACAGGTGCGCCACAACTCCAAATGTCCTCCCCTTCCTCCTTCTTCCCTGGCTTTTCCTGCTGAACACAAATGCCATATGGTCTGGAACATCCCTTTGTTCAGTTGGGGTCAGCTGTACTGGCTATGTCCCCTCCCAATTTCTTGTGCACTTCCCTACTTGCTGGCAGGGCAGGAGCAGAAAAGGCCCTGATGCTCTCTATGCCCTGCTCAGCAACTACTAAATCTTCCCAGTGTTATCATCACTTTTCATCACAAATTTAAAACACAACCCTGTACCAGCAACTATGACAAAATTTCAAGTGACCCAGCCAACGACAGTATGGCTGTTACTCAGTCTCTAAAATTTAAAGATGAAAACTTGTGTGCAGGAACCCTTCAACAGAAATATGTCCTTTTAAGAATTCCCCTAGTGCTATTTTGTGATATTCAGTTGTAATTGATTTTTTTGTTTTTATTCTGTGAGTCAATGTTGCATTATTTTTTTTTTTTTTTTGCAATGAAATTGATAACAAACTCTTAAACTAAATAGTCTTAGCTTTAGTTTACACAAAGATGCAAAAATGCATTTTGATTACTCAAACATCAGGAATAAAAGGAAACATACTTACTGCAAGTCAGTTGAATAACAAACATAAATAAGTAGTAAGAATACCTGTAGCTTTAAGACATGCAATTCAGATGGCAACCAAGCACCTTTATATATTAAAATTATATTTTGATCAAGAATAAGACATAATTGCCTATTTTGGTTTCCCCATATTATATAGGCGTAGCAGAAAACTTTTTATATTCAATTATGAAGTGTTCTAAATTTAAATTACAGTTCAAAGATGCTTCATAAAAGTAGAGAAGTACACTCTGAATTAAAATAATTTCTAAATGCCATATATTTATTGACTTCATTCTAACATGCAATTTAACAAAAAAATATTGTGCATAGGTAATGGAAGCCTCTTTAATTTTTCCATAGAGAAGCAAATTTTCTCCCTTCTTTTGCCAGAAATTTATGTTTAAATTCTTCTGTATCTGGAACTAGCTAATAATGTTTTTTTTTTTTTTTTTACTTATGGAGTAGAAGTCAGAAAATAGTGTTTTACATAATTATTAAACAATTTAAGGAAAAAATATGACAATTGCATGTCTGAGTTAGATATGTATGACATTAGTTGAAGATCTAGACATTGTTCTTGAATATTGAATATTTACAAATTCAAAATACCATTCTGATTTATGTAACATGAATTATTGTTATCTATGTTTTGAATAAATTAGAGCACCAAATGGTGACTATTTTGAGCCTTTTAATCAAGTCTTGTCTATACACTGAACCTGTTGCAAAATAGGCTGGCATATGAAATTTAAACACAGTGAGTATTCCATGCTGTCTTCAGTTGAACTAAAGTGAACTAAATTACCTGAACATAGAAATTTTTAGACTAATGGAATAAGAGTGTCTGTAGGAGAAGCTATTATAGGTTGTTTTCCCTGGGTAGATAAGCTCAGAGCCAGTAGAGCAGCTGGGTTGAATCTGGGTCATCTGACTCTTGATGTATAGCCAGTTGTCCCTACTAAAAGCCTCATCTTGTGGAATTATGTAGTGATGTTTTCTACATTTGCACTGTGTTGTTAAATATTATTATGGGATATCTGTTGTTACGATTTTATAGTGTCCTACTGAGACATCTACGCAGTAAATAAGTTGCAGTTTCTAAAAACCAAATTACTGTCCCACTGTTGTTTTGTACTTTTAGTAATACATGTTCTATATTTTCATTGTTTGACATAGGCAAAGAACTTTCTTTTATTTTTTTTTTTTCCTAGCATCTTTATTATCTTTTGGAGTAAAATAAATCACTTGCATGTTTCCTTTTTGAAAGGTGGGTAACCATCCTATTTTATGGCAGTTCAGGACTGAACAGAAGATGTAGACTTCAGGAGACAAAATACTCTTGCGAAATCTGTAGCTAGGTCACGTAGATCTTGTTACAGATTTTCGACAGGACAGTTGCCAGGTAAATTTTTTTAAAAAAGTAACATAAAATTCAGAGCTGACTATTAGTGGACACCAGTTTCAAGGCAGAAAGAAAGACTCTGATAGCTAAATAAGAAACCTACATTACAATTTCTTGACTTTTTATATGCTTTTTGGGAAAAATAGGTACCTTGGATGAGTTCTAAAGAAACTGATAACTACCTGCCTAGCCTGCCTGGTACTGTCTGCAAGAAGCCTGTAGGAAATGATAAACACAGCTGGTTTGTCTGAAACTCCTATTCTCCCTGGAGATCAAGCTCCTTTTTCATATTATCACAGTATGTTCCGGATGGCACCTTCCTCCATTTGCCATCTGCAACCTGATAGGTACAACAGAACTTCTGCAACCCTGATCAATTCTTATTGTTGCTCTTAACTGGAAGAAGATTATGTATGTATGTTAGTGTGAGATGGTGAATGGTACCTACATTTTCTGTAGATTATGGCTTTTGCATATGAGCTTCTTTCTCACCTTAAGGGAGTTCAGTTGCAGCTCTGTGGACAGGGGCTGGCACCTGGGTGTCACGTGTGCTGTGCTGGGCAGTCCCAGCACCTGTGCAGCTCTGCAAGGCAGTTGTTCTCTGCACAGCCAAGAACTGCCAAGCTGAGGAGCAAAGAGGGGTGAGAAACATCATGAGTCAGTGTCTGCTGATTAGTTTTCACCCGGGCTGTGGGAGGTCTGGCTTCAATTCCTGTTCTAGCAGCTACAGCTTAGGTGTAGTCTGTGAAGGAATTAATTTAAGGACAGAAACATTCTGACTGAAGCAGTGGTATAAAAAAAAAAGGAGAAAACTCTAGGTGTCCATAGGTTATGGGATAATGATAGAGGAAAAAGTCCTGCATGCCCAGGGCACTACACTGAAAAATAAGATGCTGAGGCGTATAGTTAGAGCCTTTTGACATGTACATTTGGGCACCAAATTCCTGACCTATTACTTAGTTTATCTGCATCCTTGTAGCAAACCTTTTTTTTATTTTATTTTATTTTATTTTTTTCCCATTGTATAGATACATATCAAAACCTTCCTTAATGACTAGTTAGTTCTGCCAAAATCATTTAAACCACTTCCGAGGTCAGTCACTCAAACCAGTTCCTTGGTCACTCAGGATTACTGAATTTAGACAGACTTTTAGAAATTCTGGACTTTTGTTTCTAAATCTTTTTTTTTTTCTTCCAAATTTTTACCAGAAGGACCAGGTATTGCAGATGAAGGGAAAAAAAATCTGCTGATTACTCCTAAAACTCTCTTCTGAGTCACTGTAAGCTTTCTTTGACAACATTTAACTTCTTCTATATGATAAATGAAAGACAAAGGCTTTTTATTTGAGCTAACTGCAACCAATCTGTTAAACTACATAATTTAATTAATTTTAAATTAAAAAAATAATTAATTTTAACAGGAAAAAAATATTTTTAAAAACACAGTTAGCAACAAGAGAGAACAAAAATGTTAAGAAAGAGTTTGTGAAGTTGCATAACTGTTATGAAACAGCAGTTGTATCTGGAAGTCCATAAGGTGTTGTTGGCATCCACAAATATAACATTTATTTGGACACTAGGCAACTTTCCTTCATTATATGCCTTGCAAATTTATTATATATCGCTATATGTATTTTTTTTTTTATAGTTTTTTGAGATTATAAACACTGTTATATTTTGAATAACTTCTTATAATGCTGAATTTATGCATTAAAATAATCTATTCTGGTATAAAATTAAGATACAATTAAACCATTTTTTTACTGTGTCCTGAGAGATACTTAGGGGTTTCCTAGCATTGCGTCCTTTTTCAGACTGTTCTTACCATCTGAGATAGGATTAATTAAGAAAAACTGTATAAAAGTTTTTGTTTAGCTAATATACTGAAAATAAACTTGTGCCTGACTACTGAGAGGCAATGTTGAGAACTATGAAACCAAAATGGTCTTAGAGCCACTGAATTGGATAGGCTGGAAGGAAACTCCATATACCATCATTTCCCGCTTCTAATACAAAGCCAGTGCAGTTAGATCAAAAACTTCAGGGCCATGTCCAGATTTTGAATATCTCCCAGCATGGAGATCCTGCAGTGTCTCTGGGTCATGTTCCACCATTTGAGCTTTTGCAGGATAATTTTTCCTCCTTGTATCTAATTGGAGCTTCCCAAATCCATTGACTCTTGCTCTGCACACTTTATTTTCTGTAACCTCCAACTTAGTAGTTGCAGACTCCCAAGCCTTCCCTTTGCCAGGCTGAACAGATGCAGCTCCCAGCCTCTCCCGTGTGGTCCTGTGCTCCATCTCCATGACCAGCTTGGCGGCTCCCAGCAGATTCATTTCAGTACATCTATTTCTCTGTTGTACCAGAGAGCCCACACCTAGGCTCGGCGCACCAGATGGAGTGTCACAAATGGTAAATTGAGTTGAAGGATTATTTCCTTATCTCTGATGGTTATGCTCATACTAATACAGCCCAGGAGGCTGCTGGCCTGCTTTGCTCCAAGGATGCCCTGCTGACCCAGGTTCATTTTGCTGTCCATCAGGACCCCACATCTTCCTATATGAATTTGCTTTCTAGGCAATCGGCCTTTCATCTGTAATATTGTATGCACTTATTTCTGCCCAGGTTAAATATATTTCCCCAGGACTTGTCTATATCTGTCAAACATTTATAGAATTGTTTGGGTTGGAAGACACCTTTAAAGTCATCCTAATCCAGTCCCTGTGCAATGAGCAGGGACATTTTCAACTACATCAGGTTTTCAGAACCCAGTCCAAACTGACCTTAAATGTTTCCAGGGATGGGGCATGTACCACCTCTTTAGGCAATCTGTTTCAGTCTTTCACTATCCTCATCCTAAAAAAATTCTTCCTAATATCTAGTTTGAATCTACCATCCTTTAGTTTGAAACCATTAACCCTTGTCCTGTTGACAACAGACCCTACAAAAAATCTGTGCCCATCTTTCTTATAAACCTCCTTTAAGTGTAGAAAAGCCACAGTAAAATCTCCCAGTAGCCTTCTCTTCTAAAGGCTGAACAACCCCAATTCTCTCAGCTTGTCTTCATAGGAGAGGTGTTGCAGACCTCTGATCATTTTTTGACTCTCCTGGAGACTCCTGCAAGTCCATGTTTTCCTTGTGCTGAAGACTCCAGCCATGGTAGGTCTCCAGGTAAGCTATTGTGAGAGCAGAGTAGAAGGGCAGAATCACCTCCCTCGACCTGCTGGCCACATTTCTTTTGGTGCAGTCCAGGGTAAGATTGGCCCTCTGGACTGCAAGTGCACATTGCAAGGTCATGTCCAGCTTTTCATCCACCAGCACTACCAAGTCCTTCTCAGCAACACTGCTCTCAAGTCCTGCCTCCTCCAGCCTGTATTGATACCAGAGGTGCAGTGCCTTGTTCTTGGACATGTTGAACTTCAGGATATTCTCATGGGCCCACTTCTCCAGCTTGTAGAGCAGCATGTGGTATTTCAAAGTAATGCTGCTGACAGATAAACTTGTTTGTATCTTAAAAATTCACCAGCACTAACTTGTTTTTTATATAGTAAATGATAGCACAAAAAGTATTATCTGGACATTGTTTGCAAAGAAAATGAGGTTAATTCCCTGTTTGTACTTCTATGTTTTTTGTGCTCATTACTACAATATTCAATTGCTAGCAAATTAGTAGTGCCCTATCAGAATCTTATTTTGAGGATAGGTTCACGGTGACAGTTTTCTGGTCCCAGTGGCAGTAGTTTTTCAGAAAAAGTAATGGGTTTGGGCTCAAAAAACAACAACTTAGAATTAAAATCACTTGAAAACTTTACAAGCTTTTGGTTGACAGAATTAGGGTAGTCCTCAAATACCCGTGTTCCCTAACTGCTTGTTTTGTTTGAAAAGAAAAGAAAATAAAAAGATATTTTATTATCTTAGACTTACAAAGAAAATAGACGTTATTCATGACAGGCTTTCTGAAAGAATGCTGTTTAGATCAAGTGTGATCAAAAATAATTTTACTTTGGTTGTTTATCAACTTAGATGACAGAGGTTTGTTTTTGTCTCTTGCTTAGCAAACTGAAGCAGCTGAAAACCACATTGCATTTGATTTTGAATACGCTCCTTTCTTAAATAACCTGAGAAGCCTAAAATTACTTTCTTCATGACAGGTTTTTACCTATGGTGTTCTGGGTGCCCATTTCTAGTAACACAATTGGTTACCCTGTAGCAACACAGAAGATGCCTGACATATTTTTTTAATATGCACATAAAATAGTAAAAAAAAAAAAAAAAAAATAGAATTTTTTACTGGAACAACTGCGTTCAAATCAGGAGATAAATTCTAAAATAGTGGAATTAATACGATATGAATTGAGGTATATTTCAATGCAGGCTGATAATGTGATGCTATGGAATTGCATTGCACATTAGAGTCTTCTTTAAGAGGTAATCTAGAAATATAGCTAAGCAGGAAAGTTACTGCATTAGGCTTTTTTATATGATTCTAGTTTCAGTTTTAAAATATGCCAGTCAATTTTTTGTAAAATTTACACTTTCTTTCCTGCAATAAAGTAAATTTTCATAGCCCAATTGGCTTACACTATTTCTCTGCTGGTAAATCTTTCCACAGGCTAGGGTCACAGATGGAATTTTACATAGGTCAGCCCCTGTACAATAGTGATATAATTCTAAATTTATTTGACCAGCAAAGCTGGGAATAAGGAGGTAATTGTTCGCTGCCTGGTACTATGGGGAAGACAAGGAGAACACTGAGAAAGGTTGGCTCTCCTCAGGTCTTTTGAGTGCATCGCATGGTTGGAAAACAAATTATTTCTCTGCATGGGAGTGGATTTTCATCAATTTAGCTGTTTATTGACATGTTTTCCACGGGCTTTGGTGTTTTTAATAATTGTGGACCAAAATTGCTACATCACTGTTCACTGCAGGATGAAGAACTTGTGTAATTATAGCTTTGATTATTCAGTAGATTCATTGAATGACTTCCTAGCCCTGCTGAGCCTTGTTTTGCAGAATGTTCCCTAGGTCAGTTCTGCTGCAGGCTTCAAGCACACAGCCTGTATGTGTAATGCATGAAGACAATTACAGGGGCCAATATTTTATGTCGCTGTATGATTTTTGTTATCTCATTGGTAGTATGTATATGTAGTGCCTCATAAAGAAGGTGTCCTTACTGCTTTCACAAGCTTGTAACCTTTTAAAATGTTTCACTTTATTATTGAAATAATTGAAAGCTAATCTTTTTTCTCTTCCCCTCCCAAGGTTTTCTGAGTTAGCCTATAGTTAATTCTAGAATTGTTTTGTTGTTTTGGTTTTGTTTGTTTGTTTGTTTGTTTAAATTTTCTTTCCCAATGAAAGAAACTGTATTCTTGTGTCTGCATGTGTGTGGTGCCTGCAGGTTTGTACTCTAAAAAGAGGAGCAAAATGTCTGGTATCTATTACAAAGTGAAATTGGATACAGCTTTGCTGTATTTTAAAAAAAATAATTTTTTAAATAATAGTCACTCCTGGGGATTCATGGTAAATGCTTACAGTATTTTAGGCTGTAGCTTCCCACTAAAACCAGTGTTTCCTTCATGAATTTCCTATCTCAATTTGAAAATGATGTAGTTGAGCAGAGCAGGCATAATTGTTTCTCTCCTCTTAGCTGAGGCTGGCGCAACTACTCCTATACTTCACAGCTTTTACTTTTTCTCTGCTGATCCCTAGGAGAGCTTCACATTGAGGTATTTCACTGTGAAAACAGCTTTCTTTTGCAGACAGGGCCTAACCACTATTAGTATTTTTTTTCTCAGTATTCTGCTTATGCCAAGGAAACTTAGTGAAAAATTTTAATTTCTGGATGACTGGACTAGCACATCTTTACTAATCCTTCTTGCAGAACAACAAAAAGAATGAAGTTTACAGACTATTGAATCATTTAAATCTTTGTATGTGTTTGGGACTTGTTTTATTCTACAGCACTGGCTACATTCTGAGCTTGTGAGAAAACAAAAATAACTACTCCCCATGTAGTAGTGATAAGATAAGTGGCATCTGCTGCTTGCCTGAGTAGGCCAGATTTGGGAAACACGTATAAACCAAAGTATCAGCAGAAGGGAGAAATCTCCCTTCTTCCGTTTCATTTACAATGCCGAGACTTGGAATTGGAAGGCAAATCAAACCTGTTTAAATGTTTCTGTCATTAGGGAAAGGAAATAGGTCTTATAGATGGTAGAGAAGGAGGATATTAGCATAGAGGTAATACAAAGGTTAAATAAAAAAAATCAATTTCTTGTTGATTTAAGACCTTTTCAGCACTTACAGACATTCAAGAGATATGTCTAAAGGAAGAATGATATTTTTTGGGTACACATGTAAACCAATCTTTCTTTTCAATGAATACCACAACAAATATAATCAGAAAATTCTAGAAGAGCACATGTTTGCAATCTTTTGTGTAGATTTTTTTAAAAAAAAAATTTTCTGTTAAGGCTTTCCTTGGATTTCAAATGATAAAACTTTAACTATTTTATAACCTCAGCTGGACTCAAATGGAGAATGGGTTTTCAAGTCTGTGATAACAATTTGCTTCTCTTTTTCTTCAAAGAAAGAAAGATGCTAAATACTCAAGACTCAGCTTTTCTAAATTTTCCAACTGCTGTAATTTTTCAGTATTTTTGTGTTTTGCCTACTCAGTCTTCACTGACTGTAAGTCTACAGTGGTAATATAATTGTTGTGGATATATCCAGGCTGCAATGAGTGTAAGCAAGATCGCATTACATCTCATTGCTTAGAGTCAGGTGAGGATGAGGTGGAAAAATTTCATTTTTGTTATATTTAGAAGTTAAAGAGAATTAATTGTTTCTTAATTTCTTTTCCCCCCTCCCCATCCCTGTCACCAGATATTAAATAGTTAAAATTAGATTGGTTATCTTTTAATTCTGTCACTTTGATAATGTCTTCTTATGAATACTGGAACTGTTATCTTGAAGTATTATACTTTGCACTTCTGTAAAAATTACAGTCTACTGCATTAGAACATACTTATGAGGAAACTAGCAAAGATTTAACACAAGAGGTCCATAGTAATAGATAAAATTAGAGAACTGCATAATGCATGTAATAAATAGCAATTTTATGCTGTAAAAATACTCATGTAAAATTCACATATTCTTCTTAGAGCAATGATATTCGTATTCCTAGTGCAGTAACTAGACATATCTTCCATTGGGAGGATATTTTGAAATATGATTTCCTTATACGACAGTAATTTTCTGATTACAGGCTGGAATTCTTTTCTCCTCTCAGTAACACTGTGAAGTAGCAATCTGCTGAAGTCTCAGGTGTCCCTTCATAAAGCAGTAAAGCTGAGGATCAGCCTCTCATCCCATTTCTGTCTCCAAAGCCTACCTATTATTCCTAATGCCTTGAAAAATACATTCTTTATTTTCTGCCAGTGTGAGTTAATGGAATGACCTTCATCTAAAAAGGGGCAAAAAAATTCAAGGTAATTGCATGGTGCATAATCTGTATTCAAGCTGATGCAGTCGACAGCACTGCCTGAGAAGTGTTTCCCTTCCTGTGGCCTGGGGCAATGTCCCCCTCCTTCCTGGTGACTGGGAGTGGGATGTGGTGATATTGGTTCATACTCTGCTCACAACCTGCAACTCAGATGTTCTCGTGGTATTACAAGTGGTAACTTAGAGAATATATTCAGACTAAAAATCTTCATTTGAAACAATACATCATGTTTTGCTGCATATCTTATTTTCTGTTATTTAACAGTATTCTCAGTTCCTGAGTCATCTCCATAGGTCTATGATTATCTGTTTTCAGTCATAGCAACATTCATGGTTGCATCAAAGGGAAATCTGCTGCAGAAGTACCATTGTGTTTTGGGGGTATTCTTTTTTTCATATATCTTCTCTTCCAAAACACAACATTGATGTAGTGTGTTGATTTACTACGGGGAATATTTGCATAATAACTGTAATAACCAAATGAAAGTGATCCTCAGTTCTGAACAGGTATAATATTAATAGTTTTAGTCTGTGCATTTTTCATGTTTTTATTATTTCTTGAATCTTCATCTCTAGAATAGGATTATGTCTTTGCTAAAATGAATAGCATGTCGCAAGTAGCTTTTATTGAACTCTGTTTTAATTTTAATTAACTGAAACTGAAAAATTGGAAGTGTTTGTTATGTTATGCCAACAAAGTACCAATCATGAACTGAAGACTGACACTGGAGTGGACAGTTTGTGATTATAACTGTATGTCAAGATCTTCATTAAGATGCACATTAACTAAACATAATTGACTGTAAGGCAGATGGACAGTGGTAAAATATTTGGTAATGAACCTCTTCACTGCAGTATTTTCTGCCTCAAGGAGAACAATAAAAGTGTCCATATTTTCTTTTTAATATCCTTTAGTAAATGCTGCCATATTAGCAAGCAAAATTATATGATCACGAGGGCTTCATTTTTTCTGCTTCTCCAGTTTTCTATGGCTATTAATTCCAATACCGAAAATTTATGAAGGAAATAGAGCAAAGAATTCATTGTAGAAAAATTTACTTGTGCCTGTTTCACTTATAATCAGAATTTCAAAGCAAACAAAAATAATAGCTGAATGTATTCCATTAAAAGTTGGACTCAAATAGCAATTTTCAATTTGTTGCAAGTAACAGTGCATCTTTTCAGGAAATAACTGCTATCCATCTTAACAAAAGCTTCATTTGGTCAGCAATTTTTAAAAGAATGATTAAATCAGGGAAAATATCTCGTACTTTTTTTTTTTCCCATTATTTTTGTAAGTATTCCAAATGTAAGTGATCTCCCATTGATGCTTCTGAGATTTCTGATGGTTTCTAGTCACCAGACTGGTTTAATTTTTTCTATGAATGTACCTTTTAGGGACGGGGTACATAAAAATATGCAACAATAACATCTTAAATTTATGGTGTGTCATCTAATAGCTGTTTTAGATGTATCTTCAAAGTAATGTATTTGTGAAATCTGAACTTTTTATCATATATTATCTGTAGAATATAATGCACGAGAAGCAACAGATTTATGATTGATGGCCTTTTGGAATATGTATGATTTGAACCTCTCAACAGCAAGGGAATGAAGTTCTCAATTTTCTTTAGAAATCATAATTGCATAATTGCACATAAAAAGTCTGTCACAACAAATGAGAAACAATGTAATAGTGTTGTGTTTATTATCACCCATTTGTACCATAATCTCCCTTATGCACTCTCATTATAAAGTGGTAACAGCACAATATACTAGAGAACAGAATAGCTGTAGTCGCATAAAGTATTGGGTGTTATTGCCCCTCTAGTTCTTTCTTCATAGATCTGTTGAGACCTCTGCTTCACACAGGTTTATAATATACCAGTGTTAAATACAGAGCAAGTGAATTTCACTTGGTGAAGTGATTTCAGGACACATAATTTAATTCGGTACTGCGATATTTGAGTGGCTTTTGTTGGACTTTAAAACTTGATATATTTTAAAACTTGATAGGGAGAATTTATTCCTTTAGATGCAGACAACTTTTATCAGTTATTTATTATTATGTAAGTTGTGTTCTATGGCTTTAAAAAGAACCCCATATTACTTCTTTTAATTTAGATTTTTGAGAGTAGATAGAGCTCCTGAAAGAGATTGTTCCTGGTATTTCATGCAGCTTGATGTAAGCATTCTATTTAGTAAAGATATTGTGAAAAAAAACCAAAAAGTGTTAAGGTGTTGGTTTTCTTCTTTATTATTCCTTGAGTTCAGAAGCTTCAGCTTAGATGTATTTTCCACCTTTTTTTTTTTTTTTTCTTTTTTTTAGTTAAATTTGTCCCCTAACCTTTAACATTTTCTGATTATTTTTTTCTTTCTGTAAAAAAGACTGATAAATTTTCTCCGGTTCATGGGTTTAGCAGCAAAAGATCCCAAAATAATCTTACTTTATTTTCTGCTTGGGTTTTTTTTTGCCTTTTGTTGACAATCAGTACAGTCTTTCTGAAGTGTGCAGCAACATTTTGTGAGAGCCTTCATGACCAGCTATCCTCTCTCTCAGCACATTGATACAGTCATTGTGTCATTAGCAAAAATAGGTATGGAAGAATTCAAAGAAGCTTTGAACTGTAGAAACAGTGATTATATATATATATATATATATATATATATATGTGTGTGTATGTGTGTGTGTCTCTGTGTGTCTCTGTGTGTGTGTGTGTATGTGTGTGCGTATATATATATATATATTACATTCTGTATTTAAGTCTTGAGCTCTTAGAAAATGTTTTTCTTGTAACAAATTTCAATTTTTTTTAAATAATAGCTTTTTATCTATGGTGCTTGCATTAGACAACCCGAGTCAGCAGTTTCCTGAGACAATTTTGTAGGAATGCAAAAGGTTTTATTTTCTGTAATTTTTTATGGTAAATGTCCTCATTACTTGCATGGAAGTCAGAGAATCTGACTCTCCCTATCCCCAGGTAAGCTCATGAAGGATTATGTAAAGTTCTTCTTCTGTTTCTATCAATTTTCCCCTCTGAAGTCCGGGTATGATACATTTCCCATCACTGCTTCAGCACGAGGGCTCCACAGGAGGCACAGACAACACCAAATTCTGTGATGGGACTATTCAATCTGTGCTGCATCCATCTAAACCCGCAGCAAGAACTGTCATGTGAATCAAAAGAAGTAGTAGCATTTGGAAAAGAAAAAATATAGTAGTAGTTACACTAGCACTTCAGTTTTCATAGCTCCCAGATAAATAGTTCCTTAAAATACATTGTTTGCTCGTGCTCTTTTTAGAGTGGTACCCTTCAAAACACTGTATGACCTTGCCTTGAAGAGAGAACCAAAATATGAGAGTTTGTATTAAAGGGACAACCTGATTTCCACTCATATTGTTTGAATAACTAAAGGAGGGTGCAAAATCCCACTTTTCTGTGCCATGGAGTAAAAAGCAGGCTTTTCATCTAGCTCTTAGTAATCCCATGAGTAGCTGTCCTGATTTCTTATTAGAAAGGCTGATCTTTTCTTTAGGTAGACACATTCTATCTATATGAATGAGTTAGAGACCCAGAAGACAAAAATTTACCCATTGCAGAACCCAACAGGAATTTCCAAAAATAGCTTATATCATGACATTAATGCTAGGGCACTCTTGAGTCTATCCGTTGCCCAGTGTTTATAGGGTTTGTGCAGTATTATTCTTTTTTTCTGATATTTTTACTGTACCAATATTTTTATAATCTCTTTAAACAGTTGATTCTCAATGGCCTAATTTTTAAACTGCTGAGTATTCATTTCTCATACTGAAGAAAATCTGATTAAGAAAATGTCTGTTTTGCAACTCAGTGGGGTGAGGATGTTTGTGGTTTTGTATGTATATCTGACCGTCTCTTGTAAATGCTCCCTTGTACATTTTTACTGAGATTTTTGGTTCACAGTGTTGTATTTTCTTTTTCTTTTTTTTTTTTTTTTCTTCTTCTAATAAGCAGGGTGGTTGTGCTTTTGTTCTGAAAAGGATAACATAATTTTGGGAAGAAAAAATAGCAAATTTTCAAATTATTGATTGATAATTTAATACTACTATAATTTTTATTTTAATAGAGTAATTTCTCTTGGAAGATACTATTAAGTTCCTTGGGTCCAGCTGTTAACCCAGATCTGCCAAGCCCACCACTGAACTGTGTTCCTAAGTGCCACACCTACACATCTTTTAAATACCTACAGGGATGGTCACTCCACCACTTCCCTGAGCAGCCTTCTTCCTACAACTTTATTGCTTCCTACCTGTAAAAGAACAGTTAATAATCCAGGGGATGTACTGGCAGAGGAGACTTTCACTCCACATCTTAAAACCAGACCCCAGGAACACAGCAGATCTCCCTAAGCAGGTCTAGGCTTCATATTGAACTTTCTGTTCCTTTCAGAAGGTGTCTCCCATCACAATGACCCATGCTTTTTCTTTATGGATGTAGTTTTGATGCAGGGCATAGTTTACCTTAACCCTGGTGCTGCCAGGGATTCATTGGCTTTTCTTTAATTATTCTTTTCTTGTAATTATTTATTACAATGAAAAATTGAAATAAATACAATTTAAATGTGGCCTTTTTGTTATTATATAATTTGTGGAACACATTTTTAAGAATATGTGAGAGGCATCTATCAGTAATTTTGTATTTGTATTGCATTTGTGTATTTTAATAATGTGTTTCATATGAACACATCTTTTCAGTTTTTAGGTTAGTATCATGAAGTGGACTTTAGACAACAAAACCTGTTCTGTTAAATAAGGGTTTTAAGATGACATTCTTATACCTTGTTGGAATGGAGTGTGGGAGGTAGTACTTACTGCTATTAAATTTATCTGGCAGCGTAGATAATGTTTGTACTAAAAGTCACTCTTTTTGTAAAGCTACAGGGCAATAGCTATTGGGAGAAAAATAAACTTTTTTTTTTTTTTTAATTGTGGCACAATTTATTTAGAAACTCTTATACTTTTCTGTCAAGTTGGTTCATAGACTATGAATCTTTCATACGAGAATTACAGCTCTTTCCAAAACAACCAATACAGTCAGTAAACACTGGTTAATGTTAAGACATTATAGCATTATAGACAGAATTCTCCTCTCAACCTGTGTTTCTAGGTACAATTTAAGTACTTAAACCATTACTACAACTACTTTTGCATGGTTCCTTGAACAGGACTGAATATATCTAATGGTTTTCTAATAAAAATATAAAACTTCTAGCATGGACACATTTTTCATTATGTTACCATGCTTAATAAACAACTACTAAATCATTTATAAATCATTATAAGTAAATCAACAAACCAGAATCAATAACATAGAATTATTAGTAGCCTGCTCTTTTGGAGAAATTGTTGTTGAAGGAAACAAAACTACTTTCTTCCTTCCATGGAAAATTAATTTCACCTTTGCCTGGGATTTTTTTTTTTTTTCCCCTGGCAAAAGTAGATTTGCAAGAGGAAACTATTTTTTTCTTTTCATAGGAAAAATCCTTGAATGAGAGGAGTGAAAAATCAACAATAATTGCTGGACCCAGATATCATATTGTATGATTTATCTTCCATCAGTTTCCATATGAAGTTGACCACAGCTGCAGTGTATGCAATATAACAAATCTAGGTCAAGCAGCCAGATTAGTGATGTCTGGCACGTAATTATGAATAATACAGAAACATTTTTTTCTTTCTTTACATGTTTTCTATACATTATATTACATAGTTTACAGGAAGGTAATGTTAGTTTATGATGCAATTTTGCATCAAGGAAATACCATAATCATAAAGCACTTCTATGATATGAAAAAAATTTCCATGTAGTTTGAATAATCCTCCTTCAGATTATAAAGAGAGGTGTTCGCTTAGTTAACGATTGTCTGAACCATTCCTCCTCCATCTCAGTTTAAAAGAAATTAAGTCAATCTTTCACTGGAGATACTTTTAAAAGTATTTAAAGTAAAAAATTAAAACAAAAATAATGGCATATATAGAGCTCTTTGCACATTAAACACAGCTGCGCTATGTTTAACAGTATACTGTATTTAACAGAAATACTTTCCATATCTATGTTACTGTCTTCTTGTCTTGGGGGTGATGTATCTGAGCAATACATGCCTTAAAATTTATGGATAGCTATCAGCCATGATTCTTTAATTGTTTGGGTAAGGATATCTCCAACCTCTCATGACTTTCTTGCTAAATAGAGCCCAGGGCTCTCTTGAGAAGGACTCAGCGTTTCTGAATATTTCAAGTGAGAGGTGATTTCATGATTGATTCATTTGGTATCAGTTATGGACAAAATAACAGTCTGTGTAATAAGAGACTGAAATAAATAGAGAGTTAAGAGGAAAAGATGTAGTTAATAAAAAGTAGCAGACTCTTCTAGGCTGTTAACATTTCATCAATTAATTTGCTTTTCTTGACACAAGTTTGATTGATGTATGGCAATGCAAATGTAGCATAGTAAACTATGTAAAGTTTGTAAAGTGTTTAATGTCATGCCAGCCCAAATCAATTGCTGATCATATACAGATTTTTAAGAAATAATAATAAATGAATAAATATTTTTTTTTATACAGAATCAATTGCTCAATGAGGCAGTACACATTTTGGGGAGGGAGATTTGAAATAAAGAAAAGACATCAGTGGTAAGCATTTAAATTCGGCTACTTTTTTGTAATTTCGAATTAGTTCAGAATGAACATCAACAGTGACAACAGAGTAATTGACCTATCTGAATAAGTAGAGCAAAGTAACAAGTAAGTATTTAAGAGTTATTTTACCTCAGTGTAAAGCAAGAAGAACTAATACTTAGTTGTGGTTGTTCCTTTGCATATTGAAAATAAAGAGTGAAGGAAAGAACCCTAAAACTGAGCTTTTAGTAGGAGAAAATGATATATGGTTTCAGATGCATCCAAATGCGTTTAGCTTATCACAAATATGATTGAGAGGTGGTTTGCTAACTGCATCTAAAACACTTAGTAATAAAAGGTTTTTATTTTAGTGAAGCAAGTTAGTAGAAGCTGAAGCCAAAATTCAAATTAAATATGTGGCAAACACTTTCAGTAGGGAGGTGATTAACTGCTGGGACAAATTGCCAAGAGAAACAAGTGATTTTTCCATCACATGAGGTTGTCAAATTAGAACTAAATAACTCTCAGGAAATTATTTGACTCTTGCCAAGAACAAATTATTGGTCTCAGATCATTGTTAACCAGATGAAATTTTAAAGTAAGTGGTTGAGATAGTGGAGCAAATAATTCCTTAGTTTTGTAATGTAAAATCATAAGGAATACTTTACTTAACTTCCATTTGTTGAATTATCATCAAAATCGGGAATTTCATTGTAATATGATACAATTTCAAGTTGGTAGAGTGTTGTTATTTCATGGTATATCCTCATTAATGCTATAACGTTCAGGAGATGTTCACTTCTTATCTACTTCATCGCATCTGGTTTCAATTATGAACTTTTTTTTATTCTTCTTTATTTAGAAGCAAATGTTTGGAAAGCATCAATAGCTCTGTCAATAGAACTAAACTCAGTAATTTATGCCAGAGAAAAATATTAAATTCTTTCTTAGTGGAGCAGAATCACTGACTATCACCAAAATTTATTTAATGGATCAAATGGGAGGGACATGCCTTTAAACTTAGGGAATTATCTTGGTTACTATGTGTGGTACGCACACATCATACTGTAATATGAAAGTACATGATGCAGAAATAATTGAGAGAATTAGTGCAGAAATCCTGCAGTCCTTTTTCCACTCTCCTTTTGTGGTTAGATGTATGTTTCAGTTGGCTATCATTGGATTTTTTTCAGTACTTCCACCTAAACGCTGAAATGTAAGTTAAGAATATTTAAGTGCCTGAAAGATTAATTGGAGGAGTCTTTATTAAGTGCATGAAAATATTTAAATGGCAGGTGATGGTATAGTCTTAGCGGTCACTTGGGAAATTCCAGATCGAGTTAGTCTGTTGAGAAGTGTGTGATTTAGTAGATGCCTTATGTCTGCAGTCCATGAACATGCAGTGGGAGTGACTTGAGCAGGACACTGTGTAGGTTGATATCAGTGATGTTTCAATGGGCATTGTAAGACTATTTTGATTCTCAGTTTCACTGTAAGGGTTCTAATAACAGGGCTTAATTTCTCCACCATTTAAGTTCAGTGCATAATTTCAAATATAGTTTTATGTTTTAGTGATGCAACAATATTATGCCATGTTGAAGGGAAAATGATGCAAAGTGAATTGGATTGATCTGCCAGCCTTAGCACACATGCCTGTGCTTTCCAAGCTATTAGAAAAATTAATAAACTCACTCCTTGAATTAATGGATGGGCTTGCAGGACACCATCAGACATAAATTTTGAAGCTGAATTATATTTACATTGCTATTTGTACTGTAAAATTAGTAAAGGTTATTAATTCTATCCGGTCTTGATATTATCAATTTTATACCATAATTACATGCACAGACACACACAACCTCTTGAGAGGAGTGCTGAAACGCAGATATTTAAAAGTATACATGAAGGGCTGAAGCAAATGTTCACAAGTTATCTTATCTGTCAATTTTATATTTTTTTTGTCTTTACCTGTTGGCCCTACTACTCTTCTTGATTGCAGGATGTGATCACTACAATCTCTGTGATTATGCAGTACCCCTCAGAGCATAAGGAGTTTCTGTCCCAGCATTTTAAAGACACAATCCAACAGTGACAAAATCAGACCCGCTGTCTTGCCTCTGGGCAAAATCTCTGCTGCAGAGATTTTCAGGCTGCCAAAGGTTCTTTAAATACCAAATTTTCTTAGCATATAAAAAAGATGAGAGTGATGGTGCAGTTCTTCTCTCACCAGTGATGACATCATGCTGGACAAGATATGAAATGTTGTGAACAGTGCCATCATGTGCATGTCTGATAGATATTATTGTGAGTGAAGAGATGTGTATGGAAAAAATGAAATGGAACATTAATTGTAGGATGTACAGATTCTGAATGTGTTTTCACAATTTTCTTTTTTCTCATTTTTTGTTTTGTTTTGTCTATTTGGTTTGTTTTGGTTTGGTTTGGATTGGTTTGCTTTGCTTTGCTTTTGTAGTGTGTTTTTTAGAATCTAGTGGAGATTTTTTTCCCTCAGCTGTGAAATGCAGACTCCTTCAAACCTGTCTGTATTTCTTTTACTTCTTGGCTTTTCTGTTGGCCTAGAAGGGGTTTTCAGCCTCCTACTAACTGCTGAAATACTTTTTAGTAACTATTTATTTTCAATAATGTATTTTATGCGCTTTGTGATCACTTTCAGAGAATGATGCTCCTCAGATTAAAGACAAATAAATTGACAGGAAAATTAAATTTGAACATATTTTTCTATTGAGTTCATATCTTAGAAATCTATTCCTGTTTGAACCATTGCACTTTGAATTGCTTCACCTACAGTGTGGTAAGTATATCTACTGGTCTTTATGGATCTGCTTTCTGCAGAGTAGCTAGTGGGACGAACTGTGTCCCAAATCAGGAATATCCAGTCTTTCATCACTTGACATGTCCTTATTATTATTAGATGGGTACTGAAGAACTGAAGAAAGATCTGAATTTGCAATTCTGGTTTCTTTTTCTGGCATTTACACCAGGGTAACTGAAAGTAGATCATACCCTGCAGAAATTAAAGATGAAAGTTACTAGATTTTTCAGTTCACTTCCCACCAGATATTTTCTTCTTTTAAATCTCCCCAGGGAAGTTGCCTCCACTGCCTGTATCATGAAATTATAGCATAAATTTTATTAGTGATCTTAAACAATGAATCTTTTTAGCATTATACTCTTTTTGTAGCATCATACTGTATTTAAAGCATCACGTTATTTTTTTTTTTCTGTGTTACTGTAGATGTTCATACTTTCAACCTTTGGCTTAGTTGCCAAATTGTATCCATTTTTGTACTTGACGTATGACAAAGGAGCACAGATATAGCAAACACATGTTATTTTTCAAATCTTGTTTTAAGATAAGATGGGTATATTTTTTATAGATTGTATTTTCATTGTCTTTTTATCCCATGGCAAATAGCAGTACAGCTGAAAGTCTATGCAGCTACCATCAGTGTACATAGTTTGCCAGCCTTTAATGTGACTAATTCCTAGCCAGAAAATGTCCTGCATTTTCAGTGAATCATAACTAAGAAATTATTACGATGACAGGAAATTTAAACAAAAATGTCATTTCATATTGCTGTAGAAAAGCCAGTTTCAGTGACATTTTTAGAATTATCAGTGAGAAGACATCAATCTGTGGTGACAAGAATCGAACAGAAGTGTAATCATGAAAGTGTTTTTGGTTATTTGTTTAACAGCAGGGGTTGTTAGGATGATCTATAGATGTAAAATGTTGAAAAATATATTTATTAGTAATAAATAGTTGCTTGATGACAATGAGACTTGGTTATACATGCTATAAGCAGAGTCCAATGGAAACATTGTATAAAACACAGCTTTAAAGGTTTGTGGTTTGTTTTTTTTTTTTTTTTTTTTTTTTTTTTGTTTGTTTGTTTTTTTAGAGAGCATGTAAGGCTTTCTTTTCCCTCAGAAATATCCAGAGAACCTCCATTTGAAGTCCTAGACAGTACTGGTTTTTACCTATTAGTGGAAACGGAAGTGCATTCCACATCCTCAGTTCTTTTCAACTACCTCATTAAGATTGTGCAGAATGTAAAGTACTAGTAATACAGACTTTATCTACCATTTCTACCACTGTTCCTCAAACTGCACTCACAGTAATTGCTTATTCTGCCTTAGAGAACGGTGTGATTCGATCAAATCACACCATTTAGGCTGGATTTAAATTTTGGACACTACAGATACTGAGAATATCTACTGAAGAAAACATGCAAACAACTGTGATGAAATTTAGTAATTAGCAAAGTTCTGCTTCAGTTCTTAGATCTTACAAGAAGCCTTTAGGTAAATAGTATCTCCAAGAGCACACTAATAGGGGAAAATGTTCCCCAAATCCCTGTTCAAATGGGTGGGCATCCTGCTCCCCACAGGCTCCTGGTACAGATGGGGTAGTGAAGAACTCTGCAGTATTTCCCCATGGGTGGCACATGGAGGATATAAGCATCAGTTTCGCTTACATTTTTTTAAGTTAGATTAATTCTGCCTTCCTTGGATGGGTTTTTTATTCCAGTGATCTCAGAGAGCGGAGGCTGCAGTTGACCTTGAAGTTCAGTGTATACCTCACTGTCCTGAAGCTCACTATAATAAGACATGTCAAGCTTTCTGTCCCTGTGTAAAAAGGAGTACAATAATGTAGACAAAATGCGTATTTTGCAATTTGCTCTACAGAAAGAAAAATAACATGAACTTCTTTTTGGTGGTGTGGCTCATTACAAACTGCAGCCATATTTCAGTCACCAAATAACTAAATCAGGAGTTTGTAAACACAGTTTAATAACTGTAAACTCTGTGAGCTTCTACAAACAGGAACATAAAGGAAAGGCGAAGAAGAAGGAGACTCATCTCAAAGTCAGCAGTTTTGACTGGAATACCAAAAGGAAATTAAAAGAGCCAGACCATCTTCGGGGGTCCTTCAAAACATATTTGTGAATATGCAGAGGAACTAGTATTAGTTCCTCCAGTATGCACAGTCAATACCCTAACCTGTCGTTAGATTTGAGGTGGGTCAGTGCTTTGAGCCTTCAAATAACTTTAGCTTCTGTCATCTATCCTTAAGGACATTCCTTTCAAATCAAAAGAGGGGGAAAACATCCGTATCTCTGCAGTCGAATCTTTATAATCCAATGTGGAGTATATACATATTTACAGCCTCCTCCTCTTCATTTTTCTGTGATATGTTATCCTCAGAAAACACTATTTTTTGAGGCACTGGATTTTATTTAAGCCAAGGCTTCCTATCTTTGCCCCAATGTATGTGCTAGTTCTTCTTACACTTTTCCAGGCAAGCTGTCTCTTTTTATATTGCCAGGATGAGGCCTTTCAGGAAGAATCCTTGTTTGTCCATATGACAACAAAGTGAGCTAGAAATCAGCTGTTTCAACAGATTGTCTTACTGGATAGAGAAGCATGTGGGAAGCAGTTTGTCTGCTGAACTGGAGCCACCTTAGATTAACATAGCTGTCTTATTTTCTTCAGATGCCTCCATCTCTAGCATATGGAGTCTGCACATCTAGTTGCCACCTAGAGCTTAATTCTGAAATTCACCATTCTTGCAACAAATACACCTACCTGGTGTGGTGCTGCTGTTGAAGGAGACCTTTATCAGTCCTTGTTCAGCTTTGAGTCCTAAGATTTTTTCAAACGTATGGTGTTTTGTGGGGACTACTACACAGAGTAAGAGCGGCATAAGAGAAAGAGGGATCACTTCTCTCTAGCAGTCCTTCCTCAGGAATTTTTCTGACTGCAAATTCACAATTTTTCCTCCTTCTGCTTTAATGTTTCAAACCTAAGACCAGGGTAGAGTTCTGATTCATAATCAGTACTGTGGAGAGGTGGAGGTGTGTACTTCTAAAGCCACATGGACTCTACACAAAAAAAAAAAAAGAATTTTTTAATCAGGAATTACAGAGTAACATACCTTTATTTTACTTTGCTGCAGGATTATGAATGAGAAATCGAAGGAATATATATATTCCTCCCAAGACAGAAAAGGCCCTCTGAGCTGTTTTATTTCATCTCATCTCATGTGTACTAGCAGAATGGAATGATGTTAACTGAAAGAGGTCAGCATATGCTCCAGCTAATCATGGGTGTCAGTAGAGCTCTTGTAATGCCGTTATAAAGTACTTTGATATCTCAAAGATGTGCTTTCTCTGTTTCTGCAGGCCATGTAAGCTGAATTAGTTCAGAATATGTGTTTAAACAATTTTTATTCCTTCATACAACTAAGCAGAGTCAGGATACAGATTAATTATGCTTTGGTTCACAATTTAACGTTGTGTCTGGAATAATTTATTTCTTTCAAAATAGATTATTTAAAAGCAAGTGACAAGGGCAAGATTATTCTCTTCCACATAAATCCCTTTAATTGCTCCCATAACATATAAAGCATGTATTGAATTTTGTATTAAAGAACAAACAGAATACATTTGAATCTTCACTTAAAGTAACTTACAGTATCAGCAGTATACATACCACATTTGTATTTATGAATGTTATGTTTATTTTGTGAACCATTATCTGTAGATCAATAATTTAAGCTTTAGTCTGACAAAGAAAAGTTTGTCTTTCACCATAACAGTTTTGTCTCGTACAATTAAACACCAACCCCCAGAATTATATACAATATAGTGAAGATTGGCTCTTAATTGAGTTATGAAAGTGTAGTATCTTTCTACTACCTGGTGCAGCTGGAGGAGGTGTCTGAAATTCATTAAATTTTTGGACTGAAGGCTACTTTTCTTTTCTTGTTGTTAGGTTGGGGTTTTTTTCCCTTTAGTTTTATCTCAAATAAGATGGACAGACTCAAATAGCAGTCCTCAGAACACTTACTAGCCCAAAGGCATGTTTCTTACTGAAATAAACTCATGTTCAGCAATAGCCTTAAATTTCAAAAATCTTAAACAGAACTATTAAAAAAACAGGCATTTGTGTATAAATCAATGTCTCTTTATCTATTTATGGTTCACAACACGTTTATCTGAGCATTGCCTCAGTTACTTTCTGTACAAACCCATATAGGTAACTGTACAGATGTGGAAGTTGTCTTACTTCTCAAACCTGTGTTTAATTAATGCATACATTCATGGTCAAAATGTTTAATTTCAATGTTTTATTTGTCTAGGCTATGTGTTATCATAGTTAACCCCCAAAGTAATCTTTATAATGTAATTAAATGATACATGTTTAAGAAAATAAGAGTCCATTATTTGAAAATGTTCAAGATAAATTAATGACATGGATAAAAACTCTAAAAACTTAATATGAATATGATCATCCTAGGGAATGGATTTATGTAATAGAAAACTAAGAAAAGGAAATTTTTTCAAGACAAATTAAGGAGTAGGAGCTCAAAATAAATGCACTAGAGGCCTTCAGAACCGAGACACTAGATTTACCAGAGAGAAGTAAATAACAAGTAGGGAAAAAAATTGCCAAAAGTGATAGCTACATTCTATCCAAAGACTGTTATTATGCATTTTTAAAACAGATTTATAAACCAAAATAGTTATTCAGTGCTGCTGGAAAGATTTATTTTCAGTTCAGCAGAATTTTTAAAATACTGTTTTTGTTAGTCAAAAAGTGATTGACATATAAATACAAATATTAAAGAAGATCAAGAAAATATCAACCATATCTTTACAAAGAAACATACACATATATTTTCAGATGAATTAAATCTTTCCTTCAAAGGATGTGATTTTCAGATTTGTAATTTTTTTTTTTTTTTGGTGGAGTGACACTAACATCAGACAGTCACAATTTCCTGTAGTAATCATCAAAATCTGTTTCAAATCTTTAAGTAACATGGAGAAAGATAAAGTTTTCAAAATATTCTTGTGTAGTGCATTGCCCAGAAGAGAAGACTAGGTTTATTGGTTGCCTACTGCTAAATGATATTATTGTTGAAAATATCTCTATTTTCTGTGTTCAGGGCATACTTTAAATATATTCACTTAGTACTTTCATGAAAACTGTAGGTTTCTCCTCATAATAATAATAACTGAATTTGTCATAACATGATAAATAGAAGATCAAGATTTAATCTGAAGTCCTTGATTTAAAGCTTCATTTTATAAAAACCTGTAAAGGATAGTAATGATAGGATTAGCCCCATTTAGGACACATTTGAAAAATAATTTTTTGTGTAAGAATGGCTAATATAGATGTGTTATTAAGTTTCTTGGGGAAAAGAAAAAAGAAATAAAAAAAAGTTACTGATGAAAAAATTTATATGCCTTATTTCTCATAAAACAGTAAGGTATTTGCAAGATTTGTACTCTGTATGTGACTTCTGAATAAATTTGTAAAGCTCAAGTGAGATCCTCAGTGAGATCCATACTAGTATATGTGGTTTTATGACAAGCATGTGGCTGGATTTGCAGCTGCAATGCCCTTCATGCTTTTTTCTAAAATTGCATTTCATTTTAGTGCTTGTTGCTTCTGAAAAGTATTTGGGATAGTTTTTGTTAACAAAAAAAAGTGTTAATTGATGATATTCACAGTTTCAAAGGCTGTCATTCCACAGCACTTTTTTTTTTTTTTTTTTTTAAAGGTAGTTTTGTTTGCTATGATGCAGTAATCCTAGACAGCATTTAGGAAGTGCAAAACTCATATGGGCTATCTCACTCTGATGAGAAATTGGTTCTGAAAGGCATCATACCGTGTATTTTGCATATTTTTTTTCTACATTAGATGTGTATAAACTTTGCCACATCATCAGTCCTTTGTCTAAGAAATTTCTTCAACATCAGCTATTTTCTGAAACTGAACACCAGATTTAATAACTCAGCAATATTATGTTCTGTATTATTATTTCATGGTGATGAGATTGCCTGATTTTATGTCAAATTCTACAAAACCTGACCCAAATTCTGAATAAACTTTTTGTGGTAGGCCACATAAGCCAAACTTCATCTTCTGACTGTCAGTAGTCCACAATCTGCAGCAGGTATGTGCAACCACACTACAATTAAAGTTACTATTTACCTCTCTGCATCTGTACTGGATGTTTGCAGAGAATTTTGCAGAGTACAGTGATAAATTAGTCCAAACAGCCTGGAAATTTCTGGTAAGTTCTTCAGGAGAGCTGTTTCAGTGTCACAGATGAAAGATAGATATGTTCCCTGCTTTGCATTTCACAATCAGTAGAACACACAGTTCGAGGAGTCAGTTTTCATACTTCTTTGTCTGCACTTATGCAGCATTGTGAATAATTAGGGTAACAGTATGTGGTTTGAACTACTGTGCCAAGTTGTCATGTATTTTGTTTCATTGATACCTAGGGATAGCAAAGTTTTCTGAAAAACAGAGTATCAATAGTGTGCTCTGATGTTAGGAATGATGACTGATCTTCCTTAATTAAATGAGTGTAACAAAGTCACAATAGGGGATGCTTGTATTTCCTTGTAATACAGTCATTGCCTTATGTGTACCTGATTTCTCCAAGGAGTGTCTCAAATGCACTTACTGTTCCTTAATGTTATATTTTGCATTTGGATCTGTGATTTAGATGACAAATGTGAAAAAGCACATGTTGCCAGAGAACTTTCAAGAGACAAGCTGTGAAGTCTAAGGAACACAGGTTATTCCAGCTAAGGCTGGCAGTGGCTTCTACTTAAAAGTTTTTCTCCTAGTATGTGGTGCTCAAACTTATACCCGCAGAATATAGGTTAACATTTGACTGATACAGATTTTTATTTACTGGCTTATTACAGAGAGGTGGAAGTTTTATTTTCACTCTTCCTCTTTCTGGTCAGGCACTGGAGCAGTTGAGACTAGTCCACACAGTTGCAAAACAAGATCACGTTCAAATTCCAGCATTTTGGTGATCTTCTCAAACGTTGTTTATGGGGACATGTAAATTATTACCACAGAAGCGTCTGTTAAAAATTGCACCAAACCATTTGTGTTGGCGGTATGAATCTCTCAACACAATTTGGACTAGTTTATTTGAGCAGACAGTAGTATCATACTGGGTCTTACAGTTCTTACTGAAGTCAGTGGTAAGACCCTGCTGTGTTCCCGAGCAATACTGTGGAATGTTCTGGTCTCTGAATTCTTATTCACCAAAGCTACATGCCATCTGATGTGATTATTCTCTGATAAGCATGTGGCTTTGTGCTGTATCTTACACAAATTAGTTTCTTAGCTTTGTGTAGCTAAGAGTTAGCAACACAAGTTTATTGCAAACATCTCTCACATCATTGAGATTGACAAGTCTGTGCCATACTAGTTGGAATTCATACTGATGTCATTTATGGTCCTTGACATCCAAAAAACAACTTGACAAATAAGACCACGTGACTGAAGTGTATTTAAAGGGGGGGGGGGGGGGGGAAATGTACTCTAGTACACTTGCTACTTTTTGTTGATGAGTTAGTTTATTTTAAAGGCAGAATAAGTGTCTAAATTTCAGTGGAGCAGTGATGTATGTTTTAGAAAAAACACACCATCTTTCTAAAACATCAAAAAAAAGTCAACAGAAGAGCAGTAAAAGACCCCAAAACTTCCCAGCTAAAATGAAAAGAAACATTTCAAACAGCAACAATCATCAGCTCCCTCTAAAATCTGATAAGTTTACCCACAGTGATACTGACTTACTGTTCTATGATCTTAATGCATAATTTCTGAAGTCAGCATAAAAAGTGAAACTAAATACTTCAGATGAAAGGAATAATACCTTATTGGGCCAATTACTATTAGCTTTGGTTAAACAGCTTCAGTGAGATTGAGTAAAAAGTGCAGAAAATGCTGAATAAAATTTGTTTCTTGCCTCCTCATAAGGTACAAGGCAAAATGTAGACATTATTACATACATAGACATATTTCATTCAAGCTACACCTCCAAGGACATTTCTTCACATCCTCATTAAACTCATTCAGAGTAATTTCCTTTTTACCCAAGGTCAGGATGGTTGTCTTGCAAATCTTTGGACACTGTGAATGGGAATATATAAATCCTGACATTGGGAAGCAAGGTTGCTCTTGCCCTACATTTAATGAGGAAAAGAAATAAGATGGAAAAAAAAAAAAAAAAAGAGCAGTCTTCTTTGCCTGATGTTGCTAAAAGTAAGATCTAACTTTGCTGGTATTGAAAAAAATAAGACTTTTTTTTTTTTTTTTTTTTTTTTTAAGCTGGTCACAACACAGTGATGATTTCTCCTTTGATATTCATAACTTGTATTTCCAGTAAGCTGCTATGTTACCTGCAATCACTTCTCAGCTTTCTTTTTCTATGGTCTGTTTAGGCTGCTAGCCCACCAGTTAAAATATATTCTGAATAACTTCCACATTAAAAATAAGAACAGTTGATAGAATGGTTACTTTAGGAAACATATGTCTCATGAGAAAAGAATGGGTTCTTTTTCATAGCTGTCATAAATAAATCAGATTGTTCACCCTCTTGTTGGACAATTGTCATTTATTTTTTCTGCTTTCGTTAGCTTTTTATTTGTTTGTTTGCTTTTGTTTCCTTTCGGTAGTTCATTAAACTTCTTGGCAGGAAACCTGTTATTTTTAATTAAGAAGAAATTATTTGAATTAAGCAGCCAGCACAAACATTTTGAAGTGGACTCTGGAACTTGTGGTGGTTTGGTAACAGTGATATTCTGGTTTTTAAGAAATAATTAAAAAATCATAATGTGAGCTGATATAGTCAAATCACTCTATATTGCTGACCAACTACTACTAGTGAATGGTTGTTGTCAGATAAGATAGAGCACAACAGGAAAATGTTGAATAAATATACTGGTATCAGTCTTTGGCTGACAATTCTAGGTATTTACACTCGGGTGTAGAAGTAGCATCCTAACTCCTTTGCCATAATGACTTACAGACTAGTCTGTCTCACTGGGAATTGTGTTCCTTTGTTGTTGCTACTTAGAAGATTTTCATGTCTCATATGATGGGCCCATTTGTTTATTTTTTTCATATTTTAGGGTTTGGTTTTTTTCCTGACTGATGTGAATAACTAATGAAACCTGATCCTTAAAAGTGCATAGTATGGTAAGAATGCTTAGGAGGAAGGTGCTGGATTGTTTGCTGCTACTTAGGTACAGCACAAAATTTGCCTTGTCTTCTGGAGACGAATTTTAGGTCCCGTACTTTAGATGGCACTCTAGCTAACAAAATATTTTTTTCCTTTAAAATATTTATTTAAACTATTCCAAGGATATTTCTGCATCTCCCTGGGAACCTGCAAAGTTCATCTATCTCCTTTACTCATAGATCTGTCTCCAGATTTCAATGTGGTATATCAATTGCTCTTTACTTAATTGAGAGAGATGGTGTTGCATGTTGCCTGAAAATGATGTGGGTGTTTGGGTTTTTTTTCTCTCTCTTTCTTCATTTTCATTATGTTGACTGCTCAGTAACTCTTTAGCGGCAGAAAAACTTAGTGTAAGAGAAAAAGAATCTTCATATGAGTAACAGGCACTGTAGAGCCAGTCCACTGCAGAGCTCTATCCCACTTACCTCTGGACATTAAGGAATAGCCACATGTGTTCAGTCAGCAAAACTGCAAATACTTTCCCATCTTGAAGTGGAGAGTATTAAATAGGTTCTTTATAGTGCTTTGTTTGTCATAAGAGTGTCTTTTTGATTAAATTACAGTTGATATTGTAGTGATCATACAGTATCAATTTCAGTACAAAATGAGTGAAAAGCTGTGATAGTTTTGTGCAGCAGATTTGTGAATTCAAAGTCTGACATACTGACCAGAAGTTTGCCCAAATTCTGTAGGGAGACTAGGCAGACTTTCCCAAAACTCTAAGGTATTTTAGTATGATGAAGGAGAAATACAAAATACAACGGTTTTTTTTGACATCAATGTCTCACTCCACTCTAGTAGTTGCTACCCAGTTGCAGAGGGTGCTTGTGCTTATTAGGTTTATGTATAAACTTTACCCTAAGATGTTTAAAGTACCAATTAGGCTGAACGTATTCAGGACCCTTACAACCTACTGGCTCCAAAGCCAAGGCAGATTCAAGGAACTGGTGATATGGAACTGCGTATGAGCTCTTCTTTTCAAGATAAGTGATATACAGCAAAAAATAATAAAAAAAACCAAACCCACAAACAATTCAAACAATCAGAAAAGAAAACAAACAAAAGCCCCATTACTAAGTAACAAAATTTAACATCTTTAATATCTGAATTTTTTCAACACCAGTAATGTTAAAATTCTATGTAATGCCAATTATAATTTTTTTATAAGTATATACATTCACCTTTTTAAATGTGATTTTGCACAAAAGGCAGTAGGAACAATTAGTATTAATTGTGAATTTATCTTTTTTTTTTTTTTTTTTTTTTTTTTTTTTTTTTTTTTTTTTTTTATTTAACATGTCTGCAGAGGCAAAGTGAACATGACTTAGTTTCCCTTCAATAAAATAAAGGGGTTTTGATACTAACAATTTTAAGCCTGGAGATTACCCATATCCAGACATTTATTGCTTCCTGGTTTGTTTTTTTTGGTTGTTTGGTTTGTTTGGTTTGTTTTGTTTTGTTTTGTTTTTTGGGGTTTTTTTGAGGGGGGGAGGTGCAGGGAGGGTGGGGAAGAGGGGGTGGAACCAAAACCACAAAGGAAAAAAAAAAAACCAAACAAACCTGATGACCTTAAATACATAACAAACATACACACAGCAATCATGGGATTCCAAGGGAGGGTGGGCAAGGAAGAAATGTCAGAATGTTTATCATACAGCTGTGCCAAAAGTAAAGGCTGAATGAATGAGATGAAGATTAAAGCCAGGAGATCTGAGCCTGTATTCAATCACTGCAGTCACTCTGTTTGCCTCCTGCATGCTGATGAAGTGTCATGAATGGTCCCATGTACTTTCACTCCAATATATTTCAGGCTGTAGTGATTATTGCTTGTACTCAGCTAAAGCTTGAAATAACTGGCAAACTCTTGCTTAGCAACCGAAGGGCTCATCTTCTCTCCCTTGGGACCACTAACTCAAAAATGTGCTACTTCATTTAAAAGTTAAAGTTAGAAGGGGTAGGTGCTTTATATTTATTTTTTGCATGATAATTTAAAGGAGAAACTCCAAACTAAGGCCAGCAAATTACTTTGTTCCATAAATAATTATTGACCTTGGTTTATGAAGTCTGAATCAAATTTCCTTTATAACACATTAAACTGTCCTGTAGTTGGACTATTTTTGTACAGGAATAGCTGTTACATGTGCTGAGAGAATAGAATAACTTTACTTCCTTTAAACAAAAGATCTCATAGTGTTTTTTTATAAAATTATTTGTAAGTCATTCATGCAGCATTAAATCATTTAATGTTTGTGCTTTATTTTAATGTTTAGACAAGAGTTTGTATTTTTCAGTGATTTTTATCTTAAAAGGAAAATGACTGCACATTTGTTCAATAAATGAAAAAATGCAGAACATTGTTTGAGTTGTAGATTTCCAGCAAATGCACTGAAGAATTCATTAAAAAATACAGCAGCATTATTCTAGTGTGAATTATGTGCTGCTCTGTAGGTTTCTATTTTTGGTTACCACAAGATGGCAAAGCAATGAGCACATAAATGCAAGGACAAGTGAGTTTCATAATAATGTGTTCTGCATTCACACTTTATTCACATCAAGAGAGAATCCAAGCACAGCAGGGGTGACAATCACTCCAACAGTCTTTTGAAATCAAAGTACTTCCTCAAGAATGTCTTTCCAGCACTAATTACACACTTCTATTGTGGTTCTTGTATTGTGCAAAATAAAATGTTTACACTGTCACTAGATACAGCCCCATCACTGGAAAAATGGAAGGTAAAAATTAATCAACTTATTAAATATATTTGTTTTCTTTTAAGTTTTACTGGTTCTACTATGTTTTTAAGGTTTAAGTATCAAAATCCATTTCCTTTGTCACCAAGGGACTTTGGCAAAGATTCTAGTTTTTTACCAACTCCAAGAAAGTCTCTTTACTTGAAAGTTGTAGCAATGTGGAAAGGATTGGTTGCCTAGACAGCTTGAGGGTTTTTTCCTCTTTACTGTTTCTTTTTTTTTTTTTTTTTCCCCAGTTGCATACTGATCATACAGTAACTATTATCAGTGAATTTTCTATTAAGAGGGAGGCAAAAAAGCTTGAGACACGGCTTATCTCAGGACATTACAGGGTGTGATATGCAGCTGTGTTTGTGTGTATAGCCATGCATTTTTTGTGTGTTAGAATGTATATACAATCTCAGTAACCACTGTGAAACTCTCTGTGTAGGAGAGGATCCAAGATAGCAGTTATGTAATGTTTAAAAGAGAGAGGAAAGTGTGTCTAGGTTTTATAACATTTTTCTGACAATGCATAAGTTTATGTGAAGGGTTAAGCACCCAACTCAGTATTGACTTTTATTCTTGTCTTTACTGCTAGGCTTGGTGAAAAAGCTAATTAGCAGAAAATGGGAAAAGGAACCATTAAATTCCATTTTCTATGGCATTCTGGAAAAGCTGGCAGCCCACAGGAGGTGCCTTTACTGGGATAAGAACTGTCTGGATAGCTGATCCTAGAGGGTGATGGTGAATGGCCTTGCATCCAGTTGGAATCTTATCACTAGAGATCAGGGATAACTCTGTTCAGTATCTTTATTGATGAGCTGGATGATGGCATTAAGTGTAAATTCACAGATGACACCAAGCTGGGGGGAAGTATGCATTTTCTGGGGGGGGGGAAGGTTCTACAGAGTGATGTGAACATACTAAATCTGGATCTATACATCTCTAAATTGTTAAAGTATGGAATATACCACTAAAATTTCTAGGTATTCACAATTTATATTCTGCATTATACATACATATAAAACATATATACAGTATTTATATCATTGGTACATGTAGTTATGTATTCTCTTAAGCTGTTTAGCATTGTCAAAAATAGTTAATTTATATACCTTACTCTTATTAAGTATTTGGATCTATTACTGTGTTTACTCCTCCAACAGTGGCCAGCTTCATTTGATTGAAGATACCAGAAAGCAGGTATTAAATGTAATAACATTGGAATAAACTTATCTCATATCAACAGAGAAATTGTGTTATGGGATATTGATACTAATATCTGAAACTGGGAAACAGTAGGAAATAGAAACTGTCTACTTAAAATTGCTAGCATAGATGTGGTGTGCCTAAGGTTTTAAAAACTAAAATGTCAACAGCTATGTGTACAAGAGTACAGATACTGTGTGTACTTGTTTATATCCACAGTGTACACTAGTGTATTCCAGAACATTATTTTAGTCATTTAATCATAGAATGATTTATGTTGGAATGTGTGCCTAGAGGTTCTCTAGTACAAATAAAAAATAGAAAGACCATAGAGTTGTCATACAATGCACAGCCAAGTGCAAAACTGAACAAGAGTGCCTCTGGTTTTACATGTACCTCTGCCTCCTGATCTCTGGGCACCTTCTGAAATGCTGCCATGACTTTGTACAAAGTGAATGGTTCTAAAAATAAGGCTTTCAGTTGGCTTAAGAATTCATTTAACATATATTCTTAGTTAGAATGACAGTTATTTAAGATGCAACACAAATTTGCTGTAGGACTGGTGTTGGGAATGTGGAGACTTTTATGCCTCTGATTTTTTTTTGTCCATGTAGTTAGTTGTAAAACTTCCATTGATTTTATTTGGAATGGGATTAGTCATTGTGAAAAGATTCATGTTCTACAGAAAATGTACTACTGTTTTCACTTAAGACTAGGGAAGGATTGTAGTTCTTTAATTCATTAGGTTTTAGCAGATTAGAACAACTGAATTTTGATTAATACCACATCCTCATGGCTTCAGCTCTGGGCTACTGTGGGTTTGATGGTGGTGTAGTTTCGCTGCAAACAGTGCTCTATACTCCTGTTAACAAGAGCAAAATGGTTAGCTAGTACAGAATATATATGACGTCAGAAACTGAATTCTAGTCTTTTGATTGCTATACCTGTTTAGAACCAAGACTATGTAATCATTATTTAATACATTCCTTAAATTCAATGATAAAATCATAGTCACTGCTTTCTGTATATTAATAGGCTCATGTTTCTCTTGCAATGTGGTTGGGATGTTCTTTTTATTATAAAATTGCTCTGTCCCTCTGCTGTTGTCCACCCCATATCAGACCAAAATTTAATATTTATGCATCATCATACACACAAATAATGTGATGTATAGTTACAGTTGTGATTAATCATCCAGTTCACTATGCTTACTTGCACCTTAGGTAGTACATACTTGTGTTGGCCTATTTTCTGTACAGATAGCCTGCCCAATCTTTGATCTGAATGATTGGATTTGTCTTAGTGTCATAATCACTCTCCCTGTAGCTGTTGCTTTATAAATTCTGATTACCTATACCTAATTAAAGTAAATTTATTTTGTTTGAACCTAATACATTTTGGATTTGTGGCATTTAGGCAAAAGGTTATATGGCCTTTCAGAAACCCTTTTTTAATGAAATACTTATTGCTAGCTTTTCTGTTCTGGTTCCTATCAGCTTATCTTCAATATTCATTCAGGTTTCTATATTGCCATTGGGAAAATTAAAAGAAGGAGGGTAGGCCATAAATGATCAACATGACCATGTATATCTCATATATGTACATTAGTTGTTTGATACCATTCAAGTTTTATTACATCTGGTGAGTGCAAACATTCATTCAATAAATCTTGCTTTACTGCTGCCTTACTCATCCCTGTGGGATCTCTCCTCTCTGTGAGTTTTATATTTTCTCCTGCTTACATACCATTACCACATGAGCACGACATCAGTATCACTGATGTAAACAATTGAAATGTGTTCACCAATAGGAAGACAGAAAATGTTAATACTTCTCCACGATGTTAAGAGTTTTCCTTCAGGTTCTCTTCTGTTTGGAGAGCAGAATTTAGTTACACTTGCTGCTCTTTACTTTAAAAAACTTTCTTTTTGTCCTCTTCTCCAGAGAATTCTGGTCGGAGCTACTTCAGTGTGATCCATGGAGCTGATCAAATCTCACATCTTATCTTTTCTTATTAGAGTCTTAGCTGATAAAAGATGGAATATAATTTATAATGGTTTCTGATGCACTTAATCCCAAATTTAAGAGGAAAATTTAGTGTCATCCACTCAACACAGTCAGAACACTGAAGCATTGTCTACAGTCATCGCTGTGGTGTTAAGGTCCCAGCACATAGATGAAAACAAACAATGTAAAGTATAGCCAGCACCAGGCTCAGATCTGACTTGTTTTATGTTTACATTCTCTTAGAATTAAGTGGGAATTCTTACACATAGTTTCTGCTTTGGAATTTTTCTCTAGGTTGGACTAAAAGCTGGTTTTTGTAAAGTAAAGAAATTGCTTCCATTGTCCATGGTACAGTAAAGAGCAGGCTTAGTGATTTACTCTGTGTTATTAGTATAACAGAGAGTATTGTGTGAGAAACCATGGCAAACTGCTTATGTCTTATGGTCAATATGAGAAGCAATGCCTTCTGCATAATCTTCAACACACCCTTCTGTGAAGAATATCTATATGTGTATATGCGTGTGAGTTTATCCAAGTACATATTTTTTGTGTTTAGAAAACCAAACTGCAGTCTATTCTATGTATTAGAAAATATATTTTGAGATGGTACACCATGAGTAATAGGAAATTTACTTCATAAAAATGCTGAGGAAAATGGTGTCAGGCCTCATTTTTGTTCCTTTTTATTAAGGACCTTGAACTAAGGAAATATTATTTATTAGTCATACACTAGGAAATTGATGGCATAATTTAACTCTTTTATTAGCTAGTAAAACTGATAAGCAGTACATAAAAAGATGGACCTTGTTATAGAGGGAATAATAATAATAATAATAAAAAATAATTTAAAGTTTTTTAAAAGGTCATCAGTTTATAAAGTTTTCTTGACATTGCCTTCTACGATATGAACACATATCATACCACATAATTTTTGCTTCTCTTGATAAATTTGTGTTTATTTTGCATCCACTAAGTCCAGCAGAAAATGAATTTGTACAATTAAAATGTTTCCAGGTTTTCAATAACTGGAGATTAATTCTTCATCCAGTGTGAACATATATGACATATTTTGAGCAGAAGCCCCTCCCCATGTTGTAGATTTGAAATTATGGAGTTGCGAGAACACTTAGTTGTGTAAATGGAAGGCATTGTTCCTGGTTAATGGGACACAGGAGGAGATATTGTATATGTCTCTAATCTTGAGCCCTTTACTGATTGGTAAAGGTGGGTGGTATGACAGTCGTCTTCATTTACCACTCTCTCTTAGGGTAGCCTTGGATACATGAGCAACTTAAAAACTCTTTTTCTGACACCCTCCTCTGAGTTGTGCAGAAGAGAATCTTATCCCATAAATGGTTATCTTCTTGGAGAACTAGAAATAAGGATATAAAAATCATGGATTTTATCCATGAAAACTTTTCATTTCAGCATGCACCTGTTTCATAAGTCATTTTGAGCAAAACAGATAAAAATGGAAAATGCAGCAGTGAAGCTGGCCCATATAGAAAATCACTTCTCCAAGTCTGCAGAACATCTGAGAATAATAGCCAGCATACTCATGCTTCTCTGTCACACTTGCATAAAACCCTGTTCCCAGTCAAACCTTTAAAATGAAAGCCATCATTCAAATTAATCAGTTAAGGAGCCTGCCAAGTTCAATTCTTCTGGTTAGTGATGAAGTTCGGTATTAGTATAACAGAAAGGATATCTTTCTTTTGCATACTATATCTGTCTTTTTAACTCTTACCTTGCTGCTGTCCCTGTGGTTGTGGGGCTTGTGTGTGGAGTGTAGCACCTCAATGAGTGCTGGGGAGTTGCTCTTGGGGGATCAGTGATGAAAGGGACAGCAAAGCAAGATGAAACAGCAGGCACAGCAGGTACTCGCTGTTCTCTTCTGGTCCTGATGATGTGCTTGATTTGAGCATTCGTGCTAGCATCCAGATTAGTTGAACACATGCACCATAAACTTCCTTTGTGCATCACTGCAGACACATTACAAGGGATGCAAATTCTGCCTGTTGGAGCTTTGGGCTCGATGATCCGTTGTCTGCTCAAGATTCTCAGCATGAGACTGATTTGGATTCATCCATAATACTTCTAATTAATGTCATATATTTTTCAATGTAACTATTTTTTCTCAGGTATAGTAAGACATTCAAAATTGTTGAAATTTGTTTCCTTCTTGGATACCAATACTGTTCTACTTCAGAGCTTCTTCTTTTTTTCCCTTTTTTTTTTTTTTTTTTTTTTTTTTTTCTCCCCCAGTGTTTACTTTTGCTGTGTTACTAAGATAAGTTTATATTTTCCTGTGGTTACGTTGAGTTGTGGTACCTATATGTTTGCAGCAAGTTCAGCATATCCAAGTCCTGAGACACTTTATTTTAAACAGAGAGTGTTTATGGACATTTTCCATAAAAAAAATGATGGCAAAATAATTGCCCTATCTACTAGAACATTTTGTTGCTATCTAGTGACTTCAGGGTAAGCCTGCCATCTAGATTACCAAAACCAACTGCATTTCAGTGCCATTACTAGAAAAAAATGTTTAAGGGGGTTATTGTCATAGTCTTTTGCGAAAAGGAAAGACTAGTGTTACAGGCAGTAGTGAAAATAAACAGCCTTATTGTAAAGAAATCATTTAGACTTAGTAACAGGACAGTCAATTATCATGTTTGTCCTACAAAAATGAGAAATTTTCATAATTTCAATTTTTTATTCATACATAGGTATGAGTTAGCATATGGCATGTTAACAAGGCTGGATAATGTTAGGTAGTTGTTTTCTTCAGCTGCCTACTTTGGCCTTCAGGTTTTGAAACCTGATAAAGGCACAGAATTATGACACAGTTCTTTTTGCATAGGATATAACTTAGTTCCTGGTGGATGGTAATTAGACCTTGGGGTAATTTTTTTCTACAGTTTAAGGACTGAGACATATCAAAAGGATTCAATAAAATAAAATTTCAGCATATTTTTCCCTACATGACCCGTACTGGACCAAATTTTACCCAAAACCTGCTGTTGAACCCAGAATCTTGCAGTGCATATCTTGATACACATTGGATGGCTGCTTGTACGATGACTTTTTAAAGGCTGTTCGTTTGCAAGTAGTTTACAAGTCCTTCTAGAATAACAATCAGGCAATCCTAGGATAATGGTTTGATAGCACAAAGGAAAGCCTGAGAAGTTAAAAACACAGTTTACCTGAGCAGCTACATTTTATCTACTTCTGATATATGACTTTATCTGCATGTTCTTTCAGACTGATTTCATGCTCCCTGCAGTGACATATTTTGCTAACACAACAGACTTGTTCCTTCCCGACATGCAGCTTCTGGCTCCAACAAATGTCAGTAACTTTTTAGACAAACCTGTGCTTTTTCTTCCTGTCTTTCTCAAGAGAAATATCAGTATCCCTCCAATAACATTTTATCCCCCATGGCTATTCTGTTTGTTTTCTAAACAGTCTAGGTTTATTTTACATGTAGAGGCTGGTAAAGACATAGAAGGATTTTTTTTCTTGTTTTTTCTTTTTTTTTTTTTTTTTTTTTTTAATTTTCTTTTAAATTTTAATTTTCTTTTTTGCTTTTTTTTCTTTCCTTTTTGTTTTTAAACATATTTAATATTTAGGTAAAAATATTAAAAATATTTTTATTTAATAGCATAACAGACACTTTCTGACTTATGCAAATAAGCAAAGGTTTGCTCAATCCTGAATTCCTGCAGTTATTTCCTTTCTGTAACCAATCGAGGCTTCCAGAATCAATTAACTAACCCTTTGGAGCTGCAGGTCCTCCTTGGAGCAGCTCTGTGGAGTTGAGATTTGCAGTTCACACTGACTTACACAGAGGCAGAAATTAATTAAAGAAAAAAGGACTAAAACACCTTGTCATTTCTACATACACAGTACGAATTATCCTTTTAAGTAATAAAAGAGGAAAAATTAGAACTAGGTTCCTATGTACAAATGACTTGTTTCCACATTTATTCATACATCCTTGACTTTTTGAGCTTTTTCTGGTCTGGAATTCCCCTTTGTGTACCAATTCAGATTGAGAATTCCATCTGGAATCCGTAATCTTGCAGTTTGTTTATACTGCAGTTTGGTTTTACTTTTTTTTTTTTTTTCTTTCTTATGTGTTTTTAATAGTCAGATATAGGGGAAATTATTCTTAATTATACAACAAAACATTAAGCAATTACATGCAACAGCAGTATCAGGTGCAATAAGTTAAGGCATTACTCTTATCTGGGAAAGAAATGAAATAATCTCAAAATGGGCCATGAATGTATCTTGAATCTCCAGAGACTTAATTTTCTTTCCTGTGCAGCTACTTAGAAGACTAAAATCTATCTTAATTAAAATTTACTGTTTGTTTCAGAATGGAAGAGCTGAAAACTATTTTCCTATCCTCCTAATGTCTGCGCTGGTTATGTGCTTGAGATTGCTAAGTGGTAGTCTGAAAATTGCAGTAAGATTAGTAATTACTAGGGGTACATAATATGCTGTTTCATTAAAAATATTTAAACCAAGTATTCAAAAGATAAGGCATTAATCATATTTTCCTCATTATTCATAAATTTTACCTAATTTCTACAGTGATTTTTTCTTCATAAAATGGGCACTCAAGCCACACATTTTAAGGTACTAATCTTCTTAAATACCACTAAAATTCAAAATCACTCCTTTTAAGATTGAGAAGTTACAAAGGTCACATTATAATGTTGACTTTCATCAAATATAGCTCTGAACCTGTAATGAAGTAAGCGTAAGGAAAGTTCTGAGATAATTATACTGCTTTTTACTCTACTAGGCACCTGTGGGTTACACCAATTGATTAGGATTATCCAAATTACTTAGTTTTTGTTTCAGTAACATTGGTCCTGTCTTCTACTGACAACATAATCATACCCTCAAGAAAAACTGGTAAAGACTATTTTAAACAGGTTATCTCCCCCTACTAGCATGAAGAATTGTTTTGTGTAGTCCTGTTATTTAAACTGACACCACATTTGTTTCAGTAAAACAATGTAAGGTCCAAAATGATATATGAAGCATCTTGGAAACAAATGCTTTTAATGTCATTGACTTTGAGAAGAGGAAAGGGAGATAGTATATTTCCTTGAACATATTCTGTTGGAAAATTGAAATGCCTTCGTATCACATAAATTAACAATTATAATGATGTTCTTATTTGATAGTTATACTCAATATGCAATTAATTTTAAAAACTTTTCCCAATACTTGCTGAGCTAATTCTTCTGTACTTTCTTTTAAATACTTTTTTCAGAAGCTTTGTGGAAGGTTTTCTTCTTATTTAATGGTAGCTTGATTTCCACAAATTTTGCTGTTGCAGATTAAACATGAGTGTGGTTCTTTGAGGCAAACCAATTTCTTTCCATAATCTTTCGTATTATGAACTAAATTTTAAAAAGAAAAAGTAATTGAACTGTCTGGATTTGGATCATGTTCAGTGTAAGAAATCTTCTTTCAGGATATTTTCTTCAAGGAAGGATATATGATAAAAAATTGAGTTCTGCTTAGACATATGTTTTTATATATTTTAAATTGAATTATATTTTTTAAATATTTTTTACTCAGGTTAATGTCAAACTACAGATAATAAGTGACACTGAGTACTTCAGTTCCCCCTTATTACAGTAGGAATTGTTGATCCTCAGCTCTGCTCAGGAGTTGGCATGGCTCTCTTGTCAGAATGACTTCAATATTGTAATAAAAAATTACTGACTATATTCCTATGATCTGATTTTGAAACAACTCTTGCATTGTGTTCACCGACAAAAGCATATCTAAATCTAGCTAAGAATTTTAATACCATCTAACTTAATGCATTTTGAACTAAAAGAGCTTGTGTTGCTAGGCATCAAATTGGTGATGCATGGAAAAATTGTTCACTGAAACTATAATATAAGCCTGCATGTAAAAATCACAAGGAGGTTTTCTGGACAAGCATGAAATCTAAACCACTGGAAAAATCTGTATATTTAGATCAAGACTTCCTTTCATTGTACCCATTAAATTCATAATTTTTTTTTATTTCTTTAAATGAATTTTAGGTAAAGCCTTCATAATAAGCATTAATTAAAAAAAAAAAAAAACCTGCAACTTGATTGCTGTAGTTAATGTGGATTATTTAGATTTTTATTTCCTATTGGAGAACAAAACTATTTTTAGACACAGAAAATTAAAATATTGTTCCAAGTACTCTCCATGTAATACAAACATATGTACTATTTAAGGATTTTACCTATTGCAGAAAATATAGATATTTCTTCTTTCAACAATGACATACAGTTGGCAGAAGAGTCTTAGTGATAAACATGAAAAATCCCATTTTCTTTTAAGCTTTTCAATAACAAATTATTTTATTTCAAGTATGTAAGTATTAAAGATATTTTAAAAATGTGCTCTTTTTTACCTTGAGATATTTCCTGCACATTTGCTAAATATGTGTACCTATACTCTTGACTCCTACACACTTTCATGAAAGTCTCACAAAGAGCAGTTTGAGGACTGATCACAAATGGACTTAGTTTAGACAAAAAATAAAAGGAACGCTGTGTACTGCAGTTACTGTGAACAATTTCAAGATACAAGCCAAAAGTGCTTTATTTAAATTTATTTAAAATTTTAGCAGTCGTGTATTTTTTTATTTTTGTTTACTTTGACTTGCATTTTTAATTAATAATCCTGTGTTTTTCCCTTTTACTGAAAAAATTCCATATGGAAACATTTGTGTTTGTGGTGGGAGAAAATGTGGAGAGATCAACTGGCATTTTAAGAATGCAGTGCTACACTATAAGAGCATTAAAGAACTGAAACTTTTCTGTGTTTAATAATAAGATGGTGACAACACAAAATCAAATAAATTACCAGTGAGGTCTTAATTATTGGATAAAAATTCTAAAATAAATATTTAAAATATTTACATATACATATATAATAACAGTAGCAACAACAAAGAAATGCTTGGAAAACTCCAGGTTTATGGTACTTCTAAAATAAACCTCATGCTTGGTTCATAAAATAGTAAAATCCAAAATTTTCTTGGACAAAAACCTTTTAGACAAGGCTAGAATGACTCTATTCTTTAGTTACGCTTGTCTTTTTTTTCCACCAAGATTATTTTGTTTAGGTTGGAGGGTGAATTCCTTTGTGCGCTGCAAGTACATAAAGAAAATATAATGAAAGTGTGGAGCCTTTATGACTGATCATGGACTGTGGCTCTTAATCTCTCAACTGGAAAAGCTCCAGTGAAACCCCACCCATTGCTGCCTTGAGATTTCTTCTCTGGCTTTAGGAGTGAAGTGGAGCATGTTCAGAGGCTCACCAATGAACAGACTTTTTGCATTAACATCTCTGAAAGATGTTAAATTCCCTGAAAATGAGAGGTATCCTATTTTTTTGCAATTCAGTTCTTGCAAGCAGCATATTCATTGTGTTCCATTACTTTTTACCTTATGTTTTTAGATTAAATTGTTAAAAAGCCTAAGTAGGCCCTGTCATGTAAGTGAGGAACTCCTGTAGATTTACCCTGTACCTAATGAAAGACAGAGAGGACATGTTTTACACCAGGATGGCTCTCCCTCTGGAGGTGGCCTTCCATAACCTCAACTAATACCTTTCATGCTTTACAGCCATCTAAAGCCAAGTAACAGTGGATGTACTTTCTGCTGCAGTGCTCAATATGCTTGTAGTCTTTGCAGCCTGTCACACAAGCAGGAGAAAATATTTATGTCATATATGTAAGAGCTCATGTAGCTCTACAATAGCTTACAATTTTCTTCTGTTATAGAAAAAAAAGAAAAGCAACAGACAAAATATCTGTGTATAGCAATTACTCTTGTGGAGGTATCCTAGTTTTCAAAATTCATAAAGAAAATAAGGTTACTATGCCTGGAAGAAAATATAATTTCCGAAAACCAAAGAAGAATTAAATATTGTACAGGTCTAAAAGCAGAAAGTAGCATTAGGTATTATTATTGATACTCATTACTTGCAGTCCCTGGGAAGCTCATTGCCTTCACAAATTATCTTGACATAGAGCATTATGGTTTTTATTCTCTGTGTATTTGTCTTCACTGTGCTGTAAATCTGTTTCCTTTCCACTGAAATGGGAATTTATACTGTTATTTGCCTAGATTTTTTGATTTATCATAGTTTTTAATGAAAGAAATAATAGTATGAAAACTCATGGATAGTGGAGAGTATGGAAACCCATACACTAAGTGTCATACTTAGGCTTCCAGGTTTTTGTGGCAACCGGATCTAAATACACCTTTGATTATCTTTCTTTTCACATGATCTACCAAGACAGCTATATTCCTTAGGAGCAATACTTCCCCCACAACTAAGAATGAAATATATTAGTGCCAGGGTGAATTTTTTTTTTTTTTTCCAGTTCAACATGTTTCAGTGTAGCTGGATCTCCCTTGTCATCTTCTAGAAAATTATGTGCCACTTGCTAAACCTTTGCATTCTAATCCAGTATTTTTGACTGAACAAAGAAAAAAGACGCATATAATAAAGTAAAATACTCTAATCAATATGTTTATCCTAAGATGTTTTTATAAACAGACTGGGTGGAAAAGAGTAGAAACACAGGACTGACCATAGCTCAGACCATAGCTCATAAGTCTAGTTGTCAGCAGCCATTAAACACTGTGGTGATAATGTTCCCTATTGTGAATATAATAGATGTGTTTATAACTGTCTAATGTATATTACCTTACATGTGTTCTTTATTTGCATGAAGTTGTAGTACCTTGTTCCATACCCATCCTTGAGATCTCCATTTTTGCCATTTTGTAACTCACTGCAGTGTAAGAGCCACAGAAACATAAAATTTAGGTGCTTTAGCAGTGAGCAAAACTCAATGCTGGTGATAGCCTACAATATTTTGCTGTTCCACACAACAAGCATCTTAACTGCTTCGGAGAAGAATAGACTGTGAACTTGTATTCTGAGTGAAAAAAAAAAAAAGAAAAAAGAAAGGAGCATAGAAATATAGCATTGTACCTTTTGACTTAAAGGCCATTCATATATATTTCGCATTGGTTTGGTTGGGTTTTTTTTTAATTTTTATGTTATTATAGAATTTTTGCTTTTTTCTCTTTTTATTTCAACAGCATAAAAATTATTTACTGTGAATATTATTTAAACTACATTTTTTTATAAAAACAATATTGATTATTTTTTAATAAAAATTAAAACATAGAAAGCTTGTGATTTGCAGATAGTGTTGCACATGTTTACTATTGCACTATAAACCCTAGAAATTATATGTAATGAGAAGTGGTAGCTGGGATTTTTTTCAGTCTTTCTACACATTAAAATTCAATAATGTATCTTTCCAGACTGTAAAAGGTAGTGTTTTGGTATACTACTAGCCTACTATTGGTTGTACCAAAGGAAGTGCATTGCTTTAAAAGTATAACATTAACTTCAAGGTAAAGTTTTTTTGTAAAATAATGGGGTTTTTTTAACTTTTTGGCTTGTTTGTCATAGCATAGTCCAAATTCAGAATTAGGTGGTGTGGATTTCTTTAGCATTTAGGAAAAGCTACCTATATTGGAGAAGTCAATAAAAAGTAAGTAATTACTAACCTAAGGGTGTGGTGTCATTTAAGCCATTTGACAGTTACTTAGTAAATTTAGTAAAAGAAAAATAAAAAGAAAATAAAAAGAAAATAACAGCTACATCAAATATGAGTCAGGAAGAAAATTAATTACCTTTCAGTTTAGATGAAGCAAGAGCCAAAGGACTGACAATTTGGCAAACATGGGCATGTTTTGAAAGGCTTTTTCCTTCAAAAGCAACACACAAAGCAGTTAAGACCTCATTGTATTGATGGAAATTTGGGGAAGTTTTTATTTGCCATATGCTTTATAATTTCTCTTCTGAAAGTATGTAAAGAGCATACCATTTGAATTTCATTGCGGCAAAAGATTGTTCCTTTACTTAGCCAGCACAAGTAAAAGTAACCTGCGTAACCTCAACTCTCTGGCTTTTATGGAACAATAATCATTTTCTGACAGAACCAGTTTTCAGGGTTTTCATATGTCCACCACAAAGAAAAATAGTATGCCATCTCAGTTTTATTATATCCATCAGCTGGCTGCCCATTTGTTGTGGTGTGTCTGCTGTGACTTAGGGCCGTGGCTCTATTCGGCTGTAATAGATTGCCTGTAGTGCATTCAGTGACTCTGGAACCTGTTGCTGGTTTCTTTTCCAGGTCAACTGGCTGCAGGTACATGTGAGATTGTTACTTTGGACAGAGATAGCAGTCAGCCCCGAAGGACTATAGCCCGACAAACAGCTCGCTGTGCATGTAAAAAAGGACAGATTGCCGGTACAACAAGAGCAAGGCCAGCGTGTGTTGATGGTAAGAAGCAAAAATCTATTCAGTTTCTGCCAATACAAGAGAATTTGTTTATGTTTGTTTGTTTATATGGTGTCTCATAAACAAACAAACAAACAAACAACTCTATAGGAGAAATTTTCATGTTGTCCCAACTAACAACAGCAATGGCATTGAAATTCACCCAAATAGTAATACTGACTAAGAATACAGATATTAAAATTACATTTTTTCATTGGAAATTCCACTTTTAATTTGATGTGCAGTTAAATGTTAAAGGCATGGTACTTTTATATTCTGCAGGTGATTACAGAATCAGCAATGAAATTTTATTCTTTTTCCCCCTAATTTTATTCCTTAAAACATTAAAAAAATGCAGCGAGCAAGCTTCAAAGGTCTTATGCCACTGGGAGGCTAATGTGACTGCTCCTGTGTGATATTTAATGCTGTTGAAGAAAGCACTGATGCTATAATTAGAATACAGTATCTGAATGTACATCACATGTCCAGTATTTCTTCTCTCTTTTAAATGATATTCTGTGTGATTCACTGCAGATGCACTGATGGCATGTAGCTTGAAAACTGTTCACATACAGGGAGGTATGAAAATGTTTCACTTTGAAATAATTTTTGAGACAAATGAAATTCTCTGTTGCTTTAACAGGGGAAGAGTCTTCAAGAGAGGTCTGTTTTGCAAGGCTTTAAAAAAGCATTAATATTGAAAATGAAATTGGAGACATATTTAAAATAATCATGTAAAGTTATATGTTTTGATCTAGTCTCCATTAATAAAAGTGAAAAAAAAAAAAAAAAAAAGATGCCTATGTATAGAACTATAATAAATTCATGGATTGGCTTTGAATACTGGCTGGTTTGAGTCCTCAGAGAAAAATATTGTGGAGAACAACTTACTGTTGCCTAAGAATTTGGATGTACCAGTGGTTATCAAAGAAGACAGCTCAAAAGGAGATTTCAGAGCCAACCCACAAAGCTAAATATAGAACATCATGCACATTCTATTTTTTCCTTTTTCTTTCACTGTTTTTAGTACTCTGTGAGATAGTTTTTAGCTGTCTCTTTCATAATATAATACTATATCCAGTAGTTCTCCTTTCATGTTTTATTGTAAGATCATAAGATGTAATTGCTTAAGACAGGAATGATTTTATTGTGTCATTTATAGCTGCAACTTTAGGAAAAATGTTTACTGCCAATTAAAATATTCAACATATGTCTCCTATTTTAAACCAACAAAGTTCTAAGCAAGAAATAAAGTTTTGCACCAGCTGATGGGAAAAAAATTAATTTCTTCTCACTCAGTTTTGGCCTATGATTAGGTTGATTTGTGTATCCAAAGGCAGCTGCTAGCAAGTCCTGTTTTTCTTTATACCAAATAAAGAGCAAAAGACACCTTCTCAGAGTAACTCATCTCAACTGCCTAAGTCAGATGTATCACTCTCTGTTGCACAGTTTGTCTGCCTTGCCTTGATATACCTGCGAGTGCCTTAAGATGAAACTTAACTGGAATGTACATGTCACTAAGACATGACTGCACCTCATCCTTCAATTATTACATTGTTTTCAAAATATGAAAGCTTTGAGTTAATTTGATGCTGGAAAATATTTTTTCTTTCTTTAGTTATTTCTTAGGGGAAACTCATGAAGAAAGTCAGTTTCAAATTCTGCTTGTGCTTTCAATGTGTTTGATCATCATTTTATGAAAACAGAGCTGAATGACAGGATCCATGGTCCTAGATCATATAGTCAGAGAAGGTTCTTTATGTAATACTTAATGTTTGAAAAATAAGTGAGAAGTTCATCAGTTGAAAAATAAAGCTTCCCTTTAATATTTGTGTGTAAATACCATATATATATTTTTTTTTACGGTTGACATGGAGTCACATGGAAAAGATGAGGGATAATGGGTACACGTTTCTCCTGGGGATATTTTGATTAGACACAAAATGATAATTTTTCAAAATGAGAAAAATCAGCCTTTGAAACACCCCAGGGAACTGGTGGATTCCCTGGTATTGTACGCTTAAGATTCAGTTGGACAAGGTGCTGGGCCATTTTGTATAGATTGGAATTTTTGCCTAAAAAGGTTGGACCAGATAATCCTTGAAGTTCCCTTCCACCCTGCTATACTTTGATTCTATGACATGTTTAGATATAATAACATGGCTCTTCATTATTTTCTGAAATGTTTCTAATTAGGATGTTGAGCCCTTTGCTAAGATTATCTACAAGATATGTAGGACATGCTATTTTATTTTCCTGAGCACTGCTGGGGATGTTTTGTAATCAGAGCTCAAAAAGTTTAGTAATACCTAGAACTGTATATCAACTTTCCAGACTAAAATGGAGGCAAAAGTCAAACCCTTGATCTGTGTGTTTTTGTCATAAATTAAGAAAAAAAATATTTTACATACCATCAGCACAATTATAAGGAAAGAATAAACAAGCACTTTATCTTCTCTCTAACCTGCTTGCAAGTAAAGCTGACAAATAAATTGACCACTGACTGAAAAGTATCTATCTGTGAATTTACCAGGTTCATAGTTTAAAGAATGAACACTGAATCTTCCATATTTTTATATGTATTTCTAGAATATTTTTTTTTCAAATGCTACTGCTTAAAGCTTTATTTTGAACATGGAATGAAGGCTACATAAAATTATGTAGGAGAAAGCTATTTTTGTCTCCAATATTAAGTCAAACACTGCTGGTTTAGGAATGTAGCAACCAAACATAATTGCTGGGTTGTTTTTTTACAATAAAGAATCCCATTTTTCAAACAAATCATTTTCTGAACTTTCTTAAATAGGATGTAGAATGTACTTTTGCAACTTTTTCTTCATTTATGTTATAGTTGATGTTAAGTATATAACTGCTATTTGATATTTCATTTTTGCTATCAAAAAGAAAAATAAAATCAAAAATTTGGTTCTTTTAATGTCATTCTTTATATAGTCTTGATTTTAAAGAGATTGTTTCTAAAGTGAAGGCAGACCTTAGACCTTTAATGCAAAGACATATGTGAAGGAAGCAGGCATGATAAGTGTGACCTGTTAACCCAATAGTGAGAAAATATTAGCTAACAATTTTGTTGCATCTTCTGGCAAGAGAGTGGTTTAAGAATTCAGTATCAAAGCTGATAATTTTACAGCCTTAAAATGCAGAGTTGTACCTGGCTACCAGTAGTACAATGTTCAGTGGAGAGAAGTACCTTAGAATATATTCAGTGGTGTAGTATACTCCCTGGAGCTTTGAAATGCAAGTATCAATTCTTGCAGCAAAAGGAGTAGGTAATTTGAGGGCTCTTAAACCTTAGAAACATTGGGTGATATTCCACTTGTCAACATAGCTCTTAGAGTAAGTCCTGAGTTGATTATCAAAATCCACTCTGGTTTCCACTGCTGCATCACTGAAGGCTTTTCCTAAGAAAGGAAATGCAGTGAATGTCAGAAAAATAAAACTGGAATTCTTAGAAATGGAAATACCGTGTTTAGAACTTGGTCTGAGCAGTACACAAAAGCAGTGATTTTCTTGAACTATTTCCATGTGATGGAGAGGGTTGATTTGATTTGTATTTTTTTTCTAGCAGTCTTTGACTATGGCAGATTGCTAATGTATTCGAAAAAATTACATAGATATTCACTCTGATTTAAATCTTGATTTAGAGTTGATTGCTTCATTTCTACACCCAGATAGTCATAATGTATATTTGTTATGTTTGGTTATGATGTAATTTTTATTCATTTATGTAGTGTTTGTGATATTATGACAACAGTTTGCCTCCACTTTTCATTATATTATTTTATTTGCAACTGGTGTTCCCTGATCCCATTTTTGAGATCAAATTCCATAGCAATGACCTTAGTTACATTAGTTTGATAAGATATTTTATTTCAACATAGCATTTGGTTTATCACCAGTGTAATTTCCCTGTGTGTTGGTCAAGCTTCCTCAGCTTTTAAGCTGGAACCAGTGAGAGATTGGATGATAGCAATTATTCTTTGGTTTTGAACAGTTCCTTGGATAACTTAAATTTGTTTTTAAGCAGGTGATGAAAAGTCTTTGGTAAAAGTTTGTGTACAGATACAGAATACATTTGTAATCTTTCACAAGAATTGTATGAATTTGAAAATAAGATTTGTTATGCCAAAGCATTTATTAGAATACAAGGCTAGTAGCCTAAGAAGTGTGCAAAGAACTTATATGTTCAATAACTCCAGTACTTATGTCCAATATATATTTATAGGTAAAAAATAAAATGCAATTTTGTTCAGAAAATAGAAACAGTTGATCAGAGGAAAAGTGGTATGAGAGAATTAGTTTATTTGCTGAGAAAATTAGGATGGCAATCATTAATTTTCTTACCTGAATTCTGTGATTAAAAGATTCTTATGCTCTGGATTTGAGTACCAGTTACTTTTATGTCCACTAAGTGCTATGCAAAATGCCAGGAGATCAATCCCAATATCAAAAATCTTAAATTTGGGCTGCTGTAGCTCAGATAACTGAATTCAAAGTGTTCAGACAACTTTTGTTACAAATGCTTGGTTTGTAGTTTGATTTTTTTTTTGTTTGTACGCTTTTTACTTTTTAAAGTTTTAGTAATATTTAATTGCTTTTGCAAGCATTGTAGCAATATTGGTTTTGATAGGATGTTAGTGTATATAAGTTGTTCATACATTATGATTAACATGCTTTTCAGTTGGCATTGATTGATTTTAACACAGACACTCAGGATCTACAAGGAAGCCACATTAGTTACAATCAATAATTCCCTGCTCCTCTAATTATCTCTGGGACTCTGTAGGGAGGTGTAGAGGTCACAACTGACCATTAATAGAATCCTAGGTCATGCACTTCAAACAAAACTGCTTAATTACTGGAGAGCTTCACCATTCTACAGAATCTTAGACATATTTCAGGGAGCAAGAAAAAAAAAAGAGAAATATAATTACTTTAAGAAATGACATTTTTTGCTTTTACATTTAGAACATTTAATATGTTTGTTATTGTAATATTTGTTATTTTATCATGATTTTATTGCAGATATTTCAATAATACTTCACTGTAATTATATATTTTCCTTTTTTGCATTTAAGAAATGTCTCTTCAAAACAAGTAAAATCGAACATTTTTATTATCCTTTACAAAATTGCAAAATTAAGTTTGAATCAAGATTTGACCTCCTTAATTTTTTTCCTACATGCTCTAGCAGCCCCCTTAAATACTTCCTGAGAGACCTAACCCTCCTTCTAAAGATAATACATCCTCTTTTTATTCCTAAATTTGTTTGAAACTTCATTGCCCATCCAGGCCAGACATTTGCCTCGTCGACTCATCTCTTGGCAAACAGGCACAGTCTGTTCTTGTGCCCTCAAAATCTGTTTTGAAGCATGCCCACCTCTCCTGGATTCCTTTGTTTTCAAGGGCTGCTTTCCAAGGAACTCTTTGAATAAGTCTCCTAAATAGGCCAAAATCTGCCCTCTGGAAGCCCAATGTAAAACTCTTATTGATATTCATCATGATTTCACCAAATATTGAGAACTCTATAATTTCGTGATCACTGTGCTCCAGGTGGCCTCCAACCACCACATCTCCCACCAGCCCATCTCTGTTTGCAAACAAGAAGTCCAACATAGTCCATTCCCCGGTGGGCTCACTCCCCAGCTGTGGCAAAACTTGTCTTCCTCACAGTCTAAGAACTTCCTGGACTGCTTCTTTTCTCCTGTATTAATTTCCCAGCAGATATCTGGCAGGATGTTTGAAGTCACCTGCAAGAACAAGGGCTGGTGATCCTGAAACATTCTCCAGCTGCTTATGGAATAAATTGTCCACCTTTTCTTCCTGGTTGTGTGGATGATAGCAGACTTCCAATAGGGTGTCACCCTTGCTGGATTTCCCCCTTAGCTCTTACCCACAGGCAGTCAACTTCATCATCATTAGTTTCAACACCCATGACATCAAAAGCCTCCCTAATATAGAAGACCACCACACCACCTCTTCCTCATTTCCTATCTCTTCTGAAGAGCTTGTAGCCATCCAGTGCAGTGCCCCAGATGTTTGAGTTGTCCCACCATGTTTCCATGATGGCAATTACATCATAGCTCTGCTGCTGTACCATGGCCTCCAGCTCTTCCTGTTTGTTACCCGTGCTGTGTGCATTAGTATACCTGTCTATGCCGGGCTCCTGATTTCACCCCTAACTCAGGCTTACCACCCATGGGCCTGCTTCCAGACAGACCAGCTGCAAGCCCTTTCCCCTTCAAACCCAGTTTAAAACCCTCTCAATGAGTTCTGCCAGTTCATGAGCTAAAATCTTTCTGCCCTTAACAGGGAGATGCAGCACATCCAGCAGGCCAGGTGCCATAAAAGTTGCCCCTTGATCAAAGAACCCAAAATTCTGCTGATGACACCAACCCTTAAGCCACTTGTTAACAATGTGGGCTCTCCAATTCCTTTCATTGTTTTTCTCTTCCACCAAGGGGTCTGAGCAGTACACGACCTGTGCCCCTCCCCTATCAGCCACTTGACCCAGTACCCTAAAGTCCCTTTTAATTGCCCTGGCACTCCTCTTTTCACTCTTATAACTGCCAGCTTGGAGTATCAGCAGTGGGGAATAATCAGAGGGCTGAATCAGCCCAGGGAGTCTCTCAGTATTATCCTGCACCCAGCCCCCAGGGAGGGCAGCACACCTCCCTGTGGGATGGGTCAGGTTGACATATGGGGCCCTCTGTTCCCCTCAGAAGGGACAGGTAGTCGCTATGACTACCCTTCTTTTCATTTAATGTTAGAGGTGGTGATCCATCTGACAGATGAAGTGTAATTGGTCATATGGTTTTCTCTTAGTTAGTCCTGAGAGGAGCAGGGTTTGAACTTGATGATCCTTATGGGTCTCTTCTAGCTTGAGATATTCAACGATTCTATGATTTGATGACTGGACCTGGTGTAAAGACGCAGACTAGGATTTTGCATAAATGTTAGTTTTTTCCACTGAGCAGTTTGTTCATGGAAGTCAAGAAGCAGGGAGTTAGTGCTGATTGCAGCTTACAAGTCAGGCATGGCACAATATAAGTTTGTGGTAAGGGAAATAATGCCAGGATAAGAGTGAATAAAATGTCATTGAAAATAAAACACTTCTTGTACCTATAACAAAGACCTGGACTTTTCACTTATAAGCATCCTACTTTGAGGTTGAATCTCGTATCAGTATAATATTTCAAGTCAAGAGATGGCTGCCTTTTTAAATTACAGGGTAGGGAAATATTTAGGAAAGCAGAATTATTTATGGGATTTGGAAGGTGGCCAGGAACCAGGGGTTAGCATTGTTACTGTGCAAAGAGTGCTGAGAGAACTTTAATTGCCTCTAATGCTTAGTGTCTTGCTTTCACATTTCATCTGAAAGACAACACCTTCAGCCTCCTGGTGTTTGATTGGATGCATTAGTACATCGATGCTAACAGCTTTGTTTCCCTTACTTCCTTGACATTCCTATGCAGTCACCCATATAGTCTAAATCCTCTTTCATCTATGTGCTCTGATGGCAGTTTCAGCACAGAAAAATAGTTAGAGGTTATGTGACAATAGATTGTGGAGCAATTTTTTGAAGAAGCGACTAGAAGCCTAATTACTACAGACGTTTTAAATTTAACTGGACAAAATGACTGGAGAACATATTATGCATTAGCATAAGCACGCACTGAATCACTGGGTAGAGTTTTCTGTGCTTGATATCTTGCAGCAGGGCACTATCAACAACTGCAGCCATCTGATTGCAGTCTGATTCATTACCTAACTTCAGGCAATAGGTCAACATGACATTCCTAAATTCAGGAGTTTGGTCACTGTAAGCTCCCCCTGTACCTCCCTCTGCAGACAGGGGGCTGCAATGGGCATTTCAGAGATCATGTAGTGTCAATATTAGAATCACTTCTGAAAGCTTGTCTCTTTTTGTTTTATGGCAGTAAAGAGAACACAGGATGACTAGCAGATACATTTTCTGTTTGAGTGTAACGTGCATAAACATTTCAGGCCATCAGCTGCACAAATTGCCTCCTGGAAAAGCCACTGTCTTCACTGATTAGAGGCAGTTTAAAGAAAAAATGTACGATGTTTATATTACCCCCTCTGGTTGTCATCCTACCTTCCAGTTATCCCCAGAAGTGTGGGAAAAAAGAAACTTTTAAAATTATTCATGTGTAAAGGTGGGCATCTGTCAGGGCAACATGTTTGTCTCCAGTGAGTGTAAGAGAATCTAGACAGATAAACCTTTGTAAATACCCCTGCCATCAATGTGTGAGATATAACTATAGCTAAATAAGATTATGTGAAAGTAGAATGGTCAAGGAATATTCCCTCCTGCCAGTAATCCCATTAAACACAAAGAACTATAAATAAAAAAAAAAAAAAAAAAAAAAAAAAGTTTTTCATAAAAATTAATCAAGAAAGGCTATAACGTGGTTAGAAATGGCATTTTAAAGCTCTGTACCACTTTATTTTTAACTTACCTTAGGTTTAATATCTGTGATGATAGATGATGTGTCAGAAGAGTCCTAGAAAATGTTAAAATTGATTGTTAAATTAGTGACAACATTAATAGCACTACTATACCCAGCACCTGAGACAGAGTAGTTAGTGCTAGGCATTTTTGTATATCTCTTTCAGAATAGTCTACACAGTGCTGATTCAGGGAAAATATCTTTTTTGAAGACAGAACCTTAGAAAGCCGCATATTTATGGTGATACAAAGGAGTTGTGCTTCCCCTGCAGTTATGGGATGAGGTCATATTTGGAGGAAGAAAAAAATATTTGTGTCATAAAAACTGGCATTTTCATATCAGAAATAAACTTTAATGTCTTTATTTATTATTTCTCTAACTTGTTTTGTTTATGTTTTGCTGCTGTGTTATTTTACAGCATCACAGACATGCAAGGTACTTCATAAGCCAGTTTCACACAGTCCTAGCCTAAAAACTCTTGCAGGCTACTAATAGATGTCATTTTTGATACCGGGCAATAGGGATATGTAATTGCTTCTTTTTGTTAATTATCCAGATTCCAGGGAGTAGGATAAGGAAGAAAGCCCTCATAGCTTCTTTGTACTCTAAGAGGAGGTAGAAGTGGAAAAGTAGGATTTCCATCCACTTGTTTCAGAGTATATCTTTTGAGAGTCTCAGGGGTTCTTCTAACATCTTTCTGAGAAGGGCATACACAGAGAACTTCCACACATGCTCATCCCTTTTGAGGGGGCAAGGTTCAGCCCCACCTGAATATGAAGGAAGATGTATCAGTCTAGACTGTGCATCACAAATGAGAAATAAATTCTTATTTGGGACAGAAAAAAAAAAAAAAAAAGTGTTTCAGATAAAGAATAGAACTGATTTGGAGTTTGATTTTTTTTAAAGAAGAATGGGTCTATGAATTGATTTTTTTCCAGTTTTACTTGAATGTTTTGGCATGCTAACTAGTAGCAGCATAACAATAACAACAGCCAATGGAATTAATCACCTGATTTCTCTCCAATTATATCATGTAAGAGACTATAAAATTGTAAGGCTCAGTCCTCCTGACTTTGAGAAATTTTTTTTCCTCTTTTTAATTATATTTTTAAAGCTTACTTTCTGGGGTATATGTAATACAGATTAAAATAATGCAAGAAAATTCTTTCTTTGTTAGGATAGTTGTTTTCTGCACAAATCAGCAAGCATATTTTAAATTTCAGTCTTCAGTTTTGCATGGATTACTGACTTTTTAATTTTAAGCATAAAACATTGAGGGCTTGCTAAGAATATTGAAGAATTCTGAGCAGCTTTTTAAAAGTGAGTAGTTACCCTAGATGCAGTATTGACACTCTTGCTTTAACAGCCTTAAGACAGAATTTTGATGTAAGTTTTGAAAGTCTAATCATTATATATAAGTGTAAAGTCAAGGGAAAAGCCAGCCTTGGAACATGGAAATGGAGGCTGCCGCACTGAGTGTAGGTCCCAGATAGCCCTGGCCAAAATCTAAATGAACCAGATTCAGTATCATCTGCTCACAAATCCATCCCCCTTCTGGCTCACTGTGTGCTATGTGGGGCGATACCTGATGGGATCCCTCTAGAAGGGCCTGTCGCCTGTCTGAAGAGCATCAGCAATTTGTTCCCAGCTAAAGTTTCATCTTCCTTCAGAAGACAAATCATGCTATCCACAAAGTGCCTGGAAGCCACTTTTATTGTGATCTGACTTTGTGAGACCGGATCAGGAAAATATCATGTTTTAGCTCATAATATCAAGGATTTCTCTGTGCATTTCATCTCAGAGAAGTTCAGAAACTCCGACAGATGTCTGTCTCTTTGAATCTGTATTTCTGTATAGTTCTATCTGAACTTTATTTGCAACTGCGGGCAGCCTGCTTAGTAACTTCAATGTGAATGTTAGAAGCTCCTTGTTGAAGTGGTGGGCAGCATGCAAATAAACTGCCTCATAGTCTTGGGGCAGGAGGACATCTGGGTTTAATAAAGCTTGTTAGGTCTTCACTGTTAGAAAATACTGCTGGGTTTTAGTACCAGATTTCCTGAAGAGCAACTCTTAGACTCTTTATGCTAATGAACTTGGTTTTGTAATTTTACATTTGTCACATGTCAGAAGTGGAAGTCTTGGTCTGTATGAATATTTTAAGTACCTGACCTCTGTTCATTTGAATTCACATCACACTTTAATTTTTTGTAATTTCACCATCCTACACTAAAAAGTGCTGAGTTAGTGTTGTCTTCCTTTACCAGTGATATAAATGGCATTATCTGTATGTGTTGGTGTTAAGGCCCAGACTTGCTCGATGAGTTTCTTAAAGGGGCTTAGGTTTTTTATACCCTGAGGCAGGGGCACAGGAGAAACAAGACATTCTCAGGAGGTTGAGCAAAAAACTTTTACTGTCAAACTTTAGAAAATAAGGGTACTTAGCAAATCTTAAACAAAATGTTCAATCAAAATATAGCATTTCGCATGGCATTGACTTAGAAACCTCTAACCCATCCAGCTTTAAGTTACCCATATTTAGAGAGGACGAAATTAGCAGAACAGAGAGCAGGGTGGGAGTGACAGAGAAAGATTAACAATCACCACTTGAATTCCAACACAATTATAGCTACTGTAAAATCCAAATGCTGGGCCTTGCCCACTTGTGCCTTTGTGCAGCTGCTTTCATCTGCTTTGGTCTCCTGAGGCTGTCCCCTCCAGCTGGGGCCTCTGGGGTGCTGACAGGCATTCTGGGCTGGACAAGAGGCTTCGGGGAATGTGATGTGGAACAGTGCATGCCCCACTTTCCACGGAATTTGCCTTGCCTCTTGTTCTCTAAGGCTACCTGAGTACAGGTAATTTTGACCATCTTTGCACTGTTTAGAACCCTTTTGGTTAATGTAGCTGGAAACAAAATATATATGCTGAGTATCATGTTGTCTTCAGTTCTGTACGTACTGTGCATAGCATGAGATTTTATTTTCTGGTAATTGTATGGTGTTTTTCATATTTATCCGTATCATAGTTATATATATATATATATAAAAATGCATAAATATATAAAAAATAGAAAATCCCTTTATATTTATGTTATTGTGTAGCATTGGAGTGAATAAATTAGAAGCTGAAAGGCCAAAACACAAAATTCTTCCCCAACATTTAGTGCTTCTGCTCCAATATTACTTTCCTGGTCAAGGATGACTTTGCAAGTAAAAAAGCCTCACTGTTGCACAAAGTTACCTAACAATTGTAATTGTTCTAAGCTGATAATTATACCCGTAAGAGTAGTTTCCAGGACAAGCCAGAGGACTCAATTTGGGTTTAAACCAGTGTAAGAGCCCATCCGTCTATTACAATGGCTAAACTAATTTATTATGAATTAAGTGGCACCAGTTCTTTGCATAGGAAATTCTAAAATGACATTGTGTTCAGCGTGCAAATAAAGATTATGGGAAGGTTTCTGTATTTGAAGTAGTGTTTGCTTCTCTTTCAGATGTTGATGACTATATCTGGAACATGACCATGTGTCTAGATCCCATTACAGAATTAATAAAATAGCCTACCCAGACACAGACATGATTCCTATCTTGATATTCTTATAATTTAAGGTTCACATACTTTAACCTTATAGTCAAATTAAGAATGCTGTTGAAGCTAATGAACATGTTTCCTTGAATTTGAATTTACCAGATCAGTACTCTTTTGGATAGATATAATTAAAAGAAAAGAAAAAAGTGACAAGTGCAGTGGCAAGCTTCCTGTAAGAAAGAAATTTGAAGATGTTCAGATTCATGAAAGAGTAATTTGAAATTCTTTATATAAATGGTTTCCTTTTTTCTAAGTTTTTATATAACAATTGCTTCAAATAGTGCACTTTTCACTGCAATCTACTAATAATCTACTGCAGGGTTTTATTTGGAATATAAAAATTTATATAAGAAATACTAACTGCTTCTTAGTTTACATTGGATTTTCTGTGTACTCTGATTTTTTTTAATGTTATTGTAGACTGTTAACATAAAGTGTTGGTTCTTTTTAATTTTTAAATTTATTTTGCATTGAGTTTGCCTACTAAAAATTATTTTTTTAATGTTCCTTTAATCTTTGAATTCATATCATAATATGATGAGATTTAGTGGTGTGACATCCTGTTAGAGTGCCCTGTTGGCTCAAATATTCAACCTAATTTTGGAGTATTCCTCAAAATTATGGAACTTCACTTAAATGTTAATTTGCACAATATTCAAGATTCAAATTTTAAATTCATAGGAACACTGTGCCTATGCATAGTATTTTCCATGTATAACTTTTTTCTTGTTATTTTTATTTTCCCATAACATAAAATGTCAAGATATTTTGTACTGAAAAACAATGGGATAAGATTAAATCTGAAAAACAGATCTGAAAAATTACAGATAAGTTGTGTACGATAATACAATATGCACAGGCTATCAGTTATGAAAATTCATCAGAGTATATATATATGTACACATGATAAGCATAAAAAAAAGAAAGAGCTAAAGATCGAAATTAAAGCAGTATAAATTTCTTGTAATGTCTGCAAAAGTGAGGTTTAAGAAAATTATGAGAATATCAGTAAATATGCTCAAATATATTAAAAGACTGGATTATAAGCAGATTTTTAAAAAAATTGGATTGACATTTACTTTTTCTTTTCCTAGATTGTACCTTTATGACGTAAAGCTGAATCCACTTGAATGCTTTTCAAAAGACTTTGCCAATTGAAAAAAAAAAATATTCATGAGAATGGAAATGGAGTAGACACTCTTTTCCCTTTTCTTACCCACACCCTCTCTTTTCCATAACTTTTTCATGCCCTGATTTGAACAGAAAAAGCTTCACTGAGTACTAGAGTATGCTTTCTATAAAGTTATTTGTGTCCCAGATTTGTTGACTCTAAATACTGTATAATAACATCTAGAAAATCAGCTACGGCTGCGGTCTTGGTATTCAGCAATCTGCAGCCTTGATAACCATCGGTGTCCATAATACTTTCATTAATAGGATGTGCTATCATCACACCAGAATTTCATTATGCTGCAGAGGCACAGCGGCTGAGTAAGGAGAGATAACCAGTAGCTTATAAGAGTTGCATTAAGAACAGTCATAGACATTTTGAGAAAAATAAGGCATAACTACCTCTGAAGGCCTTTCCTGTTTCCTGTAAGATTATCAGTAGCTTCTGAAATCAAATTTTTGTGGGTTTTAAAATATATTTTATAAGGACTCTTTATCTACCAAAGTATTTAATCATTGATCTCAGTAGAACGGTACTGATAATAGTTTCAGGTATAGATTGCATAGTTACAGTTTTCTGGCGGACATTCAGTAGTAGAGTTGCAGATGCAATCATGAATAACGATCTTTTTTTGAAAATGGACTGTTGCTGCTGCTGGATTCATCAACACAAAAAGAAAAAACACTTTCCATACCCCCATTAAAAAAAAAAAAGAAAAAAAAAAAAAAAAAAAAAAAAAAAAGCCTCTGAGATTGTCCAGTAGCCTATTTACATTGGTTTTTGTAAAGGCATTTTAGGAACAATAATAATGTTTTCATAACTTAGTTTACCATTGTTATATTCTTTCAACAAAAGTATATCACATCCTCTATAGCAAAATGAATCTGGGCTCATGGCAAGTACTTTGACTTCTTAGGTCAGTCAAAATTAGTAAGATTAGAAAACAATTTGATATGTCTATAAAAAATGATTTGCAAGATTTTTATTGTTTCTTATAGCTGTCATGGTACTGTAAGGGGACAATCACTTTATTCTACTGCACACTGTAGAAACTCAAAATAATATTTAATGCCCTTCCTGAAAAATTAAATAGAGATAAGATGGGGATAGGACCAAAATTTAGTCGAGAAAACATGAGACTAAATAATCTTGTTCTATGCTTGTTTCACTTTGTTAATTTCTGTATGGTGTACATGAATTAAGATGTGCCAAGAGCTGATAGAGCCGGATGAAAACAATTTATGATGGAAAGAGATTCTGAAGGGAAAAGGAGTGAAGGGGATACAACCATAGAAAAGACCCTGAGAAGTGTAGGTATACAAACAAGCATGCATAAGTGGAGGAAGAGTGAAGGGCCAGAGCAAGTCAACACAGAGTTGAAGAATTCCTATCCACATTTTAACAGCATTTTTGAGCTTCCAAAAATCTTTTCTTTTGCTGTTTATATAGTTACTTATGTTATTTTTAGGATATTATTCCAGACTGTATTTTTTTCACAATGTTTACTTTTTGGGTTTTGCTTTGCTTTTGTTGTTGGTTTTGTTGGGTTTTGGTTGGTTGTTGGTTAGTTGGTTGGTGTTTTTATTCTTTTTTCCTTTTTGTTTTGTTATTTTAGTAGTCTTATTGGATGCTGGACTACTGGATTTATAAAAAGAAGCAGGAGTGTAGAAGAAAGAAAGAAGACATAGAGGGACATAGAGGATGAGGAGAGGGTGGAGTCAAGGACAAGAAACTAAACACTGTGGCCCGGTTAAGTAAAATTAGAGGTTGGCTAATGAGGTGAATCAAAAGACAATACAGAGGAACTGTATAATTGCAGTGGTAATAGCATGCCTTTCCAAGTGAGTAAAAGCTGTAATTAGCTCTGAATTTAGCTGGAATAAAAAGAACAGGTATAGATTCACCTGAAGATAGAAACAGAAGCCCATTTTGTTCTCATATTTGTGAGGGATGTTAGAACCTGAACCAGGAATGTGAAACAGGAGAAGTTAATATCACTATATATCTCTGAATATATCCTTACTTTTGCTTTCCCCTGAGCTGCTTTTTAATTTTTTAGTATAATAGAAATAGAGTTTGTTTTTAGCAATAATGCATGCTTTAATCACATGGATTAATTAAACTCCTAAAGGAAGACATTAGTGATCAAGTTGAGTTAGTCATGTTGCTCACTTCCTCAATGTTCAGCACTTTTCTCACAAACCCATTAACAGATATTCATCAGTTATTCATCCTCTTACAAAAAGAACTCGGAAATACCAGGCATCACCTAAAACACAAGATAAATATGCTTGCCATCCAGAGTTACTTGACATCCAAATTGGTGTAGGACTTTTAATTGAATTTCTTTTCTTCTTGTGTTCAATGATAAAGTATCTTTGGCATTTTGATGAGGAAACCTTTTCTCCTGCAAGTAACTGTTGTGCAGAGGTTTCTTCAGCTACTTTCAGCTACTTTTCTCTCCCATTTATCTTGGGTAAAATGTTCAGACCAGGGTGTCCTTCTTCTTTTGTTGTAAAGTAGTTAATCATATTTCTAAATATAATGTGAATTGAAATATGAATAAATCTGTTTCTCACTGCTTCTGTAGTAGGACAAGGACAGTACAGATAATGTTTTCATAGACATTCAACTTCTTGACACATTTTTATCCTCAATGTCTGCTTTTTATATATACATGTAAAATTTTTTGGTTTAAAAAATATGGATAGCTCCTGAGCTTCATGAGACAAGGTGAGTGGGTGGAGTGTTTAGAGTGGAGAAGACAAGTATGCTCAATGTCATGATGGGTAAAATAGAAGACATGATACTAAATATCTCATATGGGGATATAGGTAATTTAATAGAAAACTCTTTGCAGTTTTGCCATTATGAGGGAGGAGTGATGTCTCAGATCTACTTCAGTGTAAGTGTTTGCTTGCTGACAATTCCAGAATAGTTAATCAAATGCTAAAATCCAGTACTCTTCATCCTTCTGTTGTGTCATAATTCTAATGATCTTGTCAGGAGTTTACAAGTTCACAAAAGTCTTATTGGTGAGGACCGAGGGATGTCCAGTAATGGTCATATTACATTAGCTTAGAAGGCAAAGCTAGGAGATGGCAGCTCTCCATAGTTTATTGTTCTGTTGTGCTGGAGAGAAGGAAGCTAATGAGGGAAGCAAGAGTTTGGCAGTACTCTCTCAACACTTGTAATTTCAAACTTACTGGTAAAGACACTTCATCCTCTGCTAGGCCCTCAGCCACTTGGTTGTCTCTTCAAAGTCTTCAGAGTTCATTGTGTCAGTAAATTTTGTATTAAGTCCTTTGTTCTTTTATGATCTCTTGTTGTAAGCAATGGCTCACCTTTCCTGAAGTGTTCATAATTGTGTATGTGTACGTATATACACCTGTCCTCATGAGGTGTTCCAGTAACAAGACCTTATTTGTTCCTTTCTCAGAACACTTTTCTTTCAACTGCATCTTTTCAGTTTTAAAACTCCTGAGGTAGATACTGGGGCTTATGTAGCTTTGCAAAGGAGTGCTTTTTTTTTTCCTGTTTTCTTCTCTGTTCTTTTCTTAGTAACTGGTATCATTCTGCTTCCAATTCTGACAGCTACTGAGCTCTGGCTTGATGTTTACTTTGAAACATTTCTGGTTTGATTTCCAGATCTCTCTCTCTGAGATGATAATAGCTAAATTAGAGTACATTCCTGTATATCTGTAACTAAAGCTATTTTTTTTCCATGTACATTACTTTGTTTTTATTTACATTGGATTTCAGCTGCCAGTTTATCATCTGATTTCACAGCAGTGTAAGATCTCTTTGCAGTTTTCACAATTTTCTTTCTACCATTCAGAATAATATATTGACATCAGCGTATATACCTCACAGTTCCAGCTCAGTGAAAGCTGCACCATCACAGTTTCCTGGATTTGGACATTCTGATTCCTGTTCCTCTGTATTTTGTGTTGTTTATTATCAAACTTAACACTAAACATGTTTTACTCTTTTGCAGTTTTCTCCAATTAAAACTATTAAACTTCAGATTGTCCTTGGCTTTTTTTTTTTTAATTTACTCTTTCTGATCTCCATGCCCCTTTGTAAGGATGCAAATACAAAGAGCACAGGCCTATGATAAGTTAATTCATGTAACATTAAAAGTAATATCACTCACTGTTGTTTGGAAAAGGACATTTCTGTTGGGTTGGGAATTGTTGTTGATATATTGGGTCTTTCTTTCTAATCTGATATCAGTAGTCAATTGCTTTTGGAAAGTTTCTATTTACTGTAGAATGATCAGTTGACTTTGCTGACCAGCACTTAACCTGATTGCTTTCCACATAATGATTTTTTAAAAAAATTTCCTTATCATTTGGATTTTTTCTGTAATGTAAGCTTTAATTTATTGCAAGCTGAAACCTGCTATGATTATCGAGTGGTTGAAAATGTAATTGAGGCTGCCTTTTACATCTAGTATTAGTTCATGCAAATTCACACAAAAAATGTGTACTGCCTGTTTACAAGAATCCTTTAACCTTAATAAAAATACTAAAATAATATACCTGGCAATTTGTTAGTTACAACATGAGTCTTATTTCAAACTCTTAGGAGTCAAGATTGTTTCTCTACTCTTAAGTCAAAATACACTAAAACAGTTGGATATTTTACCATCAGCAAAGTTATAAATAATTTCACAATCTATTAAATGCCTTTGTAAAATAATTGACTGTAAATCTGAGCTTCTAGCCAAAATGACTTATGATCTCATATCTCTAATATGGCATATTGTCGTGTTTGCTGCAAGCTGAAGAGAATAGTCATTTTGTCAGCTTATTTATTTTGGTTTTGTTGTGACATGCTAAAACAACTCTCTGGCCATCATCTGTACAGAAAATAAGCAAAGTTTTTTGATTAATCAAACAATTAAATAAATTCTGTGTGAGACAGAAAAAGGTTCCACTTGGGAATTCGTATTCTTAAAAAATTGTCTTTCCTTGGCACTGTAATACTTTTTTTTTAATTATTATTGTTTATTATATTTTGTATTTTTTAATCTAGATTATATATTTTTCTCATCTGTAGAAAAATATTCTTTTAATTCTATTAGAGTAAAATGCAAGTTTTATAGATGTATAGGTGTTTCATCCTTCATTCTTATTGGATTTTTGTACACCTTTTCCAGATGTTTAGGTGCTAAGTGCTTTTATGTTCCTTACTGAATTAGTGCTAGAACAAGTTGGTTTAGTTTTGTTTGAAGCTTTTTAAGAGAATACAAAACCTATTACCTTTGAGGTATTGTCGTTCACTGCTGCTGATTACCAAAGATTAATAGTATTTTAAATTGTAATTTAATTAGATCTATCAAATAATAAAAACAGGAAATTAGTTCATTATGCATGCAGTTAATGGAATTGAATGTCAAGCTCATTATATGGTATTAAAATTTTGCCACATTTAGGGTAGCTTTAAGAAGGAATACTTGAAATAGTTTGGATTCGCAGCCCATATAGTGTGTCTGCCTTTAGGCATAGCCTAAGGCTCTGAACATTTTTAGCAAGTGGAACTCTGTTAGAATCCATTTTCATAAATAAAAACAGAATTTAAGTTATTCTTCCCAGGCATTAGCAATCTGGGACTATTCAGGAATGTATTTATATTAGTGCTAATTTCCTTAGCATGCTAATTTGATTCTATTTCATATTTGTATGCTCAAGTACAAACTCCTTCAGGACCATCCCTATGTCAATCAGCACATGCAAATACTTTCTTTTGGTTTCATTTAAGCTATGCTTAAAAGAAATTCACAGAAATAGATCTGTGAAGTATTTCTAAGGGATTTCATTTCTCAACAGTTAGCTTTAGGTTTGCTATCCATATTAACAAAGTAACATAATCATATATTCCTATAAGCTTATCTTAATTTTACATATAAAATAAGAAAATATGAGTCTCTTAAGGCATTATTAGAATAGATTACATTTCATAGCAGATAAGAAATATTAGACCTACCAATTCTCTTCCAACTATTGTGTCCTGTTAGAAATCCCTTCACAATCCCATTTTTCCAGCAGTGAAGATGATTTGTATGGGATGAAGTTAAATTTTTGGATTTCAAACAATTTTTTCCTTGTCAGATATATTTCTTTGGGGGTTTTTTGGGGTTTTTTTGTTGTTTTGTTTTGTTTGTTTGTTTGTTTGTTTGTTTGTTTGTTTTGTTTTTGTTTTGTTTTGTTTTGTTTTTTTAATGTGGTTAGTTGTATTTCTGCGTCTTCTTTAGAAGAGTATGAACAAATGATGATTGTTTGTTGAGGAAGGTACAAGAAAATCAGTAAAGGTAGAGAAAGTAACTTTTACAAAGGGTAGTAGTTAAATGATAGTGTTCAAAACCCATTTATTATGTCATATATATGCACCAGGCTTGTTCTTTTTAGTGTGTTTGTGTCAGCATTTCTCAGATGCACATGAGCTCAGTGAGTAAAGCAAATAAATGGACTGATGTTTTCTTAGAAGTAAAAGCACAATAAGGTGAACACTAGTATTTTGTTTCTGTGAACTTCCAAGTATATGGATTTATGTGGTAGTGAAGTTATTTTTCAAAATTTCCTTCAGCATTGCATAGTGTAATAACTTTTAGTACTTCTTGTTTTACTAGTAGAATTTACATAAATTTTCCTAAGACCTATGTACGTATGAATGTAGATCTTTTCTATAGACAAGTCTCCTGTGCAGTTAGTCTTCTTCAGGAGTTGGTGGCATGCCTGTTTCTCTGGTCTGATGCAAGACAAGACCCATGCTCTGCACCGTCTCCTCTGAGTGTTCAGATAATCCAGTCATCCACAGCGTGATCTCCTATACACATAGGAGTGCTGTTGAAGGTCAGTCAGAATTATCCTGTGATTTTCTACGTTATGACAAAAGCCACTGCAGTTTCTTCTGTGCTGTAATGTATTATGTTTTCATGACAGATTCTTGTCTGTTCTTTGGTAAAATCTCATCTGAAGATTGACAGTCAGTACTTCAGGCAGTGGTACAGCAGAGTTTCCTCCCAATTAATTCTTTTATTCTCACAAAATGTATGTCCTGAAAAATGTCCTCAAACTAAATTATTACTTTAAAGTTTTGTAGTGAAGCAGGGAGAAGTTATACTTAAAATATATTTTTAGTTCAGGGAGGAAAAACAAAGTCCTGTCTCCACATTATCTTTAAAAATTTATAATTTTATTAATTTGTTTTATTTACTTTTATTAGATTTGAATGATTTCACTAGTTTAATTTCCATCAAACATCCTGTAACTTTTATAGAATCAGAAGACTGGATAACAAATGTCTTTATCACTAGAAGTCCATCTCTGCCAGAAGTTTTGTCACAGGAAAACTTTGTCTGAGGAAGCTCATGACAATTTTTCATAAAATGAAAACATTTTTTTCTGTAATGCTTGTATCAGCTCTGTCACTTGAAGAAGACTTATGGCTGGAATGCTGGCTTGGAAATATTAGTCTGTTTCTATAAGATAATAATCTTTGATCTTTGAAAATAATGAATGATTAAATTACTGTGCACTGTCTCCCTAAGTATATAAGCTGTCCTTGTAGACTGTAACTTATTACCAAAAATTTCAAAACCAGGACAGTTTCTACACTCCAGCAAAGCTTCCTTTTTAAGGATGTATGTAATTAAGAATCCTTATTTGCACAAATCCCATTTCTTGTGCAGTAGGATATCTTCTAAAAACCTTTTCTTAAACCTATGGAATCTAAAATTCATAGGTAGGAATAATAGGGACTTGTTTTCTTGTCACCACTTTTTAAAGTAACTCCTGAAAGTTTTTGAGCTGTGGTTCAAATATCAGACTGGTGACTATTGACCATATTCTACAAGATAACTTTTTTCCATATTATTAAAAACTAGGCTAATGATTGCTATTATAAATTCTAAATAATGTGAAAATATAATATGTAAAGATTTGAGGCTTCTGTAAATTTTACTCAGTCTATAAGACTTTACTGATTGAAGAGGCATGTGTAATGTTTTTTCTTTATGAAGATGAATGGTGCATTCTTTGAAGAATGCTAAGATCTGTATATGGCTGTTAGCTGCAGGAATGTTATTATTTCCCCTTGAATCCCAACATAGGGTAACTGTCTCAGATTGTTGTTTGCCAATAATATGGATTACTACAATACCACTACCATGTTTGATTGTTTGTGACATCATAACAATCTATCAATGAATTATGAGGATGAATCAGTCAAAACGAACCAGAGGTCTTAGTACATAAAATAATACTAACTTAATTTTAAAAGCTGCAGTCACTTTAATATTTTTTTCATATTTTATCTTTCTTTTGCAGTCTTAACATTTGGGATTGCTCCTGTAACAAATTAATTATGGTTTGCTCCAAAGTACGCACCAAAGTGTAGCAAAGAACTAATCTTAACACCCTAGTAGAGCACAATCTTGTATAATATCTGTTTCTGTGGGCACAGTACCTATTAACAAACTTTGTGCTCGAGTCCTTCACATACAAATTATATCTGTACATGTGCAGCACTTACAGGCTTTATTCATATTGCTACATTACGCTTTAGAATTCAACATTTTAGGATTTGACAGTTTATAGGACATGAGAGTTCAGAACATAATTCCTTTTGATTAGTTACTTTCAGCAGTTGAAATGACAGTAGATGAGATAAATGTGGGTGTCTTGTGGCTGATATCATTCTGCTGGGGTTACCAATACTGGTATTGCAATGCTGGAACCAAATATTTGACAACAGCAGATACCTCACTTCCGGAGCAGGAGGTAGAATGAACAACAACTCAAAACACTTGGCAGGAGTAATATATTCCATTTTCATTTCTCCAAAGATTTATTTAAACAGGAGTGAAGGAATATAAACTATGTCTAGGAAATCTCAGTGCCAGTGTAGAAGAACAAGAACACCTACTTGCAGTTAGTAATGTAATGAGTGCTGGTTCTCAACACTGCCATATCACATGCTCTGCCTGCACATTTTGGGTTTGTTACCCAAAAAATAATAGCTGTGCTTCATGTCCTGCTATACTGTTTCAGCAACTTAGTGTCTAAATGGAGTATCAACACTCAGTGTATGTTAGAAAAAAGGTGACAGCAGGGGCAAGGAGTGTTTGTTTCACAGCTAGTCATGAGTGATTAAAAATATCGCATATTTTAATAATATATTTTGTTAGGTGACATAGGGAGAATTGTGTTAGTCAACTGAGTCATTGGGTAGATTGAAATGTCACTTAAACTTCACTGATTTTCAGAAATGTTGCTTGGGTTAAGACAAAACCAAAGAAGTCTGGGGAAGGGGGCAAGTGAAGTTATAGTAAATGTAGCTATTTCCCCTTGTACAACACAGTGCTGCCCTTCCAGACTATCACACAACTCACCTCTCCTGTTTGACCACAGTAGAGTGCATCCTTCTGCTTCTCCTGCTGCAGACCATAATACCAACAAAGGCAGCAAGCCAGCTGAAGCCATTCAACTAAACTCATCTCATCTAACCTTTGCCAGAGGTGCCCCATAAACAGACTAGAATTGGGAAGAATAAGAAGATTGACAAAATCCTATTTAAGCAATTTATTTCTGAAGTCTACAGCAATGCTATTATTTTTACACACTGCTGATGGCATTAGCTACAAGGAATGAATGTAAAAATTGCTGTCTTTCTAAATGAGAGTAGGATTACTACAGATTGCATGAGAAAACAGCGATTTCATTGGACTTGTACAGTGCTTTGTCTACTCATTTTAATATTGATTCCATTTAGTGTGCATTTATGCAATGCCTAACATCTGCATTTTGTGATTGAAAACTAAAATATCTGAACAATTTTCTAACAAAATATGTTACTGATAATATAATGGCTCTTCAGAGGCATCGTCAGATACAAAACTCAGTTAAAGTGGGAATTCTTGTTATAAGAATAAAAAAATATTTCCTTCCATGTCCAATATGTTGTAAGTGTAAGGTAATTTTCATCCATTGTGCTTATGAGAAAGCAAATGAGCTTTTTTTTCTATATTTAAAGCTAGAAGGAACTATTTATTATTCATGGGTTTTTTTCACGTATCGTCCAGTGAAGCAACTACATATACTATGACTGGTTTCTTAACCAGAATGTCACAGACAAGTTGCAGAGAGACAGGTTTTACTACTTTAATTTGTCTTGAATTTCATACTTGCAAAAAGGAATGAAATAGCCCCTTTGCATAATTGTATTAATATGTTTTCCACGGAATCACATTCCATGATAGGAACAGAAATTCAGTATTGGATTAAATAATTGTAGTATCTTCATAGCTTGGTGGTAAACTCAGACTGAGGTGTAAGTATGCATTAAAGTATTTTTAGCTTCTGCAAATCAGGCTGTACCAGGCTAAATATTCATCAGCTTTCTGTTTTATGACCTTGTATGTGGAAATAATATTTCCTGAACAGCCTAATAATTTATGATCAGCTTAAGTCACTTCTTTGAAGCTAAGAAAGAAATGGACAAAACAAGGAAAAAAAATCATGTAGTAAATCCTCTTGCTAATGAAAGTCTCAAAAATCTCTTCCTATTAAAAGTTTTTCTGTGGTATCTGCAATGTGAAAATAGCTAGTATGGAAACTCTACATTTGATTGTCTAAATTTCTCTGCCAGGGAAGGGCTGTAGCACACTCAGAATCACTATAGAGCTCTAGGATTGAAGGATCTGGGGCTCTAGATGTTCTCTTTGCAAAAGAAGAGCTTAGGTGGAGCAGATGAATCTTGCTGGATAACGCCTAGTTCAATAGCACGTGCCAATAACAGCGATTTGGCTTTTATGGCCATGAGATTCACTCTGAGCACTGAGGACTCCAGGGCAGAGAGACAGGATCCACCTGAGAAAGTGGGGCAAGAACATCCTTGTCAACAGTAGATATCCTTGTCAACATCCTTGTCAGCAGTCTGGTCAACATGGTAACATGACTCTTCTAAACCAGGAATTTGTGGGACAAGTGATGAAGTAGCGATCAAGAGTAGAAAGCAAATGCTTCTGAGTTGTGTGAAGAGGAACCTCAGAAATGACAAAAAATAGCAAATGGATATCTGCCTCAGGTATATGTACAGAATGACATGGAATGTGGTAAACAGGATGGAGGAACCAGAGCACCATGTGTGGTCATGAAATGCAGATGTCTGTGGGCAGTCTTGTTAACAACTTTATTAATTGTCTGGAGGAGCAAATGGTCAAGCCTGCAGATGCCACCAAATTAAGAGGATCAGTGAGTGGTAGAATCATACAACAATTTATGTTGGAAAAGGCATCTAAGATCATCGAGTCCAGCCATTAACTTAACACTGCAAAATTCAACACTAAACCACTTCTTTACATCTTCACATCTTTTAAATACCTCCAGGGATGGTGACTCCCCCACTTCCCTGAGCAACCTCTTCCATTTCTTGGTAACCTTTTCACCTTTGGTGAAGAAATTTTACCTAATATCCAATCTAAACATGCCCTGGCAAAACTCGAGGACATTTCCTTTTATGCTGTTGCTTTTTACCTGAATGAAAAGACTCATCCATACCAGTTTGAACACCATTAAAAATTAAAGTTGCATTAAAAATTTTAAGTGACATTCTGAATAAGAATTTTTCTGTCCTGTATAATTTTATCTTATCAGGAATAGAAAACTAAGTCTGGGGTAATCTATTTAGAATATTTTAAAAACAAATTCTTTCTTTTTTTTTCTGTTAAAACACATTAAAGTATTTGTAATGCAGAAGTATGAAAACAGATTTTAAAACTATGAATATTGCATTGCTAAGTGACAAATCTTTTGTTTTAAATATCTTTTTAAGAAAAAGTAGCAAGTGTAATAAATAAGATATTTAGAAATAGAACTGTTACTTCTCATCTTGCTTTTCATCTACATGCAATTCCATATTTGAATTTTTGATGATTTAATTCAGTGAAATGTACCACAACTTTAGTGGATAAGAGCTATAGACATCTTTGAAATTATTTGTTAGTAATGAGATTATACCAGTCACACAATAGCTCTGATGGGAGCACTTCAGAGATGAAAACATTAGTGGTGCTGACATGCTAACATTCTCTTCTGACAGAAAATGCCATACTGAATGTAGTTATGTGTAAAAGGTTACAGAGGCCTGACACAAAAAAATGTCCCATTTCTTAAAACAAATTGCCATAGAATTTTTTAAAAAAACAATTTCTGAGAATCAGGTTGTTACCCAAGAAACATCCTTGCTATATCCTGTGGAAATGTTTTAGAAACACAAGTAATGCTTAAGACAAAACCATTATAACCATTCCATTATAGGAATTAAGTGGGGCAAGAGGTCCAAAAATAGTGAGCTACAAAAGTTGGTCTTTTTGCTGACACTTTTTTCATTACAGTTTACCTCCTGAGTTTTAACAAAATGTACCTCAGTAAACTCTCATTCTTTCAAGTTCCTCAACATCTCCATCAGAGGAATTATATCATAGTTCATGACTAGTCACCAGTAGGCATATAGTGCATCTCTCACAAGGTGAGAATCTTATTTAAATGCAGCAGTAAAATCATATTTTCCTCTCTTCTTAACCTTACATTTTGAGTCCAATTTCAGGACATATGAAAAATGAGTCTGTTTGTCTCTTTTGTGGATAGTACTCCACATCATAAAACATCATGAATTATTCAGTTAAACTGGCAGGATTTTGGCAAGACAGTAGAAATCCCAGCCAGCAGACAAGCTGATTTACTTCATGGTGCATTCTGCACACCTGTAGAATTATGATATTTAGTGTACTGAAAAAGCCCATCCTTTCTTATATGCAGAGTAGAATATGGATAAATAAAATATTCTATGTCCAATATTCATAGGGGTTTTTTTTACATCTTCATTAAAATCAAATTCATAAGTTCCTGGCTGATTTCTTCTTACTTAATATTTAAGATCAGAAAGCAACAAAGTTTATTTGAAAGCTTGTGAGATTTTCTGTTTTAATTATTGTCTGTAATGAATTAATTCTACAGATTACCAACTAAGAGAACATAAAAATTTTAAGCATACCTCAGAAGAGAGGGTATTCTTAGTAAAGAAGTTAACCATCTTGTGTGTTTCACATCTTCAATTTGTCTGCACTCTGTCTTGCTAAAAAGACACTACCTTTATCTGTCTTTATAAGATATCTAGTTGTAAGAGGTTTTGATCAAACTCTACATGCTACAGTTAAGAAGGGATGAAAGAAAACACTGAGAGTCCACAAAAGCATTAGAACCATTACTTGGATGCAAGAACATGTTTCTGTGTAAGTCCCAAACAGCTTTTCTCTTTTAAGATGCCATATTTAAATCTTAGAATTGTATGTATAATTGGAAAAAAAAATATTTATAATATTTCTATTTCTGTGGTCTATTTCAAAGTTTTGAGGTAAGATAGAATAAAGAAATTGGAAGTAAATCAAAGCAAAGTCAGACTGTTGAGGCAGATTTTACAAGAGACAGAGATGTCTTTATCAAGTAGAATTGTCAGAGCAGGTGTACACTGAACAATCAAGAGTTCTATGGATGACATTTTTTAAGTGTCCAAAAGCATTTCTATAATTATTATTGTTCATTACTGCATTTAATGATATACTAATTATTTTTTTCCTAGTTAACTTGCAGAAAACTTGCTACTAAGATGATTAGAGACGTAAGTGTGGCTTATGAATTTTTTACTTTTCTCTGTCAGATGTTATAAATAACTGGAAAAATGCTAAATACTGATGGGATCCAAATTTATTATATCTTTTTAGAGAACTTCCAGGTTACATGGATTGAACTCAGCAAACAGAATGCACTTAACAAAGGTGGCTTATAATTCAAATGAATCATGCAATATTATGCAGGGAGTATAAAAAAGCAGAGGAGTTGTTGTGATATTTGTTCACTGGATGACAAGCCACTGCTGCCACCATCCTCCATAGGGCTGGCCTTAAAAGACTGGAGAGATCAGAGAGTCCAGAAAACAGATGGTTGGCTGTTGCACACAGATGCTCTAGAGAGATGGGTATAATATGGGTTACCTGCAACATCTGCCTATCAGCTCTAGACCTATCAGATACGTACAAAATACTGTGTGCCAGAAAGAGGATATTTTATGAAATGTAGTTAGTAATAGCATTTTGAGCAGTAGATGTGTATATTTATATTGTATAAATTCAGAGTTTATATTATCCCAAAGTAACACATATGGTAGGTAGACTGTGTCCAGTTGAGTGCAGAGTTGTAGGAGAAGATTTTCATGTCTTCCCCCGTTATTTATATTTTTTTCATAAAGTCTGCATTAGCTTCAATTTTGCCGTTTCGTTACACCCATGAAAACAAGGAGTCAGTATAAGTGTCCTTTCTTTCATACATAACAACTAACAAGTATGATGCTCATCTGGAACAGTCACAGCCTATATCTAATTTTGAGACCTCTACTCTTTCTGAGACATACAAAGTACCTGTCAGCACTGAGTTCAGGTACTGGAAGCCAGTTAGCTGTGTCAATGTGAGTTTAATTTATCAAAATTATCAACATCAGGATCTTTGTTCTTAGGGTTTCCTGTAAATACCCTGCACAGCTGGAATGGAACATCTCATCCCACAGCATGGCCTTTAAAATAATTCCCATAGTTTAATAGTTGCTTGTGATTTTTTATGTCCAGTCTGAGGATCACTGAAGGAAACTTAACTTCAAAATGTCTTGGATATTAGCTGTCTGAAGTTTATGACCAGTGCCAGAAGTTAAGTATAGGACACTTGACCAGAGAAAGGTTCACATTCTGAAGCTGTAATTTCATTTTTGCATCTACATAATTAAGCTTTTCACTACCCTAGTAACACTGATATTTCAGACACTGCAAAATATGCAGGAGTTGTAAGCCTATATCTTAGAGTAGTCATTATCTAAAAGCACGAGTCCTAAACCAAGAATTTATTTAATTTGAATCTTTTCCCCCACATGAGAAGGAATATGCCTGTCTGAAGTCCTTAGATGAGTGGCAGTGTGTACGTCTTTCAGTCAAAGTGCACCAATGCTCATCTGTGCTGTTTTACCTGGAATTAGTAAGAAGCAAAAAGGTTCTTCATGGAGTCTAGAACTTCACTTTAAATACATTTTAGTTGCAAAATATGTTGCATTCTCATTTTATATTTTTAATTAAATACTAAGTTAGGAGTTGACTATTTGTTTAATTATCACTTTAGAGGACACAAGTTTCATGGTAGGTAATAGCAAAGGGCACATTTTCAGTTAATCAGATCCTGATACTTTGATGCATCCTCCCTACTAAGAAAGCTCATCTCTGCAAAGTTTCTGGTTTTCTTTTATATTTTTATTTTTTGACCAAAAGTGCTTTGAAACAGATGAGTACTGCATACAACATGGATGTGACCCCCTAAGCAAATTTTTTAACATCCATGCATAATATTTTCAAGCCTTATTTTGGATCTGTCTCACACAAGTGACTGTCTTGCCCTTGACAGATCTGGTTCACTCTATGTTTCATTGCTGTTTTGGTCTTCACTAATTAAAGGGATCAGAAAAAAGAAAACACTGTTTCTTAATGCTCAGGTTATTTACCAAGGTTGATCATAGTCTACTCTCAGAAGTGAAACAATTTCACATCACCAGAGAATAAGTTTCATAGTTCTGCTAGCAGGAAGTGGGGTTTTGTGTTTTGTTTTGATTTTTGTTCAGTTTGGTTTGGTTTTGTGTGGGGTTTTGGGGGTTTTTTTTTTGGGTCCTTTCCCTTCCCTTCCCTTCCCTTCCCTTCCCTTCCCTTCCCTTCCCTTCCCTTCCCTTCCCTTCCCTTCCCTTCCCTTCCCTTCCTTCCCTTCCCTTCCCTTCCCTTCCCTTCCCTTCCCTTCTTCCCTTCCCTTCCCTTCCCTTCCCTTCCCTTTTTGTTTTCTCTTAAAATGTTAAAAAAAAATTGAACTTCTCATGTTAACAGGATTGGGTCCTGAAGTGTGAATAACAAGAAAAATATTATCCAAAAATACCAGCAAGAGGGAGAGTTGACAATTATCATATAATTCTAACAAGCTGATATAATCACTAAATAACTGTACCATTGGCTGTTGATAGCCATAAGTGTTGGTAAATGTTGGCATGTAAATCTGTACAACTGATAATAATTTAACAGGAAATGTTTGTAAAATGGCTTGAGAGTCTAGGGCACAAATTGAATATTTGCTAACAAAACAGGATTACTGATAATGTATTGCCCAGTTAGTTTTTCCTGATAATTATTTTTTTATCCCAATCTTTGCAACAAATAATCTTTCAAAGCAGAGAGAAAGAGGAAAACACTTCAGTCTGAGAGTTCTTTTTAAAGAATGTTGAGATGCAAAAAGCTTGGTCTGTTTTACTTAGTTCTCTGTATTTTGACCCCATTTTTATATCAAAAGTCTGTCACAGAGAAAGAAACATTTTCAAGTTTTTATATTTTATGAGGGATTTGGTAAGAAATCGCCTCAGAGCTTTTGGGGGTTATTATTTAGATTTGTGTTTCTCATGTGTATAGAAAATACATTCAAAATAATTTGAAGTATTCTTCTGTTTTAGGATTTATCTTTTCAGAGTACTAACTCCTTCATTCCCTGATATATAAAGTTGTGGGAAAGATGAAGCTGGTTTACATACAGAGAAGTCAGATCTGACTTCACAAATACTGTTTCATATTTGACCATTTCTGACACATGAACAGATGCATCTGAAGGTTTTTAGTCAGCCAGCATATAAAGCACTGGCTTTTATAAATTACCTCAAGGTTATGACAGGAAAAAATAGCACAGATTCTTTGTAAAGCTCTTTAGAAATATTTGGATGTTGTATGACTGAAAATCCCCTGCTCTGCAGCAGACCTAACAAAATATTTTCCAATTAGGTTCTCTTTCAATAAAACAGATTCTCTCAACATTTATTTCTGTTACTATAATAGCTTGTTTCTCTGCGTTTTGAAAAAAAAAAAATATATATATAAATAATAAATAAATATAAACATATATATATATATAAAAACTCATTTATCTTTTTGAAATCTCAAATGTATTTCTAAGATTCTCCTGGAGCACCATTTACTGTTTTTCAGTTTTCTTATTTGAACTTTTTAGTGTTTGCCTTGAGCATGCTCTAAATAGATTATAGCAATAATTAAGAAACAGCAATATTTAGTGTAATAGTAAGGAAAAAATAAAACAAAATTCCCAGCAGTTTACCATGTGAAATGGAACTTCCTGGTTTTCGTCTTCATACTCATAATGAGATAGTCAATAACCTCTGAAGCAACTGTAGATCAGGACAAGGCATTTTTAGGAGTGTATTTAAAATAATGAGTTTTCTAAACATTAATTAGCATTCAAATATTTTGAATTTTAAGCAATCATTAATTTATAGCAGCTCCACTTATAACAATTATGTGTACAATACTCACCTGAAGCAATGTACAGATGAAAAAAAGTATTTTTCTCAAATGCTTCTCCTTTATGGGAGGGACTGTTTTCTCTTGACCTTTTTTTTTTTTTTTTTTTTTTTTTTTTTTTAATTTATTTTTTGTTTTATTCTTTCCTGTCTGATACTGGTTTGTGTGTAGTTCCAAGGAATCCTCATATAGCCTTACAGGTTTTTATTCACAATAATTAGTGGATATTTGTAGTGCATGTTTGCTTTTTTTCTCGTGCATTCCTTACAGTGGTGAATGGGGTAGCTACAACTTCTCATAACTAAAGACATCACTTTATTTTCAAACTTAGGTTACAGGAAACATATTTGGTTTATATTTTGAAAGTCTTGTTATTCATTATATTATTTTATCTTATAGAGTATTTAAAGAAGAATGCTTGTTTTATTTTTAAAATAAGATCTGGTACTGAGAAGTAGAAGATTACAACTTACACATGATACTATTATTTATAAAGGACTCTGCTCATCCTTCAACTTCTTGATGCGCTTTCATATCCTCCCATAATTACAGTAGGCAATAATTTGAGATAAAGCATTTGTAATTGCCCAACGATTACCATTCATGCACTATTACAGAATTTATCTAGTATTACAGAATCTATCTAATATTACAGATACCCCTTCTTATAATTTAGTCAATTTTCAACAATTTCTTTGTGTAATCTGTTTTATGAGGTAGTCTTGGCTGATTCATGAAAATACAGATTGCCTAAAAGAAAATGAAAATGGAGCATGTAGACAATTTCCATTCTACATCTCATTGGCATGCTCCGAAAAGTAAGAGATATTTTTGTCAAGATATATCACAGTTAAAGTATTGTTTTCACAATATAATTACAACCACTCTCTCATAACACCCAGTGAAAGACATCCTGTAAATCTTCTCATTTCTGTTACCAGTACGTACTTGCTGAGGCAGCAGCAAAGTTCTTGGTTGAATCTTAGATATCCAAAGTAGCATTCACACTAACTCAAACAAATTTGTCACATTCACTGGAGGGATTTAGCTCTCAGATACTCCATCATTTTGATAGCTTTATATATGAACTATTTCATTTTGACACTTTTGGGTTTTTTAAGTTCTTTTCATGTACAGCAGCTTGAGTATTTATTGTATGTAATCAGGCTACTGCTCACGTCTTTAGTTTTTACCTTAACTACTGACACAAAACTCATAATTTAAAGAATTAAAACCAAAGGTTTTCACACTAAAACTTAGATCATTATGTTGTGAAAATCAGTGATGACTAAATTCCTTACTTTTCTAATAATAATTTTGCATTCCCTAATATGAGCTTAAACTGTTGTTTTATATAGCATATATATAAAACTTCATTTTTTTTTCAAAGATTTTCCAATCCATTTTAAATTCTTTGTTTTGCTGCCACGTGAGACTGAACTTAGCATGTGATTTTACCAGCTCAGTTAATGTTATTTTAGGAACAGTGGTTTCATGTCTGGAAAAATTGTAGTTCTGTTTTCTATAGTTTGTAGAAGTGTGTCAAAAAGGAAAGAAACATTGTGTCTTGTTTCTGCCGAGGTGTTTCTTTTCCTCTTTCTTTTGTTTAAAATAAGTTATCTCAATGTTTATGTCAAAGCTACCACATCTCTCCTATTTAGTGGCACATCCAACACCATGCTGAAGAGAAAATGAGGTTATTTATTATCCAGTGTCCAAAGGTCCCTTGGCTTGAGAAGAATTACGGGGCAGAGTTCAGAGTATTAGATGACCTGTGAGGCAGGAAATGTTTGGGGTTTTCATTTTGATTAGGTCACCTCATTCTATTTTTATTCTTTTTACTTTTTTCTTTTTTTCCTTAGTGTTCAAAATATGCCCAGCATTGCTGTGTTTGCAGCTGTTTTTCTAAGCTAATTTTAGTCTCAAAAATATAAATCTTTCCAAGGAAACCACACTGCCAAATGGATGTCAAGCACTGTTGAATTTTGGGGAGTTTGTTTCTTTATTTTGAGTATGAAAAAGGATATGTGTATTATACAAACATCTTTTAGTTGTGTATCACAAAGATGGATCTTTGGTTTTGATTGTTTCTAACTTTATTAAACTTTCTGGGTTTGGACTGAAATTTCTATAAGCAGATTATTTTAATTATCAGTCACATTTTATCATTGCTTTATCAGTCATTTTATCAGGCGTTCAATAACTGCTACTATTGTGCAGTACTGGAAGCTTTTTAGTTGACCATGTTCAGAACCAAAATAGGTCTCTTATGTGTGAAGCAAAGACAAAACACTGGGATAGTCCTGTAATTGCACTCTTTATTTTCATGTTATTGCGTATCAGTGTATTCAACATTGATACTACTCTCAAATTTTTTTACTTACTCTAAGTCACTAATGTATATTTATGTTACAAATATTACTTGACTAGAAATGTTCTTCACTGCTTGTACACTGAACTTAAGTCTACTAGTCATTTAGTTATATTCTTTTATATTCTTGCACAGCTGACAAAAGTAACCTAATTCTTGCAGTTAAAAATGCGAAGTTTATATTGGAAGCTCAGATCCTTGTCTCCTAAAAATAATTCCATAATATTTAAGATCAACTAATCAGGTTATCAGAAGGGGCATATTAAAACCATGACGTGGCATCACCTTGTTTTCATGATTAACTTGCCTTACCAGCTTTTCAAGGAGATTCTACTGCAGATGAGCAGAAAGCATTAACTTTAATGGTTTAATCAAGATGAGAGAGAGAGAGAGAGTGATGTGTCCAAATGTGCATTGATTCATCTCAAAAACTGTTAAAAATGAGAATGCTACCAAAAGCCCAGCAGTTGTAGATTTAGCAGTATATAAAACCTGAGAGACCAATTCATTCAAAATTGTCAGATAAGCGTATCAGATGCCATTTTCAAACACAATTAGATGTGTTCCTCAAACAAGGAGAAATTCATTTCTCTAAGGGAAGATTTATCAAGTGCTTCTCAATAGTTTCTGGATTAATACTAAGTAATAAGTAGATTTATCACATTATTAACTTACTAATACCATATCAAACAAGCATCGCTTTCCTTTGCCCTACTGTAATAGCTACATTTCTGATGTCATGCTTATTTTTGTCTAAAATTTTAATTAGAATTCCAGACATAAAAAAGAGAAAGTGCTTTGGGCTTGTTAGGCTTTATTTTTATTTTAGTTTTAACATCAATATTCTTGTCTTTATATGTATATATATATATGAGGAGCAGCTGGTGGGGTAACAGGGATTGTTTAGCCTGGAGAAAAGGAGGCTTAAGTGAGATCTTACTGTTCTCTCCAACTACCTGAAAGACGACTGTAATCCAGTGGGGATCAGCTATTCTCCCAAATAACAAGTGATGGGACAGGAGAAATTGTCCTCAAGTTGCACCAGGGAGATTTAGATTACATATGAAGTAAAATTTCTTCACAGAAAGGGTTGTCAAGCATCAGAACAGGGAGGTGGTGTAGTAAGCATCCCTGGAGGTGTTTAAAAGACATGTGGCTGTGGCATTTAGGGGAATGGCTTAATGGTGGACTTGGTTAACATTGGACTCAGTGATCTTAAAGGTCTTTTCCGTTCTAAAAACTTTGATGATTCTATTATCCTGTATTGGAAAATTGGATCCTATCCAATTTGCATATTTGAATATCTGGGTTTTTTTGCTTTTCTGCAGGCAGTTGGCTACCTTTTACCACCTGTCAGATTCTCTCTTGAAACACAAGCTCAGAGTCAGCCAGTACTAGGAAAATACATATTTTTGGTATAAAATCTTCCATATTTTCCTAAGGGATATGATGGGTGGAAAGACCATTTCTTACATAGCTTTCATATGAGGCAGAGTACTATGGTTGTGCTGCTTAGTCTTTGATCCCAATGCAGTTTTGGTATCTAAAAAGAGATGTTTCTGGAAATCAGGAGCTCTAATGTTATTTTAGTGTTGATGCTATTATTCCATGCCTGCATAGGGCTACACAACTTGGGTAGAATCCTCTCCTAAGGCTTACAATATCACTTGTTTGGATCTATCCCAGTGAGGCTTTAGGTTACTCTTAAGGCACTTTATCTCTTTTTTTTTTGTTTGTTTTTGTTTTTTTCTGAAGTGTAAACTTTCCTCTGAGACTTTCATTTGTAAAGATTATACATCATTATCCTCATTAAGAAACCAACAGGGAACCTGCTTGAAGACAAGCGCAAATGAATGAGTGATCATAATTATTAATTTATTTTATGCTTGAAGAATGTTTTACCCCCCTATCTTTTCAGCAAACAGCAGTTGGCTTATATTTGCTTTGTCTGTTTATTTTTTGTAAGGAGCTGTACAGAATTGAAGCCATTTTGTTCTCTGTAGAACAACACTGTAGCACTGTAATTTTTTATGTTTTAATACTTAAGTTTGAGTCTTATTTCCTTTTACCAGTCTTATTTTTAATGTGCAGCATCTTAAAGCCTGGTGCTGGAAACACATGATTTTTTTGTGATAATTTGCTGCAGTGTAGGATTTTATTAGCTAAATATAATATATATATACTATATACTATATACTATATACTATATACTATATACTATATACTATATACTATATACTATATTATATAAATATAATATTATAAATATATATTTATAATAGTTTATACTAATGGAAGCTGATCACCTTTACCTGTGCTGTGAGAGATGAAAGAGCTTAATTCTCTCTGACTCAAACAGTACTAATCTGTAAATACAACTGAGCCAGAAGATATTTGTCATTCTTCTATATAAACTCACACTGAAAAAGATATATATAAAATATTTTACTATAAAAATGCTTAAAAAGGAGATTATATATATTTCCTTTTCTATTTCTGAGGCATCTATAATTATGTTATATTACACAGCATTTATGGTTTGTCTTTTTATTTGTATCCTGATATTAAGTGTAAGAGTAACCTAAAAGTCAGTAAATAAAACTCTTTTACCTATTCTTGATTAGCCAATGACAATTCTGTCCTCTCAGAGGCTTTTCCAGTATGGTAAGAGTGGAAACATCAATTTGCATACAATTATTTTTCTTTTTTAAATTATATTCTATAAAGCTTACTATGGACAAGTTACAAATAGAACAATACATGCTTGTAAGTGTAATTTTCAAAGGGAAAGCAGAGTAGGAAAGGAAATGTAGAAAAGGAAAGAAGGGAAGGGAACCAAACTAATACTGTATGAAAACCATATTAGTTTTGGACACATTATTTCTCACCAGGAATACAGTCGAGATTTCTTGCACATCTTCTTTAAGTCTGATTTTCCTCTTGACTATAAATTCCTCTTTTTTGAGTGTGAACTCTTGTGATGGGCTGCTGGCTCACTTATGAGCTGCTTTTCTGCACTTGATTCATCCTGCAGAGCTTCTGTTCACCTTTGCTTTCATAGAATGGGTCCCAGAGAATTGATTCAAGTAAACAGAAGAGTCTGCCTTCAGAGAACTAAGGTGGGGAGGGGGGTGGGGGGGGGGGAAAGCATTCCTCACAGCGTATTAGAATAGTGAGGAATTGTCAAAAGGAGGTGGCCATAAATGCACAGTTCAGATAACCTCTGTTACTCATGTGAATGACAATTGATTAGCAATATTGAATTGGCTTCTTGTGGAAGTTACACTCCTACCTTATTACTAGAGTGCTATGTTTATTTTATCGACATATACATTCTGCAAGTCTGCATTTATTTGTGCATTGATATTTTGACTAATCCATATTAATGGAATATATATACAGAAAACTGTAACTTAATTACATTGTAAGCAAGAGTGACACATTGCAAAGTCATCTTAATATACTTGCACTTCCCTGGAGACTATTTGCAACATCTGTTAATCTATTCACCATTGTATTAGAAGTGATTAGCAAAACCTGCAAAAAGCCAAGACCTCCCTCCTATCAGTCACACAGCTGTAAGAATGTATTGCATTTTACTTTATATTGGGAAGAAGTTTGAAGTAGAAGTCCATGATACATAGGTAATGGAAGAATAAAACCCTTATTGTGTGTGTTCAAAAACATAACCATCCTATTTTCTTTATTTTACGTCTGAAATTTTCATTGTTTGGAAGTTAGAAATCCAGAATAAAACTAGATAGAACTACTGAATATCAGTCCTCCAGAACACACCTTTGAAAAACGGCAGAGCTAACAAACTGCTTGTTCTTCTTTAGCACTGAAAAAAACTGGTTCAAATCACAGCTGTGGTCAAGAAATTAAAATTATTCTACTACTTCTTGTCAATATAGTGCATCATTATGTATAGTTTTAATGTCTATTATTATGTTTGCATTTGAGCATGTATTTCATCAGAATACAGACTTTCCAGTTTAATAGTACATTCAAAATCTGATCATTGGATTGCAGAGACATATATGACAAAAACCACAGAGGCAAGAACCTGGGTACAAAGCCATGGAAAAATCTGTGTGCTTTTCAGCATATGCTATGATTATAAGAGTAACTTCAATTGCAGTTGAAACTGATAAACACAGGGGAATTTGGTATCCTCTTACCTGAATTACAGGAATTGGATGATGTTTATTCTCTCTCTCTCTCTCTCTCTCTCTTTGTCTAATTTTGTTATTTCTTTTTTTGGGGAGTGGGGTGAAGATAAAGTTTGGGAATTGTAACCTAAAAGAGAGAGGACAAAAGAAATCCTGTTCACAAACAGGAAATTATAGCCTATGATTTATGGACCTTATTGACTAACAATTATCCTGTAACAGTAAAAGCTACATTTGAGAACAGTTTTAATATTTTGAAGTGTTAGAGATTTGGGAAGAGTTTGATTGGTGGTGGGAGTGTATTTTCTTGTCAAAAGAACAAGGAAAAAAGTCTCAAATTATAGGCCATCTAGCAAATTATAATCCATCCATCACATAATACGGCATACTATATTGTCATATGTTGATTCTAGAAGAAAAGTATTTTTAAAAATTTTCCTTATGGTACTATTTTCTGTTTATAGATTTATTCCTTGATTGGGCTCTTTGTATGCTTTTAATCCCTTTTAATCACTTCTGTATATTGCAGTCTTCAAAGTGATCCTGAGGGTAAATCAAGGTAAGTGAAATGAAGAGGATGCTTATGATGGCATTCAGCTTGTATAGAAGTGAGTGTGCATGAGTCTAAATTAAATTCTCGTTATACAAGCAGAACACACTGTTTCGAGTTGCTAGAAATAATCATGAGGACTGGGAATGTTATTCATTCCAGAACAGTGTTTTAGTGTACAGAAATACTGCATATTTTTTCTCTTTTTGAGGAAATTGGAAATTTTCTGCGACTGAATACACCTACAGATTTTACTTCTATTACCTATTGTGGGCAGGTGTTCATGTGATAAGTATAGTTTAGAGAAGACAGGTATTTAATTGGTTCAGAAATCTATTCTCAGCTTACAGTACAGGTGGGCTTCCTGAGGAATAAGGAAGATGGTAGGAGCAACCTCTTTATGTTGCTTTTCTATTAACTAAATTTTTCCTGTGTAAGGTTTTTGAAAAGCTCTCATCCTTTTTTTTATCTCTGTTAGATGGCACAATTGTAGCCGTCTGGCCTTTTTGGTAATATTTAATATAGAAACCATTTGAGAAATGTCAGGAAAAAAAAGTGAGGTCCTACCTTTGCTTTGCCAGTGTGTACCAAGTTCTGGTGAGAGAAAGAGTTGGTTATGCAGTTGCCATTAAGAAATTCTGGAGAACGTGATGCTGTAACAACTGCAAGGGCTCTACCAGGGTAACTCCATATCACTCAGTCCCTATTAGGATTGTCATAACATGCTGTTTGTTGCTAAAGGAAAAACATTGTTTAAAAAAACTAAAAGACTGACACAAAGCATTTGATGTTTGTAGGGTTCCCAGCCAGTTTATGCCTTATGCGAGTCAAGATTGGAGTTGTCACAGTTGTCCTTGCTCAGCTTTTTCTCCTCATTTGCAAAATGTAGCAATGTTAACTGTAAAAATTGCACCCCTGCAATGAGAGCTCCACAGAAAACACCCATGCAGGAAAGAGATGCTTAGAATTTGTTTATGTTTGCAAGTAAAATGCAGCCCTTTGTCTTCATTAGGAAACACAGGTAACAGGATATGAAAGCCATCAAGAAGATGAAACAAAACTAACACACTGTTCAAAATTATGCATAAATAATTTCTGGCCTTAGGAGAGGATTGTGAACCATACAGAGGTTTTAATTTTCAGTCAGTTACTCTGTTACAGTGTTCTGTAAGGCTAAGAAAGTATTTAATAAGAACAAAGCTAAAACAAAGAAAGAAAGAAAGAAACAAAAAAAACACCAAAAAACAAACAAATCCAACCCCCAAAACTCCCAAATAAAAACCCACAAAAAGAAAATTAAGCATTTTTTTTTCTTTTTATTATTGTTGTTATTGCTGAGTAAGAACTGAACCTTAAAGTCTTCCTATGTTGGCCATTAGTACAACCTTATGCTAATAGGAGTCACATTTTCACCTGAGAAGGACAGTATGTACTATAAATAATAGTTTGAGAGCTGGAGATCAAAGTGAATAATACTTTGTTCACTTCTAGCCTTATCTTTTTTTCATCTGTTGTTTGGTGTTTTCCTATGCACTGTTTAACTCATTTTAAAAGGTCTAGATCATGGAATGTACCAAAGACAAAAAATACAAGTAAACCTAATATCATTTTTTGATATGGGTCCATTAATGCAATCTTTTTCCTAAGATACCAATATCTGAGTCAACAGGAAGCACTGTTCAGTGTTATAAAGACATTCTTTGTCGCCAGACAGGTCAACCTTTAATGACTCAATTAACAATATTTATATCCCTTCATTTTGTACAACTTTTAATAAGTATTAATAAATATTCACGTATTTATTGTTTGACACTTCATTTTGTTTATGTTTAAAGTAATAAGTGGTCCTAGATGCAGAGAGATCTCAATCTGTGTGTATAATTTAAAAAACCTGCAAACTTATTTTTTAACAACACTTCTTTCTTAAGGAGCTGGCTATTTTAAAATTTTTGAATTAATAACATAAACCATAACTATGGGACCTTAAATTTTCAAGGGTATTGCAATATTTTATATCAAATGGGTCTCTGAAGACATCCATAAACTAAATATTTTCTTTCAGTTCATAAGAAAATAATAAAACATTAACCCTTCTTCATTAGTCTGACAAATCTATTCCATCACTTTATTTCTCAGATATTCCAGAATATAAAATGTAAACTTGAGATGTGAGTTGAAATGTCTTTTCATACTACTTTAATGACCTTGCACAAGTGAACTTGGATTCATCTTCCTAAATTCAGATGACTGCATCTCAGCTAACCATACTAAACTCCCCCTACTCATTGGAGAGAAATAGGCACTTCTGGACTTGGTTTGTCTGAATTGTTTTAGACAGCCATTCTTAGATGAGATAAATATCTGAAGTTTCACAGGATATATTCAATTCCCTTTGTTACATTGCCCTTCTGGGAAATGAAGAAAATAGTGCTGTTCTGTAGCTGCCATACAGACATAAAAGGAAGGATAAATAATAGTAAAAGGTGATGAAACTGGATAGTCCATCAACCCCAAATATTCTTATTTATCTTCCCCCATAAATGTGCAGCAATGAGTCAAACAAGAGGGAACATACAGCAATGGGATGAGTAATATATGGCTGTAGACTATGAGATTGATCTGAAGTGCTGATGCACTCCCTGAAGCATAGAAGGATGGGAAAGCTGAAAACTACCACAAGTCAGGGTCATCTCACCAAATGAGGATTATTTTGAATAAAGGAGACTTTTATTCATATGCGTATACTCCATGCAATATGTCTAATCCTATTGCTATTATCAACAGGTGCTTAAACAAACCAGGTCACAAAACTTTTGCTACAGTAAAACTGTAGGGTATCAAAATTTTTTGTCAATCAAGTAACAAAGTGAGAAGAATGGAAAGAATAAGAAAAGATGATTTTTTTCCCCTCCTTCTTTCTATTTTCTCTACAATTGAAAAATAAAGGGAGTGCTTAGTTAAGGTTGTTAAAACTGCCTTCTTGACATTGATTGACTGACTCCATTAAGTTGGTTGGTTACATTTCAAGACGAAAAATTAAGCTTCTCTGGAAAGTATGTGAATTAGGTGTGTATAGGTAGTGTGCCAAGGATTAAAATTTAATAGATATTATATTCTTTTCCATGGAAATGAAAGATTTCTCCAGATACACTTGAAGATAACTGAATAGTAAGAGGGTCTTTTTTATTGCTGTTAGTAAATTCAAAAAGTAGTTTATCAGATCTTTTCTTCTCTAAGAGTGTGAGCAGGAGAAAATTCAGTAGCACAGTAGCATGCAATCAAAGTGTCAGATTAGCAGAAATGGAAATTAGGATATGCTTGTTAGCAAAAAAAAAAAAAAAAAAAAAAAAAAAAAAAAAAAGCCTAAAGCCTAAAATAAAATAGTTCCTCAGCCTTTGACAATAGGAAATTTCTCACTGACTCATATGAAAGCAAGCTTTTGTATCTTTTCTCAGAGAATAAACAGTGTTATTTTATTTTATTTCTTGTCATATTCTACCAAAATTTGTTTTGAACTAGGTATCATTTGAACTAACATTGTTTGTTTTTTTCCCTATCTAACAACACTGTAATAATTACTGTATTTGAGTCTTTTAAGGTCTGTCTTGATGACATTGGTCATACTACATGAATTTAAATAATCAGGCTTTGTGTTATTATTAGGGTTAAAATATTTTTTTTCCAAGTTATAAAATTCTTAGCAGGATTTAGGAAAGAGCATATCCATAAAATTATTTACTGCTATCCCACATCAAGATGTGATTACTTTATTCCATCAAAATGGTATTTTCACTCTAAGAGGGTATACAATACAGTGTTCTGATGGTATTTCCCTTTAGTATGATATCTAGCAGCCTTTTAGCATAATTTCATAAGTTATACAGTTCCTGCAGTAAGTGTGATTATTCACTCATCATACTGTTCACTGTTCACTTAAGCAAATAGCCTCTAGTCATCATTTTGAAAGTAGATGTGAAGAAGATTGCATTTCCATAATTAAAAATAAAAATCAAATCCCTCTCCTGTCATTTTTAAATTGCTGCTTTCGAACTGTACAAATTTACCAGAGAAAAATGATTGAAATACTTTAAAAAATAATTCATAATGCTTAGTCTTGGATGAATAATAAAAAAGGTAGAACATTATAAATTGTTATTTCCTCATTCTAATTAGATTACACAAATCCTCAATGCTTTACATGAGTATATTATGGTATGGCAGTCATAAATCCGATGCATTTTACCCTACTAAGCATATGGGATTGCTAATAGGAAGTTAAATAATCAATTTATTCTTGCAATTTAATCTTTAAAATTAATATACTTTCATGGTAGCAACTTTAAAAAATAATAATCAGGACTATGCTCATTTAAATTAAACTAGCTCCCAGTATTTGTCTCGTCTTCAAGATGGAGCCTGACTGGTAATGCTTTTCTTTCTTAGATCTACTTGTTACTGTGTTGTAGATTAAAAATGCTTTATCTTTGAATGTTTTATTTTACTCATGATATTTTCTTTGACTTCCAATTAACATTTATTGAACATTTCAGGGCTCACTGATATGTCCTTTTAAAACAATTGCAAGTTTAATAGGGCACAGAGTTGACATTTGTCTACAGATCAAACCAATTTCACAGGCAGAATTTTGATTTGAAATTATAGACAATGATCTTGTCTGTCTATAAACTTTAGCTTTAGGAATTCTGTACCAGAGATAGGAAAGTTCAGATACATGTCTCTGTGTGTATTTAAAGATGATGCAGCTTTAGAAACCGCATGTATACTTGATCATGTTTTCTTGAATAAAAAGACATCGTGAATGATACCTCTGAAGAAATGGTTATGCATCTCAGCATAGCTATGCTAAGGTTAGTAAAGATGTAGCCGTTTAAGCGAGCTGCAATTTTGGTCAATAAGGATAACAAGAAATCTTTTATTTTGTGCTTTATTGCTTAGTTCACAGTGAAGCATCCAGCACTAGGACTTAATGTTGACTATAGAAGCAGTGGCCTCATGATTGACAGATATGGTTACTTTCTCAAACACAAATGCTGTTCCATGCTTAGACTTTCATTTGTTGGCATTTTCAAAATTGAAAACCTAGGCTTGAAGTATGTAAATTTAATATTAGAGTCCACAACCTCTACTTTATTCCATCACAATTATCATAAAGGCACTATAGGCTTTTAATATAAGGTGAAATGTTAATAAAATTATGTTTTTATATTTTAAATAAGTAAAAAGTCTGAAATTAATACTATAAAAATGAAAAAGAAAACCACATCAAGATTGCTGCAACAAATCTACAACTGTGCCATTTAATTTTCTTATCTCCAATTCTTTAATTGTTGGTTCAGGGTAATATGAATTTCCATTAAAAGGCTGTAATATATAAATAATGATATACTCAAAGTACAAATCTCACAGGCATTTGAAGCAGTCAACAGTAAGTTTTAGGAATCCAGACTCAAAGATCTCCAGCTGGGGACTCAACTGCAATGGCTTTGCCCACTGAGTAGGCACTGGGGTAATACACGCCCTGAAGGAAGTTGTTTCAGTGGACTGAGTCCTCTGATTTCTTTCATAGTAGGCAGGGTAACATCTCAGGGTGTCTGTCTATGGGCATTTCCTTACTCGAGTCTCATATAAAGCTACATTCTATGAATACAAAAATAGTTCTTAACTGAGTGGTGTTATTGGACATTCCAGTGCTATTTCCTTGTAATCACATAGGAAAAAGTAGAAATAGGAGTGCAGATGCAGGAAGTAAGTAATAATGAACTAATTGTTTTATTAGGCTGATATCAGTAAATTTCCCTGGATATTCTCGTGACAAGGTTTTTCTATTGATAAACCAGTCTTGAGATGAAAGCTTGTGTTCATCTCAAAGCATTTAGATTAATTAATAATATATGATCACTATTAAATTACTCTTGTTTTGAGCGAAATATTTGAAAACAGGGTCAAAATCTGGGAAGAGGCATGGCTGAAAATCTATTCAAATTATTCATGCACTTTCTGTCTACATTAATAAGCAATGATTAGTGAATGAAAACCAACCTAATGCTAAAAAAAGGAAAAAAACCCAGCAAACAAACAATGCCTCTCAAAAAAAACCCCAAAAACAAAACAAACAAACAACCCAAACCACCACCAACAAAAAGAAACGAACAAAACCAGAAAAAAACCCCCAACCCTGCAAATAAATAAAACCTCAGAGAAATGCAAATTAATCTTTCATCTGTCTGACAAAAAGAAGCTTTATGTGTAAATACAGTGCAGTCAGTGACACCTGTATATGAAGCTTTTGCCCCTTCCCAAAAATGTATATCCTGTCCCTCTGTAAAGTTCAAGCTGAATAAAAAGTGTTTCAACAGATATATATTGATCTTTGCATCTTTCTGCATGTATTTTGGTTTATCTACCTATTTATGTACACACACATGAACATAAATAAGCATGGGGCAGGAGAAAGATAAAGAGAGGATTTTATTTTCTTAACCAGACAGAGCACATTTATTTCAGTTCTGCAACTTCTTTAAACTTCCAGTTTGATTTCTAGTTTTATTGTATCAACACAGGTTCTCCATCTCCAGCTGTAAAGCCCTCTGTTAGTAAGTGGGAGCAGTGGACTTCCAAAGATATGCTCTTTTATGGCAACTCTAATCCAGTGGATTTTCCAGCTCAGGTGATTCATCCTCTGAGTCTGTTTGCTGTCGTTCCCACATGCAGATCCAGGTTGTGGCAAGGCTGGCAGTATTGCAGAGGTGTAAGTGCAGGCATACAGAGGTGAACACGTGCACACTCCCACACATCATAAGGCACGACCAGCCACACAGACACCCTCGTGAGCACCCACTGTGCTCTCGTCCAGCTGATGAGTGTAAGAGCTTGCTGCTGGTCACACAGTGACACAGACAACACACATGCACACAACAGGGTCTGGAACTGGCTCCACACATGTGGTCTGTTCAAGAGCCAGACCAAGATTCCTTTTGCACCTGATCCTGGCCTTGGTGCTCCTGTCCTACATCCATGCCCAAACTTAGTACCTCTAAACCAGCTGCCTAGGTAATCTTGATATTTTTTGGCATTACTTGATATTGCTTTGTGAGACTCCTCTCCATAAAAGGTCTCCAGTTCTGCACTTCAAGTACACATGAAATTTGGTTGTTCTCACAGGACTCTTCTCATCACCACCACTCTGTCCTTTTTGTCACCTTCTCATGCTGTTCTTTACCAGTTCCAACAATTCCTTGCTGGAATTCCATGCTGTGTTCAGTAATTTCTTGTGGCTGACTGAATCAGCTACATCTCAGGCCAGGACATCTGTCTGTGTGTCATAACACCCTGACTTTGTGTGCTTGTGTATAGATCATGTATGTGGTTTGATTGACTTGGATAGTCAGGTTTTTAGAATATAAATATGATATGTTTTCCTGTTTTATTTTTCTTGGGGCTTGTGAGGCTTGTGTGCTCCTATGAGCTTGGCTTCCACCTGGCTTAACTTGTCTCTGTCTCTGTGAAGGCTTTCTGTTTTCCCCCAGCCCTGCATCTGAAGAAGAGGTCGAGTCATCTGTCTCGTGTTCAGGAATTTGTTTATTCTTTGCTTATCTCATATTTGTGGCCCCAGGCCCACCACGGTCTTCTCTGCAGGCCAGGTTGTGCTGAGCTCTCCGCCTCTTGGGACGGTGCTATCTTTTATACTGGAAATTACGTATGCTTTATTTACAACAATACTCCAATACCTATTAACTACATTGAACAGTGTACCTTTGTTCTAGACCAACCAAAATGTGCCACACCACCACAGAAGATGGAGAACAAGAGACAAAGAAGAAGAACAGGGACACACCCCATTTCCTCCATCTTTGTCCCCTGATCTCACATTCTAAAATCCAAAAATTCTATTTTTTCACCCTGTGACATACTAATTATCATTATATCTAAATTCTTGTGACTTATAAATCTTCCCAGGACAGTCAGAAGGATGTCCTGGTTCTCACAGATACTGCATCTTTTCTTCTACACTGGGGCATTGCTGAGTGGTGTATTACAGGTTATTCCACTCTCATTTCCATCATCAGTATTAGGATCCTACTTTTTTACTGATTCATTTAATGTTTGATGCCAGAGAACTCCTTTCTTTTCCTTTTCCCTTTTTAAGCAGTTTCTGTGCTTTGCTTCCTCTCAACTCCAATCATCTTGTAGATTGGTCCCAGCCAACTGACAACTGTCAGCAATTATGAAATCAGTGAGAATATGCTTGCCAAAGCGGAAATTTATTGAGGACGCTCTGCACTCTTCCTGAAATATATGCTAACCTACCACTATCCCAAATTCCTCCTACACAGAAAATATTCAAAGGATTAGGACCACTTGTACAATTTCTACATGACTGCTCTCCTATTCTCTGGTAAAGGGGCATAGTTAGGAAAAAGGAGCCATTGCTTGCTGGTGGTGGTTTTAGTTAGTCTGAAACTTTGGCAAGGAGACAAATTTTAACTCCTTCAGTCCTTTCTAACCTGTTTTGACGACTAAACAAGGACTCTTAGAAAAGAGATGGAAATACAAAAAATACTTAAATTCACCTTTCTGAGGACACACATTTCAACTTGTGCCAAATCCATTAATTCCAGGTGGGTTTTGCTTAATTATGTTTCTTTGTATTGATGAAGAGCTTTATAAAATTAAACATATGTTTTAGCACTTTCAAGTACACTGAGATAGTGCCACTTGAATTTGGAACTAGAGGATATTTCAGACAAACCCTGTGCTTTGCTTATTATTTGGTTATGCTTTGGTCATTAAAAATACTTTGTAATGCTCCTTGCCTCTCTTCACTTTCCCAGGACTGAAATAAGGTGTATTTAAGCAACTATTAAGTTGCTTAATAATTATAAAGTTATTTACATTGGTTAAGAGCAGTACTACAGCTGTATACTGAATTAAGAATTAATATTTGTAAAATTAGTGTCTACACAAAAACACTGTGGTACTTAGAGTCAGAAGAGCTTTGACTCTTTCAAAGCTCACTTTGTAAGGTATGGCCTGAGGGAGAACAGTAATGCCATAAACAAATTCTATGCTATCAAATATATATACATTTCTGACCTCATTTTACAGGTTTTCAATTAATCCACGTTGCAGTTTAAATTGTTTTAAATAATTTCATACAGGCATTAAGTCCTTTATGAGATTTCAGGGAATTAAAGAAAAGTTTAGAATGCTTTTTATCTTTTGAGGTATTCCATGAACTGGAGACATGGCATGCATTATCACAAAAATACTTTTATGGAAAATGAGAAACTCAGGGATAACCTGACACTGTCAAAACACTTTGCATTTTTTTGTTTATTCAATGACTCTGTAAAGATATAATATTGTCTAAGATGGAGGTTGCCTGAAGATACTATTTCTAAGACCTATCATGTTAACACTAACATTGTCATATCTTTTGTAAATCTTACTCTGAAGAAGCAAATACCCATCCACCCTGAGGAAGTTGAAAGTCAGTGAGAGGAAGATTGTATTTACCTCCAGTGTTACCTTCAAGTTTTCCTGGCTAGAAAAGTAAAACTTCATAATAATTCTGCCATCCATTAGTTTAGACCATTTCAAAATAATGACAAGATTAAAATAGCTACTGAAAGCTACATAAACATCCATCTTGCTATGGACACTTGGTAAGATAAAGTAGAATGGCTGAAATAAAAATGATTTGTTAGGGTTTTTTTTATAAATATGCATATGCTCTCAGAGTGGCCTTACTGATTCAGGGGTCACGGGAGATGGTCATAGTTAGAGATTGCACAAGTGGGATCATACATATTTTATGCATGTGCCGATATATAGTAAATGAGCCAGAAAAGTAGATGGCGAAGAGAAGACAAGAGTCCAATGGAAATTGTTTTAATCAGCTTTCTTTTCTGCCTTTTATTCATATTTGTTTTTTCAAGCCACTATTGCATTCATAGTCAGATCTCCATCTTTATTATACTTTCATTAACCTTTTAAATCTCCCTTCTGTGTACAGCAGCCTTTATTTCATTTAATTATCTATTTAAAATTCACAAATGATAGCTGCTGCCATTTTGACTTTTTGACATTTTTCACCTGCAGACTGTAAGAAACAGATTTAAGAGTCTTGTTGTGGTGGTTTATGTTGCATCCTGATTTTAGCTGAAATACTGGAGCTGGAATTCAGTCATTCATTGTCATTCAGGAGCTGTTTGAGTTGGGCTTTTGTGCTTTCTGAGGTCAGCAGACTTCAGCTGAGTTACAGTCTTGAATTTTGTTTTGCAGCCATGTATTATTTTTCTTGTCCTGTCCCTGTTTCTTCCTTTTCAGTACAATCATAAAATATACCAGTTTGGACTTTTTATGCAGGGACTACATTTCTTTTGCTTGTAGATAGGATCACTTGGTTTGAAAGTGAGTCAGTTCTCTTATCATCAGTCGATTTATACTTTTTAAGGCACACTTGTCACTCTGCTTTCTAGCACACTGTTACCTCCCAACGAATATGAGATAGAAATATTTATTTCACCAAGTGATTATTGCGCTATCTGATATGTCTTGTATACTTCATTCCTTTTTTCTTTGTAGTCATCAAGAGTGTTTTCAGTTGCCTTTCCTAGATCATGAGGTGTAAAGATAGCAGGGTTGGAATAAAATGTTTCTGCTACTTTTAAGTCATTCAAACAGTTGTTTCTTTTCTCCTAATCATATTATTATCACTTAATAGCAGTTGCTATGGGAGCTGCAGAACCAAACAGAGGCTGAGGCTCTGTTTGGTATCAGATAACATCTGGTGCTTGCCCCCTTGAAGGTAACAGAAATGGTGAAGGGAATTTTAAATACTCATTCTTTTGCTAGCTTGAATCTCAGTACACAGTATGATTCACTGCTAGGGAAGAAGTGGTGTTACCAAGCTTCTGTTATCATATATAAGGATTAGAAAGATAGGAGGCAGGCTGAGTCTGTCATGGCTCCTGTCTAAAGTAAGATGATAAAAAGAACACATGGTACCTTTCCTGCCTGTCTGGTTTATTCATTAATGCTACCACTCTTTGGCTCATAACCTGCTTTCTTCAAACACGCTTTCTGTTATAAGAAACTCAGCCTGTCTGAAAAAGTCCTTGTCAAAATCTGCCCTTCATCTTTGTCAACTTTCTGGGTATTCCTAGCATGCTACTTTTCTCACAGTCGGTCCTTATTATAACACATAGGCACACTGCTTGCCAGAATTCCCATGAGATAAAAATTTAGCCTTCTTTTACAGGTATCAAATATCTCTTTACTATTCTCCTTTAATTCTGATAATGCATCTCTCTGGGTGCAGTTCCCTGAAACTCATGCTTTAATAACTTTGAATATCTGCTAAAGAACTCCAAAGGTTGATTCCTCTAATATCCATCAAAAATTTTAGCAGAGGAGCAGTATCTTTTTGACTGTCAGGCTTGTAGAGATTTCTCAGAGATGCATTTGTTTCTTTGTCCCTTGTACTTTCTTTTTTGTGTGTGTGTAATAATAATACTGGAATACGTATCAATGTGAACTATGCTAGCTAAAATAATTCTTTGTTGTCATGCTACAGTCTTTGAATCAGAATTTCTGCAGAGTGTGGTGTCAGTTGACAACCTCATCATTATAAGCAAGCTTTTATGTTATACTTAAAAGCTTTCAGTCTTGTTGTCATACCAATTATTTTTTACTTAGACAAAAGGGTCTCATTTTATAGGAAAATGTCTGACAGATTAATAATATTTCAGATGTCCACAGTCCTATTCTAGAATTGCTCAGTACTTTACACACATTAATGAATTAAACTTTCCAGTAACCTTATGAGGAACTGTTATTATTATACAGACATGGAAGCAGTGGCATGGAGAATATAAGAATAAGTTCAGACAGCATATTTGGAGCAAGGAAAGGAACAAATCCCACAGTCTTAGTTTTCCATTCTGACCACTAGGTCATAACTTTTGTTCAAAGAGAGGAAGCTTAACCCTTTGTTTTGTCATCTTGGCTTTGGTAAATAATGGTTTCTCATATTCTTCGCATCTCATTATTGAAGGAATGTTTATCTTTCTCTAACAATCTATATTCTTGTCCTTATTCAACTGGCTAAGGAAGAAGTAAATGGAAGAAGAAGAGCATGACAGGAAGACTTCAAGTCTTGTAGATGTCTGTCTGTCTGTATTGCTCAGTTCCTTTCTCTTTCTCTTTCTTCCCTCTTCCTTTCTTTTAAATCCTTCTTAAATGAATAGGTTGAACAGGCAGCCTTTCAAACTAGTTGACTTAAGGTACTTATACCTCTTTCAGATTTGTATGAAGTTTCATGATGACCATTCATGTCATGGCCCCAGGAAACCCCTTGTGTATGTCAGCAGTGGTTGGGGCCAAGGTGGATCCCACCTAACTTCAGATGTTTCTCAAAGTCCCCAGTGTCATGATCTAAGTCCCTTTAAACACCCTTCATCATCAGTGGAGATACAAAAGAATCTCCAAAGAGTTGTTCTCAGTTGAACTGAGTTTCTTTCTAAGGAGAAAAGGGTCACCCTCCACATATGACAAAGGAATCTTGGTTGACCATGATTCTCATTTAGGGTAACTAGTGAAATGTGCAAAATCAGAGAGGCTGCAGCAGGGATTTAGTGCAGAGAACTGACTGAATGTGTATGAAAAACTTTTTATTACATATAATGAAAGCTGTCTAAGATGATCTTTTGACAATGGAAACAGATGTGCCAGTATGTTAGTGCAGGTATGTAGCACCTTCCTGCTCTGAACTGCTGCTGTTTTCCCTACACATGCAGGTTAACTTTGTGGTGGGAAATGACAAGCTAAATTACATCAGGTTCTTAAGTTTTCTATTTTAATGCTGATGTATAGGGTGAAGCAAAAATGGTGCTGCAGATGAGTGCAAAGGTGTGCAGAAATCAACAGATGAGTAAACAATGAAGTGAGACAAATCATAGGATAGCACTCCTGTAAAACTGCTAAGACACTGGTAAATTAGATTTGAGATTAGTGACTCAAAGAAAATGCAGAAACACTGTTGTTTACCTGTGTTCTGAGAATTATCTCTGCAATCTCACTTTAGTATTTTTAAAACATTTTAAATATATTTCCTGTGTAATATTTTGGTCTAAACTTAAACAATTCTTCATAGCTTGCATAATCAGAAGTGCTGTTACCATTAGAATAATTTTCTCTTAGCTATTTTCCCTTGAAATTTAGTATGGAATCTCAAGAGACAAATTCTGTACTTTTCACTTTATTAAAAAAAAATTAAGCAAAGTTTAAAAATACAGAATATACCTTCCCTTTGTTGCTGTACCCAGGAATTTATATTCATAACATTTTGCTCTTCCTGCTGCCCGCAGCAGATATGCATGTAGGTCATTGGTTGGATCACCACAGGTGTATCAGAACAGGACAAGTTGCAGTGGAATGTGCTCGTTCATTTAGTCAAAACTATTTGGTTCACTTTGCTACAGACAGCTGCCAACTGATGAAACTCAGCTTAGTCAGAAGAAGAAATGAGGGACTAAGTAGATATGAGGAAAGCTGTACTAATTTTATTACTCTAAAACAGACAAAAAAGGAGTTCCTAGAGGTCCTGCTTTGAGGCAGATAGAAATTATGTTAAATGGAAGTTTTGGGTTTTGAATACCATTGATTTTCTCTGATAAGAAATTAAATGTTTTTATATTTGTGTTGAAACAGTTGCTTAGTGCATGTCATAATTACAGTTCTTACTCTTGCCAATCTTATTCTCTAACATAATATCAGTATTTGCACTTGGGCTGATTTTTAATGATGTGATTTGTGATTCTTAGAGACAAGTGGAATTTGAAGAAGATTTTAAACATTCTGGTATTTTATAAAAAAATAATTGTTTTTCTGAAAGTTAGCATTAATGTAAATTACACGATATACCATCATCAAATTCATAAAGCACTAATGTCTTGGAAATGTTGTTGAAAACTGTCCAAGAATATATTTTTAAAAATGAACAACATTTCATGAAAATCAAGAAAAATTTTCTTGACTCTAAATTCCAACTAAATCTCAACTATCTAATAATTGTATATATGTATTTACCCCAAAAGGAATCTTTAGGAAGTTTGTGTGTGGTAAAACATGATATTGATTTGCATGTGTCCTAGCAAGGATTTCAGAGAATTAGGTCATTATGTTTGGCATAGAGAAGGAACTGCAGATAGAAACAGTATAGGAATATAAGCTGTTTTTTGTGGGAGATGGAATGGATCCTGTACTGCAATTTCAGTAAGTGAACACAGAGATTTAAAGCAAGTTTTCAAAATTGTATTAATCTTCCCTTTTTTGTTTTTTCCTTCTTTTAAAATTTTGCAGTTTAGTAAGCCCTCCTACAATACTGTTAAGCATTTATTTATTATTTTTATGAAACAGTAATTTACACAATACAGTATTTGTATTGAGAAGACAAACCAGGCTCTTTCTGTTCAATGTGTAGGTTCTTTTTTTCTTATAGAAAAGCAGGATTATTTAGTTACCCTTTGGTTGTTGGTTAGTTTTTGTTTTTTTTTTTTTTATTTATAGAAAAGAAAACTTAGGTTAACAATTGAGTCAGGTAATCAATTAAAAGAATTCAAATGGAGTGCTTAAGACTCTTACAGGTTTCTGTGTATAAGATACGCTTGAAGGAGAGTAATAGCATCAGTAACTTTTCCTGATGTCCAGTAAGCTGCAGGAATGCTGCAGAGACCACTCCTATACACCCTATTATTTTAATTTCTGCTTAATTTCAGTCCTTTAACTGACTTTATTATTATTTTTTTCCAATAAAGTTAGATTGAAGTGGGCAGCATGAATGAGCCTTGTCTTCCATAAAAGTCATAAATTTGCTAATACCTCACTATACAGAAGAACCAGTAATGAGCATGCAGTGTGCTTACTCTCTCATGACAAGACTTTCACGTTTGTGGAAATTTTCCTAAGAAGTGTTGGTAGATAGTTCAAATTCTATATTGGAAACATCCAGGCAATTTAACTTCCAGTTTTACTGCTTTGAATGTTTTTGCTCCATTCTAGACCCTACTTACCATGACATGTATCACACTGGGCTCAAAGTCTTTTCATGGTCAATTCTTTGTTTTTATTATGTGGCCACTGATTTCATCGCCAGTCTCTGACAATGTGAGCCAGAGTCTTGGCCAGTCAAAGGTCAAACTTATTTATACTTATACCCAAAAGGTTGGAGCAGCAGCTTCTGAAACTTTGCCTTTGTCACACCACCTTCAGGCTGATAATTTGCCATGATCGTAAAAACTAAATAGCACGTGACATTAACTTGGTTTGCAACTCTTATGTGCCTTTACAAAATGGCACCAGACCTGAACAGAGGACATCGTTTGAGGGAACAGGTAGGAAAGAGATGAGAAGGAAACAGACACATGTGATAGATAAATAGCAGGTAGGAGAGTCTTGAAGAGATTGTGTTTTTATTAAGGGTTGTCAGAAGATGAAGTCCAAGGAATGGTATAAGGTGTTGAAAGTAATAGGAAAGAGATCTTCAGCAGAGATTTTGAGGTTAATGAGGAAAGGAAAGGGGATGAGGACAAAGAAGAAGAAAAAAGATAAATGGCCTCAATTAGATCTTTTGAAAATTCTCTGAGATACTTGACAGAGATGGAAAGGAAAGTTAAAGAGCAGAACAGCTCTTACAGGTCTGTGTCTCCAAAAGAAAAGCTTTAATAGCTGTAAGTAACATTTATTATCTCAATTTCAGTGGTGTGTTTGACATACAAGCAGTGAAACCACAGTTATATCAGGTTGGCCTAACAGTCAATAGTGTACATGAAAGGTGAGTGCTCATTACTTTGCTTTTTAAAAAATCTTTCCAAGTGATCTGCTTTTGATCAAAGACACATAATTAAAGAATTAAACAAGTTTGCATCTAATAGACTGCCTGCAGTTCTCCATTACATATTTACCAAGTAATAGTCTACTTTGCATGATTGTCTATTATAATCATTAGGAAACTAAGCAAGCTGATTGTGATTCTCTGAGAGGAAAGTAAATGTAAGCTAGAAAAGGGTTTTGATGCTTTACTGTGATGAGTAGGGTGCATACTCACAGCATGCTTTTCTTCATTCAGCACATGCATCAACCTCTAAATTATCTTCAGCTTTCACATGGCATAACATTTGTTTGCCATTTTGGTTGTGCTTCACTCAGTGTTGGGCAGTCATGGAGATGGCTCATGTTCTGGAAGAGGCTTCTTTCTCCTGACAACAAAAGTAACAGTGATTAGTTCAGCTTCTTGTTTGGGACTCTATGCTGTAACCCAGCTTTACATCATAAAAGAAACATTTTGAATTTTTTTTTTTTCCCTTCTTCTTCATTCTCGCTCCCTTCTCTCTCTTCTGGAATGTTTTCTGAGCAAATTCTTTGCTTGAGGAGGAATGTGACATTCTCTTGCACTGGTTGATAAATATTTATGCCTGAGAACAGCATAAAGCTCTCTTTTGGATGCTTTCCCATTTTACACTGTGCTGGCTTTTGGCCTGATCTCTGTATTTAGAAAACACTGTGTATTACCTGCATGCTTTCTTGACTCGATTTCCTATTTCTAATGGGTCTGCAGCCAGTACTGCATGAGAACCATATTGCAATGTTTTCAGTGAATTGTCAGGATACTTGAATAAAGCCAAATGAGAAATAGGTGGCTTCTTTTCTAGGTATATAAGCACATTTTAAGGAGAACTTTATAGATATGACTGGAAAGGATATAGTACACAAAGCATGAAAAATATTTTAAACACTTCAATACCCTGGTAAAACTGAAAAACTATGAATGGAATTAGAAACAGCAAAACATTAGAAATCCTGTGGCAGTGTTAATACAATCCCATTTCACAATCTTGGGGGGTTTTCCTGCCCTTTTTCTACAATGTATTTCTGAGTTTTGCTTCTTGGTAAACAAACTCTGTGTATACCCAGTGAAAAATATTTTCATTATTAAAGAAATTGTTCTGCCCATTTGTAGATCATTTGAGATCAAATGTGGAATATTTGTAGATCTCCAGAGCTCAGGCCATTGCTGTGGGTCAGCATGTATCGACAGAGCTGATGAGGGATCTCTCTGAGCTTCAGAACAATGTTTGATGTCAACCAGCTTGGCTGCAGGGTGGATTAGGCTGGCTAGCCTTCATGGCCACAAGAGCTACATTTCCAACATCTCCATGTGGGCAAGATTTGGAGCACTGTGTGCTTAGTGGGGCTTCTTTGAAGGCTTACCCTTCAAGCAACCCTGAAAGTGGACTTGATACGTGCTCTGCCGTGGTGTAGGACTGGGTTAGGTGTCCAGCTTGATACTGGAGTGGACTGCAGTGTAGCTCACACAACCTGGCTGCTTCACTGTCTCTGACAGAGAATTTGGATTATCCCAAAATCTTCATGTCAACAGACTGGCCTCATACTGCAGTCCCAGCATGTGAAACAGATGTGAATTGCTCGTTAACTGTATGTGGCTACCAGTTTGTCATCCTGTGCTTGTGCTGTTCACGACAGTGCTGTGAAAACATCGTGATTATGAACCTAATGGACAGCATGATCTGTGTGTGTGTGTGTGTATACACACAAACATATGTATATACTCCTAAAATTTGCTTACAGGATTCAGACTTTAATTAAAGTTGAAAGACTTTCATTTAATGTTGGATGTAGTCTGACCACAGGTGGAGGAGTCTTCATCTGAACATTTATTTTAATGTAATTTGTTTTATATTTTTATTTTCTTTGTGGCTTCTGGGTTTGTTTTTTTGGGTTTTTTTTACAGATATGACAGAACAGAAATAGTTTTGCTTATTTTACAATATAATCATCACAGAATCACAAATGACAGAATGGTTGAAGTTAGAAGGGATTCCTGGAGTTCATCTAGTCCAATCTCCCTGATAAAGAAGGTTCACCTAGACCTGATAGCACATGACTGTGTCCAGGCAGGTTGTATCTCCAGAGAAAGAGACTTAGAAACCTTTCTAGGTAGCCTGTTCCAGTGCTCTGTCACCCACAGAGAAAAGCAGTTTTTCCCCATATTCAGATGGAGTTTCACGTGTTCCAGCTTGTGCCCTCTGCCACTTGTCCTTTCACTGGGCACCAATGAAAAGAGCTTGGCCTCATTCTCTTGACACCTGCACTTAACATGTTTGTGTAGCATTGATAGGATTTCCTCTGTCATCTCTTCCCTGGGATAAACAAGCCAGACTATCTCAGCATTTTCTCATAAGAGAGATACTCCAGTTCCTTCATAATTTTTGTTTCCCTCCACTAGACTGTCTCCAATAGTTTCTTGTCCTTCTTGAAATGAGATGCCCAGAACTGAGCACAGCTGCAGTCACACCAGGGCTGAGTAGAGGGGCAGGATCACCTCCCGTGACCCTCTGGCAATGCTTTTCCTGAAGCACCCTGGGATACCACTTGCCTTCCTTCATGGACAACTTGTTTACCAGGACTCCCAGGCCTTTCTCCTCAGAACTGCTTTCCAACAGGCCAGCACTGTTCTGGTGCATGGAGTTATTCTTCCCGCATTCAAGATCCTGCACTTGCCTTTGTTGAGCTCCCATATATTTATTCCTCTCCACCCAGCTTTCCATCCTGTCCAAGTCTCAATGTCAGAGGCAACCATTCTTAATTTGGGATGAAATTATCAATTTACTGAGACAGCTGGTTTGAGTTGGAGTGAAATTTCAACTTTTTACTTATGCTATTCTTTTGCTGGGTAACTTGATTGCTAAGTTTCATTGACTTTGTAAAAATCATTGAATAAGCTGAGCTGGAAGGAACACATCAGAATCAACAAATCCAACTCATGGCTCTAAACAGGACACCCCACAATCACACTATATGCCTCATAGCATTGTCCAAATGTTTCTTGAACTCTGTCAGGCTGGTTCTGGGGAACCTGTTCCACTGCTCTGAAACTACCCTCTGGATGAAAAGCTTTTTCTGTTATTTAACCTAAACTGCCCCAAGGTTTAGTTTCATGCAAGTTTAGTTTCCTTGGGTCCTTTCTCTGGTCACAAGAGTGAAAAGATTGGTACTTGCCCTTCCCCATCCCCTCATGAGGATGTGAAGACTGCAATGAAGTTGCACTTCAGAGTAGGTTAATAGGGCAAGATGCATAACTATGTATGCTGTAATGAAAATATTGTTGCAGGGAGAAAAAAAATAATTTAGAAATATGGAAAAGGGAGAGAGGATAAGTATGTAAAACAACAAAACATGGGAATACTTTAATATTGCTAGACCAATTTTTTTTTAAATTCTGAGTTGCATTTTTCCCTGTGTATGATGCAAAGAAGTGTTAGTCTATTTTGTTTTTGCAAACCATGGCTCTGTGTTTCAGTGACTCCATTATAATTTGCCTCATGCAAATTGTTTCAGGAGCAGATGTGCCTGCCAAACTGGGCAGAGAAAATGTTCAGTGAGGTCACAAAGAAGATGGCTCTTCATTATGCTCTGCCAAAATCTTAGCAGATCATCATTGAGCATGTTCAGATGTGAAATTTCAGTCACTGTCTGTTTTATTTTTTGTATTGTATGTTTTTATTTCCTGCATTCTAGTCTCTACTGATGGGTGAAATAAGTTCTTCCTCTGTCAACCAAGCAAAGTATCAAGTTGATGTCTCTTGTTTTTAACAGGTTGAGGGTTTTTTTGAGTTTTTTGCTTGTTTGTTAGAGTTTTTTTTTTGTTTGTTTTTTTGTTTTGTTTTGTTTTGTTTTGTTTTCTGGAAAGAAAATAGGGTAGATACATGGTATATGTGTTTTTAAATCAGGATAGAGTCTGATATCAATATATTTTTAAATCAGAATATTAGCCAGGCTGATACTTAGGGGTTGAGGGACATGGTGTATGGTATGGAGCAATTTTCACATAATGTGCTGTGTTTTTTTCATTATAAAGCTCTGCTAATTATATGTTTTCACCCCTCCCAAACACTGTCACTTGTCATGTCAAATTAGTGGCTGTGAGGAAGACATTTCTGTTTTTTTTTTTTTTTTTTTCAATTACTTTTGGTCTGAGAATGAGTTCTGACAGTTTAAACTGAAGCTGAATTTTTAAAAACCATAAAAATTGGAAACAAGGGGAAATCTTTTAGCAATTTTAAAGAGTCAGCGATAGCTTAAAAAAAAAAATCACTTCTACCTGAAAAATAAGTACTAAAGATTAACTATCATTATAGTGACTACAGAAGATCTGAGGGGAAAAAAAAACCCTTCTCAGTTTCTTGTCTTTCAGAAACCTCATGGTATATCATATATAAGACTTTCTCTGCTTTCTTAGGGTCCAATCTTTAGGAAAACATAAAAAACAACCAACCAACCAACAAAAACAAAAACAAAAACAAAACAAAAACAACACAAAAAAACCCCAAACAAACAAAAATAGAAAAACACAAAAAAAAATACCAGACATCATGTGTTGGCGGAGTTGGTAGAAGCAATGAATATCTACTCTTTGTTTTAGCCATTGTTTAGTTTTTCACTTCCAATAAATATTCTTGTAGGTAAATAATTACACAACAGAGATTTTATTATTACTGCATGACTTTAAATCTTACTTGTAGAAACACTTGGTTTTAGTATGTATAGTCTTTCAAGCAGCCCTCAGATTTTTTATGTGCTGTAAAATATCTGAGAGAAAAATAAATGGTATCTGGGACATTGAAAACCATGCCTGCTTGTATTAGTAAATACATTTTTCATCCTCAAATTTTATGTACATATGAGTTAATTAAGAGTGTAATATGAAATAAATCGATGGCAGTACAGATGTTTTAGTTGCAAGAGGAATAATTTGTGATTTCCTGTAGGTTTTTAGAAGAATAAATTTGAGTCTCAGGCATTGGTCATGAACTCATTTATACTAGAGAATATATTACCAGAAGAAAAACATGCAAACAAGCAGGGAAAGCAGGAAAACAAGCCTGACTTTGGTTGTTTTTTTATGTTTGCTCAGATTTTTTCAGATCATTTAAGACTGACAAATAATTTTAGTTCCCTTCTCATCTGAGATGCATTTCATATTGATTGAATTACTATCTATTGAATAAAAGAAATATCCTTGGCATTTCTTGCTAGATATCTTGCTGTTGATTAGAAGGCAGGCTGATTGTATCTGTCAGATAAAGAAAAAGACGAAAACACTATTATTTCTTCATTAACTTGTTAGAAGAGAAAAAGCATCTATGAGTTGGGGTTTTTTCACCTCAGGCATCTATGCACAAAATGAGTGTGAGCCAAAAGGTAAAAGAGGGTGAGTGAAGGGAAAAGAAAGATCTAGTGAACAAGGAAATGGGTAAATCATTGTCAAAGAATATCAGTACTTTTTGTATTTCATCCATGATTTCAAAATCAGAAGTGACCTTCTGAAAGCTGAAATAAGTAGGCATCTTCAACAAGGTTCATTTGAGTTAAAAATGGGCAGTTAACAAAACAGAGTAGAAGTGACTGTGCAATAGCTCCTCGGGGACTTCTGATGAAGCCATGCAAGTTAATTTTATATTATATAAGGAATATTAGATCAAATCTTTTGGGTCAAATATCTTACAACTCTTATTAAGTATTTTTTTCCCCTGTATGATTGTGGGATGCGTGACTGATCACCTTGTAGCAGACTAGAACTTGGATGGTTTTTAGAACGGCCCTTAGGGCTATGAAGCTGTTTCTGTTTGACAGTCATGGGCTAGATTCCCTCATTTATATTTAACTGTTATCCTCAGCTTTGAGAAGAGTTTCTAATTTTAAACACATAGTACTCCCTCCACCCCCTCCTTTTGTCCTCAGGAAAGCTTAATTTGCTTGGTTGCATCTCTATCTTAACTACAAATACATTTGAGCCCGAGTGGACTTCACACATGAAAACTGTGCTCAGAAACAGTTACTTCCTTGTCTTTTTGTTTGTTTATGATTGCTCACTTTTTCTTTTTTTTTTTTTTTTTTCATTTTAAAAATTACTTCTTCCAGTATCCTGAATATTATGCAAGCCAATTTAAGCTCTTGTCTTTTATTGTCTTTATAAAATATCGCTTTAGTAATACTATTATGATACCTGTTATGGCTTGCATTTTTTTTTACTCTATTGGCTTATTATTAATGGTTTTAACAATGATGGTTTGTTCTGGTATTTCCCCATGTGTACTCCCAAACTGGTTTATCTCTGAAAGCTGTATCCTCCCCTAAGCTACCCTTTATAGTAATCCCTTCCCTTTGTTCCTAGTCCCTTCCCTATCGATCATTGCTACCCTGCCCCTTGTTCTGGTCCCTTCCATGTCACTCCTCCCTTGCTCCAACCCTTTTAGTGTTCCTCCCCCCGGGCATTCCTGGGTCTCCCTATCCTGGACACCCCATTGGGACATGTGACCTGTTCTGCCCCCCCACCTTCTGTAATTGGCCTCAGATCAGTGACTGACCCTCCTCACCCCACCTGACGCTTCCCCACTGGTTTATGATTCGTACCCATCCCAGAATTGGCACAGTGTTTAAACCTGTGCACAGCAGGGCTCAGGGCTATCCTGTTGTGACCCCTTCAGCTCCAGTAAACCTTTCCTGCTGGAACCTCATACAGAGAGCCTCCTCTTTCTCCTTTACCCTGACATGGCTGGCAGACCCTGCACTGTAGAGCAAGCAGCTCTAAAGATTCAGTTTTTGGTACAACCCCACACCATGGGTTCCCACACCTGGTGTGGCCCTGGTGTCCTCTGAGTTAACCTGGGCTCCGGTGGACTGTGTCAGATACCTACTATCTTTCTTACAAATTTATCTCAAAGTTGAACTAATAATTGCTTGACCAACAAATTAGCAATGCAATTGCCATTTTTTGAACTTTTATAGACTCAGTGAGATGTGTATTCTTGAGTTATATATGAAATAGAGGGATTAGAATTAAAAAAAAAAAAAAAAAAAAAAAAAAAAAAGCAGCAAAACAAACCAGCGAAAACAGCAAATCAAAAAACTACACGCACATCAAAATCCATATTTTCACTAGCAGTTTTTTTATCCAAACTTAGGTCAGATATCCACTGCTTAATTAATTGACCACAAATTAATAAAAGATTATGTATAAATAACACTTTACTGCAAAATGATAGCATTTACTTAGACATCTATGTATTTAAACAGCAAAAAGCTTTGCAAACTGTCTGCCTTTACTCTTGGTACAATGCTAATCCCAGAGGGAGGGAAGACTGAAGGGCAACAGGGTTTGTTTGTGTTTGTACAGAATGCTATCCTTTTAACAAAGACCAACACAAAACATACAAATCCGTATGTTTAGATTTGTTGCTGCTGCATTAATTATTCATGTGCTCACAGTGTGACACAGTGGGAAATAATCTAAAATTAATATATAAAAAAAAGAATTTCAGGGCTGGAATCTCTTTCTTTAGTTAGAAATCCTAAATTCTAAGCTGACTTTTATGAGAGTATCTTTTGCTTAACTGTTTGTGAGAAAGACAATTCAGAAAACCTTTCCCTACACTTACATTCACTAATGTTTCTAAGATTTTATGTTAACCACAAAATTGTAAACCTGAAGTGAGATTCTCTAGCTTTGTGAAACAATTTCATTTATTTGGGGTTTTTTGGCAACCATTTTGTGTTGAGGAAGATAATAATAATGGATAAATCTGCCTCAGAACCTAGATCTTGCAATGTTCAATATTCTCATAAACCTACCTATGTAAATTTGGTACCTTAATGCTTATTCTGTAGTCAGTAAAATCTAGAGAGCCATTAATCATTTGGTCAGGTGAATAACTCCCTAAAATCTTTGTATTGCATGAACAAAAGGTTCTACTTGGTTGTCTCCCAATAGCCACCTAACACACTTGAGTTGCACAATAATGATAAAAGCATCAAACTGAGGCCTGCAGTTTTGACAGAAAACTTTCCTTTTTGAATCACCACCTGGAGGTTAGGGATCTAACTTAATGGCACTTCAGAAAGCATTAGATACCTGTGAGTGACCTACTGAACAGGAGTCTGGACTCAGATATCAAAATTTAGTCTGGAGTTAAGGTCTAACTCTGCCAAAATATGGGTTGTTCTGAGGTGTCCAGTTCTGCTCATACTTCTTGGGATCCTTATGTCTGTTGTTTTTTAAGGCAGTCCAGTTATTAGTTCTGGTAATTTGAAAATAAGCAATCATTCCTTCCCCTGCATAATATATTGAAGCCCTGTGGTTACTTTAGCATTGCCCTGATCATCAGACTTACATTCTGTAATACTGATCTGCCAGAGGTGAAGCAGCATTTCAAACCTGAAGGTTTGAAGGCTCCAGGGAATTTCTCAGTTTTCAGAAAGCATTTGTTTTGGTGAAAGGCTCCTCCCAGTCTTTTCTGCAGCAGATATTCCACTTGATTATCAGTTTTTTATTAGTCATTTGAGTAAAGAAGGCTACAGAGATGATGCATGTCTTACAGCTTGAATGCTACATCATTCACAGTCTAGATTCAGGTTCTGCTTCTTGTTAGCACATGAACTTGAAAAGAGGCATCCTACTTCTTTTTTTGACTCTTCTTGTGGAGTCACTGGCTGTTGTGTATGTGCTAACAAACAAGTTCACAGGTAGTCTGTTCCTGCTGCCAAAACTATTCCAGCATCTTTTTTTACATATACTTCCTCAAGTGTGGGAATTTTTGAGGTGCAGAAGAGATGAACTGGATGATCTCCTGGCATCTGAGCACCAGACATTTTTGGCATATCAAGAATTTGTTGCATGCTTGTTATTCAGCAAAAATGTAACTTCAGATCATTAAGGGATTAGGGAATAATTTAACAGGACTTCTGAGCATCCCATTGGCATCTTCTTGTTATGGATTTAGACTTAACTCGGCAAAATTAAGTACACACAAAAATGATACCATCTATTTCTGCTTCAGCCTCTAAATGCCACTATACTTAAGGAAATGCATAAGAGATACATATTTGACTATCTTTGCAGACCTGGTCTTTGAAGACTCTGAGAAATTACACTTGGATAGAAGACTTCTGAAAAGCAGTGAATTAGCTTGAGAAGTGTGGGTTCTCAAAAAATTGGGGCACCTAAAATAAATGTATTGCCTATTTATGTAATTAAGTGATTACCTTTAGTTTGTTTCATTTGTAAAACATTATCCTGAAAGATTCCTTTTCTTTTTTTTTTCCCCACTGGTAAAAATAACATGCTGGTTTGTTATGATATTTAGAAATATTTAACTTATTTTATGGAGATGTATAGTAGTATAACTGAATACAGTAACAAAATACCTTCCTACAGGGATGTACAGGAAACTTTAAATGACTGTACCAAATGTCCTTGAGGTCTTTCTGCTGATCAAAATGCTACTTGTATTTGTTAGTGGAGAGAATTCACAACATACATCATTAGACCTCATCATCTGTCTAACCAAAGAAATCATTTAGCAGACAGACAGTGTTCAGCTTTTTCATTGTTACTAGGGGCAATTTTTATTGGAACCATCATAGGGTATCCACATGCCTGAGAAATTCATTTTTCTGTCAAAGAGCATGTGTAAGTGAAGTAGAATTTTCTTGTAAAGATTACTGCAAATTGATATAAATTAAGGTCTGCCTTCTGAGAAGAACAAAGTTAATCGAAGTGGGATTAAAGCTATAGGTCCCTTTCATTTAGTAGAGGTGCTTCACTGATTTGTTAAATAATGGGTTATTTGATGTACTGGATGAGAGTGATGTAGGTCACTTTCAGCACGCATTGCCAAAGACTTAAAGGAAAAAAAAAAAAAAAAAAAAAAGGGAAAATGCCAGTGCTGTCTAGTTTCCCAAATACCATGTAGGAATACTTGTGATGAAGACATCCTTTCTGACCCTTGCTCTTCAACTTTTTTGTATTATTTCAAAGTATGAGTTTCTTTTTATATTTTCCTTATGGCACAGCCATAACATTCAGTTAGAAAATCCTCTCAGGAAGATGGCTTTTGCTTTGTTTCTTATCAGAAATTATGTTAGCATCATCTCATTTGACCAGCAAATTTGGTTTTGGTAAGTAAGAATTTTGATTATATTTCATAAGACAGTGAACTATGTTCTGTAGATGGGTTCAGAATACTTGAAGTGATGTTTTCCTTCCATGTGTTTTGTCTGTCTGGTTTTGATTTGTGTTTTTGTGCTTTCTGATTCCAGGCATTTCTATATAATTTTATTAGTCTTGAAAAAGATCCTTCAGTGGTTTAAAAAACAATATAGTGCCTAAAGTTTCTGGCTTTAAAAGATTATTACCACATGTGGAGATTTTTGTAAGTTATCAGCTTCTGTTCAAATCCAAGTTATCATGTATATGCCTCAAAATGCATCCAAATGAATAGATATGAAAGAGTGAAAGGTCAGTTCAATGGCTAGAGAAAACAAGGGTATGTCCCAGCTCTCACTTAAAAAATATCTGTACTAAAGTATTTAAATTCAAGTATCTACATGTCAGCAGCTGTCTAACTTCCAGTTATCATTGATGGAGATCTAGCATTTGACTTAGCTATCCACTCATGGGCATTTTTGACATGATACCCACATGTTCAAAATAATGAGTTCCTGTGGCCAATATGAGATAAAATGTGCAGGACTTTTGCCCTTTGAGAGGGTCAGAGGGAGGGTAGGCAGAACTCCCTGTGCTGTTTCAGAAAGCACAGGATGCTTTTGTGTGAAAAGTGAAGCAAACCCTACTCCAGTGAATGGAGTACAAATTCCTAGTATTCCTAGTACAAATTCTGTCTACCTCAGAGTGAGCTGAACTGCCTTGAACTATCTGGCTGTATTGATTACATTTCCACTGATTATACTGGGAACTCCAGATCTTATGCTAAAAGACACCATAAAGCATTTCTCATAATGCAAACTTGAACTCCTTTTGGATGTTTCAGCAGAGAGGCAAAGGCTAGCTGTAGATTTTTGGCACAGAGGGACACAAGGGATTTTTATCCAGGGATTAAACTGGAAACAAAATTACCCTCTTGTATCCAGATGAATGTTCAGATACATTAGTAAATGTTACAAAGCAGTTTGTCTGTGGTCACATCTCTTGTTGGGTAAAGAATGTAATTCACAGATTTGATAGAATCAGAATCATAGAATCAATTTTGTTGGAAAAGACCTTCAAGATCATCAAGTCCAACCATCAACTGCTCATTGCCAAGTCCACAACTAAACCATGCCCCTAAGTGCCACACATATTTTTCTTTTAAATACCTCAACCATCAATGATATGTTCCTCCTTTTGTTCAGGGACATTAGTATTTGACCTAGTTTTAAAATGTGTAATATAAAAACTTTGCATGTTTACTGAACTGATTTTCCTGACTAAGTGATATGTTTGTCATGAGAACATAAGAATTTTCTTATGTAATCAACCAGTTTATGTTCTAAATGAGTCCTTGTATATGGGATTCTCATTGTAAAGGCTACCAATGGAAAAATCCTCCAAGATTTTTTCTCCTAGAATGTTTTATAAAATAGCAATAAAAAAAAAAAATGAAAATAATCAATATTTGTATGCATGTGATTTTAAAAGAAATAATAAGTAACCAGTTTGGTATAAACAAAAAAATTTAATTTCATATACCTGTTTCAATGAGCTCATTAAATTAATTAGAAACTGATTTGTTTTAAAATATTTGTAATTTGGACAAATATTCTGTCAAAATTTCTTTCATATCAGGATAATGAGAACCTGATAAACCCTAGCTTGGAAATATATATTTTTTTTTTTTTTTTATAATATGAAACATAAAGGAACTTTGCTACACATAAAATATTACTGAAAAGCTATTGCCAGAGAAGCTGCTCTACCTTAAGTATGTATTCATACATACTCATATCAGATGGTACACAAATTACAGTGCATTCTTATCTCTTACAAGGAGATTGTAGAGATTAATTTCCTATACTAACAATTAATATCAGGGTATATATAATAATTCAATTGGCCTTAAATATTATAAGTGGCTATATCTAGAACTGTACACAGTCCATTTCCTTTCTTTATTGTTTAAAAACATTTTGTTTGAAATCACACATAATTATTTCAGTTTTGAATGCAGCCTGACTAGCACATGGTATTTTATGGCAAAAGATTCAAAATAGGCCTATCTAAATAAATCTACTTTTACATTAAATTGTTTCTGGAAGCATAGCCTAATTAGTACACTGCCTTTGTAGCTGGTTTCAGGCAAAGTGGTACTGACTGTAAATGGCCATTGTAATCTAGGAATTGGAAAGCTAACATAGTTTGAAAATTAAATTGAATTGGAAAACTAACATAGTTTGAAAATTAAATTAACATCATCAGTTAAGAAATCATTTGCAGAATGACATGGAGAAATTTGTCATCAGAAAAAAAAATCTTTGTGGCAGTGTTGCTCAGTGGGAGCTGACCGGTTGTCCCAAGCCTGATGAAAGGACAGGCATTTCTCATTTCCCTCAGTCTGACGGGAGTGATTTGTTTCTTCACTGATGAGGATTATACACCTGTAAGGATTGCTGTTACTAATGGCAATTGCTGTCTGGTTTTGGTCGAGGTCTGAGGTGATAATAAGGTATAATGAGAATTGAGTTTTGTGTTCACTGTGAAACAAAGTGCAGCTTGTAAAAAGACTCCCTACTCACCTGAGTGTAAGGATAGTCTTGCCTTCTTTATTCACAGCAGCAGAGTCTTACTGTGCTGTTTCATTACCACATTGTGACACTGCTAGGATTCACAGTATATGCTCTCTTTTTCTATCCCCCTGAAATTGTATACTGATAGACCTGGTTCACAATAGCTACCTCATCTAATTTCATCCATTGAAAAATCTCATGTCCCTGAGATGATGGACAAAACCTTCCAATTCAGATAAATAAAAGGAAGAATTAAGAAGAATCCCCTGATTGGAGCGTACAAAAAGTTAAGCATATCTTTTGATTAGTTGCAATGATTATGGTTCAAATTTTATATGTATTAACATTCAAAAGCTATGGCAGAGTAAGTATCCTTCCATGTTACATGCAAATATGAAGATACTCTGTCTTACTGAATGTGAATGGATGTGAACTCTGACTTACAGTGTGTGAAGTCCACCATGTTTAATGGGCATATTTGTATATTCATAATCTAGTCAAAGACTGAGTTGTCAATTCACCCAATAACTAGTAGTTTTGAATGCAAACCACTTCTTTTTCTGCAAAGAATTTTGTAGAGTTATAAAAGATAGTCTTTCTCTATTGGAGTGTCCAATATTGCTGTCGGGATGTTTCCCGGCTTGTCTGGACCTCGCTGCTGAGCCAAGCAGCGGCTGCTGTGCTGTTTCACCCCAGAGTCACCTTTGGCCAGCTGGTGATACAGCTGGGACTGCAGGGACAAGTCCGGGCACGCCGGGCTCAGGGAGAGGCGGGATGAGCTTCCTCGGGGATGTTCGCTCCAGGTTTGCCTCTGCAGGAGAAGCTTTAAGGCGACGGTGAAGGAAAGGAGTCGGTTCGCATGGAGGGTTCAGTTCAGAGCATTTATTCTAGCCGGCAGGACTCTGAACTTCAAACAACACCAACCGAGCTCTCGGCCGCGTGGTGGCTCATCCCTGTAACCAGGGGAGAGGAGGAGGGGAGGGGACAGGAAGCCACCAAGCAGGAGAGGAGGTCTGAAGGGACAAAGGACACCTGGATGGCCAATGTCCCTCCAGGGCTAGAGGGCATCCTTTGAACCTGCCAATCACTGACACCCTTCTGGAATTCCAGGAGTGATACACTGATTGGCAGGGGTGAGGAAAGGAGGGATGATCACACCACAACATTTCTCTTTCTGGAATTGTTTACTTTACATAAGTAAAATCTTTCACTTGCACTTTACTTTTGTATGCAAAAGCCATTTAGTTTTACTACAGTTCATATAGGACAGAATTTGAACAATTTAAATAGGGTAAATCTTTACACCCTCTTTGATTGCTCCCAGAGTACATCCCCATCTGAAATGTTAAGATCAGTTTAATTGGATGACAGTCACATTTAGAATTACTTACAAAAGCTGGGGAAAAAAAAAAAAATAGGTGATTTATTATTTCTAATTAGTAATGTGTAATTTTATTTTTTTTAAACCCAGCATTTTTAGTAGTTAGTAATTATGTTTACTTGATGAAGATTCTTTCAGAGACCAAAAACAAAGCTTTAAAATAATTTTCAAAACTGTTATGCTTTGACACTATCTGGAGTTCCCAAACCCATCATGCATTTCGGAATGCATGAGTACAGAAGTCAACTGAGGCCCTTCCATTTTGAATGAAAGTAAGCTACTAAAAATGGCCAAATCTTATTTTCATTAATGATTTTCAGAGACCCTAAAATAATATGAAATACCAGGGTTCTGAATCAGATATCCTAATATTCAAGAAAGGTAATGAGCACATCCTTTAAGTGATGATGGCTGCCACTATACATTACCTTTCTCACAAATCTCTTCCCTGCTCTCTATAAAAGGCATAGTCTGTAAAAAGAAGATGATCTTCACATGAGTTAAAATTTATGGAAGAACCCATGGGGTCTATGCGGCACTTTTTTCTGTGTTAGGGATTTGATGAAAAGCAAGGCATTTCAGGTGTGATGGGACAAGTACCCTCAAGGTAAAGGCAGTAAAAAAGGATACTGGATGATTTTCCTGCTAGCACTACAAGTTTCCTAGATATTGCAAATCATTTGATCAATCTTTGATACAAAATAACTGGTGACAGTCTTAGGTTATTTGTATCAGCCCCTAGAAATACATGACACGTTTTTCAGTTGTTTCAGGTTCTCTGCCAGTAGAAGCGTTCTTGAGTTTTATGAGGCAATATCCTGCTATGGCTGCATATCCACCTGTTGCCTATCTCAATCCTTCCTATGCCTACTTATTCCATTACCTTATGCCAGTGTTCTCTTTGTAATGAAGCTCCTTTGTAATGAAGCTGTTGTCCTGTGTCATAAAAGAGCTCTACTCAGAGATCATTAATATGTGTAGGGAGATCATGAAGGAAAGGCAGCATGCTTGGCAACTTTAGAGAGTTTAGCTGCAAAACCCTTTAATTTGCTAAATATTTTTTGTAGAATATTTTTTGTTTCTTTGTTTACTTATTTTTTTCCCCTGCAGAACATCTCAGAGAGTTATAACATTTGAACCTATTATCAGCTGCATGTTGAGGAGCACAGAACTATTAGAAATTGCCCAGAAACAAACAAAGGACATTTGCCTTTCTTAATTATTTTTTAACTTTCCTAATTTCACTCCTAGATGCATTTGAAATAATCATTTAAGATTTTCCTGACCCCATCAGCCCTAGGCACTTATCGATAATATTGAATATTTTCTAAAAATATTTGTCATAATAAAATATTTTATCAAAACAGTAAATTATGGAATATTTCATAAATATCCAGAGCTCCTGCAGGGAATTTTTTTCTTTACCAATTTTACTATCCAATTATTAGTACCACCAGAACAATAAAACAGAAGTAAGGTTTTTTTGAAGGGAGAGGAAATTAGTTGTTCAGGCATAATTATTTCTCATTCCCAGATAGCTCAGATATTCTCAGATAACATCTCAGACAGAATTCTACATTGAGGGAGGAAAACTTAGGGAGGAGGTTAGAACAGGCTGAGATTTGTTTACTTTTTAAAAGTCATGATACAGAGGAATATTTAAGATATATCCTATGTATATATGTCTTTTCAGTGCTGGTTGGAATTTGCAATTGCTTACAGAAAAATTTTACTTTGCTGATTGAAGAACTCATTTTTCTTATCTTTCTGAATTCTATAATCAGATAAAGGGCTTAGGATATATTGAAAAACTGGAAAGTCTAAATTATGACTGAAACTAATGCTGCCTCTACTACAGACTCCTCCTGCTGCTAGCTCTTTACCTTCTCTGTCTGTCCTTGAACTATTAATGGTTTCTTCAGTGTTATAGTTACACAAAGTGAGATGCTGGAATTATTCAGCTGATTCGCTAGTTTTCAATTTGCATTCAAATATATTTTATTTTCCCTTTTTGTGTGGTGTGGTTGGGTTTTTCTGTTGTTTTATTGGTTTGGGGTTTTTTTTTCCCTTTGGAGATATATATTGCCATTTATAAATATATGTGTAATGTTAAACTAGTAGAAATAAGTCCAAGTCATTTTCTAGCATAATTGAGTAAGTTAGCTGACACTGCAGACAAAGTTGTTGTCGTAGTTTGGAAAAAATGAGTTTTTCTGAACTTCAGTGGTCAAACCAATGAGTGCTCAGGTTTAAAGACTGGCACCTGGTGTGGCCACTGAGGACAAGGATCCGCCTCTGAGAACACAAGGGGTTAAAAGCAGAGGGCTCCCCGGAAAGCTCTCTCTTGGTTCCGGTCCCTGAGGACGGACGGATCTCCCCTGCCCAGCGGCTGGCTGGGCGGGGGAGGGGAAGCCATGCGGCCTGGGCGAGGTAAGCCTGGAACCTCGGGCACAGAGGGGAAGAGGGAAAATCCTGCAAGATGGAAGGGTGGAGAAAGTACAAGAACCTTGAGAAACATCAGACAGCCTTCTTTTCCCTTTCCCCCCCCCCCCCTCCCCCCGGAGAGAGAGACTGAGAAAAACCGGTCTGTGATCTGCGTCACCTTGAAATTTGATATCAACAACTAGACAGCACGGCCGAAGGAGTATGGGGGGGGTGGCGCGAGAAGAGTGTCCAACAGCAAAGATACTGTGAGAGTTCTGGGGAAACAAAGCCCAAGATTTTAACCCTTTTCGTAAATGATGGAAACTTTACAAATGCTAATCCTCCTGAATTTGAAGAAGAAAGATAGAAAGAATTAAGCAAAGATGATGAAAGTTTGTGTAAGTAGAAGATTGTCAGAGAATGCTGAAAAGAATCCTAGGTGGGAGGAGATGATGGAGTGGCTTTGGCTGGACTCTTTTGTATAGCCATGGACGGACTCATTTTTTCCCTGTAACATAGAAGCTGTATCTGGGGAGAGGCATTGGCTTGGAGCCAAGAGTGGACAGTAGTGTAAACAGAGATGAGAGGAAGAGCTCTGTTCTCAAGGCCCCTCGGCCCAGGGGGTAATATTGGGGGGGACTGGTGTCCCAAAATTTGAGAAGCTGTCGTTTCTTGGAACTGACCAAAGCATCTTTAAAAAGAGAAACCCTAGAGCAGCTCTGGTCCATGCACAGTGGTGAGAGCACTGGACATGGAGGAAGAGCCCACGATGTGGTGCAAGAAGGACTCCTATCTCTCCTCAATGAACTGAGTACTGATTATCGGAAGGGTGGTAATGGACTAAAAATTAATTATCTAAAAGGTGGTAACGTAATGAGGAATTTTCAGTTTGTTTTGTTAGGTTGAGAACTGGTGGGGGGGGAGGAAGAGTGTTTTTTTTATAAAGTTTCCATGTTCTTCTGTATGTGTCTTCTTTACCTATTATAAGTAATAAAGTTTTTTTTCTTTTGCTTTCTAAATTAGAAACTGTTTTACTCTGTTTTTGGTCACATCTCACAACAGATACCAGGGACAGTATATCGTTATAGGGGCACTGACCTTGTGCCAACGTCAAACCTTTGACAGTTGTATGTGCATGTCTGGTTTTCACTGATAGAATTTGTGCCAGTCAGAGCAGCCTCTAGCTTACACTGGGTGCTAGATGGGTAAAAGTGTGCTATAACAAGAACACTGATGAAAAAATTAATTATTTTCAATGTACAAGTATATTTATAAGCAAAAATGTTTTCTTTTATAGACATGTTTCCAGTCTCTACTTTTGGAAACATTTGTGATCTCATTGGCATTAGTGAAACTACCACAATGGACAAACATAAGTTTTGCAAGATAGAGGCTCAAGTTAAAACATTCATTACTTGTACATAAATACAGTTTAAAATCTCTTTATTACAGTTTGTCTGGTATTAGAGACATTAGGTTTTTTTAACCTCTTTGTCATTCTTATAATTTTTCAATAGAAGTTGTGAAACACAAACAAATGGGCTGAATTCATTTTTGTAGAAAACTGCCGTAGAGTGGGGTTTCCAGGGAATGCGGCCCATTAAGTTTTCACACTATTGTTGTTTCTTTGAACTTCTTTCCTTTAGCGTTTGTGGTTTCAGAAGATGAATCACTTTTTGTCTTTATTTTTTAAGCATACATTGCCCAAACAATGTAACAGACAATAGCTTGAAATAGGAGTTTCTTGTATCTAATAACAATAGCATACTCTCATACTGAAGACTGGGATGAGATAGCAGTTAATCTTATTTTAAGACATTGTGGATCTGTTTGTTATTTACTTTCTGGGTAAAATCCTTTACTCACTTAAGTAATTAGACATTTTCTTGTTGTCTTGAAAGGGATTAGGCTACTTATAAAAAACAGACCAAAAAAAGGTGAATACCTGCTTACTGCTTTGGAAAATGTTCATAAATTCCTGGGAAAATGAGTTAAAATATGTTTGTGATGGATTCTCATAGAAAGTTTGGCATCTCATTATGCTTTTACTAATATTTAATTAAAATTTGTTAATTCTGAACTTTTATCATTAATAGCTATCACAAGACTAAAAGTGATTAGTAAATGTCTTTGTAGATTTGTCTATTTTCCACATTAGAATATCTTAACTTTCAGATTAAAATGTTCTTAGTTTTCACAAAAGATGATCCAGAAACCTCAGGTGTGTGAAGAGGCATTCTCCTAACTTTCAAATGAATTACCTTTGAAAATTATTTGGGCTGTAATATCTATTTACTTTTCATGTGATATAATCTTAGTTATTCTTTAAGCTATTAAAAATACAGTTAAGATGCAAACAAACACATTTAAAAATTGCAAAGAAGCAATTTTAGTAAGAGCATTTAAGTAGTGTAATCAAGCATAATCTAGTCCTAATCAAATAATGGCAGTCCATCCAATACCCAGCATATACATAAACTCGTTTCCAATAGGAAAGCATTGTCTCCCTCACAATGACCTTCCCATTGCATTAATTTCTCAATGCTTTAATTTAACTTAAATGATAAAATAAACATTGAAAAATTGTGACTTTGGTGAATGAAAATGTTTCAGAATATGTTTTTTATCAAAAAATGTCTTCTACCTATTTATTTCATTTCAGTGTTGATATAAAAACAAATGCACGTCTGGGGGATTTTTTAGAACTACTGTGGAACATCACAAAATATCACCTTTTTAGAGTGATCCTGTCTGTTCTATCTTACTTAATTTCAAAATAAAAAGCATGATAGGTTTGTTAGGGTTTTTTTACACTAAGTTGTTGCATTGATTAAAAGGCTTATAAAACCAATTGGCAGTATTCTAGTTTTTGTTAAACAAGAACTTACTGAACAAGTAAGAAGTTGGTATTTAGTCTAGTGACACACAGGATTCTGTCACATAATGAATAAAGATTAAAGGAACAAAATCTTTAGTTAGTCTAATGAAAGAAAAAACAAACAAAACAACTCACTAACTTGTAGTCTGTTAAATCACCACTTTGATTAGAATGATTTGTCTCTTTAGGTAGAGCAAACTACAATTGATTTATTTTTGGTCATTTGCAAAGACAAGCTGATGTAGCACTCAATTGGAGGTGTGAAAATCTTTCCTCTTTCCCTCACAGTTAGTGGTGAAACTGTATCAACAAATTAGAAACCATTTAAAGGGACTTTTAGTGGGAAAGACATGGTTGCAACTAATGGAGCAAGAGTAGAAAAGAAATTAATAACGATCAGTTATTTAGACCTATTACATTTCCTAACTACACAATAATCTCATCTCAATACTGCATGAAACAAAATATCAGGACTGCGAAGTAAAGCAGAGGCAGTCCTCACCCACCTTTCACCTAATAGTAATTTTAGCCCTGATCTAAGTAACACAGATTCAGAATGAATTTCTGAATTGATAACAAATGAGAAAGCACTATTCCCTAGTTTTTATAGCATTGTGGTATAATAAAAACATCTACCAATTGTACACTATGAAACTTAGCTGCCTTGCTGTCAAAAATGCCAGAAGGGAGCAGGGACAGGTGAGGTCTCTAATTCTCACTCACTGGAATCAATGGGCATTTAAAGTCTTGCAGTGTGTCTAGAAGACTTACACCTCCCATGGAGGTGTTCCATGTCTCTCATGGAACCTCTTCAGATTCTTTCTATCACTGAATACAAGGGTCACAGGATCAAGATATTCTTCAGGTGTTTGCATCCAAAAAAGCAAAGATGAGATGCATAGTGAATGAAAACATTTTCAGAGCAAAACTCTCAGTGATCCCCATTTTTACCATGTTTTACAGGATGTTGCAAACTTCTCTGACAGCTTGCAAGCTAAATTCTTTTTGGATGAAACTCAGCAGGAAATATTTTGTCTGATAGCATCTAGTGTAATTTTTATGAATGTTGAAGCAGGGTATATCTAGTCCAGGGTAAACCCCTCAAATCCATATTTGGTTAACACTGGGTTCACAGCACTGTCTTACTCTGCAACCTTGATCCTTTGAGTCTTTCTGACTTTTTTTTTTTTTTTTTTAATTAATATACTTCTTTAACTGGATTCAAATACTTTCTTCCTTTATCAGGGGAGTTTGAACTTCTAGTCTCATCAAAATTCACTTAAGTTCAAATCTTGCCGCAAAGCACGAATAAAGAATTTTTTATGCTCAGCATTCATTGTTTTATAACTAATATATATTTCCTCATTTCAAAATATTTTATGTAGCAAGCCTAAATCTGAAAATGGTAAAAGTTCTGTGGCTTGTTTTGTGAACACTGTTGTACTTTATGTTTTCTATCCCAGAGGTTGATAATGCTGCTAAAAATGCTCTCGATTGAATAATAATTTAATAAAATAAATTCATAGGAATACTGCTGGGACTTAACTAGTGTTACATTTTAATGCAGAGAAATCATATCTGAAATTTACTGATAGCCAGTATGTGATAAGAGACATAAACTAACTGCAGTTGTAGAATCTTGATTTTCTTAAGTCAAGAAAACAATATTAGGAGTGCACAAATAAAATTACGAACAGACATCATGAGGTCTGCCTTCTATTCATTAAAATAAAAAGCATTTCCAAGGAGTCAAACAAAACCACTTGCAATCCTTTTAAAATATTCATATGAAAGATTAGAGTCTATCTTTGAAGTGTCGTATTATATCGATGGATTACAGGGGATAAAAAAGTTAGTGAAATGACATCTAAAATGGACGTTTGAAACATTGGGCTTTAGCAAGTTGCTTGTAAACCACGATTTTTTTTTTCCTTTATTCCTCCTGTTTTTACTTAAATTGACAGCTGCCAGATAAAAGTCATGGGTTGCCCCACATTATATCTACCCCGCACTGGAAGAAATGTCTGTTATTTCAGAGCAATGAGTGTGTCGTATTTTGTTATGCAGCTCTTTTGTATCACTGAAATCCATTTTCACAAAATTCTTTAAAGCTTTATGCTGTGTTATTCTATAAAACCTATAAAAACACATAAAAAGAAAAGAGTTCTTTTCTGAAGGCCTTAGAATTCATTTAACATTGCTGCTTTGCTTTCAAGTTCTTGATTTTACAGGTAGTCTTGATTTGAAATTGATCCTTGGAATTGTGAGAAAAAGAAAACCCTGTGTTTTATTTGCACTGGAGCTCTTTTGCAGCTGCCACAGTATGAAGCCAATGCAAGTCTGCTTGAACTGCATTCCAAGGCTGCTACCTCTTTGCAGATGGTACAGTGAAGTTCTGCTGTAAATCCAAGTTGAATTCAAATGAGTATTTTTTGTGGCCCTGTATTGTCCCAAAGAAAAGGTTTTGAGTCTGCTAGCTTGTCTAGATAACTTTGATCAACAGGACTAATGGAATATATTGCTTCTCACTACCAAGCTTGTTTTGTTTAAGTGTTATATAGCATTCCAGGCAGCCTGCTTTGTCCTTAAGCAGTGAAGTGATGGAAACATAGTTTAGAGAAGCTGAAGAGCTCAGGAATGCAAAGAAAAGGCAGAAGGAAAAGAAAAATATCTGTATTTCATTGGAATATAGTGAATATTTAAACAGAAATGCTTCATAGAAATTGTTCAATTTGGCCAAAATATCTCTAATAAATTATCCTAGTAAATTATCAGCATGGAAATCTGAGATTCGTGAGGCTACAGCATTTTAGCAGCTGGCCTTTTAACCTGGAACTTCTATGCAAACTGCTCCAGGGCTTTCACATCCAATAAATGTGTCCCTTTTAAATAAGCATTTCAGTCTATGAATTTTCTTATTCTTAATCAGATTGAAATTAGATTTTGGACTATTAGATTCCTCCATGAAATGGAGTGACCTTCTGCATTAGATAAAATAGGGAATAATATTGTAATAAAAGAGAACACTGTAATTTGCAGCTACTGTTAAACTTTTCAAAGGTGTTTCCTTTTGTTGCTGTCTTATTTAAACAGGGTCTGATGGGGCTCCCCATCAAACAAGCACTGTTAAGTAGTTAGGCTGCTGACAGCCAAGTACCTATTTCACAAAATATTATACCTGTGGTGTGTAAGCGGCCTAATCATGACATTTAGATTGCTTTATCAATCTTTTCTTAGGTGACTGTATTGTCCACAATGCTGACAATATCTTCAATTAAAAGTAATAAAATTCAAGTCAGTTTTTATTCTTCTGCAGCTTGGTAGGAGTAGTGGCAGAGGCATGAGAGCTGGCTCTTGTGAGCATTACCTTGACACAGCAATATCCATTTACACTCTGTTCACGTTTGGGTGGCTGATGCTACAAAAGAGGCCCAGAATGGTTGCTTCTTTTTCAAATGAAAAGGACATCCTGAAGAATTTGCACTTCACTAAGAAAGAGGTTGCACTAAAGGTGGGTGCAGATGAGTGGATAATTCACACCAAATCTTGCTGTAATTCTTTGTCACTGTTTTATGTATATGTTCAGCTACATTATTATAGTGCAAACAGTGTGAATAGTAACAATGTCAGCAGTTTCCTATATTTACAGGCATGTGTGAATACAAGCATGTGTAAGTGATACATCTGCTAGTCAAATAAATGGGGAAGGAGATGCAGGAGAGACTATAAGTAATCCATTAATTACCTCTGATTATAACTGTGAATGTTACAAAGACAGTGAGAAAGCTTGGTAAATGTCTTTTATACCCAAACCTAGACACCACTGAAACTGTTGTCTATTCTTTTTGTGTCTCAGTTTTCTCTGTTCAGTGTCAGAGAGAACTTGGGGCTGATGCTGTGGATTTGTACACTACCCATGTACTGGGAAGTGGAAAGTGAGTTTTCTATATTGCCTTCCTGCCCTTTTCTGAGGAAAAGGGAAAAAAATAGCAAGGTGACTTTATAGCCTCTACTATTTGGCAATGTTAGAAGAAATATTTGTACTCTTAAACTTCTAACAATATGTGCAAATTTTCCATACCTTTACGATAAATACTGTCATTTTTGCTATTTATGGCCTGTATGAATTAAGCAGTGTGCAATGGTACATGCAGGACTCAGTGCAGTCTCCAAGTCTTGTTCTAGGTGATTCATTTTTTCCAGCTGTTGGTTAAAGTAAGCAGATTCATGTGTTAACAGAAACCAAGAAACAGTGAACTCCAAGGGGACAGGTTCAATTTACATAGCATGTTGAAATATAGTGTTGCTTTGAAAAACCATTCATTTTCCAGTTCAGAAGTATTTATGTCTTTACTATATTTCCAACTTGTTTGTTTAATGCACTTTTACTGAATTGCATTCTGGTAATTTCAAAGAACAGAGAAAGGCATAGCTCTTCTGTAAACAGAGAACTGAAGAGAAGCCCAGTTCCAGCCTTGGCCTGTGGTGGGGAAATATGTACCATCACAGTAAAACTACTTGGGTGAGGAAATGCAAACCTTAGAATTCCTTGTCACTTTGACATTTCTGTGTCCAAGGAATATATGTGTGAAAAGCTTATTTTGTCACATGTTTGAAAGCATATATGTAACTTTATGGACACGTACTAATTCAACTTTCTGTCAATGTAATATTGCCAGTAACTTAGTGGCAGGGTAATGTAGTATTATATGGGAAAAGCTCCCATTATAGTGGAAAATAGTTATGGGACAGAAGGATGAACCAGTGACAGGAAAGTATAGGTTAATATTCTAATGAAGAGGAGCAGAAGATTAGTGGGGTGATTATACAAGTAGCACAGCAGCCTGACTATCTCATTCAGTTGTGCTGGGTTTTTTTTCCACAAATTACAACAAATTACAGATAAAGAACACATGATTGTAAACTACCTGATCTTGGTTATCACCCACACTCATATACTTAAATATTTTGTTCCTAAATATAATGAAAACATGCCTTATGGAAAAATGGGATCAGAAAGGGTATTCTGTTGCCATTATCTATAATTAGTGAAGTAATTTGGATTAGTTCAAAGTTGTTTTATTTGTTGATATACTTTTTCCAATTCAAAAGCATGAGATTTGAGGTAGGACTCTTAAGCAACTTTTTTTTATTATTATTTCAGTAAAGATTTCCATGCTGTCAGGTTCCTTCTCAACAAAATGTCCAGCCCAGAACAGCTGGATAAACACATTATGAGATGGGTGAGCAACTGGTTCATGGGTTGGACACAAAGGATTAGAGTGAATGTGATGACATCAGACTGGTCAACTGTCACCAGTGGGTTCTGTAGGGATTCATCCTCATTCCTGTGCTCTTCAAAATCTGCATAAACAACTTGGACAGAGAACTCGAGGGTATATCAAGTAAGTATGCTGATGACAGTAAATTGAGAGGAGCTCCCTCAAAGGCAGAGAGGTCCTGCAGAGAGACCTCAGCAGGTTGTGCAATCACCAGCCAGATGAAGTTTAACAAAGGCAAGTGCTGGTTGCTGGGACTGGAACAGGACAATCCTGGGTTCCGTACAGACTGGGGAATGAGATGCTGTAGATAAGTGCCATGAAAACTGGGACCTGGGAGTTTTTGAGAGGAGGAAAAACCTCTTAAAAAAGCCTGAAATCTGCTATACTTGAATTCCTGACAAATAATCCGTCCAAGCTAATCTAAAATCTAATTGTTCCACTTGGGATATTTGGGATTTTCCCCCTTGTGAGAAATTAAGACCCTGGCAAAATGTATAGTTTGGAAAATTTTCTTACTCCTCCCAATCAGACTGTTTGCTTTCTGAAGATATGTGAAGCAATAGGAGACTCTAGAGATTAATGAGCAATTCTGATAAAAAAGAGAAGCTTTAAATCTAACACAGATACATACCAGACTAAATTCTGGACATCTAATTTTTCAGTATTCTGAGCTTAATTAACATTTTTGCTTCAATTTCCCCATTAAAAAATGAGAAGCAATAAAATGCTTACCTTTATAGTCATAGGGATGCTCTGTTGGTAATTAGATGCTGTCAGACAGAATTACTGTAAATTACAGTAATTACTGTTCATTAATTAATTCTGTCAGTTTTATGTTTTATTGTAATACACTGTCAAAGTGCTGTAGTGTTTAAATTGGATGTATTTAAAATGAACATTCACATTAAAAGGAGTGAAAGAGAACCTTTTATTGAAATTAAAAAAAGTTCCAAAGAAATATTTTATTATGATCTAATTTTGGCTGTGGAATTCTGGAGCTGGAAAGTACTGCATACTAGTAATTGCATGTAGTATTATAATAAAAATTATACAAAAAATATGAAGAGACATTCGGCATTTAAATTGAGCTGCTTATTTTAGAGCAGAATTCGGTATTTAATTGTAACATTCTCTGTTGAACCAGGTGTATTTCCAGTGACTGTTTCGTGCCAAAGAGAATTAAGGCAGGAAAGTTGACATTTCCCTTGGAAGATAAAGACTAAATATTAAATCTGCATCTCTCACTACTGGAAGTGAGTCTTCCTTTGGCTCATACAGCACTGGAATACTGTATATATTGCTAAATTGTAGTAGTGTAATTTGCATTATTGCAGTGAAGTGATGATAATTATGCTAGTTCTATATTCTCTGAAATTTTGCAATGATTTTATCTCTGTTACTGACATGTAAATATGCAGAGAAAAGGTTCTGCTGTTTCCACTCCCAGGTTAAGACATGGTTGGCAGAATATATACTCCTCCTAAGGTGGCCCAGGATACCATTAGCCCTCTTGGCTACAAGGGCACATTGCTGGCTCATGATCAGATTTTTATCTACCAACACCTTCAGATTCTTTTATACCAAGCTGTTCTCCATCTGGGTATCCCCCAGAATTTACTTGGGATGGGTTTGTTTCCCCCGAGGTGCTGAGCTTTGCACCTCCGTTTTGTTAAGCTCCATGAGGTTCCTGTCAGCCCATCTCTCCAGCCTGTCAAGGTAAAAACTCACTAAAGTTATTACACAGAAAAGGAGAGGTAGAAGAAAGGTCACTTTAGTCTAAGATCAGTGAACAGGGATAGATTTATTTACAAGCATCTAAAGTTTCACCCAGCCATTGAGACTTTTGTGTTTTAAGAGGTTTTTGGTTAGTTTTGTGGTTTTGTTTTTGGTTTTGTTTTGTTTTGTTTTGTTTTGTTGTTCCTGGGGTTTTTATTGTTCTAGTAAAACATACCTGTAGGGAATAAAAGTAAAGTGTCATTTGATGAATTCACTTCAAGAAGGCAAGGAAGGCAAAGGTAATTCTCCTTCAGGGATCTGGTTTATTTGGGTCCCATAGAGCAGAAAGTTCTCATTAAAAGCAATGTATTGACACTCAGATTTCTTTAAACTAGGAGTAATTTAGGTTAAGCTTCTCTGTTGATACTAGCTGTGGTATTGCTTCAAGTAGATGGAACAGAGCTTTTTTGTATCAAAGCTCCCTTTAAGTAAAAACCAAAGTGGATGCTCTGCAGGTCATGAAATCCTGGAGTCACACTGTGACTGTACAACACTTTTACCCAAGTCAACAGACACGCTTTTGTCTGATTTACTTTCTAAATTGATCAAAAGTCAAACACTGATTTGAGTGTAGGTAGCTGAGGCTATGTGGATATGAAGTCCAAGTACAGTAAAGACAAATAGTGAAGTGCATTCTAGAATATTACTTTATTGTTCAATCCTCTTAAAGGAGCTGTGAGTGAAGTAAAACTGCTAGAATATCAGTATAATTCATAAGTGGTAAACAGTCTTCTGCGGTCTGTAAGAAGAGGATCTTGATAGCTGGCTCAAGTGTAGAAGCATTTTTTTATCTAAATCAACATCAATATCTCATCAGTACTCCAGTCCCATGCAACAGGTCAATGGTTTTCATTTTTTAATGTATTCCAAATTATTAGAAAATTTTTAATCTTTTCATTAATTTTTTAATCCAAGTAAATAAAAAATTATTTAATTGAAGGTAGATTTTTATACACAGGAGCCTATGTTTTGGTCTTTTCCCTTTGTTTTCTTATTAGTGTTTTGTTTTCCAAACTGGTATGAGCCTGCTATGCTAAAGATTATGTATCTTTTCTTAAAAGCTTCCCAGAGCTTTGTTTTGATGTCACGTGATGAAATAAATTACTATTTCACTAGTTTTAAAGAGGACTGTGTTGCCTAATTTGAAAATAAAATTATATTGAATAATAATAAAAGAAAATCCTTTTGGTAATCTAAGATTTTCTCAAAGGAATCTTTTCAGAGGCGGCTTGAGAAACTTGCAGAGACTAGTCTGTTTGAGTCTATGTATGAGAAAGTTTTTTATTGTTTATAGAGTCTGCTATTTAAGGCACCTGCTAAGTGAGATGGAAGGCATTTTTATGTGTTTGTGTTTGTTGCTTTGAATTAAATTGCTTTCATGTATCGAGCAATGAATGACAGATAAAATAGTTTCCTTTGTGGGTATGTAAGCAATGGCATTTGGCTACTTAATCTGATCAAACAATATTTACTCTGGATTTTGTTAACTTCTTTCCCTAACAAATTATGCTTTGACCATAAATGCTATCTTAGCTACTAAATAAACTCAATGTCTCTCTCAAGGTATCTGTTATAATTATAGCAGTCCTTTACATTCAGGAACTTCTTCTTTTTTATGTCTAAGATTATGTAAAAAGAAAACATCATATTAGATGAATATGATAGCAATTAAATATTTTGTTACAGCAGCAATGGAGCTGTTTAATTTGAAAGTAGTAGTGTTAAATACTTTTTTTCTTAGATTAAAGAATACCCAGCTAAAGACTCTTCTCTGAGTATCAGCATAGTATTTAGGAAATAAAGGAAATATGGAAAATGACCAGGGACAGGTCAAAAGAATTAATGGAAGTGGAGGCTGAGGTTAGTTATTTTTGTTTGCTCAGTGGCAGTTTGGGACAAACACTAGAATGTCTAGTACAAATGTAGACACTTAATTCCAACAGGTGAAAAGATAATCCCATGTGAAAAAATGCTTGCATGTCCAACATGTCAAAAGACCACCCGTATCAGTGATTATTCTGAAGGGCTCTCATACAGTGTTTATGAAATTCTTTAGTCTTATACATGAAAATTATTCTGTAAAGATGGAAGCATATTTACTTCAATCTGTGTACCAAAAATAAGATAATGAGGTGAATTCAATTTGCAGATCTCTTGGGCTAGTTTAAATTGCAGATTTTCAGCTAGTATATTGCTCCCCACCTATTTTTTTTTTTTTTTTCCAAAATTGATTGCATTTTTATGTAATAATGGCATTAGTGTTAATATAATGTACTTCCTTTGGGGACACAAAAATTGGAGGCAAGGAAGAATCATGTACAATTGAAAATAAACTTGCCATATAAATGAAAAAAGTCATTACTTAGCAGATCAGTAAATAAATGTAAATAGCGTGTCTCATCAAACAGCTATATTTTTAGTGGATCTTTTAATCTGTAGTGCCTAATCTTTGTTCTTAATTTGGGATAAAATGTCAGGTCACTTTTGGTGTTTGTGAATGATTCACAAACTAAAAGGAGGTAAAAAAAAAGCATCGATGCCGATAGTATTTCTAATGGCTTTACCCATCCTGCTGTGTTAGATAACTTTATGTAACCCCTGTGGTGGCACTTCATGCTAAAGTAGCTATTTACATTCCTACTGCAAGCCCTTAAGGTGACCCAGTCACTGCATTTTGTAAAGAAAAGCTTTTAAGAGTGACAGATGTCCTAAATGCCATTGCTGCCATTTCAACACAGTCTTTCCAGAACTTTCCCCTCCACTGGATCCCCTGGATGCATCAAGCTCTCCCTGACATGCCTCTGTGAATATCTGATTTTTGCTATAGTTTTTCTGTGTCTGCTGGCAGACCCAGACGGGTTGGACCAGGCAGCAGCAGGCAGTGTGTCCATAGGGCATCTAATGTAGGGGCTCAAAAGGGACCTTTTCTGTTCGCTTTATGCTGTGGGTGTTGTGTCAGCATTGGACAGTGCTGCTGGCTGTCAAAAATTGGATTGCAGGTCCAGCTGGCTTCTGGTTGCTGGCACCAGGAGCCAAGGTTGAGCAGGCACCATGTGCATCTGTCTTCTGTAGCTGCCAAGGAACAAGATGATGCAACGGGAAATAGAAAACAAACTGTGATGACCTTGTAATGAGTGCTTACATGGGTGGTTGCTAGACAGATTTGAGTTGCCTGGGAAACCCCCATTTCAGCTTTCAACCTACAATGTCAGGGCAAGAGCCCAAGACTAGCATTTATAGAAGCTAAGCAAAGCATTTGTAGAGTCTAAGTGCTGGAAGGTGTGAGGTTGCTCTATTCTTAGTGATCATCATGGGCACTTCTTATAGCTGTGGCTCTAATTGTGGCTACACATAGAGTGCTTTGCCTATGCAGTATCATGCTGTGTTGGGCTCTTACAAGTAAGATTTTTACTACATCCTGCCCCTGAAAAGATAAACCATATGTGAAGTCTTAATGAGATGAAAGATATGGAAAGAAAGTTGTGTGGGTTCTGCTGTATCGCACTGGAGGATTATGCCTCCATGAACTCAAGCAGCTCTAGAAAGTCACTTCTGACCATGAGGTGATCCATAAAGTAGGCAGCCTAGGTTGCTGTGAAGACTACACAGATCATTTTTTTCCAAAATGATACAGTGCGTTTAACCATGTGAACTGTATCTTTTAATAGGCTGTATTGGGTTAATCACAGCCATTAACTTAAGCACCCACAATCTGCTTGCTTACTGACCCCCACTCCCAGTGCCTGCAACAGAATAGGGGAGAGAAGAGCAAAAGTAAGAAAAAAAGTAAGAAAATACCAAGAGTCAAGACTAAGACAGTCAAAGTGATAGCACAAAGGGGAGGGAGCAATGCAAAGGCACACGCACAACACCTCCCCCAAGCAGACCAACGCCCAGCCAGCATTTCTACTGTGGAAAAGCTACCCTATGCTTTTTATTGACAGGAGTGATATTATATGGCATGCAGTATCCATTTGGTCAGTTTGGATCAGCTGTCACAAAATCACAGAATATGCTGTGTTGCAAGGGTGTCCTCTCACACCTCTTGCCCATCCTCATCCTGCTCTCTGTGGGAGGGCAGAATGAAAAGCAGAGGAAGCCTTGGTTCTGTGCAGCACTGCTCAGTGTGTTACCAAGACATTTGTCATAACAAGTCTAAAGTACTGTGCCAGCTGCTATGAGGAAAATTAGCTCCAGCCCAGCCCTACACAGTATATACACTGCAATGAAAGATTTGAAAGGAAGAAAATGCTAATGAAAGTGAATATCTTGCAGAAAAAAGTCTGGAAAAACTTGGGTGAATGTAGGAAAAATCCATTGTTCCACTTCTGAGACATAGGACAGATTTTAATGTATTAATATGCTCAGTTCTTATGTTCACAACTCAATAAATATATTGAAACATTTAAAAGAGTTCAGAGAGCAGTCTTGGTGATGATGAAAGTGACATGCTTTACTGTATGAAGTTGGAGCTAATCAAGACATTGATTAAGAGTTAAAAGAATTATAAATCTCCTGAGGCCTCTTCCATCATTAACTCTGGCATACAGAGTTTAAGGCACCAATGTTGTAATTTTGACTTTAAAAAATGCAAAACAAGCACAATATGTTTCTGTGAGAAGTTGCCCTTGTCCTTTGGGATATTTCAATGAAGTTGTGGTTTGAAAATTTTGAACTCAGGATTTTCTGTTTGTTTTTCAAGAGTCTTCTAGTACTATGAGAGCTACTGCTTGCTGTGGTGAGTAGAGTGATGAATGCAGAGAATTCCTCTGGGTAACATTGTACAGGAGGTCAGAATATAGAGTTACAATGATTCTTGCTTGTCTTACAGTCTGTTGTCCATAAACCAAATTAATGGCTCTTGTAGTTTCCAGTTTTAGATTTTTTTTCTCAACTCGTATTGCTTTTATATTTCCAAATATATATAATTTTATTTTTTCTTTCTTAACCTAGTTAAGTTTACTCATTTCAATGATTGAGATAATTTACAGTTTTGCAGTGAAGTTGATTTCTGCTTTTATTTTCTGTATTAGGAACAACTGTTGCAGCTAAGATGTGAAGTACAGGCTTTCATTTTCTCTCAAGTAACACAGATTTTGAATTTTCTGGTTTCCAAGAGCAACTACAATTTTGTCAGCTGTAAGATATGCTCACATGTATTTATAAACATAAAATCTCAGTGAAAAATCCCAATGCTTAAACACAAGCAGTTCTAGATTTAGTGTTAGTGTAAATGGATTTCTTTTGTTCAGTGGTATTATTCTGGTTCATACAACTTGAAAAAAAAAACACAAATACTGTTTATATTGGTAATAATAGCTATTTAATTTGCATCATGCTCTAATAATTTGCTAAAAGAAAAAAAAAGTGATATAAAAGCAGATATCTTAAAAACTCTTATTGGAAAGTTTGGAATTATACTTCAGTGATTCTTACTGTGGGATAGTCACTGAGAATTGCATTTCTGCTAAGCCTTTGATGTTAAATCAGAGTTGGAAATATATGCATTTTTTCCTAACCATTTTTTTTTATCCATTGCTATATTAAGGCATTTCTCTTTACATTATTTTAACAATAATCTTTCAAAATCCTTTTTCAAGGTTACTCCTGGCCCATTGTTTTATCAATTTTATAATGACAGGTTACTTATGTAGTTGACTGTATGAGTTAGGGCTATAGCTAGTTTTACCATTTTTGACTGAAGCATAATCCTGAAGCCTTTGAAAAAGTCCTCCAATGAAATGTATCTTTGGCAACATACATCACTACAAGGTAAACCAGCTGACTTGTTTGGTAATACCTACACCACTAGAAGATGTTAAATCTTATTTACATTTTGCACTGTAAATTAAAGGAACTGAGTGACATAGCCAGTATAGTCAGAGTACCTAGAGGAGGTTCTCAATTCCAGACTCCAGCCTCACAAAAAGCTGTGAAAGCAGGATCTCTTCATGTTCACAAAAGGTGAAGGAAGGAGTGCAGGCTTAGGAGGTGTTCTAAATGCCAGAACTGCTAACTTGCCATTAATTTGATGTCTATTGTTCCTGTCAAGCTGTTGGCACAAGGTAGAAGATACACATTATTTCGGATAAATGTATTGCTCATGCACTTGAATATTTCTCATGATCTATGCATGAACTGCACAAAAAGTATATGAAACTATAACAGTAAAAGTGAAAGAACATACTAAAGAGTATGAGTGTGATTACCATCAATTCTGCTAAGGAGAAGCAATTCCTCATTTTATGGACTTTAGTTTATAGAATCAGAAAAAAAAAAAAATAGAAATATTTCCTTAACTCCATGATGTTCCTCTCTATTAAATAATAAGGTAGACTACTAGCACCCCAAGTGGGTAAGATACTGGAGTAACATCCAGTACAAAGCTGGATATTAGCTTTCAGAATCCTTTTAATATTCTCTTTTCATGTTCCAAGTGCTAGCATTTTGCTTTATAATAAATGTGGGTTTGTGTTTAAAATTGACCAGTATTATGGGTAGGTTCCAGAGACCCTGATGAAAGCAGTTGTCATCTTTCTCCTGAAGCAATGAATCTAAATAGAATAATCTTTCTGATATCTGAAACATGTGGAATATTTAGTAATTTCAGGAAATGAATGTGATTTCTTAATTTGAGAGTTATTTTGAGAGCTTCTGTGGAAGAGAGGATAGATGTTTAAAGAAGTTTCTTGAAGTTAATATAATTAAACATATATTTATTGACAAGAGAGGGCAGTAATGAGAGTACATTCAGCAGCCTCATTTGGCACGTGGCTGTGCTAAGGAGAGCAGCCCATGGCCTAACTTAACTGAAATAAATTTTTCAAAGTGCTAAGAATCAGATTCAGCACTTTCCACTCTAAGCCTGGGATTCATTTAATTGACTTGTTTCCCCTAACTTTTTTATATATATTCACATTAAGTAAAACAGGAGCAATGAAATGTTGGACAAGACATTTACTGCATATACTTCTTGTCCTGGGAGTGAGAGTGCACATGATGAATGAGAGCCACATTGCTCATATCCTACCAGAGGCTCTTGGGTCCAGCACAGCTGAATGCTCTGTAAGAAGCCGAAGGGAACAGAGCAGTGTATTAGCAGGTCAAGCTTATTTAGGAAAGACTTCATACTGGAGTTGGGGGGGAAATAAAGTGCTGTAAGCATGACAGTGAATGGAATACCTAACAGATTCCATTGTAAAGCAAAGCCAGGAAATGTATGCAGTATGGATGATTTTCACCTATTATATAGAGGAAGATGAAGCAAAAATATTAGACAGTTTTCTTTTTTAACAGCTTCATAATTCAGCTATATGTTCACACATTTTTGTGAAGTGTTAATGGCAAACACAGTAGTTAATGAGGTAAAGAAGCTTGATGCTGTATTATATCTCAGGCAAAAGGATGTGTGATTTATCATATTTGTTTTTCTGTGTCCTTAATTTTTCTGTGATTAATGTGTGATGCATATGCAATGCTTTCTGTATTTTAATGGAAAAAAATTGTAGTGTTTTTTCCCCCTCAAACTGGTAATGAAAAATCCTTAAAAAACAAAAAAGAAGCACTTTTAAACATAAATGTATAAACATTTTTAATGCTATCAATTTAGATCTATTATGGCAAATTCCCCTTAGATTAATTTATGGCATTATGGCTTACTGTACACCTCAGGGAATCAAGAACAAAGTTAATTGTTCCTCTGAGACATACAATTTCCACCCTTTGCCCCTCAATCAACAGCTTGCAAAGCAGTAATTGAGAAACAAATCTGAGTGTATTCAGTTATTTCTTCTTAGAATGGTTCTTGCTAGAGCATACAAAAATAGGGGAAGCTGGCTGGTGCTGGGTTCTTACACATCCCTCTGGGTACTTGCAGAGGCAGGATGTTAGATGAGACTGATTCAGATCTGATCCAGCATAGTAATTTCTGTGTTGCTTACCCTTAGACTTTGTTATTCTGGGTCAGTTGATCAACACATTAGGAGCTGTAACCAAGAGTCTATCCATGTTTTAACCAACTGGTAAGGAAAAGCTTAGCAGGAGGCTGTACTGTGCCTGCTTATTCAGTGTGAAATAAAGGCACACAGAGCCTTTGAGGGGTCGTTTCTTTTTTGTTTCTTGTTTTACGAGTGTGTGTTGTGCTAGTGGGAACTCAGGATAACATTCTAGACAACGTTACAGCTGTTCCTGAGTGATTGAGTTTATTAACATGTCACAGGGTTGTGTAGTTCAGGCATTTGAAGTATTGTGATTGATATTGAAGGTGTTTTGGGGCATGATAGATTCTTATATCTATCTTTACTTTACTGTAAAATGCTTTGATATTGCCTATATGCCATTAATGCAAATGTGTTTGTGATCTGTGCTTTTCTGACCAACCCTGTGCTAGTTACACTTTGCCTTGTGAAATTACCTATAAATTGTAATTATTATTAGGAGGAATTATAAAATATTTTTACTTCCTCTTGTTCTTCTCTGATTAATATAATCATTGCATCTAGAGTATACCATAAAGAAGCAGTCTTACTTTGTGGAAAACCTCCATCTTTGTCTTTGTGCCAGTGTGGCAACTTGATGTAGTATTGGCAACAAACCCCACCAATTCCTAGTGTGATATAGCTGCAGATTCTTCCGGCTTCCCATTTACTGCTCAGCGTTAGAAAAATTTTGGGAATGACTGCTGTGAATGACTCAAGGCTAATTACTGTCTGTTGTTCTTGTTGATCTCACTTGTGACAAACCTTAAAGTGCTTTTCCTATCCTTTACAGCAGATAAAAATTAAGAAAAACACAACCTGTGGAAGCACTGTGCCATTTCCACACAAAATCCTGCATCTGTTTGCTAATATGCAATTCCCAATACCATGAACTTTCATAGAGATTAGAAATGGAAAGATCTTTTAGGTCACCTTGTTTTCCCCTCAGTTGTACATAGAGGCGATTCGCATAAGGCGCAGTCATGTCCCCTCTGCACTGAAAGGGAGCATTCTTTTCACATGGCATGAGTGCTTCACTGATACTGGAAAGAAGAGAAAAGACCTTTTTCCTGTAAAGGGTGTGTAAGATGAGGTTGTAGCACGTTGGCATAAAAGGCTCCTTGTTAATTGCTATTGTGCTAATGGTTCTTTGAATATGAATGTTTTGTAAGCAAGAAACAGGCAATGATTCAGATGAGCACTGCCTCAAAGAAAACTTGAGCAGGGCTGGAAGTGAAAGAAAGTCTTTGGCACATTGCAGTCTGTTTTTGAATGGACTGCACAGATTCAAGTAGTCAAGACCATGCATGTAATAAACAGGGCACTGAGGCTGTAGCATTCACTACAAATTTGTTAAAAAACAAAACAAAACAAACCCCCAAAAAACCCCACAAGCCGGCATTCATATTACTGAAGCTGCTGAAGAATTTGCTGACAATTTTGTATCTGTGTGTGTTATGCATACCTCTGCACATATGACCTGAGGTGTTATTTTCAGAAAACTGAAGTGCCTGCTTGTGCATGCCATAGAAATTGCGTGTCTCCATACTATCAGACTATGAAACTATTTACAGGAAATTTTTCTCACATATTTTGAATATCTGGGGAATAAGTTGATAAGCTAAGAATCTTTGTAACAGACAGCTAAAAAATATCTACCTATTCATTAGCCAAAATTTGGGAATTTGAAGATTATTTTAGAATACACAATATGCTGATAATAACATAAGATATTGGAATAATTTTATGCTTAGTAATATTATTAGGAAGATGTATAATATATACTGATATATACACATTTTCATTCTTGAACATAAATGAATTAAAGAAAAGTTTAAATAGCCTCTACACTTATGGAAATATGAAAGTGTTTTCTCAATTCCACAGGAGAAATTGTGCACATTATTCTAAACTTTAATACAAATTATTCTGTTATTCCGATACAACTAAAGTGGTTAAAAAGGGTATCCTGCTGACCAGTGATATAGTAGCAACAACTTTTTTTCCTAATACAATAGATGCATAAATACATACATACATGCTTAATAGCATAATTAGGCATACTGGGATAATTTAAAGGACCATTTTTCTATCTGAAAATATATAAAAAATTTGTAGTTTCCCTGGGGGGATTTCTTTCAGATATTTTTTCGTATATTTAAAATGTTGAGTATAAATGAACACTTAAACAGTTCAGTATTGTACTTAAGAGAAGCATAGAGAACCAGCAGTTGTTATTTCTTAATCTGCAAGGGGCTATTTCCAAGCTGCAGATTCAGTCAAGCAGTGTTTTATTCAGAAGAACCCTCCAGAAAGCCATTGCAGATTTTGCCTGAGTCAGGACTATGAACTCGTATTGTTTGCATTGTTACATCTTGTAGATATTTCCAATGAGGTTTCCCCATTGCTATTACAGAGTAAGAGTAACTTAAGAAAGCTCTTTTTCAGACAGTTACTGTTAAAAGAAAACAATTGCATTCCTGCAGATGTAGTATTCTAACTTGCTTCCAGTTATTTTTCTGGGTTATTATCTCCTGGTTGTTACCAGTGTTGATGTTTGCTTTATTTTCCTTAAGATACTTTTGAATGGTAAAAAAGAAAAAATGCAAGAGCAGGTGATTTAAAATTTAGATAATTAGCCTTTAAGAACAAAATTATTTGTTAGAGATGTGGCTTTATTATAGGTGACCACTCAATCATATTTAACTGAGTAAAGGAAGACAATCATACACTTATGAGAGTTAAATGAGTCCTATAGGAATAATACTAAAATCTATAGAACTGAGAAGTTTTGCCTTTGCCATTGAATTCTATAAATTGCCTTAAGAGTTTTTGGAAATGTGAACATTCTCTGAAAGTTAGTACCAGATGTCTTTCTAAGAGCTATGTTTTATGTCAACAAGGAGTTATTATAGAAATTGTTATAGAAATTGCTGGATTAAATTTTATGGCCTTCAAAACACTTGTTGTTTATTCTCTAAAATATATAACTCTATCATATTTCCTGTAAAGGAGTACAATGCAGAAAAGTAATTTTAACTCTCAATGTACTGACCTCATCAGCTGCTTTGAGTCTGGCAGTCTGATTTTTAACAATTGGTACAGCTGCTGCAGAACCAGAAATGCTTACAGCACCTAATTTTAAGAATTCATGGTTTAGAAAAGTAAGTCAGAGTATATTGTCTGTGCTATTACTGTGTCCTTTGGCCCAACCAGCCTGCATTGTGTAGCTTTTGACAGGGGTCAGGCCTCCTGCTTGCAAACATAGTGGCTGTAGCATGGGAACACGTGCATTGCCTGCCCTGGGAAAAAGGCAGCATTTTCCCTTTTTCATATTGTGGCCATCCTTCTAGTCTGATTTCAAAGAAATAACTTTGAAAATTTAAAGTTAGGTCTTGTGATGGTGAAAAAGATAGCGATATCAAGAAGGCTGGCTGTTTATAGATTTCCCGTATGTGATTCCAATACATCAAATATTTTCTCTTTGATCAAGAATAACTATTTTTTCTAATCAGTGACTACTTCTGTTATAGAGCTAATTCTGAACTGTAGTGTTAATAATTTGTATGGAGTAGAATCTAAGCATCTTTGAAAATCTATTTTTTGTTGCATTAGGTACACAAAGTAAAAATATCTGTGCATTAGCTGAGTTTTAGAAATGCATTGTCTTTTTAAGGTATCTGTCTCCCAATTTTATGTACATTATAAAAAAAAAATAAATTAAAAATAGAAACCTAATATCAATAGAAGGCACTCATTTGTATTTTCTTTTTTATTCTTACAAAATATGAATGTACCTACAGAGAAAGCTTAACTAAGTAACGTGACAAGCAATTGCCCAAATAGAGTATAAATTTAGGAAAATTGTAAGTGTAAGTTCATAGCATTTTGGGGTAAGGAACAGTAATATTTATGTATAGATGAAAAGCTACCTTAAAAAAATTCACATGACCTAATCTAACAGTCAAAAATCATATTCTGTGCAGCTGTCTGTATCAAATATCAAACTGCTATCTGACAAGATGCGTGATTGACTGCCTGGTTGAGATACAATGCATCCACCTGTAACAGGGTTTCCCCATGGACAGTGTACCAATAAATGCATGCTGTATAAACTAACATCTTTGCTGGATTTTAACACTTTTGTTCCTCTGTTGGTCAAACACTGGCTAGTGAAAGCAGAAGTCATAAGGAAAAGCCTGTTTCCAAGCTATCTAATGTTTAACATCACAGTTCCCTATGGCAAGTTTCCTGGTCACTTACACAAGTTTCAAAAGAATCATAAGTTCTTATATTATATTCTCGCTATGAAAAGTGATACCATAAAAATGGTTCCCATTTTCTTTGCTTTCACCTGTTTCACTAGTTTTATTTTTTTCCTTAATCTTCATTCTTGAAGCATTTATTTGTGTCAAAATCTGCAGTATAATTTTAGCTTATTTTTAATATTTGATGAAAGCAAAAAGTCACAGTCTTACCCCAATATGCATATCATTTACTATAATACAGCATCTAGTCATGTGGAATAGGGGGAAAGCACTTTGACTAGGAGATAAGCACAGCTTCATTGCTGAGTTTCCTTTTCTGGTACTTCTAATTGCTCTCACAGTGACAGCTTAGTCTGTTTCTGTGCTAGTCATCGAGCTCATTTCAACTCTATTTGATTCCATGTTCTGTTCATACATATGTGACAAAAAGAGGGCAGAGTTTCCCATTGCTCTGGTTGTTGACAAAGGAAGCCCATTGTACTTGAGAACAGCTGAATTATTATCTCTTTCAGTGCACAATAAAATGTCACCACCATGTCACAGCAGCAATACGCACGCTGACACCAGTCTTGGAAAGTACTAAAAGCAATGAGGGCTACAGCAGAACCACTCAGCTAAATGCCTGTCCTTTGAATACATGTGAAGAACATTAACTAAAATTCCCAGAAATAGCTGTCAACAGATTTCTGTTCTCAGGCATATGAAACCTCACATTCTGATTCTCATTGCTTTGCCCATGCAAAAGCAATTGGCAAATGGAGAGTGTATCTTATTTTCTTTTTCTTTTTTACTTTGTCTTTCTTTCTATATTTTTCCTTTCTAAACAAGTGCAGAGTTCATTAAAGGTACCCAGTAAGACTGGGCACATGAACTCCCTACAGCTAGAGTCTCAAGAAGGACCTTGATCCTTGTAATTTTGGTTGTGTGTTTTGTGAGCACAGAATCATACTGTGCAGTCAAATGTGAAGCTGCAGACAGGGTGAAATGTCCAGGTATATTTTGTTACCCATATCCATGAGTATTTATGCATTGATGTTCAGTCTGTGTTTAAATGCTTTTTGTGGGGTTGATTTATAAACTTCCTTCCACCTTCCCTTTACTCCAGCTTCTTCATATTTTATTCTCAGCTTTTTTCCATGGCACTGAAAATTATGACCATGTAACCTAGAGCAAGTTTAATTATAACTGTGGTTTCCTCCTTAAAATTCTTGTTTCACTGTGTATTTAGTAGTTACTTTTGTGCGTTCACATATTTCATAGCTAGGAGAGTTTTCAGGGTCCTTCTCTCTCTTCCACAGCTGCCCAGCCTTCTCTGCATAACATGGGTATGGCAGTGAGTATTTTGTCAGTTCTCTTGTGACTTTTAACCATAGTGAATCTGGTGTTCCACTGCATATCATCACGAGGATGAAACTAGTGTACTTAAGAGAAGAAAACCCAATATGTTCTGGTCTTTTGCTTTCACTTACCTACATTGTCACACTGACTCCACTGAACAAGTCGCTCAAGTTTTTGATCTTTCCCATTAGCTTCAGTATCTATTACATATAGCTGGGATTTGTCCTCTTTCTTTCCTTTCTTGCCTTACTTTTTTTTCCTAGTATCTGTTTGCCCACTACTTCCCATTTTAACCCTTCTTGTCCATTATTTGCTACGATCTTCAAATTCTTTTCTTTGGGTCTGGAATTGCTGTCCCTCTCCAGTGAAATTTGCTCTTCTCAGTATGCTGGCAGCAGAGTAAAATGTGATGAAAACATGATCTCTGAGGGGTTCTTTGCTGGCATATCATTGATCATATTTTTAGTAATTTTTACTTTGCTTACAGCGCACTAATTGAATACAGCAGAGCAGAACAGCAGGGGACAGAAGCAGAAAACACTGAGTCTTGTCAAAGGCTTTCTCTAGGGGTAGGTGTTCCATTAGCATCTCTTATTAGACAGCAAATGCTAACTACCCACATACAAAGCAGTAAAGTCATTCATAGATTGAAAAGCATTGAATATGTACATGTATGGATATTCAAATACTGAAATCCTGGGCAAAGTTGTAGGCCAGGTTGCCTATTCAAAGCACTGACGATTTAATATTTAGTTAGAAAAAGCTAGTTTTGAAGAGGCTAACATCAAAACAGTATTGTCTATAAATAAAATTCAACATTTAATTTTTATCACTATTTGTCATTTATTATAACTGTCAGGATGCTTGTGACCCTGTGAAATTTAGTAAGTGATAATAAATGTGGGTTTTTTTCCTGTTTCTGTTTGACTGCTTTGTTGGCAGTTGGAAAATATGTGTTATATTTGCTGCATTATTTTTTCGAGTAAGCAATTTTGTCAGTGATAGTATCTGGCAGTGAGAGGCTGAGGAGCTAAGAACAAAAGCAGAGATATATTACAATCTCAAATGGGGGCAATTAGAGACAAAAGAATAAAAAATAAAATGGAAAAAGAAAAAAGTAAAATGGAAACAGGTATGAATTGATGGTGAAGCTGATTTGTAGGACATTTTCCATGTTAGGATAATGCTTCTGTAATACAAACATTTGAACACCTGAATGTAGACTAATGTAAGGTACCTATCAATATATCAGTGAGTCACATAGTATTAAAGTTTTCAAAGAACTAAAAAGAGAGAGACCAGAAAATGCGTTCTACTTTCTGCACTACAAGAAGTCAGGTATCATGTTCCTTTGAGTTTAGTTTCATATGCTTTTCATTGTTTATTTATTTATTGTTTGGGATATCATAATGAGGAAATTCTTCTATTTGGAGAAATAAACAGGAAAAAAGATAAGGGCTCTTGAATTTCATGAGAGTGCTCCTAGAATCTGGATTATACTTCAGGTTTTGTTTGTGTAAATATTTTTAAGCTGCCAAGATATATTTATTTCACAGAGCCTTGTGAAGATACAGCAAAGCATTAAGTATGTCATAAAATTAAACAAATATATGGATGCCTTTCTAAATGCAGTAGTTTTAATTTGGTTTTACTTTTTCAAAGTATTTTCAGGTAGTTTTCACATCAGTGGTTTACTAAGCTTCCTGAATTCACTCAGTTTAATCCAACAACTTTGTATTCCAGCTAATACAGCTAAATTCCTAGGGACCACTCATGTAACTGGCAGTGGTGTCCCTTAGGGAGTAATTGTTTGGGATAATATGGATGACTGCATAATCTGGAGATTGTCTCCTAGGTATTAAGCTGCCCCTCCTAGATACATGTTATAAAAGGTGCAATCTGCATCATTTCTGATAAAGCCAGATTTTCATTCTTTTTTGGGGTACAGGTGAACACTGAAGATATTTTCTCAGCCCAAGGGTTGCAATAAGATTTATCCCTCAGTGGAACTAAGATTGGATGAGCTGCAGGAAAAGCCTCTACCCTGTCATTCAATCTTTTACTCATGATCTAGTTACCTGGTCTCAATTTGTAGCTTCTCTATAGCCCACAGGAGATCACTTTTTCCCATATATTTCTCAGCCTCAACTAAAACATCCCTCCCAGTATTGACAGCAAGACCTAAATGATAAAATAGGTGTCTAGACATTACTATATTGCTGTTCTTAGAACTAAATAGTCTTTGGTCTAGATGTCCTATAAATAATTGAGACAATCTAAGTCTGTGAATTAGCAGTGCTTAAGTTCTTTTTAGGGAAGTAGAATGACTGCTGTAAAACACATCCAAGCTTTGTGATGTTTCCTGTTTGAAAAATAGATTGACATGTGGGGCTTTTACAGTCAAATTGCTGCTCTAAAGACTGTTCATGATTGCAGTGTCTTAGTGTGGTGTGATTCAGTTTGTCTTTCGGATGGCCTCTTTCCTGGCGCTGCCAGGAAATAATAAAATTTTACTGATATATGTTTTTTGAAATCATATTAATTTGCATACTTTTATTGTTTAATTTTCTATGTATACATATTAAAGTACACTCTCTCTGAAGAAAGAAGGGACACAGAAAGGTCTTCAGTTTAGTGATCACTAAGAATTCAGAGGTTTGGTTTCCAGATGTGCAACAAATTCTTGTGTGGCCTTGATCAAGATAATCAAACTCTTTGCACAGTGGGGACAATGAACAACATTTACCAGTCATAGCTAAAACTAGCTAAACACATGATGTTTGGGGATCTTTGATAAATAGATAGTGTATATGTACTGAATCAGGAAGAGGAGGGAAATGGTCAGAACAAAAAGTTGAAAAAACAGAAAAAGGAAAATATCAGATAAAATTAAAAAAAGGCTAGGAGATGAGTGCAATGATGAAACCCATTGAGATAATTTGGAGGTGAATAATTATAAAAGATGTGGTCCTATTCAGTGTTAACAGGGTAAGTGAAATACACGAAGATGAATGTGTTTGTCTATATACTTCTAAAATGATGAAGCCAAAGGCATTTCTGAACCTTGTGAATCCACTGTGCTGATCAGCTTCCTTCAAAGTTCAAGGAAAACCACAGTGAATTAATATATGAAAGTCAAAGAGGAAATATTTTCCACTATGTGTATGTTGCAGCTTGCACTAAATGCTAAGAATTACCATTGAAAAAAAATTATGTGAAGAACATTATTCTGTAAAAAATATAGGTGAGCTAAGATCTCATTTAAGAAATATGTTTCAAAATGTTGTGTTCTGCTTGGGGGAAACTTCCCCTAGTCCCTTCTTTCTGCTACTTTTTTTCTTATTTTAGGCTCATGCATCATGTTTTTGATTATACTTTATAAATACATAAAAATGTATAAATATTCACTTTGCCCACCGCCTTTTATGCATAGAAACATAATGTATTCTGAAATCATAAGTGTCAGTATCCAAATGCTGTTTCAATCAATATACTTATTCAGTGAAAATAAAGTACATTTTTACTTTTATGTCCTAATTCATTTTCCAAAGTTAAAAAAAAAAAGAGACAACAAATTGTAACAGTCTTCATGTTTTAATTTACCATATTTTAGATGGCTGTAAGTTTTTGCAATTACTGCTGCTGAACAAGACTTATCTGTTTTTTGCTATCACAAACAGTTGATGACTTTCAGTTAAATTTATAATTCCCTGAGTGTGGGGTGAATTTGGGAAAAGAATATCTAGAAAATAAACCTAAATTTCCACGGGAAATATGAATATAATATTAAATCAAGTGAGAGTCTTATTGACAAATCTTGTCTAGTTGCAGTATTTAGCACAAAACAATCTGTGACACTTCTGAGTAATGTTCTGAAACACTACCAGTTGAGCAGTCTTAAATTAGACTATACTGCTCATGAATGGAGACTTTTTCTACTAATAACTGGAAATTGACTACAAGTTTCTTTGTCAAACAAAACAGTTAAGATCACATTGGTGAGTAGTTTGACATTATGTTGATAAAACATTAGCTTGCATCCAATACCTCAAAACTGTTTGCATGAAAATCCCTTGGATAGAGTCAATTTGTTCTCCAGTTCAAATGGCACTACCTGGGAAAGCAATTCTACCATGTTCTGAGCAATGTCACTTCCTATTAACTCCAGTTTAAGTGAAGAGGCACAACCCTTCTTAGAAGATGCAAGGTAGTGTCAGCACAGATTCTAAAGCTGAAATTCATTTCTTTGCAGAAGCTCTGCACAAAGCCTGTGTATCATTTAAGTGCCACTTAATTCTTTTTAATGGAGCTCAGAGTGGATTTGGAGAAGCTGATAGCCTCTTTGCTCTCTTGTCTGCAGAGGGATGAATTACACCCCTGGTGAATATACACAGTAAAAAGGCAACTACACTGCCTCAGGAAATACACTATATTCCTTTGCTTTGACTAGTGTAACTCAGTTTCAATTACTGATGAAAATTCTTTGATATTATGATGAGAAAAGTTGTTGTACATTTTACTTCCTTCCTGTATTGCACATTGAGCTTCACTCTCATACTGTGACATAATGTGCAAACAAAAAAGTGAAATTGCAAAAATAGATGTAGTCCTGCAGACAAGAGCAAGGCCTCCCTTGTGTCACTGTGTGTGATGGTCCATGAGTTGGTGAGGCTCCCAAAGCAAAGCAATGAGAGGTGGAGAAGCAGAATTAAAGGGACATGAAAACCAGTAATGGGGAAGAGACCTCAGCAGGAAGCAGGGTTGGAAGAGGGCATCGGGGGTAAGGAGGCACAGTTTTGATACTAATTAGCTTTAAACCATGTGAGCTGGCTAGCTTTTCCATACAAAAGAAGATGATTCTCAAGGCTAAGTGTGTGAGCTGGTCTATATACAGTACAGAAATGTTTCAGACTTTATGTTTTGTAAAATACCCTTGGTGTGTTTTAAATTTGAGTGGACATAGTCAATACCCAGAGCAAGGACCCAAGAGATTTGTGTTAATACTAATAGCAACCAAGCAAACACTGAGAGAAATTCAGAGATACTTTTTTTTTTTTAATAGGATTACTTTAAGTCATGTTCCCAGGAAGACCTCCTAGCTGAGATAGTAAAGGCAATCTAGTGGATATTTCTGAGTTTAGCTTACTTTTCAGTCTTTCAGTGATCCTTCATATGGTTGAAAAAATTATAGAAATAGCCATTTTGATATGTGAACTGAGAAAGATATGCATGCAAGTAGGTCAGATTTGGTGTTAACATTGAGCTTTTCTGTTAAGCCCGTAACAGGATGCATGCCTTCACTGAGAAGGGATGAGGCTACTATCTGTGACAGAGGATAGGTTAGCATAAAAAACTGGTATTATCCAATTTTCAGTAGATCAGTACCTCTGGTGCCCAAGGAGAATCCACATTTCTGTGTATTATGTGCTATGAAAACCTCACACAGTTGCTTCAAAAACTGTAGTTATGAATCATTTCAGCATTGATTTATATATTGCCTAATGAACAGTGCAAATTCCTATGTAAACATTTAGGCACTAAAGAGGTTTTATAATTAAAATATTCATATGAATTTCAAATTGAGCTTCCACTGAAAGTAATCAGGTTTTGTTATATTGCTAGAGCTTACCAACAACTATACCAGAGCTGAGGACCCAAGTTGTTTTGTGTGAAAATATTGGAAAGGGTTTTATTAAAGCAATTTAAATTGTACTTCTATTTCTTGTGATGATCCAGTGGCATTGGGAATTGTATTCTTAAGTAGTTTCAGGCAGAAGAAGTCAGGCTGAATCATACATTCAGGTGAGCATAAAGCTGCAGCTGCCACTGGGATAAATGCCTGCTTTTAATCTCCTTGGACCCCAAATTAATTTGGCACAGCATAAGCTTCTTGTACTCTTCTTTCAATAACTATTTCTCCTGTAGTTCTCTTTTTTCTGGTTTTATGATTATTGAAGATGTGTTATGTTTACTGGTGCACACATTAACATAGAAGAAGGCATGGTTGGTGTCTCTCTATGTGGAACAAGTTCTGGCCTTGAATCCTAGGTCACTTATACATAAATTGGGGTGGTGAAGCTTTCTTATAGTCCAGCCAAGAATTGGTGAGATGATCCCTGGAGGAACTGAGGAGCATTTTCTGAAGACTACAAATCTTACAGTTTGAGCAAAAGTTAGCTTGGGAGACCGTTCCTTGTTTAGCAAGAGTATATGGCACCGTGCAAGTGCCTCTCTGTATAGTATTTTATGAAAAGTATCCTAATTACTCCACTCTACAATATTGTCTTCAGTGAAGAGTGAAAGAATAACAGAATGACAGATATTAGTAATATTGTTTGCTATTCTATAAGAAGGAACCCAGATACTGGAAAGGTGAACTAAAAAGTAGTATATAGTCCAGAAAGAAGTCTACATGTATTAAAGCACCTTCTCTCCCTACCTTGAAGAAAAATTCTTCTTACAACTCCTTTGCTTTTACTTTATTGCAGTCAGGGCTCTCTTGTTACAAGACTACTTGCTGTGCATTACCTTGCAGAAATTTTGCAGAACTGGCTTGCCAGAGACACAAGCATTAAGGGTATACACAAAACATATATCACACCAGCTTTCTATTAGAAACCTTCCTAACTAGACTTCTTTTGTCTTGTATTAATAGGCTGTATGTTCCTGTATTTCCCTCAGCTTATTGTCTCCTTCTCCATGATTTCTCAATCTTTGCTTCATTTAACACTTGTCCTTCTTATGTTCCTAGTTTCTGCCCTTGACTATACCCCTACCTTTGCAAGTATCAGAGTTTCACAATACCTGTCATTATACTGACCCCTCTAACTGTTTATTATAGCTTTTCTCTTTCCCCTGCATGTCTCGTGTCTATTTACAGTGTAAGCTCTTCAGGAGCAGGACTGTCTGCTCAGGTTTGTAGAGAGTCTAACATAATGGATCCCAGTGGTGGGACACCAAAATCATAAGTTAGGATAGTTAAGTCTTTCTTTAATTGTTATCCCCCCAACATTTTCTTGATTGGAGAGAGAATGAAATTAGAAAAATAGTTTCTGTGTTCTTTTGATTTATAATAAAGCTGTCTTTTGTTATTTCTGTTGGTTTTTAAGTTTGAAATTAGTTTGTTATCACAGCAGGTGTTGTAAATAATTTTGTAAATTGCCTAGGGATGTCTACATCATAAACTATTGCTAATTTATCAGAAAATGAAAATAGACAACTCAAATGACAAAGTGTTTAGAGATAAGTGAAATGTGAATTCTCCTGCCAATTGTTTTTTGTTTTGTTTTTTCTTCTTCCTTTTCTGTTTCATAGCACGAATTATCAAAACAAAACAGTGGTGTGAAATGCTTCCATGTTTAGAAGGCGAAGGCTGTGATTGCTAATCAATAAATCAGGCTGGACCTGTACGCAACCAGGAGGACGGATAAAGACAACCACGGTAGGTCTCCTCTCTGTTCTATACTTCTTCAATTTCTTATTCACTTTAGTTTGTTGAAAAACAAGTGAGATTTTTGTTTTTCAGCACTTTATGTAAAGTTTATTGTCTCATAACTAATCTGTGTGCCCGAGTGCATGCTGAAATATACAGCAATATTATTGCAAAGTACAACATTGGAAAACAAAGGAAAATATATAATTCCCATTGTTACAAAGAGTAGATATTATATCAAGGTTTTTTTATAAGACACCAGTGGCTTAACAAACATTTGTATCCAGCCTGAAGACTGCCTTATTGTTTCAACATCGACAAACTTTCTTATGCTGTGCTAGTAGTATAGGGTGTAAACTCAATGTGTGGTCTAACAGGGTGAGAAGAAAGCTTTCACTGGGAGTTCTAAGAAAATATTTTAGCAATTCCAGCTATACTGGAAAAACAAGTTACAGAGATAGATCTTTAGTTATCAGTGAGATCTACAGAAAATATAGCGATATATCCCTTTTTCTAGCTTCCTTTTTCCCTGGTTTCTTGATAAATCCCTCAGTTCTCTGATTAGGTGTCTTGGAGCATATGCTTGTAGTGAAGCTGAAAGTGTATATGACATTAGTTTCTAGGGCCTATAATGCATCAAACAGATTTCTAGAATATGTTCTCAAATGCCAACAATTCTTTGACTTAAAAACTGGAAAAAATCTGAAGAGATATAGTAGAAGAATTTTCTGATAGCTTCCTAGGCCTCTTGAAATTATTTCCCCTCCTTATAATCTTTTTTTAGATTTACAGGGAGCTTGAGTGTAATTTAAATAAGTGAAATTTCAAGAATATTTAGTCTTAAAAGTACTTATCAGTGAGGACTAAATTAATGCCCATCATCCCCTGAACAATTTCTCTCTCTGAGCAGGAGACAGACAGCAATATGACATCTTTTATTGTTTTAAAATGCCTGTATTTAGAAAATTAACATAATTTTCACTTTTGTTAAAAAGAGAGATTCAATAATGCTTTATAAGATACCTACAAAACAAATTTTATTAATTGTGATCACTGTTTTTATGCTTCTGTATTTATCAGACATAATATTCCTTATGGACAGGGCTTAAAAACGTAACTAATCTCTGAGGTTTTACTTAAATATAGTTTGCCTTTATATCTTTTGCATTCAAGTTATGTAAATATTTTGCATTCAAGTTATATAAGAGTGACATTAAAAAAAAAAAAAAACAAGGGAAGGAAGAAGATTTTTAAGCATTAGTGCCAAAATTCAAGGGCAAGGAGATCTAATGCCATAACTTTGTTATACTTGAAATATAGTCTTAAATCTTGTTAATTCAGGGGTATTTTCTGTATCTGAGGTAAACTGAAAACCCATGTGCTGTGAAACATTGCCAGATGTCATTTTAGCTCTTTATTTGATGTTTAATGCTAATGGCATGACTGAGTAATGCAAAGTAAGCAGAGGATCTATCCTTCAGTTTCTGTCTTTAATGAAGTGATTCAGATATGCTTTCATATTAAACCAGAAGCCTGATTCTGAACTCTTACTTGTCTCTATAGCTCTTTAATGCTATTGACATGAATGGAATGACTCATAAATTTGATTAATGCAAATGAAATCATAATCATGCCCCATCAGTAAAATTAAGACCACAGCAAGCGTAATATTGTAAAACAGACTCTCCCCACACAGATACATCATTGTCATTGGTAAGGAGAGATTTTGCCAGAGAGACAACTGTAGAACAGCTCTGAGCATAAGCCCTCATCTAACATCAAGCAGTCTTGAACAGTTGGTATCACACATGCAGACACACAACAAACATGCCATACTTTCCAGTCAAGCCAGACTAGCAGCTCAGAATGCTTACGGAAACTCTGAATGCAAAAGGGGAGAGAGAATAAAGAGAAGAAGAAAAGCAAATACAAAACTCTTCAATAAACTCTAGCCTGTAATACAGTATTATTAATATATTAAGAATTAAAAAAAAATAAATTTCTTTAGCTATTTGGTTGTAAAGTAAGTTTTGGACCATGGTAGTAGATTTGGAAACTGTGTCATAAGTTGACTCCATGAAATGCATGACTGTCATTAAAAGAAAAAAAAATAAAATTCCAACAGAAGCCCTAAGAGACATTATTTACTGTAAGAATACTCTCAGATCACAGCTGCTAAAACAGTAACTGCTATTTCTGCTCTAATCAACACACATGAGTTGTCACACACTATCATGCCGTCATGGTATTTTAGTGTACTAGGAAGGACTTCTGGCTGTAAAGGGCCAGAAAAATGACCACCAGATAGTATGGGGGAAAAAATGTTGAGACATACTGAATTAGCTACTGTACCCTGTTCTTTAGTAGAAATAATTTTTGAACACATCTCCGGCAACAGTCAGATTAGGTCCTTCATTTTTTAGCTGTCAATTTTGTTAAAACATATTCATTAATCTAATATCAGCAGCCCTTTCCTGCTGATATAGGTTGCATCTTAAAGATACTTTTGGCAATAGGTCTTGAGTTATCATGTTGATTGTAGATCGTATAGCAGAGATATCTCTGTTTGATAAATGATGAAAATAATTTGTCACCCATAGTAAAGTCAGAACAGTGTTGAACTCTGATGGACTGAGACCAGGTGTTGTGATAATACCAGGTGTTCACATTGATTCCAGGAGGTTTTGTAGAAATGCAGCTTTTTAAGTACTGGGTTTAGAAGCAGCATGTGGAAAGTTAGGGCTAGTATAGATCTTATAGATGACATGCTCTTCCTTTTAAGTGAGAATATACTTTACGACTCATAGTTAAATACGATTCTTAAAAATAAAGGAAGAAATAGGATTTGTTTTCTGTAGATGAGTTAAGCTTTAAGTGCTTTTTCTGTGTCAATTCCAAGCAAACAGCAAGTGAACATATCCATTGCTGCAAAACAAAAGTGCAATTTCTGTAAAATGTTTGGAAAGGGATGCTGCTTTTTACTTTATATTTTGTGTCAAAATTGTTTACAAATTCTATGCAGAGCCAGATTTTTCAACTGGCTGGCACTTTTTGTGATCACCTCTGGAAATAATGCAACCAAATCAAAATTCTTTCCTCACATGAGTGCTGTGTTTTATAGCCATTTTGTGTTCACTTTACAAAGCTATAAATGACTACACAGGGTGCAAGGCAAAGGAAAATCAGACTCAAAGTATACTCTAAATGGATCTGGATGTCACTTCTGCCCTGTTGTTCTTTCTACAAGGTGTGAATGAACCAAAGATTTTTCATCTGCTAAGAGGCTTTTAGAATTGAGGACCAACTGGGCTAACTGCCAATCTATGTATTAAGAGGCTGACTGTCAATACAAGGAAACAATATGGCAACTTGTAAAAGATAGCAAGAGAATACACCATTGTTAACAATTTTAACATACTAAGTACTTTCATATAATAAATGTTCCTACAGTCACTTTAAAATCTCCTGCCTTTAAAAATTTCTCCTCCTTTTGCTATTCTCACTACTTTTTCAATTATTTATTAAAAATTAAACTGTATGATTTTTAAAAATATTTTGTAGTTTTAATAGTGATGGAAGATATGCCTCTTTTTTTAAAAGAAGTTGCCGAAGGGCCTTTCCATTTTATATTTCAAGTGTAAAACTTGCTCATGCAGAGATGAAAAGATGCACAATGTATTGTTTTTACTGGGAAGATTAATTTTTAGCACCCAAGTGTATATATGTTGTCAATGATCCATCACTACCTAATTGTTACTTAATTAATTCCTTCTTCTACATAATGTGATTTCAATGCATGGAACTTAAAAGGACATTCATGCACCAGTTCCTGGGTAGCTAGCCTTTGAAACCTTTGCGATTTTACTGCTAAATTAGCTGAAGTGGGAAATTAAAGAATATGGAGAAGCTAAGAGAGAGCTCATAGTGGATAAAGGGTGTAATCACTATGACATGGAGCTCAGTGCTTAGCTAGTAAAATTTACTAAGGATATAGCTTCACCAAGGGACCTGACTTTCTTAATAGAGCTTACTTACACACAGAGCAACTTATCATTCCTCACCATTAATATAAATGACATGCTGGCTGGGTTGGAAAGGCAATTTGTTCCTTACCCTGAAAAATACAATACATATTTGTATTGGCTGTAATTCAAATCATACCTTTTTTCAGCATAGATTTATCATACATATATGTATGATTAAGGTAACTCAGATAAAATATGCTGGTTTGATTTTCAGCGCTGGCTTATGAGCAATGTGTTTTCACTCATAGCATTACATTCAGGTAAAAAGAAAAATATATATATATGTATGTATGTATGTATGTATGCACATATAAATATACATATATATGTATATATACACATATAAATATACATATACAAATATACATATACATACATACGTACACACACACACACACACACACACAATATATATATATACACATATATATAAAATATGTTACATATTTGTAACATACTTGAGAATTTACTTTTTTTTAGACTGAAGATCAGCTGGAAATATCCTGAGGCCATGGTCTAGTGGTCTGAGCTTGGGAACTGGGAGCCAGAAACTCCTGAGCTCTAATCCTGGCTCTGACAGTGACTCCCTCTGTGGCCTTGGGTAAGTCACTGAACCTCTCTGCCTCAGTTTCCCCAGCAGTAAAAGTAAGATTAACAATGCTTAGCTCCATACGTCAGTGAATTTGGGAGTCCCGATTTAACATTGTAAGAGGTTTAGGAATTCAGATTAACTTAGAAATAAAAATACTCTTATGTATAAATGTCCTTAATGGTGTTCCTATTGGTATTCCTGCTGTTGTTAGGTATTCACATAACACTGGTATTCCTGTATTTAGCCTCCACTACATTCCAGCTCTGAGTGTTTCTAAATGTTCATTTCACATCTCTACAGCTTAGCTGATTTCACTGGGTTAAGCTGGTTTTGGAAGTATTTTGACATCCTGCCAGTTCTAGTTCTGTGTCACTCTAGGATACAATACCTACCAAAACAAGCTTTCAGGCAGCACCAGATTAGAGCAGTGAAATGTTGCATGCATGCCATGCCAAATTAATTTTCACTCTTCCCCTTTGTCAGAAGTGGTCAGCTTATGAAACAGATACAATAATACCAATTCTTTACACGTCATAGCCATGTGCTTCAGTGTCCACTCTATAGATCTGTCAGCAAAGCATCTCCTAAGTTCCTTCACTGTCCCGGTTGTAACAGGAGCACTACATATGGACCAAGATTACAGAGGACACTTTTTAGCAGGCTGGTATATCCCTTCACTCCAATCCAAGAATTAGCTTTTAGAAACAAGAAGGAAATTTTATAGTCAACGGCTGGAGAATCAGGATCTTTGGCTATATTTAACCTATGGGACTATTTTTGCTTTGAAGTCCATCAGCTTACACATTTTGAGTCCCTATGTCTTCTCTGTCTTTTCTTTTTCTGTGTATCCCTCTTCATGATGGCACACCTGCCACTGTCTTGTGAGGGATCTTAATAGCAGCAGGAAGGGTTCTCACACTTTTGTGGCAAAATAGATCATTAAATCTTTTGGGTCATGCTTAGATATACTCACTCTTAATTTCTAGGTAGTTGTCTAGAAATCTGACAATCTTTTGTTAAAAATTTCTTAGAAATTTTTAGGAAAATCTCTGTCTTTATTACCAATAAGAATCATTTGCATTCTTAAGTCCTTCTGACAGCCTTTTGTGGGCTCTGAGACCATTGCTTCACCAAACGTTACGCATCACAAAGTCCTTTAAAACTAACTCAGGTCTCAGTAGTGTGCTCCTGAAATTGATATTTGATTAAGATTTTCTAAAACCACACCACATAACTGGAAGTTGGCCTAAAATAACTTTCATATGTTAAAACATTGATATGTTCTACATTTCATATATACGCACTAAACTGAGAAAGGGTATAACATGAACATTTACTGCAGAATATCTTTGTTGAGATCCAAAAATCATGGTATCTGCATCTGTGACTGTACTATGAACTGGCAGAGCTAGTTTCCTTTTAATTAACATCTTGTTCTAATGTAACATCATATCTATGGAATCAGTCCTAGTAATTTTACAATGCTTTAACTGAGCCTTTTAATAATTTCATATTAATTTGATGTTCTTCTCAGTAGTACTAACATAAATTATGAGAGAAAATACCAGTTCTTTACATGTCATAGCCATGTGCTTCAATGGCCACTCTATAGATGTGTACAATAAGGCCTTGATTCAACCTATTTATTTTCATGGCTTACCAGATATTTTAATGCTTTGATCAGTTTCCAGTACTCTCATTGTTTACGAAAGGTACCCTAATCTACAAATGTGTCATCACTGACAGTGTTTGAACTGGATTATTTTCTGTTAATTTCCAAGCAAGGTAGTATGGGAGTTGGATGTTGTAATTCTCAGAGAAGTTAAATATCATGTTTCTAATTCTTGTTTTAGAAAAATAGTCCCTTTACAATTTACAAGCAGAGTAGTAGGATGGCCTTTGTGGCACCATGTCTTAAGGACTACATGCACAGAGAAATCTAAATAGAAATAAAATCCTCCTGAAGCTGAGGCATCTCATGAAGGGGCCATACTATTCCTTCAAAATACACAGGTTCTCTTGCATATTAGTAATGCTTCAACTAATGCAGTCTTTTCAAAGCTGCGCACTTTGTCATACCAATGAATTGAAACCTGCACCTTCTATTTTCCATTATCCTTATCAAAATTATCTTCATCATGTCAAATAACTGATCTTCAAGTCCTAAGCAAAATGCTAGCAAAGATTTTGTGATTTTTTATGAGTTTAGGTTGAAAGGAGCTGTCAGATACTTAAAGAACCACCTTAAAGAGATTAGCCGCCTTCCTCTGTCATGAATGCTGAATACCAGTTCTATTGATATTCAGGGATCCACACTGCCTGAAAAGAGACCAAAATTTACTCCAAAAATAGCTTGTAGTAAAACGGCATGCTAAGTGAAATCATAATTTGTTAACTTCTTAAATAAATCCTTGGAATCCATTTCTTCATGGGCTATTTCAAAGATATTGCAATTACTGTGCAAATAAATAAACTAACAAATAAATAAGACTTTTTAGATAGTTAAGACTTCTAGAGATATATTTTCTTTCAGAATTCTTATTATTCATATTGGGTGTTTTAGCATTCAGTCCAATTTTACTATGCTGACTTAGATTCAGTGAGGTAAAACTAGTTTCTGAATAATGCTTATGAACTATGGCTTTTCTTAGTTATATAGATTAGTCTATATTTAAAAGCAGTTACTGCACTGTAAAATGAGCTGTATTTTGATCCATTTGAGGTCTGAACTGTCACTTTAAGTAAGTAAACAAAAGCTGTTTCTACCCAAGGCAATAATAATAATTTTCAATCACCTATTTCATGGATTTGTGGAATAAATTGTTTTCAGTCAAAACACCAAGAAAAATCTTTGGGGTTTTTTTTCCCCCTATACTTTGAAACTAGAATTCTGAAATGTAAATAAAACATCTGTTACTTGGCAAGTTGACTACTATATCATAGTGTGCACCCACACAATAAATTGTGGATATCTAAGAATGTTCAAGTTTTCAAAGACTTTAGAAGCTGAATTTTAAGGAATGCCTAAATTGTTCAATTGGTCCTGATAAAAAGAAAAATACTTTAATTTGAGTTCTAAATTGCACAATTTTCAAGGACACCAGTAAAAATTAAGTTTTTCTATGGGGTTACAATTCTCTTTCATCTTCCCAAAAACAAAAAAAAACAGCCTAAATTTAAGAATGGAAAGTTCAGGGCGTAGAAAATTCACACCTATATTGGATGGTTCAGGTATTTGACTGTAAAAATTGCAGACCCATCAAAGAGCATATATGAAGAGCCTGATACTAGATTTTTTTTTTAGTATTGTTTAACACCCTGGTCACCTTTGCATTTTAATGAGCCTTTCCAAGTACTGAAACCGCATAGCTGGTCTAAGAAATAGGCATGTTAGGAATTAGTACTGAGATGAACTAAAAGTAACAGATAAACCAAATTCCTATTAGTAATGGTAATATTGGGTTATTTTTTTGTCAATTCTTAGCATAATAGATAGACATTCTAAATGTGATTTAGTTTTCTCAACATATCATTTTAGTGCATTCAGGTACTTAAGGGTATTGTTGGCATCTTGCACAGAGCGAGCCTCTGTAACATAGGACCTATAGACCAGTGGCCTTGTGGGGTGACAGCTGGAAGACAAGCAGAAGGTGCTGGTTCGCTTAATGTCTGTGTTAAGCAACCAAATATCGTTCTCATCTGCTAAATCAGACAATTTGAGACAGCGCTGCCCACTCCTACCATATAGATATGGTGGTAGATTGTTACTGTCTGAAGGTTCTGATTTCTTGCATGAATATGGGAAAATCAATTTTCATTTAATAAGTGATTGCAAAGAGAGACTATGAGGAAACAAACCTGGAGATTATTGGTGCAATTTCTTGCGCTAAGTAGCACAATACCCTTTAAGAAGGGGTTCAATAGATGTTGAGTGCCACATGATTGAATTGGAGGGGACTACAGGATACACTGTACTTGCGGAAGAAAAGAGATTTGATGATACAAACAAGGAATAAAGCTGGAAAGACTAATACAGAACTTGGTATATAGTTTAAAACTTTTTTTTTTTTTTTTTTTTTTTTTTTTTTTTTTTTTTGTGGGCACTGTAATATAAACTTATGAAGGCTGGAAACTGTATGTCATATCAACACCAAGAATTTAAAATCCTAAAATTCTTACACACCCATTTTGCATAGAGAAAATGTTCATGGCACAAATGTTAGAAGCTGAAGTTGTTGCACAGGTATATCCATTTTGGAACATTTCCATTTTTAAGAATATTCCCAAAGATTTCAGTTAAATCATGCAAAGCAAGCTAGAATTCTTTCACTGAAAAAAAAAAAAAACAAAAAAAAAAAAAAAAAAAAAAAAAACAAAAAAAAAAAAAAAAAACCAACAGGTAGTGAGGTAGTGAATTAAGAAAATGAAAAAGATGTTTTAGTTCAGGGTTTTTATAATAATGTTTGACACATTATTTCTAAAAAACATACTTGAAAATTAATTCAGAAAGGCCCATCATATTGAAAACTGTCATTTCAACAAGATACTGATGGAGGACTTGTGAACAGTGCATAATAACACTTAACAGGAGTGTATTGATCTAGGTCAAGGTGGCCCAGGAAATGACAGACTTGTGAAAAGTCTGGCAGTATTTTATTAAAAACGGTTTCAAAAGCATAAAAGATATTAAGCTGTTAAGTGTTATTGAAAATCTGTGAAAGGTAGACACATACCAGACATTTTCCAGTATTGCCCTGCTATATTTTCATTAACCATTTGTAATAGAAATACTCCATAATATTATGTCTGCACATGAGGGTTTTTTTTACCTTGGGGCAGATCTTAAGGATAAAGTTGCCTGGTTTTTGTTTTAGTTAACTCCTGTCCATGAGGTTTTGTATTTCAGTTACTCCTCCTGGTCACTTGCATATGAGCATGCAGGGGATGCAGAAAGACAATTCAGTTTACATTGTCATAGGAAAGTGATAGCCCAAAGCTTTATATGTCGATCTCTGTTTTGGTCAGGCACTAAGTGCTTCAGGAATATTTTGCTTGGATGCAAAATACTGGTATGGAAAATAGGCATCATGTTTTGTCGGTTAGTTTTCAGCAACATCAGCTTCTGATTGCAATGCTGCATATTAAATTATTCTAGACCAAAATCTATGGAGTCTATCTGTCCTTATTACATAGTTCCAATGCCTTTTGGGCCATCAGCAATTGCTGATGGATGCCTACTTAGCTTTTTTTCATCCATTACTGCTATTTTTCCCCATTTGCCCTTATCAAAGAATTCCAAAGTTGTCATGAAGTAAAGACAAAGTGCGTTAAATTCATCAGTCGTGTTAAATGCACCAGTGTACCCCTACATGAAGGCATAAGATGTTTGAAAGTCCATGTCCTAATCTGTGGAGGATGTTACACTTTTCTGGACCAGGTCTTTTAAAGGTAGTGTCTCTACTTTCTAATGCATTTATTTTATTTATTTTCTTTTTTAATTTCTTTTCTCTTTTGTTCTTTTCCTTTTTGTTCCTACCACTTTTCCTTTTTCTCCATAAAGTCCTGAGAATTTTCCCTTACAGAACAATTTTTTTTAGAATTGTTCTAGCCACAAAAGAATGAGATGTTTTGTGGTGTGGCAACATAAAATGTGTAAACAGTAAAGAAAGTTGTCACAGTAATGGGAAGACTGATACTTAGTCCTTATAATACTAGAGGTAGCATAGAAAGATCAGGTACAAGCCAATGTCTTATTTTTCACAAGGACATGAGCAAATGTGACAACTTTACAATCCAGCCAGAACAGTGGGTATCTATCCAGACCTCCACCAGGACACTGAAATTTCTGTCCCCAGTGGCTTTGCAGTCCGATTAGGTATCTCCAGAAGAAAATTAAATTTCTTCAGACTGTTTTTTATCCAATGTCAATATAAACATATATCTATGTTTCATGGAGAGAGGTCTGTATTTTCTGTTCTGTTCCTGATAAGTGTCAACTACTGAGCTTGAACAATCTATCCTGTTTTCCATGCGGCTTCAGATTTGCTGAAATATTTGCCTGGTGATCATGGCACTTTCCTGGAATGCATAAATGGAAGATTTAATCACCCTTGCCGTAAATAGGTCTAGATGCATCCCAAATGATTGGTCTGCCCACTAGATTGATATACAAATGATGGATTGTCCTATTGTCATCATCCTTGCTTGAGGTACTGCCATGACTTTCCTGTTTCATCCTGGAGGTTTAGACAGACTTCACGTTCTTGTCTGCCTAAATCTGAAAATAGTAGAGGTGCCTAAGTTTAGAACAAGAATGAACTTTTTTATTTAATACTAACTTCAGAGAGATCTAATAAACATAAATTCTAAAAGACATGCAAATTAAAAGTTTGAATTTGGAAGGTTTAGATTATCACCTAACCTTTTAGGAGGCTTAGATTCTTATCACCTAACCTTTTAGGAGGCTTGACTTTTCCTCTCATGCTACTTGCTTAGTAATCATGGTGATCATTCCAGAATTTTCTACTGACTTTTGAAATTTTTTCATAGTAAGTTGGTATTTGTGGAGAAATAAGAACTTGGAGGCATTAGGGAATCTTAAGAGACTATGGATATCTTGGCTATTGCAGGCAATCCAGAGGATCAGATTTACCCATATAAAGCTGCAGTAAACATGCTCAGTGGAGGCTGGGGAAGTAGTACAAAATGCATTTGAGGAAAGAAGCTTCCAGATATTGGAGTTTCGTGCCTAGCTTTATCTTTATAGTCATTTTACATTTTTATTTTTAAATCAAATCATCCCCTGTTATTCTCATTCCAGAAGACAATTTGACATGGGAGCAGCACTGCTTTCGCCTCCATTTCATTAAGTGCATACTTACACCTAGTCATCATTTCAGTAGGCTTTGTTATGTTAAATATCATATCTTTCATCTTTGTTTTTCCTTCATGAACTGCTGTTTTCTCTTTCATCTTATTCTTGATGTAACTATATTGAAATCAATAGTATGACTTGAAGAATAAATGTGTTTATATTTATATTTAACATAATAATGTTAGATAGAAGGTCCTCTAATTACAGTATGAATGCTTTCTCAAATGTCTGTGTTTCATCAATAATCTCTTAGTCCTTCTTAATAAATGATAAAAAATAAAAGACCACTGGCAGATGTTTAAAATCAAATCAAGAATTCTTTGGTAGATACTATGCAACTTGCAACTATGCAAGGAAGTGTGAAAATGTCTCTACCTGCATTGCCGAAATAGTCACACTGTTCTCATTGGGTTGTCATCTGGCTCTTATGGCAGCAATGTATATATTCTTAGTAATATAGAAATCCACTCCCATCCTAACCTCTAAAAGTAATATTTTATTATTCATTTAGGAACATCAAAATTGAACTGGGTCAAAACATCCTCTTACGGTGTTTTGTGCCAAGCTTTGGTTTGTTTTTGATTCAACATATGAAATAAAACTAAAACTAACTAAAGAATAGTTGTCTTTTTAATGGTAAACTTGAAGGAAATAAAGGTAGTGACAAAATCACATTCTATGCAATACAAACATTTTAATGAAAGCAAAAAATGCATGATTTTATAATGAAACAATTTTAAAATCAAACAAATTTTGAAGCACCTCCCAAAGTGTTGCAGATGTTGCTGACAAAGCAGTCTGTATTTGAATATTATTCCTATTGGAAGATACAGTATGAGTGTATTTGTCAGCTCTTCACAAAATTATTGAAGTATGGGGAATTTGCATAGACATAACACAATTTTTGAAAGGAAAACAAAAAATAGCATGCACAAAACATCTGCCATATAAATGTCTTTATGCACGCAAAGGCTTCTGCCATGAAACAGAGCATTGCATAAAAATTTGGCATCATAGCTTGGAAGAATATTGTACTAGGTTGTAAAGAGTGAAATGTCTGCACAGCTGGGTTTATATGGCTTTTCAAGGAAATCTTCATTACAATATTATTCAGCTTAACCAAAGTCTGAACAAAACAGAAAAAAAAAAAAAAAAAAAAACCAAAAAACAGAGCCACACTTATTTGCATGCCAGGGTTATTAAGAGTAACAGAAGGGGCTTCTATAGGTATGTTGCAAGCAGGAGAAAGTCTGGATAAATGTGTCCCCTCTCCACAAGGAAAAGAGAGACCTTACTACCCTGGAAAAAGAAAGTGTTGAGGTTCTCAATGACTTCTGTATGTCAGTCTTCAGCAGCAAGTGCTCCAGCCATTTGAGAAAGGCAAGTGCAAGGACTGGGAGAATGAAGACACTCAGCCCTCTGTAGGAGAGGTTCAGGTTCAGTAACATCTAAGGCACCTGAATGTGCACAGGTCCATGGGACCTGATGAGATTTGTCAGTGGGTCCTGAGGGAGCTGGCAGATGAAGCTGTTGAGACACTATCCATCATTGTTGAAAAAGTTGTGGCAGTCAGGTGAAGTCCATGATGATTAGGAAAACGAAAATATAACCCTCATTTTTAAAATGGGAAAAGCAGAAGATCTGGGAACTGCAGACCAGTCGGTCTCACCTCTGTGCCAGGCAAGAACATGGAGCAGATTCTCCTGGAAACTGTGCCAAGGCACATGGAAAATAAAGAGGAGATTGGTAAGAGCCAACATGGCTTTACAAAGGGGAAATCCTGCCGGCCAAACCTTTGGTGACCTTCTATGACAGGGCTACAGCACTAGGGTCAGAACAACTGACATTGTCTACCTGCAAAGGGCATGCAAAGGGTTTGACACTGTCCCATGTGACAGCCTTGTCTCCAAACTGGAGAGACGTGGATTTGATGGATGGACCATCAGTGGATAAGGAGCTGGCTGGGGGCTGCACACAGCGAGTTGTGGTCAGGGGCTCTTTGCCCACGTGTCGAGTGGTGCTGCTCAAGGGTCACTACTGCAGCCTGTGCTGTTCAACGTCTTTGTTGGCGATGTGGAGGTGGGATCAAGGGCACCCTCAGCAAATTTGCTGCTGACACCAAGCTCTGTGGGCAGTCAACACACTGGAGGGAGGGGATAATGCCATCCAGAGGGATCTGGACAGGCTTGAGAAGTGGGCTTGTGTAAACATCATGAAAGTCAACAAATCAAAGTGAAAGGTCCTAGACCTAGGTCGTGGCAGTCCTAGGAACAAATACAGTCTGGGCAAAGGAGTGTTTGGAAGCAGCGCTGCAAAGAAAGACTTGGGGGTGTTGGTTGATGAGAAACTCAACATGAGGCAGCAATGTGCACTCACAGCCCAGAAAGCCAAGCCAGTCTACATCAAAACAAGCATGGCCAGCAGGCCAAAGAAAGTGATTCTCCCCCTGTGCTCTGCTCTTGTGAGACCCCACCTGGAATACTGCATGCAGGTCTGGTGTTCCCAACATAAGAACTATTGGAGTAAGTTCAGTGGAGAGACACAAACCTGATAAAAGAACTGGTGCATCTCCCTTACAAAGACAGGCTGAGAAAGCTGAGGCTTTTAGGTCTGGAGAAGATTGTGTGGAGACCTCATAGGATCTGTCCAGTATTAGAAAGGGACCTGCCAGGAAACTGGAGAGGGACTCTACATCAGGATCTCTGGTGATAGGACAAGGAGTAATGGGTACAAATTGAAAGAGGGGAGATTTGCATTAGATATTAAGAAGAAATTTTTTGCTGTGAGATTCGTTAGACACAGATTTCCCAGAGAGTTTGTGGATGCCCCAACTCTGGCAATGTTCAAGGCCAGAATGATAAGGCCTTGATCAGCATGGTCTAGTGGAAGGGGTCGCTCCACACAGCAGTGGCGGTTGGGGTTAGATGATCTTGAAGGTCCATTTTAACCCTTTAGCATTCCTAATTCTGTTGCAGACAGACCGAAAATCTAATAGTTTGAGAAGATACTAGTAAACCTCATGATCAAAAACCAAGTTAGAAGTGCTAAGTAATAAAGTTAGTGTGTTATTGCTGATGTTTTTGGACAGATTTTTATTGATTGATTTTTGTACATATCACATATTTTTAAAGTCTGAGGTTGTTACAGCTCTGCTGGAAAAAATGATACACTGGAAAGATATGGCAGAACTCTCAAGGGTTCTATAAATAATTCAGCAAATTTCTTCTATTTTTGGTGTTTCCTTTTCCTTTTTTTTTTTCATTATTTTGTTTTGTTTTTAATGAGGCCATGATTCAGGCACAGCTCTACTCACAAATCATGTATATGTTGTGAAAATTTTGCTAGTATCAACATGACTGAAGACATACTGTACTGTATTGACTACAGCATCAAGTATGAATTCTTGGTACATTGTTTAAATTGTCAGCATATTGTATTAATAAAATTGCATTGAATTCTCTGTCCATTGGTTCAAGAGTAGTCCACTAATTTATATTCAGAGAGAAAAATGCTCCCAAATAAACTTTGTAATTTCCTTTTCAGTGATAGGTTTGTCCTACTTACAAATGTAAGAAAAAACAATCATTATGACAGGAATGATAAAACCATAGAATCATAGACTTGTTTTCACTGGAACAGACCTTTGAGATCATTTGGTCCACTATCATAGTATTGCCAAGTTCACCACTAAACCATGTCTCTACTGCCACATCTACATATATTTTAAATGCCTCTGGGCCTGGTGTCTCCACCACTTCCCTGGGTAGTCTCTTCCAAAGCTTGACACCCGTTTTTATGAAGTTTTACCTAACATTCAATCTAACACACTCACACATCCCCTCTACCAACCTGTTCCTTCGTGGAACTCGAGGCCATTTCGTCTTATCCTATGGCTTGGCAAAGAGACCAATCATACCTGGTTACAATCTCCTTTCAGACAGTTACAGGGAGTGATAAGGACCTTCCTCAGCCCCCTTTTCTCCAGGTTAGTATAGACCTTTGTCTCTAACCATATGTTTCTGTGCATGATGGCACCTGCAAGATTCAGGATTAGCCAGCTTCCACTCCTCACAGTGACTCTGGCCTATAATGTGGTCCAGCCCTAGAAGACTTGATCCTTATGCGTGGCCTGTGCTTTCAGGGAAGCCAGCAATTAAACAGAAGTGATTTCCATGACTTTTGGTTAGCAGGGTGAAATTTTCCTGTGTTCTTTTTCTCTTTCTATGATAGCAGGACTGAAACCTCATTTTTTTACCTTATTTGTTGATGACGTGTTTTTTTCTGAGTCTTACTAAACATAGAAAATCAGGATTTATTCAGCTGGATTTGGAATATTTTGTTGACCAGCACTACATATATATATTTCATCATACTGCACCATATTATAACTCATAATGTAAGAAAAATCTAGGGGTTTCACTGCTAGTATGTAATGGCAGAAAAAAATTAAACTGCAGGTGGTATGGGGGGAATTTTTTGTTCATAGAATGTGTGTAAGTTCTGTTGCTGTGAATAATGAAACACTTTAGATCTTTAACCTTTTCAGTAAATGAACAACATCTATAAAAATAAAGCTGGGTTCTGTAAAAGCCCATAAGATAGAGATACTATTTCTCACAAGTTATTTCCAAGTGAGTTATTCTTAAGGGGCCTAATATAAGTGCAGAAAGAAACTAATAGGTTGTATTACTTAAATCTCTGATTCTATCTGGAACAATATTCTTTAAAAATGGTATTCCATTACGAGACAATAAAAAGATGAAAGAATAAGATAAGTGCACTAAAGATTATTAACCCCGTAAAATAGGGTGCATTTCTAGTTTTGTAGTGTTGATAGTACGTGTTCCAGTAGAATATTTTGGTCCAACTGTGCCTCTTAAAACCAGAAATCTTTCCATAACTCTTACAATTGCCATCATAAAATTACATACTTTCCTGCATCTGACCTCCAGAGGGTACTCCATAGTGTAGATGTCAAGAGCCAGAAGTGAACTGAGGTTTTGGAAATGGGAAAAAAGAATTAATACATTAATACAAAAGTTATTAGTACAACCACACATGTCAATGCCCTCCTAAAACTTTTCTGGAAAAATCTCTGTGAAAGTTTCCTGCAAAATCTTAGATTTCCTTACTTCTGCTGTTATCTCTGCAGTGTCATCTGCCAACTCAGGCAGGTTTCAGGTGACATGGTTATTGCCCCAGACAGACAGCAGTGCTTCAGTTAAGGTCTGGCTTTAGCTCCCCATTGCTTCTTAATCATGAACTGTATCTTAAATATTAGAAATCCTATGAATCTGAGTCCTCTGAAGATAAGACAGACTAGATAAGAGTTAATCAGAGACTTTTCATCTACAGTGAGGATCCAGTCACTTGGGTCATTTGAATTACATCTTCATACAGAGAGGACAGTGACCAGTGACCAGTGATCTAAGGGGCTGCTGTTCTTTGAGTTCTCCACTTCCCATAGAGCCAGAGCTAGTTGCATTACTTGACTTGATCTCAGGAGCAATTTGGTCATTCTAGGAGGAATGATTTGTCTTTTACAATCCTGTTGAACCACTTCTTCTAAAAATTAAGATGAACATGAAAAATGCAGAAAGCACAAGAAATATATAACCAATATGAGAATCAGCTGTAGTTCCTTTCATAAAAAAAAAGGTTAGTTTTGTTATTTTATTTGCTCTATTGAAGCTTCCTTTCTCTTGCCTAGTGGTGCAGAACGGACTGTTGTTAGTGATGGATTTTACTGCTGAAAACATTTATGGAAATAAAAATTTCAAAATAATTTGTAATAAAGAGCTCATCATTTATTATAGTAATTTAAGTAAAAGTGCTTGTTAAAATAGCAGACAGGGATGTATCTTATATGTCATTGGTAATGCATGGTAATAAAGGCAAATAAGCAAGAATTTTATTAGCCAAGGACTTAGTCTTCCATTAATTTATGTGAGAAATGACACATACACATTAAAATTATTTTTGGTGTGCATTTAATTTTTTGTCCTTGGAAAAGTATGTGATGTATCTAAAACATAATTTTAAGAAAGAAAAAGCCCTGAATTACAAAGGACAAGTAGCTGAAAAATCTGTAATGGTAGAAAACTGTTTTTCAGACTGATCTTATGATTTGATATTAACTTTATAGGTTGTCTTCATGTATGGTAATAGTTGTTCACCTGCCAAATGTGTGGGAGAGTGTATGGGATCCAACACCTGATAGGGTGTGGAATATACACATGGAGATGGTGAGGAAGAGATCATTCTGACGTGGTTTCAGTTGAGTGGAAGAGAGAGGTGGGAAACAGCACAAGAAGTAGAAAAATCAGTGTCTGTTCAACAACCTGCTCAATACCCAGTCGACTAACTGCCACTGCAATGCTGGCAACTTCTGTGGCCCATAGGAAAGTGGTTTGGTACAAGGTGTCTCTGGCCATTTTTTGTTTCAAAACTAGTTTGTCAAGGTTAAGAGCTGAAGATCTCAGTGATTTTGTTTTAGATTCTTGAATCTAAGTGCTCACTTTCGGCACAGTGGCTTTGTTGGATTTGGAAGCTTGCAAATGCATAACCTTTTGCATTCAGGTTTTCTGAAATACAAGCAGTATGTTTTTGTGAAGTAGAAGAATGCCTGGGGCAAAGGATATGGACAAAGGAAAAGAGCAAAGAGATGAGAAACCTTGTGGATGATAGATTGCTGCCACATGGCTCTGTGGAAATAAAGAACTGCAAATTAAAGAGGTTGTCAACAGTTTTTTGTCTGTAGGACTTTGCAGAGGAGGGTTATTTCTAAGGACTTAATATTTTGCTGAAGGAACTTCTGCAGATCTGAAATGGAACTGAACTGTCTGTTTTAAAAATGTTCAGATGCACATACTATAGCGTCAAATCACACATCTGTTACTATTAGGTAAGTTGTACCCTCCACTGTATTAGGGGAAGACTGCAGTTGCTTTTTCGAGCTGAATAAAGACTTTAGTATCTAATTTTTTAATACAAATGGATATTGAGTTATACATTTCAACTGAAGCAAAAATCTGGCAGTTGAGTACTAAGCTGAGCTTTCTTTCATAAAGTCTGAAGGATGATGCTCGTTGCATCTTTGTGCAAGCACACTATGGATATAATTGTATTATAATTTCATTTTGTATCAAGAGTTGGTACCTTTTAGAATATATTTTCATTTCTGGCAGATTTTTTTTTCCTATTAACAGTCGAGAAAATATTTTCCTAGTTAAAAGTTAACCAAACAATGTCCATCTAAATAATCAGGGACTTAATATATGTCACAACAGATGTCAAAAGTCATCAGCAATGGTTTCAGAACCTTCTGCCTGTTAGTCTACATAAAGGTGTGGTTTTCATCAGCTTTATTGTTCAGCTTTAATAGTTTGTTCCTTGTTGAAAATTTCACTCTTCAGTATGGATGAATGAAATGAAGAAATGTGAAAAATGCCAAGGGAGGTGATGCTGTACTCTAGGTTATTCATCTTGGAGCCTCCTAGAACAATGAATTACAGTCTGATGGATGTAATTTCTTGTTCTAGGTCCTGGGATAACAGATTACTTGAATGGCTCAGCATCATATTTCCACCTTCTCCCCTTTCATGTTCTATGCTAATATGCTGTAATGACACTCACTGACTTCTTGTTAAATGCAAAATAGGTGAAATACACTGTTTTATTTTTGTACCAAATGAAGAAAAAAAGAAAAAAGGCTATTTTATTCTTCGTGATGTGAAAGATGTTGAGGGATTCTATATTACTGCAGATGTTAGCAGATTTGTTCCATGTAAATTTGGTATGTTAATGATACAAAATGTTCTAATCAGTGTTTTTTCTGTCATATTTTATTTATATTTGTTTTTCAAAATGTGTGTGGAAATGGTACATGAATCTTGAAAAATCATAATAAGGGAGTCAGATTAAAATGCAGGCTTTAACTTAAATACAGTGATATGTGTTTTAATTAAAGTGGTTTGTAAATATATATTATGGATACTCAGAGGAGTCCTATTATTTTAACACAGTAGTACTTTAAAATATTTGTTCTTCAATGCTAACATAAGTCCCTTTCAGCAAAAACTGGCCAGTGTGCTTGCTAATGATCCAGGAAAAATACACTGACATTCTTTAAAAATACCTAAGAGAAAATATTTACAACTTTTTGTTCAAACTTTTAAGCTGAGCTCTTGGAAACTTTTCAATATGGTTCAGGCTGTGAATATAAACTTTTATAGTTTGTATTGCAAGGGATATGGATGATACCCATTAGGTTGCTTTGTAGGAGTTAAATGCTATGTTTTCCATTGCTTTATAGATTGAGACTGACCATAAAAATGTTTGCAGTTTTCTGTGGAGTTAAGTGGAACTTAGGTTAGGCGCAATAGATCATAGAGAATCTTAGGCAGAAGAAAGACAGGGGTCTCCCCAGAGCCCTTGAATCCCAGTGTATCAGTGTTAATGCACATACATTGATATTTAATATAAAAACACAGGGAAAGTTGAGATCAAACAGAACTGGGAAAAGACTAAAATGCTTTCAGGACTAGGTAAAGCTGGATATTAGATGAGGTCTTGAGGTAAGATATCTAAATATCATTTTAGGCACTGTTTAATTTAGTCTACTATTCCTAGAAAGAGGCGTATTTCATTTTGTATTCTGGGTATTATCACACAGCTATACTTTTGAATCTCTTCCACAGGCATTGCATCACAGCAAGCCTAAGTGACACACAGTTCATACACTGAACTTGCTAGTAAGTTTTCATCCTAGATGTGTTTTTTGAAAAAGAAGCAGACACTAAATACTTTAGCATTGTTCAGCATTTTTGTACTTAGCTCTCACACAGAAGTAGAGAATACATATTTGTGGCCAAAATAAGAACATATTTCTTCTCATTTAATAGGCAAGTATTACGGCTACACATGGCAGCATGCGAGCTATTCTGTGTGGAAGAAATTACTTTGTTGGAGGGTAGGAAGAGGTTTTTTTGTTGGTTTGGGGTTTTGTTTGTTTATTTTCTATTTCATATTCTTTATTAAGAACTTATTTTAAGTGTTTTCTTAAAGATTATCTACATAACTATCATCACTTAAGTTTTTTTGGTTTTTTTTTTTTAACTGTACAAGTTAATTTACTGAGAGTTAATGCTTGGAACCTGGTCAGGGCACTAAGTGATAACAGGATTTATGGTACAAACCCTAGATATCTGTTTATTTACAGAGTCTGTGAGCATGAACCACAGAAATCAGAGGAAGTCTACCTGTTCCCATCATTAAAGTCAGAGCTTTACCTCAGATTGAAGAGCAGTACAGTTCACCCAATGTCATGTTGCATTTGTCTCAGTGAGACAATTGAAGGCATGGTATTAAAATGAAATACATTGACGATGGTGTTTGAAGAGCAAAATTAAAGGGGAGATGTATTTGCTGAAACCTAATTGCAGTCTCAGGTAATAGACTAAAGCAGGAACTGGCAGAACTGAACTAGCTGTTTAAAAGACTGTCTGTTTATGAGAGTCATGTTTTTTATTCTGCAAGTTTGACGTAACAGTTATAGCCAGCTTTAGATCCCTCTTGAGCTATCACTACAGTCACTTGCTCAGTAGAAAACCTCTGCAGACCATGACCTTGATAACATTTTAAAGGTAATATTTGTGTAAGGATGAACACTTCCAGAACAATTCCTCCAGTGAATGAGAAGCACACTATTTTCTCAGACCATTCACATTTTTTTGTTTCAAACAGAATTTTTCTAATCAACTAACAAAGAATAATACAGTGTTTCAAATTTTTTATCTTCTTTATTTTTCATTTTTGCTAGTTTGTACTTTTTTTGTTACATTGAAAGACAGCTTTGTATGTTTCTAATTGAGGATTTTTTGGTATAACCATCGTTGCTCCTAACAGTAGTGAAGGGAAAATTCAAATGAATACCTCTAATAAGTTGCTTTGTTTTTTTCTGTATACCAAATAGATTCTTATCCTGTATTATTTACTACTGTACTCTGCTCCACAGCTGCCTTCTGTATAACAGGAGATGAAAAATCACACTTCATATTAAGGGAGAGTGGCTTTAAGAACACTTGAGAGAGAACATGAAAATATTAAAAAATCCAGGCTAATGACATAAGTACATGATCTAAGTCCTTCCCCTAGAATTCCAGATAATTTTGTTTGATTATGTCTGCTGTTAAGATGAGTTTGAGTACTCGATTTACTAGGAAAGAATAGTAATGTCTAGAGATTTATTCATGTTTCTCGTCTTTACAAATTGAGGTTTTCTTTCCTTACCTTAATCTGTAAAAGTATCCACGTGCCCTGACACCAACCCAAACTGGTAACAGCTTGAAATTTTAGTTGGACCTAGAATTCTGTGCAAGATTCTGTGATTTTTTTTTTTTTTTCTATTCTTCTGCCTGATAATAAGTGAAGTTATACGGATGTTGTACAACACTTTCAAGCAAATAGACAAATACCAGGTTCTAGGTCACTTGTTTTCATTTCCAGTTGTCACTGTTGTGTTTTTGATACATAATTTGAATGTTTTAGTGTTCCATTGGCCAGCTCAGTCCTCCATGACAACCAGAAATCAAATAAGCAATGAACAGAAGTCCAGAAAGTTTGAAATGCAGTCCTATACATGAGGAAAAAAACCTGGTTGTTTGTACTCCACAACTGTCAGTTTGAAAACCCTAAAACTTATTTTTCTCATAATGCGAAGAATTTAACATTAACAGTAGGAAGAATTCATTTGCTAATACATTTTGGATAATTTTTTTTTTTTTCCTGCATATCAGCATGGGGTTTCACTGCAAATTTTGATTTTAACCAAGATTGCAAAAGAGAGTGTAACTATTTAGAGAACAGCGCTTTATTACTGCAGACCACACAGTTTGGGGAATTGATCATTTTTCTTCTCTCCCCCTCGTGGTTCAGCTTTTGGCAGGTAGTCTTGCAGCATACAGAGACTGATTGATCTCTCACCACGTGAAAATGGCAGGTGCTTGTTAGGCCCCAGTGGGCCTTACTTCAGTCTGCAGCGATTCTTTTCTTCATACAGTATTGTTAATAGATGGCATCTTTTGGTCTCTTAATCTTTAACCAGCAAACAAAATAGAACCTGTTAAATATATACAGCATTCCATGTTTTAAATATGGTGCTCTAGTGCATGATTGCAGCGAGTGCACTGCAGTTTAAAAGCAAATGAGTACTTCACAAGAGACAGGAGATTTTGCTGTATTTTTGTACAAATTATCTGTAGTCTACAACCTACAGAAAAAAAAAAAAAAAAAAAAAGTCTGAATAGACAGGGTTTTAGCTCAGCATATTACCTTCCCAAATGGCAAAAATACATTGGATCCTATGTTTTTAAAGACTGTATTCATGTGGACTCATGAATAAAGAAACATACTTCTTGACCAAAGAGTAATTCACATCGATTTAGGAGTTTTTTGCAAACTGTGTTTAAATCAGAGATCTCTTAATGAAATAGGGGTTTGTGATGCTCATTTTTTCACTTAGGTTTTTGGTGAATTAGCTTTGTATTTTCTCTGAATCATTCACTGAATTAATTTACCCTCTAATATTAGAAGCACTAATTATCAGTTAAGTTGTTCTGTAGGTTATTAGTTTGGAAAATACCATCATGCATTTTAAATCATCATTATTATTAAATCATCAAACATTATTTTAAATTATCAGGTGGGAAGACTCAAAAGTAATACTAGATAAATTCTTCTAATAGATGTTGATTAGAAAATTTAACTACACTCCTGAGGAAAACTTGTCTATCATCCATGCCAGTCATGGTATCTTATACCTTCGTTTTCTGGATAGGAAAATGCAAGATAAAAACCCATATAAATCTTTACAGGCTGTGACTAAGTCCCTTCCCCAATAATCTTTTCCTTTGATCAGGCAAGTTGGACTCTCTGAATTGCACAGAAGGTCTGTTTTCGTTCCTTTAATTATTTTCTCTAATATCTTCTTAAACCTCTCCATTTTATTGGTGATCTTCTAGATGACAGCTTTAGCAGAACTGAACAGACTGTTAGAAAATTAGCTATGTCTTGGACTGCAGGTGTCTTTAGACTCGAAAGTGAAGATCCTCCTTTTTTATGCATTTTAGATAAGTCTCTTACAAGAAAGTGATATTCAGCCCAGTCCCAGTCCCACAGGACTTTGCAGAGCTTTTGTACCCCAGAATGTAGTATAACATCCTGTATCAATGCCATTCATTCTTTAGTCATATAGATATAATCCTCTTTTGGCCATACTAATTTTCCATTTTTTTCCTTTCGCTGAAATTTTTTCCTATTCACAGTTTATCAGCCAGTCACAATTGTTCTGTAGCAAGGATCAGACATGCTCATTTACCTGGCTATTCTCTTTGTGCTACCATATATTTTATCAGAGGTGAAGTTAGATGTGCTTGTGTTGCAAGTTACTTACATTTATGGTTAAAAATCAAGTGGCCAAGAAGTGACCTATTTCCAAGAGAAAAAATGTTAGAGGTGTCTAGAAGCACAATGAAACTTCTCCATTTATATTTGCAATTTTTAAGGCAGCCAGTTATCTAGTTTTAATAGTTTCTTCTTTTTTGATTTTTTAACCTTTATTACTTTTTAAAATCTAGATGTCCTTCAAATAAACACAATCTCCAAACTGAAGATTATCAGCATCTTGATTGTATTGGGAATTCTTTTGCATGCACGGAAGAAATGTAAATGTTATGAAAAAAAATTTCATGTACGGTGTATATTTCTTTATGATCTGATTTAGAAGTCAGCTGGGTAGGAACACAGTTACATTAAAAATCTCATGTCTTCTACTTTTTAGAAGATGGCAGGAGAAACTTCTTCCTTTGTAAAATTAAAAATCATAGTATGATTTTTAGTAATTAATAATTTGAGAGAAAAATTATGATTAGGTGGAGGCTGTTAGTATTTTCTCTATGAGATTTTTAGGTATCATTGATGTGTATAAAAGCTTCATATTGCAAGTAAGAGGAGTCTAGTTCTACAAGTGTTATTCCTTTCTAAAATTCTAAGTTTAGATTTTCTTAATTTTAATATAAAGAACAGATTTTTAGACCTCTACATTAAAATTTATAAAATAGTTAAGCTTTTCATTTTGCAGTTAGAATATCTCATGACTTCAGCGTAATTTTTCAACTTTTCACACACTGAGTTTTTTTGGTGGAAAGTAATAGAAAAATTCAGAGCATTAGTCCATGAGAGGTATTTTATAGATGCTTAGTGTTGCAGCAGCAATAGGGAAAAACCTCTGCAAAATTCTTGAGGAATTCATAGGGAATCTTGGAATTCCTGATTTTATTACTAGAAAATCTATATCTTGAGATGGCTACCCATGACTGTGAGAAAATCAATAAAATATTTAAGTTAATCTACCAGATCAAAAGTAAGATTATGTGAAATATTCAACTTGCAGTTGAGATATAAGGGATTGAAAGACCTCCTCAATGGAGCTCATCATTTCATGGAGATCAGTCTCACTTTCATGAAGAGGAATAACAGGAGGAAATATTTCTTTTACCTTGCAAAAAGCGTTTGCATCAAATTATGACGTTTGAAATGTCTGCCTGTCTGTAGACTTTCAGATTAACACTAATGAAGGTCAGAGTCACAAACATTGTAACTGTTATTCCTATCTACCCATGTTCTCAGAACTGGTCTATGGAATTTTAATACAATGTCACTCATGAAACTGAAATTCATCATTTTCTTCCATGACTGAAAACATTGGCCAAAATAACAACCACTCCTGCCATCAGTTAAGTCCAAAGTACACTTGCAGAATGAGTAACATTTTGAATGTTTCTACAGATTTGTAAACGTTTCAAACTGAAGAGAAACACAGATATGCAAAAGCATGTAGAAAGAATGATATTCTTCAAAGAGACAGAAAAGCCAGACCTTGGCATATATAATTACAAATCCAGCTAAGCCAAATTTTTAGATCTTGTCTTGATTTAATTCATGCTAGTGCTCATGAAAACTAGCCTGAATAAGGGTTGCATATAGTTAGTTTTCTCTTAGGAATCTGTTCCTTGTTTCATCTACTAAATCAAATGAATGAGACCGGATTTTCTTTCTTATGATTTGTGCCATTTTTCAGGTACCTGAGCTCCAGAGTTGTGTTGCAAATGAAATTTCTGTGTGCCAGTTTTGTGACTTCACAATATCTTTAATTCTTAGAACAAAAAGTACATTTTAAAAGGGATAGAATTAGCTCTGTTCAGGCTAATGTGGAGACACTTCTCCTGAATTCTTGAAAATTTCCTGTCTTAACTATTTCTCTTTAGCTGTGTTTCAGATGCAAACCTTGTCTTGACAAAGTAAAAGAAATGCCATTGTTTTGATTTAATAACATATCATTTGACTAATAGATAAGTGTTTTAGTACCAGAGAGACTGCTGTAGCAATAAAAGAAAGAAACATATTTAAAACCCCTTGAATTATATGAAGATGTCAATCTGCAGTGACCTCACACTGTTTTAGCATAAAGCAAGTTTGCTCATATTTAGCAAACAAAATAAATTTAATATTTTTTCTTTTAATTTGCAATTGTTGTGGCTTATTTTTTTAATTTAAAGAATATTTTTTATTCCTTGGATTAACAAAGATTTTATGATTCTATTAATTACATTCTTTATTTAGATAAAAAATCAGGTTTTGAGTATTTTTAATATTAAGGAAAACCCAGATATTTTAATTTTTAGGATGAAAAACTCACCTGAATGTGATCGATCAAGCTGACATCCATCCATGCTCCAATTTGGGATAACACAGGAGTAGAGAACTTTGTCACTACATTCCCAAAGGCTACGTGTGGTAATTGACAACCTTAGTAGCAATTCTTCACCAAAGTGTGTTTCTTGCAACCATTTTAAATGCATAAATGGTAAAAAATTTATATAATATATTTATATTACAGCATACATAACTCTTCATTCATCTGCAGCCTTTTTCAATACAAGCTCTTTTATTTCATGCTAGACAAGGCAATGCCCATGAAGTGCTTAGCTCAGTAAATAAAGAGGGATGATCTTGTACAGGAAAGTAAATCTTGCTTTAAGGTATAATCAGTACGGTATTGTTAGTGCAAATCCAGCTTATGTACAACAATACAGGAAGCTAGTCAGCTCACTGGTCCCTTCAAATATAAGACCTTTTCAGGGACAAAAGGCACAGCACTTAATAATTTTATTCTCCTAATCTTTTGAGTCTGCCTCAGAAATGCCAGGTATATTTCTATTCTAACAAATGCACAATATGGGCAGTAAATGTGCTCAACATGCTGGGCTGTAAGCAGTGCCATTAGGACACATCTATATGGTAGAACACACATACTCTTTGCAGTATTGGGAATTTATTTTGATTTCACCTGAGGCAGCAGGATTGTATTCTGGAAAAACTTAGAATGTTAAGTCATTTGATTTTCATCCCCTTTGGGTACTGTATAGTCAGGACTTGTTAGTGGTGTTCATTTTAAAGTGAATAGTGGGATCAAGTACTTCATTCCAAACACTGGGATTGCTTTCACAAAACATAAAAAAAGATGTGATTCCAATCTAATTTCTGAAATTAGGAGAACCAAAAAATTTTTTTAGAAAATGAAATTATCCTTGTAATGTAATGGAATTTATTGTTTGAAACTTAAATCCTGATAACATTTTTCATTCTGCCTTACCTACTTGCACTGTTTCTGTGTTTCTTATTATGAACAGACGTCACCCTTAAGAGATCAAGACTTGCCGATACTTCTAAATACAGCAGCATACCATAATTACATTTCTATTCTATGTGTAGAACTGGGATTTAACTGCTGGCAAATTCAGACTTTTAATGGTGAGTCCTCTAAGTAGCAGCCTTTCAATTTTATGCACTAGGAAAAAGCTGCTGATATCCTGTTCTAGCAACCTAGGTATATAAGAGCATTTTGAAGTTCCACATGAAATAAGATAGTAGTGAATAATAAGCTAGAAAATATGCTTAAGGAATCACTTTACTATCGTTGCCACATACAAATTATACAGGAAATGCTGAGGGATGGCATCTGTTTTTCAGCTCACTTCTGTGCACCGCAAGCTTAGTATTGTTGTTTGCCTACAGCTATTTTTTGCACTTATTAAGAATCAGTCAATCATACAGCTCCTAAACAAAAGAAAAACATTTGGTACTGAATTTACTGAGAGGATTCTTGAAAAGTACAAATTATGGTTTTCATAACCAAGATTAAAAAAAAAAAAAAAAAAAAAAAAAAGGAACTTCCTACATTTCTTCTAACGTATTATTTAATAATGCTTTGTAACCTCACAGATTGAGTCATGAGAAGGTGGTTTGATGTTAGATAATCAATTACATTTCTTGTTTGAAATTGCTTAGAATTATAGCCAGGTTTGCTTTAATAGTATTTACCCAGGAATACCTTTGAGATACAGACTGATGTAAATTACTTCCAAGGAATCTACCTTAGCTCCAATATTTTTTTTCCATTGGTTTTTCCTGAATAGAGCAGACTTGAGAAGCTAGAATGTGCCATGTATTTTCAATACCTTAAATTGTGAAAATATTTTTAAGAACATTATTACCTAGAGTTCAGTCACAGAATTTCAGGCTGTTCTGGTGAGATGGGTAAGCCATGGACATGCAGTGCAAGGTTATAACCATCTCTGATCTTCTTTCAATTCTATAAACTGCACACTGAACAAACCTCATAAGTCATATGTATATGTATACACCAAAATTATACTGCCCCACTAATGATTCTTAAAAAATGTATCTTTACATTGAATCTAAGCTCAGCCCAAAGACCTTTATTCGGGAAAGGCAACAGAAGTCGATTCTATTTTAAATTCTCAGTACTGTTGGCTTGCAGTATAATTCAAATTCCACACTTTCCTGGACTTCAACATCACAATTTTTCTGCTCAGTCCTTATCTTCTTATAGTGATGGAGAAATCTCCTCAAAAGCTGATATATCAGGAAAAAGTGATACTATGATTTGGAGAGCTTCTTCAGCTGCCGTTCAATGTGACAGTTTCTTTCTAAACAGTCTGGGTTTTGTTTTCAAATGTGAACCAGAAAGAAGTGCAATCCTGAAATCAGCATGGGTAAATTGACTAATTAAATATGATAAGCGGGTTCAGTTTTCAGGTGTTGACTAGACTCCTGTAGAGCGATAGAGACATGGTTTAATTGCACATTAGGCAAGTTGTGGATGAAAAAGTCAGACAAGGAATTGAACTCACTGAAGTGTAGATATCAAAAATTACATTTAAATTCTATGGAGCGAAACTGACCCTAGCAGTGAGTGACTTCTTTCATCCTGAAAGTATCTAGTGTATGTGGGTAAATTAATAGTTTCCTGTAGGTTTTTGGCTGCAGAGGGAGCCTGAGTGTGACTATCTGAGAATAGAAATGCAGTACATATAATGTGAAGTCTAAATTTAGGTAAAATATAATGAAAAACATCATGTAGAAGACATCCATAGTCCTTCCAAAGTATCTTAGATGGAAAAAGATGCAGCGTAGGTACATTTAGTCTACAATTCTGAATCTATATAAGCAAAACAATGCAAGGGCTGAATCTGAAATCCCTCAATAACATGTCCACAGAAGTGACAGACTTAACAGAGAACAGCATGACTGCTGTGCAAGTCCTGCACTTTTATTTCTTATTAAGAAATCTAATAAAAATAAACATGGGATTTTTTCTTTAATTAGATCAATATCTAGGTCTTAAAGTTTAACTGCTTTTCATTGTCTTTAATGATTCTAATGCTGATGAGCACAAGGCTGAAATAATTTGGGCTACTTTATGAAGAATCAGAGGTAAAATGTCAATAACTTTAATGAAAAACAAAGCATCCTGCAATTTCTCACTTATGACATGTTTTCAAATAAATGGAAACATTTTTCTTGACATCATGATTAAAACAGGACATGATTCTTTGGCCCTCACTAATGATTTACTGGTCTGACAGAAAAGCAGATTTTCTGATTTTCTGCTAGAGTAGCAAACAGGAATTTGGTTTAACCTTAACAGTAGTAGCATGAAGAAAAAAAGAAAAAAAAATATGTAGACTTTCCTATGAATTACTATATTTTCATTTCTTGTGGACTTAACCAAATCATGCTTTTATTTAAACTGAAGGCAATGAGAGAACAGAATGATGATGCAAAACAATGTTGTTCTGTGCAGAAAATAAAGACTAAAGATCCAAAACAGTTTTGTTTTTTTTTCTCCCTGAGATTATAATTTTGGATGTTCAAGAATAATATCTAAAACCAGTTCATACAGAAGTGTGGATTTACATTGCAGCCATCTCTTTAAAAGATGACTTGTTAAGAGGAAATCTGATGGAAACATACATTGTAAACATGTTGATAACATTAAACTCTAAACATTATCATGGCAGACAAAAATTAGAAGGTTATAAATGAAAGTTAGTCAAATCTTCCTGCTCACATTCTTCAAATTTTTGCATTTTACAGTGACAACTTTGGTTTAGAGAAGGAAAACACACAGCAGACAAATGGTGGAGAGTTAGAGTGCTGAAGAAAAACTGCATTAACCAGGGGACAAGACAGCCTTTATAGAAAGCTGTAGGTTTCCAGATACAATTCAAAGGTGTTTAGTTATTGATGCTGCAATGTCTAGTTCAAAGGAAAAGGGTGTCAGGAAAAGAATTGTTATTTCAAAGTAACAGAGTCATCCAGTGCCCATGGCACTGTGACCTGCTGTGTGTGTGGCTGTGAGGAGAGCATCAGCCCCAGGATGCAGCCATGCAACTGCTCATCATGCCACGGAACACCTGTGGTCAGAGTAAGGGTGCAGTCTCTACTCCGACTCCAGACTGCTCTGACCAAGCCATTTTGCTGCTGTCCTGTGCTCCCTCAGCAAAGGAACATAGCAATAGTAGATGTCAACAAACTTTGACATCAACTTATGTTTCTATGACATAAAAACATAAAAAGCTATGACATAAAACATAACAAAATGCACTAAGATAATCAATCCTGCTCAGGTGGAAACAGTGACATGCAAGTGTTAACATGGATTTCTTGAAAGACATGGAAGGAAAACAGAAGATTTCACACCAATGAAGAAAGGAAGAACCTATTACAAAGGAAAATAATTTAGTGAAAATATAATTGATTAAAAAAAAAACAACTTTGCATTGTCTTGAAATCAAGGAGGAATTTGAGGAGTTATTGGAAAGATCTGTATATAACGGGACTTATGGGCCTCTGCTTTTTAACTCGGAATGTTTTTGGAAGCAGTTTGCGTTTTGGGTATTGGTTTGGGTTTTTTTAGTTTTGAGGTGAGGGGTTTTGTTGGGTTTTCTTGTGGGGAGATGTTTGTTGGGTTTTTTTGATATGAGATATCAGAACATGCTTTAGCAGGAATAAAGTTGGAGACACAGCAAATCCTCAAACAATTTTCTTCTTGTTATGTTTGGTGGGTTTATCTTTTTCTTAGAGATCTATATTTTTAAGTGTAAAGTTCTTTTTGAAGTTGCTTCAAAATATATATATGGCCTCATAGAAATTCTGTAATATGTTGTGACATATATTACATCATCTTCTTTGTCCTTCAATAATATTTCACCAAGGACAGTAAAAATAAAACCCAAAATGCACAGCCCTTCTGCATCACTGCAATAATTAAGCCCAGCAAAGGGGCTGCTAAGAATGCCTTACTTATGCCAGGGGCCAGGTTGGTTCCCAGCAGCCTTAAAAAATTAAGAAAAGAAGGTGACAAAAAGGTGGAGAAAAGCATGCATGCCTTCTGATGATAGGCCTATCTCAGCAGTCTGCTTTTGGCATTCTGTGGTCTGTATTGCACCAGCTGACCTCTCTTCAAAAGGAGTCACAGCTCTGGAGAGGGCATGCCAGAGGGGGAGTTCTGTCATTTTTTGAAAGGGTTATTGAAGGCCACTTCAGTAGATGGAAAAATGAATGAGAATTTCAGAACCCAGCTTAATGGAGTGATTTGTGTGACAATTACTATTAAGACAATATATTTTGGGAAAAAAATAACTCCAGAAGGAGTCTAGTATAATATGATTCCATCATAAAACAGTTTGAAACAGAACTTCTTTCCATGAGAAACAGGATTTCTCATTTTAGCCTTAAGGGTTTACAAAACCTATGGGGTGCAAGAATAGTTATTTCTTTATTTTTCCTTTATACATAAATTTCCACATGGCTGTGTTGTTCCTTTAACAAGCATACCTATATCTTTATTCTTCAATTATTTCTTTAAAGACCTCAGACAGTTTTTTAAAATAATCTATACTTCAATTACAAGTGAGTTTAATGTTATTATTTTAATGTATGAACTGTCATTGGACTTAAAACTGCTAATGGCAGTACAAACATTATCCAATGACTAGTAAAAATTATAAAAACAACCCCTTTTCTGCATTTGTTTTGGAAAAAAAATCTAAACTTACTGACTTCAGTTCTTTTATCTCTTTGATGAAAGCTACCATGACATGAACTCTTAAAACTGATTAAAGTATGGAAAAAATAGTCCGTATTAAGGAAACTTTAAAATCAGGCCTAATATATTTGGTGTGTAAAAACATCAAGTCATGTTAAAGGTACTGAATTTGACTGAATGCAGGAATAGAGAATACTTATCACATTTAAGATAAGATTTATAAAATATTACAGAAATAACTTTAAATTATTACAACTAAAAATAGAACGTTTTGATGCAGTGGATAAGGTAAGTAAAGACTAAAATAAGACAGCAAATAAAAGACATGTTTTAGATTTTGGGAAGGCTGCTATTAGAGGGAATTTGCATTTTGAATACCAGGGATGAAAGAAGAGCTGAGCACCATCTCAACCATATTTAGTAGAATTTTAGTATCCATATTTTCTTGAAATGAGTATACGTAAGGCATTAGGATTGAATTTTTGTGAAGCAAGAGAACATATTCAGCATAAAGAAAACATCAAATACTCTCTGGCCTGTGATTGGCCACAGATGTGGAGAGGTGTCCCTTTCTCCCATATCTTACTTGGTGCAATAGATGGATGAATTGCCCTTTAAAGCAATTTTGCCATTCCAATTCATTGGGATGACTTAAAAAAAAAACATATTAAAAAATTTGACTTCTTGATGACTATAATGGATGGAAGTATTAATCTTGCAAAATTTAACAAAGGAAAATACAGAGTTTTTCAGCCAAAGAAAAATAGAAAAGAGAAAAGAAAATACCACACATCTGTATAGGCTGGGCAATGACTGGCTGGAAAACTGCCTTTTAGAATAAAGAAGTTTTGATGGACAGCAAATTATGCCTGAGCCAGATGAGCTCTCTTGCAGTGAAGACCAAGAGCCCTCTGGACTGCATTAGACAGGGCATCGCCAGCAGGTCAGAAGGAGTTGCCTTCATCTTTCACAGGAAAGACACATCAGGAGTGCTATGTCCAGTGCTGATCTCCCCATATGAGAGAGACAGGGACTTACACAGGCAAGTTCAGCAAAGGACCATAAAGATTGCTAAGGGCTTGCAGCATCTATCTTATTTAGCCTGGAGATAAAAGAGCTCAGGTGGATCTTACCCACTCCTGGAGGTACTTGATGAGAGGGTTATAAAGAAGAGGGGCATGATTCGCCTCAGTGGTGCCCAATGAAAGGAAAAGAGACAACAGATGCAAATTTAAGTACTGGAAATGTCACTTATTCGTAAGATTTTTTATTTTTTTTTTTTTTAACTTTAAGAGTAGTGAAACACCATGGGATTGTGGAGTATCTATTCTTTGAGATAGTCACAACCTACCTGGACACAGCTCTGGCAAAATGCTTTACCTCTTCTGAGTAGAGGTGTTAAGGCTTTTCAGATGTACCAAGCCCAACTGCTGAGATTTTGTGATTCCTTGACGAAGTCTAGGGAAAAAGGGAAGAGAAATTGGTAATTTGGGTTTGTGCTGATTCCTCTGACAACAGACATCAAAAATGGAGGTATACAAGCTTCACATATCTACCCTAGCTTCTACCTGTAAGTAACACAGAATAATGAACACTTAATAATGTGCTTACCTATCTCAGATGCTTATTGGAAAATAATATTGATTGCTCTCTGGATGAGGGATTTTTCCCCTCGCAGTGACTGCAGTGCAAGCTTAGTGTCTAGTTTGTTCCAAGGTATTTAAAAGCCTTGTATCAGGAAAACTATTCAGTCAAGAAAAAATGTTTAAATATTCAATTTTACATCTACTGTAATACTGTAATACTTTTTTCATATTAAAAGATATCTAAGGCATAGCCTATTCCAGTATGTAGAGTATTAAAAAAGAATAAAAATAAAATATTGGAACAACTGAAAGACATTGATATATAATAGTTAAAATTCACAGACTGTTGATCTGAGAACTGCTCCATGAAGTTTATAAAAAGTCACAATGCACATCCTCCTAATTTAATCAGACATTAAATGCTGGAGTCATTCTGAGCATACCCTAGAAACTGGAGGTGTATTCATTATGCAGATGTAAACATCTGTATTTGTGTGTAAATCCAGGGTCTGAATATTTGAACGTGACAACTGCAAGCACTGTGTTACGCTAGAGGGAACAAGAGACAAAGAGGAGCCGTGCAACAGTGGAATTCCCTCAAGGAATACTCTCTGATTCATCTGTCACATACTGAAGCCTTTTCAGAGGGTGCCAGACCTCTGGAGAGGGGATGCTGGAGGAGGAGTTCATCCACAGTTTGAAATATTCAGAGTTTGTTTGTCCCTGCTCAGCTCAATTCTGCTAACCTCGACTGCCCTCCCCAGTATTCCTGTGACTCTCACCTGCAAGAGTAGATTTTTTCTATCATCTCGCCACTTGTATGTCAGCCACAACCTGGAGAGTATTTAATATTTTCTTTATGCTGAACATGCCTGATAAATGAATCATCAGTATAATATCACTGAATTCAGTACCGTTTGTGTTTAGCCTATTCTACCTTGCAGTTGTCAAAGTAGACATCTAAAAACACCTAAACAAGAGCCACGAGAGGATTTTTTAATGATTCCAATATCATCCCCATTTTTTGCTCTTTAGAGCAATTAGTCCTATAAAGAGAACTAATTTTAAAAACAACATCCAGTAACAGCGTTGTTCTGACAATCAAGATTGACCTGCCAGCAGAGAAAATAGGAAAGTGGTGATAATGTTGAACATCATTAGTAATGAAAGCCTAGAGGAAAAAAAAAATCCAAATCGCTATGTTTTCCAAATGGAAAATAACATGTATTTGAAATGATTCAATTGTTGAAATGATTCAGCAAGCAAAAGAGAGTGAAACCCTGTGAAAATGTAACTGAGACAATCAACAGTTATATTTCATTCTACCAAAAATAAATTAAATAATGGAAAGAGATGCAAACATTACATAAGTTTTATTCCAGTTTGTTCATGCTTTCAACTACAATCAAGTCATTGCCCTTATTTGAGTTTAACCAGTCTGGGACAGCAAGCTCAAGCCAACAAAAGAGGCTCTGTTTCTCAGTTATTACCTTTAGTTGCGCTTTAATTTTCTGAAAAACAGTTTTTTCAAACTGTTGTGATTATAACAGCAATTATTACTAGCTCTTCAGTTGAACTACAAGGGTTAATGCAAGTCTATGCATATATATATATACACACACATAGGCTGGCATATGTGTATAAAGCATATATATTTGTAATATGCATCATGCAGCTGTTTGGTGGTTTGGGTTTTTTTTGCTTTTTTTTGTTTATGTGTACCAGGGGCAGAAATTAGTGCGGAAAAGAGAAGGAGTGATATGGAATGGTGGAAGGCATTTCCTTCAAAACTTCATGCATTATCAGTTGCTGTAACTTACATAATCTGGCTAGACAAAAGTCTGTCATATATATTTATATATATATATTTATATATTATATATGATTGCAAAGTAAAAGAATAAAAGAAACAGAATTTTGCAGAGCCTCTCAGCTAAAATCCTGAACTTTGTTTAAGAAAGCCAGTAACAGATGGGTTAATACAAATTTCATTCCATTTACAAAAATTGCATTATAAGCAATAGCAGGAAACATTGTCATTCCCCTCCCCCTGCCCCTCTGTCTTGGGTAAGACCTATTTTTGAGCTGTTTTCATTCAGAGAACGAGTTGCTCCTTTTGGCTTTGTTCCCGGAGTACTGCATACTTGGTGGTGTGTGAGGCATTGCCCCCCGGGGAAAAAGGAGGAGGGGGACTGAATCACAGCACTTAATTCTTAATGATTGTTCTGTGTGGTCAAGAGGACACAGAGCAGGCAATGCTCTTTATTCTTTACTTACCTTACAGCTATTGGCAGACAGCCCTTTTAATTTAGTTATCAATACTCAATGCCCTTAAAATTTTTTACTTTAAAGCCAATCCAAAATAAGTACTAGCCAAGGAGCATCTGCTAAACAGAAATATTGGTGGATAGATATGATTTAAGGCATCACTGCTAAGGGCCTACCAGTGTGAATTCTGAGTAAGAGTTGTTTGGTATTCTCTTGACAAATCTTGTTTCTTTATCAGGATGGTTGCTTTTCTGACAACTGATAGTGTGTGGAAAAATTCATAGGTGTTGCTAATAGATGAGCTTTTCAGATAATTCCACCTCCCTGTTGATACAGGACACTCTTCTAAAGCACATTTTCTATTACTTAGTTGAGTTTGGTTTTCAGTATCCTGTGTAGTGGGATTTCTACATTTCAGAGGTTATTGAATAACTAAAAAAAGTGTCACTTACTGGGACATTTCTCTCTATATTTCTTTGTTTTCTAATTACACCCCAGAGTACCACATGCTATAATCCCCTTCTTTTCAAAGGAGTTGTCCTATTGCAAACTGATACTATTCTCCCTTTCCATCACTTGTCCATGGTTGTTCAAGCGCTGAGTTCTTTGGAATATTTAAGTGATTTAATTAGTAAAAATTGAAGTATTTATTCCTAATTCTTTTTTTCTCTGAAGAACTCCTTCCCATTTGCCAATCTGTTTCTAAGAATGTAGTTCCTTTATTTGAATTAAGTATTCCAAATAAAGTGGCTTCATATGACAAGACAATAATCCTCTTTCTTTCCAGTGATTTATCTGCTAGACTGTAAAAGTTAATGCTGTGGGAGTTCACTTGGTTAATAATGAATCCAAGGCTTGGCTCATTTGTAGAACATGTGCACTGCAGAATAATGTTTAACCAACCACTTAATATGTATGCATAAGAGAAAGTAGATGCACATTATTTAAGTCATAGTTCTGATTTTATCCTGGTCCTCTGCAGGGGTGTGTAGGGATCAGTTCAGTTCATCTGCTGAAGATGTCCATTTTGAAGGGGCTTAAATAGCTCTTTGGATCCACTGATCAAATGTCCTTGATTCAGTTGTCCATGCACAGATGTCAAATTTATGAGTGATGTCTCAGGTATTCCTGCCTACTCTCCAGCCTCTTCTTCAGAAGAGTGTCCTTGAAGTCCTCTGTGATATCTTCCAGTCCCATGAGATTTTCTCAGGTACTCTAAAAAAGCATTTTAAATTGGAAGCCATTTTAAATGGGAAGGCAATATTGTGTTTAGATGGCTCACTGAAACTATAGTTTTTTGCTGATTAGACTGCAGTCTTGGATATGTAAGTCACATGATGATACATAAATTTGGTGTCTCAAATGTGTGAGGTAAATCTCACTGACCTCAAAGTCTAAATCTGAATGAGAAGACTCTCATCTCCAGATGAGGTGATGTTTTGCTTTCTGAACTCAAATATCCAGTAGATATTAAGTAGAACAAGGGATGTTTATAAGAGAAATGTTTATTTATCACCTCACTTACTTTTTTTTGCCTTGTTTCCCATGATCAAAATTTGCAAATAAATAGTGGGTTTGTACATTGTGTTATTATGTTATATTGTTATATTGTGTTATTATAATAATACTATGTTTTATTCTCTTGATTGCTTATCTTATAAAAAATCTACTCTGTAGACGAGGTCAAACATGACTACTGTGCCAGTTTAATAGCATAATCTGTCATAAAGTGGGGTATAATCACTCTCCCATTGTCCCCCCTTTGTTCTTGTCAAAATCATGTCTTCACGTTGAATGGGTTTCTCTAGTAGATTTAAGCTATGCTTTTTACAGCCATTCCAATAATAGTATTGCAAATTATTTTTCTCTGACTTCTACCAGTATATTTATTTATCTGTCCTTTTCTTTTCTGACAACTAATTTCTTTTTCCCATGGTGAGTTCACTACTGTTTGGAGCCATAAAGGACTTAATAGCAGCTTAACTCAATTATTGCTATAATCAGAAAAGCAGTATCCACCACACCAAAGGGAAATTTAGGGATTCCCATTAAAATTCTTGCTTTTCTATAGAAGCTCTATAACATATCACATTCCTCCTGGACTGACTTCAAATTGAAGAAAAAACACATTTGTTATTAGATCACCTGTGGAAAGTTATCTCCAAACCACAAAGATTAGGAAAATATTCAGTGAATGTGTGGTACTACAGTACCTGATATTCTCTCATGAGAATATTTTCTCATTTCCATGGTTCAGTTGAATTTTCAAGGTATCTTGTCTGGGTCTTTTTGTCTTTGAATCCAGGCAGTTAACAGTGACTCCAGCATCTTTGGGAGTACTTTAACCACGAATTGAATCTTATGCCCTGTTTCATGCACTTCTGCACTCCCACAGTGTAGATAGTCTGTCCCAGCTGATTAACTGATGATGAAGGTTGGGGTTCAAGGAAACACATATTTAACGTCTTGTGTGAAATGTCATTTAAACACGTTTCCCATTGTATTCTTCAATTCACATGAAATAAATGTAACAGACAGCTGGCTGCATCATGAGATAAAGAAAATACTGGTGCTTGTAGATAGATATAAAGATTAACAATTTATCTGTGCTTCAGTTTGTGTTCTATGATTCTTTTTCCAGCACTAACACCTTTTTTTTTTTTCCTGTATTTCAACTTTAAATATCACAAGTATCAAATATGACCTCCAGCAGAACTTCTTTTGCAGACTGTCATTAGCTGTTAGTCCATTTTCAGAGAGGGGCAGCTTACCAGGCCTATTAGTGTCACCAGACAATTCTTTTTCAAGAAAGATTCTGTGTATGACAGCTGTTTGAGGGTTTTTTGTTTGTTTTTTTTTTCTATTCAATATTTATCTAAGTTAGAATAATCATGGACGGCTTCTGTAAATAACATACAGATGAAAACAATGTTAAAATGAGTGTCTGTGCTGATTTTTCCCATTAAAGAATTTTAAAAATTTTGCCTACTGCCCTTTTTAGAGAATGAAAATATACAATTAGTCTAAAACTTTCTCATACACACAGCTTTTTTTGTCCTTCCTGCTTATATACCTCTGTGAATTTTCTGCAGCAGAAAAACAGAAGACATAATGATAGCACACCCAAGAGAAGCTGAGAGAAGCTATTTTTTTATAGATACACAAACATTTTCTTAGGAAAATGTTTCTTAAAATGGTTTAAATTTTTTAAAAGTATCCATTAACGAAAAAGGATGTCAGTCACTATAAAGTGTAATGGGGTTGTGACCTGTCAGCTTCGGTCTCTGTTGCCTTGGTTGCTCTGATTGAAAGAACTTATGCATAGTGCTGCAGCCAACCATGCTCTGGGAATCTCAGGGCTACCACAGACAGAGCTTGTAAATAACTGCTTCAGAGGCTGACATTTATGGCAAGCAGAAGTCAGTGGGCATTCTACAGCTGGGTCTGCAGCTCCATGTGGCTTGACTGCCCTCTAGTTAGGAGTTGACTTCTTCTTTATAGAAAAGGGGATCTATTGACCCACAGTCCCAGGAATTCTGGCAAATGCATTATCCCCAAATGACTACTTTCTAACCTGTGACACACTTCCTCATAGCAGTGTCCAGCTCAAAACTTTCGACTCTACAAAGCTGACAATAAACAGCTCCATTTTTAATGCAGATCAAATAATAGTGACTGTAAAGGTAAGAGTTTCTAAGACAAGTGTTCGTTAAAGTCTGAGAGATATTTTAAATTAGATAGCCCTTTCTTTAGCAGCGGCAAAAATCAGTATGATTTAAAGCAGTTAGTATTTAATATGCTTGTTCAGTGAGTTAATTTTCCCCAAGCCAATTTTTAAAGATAAAATAATCTCCCTTTGGCTTTGGATAGCCGGCATTATAACCATAGTCATTTTTAAATTAAGCTCACTTATTGTCTATGTGTATGTGAAGTAGGTGATATTACACAAAAAGCATGGGCTACATTAGCTGGATACAAATGCATATTTAAGAGCTTAACAAGCCTGCAAGAAAAATAATGGTCTCGATAAACATTAGAACGGCTCACTTGTAAGCCTTTTTTGTTTAGTTGCATTTTCCTATTTGCACATTCAAAGGAGTGATGAAATGCACTGAGTAAATAAATAAAGCCTATTATAATGTCCCAGTAGAAGGGAAAAGTTGATTTTAGTTGCATTAACAAGTTTTAAAACTCTCAAATTATTAGATTTGCTTGTGAATTAAAACCTGCAATGCCTATTAAAAAAAAGTGTGAGATTCTGTTAAGCAAGTTAAGATGTGGTATGCTACATAAATGCACCTATACTTATATAAGAAGCATTTCTCTAACCATCCTAACTATATTGCTGATTATAAAATGTAGAGTCCTACTGTGTATATGTAATTTTGTCTGGACTTGTGTTATAGTCGGTAATTGAATAACACAGTGATGGACTTATTGCAAGTGTGAGAAAGTACTAAGCAAAACAGAAATTATAATGAAATTTGAGATGTCAGTGACAATTAGCTGTGTTATGAATATTCATTTCATATTCATTCTGGATAGTGCCATTTTTCACCATCTTTAATCACTGAATAGTGTTTCAAGAAATAGAGATATAAATAATAGTCATGTGATAATTAACATGGTTTTTTCTGAGTGTTGTAGCACTTGTCAAGTGCCACGTGGGCTGGAGCAATGACTAGAAAGTTATTTTTCAGGCATGGCCAGTTTTGTATTTAGCAGAATCATTTGACTTTCTTGCAGAATTGTTAATTTACAGGATGATAAAAATCTGGTTGTGAGTGGTTTTACTTAGGCTGAAGTCTCATTAGAAAGACTAAGTGCTACACTAGAATTACAGAAATCTAAATCAGGACCCCACGTGAGAAGTGAAAAGAAATGAGTTACAGTGAAGCAATGCCCCCAAATAACAGTCACCTCTAACTAATGCTGGGAAATGTGATTCACTGTGCTGCTTTCAGACTGGTACATGAATATTGACAGAACTGGGTATGTGTTTAAATGTCTTTTTTCAGTCAGGATGAAGGGATCCATGAAGATGAAAGGGGGAGTATTCACTGTGCAAAAAGTAGTCTTTGGATATGATATGATACTCTATTTTGAATACTTCGTAACATTGCTAGTGTTCTGCTAGAATCCCCTACAAAGGTATGACCTCCCAATGTTGTCCTTAGAAGCACTCATGTGCACTCATACTGATGAAATGCATTGAGCCTTTCATTCAGGACCTCTATGTGAAGCCACACAATCCAAGAACGAACAATAATGGGATCTTCCCTGAGTCTGACTGAATTTTTTGAAAAGAATGCCATGGTTTCCAAAGGAAAAATATTTAGCTGAAACCACAAAGACCCTTGAGAAAGAGCATAATAGAAATTTTCCTTTTAGATTACAAAGCAATGCAAAAGAGCAGAACATTTGTTAAATTAGTTCTAGGGGTCCTCCTTTGTGTAAGCCTAGTATGAAAATAAGTAAGACAAATATATTACTGCCACTCCTGCATCTCACAGGCACCTGTCTTTTATTCAGCCACCAGCTTCATCTGGCATGTGAGGGAATTGGAAACATCTTTGAAATTACTTTGTTACAGAAAACTAGTAAAGAGGTAGTAAAAAGCTGATAATTCATATGTGTTAGCTGATTATTTCCATAGTCTTAAATTAAAACTCAGACTTATATTTTATGTTTTATTATGTGTATCAGTTTCTAGTGTTTGAAAGAGAAAAAGAAAAATGAAAAAAAGATAGCAGAGGGGAGAATATACCTGTTTTGGGAACATGTTCTTACTTTGCAGTGTGAGAAAAAATAGAGAACCAAAGTGTAATAGAAGAGAAACTGCCCTGGTTGTGAGAAAATAGTGTAAGTAGAGCCCCTCCAATACTTCTCTGAGCATTCCAGGTTATTCCACAGCCCTGGAGTATTCCAGAACCTTGTCTGTGAGGCAGATGCCTCAAAGGAACTTACCTGTCCTGAAAGTTTTTTGCCACCATGCTCTTGAGAGTAAATAAGCAAAATCTTGTCAGTGTTTACCTTGGAAAAACCATGGGCAGCAGATTTTGCTTTCCTGGCTAGAGCTTCTGATCACAAGTTACTGACAAAGAATGTGTTCCCTCAGAATATGGAAATTGTGTTGCTTCCACCAATGAAACAACAAAGCTGATTTGCCTACAAAATTGGATTTTTTAAGTAGTGAGGATGTTGTGCAAAATGTCAGTTGTAGAAAGTAGACTTGGATTGCATGATCATAAGGCAGTTGGCTGTCATTTAAGAAGAAGAGTAAATAGAGGTATGTAATGAAGGGTATCAGTTTTGAAGAGGCAAGATAAGATAAAAAAATTTATTAGTTACTCATACAGGCAACAGAAGTCAGATTTGACTTGGATGTGAAAGAGGCCTGGAAGTCCTTTGTCTTACACATCCGCAAATGTTCTTGAACATGTATCCCAAGCAGAGAGCTAGAAGACATTGCAGAAAAACTCAAAACTGGATAAATAACCAATACAAAAGAGATATTAAGATTAAACAGGGAAACTGCAAAGGATATAAAACCTTACTTCTTGTAGAATATAATGAAGATTTCCAGAAGGCAAACTGAAATGAAACTTTTATGGGGCATTAAGTTTGACGATGTGCTTATTGACCATGCAATTACAAAATTAAATAAGGAAAAGTGAAAAAAACCCACCCATTTCTAAGGACATTAAAAGTATTACAGATGTTGCCCTCAAATTAAATTACTTTGGTCTTGATTTCAGTATGAATAATGCTGAATAGCAATGATAATGTCTCAAAGCTTCAGTGTCCAGACAGAAAGCCTATGTGCTCAAATTGTTCTGTTTGAGAGATGAAGTTAAACTGTAGTGGGCACTATATCCTTATTAGAATCACTGGTGACTAATCAATCCAAGAGCATATTGGAAGACACTAAGGAAAGAACTTGAAAGTGTCTAACTTCTGCTTTTAATTATACCCTCATAAACACAGTGCAGAAATGTTTCCATCCTTGATTATTTGGTTTAAATTACTTAGCTGATCTTATTTATATTTATTAATTTCTAACTGTAATAACTCTTATTTCCCAGTTTACTAGTTGTCTTTTCCCAAGGCTAAAACAATTTTTCTTTTAATGTAGCTTATCTGACCCAAAGCGTTACCAACCGCATTTGTCTTTTATTTGTTTGTTTTTTTCTTTTTTTCTTTTATCCCAAAGTTAATGGTCTTATTATAATAGTTTCCTCTAACTCCTTGGGAGTACACTCAGTTCTTAAACTTTTATTGTTACTATCTTCATCACTTCTGCATCAGGCCTTCCTACAAATATGAGTTGTTGTGATAAGTTAAATGTTACTGGCCCTTGGAAGCACCAGAAGAACCACATCCTGGAGAAAAGAAATAATAATGCCATTGCACAAGGCACAAATGAAACTTCATCTAAAATCCTAAGTTTACTTATACACACCATTCAAGGCTATTTCAAAGTAGAACATGTGAAAAAAAAGAGTTACTATAATAATCAGATTAAACTACTTTACTAAAAGAAAGTGATTTTTTTTTTTTTTTGAAAAAAACGTAAAACACAAAACCTCAAAACAAAACCAAACAAACATCTCACCCCAAAAAATACAAAAGACTTTGTGCTTTGTGGCCCTGTCTAGAGAAGAGCCTGAGAAGGTAGATGATTGCACAATAGACATAGGCTGGAAAGTAAACACCGAAGGGAATGAATTGTTTTAAAGACAATACTGGTACAAGATCAATTGGATAATAGTAGTAACCATTGAAAATTGTGATCTTAAATTTAAAATGTTTCTGATTAATAATGGAAACAGGCTTTGGATTAACCTCTTAATAAAAGATTGAAGCTAAGGGGGTGTGATAAATTTTAATATATAGTGTGATTGTTGGTATTTGTATATGATAGGGATGAAATTGATATATTCAAGGGTGTGGTGGACCTTTACTATGCTGTATTCCTTTGTTCTTTTTAAATGGTACAATTTGTGTTCCTTAAACACTGGTATTTATCATTGCCTGTACTGTGTAAAAAAGTTGTGTGGGTTTTATTTCTTTTTGTATTTTTTTTTTAATTTGTTAGTCAAATTGAAAAAAAAAAAATCAAGACACAGAGACAACTGAAACAGAATAATTAGTTTTATTGCCATTGTATTACTCTTATTTGATGGGGAAGGGAAATGTTTTACTTGGTGTTTTTGTTTTGAAGTATGGAATAAATCTAGTCTAGAAATCTAAATTACCTATTGTAGTATTTTTGGTCTCTTTTGGATTGTATTTCTGAGTGAAATTCGTAAAAAAAGTCACCTAACCTCACTGCCGACCATGGCCTTAGATCCTTTTTTGGCACTCAATGTTTCTATAAATATTAAATACATAAGTTGTGCACATTTGTAGCTCTACTAAATCAGGGATGAGATTGTGTCTTGTGTTTGCCCCTTGACTAAATGCTCAAGAAAGCAGGAGTTCCTTTTGTCTGATTCACTGCAAGCCCATGCAAAGCCAGATGCAATCTAGCCCAGATTTATCATCTGTCCTTCATGTACCAGGGGGCAATACTAGGAAAGAATAACAGATGTAGCCTTGTGGATAGTATCAAGTGGGAAATAACTCTGAGAAATGCTTTGCATTTTACTAAAACGTTAAAAGAATCAGTTAAATGACGGTCATGCAGAAGGTCATTCAATCCTTGGAGGAACAAGGGAAAATGTCCTGTGCTGTGTCTGGAGATAGCTGAGGTACAGATGGCACTTAAAGCTAGCTCTCTGACCTAGAGCTCGAAGTCTAGATTGAACCTGACTCCCAGACCTAAATATTTTCTGTTCAGTCTAATGGGGCTGTGTAATTTGAAAGATAGCATGAATGCATGCTAGAATCCAGAAGAACCTTGTATGTGACATTGCCACAAGACAGTGCATGCCAAGTATCTTTGTTCCTATGTGTATCTAATAAATCCAGTTGTCTAAAACTTGAAAATTATTCTTATATGCAGAATGTATTTTATATTATTGGGATGTGGGAAGTGGAGGCCTTGCAGGTTTTTTCATGCCCGTGAGGAAATTTTAAGGACAGAGAGAAAATACTGTTATGCATTAAGAGAAATATAAAGCTCTTCTCCAATTTCATCTGATATTTTATGAATTGGGAATAAGGTCTGGTGATGGTTCAGCTGACAGTGACTGGTACCCCTAGCACCCTACTATGTCAAAAGGGCAGTGTCCTACTATGTCATGAGGAGCAAGTGGTACAACAGCAAGGGAGAGAGGAGAGTTGAGGGAGTGGCTGCACAGTGCTTATTTTCCAGCTGGGCTTAAACCACACCGGCCGATAGAGGGAAATGGCACCATGAAAACTCTGCCCATGAAGGAAGCTCAGATGTTCTGTCTGCAGGAGCAATGAATCAGGTGCCATACCAGAAATGTCGGCCTGAAATGTTACAGTACAAAATGCTGCAGAGACAAAGCTCAGGAGGTTGCCATTGAACAGTGTAAGAACTGCAACAAGAAAGTTGTGTGGTCAAAATCTTAGTGCTGTATACAGGGACCTGTACACTTAACAGTTGACACTGTCAGGCTGGCAGGGCAGAAATCACAAATGGTCATTGCAGTAATCAAATTTCCACGTGACCAGGCACAACCACAGTATTCTGAACCAATATTCCTAGTAAAGCCATGACTTGAGCTTTAAAAAAACCCAACCCTATGTTCTTTTCTTAGTACTCTGTTTACATCATCTCTTAATTTTTCTCTGTGTTTACAAGATTAGTGTTCTTTTTATCTTTGCTCACTTTGCTAATAGCACCTCACAGTTTGTACCACAGAAATCTGGTGTTATTAAAATTTGTGTTATTTTGCATATTCATCTACAGTTTATTTCTTCCACAATTTTGGTTTCATATTGTATTTCTACACCTTCTTTGTGCAACTTTGAAGATTTTGCTATTTTTTAATTTGTGGGATTTAAGTGCATATGACATTTCCAGAGAAATTATAGTCCAATCAAAACGTTTAATGTTTTCTTAAGAGATATTCCAGTGTGCAAAATTTTGATCACAGACTGATCAAAAGAAAATTCCCCAGAATTTTTTTTTTCCTTTTTTACCATAGACATTGTTTTCTGTATTGACAGTTTGCCAAGGCTTTTTGCAAATTGTGGACTAAAACTAGTAATTAATGGAGTATGCACTAGACAGCTTGCATTTTTCCAATTAGAAAAATAGTCTGACCAAGTCAGAAAGAGCAATTGAAGAAGAGCAGAATGAAGTGAGTAAGCAAGACAAAAAAAAATGTAGTAGGTGCAGGCTCATTATGAAGAATAAAGATTGTTAAGATACTTTTATTGCTAATTATGATGCTTTGATAGAATATATGTTGCACAAAGATTTTTCTCTTACATTAGGTCATGACATCAAGAAAAGCAAAGAAGTTCCTGTGGAAAAAACTATTTAATTGTTTAAAGAAATTATGAATTTAATAATGAAACTATAAAAGTCATAATTTGGTAGATACATTGGTTATGTAGATATAACACTGTTTAAAATTTAGTTTTGAATAGAGCATCTCACATAAAAAGGAAAGAAGAAACTGTCCATCAAATTATGTGTGCTTATGCAACAGACATTCTGATAACTCTTCCTTTCTGCTTGCTTCATGTGCACTGAAATAGTGATGAGAGATAATAAAATTTCAAAAATTAAGACTGTAGTAAAAAAATAAGAAGGAGCAGCAGCCTGCACAGCTGGAGGAAATCTGTCAAACAGCTCCGTGGCAGCTGTCTTTCCTCATACCACCAGAACTCAAAGCACCAGTGAAATGGCAGGGCTGCCATTTTCTAATCCCAGGACCTGGAGCATGGAAATGAAAGTTCTTTTCTTCTCTTTTGTATCCATGATCTGGGATGGGGAGAGAGACAGACATGGAAATGTTGATCTGTCTTTCCTACCCACCTCCTCTAATGAGAGCTATAGGAACAATAGAGGTATTTACATCTTTACCTTGATTAGAGACAGATCTTAAGGTACCTCTGAGGGACCACAGCCACCTTTCCTTACCTTGGCTATACAACACCCTATGGTCTTTGCAGAAGCCTTTTGGTACAACTACAGATGTTACAGACCCAAATATAATCAAACACACATGTCCATACAGTGTATTACCCACAGGACAGGATACGAAAATGCTGAAGCTCTTTTCCAGCTTCAGATGCATTGTGGCATAAGTGGAGGACCCATCTTTTCAGCAGTCCCTGTGAGATATCTCCCTGCCTTTTTAGAGGTTGGTTGATGCTGTGCTGTCACAAAGCTGAGCTAGAAGCATGTTGTTTGCTGTGACCTGGCGAATTTTGGCCATGATGAAGTGAAGCAGAGAAAAAGAAGATGAGATCTGTGTATGAGGTGTGCATCCAAATCTGGGTCCTTCTTCCATGACAAGACATCTCCCATGAAATTCTGTTTCCTAGATGACAAAGGAAAGTGAAAGGGAAGTACAAAAAGGAGGGCCAGGAGGCAAAGCAGAGAGATATGCACTTGAGTGATACCTCAATACTCTTCCAGACATGGGGCTGGTCATCACCATTTTCAGTCCTTCTACTCTCTCACAGCTGTGCTGTCAATCCTCAAAGTTAGATTTGATTAATAGGAGCTCATTATCTCAGGCATAATTTCTCTCAGTGGGGTAATTTACCCAGAGAAGCAGGTACAATTTAAAGCATCTAGATCTACACTGAAAGAGTGAATATAGGATAAAAGCTAAAATGAATACTCATTTTTGAAAAGCTGGTTGTATGTCAGGCATCCATAAAAGTCAAGCCGTCTTTTGGATGAGTGCTGCCATGGCAGCTACAAACCAGCAATCCCCCTCCTGAACTATCTTTAGAGCATGGTAAATCCTGTAAACACCTGTGTTAGAGGGTGCTGCCAATTTGTGATGTTGTCAGTCTCCCTGGAGTCTATGTGCAATTCAGTGTTGCCCAGTTACCCCAGAACCTCCACCCTCTGTTGGTCAAACACTTCTGATCAGCACAGCCACTTCAGAGTAAGAGGCAGGGAGTGCTGGTTCTTCAACCTGATAGCCTTCCACATCCTGTAATCCATGCTTCTTTGCGAAAAAGTGTGTTTGGAAGTCCCCAACAGGGGAGTCAGAAGTTGAACCAGTACACCAGATTGTTCTTGAGGTACTCTTCAAGGGCTTCTCACTCTGGTTCTGACCAAGCAGCGTTGCTCCCAGAGAGCACCTTCTCCTGAGTGGGGGGGGGTGGGGGGGTGGGGGGTGTGTCACCGGTGAGAGTCTCTCATACCATCAGGATGGTAAAAGATGTTTCTCTAAGAGACATGGGAAATGTGGAAAGCAGCACTTCTATAATTCCTAACATGATTATAACTCATAGTCTGTGTGTGCACGTATCTTACCAAAATGTCTCACTCAAATGTCTCACTCAAACTCGAAAAGATACTGGGATGATGAAAATGCTTGCTACTTGGGCAAACAACTACTTTGAGTACATTAAAAATGCTAAATCTAGATATGCACATTATATCCTTTAAAAACCTTCTAAAATTGCCATAAAGTAACCTGAGTGGCCTTGTTGAGATGCCACATACTAAACATAGTAGATATATCTAACCTATAAAAATGAGTACATCACCTCAGCTATAAATGGAATCTGAATGAAATTCAGAGAAAAACAGTAGTGAAATGTTACAGAAATGAACGATAACAGAGGCCTACTAATATAACAATATTCTACCTCCTTGATCAGTATGCTTAATATACCTCCCAGAAAATACTTATTTATGATGTACAATACAGACTGGAAAAAACCATGTGTAAAAACATCATCTTGAACAGTACTATTGAGTTGGAACACCAAATGAATCCGTTGTAACATCTAACACTCACAGCATTCATTACAACCTATCATGACCATGTTGTATGTGCCTTTCAGTCTTCCTGGCAGCTTGTTCTGTTAGAGGGGTGATTTGGAAAGGGAGCATTTTCTGAAAAAGACAAATTCTTCCAGTGATGGGCCAGGAAAAAAAATAGAAATACAGGAATATGATGACGAATATGATGTTTGGCTTTGCTTCAGTCACTTCAATACAACAGTATGTAGCATGCTCAGAACTGCCAGCTTCTTGAAGAATGGAGATTTCAGAATTGTCACAGTATTTAAAAACAAGACATCTGACAGCAAACAAACAAACATAAAAATCCCTCAATATTTTTCATTCTTGGTGGATCAACAGGATTTGATTTCTTAAACTGGAACTGGCAGCACAAATGTCCTTCAGCTATTTTTTTTTGGTGTGTCTATGTATGGCATTCATGTAAGGTATGCACCATTCCAGTTTATACTGCCTCACACTGCAGAATGGTTTCAAAATTTTTACACCCTGAAACAGCTGCTGAATTGAAAACAATGTGTTTTTTAAAGAACTATCTTTTTGTAGCATAGAAGGAAAATATAGTGCATTTTTACGTATGCATGGGAACTAGTTACATAGTAACTACTTTTATATTAGTTCAACTCAATGAGTAAATTTAGAGTAAAAGTTCTCCTTTAAAGTTTCTTTTAAAAACAGTTTCCTTTTTTGGAAGAAGGTGCGAGCGAAATATTTCAACAGGCAAAAATTACTCTCTTCAGGTGATATGACAATAAATAATGATTTGTACATATATTCTATTACCCAAATAGTAGTACATATGAGTATTCAAAAACATCTCTTCCAGAGGTACTACCAAGTTTTGCGCTAAGTAAATCAAAAGAAGTATTGAAATGGTCATTCATATTCCTATTTCACAATATTAATTTCTTGTCATAATGAACTTCACTAAAAGTTATGTGATATATTCTTAACTGTATTTATTTCTTTGTCATGACAAGAGTTCTTTACAATAGAAATGCCTCTTTTGAACATCAAGATAACACAAAGATTTTTTAAGGGCAGAAATGTTCATTTTCATGCTTGATCAACCCTGTTCCCTTGCTTTTTGCTGCTTGTATTCATCTGGTTGTTTACCCAGATATCTTGGTCATGTTGACTGAACAAATATTCTGAAGTGGGGTGTGCTGTACAGCAAAACTGTAGTATCCATCAAACTACTTGGAAATTACTTTTCTTTAGAGCAAAGAAACTATGGGCTTCTCTTAGACCAACCTATAATGATGGAACTGAAGAGCCATCAGGAAAATAGAATGAACTCATTAATCATAATCTGAGGGAAATTCAGAGGCAACTGTGAGAGTTTTAGCTCTTGATCTCCATAGTGGAAATAGGTTATTCACTAATCCTTTCTTTCCAGATGCTGTGGAAAGTGCAGTACAGGTTGAGCCATTGCAAAAATAGCTGACAAGCTTGACCTCTGATAAAAAAATAGATTCAAAGTTCTTTAACCAGGATTTGGACATGCTTAGTGTATCTCAGAAGAAAAATATTCCATCTTAAGCTGTAAACATTTTATCCAGTTTTATCCACTCTAAATCAAAATGTTCTCAGTGCTGGCCAAGAAAGTGAAACATTGTTAGCTCTTTAAATAAAAAGGGCTGAAGGCCAACACTTCTCTTCATCATTAAACTTTATTTGGAACATATTGCATAGATGGTGGATGTCTTGTGAATCCTCTTTAAAATTACAAGTTACCTTATTGAACCTTGGTAGTGGCTGTTGCTTTTCCTATTGATACAAAAAAGTCAACACAGATTGTTACTGTGATGCAGATAGAAACACACAGTAACACACACAACAGGTGTTCAGGTAGAGAAGAAGAAAGGAAGTCTCCAGTTTGTTGTTGACCTCGTATATATAAGTTTCTGGACAGTGATCAGAGATTGGACAGAGAAGTTACCACCTCTCCATCTTCACTGGTCACTTGAGAAGTCCATCAGGTGATATCTTTTACAAAGGAATGCAAACATGATTCTTGTTTATCTTACAATTCATGAGAACTGACTCCACTATACTAAAACAAATCAGAAGGCTTATTTTCAGGGACAACAACAGATTAATATAGAAATAATCTAAAACTATCAACAATTGTTATTTAAGCTCTTTTGCACATAAGACATGAGTTATTACTTGTCTCCAAAACTTTCCATTTCAAATCTGTGGGAAGCAATACATCAGGTAAAGATAAGAAGAAAGGAGATAATCAAAAGCTAAGATCACTTAGCTTAGTAGAGTTCAGTTAATATTAGTTAAATAATGATTATATTATGAAACATATGGTAGTCTGCATGTATCTGGCTGGTCCCTGGGATGATGAGAAACACAGTCCTCATGCAAAAAAACATTGTTTGAAATCATGTGTTAAATACTTCAGATATGGTAGAACCTTCTGTTTAAGGTTAAGTTTCTTAGCCCAATTCAAATATAGCAGACCTATAGACCTGATAAAAGGATCTACTTTGACCTGTATGTTCAAAGCCTCTGTAGAAAACAATCATTATATTTTGCTTATGTTAAAGCATCAAGACAAACAACTTCTAATTGCTAAGATTTCCTATCATATTACATCTAGTCACTAGACTTGTATTTATCTTTCTCAGGACTTACTGTGAGATTGTACCTGATAGTACAACTATACATTGCCCCTGAAAAGGAAGCTCTTCTAGGCTTGGGTGGAAATTCTGGCCATCTCTTGCAACTAGCAATTGTGTGTAAAAATTAGATGAGCTCACTGCTCTGACAGAAAGTCTTTTTTCCCCCCTTTTTTTTTTTTTTTTGAATGAGTTAATTTCCTATCAGATCATCAAACTGTTCCACTTCCTTTTTTGATTGCACCATAATTAGATTTGAAACAAGTGGATAAGCAACTGTGTATGGTGCAAGAAAGCTAGAGAAGAATTGAATAGACTAAGAGTGAACTATGGAATAAAGCATAATGAAACCACATCTTTATTTCTATATCTGGAAAATTTACTAATCAAAGTGAAAGAGTTAGCAGATTAACATTGGCTTTACTATTGCAATCAATTGCCCTGTTTCATTCTTTTGTTTTATTTTACACATGCCCTCTTTTGTCTGACGATGATGAGGGATCAATCATTTCAAATTATGGTAACAAGGCAAAATACTGCAACAAACATTTACCATACTGTTTGGATTTTCAATAACACTGAAAATGAAACAACATTATGGAGGTATAAAGATTATGTTTTTGTTACAGGATCCTGTAGAAATCCTACTGGTAACATCTACCTTGTGCAAAAAATTTCTTGTGCAAAAAAAATTCAATTATTTTCCTTGGTGTTACTAATTTGTCTCAAAAATGTCTTAGGTTTCACCCTATCCATTTCACTGATAACAAGTAGCCCTTAGTTTGTGCTCTGAAATAAGGTACAAAGTTTGCTGGCCTTGTTTTTGGCCATGCCAAAAATCATGCATGATTTCCATTCACATAAACCACTTTCAGCCTCATGATGACTTTGACCATGTGACAATTTTGTGTTTCAACCCGGATTTACCAGCCAGCTGTTTGTCAGAAAGGAAAATAATAATATTAGTGATAGTATTACTATTATTATACTATTATTATAATCATCAATAAAAACAACAATACAAATATTATACAACAACAAAAATTATATATTTTTAAATTATTATTATGATCAACAACAATAATAATAGCACCACCAACAATAACAACCATGACCACCAGACTTCCTTTTAAGGGCTGATGTTGGGAGCCAAGCAGATGTGCCAGTTCTCACTGTAGAGCTATTAGTCTTCGAGAAAACTAAAACCAGCACATATGTTTGGATTATTAAAGGAATTAATGTTACCTTGTCTATCACTGGTTTCAGATGCTTTAATCCTGTATTTCCATAATGTATTAGTCAGATTTAACAATTTGTTTAAGACTGGGGATAGGGAAAGTGCTTTCATTTCCAGTTGTAGTTTAACTAGTTTCCTCCTTTTGTTGATGTCAATTTCCATTGTGGGGCCAAGTACATATCATGCTTTGTTTCAGTCTTCTCAGAATGGTAACTATCTCAGAACAAAATTATTATGATTTGCACAAATCAGTAGAGGTTGTAAGGATTTAGTACAGGATCTCAAGAGCAAGGAGAGACTGCATTTTCATCATTCAGGTCCCTGAAAAAGGGAGACACAGCAAAGAAATTGATCGACAACTGACAACATGCAGACAGCAGATATTTGTGAGCTAGTAGCAATCCTGTTTTAAATTCCATTTTTGCACATAAAATCATTAATGTACACTTTTCAAATGGGAATTTAAACTATATTTTCTAGTATTATAAATCAAGCCACTTTGAAATTAAATAATTTTAAAATTATTTAAAATACTATATTATGGACAGTATCAAGTAATGCAAAGATGAATTGACTAGTTCAATTTTCTTTCATTTCTTTAAAACTTGTCTCAGGGTAGTATTACATGCTGCATATTGTGTAGCATTCTGTTTTTATGGATCCTCTTGCAGTGTCATCTATTTTGGTCTAAACTAAAGTTAGGAATACAAAATTGCTGCTGAAGATATATACATACCTCCATTTTAAATCTCACAGTTATTTTGTTGCATATTTTTGTAAGTAGTAAAGGGATTTTCTTGACTTGTTTTTCAACACACAAGGATGGGGAAAAATAATGGTTTAATCATTTTTGAAAAAAAAAACCCAAGAGTAGTAACAATATTTGAAAAAATATTAGAGGAAAATGTTTCTGAAAGATGTATTAAAATCTATTTCCCTTAGGAAATATAATATCAGCTTGCATGATTAATTTACAGTGTCTCAAGGATTCACTGAAACCCATCTTAAACTTCTTTATGTGATAAATTTTGTTTTACTGCTGTAAGATTTATGCAATAAAGCAAATAAATGGTTGATTTATCTCATCTTTCCAGTTGTGTGACAAAGCATGAGAGAAACAATGTAGAGAGATGAAATCAACTTATGTACATAAATATAATACATTTATTATATGCTAATGTTGTTTAGATTTGTGAAGGTAGTTTAGATTTAAAAATCAAACAAACAAAAACAAAACCCCACCTCTTTTTTTTAGTGTTTTCTTAACATATCAGGAACACCAAAAAAGTTATTAAAAATTATTTTCTCATTCAGACTTGAATATGATGTGTGTATATAACTCCAATGCTTTATAAAGTTAAAAAATTCTGCCTCTTCAATGGAAACTGAAATTTTCTCTTTAGGCCATGAATACACAGTGGAATGGAAATACACTATAATCTTCACGAGTGTGGTTCAAAGTGCCTGAAAATGTCATGGTGATACCATCACTATGAATGACAGAGTTGTCTACTTTGTCCAGAAATATAGCTCATAAAAGGTTTTTTAATTCTGCCAGAAAAAAAAATACCCAAGAATGAATGGGGATGATCCTTGTCTAAGTAACCAAAATTAAATCTAGATAACATGAAAGTCTGAGAAAGACACAGTATAAGAACATTTGGAAAGCTTCTTTTATAGAATGAATGTATTTTCTCAATGAAATTGATTTTAAAAAAGAATGTTTGCAATATATTTTCCCTGAATTTTCAATCAACACTACTGGTAATAGGCACTGTAGTCACCATTTGTGGATACTAAAAAAGAAATTCTTAATATTGACATATCCTTTAGGTCACTGTCATGAATTTTACTGATGTCAAAATTGTATATATTCCTCTGTCAGTAGTAGATATGGATCCTACAGTGTATAGCACATGTTTGTGCAGAACCTTTCCCCATTTACAGCCAAAGTCAGGATCAGCAAAATTTCAGATATGGTTATAAATCTCAACACACAGCTCCTCACTGGTACAAGAATCAATGGATAGCCACATCTTCCCTGAATGCCATCTTGGCATCTCATTTACTCATTCATTTTCTCCTACAACTGAAGGTTGTTTGATTTTTTTATTAGGATTAAGGAAGTTTGGCCCAAGTTATTCTGATGATCATCACGGATCATAGAAAAATAGAATTATTTAATCTGAAAAAGATCTTTAAGTCCGACTGCAAGCCAGAACAGCCAAGTCTACCACTAAACTACATCTTTAAGTACTATATCTACTCATCATTTAAATACCTCCAGGACTGGTGACTGAATAATTTCTCTGGGCAGCCTCTTCCAATGCCTGAAAACTCATCTGGTAAAGAAATTTTTCCTAACATCCAATATAAACCTCCCCTGATGCAACTTTAAGCCATTTCCTCTTGTCCTGTCATTTATCTGGGAGAAGAGACTGACCCCCCCCACCATGCTCAAAACCACTAAGAAATTTTTGGTGCATCTGCTGCCCTTGATAGCTACTCACCCACAAAAAAAAAAAAAAAAAAAAAAAAAAAAAAAAAAAAAAAAAAAGCCTTAAATTTCACCTTTTCTTTCCAAGAGGAAAATAAATGGATTAGGGTGGTCTGAAACTAAGATAATATGTTTGTAAAGCATGAGAAAAGTTTTTAAATTTAGGATTTTTTTTTCCTTTTTAAGATTTTTTTAAGCTTGTCTTGGTGGTCAGTCAGTCATGCACCATTTATGACTAATTTTTCACAAGGAGTTATATGATTTCCATTTGCTTCCCTGCAACCAGCTATGGGCTGATGAAGTGACTGGAGTGAAGGTGTTTTTCAGGGTCAGATGTTGTTTCTCAGTCATCTCCTGTCTGTCCTGTTGAGGCCAAATTAGCTTTAGAAATAAATTGGGGATTGACTGTGTCATATGGTGAGATAGGCCTCGGTGCAAGCTATGTGAAGCTGGAAGGTGCTACAAGGAGAGCTGTGCCACACATGAACTCCTTCTTGTGTCCCTGGGGTAGACCACAGACAGGCAGTACTTTACTTCAGGCATCTGTATGAGACAGAAAAATACTCACCTCCTTTTGTGCAGTATCACCCATTGTTGGTGGATGTTGCATTGCAAAGTAAGATTTTAGGTGCTACACCTAGTCCAGTGGAAAGTAGATGACAGAGAATTTTAAAATATTTTTGTTTGAAAAGACAGAACAAGAAATTGCCAGCACTTCTTTTTATTGTCCTTTTTCAAGTATGCATTTTTCATGAGTACATGTAATACACAAAAAGTACTAAAATTGTATATTATTTTTAGATCTAAAAAATATCAGGATCATATTAGCAATATTACAGAGTATGCATTAGTGCAGTTCTCAGATAATTTGATACATTTTTGAAAGTTTCTATCATTTTTGTTGTCACATCTCAGTGTTTCCAGAGCATCTTGTAGAGCTTGTTGAGAGCACCTGGCTGAGTTCCAAGAGATCGCCTGACCTTAGGCATTCCACTTTGTCCATCATGCCTATAGTGCAACTTTGTTACAAAAAAATCTGCAAAGTTGTTTTGCTGATTTCTGCTCTGTGTCCTACAGCAATTCCAAAGCAACTTAACTTTGTTAAGAAAAGAAAACTAGGGGTTCTTCAGAATTCTTTGTGAGAAACATCTTCAGTGGAGACATCCTTCGGAGACAACATGGAGAGTGAGACTGGTGAATGGTGAGGATGAAGAGATGTGAAGTAGGATATCTGCTCCCTAATGTGAAAAGCCTTTCAGCATTCCTTGTCCCTGGAGTAGACATTCATTCATCTTGAGTCTTGTGATGTGGTATTTATCATATTTCCACTGGAAGGCACCTGAGTGATATTTACTGAATAAATGTTCTGTTATGCCAAAGCATTCAAAACATCCAGGATCATTTTCAAAAGCAATTTAAAGTCCATGGGGCTAGAACCATTCAGTTTTACCCACTCTGATTTCTTTTTGATAATTCCTGAGGAATATTGCCCGTGGTTGATACTGAGGTGAGTGTTTTCTAAAAATGAGGTCAAAAGGTGAGCTCAAAAATCATTGTCAATACATTTGGTGTGGTGATTAAGGCACAAATGTAAACAGAAACAGATTATCAGAGACAGCATACAGGGAAATAGGCTTTCTTTAATGGAACCATGCGCTATTTGAATACTCTAGTGCAATATATTTGTGTTTATGCTGTTCCTGTTTTATTGATGAGTCTTAAATCTAAGACTGTGTTTGATACATGGTCTGCCTAGTATCTTTATCCTTGTAATTTTATAAACAACATATTTTTTTCCAGTAAAGTTGCTCAGATGTCAAATAATTTCACTTCTGCATGCACCCCAAGGTCTGGCTACTGTGGCAAAATGAAATAATTTGGTGCTGCCTTGAGGTTAAGTATGTTCAATATCTTCTAAGTGCAAGTTCCTTCACTTGATTCTGAACTGATCCTGTGCATATTGGTACTCTGAGCTTCTGCACAAAACACTGGATCCCAAAGTCTTTTTCTCAAAAACTGGAATGGGAGAAGAATGCACTGGCCATGTTTTTGTAACAATACCAAAGTGAAACAAAAATAAAGTGAAAACCAGGACGAAATCTGTCAGAGGTTTCATGCCATTTGAGCATTGTTTTGCAAGTTGGTTGCCCGGGGACTAATAGTTCTAGGGATCTCTGAGGTTTGGGGCTGTCCAAACTTCTACTGAGTCAATTTATCAGAAGTCAGGTATTCTGCTCTACTTCTCCCTGTACAGACTTTTGTCACATAATACCTGTGAGGCAGAAGATTGTAGAAAATTGATTTTTTCAAGGAAGTGGCTCAGCTGCGGCAATTTATTCCTATATGAGGTAGTTCCCACAGCTGCTAACCTGCTTTCCTACTAGGAGATACAGTACTTGGTGAAGAAATATAGGCAGGTATCCATGATCACTAGAGTCTGAGCAGGTCCATCAGCACTCAATACAATGAGGCATCTAAACATGGCATGCTGGGGTTAATGAATTGAACCCATAGACTTAGTGGTTAGACTTAATGGAAAATAATTACTGATGAGGCAAGAAACTCATGTTCTATTCTCTTTGCAGTGTTGGAATTGAAATTTACTTTGTCTCTAGTCTAGAAATAAAGTAATGGAGAAAATGAACACTGAATCTTTCTTGTGTAGATGTACCACAGTGCTCCAGGAACATTGGAAGGAGTGGGGGAGAATTTGGAACTGTAACCTAGCAAAGAAGGCAGTCTTTTGAATGGTTCCTTAAGGAGGGGGGGGGGGGGGGGGGGGGAAATAAAAGTAGAAAGAAAAAACTAAAAAAACTACTTGAGTAGTTCTATACTCATCATTTGATTAAAAATAGACCTGAATCTGGGAACAGGTTAACATTGTGCTTTGAGACAGTAACCAGAACCTGCAGATTCATACAATTCAGCTAAGTGCTTCTCTGATGTTATAAAATTTAATAACTCTGCTGTATTAACAGCCATATTGATTTCAGATACTGATATACTAATTATATCCTTAGTCCTCTAATCTGTTTCTGTGACTGAAAGTGTTACAGATATGTACACCTTATCCTGTCTTCAGAATCTCAGTGAACAGCTTTCTTCTCAGTTTCTGGGTGGTAGTTGTGAGCTATGTTTAAGGTAAAGTATGGCAGTTAGCCAGTGCTTTAGACATTACATCAGACTTGGTGCTTTATTTTCACTAGGAACTGAATTGTAGAAACTACAGTCTTTGTTCATACAGTTGACCAGTCATAAATTATATTATAGATAACAAAAAGCAGGTATATAATCAAAAATAAATATTTATATCTATTTGGCAAAAGGACCAATGAGCTTTTTTTGTAACTTGTCTATTTTAAGCTTTAATGACTTAGCCAAGAGTTTAGTTTACCTTTCATATCTTGAGATTGGAACACTTCTTTCCCTTAACTCTGAAACTTGACAGACAGAAGTGTTCTAGCACACTTTTCACTTTAGGATAGTATATGTTATATTTTCTATGAGCCAAATATCCTTTACAGAGATGTCTGGGAAATAAGCCAGTCATAATGGTCTCAGGAGAATCAGCAGGACTGCTGAAAAACAAAAAAACCCAACATATTTAAGTACATTAATGTCTGAAATTAGCACAGCAAATGGCAATTGACAGCTTTTGATGAATCTTGGCACTATTTTCTGATCAAACAATATATGCGGCTTTAAATGAAAATGTATTTCTCTCTTCATTGACATTAATAAAGCTCTGAATTTGTAGCTTCTGAATTACATCTACTTATAATTCATGTCAATTTCGTCCAAATACTGTTTGTGTAGTTTTGGCCTATCAGACAACTGAATATCTCAAAAGAGAGCAAAGCAGTGTAATTGCTAGCAATGGCAGAATCGTTTTCAAGTCACTCTGTCAATTTTGATGGCAAGGTGCTCAATTTCAGTTTATGTGTTTTTGGCCAAAGTTGGTTGGTCTGTCTTTGAGAAAGATGGCGTCTGGCAATTTTTTTTCTTTTTTTTTTTTTCTTCCATTTGGAGGTATCCCAAAGTGTTCCAGATGTCAGAGCTCTGACATACAATTGTGCCAGATTTTGAACAAAAATTCCCAGGAGCAGAGCTTATTGGGGGAATATGCAGATACTCTGCTATTTGTAGAAGAACACTAGTGTAATCGATCAAATATCAACATAAGCACATCTTTAAATAGAAAATCATGGTGAAAATGTCTTCTATTGAACCTTGATATAGTTGTTTTGCAGTTTAAAAGTCTGTGTGAAGAACAAGTACCATTGGATAATTAAGCATACTTTATGGGAGTAAATTTAAAGACTTGATAGTGTATATATTGTAAAAAAGTAAAACCTCCTGACACCCACTTTTTAGATAGATGGTGTGCTGGTATGGAGTTTTTTAAAGAAAAGGGAGGAGATTCAGGAATAATTTCAATTTTTTCCCAAAATGTTAAATCAACAGAGTCAGATGAACAACTAATCATAATTGTTAAAATTTGGAATTTTCACTTCTTTTTTTTTGATATTTAAGTTTATTTACTTATTTTTTTTTAGCATTTTTACTTTCAGAACCCAAAAGAAACTTCAGTTCTATCACAGCGTTTCTCATTTTCATTACACTTGTGGCATTGTTATATAGTCTATCCATAGCAATTATAAAGTGCTCAATTCCTTCTGATGTCTTACAAGAGATTGTATTGATCTGATCAATGTTTAGGTGTACATTAAATATTATTATATAATATATATATATATATATATATATATATATATATATATATATATACACACACACATACATATATATGTGTATGTGTGTGTGTATATATATATGGATATATGTGTGCATATACATATATGTACATATATGTATATATATGAATTTATATGTATATACATATACATATGTGTGTGTGTGTGTGTATATATATATATATATATATATATGTATATGTCTTGGTTTAAGGCAAATTTGGGAAGGAACCTCTGAATAGGTCCCTCCAGAAAACCAATCCAATGGCCCCTTCCCCCAACTGGTTCAGGAAAGGAAAAGAGGAAAAAAACAAAACAAAACAAAAAAAATTCCTTAGAGGAAAGTGGAAAAAATGTGTTTATTTAACAGGCCAAGCACAACAAATGAAAACCAAGGAACAAAACCTCCTGCTTCTCCGCAGAGATGACCAATCCAGCCAGTCTGTGCCGGGGGTGCAGCTCGGCTCGCTCAGTCTGTGTCAGTCCCTGGCACTGGGAAATGCCAGGCCCAAGCCAGGCCCGGTGGGCCACAGGGATGAGCCCTTGGTGCTCTGCTGGGGGTTAGTCCAGAGTAGGTTTGAACAGTTCCAAGGAAAAAAAAAAAAAGGAAAAGAAACTCACAGTCCGGAAAACTTCTCTGCTTCAGCTAGCCACGAACTAACAGAAAGCAAAAGAGAGCTCTCTCCCACCGTCCGCACTGCAGCCAACACTCCACGTGTGTCCTCCAAAAACTGCAAACTCTTATCTTGATGTTTTGAAAACACCCGCCTCAGACATTCCACTGCTTCTTCTTCACTCTTAGATCCAGTCTTAAAGGTGCAGAACTCATTTTTGATTTAAACAGACGGATGGGGATACAATTCAGCAGTAACCCAGGACATTACTAAATTATTGGGGCCTGATGCTACTTAAAGCTGATTAAAACATTTAGATCAAAGTGTTCCCTGTCTGTACTGTAATGAAAAGAAGCTAAGCATCAAATGTACTAATTAGAAAGGCAGCTGTTTTCTTGTTAATATCTTAGCTTGAAATAATATTTGCTGGGAAGATGAAAATGTCATCTTATCTTTAGATGTTGCATAGCATGCAGTTGCTGGTTTGTTTTTATTTTTTTTAATAAAAACCAACAAAACCAAAATGAAACCAAGGAACATGATTTTTAAAATATCAAAGAAATAATTTGTGACATCCAGATTCATTTTTCTTCATAAAGCATTTGGCACTTTTCATAAGGCAGCTACATGACTTCAGAAAACAGTTGCTGTTAGCCTTCCCCATCATCAGTAGAAAGACATAGGTCCTTCCAAAAGGTAAGGTTTGATTTCATTTACATGATCAAGACAACTGTATTTTTCCCCCAAATACTATCAATCTATACAGTTTTAGAGGATTTGACATGAAGGCACCTGAAAAGCTCGTTGCAGTATGTATGAATAAACTGTATGGTCACCTCAAAATGTCTGTTTTCCAGGAAGTCTCATTGGCCATCAAAATTGAAAGTTAGGTTTTTAAATGTCTGAAGGTCAATTTGCAGCCCAGGTTTTTATTTTTCTATAGGAAGTTTTGTCTACTTTTCAACACAAGTGAGTAACGCTTTGACACTGAAAATAAGATATCCCAGTTAATTCTTACTAACAAATGATGCTCATTATTTAATTAATAAATATCAAAATTTATGTTATATATTCATATACTCATAATAGCATATCTTATGGCATATTACTACTTCTGGAATGAAAAATGAATTATTTAACTTTAAAATGGAAGTTCAACTTTTTGAAATATCGGCATTCTTTCTTATGCAAAATTATTCAAAATAGTTTTTAACTGTTCTTGTACCTATTGAGTCTAGGAGTGATAAAAGATTTTGTGATCAGAGTTATTAATTGCATATAGAATTGCAGCTAAGCTTTCCAAACAGATGTGACTGCTGGGACAAACTTTATACTTCTACCTTGTAAGGTTGTCTTTCAATAGTACTCTCCTGCCTATGTTGTCATTTCCACATGCAGTCCCTGTGAATCTTGCAGAATCTGTAAAACACACCCACATTGTCTCCTACACAAACCAGATTTCTGCTCTTACTTGAAAAAAAAAAAAAAAAAAAAGAAAGAAAAGAACAAAAAAAAAAAAAAAAGTGTTGTGGGCTTTTTTTTTTCCATTGGTGATTAATTAGTGAGAAATGGCCAGTGATAGAAACACCAACTATTCCTTGCTAATTAACCCTGATACACTGACATCCAAGAAATTCTTAGCCCAAGCCAAGACCTATTATGAGGAGAATATGTATCCTTCTGACAGTAGAAACTCAAAACATACAATGTCATTTGTGTACCAGTCCTGTTCTATATGTCATGTATTTCCTGACCTCAATGGAAAGATTGATCATGACTTCTTCCATCTGATATTTATGAAATGTTGCCTAGCATGTCTGGCAGAGTCAGTAATACATTTTCCACTTTCTCTGTTTTGTCTCTTGTTTCTATAGCATCTGAGTTTTTTGTGATTTCTCATTAAACATTCTCAAGTTTCACCCACGCAGGCCATCTGGACTATAGTTAATATTTTAGGACCTATCCCCTTAACTTTGATGTACTTTCTTGTAACTGCTAAAACATGGTGATATCTCTTCCTTCTGTCTTGAGAACCTCCTCCTCAAAAACCCAGACATACCAGAGGAACCAAGGGCTTGATACTGCCAGCATCTGAACTCTTTCAGATCTCTTCTATATCTTTTCAAATCTGAGAAAATCTATGATGAGAAAAAGAAATCTGTAAATTCTCAGCAGCAAAAATCTTACCATGATGAAAGGCCAAAAGTCCTAAAGCATAAAATATTATATTAAAAATAAGTTTCATGTCAGTGGTTTTTGGAGTTTGTTTCTTGCATTAGATTATGAACACCAAAATGGTACTCTGATGACCAGCATAGGAACAGTGTGACCCACTAAAATGTTATTTTTATGATTCAGTATGAAATGATTCAGTAATGACACTGTCAATACTATAGCTTGATCCCTGTCTTCACCCGAAGTTTATTTGCCTCTCAGGCTCATTGCATTTCATCTGGGTAACTGTTTTATGAACCAACAAGTTCTGTTCTACACCTATGATTGCAACAAGCATTTTATTCTGATTTAACCCAGAAGTACCTCTCAAATAGCTCAGTCACATTTTAAATAGCCTTAGGGTCTGATATTACTATTTGTCATTCTTATAAAGTGAAAACAAGCTTGGAAGATAACAAAGGTCAGATAAATGTTTTTAGGAAAGAAACTGACAGCTCTCATAATACTTGTGCTTAGTGTAATAAAACACTTACCTGTGATTCCATCCTCCTGATCCTGTGGGATCGCTGTAATGACATTTCTTTTTTAAGGATGGACCCACAGAAATGTTTCATGGTCTGTCTCATAATGTTGACTAACTGAACCATGATCCCTTTCTTAAGTGCAGCAACTGATCATGATTGGTTATCTAATTCTTCCTCCCTGTCATCTGCATCATTCAACCCAGAAGAAATGCTCAGTCACAAGGACATGGTTTGGGCATTGATGCATGTGCAGTGGGTCACTCATGGCTAAACGAGGTCCACTGAGCCACAAGCAGGAGCTGCTTGGAACCTTCCAGCTTGCGAATAGAGAGTAAGGGCAGAATTCAGTTCCCTTTACTCATATATCCAGGGCAGCCTATGTGTTCCAGGAGTCTAAGCTATATTCAGGAGTGCAACAAGGGCTTTTTGAATAGCATCTGTAGACAAGCAGAGATACCCAAGCATGTCCAAGAGACATTAAGCATCTATGCTTATGTAGAATTGAGCTCTAGATTTTGTTGATCCTGACTGAGATCACAATTGTCATATATAATAACTACATTCAGGTTTCATAACCTCTGAATTTGACCCAAGGAGACTTAATGGGGAATTTAAGGGCTGTCATGGAAGAGACACTGCATTAGGCATCTCTAAGATCTGGTTGACATAAGGTTTTACAAGAGAGAAGATAAGATTTATTTCCTCTCCTGCTCCCCAAAAATTTTATTGAAGCTGCTTTTATATAATGCTGTCTTATGCCTGTATAAATTTCTTGCAAATTACAGACAATTTCTTGAGGTTTGCCACAGTTTATTTTTCCTCTTTTGCTGTTTGTTTTCAGACTACTGCAGAAATCTGATCACCACAGAACCACTTGCCAAAATAGCACAGAAACAGGGTAGAGAGAGTAATGGTGATCTTGCCAAAGAATTTCGATCCAATATGCTGCACAGTGCACAGAGCACTCTGCCTCAGTAGTCATTGAAACACTGGTTGTTCCTGAGACACTGCATCCATAACCTGTGTGAAGTTTAAATATATTTGCACTGTTAAACGGAGTGCTACACAGTATAATGCATTTAGTTGTCTGCTATGCCTAAATGTGTTATTCTAGGGGATTCAAATAGTTTTAATTGGTTAGTTTGGGATAATTATCCTTAAATTTCCAGTCTCATCCTTCTTCCCACTTCTTTGCCACAGTCATGCACAACTTAAAACTGGAGGATGAACACAGGTGTGCAAAAGGATAATTTACCGGGGATTATAAAAATATATCACAAAACAAACATAAATATTTCCTGGAATGAAGAACACTTGGACTTGAATGTTTCTAAGGTGTATGGATACATTGTCATTAAACAGAAGATCGGCATACGTTGCTGTATGCACAATCCCCCACATTTGACAATTTTCCTCTTCCTGTGTCGAGAAATATTCTCTCCCTCCTCAAACTGTGAAGAAAGCACTGTGTTAAGTCACTGCATTTCCCACTGTCCTTTCAGAATGTCAATGGTTGAGTGATGGATTAAAGGACCTCTAGAAAACCTTGTCTTTAATCTGCTGCAAAACGATAGTTGACTTTTTGAAGAATATCCATTTCACTTCCCTGAAGAACCTCACTATTTCTGTCACGAGGTGTTTTAGGGACATATTTTACTCATTTTGAAAATCATCTTTAGGGCCACGATCTAAATCTCATAAATCTATTAACAAGAATGTAACAATCTGTTAGTTCAGGATTTTTCGCTTTTGCACTGAAAGTGAATAGGATCGAGGTTTAAAAATCTGAAATATTTTATGTTATTATATGCATATTTTATTTTTCCATGTAAATATCAGAGGCCTGTCTATCAGTTCTGTTTTAGAAAATTTTACCTCAGAGAATTTTCCTTTTGCAGTACAGAGGATGTAAGGACTAAGAGCAGTAATAGACTTTCTTCTGTTTACATATCTACCTACATGTGAGCTGTGTTGGAAACTACACTCGTTTTTGTGCCTTCAGTGGAAGTCTGTGTGTTATTTCTACAGAAAAATGTTATTTATGTTCCTGCTTTTGTTTTCAAACATGTCTCTGAGAGAATAAAAACCCTCCTGCATTCTTTTCACCCGACATATATAGATAGATAGATAGATAGATAGATAGATAGTATAGTAGATAATCTTCTACTCTGATTCGCTATAGTTGTCCACTTACTACTTTCTACTCAAGTCCTAGACACAGGCTGATTAGAGTAATTCAAAAGACAAAAATTTATTACTCATATACAAAATATTTATAAAGATTGCTTGTCAGAAGTCATTTAAAGTGCTACATTGCTTTCTGGAATGATGTGAAATGTGACTGCTTTCTTAAACAATCATTTGTTGAATGGAGTACATAAAGCAGACAAAGTACCTCACTGGTGAGCATTGACTATGCAGTTCCTTCACTAGAAGTTCAACTTCCAGTTTAAAGCTCATACTTTTTAAGTCAGAATTAACTCTTTTAATGGGTGAAATACCCTAAATATTCCCTCTATAAGCATGTTGTATTTTTGATGTATTATTCAACTATTTTCACAATCAATCTTAATAAAACACTGTTCCAGTTTTTACTGATTATGAGACTAATCTTGCTTCAGCCCGATCAACTGTCAATCAGATAGCACTCATAGATGTCCTTGAACAATCTTCTTCTTTTAATTAGAAAAGAAAAATTAATTCTTATATTTGTGTGTGGACTTCAGTGCTGGTTGACGCCCATTTTGGATTTTTTTCCCTTTTTTACCATGGTGTAGACTAGCAAATTTAATTATAGACAGGATTATTTTTCAAACTTTATAATTAAAAGTCACATTATCATCTTAATACAATACTCTTCTATTGTTTTGATAGAAACATTATTTTTATGGAAGATAATTGTATTTAATAGATTTTTTTAGCACACAAATATTTGTCACATTTTTTTCAGAAGTTTTAATGAAATTGAGCTTATAACTTTTTTAAGATTTGTTAGTCTATAGAGTATAATTTGAAAATAGGTATACAGATATGAACATTCAGAATTCAGTAAAAATTAAGTTATTTCATTTAAACAAAAAATAAATTCTTAGATGCATTGGTGATTTAATCTGAAACTGGCTCCTACCTTAGATAAAAGTGACAGAAATGGTTATAAATATGCATATAGATATAAATAAATAAAAATTAAATAACTCAGGTTATTTTTTCAGTATCCTGAGGAAAGCCCATGGCTATTCTTAGACACCTGCAATCATGCTAATATTGCAGTTGCTTTTTATTTGAAGAGTAAAAGAGTGAAAGAGAAGTAGTAATTTTTCAAGTTTACAACTACATACCAGTTACAAATCTTCCTTAGATTTTCTGCTGTTAATCTTCATATATGTGCACATGTCTAACCAAATTAAAAGAGCAGAAAAAAATCAGATAAAATTGAATTATTTGCCCAAGGTCTTTAGCTGGAGTTATTTTAAGGGTATTTAGTATTTTAGCCAGCACATGAGAGATGAAAGCACACTGCTTCGCGTTGTTGTGCCTTATAAGATGTGTGATCTTCATCCTTCACTCTTTCCACCCATGTTGCTTGAAGGAGCTGATTTTAGACTTTCACAGGGGACAAAAGGAGACCTACCTTGCTCTTTCATTATCCACAACAGTTTTAAATGCTTCTTTGGTGAAAAATCTCCCACAATCATCTTTGTTTCCAAGGGCTTTGAATGTTCTGAGGACAGATATTCTTGCTGCTGTCTTTCTCTTCTGGACCAATGTTGACCTGCAGTGCAAGTCCACAGCTGGCTGAACACGAGCCAGCAGTGAGCCCAGGTGGCCAAGAAGGCCAAGGGCATCCTGGCCTGGATCAATAATAGTATGGCCAGCAGGACCAGGGCAGTGATCAGGTCCTCTTGTACTCAGCACTGGTCAGCCATGCCTTGAATCCTGTGTTCAGTTCCGGGCACTTACGGCAAGAAAGACACTGAGGTGGTGCTGGAGCATGTCCAGAGAAAGGCACGGAGCTGGTGGAGGGTCTAGAGCACAAGGAGTTCCTTGTAAGGAGCAGCTGAGGGAGCTGGGGGTGTTTTGCCTGGAGAAAAGGAGGCTGAGGGATGACCTTATTGCCCTCTACAAGTACCTGAAAGGGGGATGTAAAAAAGGTGGGGATCACCCTCTCAAGCAACTCATGACAGGAGAGGACATGACTTCAAGCTGCACTGGGTGAGGCTTGGGTTCAGAGTCATGAAGAATTTGTTCACAGAAGGGTTGTCAAGCATTTGAACAGGTTACGCAGGGAGATAGTAGAGTCACCGCCCCTGGAGGTGTTCAAGAAAATCTGCATGTGGTACTTAGTGCCATAGTCTAGTTGACAAGGTGATTATCAAAGATTGGAGCCAATGACCTTAGAGGCCTTTTCCTCTAAGAAAAAGGCCTATGAGTCTGTGATTCTGCCACCTCCATTGCTTTTCCTTAGCATATGTTCAGATGCCACAAAACAAGCTTGCATTTTACATGCCTAAGGCTGAGCTCTTAAACGAGAGTTACCTACATGACCCAGGTTCAAATGTATTTCAGCTGGGTTACAACATGTGGTTCTAACATTTTAAGTCATTGTAACGATTATCTAATTATAACAACGGTCCCACTTCCTTCACTGAAATTGCGTATGAAGTAGTAGGCAATTCAGAAGAAGAAAGGAGTGTATGATCTAATCCAGTGTATTCCAAGATCTTGTAAGTTTAAAAAGGTAATATGAGACAAAAAGGGTTTTAACAGAAAAGGAAATTAATGATTGTGATGATAGTCCTGGCAGATGGTCAGGGGAAGTTGAGAAGATAGCACCAGAAGTGTTATTTAAGGGGAAATGAGACTTTTTTGTTTTTTTCTTGAGACAGACTGATATTAAAATAGTTATTGGGAAAAAATAGCTTTTGCAAAGAGTCTCATATTTGGAATAAACACTTCTTTCTGTGTCAGATTTGAATAGTGGAAGTGAAAAGAAACAAACAGTGGGTGTTAAGAGAAGGCATGTTCTTTTTGAAGGTGGCTGATATTGGGATTCTGCTATCTGTAACTCAGGAATGCTTCTTTGTTGGAGTGCAGCACAGGAAAATATACCTGCATACATGCTACCTAATACATTAGACTTCTTTTAATAAATATCCACCCAGAAGCACAGACACTAAGTTTGTTCAATCTTATAACTCCTAGTTGTGCAGGTACTGTCGTTTGAGCTCTGAAATTGTTCTTCCTGTGCCCAGCTCATATTCTGAAACAGAATACAGAATTGAGTAGGGTAGCTTTCATGTTTCTTTTTTCTTATTCCTAATAGCTGCAGATACTTTAGAGTTTTATTAATTTGTCTTTATTTTTTTCTTAAGATTAAGCAATTCAGTTTTCTTATATGAACAACATGGAAAAAAAGAGGGGAAAGGGAGGGAAACAAAATAAATTTTCAGGAGGTACTATGGGAGTTCTCATGAATGAAACAGGTTATTGCTACTCCTTGGATCATCACCAGAAATTTACATTTTCATTCCCATAAAGCAGGAGGTATCTTGCAAGGCAGTGTAAGGTTTTCCTAGGGCATTTTAATGCTTTTACATCTTTCTTTCTGCATCATATATACTTAGTTGTTTAGGGACCTAGAACTGAGAGCCGCAGAAGCAGAGGGGAAAGATGCTGTTTATCTGACTTCCAGTCAGTTGGTAAAAGGTTTGGAACTGTGACTATTATGAGTAGATTTGTGAGTTAGAGACTGGTTCAACCTGCATCCATCTCTGTGAATTTTCTTTGTGTAAAAAGAACCCAAATAAAAAAAAATATCTGTTTGCACTGATGGATGCTGTACAGAATCCTAAGATTCACAGAGGCATAAGACCATAGTTGAAAGTGTAAAACACAATTCAGACAAGTAGTTCAGCTTTTAAGCAACATTGAAACATCTTTAATATGACCAATTACTTTGTAGGTATCCAGAAAATTTCCAGAAGTTGTTCTGGAAACCTGATAGGTAGAATTGTCATCAGAGTGCCAATGTGACTGCAATAGGTAGTCATGTAAGAGAACTTGGCTACTGTAGCAAAAAACCTAACTAGTGAACTCTTTATTCTGAAAACACAGAGTGAAAAACACATGAAACTGCTAAAGTTTTTTCAGGGTTGACATGGCATTGTTGGTATTTATGTGGATTCCATATAAAGTAAAAGGTCAAGACATACTTGAAACTCAATCCTAACTGAAAATATTTGCCACTTGCAGTAAGCCTAGTTCACCTTTCTGGTTGTGGGGAGAAATTCAAACATTTTTGTCACTCAGTTAAATCCTAGATACTACACTGAAAGAGAGGTTTTTGTGGGGGTTTCTTTTGATGAAAAGCCTGCGTAAGTCAGCAAAGCATCATGTATTCTTATCTTCTTAAGGTGACTTGCATAACATTTTTTCCTTTGTTTTGACCATAAAAATGGGGAAATAAATTTTTTTATGTGCCATTAGGGCACAGTTTGGGCTAGACTGAATCTTATTTTACTCTCTCCAGAGTAAGACAATTAAGTGGACTCTGTTATAATTGCTCTGATAAGCCAATCACTCTCAGGATGTATTCAGGCCACCCAAGAACAACATATAGTACAAGAACAACTTCCATACAGTAAGATGTATATGGTCATGTGAACTATATTGCTTCTTATGTTTTAGATTATTAGCAGGAAAATTTGTTTGCATCTTAGGCAGATTCCTGTGGAACAGACAGGGGCTTGGAATTCCACCATGTAAACAGTCAGAAAACATATAGTAGTATTTTAACCTCTGGTGCTAGATGCCTGCTCAGTACCTCAAATTTGAAGAAACTCAAACTTACAGCCCAAATATTTGGCTCCTTCCAAAGGAAACAGAACCTGCTGTCTGAAGCACTGGGAAGAAATTCTGACTTCACTGAAGTCAGTGACAAACAGACATGTATTTGTACCTAGAAATGACATGAGTTCTGTGTATGAACAGAAAAAATGTTCTATGTGATAGTTATGCTGCCTTTCTTTAATTTGATGCTACTACAAATTTCCTAACTGAAGGGAAAAAAATAATCAAAACAATGCAAAATGAAATTTCTCAGGCTTTGAAGCAGTTTTATGTAAATATTTATTTAATTTACAGTTATTTTTGCAATCTGATGAGCTAGTTAATATTCTAAAAACTGCTGCCAAATAGCCATCAAGAGCACTATTTTATTTTAAACTTGCCTTTTAGGGAAGTTGTACTTCTCATGTATTTCAATTCATGTTTTCATTTCTTAGAGAAGCAAAGAGGGAGGTCAGCAGAATTGCCACTTTGGGCTTCCATGAAGTAGATTACAGGCCTTTCAGTCTGACTTTGGTGCCAGGGAAGGTCACGGAATAGATCATCTCGAGTATCATCCTGTGGCACGTGCACAGGGGATCAGGCCCAGCCAGCATGGGTTTATGAAAGGCATTGACCTGCTGGACCAACCTCATCTAAAGCCAAGGCTACCTACTCAGTGAATGAGGGAAAGGCCACAGAGATCATCCACCTGAACTTTAGTAAAGCCTTTGACACTGTTTTTCACAGCATTCTCCTGGCAAAATTGGCTGCTTTGATAGGGACACCCTTCACTGGATAAAAGCATACTGAATGACTGAACCCAGAGAGTGGTGGTGAATAGAATTAAATCTGGCTAGCGGACAGCCACTAGTGGTGTTCCCCAGGGCTCGGTATTTGGGCCAGTTCTGCTTAATATCCTAATCATTGACCTGGACAAGGGCCTTGAGTGCACCCTCAGTTCATAAATGACACCCAGTTGGATGGAATTTTTATCTGCTGGAGGGTAGAAGAACTCTGCAGAGGGCTCTGGAGAGGCTGGATCAGTAGGTCGAGGACAAGTCTAGGAGGTTCTACAAGGTGAAGTGGTGAGTCCTGCACTTGGGTCACAACAATGCAGTGCTGCAGGGTTGGAGAAGAGTGAATGGAAAATGACCCAGCAGAAAAGGACCTGAGAATGCTGGTGAACAGCAGCTGAACACGTGCCAGCTGTACCCAGGCAGCCAGAAAACCAATGGAATCCTGGCTTGTATCCACAATAGTATGGATTTTCCTCCCATACTTATAATTGGTGAAACCACATCTCAAATCCTCTGTTCAGTTTTGGGCTTCTCACTTACAAGAAAGACATTGAAGTACTGGAGCATGTCCAGAGAAGGGCAGCAAAGACGGAAAAGGGTCTGAAACACAAGATTTTTGAGGAGTGCCTGAGGGAGCTGAGGTTATTTATCCTGGAGACAAGGAGGGAAGGAGGGTTGGGAGACACCTTATCACTCTGAATGGAGGTTGTAGCCAGAAGGGGGTCAGTCTGTTTTTCCAAGTAATAAGTGACAGAATGAGTAATGTCACCCTCAAGTTGCACTGGGGACGTTTATATTGAATATTAGTAATAAAAGGGTTGTCAAGCCTTGGAAGAGGCTATGCTACACAGGGAAGTGATTGAATCACCATCCCTGGAAGTATTTAAAAGATGTGTATATGTGGTCCATATAGATATGGTTAAATGTTGGACTTGGCAGTGTTGGGGTGGACTTGATGGTCTTAAAAGTATTTTTCAACCTAACTGATTCTATGATTCTATTCTATGGATTGAACTATTACTATAAATAGTAAACAAGTCCTTTTTATTTTTTTTTTAGGAGTCCCTGTTTTCACTTATTTGATCTGTCTTTTTTCTGGGCAGTGATAAATTTACCTGTAATGAGGAACGAAAGGGGAAAAACAGGAGGTGGGAGGGTAGGTGTGCATTCTCTTCCTCTTCTCTGGACTCATCATACTGTCTCTTATATTCTCTCTCCTTTTTATCTGTTATTCTTATTACCTATCTTACTTCTTTTTCATGCCTTCATTAATACATGTTGTTTATGCTTCCCTGGCTAACCTATGCATTTTCCCCCCTTTCATTTCATTTCCTCCTGTCATTGTCCGAAATTGTAAATTCACCTCCTGTCCTCTAATCTGTTCCTCTTCCTGTCATCACTTTATTTCAAGCCTGCTCTATGCCCTTCCTCAGCATTTTTAAAGTACATAATTTTCTCCCCTCTCCTTGTCTTCTTTTAAAGTGTTAATACCATATTCATGCAGCAGGGGTGTTCGAAGTGGAGATAGGGATAGCAAAGAAGGAAGGAAGCTTTTATCCCCATAAAATGAAAAAGCATCAGGTTATTTCTGAATGTGTGCTGTTGTACCTGAATTCTCTCTTCTTCCTGGGACCAATATGGTAGAGAAGTACACTATGAAAACACTGAACAGTCCATCAGCAGTTTACTCTGTGGCTTTTAGCTGTGGGCCATTTTGGCATAATAAAGGAAAGATGGAGCTATGTCAAGCTAATTCTTAACACAGAGTAGTTTATTTTCAGACCGAATAAACCATAAATTGTTTGCTTTGTGTCTTGCAACCTAAAAAATATTACTACTTTAAGAGCTGTGTTCTTTTCTAATGGGGAGAAAAATAGGGGGCATAACAAAAAGGTCAAGAGGAGTTTAAAGGGAAAACACGGCAATTAATAGAAGCAAAACATTATTTCTCTTGCTGAAAGTATATTTAAGAAGGGGAATATATCACAATAATCAACCAGGTTTTTTGCCTTCAGCCTGTCTGAGGCCATGTGGTTTGGAGATCTGATCACTAGTCCGAAAAGGAAAGGCTGTTTGCAAGAATTCTGGGGTGTTTTTTCCTGGAAAAGGTGAGAGGACAAAAGCAGAAATCTATGACATACACTTTGTGCCTTGTAAGGAAAGTATTCATCTGTCTATCTGTCTATCTCTCTCTCTCTTTCTTTCTACATGCATATATATAGAGATCCATATGTTTCAAGCTGTCACTAAATTGATTTGGAGGCAGATTTTTCTTTCATGTACTGCTCTGAAGATTAGGTTAAAAATGCAATATTTAATATATGGCTTAAACCCATTGAATTGGATTTTCTTATTTGTTTTGCTCTTTTACATTCACTGTTCAGTATTTTATGGAGTTTTGCATGATATTTCCATCAGTAATAACAGCTCTAACTACTTGGACACAGAACAATGCCAAAGCAGAAGATAGTGTTTGAAAATTCAAACAGTATTTTTGTAACAATCATGCACAACATTTTGGTGTATACAGAATTTGTGGAATTTTTAAACCATTTCTAAACTGATATTTTGGGTGAGCATGAATAGCTGGCTCTTCGTTGTATAATTAAGTAAATTTTTTTTTTTTGTGTTTGTTCTGTCTTCCAGTACTCTTGATTTCTGTAATAGTGTGAACTTTGGTTATGTTTCTCTTCTGAAATACTGCTTCCATTCAATTTTCTTTGTGACAGGTTTATTGGGCAGTACTTTGCCCATTTTTATTATCTTGTATTTTGTTTGGTTTTGGTTTGGTTAGTGTTTGTGTTTTTTTTTTCCCCTGGTGCGTGACTAAAACAGTTTTCTGATTAAATTTACTATTAATAATCATTATTTACATTAATTTGCGCTTGTAATAACTTCGCTAGAGGGCAGTATTGATTAAATTAGGCACACTCTAGTGCTCTTTGGAAAGGTAACTGCAGAAAAGCCTCCAGTAGAAACATCTTTGCATTTTTAATATATAGTCATGGCTTTCAAGTCCATTTTTCATTTCATCTTAAACATAAAAATAAAAGTAATTTTAATCACCATGTATTTTTGACATTGTTATTTGTAACTTTAATGTGTGTAAAAGAATATTCTGTGATTCTTATGAGAAAGGATTTGCATGAATCTTAGTAAAAATTAGATGGCATTGAAGATATTGTAAGTTATAATTTATTAGAAATAATTATTAAAACATAAACATATAAAAAAGCCTATATTTTATTATAAAAATGTTTTTTTCTCAGAGAAAATGCTGTGCAAAATAGATATCTTCTAATTAATTAACTGTCTCCTTGAAAAATCATTTTATGATAATGGACAGCAAAGATAAGCAGAATTGTAAATTATAACACTGACTCATTTGTTCTTATTGATTTACAGGTCTCCTGACAAATGCAGCAACACAGAATCCTCGTAGGAGTGGTTTAGGCTCTCTGAGAGCTACTTAACTTAGTGAAGGTTCACAGCTGTTGATCATCATCTGTTATATGTCATCAACTCAACTGTCTGTTTCTCTGTATCTCATGAATGACAGCATAATTCCTCTGCATTATGAGCTAAAGTTTGTTCTACCATTCTAAGGATAACTGGACTAAGGAATATAGAAAAAGAGATATGCTTGGGCATTAGCAATACAAAAAAGTTCATGGTTAACGTTTCATCTGCGTTATACACCACTGCTGGACTTGCTGTTACCTACATGTTTCAACCCGAAGTCTGCTACAATGAAGAGTATCATCCCAATCAGCCTTAGAGAAGACTGTTTTGCCTATGGGAGGACACTGAGGTGCAAAAGAGGAACTCTTCTTGTGCCCTAAACTGTCTGAGTTGCTTTTATTTTCTTATACTTTCAGTATTTACAATAGACCAAAGAGCAAAATCTATTTTAAAGTGGACACAATCTTACTCTTAAGAGAGTTAAATTGAAGGAGGTCTCCACAAAGACATGATTCCAGCTTTCACAAAGCTGAAATGCTATCCAGAAGGAGTCTTTATGGAAAGCTGAGGTAAAAACTAACTCAGAGACCTGCTCTTGAAACGCCATGTTCAAGAGAACATAATGGAGCACTGAGAGAAAATTACCTATGTTTGAAAAACATGGACAAAAAGAACACAAACTGTCTACGTGGCACCTTTATTCCTCTGTACTTAGATTGACTTTCTCGTACTAAAATCATTTTCCGTTTTAACCAGTTAAACATGCCTCTTCTACAGTTCCATTTTTGATAGTTAAAGTTGGATAATACAGTATTTGCAAAGAGCATGTTTGGTCATCTGTGGCCTATGTCTCATCTGATACACCATTTAGCACCAGAAAGCAAATTAAAGAGAAAACAAAAGTAACACTTGTTTGAAAGAGATCATTAAATGTATTTTGAAAAGCCTAAAGTTATATATTTAACAGTTTTTATATGTTGTATATTTGTAGAAAATCCTATTTAACAATTAACGTGATAACTCTGACAGTCATGAAAAGTGGTTCAGAGTTAAGTTGTGTTTTATTACTTCAGTTGTCTCTGAAGTGACTGGTGTCGTTTGCTTTCTTCCATTGGGACATTCTGGATGTAAAGCATGACCAGAGAGGACTGTGTAGAAAAAGCAAAGAATGATGTTGTTTATATTACATAAATGCATTCAACCATTGCACTGTTGGAAAGCATTTTTTATTTTTATTTTATTTTTAATTTTTGTCTTTATGTACTGATAAAAATAGAGTGTAAAATATTTTACTCATTGCTTTTCATAGCAAGGTTTTCCTTCTCCTTCCTTCCTTCTTCTCCTTCCTTCCTTCCTTCCTTCCTTCCTTCCTTCCTTCCTTCCTTCCTTCTTCCTTCCTTCTTCCTTCCTTCCTTCCTTCCTCTTCCTTCTTCCTTCTTCCTTCCTTCCTTCCTTCCTTCCTTCCTTCTTCCTTCCTTCCTTCCTTCCTTCCTTCCTTCCTTCCTTCCTTCCTTCCTTCCTTCCTTCCTTCCTTCCTTCCTTCCTTCCTTCCTTCCTTCCTTCCTTCCTTCCTTCCTTCCTTCTTCCTTCCTTCCTTCCTTCCTTCCTTCCTTCCTTCCTTCCTTCCTTCCTTCCTTCCTTCCTCCTTCCTTCTCCTTCCTTCCGACACTTCCTTCCTTCCTTCCGACACTTCCTTCCTTCCTTCCGACACTTCCTTCCTTCCTTCACCTCCTTCTTCCTTCCACCTTCTTCCTTCCACCTTCCTTCCCCTTCCCCTTCCTTCCGACACTTCCTTCCTACACTTCCTTCCGACACTTCCTTCCGACCTTCCTTCCGACACTTCCTTCCACATTCCTTCCACACTTCCTTCCACATTCCTTCCTTCCTTCACCTTCCTTCCAACACTTCCTTCCTTCCTTCCCCTTCTTCCGACACTTCCTTCCTTCCTTCCACACTTCCTTCTCCTTCCGACACTTCCTTCCTTCGACACTTCCTTCCTTCACTTCTTCCTTCCGACACTTCCCTTTCCCGACACTTCCATTTCCGACACTTCCTCTTTCCCTTTCCTTCCTTCTTCATTCCTACACTTTTATGTAACTGTCAGGTTGAAGCCTGTTCCTTGATCCCATTTTCAGTATTTTACCTCATTGTTAGAAAGCCCACTTTTTCGGCATTACTGGTTAGTGAAAATTTAGCAAAAACGGCATAGACAAGGGAGAAATTATGATAAAACAGAAACAAAACCTTGTTCCTTTTACTGTACCTTTTGGCATATAAGTTTCATACATATTGGTATGAAACAATCAACAAGGGAGCTTAATTTCTTCCTGGCAAATGTATTATGGTTTCAAGTATACTACCTAATACTCCAATTAACTTTTAGTGTTATGCTAGTTCTATTCTACTAAAGAAAAATATATAGAGATTATTCAAGTGACCATAGATGAAAGGTGCAAAAACAAAAAGTTGATTAAAGATTTTTTTTTAAAGCCTCCTCAAACACTGAGGCTTATGTAATGCAGAGGTTGCAGGAAAATATGAACTATGGATCATTTTATCTTCAAGTAAAACAAATATATACAAAATTCTTATTTAATCATAGGATTTTGACCAGTATCGAAGTAGCAATTAAAGCCCAGCCACTTGTAAAGTGTTATGGACTGACTGCACTATAAATGACCAATGTCAGGTTTGAAATGTCATGCAATAAATGATGGTAAATACATTTACTGTACATGTAGACCTCAAGAGCCAGATCCCTCACTCTACAAACTCTCTGTTTTGATTTATTTTAAAGGGAGCTTCGTAGCCTTATTTAGTAAACACAGAAAAAATGAAAGATGTTGCATCATTTTTGTTGCTTTACAGTATTCAGTTTTGTGTTGGTTCAGCTAAATTATGAAAAATAAAGAAAATCCTTTTATAAGTGAGACTTGTTCCCTGAGCATGACGTCACCAAAAGAATTTCACCAGATGATAAGTAAGGTGGAAGCACAGAAAGGAAGACAGAATTGGAAATTGAGGACATGAACTGTGTTTTGAAGTTTTACCCTTCCATTTTCATGTCTTAGATACCTTCATTTTGGTGTGCTCAGTTACAGATCATATTAAGATCATTTATCTTCTGGAAAATGGATCCTCTAAGAACAAGAGAATCTAAGAATGGACATCTGAAATATTTACATCTAAAATCATACAGTCCAATCAACTTTATGTCTTTGTTTTCTAATTATTTTAAATACTCAAAAAATGTTAGATGTACATGGTTATAAAGTCTACTCTGGATAAGAACTATCAAAGAAAAAAAAAATTCTATTCCTCTTCAGAGGTGCATTCTAGTTTCTGAGCCTCTTGTGTACAACAGACACTTCAAGGCACTTAAAATGTGTTTTGTGCTTTTCCGTCCTCCCCCAGAATGTATAGTTTTAAGCAAACAAATTATACTGGATGCCTTTGTCACTGTGAATTACTACTCTAAGAGCAGTGGTGAAATGTTTCTCTCTCAGGAACAATATGTTTTCAGAATATTGTGAACTTTAATTTTACAAAACTAAGTTACATAAAAAAATTGTCTGTTTCTGAAAGTATTTTATGTGCCTCTTCCAAAGCAGAATTTGAAACACAGAGAATAATGTCGTATTTGAATGCCATTAAATATCCATCATTTCTCAGCTTGCACACAAGTAACTTTTTCAAAATACCCTTGAAAAGGAACAGAATAATACATAAAAGCACATAATAGTCTAATAAAAACAATCTCCATAAATGCAGTAAACCTTTATTTTTATTTTTTTTTAAACAAGCTTCTATATACCTTTCTCTTAGCCCAGGCAAGGACACATTTAATATCTGCTGATATCAAATGGAGCAAACATCAGCACACTATAGCAATCAATGTGACACATCATTCACCAATTTCATAATTATGCTTTCAGCTTTTTTTTTTTCTTGCAAATTCATTTCTTCTTAGAAGCAGCTCAGATTTTCTGTGGTGTTCTCAATCATTCACTTGTTTACTGAAATTATACCCATGCATAAATCTTTAACCCAGGCAGTTACTATCTCATATAGCCTACTTATCACAATGCTGATTACTAATTGGAGTTTCCAGAAGAAAATAAAGAATTCAACACTGTGTCTAAAAATCATCTAGAGCTGTGAGGAGCAGCTGAACTAGAAGGTGGTAAATGATTGGTTAAGAGAAAAATCATAGCATTGAATGCCTGGGCAACCAAACTAGTGGAAAGAAAAAATGAGCAAACCAGCAGTGGATGTAGCACAAGAAGAAAAAAAAAAAAAACCAAACCAAACCAAACCAAACCAAACCAAACCAAACCAAACAAAAAAAAAAAAAAAAAAACCAAAAACAAAAAAAGAAAAACCTTAACTAACAACAAAAAAAACCCAAACCAACCAACAAACAAACGAAAACCCCTCCACAACCGAAAAAACCCAAACTAAACCAAAATTTAAATATTTATTATCCTTAATTGGGAAGAAAAGCACACACAGACCAATTCTTTCATCACATAAACCTACATATTTGCAGTATCTTCTCCAATTAAAAAAAAAAATACATAAGAAGGCATTTCCTTTTAAACATCTTTGCATGTTGTATACCAAGAATCACATATACATGAGTAACAAACAAAGACAGGAATGGCTTGACTATTTGTTTCTGACATCACAGAATGGATCCTACATTGAAGTAATGAATCTCCCACACTGCTTTGTTAAAGCAAATAAAAATGGACAGAAAAAAAAGTTTCTACTTCTGCTTTCAGACTTGAGTAGAGAAATGAGGTCAAGAAAGAAACTGAAGGAAGGAAAAAAAAACAAAAACAAACAAACAAACAAACAAAACCAAACAAAAAAAAAAAACAAAACCAAAAACAAACAAACAAAAAAACCAAGACCAGAAAAAAAAATTGTTACATTTCAGAGTATTTAGTGTTTAATAAGTGCCTATTAGTATTCAGTACATGCTAGGGGAGTCAAAAGGAGTATTATTTGAAACAGGGAAATAAGAAAGGAAGCATTATTTTAACTGCAGAAATGAGAATTTTACAGATAATGTGGTTGTCTTCTTTTGAGATATAAATCCCATTAAACTTAGAGACCCATGGGTAATATATAAAAAGTAATTCTGTTACTGATTAAAAATAAACTAAAAAAAGGAAACTAAACTAAAAAGTGGAAATGACAATAAGCCAGAATAGTGACTAATAATGAGCCATTCTGTGGGAGGATCGACACAAGTTCCTGTACTGCTTTTGACTATGAATGAGATATGAATACTGAGATTGCACAGCTACAGTATGAGATTGTTTGTCAGTATCAGTAAATTACACAGATTAGTGAAGATATGGGAGGCATATGAATATATGCAGAGACAAAATGGGTCACCAAATATTAGCAGAAAATGGAAAACTGAAAATAGGGAGTGTCAATTTATCATTTCATACACCATCAAATTAATTGTGGCTTTAACTATGTCAAATTTTTGGAAATATGTGAAAAAGGACTTCTGCTCTTGAAATAGGTACTAATATTGCTTCCAAGCTGCTCAGTGCCTAGGTCAAGCCACTGGTTTCATATGGTAATCCTATGTTAGTTATGCCTTTTCAGACCACCAGAAAGCCATGGAGGACCCTTCTAATACAGATGTGTAGTCACAAAGCACAATGTGCTCATGGCACTGTTGTCCTCCATATGCTGTCCTTGGACACATTTTCTAGGTTTGAGCATGCCCACAATTTTCTAGGTTTGATGCTCCCAATATCAGGCTACTAAAAGTGACACTAAAACACTATACTGTGCTGCAATGATGCAAAAGACCTGTACAAATAAACAAAGTTGATTAACATATACTCAAAACCCAGTTTTTCTAAAAGTATTAATAAATAGCTTGCAAAGAACAGTTAATGTAAAAAACCAAAAACCACATAAGAACTGTTAATGTAAAAAAGCAATCAACCAAACAAACAAACAAAACTCACACCAAAATCTAGAATGGAAAAGAGAAAATTTCTGCAAAGATATTTGTTTAGGAGTAGAAACTTCAGAGGTATTTATGTTAGAAGTATAGGGTCTGACATAACAGAAGGAACAATGTTAGTGTGTGCAAAGAGCAGTTTACATTATCTAAGGAGCTTGAGCAGTACCTCAAAACAATTGTATAAAGATAAAGCCCCATGAGCAAGCATCTGTCTTCCGTCATGGCACTGGAAGAAGATGATGTATACATTTCTATGTACCCAAGAAGAGAGGCAGGTTGTTTAATACGGCTTCTCACACAGGCATAACCATATATGTCACCCACCTCAGGCAGGGGCTATAATGACAGGAAAGGTTGACATCAGCTGTCAACCAGAATTTTTCCCTGAGTTGTGAAAGTGCTAACAAAAAGTAGGTAGTAGCAGCCTGATGTGTTAATGTGTTAACAGCCTGGCTGTTAATGTGCAAACGCGTTGCACAAAACAGCTCACAGAGTCCCAGTGGCAGTAAAGAGGGCCTTCCCATCACAAGGACTAAAGCAAGTTCAAGGGTCATATTTCTTCCTCTATATGCAGATGATTTCCACATAGATGATTGTGGTTCCTTCTGTCTACACTCTCCATTCACTTCTACAGATGTATTTAAGCAGCCTCCAAAGCAGAAATTCAACATGGGCTGCATCTTTAAAGCATGTAAACTTAAATGAGGTTTATTGCCAAACAAAAAAACTATACTGGTGCTTGAACATAATTATGTTTCATTTGACACAACTTACAATTTCCGTCTCAATGAAACCATACAGCACTTGGTTTTCTCCACAGACAAATTTGTTCCTTCTCAGAATATTAGAGAGCAACATGAGAATGATAATGTTATGTTCAGCTCATGCAAGACAAATCAAATGAGGGTGGTCTCTGAAGGGGCATAAATTCTAGGTAAATAAATAACAATGACCTCACTGTGCACAGGAAACTAACAGCCCCGAAAATTACACAGACAGTTCTTGAGAAGAGCAAACAGCCACACCTTGTTCTTGAAACAGAGGGTCTTCTGGGAACATACATATGTTGTTGTAGAGCTTCTTCCAAACCAGGAACACTGTCTAAACTCAAATACAATTACAGCAAGTTAGATGGAACATTTATTGTGAAATCTTTGCATTTAATTGTACACATCAGGTTAGTGTTTCCTGTACTTCATTTACATGTTCTTCACTGAGTAACAAAATCTTACTGGAAGAAATCTTTGTCACTGACTACATGGCAAGGCCACTTTGTATTAATTAGATGGTGACTGTGGTCTCCTTAGTCAGTTTGACAAACTCAGTTTGACCTCTCCTCTCCTTTTTCTCTCATTGGGTGCACCCTGTAGTGCTGTGCAGACATACCCACTGCAATGGTTACCAGCAGTTCTATAGGAATTATTTTCAGGTTGGTCATCCTGATTTGGATACTGGTGTGGGTTTGGCAGTATGTGGTTCGTACCACATGAAAAGTCCAGCTCATGATACTGCTGCCAGCTGAGTACCTGTATGCCAGGTGGCAACTGGCCCTCAAGCTTGCTACTCTTGAGGTGATTTGTATAGACTGCATAATATGAAACCACTGCAATTTGAATAGCTTTCTGAGATGAACAAGAATGAAAGATTTCTTCAGTATCTCTCTCCAGTTAAAAAGGAAAATTTTGCTTTTTCAGAAATCTTTTTTTCATTCTTTCACTGTCTTGTGAAGAATTAGAAATACAACGCCTAGGTAGATGCACAGTTAAGATAGTTGACTTTCTACTTACTTGGTCTGGAAACAAGGCAATAAGCTTATAAAACAACTATTTACATCCAACAGTATTTTTTGTGCTCCAGAACCAGTTCTTTCTGAAGAACAAACTTGAACCAGAAGTAAAAAAATTGCAACTCATTCCATTTTTTAAGATAAAGTCTAAGCTTACATTCATAATTGAGAAGTTTCCCAAGTTTAAACATTTAGTCACTCAGTGAAATAATTCAGAAGTCTGTCTAATGATGCCATCTGGTGACACCTGTCATAATGATAGCTAGCTTTGTCTGTCATTTTTCCAAACACAGTATAAAAACTATAAAGTGGCTTCATCAGATAATCAATGCTCAAAAGAAATACTGCCATCTACAAGGAGGAGTATCTTGCTGATCCTTCTAATGTTATTAATGAGAGAAGCATGTGTTTGAGAACATTACTGCTTCCACTGTACCATAAAAAACTTCCCTACAACAGGGCACACCTCTTATAAGGGCATGTATTCATTTCTCAGACAGTGAGTCGGCTGCAGGGAATATTGCTGCACAGTGATCTATTGCCCAGCTGTAGCAAGGTTCCAAGGCAATACTCTATTGCTATATTCATTTCACTGAAAGGTTTCCCTTACTAGAGTGCATTGACCAATATTTCAGTCCTACCATAAGCTAATCCAGCATTACTGCTGTACTGAAGTAATTAATTCAAAATATTAAAAAAATAAAATAAACATACATTTCTTTATTAAGAAGTCCAGCAGAGAACTCTTACAATGACAGATGCCATTATCCTATAAGCCTTTATAACTTACACAGTAATAAAATGGGGTTACGTTTTTGAATTAAATTGATAACATGACCAAATCGATTTCATTATTGTATCTGTCATATTTGCTGTTAATGATGGCTAACAGAGGAATAGAAACTGACAACAATCCCTGAAAAACTGTGCAGATCAAAATTATATTATACTGCCATTCATGAATTTTAATAACCTTTTTTATCATGAATTTTGAACTCCCTTTTAAAATTTGAAGCTCACAAGAAAGAAGAGAATTAAACTTTTTACACCTGTCTCAGCTCCTATTATTTCTATTGTTACAAGTTAATAGGCTCAAGAACAGAAGACATTTCCACTAACTAAAACAAAATAAAAAAGGTCTTGCTTGAGAGTCTCTTGTGAGTGCTTATAGAGGAATGGATGTTTCTCTGCTACTAAAGTGTTGACATCACAGTCATTTCTCCTGAATGACTAGAGAGCTTTAGGACACCCAAATTGCTGTTTAGAAAACTGTTTGCAGAAGATGTTATTCGTATTAATAGATATTGGTACTCTAGTGTATAACTTCCTTTAACGATAATGGAACTTTTTAAAAATCTACTGGACAATACACCTACTACCAGGAAACATCATAACCCTCTAATTCCTTCACAGGGTGTAAATAAATGTGAGTTAAAAGTGTACAAGTATTGAAATGCTACACCTTGCAGCACCATTTGAGAACATCAAAGTGCCCTTATGTAATGAGGCACCTTGATCCCTCTGCTACTTGAAAATGTGGTAAGATATTTAACATGTCAAATGAAAGACCAAAAACTCTGTCTTGTTTCAAGGCACTGATTACATCCTCTTTATTGGGTAAAAATTGTGTGAAAACAGATAATTAAAAAGGAAAAAACTGTGGGATAATTTTCGCACAGGTAAAGGATATCTCTATCTTTACCATTTTATTAATGATTTAATCTTAAATATATTATATAAATATATGTGTACATATATGTAATGAAGGACACTGTGTCTGGTTTGAGCTTACTGTTTTTCTTGCTCTCATAGATGTTACACGCTGGAGCTATGACAGTAACTAAGTGAAAAAAAGTAGAGATATAGTCTGTAGAGATTAGGTGGGGTAGGGACAAATAATTAGTCTTCCATATGTGAGAGTTGTTCTGGCCTTTTGGAGATGCTGATCTTTACAACAGAAACTTTGTCTTGACATCTTCTATGGTACTGTTAACAAAAGTTGGGTACTTTTAGTGAGATTCTTCCTGTACTGCACATACCATACATATATTCATAGGCTACAGACTCTTCACAGAATCTTTCTATCTACATGTGGACAATGCCTTCAAAGATATTGCTGCTCCTGGTATTCAAAGTAACTTTATTTGGATTTTATACCTGTGGTGGAGTAACCTTGGCCTGCAGCCAGATACCTACACAGCCTTGCTTTCACTTCTGCTCCTCAACAGGGGACGGAAATTAGACAGGCACAGGGAGATAATCTGCCAATTAATCTTAATTAAAAACAGAAAACCAGACTGAACTTGAGAGAATTAGTCCAAGGTATTGAAAACAAAATAGATGTGGATAAGAAATAAGAAAATAAGAAAACCCCCAATATTTAAAGATCACTTTTTTTCTCTTCTTTTTCCCAAAGTTCAACTTCACTACTTGATTCCAAATTCCTCTTCCTGTCCTCAAGAGGCACAGGGAGGATGTGGGGTGGGAGAATAGCCATGAGTCCATAACAGCCTCTTTGCTGCTCTTGCCTCCTTAGACTTTGCTCCATCAGGGGCTGCAGTCCTCCAGGGAAAACTAGCTCTGTGTGGGTCTGCCATTTGCCACAGTTTCTTCAGACCATATCCACTGTGGTGGTTTAGGAATGGTATTCCCTAATTAATTCCTCCCACTAAAACTCAAACCACAAGCTTCTCCCTTTCCCCAACCCCTCTGGTGAGAGAGACAAAATAGAGATCCTGAGTTGTGATAAGAACCATTTACTGGAAACAACATCTAGACAAGAAAACAAACAGGAACAGAAAAAAAATTAATAACAAAAGTATACAAAAAGAGGGTGCAAAAGATGCTTGCTGACCAACCCAGCATGGAAGGACCCCTGAAACAATGAATGCAACGGCAGCAGACCCTCCACAGTCCACCTCTTTCTTCACAAGTACCAGTCACAGTCCCCTCCTCGGAAATGAGAATCCTTACTTTCACTCCAGCAGTGACATGCGTGGTACACAATCACAACCTCCACACTAGTTCAGCCTCCACCACCTCACAGCTACTGGGGAAAAATTCACTATCCTGGCCAAAACCAGAATATCCACCTAAACCATCCCACGTGTCATCTCCCGCAGGCTACAAGTGTGGGAATGTCCAGAAGTGTCTCTCCAAGGGCTGCAGGGGAATACCTGCTCCACCATGGCCCCCTCCTCAGCCTGCAGGTGAATCTTACCTCTGGCACCTGCAGCACCTCCCCTCCTCCTTCTTCTTCATTGACATGGGTGTCTGCATGGCTGTTTCTCACAGATCTTTACCTCACTTTTCACTGCTGTGCAGTGTTTTGACCTTTCTTAAATCTGTTTTTCCAGTGATATTTCCACCTTGGCCAAGGTGCTCATCTGGGTGGAGCTGGCCTAGGGCAGCCCATATCCATCTCACTGAGGCCCTCAACAACTGCTTTTCTTTTTTCCTGTAATTGTTTCACATTTTTTACACTAACATCTTCCTTCGTTAATTGCAATACAAGGGATTTAGTCTCTAATTCAGCACATTTTAATAACAACTGTCTTTAAAAACCAAAGAACCAAAACAAAACATACAAACCCCCCAAAACAACTATAAAAAACACAAACCAAAATTCCACTGATCCACAAAGCCACCTAAGTCTCTTTAAAAAAAGTTAATTTTCAAACTACAGATGTAAATGTAAAAATATACAGTCCTGTTTCTTAACAAATGTGATGAGGCCTGAAGCAAATTAGGAAATAAGTAAATTAGTGAAGCCAATAGAGCCTGACAAGACACCCTTGACAACCTCCTCTAGGACTGGGAAAAATTCCCTTTTCCCAAGTCTCTTTCATCTCCTCTCTCTGGGGATAGTTGTATTTTCAGTGGATTAAAGAGGAAAAGCAAATGCCTTTGACATTGTGTTTATGTCTGGCTCCCTTATGCAGCCAGCTGCAGGTGTCTGAGGCTTTAGCAGTGCTGTGACAGGACACGGCAGGCAGCGGAGAGCCCTAATGCACTTACTAATACACAACTGCAATCCATGGCTTCTGTGGCTTGTGCTTACTGAAGACAAGCCATTCCATTGAGACTATTCCTCTCAGACCTTCTCATTGAGTTTAATTTAAGATTTTGCACCACTGCCCATTGCTGTACCCATATGCTGAGAAGTCGCTAGCACTAGGTAGCCCATAAGAGAAACAGCTGGACGAACCTCTTCTGATCTTCTCCACCTCCTCCCCTCCTCCAAAATCCACTGTAAAACTTAGGTTTGGTGGTGATTTGGGAAGAGGGAACAGAGAAGTAGATTGCATGGCATGTGGAATGAAGTGCAATGATTAGCATTATAAATATCATTTAAAAAAAAAAAAAAAAAAGTGGATTTGCTAAATCTCAAGAAACTGTTTGGTTTGGGTTTTTTTTTTTTGTCTTTTAGACATCTTTGAACAAGAATCTTCATATCTCATATGCGTGGTATGCTGGGTTTTTTGATCTATCCTATTATGGGGAGTGTAACACACTCTAAAAAAAATAAGTATATCCAGAATTGATCCTCTATTAGAAAATACTTGGAAAGTCTGACACCAACATATTCATACAATTCTCTTCAAAGGGATCATATATATTATTATATCCTAAAATTCAGCTGACTTATTCACTTAAATGTATGTATTTTGTCAGAATAGCAGAGCTTGGCAGGGACTGGTGGAGATTGTAAACTACAGCAGGCTTCTCAAAACCTAGATCAATCAGGTTTGAGTGCTTTGAACAATGGAGAGTTCACATTCTCTTTTATTCCACTGTTTGATGATCCTACAAGTAAAAAGTAATAATAAAACAGAAATTGTTGTTTTAAAATGGAATTTTATGTTCTTCAATTTGCCTCTTGTCCCGTTTGCTACCATTGAGAAGACTGTACCTCATTCCCATTCTGCACCATTACCTAACAGAATGGGAAATCCAAATTGGTAATTTTAATTATATGCATTATATTTAATTTCAGGTGTATACATCCATGTATTTGTTTTGATATATCATTGATCTTTTGAGATGAACAGAGCATAACTATGTGAAGTGAACCAATGCAGAGTTGTCCCTGTGTGAAATTCTTGTCTCTCTGCACCAAACTCCTGAATCCAGGCTGTCTTAATAACTGATAGCTAGGATTACCTGTGTGCCAGGAACTAGTATAGCACCCTATGCAGTGTAATTGAACTCCTATAACACAGATCTCTTGCTAATAAGCCCCTCCAGAATTCAAAGCATGCAGGAGAATTATCCAGACTGCTCAGCTGCTCAGGACTGCTGCTGTTCTGGAAAAACATAGAGCTAAGCTGAAAAACTCTGCTGGACTCACATCACCTTTGTGAAGGATAATTTTGTGAGGAACCACTGCGTGTGTAAAATGAAGGGGCATGTTTGCTTATTTGCATGGTATTGGCTTGACAGATGCTGATGCAGCTACAATGTCAGCCATGGAATAACAAAAGGACAGAAATCCTGACCTATTGGTGCCTGGTTAGTTTTCCTTATCTGCATTCTTGGAATATAAATTTTAACAGCACATCCTTATATGTGTTTCTTTACTGCCTTTCCTTAAAAGTGAAGCTAGTATATTCCCTCATTATGCATTCAAAAGTGCATTCTATTTTCTTTTAAATTTTAATTTTTAAGAAAATTTGCAATGTCACAAAAAGCGTATCTTTCTAATGCATAAAATTCCCAAGTACTCAGTTTGACTCATGTCAAAATATGCATAGATACAGTTCAGGCCATCATTTCATGCATACTGTCACAAGATACAGTAGTATTATTTACAATCTAAATCTAATTAAAGGGTATGCAGGAATGAGAAAGGGATCAATATCTAATATGTTTTTTTCCATCTGCTTTCCTCATCACTGCTAATGTGTCAGAGAAAATGCCAATAATTTTATCTCATGCATGTGTTCTGTTGCTTTTCCACTGATACACACAAGGTCAGTTGAGATATAGGATGCTCTAAATTCTCCATTTAGTTCCCTAATTAGTAGGTGGGCATGAGACAGCATATTCAAAAAGTGACAGAAAATATAAATATATCTCAAATACTGACCGAATGGAATACCTTTAAACAAAAATACATCTTTGATTTCCAGCACAGAAACATGACTTTAATACCTGGAAAAATGTTGGACAGTTCAGACATTAAATACTTGTTGGATGTCTACATTTACATTAATGGCATCTAAAAGCCATTATTTTTATAATAAATTTTCATTAATGTAGTTTCACAATAAATCTAGGCAAACTCCAGTGGAAATCTTCCTGTGGTACAGCAGGGAGTTTATTGAGAAGATAGGAATGTAATCTTTATTTTTCAAAAAACTTGCAGTTGACAGTCCTGACAAATTTCTTTCATGCTAATGTTTGTTTTAGTTAGGCTGATCTCTTATCCCAATTGGGCAGAGGCTTGTATGATTGTTTTGTGTAAAAATGCTATTAGGGACTTGTGGTCACACAGAAACAAGACCTATTATCTACAGTAAAGTTATTTCCTCCACTTGCGTTTCCTCCTGTTCCTTCAGTTCGAATAGCATCCTGCTTCTTGACTGTCAATGGTTTTATTCCCTCTGTGTTAAAGTGTTCACTTTTTTCAACACAACAGAGCAAATATTTATTGAATAGCTGATAATTTAAAGTGTTTCTTGAGGGCAGGAGGTTTACAGAGAAATGGAAAAAATATATGGAAACAAACCAAATGTAGTAGAAGCTGGCTGAATCACCTAAAATGTCTAAGACTTCAGATGAATGGTTCTGAAAAGGATTTCATTCTTCAGTTTAGACTTCCCTTGACTCATTAAAACCAGAATGAAATGCTTCTCATAGTGAAGTTCTACACTGAACACAGGAGTAGCACTAAAAATGATCTGCCAAACTTTCTGTAGTAAACAATCCATGAAAGGCAAAAGAACACAAATAAGGTGAAGACCAATATAAAAATATAGGAGTCTACGGAAAATTAATCAATCTCTTTTCACAGTAAGGGTACCATCTACCTATGAGGTTGTAATGCGTGTGAAATAATAAAATGCACCATTTGACTTTATTTTCTTATAACCCTGTCTTTCAAAAAAAATCTTATAACAACTTATTTGCAAACCTATTTTGCCCTCTATGGAGTGTTTTTACAATAATTTCAGGTGACTGCACGTTTTTCCTTTAATATTTTCTACTCTTATATTGAACTTATATCTATAATCTTAAAACAGTCAAGTATGTACCCACCTTATGCTTCTTTCCCCAAATATCTATAGAACATACTGATTAAATGAATACTTTACATCCTTGGTGGAATTTTTCTAAAAATAATAGATATTGACATTTTTTAAAAGTTTTGTTCCTGTTATACCTCAATTTTTGAAAATAAATAAAAATCACTCAAATAATACTACTCCAAATAAACCGTGATTCATTAAACCTCTTATGGATGTAGCCTAAAGTATTGTAACTGAATCAATCTTTAAAATTTAGATACATGGAAAGAAAATGAAACCTTCACACTATTAATATAATGTGAGTGTTGATGTATGTGAGGTCAGTGATATAAAACTGGAAGAAATAAGTAAAAATAGGAATCACGTGATATGGCAATCATATAGAAGAAATTGCAAGATAATGGGCAGAGAAAGGTCTAGTGGGAAATAACTGATAGATAAAGTTTGTCTTATCTAAATTTATAGGCCTAAAAGTTAAGCATCTTGAGAAGGATGTTTTTGCCATGGCTTTAACTGCCTCAAGCACAGGCAATTATTTCAGAACTTCCCATATAGTTAGTGGAAAACTCATAAGTATTATTAATAATGTTCTTAGGGCAATTTACATTATTCTAAGGGGGACACAAGCATTTGGCCCTCTGAACAGCTTATAAATCATGAACTTAATTTCTTGACTTTTGAGAGCTTAAAAACCTATATATGCAGTTGCTTGCATTCTATGCTACTAAAATGAGGCCACAATTTTCCCATACTATAAGCTGCTTATAACCTTTTAGAGCAAATAAATCAACTTCAGTAGATAAGTTATGTATTCTGGTGTAGTATATGTTCCAAAGTTGAGAGAACTGTATCTCTTTATAGAGAGTATACAGGAAGCTTAAGTGTGTAACTGAAAACGGATATTTTGCTTGCATTATTTATACTTATGCATTTCAAATTGGCAGGTGAAAAAAAGCAGGACAATTCTCTTCTGTGTTAGTTTAGAGTGTCTCAATTTCCCTAAGTATGCACTTTGCTTTATAAGGTAAAACCTTATGATTCTGTTTGACTTTCCTGAGTAGTCACCTTTATGTTTTTAAATGGATTATATAGATTCTATAAAATACAGAAAGTAATCCATGACTGATAATTTCTACATTGTTTGGGGTTTTTAAAGCATTGTAAGATGAAGTGTACTTTTATACCCATGAAATTCATGAGACAGTGGAGAAGATAAAATACTTAAAATACTAATTTTATCCAACAAGGAGTTCAATTAGAGGAGAAAAAAGGGTAGTATTCTATATAGAGATTCTGTAACTCCTTCCTCTGATCTCAGAGGGGCTGCAGGTGACTAACTTGTTTAACTACAAAACTGTGCTTTAGGATTTTTTTTACTTTTGTTAGTTTAAGTGTTCTAGTAAATTTTGAAGGTGAAGGATGGATTTCTGAGCAGTAAATGTGTGTATATGTGCATGCACACACACACATACAAGCCCCAAGCCCAGCCTTGTGAAAATCTCTTGTTTTGCTCTTGAAAATTACTTGTATAAGAATAGTGCTGGGATCATACCTTAGTCCACTGAGTGTGAGGATACCACAGAACCACTGCACCCAGAAGTATGAAGTGTCTTTTTTGCCTTCAAAATGTTACTTTTCCAGTTTTGTAATAGCAACAGAACATATGAAGAGGCCCAGATCCTGAAAAATATTTACATGTGTTATAGAAATTTAGAAGCATTGCTGACTTGAATAGAAATACTAATGCTTTCAAAATTGAGCAATTGTTAGAACCTAAGCTGGATAATAACTCAACACCTGATCATGACAAATACAAACACCTAGTCTGGCAAAAATTACCTCTTTTCATCCCACTTTCTCTTTCCAGCCAGCTGTTGAGCCATAATATATCTAGCCAGCAGGAATTACTTTTTTTTTTTTTTTTTTTTTTTTTTAAATTTTGTGTCAAAGAGTCAAATGAGGTAAACTTGAAATATGTTGGACACATCACTGGACTTCACCATAAAAGTCTTCCATAAGTTTCTATTCATTCTGAAGGCAGTGGCTTACATGAAAATTCTTAGTGCAAATGTTTTGTATAATCAAATATAGAATTTATGATTCAAACAGAAAAATATAAAACAATTACTCCTCTTCATGAGTATTAAATAGAAATTAAATAAGAGGCTTCTGAATCAGATAATTGATGTGCTTCTCTCTTTGTAGACTGAAACAAATGAGCATGAGGTATAAAGTTATATACTTTATATATTTAAAAGTGGCATAGTTTATACCACTAAGGTGTGGTGATTTGAGAATAATTTATTGTGTAAAAGAGTAACCAGTCAAACGATGTTAATTATAACACTGTTGAAAGCTGAAATGCTTAAATGTAAATAATTTAGAAGCTATGTGATAGATATTAAACACCTCTGAAAAGGAAAAATGCTGTAGGCAAGAGTTTCTAATAAGTCTAGTTTGGTTAATTATTGCCTGAAGCATTTCTGAACTAATTATTTACCTCCAAAGTAGGCTCCATGTTTTCAGCATTGAAGTGCCAGGTATTGATTTTCTTTAATTGTCAGGGTATAGTACTAGACAGACCACACAAAGCTGAAGGTTAAGCCATTTATAGAAAGTGATAGCCAGGTCCTCCAGTGTCACACACTGTGTCAGAGCAAAAGGGAGACCAAGTCCCTGAAACTCGGCACCTTCAGGGAAAAGGATTATTTGTCTCTGTCATCTGCCCTTTATGGTTCATTTAACATCTTAGATAGCCTGTGTAAATTAAGTGGGTTTACTGGCTGCCCAACTTCCAAGACAAAGGGAGTGTTCTGTTCAATGGGGGAACTAGAGTATTTTGTCCTTCTATTTAACAAGATGTACATGGCTCAACAAATAATGAGCATTGAATTATTTGTTAGCCTGTGTTATCGTAGATGGCTTAAAAATTAGTTCGAGATGCTTTTTCATTTTCTGCACACTTTCCCCCCCACACCTTTTTTAGTTAGTGAATATACATATTTCACAAAGGTTATTCATTTAAATTTCCATCAGGGTCTGGGTGCTTAGGAAATTTTTACCCGTTTGGATAAGTGTAGTATTTTTGGCCGTAATTTGGGATGCTTGAAATTTTACAAGTCCCAGCATACTTGAAATCATCATCACCTTTATATCAAACCACATGTGTGGACAAACATTTGCCAATTAGCTAGAGCTATTCTAGCCTACTGAAACATACAAACAATATAAAACATAGTAAATACAACATAACCTCTTAATTCACACCATCAGTGCAACCTCTGCTCATTTGAATTTATAAATAGAAAGAAAACCTTTTTCTTGTTTTGAATTCTTTGTGATTTGTTGTGTTTTTCTTCAGTCTTCTGAAGAACTGCAATTCCTCTTTGCAATTTCTCTCTTCCATGATGATTAACTTGTGCTTAATCTTTCCTTGTTCATGCTCTTAATTTTTTTCTGATTGGACATCTATTAATTTCCATGTCTTACTATTTTTGACACTTTGCCTATCTCTTCCTTAAGCTCAAGTTTAAGGAAAAAAGTGGCATACCTTATCGGCGAGCAAGGGTTGACCCTGTAGTGAACAGTGTGAGACAAACTGCCAGAAGATGACTTGGTTCTAAGGTGGGCTAAATTGCCTTCTGAAGGTTCCTCTCTCTAATTTGTTTTTCTGTGCAGGGAGCCTAGAGTGACTGATGATCCTAACTTAGCAGGCTATCTCAAGTTAAGTGGAATGAATCCAGACCTCATTCATCTCACTTTTTTTTCTTGCTATAGACCTTTTTTATACCTTTTTTCCCCCCCTTTTTTTTTTTTTTTTCCTTTTTTCTTCTTCTGTATTGTCTGCCTTCACCTGTATTTGTTCTGATGAGCTCAGACTGCAGAAACCCTCAACAGTGCACATGCCCAAACTGGGCACCATCATCACTGAATTGAGGTTGCTTCAGTTCCTACAGAGAAAGACAGACACACAGAGCAATTCACGTCACAGATTACAAAGACTACATCTCTTTGCTGGTCATATATATAACTACTAAAGTGCTTGTGATTATGGTTTAAGCAGAGTATTTTGATGTGATTAATCCCCTCCCAATTTGTTCTTATTCTCATTATTTTTTTTATTTTTATGTTTTAGGGTTTTTTATTTATTTTTTAATTTTATTTATTATTTGTCACTTATTCCCCTGATCTGTATTAAAATAGAAAATTTGCTGAAGAAAATATATCTAATCTGTATTATTTAAGTTTTATCTAGTTCCACTCTTAAAGGGAAAAAAATCCATGTATTAAATATTAGATATTATTTTAAAAATAATAAAATAATTTCTGCAAATAAACAAATCTAAACAAATGCTCTGAGATGCATTTCCTTGCTAAAGGCATAGCATTTGAAATAACATGAACATGATAAGTTTTGTTTAATATTTTGCTTAAATAATGACATTATTATTATTATTATTATTATTATTATTATTTATTATTATTATTATTATTATTATTATTATTATTATTATTATTATTATTATATTTCTGCTTTATAAACTTAGTAAATTACTGGATTTCTTTCCCCATCATGTCAGAGCAAAACCTGTTTAAAGAGGTTCCTATTACAAAATATTAGATTTATTAACCATATATATATGTATGTATATATGTATCCTTCCCTCACCCCTCAGATTTTTTTTCTTGTTAGTGCTTAAAATAATTGAACCACTTTTTTCTTTTGTTCAGTTCAGTACTTTCTAATGAAAAAGATACAGAGTAAATAGAAAAACGCTGCATAAAAGAAGAAGTAATTCATTCATTCTTTCCCATTCCTTTAAAGTACAGCTACGTTTTATGCTGATAGCAATATAATGAAATTGGTTTTGTTACAGTTGTCTGTTACATAGAAAATGATGAAGAGTTATATGTTTTTTCCATTCTTTTTGGGGTATAAAATATATTTATGTGGAAACATGTGCTATGTATAAAGCAGGATGAGCTCCAACCAAACCCTATTTTGAAAAACTTTGGATTTAGTTCTAATTTTACATTTACATCTGGGGTCCATCTTGACTTTATAGCACATGCATTTGCGTAAATGGAAATCTAAATGCTGCTATATGCTGCAATTACTGCATCTTACAAAATGCTGGATCTCTTCAACAAATACTGTCTTTGACATTTGTTCCACAACTTCTTGAAATTTAAATTAAAAAAAAAAAATGGTTTTTGGGTATCTCTTACATGTTTATTTCCTTATGAAGAATGTGCACTGTTTTTAGGTAACCATTATCACCATGGAGAAACAGATCGCAGAGGCTCTGATTTGTCCTATAAATAGTATGAATTACTTTTCAAACTGTTAAATTCAATCTAAGTTCAGCTTTTTGTTTTTGTTTTGTTTTGTTTTGTTTTGTTTTTTTTTTGTTTTTTTTTTTTTTTTAATGTATTCAAGCCTGTTGATTTTCAGCCACTTTCAGTGAGGTACCCACTATATTCACTGACAATACTAGGATTAAGAGCTTGACATGCTCTATTACAAAGTGGTGATATAATTGCAGAGATTGTTCTCATAAAAAGAGTTGTTTAAATACTACTGTAAAAAGATGTTTTCTATCACTCTCATATGAAATGTTTCAAATAACCTTAGGAACTTCAGCAAAGAGTTCGCCCATCAACATCTCAAGGTAACTGACTTTTCCTCTATATACTTCTAAAGACTACTCATTTTTCTATTTCCTCATACACCAGTTAAAAAAGGCATTAGAAAATGTCTCACATTATCAGTATACATAAACTAGATATGACATGATGGTTATCAAATCTGTTAGGTATATATTGTTGAGAGAATTAGCATTTTTTTTTTTTCATATAGTATAAAATAAGAGATAAAATCCTCTTTCTAGAGCTCTGAACAACCATTTTTAGGAAATGATAGTAAGAAACACAAAGAGTAGTCACAGGTACTTTGTTAGGGAAAGATTTTATCCTAGCCGTGAATTAAAGTGTAAAACAATGTTTCAGATTGCAGCACAAAAAATCACATGAATATAAAAATTAATTATTATAAAACAAATAATAAAAATTAATTATATATTCACCTGAATGTATAAAATACCCCTAACCAACTAAGTAAACTTCACGGTTTTCTTGGATATTTCGTTTTCTGTTATTGAGTACTGCACAGTGTGCAAAGTGTTTGGGTTTGGCCCTCTGCTGTCATGCTGATTTGTTATATGGGTAGCCAAGGCAGGTTTTAAGAGTAACAAAGAAAATATGCATGACCAAGACACCAACCAATAGCAGCAGTCATTCAGCAAAAATAAACTGAAATGAAATAATCATGACTTGCTCACCAACAGTTTGGGACCAGGAAAAGATGCACCATTCGAATGAGTTATCAGTCACAAATATTCAAACATGAGTGTCTGAAGGCAAAATCCCTCCTTCTACCCCCAAATATTCTGTTGCTTTTCTCTGATATTTTATGAGGCATGTCTACAGATGATTTCAAAATTGTTGCTTTTTATACCTCTGTATTGATTATTCTTCTCAGAAACTTCTGAATTTTATGGATATATTTATTCTTTTCCCAGCACTCTCTTCCTTAAACTTTGTAATATAACAGGACATTTTTTGTTGTTGTTCTTTTCCTTTTTTTTTTTTTTTTTTTTTTTTTGTTTGTTTGGTTGGTTTTTGGGGTTTTGAGGGGGTGGGGGGTTGTTCGTTTTTAAAACTATAAAATAAATATAATTAAATTCTTTGAAGAATATTGTCTGGGTTTAAGAACAAATCTTTCAATAATCTCTCACTAATTATTAATCCATTAATTCTCAAGAACTACAGTTTGCTCAAAAGCATAATTTATATAATCTGGCTAACACTTGAAAAAATTAGATCATAAATTCAATATACACTTTGGATCCAACGCTACGTGAATTAGATATTCAAACTAAAATTAAACAGAAGATTCAATTTCTTTGCCCACTATTGTCTAGACTAACTTTCTATTGTTGCTTATTATTCCACTTAACACAGCAGCAGTAGACAGACTACAGCTTCAATGTACTTTAAAAATGAAATACAGTTCGAGCTTCGTTGTAAGTCCTGCCCTTGTCTCATTTTCCAGTGCCCACCTTATTTCAGAGCGGAACTAAGGAGTAGCGATTTCTTCCTCGAACACTTGACGGCGCTCCATCAACTGCTGGAGCCCGTTCCCAGGAGTCCAAAACATTCCGGAGTCTTCGAGATTTTCCATAGGAAAAAAAAAAACAGAGCAGGACTAAGTCAAGAAATAGAGAATTTTTTTTTTTTTCATTGTAAATATACATAATGTATACTTACATAGAGGTAAAATCTTTCTAACCTTCATTTGTATTTAGGAGATCTTTATGGAAATAAATTGGGAAGAGATGAACGCCATCATTCTAGTGATGAAGCTTTCTCTTTAAAATATTTGATTGAAAATGTGTATGTAGTGTGATGCCTTTCAAGTGTATAATTCTACTGTGATAAGGCTCCAAAATATTAACTTCATGAATAGTCAGATTGAATTCTTAAGTGCAGTCAAGGAAATATAGTAACATTTTATATATTTATTTAATAAGAATTTGTAATATTTAAAGCTGCTGACCTGAAAGATCCAAAGAACTCTGAAGGCTCCTGTTCACTGATGTGGTTCTTGGCATGCAAATAATTTGCTTCATTTTTTTAGAGCTTATTTCAGTTCTCCTTAGATATATGTTCATCCCTGGAAATTACACAAAGGATTACTTTGGGAAACTGGGAATTAATTCTCATGTTTTTGATTGTTCTTCGGTTACTGACTGTGATGGATTGACCTTGGCCAACTGCCAGATGCCCAGCTGGCTGCTGTCTCATTCCCCCTTCTCAACAGGACAGGCCACAAGATACAAAAAACTTGTAGGTCAAGAAAAAGACAAGTGGACTACTTACCAATTTCTGTCTTGTACAAAACAGACTTGACTTGGGAAAACAAATTGAATTTATTTCCTATTAAAATAGATTGGATGGTGAGAAACAAAGACAAAATTAAAGAAACACTTTTCTTTGTCTCAGATTCACCTTCACTCCTTCATTCCTAACTCCTCTATCTCCTCTGTTCCAGCCCCAAGCAGCATAACATGGATGGGAGGGGAATGATCAGTTCCTCTCTGCTGCTCACAGTACATTGAGGTATATCTTAGACCCACAGTCTGATTGTGAATGAAGCCAAGATTTGGTCAACCTGGATTCTTGTGTTTATTTAGGGAGTCAAAACCACTGGCAAGTTTAGAACATATTTCAACTGCGTGTATCTGTTCTGCTCTGCTCTCTGCAGTTATACAATTTAGTATCAAAGTGTAATGCAATAGAGATTTAATACATACATGATGTTTACTTCACTATTATCTCCTTAAGATATTTATATGATATATGTTTCCTTTTGTAGACTAGAGTTGTTCCCATGAACTTCATTCCACACTTTAAGAGAAGCCAAAATAAAAAAAAGGCCATATCAATACAGTGCACTATTAAGACCTTTTTGATTCAGCTCTGAACTATCTCCTGAGTTAGTACAGCTCCATGACAAGATGTCTGCTCTGGTCTTGAAAACTATATATCCACATTAAGCTGCTATTGAGCATAATTAAAAATTGAATGTATCCTCAGCTATTCATACAGCCATGGTGACATGAGAAGAAAGACTTGCTGAAACAAAACGTGTGATTGTATGTTCTTCAAAGTATTGTTTGACAAGGCAAAAATGTAAAAACCACAAATAGACTCTAGAAATAAAGTTAAATTGCTGCAGAAAATAATTTTGGGAATAAAAATGTTTCACTGCTTGTTTTAAAACAGGTATTCACAAAAATAACAAAAGCAAAGGAGGATCTGTGTTTTTGTAATTGTGTGCCATCTCATCCGTGACACAGAACGTTTGTTAACAAAACAGTGCCTTGCACTGTGTGCTCAATAGCAGAGTATTTATATGTGTAATCAGCTCTATAAAGCAATGAGAAGCGAATTCCTAACACTGAAACCATGAATAGCTGAACATGAAACTACATAATGGGAGTGTAAACATGCCTTCTTGCACACAACGCTCTTTCACCAGATAAGGAGTTAACAAGTTAGCTTATTAGTACATTTGAGACCTGATGGCTCAAGGTAATACTTGGCAAAACTGATGAGCTCAGAGGTATTCTAGTTTGTATACTCTTTCAAGCATACTACCTTCAAGTAGTGACTTAAGATACAATTCTTGAAGCAAATGGTGAAATGGCTTTCAAGCTCTTAAAACAGTCGACAATTATAGGAGAACTCCTCAAAGAAATACAAAGATGCATTGAAATTTAAAATATTACTTAGACCAATGCAGCAGTTATCCAAAATCTGTTAGGTTTTTAAAAATGTAAATATATGTTTTCCCCAGCTGTTGTTTTTCTGGGGGTTTCTGTTTTCTGTGAGCTTGACTTTCACTAACTATCATCTTCTGTGAAAGCTTTTTAATTTTCCCCAGCCTGCATCGAAGAAAGTTCGAGACGTCGTGTTCTTGTGTTAAGAATTTGTTTATTCTTTGCTTATCTTACATTTGTTCTCTGGCCACCACGGTCTTCTCTCCAGGCAGATGTGCTCTCTTCACTTTCTTTCTTTTTCTTTTTCTTTTTTTTTTTCCTCTTTCTTCTATTTCCCTCTTTTTCTTTCTTTTTTATTATTTTTTTTTCTTTCTTTCTTTACTTTTTCTTTTCTTTTCTCTTTTCTTTTTCTTTTTCTTTTCTTTTCTTTTTCTTTTTCTTTTTCTTTTTCTTTTTCTTTTTCTTTTCTTTTTCTTTTTCTTTTTCTTTTTCTTTTTCTTTTTCTTTTTTTTTTCTTTTTCTTTTTCTTTTTCTTTTCTTTTTTCTTTTTCTTTTTTCTTTTCTTTTTCTTTTTCTTTTTCTTTTTCTTTTTCTTTTTCTTTTCCTTTTTTTTTTTTTTTTTTTCTTTTCTTTTTCTTTTTCTTTTTCTTTTTCTTTTCTTTTTCTTTTTCTTTTTTTTTCTTTTTCTTTTTTTTTCTTTTTCTTTTTCTTTTTCTTTTTCTTTTTTCTTTTTTTTTCTTTTCTCTTTTTCTTTTTCTTTTTCTTTTTCTTTTCTTTTCTTTCTCTTTTTCTTTTTCTTTTTCTTTTTCTTTTTCTTCTTTTTTTCTTTTTCTGTTTCTCTCTGCCCTTGGGATGGCACTATCTTTTATACTGAAAATTATGTATGCTTTATTTATAACAATTCTCCAATATCTATCCACTATGTTGTACAGTGTACTTTTGTTCTAGACCAACCAAAATGTGCCACACCACCACAGAAGATGGAGAACAAGAGGATGAAGAAGAAGCTCAGGGACACACCCCATTTCCTCCATCTTTGTCCCTGATCTCACATTCTAAAATCCCAAAATTCTACTTTTTCACCCTGTGACATACTAATTATCATTCTGTCTAAATTCTTGTGACTTATAAATCTTCCCAGGACAGTCAGAAAGATGTCCTGGTTCCCACACAAATCTATTAGAATTATCTGTCTTTTCAGTAATCTGAGAAAAAAAATCTTAGTGTACTATAAAAGCAACTTTTGATTTACTGTTATGCAATCATTGTGTCCTATATATTCCATATATATTCCATATATATTGATCCTAAATGTACGTAGGATACATAGATCTAGAGTATTGCAAATGCTTTGCACTATATGCATAGTTAGAAGGTTTATGCCAAAAATATAGCTGTTATCTGTTAAAGATTGCATATATGGGAAAACTAACATATATATACATACTCTCCCCATGCTTTCTTCACTGAAAGTACATAAAGAGATGTGAGAGACTTTGCAGTCTTGCTACATGTCATAAAATATGCTCTTCATAATTATTTGTTAGATTTTAAGTTTAAATCCTTGTGGGTATGAACAACATGAAGATTAATGAACAAATGTCACATGAAAATATTATTTATCTATCACAACTGACTTAGATCTGTTTGAAATTAATAAGAATAACTTAAGGTCATAAACAGTATTTCCTAGCCATTACATATATTTCTCTTTTTTAAATAGGTCTGCTATGAAGTGAAGGATAGTAGTATAGTATATAGTTTTTATATTGTAACCCTTCGTTGCAATGGAGTTTTCATGTCTTACCAATTTTTCTATGGAACTTTGTCTCATTCCCTTTTCTCCTTGCATTAAGTCTTGTTCTTTCACAGCTTTAAGACTTTAAGTGAATTCAATGTCTCACACCTTCATGCCATCATTCTTAGTGAAACCACCGTCTTTTATTCCTGGTGCTTTGTCCTGCTTTGTCCTTGGTACAACCTCTCTTGTTTGATCTTTTTAACCAAAGTTTACAGAGATGCTATAATTTACTAGAAACAATATATATTCCACTAATCCATAACTTATTTTAGTTTAATTTAGGACACATAAAAAAAAAAAAACAAACATAGGCTATCAGATCAAACTGGTTATGACTCTTGATGAAATTGTCATTGTAAGTGTTCTCACATTTTGTCCATAGACATCCCTGTGAGTGTGGTTATCCAAGACCCAAGAGAAGGGGCATCTGCATCCAAGCTCTTATTCTCTTTCTGATTATGCTATTACCACCCTAGTGGGAATCCTGCAGTGTCTTTTCTTCAGTCTTTCATGCAAGTCCTCTTTGTGTAAACAGCTGATGATCATAGCCCAGTCACTGGCCTGTGTGCTTAGTTGTTCATTCTTTTCAGTCCGATAATTATGTACTTACAAAAAGCAACATATTTCCAGAAAGATGGGATTTTTGAAGGTGTTTACCTCATGACCTGTTTGTAGAACTCATTTGAGATGATGACGTATGTTTTCGTTTTTAGGTAATCCACATCTCCTCTCTCATCTGCTGAGCATCCTAATAATTGGACTAACTATGTTACCTAGATTGTTCCTTATAAATTTTTTTAAAGAAATTTTTTTTGTCCAAGTAGATGATCTAATTCTCATTTTTGTGCATTGTGTTGGCTAGGTTAATGAAAGCAAATAAGGGGCAAACAAGCATTTTGGCCTTTGGCTCATAAGAAGCTGTGTTTAGTATAATTAAAAACCTAGCAGACTAAGTAGTTAATAAAAATAATTAGAACTGTATATGCATATCTTGCTGCCTGTCTTTCTCTCTCTAGAAACATTTTTGCCTATAGTTAGCTGATGCCAAACAATTTTTCATTAGCTTTGAATAGAAATCACTTGACTGAAATTGATGAACAGCAGGGAGCAACATAGCATTGTGGGTTACAAAACTAAATTTGACATTGAATAGTAATAACACTAAGAAGTCACTAGGAAACTTATAAAACAAGATATTTTGAGTTTAGCCAAATGAAATGAAACTAAATTCAAGAAGCCTGAAATAAAGTGAAGAAGATAACTAAAACTAAGAAGTGAAATTACTATGTGATTTGGAAGAGACAGAAAGATGGGGAAGAAATATTCTATTCTAGCTAGAATGACAAGTGAGTCCATCTCTTTGTGCAAGCATTGTGCACAGATATGGCAGTAGCCTTAGTGAATATGCAAGTAAATTTGAAGTGCATGTGATGCTTTATGCTTTGCTGAAGTATTTATTTGAGAGACTGTTCTACTAAATTGAAGATGTTTTCAAGGGTTACAGTACTTATTTTGCTTTTAGTTATCTTACTCCTCTCTCCACTAATTCAAAGTTTAACAATTTTTGTGGCTAATCAAGAAGGAAGCTGAGCTATCAATTATCTTAATATATATTAATACTAGCTTATAAATCACTGACTGAGCAGCAAGGGCATCAGGATGCTCCTTCTAACTTCAGAGAATATCAGACTAAGAGAAGTAACTTTCTGAGGTGCATTTGCTCTTTCATAGGTTCATAGACATCCAGAGTCAACATCAGGGGAAAAGCATAAAAAATATTTAATTTGGTCTTAAAATAATGAAGATACAAAATTTACAGTGAATGAGGAGATGTCTAACCCTCCTTTCTCTGTGGTTGGAACTGTGGAGATTAGTGTTGATTACATGACCAATTTTGAGATGGTTAAAATTAGGCTAAAATTATCAACAAATTTAAAACGGTTTCAGAGACTTTTACCTTAAGCTCTTTCTCATCTCTCAGTTTCATCTTCATCTACAATCTACTTTTTATGCTATGTTTAAACTCAAAATATCAAAACTATACAAATAAAACAGGTCCTTTGCCTATTTGTTAGGAAGTATATTACAATAAACAACAACAACAGCAGCAAAAATCCAAACAAAAAACCTCCAAACACACTAAATAGAACCGCCCCCCAACCCACCAAACAAGAAGTTCCCACAAAGCCCAAACCCACCCCCCCAAAAAAGTCACCAAGACCTAGACTCCCAAGTTTTTAAAATTCAGTGAAAGATAACTTTATAGAACTTGGCCGTAGCTTTAATATTCCAGCTTTTCGAGTCCCTAATTTGGCAAGCAAAACGGTGGGAGAAAGACTTCCTTCTCTCTTGCCCTTTCCTGCACACTCTGGAGTGCCTCTTGTTTTCTGTGTCCTGACCAGGAACTAACTCAAACCTGCTCCCCTTCCTACTGTTCTTTTTCCAGATTTATTTCCCAAGGAAAGAAAGGTCTTAGATGGGAAATGCTATAGGAAGACTTCAATCTTGGCTTTATGTTGGGTAGGGATGCAACTGAAACAGTGAAACAAAATCCAAGAATCTTTCAATCTTTCTACTCTGTGGTTTTGCACTGCCATATTAGACTATAATTTACTTTGGAAAGAAAGATTGATGAGCAAGATCCAACCATCAGCCTTATTAAAAATATACAGTTTTGTGAGCAATCTTTCCTATCTTGTCAAAATCACTCAAATTGTTTGATTAAAAATTATTTATTCAAAGTCTACTAAATGCAGCTATTTGTGAGAGATGTCCTTATCTTTCAGGTACTGTTTTGCTCTTGTGTTTCACATCATAAATATGGTTCTTTGTTTTCCTTTAATGTGTATTTTTTTCAGCAAAAAATGGGTATAAAATTTAACAAATGCACATGTAAAGTCTGACTTGTTTCTGTGCCCATTCTAGTCAACCCTTTAGTTAAACATGATATATGTTCTATATGTTAGCATAGTTTAAATTATATTTATTTTTTGTGAGGTACCATAATGAATACTGCAAAGGAACAAAACATATTATGTGCCTCAAAATGGCTGGAACTGTTGCCAAGAAAACAGCAGATGTTCACTCAATCAGCAGCAAAAAAACTGATATTCAACATGTAGAGAATTTATTTCAGAGAATTTATGATTTTTACTGGGGATTTTGGAGACAATGTGAACTGAAAGACAAGAGACATTCTATATTTGGTTTTGTTGTGACTTGCTGTGTGGTCTCTAAGCAGCTACTTCACCTTTCTCTGTCTCTATTTCTTGTTTCCCCCTTTATCTCTTCTCTTTAGAATTTAAGGTTTTCAAAAGAGTCTATTTACACATTTGTAGCTTGCACAATGAAACCACTGCAATATAAATAATAATTATAATACGGCAAATTTTAATGTTGTCTTCAGCACACAAATTAAGGAAAATTCCTCATTTTCTGTTATTTCAGAAAAAAACTTGTTATTAATGTACTTGTGAACACAACAGGAGGAACTGGAGATTGATCAGGCTCATGTCTTCATCCTATAAACTTTTTGGCTGGTTTTAGTGAAATCAACTCACAGTCAAGCTGGAGTCCAACCAACCGACAGAAAAGACAGGCTTTTAATCAGGCTTCTCTACAATGGAGCACATCCATTTGATAAATGAACTAATTAAGCAAATGAATAAGTATAGCCTACCACTGTGAATGACACTATGAAAAACCTTCAGATCCATATTAATAGTTCTAGAAAACGAGAAAAAAAGGATGGGAAAAATACAAGTCCAATTCATGAAGCACATCTATGTAAATGAAATTCTACCATGGGCAGTGGTCTGGTATAATACGTGCTCTGTGTGTGTAAAGATGACAAGGGGTAAAGAAGTCTGAAATAAGGTTATTTTGCTTCTGAGGTTTTCTTAATATCAGCCATTTCACAGTCAAAAGAATGTAGCAATGACTCATGCTCCTTCTGAATGTCCCTTTGTAAAAGTAATTGGAATACCATAAGACCTATATCCTGGTTTTTCCTTTAATATCCAAAGTACATGAATAACCTCCCTAGAAAAGAACCCAAACATTTCATGATACAAAAAACCCCCCAAAAACCCCAAAAAAACCCAAAAAAATCAACAAAAAATAAGAACAAGAAAAAAAAAAACAAAAAAAAAAACAACAACTCGGACTCATTTAATATAACCTCAGCTGTATTTTTCCCAGTTTGTCTGATAAGAGGTTTCTAGAATTGATTTGATAGCTTCGGAAACAACATAAGTCATCTCATGGATTTTAGGGAAACAGCAGTGATCCCTGAGACTGTGGGACTTTTTATGTCCTGCCTCTTCCATACACACCCTTGAAAATGTGGCTTTTTCTAAAAAATATGTAAATGATACAAAAAGTATGACTTCTCAGGTAACCAAAATCATGCAAAGAGGTAATAGTTAATTATAACAATGAAAATTGGAATGAATTTGTATTCCTGTGATACAAATGTTATATGCTGCTCATCTTCAGCTGTTCATCCAATTCAAGGTGGTTTTCATTTCAGTAGTATTTAATAAGTTACTTCTTTTCCTAAAATAATTATTACCTTTTAGAGAGTTGTTATAAGTTTTTTTCTTTAAGACACAGTACACATATTAATAACTTTTGTGACAATATCTGTTCCCAACCTGATTTTTTTCATGATGAGATTAAGAATCATCAGTGACTTATCTACTAGGAACAGAAATCCGGTTAGTGAGAGCCTCTGAACTGAACCTGTTGAAAAATTGCCATTTCTAGCTAGCTGTTATATTTTTTACAGAGATTTTTCCCTTTTACACCCACTATAAGAATTAAAGGAAGTAGTAAAACAATAAAAAAGAAGAGTATTTAACAGGAAAGACACTGTGATAGGTCAGATAATACTTTGTTAAGATTCACTCCTATGATATGTCAAACCCTTTACCATTGACTTTGCTGTAATACAGAATCTTAGACTCACGCAATAGTTTGGGTTGGAAGAGACCTCAGCGATCATTGAGACCCCACTGTCATGGGCAGGGACACCATCACTGGGCCACGTTGCTCAATGTCCCATCCACCCTTGTTTTCCACCCTTTCAGGGACTGGGCTCCACAACTTCTCTGGGCAACCTGTACCTGTGTCCCACTACTCTCACAGTAAAGAATTTCCACCTAACATGTAATCTAAATTTCTCATTGAAGCCATTTCACCTTGTCCTGTCACTACATGACCTTCTAGTAAGTCCCTCTTCAGATATTTTCTAGGCCCTGTTTACATCTGGGAAGGCTGTTTTAATGTATTAGTATAGTGTTTACCTGTTGAAACAACTGCAGCAAGTTGGAGTGTGTTGTATAGTTTATAAACATAAATTTAAAGCAGGTTAAATTGACTGTAAAGGTGCTTTATGGGTTATTAGCTATACAAAACGTGAATATGAGAAATGTAAAAGAGTCCTGTTAAAGTCACTTGATATGTATGGAATAATAATGACTTTCGGCAGTAATCCTGCAGAACCTTCCATAAAGAAGCTACAATTCATAAAGTACAGTTTTGTAATAAGCAATTTTTACATATTTTAGTTGGGAAAAATGAAAAATATCTCTGATACATTTACATTTTTCATATAAACTGAAGGCTATTGCAATTATCTTTCTTGCAGTATTTTTCAGACTTGTCTTTTTTAAGTCTGTGATGTGAATCTGCACATAGGACATGGCTTACTTATGCATTCTACAATGTGCAATCAGAGAATGCCTTGTGTTGGAAGGAACCTGTAAGACCATCTAATTCCAAGCCCCTTTTAACTGTCAGGGACACCGCTTATTAGACCTGGTTGCTCAGGGTCCCGTCCAAGCTGACTTTGAACACTTTCAGAGTCAGGGCATCTACAACTTCTCTGGATAACCTGTTCCAGTGCCTCACCACTCTTACAGTGAAGAATTTTTATTTGACGTCTAATCTGTACTTTCAGTTTGAAGTTGTTACCCCTTTTCTTATCACTACACGCACTTGTACAAAGCCGTCTCAATCTTTCTCAATTTTTCCTGTAGGTCTCCTTCAGGTAATAAAAGCTGTGGTAAGATCTTCCTGGAGCCTTGCTTTCTCCAGGCTGAAGAGCACTGACTCACAGCCTGTCTTCATATGAAAGGTGCTCCAGCCCTCTGACGACCTTGATGACAGTCCCCTGGACTCTCACCAGCATGTTCAAGTGCTTCTTATGTTGGTGGCCCTGGAGTTGGATGCATTACTTCAAATGTGGCCTCGCTGGAGGGGAGTACAGGGGGGTAATCACCTCCCTCAAACTGCTGGCTTATGCTTTTTATTTAGACCATAATACATTTGGCTTTCTGGGCTGTGATTGTACATTTCTGGGTCATGTCAAGCTTCTCCTCAACCAAAACCCCCAAGTCTTTCTCCTCAGGCTTACTCTCAATCCATTTTCTGCCCAGCCTGTGTTTGTGCTCTGGGTTGACCCAAGCCACTTGCAGGACTTTGTGCTGGGCTTTGTTGATGTTCATGAGGTTTGCAGGGGCCCACCTCTCAAGCCTATATACGTATACTAGAATCAGAAATAGTTGAAATTTTACTTTTCATTTCTTATAAGTGCTTTTTTTTGGAAAATGGCTGTTGAATTTTAATTAGCAAACACAAATTACTGCTGTATTTATGATTATTCCTTGTTCTTTAATGTAATTTTATTTTATATTTTTAAGAAATCTTTGTGCTTCATTGCCCTTAGAAATGAAAAGAGAATATGAAGCTATTTTAGTTCCAAGTCTTCTGTATTCAAGAAGTTCTTTTTTATTTCCTGGGACATCCTTATTTCTAAAAAGAATATAATGATCTGACCTTGAAAAACAGCTTCACGTTTTTAGAGTTAACTTGTTCCTTTTCTCTTGTACTGTATCTCCAATGTATGAGGTTATGCTAATCTCTGTTGTGGTTTATTTATCTTTCTGCAAACTGCCCCATGCCATTGGACTGAGAGACAAGAAATCAACATTGCTCTTTCTGCTCAGTGCTACTATGGTCCATTGGCACGTGTCACAGGTTCCTGGTGTAAAATTGCATTAAGTTAAAATGGGTAGTAGTATAGAGAAATCAGAGTTGGAAATAATCAAAATGTTGTCATGCAAGCTGAGAGGAAAGCTCTTTTGGGAGAAAGAAAGGAAATGTGAAATACTAGGCAAAGTCACTTAGAAATTTCAAGACTGCTGTGATGCATTCAATAATATCACAGGGGAAAGGAATTTTCTTTACAAGAAACAGGCTGCCAGTTGAGGCTATTAGCCATTCTGCTACCCCTACATAATAAAGCTAAATCATGTAAGCTGTACAGATAACACATGGACCAACAGAGTCAAATTATTTGTGATGTAATTGATAACTAGGCCGAGGCTGAATTATTGTGTACTTTAAGAGAGCATTGAATAGTTTGTAAGATTAGGGAAAAGTTGACTTCCCAAATGAAAGCAGTGAGAGAAAGGAAATACATCTTTTTATGAACATGTACTGATCCATGAAGTCAACATGCAGAGACAGAGAACAAGTTTCTTGGTAATAAGTGGGAAGGCAATCACAGCAAAGCACAGTTGTCCAGTGCCAAGAACGCACAGTCTTGGTAACAATTATACCCATATCTTGCAGACCTATGTAATTTTCTGGACAAATTAAAATGTAGAAAACTAATTTTTTTTTTTTTTTGCTTTGTATACATACAGTTTTATGACTAATTTGTGATGACATCAGTGGTCATTATAGATCTTGAAACAGATAAACAGATATACCTGACTGCTTGATTAAGAACAACTGATAGAAAATGAATATTGGAGATGACCATTGGAGATGACTTCAGGGAATATATGGAAAAAGCAATATTCATCTGATGTTAATATTGAAAACTTGCTCATTTTGCAGAGAAGAATCAATTAATGATTTTATTTTTTTGCAATATATCCTGCTTCTTTGAAATTTAAATCTCATTATTACATGTATTTTGTTAGAGTAAACACAACAGTGATTGTTAAATATTTTTTGTCATTGGACAAAAATATTAATAATTTTAGCTTGCTTTATGCTAATAAATAAAGTGTAATTCTGTCTAGCTTTCCTACTAATCAATTTTTTATTTTACTGATCTGTATAATCTGTATAGGATGAACTTTTCCCAGGTTCCAAAGATGGATGAAAGTTTTCTGTGTGGTAAGAACTGACTGTTCTGAAGCTTGCCAGTTTTATTCAATTCCTTTTTTTTTTTTTTTTTTTTTTTTTTGGGGGGGGGTTGTTTGTTTTTTATTGAGCCAACTCTGTATTGCAGAGTGATTTTTACTCAGAGTATCCCAAAACCCTCACTCAAACCAATAATCATGTGTTGATAGGTGAAATTAGTTTCAGAATTCTAATGAAGCTCAGCAGCTGGGAGACAGACAGCTCATCTGAAGATTAAATGAGAAAAATTGCCGCTTTTGCTGGTTCCTTTAGAAACTCATTTACATTCTGTCAGCTCCCATTAGGAATGGGAACTGCGAATATTGAGGAAAATATGCATGAATTCAGTGCTGAAATGGCCAATCCTGATCAGTTTCTTCCTGCTTACAAAGCTTCCAAAAGATTTTATGTAGGTATGCCTTCTGGAAACAGAGGGAGATAATCTGCTTACTTTCAACTGTCTCTAAACGTTTTGAATTTAACACAACCAAAAGAACCAATCTCCAGCATAACAAGGAGAACACATGATAAAATTTGAATCCTAAACCTTAGAAGAAAACTTAATCCTTAGGAGAAATAACATTAGAAGAAAATCCTACTGTTCTCCAGAACAGTATTCTGTCCCTTTTCTTTGTTTTGTTTTTTTATTCAACCATGTCTCTGTAAAGCTTCAGTATTTCTTTTTATGTGACAGTACCAACAGCAATGACAAGAAAGGTACCACACAATTCATCTTTCCCTTGCTACAGCCCTGATTTCTATGTACTTGGATCCTCATCATATTGACAAGTCTTCATAGAGGTCTGCTGATGGAGCCAAGTACACTAGGAATCTATAGCATGTAAGCATTATCCATTTCTTCACTGGCTTTGGTTATATTTATATAGATCACAAGCATGGGTGACTGTGCCAATGAAAGAAATGCATTTAAGCATTCAACTAGGAATGTAAAAGACAATGAATAAGTGAATACAGGAAGAGTAATTCTACTTTAAACATGGGAAAGTGAGATTCTGTTGTGTTGCAGATTTTTGTTGGTTTCGATTTTCTTTAAATAAAGGTTTAAGAAGAGTAATAAAGACATGGAAAGGTGGCATAAAATGCTCAACAATGTTTTTCTACTGCAACTGCAGGACAGTTTGATGACAAATTCATAGTTTCAATGAAACAGCTATATTTTCTGTTTCAGAAATATTTAGGCAAATTCTAAATGGAAAATTATATTTTGTTAGATGTATAAGTTTGAGTATTTTATTCATAACAATTCTAAGAGAAAAATAATAATAATAATAAAGCTGAGTAGATTACTAAGAATAGTCTTACACTCTGAAGAACATACTAGCATCATTGAAATGGAACAAGTCAGTTCTACAGGACATGCTAAATGGCTTGAATCACACAGGTAGAAACATGGCATTTTAATGACACTTAAAAGGAGAGGATTACATAAAGCAAATTATTTTACAAAAGCAGACATAATAAAAAACTACATTTATCACACATTTTGGAAGTGATGCTGCACAACTCTATGGTGATACTAAGTGTGAATACAGAGATTACCAAGACTGAGAATGATGCAGATACAGATTACCAGCTGGTGCAAGGCTTTCAGAGCATCACCTGATAATCTTTGCTTCCTTGCTGCTTGTTGCCCCTCCTCTAAAGTATATTGAAAAATAATCAGGATTTAGAAAAAAGCTAGAAAAATGACACAAGTTGTTGAAACCCTATTTCAGAGCTTTGGAGTGAAAGACTTAAATACTTAACCTTTATAAAGTAGTTTAAAGAATTTCATTATAACATATTTACAACTATTTAAAACACTAGAGAAACCTGGAAGAGAAAAATCTTAATATACATTCTACAGATGTCCTATGGAATCAGATATTACTTCAAATGCATGAATCTAACACAAATCAAAAGCAGAAAGCACATTAATTTAGTGTCAAGATACAGCACACAGTATCAATCACTGAAATACCCAGTACATACTAACGGACTCTTCTTAAATCTAAAGTATGCTTGTAAAAAAAAAAATACACTACCTTCTATAATACCTGTGTCAAAAAGTATTTAATAAAATATAAGCAGCATTTATGTATATGCTTAGCATTTTTAAAATTCAAAAGGTAGAATAATTCATATGTCCAAAATTTATAATCTATATAAAAAATAAGTTCATGGGAACTACTGTCCAGACAGTTTTGTCTTTATCCCTAGTAATATCATGGAAGACTTGCAGTCAACAACACTTTGTCCATTAGGAGATAAGTAACAAGCAGTGTCCCTCAGAGGTCTATATTGGGACCAGTACTAATCAATGTATTTATTAACAGACACTGGGATTGAGGGGACCTTCAGCAGGTTTGCAGATGATAGCAAGCTGAGCAGGGCAGTTGATTCACCTGAAGGAAGAATCCAGAGGGATCTTTTCAGCCTGGAGGAGTAGGCTTGTATGAACCTTATGATGTTCAATAAGTCCAAGGTCCTGCACCTGTCTTAGTATTTAGACATAATTAGGATGACCTTAGAACTGAGAACTGATACTGATTTTAATCACACTTGAATCTATGTGCAGGGGTTGTTTTAGAAGGTTTGTGACTGGTTGATCTTAATTTTTAAATATTACCCTAAATGATAATGAATAAAACTCGAAGACCGTTTTCTTGTTTTCCTGATTTGGTTATTGATACCTGTCATGGAGTGATTGCTGGAAAAAAAGAAAAAAAGAGTTTAATTTATTGATTTTTTTTCCTGGGATTTCTTGTATATAGAAGAGATTTACATAGATAAATGTTATGTATTTGCATTGCTGGCATGTCTCATTTTTTTCACTGGCAGTCTTAAGAAGCTTTCTTCATTAATTTCCTTACAGGTCAATGACCTGTATAACAGCTCTGTACTGTAAGCACTCTTATACTCTATAAATTGTCTTACATATTAAAAATATCATCTCCATGTAGCAAACCATTTGTTAATGAATAGCTGAATTACTAAAATGCATGTTGAGAAATAGATAAAGATTTTGTAAGGCAATTAAGCTTAGCCTTATGCTGACATTGCTCTGGTATTTGCATTACAAAAGAGTATTGTACAGTCAGTAAAGTGATATGAAGACAGATATGTTATTATTGTGAAATATATTAGCCTTCATAACTAATTCCTCTGTTCTGTTTATACCATGCTGAAAACTTTGTTTTGAAGCCATAACATTCAGTATATCAAAAATAAACATTTATAAATGTACTAATTATTTACAAGGGAGGATAATATGAATGTGAAAATACATTGACCATTTGTACCAGATAAGTATATTACAAGACTGAAAAAATTAATCTGTCATACAAGAAAAAAGTATATAATCCTCTTTCAAGTAAGACCACAAATTTCTTCTGACACAATTGTGTTTTGCATGAAATTTTTGTTACTGTTATTTAACATCTGTACTGAAGTATTGCCTGAACAACAGCTCGGTGCACAATAGGGTGTATAAAATAAAACTCCATGGTCTATGATAAAGTATTTATTCAAAAAGAAATGTGATAGAGGAGCAGGAGGAAGAAGTCCAAATAGGGCTTTGCAGTACAGAAATAGGTTGATACAAAGCATTAGGTACATACAAATTTGGTGTCATAATATCCCAAGTTCAGTATATTTTTCTTAAAGTTTAAGAATTCTATAAAAAAAAAAATCTGATGTAAACCTTGTAAGTTTTGTAAATCAGCCCTGAATATATGGCATGCTTAGGCTCCTGGTAATTTACCTGCACAATTCATCAGCAGTTTGGGCTTCTTAGGAGTGCAGTTCTGTAAGTGTGTCTCTACATGGTGCCCAGAGCCATGCTCTTGTGCTGAACAAGCAAGACCTCGAAGTGAATTCCATTTAACTTTGAATATATTGCTTTGGGATTTGTGCTAATGGATCTGCATGGTGTTACAGTATGCACTGGTGACATTTCAGAGATAGATTTGCTGAGGGAGATAACTTGGCTGATGCAGCTGCCAGACACTTTGACTGGCACAGGGCTGAGGATCCCACAACACCCTAGTATTGTAACACCAAGCAATTTTTCCATATTGTCTAGTCTTGAACCATGTGGATTGGACCCAGAAACACAGATTCTGGGATTTCTGGGATTTCTAGGATGCAAAATTTTTGGACAACCCACATCTTTCACCCTTATAAGAGAGCTCTGTTTTCTTTCACCAACAAGAAACAATTATTTTGGTTGGGTTTTTTGTTTCATAACATAATTTTCAAAATATACAATCTTTGATTAAATGGAATTGTCCCTCTGCACAGTTCTAATTAGTATGAAGAATAGAAAGAAAGATGAAGTGATGAGAAGATTAATGATGAATTCTTGCTACCTCAGAGCCTCTAGTAACCACCTTCTTTCAAGCTTTGAGGTAGAAAATGAGAATTATAGCAATGAAAAAAAGAGACCATAACAAAAAACTGATAGTAGTTTCCCTAAACCAACATTTTTCAGCCTTTCCAAGTAGATGTCTGCCTACTCAAAGTTAAATTTTCATTGCCATCTCCCTTACAGTTGCTGTAAAAGCGAGTTCAAAAACGTATTAGTGTGAAGTCAATAGTCAATTTACTTGTGTAACTCTGGAAAGGTTGTCAGAGAATACTTCCTCCTGAGATTACAGTGTTAATGAGCAGGTAAGTGAGATTATCTTCATTTTAGATGGTAATTACATTTTCAGCACTTCACAAGCACCCAGTTGCCTCTCCTGACACCATAACTCTGGGAAGGTAAAATGATGTACCTCTCCTGCACTCGTATCTATTAAATTGTCTACTGCGATCCCCATGCTTTTGGCAATATGCTGAACCTATAAAACATCGTTGCTCTCATCAGTTAAGAAGCACCAATCTTTTTTCCACTGCCATTTCAAACTGCTAAGAGGTTTGAAGATTTGCCCTCAGAGAAGCCATACCCTATTGGGCTATAATTGTACGAATGCTGGCTTTAATTAAATTTGAAACCAGTTTCCTTGGAGCAAATATAAGACCTACTGGTCTGTAATGTCAAGGGTCATATGGCTTTTTTATTTTATTTTTAACCTAACTTAACAAGTTCCAAATCTTTGGGAGCAGTGTGTGGTTTATTAAGTATATATTGCATATCTTCATTGCTGCCTCTGCTATTTCACACTTCAGTTCCTTCAGAATTCTTTCATCAGCACCATCTGGTCCCAGTGATTTACTGCCCTGGAGTTTTTTTATAGTTGCTCAATAACATCTTTCTTAGAGGCATCAGCCTTTGTTAAGTCCACTCATTAATTCCTTATAAAAATTATCTTTGAGTCAAGAAATTTCCTCATTGCCCTTTGCAAAAAATATGGGTGTAGAAAGCTACTTTTCATTTTTGCCTTGCTTTGATTGCTTTGTTCATTAGTTGATAGTTCAAAGGACTAGTAGTTATGCTGTTTTTTTGCTGTTTTCTGAAAAAGCTTTCGGTTTCTTCCTGCCTCTTGAAGATGTTTTGATGATTTTAGTCAAACTTCTTCCTCCCTTATTTTCTTCACTAATTATCGTATTATTTTTCCTTTTGTGCACATTTCTTCTGAGCTTAATGGTAAGACTATGTTTATGTTGATGTGCAGTTGTATTATGTTAATAAGCTCTCAAGAAAATGAAGATTGGGTACATTTTGAAACATAGTATGAAGAATTAGCATATTATTATGAATTTCCTGTGCAGAATGAATAATTCTGTGGTAAGTGGGGTGTGACTTTGTACCTACATTTCTTACCAAGTGCCTGGGTAAATAAATGCAAAAAAATACCACCTTCAATAAGTCTGTGCATATGTGCTTATGAGCAACTTGGGGCAGGAAGGGGAGTCTAGGGCAACACCTCTGGATGGGCAATGCTTGATCCCTAAAGAATATCCTTGGTCTTTGTCTCTGATCTCTGCAATTCATGTGGAGTGCAAGGGGACCTTGAGAAATGCACTTGGCATAGCCTAACCATAAGGTTTGTCAATCCTGCTAGGAAATCACACACTCCTGAGCTGCAAGTGCTGCTCTCAGAGCTGGGGGTCACCTTGGCAGGAGCTGGGCTGGGCCATGCTCATGCTCAGCTGGGAGCAGCCAGATGACAGGAGCCCTGGGTAGGGAAGAATATAAAAATTGTCTGAGCAAGACCCCTCATGGCTCAGTAGAGGGGCCTCTCACCATGACCATCATATTCCTCCCTGTGAAAGTCTTAGATTTTTAATGACATATCATGTATTATCTGCTTACATACACCCAGTGCTTTTTGAGAAAGAAACTTTCAAGCTCAAGATCTAGAGGTAAGGTGAATATAAACCAGGAGCAGTACTGGGTTGTTCACATACAATTTTAATTGAATTCTTAATATATTTTTTTCTGCTACAATATGATAATTTACTCTTTTAGACTGTTAAAACACTAACAGAAAATAAATTCCTTGCTCCACATATCTGGTTTCTTTTTGCCACAACAAAATTTTGGGTGTAACACTTTTAATCCTTAAGACTTGACCCAAAAATTTCCAGCTGTGTCTGCTTTTCAGCAAAGTCTACATAAGCCCTTCTCAACCCCTCACTGCTGAGCCTGGCCCCTGGTTCATTTTAGCAAGCTCCATCTTCCTCTGTGCACTTCAAGTTCCTTACTGTCATTCCATCTCCTTGTCCTGCCCTTTCATTTTCCAAATGTGAACAGCCCCTCTTTCACCTCCACTTTCTGGAGGATTTGGGTGACTCAGACTGCAATAGTCTGAAACACAGACAATGCATGACTTTCTCTGGATGACCTAGCTGCAGCCTGCTAGAGAGACAAAGCCCGCTGGAATGAGTCACCATACAAGCAGCAATAGCAAAATGATGAGGTCCCAGGATGCTTTTGTAGTTAATTTCATATTCAGACTCATATTGTTCCATGAGAAAGCTTTTTCTCTTAAACAACATTTTTTAATTGTAGGGTGGAAATTTTCATAATATCTGAGAAATGTACTGACTATCCCAATGCAGACAGAAATGCTCTAAGGATGCAAATTGCTTTCCTTTGATTGTATCACTTCATGAAAAGATACCATCAAGAGAAACATTGATGTTCCTACTGTGGCTTTTCTGACTAGGAAAATATGAGATTTTTAAAAACTAATCAAATATGGTGTTGTACATAAATATAGCCAGGCATATAGGAAACAATGGAAAGTGCTAGCATACACTGTGACAGATGACAATTTTTTTAATATGGACACAACTTATTTGGCACATTAGAAAGCTTATTTATTTAATATGATGCAAAAAACCCCACATTGAAATTCAAATGGGTAATTATTATAGCCTATTTGGAATTGCTGTCTATCTATTGTTCACATTTTATGTAATATCAACAAAGAAGCCTGCTACTATGTCTTCTTCTTTATTAATATAGTTTCTTTATTCTACACAGTGCTGGCAGGTAATTTAAAAATAAACATCATCTTTGAATAAAATTATTACAATTATTACATTAAAAAACCCAACAGTATGATTGCTTGATCAATTGTCCAAAATTAGGCTTTATTGACCTTTTAAGGACTTAAATGTTAAAAATGTTATTGTAATCCTAAGCAGCTATAAAACAGACTACGCTTGGTTGTACTTTTTACAAAGATATGAATAAATACATCTATGCAGTTGGTACTGACACAGCTATTGGAAGACATAACCAACTACATGTATCTTGTTTCTTGCATGTTTTTGTATAATCATACATTAACAGCATTAAAAATGGAGGTATGATATATAACTTTGTATGTAAATATTATTATTTATTTATTTATTTATTTATTTATTTATTTATTTATTCAGATAAATATAAACCTTTCTTAATGTATATGTGTATCTTGACATGACAGTCCAAAGTTCAATGACACTCCTCAAACATACTGAAAATAGTACTGAAGCAAGAGCTTAGCTTCAAAATGTAAACCAGGTAAATTCTGAAAAAACATGTATAAATATGTACATATACACACATATATAGATATTGTTGTGGCCTCAGAAGCGGTCCAGTATTTAATTGTACTATACAATGGACCATTAGAATGAAGAATTCTAACATCTAGCTCTGAATTTTAAACCGGATTCATGTTCAAAAATTTGTGATGTTCAAAGAGACTCTGCTTGTTTCCTAAACCTGTCTTTTGCCTTCAGTCTTGACCTAGTAAAAAATTTAGGCATATGTACCGAGCATACATATAGTCACTGATTAGTTCACAGAACAGTCTGTTCACTAGTGTAATACAGACTATTATATTTGAATTTTAAAAAAAAAAATATTCTTTGTCCTCACGCAATTCATAGCATTATCTGTAAGTAAAACGAATCATAGAAAAGTCACAAGTAGCTAATCCCATCTATTTTGCACCCAATCAAAGCTTGATTTTTCTCTACAACTTTGATCTATGCATTTTAATTTTGAATGATAAAGTGTTAGCATTTCACTCTGTCTGGTGGGAGACCACTTCAAACACTGCAAAGCCTAGGGATTAGAGAATCATCTTCTTATTTATCCTCACCTTTATATGATTTTAGGGACTGTTCCAGATACGTGCAAAGAATTTTTAACTTATCAGTATAGCTGTTGTATCTTTGCTTGAGTATTTAACAAAGTTAAATATATTTAGCTCTAAAATCTATTTCAAATTTATTTGCTGCTTTGATACTGAAATTTATAGAACTACCTATGATGTGCAGCATTTGTTTTGTTGTGAAGATTAATTGTTCCTATATGGTAAAATAAGGAGTCTAAAACAAAGAGTACAGTTATTTAGGAAAGAAGAAAATTGCCGTCACATTAATGGGGATTGCTGAAAAAGATTCTAACAGTCTAAATTTTCTTTTACATAGAATATTTCACATTCCTAGAAGAATTAGCAATTTTTTATAACCATATGCTCTTAGACCAACATTAGCTACTGCAACACATTTTCAGCTCTACCAAACTTTAATGCAAAAAGGTGGTCTGAGTTTGAATCAGATCCAAGCTTTCTACCCAAATATTGCAAATCCACCAGAATCAGCATCACTAATTCTATAATAGAATAGATATTTTATGAAACCTGACAACATTAAAAGAGATTTTTTACAATTGCAGATTAAGCCTTATATGGAGAATCACAAATGACAGTCAGGTTCAATAGAACAAAGATTTCATCTAATATTAGTTTCTGGCAAGTCAATTTGCAAGATTATTTTTGCAGATTAAATTAGCTATATTGGAAGGTCACCCTCTTACTTCTAAATCAAGAAAGAAAGACAATTGCATAATAGCATAATTCTGTAGATATATTATTAACCAATCTTTCACAATAAGGAAATTAGCTATTCACCAAGAAGGGGTGAATAAATAAAAAAGGTGTTTTATAACACAATGAATATCTCTTGGAAGAAGCTGGGTAAAGGCCATCTGAATATCACTAAAAGTGCAACCTGACTGTACCTTACCTTAGTATTCAATCACCTGACTGTACCTTACCTTAGTATTCAATCTCTGGAAAACGTAAGAATTTAGCTAAGAATCAGAGAAGCAAGATACCACAATTTAAACTGGCTTAGGATCAATCTATTCTGGGTTGTATGATGCATTTGTATTCTTAAAATGTGACTACTGGCTTTGGACTACTTAATTGATCAGAAGATATCAGTCTATCAGTAGTTGTTGATTTAAAAATCCAGGGAAAGCAATTAATTTGAATTTGAAAATTGCCACTAAGTTTAAACAGATCCTAATGTTTTACATATATTTATATTTATATTTTAGAATTCTAGTTATTTTTACTTTTAAGAGAAGCCCTGGATAAAATTATTCAGTACATTATAAGATGTGAACAGAGACAGAGACAAAAAATTCTAGGGACAAAATAAAGAAGGGAAAAACCCAAGTAATCCAATTTACAGACAAGCTAGATCTTGAATTAAACAATCTCTTGTCTATTTCCCAGGAACTTTTGCCATAGATCAGAAAAATCTGTTTGAATCTCATCTTCCACCTGTCCAAAACCTGATTATCTTGTAGGGGCTACACTTGCTTACACCAAAACAACATAGGCTCTTATGAGAAAAAAAAGAAAAATAAAAAAAAACTAGAGATTTTTTTGTCTAACTTAAGAATCTTTTGGTACTGCTGCAAAGAGTAACAGATCTGTGAAAGTCATGTTCAAGGTCAGAAATCTATATTTTTTAAAATTTATTTATAATTTAGATTTACCAGCAATATGAAACACCCATAGAGACATTCTTAAAATTGTTATCCATTTAATTAATTTATCGCAGTGTGATCCTTGGCCAAGAATATAACTCCAAAGCAGTATGTTAGTCAAATTAAATATAATAACTGGCATGGTTTCTCTTCACAAAAGCACTTGCATTTCATCTGAAAGTGGAAATGAATACACACTAGGGAAAGTTTTATAACAATGTCTAGTCAGTGACATTATTTCCCCTCCTACTTCCCTACCCCCCTGTACCGATCATTTCGGATACCTTTCCTATATCATGGATGCCCCATCCCTGGCAGTGTTCCAGGCCAGGTTGGCTGGGACTTTGGGCAATCTGGTGCACTGGAAGCTGTCCCTGCCCATGAATAAGGAATTGGAACTTGATGATCTCCTAAGTCCAACTGTCCAACCCAAACTCTTCTAGGATCTTTAGCTTATTTATTCAGAAGACATTCTGTGATTGAAAGAAACCTCTCCAACCGTGTGTTTTCTTCTCTAATGCTGTGTGACTGCAGTTCCTGATTGGCAGGTAGTGAGGAATAGATTGCTTTATTTTTAAAGTAAATGTGCATAATTGCCCTGTTCTTGTTTCTGATGACAAAATCGGTAGGGAACTGAGGGCCAGTATAGTAGCAAAGGCAGTATCCACTCATTTTTCTAGCTGGAAGCAGTAGCAAATGAAAATACAAAGCTCAACTAGCCTTTGAAATGAACCATAAGTGGTCCCTATAAGGCAATCTTAGGCATTGACTGCTGACCACTGCAGAAGAAAATTAAGCACCAGATTTTGGGAAGAAACAGAAAAATGAGGGGGGAAAGAGGAACAGTAATGAAGACATGGAAGAGTTTTTAAGCAGCATTTAGTCAATGATATCCTTCATCCTTCTAGTTTTGTTGCACTTTTCAGGTTTTTGTTTAAAAAAAAATTTTCCCTTAACTGCTTCAAGCTATTTTTTGTGTTATACCTTCTATTGGCTATGTGTCTCATATACTTGAGTTCTCATTTCTTTCATTATCTTCTTGTTCACTGAGCTATTCTTCTTATTAATTTAATTATCAGTTTTTTCTTTCCTTTAATTCAATTTTATCTTCACTTGTCTTTATAGTCTTCTGTCATATCAGTTCCCTTGTTTAATTCTTACTCCTTTCCAGCACAGGAAAAGGAAGCAATTGCCTTGAATTCAGCAAGCTTTGGAAGGATCTTTAGCTATCATTAAGGTTTTCTATGATAGGTGAAAGAGTAGGTTCTCCTAGTACTATGTCATGAACGGCTGGTGCTGACCCCAATAAAAATTTTTCCTTCATCCGTTTTATACAAAAAAAAAATACTGCATCATTGAGTCCAGAAGACTTGGATGAGTTTGGTGTGTTCCTCTCCACATGCTTATTTTTTAAAATTTATTAATGGTGGGGTGTGAAACAGTAATAAGAAGAGTTCCAGCAATCCAAGAACAAAAATAGAATCTGGAACCAGTACTGTAATACCTCTCACTAACTGATTACTCCAATACCTCTCATGACCCTGCTGACTTTGACCTGTCATCCCAGACTTACATCCCATATGTTTATGGAACGAGAGTGATCTAGAGTATGAATAACATGGACATTAATGTACTAACACACTAGACATCGATGTTGATTTTGGTGGTAGTGAATCTGTTTAGGCTCCTGTGCACTACTTAAACCTTCATGTCTAATCTCCAGTCTTTTCTGTGAAAGTGAGAACATTTTTATTCCAAAAGATGAATCAAGAAACCTTACCATCCAATCACTCCCCTTAATAAGTTATGAATGTGTAGAGCAGAAAGGAATCCATATTCAGATTTTCATGGAGCATAGAATCCTAGAATGGACCTTAAAGATCATCTAGTCCCAAACATGCACCCCTCACATGTGCAGGGACACCTCCCATTAGACCAATTATCTCAAGGCCTTATCCATCCTGACTTTGAACTCTGTTAGGGTTGAGGTATCTATGACCTCCTTGGGCAACCTGTTCCATGTCTAACAACCCTCACAGTAAAAAATTTCTTCTTATATACCACTTAAATTTCCTCTCTTTCAATTTGTACTCATTATTCCTTGTCCTGTCACTACAGCTCTTGACAAAGATCTCCTCTCTGGATTCCCAGTAGTCCCATGTCTGATACTGGACACCAGAGTTGCATGCAGTATTCCAGGCCAACTTCTCAAGCCTGTCCAGATCCCTCTGGATGGCATTATCCCCTCCCTCCAGTGTGTTGACTGCCCACAGAGCTTGGTGTCAGCAGCAAATTTGCTGAGGGTGCCCTTGATCCCACCCTCCACATCGCCAACAAAGACGTTGAACAGCACAGGCTGCAGTAGTGACCCTTGAGCAGCACCACTCGACACGTGGGCAAAGAGCCCCTGACCACAACTCGCTGTGTGCAGCCCCCAGCCAGCTCCTTATCCACTGATGGTCCATCCATCAAATCCACGTCTCTCCAGTTTGGAGACAAGGCTGTCACATGGGACAGTGTCAAACCCTTTGCATGCCCTTTGCAGGTAGACAATGTCAGTTGTTCTGACCCTAGTGCTGTAGCCCTGTCATAGAAGGTCACCAGGTTTGGCCGGCAGGATTTCCCCTTTGTAAAGCCATGTTGGCTCTTGCCAATCTCCTCTTTATTTTCCATGTGCCTTGGCACAGTTTCCAGGAGAATCTGCTCCATGTTCTTGCCTGGCACAGAGGTGAGACCGACTGGTCTGCAGTTCCCCAGATCTTCTGCTTTTCCCATTTTAAAAATGAGGGTTATATTTTCGTTTTCCTAGTCATCATGGACTTCACCTGACTGCCACAACTTTTTCAACAATGATGGATAGTGTCTCAACAGCTTCATCTGCCAGCTTCCTCAGGACCCACTGACAAATCTCATCAGGTCCCATGGACCTGTGCACATTCAGGTGCCTTAGATGTTACTGAACCTGAACGTCTCCTACTTTATCAGTAGTATATACTATATATATCCTGTTGAAGACTGACATATAGAAGTCATTGAGAACCTTAGCCTTCTCTTTGTCCAGGGTTACCAGGTCTTCTATATCCTTCTGGAGAGGGCTCAGCTTATCCCTAGTCTTTCTCTTTCTTGCAACATATCTAAAGAAGCCCTTCCTCTTGTCCTTAATATCCCTGGCCACACTCAGCTCTTGTTGGGTCTTGGCTTCCCTAAACTTGTCACTAGCTTCCCATACAATTCCCCTGTATTCTGCCCAGGCTACCAATCCATCATTTCCACTTCCTGAAAGCTTTTTTTTACTTGGAATTTGCACAACAGCTCCTTATCTATCTGAGACCTCCTGGTGCTTTTGCCTATTTTTCTCTGTGTTGTTATCTGGTTCTTCTGAGCATAGAGGAGGTGATCCTTGAAATTCAGCTAGAATTCTTTGCCCCTTTACCTTCCAGGACTCTATACCCTGATCTATTGATCAGGTCCATGAAGAGTCTGCTCTCCTGAAGCCCAAGATAGTAAGCTTTCATACTTGTCCTGATTTCCTTTAAAGTTTTAGCATATTTTAGTGACTTTGTAGAAGCAGCAGAGCAACCTAATAGTAAAACTGGGATTAGGATTCAGGTCTTTGGAGTTTTGTTCCTGTTCCTATATACCTTGAAGAAAAGAGAGAAATTAAGTCTCAAGTGTACTAAATTGCAATTTCTTTATTTGATCTATCTGAAAAGAGCAACCTAAGACACCAACTGAGTAATTTTCTGTAAAACCAATAAATGATGATTTTACACATATGTGCACACACATATATATGCCTAAATACTGAATGATTTTACTGATCTCAAACTCTCCGGTTTAGCAATAACTCCTAACATTATAACTGGTTTGTCTTGAATGTCTGTATTTTAAATGGAACTAAGAGGCAGAGTGCCATCAAAAAGTACTAACAACAAAAATATAACTGCCAGTAAACAGACTGGATGCTAATTAAATCTTTTCTCCCCTACCCTAGTCATGAATCTTAACTTATTCTTGAATGTATATCAAAGTTAATCATAATTTTACTTCTTCAACCTTCTCTTCAAAGCAGTACCAAAAGTGGACCAAGGACGAATAGAACTTACATTTTAATTTAGTAACAACGTATTTATATTCACTGAGACCTTTGAGTACTTGTTCCACCCTTACTTCTGTGGTACCCTTTACCTTGCATGCTTTTAATGCTTACACAACTTCTTTATGAGTTAAAATAATATCCAGAACACAGCCATGTTTGTGTTTAGTCGTAAAAAATACAAAATGAAAAATTTCTTCAAAGTCAGACTTATGTATCAGCAGATACATAAGAAGCTAAAACTCAGATGGGACACTAAATTGCAGATTAACTTCAAGAGCTGATACATGCAATGTGCAGGATTTAAATAAATATAACAGTAGACCATGTCAAAAAAATCTGATGTTACCCCAGAGAATGTCAATATATGTACTTCTTTCAATAATAGGCTTACTTCATGTTGCAATCACATCGTTGATATTGTCCTCCTTAGGGCATTTTAGGTTTTATTGAATATTGAGAGTCACCCTTTATACTTAAATTTACTTATTGCCCCAACCCCACTCCCATATTCCCCTTGTTTCCCTGACAGTCTCTCCACAGCACCAGCATCATTAAGTTTTTCTGTGCCAAAAATCTAGCAGAAACGGTGGTCTGAACACCTACAAATTCAATTATTCACTATAACAGCTTTCAGACAGAGAAGTGTTTATATCACAGATTTGAAAAAGAGAAATTGATGAAGAAACATGAAGGGTCTTGTCCAGTACCATGGAGCTGTCAAAGTTAGTGCCAAGATTGGATTCACTCATGATTCATATCCTTGTCCTCAAAACACAAGAAGATATCAGTCAAGGTCTATGAAAGCTCCTGACTGCAGAAGAAAAGGAAACCAGAATGTATGTGCAATGTCTCATAATATTCAGAAATTTTAGGATACAGAGAAACACAGGTGAGCATGGACTGTAATCTAGGTATGAAAGCCATAAAAAGGAACAGCTTCTTGGGTCAAAATCGTTGCATTTGAAAATGAAGGAGCACAAGGCAGAAGCATTTGAGGCTCCACAGGAAACTGCAAGTTAAAAAAAAATTTCAAAGTGAAAGATAAAGAAATCCAAGAAAATTCTCATAAAAGTATTTGACTTTTATATCTTGAAGCTGGTATAGGTTTAAAGTAGGACTTCAACAAGGACACAGTATGTGATCTAATACTGTGTCTTGAAATTTATCAGTTGTATTTGAGTTGACTATTTCTATTTGTTGCTTCCACCTAAATCAGTTTTTTGGTCAATTCTACTTCAGGTCCTCTCTTCCAGTCTTCTCTTTAAATCAGATGGGTTTTTTCTGATTCATCTAGCTGCTTCACATTTTAAATCTCTTCAAATTTTAAGTCTCCTCAAGTTTAATTTAGTCATCCTTTCCATTGTTCACTTAGAGCTGCATCAGGTTTTTTTTTTTAGTTGTTTATTTTTGCCATCTGCTCCACTTTCTCGACTTAAATCATATCAGTTTTATATCAACTCCTCCATCACTCTTATCTCAGATATCTATTTTTACATCTTGCTTTAAACCACACCGGCTTTCATACTGATATAAATTTTATATTCTTTTACTTGCTATCGACTTAAAAAGGATTTCAAATTTTTATAAATCTCTGCATATTTGTTATGTTTGCAGTACCTTTATGTGTCATGATGACTTAAAAATTTAATTGAAAATTATTTTACATATGGAAATATTGTAACTGGAAACACGGAATTCTTAAAATAGAATGTTTTTCCTTAACAAAGACCTAAACCAAATCTTCTGGAATTAATAGGAGTCTTTCCAAGTAGCATTTAGGAAAAATGCAAAGACAGCATTTTAAAAGAAATATACTCCCGCATTATTAAACTGAGATCATTTTCACAGGAAAGATCAAATATGAGATAAATTTAGGATAGCAGCTAAATTTTAAAATAGACATAAATTATAAACTGATGCTATTTTAGTTACACCTGTTTCTAAATTGCAGGCTAAGTAATGTAAGCAAATATAGCCTATCAAGCTGATCCGATAAAAGGAAGACAAAACCACTTTTGGCTTTGACTTAATCAGAAAGGCAGAAGAGTTGAATAACTCTACTACAGTTACTTCTGCAGAAAAGAAATATATCTGCATTTTTTTTCTAACCTGAAGACAAAGAATATAGGGTCAGTGTTCTACCAATCTTAATAGGTCTGGATTTTCAGCCATGTTCTACCTGCTATATAGTTGCATTTTTCAAGTTAAACAAGGAGATTTTAGAATCTTATTACTCATCTAGATTGACATGCAGACGCTATTTCAGTTTGGGAGAGTTTCTGCTATTATCATTTATTAGGCATCAAGTTGTGTGTCTTGCTAAATACAGGTACTTGAGATTGTTACCTTCAGAGCCAATGGAAAGAAAATGGCATGTCATGGTGTTCCTCATCTTATCTGCTGAATGACACCCTAAAAATGCCTATCCTCTGTGAACAAAAGGTAATGATTAACTAAATCCTAAGACAATTAGCTGAGGCATAGAATTCTGTACTGTAGGTATCTTCAGCTAAGCAAGATGCAACCCAGCCATTGTGCATAGAACACAGTGACCTCCCACAGGGTGAGTACTTCCATTGTGGTCTGGTGTAGAATGGTGTGACAATGTGGATGATGGTTTGTGCTGGTTACAGATCTTAAGTGACATGAATTTTATCCATTAATATGTAAGAATGATCAGTGTCCATACACAATAATATTCAAATAAATCCTAACCTGTATTAAATGGAAAATGGGTAATAGTAAAATCAAATAAATAAACAAAACCCACAATGGTTTTCAAATTAATCTGTTGATCGTAAGTGAGAACAGCCCAGACTTCCAAGGATGGTATTGTTCAAAATTTGCATAGTAATTATATGACCAACAAGAGTAAATAGGTACTTCGTAGTACTCTAAAGACATAGACAAATAAAATGTATAGATATTTTGCACAAACACATACGAAATGTGCCAACATAGAGGGACAAATGAATATTTGTGTGGTTGTTCCTAGGAAGTATCCAAATCATGGTTCTTTCAAGTTATAGAACAATGAAGGTAAGCGCAAAGTGAATAAGTAGCACTTATTACCAAGTCCATGAAGATGACTGGGAAAAGAAACACAAAATAAGCAGCATCAGGAGCAAATAAAAGCTCCTTTTGGGATGAAGGATTGAGTAGCATAAGTGCATCTGGAATAAGTGAAGAAGATGGAGAAAGGTGACAATTCTACTTTATTGTTTGACTTCTTATGTCAAAGACCTACCAAGCCTGCTCACCTTGGTTACAGGAACTTAGCACCACAGATATTAGGCCATAGATACTGTTGCTAACAATACAGAAACAATTCCACCAATCTTTATTTTTGGTCTTAGCATCACTCTCACACAAATTCTAATTCCCTAAATGATACAATTCTTAATCTATAGACAAATATATTCAGTGGCAATACTTACAAATTTAGCATATAAATTATTATTACTTTGAAATAGATATGTCCAGAGACTCATTCAAAAATAACAAAAACAAAACCTAAAGCTAAAATATATGAATAACTGCTACAGTTATCTGCACTTCAGAAATTCCTTAGTGTCTTGAAAGGAAACATGGTGTGTTTTAAAACTATCTGGTTAAAACTAGAGGTTTATAGTAATTATAGCAAAGAACCACTGAATGACTAATTATTGTTGCCTGCTGCATAAAATTAAATGTGTAAGAAATCTACTTATATTGCTAACCATGACAAAGTTTCCAATCAACAGTATAAAAATTTTAATAATAATTTTTTTTCAGAGACTATTAAGAATTTTTCAGTGGCAAAGGAAGTTTGTCTAATCAGTAAGTTTTCTTAAGGAGAAAATTACTTTTTTTAACAGGCCTATCTCTTTAGGGTATAAACAATTAAGTTTTTGCTGCCTAAAGTAAATGGGAAGGAAGATACAGAAAGAATAAGATTCTCAGGACAGATTCTTTGTCCTTTTAATACACAGATATTTTCTTTTTCTCTTTGTTCCTTCTCCATCCTTACAGCTCTTCCCTAGGAAGAGGAAAAGGCGACCAAAAGGCTTTGAAACTTTTTCCTTCTCTTCAGTCTTGGATCAGAGCTGAAAGTCCTGCTGTAAACAATTCCTTCTGCCTCTGACTCTAGGAGGTAAGATGGAAAACTTGGTGTGGAAGAGAAGTGAATCTGCCACTAACCAGCTGACGAAAAAGTGATTGATGTAGGACTTACATATAAAAATGGAATCTGTGAAGTAGGTAGAATAGCTGAGAAACTGTGAGAACTGGACAGCTTAATTGATGAAATGAAAAGGAATTATGGCCTGAAGGGACAGAATTATTTTGAGGAACAGGTCTAATTCCAGAGGATCAGCATGAACAAATCCTTCAAGGCTGTCAGAGGGCTAAGCAAGTTCCAAAGTCATCTTTCTGACGCATGCAAGGCAAATTGTATTGGTACATGAATCACTTCAGGAACAACCAGGAATTCCAGAAACAGGAGACAGAAAAAAAGAAATTCCCACAAAACTCCTCAGCTGTATGTTCATCTCCTTTCAGTAACCTAATATTAAAAACTGAGTAAATGGCAACATCTCTTAGAGCTGATTCTCACCTCGGTGTGGGATTGACCAGACTGTGACAAACCTGTTCAATCTGGACAGATAAGCATTGAGTCATATAGATTCTTGCCAATTGGGGAATTACTGCATTTTTATTTTCTCTTTCGTTGACTACAGATCTTCACAAAAATTGTAGAAGCTTTAGAAGAGACTCAGTTTCCTGAACTCAAACCTGCAGTTCCATTTTAGATACTCTAAATCTGGTAGATATGACAAAAGTGGTGTGTACCCTTCTGCAGAGGCTGTTGGAGACTTGGTGATGTGATACCTGTATTTAAGGACCTTGAAAATACAGGCACAAAACAATATGGGAGGCCACAGAACTGTAAACCACCTACCTGTGATCAGCCACATCTTACCACTGGAATTCTGTGGTAACACAGCAAAGACCATGTATCCAACATAAGAGAAACACATCATAGACAACAAATGCACATCTTCGTAGATTTGCAGACTACTACAGTATGAGTAAGGTGTAAAGTGTATTACCAAATACAAAAATGTTCTTAAACAACTCCTAGAAGGAAGAAGAAAATCAGCAAGACAACCATCATAGTTTCAAAAAAACTGAGGACTCATAATAATATAATAAAATGTAATACTGTATATATATTTCCCCTTCTGCCTTGTGCACTAAAATTGAACAATACAGAGGGGCATAGAATCGATGAGCAGTATCTCATATCCCCAAGTGATATGTCTCCTTTTGAACACTCTTCTAACTCCCTGGGCAGATTATTCTAATGTCTAACAACATCTGGTGGGGAAAAAAAAAAAATCTAGCATCTAATCTGAACCTCTCCTGGCACAAATTAAGGCTATTTCCTTTCATCTTTTTACCTGAGACTAGGCAGACAATTTTCAGATAGTGGAGAAAGATCAATGAGTTTCCCTCTGAGGCTCCTTTTCTCTAGACTAAACAAGGATCTTTCTTCAAAATTTAAGGAGTGAAAATCTTTAAGAGCCAAAAGGAGAATAGACATTTGACATCAGCACATTTTATACAGCAAGGACAATTTCAAAACACCTGAATTCTGACAGCAAAAAGAATGACAAAATGTAATGTACAGTTTTACTACTTTGTTAGGGACATGGCTCAAATGACCTATAGATTGATCCTGGGTTTAACTTTTGTGAATAACTTAGAAATTGTTTAGTCATCAGTTATAATGTTGAGGAAAGCTAAACTTGTACATTTCCCTTTACAATTGAGAGAGAGTCTTTAGCTCATTATTTTTAATCACACCTCTACTTTGGTTACAGTTTAAAATCTGTCATCCAGAAATCCCTGAAGCTTACAGTGTTTCTTAGTCTGCGGAAAATACTTTTGCCTTGGGCTGCCCTTAGGGTTGAGGCTAGAAGAGCACAGGGAAGTATGCCAAGATCTTGGACGGATACACAAAGAACTCTACTGGGTCGGTGGTACTTTAAAAAATTTTCCTTGAAAGAGGGCAAATAATCATCAGAGTGTTTAAATACTGGGAAAAAAAGCCCCCAAACAAATCAGTGAGAAAAAAGTAATAAAATTGAAAGTACTTGTATTGCTTTAAAGGACTTGTATTCTACATCTGGGCAAAAATATTCAACTCTTTTATTAAAACGTAACACCTCTGACAATATAATCTTTGAATGAACTGTTAATAATTACTTTGCTCAAAAGAAAAAATCCTCCTCCTGGTCTCATCTTTAATCTTGGTTGCAACTGAAAAGAGAATAATCCAAAAGGTAAGTGAAACAACACTATTTTCCTCAGCTCTATAGCCTACAAGTTGATCTATGTACAGTTGTGCACTGACATTGTTAGTGAACATTACTGCATATATTCAGCAATCTGAAGGGTGTTAGAGCAGCAACTGAGATTTTGTTCATTGTTTGGTACCTACAATTCTGCTTTCTGCCTGACACAGCTCATATGAGGATGTAAAACTCTAATAAGGGATAAAAAAATCAAGACCTGGATCAAAAGAAGTTCATGAAAGGCAGGCACTAAAATGGCAGCCATCTACAAAGATTTAAAAAACCAAACCCAAGGTCAAATTATATTAAAGCACTTTTTAAAGCTTTGATTTAAAAAAAAAAATCTACTGAAGTAAACATTTTTATGGAAATAAATATAGGGAATATTTTTATTAGGAAATAATGTTTTACTATATTAAAGGAAGCTTTAGAGCACTGAACATAAAAAAAAAATAAAAAAATAATAATAAAAAAAAAAAAATCACAGCTTGGCTCTCCTAAAGAGAGTCTGGTTTTTCAGGTACTTTGACCTTCCTTAGGGCATTCTATCACTCTGCAGTCTGAAAACTAAATTAAGCTTCAATATTCAGAGTTACCAAGGCTCCATGGATCCCCTTGAGTGAATCTGGTCATTGTTCTTTAAATCAATTAATTTAAAAAAAAAAAAAAAAAAAAAAAAAAAAAAAAAAAAAAAAAAAAAAAAAAAAAGTTGCATCCTTAAACTTGAATGTTTACTTCACCTCTCAGGAAGACCAAGTGTTCTGATTTCTTGAGATGTTGGATTTTACTGGAATCATCACAGTCACTGTAAAGATGACAGTCTCCACACAAACAGGAAAAAACTAGACTTGGCACAAGTATCAGTGAACAAAATATAGCAGCAGGCCAGAGAAGGAGAAGAACCAAAATAGACAAAGCAAGCTGAGAACATAAACATGACCTAGCATATCATTCTAAAAATGACAGACACCCAGGACTGTTAACTATTTACCAGTCCTGCTATTTGATAAATGGGATGACTTTGAAATGGAACAGTACAACGTTCAAGGATTTAGAGCAATGTGAACAGTGTAGATAGAGATGCTATGCTACTACTCTGCAAAGAAATTATTTTTTTCTATTCAGGAAAAAAAAAAAGGATGCGATATCAAACTAACATGTCAAACTAACAGGGAATTTCTGCTTTATATTTGCTTCAGACTAAACAATCATGGAAATTTGAGCTTCTTGGCATGTATGTTACAGAAGGTATAAAGATTTTTGTGTCTTTATTATGCCTCAGCTGGGTTTGTGAACAAGTAAAAGTGAACACCATAGGAATGCATATTGAAATATACTGCTGGAACATAGAGGCAGTAAAATAAATTAGTGTGTATTCTGATACTGCATAGGAAACTTACTTTGTAAAGTTCAAGAATAAACAGAAAACATTTTTATAGGAAATGAGAATTTTAGAAAAAAAATCTGAACTTTGTATTTATCATATAATGGCAATGTTTATATTGAGGTAGGTAGAGTGTGATGTATATATATTTAAATCTCATGGTTTGTTGACTCACATGTAATAAATTCAGTGAATCACTGTATTATCACTGCAGCTTTGAGAATTAATTATAATCCCATATTCACAACAAGCTTTAAACACTTTAACTTGCATAGAAAATACAAAAGCATTTTCCAGATCTTGACTGTCTGAAATATAAATAATTGCATTTTCAGTGGGAAGAAGTTGGTATTTTACTTATCTATGATATGGTAGAGTAGTGACTTCTTCCATGCCTAGTGATCACCCAAGTGAACATTATGATCTTTCTTCTTCAGTCTTTCTTCTCAGTCTGTCCTTTAAGGTAACAGAGATGCCACCCCTATTGATTACTTGGTAACTTAAAATATTGTAAATATTTTTATGGTGTATTTTCTAGATGAAAATATCTAGAAACACCTGCATAAACCAAAACACTCATAATTCAGTGATATGCCGACAGTTTGGTAACCCAAATATTTAAATGGATGTGTGTTTAAAATTTTTCTGGATACAAGTAGGTAATAATTTCTTCCTGTTTCCCTTGAACAAATTCAGATAAATAATCAGGACTCAATCTTTTTCTTCTTGTTGCTTGTAGCACATGAAGCCATTGAAGACATTTTCAGCCAAGAAGAATACAAAAATAAGGGTGTAAAAGTGTACAACGACAGTAATGAATATATCACACAAGAAAGAGCTAGCTATTTTAGGATATCAGAGATGTTCTTCAATTTAAAAATGCATTACTGTGTCACCACATTTCTTCATATAATGTGTTCATACAATTTTCTCTAATTGTAAATGCACCATGAAAAAAGATTCCTGATTGTATTTTTTATATATTTCTATGGAGCTCGGCAATAATAATAATTCTATGATGAACAGAAATTTGCAAATTCTTTTTTTCTTTATTTACTCTTCTGATTGTTATCCATATAAAAATATAAAAAAAACACTGAGTCAGCAGTAGTTAATTTTTTTTCAGTACATAGGATAGTTAAGCATATTATGCAGCTGGACTAGAAATGCTGGTAATTAGAGTTATTGAATCTGGCTGGAAACAATTACATTATTTTCCGTTGATTTTATCACAGTGCTTGAAAACGTTATCAAACATAAAGATAAATGCATGAAATCCCACTAATATAAGGTTTTATTAAGGTCATAAAACAAAGACAGTCAATGAATGAGAGAATGTAAAATAACCTCTATTTTTAATGGTGTCTCTGTTTTTCCTCTAAGCTAATGATGAGAGGATATAGGCCTGGATTCAACCTTGGCATAACTCTGCTGAAGTTAGCTGAGATACACCAAACGTGGTTTTACCCCAGAGGATTTTAGATTCATTTATTTTATATGAAGTCTATACATATTTTAAAATGAGCATTGCCCTTCAGAATGCCAAAGTAGTGAGTGTAAAAAGAAAGACATCTTGGAAGATAAAAGAAAATGTGTGTGATATGAAGTATTTTAGGACAGGAAGTCAAACAATTTGACCACATTTCCAGCCTCACTCATCTGACTCATTTTGCTTATGCAATGCCTGTGAATTAAACTCTGGTAAAGACAGAAGAGGGCAAATCATATGCCTCTTGTGCTTCTGATTGACTTGGAACCTTCCTAAAAGGGACTGCATAATCCACTTGTTGGACATGCTGTCATACACAGAAAAATAGAAAGAAAGATATGATGTGTGTGGATATGGTATGCCAAACCCCAAGACAAAAGGGTGAGTAGACCCTTTTTTTCACTGTTTCTAAAATACATTTACAGCTGTATAACTGCTGTCTGAAGAGAGTAATAGGCTGCACAGAGATGTGCATGTTCAATCCTTCCCACAAATCTTCCTTCCCCATCTGTAGAAAGGTGGGAGAAAATGCAGAGGTCATGGAATGCTACCTTGCTCTGCTGTCAGAGATGGAAGTTAATTTTTAAAGGGATGTAGGATCAGTTGCTGTGTTCATATTGCTACATGAATTTCAGATCTAGCAATGAACTAAAGTTTTCAGAGTCCCTTCTTCTATCTACTCTGTTGTTTTTTTAGCCAGGTGTATGCCCTTGCGTCCCCCTCTTGGCTTCCAGCTGTTGCTCCAAAAGATTGCTGGTCTCCCGAAAGTCTTGAATTGTGTCTGTAGGCTTCACATTAACATATGAGACATCATGGGGCAAAAGAATGGCTGTAGCTGGCTGTGTATGGGCTACTGTACCTCCTTCTATGCAAAACAAGGACGATATCACCACCATTTGCTAAAGTCTGAGTGGGTTGGAGAGGAAAGCATAAAATGTGTTTCCTTTCTGCTATCAGTTGAAAGGACAGAATTGTCGTAGTTTGGAAAAAATGAGTTTTTCTGAACTTCAGTGGTCAAACCAATGAGTGCTCAGGTTTAAAGACTGGCACCTGGTGTGGCCACTGAGGACAAGGATCCGCCTCTGAGAACACAAGGGGTTAAAAGCAGAGGGCTCCCCGGAAAGCTCTCTCTTGGTTCCGGTCCCTGAGGACGGAGGATCTCCCCTGCCCAGCGGCTGGCTGGGCGGGGGAGGGGAAGCCATGCGGCCTGGGTGAGGTAGGCCTGGAACCTTGGGCACAGAGGGGGAGAGGAAAAAATCCTGCAGGATGGAAGGGTGGAGAGAGTACAAGAACCTTGAGAGGCATCAGACAGCCTTCTTTTCCCTTCCCCCCCACCCCCCCCCTTTCCCCGGAGAGAGAAACTGAGAAACCGTGTCTGTGATCTCCGTCACCTTGAAATTTGATATCAACAACTAGACAGCACGGCCGAAGGAGTATAGGGGGGGGTGGCGCGAGAAGAGTGCCCAGCAGCAAAGATACCGTGAGAGTTCTGGGGAAACAAAGCCCAAGATTTTAACCCTTTTCGTAAATGATGGAAACTTCATAAATGCTAATCCTCCTGAATTTGAAGAAGAAAGATAGAAAGAACTAAGCAAAGATGATGAAAGTTTGTGCAAGTAGAAGATTGTCAGAGAATGCTGAAAAGAATCCTAGGTGGGAGGAGATGATGGAGTGGCTTTGGCTGGACTCTTTTGTATAGCCATGGACGGACTCATTTTTTTTCCTGTAACATAGAGACTGCATCTGGGGAGAGGCATTGGCTTGGAGCCAAGAGTGGACAGTAGTGTGAACAGAGATGAGAGGAAGAGCTCTGTTCTCAAGGCCCCTCGGCCCCAGGGGGTAATATTGGGGGGGACTGGTGTCCCAAAATTTGAGAAGCTGTCGTTTCTTGGAACTAACCAAAGCATCTTCAAAAAGAAAAACCCTAGAAGCAGCTCTGGTCCATGCACAGTGGTGAGAGCACTGGACATGGAGGAAGAGGCCACGATGTGGTGACAAGAAGGACTCCTATCTCTCCTCAATGAACTGAGTACTGATTATCGGAAGGGTGGTAATAGACTAAAGATTAATTATCTAAAAGGTGGTAACGTGATGGGGAATTTTCAGTTTGTTTTGTTAGGTTGAGAACTGGTGGGGGGGGGGAGGAAGAGTGTTTTTTTTTTTAAAGTTTCCATGTTCTTCTGTATGTGTCTTCTTTGCCTATTATAAGTAATAAAGTTTTTTTTCTTTTGCTTTCTAAATTAGAAACTGTTTTGCTCTGTTTTTGGTCACATCTCACAGCAGATACCAGGGACAGTATATCGTCATAGGGGCACTGGCCTTGTGCCAACGTCAAACCTTTGACAAGAATCTACTGTGAGATTCTGCAGTAGAAACCATATCTCCATATCAACCATAGTTACAGGACTCTTTCCTAAGGCAAACAGTGGATATGAATTCTTGCTACTTGTGAGAGGTTAATAAGGGAATATAATTCCTCTGAAAAATAAGGCGCTTTTTGTCGGTTTTTGTTTGTGTGTTTTTGTGCTTATACAAGTCTATTCTCCTGTGGCATGTTCAGCAGGAGTAAGATTTCCTTAAGTAAAGGCAGTGTTTTAGGGATCATGGTAAGCAGATTTACAAATATGTACATTATATCTAAACAGGGAAGAAGAAGACTGTTGGGCTGTAGCCAGCCTTCCTTACCAGGGAGCACATATACTACTCTCAGCATGAAACTACAGCCAGCTAGGATGTGTGAACTTGCTGCTTATGTTTCACACAAGAAACTCTGTGATGGTCTTCAATATGCTCTTCCTGGAAGAATCACAATGAAGGAGTCAAATCACTTACCTACACTAATGACATAATCACATTGAATTTAGTTGCGTATTTGAAGACTATAGTTTACAAACGCTACCTATTTTGTTGGCTATGTCTCTACTTGTATTAATCTATTCATTATCAATAGTTTTAGCAACTACAAGGAACCTACAAGTCAGTACAGAGACATCAGACCCTGGATCTACAAATAATATTAAATTAGAAATTTACTATTAATTCCTGAGGGATTAATTTTTCATGTTACCTCTGCTACAGGCTGAAAAGTGGGAACCAAAACAGCCAATGACCCAAAGGAGAGGAATTTAAGAGTCTGAAAGTAGAGCACAATAAAGAGAAAGAAGGTTATAGCTAATGTATTTGTCATAAATATGCCTCTCCTCTTTGCTTAGCTGATATTTTGGGTTAAGCATTAAGGTAATATTTTGTTTCAGACCAGAAAAACTCTCACACAGGTATTTCAGTTAGTCTATTGCAAGTGTTCAGCTATGTCTCTCCCATAGAACTGGCTGGATTTTGATCCGTAAATATTATAGAGAATGAAAGATGTAATTTTTTCTATAGATTCCTGTCAGTTTCTTCTGACTTCTATAATTTAGAAAAAGATCACAGTAACATAGGAATTGTTACACAGTTATTTTGGGATGAGATTTTGCAGATTATGTTTATGCTGTCATGTTTCTAGAGCAGCAGGTATAGACACGACTGACTGGGAGACTACCAGCCATGACGAATACACACAGAAAAATACCTTCTCCTTCCCATATTCTCAATTTGTTATTAGGAAGATTGATGCTGGCTTCTCATGTTAAGTATTACAGATAGATATAGAGCCAGAAACTCTTACTGAATTACTTCCTTTAAATCCAAATAGGTGCATAAACTAATCTCATCTGACCTGCAGCCAGAGAATGCTTATACTATCAGTCTCTCATTGTACCTTTTCTCTTTAACACCAGTTTTCATTTTGATTCCAGTAGTAGTAAAGACAGAGTAATCCATAATCTGCTACTCAAATATAAACAGTATTATTCTTAGATTGAGGAACATTATACTGTTAATCATTTATTAAAAATAACAGTGCTATTACAGAACTAAAGCAGATGTTAACACCAATCTAGCATAGTTAATTGGCTCATCTATTTTGATATTTAGAGTTAAACCTCAACAGAAATAATAATTGGGAGATGAAGAGCTCAGATCTGAACCCATATTTAGATAAATAATTGGATATCAACGCTTGTTGGGAGTTAGAATTTTATTGGAGGAAGAGATTTGTTTGTTTTTCTAAAGTATTGCTGTAAATTGCTAATTTTTATTTTCTACAGAAAAAAATTTAAAAAGAGGTTGTCCTTTAAGTTTTCTTAAATGAAAAATGCCTACAGTCAGTTATCTCACTCTTTCACTACAGGAAGTATGTAGTTCTGTAGATGTTCTTTATAAGCAGCACACTCAATTACTTTTGTGTGCTGTATTCTGACCTTTTTATTGGTGCCCTGTATGTCCTTTTCACTACATCTGGGATATGCTAATCAGACTCCTGACACAGACTGAAATTTATTGATCACATTATCCCTGAAATGTTTTGGGGTTTGTTTTTTGCAATGGCTCAGCTCCCTGTTCCTTCTGCCAATTAAAAAATGTGATTCCACACCATACAGTGCATGTCTTTAGTTGGCATTAGGTTGTGAATTCATGCCCTGAGTCAAACAGTTGTTGGAAGAAGTCCTGCTTCTCTGCTGTGACTCCCTTTGTGCAACATACATTGTTTATGCTTTGTTGAAGTCTCTGAAGATCATGAAAGTCTCAGAACACCTACCTTCTGTTTTGATGAGTGGGAGGAGATGAAAAATGCTGGAAGGATTAAGAAATTTGTTTTCTGATAGTCTTGATCCACCTAGTGGGCATCATTTACCCTGATTTCTAACTAACTTCTAATTTATTTACTTACTTATTTTTAATGGAGGAATCTCTGAAAAGAAAGGGGAATTATACTGCTCTGCTAGGCAAAATTGTTCTGGGCAACTCTTATGAATGACAAGACGAAGGATTCAGAAAGGTGAAATGTGACTTAGAATCATCTTAACTCCTCTCCTGAGGTCCTTCATCATGTCACAGAATTCAGATACTGATGTGAATGTTCTATTGGCTTGGTGATAGGTATTTGAATTATAACCCTACAGGTACCTTGAGATGTTCTTTGTATGCTTTACATACATTTGCAGGTTCCTTGAGGTGCTCTTTGCATGCTCTACATGAGACACCAAACCATGCATATTTTTATAGTTAATGCAATTTTGGAGATAAGTTTTTTCATAGAATGTAGCTAGGGAAAAAGTGCAAAAAGTGTCAGCTTTCTAACTAAGTATTCCCTTATTTCATAAAATGAACATTAATTTTCTACACAAATCTGAGCCATCTCCAAAAACAATACACAATTGGTCATTGCTCTAAGTAAATCAAAATTAAGCAAAAATTATTATCTAGTGACTTTCCAGATACTTAAGAAGACAAAATCCTAACTTGTCATTGAAAATTGAATCATGAACCTATTTTTGTTCTGATCCTATTTAAATATGTAGAAATATTTTTGCTTTTATATTATGTTTCTTTCATTTTCATATTGTGAAAGAAGTCAAATTTGAAAAGAGAATGAACAGTTTGATATAGAATCAAATCAGAGTCTGGTTATCTGTTTGGTTTCTCAGTCTGAAAGCCTTACAAAAACAGGCCCATTGACTTATATGTTATTACAGACTGAATATCAAGACTGGTGCTGTTCACAATCTTTTATCCACAAAGGGTCTATCGTTTTATATTTTCTTAACAAAACAGAGATTTAAAAAAATAGTTCATTTTGACAAATGCAAAAAACTTATCATATTGTTTTCTTTTAATCTTTATTTGAGAGATAAAAGAAAAGGCTAAAATTACACTATTAACTTCAGATACAAGGTTAAGACTTTATCTTAATAGGAACCTGTTAATAAAAACTTATTGACTAGTATTGCAGCATCACTTCCAAATATATATTGACAAATACCTACTAACAACATACACATTTTTCAACTAAAAACTGCACTGATTTAAATGGTGTGGAATTCCCTTCAACACAGGTTTAATAAAGAAATTCTGCTGAACTGTGTGCCTGCCGTGTTAAGTGATGTTAGAACACGGCCATCTCCAGCTGCTCTGGGTGAGGACTCCCTCTAGCCCTGCTGTCAGAACCCATTCTGAGGACCAGGGGTCTCTGCCCAGGCTGAGGGGCACAGCGGCTGCTTTCCTGTTTGCAGGTACAACCAGTAACAATGCTGCTCTCTTATTCCAGAGGCAGACACACAGACAGACACACAGGCACAGTATACACACACACGTGCAGGACACTGGCACAACTGGTCACACAGGTGTCACAGACAAGGCTCTGCCTTCAACAGTCCTTGGGCTGCAGAGGCAGGAGGTCACTGGTGCAGGCACACACAAAGAGCACTCTCCAGGTTCACAAACACATGCATTTTTGTGGTTCCCCTGGAAATCAGCAAGGCCCTTTTTTCTGCCTGGCACCCCTGCCACCTGGTGCCCTTCCCCACCCATGGATCTCCTCTTTGCTGGCTGGCCCAGCTTGGCAATCACTGCACACATACTGCACTCACACAAGCACCCCACAATCATTGGTGCCCTAGATACCAGAGCAAACCCTCCACCCACTGGATACCTCTGCTCCCCCCTTGTCAGCTAGTCCAGCTTAATGTTTGCCAGAGAGCATTCAAGCACACAGCCCAGAGTCCCAGCAGCCAGCACATGGCCTCTGTCTTGTGATGCCACTCCATCTAGCAGCACAGAGCTCCTCACTTACACTGGTGCCCCGAGCACTTGTTTCTTGGGATCTGCACCATTCCTACTCCATGGCTGGAGGTTAAAGCTGCCTCCAGCCTATACATTGCCTCATCAGTTGGCATAGACCTACTGACCTCCTCCCATGAACCAAAAACCAGTGTCCCGGTTTGCCTGCAGCTTCCTGAGAGCACATCATTTAGTGTTAATGACAAGGTTTGTTTCCTGTTCTCTTTGCAAACGTTAATTGCTCAGGTTTTATGTCTATATGTTGTTTTCCTCCCCTTCCTTATTCCAGCTGAATAAAGGAACATTTTCACCATCCTTATGCCTATTAATGATTTGGGTGACTAACCACAACTGTTTATATCACAATCCCAGTTATCTGTGTGGTCAGGTTTGTCTTTGCATGTTCTTGTTTATGGCTCCTTTGACCAGATAACTTTAATGGCACAGACAAGCCCCTTACATTTACCCTCATGTATTATTTTCAACCACACTAAAGCCACTTCAGAGAAGAAAACACACATAAATCATAAAATACTAAAAAGAATGGAAGAAACACAAGGAGGGAATGTGATTGAAGATGTCTTTTTTATGAAAAGAATTTGAATTAATATTATCTTATATAAAGCAGAATCATCCTACATTTAATGATACATAAGGAGGACTACCATAAACGGAGGAGGAAGAGGTTCTAGAAAGGTTTTCAAACAACTCCTTTGTTAAATCTCTCAAATGAACTCATTCTTTCTCATATGTGCAAACTCTTGAAGAGCATTAGAAGTCTTACCTGCATTTACAAATAAAAATCACAGCTGTACAGGAATACACTTTATACAATTGATTAAACCCAGAGTTTATATTTAAACATACAATTTTAAATATAAATTCTTTACCAATATTTCTTTTCCATAGTCTTTTATGACTAAGTAATTACGTCAGAAAGAGATTTTGCTATTTCCTACAGGATTTTTTCTTTGAAACTTTTGAAACAAATTTAAGAGGAAAAAACCACCTTTATGAAGCATTAATTTAATGCAAGATATGAAGTAACCCTGTGAGCTCATGCTCATCCAAGAATACACTCTCAATATTTTCATTTAGGGAATAAAAATGTATTTATGCTTCAAACGTTGATAAAGCAGAGTAACAGTAATTTCTTTTTGTTTTCTGAGCTCTGATATATTCTTTCATTTGTTCCTTAAAGAACACCTTTACTGATTCTCTTTACCTCATTTCTTTCTTGTTTCTTCTCTTGGATTTCACTGTTATATACCTTGTTTGTTATTTTCTTTCCCACATCTACAACTTTGGAAGCAGAATCTTCTGGGGGAATGATTTCCTCTTGCTGTGCTCCCAAAGGTCTTGTTACACCCCTTATAGTGATGTCCCTGGTGACTATATTGTTTAAACTTGAAGAATATCTGTTTTACTTTTGTATTTTAGCAGTGAAAAAAATAATATCAGTCACAGCAACAACAACAGAAATATTGAAAACCTGTAGAGAAAAAGGATTAAATCCACCACAGACAGGTCAATAAGAAAAATCCAAGATGACATTTTAGCCACAAATATTAAATATTACAATATCCAGATGCAAATTTGTATGCTGAAAGAAATTAAGATGAAACAACCTCTTATTAGCTTGCGCTGCAATTCTGCAATGGGGTAAGAATGGGAATTTTCCCACAGTTATTCTTGAGGAGCCATTTTTTTAAGAATTGTATATTAGACACTTCTTTTTATTTGACTAGAAATCAAATATGTGAGTGGCAAAGCATGTGCATTACACAGAGAAATTAGATAATTCAAAATATTCATGTGTTGATTAGGGATTTAGGAAATATGGAGAACCAGTGAGTTAGTACCTGAAATCCCATTGCTTTTCAGTCTCAGGATTCTGACATATCTGCAGGTAGATATGCTCATCAAATTAAAAAGAAATGACTGTAGACTATCTAAGCATCTATAATAAATTACTGCCCAAGGGCCACTATTTCCTGCCAACTTTATAGAGAGAGTTTTATGAATCATGCAAGAAATTGGTGATAAAATATCCATTTCAGTCCAGCAGTTTCAGATCCATATCTCACCATGACCACTTGTTATAGGCTAATTATATAACAAAGCAGCATCACTGTGCAAAGCAAAGTGTATGATTCATGAGACCAGGGCAAAAAAGAACAAAGTGGAAGCGCAGCTGAAGTGTAATTGTTACGAATGATAACTTAGGAAGAAGGCTGAGCAGCTTCTCATTGTACAGTTTTCTGAGCCAGTTTCTTGCTGGACCCAGACAGCCAGTTATTGCACCATTTCATTTCCTGCTGTATCAAAGCTGCGAAAGCTGGGGTCCCTTTGCTGCCAGCTCCAAAAGGAGGAGCTGGGACAATAGCTCCTGCAGAGGGAGAAGACCTTCTTGTCTCAAACTGTCAGTTCTCTCCCTCCTCGTCCTTCTCCCCCCGGCTGTGGTGCGGAAACAACAAGCTTTGTGCATCCACTGTGTCCTTTCCATGGCATAACTGGCTGAGACCCTGGTCTTCTTCCTTGCAGAAGAAAAATTGCACTTCACTCAAAAATGCATAAGACAGCTTAAAAAGTCATCCAGCATTTCAGTCTCTGATCAGTGGGGTGTTAATGTCTTTTCTACTGGTAACAGTTTTAAAATTTCTGAGCTCTTGCAACCTGTTACTCTCAAAAATTCATTTGAAATAATTGAGACAGCGTTTCAAACTGAAGTGTAAAAGCAGCTATCAAAATTTTAATAATGCCAAAAAGAAAGCTTTTTGGGGTTATAATTTTCATTTTTATTGAGAGCAGAAGAGGCAGAATATCAGCTTGCTGTTGGCTATTTATGTACAAATCTCTGTTTTGTCTGTTTAAGAAAGATTTTTAAAAGAGAGCGCAATCAGAAAAGTATTTTAATTTGTATAATATTTAGAATAGTTATTTACCTTTTATGTCTCTTGGTTACTTTAAAAATAACCATTAAGAACAGTAAGTATTGTCTCTCTTACTAAGAAAAAGATACTTTCATTGTTTTAAATAAATAAAGGTGTGCAAACCAAAGCAGAGACATCCTTTATTGTTGATTCCTGGCATATAAGTTTCTTTAGGCCCTGTGAGGCTGCATTAGTCACAGTAACAGCATGCCAAATCTGAACTAGTAAGGAAACAAAGTAGGAAACTCACCAGCATGTGTCACGGATAGAACCAATTTATCTATTTATCCTATAATTCTTTAAAGGAGCAGTCTATTTAAGCCATGTATTGGGAATGTTTTAAATCTTTTTTTTTAAGGGATGTACACAACAGTTTTTCTGTATTGTACAGCAAGCTGCTACTACTCAGAAGTTTTGGGGCCAATTCCTGGTTCACATGATAGAAGTGTTACCAGTATCATGAAATAGATGCAAACATATGTTATGAAGTTAATGCTAAGATAGAAACAGATTGGGCTGACAACATTCAGGAGACTGCATTAATGAATCATTTGCATAAAGTCACTTCAGTGGAAAACTTTATATTCAGTTTACTAATTTTCTCAGCCTGAAGAGAGGCAATTTAAAACAGTAGTGAAAATACCTCAAGAACTGGTGGTTAAAGATATGTGCTATAAATATTTCCTCTACTATGACTCAGGGTTTTTCCCTATATCTTCTCTGTACTCTCTTCCATTACTTTTCTAATGTCTAATTTCCTTTTTTTTTTTACAATACAGGGAGAGAGATTCTGCTCTTTCAAAAGATATTCCTATATCTCAGTTTTCCTCCCAGTTTTAAGGACCTTCTAACTGATAGTCTTTTCAATGAAGTCTCTGTGTATGTGTACTGTTTCTACCAGAATTTCCAGAGTTGAAAATTTTGAAACCAAACAGACAAATTATAATTTTTTGTAATGATTATTTGTTGTTCAACTTTCCTTTTACCTGAATGCTTGTATATTTATAGACATTCAAAATTATTTTTTAACATATGTACCACTACCCAGGAAATTCCAAGACAAACATTTTCTGTACAGTTTCCCTTTGAAGAATTATTAGATAGAATTTTGATTTAATTAACATACCTTTAAATCTATATGATGAAACAGTTCCCATGTGTTTGCTTAAGTACCTTTCTTGAGGCCAGATTAAGAAAAAAAAAAAAAAAAAAAAAAAAAAAAAAAAAAAAAAAAAGAGAAAAGAGAGAGAGAATTGGAATATTGTTATGAGAAAAGGACACCAATTTTTTTAAGCAAAACCTTAGAGCAGCTTGTAGTTGCTCATATTTTTCAACTTTGAAATGGAATAGTCACTTCAGGCTGCCATGCCATGGTCACCTCAGTTGGCTGCCAGTGAAACTGTCAGTGGACAGGATGCAGAATTATTAAAATTTCCAAAATGTAATGAGAAAACTAGCAAACATTCCACTTAGATATTACTTATAATCCTAAAGTGACTTACTTACACAAGACTGGTCACTCTCTTTAAAAATAAATTTCGTATTTATCCAAGGTCTTCTCCTTTCTGTATGTTTATTTCTTGAGCAGTATTATTTGTGTTCCGAGATACTGTTCAAGTTGCAATCTTTTGTTCCTGCTATAAGAATTAATTCAAAATAAATAACAGTTTAAAAATAAACACACTGTAATATGAAATATGAACAATTTAAGACTTTTTTTGTCTGAAAAAGGGTCATTATCTAAATTCTTACAAATAACAAATATCCAGAATTTAAAGACACATTGATTCCAGTAATATGATGCTCTTCCTTTCTATGAGAGTAGAAATAAAAAGTATTGGTGGGTCCCATATTTTACATATTTTATGAAATCTTTCTGGGAATTATAAAGAGTGAAATTTTCATTCTAGATATTTTCTCTTCCATTTAAACTAATACTGAAAGTACCAAATAGTTATAATATGGTCAAGACTCTTTAATGGTGACAAGAAGAAAATACAACAGAAAGTAAAAGCTCATTCTCCCAAAGACAGCTAAATCCATCACTGAAATTTTATCATCAGATTTTGTAGTAATTTTGCATTATTTTATTCTGAAAAGGCCTTTTGGAGCTTTGGGATGTGACCAGCTAATCCACTTAATACTTATTTAATTATCTCAGCACTCTGTTTTACAATTTGCCATTAACTACTTAGATGGGAACTGATACCTTTTCATCACAGATCTTAGAATACAACCTTCACAAAATTTAATCAAGGGGAAATTAAAGTAGAACAACGTTTTAAAAAAATTATACTGTCTATACACTAGTAGTTTTGTTCATTTACAGGTATTCACAGAACATATATGAATAACATTTTTCATATAAACCTCTTAATTTTTGATAAATTTTGAAAATATAAAGTCTCTTAATAATTGAAATTTCAAGCATAATTTTAAATGTAAGATATGGGAAATCATTATGGTAATTTCTATATATGTATCTTAATACAGGATATATTGAACAGCAAGGCTTTCTTGTTTTTAAGCAAGTATATATTAATTTATTATTAATTCTTAAATTATAGGGTCAATAGTAAACACTGCAAGAGGACTATTTGAGTGATACTGAATTGATTAACCCTGTAAATTATAATAGGAAGTACACCTAATCCAGACATTGAAGAGAGGTATACTGGATAGACGTCAAGTGTTTGACCACAGCCTCAGTAGTAAAAGCTGGATTGGCATGAAATTATGTACAGAATGTGCTGGAGACCCAGAGGAAGTTATGATGGAGAAGACCATTTCCAGTAATGAAGATTTCGTGACCTTTTGTATCTGTCACAGTTTCATGAAGATATCTTGTGTATTACAACAATGTTTTTAACATACCAATGTCTGTTACACTATTTTATCACTCTGTCTTTAGGTGACAAAAAAATAAACAATCACCTCTTACAAAGTTAGATTCCCTCCACCTCCTGTCATCCTGTGTTCATTTAGAACAACTAAGAACATGTAGTTTCAGAGATGCAACTGGAGTTCCATCTAAGATTTTTAAAAAAAACTAAACCCCAAGTTTTTTGTTTTAAATTTTTATTCTGACTATGAAATTGAAGTTAAAACCTTTGTCATTGACTAAAACCTTTTGTCAGTGACTAATTTCACTGGTGAATTACTGTGAAGTGTTAGGCTATAAAAGGTGCTGGATAATTTGTAAGATTTGAATCTTACTTACATTGTTTTTCTTCTGTTCACTAGGAGTGACTTGATATTAATCTGGAATATGCAGCTTCAGGAGCAGTTCTTCTGTCTTCATTTCCTTCTTTCAAGAGCCACAGAACTATAAGATTCAGCTATTTATGTGCTTATTTGAGAAACACATCAATAAGTGTTTGTTACATATTCCTAACTGTTTAAAGTGTGAAGAATTTGTATTTATTGATTTTTTTCCCACACTGGTCTTTCTCATACTTGACAGATAATTTTTTTTTTTTCCTTAAAGGAAAGATTCAGTGCATATGTAGATGATAAGAAGCTCAATTTATTTAAACTAGAAATAGTTTAAATAGATGACCTTGTTCAGATCCAAAATAAATTTGTTTGGTTTCATTATGTAGTATACTGTTTCCATCCTCCTCCCCCCATCTTACTGGTTTTAAAATTCTGATTGAGTTATGTTTGGAGTTGCTGGGTGGAGTTACTTCTACTCTTCTAACATTCTCTCCCATGCATTGGGGGAAATGAGTGGGTGGCTGATTACGGTTAAACCAAGACAATGCCTACAGAAGATATAGAAGTTGTTATATTCTGCATATCCTCTTTCAAAAGGTTTCCTGGAGAGTTCTTAGCCTCCCTGAAATCATCATCAAATGAGGGTGTGGACGCACACTGTAACTCATGGAGATGAGTGTATGTAGCAAAAATTCCGATTGTGACCATAAGTGGTATTTGCCCTGGAAAGTATTTTTATCTGCAACTGCCAAAAAAAAAGTTGATTATGTTTCTCTACTGTAATAGGTGAAGTCAAAAGTAACATTTTTTCATATGGGATGGTCAAAACCTTTAGAGTAGAAAATTCAGACACTGATCATAAAAGAAAGGAAATCCCTACATAATCTCTCTTTACAAATGTGTTCTAGTGGTTGTTTAATTTTTATTTTCCTTTATGCCCAGAATTGTCCTGCTGGCAATATCCATTGTCCCAGAGTCATTCCTCACTGTGTGGACTGCACTGTCCTTTCTTGCCTACATCCAAATGACATAGCATTCATCTGTAAAGGGTGTGTTAGGACAACCTTGCAGAACCATAGATGACACTGAACTTTAATGTTAAGCTTTTACTACTGTTTCTTTTATCCTGCAGTTAGGACACCAGCTTTCATTGATAACTATCTCTATCCTGCATGTAAGCTGTCATTGACTTGTATAAACAAATTCCCTATGCTGTGTAACCCTTCTGCTTATGGTGTTGATCAAAATCTTGACCAAAGCCATGAATTTTATCAAACATCTTAACAAGGTTTCCCTCATTCCCAACAGCTTATTATAGGAACATATCCTAAATTCTGAACCTTTGGGTCTGGTATAACTTTTTATGTTCTTAAGCTTAACTATACCTCTTTTACAGAACAACTGGATCACAAACAGCACATAAGCTAATTTTATGTGTCCAATTTGATATGTCCAATTTTGATCAACCACATACAGTAGGGTTTATATATTTAAAATAGCTTTTAATAACTATTTGTATTCAACAAAATATCCAACTTTTTCATGTTTTATTAAAGTGAAAGAATGTCTAGCATAGTTAGGCATTTCAGTGGGGGACCTAGTTTAAAATACAATTGAAAGTATTAGACTATGTACCAAATTCCATAATTTTCAAAATTCAAGTGATTTTATCTCTTAGTTATCATACGGCATGGAAAGAGTTAACTAAATCAAAATGGAAAATAAAAACCCATCTTCTGAGGAGAGAGGGACATGTCAAGAGAAGGAGTTGTATGAATCTACTTATTTTAAGTACTTCACAAGATCTTTTCCTTTTTTTTCTTTTTTTTTTTTTAAAAAAAAAAAATTGCCACATGTGCAAATATGTTGAAAGAAAAACTGGAATCTCTTGGATGGAAACACTGGAAACAGACTGTCTACATTTGACCCCCTGAGATCTGTGCATTATTTCAGGCTTGCTAAGCTCATATCTGAATGATTGTGTGTTTCAGGCTCATGACTAAGTGTTCTTTCTATGTTTTCCTGGCAATAAAGTTTCTTGGTAACTGTATGTGATCTGATACTGTACATTTACTTGATTAAAATCTCATGTGTGAGAATTGATTTTTGCTTTCCAATTTCTTTTTTCAAAAATCATATTTGAATTGTGTCTCTTTTTGCCTCTTCAATATCAATCAATACCTATCAAATGATATGTAGTGATAAAATACGTTTCCATTCGCCAGTGTTATTTTATTAAAATTAAATTTATTTAATCTCTGTTTTAAAAGTGGGATATAATGCAAGTAAAACAAATCAAGTATTCCCTCCCTCAGAGAAGAGGCAATGGGAAAATCATGATGGCACATGCAATTTCATTAGCACGCTATCAAAATAACTGTTATTAGTCTCATCTGTCTTAACTGTATGAGTGTGTGGACAGGGTCTATAAAGAAGTTTCAGTTTCTAGAATGCAGCAACTCTAGAAACCCAGAAGCGTTCTAAGTTCAACCTTCTGATATAATTAAGCTTATTATTACCATGGCTCGCTAAAGAGATTGTATTCTGCTTTTATTTTCACTCTAGTCAACACTGGTTTATGTGGATTAGGTTTTGAAATGAATGCTATCTAGATTTACATCCAGTTTTATCTAAATCACTAAAATTTGAGAACACTGGAGAAAGAACAGCTTGGAATTTGTGATGAAATACATTTTGTCAAAACACATCTATTAATCCAGACTGAAAACGTTAGTGTGAACGCATAAAATTCAAGGGTTTTTTTTGTTTTTAAGAAAGCACTTTCTTGCCAAAATAAATGATAATTATAGCTAGAGTCTAAACCTTCAAGCATGCAATAGCTTCAGTTAGAGCAGCTAGAGTAAAATTTTGACCATGTCTTTTATTAAGACATATATCTTCACATATTTTTTTAATAAACAAATTGAAATATCTCAATTTTGTACAGTTACTGAGTAAATTGAAAACTTCAGTAATTTTTCCACAGCAGATTTTCAATTTTCTGATCAGCCCTAATAAACTTGAAATCTTTTCTTTTTTTCCACTTCCAATTCAGTGGGTTTTAGAATGCTGCAAAACACAATGGTGAAATTTTCTTGGGTATTTCTGGCACAGATGGACAGCTAATGTGTCCATATTGACCAAGAAATTATTTTTCAAAGAGAAATAATAAATCCATAGACCATTTGACCAAAATACTGCTTTATCTGAAATAAGGTTTTAAAAGAAGCAGGTATGTATTTGCTTCATGTTGCAACAAATTGACATAAAGGGGAGTTTTCTTTTTTCAAGACATATACATAGATATAGATGACAAATATAGATATATAGATAGATATAGATTATATAGATAGCTAGAGAGATAGATAGATAGATAGATTAGATAGATAGATAGATAGATAGATAGAGATAGAGATAGCTATGATAGAGATAGAGATAGATAGATGTAGATTATATAGATGTGCCACTACATATTTTTGTTTGTCTGAATGGAACAGAAGTAGCAGTCTATCATTCAGTAGCACTTTCAGCTAAGACATGTGAATGTGTCAGAATAATTTCCAGCTTTTATGGAAAAGCCCTGACAATGGAAGCCTTTCTGCAGTGCACAAGACTAGCACGCTATTGCCAGTGTGAGCGGACGTATGCCTGAGCTCAGAGGAAAGCACCTTTATCCTTTGCAGTCCATATGAAAAACTCTGAGGGTGCTTTCTTCTAGATACTACCTTTGTTCAGTTATCCTGACAATATAAACCCACTCTGATGCTTGGGGAAAATAAAAAATAAAATTCTCCCTTCACAATGCTGATCAGGCACCCCAACACATACTTTTGCTGACAGTGATGAGCAGTTACAGTGGCTCCAGCATGCAATATTAAACTTCTCTGCCCTATTCTTCATCTTCTAATTATACATCTGTGCCTCATTGATTACACTTTTGTGCCCCACTGAGTTAGGAAGGACCAGGCTTACAAATAATGTAGTGTGTCAGCACTTCTACTAGAAAAAATATTTATGCTTTTTTGGGGTAGGACAGCCTGGTTTTTAACACTACTTTTTTTTTTGGTTTTTTTATTTTATTTTGCTACCTGGAGAGAGAGAGCATTTGAGACTTTAATTAGCTTGGTTGGTTCTAGATTACTTTTTAAAAAAAATCTTCTATTTGAAATTAGGGTTCCTAATGCTGAAGAAACCAATACTGCAATGAAACATGCAGCTTTATGAAAGCCTAAATAAATTAGAGAAAAAGATCCATGAAGAAATGGATCTGCCTTCAACAGAAAGATGACCACCCACCTCCCCACACTCCCATCCACACTGATATGTAGTTAACAGATTTAATTAGAAAAATGTTCAAAGTGGAATTCTCAATAAGGTCAGTTCTTAGCAAAGAGATTATTTGATCTGTAATTCTCTGATCAGCTTTACAGTTTTTCAGTACAATTTGGTGGAGATATGAATGTGCTACCTTATCCATCCTTCACAGCTACAGTTATACACAGGTGCTTCTATACTCACCTCTACTGCTTGTCACTTAATCCTAGAGGAAGAATTGATTCTGCATGTCCAGTCAATGTGATGTCAATTTGAAGCAAGTGCACACACTTAGAGAATACAGTACCTGTCTGTATACTATTGGCCTAAATTAAGATTAGCATTTCAGAATTACTACAAGTCAGACATAAACAAATGACAACAGCATGACAAGAAAAACCTTTCCTACAAGTAATGCATTTCTTACCAGCTTGGTGTTTTTTCTTAAAATGCATCTAATGATACATCCTCTGATTTTAACTTTTTTTTTTTCATGTTGTCATTTCAAAAGAGTGAATAAAGAAGGAAATTGCTAGGAATTTGATGGCTTTTCTTAGTGTTGGGAAGTACTAAGTACTTAGTAGCATTCTGGGAAGAGAAAATAATGTCTTCTATGTTTCTGAGTAAAATACATCAATGGCATATTAAGGCTAATAATAGCCAGTTCACAAAAGAGAGGTTGTGTGCCACCTGAAAACAGTAGCTTGATGGTTATGCTTTGGAATTTAATGGAAGAATTCACATTTCCCTGGGTTTTATTTGGATCAGGCAACAGAAAGTCAATTCCTCAAGACATTTGAAACACACAAATGTAAAAATTTCCCATTATATATAATTTTATTTTGTTTAGATTTATTTAGATTATTGATATTTGTTCAGATAATAGATCACCCCATCTGAGTACTAAAGTAAGGGAGGGAGTATCTCAGAGACAGAGTACTTAAAAAATCACACACTTCTATGGACTCACAATTTCTGTCTCCCATTTCTGACACAAAACATGAACAAGGGAGTCCTCGTCCCCTTACACAAAAACCCTAAACTCAAACGAAAAAGACAGGTACTTCCTAAAGAAAAGTCTTCTCACTCAAAACCAGATATCTGCCACAGAAGAAAAGAACTGCATTCACACTTGCTTTGTTAATTTTGGAGAGCTTATGCAACTGAAGGAAGAAAGGAATTCAACACTAATTATGTGACATTATGAGTTCAGTGGCAACTAAATTTTGCTATTAATAAAAATTCATTTATGAATTTAAAACAGTTTGAATGGAAAAATTTATCTCCTCACCTCAGAAAATTCCATAATAAAAATCTGCAATATAAAAAATCTAAAATGATTTTTATATAAGCACTTAAAACATTACATGGTCAGTGTTGTTGTTAAATTATTAAAGTGAATACAGTTTCAGAACATTTTATGAAGAAAATTGTCATAGAACCACAGAATAAGCTGAGTTGGAAAGGACCCAAAAGGACCACTGGGTCCAACTCCCTGTGCCTGAGAGCATTGTCCAAACACTTCTAGCACTCTCTCAGGCTGGTGCCGTGACCACTGCCCTGGGGAGCCCGTTCCAGTGCCCAGCCACCCTCTGGGGGAAGAACCTTTTCCTAATATTCAATCTAAACCTCCCATGACACAACTTCAGGCCATTCCCTCAGGTCCTGTCACTGGTCACCACAAAGGAGTGATCAGTGCCTGCCTCTCTTCTTCCCCTCATGATGAAGTCGTGACTTCAGTGAGGTCTCCCTTCAGTCTCCTCCAGGCTGAATCTCTGATCCAAGTGATCTCAGCCACTCCTCATACAGCTTCCCCTCAAGGTCCTTCATCATCTTTGCTGGCTTCCTTTGGACACTCTCTGATAGTTTAATGTGTTTCTTGTATTGTGGCACCCCAAACTGCCCAGACAACTCGAGGTGAGGCTGCCCCAGAGCAGAGCACAGCAGGACAGTCCCCTCCCTGGCCCAGCTGGTGATGCTGTGCCTGATGCATCCCAGGTCACGTTTGGCCCTCCTGGCTGCCAGGGCACTGCCGACTCATAAAACTTTCCATCGTTGCCACGTGAGAATAAAACATTTTCCGGATTGATGAATAGTGGTAAAGGGCATGTCTGAAGCAACATTTTAAGACCCAAGGAAAAAAAAAAAAACAAAAAACCTGTAATATGGCAATAATATATTTGATTTTAATCGTTTGGTAAATAACTGGAACATTTCTGTGAAATTTATAGCATCAGTTGAGCATCACTTTTTCAGAACTAGAACACATTATATACCCAGCTGGGGTAATTTAGTAGAGAAATCGTCTTTTAGCAGTGTTGCTTAAATAAGATAAAAAAAAATTTTTAGAAGCAATATTTTTTAAAAAAAATATTTCTGTGCTTTAAGATGTCACTTACTGATGCTTCATTTTTTTCTGGTCATTTCAGCCTCAAATGGAATGTTATTATGGCACAAAGTGCAATAGGTAATTAACGAGATTTATGAATTACAGAAGGGTGTTGGGCAGAGGTGGTCTGGCTGCTGAGCACTAAATATTATTTTGTCTACATCTCACTATCAAGACTCTTCTGTAGATTTCTAGTGGGTTTTTGTTCATCTCCAAACTGTTTCTAAGGATGTAGTTACATGCATCTGCCTACATCCCTGACTTTTCTTGAAGCTAGAATTTACATTTACAAAGAATGTGATATTCTTGGTAGAAGAAAGAATGTACAGAACAATACATAAGCTGAAGGACTCCCCAAAGTGGTAACATCCCTGGAGTTTAACTATGGATTACCAGGAAAATATAAGGACAGTAGAGCAAGATATCTGGATGGCAACAAAACCAGACAGATTAGATGATCACAGGAGATGGAATTTTTTGGTGGGAAAGGAAATGCTGATTTATTCATTCCTTTCAATATCTTCCTAAGAGAGACTGTACAGACAAAACTGTGAATATAAAATCATTTGAAACCTTCAGCAACTCAAGGCAGGATTTGGGATGTTGTGGCTAGAGAGTGTTAAACAGCATTATCTTTAAAAAAGGGAGATGGAGACACAGATCTGCTCAGTATTATATATTGAATCTCCCATTGAATCAAGAAACAAATACTGGTCTCCTGAGGGAAAGACCAGTATCTGACCTACAAGATTTGTTGTGTTTTTGTTTTTGTTTTTTTTCAGCAAACATTTTCTTTTTCTGCCTTGTTTAAAGCCTTGATCAAGTTATTATGTCTTCTGCATCAGGTTGATGAGGAAATCTGGGAATCTGAATGTCATATTTGCAGGTACACTTTTGCACATGTGTTCTTGTGGTTTTTTGCACATATATTCTTGCAAAAGAAACTGTAAGAAACTAACAGTTTCCACTATATGATACAATTTGCACTAAAGCCTGAGTCTTTAACTGGATGACAAGGACCTTGAGTTCCATCAGCTGGAACTCCTGGAGTTCTTGGAGCTGTATTAGTTCATGGTCAGCTTAGAATGAAACAATGTATTACCTTCCAAGATATTAATTCCAAGTCATTGGAAAGTTGTTAGATGAGATCTTCACTGATCCCACCCATTTTTGTTATTAAAATTTTGAGGAAAGATGAAAGTTATAGGAATTCCTATATATATATTTCTATATAGGAGCTGCCTGCTCCCTCAATTTTTTTTTGAAAATGGTCTTACTCTGTAGACTCATAAATTTTAGGTTCAACAAGAATGGACTATTTTCAGTTTCATTTTCAAATACAGAAGAAAATAAATCAGGATGGATTTTCATGTGTTCATGTTTAGTATTGAAAAAGAGCTTTTCAGCTAATCATGCAAATCATCTTGGTGATTATATTGCCATTGGAGAAAGACAGGATCCAAATAAAAGTTTCAGATTATATTAAAATAAATTTACTTCAGGCTACTTGTCAGTGTTTCTAGATTTATAATTCACTAGGTAATATGTTCAAAAATGAAATTAAGAATTCTTGCTCGAGGACACCAATACAAAGAAGTAAAAAGTTAAAGATGCCTAGGACAACTATCTCTATGTATTTGTCATTACATTTGCTTGAAAAACAAGATATTTTCTTGTTTTGGCCCATATTTAAAGAAGTGTTGGAGGTTTTCTTCCTTTCAAATATTGGTGCTTGAAAAGTGCTATGCAAGTTGGCTTCAGTGACAGAATAAGAGATTATACCAATTCCATCACTGCATGAAAACAACTTTAAATACTGTGATTGTGCATTGTCATGATTAATAGATTGCAAGAGAATGGGATTCTTTTAAAGCTCAGACTTTGACTACTGAAGCTCTAGGAATGTTTGATGGTATGTTCAACTGCACAGGGAACTGTCATCTCACACTGAATACATATTTGAAATATACTGGATATCGTAGCAAAGGTCAAAATTCCTTTGCACAATTCAAGAGATACCTTCATATATATGCTGTTCTTAATCTAGGTCTCAATTCATAGAGCCATATGATATGCAGAGTTGGAGGGGATCCATCAGAATCATTGCCTCCAGCTTCTGGCCCTGTGCAGGACACTCCCAAGGGTCGCACCATGTACCTGAGGGCATTGTCCGTAAAGGTTTTCCTGCTGTGCTTTTACTGACAGGGTGGAGAGCCTGCATCTTCCAGAATGATCCCCTTGAAAAAGAGAAAGAAACTTAGCTGAACTCCTTCCTGAATATGACCAGTTTTGGTTTATTACTGATCAACAGTGACATTTCCATGAATTGAAGTATGCCCTCAATCTGTCTTGATTTCTGACCCTAAGTATCCAAACAGACATTTGGAGATCAGTATCTAGCTTTAGCCAGATGTTTTTTCTCATTTCATACTCTTTACTGTGTCATTTTAGACCCTGCATAATTTTGACCCACCTTAAAATTTTGCAGTCATGTACACCAATTATGGTGCAGCTTTTGGCCTGTCACATATATGAGCAAAATATTGTGGGTGAATTAAATTACTTTTGTAGGTCGCTTCAAACTGAACTGTTCTATTCTATCCTATTGTTTAAATATATTGTATGACTTTGTGTTCTGTGTGCCTCATTGAAATTTCTTTAGCTATAGAAAAGCCACCACAGAACTGAGATAAGATTAGCCCTCTCAACAGAAAATCAGCTACATCCACACTATTGCATGGCTGCATTGGCTACACCCATACAGATGCTGGAGAGATCAAGATAGAGACCTTAAACACTAAAATTGTCACCCTCATCATATAATGAAAACGAGTAATTGTTCTTGTGCAAATTTCAAGTTATCATTACTAGAATCTCTCTTAAATATAATCATATTCACAATGCCCATATATTGTATAAGTGCTCCACTAATTTCACACTCCAGTACTTTGGCAGTGTGCATCTGTGAAACACTTAGGAACCACGTAATTTGTCATAGTCATAGTCATTATGCTGGTTTTTGCCAATCAATTAATAGCAAGATAAAGTAATTTTTGCTTGTTATAAAATCATTCTCCAGTGAAAATTTAACTCTGGCATTGCATCTTTGGAAAATTGTATTCTTATGTGTATTTCTGCTCTTTAACTGCTCTATCACATTTTTACAGTATTTAGAGAGTTTTATACAGTATTTCATAAAATAAGACTTTTATTAATTACTCTTTTTCAAAATAGCTCTCATTACATTGAAAGCCTCTAAATATTTGCATGAACTTCACTTGTTACTGGTACTGGTGCAATATGGTAGCATTGGAGCTGCAAAGCAAACTGAGTTTCATATTGAGCCTGATTTTCAAAATTTCTTATTTTTCAAGATTTCTTCAGTTTGGATTTTAGATTTCTATTGTTTTCAAAATCAAAAGACAGCAGTAGAATAATCATCACTGAAAGAAACAGCTATTTCTTCAAGTACTTTCTTGTTTGCTATGCAGAAGAATACTGAATTCATCAGCATTATGGAATCTTGTTTCTCCTTGACATTCTTGACTGAGAGCTTTAGTTAATAGCATGTTGGATTCAATGGAAAATTATATGGTCAGCACCCAGTAAAGTAAAATTTTATGGTTATAATATGTTAATTTTTATTCATAGGAATTCCTTAGAAAGGGCTGAGAATGCTCTCAATCAACTGCTGTATTTTACTGCAGGCTGGAAGACCTGAAGTCTTAGAGAAGTTCAAAATAGGTTATTGTATAGACAGCCAGTGAAACTAAATCATTTCATAGCATTATTTTTTAGTCATAAAAAAGAGTAATACCTATCATTTGTTCCATAAAATATGGAAATACATAATGTTTTCTAGAATTCAAAACAAGCATTTGGAATATAATATTTTTTTGTGTTTCATTCCGAAGGAAGGGAAAATTGTTACAAGCTGAATGGAAACAAGCTAAAGTGAAAAGCAAGTTCTAACTTTAGACATTACATTCTTAATATCTGTTGTTCAAGAAGTCATCTGTGTTACTTTTTTTACTACTGGCTACAATTAGTCCATAGATTATTGGTGGAGGCATTTTTAGGTTTTGGTGTTTGCTTTTTGCCTTTTTTTGTTTGTTTTTGTTTCTTTTTTTTTTGTTGTTTTGTTTTGTTTTGTTTGTTTGTTTTTCTTTTTTTTCTGTTTTTGATGAGGAAGAATATAAAAAGGGCAGGGAAATAATTAATTCAAATTTGGATATTTAAATTTGGGTTTATACAATGGATTGTCATTAACAATAAATCTCATAAATGTTATTGAATTAAATACAATCTAGGACAGTACCTAGTAAAAGCAAAATCTGTGGTAATGATGAATCAGTGCTGACTTGTGGAAGTCAATTAATAGGGGAAATTATTGCAGTCAAACAAGCCCTCAACTATTGACCTAACTACACTTTCTCTTAGAATTAGTGTATGATTTTAGAGAGGAAAAACAAAAAAAAAAAAAAAAGAAAAAAGAGAAGCTTCGTTGTCTGGTAAAAGGATTCTGATTATCACATTTTTCCACAGCCATATTTCTGCTCTGAATGTAAGTACAGACAGCTCATGGTCAAATGAATCTTTTACCTTCTTTTTTAATTCTTAAGCAGATTAAACTTCTTGTGACTAGTCATCAAAGATGACTTTTTACTGGAATTGTTGATATGCTCTCTATCCTAAAAGAGGCAAAAGAACTACTGTACCAGAAAACTTTTAAACCAGTTCCTTAAGTTTAGGTATAAGATTTATTTCCTGATGCTTAGACACGTTTACAATATTTCTTGGTATTTGTTTTTCAATATATGCGTCCTTCTTTAATTGAGGAGTACAGAGGTAGCTTTCATATTCCAAGAAAGAGAGGCTGAATCCTTCAAAGGCCAGGATTGTATTAGGCTCTTCCAAGTGTTGTAGGTTGCTCTTTGTCATCCCCAAGGTTTTAGAGTCTTAATTCTCAGGATAGAGGTCCCATTTTACAAGTGTTCTTTACACTGTTGTCCCTAGATACATAATTTTCATTTCTATAATAATTATTTATACCTCTTATCTAACTGCTTGTCAGCAATCTTTCCTTTTCCTCATTTATCCCTCCTCCAGTTGCTGTTTTATTCTTTATTTTATTCCCAGCAATAATGCTGTTATACTGAGGTTACAAATAAGTCCAAAAATAAGCCCTCAGGAATTGTTTTAGAACACGTGCTCATTGATGGTTCTTTAAATACAGTATATTAAAACCTACATGCTATAACATTTTATTCCGTTTTTGTATGAATATTGTTGGTGTTTGCAATTTCTTCTTTGTTAATCTGCATGTTCAGTATGAAACTCAATGACCTATAGAAGTAAAACAAGATCATCAGCATCATCCTTATACAAGTTCAATGATAGCTTTTCCTGATCAGCGTACAAGCAAGTTCAAAAGTATGTCTTTCCTATAAGCCCATGCTGATTGCCATTAATTATATTATCCTCTTTTAATAGGTTATTCATCAAATCCCATATCTCTTGTTCCATAATTTGTCTGGGATCAATGTCAGGATGACAGGACTATAATTAGATGTCCCATTTATACTTTTAAAATATTGGCTTAACATTAGCTTCATTCCAAACCTTTGGAAATGCTCCAGTGCTCCAAGACTTATTGAAAATCATCACTGATGATCAAGAGATCTGCTCAGCTGACTCTTTACAGCACTTGCAGGCAAAATTATCCGTACTTGCTGATTTAACACCTATCATACTGTTATTTAGCAACCTTGTTATTTCCCATTAATACGGAAAGCCTTTTATAATTTAAATCTCATCCAACTACAATGTCAAGCTTTTTCATAAAACCATAAAGTTATTCCCTCATTCCCAATGTTTTAATTCAAATTACTTCCCTGGTTTTTAGGGTTATCCCTTTCTATAATTTTTCTTCTACTCACCTTTTTATCTTCCCCCATATATATATATATATATATATATATATATATTATATATATATATATATATATATATACACACACACACAGAAGACTAAAACCAGTGTGTGTCTATATAAGCACTTGGAAATTTATCTAAGGTTAAGAAAATAATTCTATGACCGTGTTAGGTAAACTGTGATTACATGCCTAATTTTCTGTGTCTTCGAAAAGGCAGATGAACTCTGCGAGAGGAATACACAGGATTCCTGAAATTTAATTATGTTTAATACCTCAAAGCTAGTAAGCAAAATAGATCAGATTCTGCTTTCCGCAAGGCCTAATCTGATATCTTTATTAACAAAGTTAAGTACAAAAGTAAAAAAAACCCATAACTTGTTTTCAAATGTGGATGAGTTTCTTGGCTACTTTAGGAAACACTGTCAACGGTACTGTCAAAACAGGGTTTATTATGAATTTGTGAAAACACGGTTTTACAGAGTTCAATGGCAAGGTTCACTCTATTGCTTGCTACAAAGACTAATACAAAGGAAGATCAAATTAGAAGTAATTTTGAATGATTTACATAGAAGTCAGGAATATAAAAGCAGGTAAAAGTGAAAAGGATTTGGATGGAAAGATATGGGTGCAAAAATGTGCAGCAGCTCTTAATCATCATGTACTTTAACATTTACAAAGTGATTTGGTAGATTTCACTACAGTTTCAACTATGACTTAACTATAGATTTGAAATAGTAACACTGTCATGTTTTAACCTCTACTGTCAACCCAGCCCCCTTAACCCAGCTGCTTGCTCACTCCCCCACCAGTGAGACTGGGGAGAGAATCAAAAGGGTAAAAAAACCCTCTTGGGTTGAGATAAAGACAGTTCCATATGGAAAGCAAAAGCCACGCACACAAACAAAGCAAAACAAGGAATTAATTAATTGTTTCCAATTAACAAGTACATATTCATCCATCCCCAGGACAGCAGGGTCCCATCACACATAATGGTGACTTGGGAAGACATGTCATCACTCAAAAGATTCCTCCTTTTTCCTCCCCCTTTATACACTGGGCATGATGTCATATGATCTGGAATACCCCTCTGATAAATTGGAGCTACCATCCTGGCTGTGTCCCTTCCCAATCTCTCATGCAACCCCAACTTCCTCTCCAGCTTGGCCATTTGAAAGACAGAAGTGGCCTTGGCTCTGTGTACACCCTGCTCAACAATAACAAAAACATCATTGTATTATCAACCCTGTGTTCAGCACAAATCCAAAACACAGACCCATTGCTATGTGTGGAACGGTACCTATCAAAAATTCTCCTCAAGTTTAGAGAAACACTCACCTCAAATCTATCTGTGTTTCCCCACAGACAAGGGGTGGACATCAAGGAGTGCAGAGATGAGGACTATCAGCCCAGGCCTTCAAATACAACTGACTTGGAGAGTTCTGAGAGGTGTCACAGTCAGAAGGAGGTGGTGGCACAGCCTCTGTGGTCCCAAGATGACTAACTTCTGTCAGCACTAAGTTTCCATCCTGGCTATGATGAAAGTTGGCTGTTACTGGGCTTTTTTCCCCAAATTGCAGAAACAACATACCATTCCTCTGGGGCTACAATTCACAAAGGTATCACTCAGGTTACGATTGAAGTAAATGGTTTACCAGGGTAACTAGGATAATTACTTATTCTTTGTTTTCCACCTTGATTGGGCAGCTGATGTTTCTGGCTGTTTCCACCTTTAGCATGTAAGAGCTCATGGTCAATCAGGGAGTGACTCATGGCCCAGCTGATCCAATCAAGGGATGTTTCACAGCTCAGTCAGCTTGGTCAAGGTTTGTCAGGAGCTTCCGAGATCACAGGGCAGGCCAGGATGTCCCCCACAGACTTACAATCTCTATTTCAACACAGAGACTGACACCAAAATTACTGTATAATTACAGCTTCCTGCACTTGGTCTTTTTGATTTTACTGTTTCCACAGTATCCCCATTTCTTTAATTTCTGACAGTGAGAGTTCTACTTAAGGAAGCTGTTGACTGTTCTATAAGAATACATGTTAGAGGATGTTTTTTTTTTTTCCTTATATTCACTAAAAAAACAAATCCAAAAACAAAACCAGAAAACAAAAACCCAAACAAAAAAACAACACAGAACTAAAAAGAGAGGCCATTTTGCACAATTCCAGAAATTTCTGAGACAATATTCAAGTAGATGGAAGGTCTGTAGAAGAAAATGCAAAGTCATTACTAGTGAACTCAATGTATAACAAAAATATTGGCTGTTATACAGACAACTCTGTTATTCCTCAACCAAATTCACTTGCACTTTAAGACAGTTAAATGCAAATCAAGCAACAAAAATTGTGGGAAAACTCAAATATCTTTTAAATGTGAGTAATCAGAAAGCACTTTGAACATACCTGTGGCAGACAATATGTTCAGATTATTGAGTCTCAATAAGCAAAATACTACTGAGTAGAAAGAGGGAAATTGTATTGCCATGTTAGTGAGGTCATTACCTGAATACTGTCTATGTAAAGCTCTTTATAACAAAGATGGCAGATTGAAACAGCTTCATAAAACACAGATAAAAGTTTTCATTGTTTAACAGTGAGCTAAAGAGAGACATGCTTTTCAGCTTATCCAAGAGAAATTTCAGAGCTGACTTCATCATAAACAAAACTTGAAAAACTGAAAATTAAAGTATAACTGGTTTGTGATTTAATGAGCCGTTGTAATAACTTATGAAAGACCAGGACACATTATACTTTATATGATGTCATTCATTCAAGAGAACTGACTTTTGGAAAGAGATAGTATAGCTGAAAGTAATGAATGCATTATAAAAATGAAGCAAAATTATGTGCTTCGTGCTATGCAAGATACTAGATTAGCTGATCGTGTTGATTTTTTCATGTTTTGAAATCTGTGTCTAGTGAAGAATTAATACTTGAATTATACAGCTAGATAAAAGTATTCAGCACTTAACAGAGCAATAGCAATAAAATATTTTACTTTGCTAGAGATGAACTTGATACTGGACCATTGCTGCCAATGAGAGGATTATTGCTGCGTTCAGTGAAGCAGACTTCTATGAAGCCACTCACTTAGCAAAAAAAGAAAGATTACAAAAGCAGAAGCTAAAGTAATGATAAAAGGAGGAATGCTGGATGGAAAAAAAAAACATAAACCAAGTCAAAGGTGAAATTAGGGAATACTGTCAGCTGGATTGTTTTCAGTTTATTAAAACTAGGTGCTACACTTTGTCTGTGCTCTGACACTGCACATTTGTTTAAGTTTATGCTGTCCATAGTCTATACAGCTTAATGAGAAATATTGCCTGCGTTGGATATTGGATGTTCATGCTGACAAGAAAATGTCACAATCAATACCAAGGAGCTAAGCTTGAAGGGTTCACCTCCAAAGAACATGTTGACTTCTGGAGGTTTGCCACATATAGAGTGAGCCAAGGTCTTACATTTTTCACAGGGAGAGATTAACTCTACAAACATTTCTGCTGTTTTTCATAAAGAAGAGTGTTTCAGGGTTTTTTTAATATATTTTCCACTCACTTCTGATATAACAAAAATAGCTGCTAGTCATGTTCATGTACACAATTGTCAGGCAGTGGGAGCTTTAATGTTTTAATAAAAATTAGCAAAATTTTCAGGGTGAAAAATTAATTTAAATCCATGCTGCTCATAATGCAAAAGGTAAATGAGCCTAGCATGCTGATTCAGTAAAACTCTGAGCAATATCCTCTATGTCCCCAAAAAAAATTACTGTCATATCAAAAGAGACCTGATGAACTCAACTCTCTCAGGAAGAATGGAAAAGTAATAATTTATCCTAATATTTTGGGACAGGAGTTGTGAATTTGGTTTGGTTGATATTAAGTTTAAGATTTTCCACATAAAAACCCACATAGTGTTGTTCTTTATATTAATAGTTGGAAGGATGTTGATAACACACCAGCACTTTGGTTGCTGCTGAGCAATGCTGGCCCAGCATCTCACCAATATTACCCCCTTTAGCATCAGACTGAGGCTGGAGAAATTGGAAGGTGAGATACTCAGGATAGCTGCCTCTAACTCTCCAAAACTGATATTCCATACAATATGCCATTTCTCCATAGCAGAGGACATGGTCCACTTGTTTGGGTCAGTATAAAATTTTGCATGAATTAGTTTTACCACTATAGTATCAGAGATTTCAGCAATACCCTTGAATATAAATATTACCCTTGGGGTAAACTATGGGTATATTTATGTGTCTTGGCCTTCTACTATGATGGTTTGTTTTTTTTTTAATGGAATGGGGATGTTTATATGTGTGAATATATGAAACATTTAGAAGTAAAATAAATTAAAATTGAAATTTAAAATTCTTAAGGAAACTTCCCAGTCTGACCATTCTCAAGCCTCTCTGGCAGTCACACTCCCAAGGCCAGAGACTTTCACTGCAGGGACCGGAGCCCCTTCACAGCCGCAGCTCCGGTGACCCGAGGGGAGCCCCCTTGGCCCCTGCACACCCCTCCCACAGCCAGGCAGACCAGGTTTCCTCACTGCTGCCACCCCAGGCTCCCCACCACAGTCTCAGATGTCTTCTTTTTCCATAAAGCCATTTATTCACAGTGCAGTGACACAGAAACAGCTTCAGCTGGTGCTTCTGGGGAGGAAGCCCCAACAAAGGAACTCCATGGCTTCTACAGCCTCACTGTCTGTCCACAAGTCTCACTCTTGGTCTCACTCCACTCCTGCCTTTCTCCATGTCCACCCAGATCCCTGGCTGTCACTCCCTTTCATCTCTTCTATAATCCAAAAGATCAGCAATTCCAAGCTCCAGCTGTGTGTTCCAGTGTCCATTCACCTGGCTGATGTCACCAGTTTTCATGCCCTTTGTTATCCTAAAGTTTGACAGTTCATAGCTTCTTGTCTTACTTACTCTCATCCAAGCCCGATCTGCATCTCCATCTGCAGTTACTTGTAGGTAGCCCAGGTACCTACACTGGATATGTTCCTCAACAAAACGTGCATGAGATTTCTTGCAAGTGAAAAAAAATTAGACTCTCTTCTAGAAGTTATTTTCTACAGCAATTCCTGTAAAGCACATCATAAGCACAGCAGAAGTGTGGCTGCCACTTGCTTGAAATCAGTTAACTGTTTGAAAAACCAAATTTGCTACTAACATAATTCTTATCATAGTACTACTTTTGATATCTTTTTAACTTACATCCAAATGAACAAAAAACCCCACATGCTGTTTATTCAAACTTCTTTTTCCAGGTAAAAAACAATAAGAAGTAGTTCAGAGAAAAGCTCTTGGTTCCTCAGAGAAATCTGAATTGTTTCATGACTCTAAAATGAAGCAGAAACACTTTGTTAGACATACAGACTGTTATTGGTTGGAATTATCAGGAATACCTAGAACCTCAGTGACAGCTCAGATTGTTATGTAATAGAAGTAACATGGAAGGATGGCCACAGAAACATTTTTCAATTTAAAAGACATTTTTGGTTTTTCAGACTTTGCCTTCAATAGTAGAAACAATATATTTTAATTAATTTGCACAGATTGTAGTAAGTCTTGTGACAAAGCTAGGAAAAGAAGGTAGATCTTACGATTCATTTAACTTCAGCTTCCAGATTTTACATTAGCATTACATTTACATTTTGTAATATATATTACAAAATATATATTTCTTTCTTTGTCCCTTGGATTTCTTGGCTCCATATGTCTCCCATGTATGTTACTATTGCAACTTCATTGAGAACCAATCATAGAAATGTGCAGAGAATATCTTCCAGCCTGGTAAACGCTTGCAAACCAATCTCTGCTGAGTTTTGAAGTTTTGACCCAAGGAGCTTAGCTGCAGCTCTTGACATCTTGGGGAAGCAGGGGAGAATTATTTTCTTTCTCATATTTAAAAATTAGATAGTTTTTAATACTTTTCTTGAATGGTTCCTGTAATGTCTCATTTTGATGTTCTTGATATTATTTTTTCCCATGGCTTAATTGTACTATTAATTATCTGGTTGATTTATTCACCATATGAGTCAACAAGTAATGTAATTTATCATTCAATAACATAAACTTTGAAGTCCGAAGTATTTTCACCTGCTGTCAAAAACTACACAATGAAGAAATTTTAAAGTTCATTTACAAGCAAAAATGCTTTTAATGTGTTTACATATAAAAAGCAAAGATAGTTAGTAATATGGGCCCTAATGTTTCTTTTCTGTCAAGATTATTTACTAATTTATTTTTTAATTTATTTTTAATATTCTTCCTACAGAAGTAGTGGAAAGAACAATGTTCCGGAGTCTCTGGAACTGTATTTTTTACAGAGGAATCTCATTATTTGAGTAACAGAAGTTTCTTTAAGAACTTTGTATTGCAGCTTGCTAACAAGTGTTGAAGGTAAAATATGTAAGATAAATGAAGGTAGAATATATAAGATAAATGAAGCAATACTTCTTAATGGTATCAGTGAAAAGGGAAGAAATATGTTCACCTGTGCTCCATATCAAGGTAATAAATCACTTAGCTTTCATAGCAGAATCTTTCACCATTTAAAATAGTAACACATAAGAAATATATCTTACACAGATTTAAAGGACAAAATTCTTTGAATTGCTTGCTTTCATACTGCCCAACTCTGTGAAATGAAGCTCCTACCACTGAAACAGATTCTGCTGTTAGAGAGGATAATTGAGTAAATACCACAATTTTTTAAAATAATGTCCTCCTTAGAATCAATATTTGACCTTGTTATGTATCATGTGACATTTTCCCAGACACTATTGGCCAAGGGAGCTTATTACCTGTGCAGCTTGTTGACTAAGGCATCACATTTAAATTCATATCAAACACACAAACTTTCTCATCCCTTGGAAAAACAACATTAAAGGGTGTATTCATTCACTGGTAATTGAACATCAATGAAGATGTTTTCAGGAATGATTTTTCCCTTTATTTTCTCTTTTATCTGTCTAGGATCAAATAATTTTTTTAAGATATTTTACTTTTATGACGCATTTTAAAAACTCCAAATATTTCTCTTCTTCCAGGCAACAATCTCCCATTCAATCTCTCTCTAAGAAGAATCATACAAAAAACAAAAGCAAAAAGCAAAAAGCAAAAAAAAAAGTAGTTGCAGCTGAAGAAACCAGTGAATTATCATCTCCTGTCTTCCATGTCCATGACAAAATTTCCGTTAGATGCAGCAATATGCAATAACTACTACACAGAGTTTTTCACTTCCACTTTTTTCTTATTTTGACAATGACGGCTTTGACAGTAAATTTTCTTTCATCCTTTGAGTGTGATTTTGTACTTTCATGAGAAGAACAACATTGGAGGCTGAACATGAAATTGTCTCCTACCATCTGTTGGAATCAGATATAATAATAGGGACATTTGAACAGGTAGAATCCAGGGAGGATTCACAAGGTTTATACAAGTAGCCTTCCAGAAAAGTATTCATAGATACTGTCCAATATTACCCAAACATTTGTTTAACCCTTTCAGATGCTTTATACAGAACTTTGATTTTTCAAAAAAGAGATGGCAGACTTCTATGACTGATGTACTCTTTAGAAGGAAAATTCCAGAGTATTTGTAAAATTTCATGAAGTACTGTTCTTGATACAACTAAAACTAGTGTATAGAAATTGGCCTTTATTCTCCCTGACTCAAAAACGAACACAGATTTTGATGTTTCAGTAAGTAATGGCCCATTTGCTCTCAAAGCACCTAAACCCATGGTCATTCAAAGTAGATACATGTTTCTGATGGAAGGCTTGTGTTCTTCTCTTTTTCATAAATCTAAAATAAAGGACTTCTAATTTTTTTTTTAGTAGAGTACCATGGCTGCTCTGAGTCACTGTAAAACTGGGCAATAACATCTTTGCTGCAAATTCAATAAAATGTTCTTCATATTTAAGTTTTTTAAAAGACCATGCTCTTAAGATATATGAATATTTTTTTTTTTTTTTGTAGTAAGGAATGGTGCACTGACACCCATCTAGATTGTACAGCAATTATCTCAAGAGAGTTATTCTTTGCTAGAGCCAACAACAGGAGTATGACTTACTGAAGGAAAGCAGAAATATAAGTGAGAGATTTGAGCATTTCTTTAGTATTCAGATAAATATTGGCTGTCTATCTGTGCTCCTGTGAAATCTGACAGAACACTTTTTTTTATAACATTTTATCTTTAAAAAAACTAGTCCAAAGATGCTGAACATTCTAATATTAAAACAGCATCTATATTAGGTGGATAATTCACTTATATCTATTGTGATATGTGAGACAGAGTTTCATTTTTATTTGTTGCTTATATATTTTTTATTACATTTTTTTGGTTTGGATCTTTTTGACATTGAATATTTCGTATATTTATATTTTTATATTTTTATATTTTTATATTTTTATATTTTTATATTTTTATATTTTTATATTTTTATATTTTTATATTATATTTTTACAAGTGAAGTAAAAGATGTGATGCATGCTCATTCCAGAAAAGCAATTTACATTTTTTGTGTTTTCCTGTCTTTCTAAAGTAGAATAAACTAATAAAATACTTTCAGAATAATGATTTTTGTTTTCCTAATAGCATTTTGGACAATCTTTTCCACATAAAATGTAGTTACTGCTGTTACCACTGCCAGTTGTGCTGGTGCTTTACAGTGAAACTCTAAAACTTTAGAATGAAAAAGCCTGTTGAAGGTCACACAGGATTCAGGGAAATGCCTTGAGTTGTCATTTGCTGGTAAAGTCATCTCATTGGGTTGACATGGCACGGGTTTGGTAGCACAGTGTGCTGAAAGAGTGGCTTCTGTGACAGGAAGCCTGGGGCTGCCTCATGTTGGACACAGCTGGTTCCAGCCAGCTCTGAAAGCACCCAAATCTGGACCAAACTAAGCCTGTGATCCAAGTCGATCACCCATCTGTGATAGCGTAATTAAGAAAGGGTAAAATAATGCTGTGTAGCAGTTGGGAGTGAGAGGGAAAAGAAGTGGACAGCGCTACAGACACCAAGGTTAATAAAGGAGGGAGAGGAGGTGCTTCAAGTACCAAAGTAGAGATTCTGCTGCAACCTGTGGGGAAGACCAGGCCCATGGAGGAGCACAGCAGCAGCTCTTCTGTCAGGAGCTGTAGCCATGGGGGAACCCAAACCATTCCTGAAGAACAGTACCCCATGGAAAGGACCTTGCTGGAGCAGTTCATGAAGCTGGTGGGAAGGATCCACAATGAAAAAATTAATGAAGGGCTTTATCCCATTGCTGAGGAACCCACATTGGGTTAGGAGAAGAGTGGGATGAGGAAGGAGTGACAGAGTCAAAAGGTTATGAACTAACTGGAATCCCCATTACCTGCCTGCCCATGCCACTCAGGAGGAAGACTTAGAAGAGTTAGGAATGCACTTGAGTCTGAGCAGAAAAGCAGGCTGAGAGTAGGTGGTTTTAGTTTTGTTTTCATTTCTCACTATTCTAGTCTATTTTCAAATTGCAGTAAATTAAATATATTTCTCCAAGTTTAGTCTGCTTTGCCTCTGTCAGTAATTTGTGAGTGATCTCCCCGTCCTTATCTCAACCCATGACCCTTTTCACATTTTTTTCCCCTCCTGTCTTGCTGATAAAGGGGAGTGAGAGAATGAATGGTTTGGCAACTGGCAGTCAGCAAGGTTAACCCACCACACTGATTCTTATTCCTTCTTTAGTTACGGAAGGCTGATTTCGAGTAAACCAATTTTTTATGATTTTTGAGTAAGGCTGGAACAGTGTCTGTTTATAAGCTATTTTGCTATAATAAAGACAGACTCATAGGGAAAGGTAATGAATGTTAAAGACAGGTGTGTGAAAATTGCTTCTGAATAAGCATATCTTCCTCTATACTGCTTACATTTGGCAGGATTTTATTTTCTTTTGGAAATACTGGATGATGAAAATTCTATTGAATTATTATACCAAATCTAATATTAAACAGATTTTGCATTTGATTTTTTTTTGTGTGTGTGTTATTAAACTCTTAATTTATAATAGCATCTAAAAACACTGATATTAGGGAAAAAATCAGTTTCAACAGTAAATAATCTGGGAGACATTAAATGCAGTTATGCAATTTCTCCTACTACTGAGCAAATTAACTGCCAAAACAAAATAATTCTCTACTCATATGAATTTCCAAAGATCTGTTGCTGGTGGCAATGTTCCAAGGGCTTACAATTTGGTTTGGTTCTTGATTTTTCACATATTTTTTGCACATGCACAGATTATTTCTCAAAAATTTTAGGACAGATTTTGCAGTCACACTTGAGCAGCGCTGGAAAACTGACAGCAGCATGAGGCAAAGTGAGTACCAATCACACATACACATTCATGGTTCAGGAAACATTGCCAACCTCCGCAGGGCTGGGCCATCTTGCACAAGGTTAAATTTGTATCATAGTACTCAGTCTTCCATCCTAGCATTCAATATAAAACATCCCAGGATTCAGTGTAAAATATAAAAATAATGAAATGAGTCAGAGGCGCCTGAGATTTGACAAGCATGACAAAATCATCTTAACAAATCTTTTAAGATTCCTCATCCTCTATCACTACCATCAATGTTGTACTGCATCCTCAAGGATGTACCTTTAGTTAAAGTCAATAATGGGAATATTGCACTGAATTCTATTTGACTGCAACATTTGGGAGCAGGTCATGTGCTATGGGTTTCTCCAGAATGTCCATAGCTGTCATTGGTAGATGGGAACATTTCTCATACAGGAAAGGAGAAAAATTGTCTGTTCCTCTCTGTCTCTGTCTCTCTGTCTCTCTCTCTCTCTCTCTCTCTCTCTCTCTCTCTCTCTCTCTCTCTCTCTCTCTCTCTCGCTTTCTTCACAGTAAAGTATTACAGGTTTTAGGTTTTCTAACTCTTAAAAAACAGCCCTGAAGTCCTGCTTGAGTATTCGGTTTGAAACAGCACTTTGTTACATATATTGCAAAAAGCAAAATGTAGTTTTCAACTTCCCTCAGGTGTTCTTGGCATTATATTTTTATTACAGACTATATAATATACATAATTGATTCATAATATGAATACTGACAGAATCAAACGTTAAATAAAAGACATGATCACTGTAATTTTGTTTGTTTCTAGTGAATCGTCCAAAAGATGGTCTCTGGACAGTCTGTAGCACAGCTGTATGTGATTGAATCTGGTTGATTTGAATTCTAGCACTGTTTTCAGTCTAGTGGGATTTATATTATTCAGTGCTGTGTGCTTTCTCCTGTGGATAACCATCACTAGGGCCTATCTTGTCATGGGTAACATCAATGCATATGTCAATAGTCTTGTAGCCTGCTTCAAATTCTTTGACCGTTCTTCCCCTTTATATACACAAGAAAGCAGAGCTAATCACAGGGTATCGAGCTCTGGAACATTTAAGACTGAATGAATGAACTTGTTAAAGTGAATTGCAGTGATTAAAAGGATTCCCAAAATTAAACTTGTTGGGGTGCAACTACCATCACACCAATCCCAAAAAAAGCATCACATTTTTTTCACCTTGTGTTTTCACCTGCTATGCAAAACTGCTTTACTGTTCCTTTGGTATCAAAAATTTTCAAATAAATATCACCATAAAATGAAGATCATTATTCCTCAAGATTTTAGAGATTCAACATAGATTTGCTAATATATATATATATATATATATATATATATTGTCAACAAGCCTTCCAATATCCAGAAAACTTAAACAACTTACATTAGATAACAATATTCTTGTAAACTGTAATTAAACTGTCAAACCTGAATACTGACCCATCATGTCATCATATTAAATAGACCTGTTGATGGTGACAGTATTTTGTGAAGATTGGTAGTTTCTGGACATTTTATTCTTAATTTTTAAAGATAATACCTGGATATTATATATGAAGAACAAGACAGTTTTGTATTTACAGAAACTCAGATAATTGTTGAAGTCTGATTGCTATCAGACTTTGAAAGAGAATCATTGACATGGACTTGGATTTTCCTCTCAGACCCAGTTGCTCCAATTGTGTAAAACCTTTTTAAGTGATGCAAATGAGTGATGAAATGGAGAAAAAAAAATTCTTTGCAGACATTTCAAGAAAATAAAATGCTTTGAAGAACAAAAAATGCCAAGAAACTGACTTATGGCATTACCAAAACATATCACAGCTGAAACTATAAACTAGTCTTTCAGCTCCTAAGATGTAAATTCTTTCTTATACCCCGTAATGTAAAAGAAAATATTCATGGCAATGACTTCTCTTGTTCATGAGCTCAACAAAATTAAGCCACTCGCTAATGCATTAGCTTGTGTCAGAGACAGATTTCAGGACTGAATATCTGAGGATTTTGTTCTGGTAGCTTCACCCCTTGCCAGTCACAGTGGTTCCAGGTTAAATGCCTCAGCTGAAGCAGTGGCATACAGACAGTTACCATTCCCTGCATTTGTAGTTAAACTAAGGTATATTTGAAAAACTTTGGCTCCCCTTTGGAATATTTTTTATGGAGCACAGTGTATGAACAAGTGCAGACGACCTAAGAACACAGGATTGATAAATGCCTTCTGAAATACTCCCATAGTAACACGCAGTCTCATCCTGCCAGACCGCATCAGTAAGCACAACTGTATTTCATGCAGCTGTGAGGTGCTTTGTAACATTCCTGCTGTGTGGCTTTGTCTCGTGTTCTCTTGTACTAACCATGTCTCCTGGTCTTACCCTTTGTCTGGAAAAAAATATTGGAAGTGTCAATGCAGTGTGAGTTTCAGTGCAAGTTTCCCAGGTCCCTGACCCCTGATCCAGACAGGAAATGAATGCATCTCACAAAAGGACATAGCTCTGCAACTCTACACACTACAAACACCACCACTTTAAAAATAGTGATCCAGAGCTGCTGACAGGTTTTTGTCATCTAGAAGCAGCAAAGACTTAATTATCATCCAGCTAATTCTGTAAGGAGACATAGTTTAATAGACTATAATTTTGTGCACTTCGCAGTAGCTGCACAGCTTGCCTTAGTTGATCTCTAGCTCTACAAAGCAGCTTGCACAAAGCTATCCCGTTACAATAAAAGCCAATGCCAGCAGAAAGAGAATGAAGAATGGGTTGAGGTGGAAAGGTCTAATCAGGAATGTACTGTCAAGTCCTTTCAGTTATATTCCTTCAAAGGAATTTAGGCATTTCAAGTTAACTCTCTCTCCAGTATTCATTGCCCTTTTCAGAGCATCTGGAGAAGAGAATTGACAGTTATATCATGCCACATACTGTATATTCAGAGGACAATTTGCAGATGGTGCTATAAACTGCAAAGGAAGGAGCATTACGGGACAGACCTATATACACACACAACATACACGGTTCAATAGATGCACATTTGTGTTTATACAGTTATGTACCTGGGTATATATGAGTTCTTTGTTATCTTTGCTACTAATCAGTATAGCTGAGGAAAGAAGATTTGGTTAATATAAACAAATAGTCATTTTACTTGACAAAATGTGCATATTTGAAGATTAATTTTGGTTTATGAAAGAATAAAAATTTTTAATTATTTTCAAACTTCAGTGATTTATCTCTGTGTGGTTTTGGTTTGTGCCTCTCAGGGGAAATGATATCACTGTTAAAGTATATTAAACTACTGAAAGTGAGACGACCATAAGATTCAGCTAACTCAAGTTTTTAGTGTCAAGAGCAATATAAAAATGAAATTAAGATGCATTTGAATAACCTAAACCCATTTGAATTAGCATGTCTTTTCCCAGTAATTCTCATGTTCATCTCCTTTGTTAGCCCTTGTTTCACTGCCTGCTGCTTGCCCTCTCAGTAAATTTCAATGCTAGCCTAAGAAGACATTGGAGCTGATTATGAGAGATGAAGAAAAGGGAATTTAAGCTTGAAAGCAATAAAATGGTATGAGAAAAAAAGAAATTAAAATAAAAAAAAAAAAAAAAAAAAAAAAAGATGTTTTGCAGTGTAGTGCTACTCAGGGAATAATTCTAACAGAATTAAACAGCAACAGTACAACAGGGCTTGGTTTATTGAAGGCTTTTAAAGACCCTTTAGGGTCTTGAGTATGCAGTAAATGGGGCCCACGTCTCTCAGGAAAATTAACATGAGTTTTGATGTTAATATTAGCGAAAGTAGTACTGATCCAAAGAACACATGGAGGGGAAAGCTATGCTATCCATTTTTGGAACTGGCTTTGAGTTAATAATTCTAATTTAAGTAACTATTCAAAAATTAGAGCATGGATGTAAATCATGGGTTCCTGGATTCTACCTGAAATATGGCAGATATGGAGAGAAAATGAATCTTTCACATTTATAATATCAAAATGAAAGCTAATATCAAAAAAACTTATGTTATTCTACTGAGGCCTACCAGACAGAATAATTTCTCAGTGGTAAATGTATGTCTGTAACTCACATACATTGATCAATGTATCAAAGAGATCAGCTCTTCCCAGTTTTTTGTATCTTTATTAAAACAAAAAAATCAGCAAAAATGAAAACTAGTTCTAAAAATATATTGGATAATGGTCCTACAACAAAGAACGTGAGCAGTTCTCAAATTCCTAGTATTTGGAAACGTTAATTACAAGACATATCTATGCAGACACAAAGCTTGAAATTGTGACACCAGTGTTGTGATAAGCCTTTTAATGGCAATATCACAGTTGTTCTTTCCCTTAATCTGAGTGAGAAGGCTTCTTACAACACTTTTCCCATTAATGTTCTTTGTAATAGGACTGACATAAATATCATATGATATAAATTCATTAAAATGTGTATACTAATAAATTTATTATTATTTTTTAGCAAAAAAAATCTTCTAAAAGATCTATTTCACGTTGTAGGCCCTGAGATAATCTTTTGAGATGAGCAGTTGCATCCCATTTTCATTTTTATCCCAGGGTCATTTTTTGAATGAGAAACATAACGTCTCAGCTGCACAGATTTAAGGGGTTATGTCTTTCCACAAGAAACCTGCAAAATTTTGAACTGCACAGTGACAGAAATTGAGATGATCTATAGAGTTCAATTCCAAATCTATATATCATGGTGGCAGAGAATTCTGGTCAATAAGCTCATGTGAACTTGTTTCCATTTCTAACCTGCATGTACTTATATCATTGTTCCACACAAGATCTTTGTCCTGCCTTCAGGGACTTCCAACATTAACTTACAGACATAAGATTAAAAAAGAAATGATCACATGCTGTAGAAGTTTCACCACGGATACTGGGCAAAATTCCCCATCAAATAGCAGCATGGATCATTTCTCATGGTATCAAGGAATGGGGAAGATTAATGAGAAGTGTGACATAGGGCTACAGTCAGACCAATGGTATAATATAGCTGTTGTGATTTCTGTAAGAATTTTGAAATTTTGTAGACCCAAAATAAATGTTCCAAATTTAAGGAAGTCACATATAGAAATCTTGACTTGAGCCTATTTATTTCATCGTAATAATGTAATTAACATTTACAAGTTTAATGAATGAGATCAACAATACAGCTCACAGAAAATATTTGCAAAGAAATCCCCATACTCAATAATTGGCCACTGTCAATTAAACAAGCTGCTTTTGTCTTTTTCTGCATAATACTGAAGATAATGGTTTTGCATTGGAAAGGCAAGGATTTCAATAGTTGATTTTGATAACAATTCCCAAAGGTGACATTTTAGGAACTGAATAGGTTTAAAGACACTGTTTTATTTGGACTATATATTATGAAATGCATGAACACTCAGTGATTCTTTCTTACTCTATATGATGTCTGATATTGCTTTCTGAACTCAAATAAAGAGGTATACATCTGGTTTGGCTGTGACATAAATATAACAACATCCTTTAGCCTATACTGGATGAGGGAATCATAAAATCCACTACCTAAATTTCTTGCTTCAATTCAAACAATAAATGACATTTTAAAAAATGATTCATTCCAAGAGTCATACATCGTTCTCCTTGAAATGTCCACTACTATATGAAATTTGTGTCTGAATTAATATATTCATAGACTAATAAATACATATGTTATAAAAATTCCTCAGTCTTTTTTTTTTTTTTTAATCTTTCTTGCCATGAAAGTCAGAAAATTAAAATCCTTTACTCTCTGTCACCACTTTTGCAAGCTTTTACAAACCTAAAATACTGTAGTTGATGAGTTTTTTTTTTTTTTCAGACAGGAATGCAGGCAATAACACTGGCTCATGAATGAACAGGTAACTCTGTAAATATGTACATTCTCTCTCCCTGATCTCACACACTGGGCACAACAGGGATCCTTGCTGCAAAACAGCGAGGACCAAACAATATTGCAAACACTCTCATCTAATTGTACCACTTTCATCCACTTAGTAATGTACTGTTAGTGATCAGACTCAGCAGTTCAGCATCCAGCAGCCCTCCAGGGAAAAGTTCTTATGAAGTTGCCAGTGGCTGACTGGTAAATTACATGAAATCACCAGGGTCCTATTAATCTAAAGTGGCTTCAAAAGAAGAATGATGGAGTTGTAGACCTGGACTTTCCTTTTTTCCCCCATGAAGGCAGACATCTAATAAAGGTAAATGATTCTTATGAAGTGCTAAAATAAAAGTAGTTGTCAAATACCCTTATAACATGTTGTTTATAAAACTGGTCACAGATTTTGGTCATAATTCTGTTGCAAAATGGCCTGCTGTGGCAATTATAATTTAAAATGTCTGAGGCACTGCCTGTTGGTCTCCTCATGCCAGAGGTATTTTTCATTTATCAAGGACATACTGAGGGCTCAATTCCCAACATGTAAGAAAAGGTCATTTATAGAGAATAGAACATTGGTTGCTGCCACTAAAATGCAGACCCATTAATACTTCTTGCTGTTTTTCAGATCTGACATTTTTTGCCCCATAATGTATCACAAAGTATCATTAAACTGAAGTTGCCAACAGAAAAAAGAAAGATGAAGTGAGAAATATAGAAAACCTTTTACACAATTTCTTCTTAATCTGGGCACTGTTTATTACTTAGCTCACTAATGAGAAATTGTTTTTCCTGGTGGAAAAAATAATCTCATTAAGAGTAAATAAAAAGGATCTAGTTTCATTAAGCTATTTTGTATGAGCCTCAAATAATTAATTCTGGAATAATCTGCTGAAAATGCCACTTGAATGGTGGAAAGGAGAAGTGCAGCTTTAATATTTATCTTCTATTCAACCATATGTATCTATAATATTTAGGCAATATAACATTAAATGAGAAATTACCTTTAAAATTTGAGTACAATTCTGCACTTTGGAGAATTATAAATTACTTAATAAAATGAAAAACATTTGGGAACTGGTCATAAGTTCTTAAGAAATCTCCTTCTCCTTCAGTATGCTCTCTATGGCAGTATTGAAAATGTTACAGGTAAAGTCAATTAAAGCAGTAGCTTGTGATACATTGGCCTCAAATTTATACACACAAAGCTTTTTTTCTTTCTTTCTTTTTTCCTTTCTCTTTTATTTCTTCCCTTCCCCCCCCCCCCCCCCCCCCCCCGCCTTTTATTGTCCTATTTTTAAGTTATTTCTGCAATGCTACCATTTTTTACATAATATACAAAATATGAACTTCTGACTGGATATTTCATACAAGTTTTGCACTTAGGAGTTTCAGACCATTGTGCAATGAGGGTCTTATGCAGACTTGTATATCTTATTGAAGATGATTTCTAAATGGAATGAGAACAAATTTTTGAAACTGATGAAAAGTCTTTAAAAAGCCTGTACCTGGGGTTATAAATCCTTTGGCAATCTTCTCATTGAAATTAGCAGAGCAGAGAATTACTGATTTCAGTTTTATACTAGATAGTGATAGAGTTAAAACAGGAAATCAAAGAGAAGTGCTAGACTCTTAGGATTCTTGTATGGCATGCAGACATTGAGTCTAACTTTCATCCTCTATCCTGGGGTCTCCGTCCTGATGCATGGTAAAGTTTAACAAATTGTGTAAGAGGTGAGCACACAGAGCCCTCTGCTAAGGGCAAAAGCCAGTGACAGTTCTAACAGTAGGAGTTAAGATCTACCTCTGACATGCAGATGAAGGAGACATTTTTCCCTTAACCCAGTGGTTAGTAAATTCACAGCCATGTCAGGGGATCTGATCTATATATTTCATATGCTGTAAAAACTTCCTATTTATCTGAGGTGAGCTGGTGCTTTCAGCTCCTTTCCAAATCCCTTGGCACAGGACTTTACAAGCCTGGAAAATGACTGAAGAATAAATATAGCTTTCTGACATGAGAACTTGCAGTCAGTTGCTGAGAAATAATCAAGGTTCTAGGCTTTATTCTTAATTTTCTTTAAACTTAAATTAGTGTTTACTGTAAAAGATAAATAGATTTAAAGCTGTGATTTCCTTCATCTCCCGGTTAAACCCAGCATTGGATTTCCTCCTGCTTGATTTCTTTTGATTTTTTGACTGCTCTGAAACTGTTCAACTCCTTGAATTTCTCATGCATAGTTCATTAATTTTTGAGTATGTATTTTTATCTGTGCAACTTCTGGGGCTTCACACATGATAGTATTATTTGTATTTCCCCAGAGTGTGGGATGTGCATTGAGAATGAGGACCTCTTATGCAAGGCTCAATACAGCCACATGTTATAGTGTGTTATCCACAGAAATTACAAAATTAATTAATGTGTTATTTCTATTTGCTACCTCACAGCATATGTAACTATAATCAAGCTATTTGAAATATATTGTGTTGGTGTAGATTGAATTCCTTATTAGAAAGTAAGCGCTTGCACTGGCAAAAAGCCAGATAAGAGACTGATAGCAGGGTTTGGCATTCAGTACAGAGTAACAATAATTTGCATGTCAGTAATTGGAAATATATACTCATGCATGTCATTTACCTTACCAGATATGTCACCAATGAATATGTAGACCTTAACTTCCATTTAAACCCATTCTACATCTGTAAAATTGAAATAACATGCATTCTTCTCATAAGACAGCAATGAAATAAAGTCACAAATAACCAAAGAGAATTTATCTTGATATGTGGCAAAAAAATGTCAAACCTGGTTTTGAATGTAGATATCCCAATCTAGTTGAGACAGGGAGAGGCAGTGAATGACAAATAGATAACAACTACTAATACCTACTGATTAAATGGACATTGTCCATTACACACACTGACAGCAGCAGCAAATGTAATCATTAAGTCACAGGTTGTATCATTATTCATAACATGATTGGGAAAATTTTATCTTTCTAAATTATTTTTCTTTTAAAGAATGTTATATTAAGAATGTTGGCTTTAAATAATCAAACTCATGAAAGGAAGGAAGCAAAACAACAGGACAGATCAATATTTTCCCAAATCCAGTGAAATTTTAGCTATAACTGTTTTTCATTCTGTCAAAGCCTATCTTCTGACTGAGTATCACTCTAAAAAACTGACTTGAATGTCCAAGTGCTTTTCCATGAAGTCTCATTACAATGACAAGTATTTAATGATAACACAGATCAACTTTATGACATTAATAAACAGCTAAACAGTAATGGAATTATTCCAGTCTAATTAAAGCATATTCAGTTGTTTCAGCCTGTAGCTCTTTTTGCACTCATGAGATTCTACCAGGAATAGTTTGCAAAGAGAGGCTTTTGAGAGGGTACACTTATTCACAAAAAATAAGAGGATAAAAGGTAAATTTTTGCATGCAGTGGGAGACAAAGGATAGGTAAGATAATTATGTCTATTCATATCTTGCATTCACACATTCTATTTAAAAGAAATACAATAAAACCCCCACACTTCCCAAAACACAACTTCCCATGCATTTTATCAGAATTAGAGTGCTCTAGGTTAAAACTATTACAGTATTATTTAAGACTAGAATAAAAACTGTGGGCTTTATTCATGCTGTAGTAGGTTTATGCAGGTCCCTTGTGACATATAAAGTTCATTGTTATTAAACTCCACAAGTGAATATCCTGCAATACTTAAAACTAATCTTGTGTAGGTATGTCAGAAAAGTACTTTTAAACCTTATTTTTATCATCACTACAGAATATTCACCAAGAGACCTTTGCCTTAGGAAGACTATTAATAGAGTAAGACTGCTCATAACAATGTGACAGTCATCACCACTCCAAGTTGTCCCTTAGAGAATTTGAATATAGGAATATAGGAATATTCCTGTTGAATATAGGAATATTCCTGTTGAATATAGGAAGGAACCGCAGGAGATGAGAATTTGAGGTAAAGTAATGCTCTATGAGTATTGGTCCATCTTTTATTTTGCAACTGTGAATTGCACAGTCATGGTTCTTTTATTTGTCCTCAAGCTGCAAATAACTCCTTACTCATAACATACCAGAGTTGTCCAGTAAAAAAAGGTGAGAAATTCCAAAAGGTAGCCTTCATTTCCTATCAGTCCTCACTGCTCCTTTCCCATGCCTAACATCTGCTCCAGTTAACTCATACATTTTGTGCTAACAAAGAGGGAAGGATAAGAATAAATTAACGTCAAAGGCTTGGTCTGGACCTCAGTTTGGCTGTGGTGGTCACTGACTCACCAGATGTGACTGCTACTTATCCACAAAGAGAAGTCTATAACGTCTCTTTCAGAAGGAACAGGGTTTATCTAACAAAAACAAAAGAAGAGGGCATCCAAACTACTACAGATGAGAAGAGCAGAGACTGGTCTAAAATCTTGAGAACGGTTGTACCTAGACTGCATAAAAATAACATGAAATTAACAATTTCTGGACAAAGAATATGTATTGGATAAAGGGCAACAGGGCATACAGATACGACAACATAATTCCAATTTGGTTTATACACCAGCTAAGAACATGCTGAAGAAAGGACTGAAGAAAGATATCTTTGTGAGGAGGAATGGAGCAAACAATTTTGTTCAGAGCATTCAATATTTCTTTCACATTTTTCATGGTTTATTCTTACTTCCTCCATCCCGAATGAGAAAATGCATTGAACAGCTGTCCACAACTCAAAGGTGGAAACATAAATAAAGGCATAGAATGAAAATGTACAAACTTCATGCCCTTCTCTGTTGTGGGATCAAAGGTCAATAGCTCTATTTTTTAGTACATTCAAACTTCCAATATACGGTTTGTTTCTTGAGATATAATTCAAAAGAGCGTATGATTTTGGGGCTTGCCATGTAAATTACCAGGCAATGCCTAGCACTTTACCTTTATTTGTTTTGAAATTTGTATTCTGAGCAATATTCAAGCAAATTAATTCAATTCATAGATATATTATGAATATTTACAAGGCTTTCTTAACTGTCCAAACATTTTCTAATCCCTCTTGCTCTATAATAATCTGAGCTCTATAACAATCTGTCTGTGAACTCTACTTTTCAAATTTAACTTTTCTTGCACTTCAAACTACCATCACTGTAGTTATCCAACTGCTTACGTGCTATCATCTTCTCAGACACAATGGTGCCCATGGTTTATATTGTTGTACTCATTCTTACCATGTATAATTATTTTTTGAAAACCCATGAAACTGAGATATCTCTTTATTCCTTAATAAACAGATCTTTTGTCTCTTGGCAGCTGATATAAAAACCATATCATAACAAGGTAAGTGATGAATACTCAATTGAATATGAGTAGTAAAATGTGCTAATTATCTTTTGTGCCTTTGTTTTTATCTTGTCCATAATGTATATTATTTTATTTCAAAAGTTTAAAAATATGACCATAATTTAATGTTATGTGAATTTTTTATTCCTCTAAAGCTCATGATAATTTGTAAAGTAGTCCCAATATAAAAACCTGTTGAAAGTTTCAAAATGACTAAAAAAGAAGAAGATCACTGCTCACTGCTGGAAAGCAGATTTCTTCTAAAGTGCTTTTCTGTGCAAAGTGATCTTGTGTACTTCAGAAAAGAAATGAGGTATTCACTTCTTCCTTTTGAGTAATACTTATCATTTAGTTCACCTACTTTTTCTTTATTTCACTCACCAACATTATACATAATTTTTAAGACTGAAAATTTCTTTTGGTATTTTTTTAGCTTCAGCTGAAAGCCTGCCACTGGAGCCTCGTTGTGTCATTTGACATATTACTGCAGAAAAACACCTACAGTCCCTCAACCTCTGAGGGTTGAGGTTGAGGTTGAGGTTGCTCCTTAAAACTCTTTATCAACAAACCATTGACCTCAACAAACTCTTCTTAGTTTGTGATATGTAAAATCACAACTCCAAATGCTATGTGTGCAAATCATCAGTTGTTGCTAAGACCTCCTGTCTCTCCTTCCTTCCTTCTTTTCTTTCTCCTCTTTTGTAAAACTCCCTTCTTTCCTTCCATGTCAAAGAAATCTCTGCAAAGCTATTAAAGGTAATGATGGACAGATTCCTCTACCCTGTATTAAAGGACAAGCAGGTAATCAAATTCATTTACAGATACACATTTGCTCCTGTGATGCCACATGCATTTTCTGTTGACCTAGATGTCTTAGCTCTCTGCATTCCTTTCTTGGCAAAGAAAAAATTAAGCCTTTTCCTATGTCCTCAGGTACAGAGAGTGCATGAGAAAAGAGATAAGGAAAACAGCTGTGCTATTATCTAACTATGACTTTCATTCACTTTTCTGTTCCAAGATTTTTATTTTTCATGTGATGGCTGCAGATTACTTTAGTCAAATTGTGAAAACAGTAAAAACCCTGTCTTTTTCTCAAGTAGTTTATCTATTGCACTCAAAATCTTGTTTAAAAAAAAAAAAAAAAGGAACATATACATTTATTTATGATCTTATTTTTAATCCAATTAACTATTTAACAGTCCAACAATCTGAAAAATAGCAATAATAGTCTTCAAATTTTGTATGTGAACTGGCTAGGATCTATCCCTTTTACGCAGCCTTGTTCTCATCCTTTCAGTATGTCTTTGGGATCTGTGGTCAGGACTTCATTATGCCTTATGAGCTGGGAGGAGGATGGAAAGGTTTTAATTGGTTTGGAACATCAAAAGTCTCACTAGGTCATTTATGAAGTGCATGCAAGATTTGTGTGTGAAGGTGGAGTGCATCTTTCATCTTCAGTTTGATATTATCAGATTTATTTTCAAATGTTTCCTTACCTCTGGCTGATGCTTCCTGGCTGATCCTAGGTGAGGGGTGAGCATAACCCTCACCATTTCCCCATGCTCAGACATGGGGATACCCTGAGCTTGCCAGATCCTTCCCATGGAGGCACTGGCAAAGTGCTTAGGCAGAGGAGGCAATAGGCATTTGGACCTGAGGTAGCAGCTGAAACCAGCCCAGCCAAGGTGAGCCCACACCAGCCCTGAGACTGTGCTCTGAGCTCAGGGAATAGCCTAAAGCCTTTTACTAGAATGGCAAAAAAAGTAGAATTTACTGTGTTACAATTCTGGCCACAGATAAAACCATTTCTTTGGTTTAGGATTCTGGTTTCTCTTTTTTTTTTTTTTTTTTTTTTTTTTTTTTTTTTTTTTTTTTATCTATTTTCATAATATGTAAAAAGTCGCATCTTGCACTCTTGCAAAAAGTCCTATTATAAAAAAAAGCATTCATCAATATGATAGTTTGTATTTAAATATATCTTAATGATGAGTTTCCTGGAACAGATGAACACATACTACTAAACTATTTTATACATGGACTTGATTCAGTAAATTAAATGGTGGTCTGTTAGCCACACTCCACATTAGTGGAGAACTACATTCCTCGAAATTAATTGCATCCAGGTTTGCTAAAGAGCATTAGCATCTTTTTTTCCTAAAAGTACTAAGTGCATTGTGTACTCATACATATATATATGGTAAAAGCTTTTTTCTTACCATTTTCTTGCACTTTGTTGAATATCATGAATCTAAAAGTGCAATTTACTTTGTAGACTGATCTCAGCTTTTATGTGAATGCATAATATTTATTTTTAATGCTAATGCATCCTCTCTGGAAACATTACTAGTCTGTAATGACATCTTTCTTTTGGCTTAAAGCTGGGCATGTTTGCATGAGCTTAGAGGAAAAAGTTTTGGTTCTTTTTTTCACTATTGATGTTCTGTACTAAAAGGACAGAAGACAAAATCCACAAAATGCTTTATAAAACTTTTAGAAAATCCACAAAATGCTTTATAAAACTTTAAGAAGATGCATGCATAAATTAAGATGCAAAAGGTGTGACTTTTCTCATTGTGACCAAAAATGATTGCATCTCATCATGAGATCCAACTGAAAAAAGTCACATAAAATGAAAAAGAAAAGCTGTATGCTTATTCTGTACACTTCTGACTGATCTTTGGTTTTTGTTTTTAAACTCCAAACAGGGCTAAACTGAAATTTAAAAAATATGTTAAATAATTGCTTGTAGTCAGAGGTGAAGAATATGCAGGTAATAATGGGTTTCAAATTGTTCTTTCTTCTTCTTTCTTTCTTTCTTTCTTTCTTTCTTTCTTTCTTTTTCTTTCTTTCTTTCTTTCTTTCTTTCTTTCTTCTTTCTTTCTTTCTCTTTCTTTCTTTCTTTCTTTCTTTCTTTCTTTCTTTCTTTCTTTCTTTCTTTCTTTCTTTCTTTCTTTCTTTCTTTCTTTCTTTCTTTCTTTCTTTCTTTCCTTTCTTTCTCTCTTGTGATCTGAAGCTCACAGCAGCTTATCTTCATTTGAAAGGGGAATTGCATTGGATAGTGGTAAACTATGATACTTCTGTAGACCATACAAAGACTATTATGAGTTTAACAGACATTAGTTTCTATAACGTACCATATTAGGATAACAGAGCTTACACTGGATAGTTCACATATCTGAAAATGGGTTAGAGTTGACATTTCACGTGGGCAGGCATCATGCAAATGACAGAAAACTGAATGAGTTGGTTGCAGTTTAAATATCTTTCTCCACTTGCAAACTTTATGTAGGTGTTTTTATTGCTTTTTTGTAAGTGTTTATTGTTGGCCAAGATTCCTATCACTGTAATCAACAAGAAAGGATAGGGGGTAGAAGTAAGAAAAATATACAATGCTTTCAGATCTTTCCTATGGCTTAAGATCTAGCTCAGAATAATTGATTTTCTTAAGTACTCTGAGATACTTATCTGATCACTGAATTGCATGAGGCAATTCATCCTAATGCGGGTTAGATATACAAAATAGATGTTAAAATAGATGTTTAACAAAATAAGGTTAAAATTATGTGGGACAAGACTTACTGCTAGGAAACCTCTTTCTTCAAAGGCATCTGATCTAAAAAAAAATTATTCTGGCATTCTAGCATGTACTGGAGTAAAAGGGATGTTTCAACATCTCTACCATAGAAAAAAATTGCTACCCTGGATATAAACAATTCCGTCTTCAAAATTCACATTTAAAGACTGAGAATTTGTCCTTAGAATTCATAGAATTATACATAAATATATATAAAATAGTAGTTGTGAAAATTACTTGTCTGTTTGTTAGGTGTACTTTATTAGTATCTTTCTGAAAAACTTACTCTAATTGAGTAAGAAAGTATAAGGAAGAGGTAAGAGTAGCTAAAGAAAAGTTGTGATTCTTTTCAATAGGTGTATGCTGACAAACATCTAAATGCAACATCAATAAAATTGTGGGACTTACGATTTAGAAACAAAAGCATAAGCAAATGTGCAATGAGAAACATCATTATGTTGTCTCTGCTTCCATTGTTAAAGCCACAATTTTGAGTCTTGTATTTTTATTAGTTCCTGCTTTATATACTTAATAAATATATCCAGCATGAAAACTTTGCCTATACATAATGGGCATAGTCTTTTTCTTTCATGTCTTTCACTGAAGAAGAAAAGAAGAAGAAAAACAACTGTACTCAATTTGAGTATTTCTGGCTCCTGGAAAACACAGTATTTGAAATCAACAACACTGTTTACTCCTATTTTTATAAAGGAAATCACAAAAAATAATTGTGTGATTTGCTGTGTGTATCAGCCCAAGTCAGCATAACGCAGTGAATCTCCACAATGCACTTCTTGCTTTACAAACTGTGAAGTAATGGGTAAATTTTCACATGATGAGTAATAATGCTAAAGGGATTCTAAAGAAAGATAATTAATTTTTTCAAGAGAATTATCAAATGGAAAAAAAGGATCAACCAAACAAACAACCAGGCAACCAACCAACCAGCCAACCAACCGACCAACCAAGAAACCCTGAAAACAAAACAAAATAACTTTAAAATCATATGCTGTTGATTTGTCTTTGTATCAAACTACCAGGGTTAATAGAAGGTACTTTGTCTTCTGTCTTCTAGAAATCAGAACTGTAAGTTTGTTTCTGCTCCCTTTTCATCAAAGTATTTAAGACTGCTTTATTTTAGAATTCCGTAGGGCTAGTGACTTCAAATAAATGGATGTGTAAGTTTCTAGCTAAGCATGTGCTTGGATCTTTGCTTTGATTAGAGACAAAATTTCCAGCAATTTACCAGATTAAAATTTTGAAAAACAAGATATTAACACATACTGTTTATGAGAAAAGTAAATGAAAACAAGAAATATCTTTATAATTGTGCATGTGTCTGCTTCTTTTGCCAAGCAATATTTCTGTCTGTTCTGTATTAAATGATTCTTACTTAGGCATTAAAACATAGCGTGGTCTGACTACAATCTTCTGATGATTGGTAAGAAGGAAAATTATAGTAGGATGAAAGGATGATAAAATTTCTGTAGTCAAAGTGAATGAAGAGAAGCTAAAGTCAATAGCAGAACACTAATAACCAGCAGTGGGAAATGAGGCATTCTATATTAATAAAGTAATTTTCTTTTTACTTTGAAATACATTTTTCTCAGCAATTGTAACAATAATAATAATAATAATTCTCTTCACTGCACACGAATGAAAATAGAACTTTTACCAGGGTAGTCACATGCTGTTTTGAAGATGTCCTACTGCCTCATTGCTCCACCATTGAACTCTGTGAACATTTTTAAGATGCAACTGAGGGGATATAAAGGATAACATTAAGGATGTGTGCTCAATTGAAGTAAATAAATCCTTTTGTTATTTACATATTTTTGTGGATTCAAAATAAAATTAAAAGAGAAAAAATTATTAAAAAACACATTTCTTGAATTTTTTACATTTTCCTCTCTGATTTTTGGTGAATAGACTGTGTTATTCATATTTTTATTCTGGAAGTGTTTGCTTTTAAACAAATTACAACAAAGATAGTTTCAGGACACTGCAGCTATGTTATAATAAGTAGATGATTTAAAAGAGCTAACATTTGGGTTTGGAACAGTTGCAGATCATGAAAGATGCTACATTATTCTCATAAATTTATATTTCCTAATTATCAGAGGAACTGGCTATATGAACTTTTTGTTCAAAATTGGAATTATTAAAATAAATCGGTTTGAAATGTCTATATAGGTAGTTAATGGCATCTTCCTAAGCCAGGTAGATGTGAAAATTTTATATCCTGAGAAAAAAACCTCAACCAACCAGTCATGCGAGCTTCAGAGCTTTAGTCCCATCCACAAGGCCTCTCATAGTCTCTCAGAGGCATGCAAATAACACAGAGAACTGTTTTCTTTTTTCTCTCCTCTTGGACTCTGTACCCAGTTATACTGCTTGGGTGCTACACACTGTGCTGAACAGATGAACAGTTAGACGATTTCCAGCTAAGCCTCGAGACCTTAGTTTTCACAAACCCAAGTGAAAGTAAATAAAGATCTCCAAATTTGGCCAGTGATGAAGAAGTGTTAAGTAGTTAATTATTTAGGGAATTAATATTTTTATGCTCCAAACCGTCTAGTCTCATTTTAGAACGCTTCTCTGGCTGAATACATGCAAGTAATGTGGCACAAAACCCTTCTAATATTATATCCAAGTAACAGGTCTTTTAAGTGTCTTGTTCAGAATGGCAAGAAAAAAAGTATTTTCTCTCCAGAAAAAGAGTATTTTTTCTCTCTTAATTTATTATTTGTTCTCTGTGCACAGTTTCATAAAAAAAAATAGACAACCCTCTTATGGTACCCACACAAATTCAATATCAAGCTAGAGCTACACTAGGCAAAAACAGATGCCATGCCTACCACTAAGATGGACCTTTTAACAGGGATTTATTATAGGAGTGTTATGATTGCATTCCCAGTCTTTCATTATGTTGAGATTAATGAATTTGCAGTACTGTAAATTTTGATAGAAAAACAGCATCCTTAGAATAAAAGTAATAAAGCACATCTCTGGTTTCCATTCCAGGTACTTTTTAATTATTAGGTAGCAGAGTGGATGCAATTCCTCAGAATCACAAGAGATGCTCAGTTCTATCTAAAGTCACAAAACTGGAGGGCCTCAGAAAATGTTAATGCATTTCAGAGAATATTCTTTCTTGGCTATGGACTCTGAACAGAGTTACAGCTATTCTGCTGATGCTTTCCATTCTCAAAAGCCTGTCAAACTCAATTAAAAACTGCATTCTGGTAATCCTTGTCCTTTTCAGTGGCAGCTTGCTGTGGAGATATTTATCTTACTTTCTACCTGCTCCAAATAATCCTCCTGTGTTTATATTCTGTTCCTCTTCCCATGTGTAGACATGGGTGTACATGGACACATTTCCTAGAAAAAAGAAGACTACATGCTTGCTCTGCCATGTTTGCCAATATTTCACTATGCTTACTTTTTAATGTAAAGTTAAAAAAATAAAACTTGTGATCTCGTACTTTCCGTTGTTGTCCTTCGAAAGATTACCTGTTTTTAAAATGCTTTCTGGCAATGCATTCATCTTTATGAGACTTTTTTAAAATAAGACATCTAATTTACAAGTCTGTGTTATGATGTTATTTTCCAACTGTTATGATGTTCTTTTCTGAGTTTTCCAATTTCAGAAATTGGCTCCTCTACAGGGTAATTTGGAACAACACAGATAAACTCCTTCTCTGTGTTGCCTTCTAGAGGAGACTGCAGAAGGAGAGTAGGAATCTCGGTCAATTACACTTAGCCTCAGATTTGTTTCCTTTTTTAATGGGATTATTGTCTTAATTTTGTTGGATTCAGTAGAATTTTGTAATTTCAAACTACATGGAAGAATTAAAGCATCAATAAGGAAATCTCTTGAGTTCTTTGTACTTCAGTGGAATGTAAATTCCTAGGTAAAAACCATAATTTTATGTTTGTTTTAATAAGGTCTTCAAAACATAAAATCCTGAGAAAAGATTGTGACACCATTCTTTACAGTGACCACGAAGAATGCATATGAGTTCTTTGGCTTCTAGTACAAATCTAGTGCGTAGAATTACTTCTAAAATTAAAAAATATTGCTTATACAGAGACACCAAAGGAACAAATACCTAATGCCTCCAATTTGGCTTTTTTATTATTGCTTTTAGGGAAGTTCTTGGAAGGAAAATACATCAAGAGATAGAAAATACAAAGAAAATACTTCTAGCTCAAGTGGTTACTTTACCTTGAATAATTTGAAGCTATGAAAGTAGGTGGCAGAAATAAAATGTATGCATATACACATGAATTTCAAGTCTTTACTTGCAGAATGAGCTGCAACGAGGCAGCTGAAGGAGTATTTGAATGAGTAATGGCAGTTAGAAGTGTTTGAATTTTGCTATAAATTTAACACTAATGTTTATGGTGTGAAATGTTTCTATAGAGACATTTAATAGATCTAGTTCTTTGCCGTGAAATTCAGCACTACAGTATAAAACCCTTAATATACCAAGCTATAGTATTACATAATTGTAGATAAAATAACCAAGTTCATTTTCAGAAAAAAAACGAGAATTCAGAGTGGAAACTGTAGGAATGTGGAACTAGATTTTCTCTGTTAATATGGTTTACCCACAATTCTGTGTGTTTTGTGGATAACACAGGAAAGTTAACAGTGGTAACTCATAAGTATATGCATATTCCACACTTAGCTTATGCTTGTTATCAACCTATATTTTTAAGCACTTTGCAAGGATTTTTCTTGAAATGTTAGAAAATGCAATTGAAATAACTCATGGTAGAGTTAGAATGTACATTTGTCGTAAACTGTTTATCACTTAGTAGCTGGTGAAGATAGCTTTTTTATTAGTCTGTTATAAAAAAGTTAAGAATACAGCCAAGATCTTATCAGGAAGGAAAAAAATTAGTTACAATTCATCCAGCACAGCTCTTTCTATACTAATTTTACTCACACATATAAAGTTGGCAGGTAAAATCTGGAATTTTATTCCAAACTAACTTTGGAATACCATAATTGATACCACTAATGATTACAGATAAGATCGGAAAGAAATTATCTGTAAAATAGAAAAAGTCACTGGAAAACAATTTGTAAAAACGTATCGTGTTCTGGGTGAATGTTATGCCTCAGTCTGCTTGGTGGGTTTAGGGAAGGTTGGTTGATTTATTCTGGGCTGTGCACAGAAGAAACAACAAAATTCTTAGGAGGTTCAGAAACACTTTTACTTTCAAAGTTTAGAACAATTATGGTAGAATAAGGCACTTGGCAAATTTTAAAACAACACCTAGACAAAATAAGACATTTCACAGACTTTGACTTAGCAAATGTATGCTTTGCCAACTTTAACTTATCCAAAGAACAAGGTAATTACTAAGACATTGACTGGAATTTTTTAGCCTTGTTCATAATATACTTTGAGAGGAAGTTAGGAGAAAAAAAAAGAGAAGAAAAGGAGACAAAAAGGTAGTCACCACCCAGGATCCAGCAATGAGATTTGACTGCTGCAATTTTAATGGCTGTTTGTCAAAGTGATGGTCACAGTCTTGGCCCTTCAGGGGTGGAAAAAGACCACAAAACTCAGAGTTGAATGATTTAACATACACTCCTGTTATGAGGAAAGGCTCAGGTGCCTTCCCTGGGGTAGGGAGTTTTACACTGTTGTAGCACTCTGGATCATGGAGCACTTCAGGAGTCTTTGATGGTTTATAACACCTTCTGAGACATGACAGCTCTCTCTTAGGTCAGCATAGTTTTTGAATACCTTCAGCTGAATGTCCCAATATCTCCCTCAGACAGGAGTATTCAAACCTGAGCCAGTTGTGTAAGGGAAGAAAATGGCATGACAAAAAGCATTATCCCACATCAAAGGAACCGTTTCATACTGGCCTCTTCCCTTATCTGGGCCAAAACCCAGCTTGTGGCCTCTGGTGGTGGTGTGCACCCCCTCTGCACCTGGGCTGTGACCTTGAATTCCTTCAGCCACTCCACTGCTTTGCCAAATGGCTGATTCTTTGAGACTTTGACCATCAACATTTTAGTCTCTCACAGTGACAAGAGAAACAAACAGATGAAGTGACAACTGGCTGAAGAATGGTGTATACAATAAGGAGAAGTTTCAAATTTTTATGTACATATACTTCAAAAATAATTTAGGGTTTTAATTCTATGCGTACAATATTATTTCCTAGATATACCATGATTTGAAATCAAATGATTCTATATTTCTGAGGAAACCTGGATTCAATAAACACTAAACACCACTCCAGGAAGATGTCAAAACAATTCTGAACAGCTGAGTAAAGTGTTGTTGGGCTTTCTGGCTTAAAGTAAAAGAAAAACCCAACATCCTAAACCTGAACCTCTTTTTATTGATATAGTGTCTGCTCTTTTTGCTCTTATTGGGAATGACTGCTCATAAGACTCTTGCAAATCAGCAGAAGCTGTGTTTTTTTGTACTCATCAGTAAACTTTAAACTACATCCAAGATTTATCAGTTAATGTTCTTGTGTTACAGCACAAAATAAAAAAAGTATAAAGCTGGAAATATGAATTTCCATTTGTTTTGAGTTGTTGGAAGAGATGGCTGTTAAAACTAAATGATGCTAAATTTACATAGCTTTATTAGGCTATTGACATAAGAAAAAACTTGTTGAGAAAAAAACTAGATGCAAATTTTTAAGAGGCTTTCTGGATTAAATGAAAAGATTCATCAGATGTCTTTATTATACATCAGAGACAATTGTCCGGACTCCCTTTAGAGGTCAGGATCTGGTTCCCACCATCCCAGAGAGAATATTTAAGTTCCATCTGAGAAGTGCTCCAGTAAGAAGCCTTTTGGTCTCCACTGTTAAGCAGATGTACAAGTCTAATGTGAATGAGAGGAATTCCATCAAATTTATCACTAACATCAAAAATTTATCATGGTGCAGCCTATTTATATACATATGATTTGATTAGATTACATGCCAAGATGTGTGGAAGAATCACTTTCTATCAGGGAAAGTAGGAATTCTTTTTAAATTTAAAGTTGAAAAATAGTTCAAATCTTTAATGATTTTTTCCCTATATTGTCAAGAAGTTTATGTATCATAAGCCATGATCAGAGAAACTTGGTCATTTAAAATTGGCACCACTAACCATTCCCATGGCTACAGAATTTTCAGTATTTTTCCCTGTGCACAGATTGAGCATTGGTGAAAATAGTTTAAAAAAAATCATGTTTGAATATCTAATTTGTAGGCAATATCTATTTCACTATCACAGCCTCTGGTTGGTATGTGACAAAATATGAGACGAAATATACTTTTTTTTTTCACAAGGGCAATCTCTAAAAATGACAGTCTATTGGGTCTGGCTGAGCTGGAGTTCATTTTCCTACAGCAGCCTCTCCCAGTGCAGTGCTTTGCCCTGGTATCTGTGAAGGAGCTGATAACCCTCCCGTGTTTTGGCTGCTGCTGGGCAAGGCTGGCACAGCACCATCTCCCCTTCCTATCAGGGGACTGGCAGTGGGCAATATCCTGGGAAACAACCAGGCCAGCTGACCAAAATTAACCTAAGGGCTATTCCATAATTATATTCCATATAATGTCATCTCAGGTATTAAAAATAAGGGAGGGAAGAAGGATAAGGGATGATTGCTCTTTTATAATGTTTGTCATCTGGAGCAACTGCTCCATATGTTGAAGCCCTGCTTCCCAGGAAGTGGATAAACTTCACTCACTGATGGGAAGTAGAGGTTAAACGTTTTTTCTCTTTATTTATGCATATGTGAGCTTTTGTGGATTTTTGCTTCTTATTTATTTTTTGGTTTTTCGTTTATCTCAACCTACAAGCTGCTTTCCATCTTAATTTCTCTCCCCTGTCCTGCTGGGAAGGGCAGTGATAGACTGTCTTGGTGGGTACCTGCATCCAGCCAGGGTCAACCCACTACAGGGAACAAATATATAGCCTTGAAAAAAACATCACTGGTAATCAAGATTTAGCAGAAATTATGGGTGAAAAGATTAAAGAAGCAGATGAACCACTTTTACAACATTTTTTTTTGGGTTTTTTTTGGGTTTTTTTTGTAAGAGAAATTATATTAAAGATAGAATTCGGGTTAAACCGTAAATGGCAGTCTGGACATTAAGGAAAAGAGAAAATAATATGAGGTTATTATCCTTTCCTTATTTTCAGCAGAAAAGGTTGATGTAACTAATGGTCTCTTCACGGATAGAAAGATATTTTCAGTTTACATTGATAAATTTCAAAATTCATTAGCTCTTTTAAGAGGCCTAACTTTCCCAGTCACAAGACCTGAAATAAACCTGACTATAAAGATGGAAATTGATATACAGTGAGATGACACCATCATAAACATCAGAGAAAACAGTTGCAGACTCCTTGTCACATAACTAGACCTGACTCTCAAGTTAAATAAAGCACTTTAAAGTATTCTGTTGTGGATTAGTATCTAAACCTCAGGAAAACACTTGCCAAATGTCCTTGAGAAAATCTTTGCTCAGTTATACTTACTGATTGGCTTTTTAAAAAGATCAGCATTGAATGTGGGTCTCAGAAAGTCCTCTAGCTCTTCTACTGTGTTATTTCTCACATGATTTTTATGGCAGCGTTTACAACAAATACGTCACATGAGAAACCTTTATGAAAGGTTCTGGCACAGAGTACATTTGGAGACAAGAGTGTTTAGGGCCTCTGAGAAAAATCTTAATGCTTGGAAATAAACCCTTTGGCACAAGAATAGAGCTCTTGCCCAGGCTAACAGCACTCTGGGGTTCTCTTCTATTCCTTTACATTCTATACTTAAAATCTCCCTGGAGAAATTACACAAATTAAATTCTGTGGGGCAATACTTTTAATTTTTCAAAAAGTAGCAATAAAAGCCTCTCTGGACCTTTTGACTTTAGGGCTAAAAATCTGAAGTAAGCTTTGTTACTAAGTAAACTGCAGTAAGACTCAGTATTGATACTTCCACTTACAGGTCAGTATAAAGTTCATGCTGATTTTGGCACGGCTGCATATGTTGCCTTGCTTCCACATAACATTTTGAATTTGGCATTATATTTTAATTACAGAAGAGAATTCAGAAGTTTGGAAATAAATAAAGACATGTTATTAAAACTACTGGTTTAGGAAAGTAGATCACTTTGTTTAATTTCTTTTATTATCCTGGAAAGCAGCTCTGGAGAGAAAAAACAGGAGGTCCTGGTGGAGCAAGCTGTCCATGGCAGTGTGTCCTGGTGTCTAAGAAAGCCCTTGGGATGCATTAGGAAGAGCACTGCCAGCAGGTCAACGGATGAAATCTTGCCTTTCTACTTACTCAGCATTACTGAAGCAGCACCTGGAATTCTGTGTCCAGTTCTGGGCTCCTCAAGACAAGAGAGACAAGGAGATCCAGGAGCAGGTCCAGGGGAAGACAACAAAGACCTGGGGAATGGACCATCTCTTTTATGAAGAAAGGCTGAGAGAGGAGGGCCTGCTCAGCCTTGAGAAGAGATGACTGAGAGGGGAATTCACCAATGCCTGTATTTGAAGGGAGTGTGTCAAGGGCATGTACCCAGGCTTTATTTATTTGTGCCAAGAACAGGAGACCACAGGCAGAAATTGAAATATGGGAACTTCCAACTGAATATGAGGAAGAACTTTACTATGTGGTTGACTAAGCACTAGAACAGACTGCCCAGAGAGGTTGTTGGGTCTTCCTCACTAGAGATATTCAAACGCTGCCTGGACACAAACCTGAGTAGCAAGCTCTAGGATGACTGCTTAAGCAGGGAGGTTGGATTGTATGAACTCCAGTACTTCCTTCCAACATTACCCATTCCACAAGTCTGTGATTTTCAAGTTCTTAAAAATGATGCATAAATAACTCATGAAGAATAAAATACATAGTACAAAAAAAAAAATAAAGTCATGCTAAATTTTTGCCAGTTCTCTTTCTTTTAACCAAATTGATAATACTTTCTCATGGCTCTGTGATCTTTATGAAGCATTTTTGAGATCAAGAACTTGAAGGCATATTTGAAACTACTCTAACAATATCATAATTTGTTGAAAACTGCAGGTATTTCCAGAAAAATTACTTGGGTTGTTTTATACAGTGCAGTGGGCTACAGGTAGAATTCTGAGCTGAATCAGTTCAAAGAAATAAAAGAAATGCCTGAAAGACAAGACCACTAATTTCTCTGTTCTTACTGTTTTTTTCTTACTGTGTATCAAAGAGCCGTTGGGGCTTTGAATGTTTGAAGGATTCTTGGGTCTGGAACTTCATGCACTTTCATCTATTTGTTCCTTCATAATCTACCACTTTTGAAAAGCTTTGCAATATAGTTGAAGAAGTAAGTCTGGTAGTACTTAAATTAATATAGACAGTAATATAATTTTCAAAAAACAGTTACAGAAACAAGCAAATATTTAAGCAATGAAATAATTGAATGGATAATTAATAATAAAAAAAATAAATAATGTCATCATTAAAAAAGAGTGATTTGGGTTTTCTGCTTTTGCAGCTTCCTTGGTTTGGTTGTTTGGGAGGTTTCTTTGGATGATTTTGTTGTTTCATTCACTCACTTTTTTTTATTTGTTTGTTTGTTTTGTTTTATTGTTTAATTTCTACCATGATTGCAGGTAATTTAAGTGAATCCTTATTCTGTCCTGATTTTTTTTTTTTTTTTCTATCTTCTTCATTCACTATCCAATCTATAAACAAGAGAGAAAATAGAATTCAGGAAAAGCACAGTCACTGCTGATGCATGGTCTTGTCTCCTATGTCTTTCCTGATTTACTACTGCCTTCAATGAAAGGTGGGAACACACACTAAGTCCTAAGAGAGTTTCAATAGGAAAGCAATTATCCATTTATTTTAAAAAATGAACCAAGTCCAGCTATCTTACTGGTTTTATAATATTGTACTCTGTTTTATGAGGCAGAAAGTGGTGCCGTTATTGGCAAGATATGCCTAAAGCTGAATTATTAGAAAAAACAGACAAATAATTTTTTTTTTTTAAGATAATTGGCTAAAGAAGAGAAGCATGATTTAATTTTTAGGCTAAATTTAGAGAAGGATTTGGTATATAATTTTGCTTGATTTAGATCTTCTTTTACATTCTGTGAAATGTAAATGTGAATGTAATAGAATCTAAATCTAAAACTGTCTCTGAATATGAAAGTTCCAGTGGATTCTGTGAAAAAGTTATGCAAGGAAAGATTTTGATATTGATTGAATGTGTCTGGTTATAAAAACTGAGCATCTTTTTCTCTTTAACACCCCAGTATTAAGCTCTTTGTAACATGAGCTAGAGGTTTCTCCTTACTAATCAATGCTTTTTTTATTTTCAGTTAACTTGACCTAATGTATGTTCTAAAAGCTTTATCCTTTCATCCTTTTATCCTGATGCTGTAGTGTATTCATCATTAAAAGCTAATAATATTTTACAGTCTCTTTGTTCCCCTGTGTTTTGTTGAGGAAACTCCTATTTTGGTATCGCTCAGATTTATATCACGTATATCATCTTCATTATTATTAATAAACCCAGCCTACTGACAGCAGAGGTTAAATTACTCTGCTGTAACTGTGTTGAACACACAGTGAAACCAAGCATTGGCATCAGAAAGTTGGTCTGAATTAACACCAATGTTAAAATATTTTAAGAGAAGAAATGAAATAATTTCATAAGGAAATCAGCAACACTGTATGTATTTGTGCCCCAGCTGATCTTATCTAGGTCATTGGCTTTTCAAATGTGAAAGCATGAATAGTCTTCGCGTTGTCTGTAATTTTACATCAGACTTTACTGATCTGACATGGAGAAAATGAGTAGAAAAACAGAGTGCATTTTCATTTAAGGAAAGTGGTGTCCGAACGTCTTTAAAGGTGTTCTACATGCAGTATCATAACCTACAGTATTGTTTCATTTTGCATGAGTCAATTAGTCAGTCTAAATAAAATCTTATTAGCATTCATGTTGTACTTGTTTCATTTTACATTTATAAGACACAAATATGAATGAATAATTTATATTCAGGTCTAATCCATTCTTTAGATATGTTATGTATTGCCTTATTTCCTTTTTTATTGTCCTGGATTTTCATTTGATCTGTTTAAGCATTTTAAGGTAAGTATCTATTTTAATAATCATAAAAAAATCAACTCCATTTTATCATATTCTGCCTTCTGCTTTGAGCTAATTTCTTTAATGTTAATGATACGTTCTTTTCTCATGTATTATGTTTTCCTTGTGTATCAGCTTGGGATAATCTTGTCTCCCATTTACTGAAAAAGCTGTTAGGGAATTTCTATGTATTTTCATATAAATGGCATATATAAAATTTGCACAACTGATGTCAGCTAAATATCTTTATTTAGGTTAAGGAAATAAGTAGTTGAATAAAGGGAAAACATTTCGATTTGTCTACACCATATTCCAATTTAATTCAGAGTCAACATCTGAAAAAGAGTTGAATTCTCTGTTCATAATTCACAATTGCACATAGCAAAATCCCACAGAAAATCTTGCCTGTAAAACAGAAGATAAGAAAAAATTTTTGATGTCTCATATGTATGGTCACACTTTATTATTTACTGTTTTTTAAAATGTTTCAGGCTGTGGGTTTTCTAAATTATTTGTATATGAATACAGATGCAACTGAGTTTAAATCTCATCTGAATTGGGATTATATGGTGTCGTAATTTAAATTACCGTAAGTACACATCATTCGAATTTTCCATGAGAAGGTGTTTTGGATGATAAAAATTAAAATTAATTAAAGACTACATTGTGTTGAAAAACAAAAGTTAAAATATTACTCTGGGTAAGAGAATCAGTTTTTAAAAAAACATTTAAAAAGTATTTAATCATAAACATATGCTACAGGACTATATTTCTACTATTCTGTCTAATAAAGAATATGCTTTTTAAAAATGTACTGCTAAACTTAATCACATTTTAGAAAATGTTTCTGTTACTACTATATTTTAGAAGATACAAAAAAAAAATTACTTTCCTCTAATACCCCTGATGACCAACACTATAAATTAGTTATAATCGCCAAATATATAGTTCTTATCTAGTAGTCTGCCTGAGGGACACTCAAGTGCTGCCTAAAGTGTATTGGGTTTTGTGTCAAATACATGCTCCACTAAACTGGCGTGATTTTGCTCATACAGAAATACTGTTCAAAAAAGTTCTCATTTTTAGAGCATTTATATGCCTCTATATTTTCTGAAATAATTTAGGCTTCTTCCTGTGCATCTCTGGATATGTTCTGCATGCCTTGTCAGCAGACTGTGGTCCTTCAGGGAAACTCCGGCCCCAACTAGGCATAGTGAGGGTGGATGAAGGGAGGGATTCCAGGAACTTTTTTGCCTCTCACCTCTCCCACTCAGATACCTTGCCTCAAAGCATAGCCAAGCACATTGTAAATACACTTATTTCCTCCCAACCTGAACCAGTGGTTGCATTCAATTCCTGCCTATCTCTGGTCCTAGACACTCCTGTCAAGGTATTCTTCACCTTTTTTTGTCTTTGTAAAACTCATTGGCATGTCTTTACCAGGCATGAGAGAACACAGATGAGAACATCCTGTGGCTGTATTATATATGGGCTTTGAAGGAGCTGGAAATTCAGGACATTAGACTTTGAAGGCATCTGTGCCATGTCTGGAAGGAGGAACTGCAATCTCTTTTTATGAAGGCCAGTGCTGGATGTACAACACACACATCATGTCGGCATTTTGATCCTAATCATAATTGCCTACCTGTATTTACAAATATACAGATATATATGCATTATATATAAATTTAAGGTCCCTTCTTTGCTGTTGTCTACTTTGGTTCACTCTGCTTTTTGCTTGACAATCCCTGTAAGACATTCTGTTTTCAGTCTTACTTGAACTACTTTTCATTTGTGAGCACACTTTATCCTCCTTAAATCCTTTCTTCTTTAGACTCCATGTCTTAAACCATCCTTTCAGATTTAAAGCCTGTATCAGCTTTCACTTGAAATGTGCAGATATATGTCTCCTCTTACATTACAATAGAATTTTGTTGTAGAGTTGCTGAGTTAATATATGTAAAGCACTTTTGTGCTGTGTTCAGTTTGCTTGAATCCTAAATGGATATGGCATCCTGGTTTCAAAGATAGTGTGCATAAGAAACCTGGTATTAACCTCCAGCCATCTTGCATTCTACAACTTAAAAGAAACACACACTAGGGCACTATGCATAATGAATGTGAAGGAGTGATCTACATGGCTGATAGCTTTAGAGGTGTTATACCTGAGACATGTGTGATGAAATATTATCAAATTTCTCCCAATTCACCTTTTAAAAGAAACAGACTTGTTCCCTGCATAGTGATTCAGGTTTTGTACTTCTCTTGGTATTGTCTTTTAAATACTTGTGTGTGTTCACTCTGTCAGTGATTTTGCGTTGTACAAAGAGGTATACATGTAGCTTACACTGCACTGAAACTGGTTTGGGATTTGAAGTGAGTTGTGAGATATGCATAAACCTTCTGGTTCACTGCAATACTTAAGATATGGATAATATTTATATAAAATTTGAGTGAAACACTTTACCTCCTAGCTGAACCTTTAGGATAAAATTAGGTATTTAAGCTTGCTATATTGCTTAACAGAAGAAGCACTTCGTAATGGGAACAGGTTTTCCCATTGCTACTTTTTAATAGCACACAGGGGAAGAAGTCTGGTTTAGATGAATTTTGGGCACAAATCTATAAAGGTTCTATTCAGCTCATTATACATATTCAATGAAAATCTATAATACTTACCATACTCCAGTGGTCTGGCTAACTACTAATAAGAAAGGACCATTATGTACTTTATTAGCAGAACTGTTTTGCAAGAAGAATTAAGGATGTCTCACATCAAAATACCTATTAATCCAGTGTTTGAACACTTCTTAATACTGTCAGCCACTCAACTCATGTTTCTACATCAGTCTCATGACTTGTACTCTCCTTCATGACATACTTCCTCCCACATAACAGTGAAATCGAGGGCACCTTCAGCAAGTTTGCTGACAACATCAAGCTATGTGGAACAGTCAATGGGCTAGAGGGGAGGGATGGTGTCCAGAGAGACCATGATAAGCTTGGAATTCGTGCCTGTGCAAATCTCATGAAGTCCAACAGGGCCAAGTGCAAGGTCCTGCATGCAGGCCAGAGCAGTCCCAAGCATAAATACAGGCTGGGTGGAGAATGCATCAAGGGCAGCCCTGAGGAAAAGGATTTGGGGATGTTGATTGACAAGCAGTTTAACATGACCCAGAAATGTGCACTTGCAGCCCAGAAAGCCAGCTGTATTCTGCATTGCACCAAAAGAAGTATGGCCAGCAGGTCGAGGGAAATAATTCTTCCCCTCTACTCCACCCATGTAAGACCCTATCTGCAGTACTGCATCCAGGTCTGGGGCCCCTGATAAAAGAAGAACATGGACCTGTTGGAGTGAGCCCAAAGAAGGGCCAGAAAGACAGTCAGAGGGATCGAATACTGCTCCTGTGAGGAGAGGCTGAGAGAATTGGGGTTGTTCAGCCTGAAAAAGGAAGGCTCTCCAGAGAGATCATACAGCAGCCTTCCAGGGAGCCTACATGAAAACTGAAGAGGGTCTGTTTACAAGGCATATAGTCTCAGAATAAGGGAAATTACTTTAAACTGAAATAAAGTAGGTTTAGATGAGATATTAAGAAGAAATTCTTTACTGTAAGAGTGGTGAAGTACTGGAACAGGTTGCCCAGAGAATGACAGTACTGTTATTGATGGAAATCAATCTAGTCCAACTCTCCTGCTAAGGAAGGGGACAGGTGGGATTTGATCAGTTGATGACACAGGAATGTGTCCAAGTGGATTTGTAATGTACCAAGAGAAGGAGACAACATGACCTACATGGGCAGCCTTTTTCAGTGCTCTGCCAACTTCAATGTAAATAAGTTGTTCTTCATGTCGAGGTGGAACTTCCTGTATTTTAATTTCTGCCCATTACTCCTTGTCCTGTCACTGGGCACCCCTGAAAGAGTCTGGCACCAACTTCTTGGCACACAACTTTGAGACATTTATAGTTGCGGATGCCCTCCCAGGAAGCATTCAAAGCCAGGTTGAATGGGGCTTTGAGCCACCTGTTCTAGTGAAAGATGTTCCTTTCTGTGTCAGGGGCTTTGTAACTAAATGATCTTTAAGCTCCCTTCCTACCCAAACCATTCAGTGATTCTAATTCTCTTCCGCTCCACAACTATACATGTATACATCTGCTCTAACAATTTCATAGTATGGTTCTCTGGTAACAACTGCTCTTCCAGTTCCTTGGGCCTCTGGAGGCTGTCTTCAGAGCTGTGAAGTTTTTCTTAAATTTCAAGGTTGCTAAAAATGAATCTCACTGACTAAGTAAAGGCACAGAACTAAGCAACAAGTATTTGTGTTAAAAGCAAATAATCAGGCTAATGATCATATGTGTGATAGCTAAAGTTGTGGGATTCCTTTAAAAAAAATTTTAATGACCTATCACTTACTGGACAGGAAGAAAAAAAAGAGAACATATTATGTGTTTTCTTATACATATTATCATTTCTTGACCTTGCTGATGCTTACGGAAAGGGGCAAGCTGGTTACAAAATTGATTATCTCCTTCATCTTTGGTCCACAGAGAATTATTTACAGTAAAGGAACAGCCCTTCGTATTTGTAGATTTTGGCATTTCTATAATTCCTATTTACAATATGTTAAAACTTAGACAAATATACGTTTTGCATTATTGCAAATTTTTAACATCATCCAAGTTTGGCCTTGTTAGTTTCCTGTGGACCTGACAGAGAACCAATCAGTAGCCAATTTTAAATATTGACACGTGATTAAACCAATGAAGGGGGGTGAATATGCCTTTGTGAATACACATTTTAAGTCGAAAATCCTGGGAATCTTTCTTTCTGCTTTCCGTCTTGGAAGAGGTAACAGGGTGCTGGCCAGGCCCTCTCTGCCACAGCCGCCGTGGTCTGGCAGGGCCGGGCAGGGGAGGGGAGGCCGCAGGCCCAAGCATGGCTGGACCAGGCCTCGTGTGCTGACATCTTGGCGACATGAGCCCTGCCCTGCCACAAGCCGGGCCGAGCAGGGCTCCTGCCAGCCCTGGAACAGCTGCAGGCTGGGCCAGGCCCACTCTGCCACAGCCACACGGCCCCGCAGGGGCTGGGCTGAGCTCCCCAAGCAGGGGGAGGGAAGGACAACAGCCGAGCATGGCCTGAACTGTGGCTGCTTCTCTTCGGCTGGCAGCAGCCCTTCCTCTGCAAGCCCGGGTGAGATATTAAGTCTTCCAGTGCACAGATGAGACCTGCAGACCTCCATCCTCTCGAGTGAGAGAAAATGACAGAGTGAAGACATGTAGGGAATCAACATGAAAACCCCAAGATCAGTCAAGAAGGAGTAAAGTCCGAGATGGAAGGAGAATGAGGAGACACTTTTAGGCTGCAATTCTCTTGTAAGACACTATAAAATATTGAATATCCCTTTAAATCATGAATGAGTATGGGGGAGATAGAGTATTCAAATTGTAGACCTGAGCAAAGGCATTCCATGCTGATTAAGTAGATGTTGAGGTAGCTGTGATCCCATGAGAAGTTTCAACAGAGAGAAATGAGTGTCTTCTGAAAGAAGACAAGAGAATCTCTGTTCCTTGTGATGAAGATGATCTTGGAGATAGATAATAAGAACCTTTGTTTTTGAACAGTTCATCCTTAAAATTCCCCATAAGTTGATATGGCCCAGAAACACGGCTGTTCTAAAGGCTGTAAAAATGGGAGGAACTTCACAAAAGCAGATTCCCAGGAGGCTGCTGTTTGTGGAAACTGAAGCCACAAGAGAACTGTTTTCTTGTGGAGAATTCTCCATGATATAACAGGAGATACTCCTCTCCCTAAGTGAACTGAAGAAAGACTATTCTAGAGGTGGAAAACTGACTGAGAATTCTGGATGTTGTTTCTGTACTTTGTCAGTGGGAAGGGAAGGGAAGGGAGGGAAGGGAAGGGAAGGGAGGGAAGGGAAGGGAAGGGAAGGGAAGGGAAGGGAAGGGAAGGGAAGGGAAGGGAAGGGAAGGGAAGGGAAGGGAAGGGAAGGGAAGGGAAGGGAAGGGAAGGGAAGGGAAGGGAAGGGAAGGGAAGGGAAGGGAAGGGAAGGGAAGGGAAGGGAAGGGAAGGAAGGGAAGGAAGGGAAGGGAAGGGAAGGGAAGGGAAGGGAAGGGAAGGGAAGGGAAGGGAAGGGAAGGGAAGGGAAGGGAAGGGAAAGGGAAGGGAAGGGAAGGAGGTGTGGGGGGAGGAGAACAGTTCTGAAGATTTTATTCTTATTAGTCTTTTAGTTTTGTTTATACATTTTCTTTATATCTTTCAAAGTTTAAGCCTGCTTTGCTCTTTTCCTAATACTATCTCACAGCAGAAAATAAACCCACCCCCTAAAATGGTGCGCTGGCGAGGAAGTCTCAAATTGGCAAACCAAAACCACTATACATAATTGGTGTTTCTGCCTGGTTTCAAACTCAAACCGACACAAATATGTAACACGAAACATTTTTTGAGGGAAAAGTGTGCTTCATTATTAAATCCTCAAGGGCTCTCCTGTTTGTGTTCTCAGAATAAGATTTAGTGCTTCTTCAAAAAATGCCAAGGAAATTAGGCAATTTAAACAAATACATTTTAATCTGCATAGTTTCTTAATTCCCAGCAGTAGCTTCCCTCTGGAATGTTCATAGTTTTCATTTAATATTTGTGTCTGAATAGTGACAAAGTAATTTCCCTTGCTTTCTCCTATCTGTCTCGTCTCCTGCCATTTCTTCTCTCTTCAAACCTAATGAAACGTAATTTTCTGGTTTCAGTGGGATCAGAACTTTTTTCCTACATTTGAATAAAATATGGAATGAAATACACAAAATAATGAAATACACAAAGCATTTACAGTGCTGGAAGAAAATTGACGTAGTGTTCCATATATACCTATATTTCTTTGAATGGTTGCTCTAATCATTTCAGAAATAACAAAGATTATTTTTAGTGCTGAGAGGACAGACAAAAAGTCAGATACGTCACATCAGAATGGATATCACGGATGTCATCTTTGTCTGATCTTTTGTGGCAGAAAAAAGTTTATAAGGTTACAGCATCCTAAATCCCAATGTCCAGAAACAAGACCTGCTTCCTAAGCAGAGGTATGGAAACCTCAGTCATCTAATTTCCAGAGGGTTGGAGAACACTTTTTTTTTCCCTTTTTTTCCAAAAGAAACCCAAAAGTATTAAAAATACATATTTGTGCATATCAGTTTATGCAATTGTATGAATTTTTTATTTCTTTTTTACTACTGCCTTGTTCTTTTGTCTATGCCAGCTGCCAGATTTCCACTTAAGTATGCATTTTAAGATAAAAAAAAATTTTCTATGAATGACACCATCTTTTGGAATAAGTTGAACTAATAGGTAGGATTTCATGAATGCTGTTAAATGTAAAAGCTGTATCAAGCCTGCAAGTTTCTTCCCTGAAATACCATAAAAATTGTCATCATTCTGGAGAGTCACTGGCAGAAAATCACCCCAGCCCAAGGATGTTGCATAACCCTCTTCAGATTAAACTTTTTTCTTTCCAAAACTTTTTGGCTGACTTGTGATGATTTCTATTCTGAAGATATGCAAATCTACATAGTCATGAAACAGAGGAAGGATCTTTCCATCCATTAGATTTCAGACTGCTGTTGATAACCTGCTTCAGCTCCATCTTTATGCAAAGAAAGTTTTCTCCTCTTGTTGACACATAAAGAAAATTTTGCATTTCAGAAAAGGAATAGCACAAGAACCACCCACAGGAAAGAGGTCTTTTAAGTGCAGAAGTCAGAGATTTTTAATAGTTTGTTGGGTTTTTTAAGAGCTTTAAATTTGGTTGGCTTTTTTAAAGTAAATGTGTAGAGACTAGTGCAGTGAAAAGAAGATAACTTTTAATATTGGAGAAGTCAAAGAGTTTTCCACTTGCTGAGGAATTAAAAACACATTTTGTATCTTTGAAAATGAGTCAAGTTATTCTATCAAGTTGCAAAAAGGAATGACTCAGATAAAAATGAATTTTAAAGGGAGACAGATGCCACAATGTAGATGATTCAGAATATAGTACTTCCTCAGACATGTCTTCCAGTAGCAAAATGTTATTAAATATTTTAATACATATGGCTAAGTTTATTGAGAGTGGCTTTGAGTCCTTGTCAACCATGTCTTACAAAATAAAGACTAAGGCTATCAAAGTACTCTCACATGTTCATAATAATGTGCATTCTAAATATAAATATTAATACAATATAAGATTATGCAGCTAGATTCAATTTTAATGTTAAAAATGACTTTTCAATCCAATCTGTAAATGAGAAGTTTTCAGAAAACAAAAAACTATTGGAGTGAATGAAACAGGAATAGCATTCCTCTTCATTGAGTATTTTCCTAATGAACAGTGCCTTGCATACATTCCTGTTGTTCACACTCAGAAACTCATTCAAAATACCTTAATAAAGTAAATTAATATAGTTTATAAAGCATGCTGTGATTCTATCCTTAAGGTATAGACACTTTATCAGCATTGGTTTTACACATTTCCTTGGCTACATGGTCTTTATTTCTGCTGCCTAGTGATACCTACAGCTTTAAATAAGTAAAAGGCTCTCATTGTGTAGATTGTAAATGCGCCATAGGCATTTTGGATTAGATTCTTGAAATATGAACATCTGTAAGGATTAGCAAAAATTCTGTTGTTTACATTTTATTTCAAATATTCAAACTTTCTTCTTCTTTTCAAAGAGATCTTTGAAAAGAGAAAGTAGAAAAATAAACGTTACTTTCTTTTACTTGTCTGTCAAGCAGAACACAAGTGCTCTAGTGTGAAAACTTAGTCTTATCTATTTTTCAATTGACAGCCCTTGCATTTTCTAAATGTTATATATTTATTAAATAAGTAATAACACCATATGTATTTAATTGTTTCATGTCATTTTTTGGGTAGAAACTTGCCAAACAAAAAGAAACTGCATGTAGGATTTTCTGGTCCCTGATTTAATACAAAATCTCTTTTTGAGCAGAATACATGAAGAGACCTTATGTTTTACATTCCGTTATACAACAGCCTCAGTTTCAAGGGAACACTCTGCTCTTCTGATAATTTCTCAAACTCAGCATGTTTACATGCTTAAAGGGAAATTACTTAAATATGTTATCTTTAGAAACACTGTACTTTGTTACTGGAAGACTAAAAAAATTGAATTTTGAATCATTAAAATGAAAAACAGTAGAGGTAAGTAATATCACTGTAAGCTTTAATGTGACAAATGTCTGGACAGCAATTTTGATGATTGTATTTATTCAGAGGAGAGAAATCTACCGCATATGGCTGCAATTTTCCAGAAAACTTAGCTGTGTATTTATCTGTAAGTTACCCCTCTGGGTTTATCAAATCCCATCTGCGTACACAGCAAACATTTATCTTTATTGAAAGGCAGCGTTATGCTTTTACGCTGTTTGTTTTTCTAGGCATCAGGACTTACAAAGAGCAAAACATAACTGGGAAGACTGCTTTCACACTGAAGTTCTTCTGCATGGCCTCTGTTTCTCAAATTGTTGGAATTTATTTCAATTCAAATGTTCATTGCACTCCTACAGAAGTATTTATATTTGGAAGTTTGACTATATGATGACAAGTGGAACAGCAGCAGCAGGAGAGATCTGAGCTATGTATACATCAGCAAATGATATGGTTGAGTTCAAACGGATTTATGCACTGGAATGTTTGCTGCTGAGAATCTCACGTCCATGTAATTTCTGAGAGTGTACATCAGGCTGGATTCAGTGCAGACTCATGGGCTGACTGATTTATAATACTGGATTTATTGCATTTTCCAATTTAATTTCATTTGTAAGAAATTCAGCTGATGTAGTCTAAGAATGGTCCACTGCGTTAACTGAACAGTATATAAGTGTATTTAACTTCAAATTCACTTTTGGAGAGCACTTGTGATTTGAACCTGGAAAGATCAGTAACGCAGATGCAAAGAGTCCTGAGTTCTGAACATGATGATATTCCTAAGTCATAGGACATCAGTTAAAAATCACTGTCCTGAATCACAGAATAAATAGCATTTAAAATCTTTTTACAACGTTTAGGTCAACTATTGTTCATTCTAAGATAGGGCTGTGTGAGACATAGCTCATCAACAAGATAAACAACAAAACAGATATACTGGAAATAGCAATTTTATCATGCTTGTTTATGACCTGCACTGGGAAAGTTATGAATGCCTAGGAACATTATGTTCCTTGAAAGCTCATGTCCTTGTGATGATTTGGTTTGTTATATGGGTTATCTTGTGGTTTTGTGGTTTTTGTTGTTTGTTTTGTTGGGGTTTTGTTTGTTTGTTTGTGTCTTGGTTTTGAATGTATTAAAAGAAATTTCCAAATTCTAGTTGACACACTGAACTTTCAATTCTTAAATCTGAGACCAAATAAGGTGGAAAACTGGCAGCATTATTAGAATTCTCTTGTGGGCAGCACCACATTCTGTTCATCAATCTGCTGTGCGCATTTTCTTAGCCCTCACCAGGAAATTAAATAATCCTGATTGACAACTGACACATTAATTGCCTTTGAGGGAGCACACCTTTAAAAAGCAGTAATTTTAAGTCTTCTGCTTTGGTGGAAGAACCAATTTGCAGCATCATCAGTCAGGGTTTTGACATGTAACTTTGCACTTGCCATTTTGTTAATAAAGAATCACACTTGAATCCTGAGAGAGTGTTTCCCTAAAGAGAAACTTAGATGTCTTTGTGAAACTAAGATGACTTTGATAGGGACATGTAATGAATGTTTAAATGAGTTATTAACCTTTCATGATTCAGTGAGTGTTACTGCAAGACAATTCATCATTATATTGTCATAAACTGTAAAAAGATGAATATCACAGTAAGATCAATTTCTTTAAAAGTTTATTTCTAGCTAGTTTTGTGAATAACAAAACCAAGTTCTCTTGTTTTTATTGTTTATCAAACTGCATAAAAGAAATAATATCTTGCCAATAACTTTTACTATATAAAAGTAAATAAACAGGAAAATTTAAAAAACGAATCCAGTAATTAATATTTTTAAATATTTAATTCAGATAAATTTTATATGCATGTTTATTCAGTCAAGAATAGTTACATCACGTTCCTTTCTATCAAAGATAGTCCCTGTATGTAAATCAATTTATCAAAAAACACCCTTGTTTTTTTCTTATCCTATGCAAAACATGAATGAAATGTAAAATTTTAATAATATTAAAATTTGAAATTGTCAAATTCAAGCATATGTTCACATTTTGAGTGCAGAAAATTCTCAGTGCTGTAAGGTTGTATTTTTTTAGATGAGTTAGGTGCATTCCAAATGCACTTTTCAGGAATGAACCAACTTGTTTGATCAGTTTTGTTTTGTTTTCATAAGCTTCAGTAAAAGGCAGTTTTGATAAATTTTCTTTTAAACCTATTTAAATAATTGTTTGATTATCTTATGACTTGGAAAATGGGAAAAAAAGAATATAAATTATTTTCAGGAAGTACAGTCCTCCATGAAGAAAAAATCTACACTTTCCAATAAACTTGTGCGGATTTTAAGTGTATTTAGAATAAAAGTTAATAGCAGGCAAACTACTTTTCAATAGTTTATAAAGCATGTCATGTCTTTAGATCCTCTATTGATGTATCTGAAGTTCTATGAAATCAACATGCTCTTTGTGAAGGCAAAATTGTATCTCACAACAGTAGGAATGCCTGTTTCTGGGGCAAGCTATACAAGTTCTTTAATTGTCATTATGTTGGTGGAAAAGTGTCATAAATCAATAATTTCTTTTGCTGACTAAAACCAATTAATATTAAGATATCCTTAAATTATAATAAATAACAAGATATAGATTTTTTTTATTCCTTCATTTTCAGAATTATATTTAAAAAGAAGTTGATAAATTGCTAATACTTTGAGGACATAAAAGGCTGTTTCATTTAAAGGCTGTACATATAAAGAGAAAAAAATATTGGGAAAAGCAAGTGACTTGCAAAACATAATATTGAGAGTGAATACTATAAGCAATAACATGAAAAAGCTTTTAAGACGGGAAATGCACTGTTTTGGGTAGGTGACACTTGCTCCCCAAGAGCTGTAAATTATTATACACAGTATGAACCTGGAATCAAACAAAGATACAAGATTATTTTCCACAACAGGAGCTATATATCCTTTTGATGCAATTCTGTGACAATTATAAAAAAATTGCACCCTTTCCTGTAATGTGTTTGCTCTCATTATTTGTCATTTTTGTCATCATGTCAGCAATTTTAAATTTGAAAGTTAAATCATGGCAAATTGTCACAGTGGTAGTTCATGCAGTGTTAGAAGTACATTTATGTGATTGTTTTAGTAAATGGCTCATTGAAAAAATATTTTCTGCTCAGTTGAAAGTTTTGCTGCAGGGATTAAAGCATATGAATCTGAAATACAAATTCAAGTTACTCCTGTGTAAAAATTGACCTTTCCCTGATATAGTTTTAATAAAAATATTCATTAAGTTTAATATGAACTGGAATTTTGTGTTGATTGCATTTTATCTTTGGCAAAAAATTTAATGTAAATTTATGCCATTTAAATAGTTAAAATTTAGCTGAACCAGAAAATTTACATAAGTAAAAGAAAACAACTACTTATATGTTCTAGAAACGATTTTATTTAAAAATTGTCATATAAATTTCTTAAGCACCATGTTCTTATATGTTATGTGTATTATAAAGCAAAATCTAAAAATAAGAAAAAAAGCAATATTTGTCTGAATTTTAATAGGATTAATTTTTTTTTTCCACAAAGTAATTAGGAATTCATAAAAATCTACCCTAGAAATATTGAGGATATTTTAGTTCAGGATTTAAAATATCTGGGATTGTCACCAGAGGTATGAAAACTTCAGGGAATTGTTTTATCCCTACTGTTTGCACCTGCAACAAAAAGTAAATAAAATTTTTTGTCATAGATATGCACATTGCATATTCAATAGTTTTGATATTACTATTATCTAGCCGCACACAGAAAGAACTCAAAGGTTATTGCAGACCATCATATGCAAAGCGCCTGTCACAACATTGTCACAAGTAATCCACTTTTCTTCTCTTTTTTTTTTCCTAGCTGTTCCAAGCTCTAATTAACTTTCATATGAAATGGAGATTCATTCTTTTAAGATATCTTCATAACTGGTAATGTGCAAAAAGGTTAAGCCACTGCATTAGTACAGAAGAAATAATGGGTTACACAATATAGCAAACTTTGAACCATTAAGCTCGTTTTGGGAATAGACACAGAATTATCTCCTACCCATGGCTGTGACTAAAAAAAGGGGCAACACTGTTATGTTTGGGTTTTTTGTAAAACCATTATCTAGTTACCTCAACATGATATCTGAAATTGGGCAGGGTAGTGAGTGAGGCTCTTAAAAATCACAATTCTTTGTTATTTTTGCCTTAATAATCGGCCAAGACATTAGTAGAACACTTCTTTCTTACCCGGTCTATGAAGACTTGTCAGAGTTAGGACACTGACTGTGGCCTCACTCCTGAGAAATGGGGCTTGCATGTGAGAACTGCTGCACACAAGAAGCCTGGGAAAGTGGGAGCAGTGTGCATGTGTGTTTAGGTCTGCACAAGAGTTGAAGATCCAGAGCCATCACTTTCTCTCAAGCGCATTCTTGATTACACAGGAGGATACTGCTTCCATAAACCCTTACATAAAGGGTTCTTTTATTCATGGTGTAGGAGAAATGTGCTAGAAGCTTGAATTTTGTTTCTGCAGGGAACAGGAATCTTCTGGTTCTTAGCACTTGAACACTTGTTTTTGCAGCTTCAATAATGTATTTTCAAGACAGCTTTTCTGGATGTATTTTCATACAGGTAAGTAACAACAGTTTTAGGACCCCAGCTCAACTCACTGGGTTGAAAAAACTGATCTACTTATTTGGTATTGGTGGAGGGACTAGACAAAGAGCATAGCCTGACTTCTTTCCTTCCTGGAGGTATGGTTCACTAGCCAGATGAGAAGAAATAATCATTTATAGTTTACTGCCAATTGTCTTCCTGCTGGAGGATGGAGGACTGTTCTTACTGCAAACGAAAGCACATGGTGTTGCATGGATGCGTCAAACTCAAATTTTTTGTTGTAGAGATCCTGTGAATTTTCATTCTGTTACTCACAGGACTCACAAATGAAAGATAGTGACTCTTGTTAAAGTATTAGAACTGGGGCAGTCAACTGAGGTAGCTTAATGACATCATGGTAATTCATGGGTTAAGTTATTTTCTCACAATAATTTACTGTGCAAGAAAGTCATTAAAACATCCTGTCTATGACATCTCTAGGGTAACTTCAGAGAATGAGCTCTGTTCTCATATGTTGAAGTAGCTAAGAAGAAAATGATAGCATAAATAATCTCAGCAGATTTTGATTTGGGAAGAAAGCTACACTAATTCTTTTCTATTCCGTGAGACTTATTTTCATATGCTTTATTTCTCTCTTGCTCTTAATTTTCCTGTAGTTAGTATTTTCATTAGAAATCATACACAGAGACAGAATATTACTTCATTGGTGTTGGTGCATCTTCAACAAAATAATACAAGAAAAGCTTGGTCCACTGACTCTGGAAAACTTTCATTAAATGGGAGTTTGTCTTGTAGCAGATTTTCAGTCTGTTCAAATTTCCTCTAAGTTAAGTCAATCAATCTCCAAAACAAGAAGATAGTTTTATGAAATGCCTGAGGCTTTCTGATTCCCTGATGGTTTCTACAAGGCAAAAAATCTCAGGTTTAGTCAACTTGTTCAGAGGTAATATTTGGTTTGTTAAGAATGTTCCACAACAATATAATCAGAATTCCTGACATCTTTGTCTGTGCTCAGAAAAAACCCAGCACTTCCTGTTACTTGAAATAATTTTTTTTCTTAATTGTTTCTTTTCTACCACAGTCTGTTTCCAAGGCATCCCAAGTAATTTCAACAATGTTCACTAAAAATTTGCAACTGCCTCATTTTGATTAATAGTATTTCAAAGGAGATTTTTATAAAAATTGTTTTGAATTTAAGCTTTCTGCACAAAATAAAATATGAAGATTACAAAAATGCAGAATTGAAAACATTGGGGCAGGGGAATTCTGACTGGTTTGTCCAGATTTAAGTGAAATGTATTTGCCACCTGTATTTGGTCTTTGTTATTCTGCTTCATGAGACTGAAGGAAAAAGTAAAACAAGCAAGCCTAAAAATACTGAAGTATTTTTAAGATTTTGTGTTCTTGATGTACTCAAGGTTCAATATCAGAGAAATTCTAGCCATATTGCTGAATAAAATGGACTAAATATTTTATTAAGAATTCAGCTGTTCAAAACAAGGAAACTTGTGTTAATACTTGTATTTCCTAGCTGAAATATATTCATTGTAGGTTGACCTTGCCTGGATGCCAGGTGCCTACCAACTACTCTATCACTCCCCTTCCCAGCAGGAAGGGGGAGAGAAAATAAGGTGGGAAAACAACTGTAGGTTAAGATAAGGCAGTTCACTAAAGCAAAAAAGCAAAAGTTTGTACTTGCATAAACAAAGAGAAAAAAAATTATTCACTACTTCCCACCAGTGAGCGTTGTCCTTCTACTTCCCAGGCAGCAGGGCTTCAGCACACGAAGCAGTCACTCCAGAAGGCAAACACTGCAGGTGACAAATATCCCCTCCTCCTCCCTCCCTTAGCTTTTATACCTGGGCTGTTCTGGGTGTGGAATGACCCTCTGGTGGATTTGGGTCAGCTGGCCTGGCTGTGTCCCCTCCCAGGAGCTTTCCCATCCCCAGCCCCCTGATGGGGCCGGGATGTTGGGAGATAGAGCTGATGCGGTGCCAGCCCTGCCCAGCAGCAGCCAAAACACGGGAGGGTTATCAGCTCCTTCCCAGCTACCAGGGCAAAGCACAGCACTGGGAGAGGCTGCTGTGGGAAAATGAACTCCAGCTCGGCCAATACAAAAATGTCCAAATGGAGGAAAAAGTGTATTGATGCAAAATAACATGCTATATTTGATATATTACAGGAGTTTGATATTATAATTAAAATAATTCTAAGACCAAACATTAACCCCTGATTTTTCTAGTCATTGATGGGCATACGTCATGTTTGAAGAAGATGGATGTATCATTAAGGTGGTTTTGTTGCTGCATATATCAAGACATGCTCTCAGTGCAAGATGGACACTTTTATTCTTTTATTTGATTTCTGCATGAGCTCCCCTGATTCTTTTCTCAAGTCTCTTACACTTCTATTAATACAGTAATCACTGTTTTTCAATTTTCTTTGTTCTTTTTTTTTTTTTTTTTCTTACCCTTCTCTTCTTCCTTCTTCCTTTTTTTAACCTCTCCCTTTACCTCTCCTTCTCTGTCTCACTCCACCTCCCAGCATTCATTTAAAAATACCCAACAACTATCTTTCTGGTGACTTCCTTATTGATAGACACATAAATTTACTTATCCATTTCTCATTTTATGTGTAAGAACAAAATCTGGTCTGGTCATTTATCTTCAAAGGACAATAACAAGACAGTTTGTTTTGTTTTTTTTTTTTTATTATCGCCCCCCTTTCCCTTTCCATTATGTCTTTAAACAGTTTTAAGACATCTTCAGAGCATGCCTACAAAGTCCATAGTAGGAAGTTAAATGGTCATACATTCTTTTTTAATCTTTATGATTTAATTATTTTTCACATCTAATTGAAGTAATTTTTAGGAACACAGGACTGGTAGTTTCAGGTTCTTACAGGAAAATAGAGAGAAATGAGGATCTGCCTAGAAGATTTTGTCTCAGCGAAGAGTTCTCAAAAAAGCCCCAGTGACCATGTGAACAACCCAGATTGAATTTCATTCTTGGGAAGGTATGCATGTACTATGGTTTTGTAGATAGTTTTGGGTTTTTTTTTTTTTTTTTTTTTTTTTTTTTTTTTAATAAATAATACTAGAATTTTGTCATTCCAAAGAGCAAAAAAAAGGCTTCTCTATTTTTCAGATCATTGAAGTGACATATTTGGGGAGCACAAAGTATAGATAAGGGTACATGAATTTCTCTTCTAGAAATTTTGTACCTTGAAATGTTTACATTTTCTATGGTAGAAAATCCTTCCATTATTTTGTAGGGATAATGTTTCAGTTGGTTGTGTTCTTGACTATGTATATTTAGCATGGATTTTATTCTTCAGTGTAATCTTTTTTTCCTCCAAGTTTAATACCTCTTAAGATTGAAATCTTACCATAAAGAGAAAAATTAATTTAAATTTCCTATTTTAACCCATAAAGAAAAATGGACTAGTAGTAAGTTTTCTTTTGTCATCTGTGAAAGTCATATGGATGATGAATGCCTGACTTGTGAACCTAGTGGAATGTGGCTGAGAACCATAGAGCCAGTCACCCCACAGTTTCAATAAGCAGATGTTTTAGCAAGTCTATGACCACAAAAATTACATAAGCTCTTATTGCTGATATTTCAGATAGATGTTTAGGAGGGGAGAAAAGCTGCAAAATGTCTTTTAGAGGATCTCAATTTTGATTGAGTCAAGTTTTATGATAAAAGACTCTGATCTACACGTACAGAAGCATACAGAGGTGCAAGGGCAGGTGGAGAAAATTCAACAAATCAGTCAGAGAAAATTTCCATTTCTGGGTCCTCCAATTGTGTCCCAGGAGAGTTTCCTTCCCATAGGGTTGTTACACCCTCACCATAAGACAGTGGGAGTTCTTCTCCAGGTCACCTTTCACACTGAGTATGGCGACTGCCTAGATATATGGGACACAGTATGGAATCTAGAGGAAGAATATTTTGGAAATATACAAAAGATTTTACAGTATGCTTTGGGAGACTGTGGTGGGTTGGCTCTGAGTGGATGCTAGGTGCCTATCAAAACTGCTCTTACACTCCCTTCCTCAATTGGAAAAAGACTCATAGGTCAAGATAAGCACAGGGATAGATCAATCAGTGATTACTGTTATGAGCAAAACAGACTTGGGGAATTTTATTTAATTTATTACCAATCAAATCAGAGTAGAATAATGACAAAAAATAAAACTCTTAAAAACGCCTTTCCTCACCACTCCCTTCTTCTTGGGCTCAACTTCACTCCCAATTATCTATACCTGCACTGTCTCCCAGTAGCACAGAGAGATGAGAAATGGGTGCTGTAACCAGTTCATCATACATTGGCCCTGTCACTTCATCTTCAGGGGGAGGACTCCTCACACTCTTGCTCCAGCATGGGGTTCATCACACAGGAGACCATCAGAGACCTCTACAACTTGAGTCCTTTCCACAGGCTCTGCTCTTCATTAACTGCTCCCACTTGAGTCCCTTCCACAGGGTGATGATCTTCAGGAACAGACTTCTCCAGCATGGGTATCCTGCAGGTGACAAGTCCTGCCAGCAAACCTGCTCCATTATGGACCCCCCAATCCAGTGGGCCGCAGGTCCTGCCAGATGTCTTCTGCAGTACAGGCTTTCACGTGTGTGTATCTGTGTGCCTTGGAGCTTTGAGTGAAGCTGGGAGAATGACATAAGGGCTCTAATTAGCACACAGACTGTAAGGCCAGCTCCTGGGGAGATGTGTATCATACAGATGGAGACACAATATCTACAGAGATGTACATAGACATACTTCTCACTAATGCATCTTCAGCCTGTGAGGGGAACAGGATAAGGACACTGATGCTGTTTCTACTTGAATGAGTGTTTAGATTTCTGTCTGCGCTGATCTTTGTGGCTTGCCAGAGGGATACATATGTGTATAAAACACACATTTGTTCTGTGTACACAATTGTCTGTGTGCATATTGAGAAAATGTTCCCAGTCTTGCTGCTGGAGCTGAATCAACCTTGTTTTTGTTGGGCTACTCAGTTCACAACCCCAGCAACCATATGACTCTAGCCAGAGGGTTTCAGAACTGTAAACATTTCCAGTGTGACCCTTCACTAAAACTGTAGATCAAGAACACCGATAAGATTCTTCTTGACTCCCTTCAGGTATGGGCTTCTTACTGTGTAACAAACTTTACAGGGCTCCTTTGTAGGCTCTTTGTCTTTTGATACCCACACCCTTAAAACTGAAAGTACAAAACAAAAAGAAGTATTTTTTTTAAACAATGCTTTGCACTTTCAGCTGGATGGCTGTACTTAAAATCAGAAATTGACAACTTATGTTGGTTAAAAGCATTTCTGGTGGAGAATGTAAAGTCCTCAAAGGCAGGAGAATGTTACAGACTTTCTTTTATGATTCATTTTCAGCTGTTTATGAGAACTTTTAACTATCAGGGATTTCACAACACAATTTCTAAGTGTAGATGCAGCCAGGCTTTTTTATAAATGATGTACCTATTCCTAAAATTAATATGGGTTCATATCTATTTCCCAATACAAAATATGCAGATATATGAGATTAGGGGTGAAACGTAAGTCACAGTCTCATCTTACTCTGATATGTCTTACAGAATCTTGCAATCTCCAGAATGTTTTTTAAATAATTTTAAGTTGGTGGTATTTAGTGCTTTCCCTTCTCTTAGACGGGTTGAATCCTATGTAGCAACTAAGCACCGTGCAGCTGTTTGATCACTCTTCACTGGTGGGGTGGGGGAGAGAATGCAAAAAGTGAAAGTGAGGAAAGTCAGGGGTTGATATGAAGACTGTTTAATAGGTAAAGCAAAAGGTACATGTGCAAGCCAATCAAAACAAGAAATTAATTCCCCAGTTCCCATGGATAGACAGGTGTTCAGCCCTCCCCAGGAAAGCAGGACTCCTTCACACCTGATGTTCATTGGGGAAGACAAACACCATTTCTTCCTCTTTCTTCTTTTCTCCCCAGCTTTATATGCTGAACATGATGCTATACACTCTGGAATATCTCCTGAGTCAGCTGGGGTCATCTGTCCTGGGTGTGTCCCTTCCCAAATCCTTGTGCAACCCTGGTTTCCCTGCTGGCAGGGTGGGGTGAGGAGCAGAAAAGGCCTTGAATCTTTTCAAGCACTGCACAGCAATAAGAAAAGCCTCCCTGTGTTGCCAACATAATTTCCAGCACAAATCCAAAACATAGACCCATAATAGCTACTGTGAAAAAATTAGCCCTGTTTCAGCCAAAGCCAGAACACACTGACAAATAAGGGAGAAGGTAGGGAACTTTAAAATGCTAAAAGGGTTTATGCAAACTTACAGACCTTTTGAAAATTTTTGCACAAAGGGCACTAGAATGTACTTATGACCACACAGTGGAGAAAAGATGAAATCATGATTCTTTTATAAACTTAGATGGAAGAGCATCATGCTAAACTTTATATAGTTTATTACTTATTAACTTAAATTAAAAATAGGGACAAATCACAGAACTGAAGCACGAAAAATTCTGTGACTGCTAATTCCACTCTAGCCAATATCTAAATTTCTCTTATTTTGATCAAATCACAGTGTCTGGACATGTATGTTTATGCATCTTTCCTATTTTCAATCTAGCTTTCATATTATGCTAAAGATAGCTTTAGAATATAAAATGGATGCTCTAAACACTACAACGCAAGAATTAAATTCTCTGTCTTTAAGAGAGACGAGAGAGAATTTTACACCAATAAGGAACAAAGGTATGTATGACTGGTGTCACTCAAGCTCCACCTAAATATGAAGAAATAGTATAAAAGTAAGTTGAGAATAGAGATAAGTTAGGGAAAACTACATTAAAACTTCTGGGATTAGTCAACAAGCCGAACTTGTCTTTTCCCCCATAGGGCTGCATACTGAGAGAGAACAACACTCTATGTGTGCTGAATATTTTTACTGGGGAGTAGAGCTGGTCTGTGTGTTGCTTTGAATATGGTTTTGCAGTCAGATACTATCACCAGCAGTCCCCAAACCTTAACCTGCCACAATTTCTTACTAACATAGAGTATTTCATAAACTGAGTCCCTCATGGACACTCGCAGTCACAGGCAGCAGGTACCATACTGGAATAAAGTGCGAGACCCACTAAGGGGTCATTAAATGAGAGGACCCATGGAGAGATCTCTCTTATGCTGTGGGTGTCTGTCTGACTAAATCAGTCAAACCACCTGCGATCCATCAGTACTGATCAGTACAGACCCCATAAAAGGACACTAACAGACTGGCCAGGTACAAGAGTCTTGCTTTTCCTGGGGCACTGACACACAAATCAAACTCTAAGGGTTGAGGAAATCTCCCCACACTAAGGATCAAAGAAATCTCCCCATTTTATGTGACAAACAAGGAAAAATATTTTGGTGAGATGTCTTTAACAACATGAAAAGTACTTGGAATTTTATATTTGTATATATAAAAATTGGGATAGAATGTAGCAGAAACTTTCTGATCTTTGTCAAACATGAGAAAAGGATTTTGTTGCTTATAGAACATGAAAGGTTCATCCTTGAGATGAACACATAATGTTTTATTTTGTGTTTCGTTTATACACAGCTAAAAATTGCATAATCTATAGAGCTGACAAATAATATTTGTCAGTGCATTTTGGAAGGATTAACCGCTCAGAGATACTAAAAACTCCAAACACTGATTGAAGTTGAACTTGAACCACACACTACAAGAAAGTCATAAGGAAACAATTAAAAACCAAGAGAAAATTCTGCCCGCCAAACTTAGCAAGGTGAATATACTTTTATCTTAACCTTTCAACATGTGAGGTATATTTTACATGTAAAAAAGTTTACATTTTCTATTCCAGTAATATTTGAGTTTCAGTATATATCTTTCATAAATATGTGTTAATTTTAACCATTAAAGCAACAGGTCATTTTAAAAGTAATGAGTAAAGTTCTTAGTGTAACAGTATCTGATTTTTCAGTCTCTTAGGGCAACTGTAGGTTTTGGGTAATATTTGGAACCATAGGATTTTAAAGTAACCTTTATTTTTAAAAGCAATTTTAATATTGTAATACAAATGTGCAATTTATATTTGATTTTAGATTTTATTTTTATCCCACTTTTTATATTTTTTGTCTTTCAAATCCTAAATCTAGAGTTGGTTTCCTGTAGGAACTAATGAATTGTGAGTTTCCCCCCATTTTTAATCTCAGGGCCAAAATTAAATTGTGTGATTAGAATTGGCTTCCCATTGAGTTTTATTAGGATGAGCTCTGATTTCTGTGTGAAACCCTGATGTTCTCCCACGCTCAATTGGCAGGATGTATATTTTGGTGGCATTTTGTTATCACATGGACTTGTGTTAAACTAATTATAAAGACATATAAGTTTAGATTTATTTTAAGCAAAACCTCAGAACTACATCAAGTGCCCTCTGAAAGTGAACTGAAATTGCTGTATGTTGGCAGGGGTTGACTGAGACTATCAAATCTTCTCTGTGGTGATTGCTTCAGGCTGCAGTTTTTTCCATGCCTACTGAGCATGGATAGTGAAGTAGTGGATGAACACTGTGTCAAAGCGTCTACCAGTAGATGATAAACTGCCTTCCCAGATTGCTACTGGTTGCCTCGAGGTTGTCCCAGTGCCTTTCCAAACTCTCCTCCAGTACAGAGTGTTGGCTGAAATATTGTTGAGACTCAGTACACAATAGCTCAGAAAATACAAAATATGTAATATAAATCAGACTTTACCTGTGCATTTCCTGATCACTGATTCATGGTCAAAAATTAAGGTTGATCTTCAGAGAGAAAGAACTTGTGTATCTCTCCCTTTTTTTTCTTTCCCTCTCTGCTTTCCCTGTCTGCTTGATGTTTTTCTCATTTAAGTCAGCAACATCAAGGATCACTGAAGCCATGATTATGCACATTTATTTTCTTTTGCGTTAGTGTTAAAAAAAAAAAAAAAAAAAAAGGCTGAGGTCATATTATTCTGGAGAACTGCATGACTAGCACTTGAGAAAGTACAGTACTTAAACATATTTAAAATAAAGACATCACCAAGGTAAAGCAGAAGAAAACAAAAAAGGCAGTAGTTTAATCCCTCTTCTGAGAGATAAATACCTCAGCTTTACAATATTTGTTAAGTTGTTTGCAACCCTAAAGGACCACACATAATTTCCTCCACAAAGCATTAAAAACAATAACTGCCATTGTATATGGCTGTTGAAAAACTCTTCTTTTAATACAAAAGATTGTTTGAACATAAGTCTCCAGAGTGCCTTTCTCAGAAAGGTGTAATGAGGTCACAAAAGAAAGAATTTCAGAAGGAATTATCAAACTTAGAGGAACTTGAAAAGAAGACTAAAAGAGATGCTTTATTGAAATAAATAAAACAATGGAAGGGTGACTAATTGTGGTACATGAGCATCCTCTCAGGGTAGGTGTAAGGGTTATGTTTTAGATCTCAAACTGCAAATGTTCTTGCTTCCAGAAATGTTTTTCAGCAGTCCTTAAGTAGTGAAGATGATCCAAACAGTTGCAATACTAAGAGTTATCCAAGTGATACTTGTACTTTCTCCATAAATACACCCTGAAACACATTGACAGAAATTTTACCCATTGAGACATTGTATTTCAAACACATTTTCCAGACCTTGAAAATACTTTGGAAATATTACAATGCCATACGAATACACCAGAAAAAGTAAATCCTTAACTTTCAGTTTCAATAATTTGTGTACTTCAATACCTAAACTCACAGTTAGCCGCGTAGCATATATCAAGCAGTGAAAGAGGATAATTAGAGTTTAAAGTCTGTTATGTCTTTGCTGTGCCCAGTAAGTCCTTTAAATATTAATCAAAGCTCCAGGAGATTACCAAAGGGATAATTCATAAAAATATAGTTCTTCTAAGGAGCTATCAAACACAATATGAAATTATCAATTCAGCAGACAAACAAAACAAAAAATAAAAAAGAGAAAAAAAAATTGTTATGGCAAATTTATAGCTGTAAAATAACAAAACAGTATAGAGAAGAAGAAATGTGAACATAAAAATAATTAAATTCAGGGAAAAGCAAATATTCTAATCTCATTCAAATTACAATGTCTTTGCATGAAATTAAAAGACATTACTTTTCTACAAAGTGTAATACAGAATTTTTACTGGAACATAGATTAAAGTACTTGTGTCAGTAATAAGGCCGGCTCTATAGAAATAGAATGAGTAGCTTACTAAGTTCCAGTCAATTAAATAATATTTTAAAATATAGTAAATCCATGTAAACTTTAAACCTTATATTTTGAAGGCTATTTACATTAAATAGCATTTGTGCTGTTTACTGATGTGCTAACTAGATTAATTTCTTTTAACTAAGTGCATGTTCTGTATCTTGGACTGACTGCACAAGACAGAATAGTATTAATTTTGCTAAGAAATCATACAGAGATAAAGAAGAAACAGATTTGTGAACCTCATCTGGTTTTAAGAGATTTTTTTCCTATTCTTGAAGCAAATAAGCATTTTTCTTGACTATGGCAGAGCATTTTTAGTTTGTTTCCTATGGATTATACTGTATGTGCCTCATGTTCATGAATAAAATTAAGCTGGAAATTAGAAGAAAGTCTTTCACAAATGTGTTTATGACGTTCTAGAATAGTAATCCAGTAGGTGACTGCTTGAATCATAATCCAGCTCCTTTTAAGATGCTTCCATGTTAAGTCATTATGCTGAGTTTATGCGACACTCTTACACTGTTTTGGTAGTAAGGGGCGTCAAGGGATGGTTTCTGTAAATCAATGCCCGAAGTCCTCCCCATGCCTGATAGAGCAAATGGCAGCTGGCTCCAAATGGACCTTCCAGGAACAAACTCAAACTTATCTGTGACAGTGGTAGTGCCTCTGTGAAAACGTAGTCAAGGAGAGGGAAGGAAAAGTTATTGTACAAGAACTGCAGCTGTAGGGAAGAGTGAGAATATGGGGAGAGAAACAGCTCTGTAGAGACCAAGGTCAGTGGAGAAGGAGGAGTTCATGCAAACCTGCCCATGGGAAAGACTTAGGTTCATGCAGAACTCTCTCCCATGACAGGGATCCCAGGCTGGAGCAGGGGAAGGGTTTAAGGAATTCTCCTGAGGAGGAAGGAGCACCAGAAATAAAATTCCATCAGGTAACTGCAAGTCCATTTCCTCTCCCCTCACACTGTTGGGGATGGAGGTAGGGAAGTCTGGAGTCAGGTTGAACCTGGGAAGAAGAGAGGTCAAGGTAAGGTGGTTTAAGTTTTAATCTCTAATTAACTTTGTCTGATTTGATTGGTAATAAATCCAACCCATTTCCCTAAATTTGTTTTGCCAATGATGGCAACTGCTCAAAGATCTCTCCCTGTCCTTGTCTCAACCCGGAAGCCTTTGCTTATATTTTCTCTCTCCAGTCCAGTGGAGGAAGAGTGATAGAGCATCTTTGGAGGGCACCTTATGTCCAGCTAGGGTCTACCCACAAGTGCCAAAATGGTTTTTTAGGGATGGTGAAACTAGGTCTCATACTACTTTGATGCTCTTTAACCAACTTCTGTATTTCTTCTTTCCTGTTGAGTTTTGATATGGTACTGCAAAAGAGTACCTGCATCTGCAATGATAGCGTCAAGTAAGTAAACCAAAAACTGATAAGAGTCGTTAGGGTTTTTTTGTTGTAGGAGTCATTTTCTGATGGATTCAAGGCCAATCACCTTCAATTTTAGAACTCCTCATATCTTTAATTCTTGTTAAATACCATCTATTTTTCCATGAAATAACACGGACCTTCTGAGCTTGAGGAACCTATTTTCTCAGAATTTATGTTATGAAAAGGAGGTCATGGGTACATGTTCAAGGTCTATAATTTGACAATTTCAAAACATGTTATATTCTTATTTCACACATGTTGCTGTAGAGATAACACTCATGACACAGACTCTTGTGATTCTTTTCAGGCTGCAAGAAGAAAGAAAGAATTTATTATTTAGGTATCACTTCCTTATATACAATTTTCTACTACCACTGTGATTGGCAAAAGAAAGACAAACTTCTTTACTCACAGTGTTCAAACTAGAGGAACATCAAAAGAAATTCATCCTACAGAAAAGAATTCACAACATGAATACCGTTACAAAAACAATTTGGTTGTTTATGTTTTCTCTCTGAGAACAAGTTTCAGAAAACCCAAACGTCGGAAAAATAGAGCTTTAGAAACTCAGAAACTTTAGGCCTGAAAAACAGACTACATCACACCTTTCTTTATTAGAAGAGTTGGCTTTTTTCATTTTGTTTATTTGTTTGTTGTTTGGAGGATTCTGTTGATTGTTTTGTTATGTGTTTGGGTTTGCATTGAGTTTTTTTCCTAGTACTGTTATTTCTGTTTTCCCAAGGCTTATTTCAGAGTTTACATAAATTATGCTGTCACCAAAAGATGATTTTAACTTTCTGCTGTCCATTAAATCTGCACAACAAAGGATTGAATCTTAATTCAGTTCTTGTGTAATGAAATTTCTGTTTGATTAGGAGAAAAGTCTCTGCTGGCACATCTCTCAGGGTCACTGTAACAGGTTTCCAACTATGTTCTCTTTGTCTTGAAAGGATTTTAGTTATTCCAATCTGCATACATATTCACTGGCTCAGGATCTCCCTGACAGGGCATTTCTTAATTGGAAGCTGGACTCTATGTTTTTTTTTTAAGTGATTTCTTTTTCTTCTCATTGTTTCATCAAAACTTCCATCCTAAACATTTACTATATAGGCATATATTTCTAGTTTCCAACTACTGGTTATGAAGAAGTGCAGAATCACCTGTACTTCTTTGTTACTGTGACGCAGAGGGAACACAGCAACACACAGACAACAGGCGTCCAGAGCACAGAAGAAGAAAAGAACTCAAGTTAATTGAAGTCTCAGCTGTTTATCATTTTCAGGACACTTACCAGGGATTGGGTAATGAGGTATCCACCTCTCCAATCCCACTGGTCAGATGAACAGTCCTTCGCATCATATCTTTAACAAAGAAATGTAAACTATTTTGTTTATCTTACAATTTCATGAGAACACTGACTCCATTCTACAGAAACAAATCAGAAGGCTTATTTTTAGGGACAACACTTCTTATTGATGTAGGAGGACTTAATGTGAGCTGTACATCAGCAATCATAACAGGATCACGATTGCTGTTAGCCATAGTTTGTTTAAATCTTTACTCAATTGGTTCAATAAATGAAAATTCAAACATTTTATAAACTTAGATCTTTAGGTTGTTTTTCTGTGATACAGAACTTTAAATATTTTAGAAATCTTAAAAAAATTAATGCTATTTCTTTAGGAAAAGCAAATAGACTGATATAGAGAGAAACAAATACCTTAGCATCCCCATCATTTTGCTCCTACAGGGAAAGCCAAAAGATTTTGTGAAAGCTGAAACTACCCTCCAAAGTCTCAGTTTTCCAACAGAAAACATTTTTTTTACTACTGCACTTAACGTTTTTTTCAGTCTACTCCCAGTTTACAACTTAGGTTCCTAGGTGAATGAAAAGATTTTAGTGTCTATATGACCTATGCTACATTATTTATTACATTCTATGATTTTCTTTTTTTTTTTTTTTTTCTTACCTAAAAGGGAAAACTTTCACAAAATCATAGACTAGGGTCATATTTTCCAACCTCTTTACTCAAGCAGGGTCATCTTAATCCACATGGCACAGGATCATGTCCAGATGGATCTTGAATGTCTCCAGTGAGGGACATCCTACAAACTCTCTGGACAACCTGTTCCAGTGTTCAGTTACTCACACAACAAAAAAAATCTTTTCCTCATGTCCAGGTGGAACTTCCTGTGTATCATTTTATGTCCATTGCCTCTTACCTTATGGCTTGGCACAATCAAGAAGAGCCTGGCTCCATTCTTTTGATACCCATCCTTTACACATTTATACACATTAATGATGTCCCCTCTCAGTCACCTCTTCTTGAGACAGGCTCAACTCCCTCAGTCTTTCCTCATAAGAGAGATTCTCCAGATGCTTGACCATCTTAGTATCACTGCACTGGACCTGGTCCAGAAACTCCGTATCTCCATACTGAGGAGCCCAGAACTGGGGCACTTCAAACGTGGCCTCACCAGGGCTGAATAGAGGGACAGGGTCAGCTCCCTTGACCTGCTGGCAATGCTCTCCCTAATGCATCTTGGTATTCCCTTGGCCTCCCTAGCTACAAGGACACACTGCTGGCTCATGGAAGCTTTCTGTCCACCAGGATCTCCAGGTCCTTTTCTACAGAGCTGCTTTCCCTACTGCTTATGTTGTATCTTGTTCTTTCCTTTTCATAACCCATTTTCTCAGTAGCATTTTCTCCCTCTCCCCCCATTTATTACCAACACTGAATCAGAGACCAAGATCCTAGTTGCATTTTTTTTTTAATATTTTTAAACTGATCTTATATATGTAATAAAAAAGGAAAGCCCTCTTTCCTTTTATAAATTGAATCACAGTGTAATAAAGTACCATACCTTGTGGTACATTTCAGTTTTCTCTTTCAACAGGAGTAAGACAGAAATGACTCATAATTTTTCATTGTGAATTTCAGAGGATTAAAATCTGTGAAATAAACCAGAGCACCAAAATGTACTGCAAAATCTCTGTTGCGTATAATCTAAACAGGTATCCTGTGAATTATTAAATATGAAAAATGTCTCATGAGATAAGTCAATTATTGTCAGGAGATTAAAATCAGAGAATTTTTTAGATTAGGAAAGACCTTTGAGATCATTGACTTTAACCATTAACCCAGCACTGCCAGATTCAGCACTAAGCCATTTCCCTAAGTCTTTGTCTACACATCTTTTAAATACCTCCAGAATGGTGACTCAATCATTTCTGATTCATCAACTAGCCTGTTAAAAAGCTTGACAACCCTTTCACTGAAGAAATTTTTTTCCTAATATCCAATTTAAACTTCTCCTTCTTCAAATTAAGGATGTTTTCTCTTTTCCTGTCACTTGTTATTTGGGAGAAGGCACCAACCCTCACCTGGCTACTACCTCCTCTCAAGTAGTTACAGTGAAGGATAAGGTCAACCCCCAGTCTCCTTTTCTCTTGTTGGAAGGTATAGTTAGTCGATCAGATAACAAAAGCTGAAAACTACCATTATAAATAGAGAGTGAGCTAGCAATTACTATAGCAACAGATTGAAGCTCATTATAAATTCTTCCATACCTCAGTCCTGATCTGTAAGCTTTGTAGTGCCTTTATCTGATATCTTTGGACAGCATGTTTATTTGTACCTCTCTTCCTCTAAGGGTACAAAGTGAAACTGCTGAATGATAAGAGTAGGAAAGCAGGAGTATATAGTTGTGCTATGGTTCCATGATAGAAAATAGTTTTGTACACCATACATTTAAAGCATCTTAGAATCCTAGAAGGTATTTTTTATTAGACTGTACATGATAATCTAAGGAGATGGAAGGAATGAATGTCAAATAAAGTATATATTCCTCTGGAGAAGACTTTAAAGTGACAAACTGTTGTACATTCCTGTAACAGTTAGCTCTCTTCACTTTTAATCATTTAATAGCATCTTCTTTTATGTAATGGAACTATGGACACAGAAACAGATTTGAAGAATGATCTAGGAGAGAAATATAAATGAGTACACATCAGGTTAGTGAAAATATATTTTGGTTCTCTCATTTGGATGGGATTTTCAGTTTCAGTGTCTACTGAAACTAGTGTTTTTTCTAGTCATTAGATGGATAAGAACAGAGTTGATGGTCTTCCATGTTGTCTCAGAGTATAAGGAAAAATCTCAGTGGCAAAAGCAGTGCCAAAGGGAGCAGTGTCATCCCCAATAAATATTATTGATAGATACCTACATAAGGATATATTTTTAATTTTGAACTCTCAATCTGTCATATTTAGCTTCTGAATGTACCAAACTTAAATTATAGGCACAGTACTGCAAAATGTAAAACCTAGTTTAGCATGACACTCATTCTGATCATGAGCATCAATAAAATTCTGGGCAGAAGTGTAAGAAGATGAAAAGTCATCATACAGTTCCAATTTAGGTTGTATTTCCATTTAAGCAAAGAACTCCCAGGTAACAGCCATTAAGAAAACCCAGTAAGAAACATCACCTAGTTCTGCAGATAATTGATTCATTATGGGAATCTGAGTCATTATATGAATCTGACCTAGTGCTCAGGAAATGTTGCAAAAGCTTTCTTCAGTAACAGGTGGTTTTTCATGAGGTCTAGCATAACCAATATCTGTACCCATTATCATGTAAAAACAGTCATCAATATCCACACTGATGTGATTAGCAGGAAGAATATAGAAATTACTCAAAAATAATGCTATTTCTGATATGGGCTACTCTAGCCAGTCAATTGGCTGTACACATTTCTATACAGAAATCTCTCTCACCTATCCCAAGACAAAGATCTTTTAATTCTAGTTAACTTTTAATACTAATTATGCATCAATAACTTGTAAAGGGTCTGTGCACTCATTTTGTGACTAATTAGCCATGAAATCATGTGATATTTGAAGTTATATTGATGTTGGAATAGATCTCTGGGCACCATTTGGTAACAGCATTCTTTCCTCTGCCTTACCCTCTAAAACAATGGCCAACACCATTGCATTTAGATAGTTCACCAGGAGTCTTGCTGCCCACTTCATAGATAGTTTGCTTCTTAAAGAACTCATTATTTGTATACCTTCTCATTTGGAGACCTGTAAAATCAAACCTTCCTCAAGGATATAGAATGTCAAGAAATTGTAATATCTTCCATATCTGAAGTTTTCTGAAACTGAGCAACAATACAATCAAGTTCAGAAGATTCTCAAATTAAGAGAAAGAGAAGACAAAGACTCATGTGACCACTGGAGAAAGACCTTGTGTTCTAGTTTCACTCCTTATACTTTATTCTAGGAGAATAAAATAATCAGAAGTAATGCTGGAAACCCAGCTGAAAGCTAACACCTTTCCCTCTAAATGCCATATCAACTTTCTTCAAAATATTCCATGGTGGACCTTATTTAGGAAAGCTTTATGTGATTCCCAGGCTTTCAATGCAAGTAACACAAGTCCCTCTCTGAGGAAACTGACACAGAACAAGATGTGTGACTACTTCAGAAAGTCAGTATGGATTGCTATTGATCATACCCAGATCATACCCAAACACACACAGACAAAAAAAAAAAAAAAAAAAAGTCTTCTACAGCATAATCCCTAAGTATCATGGTGGATTGGAATAAAGTTTTATTAATTTTTTGCATTCAGTGATTTTTGATTAGAACTATTTGTACATTAATGATACACAGTTGTAAAACAAACAGAATGTGTATAATGTGTATACCTCTGATAATTATGCATTTCTCAAAAACTAAATATAAAAAAAGCAAATAACAATCCCAGAAACAGAATAAAACTATCTCAAACCCAAAAAGTCTTTGTAGTAACATGAGAAGCACTTTAATATTCCACAGTGAAATTAGAAAAAAATAGGTATAATTTGTCACTGTGTAGAAAATAAAATCGTTTGGTTTTGGTATTATTCTTCCTATTTGCATTCAGTGAGAAGGCCCTGTTCTATTGAAGTGAATAGGAGAATGGAAATACTTTGAGGAAGCAGAGGAAAAAAAAAAGAGAGAGAAGAAGCAAAACACACAAAAGGTGTCAAAACTGTATCTTGAGTCAAATTTCACAAATGTATTCATTCATCATTTGCACTCTGTGAGATTTCTTTGGTGGTGTGTTGGTGTGTTCTTCTGGGATGATTCATGCATTGTCATGTGGAACACTGAAAAGAATTTTATGAAATTTCCATCTAATACAGGTAGCTAAATTATACACTAGCCTTGCATTACACTGTCGTATGCTGATAATGTGAATTGGTATGGAATGCTATTTATTCCAGTACTGCCCTTTCCCAAAATATTTTGCACATGGTACCTGTTTCATATCAAATTTACATTTTTTGGCAGGGCAGGTAGTGAACAGCAAATTGCTTTCAATTTTTCAAGAAAACAGTTATGTTTTCTTGCCAGTGTTGATTCAGGGGATTCTTGCACACTTCTGCATTTCAGGCCTGATTCTATTCAGAGAGTGTTTGTAACAGTAAAAGTCTTTGACCTTTAACAAAATTCCTTCTCAGCCCACACTTTCTCATAGATGGAAAAATTAAGCTCTTCTAACCGTTTCCTGTACACCAGCTGCTCAATAATATATATGGTCTTTGATAAATATTCTAGATGAAGACCGAGGGACTGTCAAGACTCTAAAATCTTTAATGCAGACTTTTTGAATGGGCATTGAATTTTGTAATTTCTGCTGACTGATTAGAGGATGGAAATTTTTGATTCACAGCAATGTTTGTAAAGTTTATTGATATAGCAGTAAATGAAAATATATTTATAATTGTAACTAACAAAATCAAAATAAGTAGCTTAATTATTGTTGTTATACACAGGATGGACAATACAAAAACGAAATAAAATAACTCGCAAACAATCCTAGAACTAGCAGCAAGAGCAAACTTGAAAACTTTATTTCAAGGTATTCTGGCTTTGACTGACTTTGGCTTGACTGACTTTGGCTCTTTTTTCTGTCAGAGAAAAAAAAAAATGATCCAGCCTCAATTTGTTATTTAATATCCTTGGAAGGAAATTACAGTTTTCTGAGATTGAATTTCTAACCTGTGAAGGGCATAAAAATACCAAGTACTTCACACTGTGTGTTAGTGATAAAGCCAACAGTCAGAGCTGGGAATGTGATGGACTTTGTAGACTTGACCTAATGCAGACAACCATGTCTTTCTTTCAAAACAGTCCTGCATGCCCCAGTTCTGTCGCTGATCAGACGACTTTCTGTCATGTCTGAATCTGCTGTTAGTGACAACATCTTTGGGACTTTCTTCATGTTTCTTTCACTGTCGTAACTATGGTTCTTTCAGGTTGTCCGTGTCATGCCAAATTAAATTATATTTGAATTATATGTGTCTTCAGGTGTCTCAGATACCTGTAGAGCAATCACAACTGTCATGCTGTCTGCCAGAAAGATGGTCATTATTTTAGCTTTTAAAGCAGGGTCCTTTCTACCTATTCTTTATATTACCTCTATCCTTCATTGCCTACGTTATCAATTATTTTGTAAGAGTTTTGAAATGAGGTGATGATTTATATTACTTACATAGCACCTTCTAGACTTAAAGATTTGGTAAAATAATCAGTTTGCTGTTTCTCAATGCAAACAGTTTCTGCTAACCTGAAATTCCAGGGGCTTGTACATCCTACTCAATAAAATTTAGTAATGTTAAAAAGGAAGAGATGTAACAACCATTGTCTGCAGAAAACAAATTTCTAATTAGAAGAATCTGTAGCAAGTGTAAATTCTCTTTGGACATTTCAAAGGCTAAATCAAGACAGAAATAGACATGAAGTAAAATGAGACTAGTGAAACAATGCAGACACCTCTTCCCATCTATATTAAAGACCAGCTGTTGAGTAATGGAGTTAAATTTTGAACACACTTTTTTTTTTTTTTTTTTTTTTCCTTTGTAAACTATTTTATTAATCGTGAGAACGTGTTTCAGGAAATAATAGCTCGACTTGATATGCAGGGTTAGGTGGATTCTGAAGCACAGTAGTTGATAAATAAATCAATGATATCCATAAACTAACTTAAGCAAAGCAAATTTATAATGGGATCAGTGAGACACTAAACTCAAAATGCCACGGAACCATTCCATACTCACTTCATTGTAAAACTACATTTTAATTTCTCATTCCATCTGCTACTGCACCCCTGCAAGGGCTTTGAGATGCCATTTGGATGAACAGTGTTAAAGAAAAGTTAACTCTCTTGTATTACAGTTGTAGGTGCTGCAGATGTTTATCCACAAAAGAATGGAAGCATTTTGGAAGTAACTTCCTAATGGATCCCATACAACAAAATGACAATCTGAAAATATTTTATTATATATGTTTGGTATGCACCTTTAGTTATAGATATGTTTTGTGTGCTCCTTAAAATTTTCCACATTGTCAAATGTCCACATTTTCTTGATTTATCTTCATTTCTTATCTAGCACTGGATGTAAGCATACATATTAGATACTCAGTTTTCCTGCAGTTACTTAAAATAAAAAAGTGACCAAAGACAGATTAAACAAATCAAAATAATAATTTTTATTTTAGATACAGATCTATGTAAAATAGAGTTTACAGTGTACCTGTGTTTGCAGATATTACATTTTAACAACTGAAATTGACTTTGAGAAAAAATAATTTTTCTAGTATTCAGAGACTAAACTGATAGATTTCCAAACCCAGGGCTACCACATGGCTTGGTAAAGAGAACCCTTTGTTTGCAATTATATAAAATATGTTTTGTTGAATTTCTTGACCTTGAGGAGTTTAAAACCAGAACACATGGAAGTGCAGGGACTCAATTGCACACTTGACTACACAAAGGCATTCTTCTCATTATTACATACCAAAATTCTCGAAAAAAAAATATGAAAAAAATGGTGGATTCAGTACAGACTTCACAGTTTGTTGAAAGGGACTGGTATCATGGCAGTAATTTCCCTATTTCCTCCAACCATATATCATGTATTTTCATTACAGTGCTTCAGTTTTTCACTATCTGCAGCATCCAAGTGAGAACTCTGTAGTGTCTTCACATTCTTTGTGAACTCTTTAGTTGGGCTTGAGTCTGAATATAAAATGAGCATAGTGTTTGTAAGTCATGCAAAACCACAATATTACAGAAGATTGATGTCTGAAGTTTTGTCAGCACCTGAGAAATATCAAGGTTTAATTAACAAGTCATGCAATAGAGTATAGAGTCTTTGAATATTTATGATTACATAATTTTTGGAAGAGACCAAGACAAGCATGACATGAAACTAGGAAATATTTCAAAATATTTTAAACAAAAGCACCTCCTAGAGGATTCAAAACAAAAGGAGTGGAGGCATTGATTTGAAATTTTTAGAACAATAGAATGACCAATGAACTTTTAAGCGATTGAAGTTTGTTTTCTTAGTGAATGTTTTTGGGAAATACCACTATAGTGCACACAAATCAACATTTCTAGGATTTCATTTGTGCAATTAAGCATGCAAAATGAGGAAATATACTTGGTAAGACTGTAAATCTATCCCTAATTCCACCTCCAAGTGTATACTATTGCAGGGTAGATAGTCCCTGTAGCATGTGGCAGTCTGTGTGCATAGTAGAAAAAGAAATGAAAACTCTCACTGCCAAGTCTTTTTTAGTCCATAGAAAAAATTATGCTTTATCCAACAACAACCCATATTTCTTTACATTGATTATGTCTTGTTTACTGGTTTAAAAATTCTTCCTGTATCCTGTATAGAGCTGATTGTCTGATATACCTTGATCTTTGATTTTAAAACTGTAATCCTATTTTATGTGAGAAAAAGAAAAATAATCTATGGACACTAGGCGAAGAACAGATTGAATAAGAAGCAAAAAAGGAGTTTCCTACATTACTTAATTTTTCAGCCAAATCTTAATCTTTGGGGGTTTTTGACTTCTCACAAGGAAATTAGGCTCAGGAATGGACTTACTAAATGTTTGAAATACATTTTCTCTTTAAATATTTTTTTAGTTAGAGCACATGTAAATTTATCTTTTGAAAGGCAGAAATGTATTTTTTTTAGGTAGTGTAATTTTAAATTTTATTCAATCTGAAATAGTTTTTAATGATTTCTAAACAGATATTTATATTCATAGTATGAAGAAAACTTGTGCTATTCTGCCCCAATGGTCCAGATGATTTATTCTGCCTCTAACAGATATCATTCACAGATGATGCCACGAAAGCCATGTTTTACTTGAAATCATCTGGGACAAAATTTTATTCAGAGAAGTTTCTGTAATTTGACTGAAAGAGTCTGTGATTGCTTAAAACAAAAAGGAAAAGGGGATGGATACAGTAATTAAAACTAATAGGAGAAGAAAAAAATCCCACTCATATTTGTAACAACAGTATTTTTTTCTACTTTTCCTTTTCAGACCAAGATATCCTCACGTGGCAGTGTGTTTTTTGAGTTTTAAAACTTTTATACTGTTAAATGGTTCGTTCCATGCACCCCCATGTTCTTTCCCTGTTCGGTCCATCCCGGGTCACTCCCAGACCCTGTCTGTCACTCTGTGACCTCGCCTCCAGCCTGGAAAGTTCTGACAGGATCACGGGGTGATTGGACAGAGTCTGGGGTCCCTCCCCTGCTGTATCCCGGTTTGTTTCCAAACAAGCCATCCCCCGCTTGTCCCTAATTGCTCCCTGTCAAACCCCTCCCCGGATTCCTCACCCTTGATAAGGTGCTGCACCCTGCTGCTCTGGGGCTTTGCCCGAGCTGAGGTTGTTCCCACAGTGGGACCAATAAAGCCAGTGCTTTAACCCCAAGCACAGCCTCCCTCTCTCTGTTCCTGCCGTTGTCATCTGCTGCCTGCAGACCAGCCAGGACCCAGGGGATCGGGAGGTTCGTCCTGTCCCCGAGCCGTGCCCTGCTGCTGCTGTGCTGCCGGGGCTGGCCGAGGCAGAGATGCAGCAGATGCAGCTACATCCTTCATTGTATCAAATGTCATTATTAACAGCAGAAATATTTTTAGCTGTTGTGGAGACACTGAATTGAGAAAAAAAATCTACTTGCAACATTATAAAATTAATTATGTATCTCACGTGAAGAGTTCTTGTTTTCTCTTTTTTTCTCTTTAACATAGTTTTTGCTAACTCTGCTCAAGGATAAAAGACGAAATGTGTTTCAAAGCCTGATGCTTCTTTCCCCAACAGAGAACACCCATGTGAAATTAAAATACATTAGAGAAATAACACAGATAGTTTTGTTCCTTAATTCTACTCTTCCATACATCGTTGCTGTGGTAAAAGACTGCCATATCATCTTATCTGTTGCTCAAAGACTTGAATTTTTGAATTAAAAAAATTAAAGGTTAAGGATACTTTTATAGAAGATGAACCCTTTTACTTGGCAAAGTTGGATATTTTATAGAGCAAAAGTAAAAAATGAGGTAAACAATACAATTAGTATAAAGATGTGTAGAGGAAAGAAAATGTATTAAGGAAAACAAACAGCATGAACTTTATTTCTATAGCCAAAGTGTTACTCAGTGGTCGTGTAATTGAAAAGAATACAGTGATGTAATTCTGTCTCCTGTTAGACTGTTACTGTATGTTTGGACTTTTTTTTCCCCCATAACAATTCTATACTGCAAGGTTAATTGCTCTTTTGCTTTTCTCATTCACTTTGGATAACTTAGGATCCAGGACAACCTTGAAAAAATTCCACAATTCCCACATTAATCATGGTAAGCTGACAGTACTGTGCAATGTTCAAATCCCTGAAAGGATTGAAACCATAATTTCCAATACAAATTAAATAATATCTTGAGCTTTTGGAAGGTACTGAGAGCTTTGAAAAATGGTCTTGGAGTGAATTTTGGTAATGAATGTCTACATACTCTAGTATACAAGCATGTAATTTTATTTGCATATAAAAATTTGAATAATATTAAAATATTTAGATAATCCTTCTTAATGTTCAAAATTGTAAGGAATATAACTATATTGCAGCACTGGTAGTCAGTTAGTGAATGAGAGTCTGTGCCAGAGGCTTCAGATACAAAAGAAAATACTTACCTTCACTCATCTTATCTTGAAAAGGTGTAAGTCAGGAGGACATCACTGTCCGTGAGAGCTTAAATTTCCAACTTCATTATGATCTCACTGAACCCTCACTCTCCACAGATTTTCCATATTATTTTGGTGCTGCAGATATTCTTGCTGAATTTTTTTAATGGACTAGTTCAAATGAGATACAGTTGTTCTGTAACAGGGCAGGGCATCTCTAAAAATGGGAATGCTGCGAAGCATTGCAGCAGGGTACTGGAAATATTAAGGAATGTTGTAGGTGGCAGACAACCCTTTACAGGATTCTCAGCTGACATGGAGTGCTGAATATTTATCATCAGACTTTATAATATTTTACAGATCTTTTTGAATGATATAGGCCATAGCTCTCTGTAATTCAGATTTTTTAAGAACATACACATGCAAATAAAGAGTGGATTGATATTTTTCTTTTGTATTCTGTAAAATAGTGTTATTTTCCCTTAATTAAATTAAAAATTAAGTCTTTCTTGACTTTATATCAAGTAAGGAGTTAATGATTAATTTTATTTTCTTTTCTGTATGTGAATTTTTAGGAATTCTTTTGGTCTACATGTAAAATTCGTTTCCAAAATTTAGTAGCTGAATATTTGACTGCCTTAGAGAGTGGCAGACAGAACACATTTTCTGTGCTACCAGCACAAGAACTGAGAGACAGTAGAACTGTTTCACTTTATTTCATCTGGTATTTTATTTTGATGACTTAAGTATGAACAAAATAATCAAATTTTCAATATTATGTGCTATTAGGGAAATAAATTCATTCTTGTTGATGTAACTGTACTTCATGTACTCTAGGAATTAAACATTCAATAAAATATTCATAAAATGTCTAACAAGGTATTGTTATGTAGCAAGAAGTTACTAAACAGTCTCCTTCAGATAAAGCAGTTAGCTTTTCTCCTGCCATGTCTGAAATCATTGTCCTGGTTCCAGAATTTAGTCATGTTTTACAGAATCATTTTTAACAGATAGTTGCTCCTTTCACTTACACTTAAAAACGTGGTGGAGACTCATAAAAGGCAATTCTCACAACTGTGGAGGTGTCTAATGAGAGGTTTATCAGCTGAAGGGTGTCAAGCAGCAGTATCAAGTGACCTCCCTCAGGAATGAAATTTGGCATGTAAGTTTTAAGCTACAGATCATTTGCAGCACAAAGGCCTTGTTACATTTTTAAATTAAAACCCTTCTTATTCACAAATAGTTTTGAAATAAAAAGAAGAATGTAAACAGTGCCGAATATAGAGAACCTGCAAAAGTAAAAATGTGAGAAAACAGGGACAGAGACTGCAAGAGAGCAGTGTGTTGCACCTGGACTGGGCTTAAGAGATTTTCTTTCCAAATATTGATGCAACTAAACAACTAGTAAGGTCTAATGGCAGCCAATCAGAAACTATGGGGTGGCAAAACTGATGAAGAAATGAGGTAAAGAATTCTTTCAGTTCAAATCTGTTACCTAGAATGAAGTTATTTCCGTCCTTCCCTCTTTTATCTAACTAGCAGATCTCTGGTGATCTGTTAGATGTGCCTGATCTCATGTTTTGCATCACAAAACACTAAATATTGTTGTTCTTCCAGCTTAATATAGTTTATCATGCTTTGTAAAATTCATCGTGGCCTTCATTTTAACTATAAAATTAGTGGCTGCATGTCATTGAAACGTTGCACAGAAATAGCCACACAAGTACATAGACTGTTCCAAGATCCTTGTCACCATAGTATCTTAAGCAGGAAGACATTTTGAGAAAACAGGTTGGTTAAAATTCCTGTAAGATTTGATATGAAAAATAATAATTAAATAGATTTCCTTTGCTAGGAATATAAAAATCAATGAAGAATACAAGTAGGTTATATGAATGGACTGGAATTTACTGAAAAGCTCATGAAGTGTTTTTAATTTTGATAGATAAGAAAGTTTTAATAGGAGATTTTTAAAATTAATTTGTTTTCTTTTGGAGGATTTTGGTAATATTTTGAGAAAGTTATTACAGCTCCAAATTTTTAAATAATTTAAAAAAAATGTTTGCCCTTAATAAAATTAGTTAGAAAGGATACAACTACAAATTAAAGTACAACCATGAAGCACACCAATGTTTCTCTGAAATATTTTAGCATGCTAGAAAAATGAAGAAGAAAAAAAATAAACTTAAGAGAAGAAAACCTAAGATAAATATTCTGTCTCTGCATGTCAACAACCTCTTATAGCAGTTTTTCATAAGGAACTCTAAAACATCTCAGAGTTAATATCCAACATTTCCCTCTTATATTATGGGAAAGATTACACATTCCTGCCTTCCCACTTCCTATATAGCATTTGATAATGTCTTCCTCAAGAAGTAGTAAGCTTTTAGTAGCCAACGTTTATACTCTCCATGAAGAATTAGCAGGACTTTCAAAACTGTTATTGAAAGTGACATTGAAAGATAACTAAAAAAGTTTGTTGTAAAGCACATCAGATTTCCTCTATTAATCATGCAACTAAATACAACTTTCTCTCTTTATCAGGATGGTCTAGAACAATTTGTACATCAGATCCTCAGGTTATGATGCTGTCAATCACATCCTGTCTGGAGACTCTTACAGCTCTAACCTCATCCATTTTATCCTTATCCATGACAAAGTTACTTTACTGAAAAACATGGTTTTTCAGATTATTACAGATAACTGATTGTGTCATCATATGCTGAACATACAATAGGCAACTTTGATCAAGAGATTTTTGAATAAGTTCAAAAGATATTTGAATAAGTTACCATAAAGTCTATGATGCAATGCATCTGCAAAATATCTTTATCTTTTGCATTTGGATTTGGATTTTGCATAAAATTTGGATTGCAAGTCCATTACTGCAGCCAAAAAATAATGACTATTATACCTCTATGAAAATTTAATATATGTGTTATATACTTTTTTCTAGGGATAGTGGTCAGCATACGTGAAATTATAACCTACAGAATACTGTTAAATTTGCATAACAATACACCTACATACAGTTATGAGCTGTGTGAAACATCCCTAAGTAAGCTCTTTACAACCATAGACACAAATAGACTTAATAAACTATACTGGAAAAAAATCTTATCTTGAAAGAAAATTTTCCAAAATCTGCTTCCAACAGATCCTTTTTCATTTGCACACCAGAGGCAAATGCCTTAAATTAAATGGGTTGTCCAACTTACTAGATATCTTCTGGCAACATTTGGAAGTGAAATGAAATAAACACTATTCATGAAACAGTAAGCACCTCTTCCTGATGTTTGTGTGAAGCAAATGACCAAGGGGACTTGGTACTAGAAAGTACACCTTTATTGGTCCTTTTGAATTAATTTCTTGAACAGTAGACATCTGTGTAAGAATTCCATGTGCATAGCATAATCCTTTGTCTATTTAGTTGTGGTTTCAACCATGTATTTGTTTATACAGTTGCATAATTAAATTTACATTAGAGTGGTTATTTGAATCTCTTCATGTTTAAGATGCTCACACACTATGTTTGCACAAGCTGGGTCTGTAACTGTGCTGACACTAATTTATGGGAACTAGGGTTTCAGATATTTAGAAAATCAGTCTTGATAGCTTTTCCATCCGTTCTGGTTTTAGGTTTCACAACAGTCAATAGTTTTGTGCAGTACACTGTAAGTTTTTCTGTCTTTCTCCTTATGATACAAGTAAGATATGTCTGACTGATATAACCAATGAGATGCCAAATAGATAGTCATTTGAGGGTTTTGTATGTAAACACACCATCCTAAACCATACAATAAAATTTTCTTATTGATGTACAATTTTTACCTGTAAAATTTAAAGTGATAACTTCCTACAAAATGAATTTTGAAATAATTTACAGAATGAAATAGAACAGTCATCCTTATCTCTTTGAGGTGTAAAAAACAATATAGTACACTGAAATATGCTCTATGATCCAAAGATTTTTATTGCGCTTTGAAAATTATCATTCAATGAAATTGAATTTGTTCTTTATCAAGTATTCAACAGATGCTTCTAATACCCTTCTAATTCACTATGTTCAGACTCATATTATTTTAATGTAAAAACTTATAAAATATTTATGAGGAGATGGTGCAGAAGTACTTTTTAATTATGTTTATGTCTTTCTGCTCCATTTAAAATATTTATTGCACCATGAGAAGATATTTAAATTTGGAGAGAGTGAGCAAGAATTATAGAGACTTTGTAAAGCTTATATAGATCATGCCAACATCAATATCTTAAATTATTTTATCTAATTAAAGTGTATTGTGGAGAGTTATTTGAAAAAATCCTTGTGGTTTTTGGTGGGGTTTTTATTTTGTTTTGTTTTGTTTTGTTTTTGTTGTTTTGTTTTGTTGTTTTTTGTTTTTTTTTTTTTTTAATGAGCAGTAAATCCTTTACGAGTTCCAAAAAAAAAAAAAAAAAGGTTTTCAGTATTAGAAGACAAGTTAATTTTTTTGTTGCTTTTTTTTGTTTTCCTCTTGAAATATTTGTGTTCTGTAAACACTATTAACAGAGTGTTTCATCAGTGATTTTTCTTACCTGTTTCAAAAGTCTAAAGAAAATTGAGGATAACTTGAACTCCTATATACAGAACCCTCTTCAAAATACCTCTAAATTCAGAAGTTTGGATTTCATAGTTTCCATATATATTTTATCAATTGAAACGGCCAGAAGTAAGGCAGATCCCAAGATGCCAAATTTATTAAAGGTTTACATTTGGAAATAGAGCTCTTCTTCATAAATAAAATACTTTAGCAGTGTCCTGCAACTGGGTCATTTAAATACTTAAAGAACAGAAAGTGCATCTTAAAAAGAAAAAGAGTTGGTCTTTTTTGGGGGGATTTGTCTGGTCCCCTGTTCTACCAACACAAGAGGAAGTTTAGACGTATCTGAGGTGCTCCACTCTATAAAGTTCTGGGAAGCATGTGTCACAGTCATGACCAGGGTTAAGGATATTGGAGTCACACTTAGAAGAAGGCTCAGCTGAGAAAGCCAGTGTCAAGACAGGACACACTGAAGTTGGGAAGCTGAAATTAGGAAGAGACATTCCTAAGAGCCAGGATATGAGATAAGGGAAGTCAGTACTGAGCAGCAGGATGTGGAGTCAGAAATCCAACAAAAAGGAAAAAATAAGGACTCCAACTCTGCCATTAATTCCCCCCTGATACTCATGTGGTATCAGTCTAAGGATCAGAAGATTTTACTCAGTGTTACACTATTTACAAGTCAAAAGTTGCAGTTGCTGAGCACTCTCCATGACGTCTGGAGAATTTTTATCAACTACCAGAGAACTGTACTCTGGTAATTGACAAAAAATTCATAATCCATTGTAATTTTTTTTCCAGTGTTGAAAAGGGGTGTCATGAGAAGTTTGGTACCCATACATCTTTCTATTAAAGCTTAGATGAGAAGATATAAATGAAAGTATTTTAAAAATCAATTGTATCTTGCATTCAATAACTTGGCTTAAGCTTTCCTTACTTGATATGATTGCATTTGATTAATTTATACATTTCACTTAGTACTGTAACTTTTTCTTTAGAAGCCTGTTTGGCTTTGAGATCAGCTGTCAAAATAGGAAAAATATGCCAGTAGTTTAAATTTGGGTATTTTTTGAGCCTGAACAGGCTTTCAGGTAGGATTAATTGGAAATAGGATCATGCCTTCAAGAAAGTGGTCCAGAAAGTCGTTCAGAAAGTCCTCTTCAAAACCAAGAAGCATTTCAAAGCAAATAGATACTCCTTACAAATAACATTCTGAGTTACGGACATTGAAGTTTAGTGGATGTTGATTAGAAAAAATAGCTATATTTTCAATAGAGAAAATAAAGGAAAAAATAATTGGTCTTTAAAAGCCAATTCTACAGTAACCCAGAAAGATTTGAGACTAGACAATAATAAGGTAAGCACAAGTTCCCTCTAGGAAGATTATCCATGTGAGGTATTATGAAAGTTAAAGTGCTAAATTCAGTCTCATTTAATTTGTGTATTAATGGCATTTTTAATTATAAAAGTATAATAAGTCTATATGGACCAGACTGACTGGAAATTGACATTTCGTTTCACTGAATTGAGTTAGGTGATTCCTCCAAATGCATCAGCAGTAAAAGTAAATGTGCCTCTGCAATTCTTCAAGCTTCCAAAGCTTGATGTTACCTTTCTGCTACATAGCAATCCATCCAGACTAAGTAGTAGTTATAGGACAGCCCCTCAGAGTTCATTCCCCTTCAGAGATGTTCCTGTAAATGAACTTGTTTGGAGAAAGAAATCACTGAGTAAAGGAGATCTCAAAGACCTCAGAATGTTTGAAGGAAAGATGAAAAGGACTCTGCAACACTGCTTGTTTTCACCTGCCTCCACGGCAGAAGTCATTTAATTGGCATTGGCCCTCACACAGATGTGAGCGATTATATTCTGCCACGGTCTTAGGAAACTGAGAGCTCTGAGGGCATAAAATACTAGGAAAAACTTTTTAAGTGGATAGAAAAATATCCACTAGAGGCCACACAGCCACTTTGCTGTTTCATTCACATTGATTCCTCTCCTTCCAGTCAGATGAGAGACTCTTCAGGATCAGGTATTTATATAGTAGTGTATCACACATTCGGGTGCATTACAGCTCTGTCCCACTCTCAGAAATCAAAAGTCTAAAGTTTGCCTATTCTTTCAGCTTTGATAGTCCATGTCAAGAGCAAACAGACTTTTAAGGGATGAGGTAAGGAAAAAATCAGCATTTAGCAAAAAGTTTAAGTAAGTCTGTCATATGTTATTATCTCAAGCAGAATGATCTTTAGCCAATTTAATGAAGGTAAGTTACGATTGACTTTGAAAGGATTAATTTATACTCTTGAGCCTCCTCAGGTGTAGAGCTAATAGAAAGCTGTCTACGTACTTGAGTTTTCACATATCTTGCAGCTCAACTGGAGAGTCAAAAGCTAAATCAAACACTCTGGGAGACCTGGGAGGACGCATAATGCATACAGCAGTGAGGTGATTGTTCTGATCAGGAGGGTTTTATTCCCATCTATAACAATATTGGTAGAGACCCTCATGTACTCTCTGTTAATGTTAATCTTTTAAAAATTAGCCAAACAATTCAGTACAAATGAATTATATTCGTTAAATGTTACCAGTTTTACACTTCCAGAATCCTGCATTTCACAAGAAATGGAGGATTATTTACAGTATTTATGGTGCCTTGTTACTGCAGTATCAGAGCTCCTGACAGTTTTTGAGAATATTAATCCTCACATCATGTCATTTGATGTAGAATGTAATGTGGGAGAAGGAAAGATTAAGTTTATCTGGTCTCTGCTCCAGGCTCCACATGCATATAATATAGTAAGAAATTCTCTGATAAAGAGCAATTCAGCAAGAGGAAGAAAAATAGACCTCAGAAATTCCTGTGGAGTGCCTTCAACTTTGGCTCAAGATGTTGCTCAGTTTTATTCAGGCTGTCTCTGATCCTGTAAATTTACTTAAGCATGCCTTTAGACTATCAGTTGGAGCCTAGACTGTGGTCCAATACACCTGTTTGCCAGAGGACAAAGTGGCTAACTGCCACACCACGAAGTGGCAGCTGCTCCTTTAGAAGCAGGGCAATCCCATTCCTCCAGCCCTCATTCTGAGTTTCATGGAGGAGGTCAGGCAGCTGTACAAGACTGCAGCCAGGGTGGCAAACACAGTGCTGTAGGCTGCATCCATGCTCTTGCACCTTCTCTGTGAGGTGGAATTTCAGAGATGAGCTTCCTCACTGTCCTAGGAGCATGTGATTTTTTAACACAATTATGAAGAGAACTAATGGTGATCACCAGGTCTTTGGAGAAATAGAGCGTGATCGCTTCATATAAGGGGTCTGTTATCCACCATGAGATTCAAAAACTGAATTTCAAACAAAATGTTCAGAATTTTCATTGTTTGAACCCTGTAAACTGTCAAAGTCACACATATTCCTTTATGCAGCTCTCCATGACAAGATTTAGGAAATTTGTAGCATTGCTGTCTGTAATTTCCATTTGTTTTAGTCCTTCCCTATAAAAGCCATTGGAAGTATTTTTCTTCTCGTTTTGCTTTGTAATTATGATTAATTTCTGTAAAGCAGATGAGACACACGACCCAGATTACAGTGCATGAGGGATCTGAAATACATATCTCAATCACACCCTAATAGTTCAGTGATGAACTTTGCTGATAAATGGCAAACACAAGGTTAATGTTGATGTCAAGATTTGCTACCTAAGTAGTTCTCTAAACACAGATTCTGATAAAGTACTGTTTGCTCTTTCCATGGTTTGTTTTTTCAAAGAATTTATTTTAGCTAGTTAATGCCATCTGTACCTCAAATAAAACACTACGGTCTTTCTAAATATTAAATTATAACTGTTATATGATATGTCTCAAATGTATAGGTATTTATTTAAAGTATTAATCGCAGCATTTTAGAAACATAAAATTTCTGCAGCTTCACTGCCTAGGCAGAACTGCAAATGGAGGCAAAGATTGCTCAGAGTTTCTTTTCTTGGCCCTAAGATTGCCAGATCAGCCAAACTGACCTCAAGAAAGAGCCCTTGTATGGCTGTCCTATTTTGCAGTGTTAGTAGTACTTAAGCAAGTATGCACCTAGCAAGGGCTTAAAAACACATTTAAATTCTGGACTAAGTACACCTAAATTCGGGAAAACAACTAGAGAAAGAGGTTTTTCAAATCAATCCCTTGTTGCCAAAAATATCACTTGAAGACCAATTTACATTTCTCTGGCAGTGCAGTGTAGTTTTATTGGACCAGGAAGAATAAGACATCAAATGCGACTAAAAATTGTAGGACATAAATCCACATAGCAAGTGTGTGACTGATTTTTTTCTCTTATTTCTTTAATAAGCTCAAGCCTGAAAGTGTAGATTAAAAACACTTCTTGATATAAGTGAACTTTTCTGGAAGATATTTAGTGGTACACAAGTTATCAGATTGTAGACAGAAATATTGCGCTGAAACTTTATACTTTGTTATACTAGTTACAGATAACTCCATATATTATTGTGTGTTACCCCCTTTTGTCCTTCTAATTGCAGAAGAGGAGGAATTTCTGTCTCCTGGTGACCAGTTGAGGGGTATAAAAGCATTAATTTTATTCTACTTCCTTTGAAGAGTTTGATCTTAATGCAGGGTTGGAACAGTTTGCTATATTGTTTCTGACATCCTTGGGCTTTCTCACTCTTTTGCATAATGCTCTTTATGTCTTCATCACTTGAGTCAGCCATAACTATAATGCTTTCTGAAATCAACTTTCCTGGCTGAAATCACAGGAAAAAAAAATACTTCCTGAATGCATAAGTAGCAGTGAACATTTCTAAGCCATGTTTTTACCTGAACCTGCTGCATACTCTGTGCATGAACATAAACTGGAATTCGTGGTGGGGCAGAAGCAATGAAAGAAGAGCTTTGTTAATGAGTGATGCCTCACTGACTCTGCTTTGATTAATGTCAAAGACTGATGATCAAAAAACTCTCATGTTCTCTCACTGTCTGATTTCTAAGTATCAATCTGAATCATCTCATGAGAATGGTGTTAATAATGGTGTGAAATTCTGCATGAGAGGGTCAGTAACAGAGCATCTGATTCACCTGAGTCTCAAAAATGGGTCTTGAGTGAGGATTAAATTGAGCTATAACTCAGAGAGCCCTCTGATCTAAAATTTTCTGTACATATGCATTTTCTTTCATTTATTCATGATTTTCAGAATACAAGAGGCAAGTCCTACAAAGATAGAACATATTGCAAACTCATCAGAATTTATTCCAGGGCTTTGGATTCTTCCCACAGCACCTTCCCTACTCTCCTTTCTTTGTACTAGAAAAAACACATAATGTAAAGTTCTTTGTGAAGATGCAATTAAGTGTTAAGGATACATCATAACAGAAAACTTTAGTTTTTCTTCACTGGATATATTGTTTTCTTCCAATCTTAATTTCATTTTAGGTTCTTTTCTCTGTGCATAAAGGGAGGATACCTGATAAACTATGAGAAGACTTATAAAAGTCCTATTTCCATTGAATCCCTGCATTGGTTTCAAAATGCAGCTGCTATTGCTAAGGAGCAAGGAAAAGGATTTATTTTCTCTTTCAACACTAACTCTTCTGGTGAGAAGACAAACAGAAATGAATCTTGCTTAGCTCACTAATATATCTGTAAACAGCCATTCGAATATGCTTCCCTTTTCCTGTGCTTGGCTGATTGACAGTTTATGGGCGAATCCATTAATTCATTTGAGCAACTGAGAAGGATCAAGCCAAATATCACCAAATGGGAGTCAGAGCATTGACTCCTGATGCCCTTCAGCTGTGCACTAAGGTGAGGATGAAAGATGTCCCAGTGGCCTGAGAAATTTGGAATAAATAAAGGCCATCTCCTTCTTTGTGACTGCTGCCTTAATCCTGGAAAAAGAGAACATAAAAGGTTGAGAATATGCACAGTTTTTCTGTAGAGGACAAATAAGGCAGAAAATATCATAGAAAAAAACAGATTCTTGGGGAAAAAAGTTTAGAAGGCAGCAAGTGTAAGTAAAAATAGGGAGTTAGGCAAGAAATGTCATCCACTGTGCACATTTTTAAAAGCAAGACACAATGAAGACAGTTAAAAATGTTTTTAGAAAGAGAATATCAAAACCTTTCTACAGAACTTTGTCAAATTACTCCACTGACTGTTATTTTGTTATTGGTTTTTGTCTTGGATCTTTCTTTCTGTTTCTACTGTTTCTGTTTTTGCTGCACTCCCATAAGATATTCTGGTCATTTATTCATTTTGGTTTTCTCCTAGCTATCCTTGGACTGCTGTTTGCAAACTCGGCCTTTACTATATATCAAATAAATATCTATATATCTATCTATCTTACTATATATATAATTAAATTGTCTTGACACAATGTATACAATTAGACATTGTAGAGGGTCCTGGCGAAGTTGGTTGTTTCATAGAAGAGAGAAAATATGTGAGAAGCAGATGCAGGATACATAAGTTCTATTTCAACCATTTCCTTTTATCAGCTTTTGCAGCTGGAACCCAAACACAAATTTGTTCAGCTAACACAAAGTTGCTAAGAGCAAAAGCTTTTCTCACTAGTGTCTTCTGGGGCACTTCTTTCCTGTTTCCAAAACAACCAGATGCTTTTCGTGCCCAATTCTCATAGAAATTGCTAACTCATAGTTCAAAAACTCTGAGCCAAGTGTATCTCTAGTGCGACTCCATAGCCTTATATCTGGCCCTCTATTCTCAAAATTGCTTCATGACACATTCAGGCTCCTCTTTGTTCTACATTAGTTGGTGTTCTTTGGGCACTATTGCACACAAGGATATTTCCTGCTGGAAAGCTCATGCCAGCTTTCTGAAGTACTTGGCAGTAGCAGAGGTTCATTTGTAAAATTAGTACCCCACTTTTATCTGTTCAGTTACAGCATTATTTGGTTAAGTGGCCTATTCTCTGAGAAAACTGAGCAGAGTACAATTCTGCTCTTTGTTACAACAATTGAGCAGTGCCAAAGCTTTGCCATTGAGCACAAATGCAATGCTATGAAATATAAGTACTCTGCCATGGAAAATTTAAGACAATGTTTTTTTTACCTCAGACATACTGTTCTCCTGTTTAATTTATCCATGCAGCACAATGGTGACTGATTTCATCCTCTAGAGAAATCTGTTTAATTCCATTTGTCTCGGAACATTCAGGAACAGAATTCAATCTTGCAGACTTTAGAGATCTAACCTGCTTTCATTGTAGGTGAAATTGTGTACCTATTGAGTAAAATAAGAGAGAACAGATTTCCCTCTTTTTAACTATTGCTTTCAAAATAATTTCTATCCAGGCACCCATTACCAAGCCTTAACAGAAAAATTTCAATTTCATTTAACATTTCATCTCTGTACTCATAACGAATAGTGTTATGCCTTTGCAATTGTTACTTTATACAGTATTTGTTCTAGAAGTATCATAAGTACCAGATTTAGCTTTATATCCTATTTGAGCAGGATTGAAAATTTAGGTTTCATTTGCCTCCCTCAAGGTCTGTCTTAACTGAATATATAATATGTGCTGAAAAAAATAGTGGTAAAATATGTTAACGTGACATTTAAATAAATGTACATATTTTAATAGGGTTTGTCAGGATATTATGATCAAAAGTATCCTTGATATTCCCAGTGGCATCACAGAGTTATTTTAATGATTCAAACATGGTAATTGTAATGCTTAACCAAGACTTACTGAGAAGGGGGAAAATGTGGCTAAGTTGGAGGTATCATAAGTGGTCCTGACATTTGTGAGCAGAATACACACAAAGTTGTTGGGAAGATCAAATTTAGTCACTATTTATAGTGCAGTCCCTTTGCAGTATTTGCCTTTCACTCCAGCCTTTCACTGGATTCATTCAAAGCCTGTGGGGTATGCAAGGGGAGAGAAAGACTGTTGCAGGAACATGGCTGTTACTACATTTCCAAAATCTCCTTGGACTTCTAAGTGCTGGTAGCTCTATCCCCTATATGTCCTCAGGAATTTTGATCAATTATTTCCTCTTTCACATATAATGCAACAGAAGAGAACTTTGTGGATTTTCTTAGACTCTTTATCACTTTTAGAGAAAGTGAATTAAATATGGGAAAATTATCAAGTAGATAGTTAATACAGGAACATCAAAGAAATTTTAGACTCTGACAGTCAGTCCAGGACAACTTTCTTAAGTACTTAGGACTGCAGGTTTACTTTCAAAATACAAACAACAAAACTCACATAAATAGATGCTTTTAAATATCTGAAATTAAATGATAGAACATTGTCATTCTCATGCCCTTTTTTGAATATATTAAAATATGTAGTAATGAATGCAATATAAGAATCTGATGAAATCTAAGTGCTGTAAAGGCCAACCATGTGCTTTCCACTATTTCAGTTCTTTTAATAAAACACTGAGTGTTCTGGTGTAGTCCACCTGACCAAAGACTGTGGAAGTCGATCCATAGGAAGCTTTCATTTGGTAACAACTTTTTGAACAGTGTGAGGGATACGGGCAGAAGGACAAAGCAAACTGGGATTCTGGAAAATTCTAAATTCTTTAAGGATCCCATCCTACTACCCTAGTTCAGGAAAAATGGTTTTCTGCAATGGAACGTTCTGTCATAAAAGCCGCAGAGCTGTGTTTTCAGCCAACTTGCGCACATCAAAGAAATTCAGTGCAAGGCACATCAGATAAAAGTACTGAAAATCATGATGGGTGTTTTCTGCAAATGTCCCCAAATTACTCAAGCAACTATAAGATGGTGTCTGCTTACACACATTTCCTACTGTGCTAATCTGCTCACCCCATGTTAATTTCCTTCTATTGTGAATGAGCAAAGGCAACTATTAGCAGCAAGGTTATGGGAAAAGATTTTCATAAACAAGTAAGCTAGCTCCAGCAGGAGTGCCCTGATTCAGCAAACCCACAAAAAAATTTTGAAATACCTTATGAGAGCTAGAATTATTTTTTTAAGAGCAATTCACAATTTTAGTAACTGTGAATGTAGATCATTCTATTGTCTGTTGGCAAGAAGTTTAATTTCCCATCCCTCAGTAGAATGTAAGATTCGGCCACATGGAATTCTTTTAATTTTTATTAATACTAATTTCTTCATTAATTGACTCATGACTGCTCTGTTGTTTTTTGGGGTTCTTTCCATCCATGGAGAACCTAAAATGTTCACAAATACAGCTGCATACAAAAAAAAAAAAAAAGAAGGAAGTCGTAAGTATTCAAATATCTTCCATGTGACAAATTATATCATTAACAACAACAACAAAAAAATCCTTCAAATCCACTTCAAGATTATGATTCTTGCTTTCTATTTATTGGTTGTCTTGTAAAATACTTTGTATAACGAATAACAGTTTTAGGCATTACATGCACAATTTTTGATTATGAATATTAACTTAAAATAATAGTAGTATTTCCTGAAGTATTACCATAATAATATTATTTATAAATACTTCATATTTCCCTTTACAGCTATATTGAAACACAAGAACTACTTGTTTTCAGAACCAGGACATCAGCTATTCAGTTCGACTTTGGAACATTTGCATTTACTTATTTTACATTTCCTTCAGCCTGCACAGCATTTACAAAACCCCAATCTCCACCAGTAAAGTTTCAAAACCATGAACCACGATTGCCATTAATAATTTCCTCTCCTGGACAAGCTGCTTGGGACACATACTCAATTAATTCTTACAGTATTTCCCATGACAGATTTTACTTTTCAACCAATCCCTTTCAGACCATTTTCATCTATGTCTTTTATGAAAAAAAACTGTTCTGTGGGTTCATTCTTCCTGAGTCAATTATAGGAAAGTGGGTGTTTTTAGTATCTCTTACTAATCTCTGTCTCATTAGTGTTGCACATTACTAAGCATGTCTAAATACTGTCTTGGATGTGGGTTAGCAACAAAAAACTAACCTAACCTAAACTAAACTAATAATTCCCTGTGGTTTTCTTCATTCTCTAAGTGACAATACTGATAAATAACCACCAGAAACACAAGTCAAAAGTGGAGGAGATCTGTGTGACTGAGAAAACTCAGGAAAGACATTTTGCCTCAGGCCTGCAGCAGCTGAGAGGGTGAGGAGTATATGACAAATATGTCTGCTTATTTATATCAGTGGGACTTTGATAGGACATTGTTTCCCTTGGAAAAAATTGATTTTTCACTGCAGTAGTGTATAGAATGTCATAATGCTAAGTTTCATAAAATGACTAAAGCACTGACATCAGCCATTTCACGAAATGCCTGACACTTTCAGGTATTTCATAAAATGACTTGGTGGAAGAGTTAAATAGTGTAATAAAATGCCTATAATTCCAGGAACGACTTTCAGTCATATCATGAAATGAATGATTTTTCAAGATGACTGCAAGGTATTTATGAAATCTTCACTGTGAGCTATGTAACAGGTGCTGTAAGCTGCTTGACAGTCAGTGTTCCAGGCCAAAGATGGATTATTTTTATCAAGTGGCATCACGATTTGACGAATGGTCTGAATTAAAATGTCCCTTTTTGTCATTTAACCTGATGCACCTTTTGTAGAAGAACAAATTTCAGATAATTGTAAGAGCAGCAACATCAATTATAAAGATATTGATTACAATGCCTTTTTAGAGAAAATAAACACTCTAACTGTCCAGGAAGCTGGCTGAAATGTTTCTGAGAAAATGAATTTTTGCAGAAATATAAGGTTTTTATTAATTTAAGTCTCTCAGGAAGCTATATATCTTGCCAGAAGATTGCTGAGGTTCAAAGTTTCCGAGTCACCCTCTAAAGTGTACGTGTCTGTGTGTACACGTGCATGCATGTGATAGGAGCAAAAGTGTAAGGACTGCTGTCCTGACCTTTCTGGGCAGAAATAAATGGCATGGGATATAGCCAATTTTTAAAGAGTATTTGTCAAGTACTGTCTTTATTCTCATGTGAAAATCATGTTTAACACCCTAGTGTTGCCAGAGAACAGAATATGTACCTTCCTGCCCATTTAAACCACTTACTCATAAAAGCTAAAATCTTATCTCAGATCCTAACAACTCCTGCATATTGCTATGACAGGATTGACACCAACACATCTGGTTGGTCTGTGAGGAGGTGGTGCATTTTTATGACACTGCTCTTTCAGAGATGTGACTTAAAATGTTTTAAGTCACTGCTTCAAAATGTTCACACATGGTAGATACTGATTCTCCAAAGATCATAACATCAAATGTTTTAAGCAGTTTCAATTGGCATTCATTCAAAAGTTTCTAATTTGCAAGTGTCCAAATAGATGAAACACTAAGAGCTTGGATATAAATAACTGCAATAATATTATTCTCTTATTCTACTAAAGAGTAATTGAAAACTCCATGTTTATGCTGGTCTAATTCCACTGAAGTAATTGCATTGTCTTCAGTGAAATTAGACCAGCATAAACATGGAGTAACATATAAGAAAAATATCCCCCTGTGTTTTATTATCATTTAGAAAATCTGGTTTGGATCTTCCTTTTAAATAAAAATTTCTACCACAACATAGAGAAGCAATGATAGAAGATCCATACTCTGAATAAGGAGTTTTATAATCAGCAGAAGGGCTAGGACTAAATTAGTGTGTTAAAAATATTGGTGGATTACAATGTGGAAAATGTTTCTCTAGTTCCATGAAAAAAAGTGAAAAACAAGTTCACCAGTCATTTCATGAAAGAAATTAGCATTAATAAGATAAAAAACTTCTAGGGTCTTGCAAAAATTTTAGGTGATATCTCTGATAGATAATGTTTTATTTGCTTCTGGGCAAATTTGGTAGTATAATTTTATTTTTAAACATTGCTTACAATAGAAAAGAAAACATTTCAGAACTTGATAGATAATCTTACCTAGGTAGATATACATGATACATTGAGTTTGTAACCATTTGGAAGCACAAAAAATATTTATTGAAAAGCTTTTATGACACCCATTAATGTAACTGAAATGAAAACTGACGATGCAAAAGCACACAATGGTATTGGATCACATTTAGATTATAGAGGAATCCTGGCTTATTTACAACACTGTCATAGCCCAACAGCAATGTAGTCTTATTAAGAAATTCCATTTTTTGTAAAGCTATTACTAAACAATGTTAGTTATATAATATACTACTGTCTTTCAAATATAAAACATTTTGAACAAAGAATTATGACTCCATATGTGAATGTTCTCAATAAGCTAATTTTACAGATTTGCTGATACTTCACTGACTTAGAGTTCTCAATTGAACCTTTTAGATAGAGTGACAATATCATGACTAATGTCTTTATTCTTGGTAAACTAAAATCGATATGCATACATATACAGCCTAATTCACATTTAAAATCTCATGTCTTCTGTTCAGAATGTTGCCAGATCTCTCCACAGCAAACTCTTATTATATTAAGAACCATATTTGGTATAATCTTGCTTTTTTTGTGAAAAACAAAGGGAAAGAAAAATCAAGCATATCTCAGATTTTAAAAATTAGTGAATTTCATATTAAAATGTACATCTATGTACATATTTCCTTTATCTACAGAGAACTTTTATCAAAAAAACTCTTTATATTGGATTCTTTTGGATATTAAAGATGATATCACCACCCTTTATGAGGGTAATTAGAGAATTTGCCCTTTTAATTTTTTATTTCTTTCACTGTCAATTTATAGAGCTTTAATTTAGAAGTTTAAACACTAAATTAGGGTAGATGAATCCCATCTTCAGATACCTAAATTTCATCATAGGCATCTAAATCTACTTCTGGGTAAGACTCTGTGTTTAAGATCTCCTGCACATTAAATTTTTCTTATAGATTGTTCAGTATTTTCTTTCCTTGAAGCACATAATCCAAACAACCCTTGTCATCCGACTTCTTATTAATCTTCAGAATTCTGATGCTTTCTGGTATGCTATGTATTGCCTTCCACTCACTTGACCTGGTCATTGTACTGCCTGAAAGACATTTCTTCTCTTCAGCAACATTTTGATAACAGCACTGAGATAGGTCTGGAATCTTTCACTGACGTATTGGTACTCTTTGATAGTCTGGAGAATGCACTTGGGACTAAAAAATGTTTTGCTGTTACCCTGATCTAGAGATAAACAAAAATTTTAACGTATCTCTCATCATTATAATGTCAACACAGTAAATTTTTTTATATTAATTGGTCTAGTTGTCTTTTCAGTCTTCTAATTAAGCACTATTGTGGTTCTTCTTTTATGGAAATGTTGCATTTTTTGAGAAAGTGTCACGTAGTAACATCATCATAATATATGCAAAGAAACAACTAGTACCCAGATGTTTAGATAAATGTGTGATTGAGACTAGTCATAGCAGTTATTAACCACTTTGGGGTGATAACAGCTTTAAGTTAAAATTTTAGAAAACTAGAATTCCATGCACAGCTAATATTCTCGGATCACAGTAATTTCCCATCTTCACCTTGTTATGATCCATCACTAGGGGACAAGAAGATTTCTCATCAAGCTGAACAGACACTGCACCATGTGCCAGCGATCTCTTATGCTATTTATGCCAAGGGAAAGCAAGTGAAGAAAACAAAGGGCATCATCAGTCCTTAGATCTCGATTTGGGGCTGCTGCATTGATGGTTTGGAGTTGGGCTTGTGAGACAGAGAAAATAAAAGAAAGAGAGGAAGAAGAGAGAGAAAAAGAGACAGAGAGACAGAGAAAAGAGAGGGAAAAGTGGTGAAGAAGAGTCAAATAAAAAGAGAGAGAGAGAGAGAAAAGAGTGAGGTGGGGCAATCTACTCCTTTTTTAGTTTACTTTGTGCATACCTCTGATGTAAATTAGACTTTTCAGATATTTGTTCACACAAGAACAGACAGCCCTTCTTCAGGAAATGATCTGGCAAGAAGGGGAGGACAACACTGAGCACGAGTCTCCAGGTGGAGATGCCCAGGATGTTAGCCCAGAACACCACAGCCCCACCTCTCAGGACGCTCTCCGCTGACCACTTTTCCTGCAGCTCATTCATACTCAGAATGTTTCAGAAAAAACAGGCATAGGTCTGGTCCTCTATGCAACTGCACAAGCTCAGTTTCTTTGTCACCTGTATCCTACACATCTTGTCCACCATTTTGCCTGGCTGTGTACTAATGCCCACTTTTAACTTTTCTTCTGTGGGTTCTGAAAAATCTCTCTTTAAAGTCTGACCCCACCTGCCACCTGGCCCACTCTGTTTAATAATTTGGCTTCTGCATCTCTAAGTTAATCTAGGGCTCAGAGTAACACCAGTGCTTTTGCTGCCTGAATGATCTCAATAGAGAGATTTCTGATAATTTTAGAAGCCAAATGATATGTATGTTACATTAGCTGCAATTTTTGAGATGTTCACAGAGGGGCTAATAATTTATCTGCCTGTTTGCACTCTTGAAACCATGCAAAAGTCTGAGTCTTAGTACCGAGCTTCTCTGTTTAAGCACATTATACCTGATGTCACATTTTTTATTCCTTGCTAGTTAGTAGATTATCATCCTTCACTGTCAGGTTAAAATAGTTGGAATAAAGAAATGGGTTAGAATTTTCAATCACAATCTGGGATATGGACATTAGGTCCCAATTTGTTATATTTGAGAGCCCTAAGTGCACTCTACTATTTACTCAGCCTATAAATATGAAACTTCTGTCTTTCTTAATGCAACACAATAGATGTTTTAGTTAAATTACAGTCTCCAGAAGAAAAAGCGGTCTATATTTGGTTACATTACTTGACTTTCACAGAAAATTTTTTTTCATTTTCACTGACTGTGACAACCATAAAGCACCCAAACCCAGTGGTATGAGCTACAATGATTTAATAGACCTGAAAGTTTAGTAGACTATGGCTTTCCTTACTGCTCTGGTTTAGGGGAGGACTCATGATCACTCCACTTTTCACCCTATAGGAAAGTAAAAATGCTGAATGAAAAATACTTAGGTAAGATAAATGGACAAGAAATGTTACATGAAAAAAATTAGTGTTCTGAATCTCTAACTTATACTTTCCAATTAATTTAGAGGACTAGACTTTATTTATCTTCCATATCAACTAGGCACCATGACCTGAAACAACTTCTATCAGTAGATTTCAGTTTCCAAAATGATACAAGAAAAATTCGGAATAATTTTCCATAGTTTTCATCCTCTTACAGAAGAACAGAATTTTTTCTTCCTCTTTAGCATGAAATTTTCTATTTCTAGATGAATATTTTTCTTGCTTCCCTTCCCAGAGGGCTAAGCAAGTATGTAAAGAAAGAAAAATTTCCACCATCTCTTTGATGTCACACCTTGGAAATATTTTTTTAGAGAGGACTGTGGCTATGATTGGAGAAAGAGTGATATTTCTTTCAAAATGTGGGCTTACTGCTGATGAAAAGATGAATTTTAATTTAGAAGTGGGGTATATAGTTCGTCTTTCACCCTATGTCATGACACACCTTTGACAGGTTTGTTGCACTGATTTGCTTTTATGAATGGGGTGTGATCAGTAGGTGGTTCTCTTTTCTGGTCTAGACATAATTGCTATAATTGAATCCCTCACAGCCTAAAGATGATCTGTCACTGCTTTATACCTCAAACATCTTAGCAAATAAAATTAATATAAAGCACACTTATCAAATTGCCTGTCCCAGGCTCTCTAAAGAATTTATCAATATTCTCTGCTATAGCTTGAAAAAAGCTCACAGCACCTAAGAATAATTACCTAAGTTTCTACATCAACATTTAATTTATTCTGAAGAAAGCAATCAGTCTAGTTCTGCAGAACTTTTCCAAAATGTTGTTCTAGTGTATTATAATTGGAATTAGTCTAGTGTATTAGCCTTGTATTGCATAAAATTCTGGTGTTTAGTAAGTATATACCGTAATAGCACAAAAGTTATAACTCCACAGCTAGAAAATAGTTAATCTATCCTCTCTGAAACATTCTGTCCAGCAAAAGTCTCTTGTATGCCAGATGATCTAAGATTTAGGTACTTTATGGTGTTATCATTAATTGTAAAACTGTTTCTTTCTGTATTGATCACATTTGGTTTAGGAGCCTGAAATGGTAAAATTTGTGTGTGCATATTTCTTTAAGTGATACAGATACAGTACCATTTGAAGATCATATTTCACATATGTTAAAGGAAGTTGGAAGCATTTGTTAATCCCTGTTGATTAGAGCATAATAAGGGTGAATATACTGGCTTTGGAGTCTCAGATGACATGAATTCAAGTCTTTAAGGTGTTATTAGTTAACATAACTAATATTAGTAATATTATATTAGTATAATATATTAATAATATTAATATGATGTTAGTATTTAATACTAATATCAGAAGTTCTGCAGCTGACTAAGAAGCTGTCATTCTGTACCAGTCTTTCTTACTTCTGGGTCTTCATGACAGGTCATCCTATAATGTTGTGAATTATGCAAAGCTGGCAGAAGAATCCAATTGAATTTTGAGCTCCAATTTCCTCACAAGAGAGGTTATTTAGGATTACTCCCAAAAATCTGCCTCTGACTGCTGCTGAGAGAACAATGAGCTCTATTTTTATGACACTCAGTCAAAACCCAGATCCATCTGCATTACTAACAGTCCCAGGCAAGACTGGATACATTAGTAATTATTTACTAATCAAAGTGATTTACTTACTCACCAATTGCTATTTTCAATACTTAGACTATCTGTACATTAATATATTTTTTAACAGTTTCTGGTTAGGAGATTATTTTCATAATAATTAAATACATAGATATCTTACAATATTAATCACAGATACATCATGAAAAAAAAAAAAGGAAAATTCACAAACTCCATGTTTTTATTTTATTGTTAACCTTTGAAGCAATCACTCAGCAGGGTTAAGATAACCTCATAAATTCTTTGAGAATTTGAGAATTCTTTGAGCATTGTCTTTGGGCTGCACAAATAATTAAACTCCACTTTCTTTAAATAAGGAAGTCATGAGCTATATCTTAATTCTCTTTTTTTAACACATAAAACTACACATTGCAAATTTGATTACATTTTTGTTATAGTAAGTCTGACATACAGAATAAATTTATGTGAAATAATGTGCAATATATTGAAGAGACCCTGTGGTGAAAATGACATGACACCTCAACATTTCTGCAGACTTTCTCCAGAGAGAGAAGGAAGTTAAGAAAGAGAGAATCTAGACAGATTCCCTCCAAGGGAAAGAATGGAACATGAGTTCCTCCCACTGCTATCCCAAGAATGCACAAAGGTAAGGATTGTTAGGAGAGCTCTGGCAATAAGCTTGAGCAGGAGTTTGTGCTTATGAGACAGTCACCAGAGGCAGTTTCTCTCACTCCTTCTCTTCCACTCCTGGATTCTCTGATGTCCAGAAAGAGTAATTTGTGATGCAGCCTTCACAGTTAAGAAGCAAAAATTAATTTGATTCATTACTCTTGTTCAGAAAAAATGTCTTATTCTTCCTCTAGATGTTTTTTTTTTTATTATTTTATTTTTTTTCTAATAAGACAAGTTTTTTTTAAGTCTGTGGGATTTAAAATTGAAGTTGGTACTAACATTTTAGCCCATGTTATTGTTATAATTATTCAGAAGCAGAAAAACAGCTACTAAAACATCTACTAACCCTTCATGGAATGAGGAATTATCAGTCCTGGTGTAACATGCTTGCTAATTAAAGGCTTTGATGAATGGGAGAAGTTTTCCCCAAAGTACTTTTCTCTCACAATTAAACCAAGAAAAAGAATCTAACCTCTGCCTTAGACGCAGCAGCCCTGCAACCCAAACATGAACTCCAAGTTTGGTCAAGCAGCTAGAAGTGTAGGAGTTGAGAAAGATGGAAATTCTAATTTAATAACAACTCTTTTTTCATATAGCATATGTATATGACAAGAAAATCTATATCTTTTATGGAATTTCAGAGGAAAGAGGCTTATGATTCCCTTTTCTTGATTTCTAAGCATTCAGCTATTGGCCTCTTATATAAGAGTCAACAAATCATTAATTAATAAAGAAGTCCAAAAGGGAAAGTTTATTCCTACTAAAATTTATTCAGGTTTTTTCTCTTGTATTTCAGAGGATCTCAAAATAAATAGATGCTCTTCAAAGACTACAGCAAAGTAATTATTTTCTTTTAACAAGCTTATTAATTTATTGACTAATGTTGAAGTGGGCTTCCCAGTTATTATATTTCATTTTGGGAACATTATTTTTGAAGAATGATAGGATGATTAATGTCATATTAGAGTTTCATAATTTGCAATGCTGTAGTCAGGGGTTTTCCAGCATTTACATTTCATATCCCTTTGATTCAATGGCTTCTTCCAACTTATTTATTAAAAGAACTTTTCACTGCTGGCCCATGAGTTTGTCTTTCAACAAATTGATAAAAAATTATTTCTGTAAGTTTCATTAAGGTTGAAAGAACTTGTATCATTTTTGAAATTTTTTAATATAATTAAATTTAACATTTTTGATTGAAGCCACACTTCAAACAGCATTTTAAAGGAATAAACATTATTTTAAAGGCAAATATCTAATATGCATGTTAAGTATTTGGATACTTCAAATAATAAAGGGGCATAGTTCATATTTTCCTTTCAATATATCATGGAAAACATGTAGATTGAAATAACTTAGAACTTTTCAACATCATTATGGTAAGGATCATAGGAAATGAGAATTGGGAATATTTGGAAGCCTTCAAAACATACACAGGAGTAGCTACTTTGTGTATGGTAGTGCATCTTACCTAAAATGATGCAGTCATGATTCTTCACTAACATATTTATGGTCTCTTGACAATCTGCAGGCAAGAAGAAGAAAATTTTCTGTCTCCTATAGCTGACTCACATTCTCATCAAAAGAAAAGACACTGATTTTTCAATGCATTCATACATTACATTCATACATTCATGCATACGTTGGCTGGAATTACCATCAAAGGGATAAGTGCCCACTCTCCTGGATTGGCCTGCAGTACTAACGCAGTAGTTCCCACGCAGCTGAGCCAACTATGACATTCATCACAACTGAGCAACCATCTGCCTGCATATAAAACAGGATTTTTACTGTAGACTAAATGCTTTACAGGAAACTTGTTAGTTCTCAAAACACAGTCTGAGTGTATATAACTTAGCCATCTTTAATGTCGTTCTACGGAACTGAGCAAGTGTAGCTGTAGCTTACTATCCGGTTGGTTTGGGTTTTTTCTGATGAGAATAAACGTTAGGAGGGAGATTCATCCAGAGATTTAAGAAATGTGCATTATTTAAATGTACAGGAACTGGTTATGTGGTATGGAGGATGGAGAGGCACAAAAAAGGCCAGCAGGTTTGTTAACTGTTTTTCCAAGGACTTATTTATGTTTCTTTTCTCGGAATGGATGAAGAGAATTCTTTCCTCAGAATGAACAGTTTCTTTATCTATAAGACAGAGTACCTGTTACAAATCTTCTTGCCTCTTTGTGAACAGTTATGTTTTCATCATGTCATCCTCTCATAGATGAATCAAGGTCAATCAATGGTAGAGGACACAAAAAAGAGGTATTGACAAGGGTTAGCAGGAAAGAGTATTAAACGAGACAGAGAAATGATGAATAGAGAGAGCACAGCAAAATCTAACAAAAGAGCACTGGAAGCATGGGCACTACTGTGCCCTTTGGACATTGAGCTAAGGCTACTGTAGTTTTGAGGCCATCTCTACTCTCTGATGATAAACTTAAGGAAGACATGGAGAAATTTTAGACTCATTCCTGACTCTGAGACTAACTAATGATCTAAAGAGAAACTAAGGTATCTTCTTAGAGAAAGTCAATTTTTTGGGATTTTTTTCAAGGTGGCCTAAGTTCTTTACTGGTGTTTAAAATACACTTAATATCTGAGTTTCCTGTTTCACAATTTATTTATTTTTTTTTATTTTCAGCAGCTCAGTAATTTAGTGAGTGCAATCAGCAGTTTGAGAGATAAAGACCACAGAAGGTTTAATTGTGATTTGGAGAAGGATTTAATGAGCTTGCAACTTAACAGAGACCTTACTACAGTCAGTGTCTGCTGATTTAATGTTAAGTTACAAGAAAACATAACATGGACAACTTTCCAGAGTGCCAATGGCCACAGTGAATGAATTCATCCAAGTCTCAGAAGTGACAAATAGCTCGTAGTCCAGGATTTGCGCTCCAGCTGCAGTACACCCACCACTTATTTCAGTAGTTTTATATAAGTTCTGATAACTTCAGAGCATTCATAAATTAATATTGTAAATAAATTCTACACATATTGTGAAATTTGATTCTAGGTAAGAGAAAATTTGAGCAAATTTATTGTACACTGATTTTTCCCTATGTTTGTTTATGTTTGATTCAAAGAGTTAGATGAATTTCCATATAATTTTAGGAAACCATACACTTTAATAATAATTCAAAATTGTTAATGACCCATTGAATATATAGCTGTTAATTTCTTAAGCCACAATCCTTTCTAGAATAGGTATACACCAACTACTCTGTGCCTACTTGGGAATCCAGTGATACAAAGAATAGCCAAAGTGTTCCCCCCCACAAAATTGTGTAAATCAACCTAGTTTTTGGACCTATTCTTCAGCGAAGTAAGATCCAAATGACAATAAAATTGGCATATTTCAATTATCTGCATCAGAAAGCTGTTATGCCCTAAAGAGCTTGAGTTTGAAACCTGCTGTTTTTTGCCATGTTTGTTAGCATTCTTTTGCAGGGCAGCATGATGAGATGGAGGATAGCTCTGCCTCTGGTATAAGAGATGCCTGCTACAGGAAATGTCACTGACACTGCTGAGCTATGGTTTACAGTATAGATGTGCCTCGAAACAAGCTGGTTTTGAACCTCTCTTCAGTCTCCCCAGACATCCTTTGCATTGGGAGACACTTCACTCACTCGCTGACTCTACTCAGGACTGTTTCATCCACTATGCTGCAGCTTTGTCATACATATAAAGTTAAGAACAGCACCCTCACAAACCGTTTCTGATGATAAAGTCACTTTCCCTGACTAAATAAACATATTAAGGTTTTGGAACCTTCCAGATTTTGTAATTTTTCCTTGCATATTGATGTAGTGTCTTTTTATCATATCTGAACTTCATTCCCACTACTCACTGATATATTTTCAAGGTGGAATTAATTTTAGAACCCTAAGTTAGGTAGACAAGAAATTATTCTCTATTATTTCAAAAATGTTTTCTTTTTCACCTTGTCCACAAGCATATATTTAGGAGGAAGGCACCCCTAAAATCTTAAAAGTTTGGCACAATTTAGTTGCCTAGCTTAGATTTGAATTTGTTCTTCCAATTACTTTCTCTTCCTTTTTTCTTCCTCTCACATTTGCCTCTGTAGACAGGCTTAACTAGCTGAGAAATTTAATAAAAGTATCCATGACTTTGATAAATGTATATAACACAATAATTCTCCCATTCCCCACAAAAGCCACCAATACGTTTTGTTTTCTGGGAGACTGATATTTTCTATATGCCCAGCTGTTAATTAAAGAAGTTAAAATTTACATATTAAAAAAAAAATACAAAATATACATCTCTTTAAAATATGTGCTTTGATTACTCAGTGTAATAAATACCAAATTTTTGGTGAAAAAACCCCATGTCTTTCAGACTCTACTGAAGTAGTTTTCAAATGCTTTGTATGCCTGAAAAGCTTTTGCCAAGCAGATCTTGTGAAGCTACTTACCACAAAGCTTCTGTTTGTCAGGGTTGTATGTGCCAGTCAGACTCATTCAGTCACCATCTGTAAAGATTAATATTTGCAGTTTTGGTCGTGCTACAAATATAAATCTAAGATGTGTTTTCAGGAAGAGAAGAAACATCTAAGGTGCAGCTCTAGATACTATGCTGGCACTAGACAATATGATTATTTGGAGAAGAAACATTTAGAAATAGTTTTGACAAGTATACTATGGCACTAATTAAATTTTTAAAGATCTTGTTTATCTGCTATGCCCATGAATGACAAGTAGTGCTTGAAAGTTGTAAAATGTTTCACATTTATGTGCTGTTTGATTGTTTTGGCTTTGATTTTAAGAAGATTAATTACCAAGAAATGCAACTAACCAGCATTTTTTTCCAGAATTCTTATAATATGCATGAAAATTATCTTTGAAATTTATTTATCAACAATTTTATTTTAAAAATAAATAAATAACAATGATGGTTTCAACTGCTTATATCCCTGGAGACTTTGGACACCAAACAATAAGATATTTATTTATCAAAGCTATAACGCTCTTGGAACATAACACAATCCTACAGAATTTTAACTCTAAAGCTCCTTATTTTGTAGGTGTGGAATGAGAAGGGTAAAAAAAACCCAAAAACCAAAAAAATCTGGGAGGTAAGATAATAATTTAGAATCAGGGAGATCAAAGTTAAAGTCTTGGTCCCACTGGCTACATTAGGTATTTAAATTAAATGGAAAGAATCCAACAAAAGATGTTAGTTCGGATAACAAATTTTTGCTGGGAGTTTTTGTATGCAAGTCTACATCAAATAACTTCACCAGCCTCTAGGGTTATTCCAGGGGCTGAGGGGCTCTCTTTGCTTTATATTGAAAAAACCTTTGGTTCATGAAGAAGCTGGATGGGAATTTCTTACAGATTTCTCAGAAAGTCTCACTTCATTAAAAGTGGTTCCTTTCTCAGATTTACATTGTAAATGCCCAATTAGCCAATTCAAGATTTGAGTTTTACATATCAATACTCTCTTGTCTTTCATGACAGAAAGGTCTACTCCAGGTGCTATGAAATCATAATTTCTTTAAAGAAAGAAATTTCTCTATTTTGGCTGAAGAAAGGAAGAGTGTGAAATGAGATATGCTAATTGTCATGAAAACGTCCATAGATCATCACAGCTAGGATATTAAAGACTTTTTCTTCAATCACTTAAACCAATTATGTAGATATAACATTTCAAAAGCCTTTAAAATTTCTTTTCTGACTTGTCATTGTTTTCTACTTAAACTTCCTTGATTTGCATTTGATGAGAAATCTGTTCCCTCCAAAAAGAAATAATTACCTTTCCTCATAAGGAGGGTGCTGTTGCTTATAAACATGGATTTTGTTGAGAGTAGCTGCAGGGATTATAAATTATCTGATGTTCATGAAAGAAATGATCTCTCTTATAAATTGCCATCAAAAGAGGGATTTGATTCCTACTTTGTTGAAGCTGCTTAATGTCCATGAAAAACTAATGTAAGTATTAAATGCAAATTCTCTATTTTTCAAGGAAATCAACAAAACTGCATACTAAATTTGACCAATGGTCTATTCTGTCAAGTTACTACTTTCTTTTTGACATTCAACTGATGCCATAAGTACATTATAATCTGATTATAAGACAATTTTTTCAACTCTGAATGTTCAACAATGGATTCTAAAGCCGAAAGATTTATATGCTTAATAACATATACTCCTAATTATACTATAGAAGTTTGAGTTTATATTCAATCAGTCCATTTTTTAATCTTGTTAAACACTCATCATTACAGCATTGGGTTCAAACATTTATACTCAAGGGAAAAAAATAATAACCATAATTTAAATTATCCAACTTACAGTTTTAAAAATCAGATTCTTGTCATTGTAGGAGATATGACAGATCTGACTGAGATTTCTTTATGTTGAAATGATAAAATACATTTTAAAGACAAAAAGTAGAGAGATATTTTTACTAGTAAAGGTAAGATACTCATGTATTAAAATAGGAAGCACTACAGATTGTACAGCTTGTTCATTGTGTCCAATTTATTAACTAAAGAATATGCATCATAATACAAATACACTAATCTTCAACAATGTCTAAAGATTAGAGGCAGTAAAACCACTGTTCTTTTTAAAGTACAAAATTCCATAGAACCGTAGAGAGACAACATGGTTCTCTTGACATTTAAATCAAGCAAATTATGCACTTTTCATTTCTTTATCATTGTATACAGGAGGTAGAAGCAGTGGCACACTACAGAGGAGATCTTAGAAATATTGCCATATCATGTAAGGATGGTACTAGGAAAGACAAGGCTCAATGACAGATGAAGCTTGGAAGGTGCATGAAGGGCCCTAAGGAGCTTCAACTGGTACATTAGTAGTGAAAATCTGAACAAGGAAAATGTGGACACTGCTGAATAAAGTAGGGGATTTAGTGGCAGTGAACGCAGCCAAGTCTGAAGTATTCAAACTGTTCTTTGCCTTGGTCTTTGCCAATAAGATCTCTGCCCTGGCCAAAGAAATGGTTCCAGGAGAAGAACAAGAAGTGAATGAGAGTCAAGTCCGTTGATTGGATTGCTGGAGATGGCTTGACTCATACAGGTCCATGGGACCCGACAGCCTGTAGGTATTGTCCTCACAAGGCTACTCTCCATCATATCTGAAAAGTCATGGAGGCTGGGGAAGAGCTCCAGCAACTGGAGAAAGGGCAATGGTCAAAACTCTATCTTTAAAAAAGGTTAGAATTAAAACAGTCCACAGGGGAGCTAAACTCACCTTGTTACCTAGGAAAATTATAGATCAAGTCTTCTTGGAGCACATTTCTGGGCACATGAATGAAAAGACAATGTTTGGAAACAGTCAGCATAACTTACCAAAAGGTAAGTCATGTCTAACCAATGTCATTAGACCTGAGGATTAGAAGACTGGATTTGTGCATGAGGAGAGAACCATAGATATAGTGTATAGGGCATTTTTTTTTACAAGGTCTGCCACAAAATTCTTGTATCCAAACTGAGTTATCACAATCTGTATGGATAGATAAATAAATGGGTAAAAAATAGATCTAATGGTGAAGCTCCATGGTTAATGGGGCTTACTCAACTGATAAGTGGAATCCACAGGGGTCTTATTTTGGAATAAATAACCTCTTTATTCATAATTTAGAAGAAGCAACTTTAGATATCGTTGTACACTCTCAGTCCAGTTTGCAGCTGACATCAGACTGAGATGACCTAGCTTACTTGAGGCAGAGGGACATAGACAAGTGGATGAATGAGGAACAGGAACCTTGTGAAATTCAGTAGAGTCAAATGCAAATTCCTTCACCCAGGGAGGAAGAACTCTCTACAAAGTTACAGGCTGGGTACTGAATGTGGGGAGAAGCTCTGCAGGAAGGGCTGTGGAGGTGTTGGCAAACAGAACTGAGGATAAGCCAGCCAGCACCCTGGTAGCAGAAAAAGACAACAGCAACCTGGACTATATGAACAGGAAACCAAAGAAAGTTTCAGAGTCTCACAAGACCTAGATGCCTCTTCAGGGTCAGGGCTCCTGCAAAACCATTATTGCACACACAACACATTCAAGTTTCTCACTCTCTTGTGATACACCATATAAAATACTGAATTATTCTAAATGCCTCTTTTAAAAGAGTCAGAAGCAAACAAAAAAATATCTCAGAAACAGTCTGACTATTATTTTGAAGTGTATTTACAAGTTTTACTTGCTCTGGATCCAGAGCTGATATGACTCAATTTGAAGTCTTTCATTTGTCTGCTAAAGATATTTTTTAGTATCATCATCATGATGGCTGTATAACTTCATGTTTTTGCCTTGCTCATGTTCTATTGTGAGCTGTTGACTTCAAAGCTTTGGAGGCCTGCTGTGATTCTTTTCTCATATATTTTCTCCAGGCTGAAATACTTTATTACACAAGATCTATAACTTAATAATTTTTTTTCCCTTTAGGCAGCCAAAACTGTTCATCATCCACCAGATGTTCAAATTATTTATTTAGTTTGGTACAAATTCTAATGTTGTAGTTTGTCTGTGAATTTCTTAAAGCAATAAAAAACTGTGGTAAATTAGTGTTAGAAGTCGGACTTCTATTTTAAAGGACAAATTTTTATTTTATGTATCAGTATACATAAAATTTTATTTTATTTTATGTGTGCTGATACACATAGCATGAAAAAATATTCATGCACTTTCATTATTTTGTGTGGATAATCAAGTGAATTTCTAGAGATTGCAAATGACAAAGGGGTATCTATAACTGGAGCAACTATATTGAGGCAGTACAAAATTTTCCCATTTTGGAGTGAGCAACAGGATTTCCTGCTCTTCTAGAGCTTTCTGAAAGGCAAAATAAATGAATCTGATGTGATGTTCTCCAAAGAAGAGAAGGTTATCTTTTGTCATAGGGTAACTACAGACAACTTTGTGGACTGGAGTTTGACATCCTGATTGCCTTCCTAAGAGTTCCTTATGTGGTTATTTGAAAGTAACACAAAAATAAACAACAGATTTTTTTATACATTATACACACACACACACACACACACACACACATACACACACACACACACATACACATATATATGTTATATACATATATATATTATGTATACACACATATATACATATACATATACATATACATATATACATATATACACACATGCATACATACATATATATATATAGATAGATATATATACACACAATATTAAGGATAAATGTGTGGTCCATATACAAATTTCAAAGGTATTCATGATTAAATACTTACTGTTAGAACTTGCAGGAAATTGAAAAAAAAAAGTGATTAAGATATCATGAATATGGTGATTAAGCATATGAAGGTCAGCTAATAAAAATATGGCATTCACAGCTGTTAGACTTACATCTAGATTTCTATTCATACAATGGATATGCAAGCTGGATATTTTCATTTCTAATAAATACATTAGCTGATTATTAAGTGCACTTAGGAGCAATCATAGGAGGAACTTAATACAAATTACAAGGGCAAAATATTTTCATTGTCACTGTGTTACATCTTGAGTTATTACCAGCCACAATTTGTTGTTTATAGAAAAACAAAGTAGATTTCTAAGAATTGTCAGCTGAATCCTTATATTACCAATCTAGTTTTTAGCAGACCATCTTTTAAGAAGAAATTAGTAGTAAAAACATTACTGACTCAAAAATAATTTTGATGTTTTGATTTCAGAGGTGTCCATTTGCAAAGGACACATTTTTTTAGAAAAGGTAGATTCTTTTTGTTCCCCTGAAGGTTAGTTTCAGTATGGCTACACTGAACATTCAAACTCACCAGCTGTTTTTAAACTTTTCAGTTTGAGACCTTTATACGTTAAAATTCTCTGCCCAGCTTCTGAAGAACTGTTAGACTTAGATCATGCATATTTATGCATCCATGCTAAGGCACTTTATCAAGTATATATCAGGTCTGAGGAATAGGGCTCCTTTTCACTTCTAGTCTGTACTATGAAAACAGTAAAAGGGCATTCAATTCTTAATGCAAGTTTTTATTTGGGTACATGAAAGTAAACTCAATGGGTGGCCCCTACATATATGTGGCTTTGCTATGGAAATCCTTCCCTACTACACTGGCTTTTTTTTCCTACTGCTTTGAATGGCTTCCTAGATTGCAATAACACTATTCTGTCTTCCAGTTGTTCATAAGAAAATAGGTCTCACTTTCTGTTACCTTTGATATGTTGCTTTTTTCTTACTTCTACTTAACACAGAAATGCCTCAACCAACATTTTCCCCACAGGCTATCTCCTTCCTGTAAATCTCAGACTGCTTTTTCTCAATATATTTCATCTAATTTAGCTATCAGTTCTCTCTAGGGAGGGCTCATTTGCTTTTCTACTCTCTTCCTATTCTGATACACCATCATCTTTTCCCCTTTACATTGACTTTAGTGCTTGTCTGGCACTTGCTTTGGTTTAGTTCAGGACTCCAAGAGCAGATGTAGAAGAGGTGGGAATATGCATCTGGTCACAAAGAGGCTAATCTTTTTAGATTTTTTTTCAGGAAAGTATCATCCCCATCTTTGTTCAAGTGATTGCATGTGACCCTGAGCACAACAGCCAGGATAGAAGCAGCAGCCAGCCCCACCTCTGTTCACCTAAGTACTTTTGACAAAATAATAGCTCCAAAAGATTTTTCATATTTTCCTTGATTTGGAGTAAACAAATGATTGAAATAAATACCAGATTATACCTTGAATTTGAAATATTACATTTGGGGATGTGCATATGTTTCTTTTTGATAGACTCCAATAAAAGGAAAAGAAACTGTAATCACAACTATTCCAGGATATGAATGGGTTTCTTGACCATCTTACACATACCTCACCTTTGTAACTGCAGCAGAGCTGTGTTGTGGCTGAGAGTGCCCATCTATTCTTATGTTTTATGTCGTACAAAGGCAGGTTACATTAATGAATCTCAGACAGCAGCAAAAAACCTCAGCAGCATTTATGTGTTCTTAATTAACTGGACTGTTTTCTTTCCCCACTTCTGCTCTTCTTCCCCACCCCACCCCAAGATCGAGTTCCATTCAGAAATTGAAGGGGCAAGCTCACACCGAATGCTCCTTTTCTTTCTCAGGTGCAGGTAACCATTTCCCCTTTGTTTATTTTCTTTCTTCAGCTGTGGAATCCTGACCCTCTTTCCTTCTGAAAGAAAACAGCTTTTAAACCTTAAAAAAACTTCAGCTTTCAGCAAGTTTAATCCTCAGGGGCAGAGATGGGGAAAGCAACAAGCAATTAACTTTACAAAATATTGCTTTTCAAGAGCTAACACGGGTACTTGCTTTTACATCATAAATCAATATTCTTGATATTTTTTACCTTTCATTTTGTTGTTATTACCTTTCAGCTTAATATAGAACCAAGTCCAATAGGAAATGAAAGTAACATAGCAGAAGGATGTTCTTTCAAGATGAGGGAAACTACTGAGAGGAAGAACAAGTACAGATACGTTTGAATTAAGTAGGAAAGTTGCAACAGGAACAAATAGGAATTTCAGATAGTCTGAGAACTAGCCTGTGTCAAAGAAGGATGCTTGGCTTTCCAATTTCAAGAAAGAATGATAGCTGCTATATAGGATTTTTGAATTATTTTATGACAGCTCTATAGCAAGAACTTATTTTTCAATTTTATTCTGATATTCTCTGAAGGAAATAACCTGAACCATAGGACACGGTTGACTTCTTCACTCATCTGTCAGTCAGGAGAAACACCACGACATTCTGTCTTCTCATAGCCGGAATAAAAATGACAGTGATGTCCCCTTTCTTGATCCTCTGTCTGGGAAATGAAACATGGTGCTGCTGCTTGCCTGTAGCTAGTCAGATGAGAGAAACCAGTGATAAACAGCTGACATGACATGAACACTTTTCACATATTTAGAGAAAAAGATGTTTTACATATGTTATACAACTATGTGTTTAATATCAATGCTGCTACATTCCTAAATTACAGTTTTGGAAGTGGTTGCACTCTTAATAATTTGATTCTTGAAACTAATGAGGTTTTTGATCTATTTAAATGTAGGCAAATCAGTTTGCCTTCTATGGCACAAATCTTGGCAGTCCTATAAGTATATTCTCTTTTAGCTTTCTATTGATTTCTGCCAGGAATACTCTCCTTTCATGGTTCTCAGTGCAGGGCAAAGCCTTAATATTTACGGAATTCCTGTGCAAACACAAAGTGATGTAACACCCAACTGGTAGTTGCGCTGGAATTGTGTTTTTAGGTGGCTCTCACTCTATGTTCTTCTTTAGCAACATCAACTGAACTTGACTTTGCTTGATTTGAACTCTTCTTAAAATCTGTAACCCAGCTAGAGAAAAATGATACAAACTTTGTTTAGTTTGCTTGGGAACATATCCTTCTGATGAAAATTTGGGAAGTTTGTGGAAATAGTCAGTGGTAGTAACTACTGAGATTGTAAAAGCACCCATTTTAAAGAATAGATTTTTTTTCCTTCAAAATTTGAAGTCCTTTCTCTCCTTCCTTCCCACAGATGTTTTTAACAGGTATTTCAAGAGTTTCTAGTTAATCATCTGAAGAAAGATAATACCTAAATTTATTGATAAATCTTTAGGGAAGAGGTGGATAATGTTTATCTTTCCAGCGCTTATGAATTATTCTGTAAATCAAGTGTAATTAAATGAAACAGTAAGTTTCATATGTTTTATTAGTCCAAAGCTATAGATGGAATGAATCCTGCTGTTTACAGCCAGCCAGGCACAATACACTCTGGCTATCTGTAAGGTGTAGCCCCTGAGGAAATTTTAGGGTGTATGTTTTTCGCTTTCCCAAACTGAACTTTTATGTTACTTGATTATATTGTAACCTTTGTTTTAAGGTGCATATCCTACTTGTTTACTCTGTAATGTGTTCCTAGTCAAAACAAGCCTTAACATCTGGAACTCTATGCCAAAAATGGTCTGTTGGTCTGCTTGGGATAAGTTCAGGATGCCAAGAGAGCACAGATGAATTTCCACAGCTGAGACTATGACACAGGAGTGCTGCTGATACAGCTATGTGCATTTTCCAGCTTCTTCACAGATTCATTTTTGACTTAATTAAGTGACTTCATAACTACAAATCATGAAAGACCAAGTTCATCCTCTGTCACTAACAAGAGTAAAATCATCTCAATATCGTCATCTGTGGGAAGTATTGCCATGTAATTTACAGATTATGTGGACAGGAAAATCCCTTAGATTTTCAATCCATGAAGCTAAAGACAATAGAACTTTTATAATGCAGAAGCTCAGGGACCTGTAAACTTTGCTGAGGCCAGTAGATCTGATAACACAACATCTTTCTGACGGAGTTCAGCAATACTCAAAGAAAGCTGATTTTTGATTGTGGGGGCAAAATTACAGGCTGTCCAACAAAGGCAAGAAGTGTTTGCTTTAATTTCTGAGTTGTTTTCAATTCCTCCTATTCTCTGTTGGTTTCCCTTGGTGTTGACAGGGAACATGCAGGAACCAATTGACTTTACTATGCACAAGATATTCCCCTGTCTGAAAGGCAGTTGCAGGAATATAAATGCTACATTTGTTAAGCAGATGGATCTCTAAATTAATTTTAGGTATTAGCAGTTGCTAATTTAATGGAAGGAGGACAAAAGAAGAAAAATACCATAACATTTAACATCTCTCAAACTTTACAACATGTATTATTCTTTCCATGTTTTGTCTGAACAAAAAGTCACTCCTCCCAATAAAGGGGGAGTGGTGCAGGTGGTGATCCATCCATGAATTGTAAATGGTGCTGCTTCTCTCTCTCTGCCAGTCACTATCTTTAGTGTTGATACTTTGAAAGATACCACAAGTCTTAATTCCTAGGTATGTGGCATCCTAGAGATGATAGATGAAAACATGTACCAGATCCACAGGTAGGTGAACATTTTGAACCGGCAGACACTGCAATTATATATTTTTAATTATTTATCTTTGTGTATGTGAATAATCTAAATTAATCTAGCTGCTGCTTCTCTAGATTTTTCAAGATTTTAATTAAGGTGTTTTGAATATGTAATCCATTTTTGAGAGAGCACCTGCAGCATGTTCTCACTCTCAGAGATCCAAATGTTTGCCTGTTATGGCTAGCTTTGTGTCCATAGAAAGAAAGGAAAGAATGAGCTTCCCACACCCAACAAAGAAACTCAGGTTTTTTCCAAAAATTATTATTTCTCAGTTAGTTCAACCTCAAGGAAAGTAGGTGAGATTTAGCAATATTTCGTTTCCTGAGTTTGGTGAAAGTATAACTAAAATATTATTGCTTCTTTAAGCAGAAACATATTTGAACTCAAAGAAAGTTACTGCGTGAAGAAGCAACCTCATTTTTGAGAATTTGGAAATTAATGTAATCATTGATGGTACATCTGGATAAACAAAATACAAAACCCAGCTACCTAGGCTGCATCTATCCTAATTAAGGCAATATTTTTAATACAAAGCTTTACTTTGGAAAAAAAAAAATATAAAAATCCTCTCCAAACTGGAAATGTATATAAAGGAAAAACTGATCTTGACTTTTTGAGAAAAATTTGGATTTTTAAGCTGCAACATGAAGACAAAATTACTATATTATTGCATTACAGAGAAAGATAGATAAGACAGCTACTTAAAACTCCTGTCATTTACTGAGTCAGCAAATTCTAACATAAGTCAAAAACTGTAAAACATTTTAGTTTACTAGAGTATTTTTCACTGCTGGTAGTTTAATTTATACCTCAAAGCCTATCTCAAATGAAATCCCCCACACACAATCTACAGATACTATAACTCCAGATGACAGCATGTCTCAATCCTCTCAGAAGTAAGGGTTTCTATTATCTTTCTTGTCATCATCACTATTTCATACATTCATTGTGAGAAAAAAAAAATAATCTCTATCATTAGTAAATGGTCCGAGAATGATGTCTGGTTATAAAAGTGGATTCCCTGTGTCTCTTGTGAAGAGGAGGGTGATGTTTTGGTGACAGATAAGACCGTTTTGATTTCTGATTAAGTTTTATCATCGACTGTACTAATACTGTGCCTGGGGGAAACAAATCTTATTAGTCTCTTATGATATTCACCCCAACTGCGAATCTCTATAATTTTCACCCCAACACATTAACTGTGTTTTTAATTGTGTATTTGAATGCCTATCTAGTTGAATGTGATAGCAGGCAAAAAAATATAAACATGGCCTGAGCTGTAAGACTTGTATTCCTTGTATATTAATATTCAAATGCAGTTCCAAACCTAAATTTAGAAAAAAAAAAAAAAAACCTCTTCCCTCATCTTAGCCTCTGTTGCTCCTTTCTACTTTATGTTTAATTTCATTACATTGCTATGTTAATTTTTTAAATTGGGTTATTGTAATGTAACTATCATCATACCCTCATTGCTAATTGTCAGAAGTGCTTATGATGTCTTCATTTAATATGTGTTATTGCTGTATTATGTCAGGTATGTCAGGATTTGATTCATGCATTGAATTCCTAGCTAGATAACTCGCTGAGTCATAGGCCATTGTCGTTTTCCATGGGTACAGAAAATACTGGCTGTCACCCAATATAAAATTCTGGTAGGCTTCCACAGTTCTTATATTTTCTTGCTCTGTTTCCTGACACAAGGGTTGTTTTCTTTGTACAGATGTTTCTGTCTGTTACTGAGACAGAAACTTCAAGCAACTTTTACTACTGAATATGCCTTATTTTCCCTCCTCTGACCTGCTTAAAACCCTCAACTTAGCCTATTCATATAGATTATTTTTTCCTCTTTTATTCACTTCTAGTTCCTCACATACACGTTTATTTTCACAAAATACTAAGCTTATTAATAATAATAATAAAAACATAACCTTTCTCACCTTCATTTGTCACCGCTAAATTGTTCTTCCCTTCTTTCATCTGCATATTTATATCTGCTATTCTTAGTTACTCTTTTCATTAAATTTGAAAGTAAAAAATATCTTCAGTATCTCAGATCGTCAGTATTCATTTAGCTGTCATTAATCTCTATAATCTACAATTTATAAATTGTGCATAATTTTCACAGTGTTGGAATTTGTTACCTTCAACTCACTTGTCCTGTCTAGAGTGTCAGGATACATTACAGTCATAAGAAAAAGTTTTGACTACTAGGTCCTTCCATTTGCCTTTCATAAGCCCTCTCACAAGCCTCTAAAACCTTTCCCCACACTTCTCACTTTGCAAAGTATCTTCACACCTGTAGATCCTAGTGTTTATCTCTCTATTTTTGGGTTATGTTCTCTACTTTCCTCCCCCAGATTCTTTTTGCTGGAGGTGTACTTGTTTCTGAGTTGTTTCAACCTTGTTTTACTTAAATTTAGTTTTGGAGTTTTGGTTCAACTTAAGCTGTCTATTTATATTTGAACAGTTTATAGCTATAGTGTATTTCTGTTTTTAGTAACTATTTGCCTGCAATCTGAAACAATCCTCAGATGCATCCCATCCTACAGCTGACCACCAAATTAAACAAAAAATCATGACTGGGCATGAAGTGAGCCAAGATATCATCATGTCTGCAATTAGTGTGTGAGTTTAAATATAATTATTGCCACCTGAGAAGTGCTGGTGTGTAGAAATAAAATACACTTTATTCTGTCTAGACACACATTAAACAATAAACATAATTTATTCCTGTTGTCTCTTAGTGCCTTCTTCTCTGAAATATACAATTCTAAATTTCTTAGTCCATGTCAGTTGTTCTTTCCATTTATTATCCCATATGACATATGCTGGATTTTCTCTGTATTCCCTTACTGTCACTAGATATACAAAATGTATTTTTCCTATTTGCTTCCAAAGCATTCCATACAGCAAGGGCAATATCTGCATCTATAGAGATCTGGAATAGCACAGATTAAAATGGAATGTCTCCAAATTTGTACTATTATGTGTCACAGAGGACTTTGTGCCTCAGCAGCAGTAGATGTTTCTTCACTTGAAGATAATCTTATGAGCGCATATCTAGAGAAATTGTTTTTGTGTGGTGTAGCAAGCTTATTAGCTGCATTATAACTGCAAGCACAGAACTAACTCCATGTATGCTAATCTGTCTTGTTTCTCTTTAACTCTGGTAGAGAGGTGTGGATGCTGCTGGGATTGATCAGGGAACAGAAGTAGTTCAGCTTCTCCAGGCCAGTCCTGGGAAAGTATGAGCAAAGAATGCAAACAAGACTAACACCTGGTGTTTGAACATTTTCCACAACATGAAATACTTGCAATTGTGCTGGATTGTTTCCCAAAGGGTGGTGTCTTTTCCCTCTAATAGATTCACTGTATTCCTAGTCAGCCAATCAGGTTCTGGACTGTGAACCACAGTATAAAAGTTTTGTACACTTCAATACAGAAACCTTTTGCCTTCTGAGAAATTGTGTCGTTGTTCAATCCTGCTCCTAGCTCAACAGCAACAGAGATGTACTTCCTATATTACCATATTTATACTGAAAGAGTAGAAGGTTGTTGTGAGAAACTAGTATTTCTAAATTATTTTCTTAAAATCAAATCTGATTTTTCCGAATTTAAAGGTTTTTCCTTGGGTTTAAGATCTAGGTTTTTCCTTCACTCTACCATTCACTTGGATGTTACCACAACTGAACATTTGGAAACATGGCTGAAAGATTTCTTTAATATTGACTTTCTGCAATTTACTATAGCTTTCAAATTTACTTTATTTAATGTCTTGCAAAAGAACAATGTCAAAATGAGCTCAAATTTCAAAACACGCACTTTTCCACCAAGACAATCAAATAGCAAAGCATGTCAAAATAGGTTCAGAGAATGAATAATAGCAAAGCTGTGAACAACAGTACACTCCTGACTATATTCAATCTGTTCTTTAGAAAAAAAAAAAAAAAAAGTATCTTTAAATCAAAGAAAGCTTTAAAAAGTGTTTTCTTTTTCCTTCAGAAATAAACATTGTTACGCACCACATATAAGCAAATATCAGAGCAACTTTGAAACATTAAAACAATACATGTGACACATAGAATTTCAAAAACAATGGTTTACAATAGCTATTATTTTTTTCTGAACTCACCCAATATCATATGGTACTTTACTTACTTTTCCATCTGTCACTGAATGGAATGGCTGTCTCTGATGTGTGATATGACACTTAACAAACCTGTCATGCGACACCTGATTCAATACCATAATGTCAGCTATTAGTTGTTTTGCCAAAAATATCCTATAGTTAAATTTCTTAAAGGATCTGATGAATGCTACAGAACTGTATTTGTCCTGAAGTAGAATTGATTTGTCCTTTCTGTAAACTGACCAATTGAAAAGCAACAGAAACCAGGTTTTCTCACAATGCCACGTTTCTTAATAAAAAAAAAATTAAAATTAAAAAAGAAGCACAAAATTATTGTATAAAAGGTTGCAATAGATTTTTTTTAGAAAATCTAGCTCCTTTGTAGCATGTCTTTTAAAAATAGGTCCCTTCTTTCTCTTGTGCTCTCAGTCAAGCAAATTCAATGACATTTTCAGTTATAGGAAAACTTCCCTGCAGCATAAAACCTTAATTTCTTTATCCCAGGGTGCATCTGATTTTCCTCCTCTATTTCTATATTTTTCTTGGTTTCTACATGTGCAGCAGTTTTTCAAGGAACCATTTCATACTTTGCTTTTATTAGGCACTGAGAACTACATTGTGAATGTTTTTTGAAGATATTTCAGAGGTTACATATTGACATTAAAACCAAGGAGATAAGTACCAGGATGTCTTTCAAAGCAGGACCATTTAAATAATTTGCATGCAGATTATTTGGATCCAAGATAAATGTGTAAAATGAAACATATTTGACATGACATAATGTTTATTGGTGCTTGGCACAGCAATACCTCAAGATCAGAGATCAGCTCAAACTAAAGTTAAATAGCAATGAATAAAAGAGATTATTCATCTAAAGCAGCATAACGTGGCTCAGGGTTCAGATTTCCCTCAGATTTCACCTGATTTGAAAAAGGATGAGAGGTCATAGGAATGCCTCATAGTAATCAGGAAAAATTTTCAGGATTAGAATACCATTTTCAACAAGGTCTTAAGAAGTACTCTCTAAACCTACAGACTCATAATTTTATTTTAGTTAGAAAAAGGGAGTTAAAACTGTGAGAATGAAAAAGACAATAGTGGAAACCTGAGTAAGTAAAGTGTACTTGAGAGAATTCAATATGGCAAAAAGAAAAAAAGAAAAAAGGAAAAACTCATGCTTTTGTGCTTTTTGATACTGTATTTTGCAAGTGCTTTTGAAAGTACTTTTGCTTTCTAAAAGTACTGAGGCTCTCTCACCAAAACAAAAATTGTAATAGAAGACTATAAAGCAAAAATTGTTTGTAGAGACATAATGATAAGTTTCTATTTCTCACAGATTGAAAATGAGGGACTTTTCCATGAAAGTATCAGACAGCTGGTGTAAAACATTAAGAAGAAATTTATTTATTTATTTGTTTATTTATTTTCTTCTTTATATATTTCTTTTTCCTAGTACACATCTCAACTGTGGTACTCCTTGATTAGGTCACAGCTCATAAGAGCTAAGCAACAGAAATAAACATCACTAATCCAAGGGTGTGGAGATCCCGAAAACTCATACATATGGCACTGTATATATCATGGGAAATAACACTAAAGATTCCGGAATACCTCAATATTTCTTCCTCAGCAACAATTTGTCAGTAATGACAGAATATAAACCAAAACTGGATTTCTAGTTGGGCACTGTCTGCCTGATGTATATTTGTATCTTATGATCCAAACCACTGAAAGACATATATTTTTGAAACCTTTATATATACATATATTAGAGAGTAAATACTAACTTGCAAATTAAATTTTTTGAACATTTTTTCAACTACGTGCGGAATAATCTATCTCTGCTCTTTTGTCTACTTTTTAAGAATTGTGTTGCTTAAACCAGAATTTTATGGAATGCATATTAGCTTTTTGAAATCTGTTTAATTTAGGTATAAGCTGAGAATAAAACAACTAAATTCAAGGTGGTTTCATCTGATATAGAAACCCATCCTGTAGGATTAGTGTTTGATATCTTCCTGCTGAGAATCTAGAAATTATTTGATAGAATTTCATTGTTGCTTTTATCCTTTTTCATCCTTGTTCTCTTTCCTGCTTTTCAGCACATAAGATCTATGTAAGAGAAATAGAACAAGGGTTAGCTTTACCTTTTGCCTGTACCTGTGAATGAGAATAAATGGGTATATCTAGTCTCAGGAGAACTGGTAATACTTGCAGGAAACAACTTGATTACCTGTGGCTCAGTGGTGAAGATTTTATTTTGATCCAGTAAAGCTAGAAACTAATTCTAAGCTCTTAGACCAGTAGAATTTATTGGGAACATTTCAGACTAAAGGACTCATTTTCAGAAGAGTTGGTTTTCAGTGTTTTACCTGCCTTTCTCTTCTACCTTCCCTACTTTCAAAGATTTCCCTTGTCTTTCTCTTAGTATTTCCTTTAGTCTCACCCAACATGCAAAATAAACAGTTCTTTGTATAATTGTCTTGAAAAATATACCTTCTGAGCCGAAACCAAAGTATTTTCACTAGTATATATTCTCAGCCCTCAAGACTGCACATATCTATGATGCATACTAGCATTTTTTATTTAGAAAGGAATAAATAAATGGTAATTATCTTGAAGCTTTCTTTTGTGATGTTTTACAGAGAAAGGGATGTGTTTTATGAAACAAAGTCTTATGGCAATTTCAGTGTATTTTTTTTTTTTTCATTTTAATACACCTAACTCAAATGTCATGCTTTGAACTTCTGTCTCCTGTACATTCACATGAAACAAAAATGTTTTTAAAATAGATCAACCTATATTATCAGGAAAACAAATGTTTAAGAATTGGAACTCCCTTGATGTGTTAACATTTTTATACATTCTTTCTTTTATCACTATAAAATGTTAAATTTTTAATGCATAAAGTACCCCATTAAATCGGAACATCAGAAAAAGTTAGAGCAAGTTTTAACATGTTCTTTGCCTGTTGTTTAATTTCTTGATTTTATTTTTTTTTTCCACAAAATAATTAGCCTACTAATCATGTAGTTACTGTCAAGGCATTGTAGAGATCTTCACCGTTATGTAAACATTGTGTTAGTGTAATAGTAGTAAATAGTTAATAGTTAACATTGTAATAGTTAAGATGTTTGCAATCTGACCTACTGAAAGAAATTTTTTCTTGATATTTGTAGTTTCCTTTAAAAATCTCTGCTTAATTTGCCTGGCTTCATAATATTTCTATAAAATTTTTAGTGGAGCATGGTTCTCAATGAAACTAAAATTTTCTTCTAAATTGAAACACAGAATTTTATGAACAGTCTTTTGCAGCCTGAGATCTGGGGAGACTTTCAACAAAATATTTTTGTAAGTCAAATCATTGTATTTCCCTTCAAGTTTCTTAACTTGGGATCAATATATAAGAGAAAATATCACATAATTAAGTATATTAAATAGAATTAAAATTAATTCTTTTATGAAAGGCTCTTTTTTTATACATTTATCAGAGCAAAATTAACTGGTATGCTAATTTTTTGTCTCAGTAATTTTTTATTAGTGTACTAATGCATATATTACTAGTACTAATACTAATACTAATACTTTGTCTTCTGAAATATTTCTGGTTTTCTTTTTTCAGTATTTCTTATCCTAGAGAATTTATTTGCAAATATATTTTTTTTATTTCCTTTATTCACAAATAAATATAAGGGAAACACATTCTTGCAAATTCATGTAGTAGATATAATCTACATTTAAGAATGGTTGAGAATAAGCAGTATATGGTAAATCCTGCCAAAGACAATTTCATAAGATTTCTAGATTGTTTGACACTTAATTTTTGGGATAAACAAAATAAAACAAAGAAAATCCAAACCCCCCAAGCAAAGCCCAAAAAAATTCCCTAAATCTCAAATGAAAAAGTGTACTCCAATGCTCAGTTCACACCAGGCCAAGTGGGAAGAGGATTGATGAATGCAAAAAGAATGCCTAGCCCTAAAGAGATAATGTGAATTTTTCAATTAATTTGTGCTCACTTGACAGATAAAAGGATGAAATCGAAGGTCCCCCAGAGAAATTCAACTATTCCTCCACAGTTGGATAAGAAGGGGAAGGAAAAAGTGTGTGTGTAAGAGAAAGTGATTAGTAGAAAGTCCTGGAAGTAAACAAACCCGTACATCAAATTATATTATATAAAAAGAGGCATATAAATCAAGTACTTTGAATATATGGTATTTATAAAGTTCTATATGATTTTTGCCTCCTTGTCTGTTACTTTTTTAAGTCAGAAAATCCACTTCTTTGCTGCTCAATTTTATATTTAAATTTGATTTGGTATTTTATATTAATGGAATCATTATATAATTCTAAATAAATTCATTATATAATTCTAAATGCTGAGAAAAAATCTTTTATAAATGTAGTTGTGTTTATTAAAAAAAATTACAATATTGTAGTCAATCACTTTTATAATTTTATTATTTCTTTCTGTTAGTAGCATGATATTTCTCTTTATGATGAACTTAGTTAGTACTACTACCAAAAAAAAATCCACATCAAAATTTCTGTATAAGTAAATGTTCAGATGTTTGTATAAAAATTATGAAGTATCATAAAGAAGGTTGTATTTTGTCTAACATAAAAAAAAAATCAAATCTCAGCAGAAAACCCAGTATAATTTTCTAACTGGACATCTTTGACATAAAGTCAGCATCCAAAATGGACATGCTTTAATCTGCACAGTTCTAATTACCTTTTAGATGGCTTTGCCTGGTATTGATTGCTGTGCATATTTCTCAACAGATAATAGTGATTTAAAATGATAATTCCTATTAGGCCTGTGAAATATTTGCCTTCATACTAATTACCCTAGTTCTTATAATTAAATGACATTATGTTGAATTTGCATGCAAACTTAAATCAATAGAAAGCATAAAATAGATATTTACAGAAAGCAGCTCTATATTCATGGCTGTGATATGAAGAGAACAAAGGACATAGGATTCTGATGAATCCTCTTGGTGCAGTCAGTGCAGATACGGGGTCTGGGTGGGCAAAAATGTACCTTTGGGAATTTTTTTTTCATTTTTATTTTTACTTTTACTTTCTTTTTATTATTTTTATTTTTATTTTCATTTTATGATTATATTGTGGAATGCCAAATGAAGGGAGCTTTTTAGCCCTTCCAGCATTATGACTTTAAAAGAGAAAACAATTAGAGGCTTAGTTTTACTGAAGGACATAGAATAACACGACAGTTCAAGGGTCTCAACTGTGCTTTTTCCAGATCCTAAGTATAAGATAGGTATAGAAGATTTATTATAGTGGCTAAGTAACTAATTATAATCATGTCTTAACAACATTTGTCAAGGGGTTAATAAAATTTTGAGCAGAACTACTCGGTTCTCTTTTATTACTATTGCAGTCTAAATAATTTTGCCATTTTATTCCTATCTGCCTATATTGGGTTCAATAAGGACTCTTGTCACCATGGTATCCTCATTCTTTTCCCAAAAATTAAGCAAAAGTGTTTCTGAATTATCAAAAAGCAAGTAGCAAAACAAACGAGTATAAATTCCAGCATATAAAAGCAAAATCTAGCAGAAGAGACAGAGAGAACATAGTTTTCTTCTCTTGTGTTGTGATAAAATAATGCTTTTATGCATTAAGGACTATTTTTTTTCCAAACTGGTTAGACTGATAGCAAATCATGCCAAAATTGATGTTAATGTAAGCAAATTTTAATTTTTTTTTAATTTATCAGGTTGGCCTTGTAAGGCCTTCCTTTTTATGTTTCACTTTGATAGAAACTTTGGTAAAATGAATAAACAAAATCTGAAAAAGACCAACCTGGCTTTGTGTTGCTTGCCACAAGGGTACAGGAATGCATATTTCAACACCTTGAAATGTTTATTTAATGAAGATTGAAACTCCACATCATTTAAAGAGAAGTCTAAGTGTCCTATTCATTTTCTGATTTGCTCACGTACAGGAATAAGGAGGCATTTTCAATTCTGACAAGAAAAGATAACAGCACTATTAAAAACCAGGATTTTTTTTTTAAAAACACCTTTTATTTCACCACCTAAATTAATTGTGGCCACCTGGTGCTTGTCAGATTTGAAAGCAGAGCGGGTCCTTCTATAAAACAATACTCAGAAACTATTGGAAGAGAGAGTAGGATAGAGTGGAATGCCTTAGAATTTTCTCTTGTCTGCTGAAATCACATATTTTTGTAGTGAAAGGGAGGTGGGATTGAACTCTTCCCAGTTTGAATACCTCCAGTACTTTTTATGCTGTAGTGCTACTAGGAAAAAACACTATTCCTTTCTCCATATCCATGGAGAAAAACATATATGATTCTTGTCCTGTTTTAGTGTTTCACAGTGAAGTTCTTGGTCTCTATCATGGAATTAACTCAGAACAGTGTGTGTTCATTTAATACTAAGACAGGGATTTCACAGATACCAAGTAGTCCCTGTGCACTCTATAGAGCATATACAGGAATTTAGCATATTCTGAACATACCACATTTGCTACATCTTCTATGATCACTATATAATGTATGAACTAAGTTCAACATCCCTGCACAGACCACTGGTGTTTTACAGCTCATCTGATGCATCCTAGGTGTGTTAATCTCTTGCAGAGTCATCATATTAATAATGTAATTAATGCAAGAAATCTATAAAAAACAGTCAAATTCAGATGTCTTCCAGATCCAACCAGTCAAGATTTCTTTGTGAAAGAAAAACATGCCAATGTTAGAATAGTGTAATCTTATTACTGTCATAGTTCTAATGTCAACCACAGCTACAAATGATCATGACAACACATCCTGGCTTAGTTTCTTAGACAGTGAAAAATATACATTATCCTCAGTTTTGTAATTAAAAACAGGACTAAGTCAAGTGAAAATGGATAAAGAAAAATGGAGGCTCTCCTTGATGTCTCTATGTGCTTGTTTTCCAGTGTGTTCAAAAATTTAACCAAATATGTAAACTCTGACCCATGACAGAATTATAATTTGGTCATTGTGACCGTCTCTTTAGTGCAAAACCTTCTATACATTTTGGAACAATTGAAAAAGAAAACACAAAATTATGATTTCCCTTTCTAATAACGCTTTCAAACTCTGAAACTTTCAAATAAAAGGTTCTATTTTATTTCTGTATTTTTTTCTGATTTTGGAGAAGGCACTTGTCATAGCCTTGGAAACTGATCAGAAAGAGCTAAGAAAATTTGACATCATGGTGAAATTTAATTCCTTGCCATTTCTTAACAGAAGGTGACATGCAAGCAAATATGTTTTTTCCAGCTTACTTGATAAAATTTGCCTGGACATTGTAAGGATCCAACTCACAAGGAAAGTCCAAATTCAAGCTGCTTAAGTGAAAAGAAAAAGCTGAAGGTAAGTCATGTGAGTTATTGCAAGATGTTCTGTGTTGCCATTTAAGTATTTTCCATGAGCTGACTATTCAACTGAGATGTTTTTGCACTGATTCTTTTGCAACAAAGGACAAAATGCATTCAGATGTTGAGGTTGTTGACACTTGACCCAATTTCCAGTAGATGTTATTAATTTTTATTACTATTCTTAAACTCTGCAATCTTTAGAGATATTATGGCTTCTAACCTTAAATTGATCTATAGGACTGAAAAAAATGGCTTACAATTAATCTATTTGGTTGTATAAAGTAGATAATCTTATGGCTATTATCCTTGGAAAGTAGGGGTAGAGAATTATATCCTCACATAGGTAAGAACATAGGAGGTATGAGTGTCAAGTTCTTTGTTTTACCAGTGCCTATCATGTCATTAATCTTTGGTCTGTAAGCAATATTTTTAAAGGGACAGTTAAAGTTGGAAGGATAGTAAGAAGCAGAAAGCAGCAGAAACTTAGATCATGTCAAGTGAGCAGCCTGTTTCATGAAGTAAATCACTTATTTTTTTTATATTATACGCTAGCAGCTTTTGCTCAGTTACATGCCTTAGCTGACTTAGATGTAAATTGTTATGCTTTAATAACTGGCTTACTGCCATCTATGTTAAGAAATACGTCACCATTATACTTAACATTCATTTCAGGGGAAGTACTTGCACATACTAGATACTATCAGCCTTATAATAGCTCATTCTTAGTAAATCTTAATAGAAATTACACTCTGAACACTTTATTGAAAACCAAGATAGTGTGATTGAGGCTGGGCGAACCATCAGCACCTAGTATAGGGAAGGCATAATTCAGTCTTTAATAAAGTGTTTATGTATCATATGAGATTTAAAAAAAAAAATGATGCAAGAATAAATGTAAAGTTCACTAATATTTCTTTGCTTCAGTATTTACAGAAAATTTCTACTAAAGGGACTTTTTTAATCTGATGTCTCAGGAAAAGAATTTTTGCTTGCTTAATTTTTCCCTCACAGGATCAAGGTGCAACAGCATGCACACTCTTAATTCCAATTCACCTATGCACAGAACTAACTTCAGTTCACCTTCACTGTAAGTGAGTATGTAAAAGAATATGTAAGGAAATATTTGTAGGTGTGTGACACTGGAGGGGTTGTTGGCTCAAAACATTTCAGGTGCATGGGAGTGGGTTAAGGGCAAGATTGGGCCTTACCCTGGTGAAGAGATGCACTGGCCTGTACATCCCCCCCCCACAGCCATTATCCCAGCACGGCAGTGGCTGTCAAACCCTGGCACAGCAGAGCTGATGCTGCACACTTGCCCCTGGGGCCTCTGACCCAGCCCTTCAGTGGCCGAATGACCTGAAGTCCCACCGGGGGGAAGGGCAAAGGGTCTTTAAAGTGGAACATGCAACAACAACATGCATTGACTCTACCCTCACTTGGAATCCCTACCAGCTAAACAACGATGGAACCAGGAGTGGTAGCAATGTTTCTTCTTTTCTATATATTTATATATTCTCTCTCTTTGTCTTTCCTCTTCTAATTGCCTCTTGAAATTTTTGAGTAATTTAAAATCAAACAGGCTTAGAGTTTGCTGAGTGGAATGAGTTAAGTTAATGCTTTGGGAAATGCTTTATGCTGATTGAATTCTGCTCTAAATATTTTTATCACAGTTCTCTGATTTTCTGAAGTTTCCAGCAAAGTTTTTTGTCATTTTGATCCCTTGAGATCTCATTGGTATTTCTGCCACTTGTCTAACTCAGAGTACATGAACAATCATAAGTCCTTTTAAGTGTCTCATTGAGTGACATTTTGGGGTCTAACAGTAGGAAAGAACCATGTTCACTTGCAGTTCATTGTTATCTGCAACCTGCAAGGAGACTTGCTGCACCAAATTAAAAGGAAATCTTATTTAAACCATCTACTCCGCAACCTCACTGTGCAGTCTATGCCAATCACTCTCACAGTGAAAAAAAAAAAAAAGTCCTTTCTGATGTTCAGACAGAAACTTCTGTGTTGAGTATTGACCCCTGAGTCAGTATTGACCCATGAAATACACCACTAGTTACTGGCCCTGCATTAGAAACGATGCCAATGATAACCTGGTTCCTCTGGATGCAGCTCTTCAGTCTCTTTTTGATCCACTTCACTGATGCTCATCCACCCCACAGTTCAACAGCTTACCTGTGATAAAGCTATGGTATATTCTATTTGTGTAAGTGTTCTTAAATCTTTATGTTACCTGGGGTCAGTCTGCTGTGAAAACACATAGGCAAACATATAAATGAGAAAGCATTGAGGTTCATCTGGGGGCTCTGTCCCTTTGTTTCACTGCTTCATTTAATCGCAGGCCCTTGCTCTGTGTCCTTGTGTGCCCAGCACTGTACACACTGACCCTGATGTAGCATCACTGACTTGGCTTCCTGACCTCCTTGGGTTGTAGCTTGGCCTCAGACTGGAATTTTCAGCATGGACATGATAAATGTTGTCTGATGTACCAGTCCCTGATGCTTCTCTTCAAAAACCCTTCTCATTTGTAGCCCCTTTCAAGATTTGTAAAGCTATTGTAAACAAAATCATAAAAAGAGAATTAATGATGCACTGGGATTGTGTCCTTTAATAAATTTTGGCCAGATGTTTGAGCATTCAAGAACTGCTTTTAAAATTCTCTATGGAAAAATTCCCAGCAGAGTGGCCATTCATGAAAAAGAACAATATTTCCAAACATTCAGATCTCTAGTTTAATTGTCAGATTTTTGAAAAGCACAGGTAAAATTATATCAAGCACTGCCCCAGCATATAAACACACAGTACCACAACAGATCTGAAATTCAGATCTTTTATTAAGGTGTTATTTAAAGTATTATGCCTGGTTTGCTTGAGTCAGCAGCAAATATTTTCTGCCTGGCACTAAAGTAATATTGCCCTTCTCAATCAAAAGTTACCCAGGAACACTTCTTCATAAAAGAGAATCTACCTGGCATTTGATTACATGGAAGAATCAGCTGCTGTATGAGTGAATATTCTACTTAAGGTACCAGAAGGTCATTGTGATTTCCTCCATTTTATTATGGGAAAACCTGAAGCAGAAAGCGACAAAGTTTGCTCAAGGTTATCTGGCAGTTGCAGATCTACAAATAAGCTTAAGCCTTCTTAATCTTAGAAAAGGTGAAGAAGACAAGGTTGGTTTCCTCATGAAATATCTTGCACCTTCATTGGAACTATTTCTGAAATAAATTAGAAAAAAAAAGAATATTTGTTAGAAATTAGGCAGGAATTTCCTTGCTTCCCACACAAATATTTTTTATATTTAAGAGTACTCAGCAATTAAATTTTTTCCTGGTATTCACTCTCAAGCATTCTTTTCTGAAAAAAAAAATAAATTAAACAATGTTTACTATATTTAAAATATTTTTCTATTTGACATGCTGTCTTTAAGAGGAATAGGTTGCCCTTGTGACATTTTTATAAAAAGCTCTTCTTGTTTATATAGACAAATACAGTGAAAGGGTCTGAAAGAAGCTTACTTCTTTACCACTTCTCTTGTATTTAGAAGCTCAAATTATAGTGAGTTGTAATTTGACATATACTTCATTTTAATCTGATTTAAATATGATTTTAAACATCCCTTTATTACTAGAAGCATTTTCTTTATTCTTTATAATCTATAAATGACTGCTTCAGAAGCTGAAAAAGTTTTTACTGATGTCCTTTAGTACTTGAAAAAGTATCTGTTTTGGAACTGCTGAAGAAAATACTTAAATCCATTGTCTGAAAAGCAGTATTTTTGGGACTTTATATAAACATTTGGGCTTATTTTTCGATCTGAGGTAAAATTATTTTTTTTCCTATCTGTTTGTCTTTCTATCTCTCCCATATTAACCACATGTTCTGGTTTCTTTCCCTCATCTAATCTCCTTTCTCACATACTTTATTTTTCTACCATAACGTTAAGCTTTTCTGTGGAGTAGTCAACTAAAAATGTGAATTTCTTTCAGCCATAAATCAAGGACCAAAGAGTTTCCATTTTTCCAGGCTTCATATTTTTACAACATTCAAGTCCAGTACCATAAAAGAAGCTGTGAAGAGTGTAAGGTTTGATCATCTGAAGGTGCTTGGAAGTATGGTTTTAAAATCATGCTCAGGATTCTTGCAGGAGAATGGCTTTGAAACTGAGGTAGTCTCAAACAAAAGTTTGAGCCTCTGCACTACACCACACAGAAATAGAAAACTTGATGTTGTTGGGGAGCATAAGATTGACAAATGGGTTTATTAAATATTCATTAAATATCTTGAATGTGCAGATTTTTGATAAAGATGCTTGATTCACTGGGCATGCACTGAAGCGTTTCTGCCTTCGTGGATAGTATGTGTATCTGGGATTATTGCACAGCAATTCCAGTTGAAAGAAGGGAGTTAAATGCACTGAAGACTTAAATTATTAACTGAAGAAATCTACTTGCAATCCTCAAAGCTTTGGATGGCATTAGCTTTTAACTGCCTTCTCAAAATGTGTGTCAAGCTCCTAATGAGATAGAACTTCCTAGGTCTGAATGAACTATATATATGGATCAGCACACACAACTTCCTTTGGGTTTTGAGCTTCTCTGATATCTTTATTCTTTTTTTCACATGTACCTCTGTATTCTCTAAGTAAGAAATTTGCAAACTCCTACCTTCTTCAACAGTGCCTGCCCTAGGTACTGGTAGGACACCTCTCAGATCACTGAGGTCTCCAGGCTTCTCTGATTCTGCAGTTTCTGAGATAAATGCTAAATGAACACTAGTCTTGCTGAACCCTTTTATCAGAGCTCCCAAATGAGAATATTACTTTTCTTTCTCCAAAGTCCTTTGTGTATCTGTGATTGTGTCTCCAAAACACTGGAAGCAGGATTATCAGTTAAGAGAAAAGTTGGCCAGATGTAAAATGATGAAATAAGACACAGTGAAAATATTGGAGACAGATGACAATCTTACTGTGAGGGATAATGAAGGATAAAAGATGCACCAATATTTCACTGATTCATCTCAATTACAATTTGAAAATTGAAATTTGCTGTGCAAATAATTGCAAAGCACGTAAGGATCTCTAAATCAGGGGATCTGGTTACTGTAAACAAATAACTTTGTAAAATAAACTAATTAATACTCCTTATTTTATTGTGATTTCAATAACAATGAAGTCCTTTTGTTTCTTTCAAGTAGCTGAACTTCAAGAGCTTGGAGAACTGACTCTGGAGACATTCTAATGAGACCTGAATTGTACATCAGTGTTATGAGTTAATTGAGCAGTTACTGGGAGATGTACAATAGTAGGCATAAGTTTTGTTTCTGGATTAATGTACAATGAGTTGTTACTGACAGATATAGGAAATTTTTCATGGTGATGAAGTATTAAAATCATCTAACTAGTCATTGAAAGGTGAAACAGAAAGATCTATTTGCCCCTCGATTTTTTTCTTAATAGGGAAAAATAAAATAAACGGACATTTATTTTCCCATCAATAGTGTGTTAGGAATTGTTCACTCTATACAGACTTTAAAGGGCCCCGAGGAAAAAGAGATCACTTGTGATGGACTCTATTTTACATCAAGCCTGACCAAGTCCTAAATGATTCTTCTATTAGACTTGCAGATAACATTTTGCTGGTATCTTTATTAATGTAGTGCTTTCAGATGATGACATGGAAACAGTAAGAGCCTTCAACTTCTCCACATCTGTGTGAGACCTGTGCTGGACAGTTGTTTTAATTCACTTCAGTTTTCTGTTTTAACCATCGTATATAAAGTATTACGAAAAATCAAAATGAAAATGTCATACAAGAACACTGTTCTAATTGTTGTTTGGTTTAAAGCTCTTGTTTACTTTTCATTAAGTTGAGCAGCTTAAGAAAAAGAAAGGAAAAAGACATTGCTCATGTTAAGGTTTTAAAATTGCTGTCAATGATACTGTTTTCTTGCTTAAGATTAAATTAATGTGAAGGAACATGTAAATTTCTATTGAAGCTGAGAAAATGATAGGAAATTCTCTTAGAATTCCACTAAAATAAAACAAATATTCATGGACTGAGAAGTGTTAAAATGCTGATATGGATCATGCCATGGTAAGCATTCATCAGAGTTCTATATTTCCAAGACTACAGAGAGCTTTTAAAGAGGTGAGACAAAGTATGATTTTGGCTTCTTGGCTTTTCATTTTTATTTTGTTTCCTTTTGAATGATTTATAGCTGTTGTGCCAGTCTATCCACAAAACCAGCTTTACTGAATCATACACATAACTGTAAGTGTTCACAGAATCAGACTTACATTAGCAAAATGCTTTTATTTCCAATTGCTTGATGTGGTGAAGTCATTTATTCAACCTATATATAAATGAGTTAACCAAATTCATCTCAAGTATAAGTGGGCATAAATCAAGATAAGTCATTGGAATTGCCCCAGCTTTAATCAATGCTGAATTTCTCTCACTCTATCAAGGAGTGGTTAAGGTTGACTCAGTGTAAATAGTTCCACAACATTGATCCAGATAAGATGAATAACACATTATTACATAGAAAAATAAGAATATGTCCTGGTTTCAGCTAGGGTAGAGTTCATTTCTTCTCAGTACTTGTTACAGTTTTGGATTTGGAATTAGAATGGTTTTGATAACACAGTGAAGTTCTGGGGTTTTTGAGCTGTGTTTTTTGTAAGTGGGACCATTCCTTTCCTTGTCTCATGCTCTGTCAGTAAGGAGGTATGCAAAAGAAACTGGGTGGGAGCACGGCTGGACAGGTGACTCAAACTGACCAAAGACAGAACACAGAGACACAGAACATCGTGCCCAGTGTATATAAACTGGGGGAGTTACCCAGAAGAGGGGGTCAATCTGGGTTCAGGAAAGGGGATCTAGAATTTGTCAATGCATGGTGAGTATTAGCATTGTGCATCAATCTTTTTTTTATCCCCCTTTCTACTACTACTACTACTATTATTATTATTATTACTACTACTACTGCTATTATTATTTAATATTATCATTATATTTTACTGTATTTTCAATTATAAAACTGTTCTTATCTCAACATCCAAGTTTTATTTTGATTCTCCTCCTCATTCCATAGGGGCATGGGGGGAAGAGAGGAAGGGTCAGTGAGAAGCTGTGCGATATTTCATCTCCAACTGGGATTTAAATCACAACAGAATACTTGCAAAATTATATGTTAATATCTGAAAAACTCATAAGAAAACACATTTTTACTCATAATCACCAGTTTTACAGGCATTGTTCAATCTTAAGATTACACCTCCCCTCAAAAAAAAAAAAAAATGCCTTTACGATTTGTTTTTCTATGCTCAGAATCTGGGATTTGCAAAAATAAGTACCCAACAATTATATGTCTTATGGTTTTATCCTAAGAGTGTTTAATTTTTCCACTCTATATTCTCTCCTGTGATAAACACTGAAAGTGTGTCTGTGCATGCATTACGCAGTATGGGAAAATTTGTCTCAGTATTCAGAGAATTGGGGCCACAGTGGTGGAATTTCTTTCAGAAATGTGTTTGGTTTAGAAGAGTATCTGGATGTAAAGTTATAGAAATAATTTAATCAGCTATTTGCCTAGAATATGGAATTGTGATAACTATAAGAAATCAAATCTGATTTAGATGACAATAAATTAAATACATCAATATTGCACATATTTTTCCCTAAGTTAAGAAAGGGATACTACTCACATTTCCAAAAAAAAGAGATATATTTTATTCCTATGTATTCAGATTTTAAACCAAGAGAGACTTATTCTGTTCTTTATGACGAGAACAAGCAGTGCAACAGAAACAATACAAAGGTTCTATACTGGGAGAGAAATAATCTGTGCATATTAATGTTAGAAGCTCGTATCACTTCCCTCTACAGTTTTTCCAGATGTATTAATTTCCCAGATGACATTGTTAGATGTTTTCTATTACTTGCTGAGAGAAGCCAGTAGCTGAAATATCTATTTACAGAATTTTCACTGAGGAATTTTTTTTCCTAATACTGTAAGTAATTACTTCCTGCTTAAGGAAATCTTGAGGCAGAAAACTCTAGATGTGATGCTATGTAAAAAGATAACTATTGGTTAGCATGAAATATGCATTCATTCTATTAATGCAAAGTGCTAAGTAAAAGAGAAGTCTATCATAGTAGAGGCAAGGGGATTATATAATGCACATCTACAGAGACAAAGTAATTGTATTGCATGCATTGAAAGCAGGCTTTCCCTCACAATTAGAGAATTCTTCCATTACAGTCTTCTGTTTACAAGACTAGAAAGACATACATTTTATTGAGGACCTAGCAATAACACATACTTGAGCTCCAAAAATATTGGACTGGCAAAAAGTTGTTGGGATTATGTGCACAATAATGATCATCAGGGACATCCAGAAAGAGGTTGCCACCCCTGTTAAAAACTGTTGTGGTTTGACCAGTCTAGGAAAGTGAGCCGGCTGGTTTTGAGATTGGCATTTTATTGGGCCAATGGGAAAGCATTTTCTAGTTCTTAATACTTTGAAAGAAGCCCGAGAAGCTCTCTTTCCTTTCGGCTGTCGGGGAGAAAGCATCTCTCCCCTCTCTTGGCCCTGGGCCAAGTGGGAGGTGGGGGAGGCCATGCATGCCAGCCATCTTTAAAATAAGACCCCATACATTGATGTGTCCCAGAGACACAATTGTGAACATGGGAGGAGTTTCATGAACACAAAGGATCCGGGCGGTTACTCTACATGAAGACTGGATCCACAAGAGAACTGTTTTCTTGTGGGGAAATTGACCATAGCAAACGAGAGGTGCTTCCCTCCATAAGTGAACTGAAGAAAGACTGGTTTAGAGGTGGAAAACTGACTGAGATTTCTGAGTGTTGTTTTCTTTACATTGTCGGTTGGGAGAAAAGAAGGTGGGGAGGGAGGAAGAGTGTTTTGAAGGTTCCATCCTCATTCTTGTTGTTTTTCTTTCTTTTGGTGTTAGTTAATAAAGCCTTATTACTTTTAAGCTTAAGCCTGCTTTGCTCTTGATTGGAAACTTTGACATTTGCAACCTCAAACCAAAAGAGAAATTGCTGTTTCCACCAGGTTCTGGACTGAAACCATGACAGCAATGTACCATCTTTACTCGGCAAGTGCAATTACAGAGCAGAAGGGGAAAAGGAACATATGTTAAATCAGCCACAGACAGCTCCAAAATACATGGAGTGAATGAGTTTACCATACAGACAGGCCAGTGAGGTTAGTTTCTTCCCCAGTGGGAAAAGGAGGCCAGGATGTGGAGATCGTCACCTGAGAGATACAACACACATCTGTGAGACCAAAGACAAGTCTTACAAATTTCCCTGCACAAGGTGCCTGCCTGGTCCCCTGGAATAGATCTGGCCATGTAGGCTTGTAATCACAGACCTTTCCGTCTATTGTGTTTCTCACCAGGAGTTTCGGGAGTAGAGGTGTGCAGCTGAGGAGGACAGTGAAGGAATGTGGCCATGATATTTCAAAAATAAGTGACTGATGAAGTTGCCAACAACATTTTTGCTTTTAATGTGTGTTCAAGGACAAACAGAGTGTGTTAGTGTTCCCTGAAGCAAACATTTGCTATTCAATCCTGTAAAAGTCTGCAGTCTAAGTCTTCTATTCAAAAGACGGTAGCGTAGTTGCACTACAAAGTTGGTCCAGGCTGAGTACAATACTCTGGAGAGGTCTTGTTTGAAGTATCAAAGATGCTCCTTTGGACCTCCTGTCCTGTGGTTTCTGTATGCTCATTTAAACAACCCACTATGGTGATTTCTTTTTTCACAGGACTGTTGACTCAGCTTGTGATCCATTAGAAGCCTGACGATTTTCTGTAAAACTGCTTCACAGAGAACTCTCCCAGTCATGAGTCTAGTAGTCAATTACTGCTGTTCACCTTTTGCAGTTGTACATCACTGTTAAATATCTTTTACTTCTGCTCCAAAAAGATAATTTTAATCTTAAAACTCTAGGCTTCTAGGCTTGTTTAGTTTGGTTGTTTTTTTTTTTTGTTTGTTTTGTTTTGTTTTTTTTTGTTTGTTTGTTTGTTTGTTTTACAGTATGGACTGGATTAGCTCAGAAGCTTATGAAATGAATGTCATGTCTACATTATATTCGCTACAATCCAGGTCATTAGCAAAAATTTCATATGATATCAGTTCTGGGTGAGTCCTCATGGGACTAGGCAATGGACATATGTAAAATTTTTGTTCAAAATTCAAGCAAAATTGAACTAAATGGTTTCTTGAAAAAATTGAGCAAAATGGTTTTGCAGACAAGGCTGAGTATGTGATACAAACGTGCCTACAGGTTGGAAGTAAATATTGTGGATATTTTTTTTTTTCAGAGTAGGATTACTGAATTATATATTTATTATTATTTTAAAATCTTTTTAACAGAATACCTTAACTGATATTAGCTCAATCTATTAATTACTTTATCCTTTTATGCATGTATCTTGTTTAAAAAGCATTGGAGCATGCATTGCAATTGCAAACACATTGTATAAATATATAAAAATGAAACTCATAAACATTGTGTGAAAATGGGGAACAAAACCCACCAGTAGGACATGGAGTTCAGTTTCATACAGAGAAAACATGAAAATTCCACGTAATATAACAGCCATCTATCGTCTTTCATTATTCTCCGTTGAATTTCAAACTTATTAAAATCATTTACATCATTATATTAATTTCACATTACACATACTTTCCTGATTTTATTTATTCTAATAACCTTCAAGTGCCTGCCATGAAGACCATGCAATTTTAATAGTCAAATAAAAAGATGTATTCAAGTTTCTACTTGCTAGAACCATACGTACACAAACTCACATAAAGAAAGAAGATGCTCAGTTGTATCACTCTGTTAGTATTGGTGGGAAAAGGACAAACCATGAAAGTACAAGAGTTAGAAGTAAAAATTGCCTCTTAAAAAAACCTTCTTCAAGAAAAGTTTCCATGAACAACACATAAATATTCAAGTATACTGCCTGCCTTGTCAGTAAACATAACAGTTTACATGGGAATTTTCTTCCAGTTTAAAGGAGGATCAGAAGCAAAACAAATTAAAAAATTTAAAACAATAATAATATAATCCCCACAATTCATATTATTCAACATATTATAGAAGACACAGGAGAAAATTGTATTCCCAATCTTAAAGTCTTGCTTGCTTTCCCCAAGATCAAAGTAATTGTTTTTGAGAATGTGGGTCACATTTAATGTGCCCTTGGAACACCACTAAATTATTACAGTGAAATTAATATCTTGTTCTAATACATTAAAGAAAGGTATTATAACCAATTATTACAACACAAAAAAGAAAAAAATCTTGTGATATCATTTACCCTCTTTCACAAATTTGGAATTTTAGACTCAGTAGATAAAGTTTTTAACTGTGTTCAACTTGAAAATTGTGCACAGACCTCTAAATATCATTCTTATCTCATCTCAGTCTTCTGCTTAGGTCACTGACCCTAAAATCAAAGTGTTTATTTCCACTTAAAAAGTTCTAGAAATATATTTACTAAACCCTTGATTTATACTGGTAAATGAGAGAGTTAATTGGGCTGTTACTGATTGCAGTATCTTGTCTTTAAGTGTCAAATGGAAGTTTCCTTTAAAATATTTTTCAAGAGTCGAAAAGTTATGTGCATTAATCTAGTCAAATTCTGCCTTGTCTGATACTGATCAAAGAAGAGTACCTCTATTAACATTTATTTAAATCAGATTTCTGTAGATAACAGAAAAGAATTAAGCTCATTTTATCTCACTTTGATATCTCTATTTTCTGCATATATGGGTAGCTACCTAATTCTGCTCATAGTGGAAGTAAAATATTTACTTAATTAATAAATTGTAGTAGTAATTGTAGAAAGATTATAGTACATTCAGTGTGTGATCATGATCACACTCCTTTATTAATTCTGAAAACCAAGCTAGAGACAAGAACCAAACTCCACTCACCCCAAAAGAAACATACAGAAATGAATAATATGTCTCTGATCAAAATTTAAAGTAAGTTCTTTCCATTGAAAACATTTATTTTTTTATTGTGGTAAGGAGATCTTGAAGAAAATAGTGCTTATTTCATCAGGTAAGAAATGTACTTTCACCCTCGTTTAATAAGTAAATAAATACGCATAGATTACTACATGTTGAAGCTAGCAGTGCTTAATTTCTTCCCCAGTGCTGAGTGACAAGTTTCATTTTTATCATAGAATCAAAGGTGACTTGTTTCTTTTTTCCTTACCAGGAAAGGAACTATTTGCATTAGGAATATCAGTTGGGTTCTGACAAGTGAAAGAAATTTCCAGCTTTCAGTAACTCACTAAAACAAAACCAAAACTGCCCTTAAAAAATGAAGATATGAAAACGGAAATTTGAATATTGTTGTGATGTGTTTATTTTGATTCCTTGTTCTTTGTATTATTTCATTATTGACAGTTTCATTGTTACTTGGTATGTTCCTATGTACCCCTATGTTCTTCCCCAGTTGGTTTGTCCCTGTATTGTATCCACCCCTGATTTGCCTTCTATGGTATACCCCGCCCTTTAATCCTGCCCCTTTCTCTGTCTGTCATGGTATCCCTGCTCCTCGGGCCAATCCCTGATGAATCCTCCCCTTTGGAATTCCCCTAATCCTGGAGGCCCATTGGCCCATGTGACCCATGTCCCTCCATGTGCTCCCTCATTGGTGGAATGCACTGTCAATCCCACCTTGCGCTCCTCCCTATCTCACTGGTTGATCATTTGTATCCACCCCTGAGACTGCCCCTGTGTACAAACCCCTGCCCAGGGGCCTTCTGTCCCTGTCCCTCCCGGGACAGTAAACGCTTTTGGAACCACACTGAAGGCCTTCCCTGATTCTTGCTCCAGTCCTCGGTGCCGTTTACAGCTGGTGCTGTAGAGAGCAGCCCTTGCTAAACCGCTCCCCTAACCCAGCGTGGGCAGGGAGAGGCCAAAACTCGGCACAGACCAGGAAGGGCTAGCTGGCAGATTTACTCCGGCACTGCATCAGAATATATCTTTTTACCTTATTGTTAAAACTGCATTGTCTATTACATGACAAACACGTGTATGAAATCTGACTAAATAAAGGCTGTAAAATTACTTAAGAACATAGACATGTCTTAGAAAACTGTTCTGTGTGACATGAATGCTGATCTAAACCCTTTTCCTTAGGAACTTAAAAATTACCTTTTTATGTGGGTAGAATTGAAGTCATTCTGAGATTTTTCAACCCTACAAATATAATTATGTTGACTCTTCCTCATTAGACACAGTAGGTTATACAATATTTTTGAGTACTTCTTGTGAAGAATGGTGTTGTTGGATTACCATATGGCAGGAATTCTTCATGGAAATTTTAGAGATAAAGGATTACAAATCCAGCACTGTCAAAGAAATAGATGGGAGTATCACTTATTGGATCATTTATGCAGTGACTTTCAAGGTGCCGAAATGATACATAAAGGCAGGGGTTTTTTTTTATTTTCTAGTTCCAGACCCAGTAAAAAGGATGGTCTTTTTTCAGTTGCACTGTGTTTCAGAGAGAGATAACCTAAAGCATTGGTGTCACAGCTTTCAAATTTTTTAGTGGTTGCAAATAGGCCTAGACTCTACATTTTTGTCCATCTCTTGAAAGTAAGATGTTCCCAAAGCAAAATATATTTGTCACAGATAGGTGATTAAACTGTCCTGACTACAACAATGAAAAATTTACAATAACTAAATAAAATATTCAGGCATGGACCATTTTCCACTATTTCTAATTGTTTCAATGTGTACTTGAGGAAGAAAATACAACATTTTGTGTACTTAGTGTCCAAGAAGATAATGAAACTATAAATTACAGGTGCTGATTTTAATTTTGCCTAATCATAAGTAATATGTCTTATAACCATTAATGAAATGAGGTAATGTAAAATGATTTACATTCAATAGATACATTTCCTTTACAAATGGTGGTGTTCTTTTGTTACAGTGTCTGCGTCTTTTCTGCTCCAGCCAGCCCTGACACCGTAGCAGCGGGGGCAAAACTCAGTAGCGAGACGAATTTTGTCGAACCCGTGGTCTCGGCTGGTCTGCAGGTAAGCGAGTGGCAAAGACAGGACAGAAAGAGGGAGACTCCGCTTGGTTTTAAACCACTGATTTATTCGTCCCACAGAGGGGACCCCCAGTCACGGGTGACAGCCCAGGCGAAACCTCGGCGCGAACTTGAATACAGCAGCTGATAAAGGGGGGAGGAACTCGAGGCAGGGTCTGACCTGGGACCAGTTAGGGATAAGCGGGGGACGGCTCTCTAACTGAGTGACATGAAGGGGAACAAACACGAATACAGTGGGGGGAAAAGTGGGAATTCCATCCAATCACTCTGTGATCTTGTCAGAACTTTCTCGACTGAAGGTGAGGTCTCAGGATGACAGGCAGGGTCTTGGGGGTTACAGAACTCAAGATTGACAGGTAACAGTAACCGGGGGGATGATTCAAATAGGGAAGAACATAAGGGGTATATAGAACAAACTATATAACAATATAGAAATTCCAAAAACTTAAAAAGCACACTGCTACATTCTTTGTGTATGTTCCATTCTTTTCCAACACTAAAATATCACTTTTTATGAAAGTATTTTTATTGTCAGGTTTCTACCTGAGAAATCTTTGGATGAATCTCACATAAGTTCCTTTACTTCAGATATTGTTATTTGGTAATTTAGAAGAGCTTTTAGAGATAAATGGTATGCTTTGAAAAAAACTCAAAAGGTTTTAGTGAACTCCAAGGAGCAGCTGTTCATTATGTTAAGACAGGCTCACCCTCTTTTGTCAAAGATCAAGGTTCCTGGAATATAGAAAACTTCCTGCCCTTTCCTCTTCCTTTCTCCATCTTTGTCTTAGATCAGCTGTCTAGTTATGCTACTTCCCAGAACGACCAATCCTTTTCTCTCTATCAAAGCTGTCTTGCCAGGTTAATGACGGATATGATGGTTTTCAACTTCATTACATATAATTTGGCCAAAGGACACCAGTACAGACTGGATACTGAAAATGAGATTGATGTCTACAAAATAGGTCTTGATTCGTAGAGGATTAAGGCATGCTAATACCACTTTATGGATGTAAAACCAGATTTATAAAATCTGGATTTTATCCATATAGTCCAAAGCATGAGGAGAGAGAGCCAATTTGTCTTCAGGAATCTGTACAGACATGGTCAAAGAAAGCAGAAGTGAAAACACTGCCATTATCACTGAGGCCTATGATATCCTTCAGTCATAATGGATAGACAAAACCCACCAATACAAGGATAACAAAGCCTTCTAAAATATATTTCTAATAAATCCTTCAAGCTAATGGGGAAAAAAATTGGAAAAAATTTGCATTTCTTCTTTATTTAAATCATTGAAGGAATGTTTCACCTTTGTGTAGGCAATAAACATATTTTTTGCAGTTACATCTGTTTCTGGAGCTCTGCTGCATTAATTTAAACTCAAGGTAAAATATTTTACCAAGTAGTTTGGAGGACAAACAAGTTACCATTTTAGAATATTTGCTAAATTATCATTTTACAGGCAAAATTGAATTCTTATGATTTCTAGGCCATTCTATTTACTTGGAGATGTGTGAAACAGTAACATTCAGCATATGGGAATATGCTGAAAGCACAGGAAGCTTACTAAAGAGAAAAGAAGCAGCAAAGGGATACAAACCAGCAATTGACCCAGTTAGTGCACCATATCAGGACCAATGCTACTAACTACATCTCATAACACTTTCATCTGTGCACTCTTTAATACTGCTGAGACAAAAATAAAACAAGAGAAAATAATTATTTCCTCCAGTGTAATTCCGATTTTATTGGACTTTGTGATAAGAATCAGTTCTTTAGGAAACAGAATCACATCCAAATACATATGTATTTCACATCTCAGTAACAAAAAGAAACACATTACTTAAAACATGTTGTGAGAAGGAGCCGATTGCCATATTTTACCACATAACACAAATTATGTTCCCACAAAATGTGGAGTTAAGTTACACTGACTTATTCTTCCTCTGAAAAACAGGTTATATTTTTCTTTTCTTCATGGCAGTTACATACTCTAGAAAGCATAAGACTGGATCTTAAGTTTACAGAAATTGTGCCAGCAAACATCTGTGTTACCTTGTGACATTGCTAACTAATGACCTAAACTTACAGAACCATATATATGCAAACACCAAAGTGTCTCTCCTTATTGTCCTAGAGTGACTTTATAATGCTGGAAGAAAGCAGGGATTGCAAGCGGTGTGAATTTTGTCTTTGTCGGTATTCAGCTCTATTTTAACTGACAATAAATTGAATGGAATTTTTCCAAATTCAGTCAGTTTTGCTCATGAAAATGAAGAGTAAGCACCTCCTTGTCTTTATCTCAACCCAGGAGTTTTTCTATCTCATTATTTCCCCCTATCCTATGGAGGAAGGGAAGTGAGAGACCAGCTGAGTAGGCATAGTTCAGCCAGCTAAACTCAACCCACTACACTTACAGCAGATTCTATTTTACCTTACAGGTCCTTCCTATGTTTTTCCTTCTAAGACTTTCATCCAGATTTAGTCCTTCTAGTGTTTGCCAGTATTCTGCTGCATCCTTCTGCAGATTCTCAGCAATATTCACTTCATCAACTACAAGTTTGAAGGGTGAAATAATCACTTGTGTTTCTGTTGTGGTTTTAATTCATGGAATTGAAATTCAATTGGTGGAAACACCAATTTCTGTTTTGGTTTGAGTTTGCAAATGTCAAAGTTTCCAATCAAGAGCAAAGCAGGCTTAAGCTTAAAAGTAATAAGACTTTATTAACTAACACCAAAAGAAAGAAAAACAACAAGAATGAGGATGGAACCTTCAAAACACTCTTCCTCCCTCCCCACACCTTCTTTTCTCCCAACTGACAATGTAAAGAAAACAACACTCAGAAATCTCAGTCAGTTTTCCACCTCTAAACCAGTCTTTCTTCAGTTCACTTAGAGAGGGAAGCACCTCTGGTTCGCTATGGTCAATTTCCCCACAAGAAAACAGTTCTCTTGTGGATCCATTCTTCATGAACAGCAACCGCCTGGATCCTTTGTGGTCATGAAACTCCTCCCATGTTCACAGTTGTGTCTCTGGGCTACATCAATGTATGGGGTCTTATTTTAAAGATTACATGTTCAAAACAAAGGTTCTCTTTGTCTTTGGGACCACCTTCACCTCCAAGGAACAGAGATTCACTTCTTCTTCGAGGGCAAAGAGTCTTTATCACTTCATCTCTCTGTTCAACTTCTCATGTGTTAAGGTCTTTTAAAAATATAAAAATATATGTTTTCTTTCTTGCTGTTTCGTTTTTCTTGTCTGGGCCTTCCTAGGGTTTCTGAGAGCTTTGTGAGCTTGGCTTTCACCTAACTTAACTTGTCTCTGTCTCTGTGAAGACTTTTGTTTTCCCCCAGCCCTGCGTCTGAAGAAGAGGTCGAGTCGTCTGTTTTCTCATGTTCAGGAATTTGTTTATTCTTTGCTTATTTCATATTCATTCCCTGGCCTGCCACGGTCTTCTCTGCAGACCAGTGCTCTCTCCCCCTCGGGCTGTGCTCTCCTCTCCTTGGTCTGTCCCTGTCATCTGTCCTTGTCATCTCCTTCTGCTCTTGGGAGGGCACTATCTTTTATACTGAAAATTACGTATGCTTTATTTATAACAATTCTCCAATGTCTATCCACTATGTTGAACAGTGTACTTTTGTTCTAGGTCAACCAAAATGTGCCACACCACCACAGAAGATGGAGAACAAGAGGATGAAGAAGAAGCTCAGGGACACACCCCATTTTCTCCATCTTCGCCCCCCTGATCTCACATTCTAAAATCCACAAATTCTACTTTTTCACCCTGTGACATACTAATTATCATTCTATCTAAATTCTTGTGACTTATAAATCTTCTCAGGACAGTCAGAAGGATGTCCTGGTTCCCACACTCATGAAATCAACAGTCCCCTCAACATTTCACTCCTTTGCTCAGGTCTACGATTTGAACTCCTTTATATCCCCCATACTTCTTTATTGTTTAAAGGAAGTATCTCAATATGTTATAACCAACCACTGTAGCTTGCAAGTCTTTTACAGCTCAAAAGCAACTTCCCACACTCCTTCCACCTGGACATTCACTCTTTCATGACTGACTTTGATACTTCATGTGGTCTTTACACATCTGCATTCTGATTTTCTCTCACTGGAGAGAGGATGGAGGCTTTCCAGGTCCCATCTGTGCACTGATGCACTGAAGGAGTTAACAAGAGACAGTGTCCTGCTGGGCAGTCCATGGTGTCACATTTCAAAGCCATGCTGGATGGGGGGGGGGGCAGCTCTCAGAGGGTCCAGGCCCAAAGGCAGCCACTTGCTGTTCTCCTCCAGCCAGGAGGGAAAAGTTGGACAGATTCCCAAAATTCCTTTTCCACCCCTCGATCTCATCAGGTGTTCTGGCCTGCCTCATCGTGCCTCCCCCCTCTCCCCTGGCTCACAGAGGCAGGTTCAGCTGAGGCCAGCAGCAGAGCAGACTCTGTGCTGGCAGATGTTCCCAAATCAGCTGCCCCTGCCTGGCCCGAGTGGCCTCCCCCTCCCCAGCCAGCCCAGGGCAGAGAGGGCAGAGGGGTGTGCTCTGACAGCCGGGAGGAAAGAGACCTGCCCGGGCTTCTCTCAAAGGGAGTAAGAACTAGAAAATGCTTTCCCATTGGTCCAATAAAATGTCAATCTCAAAACCAGCCAGCTCACTTTTGTATGCTGGTCAAACCAGGACAGTTTCACACCACTTTCATCAGGCCTTTAAATGCCATTCAGGAACACATTTAAAGGATCAAGTTAAAAATCAGATTTTGAAAGGTGAGACAAAAGAACATGATAAATTACTGAAATATGATTCAAGAAAAAATATTTTATTCTGAAATAATTTTAAACATGTTTTGTTTTTAATAATAATAATGATAGCAGAAATGTAACATTTCTTTAATTACAGTGGAGATATGATTTTCCCTAAATCAGCACTATATGATAATCTTGAATTGCTCCTGCTGACAGTGAAATTATGGTGTTTCAGTGACTTAAAAAGTCAGAAAACTTTTTTAATTAGTCTCTATCTTTTTGCAACAAAGATTAGTAAAACAATATACTTATGCTATATTAATTTGCAACGACATCTGCATGTAATGGCAAACACTTTAAGTGGTACATGGAAGAGAAACACAGAATTAATGCAAAAACACTGATCTCCAGTTCTCTGATATGTAAATATTAATGGCAAAGAATCAGCGTATATTTCTTATAAAAGCTTTTTTTTTATATAGCTGGTCTTACATTTTTATTTTTATTAGTAACAATATTGACAAAACAAGACCCATTTTGATTGCAAACTCTTGTGAAAAATGATATTGCTATAATACCTCATTCTGGAAACCCCCAATTGCCAGAGGAAATTAATTTCTGAATTGTACTGTGAGCTGCCAGAGTAGAATGAGAAAGTGTTGTGATTTAACCCCAGCTGTCAACTATACCCAACACAGCCACTAACTCGATCACTTGCCCACTGTGGGTTGGAAGAGGAATTACAAACAGCAACAGTGAGAAAACTTGTGGGTTGAGATAAAGATAGTTCAATAGGTAAAGCAAAAGCCATGAAAACAAGCAAGGCAAAACAAGGAATTTCTACCACTTTCAATGGGCAGAAAGGTGTTCAGCCATCCCCAGGAAAGGAGGGCTCCATCACATAACAGTAACTTGGGAACACAAATGCCATAAGCCTGAACATGCTAAGCATGATGTCATATGCTCTAGATTATCCTTATAGTCAGTTGGGGTCAACTGACCTGATTGTGTCCCCTCAGAATTTCTTGTGAACCCCAAACCTACGTCCTGGTCACGTGGGGTGAGGAACAGAAAAACCTTTTATTCTATGTAAGCGCTGCTCGCCAGTAACTGAAACATCTATATGTTATTTGCATTGCTGCCAGTGTAAACTCTCAACTTATCCACATACTTGCTACTGTGAAGAAAATTTACCCCAAATAAAAATATCACAGGAAGCCACCTAGTAAGTGAGATGAAAATGGTTAGAGACAGAAAAAAAAAAAAAAAACAAACCACACACAAAAAAAAAAAAAAAACACCACACTAAATTTTTGTCTAAGAGAAAGTATTACCTAGGGAACAAAATAAAAGTGAGGGATTTTTCAGTTTTTCCTCTGTCTATTTTGTGTTTCTGCTTCTCATTAAACTGGAATAAGGCCATCTACAACTCTCCTAAAATCTGGTTAAATGTGAAGGAACTGCAGTGGTTTCCTTTAGATGATTAGTGATTAAAGGGTCTGTTAATTAACTAATACAAATTAGACCAGAAAGATATGCAAAAACACTGACATTGAAGTAACGAGAAATCAAAACTTCATAGTTAATTATAAAGTTATTAGAAACTTATAAATAAATCTTTTTTTTTCCTCAATTGTTTATATTGTTCTGAGTATTTAGAGCTCCAGTCATATTATAAATTAAATGTTTATACACAGACATATATACAGACTCCATATTGATTCTCCGACTGTATTTCAGTGTTAAACTAGAAGTAGATCACATTTACAAGCTTTCATCTATGGTGGAATGTTATTCTTAAACTATCTGCTCAATGTAAATGTAATATATTAATATTTAAATTGCATAACAATAACATTGTAATGTGAAAAATTCAGGATAATGGAGATACAGAATTTACTGTAGTCAGTGGTGATCAAACTATGAGCACCAATCAAATTACTCAAAAATTCAGGCAGTACAATGAACTGGTTAGTAGTTCTCTCTTTTGGAAAGCATCTGTGTTGTCTTACATAATCAGATGTAGACGCTATTGTCACATATGAATGTACAAGGCATCTCACTGAATTGAACTAAGGCTACTGCAATCATTTTAAATCACAAAGAGAACAATCTTACACAATAACAAATGACTTTCCAGTAAGCTGGTTATGAAATAAAAATGAATTCTATATCTGACTTTTCAAAAATATTTGCTGAATATGTATGGGAATATTCAAAAGAGTAAAAGATAACATTTTCCTGTGTGTACCCCACTTGAATGACCAGAGGCTCATTCTCTGCTCCAACAGTTGCAATACAATTAATATTGAAGTATGAAACAGTATTTATTAATGAATTTAATCAAGAAGTTGATTAAAATGATGCATTTGTCATTGATTAACCAAAATCAGAATAAAAATAAAGTGCATGATTAATGGTGAAGCTGAAAGATAGTTAATTAATTCAGTTCTCTTGATCATTTCTATTCTTTCAAGTAGACTATTCTAAAAAGATATGAAAAGCAGTAAATAGTATACCATCACACTTGACCACTCTTAGAGTTGAAACAAAAAATATGTATCTGAAATATAGGAAAGTTATTAGTAATTTGTTTTTGTTCATTTTTTCCAGCTCTATATGTGCAGCTGAAAACAAAAGCTGCAAGAAAGCAAAATTGAAATGCTTCAAATTATTTTATCACTAAATGGTACAAAAGAAACTTATCCAACACCAATTTGATGTGAACATGCAGACACTTCCTTATTGAGGACACTAGGAAGATGGGGGACAGCTTCTCCAAGATATATCTCACTCAACAAATACAACCCATCCCGTTTATATACTTTTTCTGCTAAATCATCATTACATAAGTTCTTTTACATACTACACATACTATGCCCACTCTTAAATTTAACCTTTGCATTGATTGGTTCCAATAGTTAATACCTTTGTAAATATTCTTATTCTAAAGAAAAATTTTTACTAAAATCTACTGATTGGAATCCTTGATATTAAAATCAAGATGGGAATGGTAGTGGGTTTCCAAGCAGCATAATTGGTGAGCATGATGATCTCCATAGTTTCTTGACCAAAACATATTCCAAACACAGCACTATTGATATTTCTATACCTTATACAACAGTCTCTGAAAATAATCCTTCTGATTTTAGTATAGTGGAGTCATTTCTCATGAATTGTAAAATAAACAAGAATCATGTTTACATTCCTTTGTGAAAAGGTATCACATGATAGACTTCTCAAGTGACCAGTGAATATAGAGAGGTGTAGTCTGAGGCTCCTGGGCCTGAAGTTTCTGAGTTTCTGAACTCAGTTTCTTTGTGGTGTTTTAGTTCAGGAAGACCTTGTGTTCTCACAGGCTTGGCATAAACATCACAAGTGTTATTGTAACAAGAGTGATGTTTTGGATTCCTTTCTGTGGGATGGATTTCTCTCTATCTTTCAGTTTTGGGCCAATGGGATGAAGAGTTCTGGCACTCTTCTGACCAATGAGATGGCCTGCTCGATAAGCTACATAAAGCAAGTCAGTCTTTGAATAAAGAGGAGTCAGATACAGTTTTTATAACGAGGTCTCATGTCGTCTGTTCATCGCCCACAGCGACAGAGAGGTGGTAACTTCTCTGTCCAATCTCTGATCACTGTCCAGAAACTTATATATATGAGTGTCGTAGTTTGAAAAAAATGAGTTTTTTCGAACTTCAGTGGTCAAACCAATGAGTGCTCAGGTTTTAAGACTGGCACCTGGTGTGGCCACTAAGAACAAGGATCCGCCTCTGAGAACACAAGGGGTTAAAAGCAAGGGCTCCCCGGAAAGCTCTCTCTTGGTTCTGGTCCCTGAGGACGGACGGATCTCCCCTGCCCAACGGCTGGCTGGGCGGGGGAGGGGAAGCCATGCAGCCTGGGCGAGGTAGGCTGGAGCCTTGGGCACAGAGAGGGAGAGAAAAAATCTTGCAGGATGGAAGGGTGGAGAGAGTACAAGAACTTTGAGAGGCATCAAACAGCCTTCTTTTCTCCTTCCCGCCCCCCCCCCCCCCCCCCCCCCCCCCCCGGAGAGAGAGAGAGACTGAGAAACCGTGTCTGTGATCTGTGTCACCTTGAAATTTGATATCAACAACTAGACAGCACGGCCGAAGGAGTATAGGGGGGGTGGCGCGAGAAGAGTGCCCAACAGCAAAGATACCGTGAGAGTTCTGAAGAAACAAAGTCCAAGATTTTAACCCTTTTCATAGATGATGGAAACTTTATAAATGCTAATCCTCCTGAATTTGAAGAAAAAAGATAGAGAGAACTAAGCAAAGATGATGAAAGTTTGTGCAAGTGGAAGATTGTCAGAGAATGTTGAAAAGAATCCTAGGTGGGAGGAGATGATGGAGTGGTCTTTGGCTGGACTGTTCTTATAGCCATGGATGGACTCATTTCTTTTCTGTAACACAGAAACTGCATCTGGGGAGAGGCATTGGCTTGGAGCCAAGAGTGGACAGTAGTGTGAACAGAGATGAGAAGAAGAGCTCTGTTCTCAAGGCCCCTCGGCCCAGGGGGTAATATTGGGGGGGACTAGTGTCCCAAAATTTGAGAAGCTGTCGTTTCTTGGAACTAACCAAAGCATCTTTGAAAAAGAAAAACCCTAGAAACAGTTCTGGTCCATGCACAGTGGTGAGAGCACTGGACATGGAGGAAGAGACCACAATGTGGTGTAAGGAAGACTCCTATCTCTCCTTGATGAACTGAGTACTGATTATCGAAAGGGTGGTAATGGATTAAGGATTAATTATCTAAAAGGTGGTAACGTGATGGAGAATTTTCAGTTTGTTTTGTTGTATTGAGAACTGGTGTGGGGGGGGGAGGAAAAGTGGGTTTTTTTTAAAGTTTCCATGTTCTTCTCTATGTGTCTTCTTTGCATATTATAAGTAATAAAGTTCTTTTTCTTTTGCTTTCTAAATTAGAAACTGTTTTGCTCTGTTTTTAATCACATCTCACAGCAAATACCAGGGACAGTATATCCTCATAGGGGCACTGGCCTTGTGCCAACGTCAAACCTATGACATTTTGGTTCCCTGACCGGGAAAATCGAATTCTAAATAAAAAAAAAAAAAAAGAAAATAAAACAAAACTGTGAGATTAGATCAGAAAAAAGAACAAAACATATATTAAAGTAAACTAATAGTGAAATTTAGATGTAGAGAAAAAATTTAGTGTCTTTTGTAATAATTTTAAAATGTGTGTTCTCAGAGGCGAAAGGTGGAATGTCGTAGTTTGAAAAAAATGAGTTTTTTCGAACTTCAGTGGTCAAACCAATGAGTGCTCAGGTTTTAAGACTGGCACCTGGTGTGGCCACTAAGGACAAGGATCCGCCTCTGAGAACACAAGGGGTTAAAAGCAGAGGGCTCCCCGGAAAGCTCTCTCTTGGTTCCGGTCCCTGAGGACGGGCGGATCTCCCCTGCCCAGCGGCTGGCTGGGCGAGGGAGGGGAAGCCATGCAGCCTGGGCGAGGTAGGCTGGAGCCTTGGGCACAGAGAGGGAGAGAAAAATCCTGCAGGATGGAAGGGTGGAGAGAGTACAAGAACTTTGAGAGGCATCAAACAGCTTTCTTTTCTCCTTCCCCCCCTCCCCCCCCCCCCCCCCCGGAGAGAGAGAGAGACTGAGAAACTGTGTCTGTGATCTCCGTCACCTTGAAATTTGATATCCGTAACTAGACAGCACGGCCGAAGGAGTATGGGGGGGTGGCGCGAGAAAAGTGCCCAACAGCAAAGATACCGTGAGAGTTCTGAAGAAACAAAGTCCAAGATTTTAACCCTTTTCATAGATGATGGAAACTTTATAAATGCTAATCCTCCTGAATTTGAAGAAAAAAGATAGAGAGAACTAAGCAAAGATGATGAAAGTTTGTGCAAGTGGAAGATTGTCAGAGAATGTTGAAAAGAATCCTAGGTGGGAGGAGATGATGGAGTGGTCTTTGGCTGGACTGTTCTTATAGCCATGGATGGACTCATTTCTTTTCTGTAACATAGAAGCTGTATCTGGGGAGAGGCGTTGGCTTGGAGCCAAGAGTGGACAGTAGTGTGAACAGAGATGAGAGGAAGAGCTCTGTTCTCAAGGCCCCTCGGCCCCAGGGGGTAATATTGGGGGGGACTAGTGTCCCAAAATTTGAGAAGCTGTCGTTTCTTGGAACTAACCAAAGCATCTTTGAAAAAGAAAAACCCTAGAAACAGTTCTGGTCCATGCACAGTGGTGAGAGCACTGGACATGGAGGAAAGACCACGATGTAGTGTAAGGAAAACTCCTATCTCTCCTCAATGAACTGAGTACTGATTATCGAAAGGGTGGTAATAGATTAAGGATTAATTATCTAAAAGGTGGTAACGTGATGGAGAATTTTCAGTTTGTTTTGTTGTATTGAGAACTGGGGGGGGGGGGGAGGAAAAGTGGGGGTTTTTTTTAAAGTTTCCATGTTCTTCTGTATGTGTCTTCTTTGCATATTATAAGTAATAAAGTTCTTTTTCTTTTGCTTTCTAAATTAGAAAGTATTTTACTCTGTTTTTAATCACATCTCACAACAAATACCAGGGACAGTATATCCTCATAGGGGCACTGGCCTTGTGCCAACGTCAAACCTATAACAATGAGATCAACAGTAAACTATTGTCTTCTTTTCTTCTTCTCTACCTGAACACCTGTTGTGTGTGTTACTGTGTGTTTCTATCTATGTCACAGTAACATCACTTCACAATTTTCTATCTATAATCATAGCTAACCCTTTTATACGATTTGTTTATATAATCTAATTATTCATAACAATTGTACCAATGCAGGTTTTCTATATTGTTTCCTTGATATTAAAAAACAATATTATCTTTATAATACAAAACAGACACTCAATGCTAGAATTTTGAAGGCTTGGCATAAATGATTGATCGAGAAAGCTATATGAAAAAAATACGTGTTTTTTTTGTTTTTTTTGTTTTTTTAAATGGTTAAACAGCTTTCAGTTTGATTTCCTTATTTGTAACTGATGCATCTCTGTTTTTAAACCTGACCCGGGTTTGGAGCCAAATAACTCCATGCAACGTAATACCCATCCTGCCTTGAGTGATCACCACAACAGATGGCAAACAAATTCCTTAACTAAATTAAATCAATGGACATTTATAGATATTTTACAGACATTTCATGGGGGTGTTCTGTAGACTAAGGGAATCATATCTATGTGCAATATAAAAGGATGAGAAAGAGGATGGTGGTTAATGATTATTACTGTTATGTCAATTATTAAACTCCTCTTATCACAAGCCATTTGTTTTCTCACTTTTACCCTTCCATTTCTGGAGAGAGTGAGTAAGTGGTAGTTTGGGGCTTAGCTGTCAGCTGGGGATAAACCACAGCAGAGAATTATGTCATATTGCTAAATAAAATTAAGCAGAGACCACTGTGTGAACCTGAGGCCAGCTGGTGCAGGCTCACTGAACTCACACAGTACATTATTTGGCCCAAGGCTTCTTCAGCACCCATATGGCATCACTACAGCCAAAAGAAGTAAATCCAATTCTAATTCTGTATGTGTAGGTGTGTGTCTCTGTATGAAGGAGTGGGTTAATTTTAAAGTAAGTCAAGAAACTGCCAAGATATGTTACAGTTCATTACAAGAATGTTTTCACAGTAACAAACTGAAAGCTTTTGTGGTGAATGCTGGTGAGTGGAATGGGATCATATAATGGGTGTTTGAAGATACAAAGCCAACTGGGCTAACGTTGGAGGACATTGTAGGGTGGAGAAAGTCCATTATTATCCATACCACCTATGGCAAATGATCTCTAACATATGTTAGCACCTAAACCATGCCCAGGCAATGTCCTAGAATGCAAATGGGAATGGCTCAGATATGCCAGGGAGCATGCACACACTTAAACAGTATGGATATCAGCAGTCTGATGCTGCATTTGCCTCCTGGCACTGTCTTACTTAACAGTGCAGATGTAACTTATCTGTCTCCATTGGCAGTAGAGGAAGGTTTGGGTGAATAGGTAAGCTTTCTACAGAGTGTATTTTTGATTATACAGTTCAGTCCCTAATAAAATTGAAGATCCAATAGGTGAGATATTAGGTAAAACAAGTCAGAAAAAATAAACTGGGCTTATTTATGTTGATTCCCTTGGCACTCTTTGGTCTTTTCTGAATTTTTTTTTTCTTAATATGTTTAGTCATATATTGTCGCTGTTCTAGATGGCCTGTTAACATAAGTAGCAAAGGGAAAAGGAGGACTATTTTGATATTCAAAAAGACATTGGTGTATCCCGGAATTTCTGGATTTCTACCTTTTTTTTTTTTTTTTTTTTTTTTTTTTTTTTATTGTGCTTGTATGGGTTGTCTTTATCTCTTTATGATATCAGTATATATAATTTATGATTCAAAAGCCAGTTACAGACTTCAGGGCTTTTGGCCAGAGCTGGGCTGGTTTCAACTCCTGTCTCAGAGCCAAGTGCCTGTTGCTTCCCCTGCCTGAGCCTGAGCTGTGTCAGTGACTCCATGGGATGAGTCTGACAAATGCAGGGAGTTGCTGCCCAACAAACAAGAGCCTCTGAGGGGGCTGAGCCTGGGGAGGCTGCAAGGCCATGCTCACACTCCTTGGAGCAGTCAGAAGGCAGAAGTCCAGGGCAAGGAAACAAAAATGAGACCAAGACAAACATCATCTCCCTCCTAGACAGGGAGGACACTGAAGGCTTGCTGTGTTACCCCTTATAGAACAGTGATGTTAAGGGACGTTGTAAGTGAGAGTAGCATCAAAGGAAGTGGCAAGTACTAGTAGATTTTTATACAAATCACAAAATGTCAATGAATGTTTTCTATATTAATTTGTACAAAGTCCTAGCATTTCTGGGTTTCAAATGGTGACTATCTGTTGTATTTTAGTTAGATTTTTAAGATGTCAGTTACACACACATATACAAAAAAATAATTGTTGAGTTCCACACATCTGGTGTCTTTTCTTTTATCCATAGTGGAACATAGTTGGGTAAAAGTTAACTTGAATACAAAAAGAGCATTACAACCCCACTGTGAGTTCTGCATACAGCTCTGGGGTCTCTCACACAAGACAGATGTGGTCCTGTTGGAGTGAGGCCAAATTAGAGCCAGGAAGATGGCTATAGTAATGGAACACCTCTCCTGTGAGAAAAAGGTAAGTGTGATGAGATTGTTCAGCCTGGAAAAGAGAAGGTTTTGGCAACAGCCTTCCAGTGCCTAAAGATAGCCTGCGAGAAAGATGGAGAGAAGCTTTTGACAAAGGCATGTAGTGATAAAACAAGGCAATGGTTCAAACTGAAAGGGAGTAGGTTTAGATCAGATATTAGGAAGCAATTCTTTACTGCGAGGGTGGTGAGGCACTGAATCAAGTTTCCCAGAGAGGTTGTGGATGCCCCATTCTTGGAAGAGTTAAAGGCCAGGGTCCTTTGGGCAAAATGCTGTTACTGCCCACAGGAGGGACATGGGAACTAGGTAATCTTTAAGGTCCCTTCCAGCCCATGTAATTCTATGAGAATCCATAGTTTTGAATAATCTAAGTAACGTAATGATATTTTTATAATACAGGGATGAATTTGATTAATTTTGGAAACCATATTTACCAAGTATTCTTTATTCTAATAAGTTTTTTTTTTGTTGCTTTGCAACACTTAAAAATTAGCTAAATGCATGTGTATGTAGGCAGGAACTACTGATGCTTTATCTTTGTCCTCACTTAGTCTTACTGTAGATAGGACAGAATTCACAAAATACTGATATATTTCCAATTAAAATCCTGCCTTCCAAAAGGATTCAGCACAAAGAAGCACTTAATACTTGTTTATAAAATGGGTTAATAAACCTAGCCCTACTTTTAAGTCAACAAAACTCTCTGGATTTGATGGTTTCAGAGCTTGTTAATAAACACATGATTAGTCCGTTCCTGAAATATTTAATTCTTAACTTTGGAAAGCATGACACCTTGAGTTATTGAGTGTATTTGCTTCTAAAGGCTTTTGAAGGAACAATCAGAACTCCCTAGGATTTTAGACGTGACAAATTCCTTGATAACTATTTGCACAAAAATGGGTTAGGATTTGCAAGCACAGAAAGTGCTCTTTGGGCTTCCTAACTCTAACCAAACAGGCTTCATTTCTAGAGGGTGCTTGATATAATAGTCTTTATAATTAAAATAAATTTCATTCCAAGTGCAAACTCTGTTCTTGGCCTTCTGAAGCCAGAAGGTAGTAGTACAGCATGAATGAAGCTAATTAGCTAAAGCAATGATTAAGATTTAAAAGGATATTTTCATCTAGCAATATATGGATATGACATTTGGTATTGCTTTTAGGTTTGTGGTTTTGGGTTCTTTTAGTTTGCATATGGAGCATCCTTTTACAATATGTGCTATCATCTTAGAAACAAAATATTTTTGATTAATAAACAGTGGGATTTTTTTTCTGTTTGAAAGGAGATTACATATAAAAAGAAAAATGAGATTCTTCTTAAAACAATCTGTTAGTATTTATAACATTATTCCAGATATCATAATGCTATTGTCATTTAATTAATTGACTCTAAGACTCATTGGTCTTCGGCTAAAAGCAGAGTTTAAGCTATCGGAAAGATAATCTCTTAATTAAAACTTTTTACTTTCCTCTAGTTTTAGTTTCCTGTAGGTTAAGACTTTTTGAGCAACATATTTTCTGGATGAAACAAGCCAGCCTGTCACCAGCCTTGGACTCAGATGATTTAAATGGTCCAGGTTGTAATTATGAATCCTGAAATAGCTGTTTTGTTTTGGGTTTTTTTTTGTTTTGTTTTTTCCTCTGACTGTTTCATAAATTAAAATGCACAATATGAAGGGTTGCTTGCAATAACAAAACCTGAAGCCACAGCTATAATAAACTTTAAATATGGAAAAAGTATCAATAATGTTATTTGTATCTTATGTGATAACACATCCATAACTGCAGAATTAAAAATAAATAATATGTAAACAGACCAGAAAGTCTGATACTGCAGTCTCAAAGATACCCTAGGAAGAAAAAAATAAAGTCATTCTTTGCAGATGCTTACTTTTCATGTAGTCTTTGAGTGGAAAAAAATTATACGCTTACTACCAGCTGAAAGTATTCCTCGTGTTCCTTGCTTTTTCCATAGTTTCACTGTATTTATTTGGAAAGTTGTGAAAAGTCTAAAAGCTGCTACATAAAGCTGTGAGTACGTATTTAGCTGTTTCCTCATGGAGGTGAGCTTTCTAGGCATTAACAGGGTCTGAAGAGAAATTATCTAGACATACTGAGAATAGTACCATAACCCAAAAAATATGTCTGCCAGCAGGCATTTCCAACAAATATTTCCTGGGAGGAAAAAGGCTCCACCCAAGACTCCACATCAACTACTCCCCAAAGAAACCACCTTAGAGATTTAAAATTTTACTAGCTCTGTGTTTCATAGCCACTTCTTGAGAACAAAGTGCAGACAACCTCAGTGACAAAGTTCTTGTTGATGGTTAATTATGGAATTTCCCCCTAAGTGGAATTCAGAGCCAGGTTAAGATACTTACTCTCCACACACATTTATGAAGACATTTAATTGTCCTAAACTGGATGAAACCTCCCAAGGGCAGACAATTTTCCCTTGCGTAGCCAAGACCTGTTGACAATATAACTTGAAAATCCTACCCAGTACAGGTACTGCAGCTGCAGGAGCAGATGGGTGCTTCCATTCACTGATGATCCTTCCTTCTAGACCATTTTTATTCAGACATTTCTTTTAACCACTGAGAGGGCACTGTTTCCTCTCATCCTGTCACTTGTTAGTTGGGAGAAGAGACTGCCTTCCTACCTGGCCAGAGCCTCTTTTCAGGTGGTTTTAGAGAAGTCTCCTTTTCTCAAGGCTGGACAGTCTTACACTTGAGAAGGGAAAGAGGAGTCCAACTCATGAGGAAGAAGTGTCAGAGACAATGTGGTGAATAGACCATACTTCCACCTCCCTACCCCCCATGTATTGCTGAGGAGGAGGTACAGTATTCATGAGGAAGGTTAAGCCTGGGAAGAAGGGAGGAGTGGGGGAAGGTGTTTTATGATTTTTTTTTTTTTTCTCTCACATTATCTCACCCTGATTTGAATGGTAACAAATTCAATTAATTTTCCTCCAAGTTGAATGTGTTTGGCTGTGATGGTAATTGGTGAATATCCCACTCTTATCTGACCAATGACTTTTTCATCTGATTTTCTCCCCTCCCCTGTCCAGTTAAAGAGCACAAGTGATGGAGCAGCTTTGGTGGGCATCCTGCATCTACCACAACCTGAAGATATAAGAATTTAGATGTTGATCCTGTGAAGCTGCATGAATATTTTATACAAGTTTCAGTAAGAATATGCATACCTATATAATTACATATGTGTAAATATTCCAGGATTGGAAAGATACAGACCTGATACAAGTACTCAGGGGTACATTAATGGGGACAACTGGAAACTCTAGTAGTTTTATAAATAGAAATACAGACTCCAGAAATTAACATAGCCACATAAAAATTCAGGGTATGAATGGGCACAAGGAGTTGTATGAAGATTTTAGGTGATGCTGCCAACTGTGATGTGAAAGGAGACTGATTTTAGCTATGTAAATAATTAAAAAAAAAAAAAAAGAAGTACTCATAAAGAAATAAGAATATCAAAAGTTTTACTTTACTTCATTGAGGAACTAAAGACAGAACTCTTACATGGATGGAATGATGGGGGAGGATTATATTCAATGCAACACAGAAAGAACAGATATAAATGACAAATGGAGGTGAGTTATGAATTGAATGCTATAAAATATAAAGAAGACTTATTTTTTTCAGATAAGTACTGATGCTTTATAGAGATAATACAATTTAGGTTATGTCTGATTTTAGGAGTAGAGATATATGTCAAAATAGAAATAATATAAAATGAAAATATGAAACATGTAATAATTAAATTTGGGAGTTTTAGAGGGAGAGGAGACAGTGAAGCAATGGGTCCTCAAGATCAGAAAAAGTAACCCAAGGAGAGGTTGCAATTTTCATACTCAAGGCAGTATATAAAACAAAAATAGTGAAACTGCTAAATTGCACTGTAGTCACTTAATTCATGTTTGTCCAAATCTTTTTCAGTCAGGTATAAGTACTGGAATGAATACTTAATTTCAAGCAGGCCATATCTGAAGGGATTATTTACAATTACATGTAATGATACTGAGGAAGGAATCAATTAAGAAGAAATGTTTAGCATTTTAAAAAGTTTACAGTGGATAGTTTTGTGTAATAACTTAATGTCATATAATTATCAAGTTAACTGAAATAAACACTCTAGAATTACTAGATAAATCTTTCTTTAAGAGCTATCAAATTACAAAAGAAAATTATGAATTGCAGACCTTGAGAAGAAGGCTATAAAATACTAAAAGGATATTAAAAATGCAGAAAAAGACGAAATAGAAATCTGAGAAGAATGATGAAAACAGTAAAACAGATAAAAGGGATATTAGAAAGAAAAGAGATAATTGAAATAGATATTTATATTAAGAGATGCTAACCACATTTCTAAAAAGATTTTGAACACTGCAAAATAAAAGATCAGTGAAGGATGAAGTTGAAAATTTCAAGATCGAATAAGATACAGAGTAAAAGAGAATAGGAAAAGAGATAAACTATTAAATTGACTTTTCTTCCATGAACTGCACAGTATTTATGAGAGAATATGAAATCATGCCATCTGTTATTAGCTGGGTGTCCAGAATCTTGACGGCTTTCAAAAAAGGATGAAATATCATATTTGGGCAATTTTAACAAATCTTGAGGGGTAAAATAACACCCTTATGTGACATTAAAAAAAATCACACAAGACATACACACACACACACAATGTCGTGTTAGTTATAAAGTAGAATTTTCAAGATGACACCTTATGAGTAAAGGACAATGATATATTTTTTGCTGATCTTAAAATACAAGACTAAATAGATTTTTTACTCTAAATTTAAATAAAATAATTAAAAAAAAACCCAAAAGCAAACAAAAACCACCAAAAAATTAAGGATTAAAAATTTATTAATTATTATGCTCCAGATTCTGAAAAGTATATATTTTTTATCCTAAGCCCCTCTAAAAATTCTTATTGTTATTAGGCAATTTATAAAATGCTATGGGAATTCATTCAGTGTTCCTATGTTTTATCTTTCAAGGTCCGGACCATAAATACTTATGCAAAAATACAGAAGAGCTAAGATCATCTCAGGTGTAGGACATAATTTCTGTACATTACACAAAGAATGTAAAGAATTGCAGAATATATTCTCCTTGCCTTGTGTATTGAGTAAGGAGTCATCCAAAGTCACATGAAACAAAAAGTACCTAAAGTGAATAACGGAGGAAGAAACAAACCAAAAAATATCATTCATGACAAAGGTGACTCATAAATCCTGTTTCCTTCTTTTAAGCACAATTATCAACCTGAAATCTTATTACGTAAGTTGTATGTCCATACATTTTTTTCACTCAAGAAAACTACAGTAAGTGCTTTCTTTCAGAAAATACCTCATAAAAGATATGACTTCACCCTCTTCATCTTTTATGCAGCTATTTAGTAGGTGATGTTAATTCACATTTCCTTTTTACCTTCCAATATAATGTCTTAAAACCCACAATACACTCTCTGAATTGGGTTATTTTTTGTGCTTTCTTCTGAAGATGCTATGCCAGGGATAAAACAAACAAAAAAATTAACTCTTTAGCTTCATGATCTTGTCATCATTTACTCATGAAATAGTTAAATGGAAGTTCTGATCTCACATCTTATCTTAGTGCTATATATTATATTTTTAATAACAGCCCCAGCTCCCATCCGACACAACACCCCTCATAACTACAGTCTTTAAAGCAAGGACTAGAGATTTTTTTTTTGCTCAGACAGTACACACATTTTAACCATAAATCTTACAGTTTCATCTAGGTTCTTCTTTCTGACCCACAAATTTTAAGTTTCATCTAGTTTCAACACAATGTGTTTATTGTCCCATCTCCTTTGAGACTTTAATCCATAACAGGATACATTCTTTCTAGAAGGTTTGGAAGAGCATTTTCTCAGAGAAGTAAATGAATCCTGAATGTATTAACTCAGCTCTCACTATATACACCTGAAGCTGAGAAAAATAGAATGTATTTTGCTTGGGTCATGATCTGTTAGGCTGAAACCATATTTAACTCTGCTTATCTGTTTTAATAAATCCCTAGTTAACAGAATTAGATACTGCCTAAGCACAAACAACAATTTCCCCAAAAGTAGTATGAACATAAAGAAAAAAGTTGTTATGTGACCGGAAAATTCTAGTATCTAGTACCAAAAATTGAAGTAGATTATTCTAGTTTCAGCTGGGAAAAAGAACAAAGTTTCCTTTTTTTTTTTTTTTTTTTTTTTTTTTTTTTTTTTTTTTAACTTAGTATCTTAGTACAATGCTGTTTTGGATTTAGTATGAGCGCTAATGTTTTGGCTGCTGCTGAGTAACACTGACCCTAAGTGAAGGACTTTTCAGTATCTCATGCTCTGCCAATGAAGAGCACAAGAAACTGGGAGGGAGCACATCCAGGACAGCTGATCTAAGCTGGCCAAAGTATAACATAGGAATCCATGCCCAGTGTATAAACTGGAGGAAGCTGGCTGTGAGGAATTGATCATTACTGAAGGATGGGCTGGCCATCAGTCAGTGGCTGGTGAGGAATTGCATTATTTGTTGCTTGGCTTTTTTGGGTTTTATTTCTTTATCTCCCTTTTTTTGTTGTCTCCTTAATAATAGTAACAATACAATTCTTAAATTTTTCTCATCTCTTTGCATGGGGTTTACCTATTTTGGTTATCCGCCGCATCCTACTCTGGTGGGGGGAAGAGTTATCAAGCATCTGAATGGTGTATAGTTGTTGTATGGGGTGAAAATGCAATAAATTACGTAACTTTAGACTTTCCCCAGTGAGATGTCAAGAAAGAAAAGTCATCTGAGCATTACCTGTAAAACTTAAACTTCAGAAAGTTCATTTTCTATTAACTCAGCTTTTAGTATAAAATCATATTTGGCAATGGAATTAATAACAAAAAAAAATGTGATAGTTCCATTATTTCCTTCAGCTAGAATTAACTGTTTCTCCACATAATTATGTAGTGCTCACCTGAACTACAGAAGTTCATGCCTGAAAGCTTAAAAAGACATTTTATGTTGCCTTCCTGTCCATTTGTGCTTACATTATTTTTCTTGGTTTACGTTAATTTCCAATGTTTGTTGTAGCTCAGTCTGCTGTATCTCTGCCTCAGCCAGCCCCGGCAGCACAGCAGCAGCAGGGGCACGGCTCGGGGACAGGACGAACCTCGCCGATCCCCTGGGTCCTGGCTGGTCTGCAGGCAGCAGATGACAACGGCAGGAACAGAGAGAGGGAGGCTGTGCTTGGGGTTAAAGCACTGGCTTTATTGGTCCCACTGTGGGAACAACCTCAGCTCGGGCAAAGCCCCAGAGCAGCAGGGTGCAGCACCTTATCAAGGGGGGAGGAATCCGGGGAGGGGTTTGACAGGGAGCAATTAGGGACAAGCGGGGGATGGCTTGTTTGGAAACAAACCGGGATACAGCAGGGGAGGGACCCCAGACTCTGTCCAATCACCCCGTGATCCTGTCAGAACTTTCCAGGCTGGAGGCGAGGTCACAGAGTGACAGACAGGGTCTGGGAGTGACCCGGGATGGACCGAACAGGGAAAGAACATGGGGGGTACATGGAACGAACCATTTAACAGTATAAAAGTTTTTTAAAAACTTAAAAACACACTGTCACAGTTTGTATCTTGAAATTTGTCTCTGCAAACACATTTATTGTGTGAAGCAAAATGTGAAAGGTTTTAGTGTTAAATGGAATTACATGGATTAAAAAAATCAAATAACACTGTAGCGATGCAAAATGTGAAGTACCTTTATTTACTTAAATTTCAGTCTTTAAATTCAATGAAATCTACGTTTTAAGAACTCATTTTCATGTGATTATCCTTAGCAAAAAATTGCACTAATATACCCTTCCAACTTAACTTATAATATTATTAATAAAAGCATAATACAGACTTTGAAAATGTACATGGTTTTGTACTTAAAATTCTGCTTTGGAAAGGAAAAAAGAAGTAGGCAATAATAAAAAATGTACACTCAAAAATATTATGTGAGGATTTGTAGCATTATAGCACATAAGGCTCAGTATGATTTTTGGATAGAAGATCAATATATTATTACTTTAATTTTCTATGCGCTCACATTCATGGAAAAGACTTTTGTTTTCGTTTATATCTGGTTTTAGATCCCATTTTGAAGTGAAATTTGGAACAGAGTTTGTCTTTCATTTCTTCTTGAACCTTAGAGTGCACTGTTTGCAGAAAGCATGGGATTTAAATTGTTTCATTGTTTGTTTGTTTTTTTCCTCTCATGAGTACAATATTGCCTTAATTACATTCCTTCTTTTCCATACCTTGATCAGTTGTAATAGCCGAGTTCTAGCAGACAGCCATCCATCTGAAATTCAGTGTTGTGAAAGAAAATAAGACTATTCAGGGTTTCTTCTCATCTCTTGCAGGGAGTATTTATATGCACATGTAAAAGGCAAAAATTAGAATCACCTGCAGGTCTCTGTAAACACCTGCCTGCCTGTATCTGACTTTGCTCAGGCACTCTCAGTTGTAACAAAAACACTCTCCAAAGGCAGGTAGTGGGAGAAGTGGTGCAGGGAGAGAGGGAGGGAGAGAGGAAGACGGAGAGATGTGTACAAACATATGAACAAATTACAAATGCACACCAAAGGGAGGTTAAACATCACTATGTTTGCTATTCTCTGTAAGATGCCTGAAGAACCCTTGAATTTGAAAGAGCTCCATGTGGGCCCATTTAAAATAGCAGAAGTAAAATAAAATACAATTCATATTTTGAGGTAGTCAGTCCTGTGTTAGAATCTGATTTATGCCATTGATATGTGTCGCTGTTTCCCAAATATTTTTCAGTGACTCCTTTTTAAATAGATGTACTTTAAAAAAGACCTGGCACTGTGAAATTCTTGGCAAAGTTCCCATAGACCTCAAGGCTACTACTGAATGGCTTTTAAGTAGTAGAATAAGGGAATCAGAGCAGAGTACAGGTTCAAGACTCTCCTTGAACATACTTTATCATATTTTCCAAATGGATATCCTGCATCTTGACTGGATGCATCCACCAGTCTGGTAACTGTGGTCAATTTTTGTCAAAAAAATCTTTCTCTCTTAATACTAGACTTAGGCGACAATAGAATGTAAATCCCTAAATTTCATAGAACCATTGTTAATAAAAGGCCTCCGATCATGAATTGACTTTCCTCTACAAGTTCTGAGGACTCATCTGGATGCATCTTGGCTAGAAGTACAAGCTCAATTTTTCCTTCCTAATGCCTAACCTGCTTGAGCTAGACAATGTTGCTTACAGGAATGGTCTGAAAAACTGAGGGGTCAAATCCCCCAAAATACAGCAGCTTCTTTACTTCATCTTAAGAAAGGCTGGTGGGCCACATCCAGACTTTATCTGGGCTACAGTGAGGAGAAATTAAACTCTGATAACAAAAGTAAACTCAAGCTACCCATGATCAAGGAAGGATGATTCCCACCATGAGTAACATTCTCTCATTTGAAGAATTCAGGAGGATGACTAGTCTGATTCTTCAAAATGATATGTCACTGACACTAGGACCCAAAGTTTCCGTTCAATCATTTTGTCTTACTGATGAGGTATTTCTGTATTAATCAGGAAATATGGAGTGTTTAAATATTATCTTAACCAATTATTATTGGTTATTCCTTTATTTGTAACTTGACTTGGTTTTGTTTTTTTTTTTTCCCCAAGATTTTGAAAGCACTAAGAGCACGGCCATAACTTCATATTTTGCATATGTACCTAACAGAAAAGTCTGACTTACTTGCCTCATAATAAAATATTTTTGTGATTCAAAAAATACTCGGTGCTCCAAAATAAATCACTAATGTGTTAGCAAAAATATTTGAGTTGAGATATAGTGTCAAAGGTTAATAATTGTTTATGATTCTGCTGTGTATTCTTGTGATACACAAGAGATCAGCTTAAGCCTTTCCCATTAATGACCTCCTCAGATCAAATATCAGACATTTAAGAATGTTTGCAAAATCATATATGTGCAGTTTAACAATCCAAGTTTGTGTACCAAATGTCCTCAAATCAAATGCAGCACACAGAATTTTGTTTCTTTGGACATTTTTCAAAGGTTTACAACTGGACTAGAATGATCTTACACTACATGTGAGAAGAACCTTGAATAGCATCATTTGTAGGGGAAGAGTACAGAAAAACAAGGTACTCCAGTACCTAAAACACAAACTTTGGCCAAAAATTAATAATAATTTGGGCTGAAGTATAGATATTTAGGAATAAGTAGAATAGCTAAAATACTTTGCTCTTCTGTGGTTACATAAAAGACTTGTCTCCTAAAGAAAAAAAATCATCATAATGCATTTCAGAGGGTTATAATTTTCTTTCAAATGTTACATAAATAACTGCAAATTTAATTTTCAAGTGATAACTTCCAATTTGACAGAGCCTAATTCTTTTATGTCAACCCATCTGACACTTCTAAATTTAACATACTGTGTTTAAAATTTTTAATTTTAATGTAATTTTAAAAAAGTTAAATATATTCTCACTACAATGCAGATGAATAAACACACTAAATGATGCAAAAGATTTCTTGCTACAAGGCAGATAAATAACCACACTAAATGACATGAAAGATTTCTTTTTGTGGTTATTATGCCCATAATGCAGTTCTTTTGATGTTTTAAAGTTATTCTCTCTTTAATATGAAAATAACCCCTACTTTTATTCTATTAATGTCTCTTCTTTAAAATCAAATAATCTGAAGTATGATGATTGTCTATAATCAATAACAAATATGGATTCATACTAATGGGCAGAGATTGTCATTTATTAGAAAAAAATATAACTATACCAATTTAGAAATGGTGTAGGAACACCCCAACAATTGATGAGTTAACAAAAATACTGGATCTAAGAAGTAGTCTGACAAAACTGGTGGACTTACCATAACTAATACTGGAGGAAACCACTCTGCATGTAGAAGTCAGGAGATATTTGGAAGTTGACAGGACTTTTTTGCTGAACCATGACAATGCTAAAAGCAGTGTAATCACTTCACCTGACACCTGACTCCACTAGGTCCAGGCTTTCTTCTTCATGAACTACTTCTGGGGATTTTTTTTCCCCTCTTATTAAAATTTTGATAAGTGTTCCCATTTTAGAAGGATGAGGGATTGGTTTGCAGACTGTGAAAATTAGCAGAAGCAATTGCAAACCATACACATATGTAGATCTGTTCATATGTCTTTCCTTCTCACCAATCTTAACTAATTTTAATTTTGCAATAAAATCAGTTATGAGAGAAAATTGGATTTTTTGTCCATAGGTGTTTCCTTCACTCAATATGTCCCTTATTTGATCCCTATCTTAGTCTCACTTGATGAACTCTGGTTTCTAAACTGTGGAGGTTAGGATCCTTTTTATCATCATACCACAAAGCAGAGTCAGCAAAGCAGAGTTTCAACAAATCACAGCCTTTAAGTCTTAATATCTAACTCTTTATTTGTATCAATCTATTGTTATGCACTCTCCTGGAATGTTTTATACCCCCTGCTTGCCTTGTCTGTTTTATTTAAGTCTGTAAAGCAGCTCGTAGGAAAGAATCCTTGTCTGATGTAAATTCAGTTAGGTTCCAAAGGAGCTACCTCAAATTACATCAGCCTCCAGTGTAGCTCATTACGTTCCTTTGATATCTCCTTTGTCTTATTTATAGCAGGAGAATAAGCTATGATTTACATTGACTATTAAATTTCAGACTGAAACATCTAGCTTTATGGTTTTCTATTTTAACATTTGTCTTTAACTCCATTCCCAGCTGTCAAGGCTTTTATATGCCCTGGTAGCAATTCTTAGAGGAGTGTTCCAGGTACAGAAAGAGGCAGCTGAAACTGTCATACAAGTTAGAGATCTTTCACTTCTTCCAGGCATCTAACTTTCACAACACCAGCCATAATATTAATAGATTCAATTATTCTCCATTACTATTTCAGAGTAGCCCTACTGTACAACTTCTGTTACTATAGTGTGGCATGATAGGGGTTATGACAATACCTTTTTTCTTCCCTGACATTTTTATAATCCAGAACATTTGCTTACATGATTTATCAGGTGCACTTTTGCTATTAATGATGAAAACATAGGGGTTTTTTTCTGGTTTTGAACATGATATCTTGCTGCTGTATAAACTTAATACCTTTACAAGAGGTTCACACTTATATGTCTTTCCTTGTGAGTAGCTTAAAGAACTTTTTTCTGCATGAAGATGTGTTAGGTATTTTTTTAGGTGTATTTCAAGTATTTCAAGGTAATAAGTTCATCAATAAAATGTAAGGCATAATAATTATTTTTACAGTCTATACAGACTTTTGAGTGACAAGAAAGAGTTACATTTTTGCCTCAGTCAGAGCTGCAAAAAATCTCAATGTTAGAAATTAAATTCTACAACAAAAAAATCGTTCTGCAGAAGTGGGAAGTATTTGAAATACATTTCATTTTCCACCACCTAATTTTCCTGCCACTGTGTAGCTCATTGGAAACATATTTGTTCTTGTTGTAAGACAAATTAGTTTTTCTAATTTCATTGCTGCACTGCACCTTGATAGGCTTCGGACAGTCATCTTAAGAGTATAGGAGTAACACAACCTGATTTATGACAAACACCACACGTGTACCTCTAGAGACTCATTATAACTTCTAAAAGCATTAAAAGGTGTGTATGGATGCTATTTGTGGAACAAGACAAATATTCCCTTTCTTAGACATTAGTAACAGCATAAACATCATAAATCTTTTAAAAGGTGTTCAGCCCCTGCCAGATGTGGATGATGCATTTTTTTTTTTTTTTTATATTCAGTCCTACCTCATCATCATATGGTTGGACTTGATGGTCTTAGAAGTCTCTTCCAACTAAATGACTCTGTGATTCTGTGATCATCACACACAAGAGACTAGTCTGTAAAAATAGAAAACCAGAAAAAAACCTCAAATAAGATGATTAGTGAGTGTCCATCTGGATTTATGTCTTTGTTAATTCAAAACTATAATCAGAATATTTCTTGAAAAGATCTGTCAAATCACAACTATAATATTGATTTTTGAATTGGTTCTAAATAACAATTTAATAAATATGTAGATGTTGTTAGTCACTTCACTATGTTTAATTTCTTAATTCTGTTCTTGAGCTGATAAAAAATGACCCTACATTTTGTGTACCTGTTTCTTATGTGTATTTTCATTTCAAAAAGGTACATAACTTTGCTGGTATTTTGACCTGGATTGAAAACCAAGCTTATAGTTCAATAATAATATTCTTGGGCAGTCTTTCACTTAAAAAAAAAAGAAAATTAAAGGAAAAAATGGTGTCATGCTCTGAGTGATACTGAATGGTGGGTACTCAAATTTCTTAGAGTTTTCAGTTACTCTCTTTTGTGAAAATGACCATACACTGAACTCTCTTTACCTTTGTGATTCAGTAGCAGAAACTTTCACACTCGAGCTACTTCTTCAGAAGTTTCAAGTACAGTGATTGTTTATGAAAAGTGTACTGTGAAAATCAATTTTCCCCTCCAAATATTTCAAAGGAAACATCTGTCCTTTGTGAACATGTTGTTTTGTAAGTCTTCATTGGAAACCAGATGAAGTTCAGTCATATCACAGTTGTCATCTGCAGATACAATTATACAGCTATATTTAATGCCTGAGTGGATAACCTCACATTACACTTTAATTTTCCACAGAAATCTAAATTTGTTCTTGGGCTGTGTATTTTCTATCACATTAGATAATCAGTTGGAGAAGAAATCCAATTTTAACTCAATCAACAATACTTTGAAGAAGGTTGCGTAATATAACTTGCCAGGTTTTAGTATGCAATCCAACATGTAAGTACTCTGTTCATTTATTCATTGCTGGAAACGTATTCTGGCATGAGACTGAAACTCTATGAAGGATCCCTGGAGTGGATTTTTTACTGTTTCAGGACATATTATTCTCCTCTGGGGGGAGGTTGTTTGTTTTGTTGGTTTTGTTTGGGTTTTTTTGTTTGTTTGTTTGTTTGTTTTTCTTTTTAGCAAACAATATGGCAGATTTTTTACTATTTAGCTTGGAAATTTCTAGTTCTAACTTTGAACCCCAAGACCAAAGTGGCATTCACAAGTACCATAAAAAAATATGACATTTATTTTCTACATTGCAGAAGAAAATAGTATAAAATTCAAAATAGTTTAATTTTCTATTTTCTTCTGATGATGGATTGGTTATTGTTTCCCTGCATGCTTATTTAAGTTGGTTTTAAACTGATGGAAATCACTGGACTTCATGAGATCTTCTCATTCACAGCTTGATGTATGTAGTTATACCAACCCCACCCGTGGTATTCACCTTTTGTTTTGTCTAAGGAGTTTGTCCTTATTATTAATCCCAAAAACTTTGAGTGCTAGATAATATTTCTTTTTCCTTGTTCCTGAACAGCAAGAAATAGCCATAGTGCACTGACACAAAATATTAATTCTGAAGCAGGCATGTGTTAGCTTCATATATATTCTTTGATAATATTTAGTTACAGAAACTTTAGAAGAAATTGTAAAAGGGTGATTGCATTATACCATGAGGCAGAGTGATTAAACTGAGAGGAACTACATGTCTGTATCTGGCCAGTGTGGAGATTTAGAAGTAAGTTGCTCTATTTCCTCTCAAGTTCCTTATCCACAGATATAAATTAAATACTACCATGGATCCCAAATGGTGTAAGGTTACAGCAGATTTCTCTTGTATTGCCTAAAATACTGATTTAATAACAGGGTTGCTACGGTTCCTTCCCTTCAACCCCACGACCTTTGTGTGACAAGAAAACAAGCTCAATAATTTCCTCAGCTAGACTTTGGTATACTCTTCAAGGTTACCTGAGACACCTTTCCTACCTATGTTTGAACACAGAATAATTGTGTCTGCAATTACAGATTTTATTTCTTTATGCTAGCCTTTCATGTGATCAGCAGTTTTGCCGTACATTCCAAGAGGAAAACCACAAGTTGGTAGCAATAAAATGTATATTTCTTGTCATAGAGTCTTTTTCACTTGTTTACCCTTTAGTAAGCCATTCTCTTTTATCATCCTCTCACAAGAAAGTGTGAGTTCTAGGTATTCTTACCCAATGCAAAGTCATATGTCTACAGAAAGATGAGTGCAGGCTATAGCAGAGAGATTTCATTATAGAAGAGGCCGATGAAAGCATCAATGATGATTGTTATTCTCTTCAGCAGGAATGTGGAGCACTGCTTCTTTTCTTTCCTGTAGATAACAGGTATGATCTACACGGTTCTCTCAATGCATCATGGCTTAACCATAAAAACTGGAAGAAAGCTAAATACAGATTAATATAGTGGAAGGGAGAGAGAAAAAAATGTCTGCACATGCCTCTGTGGATATACAAATGTGGTTATGTTGTGGCCCAGCCTTGGCTAGGATTAAGATACCTCCTAATGATCTAGAAATGTTTGCATACAATAAGGTTACTAAAGACTTCCTGCAGAGACCTGCATCATTAGATACCCTGCACTGAGGCAATTCTTCTGCTTTACAGACCACTGCTTTTTTTTCTAGATGTAGCCCACAAAAAGTAAAACATATATCTAAATTGTTAGGAGGTATCCTAATCCTTTTGATTGTGGCTGTGCAAGCATCTTCTGTGAATACTTTCCTCCAGCATACATTAGAGAAAAATGTTTTATGTGCTCTTGAGAGTTTTTTACTCTTATTTCTCTTCCTTTATTGTTTCTCTATACTTTAATGGTCCTATCTAGTAATATATTAAGGTGCAAATTGCTTCTGTTCCAAAATCATGAAAAAATAAGTTCAGTAAAAGCAGACACAGAAATAATCACACTGTAACTAAACTATTGTTCCCAATATTCCAAAATATTGTTATCCTTTAATTTAATATTTTACCTTGTTTTTTTGCGGGGACATAGGGAGAGTATGCAGACACTAAGTGATAATTTAAGCTATGCTTTTCTTACTGAAAAATTTCTGCAAATAGTCACTTTGACCAAGATTCGAAAAGCTAATTTTGTAAGAAAGGGTTTGGCTGAAAACAGGAGTTTAGGTTGAAAAAAGAAATTTGTTTTGTAATATCTGTGTTGGGACTTCTATAGTGACACAGCATCTATTGCATTCGTTGTAGTCATTGACTTTGTAATTAAATCTTAAAAGCATTCATCTCTATTCTGTGTTCACAGAAGAGTAGCAAACTGGAGCATATGCCTACTACTTTGTAAATCTTTTGACAGAAACTTAATTTCAGAGATGTCACTCATAGAATTTAACATACCACATTTCCTTCATTATAATTCCAAGTATATATTATAATAAGTGCTTGAGCAATTAGTATCAATTGCTCTGTGTTTGTGCCTGTGAGTAATTTGCATATTTAAATTCATTTGTTGAGTTAAAATAGATTTGTGCTAGCCACCACAGGTAAATTTTAATATATTTGATTTCTATAATATAATAATTTATTCTTTTATTTTCCTTTGAGAGTAGCATGTTATAAGGATTTTTCAAGAAAAAAATCCACATCTACTATTTTTAATAACAAATAATTTTGTAGAGAATAATTGTAGTTACTGAATTATACCTAATAGAACCATAGTTATGTGAATTACAAATTCATTAATTATAGCTGATTATTTATAGAAAGAAAAATTTGAAATGTTTGTTATGAACTCCTTTGCCTCTTTATGGCATTTATCTTTTTATTAATAGTCTTGTGTTAACATAATACTCATGTAGTATGAACAGTTACCTGACATCATTTGAAGTGTGATTCGATGCCACATTACAGCCAGAGCCTTTTCATTTCATTTCTAATGGAAAAATCTTTAGGAATCTTTTAGGATTCCTTTTTGAGACACTCAAAAATAAGGCCTTGGAGGCACCAATGTTTACTTTGCTTTTGCTGACTCTAAACCAAGAAGAGGACAAGGGCCATAAAACAATGGGAGGATTGGGTAGGTGGACAGGAGGCAGTGACTCCTGTAAGTGTGTGAAAGAGCTCAGCATCCCCTGAAGTGCTAGGTCAAGGCAGTTGTGACTGGTACACTGCCCAGCCTTGTCCATCCTCTCCAATACTGAGGAGACAGATGTCAGGGCTTGCCAGTACAGCACTGACACCTCGGGTTAGTGATGAGCCGTATCTCTTGATGCTCTTAGAGGAATAAAGAAGCTATGCCAGCAATTGTGAAAAGAATTCTCTGACATAAAAGGGAGATGGAAAGATGAAGAAGAAATTGAAAGAGTAAAGTGGAATAAAAATATCTGCAACTAAATAATGAGTTTTCCATTTTTTGTAGGCAAAGCTCAGGAAAACAACCTGCAGAGTAAAGACCCTGGCTGTATTCTCAAGCTAGTGTAAAAATGCTCTGCACCTCACAAATAACAAGTATACATGGACTCTGGCCTTTAAGTATATAAGTGCCATAATCCCACATTGATTACAGGATGGACAGCCTGGGGAAAGGATTGGATTCTGTCTGCTTTGATTTAGCATCTCACCAGACCCAGTGTTTATGCAAGAATATTTCTTTACTGAATACTTAATATGCAGTCTTATATAATATAGTAAGCTATCAGCAAACCAACTACTGTGTTCTAACTTTAATTATATATGCATTTGGCTCATCAAGGGGCCTTCTTGAGGCAATGTAACAATTGGGTAATATACAAGTTAGCATGGATTTATATAAGTAAGGGCTAGTTAAGGGCTGAAAACTTTAGGGAGACTACAACAAAACAGTTGGTGGGGAAAAATTTATGTGCCTTTATGAAAAAATTCAATGTTAATTGCCTAGGAGCTTTACACGTCTAATTTTGCATCATTATTAAATTGAAAGACATACTGAGTTTCAAAACAGGACATGACAGGAAAGGTGAGATGAGTTAAGAAACTAGATTTATTAAAATAAATCACATCTAAATGTCTAAGTAATGGAGCTTAGTTCAGACTTTTGCCTTTTTAAATAAAGGATTTAAATAAAAGAAAGTGTAAATTTTCTTCAAAAAAACTCTTTTAATGGCTAATAGATTTCTAGAACAAAGTAAAGACCCTTGGATGAAAAGTGTTATAAGTTATGAATAACTAGGGTGACTGTTATCATAACTATTTTCTTTGGACTTTTGCATACAAACTTTCATTTGCCTATCTGCACAGCAGATGTAGAAGTTTTTTGGTTTTTTTCTGGGAACATATCCTGGGCTGATAAACTTAGAAGTCTGAGCTCAGTACACTTTTTCTGCCGTGTAAACATGTAAATCTGTGTGACTAGCGTGTGGTGGTTGTAAATTTTTGTCAGGCTTCCCACAGATAACTTTAAGTGCTTTCACTATGGTTTTGGCAAGGGAGTTCTTCTCTATTCCTACAGCGGTTGCACAGCAGAAATAGTATAACAGAGCGTTGCAATAGCAAATGCTTATGATGGATTTTCTCCTACTGTTCAGAAACAAAAGTGAAGGCCAGTGTGAGCAGTGGGAGGTCAACCTATCTTTGATTTAATTCTGTCTGAGTTGTATCCTGTAAAACCTAATGAAAACTCAATATTATCAGCATGGTGTGGCAAACTATTCAACAACTTGAACTTAGAAAGTTCTCAATGATTAGTTCTTTCTTCTACATGCTCTGCCTAAAACTGCTGGGCAAATGTATTCAAATTCATCAGAAACCAAACAGGAACGATTCCCCCATGCGGTTTCTTACATTTGTTTCCATATGACTTTTAGTCTTAGAAAAGAGAAAAAGAAAGCAAATGAAATTTCAGACGGTACAAAAAATGTATCTTAGTGACAACTCTCAAAATTATAGCAAAGTGAGTTTATTCTTCCAATATTATTTTTAGAAGATGTCCTGTCTGTTTGTTTTGCCATTTGAAAGTTGTAGCTTGAAACATCTCTCCTGTCAAGTCATAGATTGAAACTCAGACTTCAAATCAAAGGAGGGATTTATGCTTTATCTCTTTGATAAGGTTTCTTTCACAGTTCATGAAATGTCATCACCTCTGGAGACTGCTTACTTAACCCAAACAAGAGCAGCCACCTGCACTGAATTACTGACTAATTGGCCATGTCCTTTCTTTATTCCTTCTTCAGCTGATAATTGCCTCTTCAGCACACATTAATTCATTGCATTAGTCGACATATTTTTTTGCTTGAATAAACTCACAATATATTATTTTTATACTAAACAAAGGATATTATTTAAATTTTATTTAATAGCACCACAGTCCCAAGTTTTTCTTCAACCAATAGCATGGAATTTGCAATTATTTCTTAAAATTTTTCTGAAATACTATTTTTTTAGCTTCTGTTTTTTACACATCCAATTGGTCTGCTGTGAGAAAAAAGAAGAAACACAAAACACTTTCTGCAGCTATCAGAGAGAACTGCATACCTCTTTTTTTTTTTTTTTTCTTTTTAAAATGGTGTTGAGGTTGGTTACATTTTTTTCTCTCACTAGAACACACTAGAATAAAACTAAAACTAGGATAGCTTGATCATCTTTAAAAAGAAGGTCAAACAAACTGACAAGGAATTTTGTGAAGGAGAAAATCAATGGACATTGTTGCTGAAGGTAATTATGCTATAGCAGATGGACAAAACACTCTGTTAGCTTGCATGTGTCTGTTTGACAGTAAATGAAACATGGCATATAATTAAATGGTGATTTAAAATTTGATTCTGAGGTATAATCTTTTAGATTATAAATCAGAACAAAATGGATCTTGATAAAGGTCATACTGTTTGATATTTTCTGCCAATATAGGTCCATAGAGCTGGTAGCTGGTGGTAGGTAATACAGCCACAACACCATTGTGTGCTTACTTTTGTACCCTTGAATGATCTTAGCCAGATTCTATGAAGTGACTAAGAAAAAAATTTAGTTTCTTATAGACACTATAAGTTATATTCTTATTTTATTGGGAATGTCTGTGTTTGACTAAAACCATGACAGTCTGTCAATGACCTCAACCCTCTTTTACCAACCAACACAGGCAGTGAGCAAACCCAATAGCTCATGAAGGAGGTCACAAAGAGGTCTTTCCATCCCCTGTCTCACCTGCTCTCTCAGGTATGATTTTGACATGCCACAGAGCTCATTTCCCCACAGCTGCTTGAGTCACTGCACCAGCCATGTCAGACACCTCCAGCCAGCCAGACATTCTGTTGGTAAATGTAGCCCACCAGGTCTCAGGTTAACAAGAGAGTCTGATGACTCTCTATGAGGCTGGGACTTAGAATCATGTCTTTAGCAAAAAAGTGTGCAACTGTCAATGAGTTGTGTGAAGGAACTGTAGGAGAAAGCGATCAGGCTATGCAGTATTCAAGAGAATGAGCAAGAAATTGGTAGGCTATTCTCAGAGATGCTACAATCTCAGGATTCTCAATCTTCCACTGTAGTGGAGATGCAGGTGAACTCAGAACCCTGTCAAGTAGTTAGTCAAGGATCTTTAGAACATGAAGGTTGGAAGATTGTCAGTGCCCATACCAGAAGGAGGGATCCTCCTTTCCTGAAAACTTGACAAGCAGAATAGGAATTTTTGCATCAGATATGAGGCTCTAAAACTATGACAGTTTTGCCACAAACAGTTTTACCTGAGAGGTAAACAAAAGCACTTTGGGGATAGAGGGACCACACAGGGCAACACAGTCTACCCCCTACACCATGATCTCTGCTAAGAGATAAAGAATGGTAGTTATCAGAGGTGACTCCCTTCTCAAGGAAATGGAGGGCTCAGTATTCAGACAGGAAATTTCTGTTGTCTATCAGGGCCTTGGATGAGGGTCACTATCACTACTAGAGAACTATCCAGTCTGTTACAGCCTTCTGATTATTATCTGCTATTGGTGACAAAACAAATAGAAGTCTGAAGGCAGAAGAGATTTCAAAGCCTTGGGATGATTGGTTGAAGAAACAGGAGTACAGGTAATGATATCTGCAATCTTTCCAGTAGCAAGGAGGAATATCAAAAGGAACAGGCAGACTCCTCAGACCAACACAAGGCTCCAAATGACATTGGAAAAATTGTTGGGTTTTTGGCCATGGGATGATCTGTACTCCACCAGGTCTACTGTTGCCTTGTGGTATGCACCTTTCTCAGAGGGAAAAATGGCTTTGGCATAGGAGCTAGAAGAACTCATTGATATAGTTTTAAACCAGCCTGGAAGTGGGAAAGGGAGAAACACTTGACAGTGATAACCAATGGCATGGAATGCAAAAACTTGAGGAGCCGAGCGCTACTGGTGTCCTTCAATCTCTCACAATGTGTCAGCTAAAATGAGCCACACCTAAAATGTTTCTACACCATGCAGCATGAGGAACAAACAAGAGTTTGAAATTTGGTCCTAGTCCCAGATAAGTGAAACTTGGTGGGCCGAGTCTCGTGACTGAAGCGCTATGTTGGATGGCAGGGTGGGTGAGGCAGGGGTGTGGTGTTGTATGTAGCAGAGCAGCGGTATGGAGTTTACAGTTGGAAAAGGCATGGCTAAGGGCCACTGAGTAAGAATTAAGGCACAAATAGATAATGCTGGTTATCATGAGAGTCTACTATAGACCTCCCAGCCAGGACCATGAATCCAATGAATTATTCTTCAAGGAATTAAAGGACACTTCCAAATCGAATGTTCTTGGCCTTCTGGGGGACATCAAGTTGCTGGAGGTTAGCACTGAACAGATGGCACAAACAGGTCCAGAAGACAGGGACACAGACAAGGCAGAGATATTTAATTCTTTGTTTGCCTCTGTCTTCTATGCTTTATGGGTTAAGGGGGTTCCAGTGCCCTGTGCTTGAGTACTGTGACTGTGAGAGCGATAAAACCCCAGTTAACCCTGATGAAACTGTGCTGGATCTGATGTTCCAGATGGATCCCTATAGGTCCAGGAGGCCTGACGGCCAAAGAGCTGTCTAATCACAGAATCACAGAATGGGTAAGGTTGGAAGTTCATCCCAGTGCACATAGCACAGGATTGTGTCTATATGGTCCTTGAATATCTCTCTAAGCCATATGTTCCAGTGCATAGTCACCTACACAATAAAGAAATTTTGTGGATGTTAAATTTGTTTTTTCCCAAATGGTCTGCCCCTGTTACCCCCATCAATGGGTTTGGTCTGTCTGTGGCTAGCCACTCCCTGTCCCATTGTATCTATTCCTCACCCCCCATGGGAACACCCCCGGAATAATACAGGTTAAAACCTTGGAAATTGTGTCCTGTGCTCTCTTTTGCCCCCCATTGAGAAGAATAAACACCTCTGGGAATGTGTCTTCTCAGACCATTACTTCAAACACCGATTCTGGGGGGTCAGGAGCCTAGAGAGCAGAAAGCTTCTCTGCTTTCTACTGTTCAAGGACTGATTGCAGCCTGAAAACAGCTGCACCTGGCTGTGCAGCTGGGGGACAAGGCTAGCTGAACCCCTGGGCCAGTAGCCACAAAATTTTATCTCATAATCAGGTGAAACTTTTTGTACATAACTTTCTGGGTATTGCCTCTTGTTTTATTTCTTGGCACCACTGAGAAGAGTCTGGCTCTATCCTCTTGACACTCTTTCTTCAGATACTTATAGACATTGATGAGTTTCCCCCTTAATCTTCCGTTCTCGAGTCTGAAATCTGTCCAAGTAGAGAGGCCCAGATGTCTCAGCCTATCCTTGTAGGAGGTGGTCCAGTCCCTTAATCATCTTTGTTGGCCTCAGGCACATGGTGTTTCTTGGGACTATCTTGTGCAAGGCTAGGAGTTGTTTGATGATCCTTGTGGGTCCCTTCTGTCTCAGGATATTATATGATTATTATTTCTGTCAGAGCTAAACAGAATATTCCCTACACAGAATTGCTGTTTCACTTGGGCTTGACTGTAGCTTTGCCCTGGACATGAGGCATCCAACTGCTGTTTACTGAAAGATGCAAATTGTTACCATTTGTTCCTCTTTGTTTTCAGGGAGGGTAACCTGTGACAAAACAGCTAGCTACAGCAGCCTTTGCAAGATTATGCTACTACAACAGCCTGCACACGCTGGCATGAACCCTTGCACAAAGAGTATAAGCAGTGCCTTGAGGCTTCGGTTATTCTTGTCTGGAGAACTGAAACATGACTAATAAGAGGGGCAATGCACATGTTCTTTACTCCCTTGTTTGACTATTGAAAATATACTACAGTTTTCCCTTGTCAGAGGCCTAGATTCAGAGAAGAAAGATAGGACTAGATCCACAGAAACACATAGACAAGTTGATAACTGCTTTTCCTAATTTTTCATAATTTCATAATATTTTCTCATTAGGAGAATTTATAAATCAAATTTGGCAGTGTAAAAGAGGAATTTATAACTCGTAGAACAGTCCAAACAGACTTCTATGGCTACGCCCTTGTCTGTACCAAAGCTACACCTTTGGCTGTACCAAAGTAACTTCTCCCTGTTTACATAAGTTGCACTAGTACAAATCACTCCAAAATTGATTTATCTTTAAGCTATCTGTCTCTCCTCGGGCACTGTCTAGAGAACCTGGATGCATAAGTCAAGGCTGTGAGGATGTCCTAAACAACAATGCTCAGGTGTAGCAGTGTTCAGTGGTGAGATAGCCAAGGGTTGCAGCTCCAGCTCTGTATTAATAACCATAACTGATGTAAAGAGTTCGACAAAGCAGCTCTTACCAAACAGCATAGTATGTCTACCCCCTATATTATCCATTGCAACTGTAGGACACAACCAGAGCCATATTTCTATAGAGAGCACTGGGTACCTCTCTAGTAAAAAAAAAAAAATAAAAAATATCTATGAACAAGTAACAAATCAACTGTAGAAAGTTCCAAGATATTTTTACTGGAGCTGGTGACATATTAAGCTCTTACACTACAGCATAAATAGCTTTTCTCTTTTTGACTTTTTTTTTCCTGTGTAAGGCATAAAAGCTACTTCAGCATATTTCCTTATTCTTAGTTCTCAGTGTTTATTGTTTGTGTCTCAGTGTTGTCACTTCTGATACCATATAAACAGCTGTATGCATAGTATTTGCTGCTGGAGGCACTGCAGACTCTTGGGAAATAAGAAGTACAATCAAGGGTTTCCTCTTTCTAGGAAGATGGTAATCAATTTCAATTGAGAAAAGATAAAATAACTGGTGCATGAACTTGCTAAATCCTAGATGTTTTTTTTCTAATTTGCCTGGATTCCAGAAGAAGCTTTACAAAAAATCTAGTATAGAATCAGAGAGGATTCTTCCCATACGCTGAACTTTGACATATTGTGTGGGTAATGCCTGCACAGAAACACACAGAAAACATTAATAACAGATATATGACCTACACAAATTTTTACACAGAAGATACTTAAAAAACATACAAATATTTCTTAGTCAAACCCCTAGAATCTAGAGAAAAAGAAAGTTCACCTGAGCAACTCTAAATTAGTCCTATCAACTTCTGCTTTATATGCCACCCAATATACCTCAATTAGATGATCATAAACTACTATTTTGAAAGAGCTCTTGCTTCACTCAATGCTTGCATTTAATATCTCCAATATTCAGAAAAGTATCTGTTTCTCAAAGTATATTTTTATTTTACCTGTTGGTATGAAACCTCCTTCTTCTATTTTTGCCTTTATATGAGTGTTGAGGTGTTGAAATGTTTTAGTTCTGGAGGAGTATATTATACCTGGTTCAGGTGAAAGGGAATGCAGCATAACTCACATTACCCTGAAACCTCCTAAATTCACATGTACATGCTGATGTTCTCAGAAAGTCTGGTGATTTGGTAAAGATGAAGGAGATTCACACTCTTACATTGAATACAAATAAACCAATGGATGATATTATAAACTTACTTTACAATACATAACTTACAATGCAGGACAAATTTAAAAAGTAACAAAATAAAACATTTTGAAGATTACATTTTAAAAATTGGGAACATTATAAATAGCACCTGAAATAACAATTAAAAGTTCCATAGCAGATTTTTCTATTCATAACTTGGTTCACATTAAAAATTTACTTAAAAGGAGGTATGGTAAATTAAGCTGTTTTAAGATGAATCTCAACAAAAGCCTTGCATATTTCTTCCTTAATATGATTTCACAGTGCTATAAACTTTCTATGACAAACTTAAGAGGTCAGTTTGTAAATTGAGCCAGAGGCCTAAATTCTAAATTTTATGCTGATGATGTAAGTACTTCTTAGGCTGTATGGCTTCCCATCATCTTGGCTAAAAGTACTCAGCTTGCACTTGACTTCTCTTGGAAATTATGTTTTTGCTATGGTCACAGGTGTCTTGTGTCTTGGTAACCCACTTGTATTCTTCTTGTGTTTCACAGTTTTAATCCCAGGCTAGGATGCATCCTCACTACAGCAGATCATCTCTTTCTACAAGTTGTCCTTTTGCTAAAGTGACAGTTGAAGATATGTCTTGTGGGTGTGGGCCAACTTTTATCAAAATATAGAGAAGATGCCTAAAGCTGTATTTGCTGGCCTACATTCCATAATATAGTGTAGAATAGTGCTTTAAGGTCTCAGGGTCTAGGACCTGAAAATGTATGCCCAGAAGTGCATGAAAGAAAATGCCCTTGGTATTAATTGAGATGCTTAACATAGCAACAAATAGTTTAGTTTTGTTTTGAGTTGGATCCTTGTCTGGATGTTTTAGTCTTCTCAAAATCTTCCTTGTTGTGTACACTGTGTGACTTTCTCATCCATCGCAGAGTCTGGAGGCAGAGAGGGCCACAGTAGAGGAGATCTATAGAGCTCAGTTCTTTATTGACAATATTAATAAGTATTGACAAGTATTCTTTCAGATCATTGCCAGAACAGGACATCTTTTTCTTTACGTTGATACTCAAACCAAGCTTCTTAGCAATATAATGAAAATAATAATATGTTTTGTATCTTTTAATTTTCTTTTTTTTGCAATGAGTATAATGATTGTTGGAAAATGGTTTCTGGAAACAGCAGATAAAGTGTAATTCTGAGCATCATACATGACTTATTTGGTTAGGAGTAAGGTCTCTGAAAATTGAGAGTTTTCTCCTTTGAGGACTCCCACCTTTAAGCGCAGAAAGCAGTGTTTTTCTCAGCATATGGCATTTGTAAAGGAGTACCAGTCAAGCATTTTTATTCACACCATAATAAAGTGGTATCACTCTTCAAAATTCTAGTCCTCAGTAATATTGAATTATCATTATTCCCCAATATGATTAATATTTTATTTCCTAAAACTGAGTTGTTGAAGAGAAACAGAAAATTACCTAATTAATATAGATAATACCTGATCATACTGGTTATGGAAAAATATGAAAGGGATGTGTACATCCAACTTTCATTCCAACATCTCATCTGTGGAAAAAGTAATCCCAGATTTTTAATGCTCATCTTCTAACTTGCCTATTCAATGGGAAATGTAGAATTTTTTTAAAGTCAAATTTCATATGGTAAGTAAATTTCTCTGTGTAAACTTAAGTAGATTTTGTAGTGAGCAAACTCATAGTACAGGAGTACCTTTCACCTTTCAAATTTTGTGTCAGTATTACAAAGCAGTTTCCACATCACAATAGACAATTCAGTTCAATCTAAGGAAATCTGTAATACCATGTGTTCATGTAGGTGGCTATAGGCATGTTTCTTAACATCTAGTTAAACAGTGAGTGGAGCATATCAAATGACTGAGCTGCCACAAAAGTTGACTTCCAGAAGAGCATTCAAAGCATAGTCACGTAATATAGTCACAATATCAGAACATAACTTTCTTGGCTGGCCAGTGTCACTCAAGACTTATTTAAGTGTGTCTCTCTTTTGACCCATAGAATACCTGCCACATAGATATCTCAGGTACTCTTGGGCCTTTCAAGCAGCACTGGTTGTAATCAACCAACAGATATTCTCAGACTTCTGTCATTAGCTTGAGTTTTTTACTATCTCTTGTACCGAAGCCTACAAGTAGTCACTGAGTTTATATATCTTAACCTCAGGTTGAATGCATCCTTGGAGTTCAACTTGAGACCAAGTTTTGCTTGACCCCTTATGGAGTATCAGCTGAGGACAACATGGAAAACACACTGACTGATATGCACCACCCCCCCCCCCCCGCAAAAGTCATCTCAAATTATCCTCCATAGATATCCTCCATAGATTTTCAAACACCTTAAATAATCCTATAATTTTCCAATATTAATTCCTTTCTTTGTTTCAAGAGGAGTTTCACAAATGAGTGACAGTGGGAGAGCACAAAGACTTGCCTGGACTCTTCATGTTCTCCTAGTCAATGGCAAATGAGAGCTAGGTAATCTGTAAGTTACACTTTAGAGTAGGCAAATGAAAGTAAGGCAGAGAAAATAAAATTAAAATTAAAGGTATGTCTCTATATCTGTTCAAGGTAAACTAAGACCTGTGCCCATATTTCACAGAATGCATTGTTCAGTTAATTATGACTGAACAATGTAGGTATCTTTGTGTAGGTATCTTTGCTGGTTTTAGGTGAAAGAAGTTGTACTCCATCTGAAAGTACACTAGGGATTCACTTTCCAGTGACAGTGTTAGTACTGCAGGATACCACTCCCAGACACTTGCTGTAAAAAGGATAAGGATACAAAGAATGAATGCCCTTCAGATGCAGAGTGAAAAAACAATCTAATTATGCTGCTCAAGGTCTGCTGAGAAAATGGAATAGACACATCAGCATAATTTAAACTACCTTCTATTTATCAGCACTTCCAGCCTTCATTTTCCTGGCCTTGCCCCATTAATACAGATAACATTTTTATGTAGCTCAAAGTTCTTCTCTTGTTGACTCATGTTTTTTCTTTGAAGCAAAAATGAAATTAAGGGTTTATCAATATGGAATGTGACTCCATTTCTAGTACCTTGTGCTTTTTGAGAGATTTCAAGTTTTCTGCAGGGAGATCTGAGGAGGTAGAGTGCTTAATATTCCTAGCTGTACTTTCAACTCTACCCCTAGTACTACAGTTTTAGTGCTATACTCCCCTAGTACTTTATTGCTGCTTCATCAGCATCCTCAAACTTTACAAAATGTCAAAAATATTTTATGAGCTTTTGGGCTAATCAAAACACCACAGCTGCCTCCTCAGCAGAGAAGTAAATAAATCACCTCATTTCTTGTCTTGTTGTTGATCCTTAGAGGTCTCTCTTTGTTCTTTCACATACATTTTGCAGGTCTGCTTAAATTCAGGTCTGAACAGATTCCTTAAATATCAGGAATATATATGAACCTTCAGTGCAGGGATGGGGGAAGGAAGGGAAAATATATAAAAATTTATAATGACATTGCATGTTTGCAGAAGAGCTAGGAAAAAAAAAACCTTTGGGGAGTGTAACCTAACCACTTTTCATAAATAAAAAAGATAAGAAAAGGGAAATGTAGCTTTCTGCCTTCTGTAATACTTAGCTGCCATCACTGAGAGTAGGAAATTTAGTGATCTGCCTCCACTTAAGTATCTACAATTTAGGCAGCCCAAGTTTCTGATATCTAAATACTTTTTTAAAGATACAATCTCCTTTTAAGACCTATATTGAAGGCTCTCTCCTGCATTTTCACCTTTTTTTTTTTTTTTCTCATATTCCATGCATTATTCTAGAAATTGTAAAGTATCTGGAAGGTTTTTTTCCAATCAAAATGAGTCTTCACTGAGATGAATGAATTCTATTATTAATTTGTTTCATTTGTTTTGTTACTTGCTCCTGTGCATTATGTTGGAAGAGATTTGATGATCTTCAACATCTCTTACTGAAATTCTGAATATTCTAATTGGAATAATATATGATTTGGTGAAAGCCATATATATATAGATTCTTAAAGGGAAAAAAAACCAAAAAAACTAAGCCTAAACAATCAAAAATACCCTTGCCTAAAAGAAACACAACTCTGAAACCACAAGCTTCCTTGACAAAAGGTGCTACTTAGATGTGCATGCTCTGGGAATTACAAAATATCTATTGATGTTTTCTGTGTACTATTTCTGTTAGTCTAATCTACTGACTTTAGTAGGGTAAGAACAAAACTATTGGATTGGTGCAGTCTTTCTGGGATAATCTTACCAGAAAGAGGAAAAGAAAACTTAAACATAGGTATACGTTCAGTAATTCACTATGAATTTACTGTTTCACTAAATTTCACTTTATCCCAATAAAAAATCTTTTCTCCTGTCTTTACATAATACAGAGAGTTGTTGAGAAAACCCCAAAGAACCCAAAACCCATCTTTCTGAAATGAACTTCTGAGAAGTCATTGCCACACATCTTTATATTTGCTTCTTGTAATTCAACCAACCTTCTCAGTTACAGAGACACTATAAGGTCTTCTGCTGTCATATATAAATTATTACACACAGGCATCAAATTAGTCCTTCTTCCACGTTATTTTAGTGACTTACTGCAATTCATTAAAGAGTCAAAGGGTAAAAGAGCAAAAACCCAGTGTGCACTACAGGAGCAATGGCATCCAATCCATTGTCCTTTAACATGTCAATACACAAGGTATTGCACACCACATTGAAGTACTGGCTGGGAATACAAAATCCTCATCAAAGACAAGTAAATCTGTCTTGTATTTTGCTGAAGCAGCAGAATGAATCCATTCAATTTCTGATCTTCTGTTTCTGAGCTGTTTCTTCCTTGTAGTAAACAGAGAGAAATAAGCATTTATGATGTATTTCATCTGCCTACCTTATAGCTAAATGTGCTAAGCCCTGCAATTTCCTATTACTTTCCGATGAACCAGAATTATTTAGATTATAAATAAATGGATGTATACATAAAATATATATCTTATGTATAAATATCTATAAAATATAGACATTCCTGGAAGATGAAGACATGGCATAACCAAAAACGGAGTCTGTTTGCTTTAGATGAAACAAGACTAGATATACTAATAAAACCCCCAAAATACTGAAAGCTACAGGGAAAGGGAATTACATTCTCTTTTTAAGTCTGACAGTACAAAACACTGGAATATTTGGTAAAATTAAAAAAAATATATATTTACAACTTTTGGAAAGGTTCTTCCTTCAGGACACACAGGAGTATTCACCATGGCTTCAGAGCAATATTTAAAGACTATCTGTTATATATGAGATAAATGGGCACTACAAAATTTAAAAAAAAAAAAAATTATTAATAGATTGGATAATGAAGGCCATGAAAGAAGTATCCTCCAATGTCTGATGGAAAAACATGAAATTATTTAACCCAAAACTGTCAGAAACATCCCTTCTCTGGTACAACTGATCTGCCATTGACTTTCTGCATCCATTCAACCCTACCACACGGAATGTGTACGTTAGGTTAGAATCATAGCAATATAGAACAACGCAGGTTGGAACAGACCTCAGAAGAACATCTCATCAATCTTTTGCATGATGAGGTGAGATAAGCTAGCACCCAGTCCAATCACATCTTGCAAATGAGCAAGTCAGCTGGTGATGCTGTGCTTGATGCCCCCCATGACAGGAACGGTCCTCCCAGGTGCCAGGGCACTGCTGACTAGTAATAAACTTTCCACTGACCAGCACCCCAAGGTCCCTTTCCATGATGCTGCTTTCCAGCATCTCATTGCCCAGTCTCTGCATCTAGGGTTGTTTGTCCCATGCAGGTGCAGAATCCACTCCTTTCCTTTGTTGAACTTCAGTTGATTACCCAGTCGCCTCATTTGTTGGGTCTTTCTACAAGGCCTCCCTGCCTTTGAAGGAGCTTCTCCCAGTTTTTTATTGTCTGCAAACTTGCTTAGCATCCCTTCCAGTCCTGGATCCATTTCTGTCATCAACAAAGATGTTGAAGAGCACAAGGACAAGGATGGAGCCCTTCAGAACCCCACTGGTGACAGGTCACCATCTGATGTCACATCATTAGCTGTAACCCTTAGCTGCCCACCCGTGAGCCAGTAGCTCAGCCATCCCATGGTGTGTTTATTCAGCTGTGGCTGGACATTTTGTCCAGAAGGATCCTGTGAGAGACAGTATTGAAAGCTTTACTGAAATCCAGAAAGATTACATCTACTGCCCGCCTTTCCCTTGACCAACTGGATGGGTTACCTTGTCATATCAGGCTTTTTAGGACTCTTCTGGCTTGGGTTGTACCAGCCATGTGATGCTTCCAAGTTATCTTTTGGCAAGAGCAATCGACTTGGAAGCCTATCTTAGTTCCTCAAAGAATAATTTATCAGCGTCATTGTCCTTGCTGGGAAGTCTATAGTAGACTCCCATGATGACATCCACATGATTTGTTTGCCCCTTAATTCTTATCCAGAGGCTCTCAACTTTGCCTTTTCCAACTGTGAGCTACATGCATTCTAACCCTTCCATAACAAACAGTGCAAATCCCTGCCTCTTCTGCCCTGCCTATCCCTCCTGAAGAGTCTGTAACCATCCAGCAAGGCACTCCAGTCACAGGACTCATCCCTCCAGTTATCACTTATGCCAGTGATGTCAATCTCTGGGACCTGGCCAAAGCCTTGAGCTCTCGTTTGCTCCTCCTGCTGGGTGAATTAGTGTAGAAGCCTTTCAGGTGTGGTACATTGTAGACAGGACATCTTAAAGTAGATTGAGGAATCCCATTAGAACTCCTTTCCTCAAACCTTGGCACACCACCCATCATCACTGGTGCGTCTCCTTTTCCCTTCCAAGCTGGTTTAAAGCTCTGACAAGGAGCCCCACTAACTCCTGTGCTAGAACTCTTTTTCCCCTCTGAGAGAGGTGCATCCCATCAGGTGTTGGTAGACCAGTTAAAGAGTTTGTCAAATTTGTGTCAGGATCCTGTTATGTGTGGTCCAACTGCAGCTGGATAAAAGGTGTTGCACATTTTCAGGTCTGGATTTCATATATGACTTTAATGTGGCATTAAAAAGAAAATAAATTTAGACTGGACACAAGATTTAAACCTGATATAATTGCTTTGTGGATTTTAAATATTTTCTCTGTGATTTTTATGCAAATCCCCTCTTTATGAGATTTTGTATGAGAATTGCATCCACAGAAGGACAACATCTTTAATTCTCTATTCAATCTCAATATTTTAATGGTCACATATAGAGTCTCTTGTGTGAAAGCACTCCACAAAAGATCAAACAGATTATAAATGAGAAGCTGGATTTTACTGTGATCATACTTTTTCACAAACACAAGACAAAGCCAATAGGCAGTTGTTGGATTTAGCTTTATTTTATCCATGTTTACATACAAAAATGTTTGTTTCTTGGAAAGCTGTGTCTTAGATCATCACTGCTTCTTTTTCTGTTTTTTAGATAGCTGCTAAATTCCCATCATCTAAAATGGAACGTTGTGGCTGTCGTTCAGTGCGCCAAGATTAGCAGAGATTCTTTGTCACACGTTTTGTCTTTTGACAGCTCAGTGGTATAATTACTTAAAATGTCATTGCTGTTGCTGCCACTGTAATCAGCTTCTACTCACTTCTCTTGCATTTTGACTCTTTCAGTGCTATCAAGATTCATGCATCAGCCTTACTAGCTTGGACCTCCTTATCAAAAAAAAATTTTCCATGAACATGTTGGAGGCCCTGCAAAAACACTGTCTAAAGAAAAGAGCTTCAAAAATTGTCATCCATGTCACCAGGAACAGGACCAGCATCGTCAAAGTATAATGATAGGTGCTCCAATAAAATCAAATTACTTTATCAAGCCATTGGGTTTGGTTTGTTTTGTTTCATCTCTGGTGCCAACCAGAGACAGATTACACCCACAGAGGAACAATTGCTAAAAGTAGAGCATGCCTAAATGTTTTTTATCACCTCAGGAAAGCAAACATACAATAACTGATTCATGTTTGATCTGCTTCAAAGGTTACCTTGGATTCCTAAATACTAACCTATATACAACTAAAACACATTTACATTTCTTTTTCTTTTGGGCGCAAACTGAGCATACAATGTAGGAAATATTTTGTACTTGACCTCTTAGGTGATTCAAGATGTGAATTATTTATATCTAGATCAGGGTAGGAAATCATGCAAAATATCTGGAGGGCAAAAAGAAAATACCTAAAAAATCTTAAAAAAAAACCATAAAAAGACATAACTCCACACTTTATACAGGAATGATAGCTAGATGAACTTGGGTGACGCGGTTGACTGGAACCCAGGCTAGCTCACGCACACCAGCACCGCGCCAGGTGTGGGGTTTGTGCTCTCAGCTGAACCTTAGGAGCAAAGGCTCCTAAGCACAGACAGTCTCACCGCATCTGGGGTTCAGGCAAAGAAGAAGAAGAGAGGCTCTCCAAGGCTGAAGTTCCAACCAGGATGATTTATTAGGGTCAAAGGGGATAGACACGAAGAGAGTCCCGTGCAGCTCTGTGCACAGGATTTTATACGGGTACAAAACAAGGGGCAGGTACAACACATCATCCAATGGGGTTAAGTCAGGGCGGAGTTGAAGGGTTGGGTCATGGGTCTCAGGATGAATCAGGGTAAGTGGGAGGAGGGAAGGGGTCATGGGATTGGTTCTGTGGAGGATTGACATAGAAGGAGCTGGAACAGAGGTGGAACGAGGGGTTGGGTAACTGGGATAGACAGGGAAGGGACTGGAACATAGGCGGAGTAAGGGGTTGGGTAACTGGGATTGACGGAAGGGACTGGAGCATAGGTGGGAAAAGCCATAGAGAGAAACGGGGAGGACACAACTTCGGGAATAAATCAATTTGGGAATACACATAGGGGCGCAGGCTCCACTGGGCAGCAGGACAGCCACGATGGCCAGCAAGGAACTGAGGGCCAGCAGGGCACAGCCGCCCGCACACAGCACAGCATTTGTCTGCCAGGAGCCAGAGGGGATAGGAAGGCGGCGGCACAGGTGGCCATGAGGCCGGTGGAGAGCAGCGCTCAGAAGCAGCCAACGCCGCTGCACATGGTGCACGGGCGGGGCAGGGAGCCCATGCCCTGGGCCACCCCCACCACCGGCACCAACAGCATCAGTGGCGCTCCCTGCGCGCTCCCTGTGCGTTGTCTCCAAAGCTGCCCAGGCCGGCGGAACCGTGGCAGCCGTGGTGGGGGGGCCCAGCGCAGCACCAGAGCAAGAAACTAAGACAAACATAAGTTGCAACATTTGGGTAAACAAATTATCCAGATATAATTAAGAGTTTGGTCTTTGTGGATGTTTCTTGGGAGTTTTTATTAAAAGGCAGGTCATTACTCTTGTTAAAAGACAGCAATGCTCTTGACTCTGATTCTAGAAGAAAAAAAAATTACAAACTCTGGCCTGATCCATATAAAGTGATCCTGATAAAAGCATAAAACATATAAATAAATACATTTTTTTAATATTAAAAAAAAAAAAAAAAACCAAAATGCAGTTGCTTTTCTTTTTTAAAAAAACCTGTATGTCACAATTTTTGCACCTTCATATATTGCATTTGCACCAGCCACTGTCAGATTTTTATCTGGTGATCATATTTGTTTATTAGTTATGGCAGTCTAATCAAGACTTGAATCAAGGCAAGGTGGTGGAGTTGCTCTTGGTGTAAGCAAGCAACTGGAATTCATCAAAATCTGCCTAGGTGTGAACAATAAGTCAAGAGCTTATGGGTAATAATTGAGGAGCAGGCTAACATGGGTGGATACTGCAGGCCACTTGAGCAAGAAAAGGAAGTCAATGAGGCCTTCTGTAGACAGCTGAAAGGACTCTCAGAATCACAGGCCTTGGTTCTCAGGGGAAACTGTTATCTTCTGGAATAACAACAGAGCTAGGCACCCACAGTCCAGGAACTTCCTGAAGAGCACCAATGATAATGTTTTGATATAGCAGATGATGAAGCCAACAAGGAGAATTTTATTACTGGACCTACATTAACAAAGGACTGGTTGTAGACATCCTTGGCTTGAAGTGACCTTGAGACTGTGCAGTTCAGGATCTCATGTGGAGGAGGCATGACAAAAAGTGGGGTTATGACCCTGGACTTCAGGACAGATGACTTTGGCCTTTTCAAAAACCTCCTTGGAGGAATCCAATAGGTCAGAGATCTGAAAGTTAGGAGGGAGTATAAAAGAGTTAGTTAATATCTAAGAATCACTTCCTCCAAGCTCAAGAGTGGTGCATCCCTCTGAGTAAGAAATCAGAGAGGGGGGCAGGAGACCTGCATGCTGAGTGAAGAGCTTCTGGCAAAACTCAGATGGAAGAAGGTTTATGGAAAGAGGGACAAGGCACTGTCGTGGTTTGAGAAGCCCACGGAAGTGAGCTGGCTGGTTTTGAGATTGGCATTTTATTGGACCAATGGGAAAGCATTTTCTAGTTCTTATCACCTTTGAAAGAAGCTCAGGAAGGTCTCTTTCCTTCTGGCTGCTGGGGAAAAAGCATCTCTCCCCTCTCAGCACTGGGCCAGGTGGGGGGAGGGGGAGGCCATGCATGCCAGGTAGGCCCCAGCTGATTTGGGAACATCTGCCAGCACAGAGTCTGCTCTGCTGCTGGCCCCAGCTGAACCTGCCTCTGTGAGCCTGGGGAGAGGGGGGAGATGCACTGGCGCAGGCCAGGGCACCTGATGAGACTGAGAGGTGGAAAAGGAACTTTGGGATCTGTCCAACTTTCCCTCCTAGCTGCAAACGACCAGTAAGTGGCTGCCTTTGGGCCTAGACCCTCTGAGATTTTCTTCCCCCTCCACCCTCAGCCCCCCCCAGCACGACTTTGAAATGTGACACCATGGACTGCCCAGCAGGACACTGTCTCTTGTTAACTCTTTCAGTGCATCAGTGCACAGATGGGACATGGAAAGCCTCCATCCTCTCTCCAGTGAGAGAAAATCAGAATGCAGATGTCTAAAGACCACATGAAGCATCAAAGTCAGTCATGAAAGAGTGGAAGTCCAGGTGGAAGGAGTATGGGAAGTTGCTTTTGAGCTGTAAAAGAGTCTTGTGAGACACAGTGGTCGGCTATAACATATTAAAAAGTTTCCTTTAAACCATAAAGAAATATAGGGTTATAAAAGAGTTCAAATTGTAGACCTGGGCAAAGGAATGAAATGTTGAGAGGACTGTTCATTTCATGAGAAGTTGAACAGAGAGATGAAGTGATAAAGACTCTTTGCCCTAGAAGTGAATCTCTATTCCTTGAAGGTGAAAGTGGTCCCAAAGATAAATAAAGAGAACCTTTGTTTTGAACATGTTATCTTTAAAATAAGACCCCATACATCGATGTAGCCCAGAGACACCACTGTGAATATAGGAAGAGTTTCATGAACGCAAAATATCCAGGCAGTTGCATGAAGAATGGATCTACAAGAGAACTGTTTTCTTATGGGGAAAATGACCATAGAGAACCAGAGGTGCTTCCCTCCCTAAGTGAACTGAAGAAAGACTGGTTTAGAGGTGGAAAACTGACTGAGATTTTCTGAGTTTTTTTTTTTTTTTTTTTTTAAATTGTCGGTTGAGAGAAGAGAAGGGTTGGGGAGAGAAGAGTGTTTTGGAAGTTTCATCCTTATTCTTGTTGTTTTTCTTTCTTTTAGCATTAGTTAATAAAGTCTTATTACTTTTAAGCTTAAGCCTGCCTTGCTCTTGATTGGAAATTTTGAAATTGGCAAACTCAAACCAGAACAGAAATTGGTGTTTCTGCCCGAGTTTGAATTGAAAGCACAAAAGGCACATATATAAGAGCATTGACAGAGTATACAGAGATGCAACAGTGAAGTCTAAGGTCCACTTGGAATTACAGCTGGCAAAGGATTTCAAGAATAACAAGAAGGGCTTCTTCAATTACATCAGCATCAAGAAAAAGGTTAGGGAGAATGTGGATCCACAGCTAAATGAGGTGAATGCCCTGATTACAGAGGACACAGAGGAAGAGGAGTTACTGAATGTCTTTTTTGCTTTGGCTTTTACTGCTAAGGCCAGCCCTCAGGAATACCAGAGCCTGGTGGCAAGAGAAAGAGTTTGGAGAAAGGAAGATTTTCCTTTGTTTGAGGAGGATTGGTTTAGAGACAAACAAGACATGCACAAATCGATCATCTTTGAAAGTTCATGGAAAATAAGAGATGTGCCTTAGGACTGGAGGAACGCCAATGTCAGTCCAGTGTTCCTAGGGGATCCAGGAAGTTCCAGGCTGTCACCTCTAATATGAGGAAATAACTATCCTTTGAGGGTGACAGAATACTGGAACAGTCTTTCCAGAGGGGTTGTGGAATCTCCTCTGGAGATCCACTTGGATGCTATCTTGTGCAACCTGATCCAGGTGAACCTCCTTTAGCAGGGGTGTTGAACTAGGTCATCTCCAGTGGTCTCTTCCAACCTTTATCATTCTATTAATCTGTGACCCTCCTTTTGACTGATAAACATTTAAACACTTGAGAAATAATGAGTTTTTATGTACTTTAAGGGGCTGTAACTTGCCCTGGTAATTTTTGTGAGTTAGTTAGTCACATTTCACTTTGAATAAATAGTGTTTTTCTCTCTTCTGTTAAAAGGAAGACCTGCATACATCAGAGAAAAAAAAAAAAAAAAAAAAGTGATGAAACTAGAACTTATGAGCTCTGCATCTGGCATACATACCAAAATGTAGGTGGAAATGTGTTCTACTGTACAAAATATCAGTGCAGAACAAAAGCAGATTACAAGGAAGTAGATTTTTCAGCTTCATGAAACTAGATTAAGTACAATTTTTTAAGAAACCTGGAATACTGATGCTTAACTAAGTGACTTTTTCTTAGCCAAAATATTTAAACTCGGCCTTTTGTTCCACCTTTATTTCTTGTTTCAGAGACTCCTTTTTTCTTATACTTCTTCCCAGCCTGTTTCCACCCACATGTCCTATGTTCCTTCTCTTTGTATTTTTCAAATAGAACAAAAAAAAATTAAAAAGGGAAAGAAAGAAAAGTACAATGCACAAGATTAACACTGGCAGAAGAATAGACATGCATGACTGGTTGTTGGCAGTGTCTCTAATATAAAGCCACATTTCTTCAGTGTACTTATTTTAGTATGATAAATTGCATTCCCTTTTCCTTTATGATGCTTTTTTCTTTCAAATGTGCTAACATGTAAGTATTCCAAAAAAATTTAATTACATTTTGGCAGCTCATCGAACACAAACACTACATTCTTGATGGGCTTTTGGACTTTGCCCATGCAACAAGTCTGGCAGCCTAAAAAAGATTCTCAATCCCCTGATGTTTACAGGATTTAATAATTGTATTTTGGAAATCCATTCTTGCAGGCCATTCCCATAGCCTACAATAAAATATGAAGATATTTAGCTTGTCTCTTAGCATTTTTAAAGCCAGATATATGAATGAGGATGTGACTTGGAGATAAAATTCCCCAAAAATCTTCCAGTTATTCTACTAGCATTTTTATTAAAATTTTGGGAGTGGGAAGGTCTTACTGGTAAAATCTACATTTTCTGCCTTACAGGAACCTAGAATTTTATTTAAATTTTTCTACCACATCCTGAAAATTGAAATGCCTTGAATGGAGAATTGTTTGGATTAATTTCTCTAAAGCAATGACATCTGGCTTCAAATCTAAATAAAATTAAATCTCAGAAATTTTTCATATGAACTTCTGTCTCCAAATGGGAGGGAGCTTCTGTGTGAGTTCTCCGACTATATATCTATCTCGAAAAATAGATAATGTAAATTTTCATCGACAAATATCAGAATAATTTCAGAAATTGGATTCAACTTTTCATTTGTAGTAGGTGGTGACCAAGATTATTTTACTTAAAGAAAAATATATTTTCCCTAGCAATTTTTGAAAATCTCTACATTGATGGTAGTTTCAGAAACACAAGAATAAAAGATTTATTCCATTATACATTAGTAAATATTTAATTGATCTATCTGAGGCAATTATTCAATCATTATTGTTGTTTTGGAAGTTGTGTGAAGATATAAGCCACAAAATAGATTGATTTGAGATATAAGCAGAGATTTAATCACTTAGAAGTTGTAGGTTCCCTTTTCTATTAGTAACTTTTTGCAGTTAAATAGTTTTCATGCATATATCAATATCTTAGATTGAGTATGATTCTGCTTCTGTCTAAAAATGTAATTTCAGATTTCTAGAAAAGGTTTCGGTTGAAGCACAAAGATTCCCCAGTATCAGTCTATAGTTCTCTGATTATTTTTTAATTATGATTTTTTTTCTTGAATACGGATAAGATGATTATCTTATCTCTAACTTGTTACCTCCTATAATTCTTTTGAAGGCAGAGTATGAATAAATACTAATACCAGGAAAAACATCTGTCTCAAAACCTTGTGAGGGAGGTAAAATTTAATATGGCCTAAGAATCAAAGTCAAGAAATCTATTTATAAAAGTTCATAAATAGTAGCCTGTAGGCAGAAGTGCTTTGAAATCAGGACAGCTAAATTAATCAGATGTATTAATGCACAGGCTATTCTCAGGTACTGTATTAGGGGATGTACCACTTGAAAATAAACTGAATGTGGGTTTTTTTCTTCTTTCCCCTTATGCCTCAATGAAATGTTAAAATGGCTCTTGCATCCTATCTCACAGGAGTAAGAGCCTCTCTGACCCATACCAGGAAACAAGGTTCCAGTCAATGTATTTTTCTGGGATTCCTTAAGAGGAAAAAGCCTCAAATACTCAATATCAATTACAGCACTTATTAACCAATGGTTGTCCTTCACAATAGATGTTTGTGCCAGCAGGAAAGACCTCAAATTAATGTGCACAAGTAGATTTTCTTAAATATATATTTTACCATATGAATATATTTTACTCAAAACACCAGTGCTAATTTTGGAAGGACATTTTTCGTGTGCTTCGTGCAGTAGACCTGACTGCTAGAGCTATCATTTTCTCTTGTTTTTGAGCCTGCTGTGACGCTGACAAGTGAATGACTCAAGCAACAATACCAAGAAGTAAGAAAAACAAAGTTCAAGACCTCCAGTTAAGAAATGTCCCTGTTTTTTCTCCCAAGAGCCTTTCACAGAAATGGAAAATGAACCTGACTGCTTCTTGTCCACTACAGTTGAAAACAATCAGGGATCAATTAATAAATGGTACTATTTTCCACAGCTGTGAGACTGTGATTACAAAAGGAATCGAAACATAGATCCACTTGGGAAAGACCACTTTGCTAGCTTGACAGGGTCACAAAACCACCAAGGAAGTAATTTATTATTGCTATTCATTAAAGAAAGGTTATGGTCATCTTTCTAATTACTTTTCTTACTTAGGACTGCTAAGTTTTTCATAGATTGCTTGTTCCTTGTACTGACCCCTGTATAAAATCAATTCATATTTGCATTATTTTTGTGCTCGTTATGGTGAAACAAAATGCAGACTGAAAATAAAACATATCTTTCTCTGTAAGGACAGGCAAGCACTGAAAACACTGATGGCAAAGGTTAGAATTTTCTCTTTCTTGTTTCATTCATTCTTTTACATATTCATGCAGAATTCATATATTACAACTATGTTTACCATGAAGTTGCTATGGGAAGCTTCAGAAAAAATGAAGCAAATATAATATGCAAACCATTCCAAGAACTAAAGTATTATGTGTATTTTTTTCCTTAATTTTTTAAGTTACTGAGGATCACCAAAAAAGCTATTTAAAAGCAAACGTCTTTATCTCTTTTTCTTGATGTTGAACTATCCAGTAATCCAAAGTTCTTTATTCAAATGAAAAAATGTGTAGTCTGAGTCTCCTAGGCCTGAAGTTTCTGAGTTTCTAGACTCAGTTTCTTCATGATGTTTTGGTCTGGGAAGACCTGGTCCTCACAGGCTTGACATAAACATTGCCAGTGTTATTGTAACAGGAGTGACGTTTTGAATTCCTGTCTGTGGGATGGACCTTCTCTCTGTCTTTTGGTTTGGGCCAATGGGATGAAGAATTCTGGCACTCTTCTGCCCAATGAGATGGCCTGCTCGAGAAGATATAAAAGGGGTCAGGTTTTGAATAAGGATTGGAGTCAGATGAAGTTTTCATAAACGAGGTTCGTGTCGTTTGTTACTCACCCACAGCGACAAAAATGGACTGACACAATGAAATTTGGAGCTGGTCTTATGTTTTGATGAAAGACAACTTTTTGCACAGTAATTTTGTTCACAGAATTAAGATGAGAGTCCAGTTTCTTATTTGAATGCTAACTTTGTGTCTTATGAGAATAAATCCAGTTTGGACAAAAGTCATATATTTAGCCCTGTTCTTATCTCTATAATCTTTGAATTCTCAAAGAGAACTGTCAGCTTTGTCAGGAGCTGAGACACTTAGGGATCCTATTCTAAAAATACATTACTGGCTGCAGTACCTTTTAATAATAACAGAAACATTTAATGTTTCTGGTAAAACATTATCCTGATTAGTTATCTATATACACCAAGGAGAAATTCTAAATTTAAATTGTTAAATTCTAAATCGTTCAAGGTTATTATTGTCTATGTTTTTCAAGGGATTTATATTTAACCAATGATTTGAAAATACTGTTGGAGAAAATCTCATTGTATCTTTGCTCTCTATATCTGTTTTAAATACATATTTGCAGTGATAATTTGAAATAGGGCAACTAAACAATTCATGTGATTAAGAAAATGTAAAGGAAGAGAAAATTTTCAGTAGTTCAGAGGGAGAATAGGCAGTATCTTTATTTTGAGACCACTGCCTTATAAAGGATAAACCTTCTCCTCACCAGGACACTCAGCCAATGATACAGGCTGCCCAGAGTTGTTGTACATTCTCTCTCTGTGCTTGGGAGTAAATACGTCCCTGATCAACCATGTCTGACCACATACTTTGTGGTGATCTTGCTTTTGATAGGAGTTTGAACTGGGGATCTCTTCGGGTCCCTTCCTGAATTATTCTTTTTTCCTCTGAAATAGAAGCAGACCACTTAAAGTGGTCCTAAAAATGTTATTGTATTTTGTTTGCTGTTTCATGTGCCATTTTATTCTCTTACTGACCTAAGTTTATCTTTTTGACAAATCAGGAATTCAGCTATTCCAAATACATCTGATTCTTTTCTCAGCTATACCGGTGATGAATATGCAGCAACTTGACTGAATGTAACACTTGAGATACATTATTTGGGAGTCTGGAAGCTTAACAGACTTTAGGTAGTGACCAATTGAGATAAGAGCAGACTGTAATCTTCAGACTGCAGCATTGCCTATGACTAAATGGATTCATGCTATGTAAACAGAACGTCAGGAGAATTTTGTCTTTTTGCTCACTGTGAATCATTATTAAAAACTGATGAGTGAAGTGTGGATCTTTCTCTTGGTACATTTTTTTTTTTCCATGAGAACAGCAAACACAGCTGATAAAATGTTTTTGGCAGTATGTTAAAATTGCCACAGCTCTAATGATTTGTATTCATAGTATAGTCTTAAACTACCAGTAGCTATAATTCATCATATTTCTAATTTTACAGAGGCACAGATGGCTGTCCACTCTAGTGGTCCCAACATTACTGAGTTAAACATGGAATAGCATGATTGATTAAAAGTTGTAATCAGACAGTACTCCTTGTAATTGTGATTAATATGAGTTTACTATTTCTGACAATAATTACTTTTATTCTTTCTTTTTCATAGAATAAAAATTAAGTAGATTACAGGCTTAAAAAATCAAGACTTTAAGGCCAAATGAACAATTAGTTTTAATTGCAAAAAGAGAAAACTGCTGTTCATGCTTTAGTTTTCAGATGGTTTAGGGGTTCCTGTTATCCTTTTGATACCAGATGGCTGTTTTTTCAAGTTGAGCCATTGTCCCTGTGGGAAAAGGACAGCTCATCATTTACTTGTATAATTTTCTCTATACCATTTTTTTTTTTTTGCATATTTACCCTTTCAATGGTGTCTACTAACATGATTTTTTTAGGAATGTTGGACAATTCTTTGAAAAACAAATATTATCTGAGGTAGTGAAAAATTAATGGATTGATTCTATTAATGTATTTTGCATTCATCGGAAACACAGTTAATGGGTTAATTTGACTTTGGGTCAGGCCATTGTTTCTTTCACACAGTATTCTCATAGTTGAATCAGGCCTGTATTGTGATGAAATCCTTGACTTCTATATGGCTCTCTTTTCTTTGGAAGAGCTTCTGAAATTTATGGTTAAATTGATACTACACCTCTATAACTTAATTTGTTTAAGGACCGGGTTTGCACAACAAGATTTTGATAGCAGGTGAGCTGCAGGAGTGACTTCTGTAAGAAGAAACCACAAAATGCCCCTATGTTAGACACAGACAATTCCATGCAGCTCCAAATCCAACTAGACAAAGCTGGGCCCAACAGTGACGGTGCTGGTGCCTCTATATAAACATATTTAAGAAAAAGTAAGAGCACTGTAGAGCAGCTGTGAGTTAAAGGAGTGAAAAAATAAGTGAGTAACAGCCCTTAATAATAATATATAATATATAATATATAATATATAATATATAATATATAATATATAATATATAATATATAATATATAATATATAATATATAATATATAATATATAATATATAATATATAATATATAATATATAATATATTATATATATATATAATATATATAATATATAAATATAATATGCAATAATAAGTAACATCAGTGAAGAGTAAAGGAGAGGAAGGAGGTGTTCCAGGCACCACAGTAGATTCCCCTGCAGCCCAGGGATATCCATTGTGTAGCAGAGGTCCACATGCAGCCTGTGAAGGATATCCCTGAAGCAAAAGGCTATGCCCTGATGGAAGTTGCAGACCATGGAAATCCCTTGCAAGAGCAGACTCCTGGCAGGAACTGCAGCCCATGGAGAGGAACTCATGCCTGAAGAGGTTTTCTGGCAGGAACCGTGACCCACTGCAAGGGACCCACTCTGGAGCAGTCTGTACCCTGAAGGAATGTGTCCTCCAGAAGGAACTCATGATGAAACTGTGGGAGGCACCCCATTCTGCAATAAGGTAAAAACATGAGAGGGACATAGTATGGTAGGATACAATTTGTTCATTTTTATATCCTCAGTGAAATATCTGCATTCCCCATCTTTTCTTCTGAAAGATCTAATCTTTCAACAAGCTGAAGGATGCAGACAATGAAAACAAAAGAAGAACGCTGAACATAATTTTGGGCAAAGAGTTCACAGCGAAGTGTTGTTGTTTCTCAGCATCTCTTGTACTGCTTTTGGCAGGCAGATCTTATGAAGCCCAAGGCAGAACTTAGAGCTACTTCCCTCAAGTAGAATAATTGCAGCAGGCCTCTTTGGTTTTGTTACCACTCTTTCTCCAAATGTGAAACAGTATGGTTCTTTCCTTGGCTGCTGGTTAAATTTTCTTTATTTTACTCATAGTAATAAATCCTTCTTATTCTACTTTCCCCACATGTCCCTCTTATTTTAATCTTCATATCTTCAAGCTTTTATTTTCTTTTTATATCCACTGTACTGCTGCCCATATGATTCTTTTGTTTTCTTTACATTGATGCCTTTGACTAAACACCCAATTTCATAATAAAAATTACAAATATTTTTAAGGAAGAACTTGTAGAATTTATATTTATAGAATTTAGCAGAAATTTTCTTTCCAGTTTATAAAAAAAATCCCAAACAATTTTCTTCTTCATTTTCTGTATAACAAGATACACTGCATATTATCTTAAGTTTTAATTTCAAATGGATGAAACTTTCTAAGACCAATGATTCTACTAAATTCATCACAGCAGAAAGATGGATGGTAAGATGTCATGTGTAGAGGAAGGTTGGGTGTTAAGACTTAGTGGCTGTGTGAAACTTTTCCCAAAAGATGATCACTCCTGTATAATACAGCTGGTATGTGCTGTATCACATGGCGTCAAAACCTGCTATCATGAGAGATGGTTAATTGGCTATTTGATTAATAGCTCTCCACCAGACTCCATCTGTAGTGAGATTTAGCCTACTGTTCTCAAAGTTGGCTGAGGCATACTTCACTACAACCTAGCTGAACACCTACATGAAGCAAAATCATTACACAGTGAAAAAACAGTCATGATTTTGAAAGGGTGTCAAGTATATGCAGCCATTGTCAGAGGGTAGCAGTTCTTTGCCATTTACTTCAACATATTTTTGCAACAGTGCAGTGATTAGTTTTCACTTTAAAGAAAGCATTTTCTTTATTTCTTGCATTGTAAAGGAAAAAAAAATAATTCCACAACAAGTGAAAATCCTCTCCAATACTCTGTACCAGAAAAGTATAAAACAGAAATGAGGATATACCTCTAGATTAGCCAAAATGAATGTGAGAAGGCAGTAATATGGAGCCAGCTGCAACCCCTGAAGAAATGCAATAATAAAGTTGCCTGTGGCCCTAACCCCTTTTTTATTTACCCAGAAACAACTAAAGTTGAGCAGGCAGTTGTCTATAAAATGAAGTTTCCAGGATTTGATAACTGTTTTAACCAGCTGGCATAGGAGGCTAGTTAAATGAAAAAACAGGATCTAACACTCTCTTATTACAGCCACTAAACAAATGAGGGGGAATTCATTGAACTAGATCTACAGATAATACATTCTAAATATATGCCTTTTATCCTGATGATTTTGGGTTTTTGTTTGCAATATATATGTTAACTTGGGAAAAATGACAATTAAATAAAAAGAAATAGCCTAAAAAACATGATCATCAGAAAAGGAAGCTGCAAAGAATAAAGCACAGAGAAATTGTAAAGATTATGTTTGATTTTAGTTGTTTGGTTTTGGATTTTGTATGAGACCAGTGTCTAACAGGTCTGTGAATGAGAGTCAATATAAAAATGGTATTTGCATTTCCTCTTTTAGAAAGCAAGGAGAAATGTATTAAAAACTCTTGTAAATTGCTTCACAAGGAAGCACAAGCAGTGCCCAGCAAAATGTATCTTCAATACAAGCTTTAAATGCTTGACTCCTAACAACTAACTCCATATACTTATTTGCCATCCTTTCAAATTCTATAGCTCTCTAACACTAACAACAAAATCCTAACTGGATTTCATACTGTTTCTTACAACGGACCAAATTTCTGAAGGCTTTCAAAGAGATATGAATACCGAGAAAATGTTTGGAGAGGCACAGTGGGAATGGTCTTGCAGAACAAGTCCTTTTGGAGATACAGTCTAATGAGAGGTAGTAGACAAGGCTGATCCAGCTATATTCAGCTTTAAAGTTCGGTGTTTAAGATCTACCCCATCCATTCAAGTCACAGAAATACTGCTTTTTCTCACCAGCTCCTGGTACATTGTTGTATACTTTAAATATAAGTAGGGAATATATTCCTTCTTAAATATATAAGCTGCTTTGCCAATGTACACAGGGGTTCCAGCATCAGTAACACAGGAAAAAAAACAGAACATCCAACTGGACCTGCAATAATTCTCCATCTGACACCTAATAACTCTATGGATCAGGCTGCAGATAAAATTTTGTACATTTTAAATCCTTAAAGATAATTAAAGTGAAAGCTTCATTCTTCTGAAGAATCACATTATATATATCTATATTATATCTATATCGATATAGATATTTAATAGGTAGGTAGATAGATAGATAGATAGATAGATAGATAGATAGATAGATAGATAGATAGATAGATAGATAGATAGATAGATAGATAGATAGATATAAAACCGTTTCTCCCAGTGGTTAGTGTATTTTGTATTTAACAAGATTGTTACAACTATAGAAAATAGCTCATCTGTAATTCCTTAATCCCTATTTCCACCAGAAGAAACTTTTGTCCTAGTTTAAATTTATAGTTTAACATAAGCTGTAATTTCATCTCTTCTTTTGGAAAGTATTATCTCTGTATATATAGATATATATACATGAATCTATATGCAACTTTATTAACCAAAGCAACAGGCTGTATTCCATGTGTGCATGATTTACAGTACTTGGGGTCTATGTTATATTAAAAACACTGCTGCATCTTCCCTTCTCTTATCAATAGTATAGCCTAACACACTGTGAGCATAACTATTTTCAGCATAATTTTTCTTATTATTGTATATGGACAGTGGAGAGACATACACAGAAAAGGAGATACCTCTGCTGTTAAATCTTTTTTCAATTAACTACCCTAATAGTTCAGTATTTTTTATTCTGTTGCCTGTGAAAAGTTAGGTGTTTTTTTCATATATATGAAGGAACAGCTTCCAATACTCAAAAAATAACAATAAAAAGAAATGAAGTCCTTGTATTCTTCATGCTTTTGAGGCAATATATTAAGTTGTAAGGCTTCTTGACATAAGCCCCAGAACCAGACAGAATTATTTGCTTCTACAAAACATTTTTAATTCAGTTAAAAATCTATAGATTTTTGCCTCATGTATTTTAATACTGAGAACCAAAGGAAAAGAATTTCCAGAAAATGAAGTTTCATTCTGTAAGCCTTTCTAATTTTCAAAGAAGAATTAAGTTTATATTAGGAAAAGGAGGTGTGGACCACTTAATTGTAGAAGAAATTAGTATGATTATTTTAGTATTTTTTAGGATGACACTATCTATAGTAAGATCTCTTAAATATTATATACATAGAAAATATCTTTATTTTTTGAAGTGCACATATCAACAATAAATGTGACCTAGAGATAATGGAATGAAAAGGCCTAAGGATTTTAGACACTAGTATAATTAATAACATAACCATCACTAGTACTGGGTATTTTACAATAATGCCTGTGCTAGCAGTTGAATTTGCAAAGGACATCGAAAAGTATTTCAATATTATGAGAACACATTTGATAAAGACCCTTATTTCAGTGTAGAGGACTGAAATGTTGGAAAGTATAAAGGAACACTGACATACTAAAGAAAATAAAGGATGGATTACAACATAAGTAATAATATAGCAAGACACCAGTCACTTCTTTGGCCGAAAGGTGGTAACAGATTTGTGAATTTGTTACTATGATTAATTTAGTATAGCTTTGTATCCACTGCCATCTTATGTGTTTGCCAGTGTTGTATACACATGATAGTGCACAGAGTAGGGGCATGCAAATCATGTAAATGCATCTAAGACACCAGAAAATAACCACAATATTACAGATGAATTGAAAGGGTGTCCTATAGGCCTTGCAGACTAGTGCCTTCAAAAAAATCAAATTCTTTAAGGGTTTTCTCATACAGCTCTCTGATAACAGCTGTACTGTAATGTTCTTTCCCAAAAACCCCTGTAGTATCATTCAAATGGAGTCCACTGCCTAAGAATCTTCTTGGTAGGAGTACGCTTATTATTATGTCCAGACTTTTTTGACTGATTCATCAATGGCTTGGACAAAGGAGCAGATGCCTATGCAGTACATTTGCTGAGGATACAAACCTGGGAGGCTGATACTCCAGAGTTCTGTGCAGCCATCAGAAGGGACTTGGCAGGTTGGGGAGATGGACAGAGAAGATCCTTCCAAAATTCAAAAAAGGCAAATGCAGGCTTCTGCACCTGGGGAGGAATAACCCCACACCCCAGTAAAGGCTGGAGGCCAGCCTGCCAGAAAGCAGCTCTGCAGAGAACCAACTGAGGCTTCTGGAGGGCAACAGGCTGTCCAGGAGCCAGCAGTGTGCCATTATGGCCAAGAAGGCCAACAGTGTCCTGGGGTACTTTAGGAAGAGCATTGCCAGTATGTTGAGGGATTTGGTCCTACTTTTCTACTCAGCCCTGATGAGGTCACACCTGGAGTGTTGGGTCCAGTTCTGGGTTTTCCAGTACAAGAAACATATGGAGCTCCAGGAGCAAGTCCAGTGGAAGGCTACCAAGATGATTAAGAGATGGGACCATCTCTTGTTTGAGTACGGGTTGAGAGAACTGGACCTGTTCAAATCCAAGAAGAGATGACTGAGATGGGATCTTATCAATGCTCACAAATATCTGAAGAGACGTTGGCAAGAGGATGGACCAGGCTCTTCTCAGTGCTGCCAGGCAGTATGACAAGAGGCAATGGGCAGAAACTGATGCACAGGAAGTTCCACCTGAACATAAGGAAGAACTTCCTTATTGTGCAGGTGACTGTGCACTGGAACAGGTTGCCCAGAGAGGTTGTGGAGCCTCCCTCACTGTAGATATTCAAGAACCATCTGGACAGAACCCTGTGCAATGTGTTCTGGGATGACCCTACTTGAACCAGAAGGCTGGACCTGACTGTGGTTACTTCCAGTCTTACCCATTCTGTGATTAACATGCCAACTAACAAAATGCTCAAATAATAGTGATTTATAGTGGATTTTAACTTTATTTATCTTCTTGCTTTATTTACCTTTGTCTTTTTTACTGTTAGAACACAGGAGAAATAGGAAAAAATGGTTAAATGAGAATCAGTAAAAACTAAACACTTCAAAAAAAGCCTGAAGGGCTCATGGACTATACAATGGTGATAAAAATGTCATCACTTATAATGTTAAATGGCCTCAGTTTTCTGGAGAGCTTGAACAATGTGAGAAATACCCACACACAAAAATAATCTAGTCTTAAAAAAAAAAAAAAAAAATATTTAACACTAATTCTGAGTGGTAGGTATCGCATAATAAAACTCTAGTGAGACCAGAAAAGACCTAACTTTTAAGCTTCTGCTTTTTTGAAACAAAAGACAGAGAGAAAACCAAAGAAATAAAACCTGCAGCTTAACTATTTCAACTGAGCTGAATTCAAATGCTTCATTTTACTAGTGTTTTTCAGAACAGAAAGTTAATATGAATTTAAAGCAGTGTGTTAAGAGTATTGAGAATATATGATGTGTGTGGCCTAATATTAGAGATTAGTAATTTGAATGAGAAATGGATGTGTGTTTATCTATGGGCAAATTAACTCGCTTGGTGACTTTTTCTACTTATAACTCAAATGTATCTATATTTAAACCACAATTATATAACATTTCATGTCTAATAATCTTACCTGACATAAAGTTACCCAACAAGACCTAAGTTGAGCTCTGTTACATGATTTACATCAGTCATAATAATGATCATTATGATCACAATACATTCCCAAAAGTCTGTTTTCTCCTCTGACAAAGCAGTTTTCTGTATGCATTGATTCTGATGAATTCCTATTTGAATATCCAGTGCTTGAAAGTACAGTAAAATGTCACCTCTGATTTTATATTTTAAAAACAGAATTTTAAAATGATGGGTTTATTCTTTGAAAAGTGAGACTGATGAATTTTGTTGAAAAAAAACAGATATTGAAAATGCATAAAGGCTATGATAGTAAAAACGTCTTTCAAGTGAGGCTATTTTCAGGTTTCTGACCCCTTAAAGTGATTGGTTATTATAAAGTTTTTATGTCAACTAGAGCATGAACTCTTTTTTGCATTTAACTCTTGGCAAACATTTTTCATCAGTTTCTCAAGGACAGCCTGGCATGAGATCCAAATTTTTTATTTCTTTTATTTGGACCTAGCTATCAGTTTCTTGATAGTAATTTCACTTACAGAAAAAAAAGGGTCGCAGATAATACATATTTTTAGTGCTGAGAACTCTGCCAAGGTATTACAATTGCATTGATTCTCCAACTACTTTTTTTTTAGAGTGTATGAAAACAATGGGATTATTTTTTTTTCTTCCTGAATTCCTTCTTAACTCCTCTAAATTCATAGTCAGATTTTTTAGAAATATTAGAGACTGTTTGTTTTAATTATATTTTTTCTATATTCACTAAAAAATAAAGTGATGTGAGGACTTCACAAAGTAAAATCTTCCTGACAAACCAGAAATAATATAGAAACAAAAGCTGATGAATATGACTATATTCAAATAGCTCTAGCAGAACTCTGTAGCATGTGAAAATGCAGTGTTACAAGAAATAAAAAAATATTTTTCCATCTTCTCCTCTACTCAACTTCCAATCACAATTACAGCCCAGTTAAAGTGATTTTTACTATTACAAGTTGTACTGTGTCTGTGTGGAAAGCAGCTAGCTTTCTTCATAACAGCCCATCTGGTGCTGTATTTTGGATTTATAGCTAAACCAGTGTTGATAACACAACAGTATTTCATTTGTTGCTGAATAGTGCTTGCGCAGAATCAAGGCATTTTTTTTTTTCCCTCACAGTGGCCTTCCAGAATTAGGCTGCAGGTGGGCTAGAAATTGAGAGGCATTGCCAGGACAGATGACTAAAATCAGCTAAAGGGATATTCCATATCATGCAACATGATTGGCATCAAAACCTTAGTTAAAGGACAAAGTGGAAGGACTTTTATTTTCCAAGATGATTACTACTCAGTTACCATCTCAACTGGCAAAGGCTGTGATTGCCTTTGCATTTCTTGCATCCCCAGCCTTTTGCTTACTCCATTGTCTTTATCTCAGACCACAAGGTTTTAATTGTTTATGGGTTGCCTGCCCTTTTTGGTTTGGTTGTTTTTTGCTGAAGAGGCTATTCCTGATTAAGACTATTAAGATGCAAATATTAATAGGAATATGAAATTAACTTCACATATGTAATGTGATCTCTTTTTGTCATAAAAAGAACTAGTACCACTGCTACCATTAGTCCATGAAATTCAGATTCCAGGAATGCTAACAGAAACATATTTCTGCTTCAAGCGTAGCAAAACTGGACATAAGTGATAACATTTCTGCAATGAATATGTTTCAAAGCAGCATTTCTAGGAATCAAATCATCATACTGCTGTCAACAGACATTTTGCAGTCTGCTATTTGCAACTGATATTTTGCCTTATACTTTGTATGTTAAATTAAACCCATATTTTTAGACTTCATTTTTCCAGTAGTCAGAAAAAAAAAATGTATTTCCAAGTAACATTGTATTGGTAGGTTTTTAAAACAAAAAAGAAAAAAACTCCTGATAAGAGAAAAAAGTTGTCCATCTTAAGTAAAATGTTTATGAATTTCTGCAAAAGGACATTAAGATTAAACAGCAATCTGATGTTTAGCAATGATATTCTCCTTTTAGATGTTCTTAGTCACCCACTAAGCAGTCACTTGCTGAAACTGTTGATATATGTGTATATCTAAGCAGATAACTAAAGTACATATGGTCTACATTTCTGATTTAATATTTCAAAAATTACATCACTGTATATTATTGTATCTTGCATTGGACTGCAATAAAACAAGACATTGAAACAATAGTTATCATAGAGATCCATTGTAGATGGAGCATTATGTCAATTATAGATGATATTACATTATTATATTATAATTTAAAGGCCATGTCTTATCATGCAGTCACAGAAATGCCTGTCAACACTACAGCTACTGATTTAATACTGGCTCATGAACATGAAGTGTTTAAGAAAAAAATCCCTGATTTAACATATTTTTCTAGCCTCTAAGTTTGTTTATTCTTTCCTGGGAGATAATAACGAGTACTAGAGGAGATGTGGCTTCCATTCCTTCAGTCAAGAGTCTGGCAATATTTACTAAAAATACAGTGCCACTGGCTTTCTAGGCTTATAATGGAGCTTCAAAGATCCACATTGTGTTAGAGCTTTTATTAGCTATTTTCTGTAGGGATAAAAATTATATGCAGATGCCACCAGCACATGAGAAAAAAATGAATGAAAACTCCAAAGCTGAGTTCAGTGCAGTAAATCCAGCACATTTTAAAGCACATTAAAATCACAGATAGAAGGAGCTAAATTGGTTTACCTGCCTAAGGTGTTCCATGTACAGCAGCTATATGCAGTCCAACTCAGTAACATCATGGGTAAACCGGCTAATTAGTAAAACAGACATAGCAAGAAGAGTAAACGGACTGCACCATTACCTGGTGATTCCTGCCGGTCAGAGACCTGACTCACACTGCTTCCTGTACAAGCTCCAAAAGAAGTGATTATCAAGATGTTCTATACAGCTATTTCTGTGCAATAAATTAATTCATCTGACTTTAAAAGTTAGTCATCTAACATTTCCTCACCCTCAGAGAGGCCACTATTATTTTGGACAGTTCACTTTTCAGTAAGACATGGGAATTAAAATAGTAGTCTCCTTATTTTGTAATTACACTGATTTATTGAAATATAGTTTTGCTTGCGAACCTTAAATTTAACAAAACAATTGGTAGTCTTCACACAAGAAACTATTAATGGAATAACTAGGAAAATATCAAGAATTCTCCTCTGACCCTGCTGCTTCTTTTACAAAAAAAAGTTTAAAAAGCTAATAGATGCAAATACCAGTAGGTTTTGTTTTTTGGTTTTTTTTAATAGATTTATACCATAGATACTTCAAAACTCTAAGTATAAATATTTAGCAAAACTTTGATTAAACTTTCTGAGTTTATCTAGAGTCTTCCCTTCCAAAGGCAGTTTAATCTTTCCATCTTCACATTTTAAAATTGCAGAACCTTTTTATACAGCTGAGAAAGAACTACTATATTTTCTATTGATTTTTTTTTTCTAAATTCAAATCCATATTTTTAAAGAACTGAACCCACAGCACAAAAAATTTATTCATAACAATTTTCTCAGACCTTAAATTCCAGAAATCATGATCCAAGCCACTAGGGCTTGGTCTAGGGCTAGAAATATTTTTTAAATTTCTAGAAATCTTAGAAATCCTGGATGCAACAGAAAAACATGGAAAATATTTTTCAGTTCTGTGTTTTTTTTCAGCTTTCATTAGGGTTCTTAAGTTTCTCAGTCACTGCAGAGTCCTAAATCCATCTTTTTTTTTTTTTTTTCTTACTGTTCTCCTTAGTTCAGACAGCCAGGATGCAAAAGATCCTAAGCAAAGCATGAAAATATGCAACAAGATAATAAATTCCCAATTCTTTTACATCTTTTTGGATTGTTCTAAGTTAGTTCTTAGGAAATAGTTATGAAAGGATAAATGCCTACACTCAGTAGAAGTTAGACATCAACTTCAAGAAAGAGTGCATTTCACTCTTCTCTAATTTCATAGCCACATCAAAATTGACAACAAAACTTTACTGTCTGAAACTGAAACAGAATTTTCTGCTATAAAAATTAGCAAAGAACAAAGATAAGAAGCAAAAAGGATTTCCTCATGTTCATGCGTCAGAGAGCACACCTGAATGCAGTTGCAAAACTGAAATCCAGTTCTTTGAGGTAGAGCAGACAGCTGCCAGTGTGAGGCTCCTACTCTCTTCTATACTAAGTCACGTATGGCAACCCAGCCCAGCAGTATCATTCACCTATTTTACAGCATTATTACTCTAAGATATCAAAAAAAAAAAAAAAAAAAAAAAAAAAAAAAAGCAAAACACCCAGTAGCAACTTCTCAAAAAACAAAACAAAAAAACAACAAAATAAAAAATTAAGCTATTAAAACTGTTTAAATTCTCTGAGAGTTACCAAGGTTTTCTTATGTTAAGCTACGACTCAAACCAGGAATTCAAGTGTCTTCTAGCTTTTCTAGTATATACAGAAGTAATACATCGGGCCTTCCCCCAAGCAAATAGCTGTTTTTCCTGTTTCACAATACCTAGAGACATTTTTAGCACATTCCTTTGGCATCATTCATATTACCCATATAGATTTAGGCATTTTAATTTTCATTTTACTTTCAGAAATATTTGTTGGCTCATAACTAAAAAGCAGTTCAAACTCTGCATGCTTTTCACTTCATCATCTGTACTTGGCTGAAGTAAAGAGTACATATGAAATACTTATATGACATACTAGAAATGCTTCCTGCAGGGAAACAGCAGAAGACAGGGTTCAGTCCTGGCATGGTTCTATGGAACTTTACAAACATAACCTTCACTCCTACCACTAGAGACCAAAATCTCAAGCACTCAGCCTTCCATTTTGCTAAGCACACCTCTTATTTATTTACTTAACTTACAATAGTTAATTATGGTATAAAAATTAAAAAGTCACTATAAGAAAGAAAGAAAGTAAGACAAAGTTTGTGAGGGACCATTAAGTACTTGGACATCTATCCAGTCAGGGAGCAGCAAGGACCAGCTTCTCCCTAAGGGCTGGGAAGCCAAGGGGGATATCATGGCCAGGAGGGACAGAAGCCAGGGCCTCATATAATACCCAACCAGGACAAGCAGGTCAAAACCTGAGATGGTGACTCAATCCAAAGCCCAAGTCATAGGGCAATAGCACAGTGATGAGACAAGTCCGAGGTCAGTCCATGGGTCACAATCAGGATCATGAGCATTGGACCTACTAGGCAGAACCAAGGTCAAGCCAGGCACAAGTCAAACTGCAGTTCCAAGGTTCCTGTAGCCAGGCACAGCTGAGCAACACAGAGCACCTCAGCTTAGGGAGAGAGGAAGCACCCAGGGCAGAGCTTAAATACAGCTCCTGGCCCATGGTTGTGGGTGGAGGACTTATGTGAGGCTGATCGGGGTCATTAAGGTTGACTAATGTGCTCACCACCCTGACACATTGACTGTCTATCCTTCTAAAAGATTTCCAATATGTACTTGTACTGTAGCATCTGACTGCTTAAAAAATACATTATTAGAGTGGGTTTTTTTTTTTGTTTTTTTGGTTTTTTGGGTTTTTTGTTGTTGTTGTTGTTTTTTTGGTTTTTTTTTTCCATGGAATAGAGTTTGTATTCTGGATGTTTTCATATATTACTAATATATGATTTGATTACACTTGTCCTGCTTTTGTTTTGTTTTGTTTTGCTCTATTTAAATTGTGGATTTGTTTTAGTTGTTGTTTAGAATACATAGAATTCACTTAATAACCCATTCTTTTTTCCACTTCTTTTCACTGTAAATTGAAAAACCCTGGTTCAGTCAAGCCTGATACACCAGGCTGGTTCTATGACACTGCTAAAAGGCTTCAGGGATTAACATCAGTTTTGGAGACATACTTACAGGCTATGTGATGGCCACAACAGCCTCAGGAATAAAAGGTCCTTTCTGTGGATCTATGAATGTAGTAAAACCAAAGAACAGCAAGGCTAAAGGGAATCTTATTTTACTGAGAAGTCAAAACCCCACAGGATACACAGAATCAGAGAGAAAACTGACAGTAACTTTTAGACTTCTGGCAACTGCTGTGAGCGAAACAGCTGCTGCTGACAAACCAGGGAATGCAGTATCTCCCTTCTGCCCCAGTATCCCATATCTCAGCTGCAAGGTACAGCTGCACAGTTACTTCCAGGTGGAAATGAGTGTGCTCTGGATGTATTCTAAGCCTGAAGGATGGGATAATTTCCAAACCAGAAGACATGTTGCCAAGTTAGCATGATCTTGAGCTATTAAGCCTTCCTGACAAGCTGCACATAAAACACAAGTAGATGCCCCAAGGGTAAGGGTTGAATTTTTCCTCCCTTCCTGCAGAGTATTGCATGGATTTACATCTAATTCCCAGTTCTTCATATCTACCTTGCCTGCATCTGTGTGTTGATAGGACAGCTGTTTTCAGTGTTTCAAGGATGTTTAGACATTCCTCAAGTGAATTAATGCCCAGTGTCAAGTACAGAGACTCTTGATTCATAATATATATCAAGAAAGCAAAATGTCTTAGTCCATTATTTACTTCCAGAATGTATTTGTATATTCATCTCCAGGAAAGGATTAAAAATTCCTACATGCATAAGTATTTTCTATTCTTTCCTACCACTAAGCTGCTGAATAACAGAAGCTGTTCAAGTTTTTAAGAGGAAAGATAAAAAAAAAATGTTAAAACGTAGATATTGAAAACAAAACAAGCTCAAAATAATCTCTCAGATAATGATAAATAAACAAGAGAGATGCTCTAAAGGATAAAATTGCTGTGAAGCACTTGAACCAAATAAGTGAGTGTTTGTAAAATTTTTAACTTTTTTTTTTTTTTTTTTTTTTAATGAAAGGTACATTATTTACTTCTATAAAATGGTTAGGAATAGTGAATTCATTCTGCAAGAACAGTGTTGCCTATAACTAGGCAACTAATAATTTTGTGTTATACTCAAAATATTTGGTGGTTTTCCTAAAGCTGTGGATTTCAACATTATTACATTTCAAGAGGCTCTCAGTTTTAATTTCAAAATAAAAAATATTTTTATTGGGCTTGAGTTTTAGAGAAAATAATGTTTATATGCTAAATATTCAGAACTCAGAAAATAAATACGAAATATGTAATAAATAGAATTTAAGAATTAATAAATTCACAGGTATCTTAATCCAGTGAAGTCTTTTTATAAAATCTTGTTTCAATTTCTGAGCAGCTGAGATTATCACTGATACACAGTTTCATAACTTCTCTGTTTTGCCATGAGGTAACACACAGAGCTGAAATAAAAGCTTCATGTAAAAATGTCATCTTTGGGTTCGTTTTTATGGTGTATCCTTAGAGGTTTTTCACTCATGTTTCAAAATGTGCTTGCAAGAAAGAATCACTGCAGTCAGAACCATGTCAGGACCTCAAAGTTTTATAAGAAAAGTTCTGAAAAAATGCTTTTTTCAGGAAAGTCACACCCTCTTGATTCAATTCAGCAAACTTCCAGGTCCACATCTTGTCTTGTTTCTGTCTTCTAAATGAAAATGTCTTCTAAGTGGTAGTTATTCCATTTTTACAAATATATATAGAAAAAACAAGGTGATAGCATTTTTAAATGCTTTATTAATGACCATAATGTTAAATACCTTACAAGAGATTAAACAGTTAAAAGAAACTGAAGACAAAAATAGGCACAGAAGTCTAACATTGAATAAGACTCCGGTTTGTTGATATCATGAACATTTGAGAGACATCTAAAATTACACACTGTGCAAAAAATAATGGACACCAACACTATAGGAGTACACTGGTTTTAATCTAAATGTCATCTGTGTCTCGAGAGGAGCCTAAATTATACTTCTCTCATTGAACTCTCAGCAGGGAGAATGCTGTGTCAGGAAAGATGAGATGTCCTCTCCTTCAGGCTTGGAAGGTTTGAGCTGATAGCACTCTCCTCTTAGATCTGGCCTGGACTTTCATTCTCCCTTTGGAAGAAAGTATAATGAGTAATGCAGGGAACATAAAGGAGACATTACTTTAGTTCCCATTCCTAAAACTCTTCCCACTTTTAATCAAATGTCCAATGAATTACTCCATCTCCTTGGCAGGTACAGAAGGAGGTTGAGGTGCAAGCCCTCAACTTGCTTTTCAGACTGTAAAAATCAAAAAAGCCAGAGAGTTTTTGAATCCTAACATTCTTGGTAGCTTTTAGGACAATTTATAATTTTGGACAGTGCAACAGTGTAGGCTCTGAGATTCCTGTTTATCCTAAAAAGATTTATTTAGTATGTACTAGTTTCCTAGAAAGCATATTTATTTAAGGAAAACTTTCAAACAGTTTTCTGAGATTCTAATTTATAGGCTTGAAAAGTTTTAAAATACTGAATGTCAGCTTCTGAAAATCAATAATTTCCTCCAGGTTCCTAAGTCTAGTCCCTTTTCTTTTTCTTTCCCCAAAGGTAGAGACCAAAAAACTTTGAGAACTTGGGACTGAATGATGGGAGTTAACAAGAGTTAGTCACCCAATGTACACTGGTGCCTTGAGGACACACATCTATATATTCCTTGTGTGAGAAGTTTTAGAAAATATGGGATTTTGATTCATGTGTACAGAAGGAAACATCTGAGGTTGTTTCAGAGGAATTAACTGAACTGAGGCAGAAAACAGATCACTGTGGGATGTTGCCATCTTCAGATGCTGAAGAAATTTTGCCAGATTTCACCTACCATCCTGGCAGCTCCTAAATCATAGAGATATTTTTGAAAATGTTACCTACACTCTGTTGTGACTAATGATAGCTGAGACTCTAGAGAGCAATTTGGAGGTCATTCTGTTCCTGCTACTTCTATTTCATCAGTCTTCTCATGGGGCATACTCCATGATTTGGGAAATAGTTAGGAATTAGTTGTGTTTGTAGTGCTTTGAAGATGAAAACCACTGTAGATTAACAAGCTTTAGGTTTAAATTACTCTGATTATACTTCACAAAATGTTATTTATTTATTTCAGAAGTACCATAGATCTTGCTGATATTCTGCTTTTGACCCTGCTGAACAAAAGGAAGGATAAACATTTCCAGTTCTTTTCCATTCAGTTATTATTCTTTTCCCTCTATCTTATATGTGGGTTGAAAAAAACGGAAAGATGTGTTACTCTTTTCAATATAAAATTTGTTTTGACCACCATTTAACTTGTAATTTATAAAATTTTGTATTAGAAAAATGAGTTGATTTGGCACAATTTGAAGCACAAAAGCTTTTCAGCGTTTTTGCCTTAAAAATCTCTATAATCCTAAAGTCAAATATTCTTGCAGTCACATTTGTCCATTGTAAAAAATTTGACAGCTTGTGATCTCACCCTGCACTACATCTTCAGATCATCTTCCAAATCAATTCCTTTTCAAATTCTGTTCTCTTGTCTCTTCTCTCTTTTAACAATTTTGAATTCCAGATAGGAAGGCTCCTTTCTTTCACCTTTGGCTAAGAAGAAGTGTAGGTTAATAACTACAGCAATTCACTGCAGTTAAACAAGGAGGCTGTCCTGTGGCTTCCCTGAAAGGCCTGATCATAGTCAATGCACAATGTGTAGAAGGGGACAGCTGGAATGTCAGGAACAACTCCCTCTGTTCATCAGGGAATAGGAACATGTTCAGTCTGTTTGGAATCTGCAGGGGTTTTGGCTGCTAACACCTGCTGACAGTGCACCATAGTGATTTTAGGCAGCAGTTGTCCAGCAGTAACTCTGAGCTAAGATGCATCCGTAGTCTAATGCAGCCATGATGAAAGTCTTCCAAACACATAAGGTAAGAACCATGTCTAGTTTTTCTGGCTGCAGATCACTTTTCTACATAAACATTGCATATCTAAATTGAAAGTGCATGTATATGTTATAGTAAGTCTATTACATCAGAATAGATAACTTTCAATTGAAAATCATGTGAAAACCAGTCACAAATAGTGATCCATATCACATCTTAAGCCTTCTACTTCAATTTTCAGCTAGTAGCAACTGAGTGACATCCTCTACTCAGAAGGCAACTACTCTATATGTTTTTTTGACAGATTTACTGTACAGAAATTAGAATTTATCTTATTCTAATACTAAGTAATTATACAGTCAGTAAACAGCTAGACAGCTAATTAGGCTAAGTAATGCAATGACCTGTGGTTTAAGATTAATATCAGGAATAACAACCAACTCTTTTTCAGGATACACATTCCTAATCTCCATTTTGTTCATCTAGGAGAATACTGATTAGAGTCAGATCTGTCTCTGTAAAATAAGAGATGAGCAATTTTGCATACATATGCAAGATAGAGCCTCGATATTACAGTCCTTTTATGTTAGGTACACTGAGAGGCAGGATCTACTCCTGTTCTTCATAGAATTATAGAATCATCCTTTGATCAAACATCACCTGGTCAGCTAAACCAAGCACTAGGTACCATGTCCAATTGTTTATCACATACTGCCAGTCTTGGTGATTCTACTACCTCCCTAAGCAGCCCATATCAATGCTTGACAACTCTTCCAGTGAAGAAATTCTTCCTGATGTCTAACCTGAACTTCCCCTGGCATGCTGGAGGCCATTTCCTCTTGTCCTGTTGGTGGTTGACTGGGAGAAGAAGCCAACCCCACCTGGCTACAGCCTCCTTTCTGGGAGTTGCAGAGAACAATAATGTCTCTCCTAAGGCTCCATTTCTCCAGGCTAAACACCCTCACCTCCCTCAGCTGCCCCTTACAGGACTTACTCTTTCAACAATTCACCCTTGCCCTTCACTGGACACGGTCCAACACATCAATGTCTTTCTTGGAGTGAGTGGCCCAGAACTGAACACAGGACTTGAGGTACAGCCCCAACAAGGCTGATTGCAGAGGTACAATCATTTTGCTGGGTGATTGAACAGATATTCACTTTTTTGTGGTCTTCTCCAACTGAATTGTTGTTCTCCCTACCTGCTGATCAACTGTGGCTACACAGTACCTAGAGCACTGGAAGGCAATAAAAAGGTTCTGCTGATGGATTTCAAAAATAAACTTTTTTTATTTCATGGTACAGTGTGAAGAGTATCGTCTGTAGGACAAGAGCTGCGGCATGAGTCTATTTGACAGTGAAAAGCAAAAACATTTTTGGGGATCTAAACCAGAAGGAGGGAGAAAAATTCAGTGCTTCCTTCCCTTCTTTCCTATTGCTGAGGAATGAAACAAGTAGTAATGAAAACAAGCATAGAAATACTCTGTGAAACTTTATTTCCATAGCCTTTATAGGCTTTCATAGTTACACAAATGTGTATTTTATGGTATGTGATGCCAGTCTGTGTATATTCCAAATCTTTACTGTTTATTTTTTGTCTTCGTTTTGTAATGATTATGATCTTTCACAATAAGACAATGGTAATTCATTAACATTTAACATTTTGCTTTATATGCATTATCCATCCATGCAGTAAATCAGCAGGTGTTCTTTGAATTGCTGGAAGACATGTAACTTTGTAACTTTGTAGTAAGTTTATAGAGAAGAGTTTTCAAAATTTTCCTTACAGGTTAACCATCTTTTCAAAGTTTTTTCAGGCATTCAACCTCTCTATTATCTTGAAAGCAGAATGTTCTTCACTGCCTGTATATGAAACCTCTCCTGATAAAAATAAGATTTTGACAATCTTCTGAAAAAATGAGATCATGTATTGCATGTTGAAAATATTATAATTTTAACAGTATATGTGACTCAAATTGAGTTAATAAATTTCAGATAATCTACCAAGGCAGTAGGATAGCAGATACATCAGTTGTGACCTTAAATACCAACAAAAAAAGAAAAACATTCTTGTTGAAAGTTGAGGAAAGGTGTAGTTGCATTATATAATCTCATGCATTTTTTGGATAAGACTGGCTTCAAACTTAGAGAACTTTAACTTCGACATACAATTTTTACCACCAGCCGAGTTCTCATAGTTAAATTTTGTCCCAACAGTTGTTGATGCTTTCCATGAAACAATTTTATCCTTTGAAAAATAAATGTTGACCAAGCCTGTCATGAGTATTTTGTAAGAAAATGAATAGAATAGAAAGAATAGAATAGAATAGAATAGAATAGAATAGAATAGAATAGAATAGAATAGAATAGAATAGAATAGAATGAATAGAATAGAATAGAATGCTGTTGTAGAAATAAATGAAAATATTTGGGATTTTTGGGCCACCTTGTTATCAGGAAAACACATATTTTTCAGATGAATGAGATGTGTTAAATTGTAGTTCTAAATTGCTATCCTGCACTGTAATACATATGCTTGTAATCTGTGCAAGTACTCTAGATCATCATTTATCTGGGCATCTGGTAGAGATAACTGAGAATGAGATAAGCAGCCAGCCATCACAATTTCAATTTCTGTCGTATACTCTATGTCACACATTAATGGAAGTATTCTTACTGATCATGAGGCAATTTTCATTCCTGTTTATCTGAATCCTTTTATTGCTGTCATCAAGGAACTTTGATCTGATTGCAGTTAGAATATACATATCCAAAGATAGTTTCCTCAGTTTTCTAAAGCCCTTAAGCAATACAGTGACTCTTATTTACAAGTGGGATATAATTTGTTGCCTGCTTCTCTCTAAGCATTCTTGACATAAATGTTCTTCTTGGTTTGTCTTCATGAGTTTAAGTGTGAAGCAAAGTGTCTGCTTTCTTGTCAACCATTGTCATAATGGCAGGTAACATGGAATCAAGCTGTAAGTGTTTGTCTGTTCACAGTGAAGTCTTTAATCAGGCTGAATCTAGTTTGTCTCTTATCTACCCAAAGACAGGTTGTTTTTTTCCTGGAAAAATTATCTCAACAGCTAAACATATTAAAACATAAGTAGGAAATAACTTCACTAGAATATAAAAGTGTAAGATAATGTAATGTTTCTTATCTGTGGTAGGATGTAACAATTTAGGTTTCTTCTAACAAGTAATATTCCCAAGAAACTCAACTGCCTACCTGAAACAACATTTGGCAAAGTTTGATTTCAGTCTTTCAATGTTTTGGCACTACAGAATGAGCTAAGTGTCAGGAATCTTCTGAAGTGCAGTAACATCCTGATGAAACTGAATCTGACAATGGCTATTGAGAATTATGGATGTCATTTGTCAAAAAAGCACTTGATGCTGAAACAACTTTACATAGTACACACTTAAAATAGAAAAATCTGTCATATGTAACAAATGCTGGGACATTTCTGCTGCCTTAGGCAGCCTAATTTCTTGATGCACAGGCTTGAAAATTAAAACTACAAAATGTCTTGACATTGTTGACTTCCATAACTTCTTCCATGTGTGGAGTTCAATCACCACTGCAGTTAACCTGGTTCATATAAAATAATTGAAATGTGTCAGATTTCAGTGTAACTAACTTTCTTTCTTATTACTTTTTTTCTTTTTCTTTTTCTTTCTTTCTTTCTTTTTCTTTCTTTCTTCTTTCTTTCTTTCTTTCTTTCTTTCTTTCTTTCTTTTTCTTTCTTTCTTTCTTTCTCTTCTTTCTTTCTTTCTTTTTCTTTCTTTCTTTTCTTTTCTTTCTTTCTTTTTCTTTCTTTCTTTTCTTTCTTTCTTTCTCTTTCTTTCTTTCTTTCTTTCTTTCTTTCTTCTTTCTTTCTTTCCTTTCTTTCTTTCTTTCTTTTCTTTCTTTCTTTCTTTTTTTCTTCTTTCTTTCTTTCTTTCTTTCTTTTCTTTCTCTTCTCTTTCTTCCTTTCTTTCTTCTTTCTTTCTTCTTTCTTTCCTTCTTCTTTCCTTTCTTTCCTTTCTTTCCTTTCTGCATGAAAACTGAAAAAAATTAATGTTGTAGCAACAGACTTAGTAATGTTTAATACAGTTAAAAGAAGCCATTTTGAATTTTCTTAGAAGAGAAGACATTTAAAGACAAAATAATGACGATATTCACTGGAAATGAAGTGGGAAATGTCTGGTTTCACACTGATATATGAAACTGAATGCAATGGGAGCCAGTGTTATTCTTAACAAAAGGTGGAATTCAGTTACTTTATGTCAATATTTAAGTAATATGTTAAATTGTCAATTTTGTAAATTCTACCTTCTGATGCTTAAAGTTTAGTATTAAAAAAGCAAAAAAAAAAAACTTCTGAAACTCCCCTCCATCAACCAAACATACCTGAAGAAAACTCCTAAACTGAAACCCTGCAAATAGCACATATTAGCTTATGTTTTCAATAAAAGTATAACATTAATTATAAACTCATATGAAATTATATCTGTAGATCATCTGTTACTTTTCATTAAGTTAATAAGTTTACCTAAAACCATTAATTTTATGTCAAATATCTAATAGTGTGACCAAAATCTATAGATGGAAGTTAAAAGTGTTTCTCCAAGTAATTTTTTTTTCTCCAATATTTAATGTATGTTTCAAACTTGTTGTCTATAAAATAATATGTCTATTCATGGCTAATAAACAATTACTGAGTCTAAAGATACTCTGGACTGTCTCACAGAAGCAGGGTGGGTATTTTATTTTCTTGAATTTGAGTAAGTGTTGTTGCGTCAATAGAATTATTGCTGCTGGATTCGTGTTTCTCCCATTTAAATGACTGAATTTTAACTGCAGGTCTGTAATATGTTACTGTTGTACAGTGAATTGATTTTTATAGAATAGTTTAATTTATTTGAAAAATGTCTAGTCTTTTAATGAATGTGAATTACAGTACATTTAGATTCAATTTAAAAATAATCTACTTAACTGTGCAGCATTAGTCTGTCACTACTCATTACAGAACATTTTAAGAAGCAGCTTTAATTATTTGAAGAAAAAATTACATGCTAGTGAACATATATTGAAATTGAGTAATATCTATATTTAAATAATATTTTTATTACATTAGGGATAATTCAAGTTTACTGAAGTGAGATACTTCTTTGCCCCTTGAAGTCCTAGAATAGTTTTACTGTAGAAGGGTGTTGTTTACTGGTCCACTAAATTTATTTTATGTATTTTGGTGGTGTAAATACTGCTTCCATGATATTTTCAACCCTCTTTAATGTAACTGCCTATTTCCAACAACTAATGGATTTGCCCCTGTTAGAAGTGGGAGAGTGGGTTGGCATTGTGACTATATATTAAAGGATCTGGGGTCAAAACCATGTGCCTGTTTTCTCTCCAGTTTCTAGTGTAGCTTAATTTTTTTCACAATAATTTTCACAATATCTACATGGAATTGTAATTGGGATATTTTTGTCTAGTTGGGGAAGACGATTCTTTAGTTTGCATCCAAAAAATTGAAAACTGACTGCTCCTAAAGTTTCTTGATGCAGAACCACACTTCTGCATCTGGAGCACAGTGACAGCTACAGAGCAAGCTGTAGCAGAATCTAGGGACTTGATGGTTCCCTTTTGAAACCAAGGAAATGTGTGAAATAAAGTTCTGGTTTGTTCTGATGACTGAATGACTGGGAATAGGTAGCTCCATGGTTATGGTTAAGAATTTTCCTCTACCAAGATGGGATTATTTTCTGTTATTCAGTGTATAAGAGGCATAAAGACATTTGAATTTCATCACTTTAAAGTCAGTTCTCTACTGAACTGAAAATGAGAAATTTTCTTCAATCAGATAAGCTCTGTGTAGTTTTACTAGTCAATTTTCACCACTGGAATATTAGTTTTATCATTTTATCTTCTTAGACAAAGGCTTTCTGATTGCATTTTAAAAGCTATAGCATGGACAAACAACAGACTTATCCATTAAACATTTCATCAGATAAATTATAAAACTATGTGGTATCGTGTGGAAAATTTGACAATTACAAGAGAGATCCCAATACATACATTGAAAGAAGAGCAGCACTCAAACAAGGTTTTACCCAGCCTTTGAGGTGAATTTTCATGCAATGTCTTTAGTACTTCTCTGTGAATTGTCTTCTCAAATCTAACAGGTTAATTATAGTTTTTGTCACCCCAGTGGAAATCTAGGTTGGTCCTCAGACTTCCTTCTTCATCCACCAGGAACTTTATAACTGTTTTGTAAATGGTTTAACTATCCTGGGTGTTGTTGGGATTCTCTTCCTATTCTGTTGTTTTTAGCCTTCTGGTTTTGTTTTGTTTTGTTTTCTTCTTGACTTGACATGGTGAAGAAGTGTGGTACTGTCTATAGCTAAGCACATATAGAAAAAAGGATGTAATTAGATGTCACAAATGGGAAAGGGTGTTGGCATCCAGTAAAATATTTGAAGGTTTGAAAGAACAAATATCCCCTTATAATTGTGAATTCTAGTTATCCATCAGTGTAAAGTCAGAGATAGGTTAAAAACACACACAAAGTAAATTCCCAGATTATTCCTGTTTAAATCGAGTTGAAGCAGAAGGGCCACTTTCCACAGAACCAGAGCAGGTTCTGCTGTATTTCTGGTTTTGTCTTACAGTGGAATATTTCCCCACAATTATAAAATGAATGTTGTCCATAATGCATATAAAAAAAGATCTATGTCAGAAATGAAATTGATATGACCACCTGAAAGATTAAAGCGCATATTCACTTCTATTATCAGTTACTTAATTTTAAGTCCCACTCTACCGATTTCTCAGTGCTAGCTCAACAACAACAGTATTAAGAAGGTACGATGTTCTTGTCACAAAATAAAGTACCAGAATCAGGCAAATATGGTGTCCCATATTCAGCAACCTTTAAAAAACAACTGCATGGCTTTTATGAGTATATGAAGTTTAGAGAAGGAGGAAAAAGTTATATGTTATAAAAGCCTGTCCAGTTTCGGTTTCATTTATCAGAATATTTTATTCCTCTGGTATTTAATATCCTGGCATGGCAGAAAATCCCTCTGGTAGCCTTAGCTTTATTTATCATTCATTAAGATTTTAGTTAGGAAGTGTGAGTAAGAATTTTTCATATTACCTGTGAAGGGATTTTCTGGATTAATCAGATATCTTGCACTAAGAGGTTGTTAAACTGTATTTGGACTAAGAGCAAATCCTAGTTTTTTTATGTATGCAGTCTTCCCTTTGCTCAGAAAAATATTTACTATTAAACACTAGATAATTCTTATTTTTAAGACTCAATGATTATGAAAGAACTTGTAGTTTTCACTAAGGTGGTAGCAGGTAGTTTATTTATGTGTCCCTTACCTCTACAATATCAGCTCTTGTGAATAGTAATGCCTTCAGCAAGTGTTACATTGCATTTCATAATGTTGTGCATTATGGCTTACTGCTAAAGGTTCTGACAAGGAAACTGCAATGGCTTCATGTGAAATAGCCAAAGTCTTTTCTTCTCATTACTCTACACATACACATTAAAACATTAGTGCTTTTTTGCAAAGTGGCAGCCAAGCGCTTTGAAACTTCGGTATCTTGCTTCAAAGTTTTCTTCTTGTATGTGTGCACTGTTCCTTGGCTTGTGTGGTGCTTTTCTCCCTCCGGGGTTACCTCACTGCCCTGCAAGTCTGCTTCTGGCTATTGCTGCCTACAGGATCCACAGCTCTTTCCCGTTCATGCCTTGCTCCCGGGCAGGGCAGTAGTTTGGTGCTGCTGGCCTCTGCTGGTGACAGATTGGTGTAGTCTGCTCATCAGCTCCTCTCTTGGGCCCTGTTTGCAGTCCACGTGCTCTAGCAAGCAGCTCTACAAGTATTGTCGCTGTGAGAAGCTTGGATCTTTTGAGTAATAATGACAGAAGGAAATTTTTTCTCCACCTTGTGATTCAGTGCACTGCATTTAGGGCACATTGAGTTAGGTCTGAGTTCATGGTATCCAAACTTTCTGAGAGCACATTTGCAGTGATCAGAAATAAAATAATTTCCTCCTTTGAAGGTGAGAAATTTACCCTCAGGAAGGCTGTATTTGTGCACACATGAGAAATTAGCTGTATGGCTCGTTGCTGGCTTTGCTTTGCATTATGTGCCTCATACAGACAGGCAGTGCAGTACAACTGAACCCTCAGGCTGCACATGAGAGTGTATGTGAACTCCTGATATGCAGATCCATTTTTTGAAAGAAAACAGTGGGTAAATTCTCTAAACCTTTGTGGGTAAAGAGCCCTGTGTTAGTTTAGTGGTGACAATCTCACCTCAGCAGAAGTGCAATGGAAATAGGACAACATACCTTAGATCATCTCTGGCTCTTGCCAGAGATGTCTTCACTTGCTGCACTGTCTTGGTTTTGAGACAAATTTAGGAGGAAACATCTTGTTTTGCTGTAGATGAAGTTTCATTCTGTGTTTAAAAAGGTCTTTGAAGTTAAAAATGAAAGAAAAAGGCTTGTCTGTTTATATTTTTTTAATATATGAATTGAGAAGATATTGCTATAATTATTGTATTCCTCCCTGATTCAGCTTAGTGCAGAACAAATAACCCAGTGCACAAGATGTTTATATGCATGTACTGTCATGTACTGTAAAAGCTAATGAAAGCTTGTAAATATATCTCTTACATCTTCTTAATGAAGTTCATTGCAGTTTTACATGTGATCCTGTAACTAGTGCACTGAGGTAGATGTTATAATTTATAATTTGCTAAGAGCTTAAATCCCAAAAAAACCCAACTTTGTAGCTAAAATATGTTGAACACTTCTTTCACTGAAAGTTTATGTTTAGATAAGTTTATGTTTTTGAAAGGAAAATACATGTTTATTAAGCCAATTTTAGGATATATCATAATAAATAACATCCTCTCATTCTTAAATAAAAATAGAGCTTTAGTTCTAGAACACAGAGGCAACAGAAATGTCAGTGTTAGTTTTAAAAAAAGCAACGAGATGTATGATTTTAAATTTAACAAATTTGGTCAGAAAAAGCATTAGTTAGACATTAAGTATTTTAAAATCTTCCATTAGAGTTATGATGGAAGTTATAGTAAGAAAAATAAGAAAAAAACCAAACAAACAAACAAAAAAAAAAAAAAAACACAAGGAAACCAAAAACAAAACCAAAAAACCCTCAAACCACTGAACAATATTTATATATTTTCAAAGACTTCCTAACAAACATATTTTGCTATTTTACATTTCTAATAATGAAAACACTTGCTATTTTTAATAGTGGAAAGTTTTATATATGGGCTTAATTTCTAATCTGCCATTCAGGTTTACTTAGAATGACAGGAAACTCCCTTGTTCCCTAAGAGTGTAATACCTTTGAAAGATTGGCCTGCCCTAGGATGCCCTAGGATGTACTAGAATGAGAAGCACATTAAGAGTGGAAATTGTCTTGGCTGATGTCGACAATTTGGACATCTATACTGAGCTACACTCTTATATGTTCCATTTTTAAGTGAATAGAAGTGTACTCAAAGGAAATTATTTCTCTGGCATTTCTTACTGTCTGCCTTAAGACGTACTGAATGCTACTTATGTATGTCTGTTCATCTCCAATGTATGTGAAAAGGACTTCTGTCAAACTTCTATTGAATTCCTGTCAAACTCCTCTGACTTAACTGTTTACTCTCTGGATGTCCATAATCCCACAGAGGAAACCAACGGATTTGGTTAGCTATCCTTATAAAAAACTGTGGTTTGAACTGCCATGTAAACTATTGCTACATTATGAAAAGTGCATAGTCACAGCATGGTACTTATATAGATTTTCAAAGCCTAGTTATGGTCCCTTACTGAGAGTACAGGAGACTACAAACTGCATTGAAAAGTATTTACATCATACAGTGAAACAGTAAAAAGCTAGATAGCGCCTGCAGCAAAGCAAAATGATTAGATGTTTCCCAAAAACTGGAATGGCTAAATATCATTCCTTGCATTACCAAATAATCAAACTCTCAAATGTAGGGGTTAACCAAAAGTTATTCAGACCAAAAGAAGGGTCATTACTAAAAGAGACAAAAAATTTTAATCTAAGTCAGAATAATCTATATATGTACTGTCATCACTATATCTTTTCTCCTTTGCTCTGCTGCTTTAATCAGAATTGCTCCTTCTGTGCAGCTTAACAAGGAGGGTACTCAAATATCCTTGTGATCCTGGAGTGTATAAAAAAAGTGTTAGTGTGAATGAGGGTTGAACAAAGCAGAAAAATACACCAGCCAAAATAAATCAAACAAAGAAGTAAACAAACAAAAGAAACTCCAGAACAAAAACAACGAAGAACACTGTTTTGAATACTTTCAAATCCATTATTTTTTTTTTTTTCTTATTAACACTTCTTTGGAAATGTTCTTTGTTAATTTCTATGTAGTTGTAAATGTATTTATTAGTCCTTTCTGGTTTTGTCATTGAAAAACCTCCTTTTTTATTAGAACTTTTGCAGTGCTAAACTTCCATCTCAAAAATATCACATTTTATCACTCAAACTGTTGAAAAATGGCTGAACTTCTAAACTTGTCATGTACAGTAAATAGTGCTTGTTAAAGAGCAAGACTGCAATTGAATTTGTATACCAGTCTTAGTAGTTATTATAAAATGAAGTATACATTACTGGATGTGGTCAAACGATATATATCACCCTATCTGGTGTTGAGCCTAGTAATTTTTCTGACTTGTGTGAAAATATGACATGTAGAACTTCATGACATTTTGCTGCTTCACATCTAAAAATTGTGTTTCTAAGTTATGGTTTCAAGGTGCCAAATTCTGAGCATGAGTAATGCTCAAAAAATGAGCAAAAATTGAATTGATACAATTCAGAACAAATATAATCCACCATATAACCTTGCCTTGTTTTAGAACTTTAAAGTGGCTTGAAAAGCTGAAAGCATACCATGGCATACTAAGAAAGCAAAATATTCACATCCATAAAAATATAGGATTTATCTAAGCAGTGGAAGAATGTTCCTGTTTTTGGAGCTTCCTATTTTATGAATTAGTTAATTCTTTAAACTGATGTACATAGGGAGATGTTGTGTAGTAAACCACATTTATCAGAGAAGTTTGTGACGCTACCTGGCTATTATATTTGTTGAACTATAAAATTTCTTGAAAGTATCAGAAAAGACAGTTCTAATGAAACAAAGTTTGGAATAAATGTTCTTGTTACATTAATTTATTCACTGTAGAGAGAAGAGAAAAAAATAAACAGTTATGAAATAGTTAGAGTGCCATTCAGGCATTTTTCAAAATTAGAAGATCCATTTGCACATAAATTTTTTTTTTTCAGAAATTTGAGCTAAAAACAGATAATATAGAAATCAAAACATCATAAGTAACAGAAACTGGTATGTGAGGTACTGGGAATTTTTAATAGTCTGCTATTTTCATCACACATTATTTTTAAAATTTTTACTTTCTGCCCAAACTTGACACAAATTAAAAAAAAAGAAGTTGCAGTTTGACCTATTACTTTTTACTTATCATTAGACTAGCATGCTCCAGTTATTCCAGAAGATCTCTAGTGTGTAACATAAAGTTAACAGATATTCTGCATGACCCACAGGATTCTTAAAGATCAAAGACCCTGCGTTCCTCCTTGTGATACAATTTCTCCACCTTATTTTAGCTTCTAGCATTTTACTTTTGGGAAAATGACTTTAATTTTTTTTTTTTTTTAATTTTCAATTATTTCATCTAGTATGCCATCTCTTGAGATTACAAGTGTTTGGGGATAGTATTTCAGACACATTTGGCAATCTTTCACAATACGGGTGCTGAGGTTAAAACAGCACGTTCTAGGTCAATGCATTTTACCTGTGTGACTGGAAAATAGCAGCAGATGTGAATGATGATAAAACAAGATGGTCTGGCACTTCATGCAATCAATGATTATGCAGAATTAAAAGCCTGACATATTTGATCAAAGAGAAAACACAAATTCATCGTAACAGGAATGGCCAGTAATTGCTGCCTCCACCAGATTCAGCCTCGGAGGGTGAAGCTACAGCTGCTGGCAACAGAATTAACCTTCACTCTGGAGGCTCTCATGATGATTTAGATTCTGTAAGAATAGCATAAATAATTCTGTTTAAAATAAAGCCCATTGAAATCACACTGTGGCAAGGCAGTTTTGCCAAGACTGAAGTCTACAATGATAGAGACACAATGGCTTTTCAGAGAGGGAACAGCAGGACAGCTCATATGTGAGTGGTTGCACTGAGGCTGCCAAAAGAAATCCAATTCCATCTTTTTCCATCCAGCAAAATTATGTAGCACAAGAGGTTTTGTAAACTGCAGAAGCATTAATTCAGATAGCTTCCTACATACTGCAGGGGAGAATGTAGTACACAACTGGGAAAGGCTAGGAAAAAATAGATAAGTAAGCTAAACTCACCGATAATAACTTCAGCATAAAAGGGATTTTTAAGCACCTGATGTTTAACAGAAACCAGGATTTTTACATTGGAACACAAGTAAATATTGAACTCTTTACTAATTTCTCACTGCTGTTTCTTGCCACTGTCCATATTTCGAAACTCAACACAGAGCTAGACAACAGCCCACTCTTTATTAATGAGGAAAGTTTGTTTTATAGAGAAGCTCCTTTCAAAAATCATTTTACAATAGTAATTAAATTTTTTTAAAAGAAAAAACTATATGTTCCTTCCTGCTAGCATACCAATGAATAGATCATAATTTTAACACAAAATGCAAAATAAAAAGGAGAAAAAAAATCCAAGGTCTTTTAAACTTGAGATACTTTCCTGAAAAAGTGCTGAAAGAAAGAATCAGGATTTGTTTGTCTAAAATTTCAAGGGGCAAAAAAGGAGGACCAAAAACCTAAAAGATATTTTTATGCATGATCGTGAATACTGATTTTTCTGACTCATCTGCATCCCTACAGAGAGAGAAGAAATAAGCATGTTTTCTCCTGGGATCCTAATTTTAAATGCATCCATGTGGGATTTAAGTCCCAACAGAGGACTGGAACATGAAAAACAAATAGCATTTTTTATCTCAAGACAGAAATGTCTCCATTTTTTTCTGATATTCTAATGTAACATAAAGGTCATTGGATTTTGCATAGCAATGCAAATAACAAGAAAGCAAAGCAATTAAAGTCTGTACTGAACAAGAATAAGCATTAGCATCTATTTTTCATTTAGCAGAAAAAAAATTACAGTGACATTCTTGATATTGTTAATAAAGAGATAATTATTTTCAACATTTTTGAATAATTTTTAAAATATTTTCTAGAGATTAGGAGTTTTATTATATCCTTACATTTATTAAACAAATAAAAATTATGCCCAGCTGATATTAACCATTTATATTTGATATTTGTAGTTTCTTAACCTGTAACAATTTTGTTAAAAATTAAAATTTCACCATCACAAATAATGTGAAGGTGACACTGTATAGAAATTTGTGTCTCCATAATATACCTAAACTGATCTCAAAATAAAGACTTTGATTTCCTATTGTTAGAATATTTCTCAAACTAGACTTCCTTCAGTTTTATTTCTTTGTGAAGTATCTCTGGAGCCAGAGATATAAAACTACACAATACAAATTAACATGCAAGGACCAGGATGACAGAAAACAGAATACTTCCTTATAAATTAAATTCTTGTAAAAAATAACACACTGTAGGTGTGTAGGTACCTGAGCCCTTGGTATTGAAAAGTTCATAACTTCAAACCCTTAAAGCTCTTGCCATGAAGACATGTCCAGTTCTGAAACAGACACCTTGCTCTGTGAACAGTGAGGGCAGATGCTTCAATTTCTCTCACAGAATCTCAAACATTCAACATTATTCTATAAACAGTTTACTTTTCCATATTGGAGCTACACAAATGTGAAAGGAAACTGAACTTTATCCTGAGTCTTAGGAGCTTTTCCACAAACTTGACATATTTTCCTGACTAATGAGAAGTCCTGTATCCAAGACAAACTAGATCATGAGCTTTTTCTCCCAGAGATTGTCATATCATTTGGCAAAAGAAATACATTTCTATTTCATAAAGCTAATGACTATTGTCCAAGTTTGTTTAATGACAGAATTCATTTATTATTTTAATGGGCTGAATAGTCTTCCCTAAAGTCTAATTAAACTTTTAATAGCTAGCAATGTAAGTGTATTGAAGAGTAGTGAATATTATTGCACTGCCAATGTATTGAATAGGCACTAGCAGTGTATCTGAATGAAGCTGCCACAAACACTCTAGAGCCAGCTTACAGAATTTCTGGAGCCATGTTTTCCATGTGTTTAAGCCCTTTGCAATCAATGACATCTCCTTGTATCCTTCAGCATGAGAACATGAAAATGGAATGCAAAAGGAAAAACTATACCAAGTCTATAAAGCATATTGAGAACTTCAATTCTAATTTTGTAGAAAACCAAACCCAGGCTAGGGTGAGGCAATACACTAATGCAAAATTCAGATTTTGAACAATAGTTCCTGGGTCAGTGCCAATAAAACTGTAAAAATAGCTGTAAAAGCAAAACATAGGTAAACAAAGAACAAAAAAGTAAATCCAAACCCACTAAAACTAAAATAAAGACAAACAACAACAACAAAACAAGCAAACAAACAAACAAACAAACAAAAACAAAACAAAAAAACCAAAACCACACCAAAGTAAATGAACTAAAGTCACAAACATCTAATATGTCCCGTCTGACAAAACTCCATAAATATTTCTGCACTTGTCCTCTCATGTCCTGATCTCTTTAGAATAGAAAACATATCCTATTTCTCTCTAGAGAGAGAAAGTTCGGTTGACAGCCTAGTTAGGATAAGCACCTTGTGTTATAAATGGAAATTAACATACATTTTAGACACTAAATATTGTTTGGTAGTTGTTGTCATTGGTGGAGCTTTTTTTGGTTTTGGGTTGGGGTTTTTCTGGTTTGTGTTGCTTTGGTTTGGTTTTGCTTATTTTCTAGTGAAAATTATTCACTTTGAGGTCTTTGCAAGAATTAAATGGACCAGAAAAAATTCTTTGTTTGATTTATGATGATGGTTAAATTAGTTACCACTCATATAATTCATATATAGCTATTCTAAATTTTATCTCTCATTTTAATAAATACACAAATATTCTTTGACTCCTGTGCATCCTGTGTAATTTTAATTCCATTGGAAGGAGAGAAAAAACCTATAAGAAAAGATGTAAAGAAAAAAATCTTTTTTTTTTTTTCCCAAGCCTATTTTAACCTTAAGGGAAAACAAGCAAAGTAAATCCAATTTTAGGCATCCCTTCCAATTCTCCTCTCCTGGTGTTGAGTTTCTAATTGAAAATATTTCCCCAAAGTACATGATATTAGAGCAATGATACGGGTTAATTGCAGAATTTATTGGGTGGTGATATGGAAAAATTAACATGCATCACTGTGTAATTCAAATAATTTTCTATGGCAATCCTATGAAATAACCTCAATTTTAATGTAGAATAATGTAAGGCTTTTTCCAATATCAATTATGAATGACATTTCATAAGCCCTGCTGAGAGTTGCATACTCTGATACCACTGAACGTCAGTATGAGTTGGCTTCCAGTCTTCCTACAACCCCAGAAAAACACTGAATACAGTGTTTTGGAGTACAGTCTCAAAAAAAAAAAAAAAAAAAAAAAAAAAAAAAGGATAAGGAAACAGGAACCTCCATTCAGTAAGTTGTTTAATTCGAAAATATAATATTCCCTGCCTGCCTGCCTGCGTTTGAGAAAAACAAGAAGCACCATAGATGCAGGGGTTTGAAATATGATTCAGCATTACCCTAATTAATGTCTTGTCTTTTCTTCAAGTTTAGACAAATTGGAAGATGTGGAGGGTGTCTCTTTTTACATATATACCTGGGAAAACCCTACAGTATGCCAAATTTTTACTTTGAAGTTTTCAGTGAGACTGTTATAGAATGCAATAAAGATGTTCCTTTCACCCTTTAGACTTCTCATCTTGAATGTTAAGGACTAAATAAAATGTTAACATTTAAGCTTTCCTTTCTTAAAAACTCTGAAGAGCATTTTTTAAAAAAAGAAATAGGGCATAACAGAGATATCTTGATTTTGTTTTCTTGTCAAACAGAAGAAGAAAATTAGAAACTAATATGCATATTAAATAAATGACTGCTTAGCTCTTTCTCCTTTGAGATTTTTTTTCCTGCACCTTCAACTTCCTACCTTCATTTTAAACATTCTCTAATGTTAAGGTTATTGCGATTTACACAGCACTAAATTTTGTGATCATGGACCTCTGCCTGAAATTATTTGCCATAGTGCTTTTGGGAGCAGGGATCTTTTCTTTTGCTTTTCAGTTGATAACTTTATAGATTTAATATTTCATAAAATTCCTGATATAATCTAGGGATTACTTATGGGCATAAATGACAAAAGCTAGTATTGGAATCAAGTGCAGTGATTCAGTACTAATTTTATAGCTGATGCTAATTTATACTTAATCCACCACACATTTGCCTCCATCTTGTGATTTCCCTTTCTATCCTTGTCATTAAAAGTATATAGTAAAAGAATACACAGTTTGAAAGTTGATGTTTTGATTTGCTTGTTTTCTTTTTCATCAGAGAGTGCAAGAAACTTTGTTAGATGAAATTGTCCTAGGACTTTACCCTAGTTCTTATGTCATATTTGGCATATGATACAAAAGAAGTGGCATATGTGAAAGCTGATAAAAGAAGAAAGGTCTGAAATGGAGACAATTCCCACTCCTGGTAGTTAGACAGTACACTCCATGAGTAAGAAACTGTTTGGTCAAGGTGAAAACATTTGCAAATGTTTTCCAGGAAGACCAGGAGATAGTTCTGTAAGTTTGCACCCAGGAGGGTTTGGTTGCCATTGCTGGCGGCAATATCACCAATTCAGCATCAACAGCAGGAGAAAAAGTGAGCTTGCAGATGACCTAGTACTGATAAGAGCTGTTGCATTTGTGTATAGCAAGAGGGGACACTTGTTTACCCTTGATGTTAAATGCTGTCATTCAGGGGACAAAAAAAAATGTTGAAAGAAAAAGCAAAAATACCAGGGTCAGACATATGTTCTTTCTAATGAAAGAACCTAGCCAACATCACAGAATTTGTTGCACTGTTTCCAGCATGAGGACAGTAAACTTAAAAATTGCCATTATTCTCTGATAAATGTATATGTTGAAGATCAATACAGAAGATGGACATTTCGGCACAGTGTGAATGCTAGATCAATCATCAATCATATGGCCTTTAGATATACCACAGAGACTTGATTTAATTAAGATAGATCAACTTAGAACAATTAAATGAGTAAATTCAGATGAAAAAATTATTACAGCATACACAATTTTAATATGTGTGTACATGTGTATTGGTTGTTTGAATGTACTTGTAGTATCAAATTTCTTCTGCTGTTTCTTTAAATCTGTATATTATGTCATTTATATTTATGTACATAATATAAAGTAGACAGTCATAGAATCATTGAAGAGTTTGGTTTGGAAGGTTCCCCAAAACAGGTGCAGTACCTCGTGCTTGGTCCAGTTGAAGCTTATGATGTTCCCATGGGTCCATTTCTAAGTCTTTTTCAGGTCTGTCTGGGTGGCAGCCCCTCCTTCAGGTGTGTCAGCTGCACAACTCATCTTTGTGTCATCTTCACACTTGCTGAGGGCTCACTCACTTCCTCCATCTATGCCATTCATGAGAGTGTTAAACTTTACTGGTCCCAGTACAAAATAATCCTGTAGGAGGAACATGATTCGTGACTGATCTCCATCTGGACATTGAGCCGCTGATCCCTACATTCTTGGTGTGATCATTCAAGCAATTCTTCACCCACTGAACAGTCACCCATTGAATCTATTTCTCTCCAATTTAGAGAGAAGGATGTTATGGGGGATCAGATCAAAGGCCTTACTGAATTCCAAATAAATTTCATCTGTAACATTTCCCTGCCTACTGATGCAGTCACTCCACCAGAGAAGGTCACTAGGCTGGTGACACAGAATTTGCCATTGATGAAGCCATTCTGGCTCAGAAATTATCTACCTGTTATCCATGTGCCTTAGCAAAGCTTCCAGCAAGATCTATTTTGTGATTGTCATGGGCATAGTGATGAGGCTAAGTTATTTCCCAGAATACTCCTTTCCATTTTTTTATAAAAATATAAGGTAATATTTCCATTTTGTGTAGTCATCTGGGACTTGACCTAACTGCCATGACTTTCAAACATTAAGGAGAGTGGCTTGGCAACGTCAGCCGATATTGTCAGGACTCTGGGAGAAGTAATATATAAATATACATCTCTTTAGCTTATGTTCCTTAAGATAAACCTAGAAGAGAATGTGGAAATATTTTCCTACAAAAATAAGTAGGAGAGATTAACAAAGATACTGGTGTCCTTGGGGTTGAAATCTTTAGTTGTAACACTTTCTTTTCCTTTTCATTGTAAATTTTGTAAATTTCATTTTTCATCTTTCTTCATCCATCTCTTTCACCAGAGAAGGGCAATAAAGCTGTTGAAAGGTCTGGAACACAAGTCTTCTGGAAGTGGCTGAGGGAGCTGGGGTGTTTAGCCCAGACAAGAGGAAATTCAGGAGTGACCTTATCACTCTCTATGGCTTCCAGACAGGCAGCCATAGTGAAGTAGAGGTTGGTCAATACTCACAGAAAACCAGTGAGAGAACAAGAGGACACAGTCCTAAGCTTCCCCAGGGGACATTTAGGTTGGGCATTATGAAGAATTTCTTCGCAGACCGGCCAATTGGGCATTGGAATGGGCTGCCCAGGGAGGTAATGGAGTCCCTATACCTGGAGGTGTTTAAGACTGTGTATGTCACTGAGTGCCATGGCCCAGTTTGTGGTGGGTCAGCTCTGAGTCTGTCTCAGGCAGCCTTAGCTTCGTAGTTAGAACAAAGAGTTCAATTACGCAGCTGTTTCTTCAGGGTTTTTGGCTAGTTTTTCAAGCTGCAGGTGACGATTGGCAGGAATCCAAAGAGAGGGAAACTTTAGCTTGGAGTTAAGGAAAAGTTTTATTTATACCATAGTCGGGATGGTCTCTGCTCTGGCAAAGCTCCAAGCAAAAGCCCCCAGAGACCCAGGGTACAACAACTTTTGAAGGGGGGTGTAATCAGGGGATGGATTTGGCTTAGGGCCAATGAGGGATAAACAGGGGATGGCTCTCTAACAAATTGACCGACTGTAAAACAAACTAGGAAACAGCAGGAGGGGATGTCCGAAACTTTTGTCCAATCACTTTTGAACTTGCAAGAATTTTTCAGACAAAGGAATAATGCCACAGAGTAACGGACAAAGACTTGGGAGTTAACAAGGAAAAAAACATGGGGGAGTATACAGAACAAACCATTTAACAATACAAGAATTTTAAAACTTGAAAAAGCGCACTACCACACCAGTTGACATGGTGGTGTTCAGTTATTGGTTGGACTTCATGATCTCTGTGGTCCTTTCCAACCTGACTAATTCTGTGATTCTATGATTTCTTTATTTGTATCCCCTTAATTCCTTGAACTTCCTGATCTTCTCTAGGTTGTTTTAACTTTCAATTCTTTGTCTCTCCTGGCCCTGAGCTTATCTGTCTGCTTGTCTATCTATCCATATTCATAACCATATCCTGAATATGTATACTCTAATTTTATTAATTTGCCAGAAGATAAGATCAGCATCTAGTCTATTTAGGTGTTTGGACAGGAGAAAAAGCAATAAACAAATTTATTGAAGGTAGGAGTGTAACTTTGCTATCAGGTAGAGAAAAGACATTTTTTAGCTGGAGTCCAGTGGTAGGCAGTACCTCAAAAATTCCTTTTGGAGTCTTGAATAGGGCTGTAGAGATCAGTCCCTCCAGGAATATTATGACTTGCTGCCTATTTCATGGCTTGCTTGCCCTGACACTCAATGCCAGGATAGAAAAAAGGGATGCAGTGAGATTGTCTTTGATCATTGAGTGTATGAAACAGTTCCCAGTGCTGAAAAGTTCAGGAAACAGAAACTCAACTTATAAAATATTTTCACTTTTTTTTTAATCATTTTTTCAGACTGATTGAAGGAATGAGGGAAGCTCCCTTTTACCTCTCTTTACAGCTTCTAGATAAAATGCAGTCCACAGCAACCAGTTTGAGATGGTTATGGAGATACACCTGGTGTTTTATTTCTGTGTTTATAAGAAACTCCATACTGGGCACAGACAAGATAGGATACCTTAATTATGTTTTACAGGATGCTTGCAAAGAAGAATTTCTGAACAGACCAGAAATACCATATAGAAAATGGGACATAAGTATAAGAAGAGTAGTCCAAATAGCTATTTTAGAGATATCATCTATCAGAAAATATCCTACTGTGGTAGACTCTCTGGTTGCCTCAAAGGAAGTGCTTAAATCAACTGAACCTTGTCTCTCTTTCTTTCTCTCTCTCTCTTTTCTTTCATCTTTCCTCTTTCCTCTTTCCTCTCTCCTCTCTCCTCTCTCTCTTCCTCTCTCCTCTCTCCTCTCTCCTCTTTCTTTTTCTTTCTTCGCCTAATTTTCATCTTTTTCTTTTTACTCCTTTTGTTTTTGGTTTTGTTTTTGGTTTTGGTTTTGGTTTGGTTTTGGTTTATTTTTTGATTTTATTCTAAGTATTTTTCTCCCAGAGAAAGAATGGTTAGTGCACTGAATATTCACTGAGGAAGGTTTTAGGAACAGATCCTAAAACACTCAATGTTTTATGCTCATGTTATGACAACAAAAATTCCTATGCAAAAAGTACAAGTCTTTGTATTTTACAATGACTTTCACAGTCAAACAGACTGTTGGTCATCTATTTGCCTTATTATTTTCTTCTCTTCCTTTCTTTGAGAATTGCACCATAACTAAATGTTCATGAGGATATGTAAAATGAAATATTCTTTAAAATTAAAACTAATCCAGTAATACTATGTTAGACAGGGGTCAACTGATAGGAAAACAATCCAATCAATCAATATGTGAGGAAGCAAATTCAAAGCATCACTCTTCAAATTCTGTCTTTTATTTTAGATTAATTGCATAGGTAAGAACCAATGGAGTATTCTAGGATCACATAATCTATGCATTACATAAAAATTTTATCACTCTGCATTTATTTGTAGTACATAGTATGGAAGCTATTCCAGCACAAATTGGAAATTGGAGTCTCTGCTCAGAGATGTCGAAGTGAAAAAGAGCCATAAAACAGACTAAGAAAGGTTTGCCTTGGAATAATCTGAACCTCAAAGTTGTGATCATCTTCCCACAGAACAGGAAATTGAATTTTGACACATAGATAGTGGTCACATAAATAAAAATCCAATTACAAGGTTGGCTATTTGAGATGGAAATAGCTAACCTTTTTTATCAGAAATACCATTTTAGAAATATTTTTTGAGAAGACAAAATTATTCCTTCATTCTATAACATAACTGTACTTTAATTTTTTAGGGGCAAGACATGCTATTATGTTGAAAAATTCTTGGTCCATTTATTCTTATGTCCAGAAATGTAATAGTAATTGTGATGAGAGTCTTTAATTGAAAAAATATTGTTTATCTTGGGTATTTCAATAATAAGACATTATTATTTTTCCTGAATATTACAAATTAGTCGTTCTTAGTAGAATATCTTGAGTTCTATTGTTCATCTGTAATTCCATAGAAAAAGAAAAATCTTCTAGCATAAGGTATATGCTAGAAACATAGAGAAATGCAATTTAATACAATTATCATCGAGAAGATAAATGGAATGTGTCTGACTTACACATAGTTTTGTTCTTGTCCCCTGTCTCTTCTACACTCACCTGTATGAGAGCCTTACTCTCTAAGTTCTTGTTTGATACACTCCACATTTAACTAGACATCAAAGGGGTTCAGAAATAACTTTGAATTAAACACAAGTAATCCCACAAGTAATTCAGGAGCATCTCATGAGCTGTTCTCTTAATGAGAAAACAAAATAAATATATAATTTATATCAGCACAGCTTTTTAATTTAGAATTCTGAAATTTCATCATATATTTTGACTACTTCAGTAGACTTCAGTTCTATAGGTAATATAGGTCTTCTCCATATATATTAAAAATACTTAAAATTCCAAGGGGGAGAGGGAACCCTAACCATTACTTAATCAGGTACTCACTACTGTTCATTTTGCTTACTGATGAAGTGAGTTGGGGTTCACATGCAGGGAACATTTAAGTTCTCAAATATTAAAGAGAAATATACTTTCCACTTTTTGCTATTTAAAGAAATAGGTTTGCTGCACTTGGAAATAAGTATTTGTTCTGCTCTTCTAACAAGTGTAGTTCTTGCTGTAGAAAGGCTCGGGAATGAATAAAACCAACACTATTTAAAACATTCCTGATAGTTGCTACTATATAACAAGGGCAAGTTTTTCATGAAACCTGAAGATAATTAATGCAGTTCTCTCCAAAAAACTCTTGTTTTTTGAGAGTAAAATGTATGCAAGTAATTTTTTACTGTTTCTTAAGATGGATATGTGATAAATACTTAAAGTTATTAATTTATATTTTCAAGACAAAATTATTTATTTTATATTCTGACAAGCCTCACATTTCCTTCTATTAGGTTATAAAATATATGGGTATGAATAGATCAATGTTTTAAACTTTTGAATTCACTGTAAAGACAACGAAATTAGAACAGAAATCAAGATTACCACAGTAAGAAATCAAAGACTAAAATATCTAAAAACTTTGTCTCATACAATCATGAGCAGGAAAAAGAAAGAAAGGAAAAATTAGTCAACAAGCTGGCTATACTACAATAAATTATTACAATATAAGGCCTTAAAATTTTTAACCCATGCAAGTATGGGTCTTTGCAATGTGTCTGGGAAAATTTCTGACTACTGAGGCTGACTGGCACAGAGGGGCATGTGTCTATGCTAATAAAGTCTCTTAATCTTCAGAACAAGGACACTCCATGCAATGTGCTTGTAAATGATTGTTCTTGGGATATACTGGAACCTTAATCCTGTCCAGACATTATTTGGAAAAATGTTAGTTGTCAGAAATAAGCAATAATTTATGTTGGTGACTGATGTCCCATACCAAGGATCACTGGCCTGGTTCATTTTCTAGTATTGTAGCAGTGGACTACTGTTAACTGTTAAAAGATAAGAACAAAAACCCAAGTGTGCCAGTAGGCTTAAAATTTCTAATCAAGAATCTTCATCTAGACAGGAAATCATTTTGGATACATCAACTGAAGAGGTTTGAAAACTATAAGGATGGACCAGGTTCTCCTTGAACATGCAAGGAGAAGGCAGCACTGCAACTCAGGCAGCAGTGAAAGGAACATGCTTTGGGAGACACACCTATGAGCTGTTCTCAGGTTGATTACAACTTGCTCATAGGCTGAAAATGTTGGCTATTTTTGTAGAAGTGTGTGTTTCACTAAGTGAGCCAAATTAAAAGTCTTTAATTAGTGATTTGAGTTTAAATGGACTTAGTAGTTAAGTATTTTTATAACAATTACTGAAGCACAATGATTTCCAGAAATATGTGGTTACAGGGACTATCTATATAGTGTGGCATATTTTAAAATTCAAGAATAGTCAAAGTTCTTAAGATAGTCTTAAGATTCATGGTATTGTAGCAGTGTCTTCTTGACGACAACCTGAGCTGCTGAAATAATCAATGTTTTTTGTTAACTGTGTGAGAGAGTGATTTATATTCCCTTTGAAATAAAAACTGAGAACAGGACAAGAAAAGCTGTCACTTTGCTCTCTTTATTGCCCTGTTTGCCCTATCTCATGTATCAAAGAAGGTATTTCACCACAAGATCATATGTTTGTCATAGCTGAGACTGGTAAAAAGTCAAAAGGGCCATGTAAGGAAGCTAGAATTACTTTAGTGCCTACAGAGAGAAAAGAAGGTAGGAAAGTGAGAGACCAATGTGGGATTTCAGCACAGGCAACACTCACTATTAGATGCAATGGGAAGTTGATTGCTCCCACCAAAATGCCTTGGGAAAAATTTAAAAATTCTCTTCTGGGTATATTCCATTTAACAAAATGACTGTGGAATATTAGAGGGAAGGTTTTTAAATGTACTTGCTAAGATTTTCTTAAAACAGAGCAGCAGATTTAGTTGTATTTCCCCTATAGCTGAAAGGAATGATACAGCAACATCCTCAACTCTGCTTCAGGATATCCCAGTACTCATTTAGGTCTCTTAATATTCTATAAATATCAGTGTTGTCAACAGTAAGAAAGTCAATAGCTAGAATGAAGGACTGAGATAATAGATTTCTTCCTTAATCTTTAAAAATAAAGAAAATAAAATGAAATACTGAATAAATGTGTGAGTTGTGGATATTGTTTGTGGGTTCCAGCAACTGGCAAACAAAGATTGCTACAAGAGAAACCTGATTTAGTATGGTTTCTAACAAGTGGTATTAAAGTTCTCTCTGTGCTGGAGCTTCACTAGAGTTCTGAGGTTAATCTTCCTTCATCTCCTTAAATTAAACTTTTTAAGAAGAAGAGAGGGGTTTTATTTTCTAAAGATATATTTCATCATCATTAAAACAAAAAGAATAAAGACAACTCAGTTTTGCTGGGTGAAATGTAATGGACTGGAAGTTTGAAAACAAAATCCTGGCCACTGTGTTACCGTTAATTCCCACAGTTTTTGTACTTGGATAAGCAATTTTCAGTATTTTTCTGGGCTGCAGCAATCCAGACCTTTGTGTGCTTTAGTGTTCGGATGATGCTAAATGATTTCTGGAATGTCTGGCAAACTGCAGCTACTTGATTCCCAAGACAGCAGCAATGTTTAAAAAGTAGTTGTAGTGTGCAGTGCTTGGGATTGCAAACTGTATGCCTTATGTTCAACACAGTCCTGAGTAGATCCCTAATAAAAGGTTTTGGTTGTTCGTTTATTTTTTTCTTTAACATTATATAGCAGATCTGACTGTCCATTTCCTAATCTCAGAACACTTTTAAATATCTGTCTATGTCGCAGCCTTTCCTGCCCTTTGTGTCTGGGCCAATCTCTCAGTCCCAATCCATTCTCCAGGAGATTGTTTCCTTCCTTTACTTGCCCTTTTCCTGGCTTTCCCAGTCACTTGAGCATCCTGTCCCCACCTCCAGAGGCTCTCTGTCAGAGCAAACCAAACAAGCAGCCTGTATTTTCCTCCTCTGCAGTCACAGATCTTTTAAAAGAACCTTACACACCATGCATGGTGGACAAAATAAACAGATACTCATCTTAAGGATAAGTCACCTCAAAAATTGGGTACTATCCTCAATTTAGCTCAGTTAGTTCTCTTTGATGTTTGTATAGCTGCTTGGTTACATAAGGATAGTCATCAGTCCTGACATCAAGGACTCTTTTAGTCAAACTTTTGAAAGTGCTTCTCAAGCTCCCTACTCATCATTAAAGTGAGGGACTAGTGGAAACATTCTGGGAAACTCAGAAAAGTAACTGAATAAGTTTTCTTTCTTTTTTTTTTTTTTTTCTTTTTTTTTTTTTTTTTTTTTTTTCTTTAATTGCCAAGAATATCATTGAAATGGGTACAAAACCAGTACATTTCAGTATAATACTGGAAAATTGTGAGGAAATAGAACACACACATTTAGTGTCAAACATTTTATAAACTTTCAGTGTCACCTTTACTTTTAGTAATTTTACCAACTTGAATACTGAAGAAGATAATTTTTTCTTTTTTAAATTATAGAGTATAAGTTTTAAAACTCATTGGTCAATATAATGTGTTTCTGTTAAATTCAGTGAAAAATCAGTACCTGCAAGACTAATGTACAGGAAAATATAACGTGTAATAAACATGTTTTACCACGAATATAATTTACTTGTAAATATGTACCATCGTGGCTCAGTCTCTGAATCTGCATTAGAAATAATTGTGAATAAAAGAAAGCAAAAAACATGAAGTAAAAATATTATCTTCATTATATGTTTAGTGCTACCCCCAATCCGTATAACACTTTTGGAAAATAAGGACTATATTATGTCTGGCAGTACAAAAGAACCAAACAAGAAGATTGTCTCTTAGGTGAATAACTTACAATCCAGGCAAAAGATGGATCCAGGAGAAATATTCCTCAAAGGATCTGTATATCTGTGAAGAAATTATGACATTAAAAAATCAGCAGTCGTATCCATAAACAATGACAATAGCAGATTGATAGACAGTTTATTGTCAGTTTTTCCATGGGAATCATAGAAAATCACAAAGTGATTTTCACTGAAAATGAAGATATAAATGAAGTATTTTTGAAAAAAAATATTTTCAAGAAAGGCTAAACCCAAATATTTGTCATGAAGAATAGAAAAGAAAAAAATTCATTATGATTAACCCATTGCATGACATTTAGTAATTAAAAATGTATTAAGGTCTATTAAGAATTTCTCAGGGTAAAACATTTGCTTCTGAGTTTTTTACATAGTGACCTTAATTTTGAAATAGTCCTACTTTCCAGGAAAGAAGGCTATTGAAATAAATTATACTATTTCATTAATAGCCATCATAGGTTTTCCTAAAGAGAAAAAAACAAAACAAAACAAAACAAAAAAGAACAACAAAAAACCAAACCAAACTAAACAATAATAATAATAAAAAAGTAAATACAATTAATAGGCTTTCAACTGGGAAAAAATCTATTAAAGAAAAGTTTAATTAGAATATATATTAAAACCTCTACCGCTTTTCCTATCACTAATTCAGAAATATATGTTTTTAATTGACCCTACTATAATTGCTGCACATTATGTAAAACAAACCCATTTACATAAGATAATGACAGCATGATAGGATTGTCTGGTGCTGAAATAATGGAAGTTAATTGTTATAATATATATTTTAATTAAATTGAACTTAAAAGCTTAGGAGATATCTTTGAGTAACTGACAATATTAGAGGCTTAAGAGGCTGAAACAACCTTCCTACCTATAGTGAGAAATTTCCATTATTATTTAGTCTAACTTGAAAAAATCAAAGGCCTCACCTTTTCTTTTCCATGCTATGCATTTATCTCATTAAATGGAATTAGATTAATCAACAGCTTTTTTGAAGCACCAGTTCTTGTGTTCAACAAAATGCAGAAGAGATAATGATGCCGAGAGAAGCAAATGAGTACTTTCAAAGTCAGTCACCTCTGCTTATAAAATAGGAACAAATATAGCAATAATAAACTATTCCCAGCACAATATCATGACTGAAGACAGCTCCTAGATTAAAAAGAAAAGAAATCAAAAAAAGGTCCCTAGAATTGCTCCTTTATGCTCCATTCTTTTGTAGCAGACTGCTGTCAATAGGAATCTTTGACAAGGCTGGCAGCCTGAACTATGGAGATGAAATTTTTCTTGCTCTAAATCTTCCATTACACCAAGGGAAGGTCATTTTGAGTGCTTTTGTGAAAATCAGTTTTCAAGAGAGAAAATAAAAGTTCAAATAATAGAAAAATGTAGTTTTGTGAACTGCATTTATATTTGAAACTAATTATCAGATTAAGCTGACTGTACTTAATGGCAAATATTATCCTGCCTCCAAATGTAATTCACACATTCCCCTCATACAAGCAGGGAAAACACTGTTCATTTATTCAGAAAATAAATCTATATTAAAATCTGTCATATCTCCCAAGAATGTTGACTCACATGCATTGTGGAGGGGTTTTTACTTTCCTCTGAAAGAGCTTATCATGGCAGTTGCTGGGAAGAGACACTCAGGAGAGTCGGGGCAATGTGTCAAAATTTCAACGTCTGTTCTACTGCAACTGTATAGAGCAAGGCAATGTGCTGGCAATGCAATATTCAAGCACTTCCAAACCAATTGCCTAGAACTGCAGTTCTCATTTATAATCATCTGTTTGTCATTTTAAGAGGCACCTCTTTCCTCTGGGAGATTTGTTTGAATGATATTTCCATGTGTGATTCTGATGAGATTTAGGATGCCACCCTGCATCAACTCTGTAGACTTTCCTGAAGTTAGATTTTTGGAGGAGTACTATACTCTGAACTCTACTCAGGGTAACTATTTTAAGCAGTCAGCCTATTTTAGAAAAACAGAAAATCCACCTAAGTGTCTTCCATTTTCACAAAAATTTGATGTAGTAGAAGTGTAGTGTTCTTTAAAAATTCTATCTGTAATAAACATAAATAAATAAAAAAACCTAATAACTATAAAATTATCCTAGGGATTGTATCCTTGGTGGGTATTACACATTTTAAAATTGTTGAATTATTGAAATATTTTTTTTATTATTATTATTATTTAGTATGACCCATATTTGTAAATGGAAGAAGTAAAAAAGTATTCAGCTTCTGTGAAATGTCACTTAATGGGAAACAATGTAGATAAAGCAAATGAAAAGCAGTTCTGTGGTGGTGTTATATAACAAGCTACATAGGTATTTCAAAGGGTCCTGGAGAAATTAATGGCTTGCATGTAATCCAAAGCACAATTATAAACTCACTGAATTGGAACACCCTAATTCTTCAGAATCTGCTCAATAAGGAAATTTTTCTGGATACTAAGAACATTCAATAGTTTTCCTCTGTTTTTGACTAAAATGTATGTAAATTGTTTTTCTGATTGTTGTATTTAACTAAATAAAACCTACTTCATTCCCATCTTGTAGAAGTGATAAAGAAAATCAATATTTTATAGTCTTATAAATTTTGTAAGATTGAAAACCAAATGAAATACTTTTTCCCCCTCTCCATTTTTACTGATTTTATTTCAGTAGTTCCACAAACTAGAATGTAAGAACAGCCATAGACTGCAGTTTTATGTGTATTATCCCTCATTTCTTCTGTGTGTTAGTCACAACCTAGGCATTAATCAAAATGATAGAAAACAGTGCAAATGGGATGGCATAATAATATAGGCTCAAATTAACACATTCACTTTAATATTCACTCACACCGAAAACCTTTCCAACTGTCAGATGATCCATTAGGTTGTTTAATGAGTTAGAGGGTACCTCTAAGCTTATACATATATTACTAGACTATAGTACCATAACCATATTAAAAGACAGTGTACTTGTTGATTCAGATCACTACTTCCTTGGTCAAATACAGCTGCCCAGCAAACCCCTGAAGTGACCACAGTTTCATTTGGGACCCTGGGTTGCTCTCAGGTTAATCCCTACTGCCATGACATGGGGCCGGTAGGGCGAGTCATTGACAGCTTTGGTGTCTTCCAAAGGGGCAATTAGCAGTTCCCTCGTGAGTAAACAAATATTGTCTTTCCTTACATTACAGCAAAGCACTAATGATCACAGTGTATGACCACAAAAGTGGAGTGTCCCTGTGAAAGCCAAGGCAGGAATTCAAGAATCCAGAAAGAAGATGAAAAAGACAGAAATGCCAATTTGGACAGGAGAGAGGAAAATCTTGGAGTGCACATAAAGTCTGGCCAGCTTCCTCTCCAACAGGGTGACCCAGCCAGGAATCTCAGCTGTTCGGAGAAGATAGTATAGCTTCCAGGCTCTGGGGACTGTGATACTGATTCACAGGCTGAAGGATTAGGAATATTGGATTGGTTGAAAAGCCTAAATCAATGCCAATAGGTGGTTTTTTTTTTTTTTTACTCAAGGACTCAGGAACTATGACTTTTGATCCTCTGTCCCCAAACTAGGGGAATTTGCATATCCTTACTGTAATATTTTTCTAAAAATATTTAGAAATCTATCTGAATATTTTAAGTGTAATTTTTGAATAGATTTCCTTTTGCATCAGGGAAGGATGTTACTTTACGCTATGATCCTTATACAAAATCTGGTTGAACATTTACTTGTTTTGAGGGGCAGAGAGTATGTTGTCTTTAATTATCTAATTTATGTGTCAAATACACAATCTTTGAAATAGTTGAAATAGGACACTTATAAAGCCACAATGCAATATAGGGAAGAGTAAAACATTAAAACATAAAAATTAAGTATCTATCCACAAACCAAAATGTGTTATAAAGCAAAGTTTATCTTGTGCCAAGCAAGCACAAAACTATTACCCAAGGCAATAGAAAGCTGATTGATGATATCATGATGACAAATGAATTCTCATTTTGAATTCTGCCTGCTAAGTAATTAGTAATGTCATCAATATCAGTACTAGCTCCTCATTCAACTTCATCAGCAAGCTGTTCCAGTTGCTCATTTTTCAGCTTTTCCTTTCTGTGCTTCAGTCACAGGATGAATCTACATCGAGGACTGTTTCTAGCAACTACCCAAGGGAGAAACAAAAAAATTAGTTGTCAGCACAAGCAATCTATTGAAACTCTGAACTACATTTTAATAGCAAATGTATGACATTATTTTGAAGTGGCCACTAACTTGAGAATTAGTGTAAATAGTGTCAAGGACATATTTTTTTTTTTCTATTTTCCTGAAATATATTTAGAAACTGACATAATATAAAATGAAAATACTACTAATGAAAATACTTAGTGATTATAACTGAGCAAGTGACTTCAGGATAGAAGCTTATTAAAAATGTCTTCTCATCTCATTTTCTTATGCTACTGAGATGGAAAAAAGAATTGCCAAAGAAATTGAACAAAATACTGCAAATGCATATTTCCCCGAAGCTTCCAATGTCATTCTTTATTTAAAAACCTACAAAACTTATCTTAAAAAAAAAAAAATAAAAAAATCCTAATGAATGCTGAATTAAATATTTGAAACATTCACAATTGCACCTTTGAGGCCAAGCTATAATCTGAACATAGATATACTCTATTATAAAAGGCCATTGGATTGCCAGTATTTGCCCTTATATCATTGATCTACTTGTGTCAAAAGCAAGATTCCCTAAAACTGTTTTTAAAAAAAAATTTCACAGTAAACCAATGAAAAAATAAAACTGGGCCTCATGACCGATGATCAGTAAACCATAACTCCACATGGAGTTCTGTGGTAAGACCTATCACAGTAACTTTATCACCAGAGAGGAACAGGAATATGGTGACATTAAGTCAGTTTCCAAAACAAACTTCTGTGCCTGCCAGTCAGTCCTGGTGGCCAGCTGCCTCTGTGGAAGGGCTGGACCCCCACACAATGCTGGCTCCTGCCCCTCAGACCCCAGGACTTTCCCAAGAACTCTCAAGTACCAGATACAGATGTTTAGGCAACTGAATTGAGCCCTCAGCATCTGTCTGCATTTAGCTGTTCAGATTAACAGGAAAAAAAAAAAAAGGAAAAAAGAAGGAAAAAAAAAAAAGAAAAAAAAGAAAAATAATCTATGAGGTCCATGACAATGTGTTTATCTGCTCTAACTGGCTTAACTCCCCTTTTAATACCCTTTTAATTCATCAGCACTTTAAAAGGAAGCTTTTCTTTCTTTTTTTCTTTCTTTCTTTCTTTCTTTCTTTCTTTCTTTCTTTCTTTCTTTCTTTCTTTCTTTCTTTCTTTCTTTCTTTCTTTCTTTCTTTCTTTCTTTCTTTCTTTCTTTCTTCTTTCTCTCTCTCTCTTCTCTCTTTCTCTCTTTCTCTCTTTCTCTCTTTCTCTCTTTCTCTCTTTCTCTCTCTCTCTCTTTCTTTCGCAATGTATGAGATGACTGAAATGCACAGCATTTTCTTTAAAATTCTTATTTTTTTTTCTAAATGGTCTCAATAGTTATCTTCAAGATGATCAATTCTTTTTATTTCTGCAAAGCATTTTTGGGATTGAAATACTTCATTGAAATTTACCATTTTGCCTCACTGTTTTATTCCTTGCCTGTTGGCAAGAATAGAGTGTATTCTGATGGCTTGGGTTTTTTAATTGGATAAATTTTCCTTTTTTTTGGACACCATAATTTTATATGCAGTTTTAAAGACAAATAAAACAGCAGTCTTATTTTAACTTCCAGTAACAAGAAAGTGAAGTGAGATGACTATGCTCATAGTTCATATATTGATTTTGTTTAATTATTATTAAAAAAATGTGGGTTTTTTCCAGACAGCTGGATATGATTTTGTGTTTGGTTTATCATAAGGAATTTTTTCTATCAATTTACAAGTTCAGTAACCTGAGAAATTAGCTAAATAGCAATGTCTCAATGCAGTTATGGAAATATGCCACAAAAGTAGCATTTTTAAAGTCTCATGTACCCTATAACTCACCAGCTTGTTAAAGAACTGGTATCTACACGAAATATTAATGAACCCTGAATTCAAATTAAATTTCATTCTGTTTTACTGTAGTTAATGAATAATATGCGAAACTGACCTAAACTAATACTTCAGGACTCATTAAAAATAATTTTCAGTAGCAGCATTAGCCTTCATTATTGCTTGTAAATGATTTTATGTAGCACACTGAAACCTGGGAGTCATGGTAGCATCTTCATGCAAACGACAGTGATTTTTATGGATTCGTTCAGATCATTGTATTCTTGCTATAATAGTTCTTCCTTGATATCAAATTTCTTTTCCTTGCTCCAAAATTCTCTATTCAGTGATTCATATTTTGATCTCTGTGTTTCCCCTTGTTTTTGGAGGCCTTTTTATGACACTTTCAGCAGTCTTGAATTACATAACTTTAAAGGAATAAATGCTTTTGCTAAGCTTTTCTGAATATTAGGAATGTACCTTACAGAGGGTGATTGACTCCAGCTTTTACTGTCAGTTCTTCATTGACTTACTTAGGGAGCACTGTCTGCTGCTTCTTCAATCTATGCATATGTAATTGGTAACAGAAGTTATTATCTTTCTGTGTTCTAATACAGAAAGTCTTCAGAAACCCACAATATTTTACCATCGATTTTTTTTTTCTATTATTCAGTCCATTCCTCAAAATGCTATCAAGTTCTAGAAATGTATAAGAGTATTGGGAAGAGATTTTTCAGATTTTTTTTTAATGTGAGTTTTTTGCCTAGAACTTGGTTTTGAGCTCTTTTTCCACTGCACACATCCATTCCTATTCAGGCTTCTTGTATCAGTTGTTTTATGATAACTTTCCAGATCCAGGGGAATTCGTATGACCAGACTGGAGAACAAAAGGTTATCTGTGTTCTACAGATTAACTGTGTTTCTATGTTCTACAGATCAGGGAAATTAGGGGAACAAAAAGTGTATTTCTTTTATTATATGTAGAGCAGGAAAGTATAAAAAATATTTGAACATGATTTCTTCTTTTAGATTGTTTTCCTCACACATAGAATTTATTTTTACATTTAAAATATTATTTAATTATTCTATTTACATATCTGATTTCATAATCACACATGATTATGACACCAGATATTATATATTTGTAATACTACTCGTTATTGTCTATTTATAGTTGAATCTAGAGATGGAACAAGATAGGAGGCCACCTGGTCCTGGCTTTTAATAGCACATGATAGAAAACATGTAATTTTATAAAATTTTCTTCTAAACAGGTAAGATACTACATGGCACAGGAAGAAGAAAAGGTGCAAAATGAGTGGTATAGTAGGAATTAAAGATATGTGTCCTTTACTGTATTTAAAGCGATTGCCACCAGCAAGATAAAGCAATAGGAAATACACAGATCCTATTCTAGAACAAGAAAGAAGATACACGTGCATCTGTGCAAATTTTCTTGATATTTCAGATGAAGGATCAGATATGTCATCTCTGTCACCAACTGTACATCTTATGAGGAGGAAATGACTTCTGAATATGAGATCTAGAAAAATATACTCCAAACCACTCTATGAGTTGGTGACAAAATAAAGCAGTTACTATTTTTAAACATAGCTTAAGAATGGAAAAAAAAAAAAAAAAAAAAAAAAAAAAAACAAACAAAAACAAAACAAAAAAAAAACCCACAAAAATCTGTAATAATTTTCAAACATTAAATTTTCTTTCTAGAAATTCATTACAGTTTTAGACAAGCCATTAGCTGTCATGAAAGCAACAGCTGCCTGGGCTGCTGCTATTCAGACTTCCATACCAGGAGGTAACAGCCTTTTTTTACTGTTGACTTCCAAAAAACCTAAGAAGATAGTAATAGTCATATCAGAAAGAAAATTCTGCATGGGAGTGTGAAAGCTAATAGGCAAAATGAGACATGTTCAATGATTTTCAACCGTGCTTTTTATACATTTAAGAGATTGACTGGCAGTTTCAAGTCCCACTGCAAGAAAGTAGCTGACAAACTCAGTGGTTCAGAACTTGGGAAATAGATGCAGTCTGACAGACACCCATCTTGTTCACACAACTATGTGGATTGAAAAACAACAAAGCAAATTTTATGGCAAATTAGTCAATTACAATCTGTTTTTCAGAAAAACTGGTATGCCCTAATTCCAGTCTTGTTTAAAGCATCTGCTGAAGCTGAAGTTAACAGAGACAAAGCTTTATAGTGTTTCTTCCTCTTTTCAGGAATTCTAGTATAATTAAAATCCACTGTCGTGGTCCTAAACGGGTTAATTTTAAATATGTCCAAAGGGAAATCATATATTTTTGGAAATATCCAGTCTGAAATGCTCTCAAATAACTGAAATTTTCCCTACTGTCTTAAGTAACAAAGTGCTTATAAAATATAAGCAGATTTACAGAAGGACAAATTGCAAAAGGAAAAAAAAAAATTGTTGTCAAAAATGTTTTGATTTGCAGTACCTATTTTATAAACAAAAAAGAGAGAATTAATTTAAAGGAGAGCTATAAATTAATTAATAGATTATTTTTATTAAGAATGCTTGCATTATTAAAACATTATCCTAGAATATTAAACACGCAACATTTTTTAAACTGTAAACTTTCTCCTTGATTCTACTCACTTTTATTGTATCACGTAAGTCAGCAATCTTAGTACATAAAAAGGTAAGTAATTTGTTTTCTGCCTAAGAATATTTCTCACTTTTCTGGAGTGCATTAAAAACCAGTCTTGGGATTGCTTTAACTTGATCTAATTGTTTTTGAAAATAATCATAGTAAAATCCCAGATATCTTTGGAGAGAAACTGTTAAGCAGTTTCTTAGTAGGCTCCATTATTTTGTCTGAATCAATGAAGTTTCTTAAAGAATGTCTCAGGGAGGAAATCTACTCTCTAGCATTTAGAGACATATTTCCAACGCAATTTCTATGATGCTGTGAATCTTTCATTACAGCCATGGACAACATAAATAATAAGTAATATAGTCTTTGCAGGTGGAAGCAGACTAATGCAAAATAGTACTTTTACCCCACCTGCCTAGAATGACTGACAACAATAACCTGCCAGCATACATGATTATATTACGTTTCTTGCCTGAATAGAACTTTACAAGTAGTCAAAACAAAAATGAATATTTAAATCATATGAAGAACAAGGGTCTGGGAACGTGAGGAGATAAAATTAAAGTGCTAAAGATGTTAGGCTGGAATGTGAGCAAGAGAAGCAGTGGAGTGTGGTGATGGTAAGTGCCAAAGAAAATATTGAGGAAACAAGTTGATGTGAGATAAGGGATGGGGGTGTGCCTCTGCAATTAGGAAGATAAACAATGCCAGATATGAAATCAGTTGGGAAAAGGAAGGTATGGAAAACACAGGGAGTGTATAAGTTAGACTATATGAGACAAGTAAGAAAATACAGGCAAAGCTGAAATAAGACGTGAGAATTAAAAGAAATTTGTATTTTAAGACAAAGAGGAAGGTAAGGCTATTGCATGTTTGTTCATGAAAAACACGATTGTTTTTGTGTATGGATTTAATTTTATGTGGAATCGAATTTAAAGCAGAATTGAATACATACTGAAGACTTTAGATAGTCAACAGCTGTTAATAGTTCAAAACAGATCAACAGCTATTTCTTTCAAGTTCTCTGGATATATGTTTTCATTTTGAAAAAATCAGTTATTGATATATCAGTTATATAAATTTTAATGGTATAAGCATAAGTAGTGGAAATTAATTGGAAACTTTAGATTTTTGTCTTAAATTTCTAGTTACCTTAATCTTATGACATCAATTAGGTATTTCCTTCCCTGTTTTAGTAGAAAGCTCCCTAAATTATTATATCAAGGTTTGACTGTGGGTCTCACAGATCATTGAATCTAATCTTAGGTCAGACATCAGTGCTTAAAAAAAAAACAATGACAACAATTTAGGAGTTAATTGTTTGTACCTAGTCAAATTAATCATTGATATCCTAAAATCAAAGGGCAAGTTAGGTTAGAAGAATCAAAGTAGTCACAACCTTAATTGTGACCTATCTCATACTTGTCTCCTAAATGGCTAATACATCACAAACTGAATGCATGCAGGTGTTTCAATCTCAAATTTTGTTGATGCCACTAAAGTTATAATTACCTCTCATTGACGCAGTAAGGATTTATTTATACTGTGTGTTTCCGTATCGGAAGGAGACAGAGGAGAGGTCTTTGTGAAGGTCTGGAGTCTGTCACTGAGATACTGGATATTATATTGTGGTTAAGACTTGTAAGAAAACTTCCCATGTCTTTACTTCACAGAACCACAGAGTGGCAGAATATATTGAGTTGGAAGGGACACACAAGCATTATGGTGTCCAGCTCTTGGCTCTGCATAGCACCATCCCCAGGAGTGACTGAGAGTATTGTCCAAATGCTTTGGGAACTCTGTCAAGCTTGGTGAATCCTATCAATTCTTTGTGTAATATATTAATAGCAATTCAATGAATTAATATTTCCTTTGCAGGAAAAACACATAGTACGTGGTAATATAAAATTTATTAACTAACCAGGTGCTTATTTACAGAATTACTGTGATGGGCATGGTTCAGAAATTATTTATACCTAAGGGACAGGTCAATAATTACAAGTATAAAAGAAGAATTTTCAAAAGTATTACCAGCAGGGCTCAAAAGAGCACTGAAGATTTTTTTTTTTTATTTGTGCAGACAAGCTAATGACAGAAGCTGCATATCTTAGGCTTTCTGGTGACTTTCAGTTTTTAACTGTCCTTCATTCAGGGCAGGATCATTCATGGTCAGTTATATCTGATAACAATAGAGAGATATTGGATCTGTCTAGATCTGTAAAGCTCCCTTTGCCTTCCACTTCTTAGTCTTTAAACTATCTGTCTGTGTTCTAGACATTTACTGGGAAATATCATAACATCTTGACACTATTTTGACCAAAGTGTTAGGATTATTTGTGGTATCAATAGTAATTTTTCTTTATAAGCATCTAAATTCTTCTGAAAAAAAAACACTGTTGAGTTACCGAGCTAAGAAGTTTAAATCCTCATGCTAAAAGGATTTTGAATCATTTAGAATTCACGCAACAATTTTGAATGATCAGGAGCATGGAACTACACAGTCAGAAAAGAATGTGTGACTCCCTGTACTGTCCAATTTTGAGGCATATATGGCAACTGTTTGCCAATTAATTAAGAAATTATTTCCACATGTCCTTTTAAAGCTATGTCTGAATTGTCCTTTTTTGTTTGTTTCTTTGTTTGAGGGGTGGGGTTTTTGGATGTTTGCTTTGTTTTACTTTATGTTGGGGAATTTTTGGGTGTTTTATTTTTCTTTTAATTTTTTTTATATATTTATAATTTAAGGAACAGAAGGATAAAAGCAAATCAACTGATACTTTCATGTAATTACCATGTAGATTCAGAGTATTTCAGGCCTTTCAAAGGAAAACTTTGGGGCCAAGGAAGTAACATTTATCATAAAGGAGAAGGTGTCCTTGTTTACAGAGTTGGAGGGAAAAGGTAAAGGCATGAGATATTAACTGATGAAGAACAAAACTAGGAATATAATCAGACATCTCAGGATTATGGATATTGCTTCTTTGGATGGGCAAAAAGAAATTTCCTGTGTTTATCTGCTTCTCTGTGAATTCTGTCTGCCATGTTAACAGAAATATTTTTTTTTGCCGTACTCCAAGCAATGTGAATGGTAAGCATGCTGCTATGCTAGCAACCATGTACTAATCTGCACAGCAAACTGTACATTCAATATTCTGTTGGAAGCTAAGTTCCTTGTTTATATTTCAAATTCAGCCAAAGGATCAATAGATGGAATTTTTTGTGATGTTTTAACAGCAAAAATTTGAAACTACATTCAAAGCCCTGTAGTGTATCTGCACAAACATTTTTCTTTAAGGGATTGCATGGAAATAAAAATATGTTTCATCAGCCGCTAAAATTTTTATTCAAGACATTCAAGTGGTAAAAGAGTGTAATAGCACTCACCTGGAGAAGGATAATTTACCTTGTGGTGGAGTTCCTTTGAGATGTTGCATTAACCTCTTCCTTCTTCTCTCTGGCTGAGTAACAGCAGCAAGGTATTCCTCCTTCTTCTGACCCCTATGTGACAGACATAATGGTTTGACAGATCACAGCTAAGGCATGCAGTTGTGATTGTCATGTGGGATCACAAAGTATGACAAATGATCTGGTTTTGTGCTGTAAAAACATATGGTACAGAAGTGTTACTGTGAGAAGGTGCAAACCAAATGCCACTTGTCTAAGTCTCATGCTCATGTTGTGAGACGTGATAGCTCCGTTCATAACACACCAGAAGGTTTTCTAATATCCTGGGTTCTCTTCATCAATACAGCAGTCAAATACAAGACTATTGGGAAAGAAAATGGAATTGAAATTGGAGCATATTGTCAAGCATTATATACTAAATACATGTACACATATACTTCATTAACTGGGAGGACAACTTGACTGTAAAGCACAATAAGCACAGTCTAAAGTTAACATACAGTAACTATAATACTGAGTGCTACTACAATGGTTAAATAATGATACCAGACTTCCAAATATAAACCTCAAAACTTATTAAGTAAACCTGATGTCAAAGATGTGATATTCCTCTTACAGATACTTTTTATGCTAACATTTATCTAAAATCTTGAAATGATTCCAGCTTGTAATGCCACCTTTTATTCAATAATATTATATTATTAAAATGCCACAAATTAACTATTAATCACATATATGAGATAAAAATATTTCTAGACTGAAATGTCGTATGTCATATTTCATATGCCAAGGTTTAGACTTTGCATAGTTTTTAACATGAAATAAAACCTCTAAAAATAAGGATATATAATGAAATATATTTTGACATTTTGGTATTTTTCTCTGATATTTCACTTTTTGCTTAATGTCATTTGATTTCATTTCTTCTTAGTATATATACACTGTAAGTTGACTCTAGCTGAGACACTTGTGCTTGTGTTATATGGAATGAAAACGTAAAATTTCCAATGCTTTCTTCTAAAAGCAAGGGTGATTGGAAGGGACGTTCATATGGCATATGTTTAATCCGATGAGAATAGCAGAGAAAAGAATGAATAAATTAAGTGTGCTGAAATCCCTTATGATCACCCAGGAAAAACTTTTAAATTCCTTCCAAGATGACTAATAACATATCGAAATAGTTCCTTGGGTAGACAGAGGCAAGACTGTGACAAAAAAAAAAAAAAAAAGAAAAAAAAAAAAAGGACATTATGTCCTTTATGTTCCTGTGTTATAGTTATAGAAAGACAGACAAACAAATGAAAATAGTGATGCTATAATCACTGGTGTACTTAATTGGCACTATCTGGTGGTAAATTAGAGCTTGAAGAAATTCTGATCATCAATTTCCAATTGTGTGAACTATCATTTAGATTCTGCTTCTCTCATTATCCTGAATTATTCACAGTATCTGAGTCAATGCAAGCATAATTTCCATAAGGAAAATCTTTTGTTAAATGTGGATCAATTAAGCACCAAGGACTACAAGAAGTTACAGCTTTAGTTTAAGATAAAGGACAGATCAAAATGAGTACAGCTTTTTCAGCAATTAGTCTTTGCTGAGAGAAATCCCATGAGTCACATTGATGGAAGAAAGGACAGGGCAGTGGATTAGGGGGGAAAATTGTTAGTAAAGACACTGTTCCCCCGTTTTGAGTTTTCTCTTACTATGTTCAGAGTCATGGCCCGTAACAACAAGGGAGCTCCTGCTGAGAAAGTAGCTAAAGCAACCTCAATCTAAGAAACCCAAAAACTTCACCAACCCTACACATTACAAAATATGTTTCGTAGTAATTCCCAGAGGATGTGGTAAGATATAAATATTATTGCAATATGATGGAGACATACATTTATACTCGAGAGAGACAAAATTATATTTCTGTAAGAGCTATCATCTAGCATTTGTCTTCCTCTCACACGTGGATATGTAACACAGGAATATTTAGAGAACGTTGTGCTTAGATTTGTTTTCCAGGGGACTGAAATATTGTATTAGGGTCCTTGCAGCTTCATGTCATAGGTTGACCTAGGTCAGATGCCAAGCACCCACCAACGTCACTTACTGACTCTGCTGTACAGCTGGACAGAAAAGAGAAAATTTAACAAAGGGTTCATGGGTTGAGGTAAGGACTGGGAGAGTTTGCTTATCAGATGCCATCAAGAGCAAAACAGTCTCAATGTAGAAATTTGAAATGGATTTACCACTAACAAAATCAGAGCAGGATAGTGAGAAATAACATAAAACCTTAAAAAACACTTTCTTCTCACTCCTCCCTCCTTCCCAACTCTACTGCCTATCCCAGCAGTGAAAGGAGACAGGGAATAGGAGTGATGGTCAGTGCAGCATCCATGGCTTCTGCTGCTCAGACAGAGAAGTTGTTTCTCTGCTGCAGCATTGGGTCCCTCCCACAGGAGACTGTTCTCAATGAACTTCTCCAACCTGAGAAAAACAGTTTCCTGTGAACTGCCACAATGTGAGTCCATTCTATGGGCAACTGTCTCCCAAAAGTGCTGTGGTGTAGGTCACTCTTCCACAGGGTGCAGCCCTCCACAGACAGGCTGCTCCAGTCTGGGAGCAGGGCCCCCTCCCTCCATCAGGACTCTCACTGGACCACAGCCTTCTCTAGGCATACACCCACTTCAGCATGAGCACCTCCCCCATGGCTGTGGGAGGATCTCTGCATCCCCATGGATCCCCATGGCTGTGGGTGGATCTCTGCATCCCTCCTGGATCCCCATGGCTGTGGGTGGATCTCTGCATCCCCTGTGGATCCCCATGGCTGTGGGTGGATCTCTGCATCCCTCCTGGATCCCCATGGCTGTGGGTGGATCTCTGCATCCCCTGTGGATCCCCATGGGCTGCAGGGGCACAGCTGCTTCACCATGGTCTCACCAAAGCCTGTAGGGGAATCTCAGCTTTGGCCCCTGGAGCACCTCCTCCCCTCCTTCTCCACTGACCTTGGTGTGACCATGTTGTTTCCCTTACATGTTCTCACCTCCTCCTTGTCTCTGGCTAGAATTAAAACTGCATCACAACCTTTGTTTTGATTTCTTCTTAAATCTGTTATCACAGAGGTGTTACCATCATCTCTCATTGGGCCAGTTTTGGCCAGCAGCATGTCCATCTTCAGAGATACCAGGGATTTGCTCTGCTGGACACGGTGAAAGCTTCCAGTAGCTTCTCACAGAAGCCACCTCTGTTGACACTCTTCTAATTAAAAACAGGCCATACAAATCCAATACACTTCAGGACAAGAGTTTGTGCTTGTCCAGGCACAGTACAGTCTAAAGCAATATCTCCATTTTTGGACTAAAATATAATTTAAAAGTTGAAATGAACAGAACATGAAAGACACCCTTAGGTGCCCAAGAATGGATTTAAAAGCCTAGAGGTAGGCTTCTATTTTAGAAATGTTATAAATTATTTTGTTCAAAAAACAGACTGAAGCCAGATTTTGCTAGTTATTTGTACGAAAAGCTGTTACAGTGGGCTATTCATTATTTAGGAACACCTACAGATAACAGCCTGCATTATCAGTATGCAATCTATATTACACGGTCTGCAGGGGCAGTAGAGAAAAGCACACACCTGAAAATCATGAACAAAAGACCTGCAGAAAACATTATCCTTTTTCAAGGCATGCCAGGATTATCTTTAATTGCTTTATACTGCTAAGGGCTAGTCTAAACTAGAGGGGGATTGCCAACACCTCTATCTCAGCAAAAGCTCTAAAAGAGATGAAGCTTTTACTGATAAAAATATGTTTCTTTGGATGTAGCAGATACTAGGTTCCCACAGAAAATAAGCTATATGAGAAAGAGAGACTTTTCTTTGTTCAGAATTGCTGTGTCTACTTTAGGCCCTTGAGTGGTCAAAGCAGCATCATAAAAAAATTTCCAGATGTCTATATCTGAAAATGTTGTGCCAGGCAAAGTTTCTGGGATAGAGTCAAGACAGAGACAAAGGAGCTTGGAGTTATTTTGGTTATCATACACATCTTGGCTCAGTTTTATATTCTGTTTGAGTGGTCTACCACAGTTTAGAAACCTGAAGAGGACAAAGACATTTCCTAATTGACAGATCATGTCCTGAGCACAAAGGCATTTTTGTCAGTTTCACAGACTAAAAAAGACTGCCATGTGAAAATAAATGTCTAAAGTGTTGTAAATATTTTGTTGTTCAAGAGGAACAGTGAAAAACAGTGTGTTACCTCTCAGTTACACACACACACACACACACACACACACACACACACACATATATATATAAATCCAATTCTTTAAGTGAAATCACTGTAAATACTTTATGTAAACCAAATTGAAGGTATGCATGCTGATTTTTCTGTACATAAACAAACACTGTGACAATGTAAGTGGATCTTGATTGCCTATGTGCATGGCTACAGCAGTTAATTTTACCTTATTTATCAATAATGATTGCATTTGTAATGAAAAATATTCAGAAGAATCATATGTCATATAGGTTTAAAATTGTGGAAATTCTCCTAATTTCTCCTCATAAAGTCTCTTGCAGATGTGACAAATCCCAGATTCATAATATTGTCCTGTGATATATCCCATATTAATAATATTTTCCTGATTAACTTCATCTAAAGAAGAAAAATATTTTTACCATTGCCCCAGCACATGCACACAAATTCCTGTGTTTGTATACATCTTTAAACTGCAGATACATTAATTCCAGTGTTTAGTAGTTTTCTTTACAGCTGTACAAAGTCATTATCCCACATCCTTTCATACCTTACATGAAGAAAGAAACACCTAAATGATGAATGGAACTGCCTAAAGAAAATACTATATCATTTGCTAAGTAAAAGTGAATTTGTGCAAAAACTGAAGGAACTGACAAGGTAGTACAGAAAAAATCTGATATGTAATGACACAGATGGACGTGTGTTTTAATAAGTAAGAATGACACCATCTCAAAACACTGTCAGATTATTCTACATAATTTCATAAATGATAAATAAGAGTGTTATAAGCAACAGTGTCAACGATAACATTCAGATCAAGCAAAATAAAATGCTTGAGCAATCCAAACCAGACTGCATTAATAAATCATCATAGACTGTAACTATAGCTGTAACATGATTGTGAAGTAGATTATTATTTCTCAAAGGGCTTGTTTTTTCACTAAATGGTGATATAATTCAGAAACACTGACCTGCTTTATGTTCTTGTTCAAAACAAACAAACCTTAAACACATCAGTAAATCCAATCCCCATTTCAAATCAAGAATGTTCTTTACTAATACGGTAATTTATTTGATTTTTAGATACAATGGAGCCTTTTTAAAATTTAACTGTTTTGAGAGTTTGAAAAAAATTAAAATATGGGCTATATGGATATAATTACATATAGATAAGGCGATCTGTTATGACTGCAATGTAAACAGTGAAATATGTGAAATGTAGACAATGTAAATATGTGAAATAAAAATTCAGTTGAAAAATAGACCCCTGAAATCCAAAGATGAAATTTGTAAATTTGTAGGGCTTAGAAATTTCATAGCTGCACATAAGCCCAGTTTGCTTTCTTCCATGGGAAAAACCTATGGAGACTTTCTGTTCACTCCATCAGGAAGCAAAATTTTTCTTATATTCACATAGAGCATGTGCCTTCTCCTAGCTATATTTGCAACATTTTAGAATTCTGTATCATATTACAGTAAAGTTGAGGTATGAACAGAGGGAAAATAAAGACTTCCTTGGTCTTCTTTAGAGAAGGATAGTAGAACTGCTGAGTAATAGATAAATAAACACAGTATAGATAAATACTGATTTTAAGATTCAAGAAAAATTTTTATAATTCAAAACAGTTGAACTAGCACATGTAGAAATAAAATATCCAGAGAATGACAAAAATATGCAGATCTAGAAGACATTTAAGAGAAACGTGCCATGAAAACAAAGAAAAATATATCCTGCTAAATTTAGGAATATGTAGTGGAACAAAAAAGTCAAACTTCCTGAAAACATTTAATATGCAACAACTTGTGAATCAAATCTAGTATCTTTGAAACTCAGGATCATGGAACCAAGGAATCTCAGTGAATATTTAAAAACACATTTTAAAGACACTAGCCATTTAAATTCCAGTTTACAATATATAAGAACTCAACGATATTAAATTCTCTTCATGAAATGTCCTATAAAATCTGCAATTTAAATTGTAGTTCATAATTTTGAGGATTTTTTTCATCCTAAAACTGAAAAAAAAGCATAACTGTTTCATTTACTACCAGTATATTTAGTATACCCTTTAATTTTACTTGTCTAGTCAATACACTTGGCAGCAGCAGCAGTGCTAAAAAAAAAAAAAAAAAAAAAAAAAAAAAAAAAAAAAAAAGTTTCTGCATGGGAAACTGTTTTCAAAGTCATGGAAGGTGTAAATGCAATCCACTGTCCATGTGATTATGCCAAAAAGACAATATCCAGTTCACACTGGTGATTGTGAGGCTTCTCAAGCATGAACTAGCATATTATTATCAATTCGAGTCCCTTTGATAAACATTCATTTTTCTAAAGTAAATATACACTAAGAGACTCTTGACTTTCTTCAGTGACTGTTTCTTACCTGTTGAAAAATATTGAAAAGTACATAGGAAAGGTCATAGGCCTTTACAACCTATTAGCAATTTGCTCTTTTTTGGGTTGTTATGCATGGTTTAAAACTGAATTACCACTTATGAAATGCATTTTTGCCTTTCAGGAAATTTCATACATAAAATTAAATTACATTATGAAGTGCAGAGACAGTAGTACTAATGCTAAAAAGAAAGAAAACTTGACTGTGAGGTCCGATTGTATGTGTGCATGCTTTCCAATTATCCAGTTTTGCAATAGTAATTTTTATGTATGGAATAACAACTGTAACTGCAATCCAGTTGTAGCTTTGCTTGTTTGTTTTGTCCTTTGCTGAGATTTCAGGGGGACTCTTCAGCACCTGACATGCTTACCTGGCACTTGTTAAGGTTAATGTGTACTGCACTTGCATGCTGCTGCAAGAATAAAGCCAGTATTTAGATTCGCTTGTCCCTAGATCATAGGTTATGAAAACAATATCTGTCAATATGGTCAATCCTAGTCATATAACAAGTACTACAGTCATAATACTTGTAAAGCTAAATTATAAGAAAAAGATTTTTTTTTTATTTCTTTTTTAGGATTTGTGAAATAAAGCTCAGTAGCAAACAATGTTTCATGGCTTTCCATACACTTTTCTTTGTGTTTTTCCACATATATTTTTATGATTCCCTCCTATTTCCAAGGGGGGGACTTATAAAATTTAGGTTTATTTAACAATGAGAGATTATCTTTACAGAATGCAAAAATAATCTAGGTGTCACAACCAGTTCAAGAGACTTGAAAACTCTGAGACCTGTGCTGGCCATTTTTTCACTTCTTAGACTCACAGAAAGCCCTAGTTTTGAAGTTGAGAATAAGAGTCTTCATAAAAGCTATAACTGTGGGCTGTGTTGAAACCATTATATACAATGAGCAGGGTTTTTAAAATCAATTTTAAATTAAAAAAAATTAGAAGTACATAATAGTTAAAAAATTACTCATTTATGGTAACAGAAATTTGTCTGAGAAAAGACAAGGTGGGAGCAGAATAGATAAATTTATAAATTTCTTGGATTTGGTAAAAATTTTACCACAGAAATGGACAATAATAAGCACAAGAAATGACCATTATTTTAACTTATCTAGTGCCAAGTCTACAGAAAGTCAGGGCTTCTACTTGGATGACATGTACATAATTAATTTATGATTATAAATAAATATATATATTTATATATAATATAAAATATATATAAATAAATAAATTATAGTATTTGATGTTTGTGAACTCTCTGAATGTTGCAAAACGCTGCATCTCTTATAGAGCAAAGTTCAGACCCTGTAAGATGTTACAAATTGACTTGTAGTTTATTTCAGGCATAAAGATCATCTAGTTCCAACCCATGCCATGAACAGAGACACCTTTCACTAGACAGGTTGCTCAGGGCACCATCCAAACTGGCCTTAAACTCATCCAGGAATGGGGCATCCACAATTTCTCTGGGCAACCAGTGTCTTACCATCCTCAGAACAGAAAATTTCCTCCTATTGTGTAGTCTAAGTCTCCCCTCTTTTAGTTTAAAGCTGCTCCCTCTTGTCTACATACACTCATAAAAATTCCTCCAGCTCTCTTCTAGTCCAACACAGGTGCTGGAAAGCTGCAATGAGGTCATCCTGGAACCTTCTGTTATCCAGGCAGAACGGCCACAACTCTCAGCCTGCCTTCATAGGAGAGATGCTCCAGTGCTCACATCATCTTCATGGTCTCCTCTGGACTCATTTCAGCAGTCACCTTCTTATGTTGCAGGCACATGAGCTAAGATATAGCCAAATAATGGCTACTGGTGGCACTTTTTCAATGGCCTGAACTTTGAAAGTGTTGAGCAAATCGACAAAAGATTTTACTCTGCATTTTCAAATTGATTTTAAAAAAATCAAGGCTATTTTTTATATTGTTTTTCTCTTAAATCACTGAAACCATCTTCTGATGTTAAATCCCAAAACTAATATTTTTTTATGCAGATCAAATGTACCTTGTACATTTTTGAAGAGAATATAGTTTTCTCACTTAAGAATGTTGTCATTGGAATATTAAGATGTGTTGTCTGACCTAAATATCATATTATGGGAACAAAGAGGTTAAATTAAATTCTTTCATTGTCTTTCTCTCTCATTGCCTTTCACATCTCTGTACTTCCATTTTTGCTTAGACTATTTTATTTTTGATGATTCATTCCTTGTAGAAAAAAAGTTCTAATAACAAATACTACCCTGTTCACTGTCTGCAAGGCATTAAACAATTTGACCATGTCAGCCCTTATTGGTTTAGTAATCTATGGTCTAGGGACAATCAGACATTAAACTGAGAGGTTTATTCTTGTAGCAGTGTTCAAGTACAATTCCTGTTAACCATATTTCCCATTTTTCCAAATAAAATGTCTTTCCATTAAATTCATTACTGCTAAATCCCATAGTTCATGAACTACTTCTGACCTAGAAAAATTATCCAGAAGAGGAGTGGAGACAGAATAAAGATCAAATGAAACATAGAACATATAATGAAAAATATCTTTGTATGTATAAATAGTTTATAAGGAAATTATTAACAGATGGTGTTAATGGATTTTTAGGCTTCGTAGAATCGATAATTTTTTCTTTTCCTCCTTTTTATGTCATGTATAGGCAGAATCATAATGTGGATTCAAGCACAACAACTTTGAAAAACATGACACTACAATTTAGCCCACATGAAAATTTGAGATACACCAGCCAGTAAAGTACCCCATACCAAGTTTTCTGCAGCTTCTGCTGCCTTCGAGGGGAGAACAATGTTTAAAACATACTCTGTGTTCCCACCCTCTCAATCCTCAGCCTCACACACAATTTAGTATCTTATGTTTATTCACAGTATGACATTATTCATTGGGTTGGAGGCGATTTGTGTAAATAAAATCCTGCAGTGCCCAATCAAGAGTTATGATTCCAAGTTTCTGTAGCATCACCTCATTCCAGATTTTATAGTCTTTGGGAACCAGACTAAGAATCCTGAAAAAACAAGAAAATCAGATAAAATGAAGAGGACTTTTTTAGACTCTTTTCTTCCAGTCTCACTGTCAAGATGAGTTAATCCATAGTATATATTTGGACTTTCCAATTGTCTTGTGCACTGTCTACATGAGAAAGCATTTTAATAATTAAATTAAGGGCGGAAAAATTATCAACCATAAAGGACACATAGTGGAAAAAAAATGTTGTATGTTTATTTGTCATGGTGCAGCGACAAGCTCAATAACCCTTTACATCTCTATTACTTTTATAATGAGGAGATATACTGAATTAAAGCTTTTCAAGTTTCTGAAAAAATTTTCCTCTTCCTGCTGCTGTTGCCGGTATCTTGTTTGAGAAGCCTTCCACTGCCTGGCACCATATCTGTAGTTTCTCTGTGATGATCTCACTTCAGTCCAGAAAATGGAATTATTTACTTTGGGAATAGTCCTTCAAAAAAGAGACTTCTCAGTGTCCTGTAGGACACTGAAATCCAGCACTGTTATGGAAAGGGTATAAGTGACTGGCTGACAGTAAGAAGGGACAGCCAAGTCAAGCTTCACATCTTGCATACAGGCAATTGAGAAATTGTGGCAACAGCTTCTGACACATTCAGCCATATCAGCAGAGATAACTGTCCTTTATTATTCAGGGCATCACTACGTGAATTACTTTTTGCAGCCTGCTTAGATTGCAATCTTCACAGGCTTTCACATTTATTTGAAATAAATCTAGGCAGTACCTATCATCTTGTATTAAATTGGTTTGACAATGTAAAATGTCTTCTTCTAGTAGATAATCCATAAATTAAAAAGAAAGCAGAAAAAAAATCTGAAATGTTTTATATTGAAATATCCTGTTTTGTCACTCTATGAAAATTTATTTTTTTCCTTTTAAATCCTTCTAAATTACTTTGGAAAGGAAATTTGTGTTCATATTTTGAAGAATAGTTTTTAAAGCTTCAATTCTTTTCATTCTATGACAACAAAACTATTTAAGTGAATTGAGTTTCTTGAATTTTGTTTTTTATAGGAAATTTAAAAATGCCTTATTGAGACAAAAGAAAGACAATACGGTGAAATGTAATGAAAACAAAGATTATGTGGCACTTGCATTCTTTAAACCTGAAAACTTTCAGTGCTTAATGAAGAGTCAAAAAAGAAAGTTCTGATACTAGCTGACATTAATTTTGGTATAGTTATATAGCTGGGAGATGTGAAACAAATTTCTTCTTCATCTATTTAACAGCAGAGAGAACAGTTACTCTGTAGACTGATTTAGAGGAATTTTCAAGCCAGCAACGGTACTATTTCTTTCAAGGGATTTAATGTCAATGATAAAAATGTAGAAGGTATTTTGTAAGTATGACATTTATAAGGGGAAAAAATAATATAGAATCAATTGAATTTGGCATATCTTCAATTTATAAAAAGAATAAAAATTAAGGACTGACATTTAAATGATTTTCATATGTCTGCTACAGGATTTTCAAAATTTTTGGGTTTATTTTTTAATTTGTTTTAGAAATGAGTTAAAAAGTCAGTAAGACAGAGCACAACTTTTTTGAAGCTTTCATGCTTTCAGAATATTCATGATGCCTATTTCCCTGACTGCAAGAACTTACTATTAATGTGCATAGCCCTTGTGATGATATTCTGAAAATTAAATTGTCAGAAATTATGAACATTTGTAGCGAATTGACTATGGACTGGTGGCAGAAAAGATTTCCACACTAAACTAGGGTTAGAAGTTGGTATTTTTATTGAATGTCAGTATCAGTGTAAGTGCAATTGAAATGCCTTCAGAGGCATAGCCTGACTCCCCTGTAATTGAACATGATGTGATACCTAACTTCGGAAACATTTCACTGAATTTCCCTTTCTTAATAACAACTGTAGTTTGGTTGTTTTTCAGTCAGAATCTGTCATTCTTCATGAACAGATGCAAACCCTTCCTTTACAAATAGAAGGATAATTAAAAGAAATGTGTCATTTATACAAGCCTTGGAAAGCGGCTAGTGTTCCATCATTATTGCTTATTGTTTTGGGGGTTGTTTTTTTTCTGAAAATTCATTGAGGGGATTTTTCTGAAAATTCATTGAGGGGATTTTGTTTTATTCTGAGGTAGATATTATCTAGGGGATAATGTGTCCAAAGATTTTTCATGGTAAACTGGATATGCTGAAAACAAGGAAAATAAGAGCAAGAGTGGAGTGGCATATGAAATTCCACAGAACATACTCTGTGGCATTCTCCTGCTGCTCCAGAAGGGTCGAGGCTTCCTGACTTTTATCTGTCTTACCTGCCAGTCCTGTGTGGATATCTTGGACACCTTATGGAAAATTATGTGGTGTTATATACCTGCTTTTACACAATTCAGTCCTACCCTCAACTTCTATTCACTGTGACAGGACGATAAACATCTACCAAAGACATGCTGATAGATACTTAAAATGAGAATCTTTAATCAGTGAACTGAATTGCATTCTTATATTCACACCCTCTATTCTTAGCTATTTCTGAGTCTTGTGGGAGTGTAATAACACAGTGTTTATAAGAAAAGGCTGTTAAGGAAATGTAAAGGAGGAAGCAATAGGCTTCAAGAGCAGGACAAGTTTTCTGAAATAAAAAATTTTAGTAGTTAAAAACTGATGATATTAATTTATTAAATACAAGTACATACCCACTTGTATTCCATAATTGGTTAGACCTGATGTGAGATATTGTTTTAATGTCATCCAAGCCTGGACTAGTGGCTCATGAGCACAAAAGTGAGATTAGGTTAGTATATTGGGTATTGCTGCATTCAAACTTGAACAGAAAAAAAATAAAGGAGATGCAGGAACCTGGTCATTGGAATGGAATAGTTAGAAAAAAAGAAAACAGAATGAGTAGAGAGTGGGATATAACAGAAGCTTCTTGAGGCAGATAACACAGAAACCAACTATAATAATCAAGTAGATAATTTAATTAAATTAAATCATCCCCAGCAGTGATTCAAGCTACAATGAATGCTATATCCATAAAATATAGGCTTAGGTGGATCTCCATATATAACTCCTGCAGCACATTTCTCATTACATCTGGATTGCTTACTCTGAACTTTCCTTTAATTTAAGGGCATCTGAATGTGAAGTCAGTTCATTCAAGTTATACCGTGCAAGATTCGTTCTCTACAAGCTTTGTTTTTCTAGTGAAATGCTGTACAATGTTGCTAATCTATTTTGAGCAGTAACACACAAAACAGTCTTGTCACTGATTAAGAGCCATTCAATATTTTCTAAAAATATATGAAAAATGTTTGCTAGTACAGAATGGATTGATTCTAAATTCAGAGATCAATAGTAAATAGCATATCCATCACCTACTACATTATAGCAGACCTCTTCCTAGCTTTTTGAGAGGTTTATGATTTTAAAATTACTGTATTGCATTTACTGTGCATTCAGAACAGATTAAATTAGGCCACAAGCCAATAACATAAAAATTAGACAAACAGTATGACTTATTCCCATCCTTTTAGCAATTATCTAGTGACAGATTGTTTTCCTCTGTTTAAAGTATCTGCTAGTAAAACATATCTGCTCATAAAAGAAAGATGATTAGTGTGATGGCAATTTATTTGTTCTTATAAGGATATGTGGAATATTTGTTACAGTTAAGTAAAATTGTTTTAAAGCTAAGGACAATCTCATTAGGATGTATGCATTTAGTCTATAAAGTTTAAAAGGAAGCAAGAATAATGTTTAAGTTTCAAACAATGTTCAGACCCCTTAAAAAGACTTCAGCCTTTATTTCCCTATATAGGATATGAAGTCGTTTACATAAAATTGAGCAAGATTAATTTTCAGCTACATCAGAAGACTGAAATTCCATGCAAATTAACAGAGATTTTGTGCCCCTCACTAACAGAAACCTCTTAACTGGGGTTACCACATATCAGTGTGAGCATATCACTGCTTTAATTTCTTGGGCTGGTTTCTGTTCGATCTTTTAGTCTGGGTTCCTTAGGGGACAGGGGAATCAGTGTCCTGTCTAAAAGCTGTCTTATCTAGGAACAGATGATCAATAAAGTCCAGCAAAACCTTGGGATGCCTAAATACAGTAAATGACTAATCTCAGTGCTTAAGAACCAAATTGAATATAAGCTGGACAAGACTTCACAGTTTGGAGACATGGTAGGTTTTGCCACCATTTTTACTGTAGGAATGGTGAGGCAGATTTTCAGACAGATGTGATAAATGAAATAAGTGGGTCTATACTGTTTATTAGCTTGATGTTCTTCATCTCTACATAGGATCCCACAAAAATGGTTTCAAGGAAATGAAATTCAACGTATGAACAGCTCATTCTTTCTCTTGGTAGCAGAGAAATGACTGACGAGGCCTTGATTTTTTTATCTGTACATTATTAGTTCTCAGAAAAGTTAGATTTCCATGAAAAGATGGGATTTTGCAAATGAAAGTAGTATAACAATCCTTGATGATAAAACTATATCAAATATATTTGTTCAAAGGGATTTTTAAAAATAATAATTAAAAATGATAGCATTGACCCTCAGGTAAATTTGCCTCAAAACATGTAATTGAAAACTTATCAGGACATTATCGACAAATAATAAATTTAATATCTGTTCAACTATCTGGAATATATTCTTCGAAATTAAATAATATTAATCTAATTCTGCAGGAAGTTCTACACAAGGAATATATGCAGAGTACTCCCTCCCCATTAACCTCCAAAACACTTTGATTAGTAAAATTAACTTAAAGAATTTGAATGGATTTAATTTGGACTTCTGAGTTGGTTTTCTGTCAGGATCATTTAATTAAAACAAAAAAAAGAAAGAAAAAAAATCTAAAAATCCCACATAGTTTCCTCCATTCCCTCTTTTTAAAGTTTTATTATGAAATTTAAAAATAGAATTAACATAAAGATTTGCAGCATATTATTCAATCATTATTTACAATATAAAGGTCTATATAAATATGTGATAGGATGGTTCAAAGAGTGTCTTCCCAGTAGTACCCAGTGACAGGACAAAATGCAATAAGTACAAATAGAAATGCAGCAAAATTAGTTTAATCATAAGAAAAAATGTTTCTAATGTGAAGTTCATCACACACAGGAATGGGTTGTTGAGACTTGGGCAGTCTCCATCTGCAGACATATTCAAGATCCAGCTGGAAACAGCTCCAGACAACTTGCCCTGACTGAATTTGCTTTGAGCAGACAAATTGGATTAGGCAATGCCCAGAAGTCCCTGTCAACTGCAGGTATCTTTTGATTCTGTGATCTTTAAGGATGAAAAAAATTAATAGCTGAAATACTAAAATATAAATATGTTGAAGTACAAGCAGACATAATAAAATCTAGGAGGAAAATGACTAAACATTGTGGGAAAAAAAAATCAGGGTGAGGAAATAATAGAAATAATATAACTTTTAATGCAATTTATGCTTGATAAAATGGAATGCATGTATGCATATAGAGAAGTACATGCTTATTTTAATTAGATAACACAAAATACTTGGTTCTTCACATTGTCAGTTGTGAGACTTTTCAAGTAAGTTTGGAAGGACATGTACATCATCTGTTGCAGAACCATGTGACCTGATAAGGTCCAATAAAGTGCCTCACTTGGGTTATGAATTCACTATGTCTAGAGATTATTTTCAACTCTCCAAAACGCATCTGGATTGTGTCTAGTATTGTCCTTATAGCAGATATTGAGGAAGCTAAAGTCCTCTACAGATATGAGGTATTTTTTCTAGTTATCTGAAAACTTTGGTACCCATGATTTCCCCTTTCTCATCATAGGCATACATGCACAAACACAGCCAACCTCATGTAAAATTTCTAGTTATGTATCACTTCTCAGATCTATTTAATTAATAAGAATGACCACATGTATCTTTAGCTCTTTGTTGTAAAGCCATTTCTTTATTCATCTTAATCCAAAAATCTGTTAATTTTTATTCTTTATGAAAATTACTCTTAAGAAATCATGAAACTTGGCATTTGCCTTGTCAAATTACACGTGTGACAAATTCTTGATGATTTGCAGCTAAATCCTCCAAAACAATGTAAAACTGAAGAAATAAAAAATCAAATTAAGTGATTATATAAATTCTATGTAATTTCCAGGTTGTTAGATTGTGGTACCTGTCCTGTTGGTTGTTTTAACTTGACATAAATACAGGCTGTAGATCTTTTGTAACAGGGCATTTTGTGGGCAACCACTCCATCTTGCTAATTTGTGGCCGAATTCACCCTCTGCAGGAAAACCTGTTTTTTAATAGAAATTACAGCAATGTGAATCCAAGCGACTTAGTGCTGAGAAATGACTGAAGGGGAGGAAAAAAAAAAAAAAACCCAATAAAAATCAAACCTACCTAACTCCACATTGGGCAGCAAAAGTGAGGAGAGATACAGAAGCTCTTAGCAACAAAGCTATTTTAGTATTTTGAATGCTACAATGAAATTTAATCATGTTTTCCTATCCTTTCCACTACTCCTTTACTAGCTGGAAAAAAATCTGTAATATGAACCAAGCTGAAAATTAAAAGTCCTTTTAAGAGGAAATCTTAACTGAGGATAGGAGAACAAGGGTAACAATAATTGTGGAGATGCTATACAAAAAAATCACCTAAGACATCTGGAAATAGGAAACACTCATCCTTTCCATGTGATGTAGAGTAAAAGTAATTAAAATTATTTCTGCCCTATAGTTTAATTATTTATCACAATAATATATAATAATTATCCCCAGAGATTATTTCGTTACTTCATAAATCTGGTAACAACAACAACAAATCTGCCAACAATATTAACCGAACACTAGAATGAAACTAAAGAAATTACCTGCCCCTATGAGGGACTGTACTTTGCAGTATGCCCAACTTTAAATTATATCAAATCAATATTATCACAGCTCCTGCTAATACACTACATGGTTCAAAGGAAGAATCAGTATCAGAGGGTCAAATGGAAAAAAGTTGATGCTGAGATACTGAAATAACATGTTAAAACTAGGAAAGAATCGACTCACCAAGTTCCTGAAGAAGTAATAAGTGTCTTGAGTGCCTCAAAGTGTCCAAGAAGCTGCTGAAATTTCAGAGAACCATTTACATCTATGAGCATTTCAGAAATGTTCCTGCATGAGTGAAAAAATACAGAGCAATAACTGTTCTGAATAACTGAATAATTCTGTTCTCAAAATGTTATATACTCTGAGATACATACAAACTGTAACTGAGACAGAATAAACTTTCTGTCTGTCTGTCTGTCTGTCTGTCTATCTATCTATCTATGTCAAGAAAGGACAGATCTGCAAAGTTCAAATGAAAGTTATTACAAAACATGTACAAGCCTTTAGGCCTAACTTAGTTCAGGCTTCCAGAGACTGACTCGAAAAAATAAAAACAGGGAACACTAACATCTGGATATGTCTCATTTTGTTCTAGCTCATTATTTCTTGAAGGATTGTGTACATCTTCTTATGGCATGCATGCCACTCAAATAGACAACATGAGTTAGCACAGAAATGGCTACTGATTTATTACCACAAGTAGACATGCCACCTACTGCTGCTAGTGTTGAACCTCGAAAGAGTTATTCGTGCCACAGTTCTTTGTATTCCTCCTCAGACTTTGTCTGCTAATGGCTAAGGTGGCATTTCTAAGAAAGGTTTTTTTTGTTTCTTTTTTTTTTCTTTTCCCTATAATTGTATTCTTCTTATAACATCCGCTCATAAACATTAGCAACAACAGTCTAGATTATTTCTGTCTTATTACACAGATTTTCAAAATTATAATCAAAACAATTGTAAGTGACATTTTCTTTAATTTTATGCTTCTGCTAATATTAATAACAATGTTATTTAGAGTTATATTTTAAGTGTCCAAAAATTTAAATTCTATATTAATATGAAAATATTTTTGTGAATGACAATGCTGTATATATATTCATGATGTAAAACTTATGAAAAAATATTGTATATGTTGTTCGTATGCCTTAAATATGCATGTAAATATGTAAGTCTTAAGTATTTACACTATAGCAATTAGTGTCTGTGATATGTGTATGTCATGGACTCCTGAGGTAAATGGATTTCAAAGTTATTCTGGATAATATATCCCAGAATGATCAAGTAACAATTCCAGCCTCTTCTAAGAATCCCAAAATATCCAGTTAGCCAGATTTATGTAAGCGGCATTTTGCACTTCATTGCTTCTGATTACTTCTAAAACTTGTCTGGATCTTTCATTTTTGATTGCTGTATGTTAATTTTGAAACTAAAAGGTTCTGCCAAAAACTCTTCCATTTTACAACACCTGCTTACAACAGCTGTGTTTTTATGACCTTTTGTAACATTGACCTCTGTGGCTTTCCTTATGCAGATGAAGTTCAGCTTTCTCCAAAGAAAGTGACCAGAGGTTTGTACCTTTTCTTGCATTATTCTATCCCCCTTGATGGGCAGTTTGGATCATGATGATTACCCAGATGGTTAAATTAGAGTATTGATTTCTGGAATTCAGTATAGCTGTTTGATATAGGGTTTGATATCACAACTAATTTCCTCCCAATCCTCGTGCACTGGTCAGGGGAGAAGTAGAGGTTAGGAATGAAGTTGAACTTGGTGAGGAAGAGAAGAGTGCAGGGAAGATGGTTTAGATTTTTCCTTTTTTCTTATTATCCTATTCTTTTAAATTGAATATAAATTCTACTAATTTTACCAATTTAATTCCTTTTTGTCCAAGATGAAAATAGCTGAGTGATCTTCCTGTTATCTTGGCACGTGAATTTTTTGTCACATTTTCTTCCCAGTCCTGTTGGGGAGAAGTAGTAATAGAGAGGTATCATCTGGAGAGCAGACAAGGTCCATCAACCACAAAACAGTGCATAGTTTATATTTTCCACTTGCAGTTTATTGATTGATTGATTGATTGATTGATTTGTGAAGATTCTTGAATGCCAGAGTACATATGAATGAGAATCATTCCTTACAGGAATAAGAAGCAGCTTTATGACTTATGTAGGGTTTTAAGAGAAGTCTCAAGATAAGTCAGAAAATCACTGTGATTTTGGAGGCTCCAGACTGGAGAAATACATGTGAAAACTGAGCTACTAAGTAGCATCTCTACAGCCTGTTTACAAAGTACAGATTCTCAGCACAGTACTATTGTATTTGTTCCAGACTCCTACCAAAGTCTGGACAGCCTGAAAGCTTCAGGTGTCCCTCATCTGTATATTTGTCCAATTCTCTGAATAGAAGGAGAGTAACTACATGTGGTGAGTCTTTGAATGGGAGAAAAAGCAGAAAAGTCTTTTAAAGATTATGCCACATACGTGAGGATAAGATGACTTAAGCTTTGAACAATACAAATGCTTGAACATTATTAATGCTAAATATTAAATCTTTTTAGTAAAAGAAACACCAATTAACAATTCAACCTGGTTAATAAAAATGTGAAGAGTAAATGTAAAATTCAAGGAAAATAAAACAATACAAAGCAAAGGAAAACTAGGCATTTTTATATGAGTTTGACTAAAAATTAGGACCTTATTACCAATGTGATGAGACATGATGTATAATAGAACATATATAACACACAAAAGCATAATTTTTTTTTCTTTTCACTCATGTAAGAATAATTTTGTAAGGACATGGAAAGCAGGATTTTGTAACGTAACATGTTAGCATAACTGCTCGTGTCTGATTTTGGACAGACTAAACTGTTGTTTAGATGGATCTAAACTTATCTGAGTGAAAGATGTTATTGAAATTTGCTGTTTGAACTCAAGCTCTCTTACTGAAGAAAGGAACAAATTATATTCTCAGCTACTGATTTTAATTTTATGTATAATTTTCAGATGAGTAAGAGGGTAATGATAGAGTTCAAAAGGGTAATACCATATCATAGTTAAGCCAGGAATTTATAAACTGCTACTCTTTGGGTGCTAATTCTTTACTTATTAGAAAACACTCTGGCTAGAAAAGGTCAGAAGTGGCAGCCACTCATAAATAGATTCTGACATGTTCCTACTACCACATCAAAAATATTAAAAGGGAGAGAGAGACAACATGTACTCCTGCTATCTGCTGGTCCCACAAATATGTGCTTGGCAGGAGATGTGAGAGGCATTTAACTAAAAGCAGCTTTAAACTGATATTCTGTCCCTTGGATTTTGTAACAACACTTATGTTTATCAGACATAAAGAAGTTTTACTAACAAGTGTTTTAAAGAGGTCAATGCAACTGCTGAGAGCTATCAGGGTGGTGAAATGGATTTTGGTTTTTCTAATTACATATATTGTCAGCATCAGAGGAGACTTAGTCCAAAGCTTTGAGATGGTGAAGAGTTTGTTTGGGGTTTTTTTGAGAAAAATCTTTGAGAGGATGAAGAGGCTTTTAAGACACAGTTTTTGTCCCCAGAATGTGCTCTGATCCATAGGGCTCAAGTGGGTGTGAGCCTGAACAAATCAGAGTTATACCGATAGAAACAAAAATGTCTAAACTGTACTAGTCCAGAGATGAATCTTCATCAAGATTCATGGTTTAGTGAACAAGCACGTTTATTGGCACTCTCTTTGTGTGCTGGCTTATGGAGATATAATGGTGTGGAACTGCATACAGACCTCTTGAACTTATTTTTTACCTTTTTGTTATTGTTTTGTTTTGTTATCCTTTCCAATCTTTTCATCTACTTACTCTCAGATACAGACTCTCACCACTTCAATCTTTTTTATCTAGTAGGCAAGGGCTTTTCTCTTCTGTTCAGTGTATTTTTTCCCTTTTAACTTTAATTCCTTTACTTCTAATTACACTCTCTTGTATCAAGCTAAATTATTCCTCTCCTTCCTTTATGTTTACTGCCTTCAGATGTTTGTGGTTTATTATGTCCTCCTTTCTTCTGTAACCTAATTACTTCACTAAACTATTTTTATTTATGCTTTTAATCTTTTCTAATAAGTGTCTATTCATCCCTTTAATCATTTCCACTCTCTTCTTTCAAAAGCCTTTTTTTAAGAGTTTTTCATTACTTACAAAATGCTTTATTTTTTTCTTGTTAAACATTGATTTAAAGATTATATTTGACATCTTAACCATGTAAGTAACTGTCCTTTTAAAAATTATTTTATTTATTTTAATAACTCACTTTATCTTATATACATTTTCTCCTTATTTTCCTATCTCTTAACATTTTTATCTTTGTGGCTTAAGTATGGATACTTGCCTTTTTCTTCGATTTTATTTTACATTTTCTTACCATGTAGGTATTGGCAGGATATAGAAGCAAGACAGAAACACAGACACCCAATCCAATTCTAAGTAATTTTGGATTCAGTGACAGAAATAATTTCTAGCATATGCATGCTCTTTAGGCACTTATTTATTGTGAGTTCTGTGCTCTCTCCCACTCACATCACCTGCTTTTGTCTAGTACTGACTTCAATACTGACAAGATTTGTGCAGTCCTGCTTTGCACATATACATGCTTCATCTCCCATACGGCACAAAGAGTACATTTCCTTTTTGTCATTTCAACAGTGTGTCAATTGGTTTTACAACATCTTCTGAATGATGATATTGCAGTGTGGAACAGTTCGGACAAAATTAAGGTTGAGTTACAGAGATATATTTGCAGAAGTCTTACCACATTTGCTGAATTGTAAATTAACTTGTACTCTAATTTCACTGACTGACAAAGCTATAGCTAGTTGGTAAGACAAGGTATTATAAAATTTAAAAAAGCCTTTTGAAAATTCTAAAACTCTGACTGAATGCCATTGTCACTAAATAGCAATTAAAAATGCATCTGCCAGAGTGTCAAGAGAGATGAGCAGGAGTTTAGGGAGCAGAATTTCTCAGCTAAGAGTTGTTGCTAAACAGACTTCTATTTCTGACTGCTTCTAAGTGAGTGCAGATGAAAAAACTTGTCTGGAATAGAAAAAACTGACAACATTACATTATACAGAAATTAAGGCAGTGGGAGACATAGCTTTGAGCTCAGGAATACATGTCAATACAAAGAGGAAGCTTCTGTCTCCACCAGAATGGGAATCGTTCTGTTTCCTTCAATCAAAAAACAGTCCTTTCCTTTGAGATGGCTTTGACATAGGTGCCTGCAGCAAACACTGCTAATTTTTGACTAACACCATGGTGCGTGACTCACCAGCAGTTCCTCTGCAGTTCTCTTCCCCTCCCTATTTCATGCATGCCTTTTAATGTGGGGAGGGACACAAGTTCACAAATTTACAGAAGATGATAGGTAAAGGTTTCTACATTATTGTCACAATGTATAAAGACATGACCAAATCAAAACATTTCATAGACTAATTGTATATTTTGTAACTACAAATTAGCAAAACATATATATGCTTTTATATATATATATATATATATATATATATATATATATATATATATGTAACACATTTTCAAAGCCAAAATAATCTTAATTAAATTAAAAGAGTTTGATAGTTTTATAAAATAAAATGTTTTGAAGAGCTTAAAATACTTTTTAAATTCATTGGTCTATTATTCAAGTAGGAACGAATTACACTCCAAATTCCCTGTTGTCAACCGACAGAACTAATGAGTCCTTTTAATCAATTCATTGCTTTCTTCTTTTTTACACACCAGACTTAAAAAACACATACCATAGAATATAGGTTTACCCAAATACTCTTCATTTAATAATGATTTTATTCCTGGAAGAATTCATGTTTTTTCTAATAACCTTTTCATGCAATCTTTAATATATGTTTTTCATACTAATATTGAGATATTGAGTAAGAACCTGATATACACCCTCCCTCTCTCCATTCCTTCCTGCCTACCTGACCTGCTTCCTGCCTTCCTTCCCCTATTCTTCTTTTTCTTCCCTCTAATTTCTCTTTTTCTCGACTTGAATGTCTCATTTTATTTGTTTTTTTTAGTTTATTGTTCTTATGGCATTTATGCATACTCAGGAAAATGGCTCTTTCCATAGCTGGCAAAAGCTCCCTCTATTGGAAGCTGTCCTGGGTTACTGCTGAATTGTATCCCCATTCGTCTGTTTAAATCAAAAATGAGTTCTGCACCTTTAAGACTGGATCTAAGAGTGAAGAAGAAGCAGTGGAATGTCTGAGGCGGAAATTCAATCTTTGCATTCCAAGATGAAATATTTAATGCATTTAGAGATAGAAATGAAATTAAATATTTCTCTATCAACATGCAACATAACATGGAGTGTTAAAACTATATATATTCAGGTTCAGGATGAAACACTGAAGTCTAGCCAAATATGTCTTCACACAATGAAGTCTAAGATCAAGCACTGTGTATTTTTAGTAAAACTGACATCTCATAGTACTTCTAGGCAGCTGACAAATACCATTCTAGTGTTAACTTCCCTTTCCTAAATCTACCTAATTGTCTTTAAGTTGCCTGAGCACAAACTAGTACAAATATGTCTCAAGCGTATTTAAAGCTATCAAAAGCTTAGAAAAAAAATTAATATAGGTTGGTTTAGAAGATAAAAGATTCAATTTCTGTATGATTATTATAGCTGCAAGCATTTTTATTTATTGCTGGTATGGGCCTTAGTATGAGGGAAGATTGGCAAGGGCAACCTTTAGGGTATTTGAGCAACTGTCAAACTGTGCCTGCTTTTTAGAATGACCGTTATGTAAATAAAATACAATTTAAAAATATATTTTCAAGACTAGCTATATTTTATTCTTGTGATGCTTAGAGGGATTACAAGCATTCTGTTCTGAGCTGATAGAAATACTAGATAAAATCTAGTAATCTAGAAATCTCTGGAAAAACAAAGATCAAATATTGAACAAGTATTCTATTAAAACTATTCATTTTTAAAATGTAGCCATATAAAACTTTTTAAATTTCGTGCTCACATCAATTTTACAGGCACTGAATGGTTTCTGTTTGCTTTGTTTTTGCTTTAGCCCATAGAGAATCACAAGCAAGTAATTCACTTTAGCATTTATTGGTGCATTGACCAATGTTTATAATTGCTCACAGAACATACAGAAATGCTTTTAGATTTACAAAACTGTACATAACATAAAACTCAAAAGAAATAGTCACTTAGAATGGTGCTGTGTATACTCTAGGCTTCTCTGTCATTAAATTATACTTCACAATTCCAATTTTAATTTTATTTTTGTGTAATTGGGGTTTAATCATATATGTTATTTTCTAAAACTGTTTCTTCAAAAGAATGAAGTCTGAAATAAAAACTTTCAATGGAAAAATGCACAAATCTGTTGCAAGAAAAAAAAAAGTAATTAAAAGGCATCTGAAGTACTAAAATAGGTTTTTAAACACACCACATGGTTGGAATTTCTACCACATGAAACTAGTATTCATGGTTGTGTAAGTAAAATACATCTACTTGGTTCGCTGTTTCAAATGCTTGTACAATCCATTAGGCATAAGTCTAGAAGAATCAGTCTAAATCTTTCAGTTAAAAGGTAATGATGTACAGAATTTCTGAAATCTCTTCATCAATTCCTTTTACTTTTTGAACAGGCTATTTGAAAACAAACAAACAAACAAACAAACAAAACCATTTATAAATAAGGAAAACCGTTTTTGCATGACTGTTGGAAATAACCCAAATCAACAAAGACCTACACTGTTTTAAAACCTTTACATTCTAGCAGGATTGTGGGGTTAGCAATGAAAATTTCCTCTACCAGATAAACATGGTGCTGGAAGACACTATTTTTTATAGGATATACATATATATAATATATATATATATATAGCTATATTTAAATGAAATATATTGAGAAGATATGTAGGAGAGGAGTAAAGCCATCAATTTTGCAGTGTATGCCTGTAACTATTGTTTTGTACTTCTCTAATGATAAAACACCAGTCTCTGCTTTATGTCCTGTGAGCATACATGCTGTATTTGCTCAAGGACACACCATTACTGCACTCTCTGCAGTATGAATTGCTCAGAGGAGGTTGTTTCTTCTTGATTAAGAAAGAATTGAGATCATGTCTTCTCCCTCTCTTAGGCTATTTAATTGATAGCAGCCAGAGAAAATCAGGTGGTCCCACATATATGTGATTGTTCACGTGGTCAGGTAGCATAACGAATTCCATTCACTTGATGAACTTTGGCACTATGAATTCTGTTGCACAAATAAAATTGCAATTTCTGTTTACAAGAATGCAAATCATCTGCTGAAGTTTCAGAATAAATGACAATTATTGAGCTTCATCCAATGCAGGAGATAATGTGTGAAACCTTGTCACAGCTGTTGGACAAGAATAAAAATTTCACAAGTGTACAGATAGATATATACTGGGTTTATGTGACAAGGTTTTGGTAGTAGGGGTGATACATAGGTGGCTTCTGTGAGAAGACACCAGGCTCCTCACATATCAGAAAGAGACAGGTCCTGCCAGCTCCACCACTACACAGCTGAGCCCATCAGTGACGCTTGTGGCGTCTCTGTGACAACATATTTAAGAAAGGGTGAAGAACACTGCAGTGGTGCTGTGAATGAGTGGAGCGAAGAAAGTATGAAACATTCTAGATGAGTGAAAGAGTGGGAGAAGGTGCTCTAGGCATGAAAGCAGCCTGTGGAAGAAGACCATGGCCCTGGCAGGCTGTCTTCCTGCATCCCATGGAGGTCCACCAACAGTGAAAGCAGAGGATAGACTGAGGGATAATCACTTTTTTGAGCACTACACTTATAAGAGATGTTAAATAGCTACAAATATGTTTCACACGACAACATGAAAGCGATTTACTTTCAGTTAAAACATTAGAAAGATCTCTAGATAATCTTTGAACTTCTGGTATATTTCTGCCACAAAAATCAATGATCACCTGAACTCTCTGATTCCTTAGCAAGACAGATCAACGACAATGGATTTTCTGGCAGAAAGTGCATTTTGAGAATGTGATCAAGTCACTGACATCCAATTCTACTCATCTGCTATGACAAATAGATATTGCTGATTATCATTTGGGTTGTTCCAGTCTATGTCATTGGAATAAATCTCCACTAGACATAACCAGATGGGAATGAAGTGCTTATCATTTGCAATTCAAGAACATTGACATCAACTGAATGAAGTTATAAACAAGACAAGTGCTTGCTGTTGAAATTCTTAATGATTTCAATAGTTATAAGGTGGAGATTCACATGAATCACGTGTATTCTAGAGAAAGAGGAGCAGACATTGCACATCTTGATGACTGCAGAGATGATCCCTTTGCTTGCACAACTGCTTGCAAGCCAGAAAAACTGGCATGATGTGCTGTCTGCTGAGGTGAATGTTGAAGTATTTGCACTTCAATCTGAAAAGGTGATGGTGGAATTCTTCCCTGACTGGTTTCTTCAGGTCAGAAATCATTGTCAGTGATCCAACAGAGGCACAGTTCAGGCTGAAGAGATGGCCAAAAGACAAACTGTTAGTCAGACTAATTTCTTTCAATTCTTCAGCATGAGCAGATTGTGACAAAGGATTCTTGTGAGGAAGCAATATTATTCTTCCTGACTGAGAAGTCTAGAACCACTAGCAATCTTTTTGAAGAATATGAGAGCTTAGTTTCCATGAAAGCAGTTCCACTTGCAGTGCTGCAGTGCAGGGAATATGATTTTTTGCCATTTCTAGTGAAAGTCCACAGTTCTGCCCTGAGAGCCCCAGTGTCAGGGCTGCCTGGTTTCACTTTCTGCTCTGGGGGCAAGGGCATTGTAGCCTCCCCTGCCTGAGCCTGAGCTGTGTCAATGGAATGGGAAGAGTCTGACGAACCCAGGCTTCATTACCTTGGGGTGGAAATTTGAGGCTGGGGAGGTTGTGAAATGGGCCATGCAGACAGGAGGCGGGAACGTAGAGGAAGAAAGACATATTAAAAAAATATAAATTTATTGAGGAGAAAGGAACTCGGTCACTGTGCTGTACTCTTCCCAACAAAGGCTTTGGGACTCTAATGGCAACTGGTTGTCACTGCTGGCTGAGGGTGACTAGTAGAGTTGACCAGAGATCCAACGGAGTATTAGAAGGGAGAGCACAATCCTGCTAATACTGCTAGTAAAATTATTAGAGAAGGAATCCAACTACCTGAAGACACAAGCTAATGAGAAAGAACTGCACTGAATGTCAGCATGCCTGCTCAGTACAAGGACCAGGAACAGATTTCTCACTGTAAAACATGAGGACTAAAACAGTTTTGAAAAAAAATTCCAAAGAAAGCAATCTTTGAGATCTTAAGATTATCCCAGTGTCTATTCAAATTAAGGTATACTCTTTTTCTAAGTCTAGTGAAAGATACCCCAAATACCCTGTGTCTCACAGAATTATTCAGACTTTGATCTTTGATCTTTAGTAAGAACTGAAGAAAAATAGTAAGATTAAATAAAATAAATTTTCATTTAAGTCTCAAGTATCAGTTTACAGAATTTTCTGACTTAATATTATGGCTGTCTGAGATTTTCTTGTGATGATAATAATTTATTGACTCCATGAAGGATTTAGAGATTTCACTAAGACACATGAAATGCAATTAAACTTTGACACTAATCACTTTGATCAAGTAAGGTCAGAGACAATACTTGCACCTATTAATATTTTATGATGTGAACTTTTTGCCTTGATTTCTGAATAAGAGGGAAAATCTCAAAGGATATGACATGTCAAAAGTGTCAGACAGAATTTTTAAAAGTAATACACAAGTGAATCACTTGACGACACAAGTCATGCAGAAGCCACTCGGGTTCAAGTTATTGTGATAACTGTGCTAGCAACAGTTTTTTCCTCTAGATACTGTTGGTGTTTTATCTAAAAACTAGTTTGATTTGCACTTCTGTTTTTCTATCTCTCTGCCTTAGTTTTGTACTGAAATTGTTTTATTTACTCTTGCAACAATAAAATAAATACTTATATTTAAGAAAATACATAGAATATAATTAAATTACACAAACCCACATATAAATAATTATTTATAAATTAAATCAGTTAAAGTAATATTCTAAAATATTCTATTGAAGCATTGAATAAGTATAGAAGAATTATTGTCTCTTTATTCATGGTGCAGGATGCTTCTGAAATTAAGTTAAAAACGAAGTCACAAGCACTACACTGGCAGTCAGGAGTAGCCCAAATATAGTAAACTAAAATCATAGAATTAGTTGTGTAATTTTTTATTTTCTATGTTTCCAACAGACATTTTTCTTCAACTGAATCAAGAAATGTGTTCGAACAATTGAAGTCACACCAGTCATTATTATCCAGCACCAGAGAGTTCACTCCCAAACTTCCATCTCCATCATTTGATGCTTAGTAGAAAGTAGACTGGACACAGGGAGCATGAGTGTGTGGGTGCTCCTTTATTTTGTGTGTCGTTTTCTTGTCACAAAAGAAAACATTTTTGACAGTATTCCATACTGAATACCATTTAACCTCTGTGAGAATATAGCAACCCTAGTGAGGCTCCACTTAGTGTACAGTAAATCACAATCCATCATAGTAATCTCAAGCCTCTACAGCAGAAAATCTCTTGAGGATACACCTCGTGAAGTCAGCACTGTTTGGGTTATTAAAGCAAAACCAAAACATAGCCTGAGCAAAATGCTTGGTATAGCGTTTTACAAATACAGTGGAACATAACAAAGGCTTGCTTCCAATTATGATGAAATTCTCTCACACTTACTGAGAAAATTCTTTGTGATATGTTTTTTAGTATATATATATATATATATATATATATATATATATATATATATTTTTTTTTCAGCTTTTCATAATCCCTAGCACTTCCATCAATCTTTCATGCAGAATAGATTTTCATTATTTTTTTATTTATTTCTTAAGCATTCCACAACCCCTATTTTATTGTTTCCCTGATTTTAAGTATTGATATGCCCTGTTCTGGAGAGTTTTGAAAAGAAAAGATGAGTGGAAATTCACTAGAATTCAAAACAGTAATTTTATTCCTTCTAAGACAACTGTTTTCTGCACAGCTAGATGTTCACCAGCTTTTCAAATAGTAATCACTTAACACGGTATTTAAAGTCATGTGTGTAAACTCTACAACTCTGTATGGAAAACAGTTTAGACAATCATTAGTAAATATGTATAAATCAGATAACACAGTAAGAGGATATGGGAATAGATGCTGACTTTTGGTAGTGCCAAGAAAGAAAATTTTCTGTGACACTTATTCTTCTTTGGTCACACATATAAAGATAAGAGATAATAAAACAAACAAACAAACAAACAAAACTTGTCAATCCGTGAACTATCTGTGAACAATCTGTCAATTGTCCTATTTCTGATAGATGGTCAAGGCAAATTTTGAGATATTTTTGGACTTACAAATTCAAATTTGTTATTAATCTTATGATGAACAAACAAATGTACATTAAAAAACACAGATTATATACCATACTCCAGCATTGTACTTGTCCAGTCTTTATCTTTTACCATAATTGCAATAAAGAGGCACATGCAGAGACAGAAGATGCAAAGTCCAACAGCCTAAGCCGCAGTTTGCTTTCTTGCCTAACAGCAAAGTAACCATCATGTTGCAGTCTCTCCACCTCCAGCATAAATCTTAGTGACTGCACATGAAACACTCCAGTAAAGGAAACTGCTCCTGTTCATTATAAGGCACTGTGCACATTTTCTACTTGAGGAATTATGTGCAATCTCTTTAAAGGACATCAAAGGAGCTAAGCAAAGCATAATACAGTTTGTTTTTTTTTAATAAATAGCATGTATCAAAGCTTTGCTAATGCCAATCACGGAAACATTTCTAAGGATCACTTTCTTTGATACTGTTATCTAAAGAAGGATGAAATATGTTGCTTTTTTTAGTAGAAGCAGCTTAAAGCATGGAGTTCAAATTTCTGATCTTCTGCTATAGAAAACTTAATTCTGATCACAGAACACTGAGTGGACCTGCATTTCAGATTCAAGGTAGTACTACAAAATTAAACATATTTTTGAGATAGTCTAAAAAATAAAGTACATTGAAAATCATTATTAACAAATGTCCTGTCTTCAGCATAGTCTCATTATGGACATCCTTATCTTTTAAAAGAATGTTAATAGAACGTTGTTGACAGCTTTTGTAATCCTATTAAGTCCTTTCAAAGTGAATGGTTATAGAAGTGCAAAGAGCTAAATGGGATCCCACAATGGGATTTCAGTGCTATCGAAAACACCATCTCTCCTAAAGAACACAAAGCATACAGTAAATCAAGTGTTGTTTATTAGGTGCTACACAACTGAAAACTTTATCAAAGAGCATTCTTTCTGCACAGATTATTCAAGATTGCCCATATAAAAGGCCAAGTTTTGACTCTGTTACAGAAACAGCTGGATACCTATTTTTTCCTCAGAAATTTTAGAGAACATTTTGTGAACATTTGTCCTGAACTTGTGTGCTCAGGTCAGGCTCCTCTTTCTCATGATGAAGAAATGAGAGATTATTGTAGCCAGATGATTAAGCATACTGTTGTTGCAATCAAACAATAAACTGGGTGCTTTATCGGTGTTGACTGTAAAAAGATTGTAAAAAGAAATATTAAATTCACTGCCTGCAATACTGCATTATTAATGCACCTCCTTAGAAGGGAAGAATATTTTTTCTTTTTCAAGGTTTAGGGAATTTTTATAAAGACAGCAGAAATTTTAGCATACATGTACTCAAACTAGACAATTTCAAAAATGGTGCAAATTGTGGTCAGGAGAGAACTCAGACCAGTTCTCTTTCTGCTTCCCTGTTTTGTTTTGGGTTTTTTTTTTTTTTGCAGGGCTACTGACTAAGAAGAAGGAAACGAGTCCTACTGTCAGTCTTGGAGGAAGTTGTGTATTGGAGAAAACTTGACTGCTGTCAGCATATTCCTATTCACTCTTTGACTGAGCTGGTTTTAATGTTCTACTTAGGCTTGGATATGAGTTGACCTACCTGCCAGTTCAGCTGTCAGATGAATAGGGAGACACTTTTGGTGCCTTTGAAACTTGTTAAAATACTGATTGCTAAGCAGCCATTCAGAGAGGTAGCTCTATATCCAGTGTATAACAGGGATAAAGTAGACATATATAAAATGACAAGGGTCTATCTCAGTCCTATGGTTCATTCAATCATTTATAAAACACGTGACAACATATTTTTTAAAACCAAACTCTTCTAGAGGATTTTTTATCTTTGAAATGCCTTTCAGATTTTGACCCTGATGATAGTCTTTATTTTATGGACTTTGATGATGCAACCATACAACAGATAAGCATTACTATCTATTAGGCTCTTCAATTAATATTTTGAGGGAAGAATGAAGAATAACTGCAGAAATATCTATATAAAATATCTCTGAAAGGGAAAGAAGGGAAGAGTTTTACTTTAAATATTGCCCAGCTTGGTGACCAGCCATCCCGATGATGGAAGTTTACCACACTGTTTTTCAAGTGAAAAGAGATCAGAATGTCTTGAAATCAGATTCACCTGGCATGTAGGAGGATGCCAATGTTGCTCTTAGGGATGGCAAATATAGGAATGAACTAAGAAAAACTACATCAAGCTTTTATGTTGAAGACAAAAACTGAAATACAAGACTACCTGTATTTTACTGTATATTAATATAAGTGATGTTTTTCCCTCAAAGTATGTCAAAGTTTACAGCGGAACTCCTCACTCTGAGATAGCCCAAATACCAGTCAGAAACACCTACAAATTGTTGTAGATATTGACCTAATTATTCTCCATGACATTAAGAAAATATGCCTTAGTCTTAAGTATTGGCACACTTCTGCTTATTTTTGCAGAATACAGCTCTACAGTTCAAGAATTACAATAGAAAGTCTATGACATACTTCTGGCAAATATTTACCAAATATATGCTGGTTTAACACTTTTTTTTACTTTCAGAAGGCATGCAAGTTTTACATATAAAATCAATAATATGGCTATTTTAAGAGTACAGTTTTTGAAAAGTAGGTTTACATTCAAAATAATGATACATTTTTGTAAATATTAAAACAATTTAAATTATCCTAAATATTTCCTTTATATTCAATTTTTGTTAACAATTAATTGCTGATCGGTATGCTGAAGCAAATCCAAACAAATCTTAAAACACGATCTTACTCTGAATGGGGTATTTTTCCCCATATGTTTGGTATGCCATTGTTTACCTAACTCAAATCACCATTATATCAAATACCAGTTATGATCTAAATTCCTTACTCACCTGCTGTTTTGGACTACAGTCAGGTGTCCCTATACCCCAAGTCCCCATTTAAACACACACATAATTTTTAAGGCTGGTGTCTTCTAATACAACACTTCGTAAGAAGGTCAAGAGATATAATTTGTTGTACTCAAAGAAAATACTTCCTTTATGACCTTATCTTTCTATTTCTAAGTTCAAGGATGTTTAGGGTTTATTTTCACTTTTCATTTCAACAAAATTCAAGAAAAATGATCTGAAGAGATAAATAAAATATACATTGCACAGAAAAGTAGGAGGAAAAAACCACTCAACCAAAAAACACCCAAAGAACAACCCAAACCCAAATCCTTTGCAAACATTAGCAAATTTGGTTCAAATACTTTTGATCCTTTGGGAAAGAGAAAAATAGATTTAATTCAGAACCCACAGTTATAAATATTCATTTTGCTTTCTCTCCTATCTGGAAATGCATCAATTAATTAACTAACTATTCATAGAAGCGCTTATTTTCCCCTCACTTTTTAAATTCTTTCTGTATTTGAATTCTTACTCATGCTACATTTGATATGCTTTTTGCCTCTGCATTAAATGGAACTATGCATCTACATTAATAAAGAAATTATTAGTAAACAAATATGATCATGGTTATGCTCTGTGTAAGAAGGAAAAAGAAGGGGAGGAGAAAGAGGACTGTGGATTAAAATTATATTGCCATGACTAGAATATGGTTAACTGTAATATCTGAATGGTATGTGGGTTTACAAGAGGTATGTAAATACTTTACCTTCTTGCACAGTGTTCAATAGATGGTTAGGCAGATGAAGTTGCTGCACTGAAGAAGAAAGGCTATAAGGTACTTATCAATAATATAATCCTGTGTATATCTTAATCTGGAAATGACCAATTAGAGGTGTTAAAATTTTGTTATTAAAAATCCACAGGTTTGCCTGCAGATTCCATCAAAAAATAATTTAATGCAAGTATTGTTCTGTGATTTTAACAAAAAAAAGAAGTTCAAGTTGATATGAAAACACATCTTTCTTTGCTGTTTTACACCTTATTTATCAGTGTAAAGGAAACAGGTGGAAGAGGTTCTAAAATCGTTAGGCTATTATTTCCTACATGCATAAGAGAGAATCAGTTTTAAATTATAGTGAAGGACTTGGCTTCCAAAGTGATCCAATGGAAGTTGTAATTCTTGCTGTATCTTTTAATCACATGATTTTCCTAATAATTAAATTGTAGTATGGCAAATCTGCTAATACTCACAAAGCAACAAAACCAAACAAAAAGGACTCATCTTTAGTTTTAATTCCTGAGGAACAAAATATGCAATAAGTGAAATATGAAATATGCACACCCGAGGATAGGAAAAACAATGTGTGTGCTTTACTTTTGGCAAAAATCATCTGGCAATTTTGCTGAAGTGATTGCAATAGAAAAAATCAGAATTTATGTTGTCTGTATTTCACTAAGCTTTCTTTAAAGGATGAGACTTCTCTTAGAGCATGGGAAAACTTTTGGTTATAGCCTTTTTTCTGTGAAATTATTTGATATTTAAAGAGAGTGCAGAAAAGGACAGGATTTGAGCACAGTAATTTAGGACCATATAAAGACCTATTAATCAATCAAGACAATTGTTAAAGAACACTGGGGATAGAAGGTCACAAATAATTAATTTAGGTTTTTTTGGGTTTTTTTTTAATTTTAAATGAAGTGTCAAACATTCATGTGGGGCAGGAGGGAATTTCAGTATTGATTCATTGGTATGCATAGATAACTGATTTTCCATTCAATGAAGAAAGGTAGCTTTGGGGTTTTTTTGATGGATTTTTTTAAAAATTCAATTGAATCCATAACAACACATTGCTCACGATTTTCTATTAAGATTTTCTCTTTTCCTTTCATGCATGTGAAGAAAGAATCCATGGTATCCCAGGTGTTTAATGGAAACAGATTAACTCTACAGAATTCTTAATTAGCGTCTTTATCTAACTTAAAAGTTTGTGTTCTTAATTTTATAGAGTTGAACTGGATATTCAGTATACATATTTTAATATTAAAAATATTAACCTACAAATCTCTTAAGATGATTTTGTTAATTATATCCCCAGCTTGTTAATACATAGATTGATGCTGGGGGGGAGGGGAGCAAAGAAGACTAATTCAAATTTATTCTGTCTTAGCGTTCATGATGAGTGCCACCGGTATGCACACATGCTAATTTATGGAGTTCACGTTGAACACTTGATGAAGTCAGTCTTTTTATTAAGTGTAGCCTACAGCAGAGTGAGCCTTAAAATTTGCACAGTCAATTTGGTTGAGTTCTACACTGCTGAAGATTTGGGGTTTTATGTTTAACTCATTGATTTAAAAACTGTTAGAAAATGTAACATTTGTCATTGGCCTCTATTTTCTCTTTTGATGGTACCTTCCCATAGAAATCAATTATTCTATTTAATGAAATGAAGAACTCCTAGATGGATATTTTCTGGGCACTTGCAGATTATGTTTCTCAGTGTATTTCAGTGGGAGACTTATGAGGCATAAAGTTTTCTTTATTTTTCCCCATGATTTCCCATCACATCTCAGTAGATAGCATTGTGTGCACAATAGATGAAATGTTATGCCTCAAAGTTTGTGGTTTATTTGTAATTGGTGACAAAGTAATTTCTTTTTCTAATGTTTATTTACATTTGCCTGGGTTTTGTTGTCTGTTTCTTTTTTTTCTTTTTCTTTTAGTTTCTTACTCCCTCACTACTCACTTTTTCCAACTATTTTATGCACTTTGGGTTTTTCAATTACCTCCATATTACCTATTTGGGGAGCACTGTTTTAAATGTGTATTTTAACACCACAATTTGGTTTGACAGAATGATTTGTAGTGCTGCAGCAAGCCATTCACCAGAGATCTGAAATCTTGTGCACAAACTCTCAAATCTAGCAATCTTTAATTTGTAAGCTTACTGCTGTTCCTCCATTAATGTAGTGATGAAATGTAAATCAGAAATTGTTCTGCAGAGCTTCTAAGCTGCTAAAAAAATGCAGAACTGTTAAATTCTACAGGACCATGACATTTAAAACATCATTGTATCAGAGTCATCTACTTTTAATTACGAACAGGTAAAGGAGAGTAAGAGGAGTATTTACGTGCAAGTTATGTTAATGGAAAAAGAATGAGGAAGTGTCCTCAGCATCCTATGCTTGATTACTAAATCATTTATTCATTCCATGTTTTTTTTTTAGGTCTTGTATTCATTCCACAATGGCAATTTGCAGTGAGAGGAAGTGAAAATAAAGGTTATCCTATTTTCACCAAGAGTTTGTTGGTTAAAGCACACTGCAAGAACTCAGTGTTCTGGGTTGTACACATCGCTCTGGTTGGCAACATTTGCAAATCAGCTCTGTCGGTGCCTTCATCTCCAAAGAATTGTATCCAAGAGATTAGGGACCATATCCTCTTTTCTGTTACTGGGCAGAGCTTAAAGCGTCAGCTTTACTTGAGGGTAATAATCAGGCCTACGGCACTTTGTTACAGGGGAGGGTCCAAATAATGGCAATAAAGTTAACATTTTTCATATTGGTCACTCCTAACAAATTCCTAAATTTTGTGTTTCTCATTCTAAAATTAAATTGTCAGTACAAGGAGAAGTAATGTTTGTGTAGGCAAGGGAAAATAGTAAAATTATGTGAGACATAAATATAACGCCGCAATACTTCAGATTGAGGACAGAATTTTACCTGAGGTTCTGCAGATGCATGTCTTAGTCTTGATAATTATAGTAATGGCAATGAATCCACTATATTGCATTGCATTTCTAGAATAGAATCAAATAAATTAATTTTGTCTATGTCAGTGAAATTTTTTCAATTAAAAGAATTACATCACCTTTCCAAAATGAGCCTAATAGAAGCTTAAAACTTATTCCATGTGGCAGATTCATAATTCTCTGAGTGGAGAGGTCAGTCAGAGGAAGATATAGCATGAAGTACAATGGTGTTTGTCAGGTGTCCCCTTCTGCAGACATATTCACCCTCTTCTCTTTGGTCATATTTTGCTCCTTGCAACAATTTTCCTTGACTCCAGTAAGCCACAAAAATTTTTACTTGACATCAGAAATATTTCATGGTCACATTCAGATTCTCTGTTCATTTTTCTTCTTTTTCAGAAAAAAACCTAAATTTTTTACTTGCTTAAGAAAAAGAGTTTGTTTCTTTCAACTTTTAAAGGAGCCTAGCCTTTCACTGAGATATAGTAAATGTAAATGAAGGCCTTTATTTCATGGTGGAAAAATTTTTAGTGCACCAATATACTAAACTGCTTTTATAGTTAAATCAGTTTTAAGATACTGAACCATCAAAATATTTACAGTGATTAATTTAAATAAATATTAATACCTAATAAATATTAATACTTAATAACTTCTTAACAAACAAGATGATTAAAGGGAATTTCTAATACAATGATAAAAAAACCCACAGTATCATTTGTGATATTTAAATACTTCTGAAAAATTTAATTTCCTCATTTTAACAGAATTTCTTGAATTTATTTGAAATACGTTTACAATTCTGATCAAGTACAAAAAAGCAGTTCCAAATTGCTACTTTACTTGCATAAATGTCTTCTAATATTTCTAGAAATAAAGTAGAAGAAACATAAGCTTTACATTAATAAGGTTTTCTTTTTTTTTTGCATAGCCATGCACAAATGCAGCTATGTAGAAGGAAAACACCATATATAGTTTAGTAAAATAAATGTATCTGCCAATAAATAAATCAATAAACACAGAACTTAAAAGATAATATTAATTAAAATAATTTTAAGAAGAAAATAATAATTTTAATGACTAACTAGCAAGTCTAGAAAGAGTAGACAATTATTTTGATTAAAAATTTTAAACATTTCTCAATTAGCTTTGCTCAGAAGAGACAGTTAAATGAGGAACATTTGTATCTTTTAAATTTCTTTGCTAAATTTTCTGGTAAGAAATTATAACTGCAGTGACTGGAATTGCTTGTTCACCAGTTTCAAAGATTTTGAATTCTATTTCTTAAATCAAGCTTAGTATAAAATAACTGCATCTCATGTCAAACCCATAATTCAGTGAATACCTATTTTATTAAAAGTTTTAGATGTTTGAAAATCATAAATTATTTGCTACATCTTTACTGTGACCTTAATAAAAATTGTTCTGTCTATAATTAGTTTAATTAATTGTATTAATATGTTTGGTTAGGTGAATATTTGCTTTGTTAGTCACTTAAATCAAGTAATAAAACATACAGAAATGGTTTATTCCATCAAGTTGCAGGCTGGGTTGTGAAAACTGAGAGTTTAGCTAGCTACATTAAATAATTTTTCAAAGAATTTGAAATTTTTCCAGAATAAAACAATAGTACTTAATCCCCCTATCCCTTTCCTCCCCTTCCTATGTATATAGCTCCTGATAGCTAGATAGAATATAGTATTTTATGTCAAACCGGTGATCTTGAAAACTCAAAGTCCATCTAAGACATAGTAGCATCTTGTATTCTTGCTTACTTTTATGTATTTTTTTTTTAACTTTAATTTTAAGCACTTAAGTACCTGAAAGTTTGGCCATAGGTCTCTCAAACTTGAAATTTCTGAGTTATGTGTCATCATATGAGAGTCACTGCCTGACTGCAACTCATAGACCATCATGTTTTTGTGCAGGACCCCCAAGGGGCTTGACCTCATGGTGCTGTGCAGAGAATCCCTAACACATAACAAGGCTGGGCACTTCACACAACACTGTGGAAGTGCTGCTTTCTTTTTGAATGCTGTTATTACCACCAGCAATTTATTTTCATAATACTGGTTAGTGCACTTTTCTGGGGGTGGAAGACTTGATTTTATTCTCACCTCAGTCTCCCAGGATTTGAACCCATGCCTGCTTGTGCAGAACACAGAGTGCCGTAACCAAGTTGAAGTCAAGGATGGAGATGCAAAGAATAGGAAGGGATTAAAAGACTCCCTTTTTAAAAAAGATATGCTGCTCTGCTGAAAGCAAGCAAGTTCCTTGAACAATATTACAGAAAAAAAAAATGAGAATCAGCATCCTTTTCTTATGTCTTATAGGGAGTAAATTTTCACAGAAGGTAACTTCCATGTAAGGTAGAAGACTGAGAACTCAGACCCTAATTTATGTATGCCTCAGATAGATGTTGCTTGAAACCCAGAAGTAGCTCTAAAGGAAGTGCCGTAAAGCATAATTCTAATTATGGGTTGTAATCTTAATTTATCTAACAGCCCCCATCAGTCTAGAAAAAAATATATTACACTGGTTTTTCTGTGAAGTGGACTACAAAATACACTGTAATTGAGTAATCATTTAATTTAGCTTGTTTGTTTCCATTTTTTTAAAAAAATCACTAGATATTTTTCAGATTATTTTTTGTAAATTAGATCATAGTTTCCTAGATATATTTCAATAGCTCCAGCTGATTAAACAGTGTCAGTCATATATTCAAACTAAAATATGAGTTTTAAATTGCTGTCTCACTAGACTGTTTTCTTGATTTAGAAGTCTGATATAATATTGCTCCCCACATTTACACCCCAATTACACTGATAATTGAAAAATCTGACAAAGATTTTATATAATATATATATATATATATATATATATGTATATAAGAGTTTATATATATTCTGCTGTTTTATAAATTGTCAATATTGATTTGAAATTTCTCAGAAATATCCATTGCCAACTCAGGTTCCCTAATTAATCTCCCTCCTTTATTCCTTCCTAATGTTTGTTCCTTTATTAGTAAATCTGAGTGAAACTTGAATCTTTATACAGTTTTTTGTTAATATTATTCACATAAACAATGTTAGCAGTTTGTGTGTTTCAGAGCAAAGTTTGTAATTCACCAGTATGTTGACTGCCATGTTAGCCGGAGACTTTTTCATCTTTTCACAGATGATATGAAGATAGGACTTTCAGGTGGTAGAATACAATGAAATAGATTATTATTCAATGAAACTGTGAAGCTACTTAAAAATATTGATTTTGTGTACTAAAATGAGTAGCAGTTCATGACATTTTATTTTTGCTATGAAATAATTGAGTTATTTGAAAGGAAATATTATTTTACTGCCACAGCAAATTTCAAGAGATTCAAGAATTAAATACTTTCAGGAAAAACAAATAAAATCATATATTACATTTTTTCCATGCAATTTTATAGTTTGGATTTTTTGTTTGTTCATTAATTTATTTTTTTTTTAATCAGGTCTCTGGCAAATAAAAGCCAAATAGAACTGTTTTCTCTTAAGACGCTTCTCACAGTGATATAATGAATCATAGAATGCTTCAGTTCAGAAAAAAATTTCTAAGTTTATGAAGTCAAAACATTAACCCAGCACTTCCACCTCCACCACTAAACCGTGTCAATAAGTGCCACATCTACATGTGTTTTAAATCCCTTTGGAGACAGTGACTCAACCACTGCCCTGGTCAGACTGATTCAGTATTTTACAACACTTTCAGGGAAGAGTTTTTTCCCCAATATCCCATCTAACTCCCATCTTGTGCAAGTCAAGGCCATTCCCTCTTGTCCTGTCACTTGTTATTTGGGAGAGCTGACCAACCCCTGCCTGGCTACAGTCTTCTTTCAGGTAATTGCAAAGAGTGATAAGGTCCCTCCCAAGCCTCTTTTTCTCCAGGCTGAACAATCACACCTTCGTCAGCCACTCCTTAGCAGGTCTTGTGTTCAGACACTTTGCCTGCTCCTTTGCCCTTCTTCGGATGTGCTCCAGCACCTCAGTGTCTTTCTTGTCATGAGGTGCCCAAAACTGGCTCCACATGATTTGAGGTGCAGCCTCACCAGTGCCAAGCACAGAGGGATGATCACTGCCCTGCTTCTGCTGGCCACACTATTGCCGCTCCACCCAGGGCGACATTGACCTTCTCGGTCACCTGGGCACACTCTGGCTTATGCTCAACTGGCTGTCAAACATCATTCCCAGGTCCTTTATTGCCAGGCAGATTTCCAGTTTATTTGCCCCAAGCACCAGTTTCCTGGGGTTGTTGTGACCCAAGTGCAGTACCTGGCACCTGCCTTTTTAAACCTCTTACAGTTGTTGGCTCATCGATCCAGGCTGTCTAGATCCCCCTGCAGAGATTTCCTACCCTCCAGCAGGTCAACACTCCTGCCAGGTTTGGTGCTATCTGCATAATGAGGTTAAGAAGGGGGAACTCTTTCCTGCTGGATATGTATCAGTGGGGTCATAGGCAGCTGGACACCTGGAAGTTTTTAAATGTGACATCAAGTTTTAGGCAAAATAACATGCAACAGCAATTGAAAATGCAGGCTCTGCCCTGTCTCTGGTATTTAAGATTAATTCAGTATATAAGAGTAGTTTGAAAGGATTGTGAAAGAGATATTTTCTGAGTGTTTAGGTTATAATTAATGCGCTTGTTCCAAATCTTCAAATAAGACAAAAATAATGACAAGTTATCATACTGAAGAGCAGGAAAGTATTATGAAAACTTCACAATCATTGCAAAAGAAGCAGGTAAAAAATCTTAACATTATTTACAGATCTTTTCTGTAAATATATAATAGCAGAGAGATGAAAATGTAAGTAATGTTTCTAGAATTAATCCTGTACTCCAAATCTTAGATATGAAAGCATGTCATAAACAAAGTAAAATAAATTCATCTTTATTGATTACCATAGGATAAATAATTTGTGCACATTGTTATGCTGTTATGCTGTCATTCCATTATTATATGGAATAATAATTGAATCCTTCAGAAATTAATCTTTCAAGATGTGCATGCGTTTATAGGAAACTGTTACACAATAACTCCCCATAACACCAACCCTTGAGTCAGTTGCCATTGGATATATATATATATAATTTTTAAATTTTTATTCCAAATATTATGTTAAATTTTATGACTGTCTTTGAGGGTTTGCTTTTTAAAAAAAAAAAAAATTGTCATTATGCACCAGAAAAGGTTGTTCTAGGAGACCTAATATATCTTTTCTAACAGGCTGAACAAAGCTTGCTCGAAAAGTTGTATTGGAGGCTTTTAATGCTACTAACAAAAAGATGATGTTCATGTATTCAAATCTGAATACATATGATTCAAGAATTCATATCTGCATGGTAAACCAAAGAAGCACCATAGTCAAATCAAATTTAACTCATAAAAAGTGTCAACAGACTATATTTCAAATTCTGTTTTCCTTCTTGATTAAATATGTGATATATGAATGCTTTTGATAGCAGAAGGCAGTCTGAAGTACAGACTGTGACATTTGTAAAAGAGTCCATGGTAAGAAATAATATATGAGTAGCAGGTAAGTCTATAGTATCATAATGCAATAGGATTATTCCAGCAGCATAACACCTTGTCTGATATCTGGTCATAACCATCATATAATATAGAATTCTTTCCACACTATTATACCATGTTAAAATTATACTATCTATTACTAGAAATAGCAACCTTGGTCTTTGTTGGGACTTAAAATAATAATAAAAAAAATCAATACAAGAAAAAATTCTTTATATTTCTTCAACTTGAAAAGAATACATAGCAGGTAAAACACCATCACAACTTAAAAGCTGTCTTTAAATCAATGTATTGATCTCTACAAAGAACTTTCCTTTGATTTTTTCATACTATAAAGAAGTGTTCTAAAGGTAGAGTAATTTCTGTTGTGCCTTAATTTGTGCATGGCTTTGATTGATATACTACATTGTTAAAACACATTGACTGCATGAATTCTTTAAAAAATAAAGTCTTAATGTCATTACTGTCTGTCAATAAAGGTCTTCTGCTCTGCAAATAATGAATCTCTGTTAATGCTAACCATTGCAATGTAATGAGCATTCTAAAGTACTCCCAGAGTCTCTGAATAACATCACTATATTAGTCAGATCTAAGAGACTGGAGAGCAGAAGAGGAACATCTAACTTGTCTACCTGTATTTGCCATGAATGGTTGATGATGAACAATGAATACATAGTTTCACATGAGAGACAGGTGGGTGAAAAAGTACCTTATGTGACATTATAATTACACTTCCATTTTGAATTCCTTTCAGAAACTTCACTAAGGCTACAAGTGGGAGAAACAAAGATGGGTCTTCTCCATGAGGAAAGAGAAACCAAAAGCTGACAGCACAGGCAGGAGTCTGGAAACTTCTTTCCCAATAAAATCAATGAGGCTTACATTTCTAACTGTTTATAAGGAACTATTACTTAGGAATGTAAAATGAGACATATGAGGAAAATAAATATTTAAATCCTTCAAACTAATTCATTTCAGGGTTAAAATCCTACTTGCCTGCTCATCTCTTGCTGCCTTTTTGGACAATCAGAACACAAAACCTCTGTTCTGTGTTTTTATTCTGGTTTTGATTTTTTTTCTCTCATTCATCATCCTTAGAATCCCATAATGACAGTTATGACTTCCTTTCAATGTTTTGGCTTTTTTTTTTTTTTTTTTTTTTTTTTTTTTTTTTTTTTTTTTTTTTTTTTTATGTAAGTGTACTTCCGTCACATCCATGGTTCTCTGGTTGTCATAGGACTTACTCTTATACTGGATGGCATCCTCATTCTTTTTTTTTTTTTTTTTTTTTTTTTTTTTTTGCAGTATTAGTGAGGATTGACCAGCAGCTGCTGCTACACTGGAAAAAAAATTAAAAAATAGCAAATGTGTCTGGGCTTCAGTCACTGACTGTGTATTTTATATGAAAAAGATAATTCAGTAAACTACATAGCCATGCTTTGAATAGGGGATTGGCACCTTCAAAGTTCCATTTATTGAGTGCCCTCCCATGTAGACTAGAGAATTATCTCCTTTTCACTACCCAGTGAAAGAGTTTCGAATGGAGATATTTTCTTCTTCCTCCCTAGATCCCTACACAAAAACTATTCAAATCTTTCTGTCTAATTCATTTTCCCCATTATGTGGATCTTAATTTCTCCTAGGTGGATGAGGAATCTCAATACTCGTCTCAGAAATCGGTGTTGGGATGCTTTAAGTACTCACCATTCTCTATACACAGGAAAAACTGTCCCCTCCCTGTGTGTTCTTTTGGTTTGGTTTCTGGTTTGAGGAGAGCTTGTAATGCTTGGGTTTTTTTGTGGGTGCTTTTGCTTTTCCAAATAACAATTTCCAGTTATCTAAATAAATCTGACTTGGGAAGGATTTCTAGTTAGGCACCATGTGGATTGCAGAATTTTTCCTGTTGCTAGCTTTTCTCACCCAACAAGCAAATATTAAAAAAAAAAATCTTCTACAGTTTTGTAGTAGTAGTAATAATAAATATTAATTTATTATTACTATTATTATTACTATTATTATTAAAAATAACACTTCTATACCAAATACAGATATATTCAGTCTGCACTACTGAAGCTTGGCAATATGATATACAACCAAAAATTACAGATTTAAAGAAATACTGAATAGTCACAATATCAGAGCACCAGAAACTGTCTTTATAATTCCACATTTGAATTATTTTCATAAGTATAATTGCAAGCTATATGTTAATAAACTATTTCAGTAATGTCACCATAGTCAGAAATCCTCAGGATTTTCATTACCTCCTACAGTGAATTACTTTCTGTTCTCCTGAGTTCTCTCACAAAAATCTATTCCCCATGCAGCACAGTTAACATACATGATTCTGAAATGTCTTTAAAGAGCCATAGTTTCTATAATATATTTTCTAAATTTCTACCATTAACTTTGGAGCTGAAACTCTACCCATGAGCATTCCTTCCAACTTCATGTATCTGCAGACAGAATTTGACCTTTTAGTAAAGGCACATGTTCTTAATTCATGTTTTGAATTATTCTGTTTATTTAGAATTACCTCACTCAGAATAAATTATGAGGATAATTTTCTTTGAAAATTTTATTCTTCTACATGTCAGAGAATATTCTTACACAACCATTACAGTATTTAAAGAAAGGATTAATGTCTCAAATAGTTTCAGTTATTTTGGATGCATTAGGTAACTGTTTTACTCATGCAAATGTCTTTTTTACTCACATAGGATTTACCAGCCTCATCTGTACTTTTTAATCTCTGAAAATGTATCTGAAAGAATAACCTTTATAGCTGGTATATTTTATTACTTTTAGTATTTAAAGTAATCTTAACTATAAATTTTCAGGTTAATTGTTTTGCTGTTAAGATGTCAAAACTGCCCAGAGATACATTGTTAGAGAAACTAAGATTTCTTCAGTTCATTTGTTTAGTTTTGTACAATTTGGAGTGGGAAGTGGGGATGAAGTTTTTCGACTATACATTCAGCCACCATACATTAGTGGGTTGCTCATCCTTACAATCCAAACCCTGGTTTCTTTTTTGTAACAAAACCAATTGTAGTGGCCGTATACAAAGCTCGTTGCAAACCCATGAATGAACCCTGGGACAGAAATGCTTCTACAGAGAAGTAGCACATCTCATTTCTGGAGATTACTTAGTTTCTGTACCTGAGAGTGTAATTTTCAAAGCACATAATCTGCATTAACTTTCAAAGGCAATTGTTTGTCCAAACCCAGTTTTATTAGGAAACATGGGAAATCACTAGCAACCATAGAATGCAGGAGAAGAACAAAGTATCATAGTTCTGCAACATGTATTTCTTTCATGCATTGCTTGACAAATCCTTTTCAGACCACTGCTGGTTCTGATTCTTAGCATTGTTCAGGAGTTACACTGTCTGTATTTTAGACAGAGCTTTTCCTCTGTATACGTGATCTGTTTTAAGATCGTAAGGCTGGAATACAGCAGCACTGTTGCTCTCAGGGGACATCACCAGCTTGTTTGATATTCAACACAATCTGCATCCTTTCCTTGAGCACAAAGAGTAGAAAAAAACCCACTCTTTAGTAGCTTTCTGGAACAGAATCTAGAGTAAGGCAGTTTGATAAAGAATATGCAAGAATATTACCAGCTGAAACCTCTGCACTTTTGACAATGTTTAGAGTAGTACAAGGATGGGGAAAAAATTCTTCTGTTATGATTACATTGTATCAGTGACATTCTTTTAAAAGTAGGAAAGTTACAATAGTTTTATTCCTCTAAAATCAGGAGTAAATATGCTACTGAGAAAAATGGGAGATAATTAAACTGCATAGCCGTTAATTAATTTAAAGAATTTCTCTGTTCATTTGAAAACATAAAACCAGCCTATAGGCATGAGTCACATTGGGCTTTTTTAAAAAAAAAAAAAAATTATTGGTCCTTTTTAGTCATTGAAAACTGTGAAAATTCACCACTACTCTCTATTTCTGACTTCCTCCCAAAATCCTCATGGCAGCCAGAGGTTTCTTTCAGCCTTGATATATTTTTGTTCTGCTACTATTGACATCTATGCTTTTAGGCTTGCAATTCTATACCCAGTTTCCCTATTTACTTCTCTTTTGTTAATTTCTCCATTTATAGAACTCTGCAGTGTTTAAGGGCTGTGTCTTGCCATGAAATGAACTTTAATGATGTGTCAGACTTTGGTTGGCCCTATGTGAAAGGGATTCCAGCCGCCTTTATCTGCTTGTTTATTGTGGAAAGTTATTTGTTTTACTTTTTCACATTTCGTAACATGGTGAACTTCTTAATTTAAACACTACTAAAGATGACTGACTGTCAACAAAATTGCCAATTAATTTTACAATAGAAAAATTATTTTAAATAAGAAGCAGGAAAGAAACGGACTGAAGATTTATCATTCAGCTCTGACATCTCATGGCCATCATCCTAATAAGTTATCAGAGTTGCTAAAATATCAATTTGGCACATGGTTTCACATGATCGCTTGCATTCCTGCTTAGGGCCTATCACTTAATTCTTCTGTCGTTAGGAAATTAAATCAATGATTCTGGCCAGAACTGGAGATAGTCTGATATTTATATTTAAATTGACTATTAATTTTTGCATCAGAGAGCTATCCTGAAGCCTGTAGTACCTGAATTGGTTAATGAAAAATGTGATCATATTCATACAGACAAGTGGAAGGGAGGAGCAAAAATAAGAATATATCAGTGAGAAGCTTTTCATCATGCAACAATATTGATTTTCCTAAGACAAAACGAAGAAAATAAAACAAACCAAAAACTTGTGCATGATTAATCAACTGTAAAGAAAAGCCTATAGATTTTTTCCTCATTCCTGTCTTTGCTGACAAAATCTCTAAAGTGTTAAAGTACTATTCAACTATATTTCTCTCAGCAGGAGTAGAATTAAGTATGACAGTGCATTTGTTTGGTCATGTAACTCCCTTCTCCAGTTAGGTAATTAGCCAGAATATAAAAGAAAAAGAAAAAGCAAAGAAATGTGATCATATATTGACCAACACTTAATTTAAAGGATAGAACAGATCATATTTCAAAGCAACTTCAAATAAAATAAAGAAACTCTTAAAAATTCATATCTGGTTATGCTCTGAAAACGAGGAAGAAGGATAAACTAGAAATCTATAAAATACTCCAAGCTGGCAATGTCCTAATCCTAAAGAATTTGTTAATACTTTTTTGGCTGTTTGAGAGAGTGAAGAATATAAAAATTTTGGAAAACAGTTTATCTCAAATGAATTCTCTTCCTACTAAAAATTGGGGGGGGGGGCAGAACCCTTATATAGAAAAACAGGCAAAAATATGAGTCATACAAACACCGTTAGTTGGTCAAAAATTAAACTCATCTGTACAAGCCACAGAATATTCTGAGTTGGGAGGGACCCACAAGGATCATCTAGTCCAGCTCTTGAATGAACAGCTCATGCAGGGATCAAACCCACAACCCTGGCGCTATTAGCACTATGCTTACGCCAACAGAGCTAATACCAGAGTTTGGCACCTGTGTACTCTGTGTTGGTTTACTCTGCCTTTTTTCCACAAAGGAAATTATCTGTGTCACTACAGAGCATGACAAGAGTTCCATTTTTTTATTGTGCTCAAATACACTAAATTTACAGATTCGGCTTTGAAAGCATGAGATACATCACTCCTAACAAACTTGAACGGTGCACATAGCCATTTGTGCAAGATAACCAAATTTGTGTAGCTCAATAAGATGTAACAAAAATGAAAGACAAGATTCCTATTGCTTCTAGAGATGTATGGGTCTATGGATGGGGAAGGCTTGTGAAAGAAAAGCTGGAGCTATGACAGCTTATTTTCATGACAGCTGTATGAAACTTTTCTTTACTTTAAGGATCTTTGTCTAAAGAGTTGCTGAGTATGTCCAGACCCTACAGCTAGATATTATTTGAAGAAAATAGTGACAGCATAAAAGAGGGATCCTGTTTGCCAAATAAGATAATCTAATTTAAACCTTATTGATTTATCTGCAAATTTACCTCTTTAAAGGAAGAATAAAAACGGATTTTTATTATTCTTCAGTCTGAAGGTAGGGCATTTTCCTTAAATAGAGAGCACGTAGATTCTCTGTCAAACAATATATCACAAAAGAATTTAGAGGAGCATGAGTACCTCCAATCTCCTGTGTATCCCCTAGTATTCACATAACATCAGTAGTCAGGAAGTCAGGGCAAATTCATCAGTGATGTGGCTCATTAGCAACAGAGATGTGAGCATGTTTATGGGGTAAGTGGGGATGAATTTCTGTTTTTCATGTCTTATTTCAAGGCCATATCTGTGTAACCTTCTTACAAAGGAGATCTACTATAGTGAAAAAAAAAAGGCTGTGGTTTCAAGCCAATTTCTATCAGAAAAATTCTGAATTTATGACATTTCTCATTTGTTTCTGTGTTCTAAGTGTTCACTTCATTAATTTTGCAAGAATAACAGATAGATCTGTTAGAAAGAAGATTAAAATTGTTTGCTGAGTGGTTAGTACACAGGAAATGGAGTTGTTGGCTGAATATTTTACCAAGAAAAACTTCATCCTATTCATGCAATTGTTTGCCTCTTTTTAAAAATACAATTGTAATAGGAAATTCTTTCTATTAGTATTCAATGATTAGCATTCATCTAAATTTATCTTCTATTGTGAGAAAACTCAGAGAAATATCTTATTTATGAATATCGCATAGATATGGTTCTTGGCAAAGAGAGAATAATTTCCTCAGAAAAAAACATATGGAATTGCTTCCACTGAAAAGGAGAAGAACAATGTGACAGTCTCTATGGGATGTCAGGTAGTCATCCCAAAGGTTTTTTCTATTGAAATTTTAAACCGCAGGATTTGGCTTAGTTTTCCTAATTTGGTTTTTTTCAAATGGTACTGTGATATTAAGATCCTTTTGATTATGCCAATGATTGTGGGTAGGTTTACAGCCAAATAAAAACACAGATTGGGAAATTTCACAGTGTCTGACATACTGTTGAAATAGATAGGACTCAGATCTTGAAGACAGGGATGTTTTAATTTTTTTTCCCCAACTGACATTGAAGAAAGTTTTTAAGCAAAGGAAAATATTTGAGCGTGGTCTTATCTGGTTACTATTTTGGAACTAAGGGCACAATTTCATAAATTACACTGAAAACAACCCCAAAAAATTCTGTCTGCTAGATCTGTTTTAATCAGAAGCTACTCATGTGATTCCTACAACAAGGCAAATTGGGAGACCACAAAATAATGTTTACAAAAATTTGCCAAGTCCTTTCTTCCATGTTAGCATTTTGTCCTTAGTTTTAAGCTGGTGTCACTACAGCAAGATGAAAAAGTCATCCTGCGTTACCTGTGAAAAGCTTTCATTTTTGTTTTTAATTTAATTTTCTCTATTGTCTTATTTATAAAATTTCATGAATTAAATTACACTGGATAAAAGTGAAAGTCTTGGAGCATTGTATCCTGACTTTGTGAGATTGCCATGGTATTCATAATATGTTTGTAATAGCATTAGGAATTTGATTCATACCTTACATGTGCAGATCTCATTAGTTATCATTTAAATTATTTCATCTTTCCACAGATCTTTCACTTCTGCCCAAACAACTTTCATTCCCTACCAGCCAAATGCATCAGTTTTAGATAAAATATTAAAAGTGTCACTCTACTCTAGTAATTCAAACATCATCTGTCTTATCACATTTTCAGTTTCACAGCTCCCAAAGACATCTGGCTATCTTGAAGTCAATAGGAGTTAGATACATAATCTGCTTAGGTGCTTCTGAAAAATCTCTTACATGCTTAATGACATATTTAGGGCTCTTTTGTAAAATATATGCCACACTATTTTGTATAATATTACACTGTCTTAAATTTCAACCCTTTGATGTGCAGACTTTCCTTGGTTAAAATCATGTTAAGTACCGAGCACTAGGAAACAACTACTCTTTTCTGCACTATTGACTGTCATTAGAAGAAAAAAACCACAGTGGGAGAAACAGGGGGAGACAAGACACAAGACTACATGCTTGCAAAATCTTATTATGCAAAATTTTTGCATAATAAGAAAAAATTTTAAAGGCTTAATTAAAGCACCTTAAGCATATAATTGAGTAACAACACTACTGAATCACATCACTGTAAAAAGAATGAGAGTGCTGGGAGGCATCGGGGATTCTTATCTCTATCTAACCATTAAAACTACCATGAAAAAGTATTCATGTTTCCTTATTGAATTAGAGAATCAAAATTGGCTTTAGCTTCATCCCAGAGAGAGCATTTCATTGAACTGCTTTCAAATATTTGATAAGTAGTTGTGTGCAAACAACAAAAGAGTGCATCTCTTAATCAATAAATTTCTGGTAGTCCAATTGCAATGAATTTGATCACATTTGAGTGAGTCCTTGCCAAAATTTGGGAGGACGTTTTCTAAGAAGCATGTTGAGGGAGTAGGCAAAGATCTCTAAATCTCTTTAAATCAAGAAGACTCCTTTTAATCTGAGGGGACTGTGGGAGTGCAAAGCCTGATTTCTTTATGATTTTAAGATTGACCAAGTTGGCAATAGATTTTAGTACTTTTGAAGTGGCAAAGGATACTGCTCTCGTCAAGAGCAGAACAGGAAAGTGCCACTAAAGCTCTTCACAAACCATCACATTGACAAAGTAAGAAAGTGCTTCGTTTTTTCCTATCTGGAGCATGAGAACTTATCAGAATATTAGTTTTCTGATTAATTCTACTACAGAATAATACAGAAAATATGAGGTATACATAAAAACTTGAACAAAATTAAGACCCATTTTTCCTTATAAACACCAAATTTTCCTTAATTTTTGCCCTTACAAGTTTTATACATTTTAATCATAAAAATGTACTATTACAAAGAATTTATGAAAAAGAATATTTAACTGTCCATTTCTACAATTACCCTCAAAATGAATGTGAATTTGAGAAACAAGAAGAATTTGATCTAAGCCCCCTACAAGCATGATAGTCATCAAAATGAGTTGTGAAGGGTTTGAGTTATGCCTGTTCAACATATTTTAAAGCTTGAAAGTTGTTGACGAATTACTTGATGCTCTTCTGCAATAAAAACGTGAATTAAAAATATTGTTCTCAGCTTTAAAAGTTGCTTCTGAATGACATTCCTGATTTTTGGACTTAATATTCCTAGGAAAGAAGACAGGCACATCTTTCACATAAAAAATCCTGTTACAAGCATACTCTGTATAAGAGCTTGGAGTTTATTCTTGGGCTGATTAAAATTTTATCACTGAATCAAAATTAAACAATTACTGTCATTAGTCTAATTTACAGCACCATTATTACTGACTCAAAAATCCTTGCTCTCTTAAAAGAATGAAAATTGAATATACTTTCTTCTTTAACTCTAGAAGAAAAAAATTTTATTTAAATATAACGAAATTTCAAATGTGATGAGATTAAATCAACATATTTTACTGATTTGAGTCATACAACTAAATATTTTTCTGTTTTAAGACAAACCCATCTAATAGAAGGATATCGGGTCTTCTTGTATAATTAGTTAAAAGATAAAAATATTGGATGATAAAAAGAAAATTTTGTCTGTTTTTGTGGGCATAATGAATTTTTGACCTAAGTATATGTCTAAGAATGAAGACTTGGAGAAAATGTGGGAGAATTTAAGTAATATATTTTCCTTCAAGATCAAAAAAGAATCAAAAGGACAAGTGGTATTAGTTTGGTTTATTACACAGTCTCTTCCAATAATGACAAAAATAATCACACTGTACAGTAATTAAAAGTAACTTTATGCCATCATTATAACAAATTATCTCAGAACATCCTCCTCTCAATCCTCAATTGCACTAAAACATTGATATTCTTGAAATTTGTGATTGTGAGAAAAAAGAAACAAGAAAAATATGTTCAAAGAACCTTTGTGATCACTGGGGAATAAAGCTTGTCTCCAGATTTAAAATTATGACTATACCTATGCAAGCATATACATACATTTACATAGATATATATATATATATGCACACATACATAGATGTATTTTTTGAGTTTCTCAGAGAGTAGTCAGAAGAACTACACTCTCTACCTATATATATATTCAAACAAGAGACAAAGAAGTAATTCTTTTGCAATCAAATATTACCCTGTAATTTTTATTTTGTTCTGAAGACTGTTAGTCAGTTTTTCAGATACCATATTGTCCATTTTACCATTCAGAGGTCTTATTTGCATGCTTTCAACTCAGAAACATTTGAAAAACAAAATATGACCCTCTGTCCTGATGCATGTTCGTGGTATGAAAAAGTGTCCCCTCCCCACCTCCAAAGACAAAAATAAAACCAACCAAACAAAAATAGAGACAGGAGTTTGATTCTAATATGATTGCTTACATGAATTAAAGGAAGTAAGAATTTGGTCAACAATTATGTAATTCCAGTATCTGTACAAGGCTCACATAGCTGTTTAACACTTGTTTGTTATAACATATCAATACATTTTAATTATTCTATTAGGTGTTTGATAAATAACTTGCCTTTAGCACTCTTTTTTTTTTTTTTTTTTTTTCTTTTTGTCTCAGTGAAAAAGAAAAATGCAACAATACTTCTTTCTCTACCAGGGGACTCACACAAAACGAAATCTATGGAAGACAGTTTTTCATCATCTGACTCACTGTAACATCTAACATTTTTGTTGCTCAGTCTAAATCAAAATCTCAAAAAGAAGCTTGCTATTCTTAAATTTTCTTTTTTCTCTGAAACCTTTGACAAAAATGCCAAGTAGGACAGTGTCCTTGATGTTTGCTTTCTCATCAGATGGAAAACAGATCACCAGTTATAAAACAGCTCTGACAAGTCTATTGCAATGTCAGCTTTTCTTTTTGCAGCTTTATTGTGAGAAAGATAGTTTCCCCTGTAGTTTTAAAGGTCCTAATTTCGAGTGTTTTAAGAAGTCTCTCTCTGTCAGAGCTGTAGGCTCTGACAATTTCCAAGGAACATTTGCATATACTAGTTTATGGGCATGAACTACAACCTGCTTGTTCTTGCTTCTGCAAGACATCTTTGATCTTTTGCTTAAAAAAGGAAATTGAATTTTAAGATTTAAGTAGAAAAATAAAGAACTACTATATGTAATGTTTACTTCAGAATTTCCTGATGCTTGTCAGAAAACTGAATTGCAATTAATTTTTTTCCGTCAATTTTAATAATAATGTGTAATATAATACAAATTTTATGGTGCATATGATATGTCAGCATGTCTACCTACATTATATTTAAAGTGAAAAATTAGGTCTAATGACAAAAAATGGTTTCCTGGAATACATTGAAGATATATTTTAATGATCACAAATAAAATAACAATAATAAAATCTGTACATATACAAAGCCATTAAAAGGGAGAATTAAGCTTAAAGCCATATTCACAAAAAATGTTATGAAACTTGCTAGAGATGTTTTATGAAATCAATTTGTAAATATTCCAGAAAGAAAATAAAATTATTATGTATTTTATCAACTTATATGTATGCCTTTAGAGATATGTTTATAACATATCAAATTATTATAGCATATTGCAAAAACCTGAAAATCATTTATGAGAGGCATCTTAATATTAACTGTGGCCCTCAAAATAATGCTAAATTGTACACAGAACTTTGACACCAAACTTTTTACACTGTATTTGTATGATTCAAGCCTTGGTAAAGGATAGGACTGTGTGTATGGTAGCATGATCACCATAATTTTAATGTTATTATTAAAAAATCATATTTTATAAAGAAATCTTCAAAAAGACAAATTATAGAATAACATTGAATGAGAAGTGTGTCAGCTAAGAAATTAGTCCAGTCCAGTTTTACAAATGCATCATTATTTTATAAGGCAGTCTCACTCTGTCCAAGTACTAAGTAGAACAGATGTGGTGAAAGTAGAAGTTAGACAGTTTGACACATTTCTGACCCCTTCTCATGTATTTCCTGAAATGAAGCTGTAATTATTATGCATGTTGCAGGTTATGCTGATGAGCTGATAGAAGAGGTTGTCAAGTTATACAGCACACAATCACTCAATGACACAGCAGAAAAAAAAGAGAGGAGCAGGGTTTGTAAATCTCTCTACAACACATAAGTTTCCAGGCAAAATGAGCATTCTGGAAAGCCATATGTCACACTTAAGTAAATGAGACATGCATATGCTGTGGACATGAAAACACCCATTAAAAATGAGGAGGTGAGTTGTTTGTAAGTTTTCGGATGGGATCCAGATCAATCACTACGAACAAATGAGAGAACACTAAGAGACACTTTTCTATTTCCAAATGGATGCCACCAATTCTACTCAAGAGGCTACCAATTTATGCTCTCTGCTTGGTTAAAAGAGAAATTTATATAATGTGAAAAGACTATTATTAAATCCAAGGCAGACAGCACCTTAGTAAAAAATACAGCTGACAAAAGTGAAGAATAAATATGAAAGTGGATTTTAATAATTGAAAAAATAATTATTTCAAAAAAAGTCACAAGCCACTTCATAGTTAAAACTAAAGCTCACAAAATCTTTAATTAAATTACTGATGCTGACAAATCAGTCATGATGACTGATATGACTATGACCAAGAAATCACAAACTAAATCTTTATTTCACCTTGAGACTTATTTTAGTATAATACAAAAGCAATGTATTAAACAGAACCTTTGGGTGGCAGTATAGTCTACTGTTTTTCAGTGATCCAGGCACACGTTCTGCTTAGTTTCAGGATGTTTTCAAAATTTGTAATGATCCATTTGATTTAAACTGTTCTTCTCCCCAGATAACATAATTGATAAAAAGATCTTTGAATAAGCTGAAAAATATCTCTCTTTTACAAAACTTTTCAGAGAAGAAAAAAAAGTGAGGAAAGAAAACAAGAAGAAATGAAGGAATGTTAGTGTCTCATTTGGTGACACTAATTTTGCTTTTTACACAATTCAATCTTAAAAATTAGCTACGTATATATACTAAGAGATGCTCATGAAATTTTATACTTTATAGTGAGCAATAAAATTCATAAATCCTCTCCATTACCTTTTTTCCCCACATATAACTACATGTTATTATTTGATAGCTCAGAAGATATATCTGCATGTGTTCAGGTGGCTCATCTTGATGGGAAAGAGGGTCAGAAAAAAAGAGGAGAATTACTTCTTTAATTTTGTTTTGGTGATTATAATCACCAACATATACTTTTTTTTTCTTGTTTTTACTTTCTCTCAGAGTAATTTTAATTTGATTTGGCAAACATTTGAGAGTTGCCATCAACACAGATGATAGAATTTGTCCCACTGCATCTAATTGTTACCTAGCAGAACATGTAAGTAGAGAACATATAAATATAAAATTTCAGATTTAGCCAATGTGTTAGAGTTAACGGTTTTGCTACAAAGACCTGTTGATCTTTGTCCATTCATGTCTTGGTTTTCTGTTGACTTTGATAGGCTGTGAAATTCTTGCCTTCCAGTACTGAAACTTTCATTAGAGGACGCTCTGGATGATTCCGAGTAAATACAGAACCTTTAGCAGTACTTGGATTTTCCTCTTTTGTACTGGTCATATTTAGCTTAGATAAAGAGCTGCTGTAAGACATTAAATCAGGCAGGAAAGCAGATTACAAAAAACTTTGTATCCCCATCTTCAATGATATATACACCTTGATTATGAGCACTGTTTAAGATATGATCTCATAGAAATATCTTGCTAATAATAATTTCCAGAGAATGAAGTTTAAAGCAAACATCAGATAGAAAATGCAGCTAGTACCAGAGTTAACTGAAAAGCTGTAACATTGTCATTGTCATTGACAATAGAGTGTCGCTGTTCACATCCTATTACGGAAATGTTGGACTTCTCTATTCTGAACATTAAAACCTTTTAGCTGTAATCCAGGTCTTGTTTGACATGACATTTTGTAAGGAAAAGCTCAGTAATTTTCATATTTAGCAGTAATACGATAGCATGCTACAGTTACAGTAATTGTCCAATACCCCTATTGCTTAGCTGATTTTTCTCTTTTTTTTCTTTTTTTTTTTTTTTTTCCTTTCCCATTTTACCTTCTATTTCCTCCCTCCATTTCCCATGAGGAACAAGTTTGCAAAACATCACATATTTCAAGGAAAAAAAAAACAAAACAACACAATCTCATAAAAGACAAGAAACCTCAGTCCTTTCAAACATCTTTGTGAGGGATAGAAATCATAATGATTTGCAAAAGTGACTACACATTTCTTTGAATCCAATCAAAATGTATCTATCATTGAATCAAAGATGCAGTGAAAGCATTATGTCTTGAATGACTTACAAATTTTTACATATGGTAAAGTTATTTTTCTTTAATTTTTATGTGTGTGGTCATGGTCATTCTCAAAATAACTAGTCCTGCACATGTATTGTGAAGCCTTTAAAAACCTAAATAAATTATCTTCCCCTCTCTTAATTTTCCTGCTGTCATTTTATTGGACCAAGTTTTTGATATATTACTATTTTTTTCTTTAGGCTCACAAGGATTACTAAAGGAAGCTCAAATAAGGATTTGGAATAAATCACTAACTGGAGTTCCACATTTAATTTTGTTAAAGCAAACTAAAGGACATTTTTCAGTCTGACCCATATGATATGTGAACGGGTTCTTAGTGTAAGAGATATATGGCTAATAGATCAAAAAAAGGAATGCTACCTGAGGCAGAAAGACACACTGAGTTTGATATAGGTGTTAATGAATTAAATAAACATGGGTGCATATAAAAACCCTTAGTAATTATTATGTTCCATGTTTAGGAGGGAAAAAAGAAAGAAAAACAAAGAAAGAAAAATAAAAAAGAAAACAGAGTAAGCAGCCTTAAAGTGAACTCAAGAGCGTGAAGAGAGCTTGATGTTCAGAGGTAGAGGATGACAGGAATGCCACAGGTTAAGTGGAATTTTGCATAAGAATAATGTGTGACATGTGGTAGAATATGACTGGACTAGCCACATGGGAAAAAAGGAGCATCTTAATTGGACACTTGTTTGCAGCTCTGACTTGAGCAACTCAAGAAATAGCAGCACAGGAAGACTAGCCAGATACAACAATGAGAAACTGAATTAGACTTCAGGCTGTGATAAGAAACATGAAGTAAAAAAAATTAAATAGATGGATAAATTACAAAAAGAGAACATATTAGATCAGGATAAAATAATCTGTTCAGTTAAAAAGCCTATGTGGATTTTGTTGTCTCAGAAATAAATCATATCTTTGAAGTTTCAAGTAAAAAAAACTTTTTCCTCAAATGGGATTAAAGGAAGCCTTTGAAAAGAACAAAGCTGAAAAACTCAAGTGTTTCACAATTTGCTAAGCTACTCCTTTTGCCCTCAAGTTGAACCTAATTTACAACATGAAGAGAAATTACTACCTTTACTTGTTGCTGTAGCCTGGAAAGACAAAATCTGGTACTTGTTTGTTTATTCATTTATGTTGGTCGTTTTGGTTGGGTGGGTTGGCAGGCTTTTTTGGTGCACTTCTTTATCAGCAGTGCCTGAACTGTTATCCTAAACAACACTGTTGTTCACCTCTCATCTCAATAGTGGAAAATGCAACAGCGATTACAGACTTCACTAAAGTTTACATAAATCTGGTTTGTACAAAAAAAGAGGCTGTGGCAGATTTTGTAGAGATGAGGTGTCTTCTGTGATGAGACACAATTGTGTGATCTGCATTAAAAGCAAGTTATCTGTGTCCAAGTAAGTAAATAAAAAACAATGAGGTGCATGAAGCGGAAGCCATAATTTGTATCTTTTTATACACACTGAACCTCCTGTAATCTCCATATCTAAACTCTCCATACTCTTTACTCCATAAAGAAAGTAATAGGGAGGGAGCCCTAGATTTCAGATTGTTTTTTTTTATTGTCTAGTCACACATGATATTTTTTTTTTCTTCAAAGACATTTTTTATAAGTAACCAAAACCAATATTCAGCACTTTATATTTGGCATTCAGTACTCTCAGAATTATAGAATTACTAACATAACACCTGAGGGTGCCTTTGTGTCTACTTAACTTAATATTTCTTCAGCATTTTTGCAGCTTGAAATTTTCTGAGTGATAACTAATAGCCTCCATATAATGGCCTGGGTTGGAAAGGACCTTAATTAACTAGTTCCAACACCCCTGCCATGGACAGAGACACCTTTCACTAGATCAGGTTGCTCAGATCCCCCTCCAGCCTGCCTTTAAACACTTCCAGGGATGAGGCACCAGTATAAACATGCCATGAAGTTGAAGCTTTGCAAACATCTGCCTAGGTTCCTGGAGGATCTCTCTTAATTGTTGTTTAATAAGATAAATTATGTTTCTTCTTCCTATTTTCTCTAAATACTGTTTCTTGCTGAAGGAAAGAAAACATACACATGGGTGTAGCCGACTCTTTCAATTTTTAATTAAAGTCTTGGCTTATAAATATGGTGCAACATATATGTTTCAAACAATATGTATGGTTGTTGGTGGTTTTGGGGCAGTTTTGTTTGTTTTTTTTTTAAAGAAGCAATTTCTGAGATCATCATTTTGTATTCACTAAGCTCTTTTCACCTTCAGAGAGACCTAGACTAAGGAAAACCCTCAGCAGATCCTCCTCAGTGTTTCTTCTAGACTAGTTTGACTCTTACAATTATGCAATGCAAGGTTTATTTTATGAATTTTACTGTGAGCTACTGAGGACACCACTTCATGGTTTGGTTTCCCCAGGCACATAAAAGTGAAAACTACCCAAAATTTCTGCTCACATTCAAAGTATCAGGATATTTTTGGTCCTAAAGGCCTAGAGTCAAGTGCATTAAACACAATGCAGCTCAAACAGCTAGGAAGTTCTGAAGCAAGGTGTAAATATCCACGGGGTTTGTGTTTTTTTTTAATCTACTGATTTACCTGATGGCTAGTATAATGTTTCAATAGATTAATTAAAAAAAAAAAAAAAAAAAGAAAAAAAAAGGAGAAAATTCTTAACAGGCACTGTAATTAGATTCTGGAAATAATTTCTGAACTTCAAATGATAGGTATTTCATTACTTATGGCCTCTAAGAAAAGATGTGTTATTATTTCTAGAAGAAGCTGTAGTTAAATTGTTGTCATGAATTGAAAATACCTCAATTTCAGAAGCTACCAATTCTGTGGTACAATGTTTATGCATTAAATTATATTGAGGTGATCATATTGATTCTTTTAAGACAAACTCTAAAAATATATGAAGTTATGAGAACATGCAAATGTCATGTATATCTTGCAGTAGAATGAAAATTTAAAGCGTTCAGCTAAAAAGAAAATGTGATTCCAATTCTTAAGATTATAATAGATCATGACATCATAAAGCACCTGTTTTGGTATTTTTAAGTCACTATAGATTCAGTTGGACATGTAACAGTTAAATGAGAGCATACATTGCCTGCAATAGCTCAGTAATTTTATGTGAAAAGAATGAATTTCCTAAAGTACAGTTCAATGTTTTTAAGTAAAACTTGCAAAAGTGTCATACATTGCTATCTAGCCTGCTATAGGAAGGATATGTGAATTAACTCTGAAATTAATTTCATCTTGGGTTCCAGATGTACTAAAATCTTAGTGGAATTAATTTCTTTGATGTGCTCCATACTGCCTTTGTGCTGTATGTTTAGCTGTCCTACAAAATCAGTGAAAGGAGATTCATCTCTTTTCAGGTATTTACAGTGCAAAATGTACCAGTCTGTTAACTATAAAGGCAATCTAGTTCACTTGGCAGTCAAATTAATCCTTTTCATAACATGAGCACTGTTCCAAGTGCATGTCTAATGCTCACTGAGATATCTCTCTTCGTTCATCTAAAGCAAGCATCAAGAGTAAGATCTATCTTTACTTTTTGACCCATCAAGTAAAACTCTTTGTCAAAAGACTTTTCTAGCAGTTTGAGGATGACAATATCACTCATATAAAGATCAATTACATTCTGAATCTGTAGTGTCCATCTCCCATGCAAAAGTTTAGAATGCATCCCTATGGAAAAAAAAAAAAAAAAAGTCACCTAGGTCTTTCTGTTTTATCTTTAAGTATTTGTGTTAGTATAAAAAAATGTGATTTTTTTATTGTTATTGTTTTACTGGGTTGTTTTTCTTCCATAGGTAAAACGTTAAGAGGTACTTATCCATAGATCTGAAAATTCTACAATATTCTCAAACATTTCATTCTTTACCACCACTAAAAGAAGAAATCTTCTAAATATGCATATTCTAAATATGCAGGTGTGGTTATTGATTTTAAATATGTTTCCCTTAATTCTGTTCATTGCAGAAGTACTACATTACTTGGTAATTGAACAGCAAATGAAGAGCTATAGTTGTACATTATCTACATATTTGGTTCCTCAAATTCAGAGCCAAGACAGGTATCTCCAGATCCATTTGTGCTAAACAAAATATAAAGTTAGGCTTGGACTTTGCCATAAGAAGCATTTATAAAAACTTCAGTGCAATCTTGAAAGAGCTAAAGGAATCAGATCTTGAATATGTAAAGAGATAAAGACAAATATTTGATGAAAAATTTGCGTTTCAGGAGTACCCACTCTGGAAACAACAACCACAATCATGATCGTAAAAACTGAGGGAGGAGTTTGAAAACATGATGTCATTGCTCTTAAAAACAAAAATTATATCTGTAATATAACCTTATCTTATAGCAGCTATTACCATAACTGTTATTATCACTAACTTGTTCCTTCTTCCTTACTTTCTCCTTTTCAGGTAATATAATAAACTCCACATAGACTCAATTCAATTAAAATCATAAATTTATTTTTTTATCTTGTAAATAACTATTCATCTGCAAATAGATGCATCTTCAATTTATTGTGCTTGTAAATAATAAAAAAAATGTAAAATGCCTGAGATTGGCAATTTTGAAGATGGGGGCTTTCTTTCCAAATTTCAGAATCGGTTAGGCTGAGTGATATGATTTTCAGGCATAATAAGATTTTTAGACACATTTATTAGAAAGAGCAAAGCTGTGTTTACAAAACCAAAGGCCACTTGTCAATTCAGACAAAAACCTTTCTCTATTTCCTTTTGTGTCAGGAATCCAATAGTTATTTATTGCATTCTGCCCGATTCACTTTATATATCTCTGTAAAAAATTGGTGAGTTGATGTCCGTTTAATGCATGAATTTCTAAAGTAATTTTAGCTATTCCATGTATTTGAGCTAAACCATTTATCTATTTCTATTAAAGAGAAGCATAGGCATTTTCTTTAATTGCATCATATAAGCTAACTTAAGTGATATTTATATTCTCATTTTGGGGCTTGAATCTGTTTCTATTGTAGAAAGAAAACCTGTTTCTTTGTAGAAGAAAACAATCTGACTCTTCCACCTTACTTCTTACCTGACCCTTTGCAGCAGCTATCAGGTGTATCTCTGAGGAAATGGCATCACCCAGGGCTGCTTTCTTCTCCGAACACCAGGATTTAGTGAACTTGCATCCGAGCTGCTGCTGTACTGCAGATGTTTCTGGCATTAATAAAGCTGCCATACCACTGAAGGCTTTCTGAAATTCAGCTCTCACTGCCTCATGTTTCAACTCAGCACAGATCTTGCTAACATTTCAGTGTTATTATGTTGTTTGAGAAGAATTACACAACACTGACATGTTTAGACATCTGTGCATTTTTCTGTCCCATTTGTACACTTTTGATAGAAGGATGTAAGCTTGATCTCAAACTTTTAATTATTTTCCTTTTTTTTTTTTTTTTTCTTTTTTTTTTTTTATGTATGTGAATTAAGATCTGAACAAAAAAAGGAGAAATAATTGCATGAATGGATCAAAAGCTTTCCAGTAGGTGGACGTGATAGATTCTCTTGCTAGGTTTAAAGTGTTTTTAGTCTGGGCTCGTACAGAAATCTTTGGATGAACCTCTTGGTTAGTAGTTCTTATTAAGACTACAAATAGTCCAGCTGATAAAAGAGCTTTAATAAAACTACTGTTGTGGTCCTCTGCTAGAAAATATCGATGAATTTTACAGTTATAAGACTAATACTCATAAAAAGAGTTGACATACCTATGCCTGCTACAAGCCAAAACTCCAAAGATCTACAGGAGTTAAACTAAATTGTCATTTGGTGCATTATTAGTCAAGGGTGCATTGCATTTTAGTCTAAAAATAAATCTTGTATCACAATAACTATTATCTACAAAAATGGAAATAGAGAGGAAAACTCATGGGAAAAATATTACTAATGATACTTTATGCACCACTGAAAGCTGCTCATTTTTACAGTTATGAAGGTGATATAAAAATAGAAATAGAATGGAATAGATTTTATCTCTGCTGATGGATATTAACTAAATTAATAATAGTGCTAAAACTAGGAATAACTTTTTTTAAAAAAGAAATGGGTGAATAGCTAAGCATGTGTGTAAAATCAGTAACAATTTCATTACAATCAGTATTTCTACGTGCTTGAGTAAGAACAAACCATGTTGATGTAGCGGTAAAATCAGTTTACTGCCTAAATGCTTTTCTACATTTTTAGATATGAGATGTGTTTGTTAAATCTCTTGCTTGATTCTAAGAAATCACTTCTAATATGGCATTAGAAAGAGAAACATTTAATATATTAAGCAGTGAAAATTGCAGTATTTTCCATTAAGATTTAATTTTTCCATTTAATTTATAGATGAGATGAATAAAAGCTAGTGAAATCATGCCATTTCTACGTGATTTGACAGAATAAAATTAGAGAAAAAAACAACTTAAATGCTAATTTTGGTATTTTCTCAACACTTCTGTTTTTTATTTTGAACTATTGCTTCATTTAAAATTTTTGATATAATTATAAACAAGAAAGGAAGACATTACAAAAAATCTTGGTTTGAGACACGAAAAATTAATTATATACAAACCAAGATATTTTCAGGTTTTAACTTCATTTAGAAAATGAAAATATTTTTCACTTTTGCCTGGAAATGTTTTACCTTCAAGATCTTAAAAAAATCAGATGAAAATAAATTAAACTATACCTCAACTGACATACTATTTTTCTTTACATAGCTTTCTTTAGAGGTAAAATGTCGAATCATGTTTTTAGCTGAGATTCCTTTCATCATAAAGAGACATATAAAAGTTATTCAACTGTTCCTCCCGAGGATCATAAATTAGTAGAGAGAGAAGAGTAGTGATTGAAAGAGGAAATTTAGGAGAGGACTACAGGCAAAAAAAGAGTTTATTTTCCTTTCTCATGATGTGAAGTTTTTCTGGTGGCTTCTTGGATGGTGTGAGGAAAAACTGAGCTTAGAAATCTCTCATTCTATGTATCTTCAAGATGAAAAGTAAGGATAAATCAAACTTCAGGGTTTTTATGCATTTTTAAACTCACCTACATTTAGAAACCTGAAAACTTTATTGCTTTTTTATATGGATTGGATAGTTTTAGAAACGAGCCATAAGACTTTTACTAGCTGTATTGTCAAATTGCAGAACATAATACAAATTATCTTTGCACTTAAATAGATTAAAGACAGTACTTCCATCACATTCTTCTTTTCATATACATTGTTAAAGATTTGTAAAAATTTTAGAATTTCTATTTATATTCAAATCTATGAAATCCACCTAACATTTTCTTTCCAGCTGCTGTAAAATGAAATATATTGTTTTCTACTTGACTTACTCATTTGAGCTTTAATATGACAGTAACATTTTAAAAAATACAATATTTACATTTCATTTTCAAAAATGGTTTTGCCTAATGGAGAGATCAATATATTTTATATCTTTTAGTGGCAGAAGTCATTGATGGGATAACCATAAGGTTGTGCAGTTAATAATTATATATGGTACAAATATGTAAAAATTCAATTCAACCACATTTCGTTCATCCACAGGGAAAAAAAAAAAAACAAACCCAAACAACAAAACAAAACACAAAACAAAAACAAAAAGTGGGTGAAAACAGGTACTTATCATATTCTACTTGTAAAGCAGAGTGTTCTAGCATTGAAAAGTTTTGTAAGGCTACTCCTTAAATTAATGATGTCTAGGATTTGAAGCAACAATTGTCATTTCAATGCCTACAAAAATTCAGTCAGATTAAGGAGAAAGACATCTCTCAAGAGCATAGCCCAATAGTGTTCCAGCCCCTTTCTCTTCATGTGAGACATACATATGTTACTGACAGGTAGAGTCTTCAACAAATGTGTTGATCTCCCTATTGCTTTGTTTCAGCAGAGAAACACAAAGCATTTTTCTCACCCTTTTTCTACCCTGAGGGCAGTTTGCTACATTCAGGAGTCTTATGTATATCTTATCTTTTCTTGCTAAACAATTTACTATGATACCATAACAGTGAGGCTATTTGCCTGAGGATCTTCTACAGCTCCAAAGATTTTAACGGAATTTTTCCAGAATTATTAGCATCATCTCCCTATCAAAGTCCTAGCTCTTTGTAAAGACAATTGTTATCATTCCAGGGTACATGCACTGAAATGATTTAAGGAATTATATTATAAAAACATAAACTACAAAACATTGCTTCATATGCTGTGAATGTTCCATTTGACTCAGGCATCTATATGAAAATCTTTAAATTAATTAACTTTGTCTTAGAGTCTAAAATACCCAGTGGCACCAATAGCAAATTCATTCAGAAATACCTTTTAACTGCTGTTTTTCTTTCTGCTTTTTACACTGTAATAATAATAGCAGTAACTTACACATGAAAAAGTTTCAACAGATAATTATTTCAAATAATAAAAATAATGCAAGAGCTTGAATATCAATCCTTCACTTTTAGGAGGAAAAGCGAAAACAAGTAATAGTATCTAAAAGTTGATAAATCCAATTTGCTTTGGTCTTGGGGGTTAGAGCAATCTGCCTTTTTCAACTATACTGTTTGTTATACTCAGAAGAATATATAGGTATCTGGGGTATTTTACCTCCTTTTAATTAGAATTTGCTGCACAACCGCAGATAATTTGTTCAAAAATCCTGAATTTTTGAGATCTTGCAATAGGGAAGTGCTTGTACAAATAAGCGAATACTCAGAGCTAAATTCTCAGTCAGTGTCTAGATGGCAGAAGTTTCCTTTGCAAGGGCTCTTGCAGTGCTGTGTTCAGCTGGATTGGGTGAGATTCCCCACCCTGCTGTTCCGCTCAGTTCTCAAGTTCTTGCAACTAGCTGGTTTGTGCTCCTGCAGGAGCACTCCAGCTCAGACACAATTTGTCCCATTGCTGTTGACTTAAACCACACACAAACAAGCTGACTATGGTAATTGTATGCAAAATCTTGTCTTACTCAACCATTTTCTATTTGTAAAGGACTTATGTATGCAGGATTTGGTCAGACCTGCAGCAATAACTTCCTCAGAAAGCCCAGATCTTCCACAGAACTTTAATCAACGCATTGAAATATATAATTCAGTGTAGACATTGCAGGTCCTGCCTGAGGAAATCAAGCCCAGAATTCCTACCTGGAGAGTTCTTGCACCAGCTAATCCAATGCTTTGTTGCAAGGCAGCCAGCAGCCTCCCGTGGGGCAGTCCATCACTCATTGCCCCACTATCTCCTCTATGTAGATGAGTAGCTAATGGATTTGTGGGCCACCTGGGGAATGAATGGCCTGAATTCAGATGTATGTGCACACAGCCACAGCCCTGATAGCCAGCCACACCACTTTAACTACATGACCAACTGAAATTTAACTTTCATGTCTCCCAAATTCCATGGTTCTTGGCACAAATGCTATTAGAATTTCAAGTTACACTGGTAAAATACATAGTTTTACCTTTTTTTCCCTTAAAATAATGAAATCAAAGATCTTAAACACCTTTTAAAATTTCTAAGAGGTTCTCCAAAGTAAACTGCCTACAAATTACATTAGTATTCCCAAATTCATTAATTGTTTAGGAAAATTCTAAGTTATTTCTAGTTCCTGTGTCTCTGAGTGCATTTAATGCCCACACTATTAGTGTTTCAACCCATTAACCATCTTTAATTTCAAACCCACCTCGGCTGATTAATTTTCTTCTTCAGGCTACCTTAGATATCTTGTTCCATTTCAGCCTTTTCTGGTTGCATCTCTGTAGACAACTTGAATATAGGCACCTCAAAATACATTTCTTTTACTTTCCTCTTTTTATGAGCAGGGCTAATCTGCACAGTCTAGTGTGTGGTCCTCCACTTACCCCACAGGTCACACATCCCCATTATCTCAATCTCTTTTAGATCCCTGACTCTGCTGCTGTTTTAGTCTTGAGGTTAGATGTGGCATAGAGGAATGTAAAGTTATTTACCCATAGAAGTTGATTTTTAAACAATTTATCATTGTCATGAAAATATTCTGCAATGGTCTATACCTTAAGGTGAACAGAAAATTAATAAAGATCCTTAGTGATTGTGATGTCATTTGAACGAATAAAATACTAAATAAATATGTAGACCTTGACATTAAATTAAATTCTGTGTAACACCTTGCATCACATTTTATTTTTGGCATTTTTGTTACTCCCAAATATTTTTTTAACAGATTGAAACTTTCCATTATACAGAAATCCATAAAGCGAGTATTACACAATTTTGACAATTATAGCTATTTTATCCATGATGTGTTCCCCTCACTCTTATTAATATGTACTTAGGGAAGTACCAAGCTGTTATTATACCTTTGAATGAAGTATACAAACACTTACAATAATTTCCTCTTTGTGAATGCTGTCTTTGGAGGATGCTATCTTATTTTCTCTTTTAAATTTAATTTAAAATGTAACTGGTTTTATAGTCTGTTCTCATGCTTTATGTAAAGCAAGATAGAGCCTTCTAAAGAGCTCCTTTTCAATTCTTGGGGATTTGCATCAGTCTTCTGAAAAATCATATCAAAATCTGAACACTATTCAGCCAAAATTAAAATGGTCATTGATGTTAATTAGTTTCAGTTTTATATTGAGTATTCATTCATGTTTTAAGGGATGTTTTTTCTGAAGATTTGGTTAAAGGTGCAACGTTATCCTTGATCATATTTTTCCCTGACTTCAAATTACAGAGGATTTAGGTCTCTGGTTTGATGTTCAATTTTAACTTGCCATATTATAAAAATGTAATCTGATGATGGTGTGTGCCTTTTCCTGGTAGGAAGGACGGACAGCACATACTGATTGAAAACAAGCAAATGTACTCCCATTTCCTAAACAATTAAGTAGCATCTCTTTTGTGCTTGTTAGTTTGTTGGGACTTTTTCTAATTTGCTGTAGGAAAATTTTGCTGCTGTTTCAATGTTTAACTTACGTATGTCTAGTTTGCTTAGTACAAGTTGTTCCTAGAAGGAATTGCATTTTATTGCCTCCACTACTGCTCAGTGTCTAGTATAATGAATGCATCTTTCACTTCACCTGTGTTTGCCCTTTGCTACAACAGCAAACCTCTTACTCTGTGAATCCCACTGAAATAACACTATTTTGTTACAGGTCATGGATCTTCAACCATGCTTTTAAAGGCTGGGTAAGAGCAAGCTGCTTCGTGATGATAAACTATACCTGAGAGGAGTGCTTCATGAGATGCTGCCTTAAACCTTGCCTTTCCTTTGCCTGGAGATACCCTGCTCACAAAATTTTTCTCTGACAGCAACATAGAATATAAGAGGTGCTTGATGTAGTGAGGAAAAGCAGAGCCTTTATTTGTTGTACTGTGAGATCCTGGGCTTTCTGCTGCATAGGAAGGGAATGCTCTGCTGCCTCTGGGCCACGTACAGTCTAGGATGACCCATGCCTCTAACACATGACTGGCAGGACCCTCCCAACACCTCTGAGAGCAGCGTGAACAGAAAGCGATAAGGTTCCTTCTTCCTGATTTTTTTTTAATTAAGTACGAGAATTAGGACATGCGGATAATAAATGATACTACCTACTTGAATATTGATGGGGAAAAGTCACCAGTCCAATAATTGTATGCAGTGCCTTTGTGATGAGCTTTGTGATACAGAAAATTAAGAAGGCAAGAGTAAAGGATTCTTGTCAATAGGAGGAAAAAAATGACGGCAGAGAATTCTATCATGAAAAGCATTTGTGCTTCTTAGAAAGGCAAAGATAGCTGATAATGGCAAGAATGGAATTTTTTTTGTTATTATTTCAGATAAAAGAATAAATGTGGTTATTTTATAAGTGTGACACATAGATAATATAATAGTATTTCAGTAAATTTTGCAATTATCTTGTGAGACTCCAGATACTTTGTGAATCACTTGGCTCAAGACCCTTAACATTCTGCAAGTGTTGGGACCCAGGACATTCCTCTGACTGCCCTGGAAAATTTACAGGTCACAAGAGTTTAAGTAGAATGATAGTTAATTTATCACAGAGTGAAAAAAGCATAATTTTATAATGGGGGTTCAAGTGAAAAAGACCAAGAAATCTGGGAATGCCCTGCCCTTCATCTTCTTGTCCTCCATCTTCTGTTGTGATGGTGACACTTTCTGATTGGTTTAGAGTAGAGACTCACTGTCCAACATAGCTGATAGGTATTGGAAAATTATTGTAAATAAAGTAACCATAGATTTTAGTATAAAAGATAACACCACCCCATGGGCAGTCAGTCAGAGTCTGCCTCATCCTGACCTGCAGAACGGACCTCAGCAGGTCAGTAAAAGAATGTAAGAGATAGGAGAAAAATAAACAGCCTTGAAAACCAGAACAGACAGATAGCAGCTTGTTCTTTTGACGAGGGGCTGGGAGTCAAGAGACTTTTTAATACCTCGGGTTCATCACAAAAACAAAAATCTGAGATGCAAGTAGTTTAATTTTCTAAATTGACATTATAACATCTGATGAATGACTGATGCCTTCGTTAAGAGACTGGACATAAACTTATATAATATTCTGCTTACTCTTTTCAGTCGAGATATTTTGAATTTTCCACTGAAGCAAAGGAGGAAGATACTCTTTCTGATACGTGAGCAACAGATACTTATCTTGTTTTTTAGCATAATATAAAGAGATGTATGTTTTCCCACCAACTATGACATGAAATAAGTCTATAACAGCTGATTCCTAGCAATTTCAGATTTTTTTTTTTTATTTCAGGCATTGTGTGACCTGTTCCTTGCCTGACACTATGCAGTTACATATCAATTTCAGTTAGAAATTTTTATACAAAATTTTTATTTTCTGATGGTGTTTTTAGCCAACCACATTTTCAGATTCAAGCCACACTTATATCTATATCATATTCTGTATCTTATTACAGTATTATATCTTCATGAAAAAGTTAAGATGCTTGATTATAAATAAAGTAATGAAGGAAACACAAATTCCTCATTTTTATGCTTATAAATAATACTTAGTTGTTAGAAAAGGTACTTAGCTTTGAGTTTGAACTTATTTCTCTCTGCTGTTTTCAGAGAATCAAGCACCTTCTTTACAAAAGTGAGAGTAAAATGGCTGTGAGGTAGGAATAAGGAACCCCATCTTTCATTCCAAAATTGGTTGAGTGTGCAGATGAGAGTGCCAGACTTTCCAAATACAAGTATCAGCCTCATACCCTTTAATATGGAAAAGGGTGATATAGGAAGAAGAAGGGGGGATTTGTTTCCAGCTCTTCTCTATGCGTGTTAGTCCTAAACAGTTTCATGTAAGATGAATAAACCATTTTTCGAGTCTGACTAGAATGAGTAACTTATCCAAAAAGTACATTAAGTGTCCTTGATTCACGTAGGCTTGATGAAAGTAATTTAGTACTGAAGTCCTCAGTTGTAAAATCTGTTTTTCCCAAGCAAATGATTAAACTAAAGATCTTAGTATCTACAGCATTTACTATGTATAAATTATATATATAATGGTACTGCAAATGCTGCAGGGAAGCCTTTATTATTAATTCAAGAAGACCTTATGGATTTTATTCTGTTGTACTCATTGAATTCTTTCATTGTAAAAAATACCTCTCTCCTTAAAAAATGTATTATTATTTATTGGAATGTCTTACACAGCTATCTTATAATTTCTCCCTGTACACTCTTCTCCACTTTTACTAACAAATATGTCAGCTTTTCTGCTTATATTTTATTTTATTTCATATTCATATTTTTTATATTTGTATAATATTTTCATTGCTACTAGCACTGTTCTTTTACTGCAGTCTTTTTATTATTTAAGAACTAGAGAAGACAGGGATTATGCCTAAGAGCTGTTTCAATTTTTACTTGCCTGTTGAGATAAGGATTCATTACTTCACTGGAGTGAGTTGGCATATAAATACAGTATCCTCACCACGTTGTTGACTCTAGTATGAGACAGGATTGAAAAAGAGAAACTCTATGAAACGAATAAGGGCCACTAAACAGCCTATCATTCCCAGTACTCCTTAGAATGCCACTTCAAAACTACATCAGTACAGCTGCTCTCTGGGCTTTTTTGAATCCATCAGTGAGTGCATGGACTTCTACACATCCCAAGTCTGCTCCTGATTAAGAGAGAAAAAAAAAATTATTTATCAAGCACCCTTTAGATTACATAGAAAAACATCTGCTTAGTGTCATAAGTAGGAAATTACTGAGGGTGTCAGTGAATGATCAAACCTACTGTGAAGTATTTTTTTTTTTTTATCTCTACTGTTCAGAGAGAATCACTTATTACAGTCATTTATGGACAAAAGGATAATTTGGCCAGTGGATTTGTAGCTAAATAAGTCCATCATTGCAAAGACTATAAGCCACTTTAATAAGTAAAACTCTGCTTCACATTGTAAGACTATCTAGATAATCTAGATAACTTATTTCAGGAATGAGAATGTTTGCACTAAAAAAATCTTTCTTGAAAAATTTCAGCTTATAGATGAGATAAACTTTGGGAGATATCCAAATAATGTACTATATTTAGGTTAAATTCATAAAGATAATTTTTATACATCCATTTAAAATTTTAAAATGTGCATTTTTATTTAAAAGAATAAAAAGAATAAAATTCACAGGAATTCATTTTGGTGGATGCCATGTTCACTCTCACAACTTATCAACAAAACCTTTGGGTTTTTTGCAGTAACTTTTTAACTGTCAGTCAGTGGCTTGTTCCCTGGAAAACCTCAGGCATCTCTGATTTAGAAGATCTACTTTGATCTGATGAGTAGCACCGGTTGTGCTCCACAGAAAAGTCCCTACATATGTAGAGTGCATTTAACTTCAAATTTCAGAAATACTTTAGGTAGTCTGAAAGCACAAAGATTAAAGCATTATGACTTCAGAAAAAAATAGAATAATATATAATATCCATTATTCATTATATAAAATAATGAATAACATTTATATTAATCATTAAGTAATTATTATTAATCTTAGTATCATAGAATGATTTAGGTTGAAAGGAAGCTTAAAATAATCTAGTTCCAAAACCCCTTCAGTGAGGGGAAATTCTAGTAACATACTAATATATCTAATATATCTTATCAATAAATCAAATATTTTCCTGATTTATATTTATTCTGTTAATATAAAATGATTATATAACTTGATAAAATAATTTACTATATAATATAGATATATTAGTTTCTTAATATAACATATAATTCCATTTTTATGTACAATAGTATATACATTGCATAAGTTATACCAGATTCTTCTATATTAAATATTATGAATTAATGCTCAGGAGGAACTAGAAGCTTTGGTGCACTCTCAGAGCTATGACACCACTGGCATAAGCAAAATCAGGTGGGATGAGTTCTGCTGTGCTGTGATGGACTGTCACCGGCTCCTCAGGAGGGGCAGGGAAGGCAGACAAATCAGGGAGGCGGTACAGTATTTAAAGGAGGGATTGGATTATGTGGGGCTTGCAGCTGGTGATGATAGCTGAGGGACTTTGTGTAAGGATAACAGGAAAAGAAAATAAAGTCGACCCAGTCCTTGTCCTTATGGGTGACTTTTATGTCCCAGATGTCATCTGGGGATGTCATTCTATGGTTACAAGCAGGTCCAGAAAACTCCTGAAATATGTTGAAAATAATTTTTTTTGTGCAGTTACTAAGAGAGCTGCAAAGGTTTGTCCTAGATTTTTTGTTTGCAAACAGAGGGGCTTTGTTTGCAAACTCAGGGGCTCAGATGGGTGTATACCTTGATCACAATGCTCATGAAGCAGTTGAGTTTGAAATCATGGCTGAGAGAAGAAAAGCTATCGGCAAGGCTTTCACCCTAGGTATGGGCAGAGAAGACTTTGGGCTGATAAAGGAACTAGTTAGTAAGGTCCCTGATAATCTACCTTTGATGTTATTGATGTCTATAAATGCTGGTTACTTTTTAAGTAACTCTGTTAGGAGTGTGGGAGAAGCCATCCCAATGTTACAGAGGTCAATAAAAAGGGGCAGAAGCCCAGCTTGGCTGAGCAAGGATCTTCATTTTGAATTTAGGTGGAAAAGGAAACTGTGTGGAAATCAGAAGCAAGGACAGGCAGGGCAGGAAAATTACAACATTGTTCACCACTACAAGGAGATAATTTGTATGGCAACTGCTTGGTTAGAATTCTGTTGTCCTGTGAAGGGCAGAAAGGGTTGTTAAAAATATTCTAACAGCGAAAGTTACAAAGTAAAAGTATATACAAAGACAAACTAACAAAACAAATAAAGATTTTATCATAACCAAATTAAACCTGTCCCAGTCCCCATAACAGTTATTTGCTTAATTTTTCTACTGTGTGGCCTGATATACAAATGGTCCCAGTGGAAAACATGTTGGACAGCAGCTGCATCTCTCAGTCATTTACAGGAGGAGATGAGTGGACTGTGTCCAAAATGCTATTATGCAGCTGCAACAAAATGGGGTTGGCTATTTAGTAGCATGACATGTGAGTATTCTTTTTTTTTTTTTTTTTTTTTTTTGGTATGTTACTCCTCCCATGAGATAAATGAGCTGACTCTCCAGCAATTCCCAACACTCATGTAACTCTATACCATTGCACTATTTGGTGTAAATGACAAGAGATAGTAATTCTAATCATGGAAAATGAAAAACGTGAGATAAATGCATTGTATTGAAATATTTATCTTTCAACTTTAATTTAAAATATGATTTGTTATAGGAGATAATATTTTATTTCAAATTTTATTTTCTACTAGTTTGATCTGATTGTTTTATTCATTTCAGGTTATGATTTCATCATTAAACATTCTTTCTGGACAGTGTCAATCCACATTGTGGTCACTTAAACATTACAGAAATAATCATGTGCTAGGAGGTAAAAGAAGTTCAACTTTTTATTGCTTTTCTGATTGATAGGCGTTTTCCACTGAAAACCATGGGGAATTATATATAATAGAGTATTATATTCTTAAAGTGCAATTTTCTTATCTTCTGTGTTATAATATTTGACTTAAAATGTTATTTCTAAATATGTACAATATTTATGTAGTGAAAACATCTCAAATGGCAATACCTCAGATGTTATTCTGTGTTTACTGCTGTATCAACAGGTATAATTAGTTTTTACTTAATCCTTAACGTCACATACCATAATTATCTAACGTAAATCTCAATACTGTATCAATTTACTATTCTGTGTCACCTCAAAATCTGAGTATGTGATACCTGAATATATGTGAGTTTGAACCATATCTTCATTTCTCAGCTTGCTAACTTTTAATTTTGTGTTGTAATTCATCCATGAAACTCAGACCTTCATCAGAAGTCCATTATCAGCATTTCTGCAATTTTATTTTCCTGCTTTCTAGACCTTCTTTATTTTCTTTTTATTTCTATAGTTCAAAAATAGACAGAATCAGTTTTGTAGCCTGTTTTGTCTCAGAATTCCTTGAGGAAATTCAGAATACTGTGAATAATATCTATATTATTAGTAGTAATGTCAATATTATCAATTATATTAATGTTAATAATATTCCCTGTGCTCATAAAGTAGGCAAAATATTAAAATATAGGAAATATTAAATATTTTGAAAGGATAATTTTATGTTGATATTTATATTGTCAGCAGCCCACTCATTAAGTGTTGTTGAGGGTTTTAATATGATTCTTCCAAGCTGGCTGTTAAATTACTTGATTACTTTTTCTAAATCATCGAACACTTATTTAGAGAAAATTCAACTGTCTCAAGATAAGAGATGTTAATAATCTGAGAGGTGATACATACCTGGAACCCATGAAATTAGTACTGAGTACTTTCTAATAAGGTGGAGCTGAATTACAAGTGGATCATCCATACCCCAGGTGAGAACAATTCAGGGCTTCATTAGGTGAAAATGGAAAAGAAAAATATCACCTTGAAAATCCAGTTCACCCAGAACACTCGTTAGAGAAAGTTCTAGAGGATTAAGAATATAAAATAGAAGGGAAAAAAAAAAAAAAAAAAAAAAAAAAAAAGAGAAAACAGGGAAGATTTAAGATATCTTCAACTCAGAAATTAAATTTCCTTGTGCTAAAATATTTGGAAATTTTAACACACTTATAAGGAGGCTAAATAACTGTCTTGGTTTAAGGCAAATTTGGGAAGGGACCTCAAAATAGGTCCCTCCAGAAAACCAATCCAATGGCCCCTTCCCCAACTGGTTCAGGAAAGGAGAAGAGGAGAAACAAAACAAAACAAAAAAAAAAAAATTCCTTAGAGGAAAGTGGAAAAAATGTATTTATTTAACAGGCCAAGCACAACAAATGAACATCAAGGAACAAAACCTCCTGCTTCTCCGCAGAGATGACCAATCCAGCCAGTCTGTGCCGTGGGTGCAGCTCGGCTCGCTCAGTCTGTGTCAGTCCCTGGCACTGGGAAATGCCAGGCCCAAGCCAGGCCCGGTGGGCCACAGGGATGAGCCCTTGGTGCTCTGCTGGGGTTAGTCCAGAGTAGGTTTGAACAGTTCCAAGGAAAAAAAAAAGGAAAAGAAACTCACAGTCTGGAAAACTTCTCTGCTTCAGCTAGCCACGAACTAACAGAAAGCCAAAGAGAGCTCTCTCCTGCCGTCCGCACTGCAGCCAACACCCGCTGTGTCCTCCAAAACTGCAAATTCTTATCTTGATGTTTTGAAAACACCCGCCTCAGACATTCCACTGCTTCTTCTTCACTCTTAGATCCAGTCTTAAAGGTGCAGAACTCATTTTTGATTTAAACAGACGAATGGGGATACAATTCAGCAGTAACCCAGGACAATAACCAAAGCCAAAATAAAGTAAAAGAAGGGATGTGTAACCTAAAGATAAACTAGGAATCAAACCACAGAAAATTTTAAATGGGAAGAGTACACTTTCACATTAAACATGTAAAAGAATCATGGGAAAGGTCAAGTAAAAATATTAAAGGAAAATCAAAAGAAGAGGCTTCTTTCAGTAGCTTAGTTTTCCTCTTGTAAGTAAATGCATTTCTACAGTGCATTTGTTTGTGAAAAAGAGTAAATTGTATTCTAAATGAGTATATTACTATGCAGTTTATTAACTCCTGACTGGACTGGACTGGCTTCAGATCCACTGTTTTCCATTCCCCCTAGTGGGATGGGTTGAGGTTAGAAGAGTTTAATAATTGAAATAAAGATAATAATAAATATTATTATTATTAATAATAATAATAAGTATCAGTAGTAGTAATAGTAGTAGCAGTAGTAGTAATAGTAGTAGTAGTAGTAGTAGTAGTAGTAAAACAAAGAGCAGAGAAGAGGAATAAAACCCCAAGAAAGAGCAAGTGATGTGCAGTGCATTTGCTCCCCATCTGCTGAGACCAATGCCCAACCTGTCCCCAAGCAATGATTCAACTCCCCCAGTCCATATACTGGGTATTCACGGTACAGGAGATCCACTTGGCCAGTTAAGGTCACCTGTTCTGGTAATACTCTCACAATTTCTTGTGCACCTGCGCACTAGCAGAGCATGGAAAACTGAAAAGCCCTTGACTTAAGCACTTGAGCACTGCTCAGGAACAATAAACACATCAGTGTGTTATTATTCTCATACCAGAACCAAAACACAGCTCTTCAGCATGTACGAAGTAGAAAATTAACTCTATCCCAACTGAAACTCTCCAAGGAAAGTTGCTAAATCTTTATTTAGACTGTTGGAGAGAGAAAGCCTAAAGCTACAACTATGGTTAATTGAAACTCTATATTCTATACGAAAAATAAAATGTTGTGAGTGGAAAGAAAATTGTGCTAAGAAGAGCATAATTCATCTCACACATCTGAACCTGGAAATCTAAGCAATAATTGATCTAATATAAATCAGTGCTGTCGTCTTACCAAACTCACTAGTGAGCCTCAAGTGCTTATGTGATGAATAGGGAATCTTGGGACTAGCAGATTCTTAAAACTTTTTACTCCTGGTTACAGTGGAACATTCTGTCCTGAAGTAATGTAACTCTGATTGACAACAGTGAAGTAGGGGTTGATTTGCATTGCAAGGCCAAAGAGGTTTTCTGAATAACTGTTATAAACCCATCAGTGATAATCAGAATCAATAATTGTATTAATATGTCTAACACTATAATACTATGGTGAATGGTTCATCATGGTTAAAACACACAAACATAAGTTCATCTAACCTTTCAGAACTCTCTTTGAGCAACTCAGGATGGAACAGGACACAGCTGAGCAACCAATACTTGCTCATATAATTATTTTATGTACATCTATTTTTAAAAAAGACATAATAAATAGTAGAGTAACAATTACCCTCCAAATCTCATAATTAGTTAACAGATATTAGTGAAGACATTCTGAATAATCGTGCTAGTATGAAGGCATGCATGAAGGGAAAATGCTAATACATATACTTGTCAATATCTCACGCTAAAATATTGCTCTAAGTATCATCAAAATTGCCAATATATTTAAAATACAATACATGTGACAGTATAAACTGCTTTTTCTCAGAATATCTCCCAGTTTTAATGTGTAAATAGAGAAAAAAAAAGAAACATAATCTAATGAACATTGATCTATACATGAGACTTCTCAGAAAAAAGGTATTTGCTATATTTCCAGAAAGATTCTGTAATAATTCATATGATGATCAAAAGTAGCTGCTAAAATAAAAAAATATATATATCTTGAAATGTTTTACTTATAAGAACAGTTCCTGTCATTAAAAGAAAGACAGGCTATGAAGTTACTTTAGAGTTAGAGTTCAACTAATTAAATTGTCTTTGCTTTTTCAAACTGTATTTGCAATTGCAAAATAATTGCATCCTATTGTAGGCAATGAGGGGAAAATTAATATTAATATTCATTGGAACATGTCAGATTCTGAACTCATGGCATTTATCAGGATTGAGAGACTAATTATGTTAATTACAAATCAGGCAAAATTTTCTATTACAACTGAGGTGGACATGAGACAAGTCTTATAACAGTCTAGATAAGTGAAATTCAAAATTAATGGAAGTGTTTTATTTATTTGTTTTGGGGTGTTGTTTTTTGCATTGACAGCAATTGCTATGAATTAATGAGCACATGAGGAAAGTCAACATTCAAAGGATCAAATAAGATGTATTTCCATACAGAATGCATCCTTCAAAAGATAATGTAGCCCTTTTAAACGGCTTTTCTCAGCACCTTCACTTCATACAGAGATTCCACAAAGTTTCTTTAAACACAGGTTGGAAGTATAAGGTAGATATCAAAGAGTAACACACATTATAGGTACTTAGGTCAAAGGAGTTACTTGGCTAACCAGCAAAGTGTTCACCATGTCCAATAAAGTAGTTGGAGGGTCTTTGCAGGCTTCTCAGCTATCAGGGAGGTCAGGCAGGTCGGCCTCCACTGCACTGTTGAATGGACTGATATGCATTGCTGCTGAGTTGCTGTCTTCCAACTCGCTGTCTGGGTTTTTTTCCTTAGGATTTTATATATTTTCCTATCAGTGTTTTTCCTCTTCTACCCTTGAACTGCTAACAATCCCTGTATCAGCAATCTTGGCTCTCTCATCTTATATAGCTCTATGACATGTACTTTTTCACAGTCCTTTTTCATAACCTGGAAATTTTCATGTTTGAGTCAAGGTTATGGAATTGGACCACATCAAAATTATATCAAATATCAAAAACCTCAACTCACATACAATTGGATCCCTAGGTCCTGTAAGTTCCCATAAGTTTGGTAAGTATTTTTGACTTTGCCATCTAATAATATATCCAATTTCTCTTTGAGTTTATATATATATATATATTTAGACACCAAAGGTAACCTATGGTAAGGAGTTTTACAGTTTGACTGTATTATAAGTAAATGAAAGTAATTCCATTAAGTTTTGTAACCTTTTCTCTGAATCATTTTGATTCAGCAATATAATTTTTGAGTTGAAGCAATTTGAATGATCCTTTGCTTCTGAAATGGTGATACTCTGTCTTGTGTGAGAGATGATGATACAACAGATTTACTCATGTAAGAGTAAATAAATGCTGCTGCTTACACACCTTTTTGAGACTTTAACTCTTGGCCTGGAAGAAGGAGCACTGAAATCGATAATAGCTAGGCCTATGTAGAAAAGAATAATAATAATGAGACCCACCAGATAATCATGACTGACCTTGATCATCCATAAATAATTCACAATGGCTTAAGGTAATCCTTTCCTACATTTTATTTTGAACTCACAGAGAAGTGCTGATCTCTGTTATCCAGTACAAAGCATGCTCTGTCTCAAAAAGGAAAGTTATTCCTTTACAGCTGCTCTATTTGCCATTATTTATAAAATCCTTAATCATAAAACAGAATCCAAACATTTTTCAGCTCAAAATTCAGATCAAATTATAATCTTCATTTAGAAGTTCTTTAGAATTTAAAGGGCTCTCTTTCAAAGTAATAGGACTATGTTTTGTATAAAACTAGAAGGGTTTGCTCAGATATCTCTTTTGTTATTCTAATGTCTTCCTTACTGTTTTCATGCTCCCAGGTTCCTGGATTAGAACCAATTAGAAATATGAGAAAAATAATTTAAACTTAAAAATTAATTTAGTCACATCCCAGTAAGAAGAAGGTAGATGTTAATAAAAGAAATTTTAATGAAAGCAAATCTCTACAGGAATTGAACCTACAGCCTTTCATAACACTGTCAGTTACCCTATTCACAAGGCAATAGTAAGTGAGAAGCACAACAGTCAGGTGTTGTATTAGCCAACAGAGGATGCTCTTCGATCCTTATGAAAGTAATAAGAATATATTCAGAGAAGCAAAGTAATTAAAATTTTCCATGACTATAGAATGTAGATGAAGTGTATTCCCTTAGTCATTCCAAGGACTGTGTGTGAATAAAAAAAAAAAAAAAACACCTGAAAAGAAAGAAAACTTTTTTACAGCTTCAGTTCTGCAAATTCTGTCTAGGACGATGATAGCATATGATTAGCAGAGACAATCTTCACAAAATACCACTAACATTCAAATGTTTGGATTATTCATTGCTTCAATGTCTACATAAGATATTTAAAACTACACATAGTTTGAAGCACTGGGAATGCTATTTAACTGAGAAGAGTATCCAAACGAGATAACAAGTCTCTTCCATTATTAATGCCTTTTTAATTTTTTTTTTCTTTTGCATATCTTACAGGACTTATTCTCAAAGTCAGAGTTCTGTTTACATTGTCAAAAAAATTGCCTCATAGCTTAACACACATTTTTTGAGTAAATGGTTTCTACAGTGAATAGCTTTTATTTCATACCTTAAATTACAATGTTAAAACAAATAGAGAATAAAGTGACAGGTCCAGAGATGAGTATCTGTACTTAAAAACATCCAATAAACATCCAGGTGGAAGACTGAGTGAAAACATCAAAGTATTCCCTCAGCCAACAGTTTTAATTATGCGAAAAAAAGAGTATAATTTAAATTTAAGCATCTGAGGTGCTAACATTATGACACTTTTCATTTTGGACATTCTGAATAATCTTTGAAGAAAAACAGATGCTTCCTGAGGCTGGTGCAGAGCTTACACTACTCTTACAATTTCTAGAGAATCTGTAGAATGATTAGCCTTATGTCCAAAGTTAATTGAGATTAATTACTTTGTCCACACCTGCCCCATTCCTGAGTGTGAAAAAAAAAACTTTTTAGAATACATTTTTTGAGTTTGTAACGAGATCTAACTTATTTATCCATAATTCTAGAGTGAATTAATACACATCAATAGAGTCATCAAAGTCAAATATTTAATCCAGCTGAACACCTAGCTGGTAAAATCAGCCTAACAGTTCTTCAGCTTTTACTAAGAAACCACCCACTGAATGAAATCACCCACTCTGTACAAAATTAGAAATATAAGGCATGAGTTTATGTTACCATAATCACATTTGTGTTGATACTTTCACTTAGAAACTGCTACTAAGAGGAAAACCTTGTTAGTGCAACACCCATATGCCAGAAATAAAATAAAAGCCTTCTCATGCTTCACTTTTTCAGTTAAAAATAAACAGAAAAACTGCAATATTATGGTATATGTAGTTTTTGTTGCATATACTGATTTGCTAATCCTTGAAAATAACATTTTTTAAAGAGGTCTGCTCTCATCGGTGAAAGTTTTTGTGGGATTATTTGCTCCTTTTTCATCAGTTTGACAAAAGATACAATCTCCTTTCAAAATATTTTGGATATGATGCATTTTACTAGAAAATATTCATTAATTACTTTTTACTGTTGCTTTTTTTTGTTCTGGGCCTTTGGCTAGTTTGATAATTATTGTTCACTACAGTAATTTTAATGCAAATTTCTGTCCTTGGGTCAGAGTTTTAAAAGGCATCCTATAGATGTTCAGAAACTAAGTGTACATATCCCAAGCGTATTAGTCATGGAGTCTGTAAAGGCAGATAAGGAGAGCACTCCCTACATCTTCATGATGAAAAATATAGATATATGTTTGACTAATATTTCTACTCCAGCCAGATTATAAATTATTGTTGGAATGAAACCAACAAGAGTGGGGATAGGATGAGTAGATAATTTTCTATCTTGAATATTGTTGAAAGTTTTTTTAAAAAACCATGATATTTGTATTTTCCTTTTTTTTTGCATAAACCTCTTGGAATAAATAATGAGCTTTTGTGTTCTATAGGAATGTTTTAATTGTATTTCTGAGTAGATATCAGTGTGACTAATTACTAGGATGTTGACTGTAGAGAAAGAGTAAAAGCTTTATATCAGTAGGGCTTCCTTCTCTCAGGGCGACAGCCTCTTTCCAAGGACAGCAGCAGATCACGCTAGAAGACAATAATGCCATTCTTATCCTTTCTTATCTTAAACCCCACTTAGTAGCAACAGTCTGGAAACCCAGTTGTCAGTTAATAATATAGAAAGAAAGGAGTTAAAAGGTCATGTTTTTCTATGTGGCATGCACAATAAAATCCTATTTCAACATGCAGTGTCCAACGCAGGACAATGACTCAGAAATACTGCCATGAGTAAGAGTTTACATTGTTCAAAACACTTAAAACCTTCATGTTAAGGCTAATTTGCTTTTCATAGCAAGTATTTGTAAACAGCTTGGGTTTGGCATTTTTTATTCTTTTCACAAAGAGCAACATGATCTTGGGAAAATCAGATGAAGGACTAGAAAGTGTTAGCACTCAGAAAAGTGTGATGTTGCAGGTATAACAGCATGCCGACTCAGGACCTAGACAACAGAAGAAGAAGCAACCTCTTGGGACAGGATCCCCCAAATTTTGGAATCTAGAATAAAGACAAAGACAACTGAGGAAACTTCTAATGTTTTATAACATTATTTTTTAAAAGTTGTTCATAAATTGAAAGTGATAAAGAAAGTCTACCCCTAAACACAGTACAATAAAGTGACTCTGGTTGGTGTTTTTCAAATGATTCAATATCTCTTTTGAGAGTGTGTATGTAATTTATTCCTAGGCACACCTGCAGTTAAGCTTGCTTCATTGTGCTTGAATTATCAATATTTAGGAGAGGATAAACATGGAAAGCAACAATTTATTAACACGAATATGCTTCTGTCACAGCACAGATGCATATACTGATGAAGGTCACTTCATCCTTCCAGCAACTCACACAACACCCACGCTGCATTGACACATAGGTATTAGTGACCACAGCTCTATAGCCTACCTCAGACATGACAGAGAGCAGACCTTGAATATTAGCAGTATGAACAATTGCATTCCTTCTCTGGACTGAAAACTACTGAACATTCATTTTATTTCTCCTTTCTATTTTGTCTCCAGGCTCCACAGCACCCTACAGGAGCAGTAGCACTGCAGTATTGTGGTGACTGGATCTCATCCCATCTGCAGCTGCTATTGCATTTACCTAAATATGTCAGTGAATAAATTAGAGCAAAGAGAACAGTGGTGCTACGTGAAGATTCATTTTTGTCTGTATATTACCACTTATAGAGCAACAAAATCTGCTCTGGAAATTTCTATTTTTTAGCATGCTTATATTCCTACAGCAATATACTTTTATGGAAAATATATTCTAAACATACTGAAACCAATACACAGACTGTGGGAAACTGGTTGTGTATTCAAAACTGTTAAGATGTTGACCACTGAGCTAATATCTTCCTTATTTATTTGTTTGGGGTTGTTTTTGGTTTTATTTTGGTTAGATTTTGGGTTTAAAAAAAAAAAAAAAAACAAAAACAAAAACAACAACAGCAAAAAACACTAAAAAAACCCAAAAGCAAATCAATAACAAAATAAAACCCAAAAAAACAAACCGAAAAGCTAACCAGGTCTGCTTTACCTAAAAATTGTATTTTTTTTTTTATTATGTGAAGAAATGAGGATTCGCTGATGTGGTGTTTTTTTTTTTTTTTTTTTTTTTCTGTTTGTAAACAGAGGTACTTATACCAGATTTTGGAAAGAAAACATGGAGGGAAAGGACACAAGGCAATATATTTATTTTTCTAATTTGATGGTTGTTTAGCATGTTGCAGATGTGTGAAGTTCTTAAATATTGAAATTCACAAATATATGTCTATTTTGATAGATTGTTTATCTTGAAGAATATTTTTGAACCATACCAGTTTTGAACTTGAACTTCTAATCATAGAATATATTTTCTTCTTCAGCATATATATATATATATATATATATATATATTATATTATTTATTTATTTATTTATTTATTTATTTATTTCAGTGTCAACTAAGAGAAATAATTTCACATAAATGAAACAAAGAGAGTAAATGTTAAAAATATTATGGGTAAAAAATTAAATTTATCTGACAATAGCAATTGTTATATCTTTAATTTGCAGTCTGGAAAGTGTTGCACTTGTATATTTAAATTTAGTTTGTGATATAATTGTGTTCACCAATGACTCGACACAATTTTTTTATTTTTTAAAACATCAGTTATTTTAACTCAAAAAATGGCTGGAAGTTTCAGCACTGGACAAAAGAAAGAAAAAATAAGAGTATTTTACAAGTCACATATTACTCTGGGCTGTGAGATCTGTTGTCTGCTCTATGGGAACAAAGGACACATTCCCTGCTTCTCTTCTAACTCATTTCCTACTGCTTCTGTTTAGGTTTCCTACTTCTGGGGAATCAAATGTCCAATTGCCATTTTATCTTGTTAATATTCCACAACACTATAGCTGCTGTCCCACACAAACCTAACAGCTCAAACTTCAGGGGATTTATCTTTCTGCGCAGTGTGTAGGGATATTATCTCTCATTGACACAGCATGGGCTTCTTGCACACCATAGCTAGCATATAAATGTAAAATGTACACTTTAGATCTTGTTATATTTTGTGGGTTTGATTTACAGAAAAACTAAACAGCTACAATGATAAATTTATCTAAAGCAAAAAAACATGTTTGAAACCACAGTATGTGGTTTGTAATAGAATAAACTTTAAAAAAAAAACTTTCTAAATGTCAGTATTTGTTAAAAATACAGCGAAAAAAAAACCCTTAGGAACCACAAATTGTGCTGTATTTTTCAAAAAAACATGCAGGAATGTGCTTAGAAATACTTTTTAAATTATAATGATTGTCAAACTGAAAGAATGCTTCCAACTTCCTTGAAAATTGTGTTTTGGGCAGTTGGTGTTCTGAAACTATCAGAGATTTAGTTGAAACCTCTCTATATGGAAAATTCGCTGTTACTTCTGGGTTTTGTTTTACTTGATTGTTTATTTTTTTAGTGGCAGTGGTTTTTTATTTTCAGTTTAAAGAACATTTTAAAGATCTATATTTTTAAAATTAAGATATACGTTTGTTTCAGTTAAAACTCACTAATCATTTTTCACACAGAGTTTTTGGTCTCCTGCTATTAGGGTTCCATTAGAGACTGTCTGCTTTTCATCCTACACTATCAGAAGGGATGACAGAGGCCTTCAACAGAGCCTGTTGCCCTTATCAGGTTCAGAGTGTTCATTGAAGCACGGTGAGTGTACCTTCCATACAGCCCCTGGACACACAACAGCACTCACTTCTGAATCTGTTAATGACCCTGGCACCTTTTGAGCCTAGGCAATTCCTCCTTTCAGCCTCTCAGAAGCTGGGCTGATATAACGTGCATAGAGGTATTTGATTGCCCTCTTTTCTGCTGCGATAATTTTCTTCTTAGTAGCTGGAATAGTGCTGTGTTTTGGATGTGGCATGAGAATAATGATGATAACACACTGGTGTTTTGCTTGTTGCTGAGTAGTGCTTACCCTAAGTCAAGGATTTTTCAGTATCACATGATCTGCCTGTGAGCAAGTGCAAAATAAGCCAAGAGAGAGAATCGCTAGCAAAGGTGATCAAGAAAAAACCTGGTCAAAGGGATACTCCACTATGGGATCTGGCGGGCCTGCCGCGGCGCTGCCGTGGAGGGAGGCCCCTGGGATGGGGAGGAGGGCCTCCTGAAGAGATAAGGAGCATTACACAATAACAAAGGACCAGATCCCCTAGATAAGAACACTTTTTGGTTACGGAGACCCACAATTCTTTGAGGGATTTTATGTAGATCTGTTGGAACCCATTGGTTTGTAACCCCCCACACCCACCTATGTACCCTTATAAAAACCTCTGTACTTTTCCCCAGACTTTGGGGATTTCTCGTCCCTGGTTTCCCTTCGCTGGGTGCTTGGCAATAAAGTTACCCCCTGCGGAATGGCCATACGAGTCCCTCATCTCTCTCTCTCCGTGCTGGCTGTAAAGGGGTTGCCTTGCAGGATCACTGAGCTGAACTCACTGAGCTGAACTCACTGAGCTGAACTCACTGAGCTGAATTCACTGTAGCCCGCCGTGGCTACTACCCTGCTAAGGCACCCCCAGGCTAGCCGAGGGAAAGCCGCTGGCTCCCTGGAAGGCATTCTCTGAGGAGAGTACCTATCTGGGGTAGACCCGGCTATCCTGGCCTGAGACCTCTCAGGCCACTTTCCGGCGGAGCCGACATTACTCCACACCATAGTATGTCATGGCCAGTATATAAACAGAGAGTTGGCCAGGAAGAGCTGCTGGTCACAGTTCAGGGATGGGCTGGCACAGGTCAGTGGATGGTGAGTAATTTTATTATAGGTTTCTTTTTTTCTCTTGGGGTTTATTCCTCTCTCTATATTCTTTTAATTATTATTATTAATAATAATATTTTGTTTTGTTTCAATTATTAAACTGTTCTTATCTGAAACCAAGAGGTTGGGATTTTTTCTGATTTTTCTCCCACTGCTCAGGGAGTAAATAAGTGAGCAGCTGTGTAGTATTTAGTTGCTGTCTGAGGTAGAAACAGCAATGGTGTTCACAAAGAAACTAAATGCAAGATTAAGTAGACCTTTTGTAATGTCAACCCACCCTCAAAGATTGCTGTTGGGAGCAATTTATCAAGAAACTGATTTCAGTAAGGAGCATGATCCAACAGGAATAGCTCATCAGCCTTGTAACATGGGAGTGCCAAAACTTTTGAATTTGTTTAATTACTTTCTGTTTAAGCTTTAATTATTTTTCCCATTAACTTTTACTTCAGAACGTTTTGTAGACACACCTTTACGAATCCATATAATTACCTTTTATATCTATATATAAGTATATATAAATGTAAAGTTCTATATAAACACATCTAAAGTTTATCTATAGGTAAGTATTAAATTTTATAAATATTTGTGTACTTATTTACATATATGTGTGTATGGAAAATTTTTTATATTTTCAGGCATGAACACTCCCTGATCTGAAGGCAAAATTGTGAACCATCAGAGGCTGCTCAGGGAGCAAATGGACATGACAGTTTCAAAATTGGAAACTTGCCAACTAAAGAGTCATATGAAAACGTGTGGCATATGATACTGACAAAAGTGGCAGCTGCTGTTTATGCATTCCTTTTCTGTCATTCTTTCTAAAATGGAAATTGTGGCTGGTCACAGTCACACTGTGCAAGCACTGGGTTTTATGAAAGTATTTGGGGTTGTGACTCTGTCAAAAACCATGGCTCCCAGTCAAATGCTAAGCAGCATTGAAAAAACCAAAACAGGACAGGCGCAATCTGTGGAACCCAAAGTGATGTAACCCTGCTTGCTGAGGGACCTGGCACTGTAAAGCCATTCTCAGTTATTTGTTAAAGGTCACGGCAAGTGGAAGAGGATCTTGAGGCTTGGAGGAAAGTAATGAACATTATCATCTTCAAGAAGGGTATGAAGGAGGATCTGGCGATCCTGTATTGAATTGATGAGTCTCACTTCATTCCCCAGGAAGGTGGTGAAGCAAATAATCCTGGAAACCTTTACTAAGATATGAATGAGACCGTGGCTCTTGGGTGTTGTCAGTATGAATTTATGAAGGGGAAAACATGCCTAATCAACCTGATAATCACCTTCTATGATGAAATGGCTGGCAAGGTGGATGAGGGCAGAGTGGTAGATGCTGTATAGCTTGACTTCAGCAAGGTTTTAAACAATGTCATCATATTTCATTGACAAACTGTTGAATTCCACACCCGTTAAAGGGACAGTGAAATTATTTATAAGATGCCTGAATTGTTAGAGTCAAAAGTGGATCCGTTAGTGGAGCAAAGTTCAGCTGGAGGGCAGTCACTAATGGTAAGCCCTAGGAGTCAAGACTAGGAGTCAAGATATTTTTACTTAATTAATGATGTAATGATAGGGTATACTGCACTCAAAACAAATTTACAGAAGATACAAAAGTGGGAATGTTGGTTAGATCAGGTCATTGTGCTGTAATTCAGAGTGATCTTGACAAGGAGAGAGGAATCTCACAAACTTCAACAAAAGGAAATATCAAGTCTATCTTGGGGTGGCAGTGTCTGGTGAGGGCTTTGCAAAAAAAGACCTAATCATCTTGGTGGGCACCACACTGAATGTCTGACTGTGGACAACAGCCTCCTGGTCTGCATAAGGAAAAGTGTTTCTTACAGGCTGAGGAAGGTGACCCTTCCCCTATGTTCAGGACTTGTGAAATACTTTTGGAGTACAATTCACAGTCCTGGTTTTGCCAGTTCAAGACAAGGACTGGAGACAGTCCAATGAAGGACCACAAAGATAATAATCTTTGTTGATCATTATTAAGAGACTATATCATCTGTAGTATATGGAGAGGCTGAAACAACTGGATCTGTTATCTGGAGACAAAAAGGTACAAGAGGTACCTTACTCCTGTGTTTAGATGCGTGCCGGGGGAATCAACACTTCTGATATGTGAGGAAAATCATCTCATGGCTGTGAACACAGAGACAAAAATAATGAAAAAAGAGAAATGTAAATTAATGGAAAATTACCTTGGGGTTAGGAGGTACCTGTTGCAAGAAAGAGAACAGCACTCTCAGACAGGCTAAACTCAATCTGCATGAAGAGATTCAGAAAAACAGGCAAGGCAAATTAATTTGATTTCTTCTTATTGCTGTTTTGCTTTGCTCCATTTCTTCAGACTACCTGTTCTGACAGAAATGAAGGTCTCCTGCTCTGGAGCTGGCATCAATTTTGTGTATTATGCACCTCTCTTTACCAACAACTGCAACAGGTTTTCTTGCAAAACTTACTTTTCATTTCACATCCTTCCCTCTGTTGTCTTGTTGGCTACATACTCTTTTTTTCTCCTCACATTCATAGGGTTTTCCTTTGTTCCACTGCTCTAATTTTTTAAAATTGCATTATTCCTCCATGAAAAATAAATAAAAAAAAAAACTATCTGAACGAAAAGCTATCCAAAGCACTATTAAAATGGAGGTTTTCATAAATTATGTCCTTCCTTCCCTCCCCTTATTCCCTCCTAATTCTTTCCTTTGTTTTACTTTCTCTCATATAATTGTACTTATGTGTAATGAAACTCTTCAGGGGCAAGGATTATAGCTAATTTATCTGCTTGTATAATATCTCAGAGTACTGACAGATTAAACAAAAATACCCTAGGGTAGACAAGGCAGTTTATTATAGGAAAATAAATTCTGCAAAATATTCCAGTTTTATTGAGTGTTTGGTGAAAGAGAGATCTGCTGTTTTGTCACCACAATGTAATGACAGATCTCCTACTATGTTCAGTATTTGAAAGTCACAGAGTAGAATTTATTTTGAAGTTCTTAAGATATGTTCTCCCTAACCCTTTCTATAAATATCCACTTGCCCATATTGAAGACTTGCAATAGACTTTAATTTTAAGCATGATAGATGTATATTTTTGCAGAGACTTCAAAGAAAGAAGACTTTTTAAAGCCTTGATATAATAACATGAATTTCACTGTGCCCTAAGCTTTGTTCTTCATGTGTTAAAAATACCAGGAAAAATATAATTTGTTTATAATACTCCTATAAAATACTTTATGTCTTCCAATAATTTCTATGAACTCAGACAAAAAAATCCCATAGGAAGGATCATTTTCTTACCTTCCAAAAATCAAATTGGCTCCAAAAACATCAATAGTATTATGAAAATTTTTAAAATTTTAGAATATTTAAAGTAAACTATGGCTCAGATGGAATAAAGCTGTACTAAATTCACAAATCCATCCTAAATATAAATTTGTTTTTAATAGTACTTAAATCAAAAGGCACACTTTTCAAGAAAAAGTATTATTTACAAAGAAAATAATGATACACACTTATATTTTCTCATCATCACAAATTAGGAACCAGAATTCATCAATAAAATCATATGGAATGTCATAGAAAGTATATGGAAACTCAATTTATTTCTAGCTAGGTAAAAAAAACCACAGAAGGATATCTTTGCTTAAGATGGAAGCTATTCTGCTTTCTAACATCCTCATATGCACCATATTCATTGACCACACTCAATCTAACAATTACATTAAACATTAAAGAAAAGATAGATCTGAAAAACTGTACTTCATCTATCATCTAGGGAGAACTCTTTGTTTGCAATTTCCATAGTTAGATGTGAAGATTCTCAGTGAATCTTCAAAGAGATTAAAATAACCCACAACAATCCACAGAAACAAAAGCAGAAAAAATAGACTGTGGGTTAAGATGAGAAACTGTGGGCCTAGAATATGTTAAAATGACAAGATGTGCCAGTGAGTACTCTGCTTTCATAATCTTTGATAAAAGGAAAAAGAAAAACAAAAACACAAAGGGAAAATTTAATCAAATAATGACAATACAAAATAAAATATTATTATTTTGTATGTACACAAAGTAAATCATGTCAGATTGCATAGCATTATTTCACAACTGCTTTTATTTTAGGCAGGATTTTTCATTAACTATAAAAAAGGTGTAATACAAAAGGAGTTTCCTTAAACATTTCAGATGTGCAGAAGTGCTTTTCCACCATTACGCTGATAATTGGCACATTGCATTTGGCCATTTGCAGTACTGCCAGCCTTGGAATGTGTATTCATATCCTCATTTAACTAGTATTGCTCACAAGCATATTTTCGAAATCAGATCTTTTTTCTTTTTTCTTTATTTGAGATTTTAAGATCAAAGGGAAGCATTGCTGCCAAATGAAATGCTATAATTTCAATCCCATTCTTATCTGTTAGTCTATTTAATCTACAGTTATATTTTTTGATTTAAACCCACATTGTCTTTCTTTGCTCTCCTATTTCTGTACCCTCACTGGTGCCTCCTCATTGCCTGCCTCGGCCACAGTAGGCAGCACCTACTCATTCACATTCTCGGGCTCTCCTATGGCTTATTCACCGGGCTGTCCTCTGTCACATGCCTCCTGCAATGCTTGAACAGCTCACTGCTGGAAACCTGGGATGTAGTCATGTGTGCACTTCTAGTTCCAGGAGCACAGGAGCTTGCTTTGCCTGCTTTAAGCTCCTCTGACACAAATCAGCTCTCACCTGAGATTTGTGCATTTCCTGCAAGGTCTTTTAACTTTGCCACTTTGACTCAAAATGGCACTTATCTTAGCACTCAAGGTTGGCTTTTAGCTGACTGGTTCATAGGGCAAACGGGATTTCTTTATCTGTACTTATCTCTTCTAGGCAGTATCCATATTTTAAGGTTCTAACTGAGCCATTTACAGCATCCTTAAATGACTGTTGTTAATTATTTTTGTGTACTTTAGATGAGTGCCTGGAAGGCTTTTACTTTAACTTCACAATCACAAGTAGGAGATACTTACAGATGTATGACTCTTTTTGTTTTTTCTTCTTTATGATATAATGCCCAAAGTTTCCTATCCCTTTTATTTTTCTTCTTTATTTATTTATATTATATTTTAATTAAATATAAAAATAAATCAGAGTAGAGGCAACTTCTTAGGGAAGGTAGAAAAATGTTCCATAAAAAGAATAATTAGATACACACACATGCTCATAGATACACAGATAGACCCACATAAATGCATATATAGATAAAAAACCAGAGCATGCTCACTAGTTTTTGCTGAGATAATTTATCCCCTTTAAAAATCCACCTACAGAATAAATGCAGAGAGGAATAATTATATAAAAATTAACAAACAAAAACTTTATCTATAAATAAATATATAAATTATATAAATATATAATATATAAAACAGTTTTAATTCTATTTCTCATTTTTTCTTTCTTTGCTCCCCTCTATTTTTATTTTTTCAATTTCTACCAAACATTTCACTTTTTCTTAATTTTGAGTCTGTCTTCCACTTTTTTTGTCCCATGTAATTTTCCTTCTTGCTACTGATTCTTAACTTCTACTATTCCATATCCCCATGAAACTGACTGTCCTGTGCCAGAATTTCCTCTGCCGATCAAAGGCTCAAGACAGCCATACTGCATCAACTTCCAAGCAACATATCAAAAGTTTTATGATTTAGAATGCTAGAAGACAATCATAAAGTACCATGAAACTATGCTAGCCAGAATTTGCAATTATTTCAAGGTTTACAGTGCAGTCTTCATTGAAAGTATTCTGGAAAAACAAGTCTTGACTCAGTGAACTGCAGTGTTGCATAAAGCCTGGACTTACACACACATCTTTGAAATAGGTAGGCTTTTGTTATTCTTGTCTTCAAGCAATATATCCAATGTAGGAGAGTCTACTGCTCCTTTCTATGGTAAAGGAAGCCTTAGGAATGTATTTGAGTGATGTATGATGTATTTTTCAGAATTCTAGGAATACTATAATGCAAAGAGATCTGAAAAGTAATATGCAATGTCTAAGAGGCTGAAGAGCAATGGGAAAGATTACTTCATTTTATCACAAAAAAATCACCATACTATGTCTCTGCTACAAGATTACTGTAGTTACTTAGCTGTAGAACATTTTTGGAATGTATTTTAAAAAGTCAAGGATTCATATAAGATACTTAAACCAATGTCTTGCTGTCACAATTTGTGTAATAATGCAAAATATTATTATATATAATATATATACTATATATATTACTATATAATTATGTATAATATATATACTATATTATATAATTGTACAATTATAATATATATTATAATATATATTATATTATATATTATAATTATATAATATGTAATATATATATAACATATATGGGGTTTATATATATATACATAATGCAAAATTATTAAAAAGAGCAAAAGCAGAACTTCAGATGCTATAAAAATGACTAGTGTATGGTAATCTAGACAAAATAGAAAATTTACAATATTATCACCATCTTTTCCTTGCATGTTTCATTATATATTTCTTAAAATTCCTTGTTTTTTTTAATGAATCTCCAGAAACTGAATTAATTTTACTTGTAGTCTTTTGATTTTTTGTGTCTTCCTCATATCTCCTGCTATTCCTGGTATGTTCTTACAATATTTTCTTTTCTGGTGGTATTGCAATTTGTTTACCTACATTTTAGAGGCCACTCCTTATTTTGCACTAGAGCATTTACCATTGTTTGAATACCATTGTTGTCACTTGAACAAGGAGTTCTTCAAGGAGTTAGATGAAGCCAGGATGTTCTTTGTAATCCTGTTGGTCTGATGATGCCCTCTGAAAGTGAATGGTGAAGTGCCATTGGTTCCAGTGACAATAAAATTAGAATATTTGCTTTCAGAAATAATTAAAACTGTTCATACTAATCTATTCTATTCTTAAAAAGAAAAATGCACTTGATCTTTCACCTGTGAAATATTTCAATGTTTGTGGTAAGTCCCTTATCAGTCAATGTCAAATTACAAACTCGTACTCAATGAGGAAGATTAAATAATTATCTGTTATTTGGCAAATAAGTTCTGTTTTATATATCCCTAATTTTTTCTGTTGTTCTATAATGCCTTGTAAGTTCTTTTTTATTTCCTCATGCAATCTTTAATTCTGTACAATCCTTACTAAAAACACAGTAATTGTGCTCCAGGCATTTTAATAAAACATGCTTCAGATGTTTCCTAAAGACCCTATGTTTTAACTTGAATTAACGGCTTTTCTCATCTACAAATTTTCATGATTATTCCAGGATTTTGTTTGCCCGAATTTGATGAAACAGTGGCATCCAGTGGGAAAAGTAGATGTATATTCCCAAGACGTGTATATATATATATATATCAGCTCTGATTTTTAAAAAAAGAAAATAATATTAATAACTTAGGAGAAATGAAAAATATTTTTAAATTTATAAGCAAGAGTATGTCAGGCTTATTAAGCTGATTCAATCTTTGCCACAGTAAGAACATGACTTTAGTCACTTTGATTCCCCTAGATTTTGCCGGGCTCTTTTCACTTTATGAAAGCACAATTTGAATCACTATCAGTTTCTGACAATTGCTTCTGCTACTGCTACCTTCCCTGAACAAAAGGTACAGTATTGAGTACAACCTACTAATGTCTTGATGAGAAATACAGATGATTAATGTCCCTGGCTTTAATGTACATGAATACATCATACTTCACTCAAGCTATATTCATGTTAGCTGTCTAGAAATTATTGAGTTAACACTTCAATCAAAAATCAAAATAAAATCTTAAGAAAATCTATTTCAGAAAAAAGATAAAGAAAGCATGAAATGTCTGGGAAATGTTAATGCCATCAAGTTCAGGTCCTTCAAACTCACTTTATAGATGCAGACTTTCCTCAAGTTGACCTCCACCTCTATCCCATGTTTCTATGTGTTGGAAGCTCTCTGCTAGTAAACATTGATCTAATCAGCCTATGGCACTTTGCATCTATTGGGCAAGAAAAAAGATATTTAAAAGAAATTTTGCAAGTGATTTTCATTGTTAGATACACAGAATTTTTCCAGTTTTTATTTGAAATCTCATCAGTACCAGTGTCCTGCATGAATTTCATATGTATAATAGTGATTGTATTTACATAAACTAAGATCATTAACTTTGGATTAAATTATAAGTAGCCAATATCTTTTTGAGGCTAGGTTGGTAAATGCCTGTTCAGTGTACTACATTGTTACTTCATTGGCCTAGATGAAGGTTTGCATGGCAGTAAAATAAGAGAAACCATTGCCACCATAGTTAGGGTGGTAACAGGATTTTTAACCAGAGAAGGGCCCAATTTACTGTCAGGAGGAGAGAGATAGTAATGACAGATTTGGATAGGGAGGCATATATTTGTGTATAACTGCAGTCTTTATCAACTGGTGCAGATGTCAGTGGTACTTAATTCTTATCACCCAGGAGAGTTCCACTTCGAAGATGGGAACTAGAATATTCTATCATGGAGTTCACCCAGGCACTCACAGACATACATAAGTTACTGACAGGAAAATCATACAAGGATTTAATTTTTAATGGAGAATTTTGCATTTCTGATTTCTAGATCATATTGTGGTTAGTAAGGGTGAAGGAGTGTTTAGTAAGTCAGGCAAGTCACCTTAAATCTACAGGTAAGAAATACAGATACTATAAAAGGAAGAGACCTGCCCAGGGTCAGAAAAACAAATGAGGAGCAGAACTGACTTGTCCTGCACTTATCTGATCTTTTAATAACTCTTTGGTTAAAAACTCAAATATCATATAGAGATTATTTACTCTTTCAGATGTAAAGGTTTAGGTAGGTTTTGTGGGGTTTTGTTGTTATTTTTTTTCCAAAGATTTCAAGGGCCTTCAGCCACAGGAAATTAAAAAAAAAAAAAAAAAAAAAAACACAAAAAAAAACCCAAAAACACAGAACATAGAAATTGGACAAATCTTAAAGCATCTCAGAGTCACGCAGTCTTGCCACTGCTGAAAAATTCCTTAAGTTTTGTAATAATTTTGCAAAACCACATTTGTCAGACTTCTTTTTTCTAGATCGTTTTGACTGGGTTTGGTTTGGAATCTATTTTTTAAAATTCATTTAGTTGTAGCTTCAATGTTTTCTAAAGACAATGTTTTTGCATCTACTTTGCTTTACATATGTTTATCTTTGCATGATATAAATAGATATTTTCCTTTTGTCTAATGTACCAGAGTTTATTAGTGTTTTTAAGTGTAAGGTGGATGATAGATGAAGGGGATTTAAAAATTAAAAAAAAACCCCAGCCAACCAACCAACCAAAATATAAAAAAAATTTTAGCTAAACACATCTTAATTTGTTTTATAGCAGATAAATTTTTTCTTTTTAATAGGAAATATTAAGAAACCAAGCTTTTTAAAAAACTCATAAGTTACTAAAATGCTCTCTGTGCAAACACAAACATTAGGGAAACATAATGTAATCTGAAAATGACTGATAAAATACATGTTCCAAAGGAGAAATTACTTCAGGATTTTTTATTTACAAGCCATCACACTTTGGGTAGGCTGACATAACCCATATAGGATTTTGAAGAAGTTAAAATTAAATGCACTGTGAGCTAATCTTAAGAAAAAATAGGACATTTGAAATTTAAACTCCCTGTTGTAACATTTCTTTCTTGACAGTCAGAGAGATGGCTTCCCTATATTTTATGATACTGTAAATCTTGTTTCTCTGAATGAAATGAACTTAAAAATGAAGGAAATTTCTACTACGTTGCATAGCAGAAAATTATCAGTTGTTGACACCAACTTTGGTCCACTTTGATTCTAATATTGAAAATACAAAACTACAGACAGTTTCATTTACAGCTAACCATCTCTGTTGTGCTTAAGAGGATGAGAAATAGGAGTCATGATTCTGTTTATTCATTGAAAAAAAGGGGGAAAAACCCAAGAAAAATCAGCCTGTCTGTAGATCTGAACAGTGTAATTTACTGTAACTATTCAAGCTATTTCTGAGAGAAAGATACAAATTTCAGAGACTAAGAGAACAAGCAAACTGGTGCTTTAGGGGAATGCTGAAGTTTGCATGTCCTATTCATCATTTTTTCTCAAAAGCCACAAAAGCAACATTTTGCACTCACAGGTACTACCCAGCATCTTTTGGCCAATTCTGTCTTCACATCACAATTTCACTATTCTGTTTCTCTTTGTCTCCCCAGTTGCAGATGCCTTGATATTCCTGAACTCTTCCTCTTCTTATGTGAGTACTTCTTTCTGCTTTTACTCTGAGTGAGTGGTCCTGATGGTCATTCTTTAACAAGATTCAAATTAAGATGGGGATGGAGGGAAGGTAAGAGAGGGAAAGGATGGGGCACACAGGAAGAAAAGGTAAATGAAACAAATTATGATTTTTCACTAGTTTGTGCCTTTTTGTTCTGTCTCTTCATTTTAATTTTGCAGTGGAAACACTGTGCTTTGTATTTTCTCTTTGAAAGTTTACAGCAGTCCTGTACTTTGTGGGGAGGTTTTTCTAATTAATTGTCTAGAGTTTCTGCATGATTTATTTCTCTTATTCATCATAATCTAATTGCTTCCCACCAAGAACTAGTTGACAGAACTGTCAATTTCTTCATGTCCTTCTGTTAGCTTGACTCACTGATTCATCATCTGCCTTCTTCAGATACACTCAGCACCATTTTTGATGGGCTGGCAAGCAGGAAGATCTGTCACATTGCCAGCATATTTTTCATTCTTCAGATCTACCCTTTCCAGCTCTGTGACTGAAGAGGGTTTATAGATGTTTAGCTGACTGTCCATGATCAGCAAAAACAGCTGATAAGACAAGAATTTAAAATGTGTTCTCCCTCAGCATACTCAGCATTTTCTCTTTGAAACAGCAGCCAGTGGTAAACTGGGCAGTGTTGTACAGCAATTACCCTCCCAAGGCTTGTCGAGAAAACTATGTCTTCCTGTAAGGTAACCTGTTCATCTGGCTTCTTCTAGAAAGAAACTTCCAAAAGCTTCATGAACAAGGAAAATTCTCATATTCTATAGGGAAAAAGAAACAGTTCTAACCTGGTTCTCACAATACAGAGATATAGAAAGAAGGGTCCTTGGGATTACAAAATTTTAGGTCTAATGGTAAATTTTTTAAGGATCCTTGCCTTGCCTTGCCTTGCCTTGCCTTGCCTTGCCTTGCCTTGCTTCCCTCATTAACTGACATTGAGATACTATCAGCTTTACACTGTGTATTACAAGCAGTAGAGGAGCTGGGTTTAGAGAACAGGTTTAAGCAACATTGTAAATGACCACACTATGTAAGTTTTTGGAGAGGGCTCACAAATGCAAAACAGCAACCTTCCAAAACCTGAACTTATTTGTGAACTGAGCCAGCAAGCAAGTTTTGAAACAATGCAGTTATACATGCCTGATGGAGAAGAGTAACACACATAGATTTATTCTGTGCTTCCTCACAAACATGTTTGATTAATTTTTCTTTACTTCTATTCCCCTTAGTTGTGTGTTCCCATAAACTCGAGTTCTCGATCATTTTTACATCTTGTGCTTGTACTGCTGCTTGCATTGTAAGGCAGTCTTGTATTATTTATTATTCAGATGTAACAGAGATCAGACTCTATTCATTTTTACATACTATGCAATATATCTCCTTAGACATGAGAGCAATAATACAAAATATGCAAATAGATGAAAGTTAAAAATCTAAAATATGTGAAAGTTGTTTTTTTCTTTCTCAAAACAGATCTAGGGAGAAATAAAGACAAAATGACAGTGTCATTAATAAAATCTGCTACAAAAATATTTAGCAGATACCACCTAATAAGATTTTTTTTTTTTTTACTGTAATTATTTGGAAATCTAAGTACACTTTTCTTACCTAACTACTTTATAGATGCTTAAGACTGAGGCAAAACCTCATGTAGATGTACAGCACTCAAAGCTTTGGATGTGCAATTCCCACAAGTCACTTATGTTAAACAAGCCAATGAGTAGCACCGAGAACTTTTTCTCAATTATCTCCTATATTTAAGTACTAAATTCGGAACTCCAACTTTGTGCCGAAAAACTCCTCTGGGAGCTATGCAGTTACATCTCAAGATAAAAGATATATTTTTATGTATGCACTTGTCAGATATTTTTTCTTTAAAAACCCTCATGTTCAGCCTTTTTCAGCTAATAACAACGGTCAGTGAAAAGTGTTTTTCAGATAGTTTAGCCTTGTATTCTCACAGTTAATATAGCTTAGGAGTTCAAAACAAACTTTTGGTGTTTTCATAAATATAATTGGGTAAGAAAAATGTCCCTTCAAATTTTAAATTGAAAGTGCAGATACGCAGCAGACGTTACTGACATTTCTTCAGAAGCAATCAGCTTCGTTCACGAAACATCACAGTTTATTTGATTGATGTCCCTTAATATAATTGTGTTCCAAATTTTCATGAGTCTTTTTTTTTTTTTTTTCTCAGTGAGAAAGAAGTTTCAGTAAAAAAAGAAAGAGAAACAGCTGCAGAGCTAAGAATTTAGTTATACACCAATTGGCTGATCACTTTTACAGATTTCAGGAATGTAAATTTCAAGGATTTCCCAAATTTTCAAAATTCCCTTCTAAGCATACATAGCAGATCTCAATTTGTTTTTGGAATTAGGTCTCATTTCAGTTTAGTATTTCAAGCCAAAAAAATTAAAAAAAAATGGAAATCACGTATCTACCATAGTCTGTGGACAGATCAAGATTCAACATTATGATTACAACATGATAAATGATGAAGATTGAAACACACAGTCCTTCTAGAAAGAAGGGCCTAGTTTGCCATTGTTCATTTAGAGAAATATTCATCTACTCAGCATATGAAAACATTAATAAGTTATTGAGATTGAAATTGTCAAAACATAAAATCACACTAAAAATGTTAAAGAAATTAACTTCTTACTTTAAAGCTTTTAATTTTTATTATTATATATATTCTTTATTGTGAAATATTCCTGATCATATGTTTGTGAATGAAATAAAACTATGGTATTTAGCAGACTCTAGTTACAAAAATCTGCATTTGCAATTTTTTTAAACTTAATTTCTTTTTAAATGATGGTCTTATAAAATAAAGTAAAATGCATAATATAAATAGCATAATATGTTTTTCTTAGCTTCACTACATGGTTTTCATTTATGCAAACAAAAATGAGCTTTTACATTTTTAATAATGATCTTTTTATTTTCAATAAATTCAGAGACCAAAACCTGTGGTTAATTGTAAATTTCATGAAATTGAAAAAAATATTCTTGCACTTTATACACACAAAATTTAAAAAATAAGCTAATAACACTTTTTATTTTATTTTATTTTATTTTATTTTATTTTATTTTATTTTATTTTATTTTATTTTATGATAGCGCAAATATCTGTGTTATTCTAAGCATATATGACATAGTAATAAATCTCTCTGTAAATATTGACAGAACCTGTCAGTTCTAGACCCTAACTTAAGCTGAAGGTTTTCAAGTAAGATCCAATTACTCTTTCTTCCTTCTCTGTTGCTCTGACAGACTTGCTTCATTAGCAAAAAGTGTGTGCCCCATAGCAAAAAATCTCCATAGTAATATGCATTTTACTACTCCTGAACAACTGGGGAATAGGAAAATTAGATGGTATGTTGTTGGCTACACTGATATGCATATCTCTTGAGTATTGCTTTAAATTGATTTAGTTTTAATATATAGGGCCCTTGTTCTGAAAAGAAATATTTTATCATCTGTTTATCTCTCATGTAACTCTCATGTTAAGATGGAAATTCTCTGGGTATAATATGACTTGTGAGTTCCACTGATTCCAGTGAAAATTAGGGGAAAAAAATCATAACTAACCCTTTTTTAGCATTTTATATTACTTTTCTCTTTGTTCTGAGCACTTTTGCTTACATGCAGTTCTCTTCAAGGGAATTAACTATGTTTATATAAAATCGAAAAACAATATCTGAGTTAAGTTCCAGTGTAACAATGATAAGAGCTTGGATGTACTGGGTTTGTGTGGCCAGGTTTTGGTAGCTGGGGCTTCACAGCTTCTCTGAGAAGCTGCAGGAGTGTTTCATGCCAATCAGGAATCATAGTAATGGCTCTGGAATAGACTCATCCGTGAGATGTTTGTGAAAACTATCTCCTGTGGGAGACGCCTTGTGCTGGAGCAGGGGAAGGACTCTTCTCCCTGAGCAGCCACAGGAACAACACGGGATGAACAGATCTTAATCATCCAGGTGCCCATTCCTTGTCTCCCTGCAGTGCTGGATGGGAGGAGGTAGAGCCTGGGAAGAAGGGAGGAGTGGGGGAAATGTGTTTTTTTAAAGATGCTTTATGCTTCTCATTATTCTGCTCTTTGTTAATAATAAGTTTGTTACTATCCCCAGGTCTGGTCTGTTTTGTCTGTGATAATATTTCACTAGTGATTCTGGTGTGAAAGAAGGCAACCTAGTCCCTGATAAGTCACAGTTCTACTAATTACCAAAGAAGAGGAGCAGCCTTGCTTTTGATGGGTCAAAGCTGTGACTAATAAAGATAAGTGTGATAAAAGGGGTGGGGATGGCTGGTCAGAGGAGTCTTTTGATGAAGAGAACCTAGAGGATGAGAGCTTTGAGGAAGTAGAGCAGCCCTGAGGGAGAAGGATAGATACAGAGAGATACAAAGAAAAATGAAAGAGGGAAGAGAGTGACTGCTGGCAAAAAGCTCAGCTGTGAGCTCGGTCTGGGTCTGATGCAGTTGGACTCTGCTGTTGGAGCCTGCACTCATAGTCAAGCTAGCTAAAGCCTGAGTAGAGAGTCTGCAAATGAATATTTGCAGTCGTAGTCCAGCAGGAGATAACCAGCAGTCAGAGTCTGCAACTGGACCCTACAGTGTGAGCTTGCTGTAATCAGAGTCAGGATGGCTGAGTTGTAAAGAAGAATAAAGTGGGACCCTTTTCATGTTGTTAAATATCTATGCCCTGTCTCATTTTTATCCCTGAGGAGAGATCTGCTGCAACAAGTGATCTGTCTCTGTCCTCGTATCAACTCATGAATCTTTCACTATGTTTTCTCTGCCCAGTCCAGTCGTAGAGGAAAGTGACAGAGCAGATTTTGTGGGTATCTGGTATCCAGCTGGGTCGGTGCACTACTTCTGGTAACCTTTGATTACCTCTAACTATATCAAGTTTTAGAATTCATTGTTTAATAGAACAAAACTCAGCTTTTTTTTTTTTTTATTATTTTATTTTATTTTATTCTCATGGTAGGAACTACTTCATCAGCATGCAAAAAGCTTTTAGTATCTTGATTTCCTTTTGGATTCAATTCACAAACATTGTTTTCAATGCACTATAATTTTTTTTACTACTGTTGTTGCTTTTCACTGCACTTAGGATTCACAAAACCCTATGAAAATTTCTGAAGATTTCTCACTATCTATGAATCCCCATCCCATCCCAGAATAATTTTTATTTGTACCTGACATATGAAATCTCTGGAGATCTTAATAACTACTGAAATCATTCTAATTATCCATTTCTATTGTACAATCCTTCCTCAGCTGCAGCAAACATATGAGGTGGCACACAGAAAAATTATTTTTCTGCTAATAATCCTTGTTTGAGCATCAGCAGTACCTGAGGTTAATGGGTCTGGGAGTCAGACTGCCTCCAATTCCTGTGTAGCAGGCCCGCAGTAAGGCATCTCTGTATGTGCATGAGCTGCCTGATTACAAGGTGTTTTCACTCCTGGCATGGAGATGTTAAAAAAGGGCATTGCCACAGTTGGTGAGTCTCAGAGAGAGCCACTGGATCACCTTAGACAGAAACCTAGGGTTTTATTTACCTGAGCACAGGGGTACTGCCATTTTACAGATCTTTTTGCCCAGAAAACAACAGGTATGTCTCCAATGGTTTCTTTGCTTCAAATTCATTCCTGCCAGTTCCCTACCAATTCTTAGTGGGTTTTTGACTGATACTAAACACTTATGTGTGAGTAGTCACATCAAGTTCTGGCATTATTTTAGGTGCCTCCTTCTAGGTTGAATTGCATTGCTTCTTTCAGAACTGCATCATCATCTGTGGAACTACAAAAAATAAGTCCTCAATGGGTAATAGCTAAAGAAAGATTAAGCTGTGAGATATGTTATATGCAATATGAAGTCAACAACAACCTTTTAGGTCTGCTTTATTTCTCATTGTCCTGGCATATATGCCCTTATCTGTGTCTTAAGTATTTAAATATAGTCATGCTATGTTGGCAAAAGAGAGGAGGAGTGGTTTAGGTTATAAATTATAGGCTGGACATCTTTCTACTCTTAAGTATAGTTAAGAAATAATTTATGGGGATGTGAAAACATCATAACAATTCTTTATTTAAAAGAGTCTCTAATATTTGACTAAAATGAGACAAAAACTTAAGTCTAGATATATTAAAAAAAGATTTTTTTGCCCTTGGACACTCTGTAGAAATAGATATGATATATGATATATATTAGCTCACTCTCTTATTTAACCACTTGTTATTTTAAACTATAGAGCAAACATAATTTTTGTCATGGTTTTTACTCAGATGATAATAAAACAGATGACCCAGCTAAATAAAAAGAAAAAAAAAAGATACATGAAATCTGAAGACAAATCCAAATATCTGTCTGACCTTTAATATAATTCCATAAATTAAAATATCTTTATATCACTGTAGAATGAAAATAAGACTAATTTTCATCATATTTGTAGTTGCTTTGTCTATTATGTTAGGTCATATGTCACTGAATCTCCAATGACAAAACACTGAATACAGAAATTTAAAGTAGTAAATACCTATAAAAAAATGCACATTATACATTTATTTACAGGTGGAAGGAAAGCAATCAATTTAAAAAATGGTATTAACAGATGAAATTAAATGATGAACTGGAAAGGTTCTATTGGATAAGTGTCATAGTTATTTATGATCTTGCAATTGGGTGAGAGTGTCTGCATTTTAATTAGTAGATACTGCTAACTTCTACCTTACACAATATAGAGCATTTCTGCCCATATGTCATTATGCTTTTATAAAAATAACAAGTGGACATTCTTATTTCTCAATTTCTAACAGACAGACTGAGTATTTATTTTCCTTCCAGACACAAGTTTTCAATTACAGAATTGTTGATGATCATTTTCAGTATCACGGCCAATGGGTGGATCTCACTGACTTCAAATTTTGCAGTTTAGAATAAACTTGCCAATATAATTAAAATATTTACCAAACAGTTGTGAAGTAAACTTCCCTGTCAGACCATTCAGGAGTCTCTCTGGCAGTCAGAAGGAGGTGAATGCCTGACCCAGTGTGTTATGAATATGCAGAAGGGGTTTGAAGGATGGAGAAACTACGCACAATAGTACCAGCCAAGCTTGCCTGAAATGCAAGTACATGACTCACAACCTGAGGTGAAATGTTAGTCAAGAGATTCTTGTTTTAACCAGTCCTGTTAAATTTCTTAAGCACTAAAAAAATATGATTGTAGCTTTCAAATTAATACTTCTTGTAAAATCATAGCAGACCAGAAATTTTTATTGTATTTTTAAAGTAATTTTAAATTCTGATGGTTTATTTTTTTATAAGTCCCTTAAATAGAATAAGTTTCTATAAATACTGACCAAAATTCTAATTTAAATAATTGTATTTCTTTCCATTTTACAGATTCAGGAGAATTCATAGTGTAAAATTTTTCATATATGGCAAATTTCAGTAATCGTTATTAATAATTGGTCATTGTTTTTATATGAACAGATCCTTTTGAGTGCACGCAGGTTTTTAACTGTGCATAAGTATAGACTCCAAAAAATTTACCTCTTGTTCTAGTTTTCTTCTAGAAATTAAGATGGGTTTAATTCGATTTAGTTTGTCTCGTGTATGTAGATTTCTTTTATAATCTGTGAAGAACTGAGGCAATGATGTTTGTTTAGCCAGAAGGAGAGGAGGCTCAGGGAAGCCATACTGTAGCTTAAATGCTGAGAGCTTATAAAAAAAAATGGAGAAGGATGTTTTACCTGGGCTGATAGTGACAGAACAAAGGGCAACACTTTTAAAGTGAAAAATTTAGGTTTAGATTTCCTTCAGATATGGAAGAAATTCTTGACAAAGAGAGTGATGAGGCACTGGAACAAGTTGCCCAGGGAAGTTACAGATGCACCATCATCAGAAGTGTTCAAGGCCAGGCAGGGAGGGGAATTGAGCAAACTGATCTAACACAAGTCCATGGCGGTGTTGCTCTATTTCAGCCTTTGGGGGTGTTGAAGAGGAGGATGGTGGTGGTGGTGCTGTGGATGCGGTAAATGGGTGAACTTGGTATCTTTAAAGATAGCTTCCAGCACAAAGCATTCCACAATTCTGTGGTTTTGTCTGTTAAGAATTCTGGCTGATAAGAATTCTCTTTGATAAGACAGTTCATGTAGGGCAATCTCTGAATAGTTCTGTTTTTCTGCAAGAAAATATAATGGGATTTAAAGGTGTTTACTATAGATTTACCTGTCACATCTTGTCTCTGAAAGAATAGATGCTTACATCCTACCCAAATTCACAAAAAATTGAATTAAAGACCCTTATTCTAACATCTGCAAAAATGTTGCACTCTGTCTCTACTGTCTGGCTCACAATTAAGTTAGAACCTCATCTGTACATGAGACTAGTCTTTTAAGTTTCAGAGGTTTATATATGAATCACATTGTTAGCAAACCTACTTGAGTTATGGATTCTGACAACACTTTTAAAAATCTAAGTAAACTCAAACTGTATTAAAGCATTTTGCTAATTCATGTTCCACAATTTTGACCCATAATATGTAAAAAATTGATTAGTACTTTTACTGGTCACTCAAAAAATTCACCTCATTAAAGTATACTTTAGTATTTTTGTGATATGGAATCTAGTCCATAGTCTAGATGCAAATGTGATGAAAGGAGCCTTTTCTTTCCCAAACAGACTTAATTTTACAGCTTGTTTTATCATGGTGTAGTCTAAAAGAGTTTAAATATGTGTTCATCTGGTATTGGGAATGCATATGATAGCATTATTTGTCTATACAGGTTAAAATAATTATTTTTCTATATTATTAATTTATTTATAGTTGGAAGTAATTTCACCAAAATAATGTTAAGTAGAAGGTAAAAAACCCTGTTTTAGATCTGGTGTGTTTAATTTTCCTTTTTTAATGAGAAAGTGACCCCTTGCACTCTCCTTCACTGTGGGATAATTACTATCTGCTGTTACTAACACTTCCAGAAATAAATGATCGAGTCAGGATTAGAATTAACAAGCATGGCTGATCAAGCCTCTGTGAGCATGCCTTCCTTAGAGTGAGTTTCAGCTGATGTTCTCAGACTCCATTAGGCACTATCTTAGAACACTTACTTACTGAATATTTACTTGCTAATCAGCAACTACTGGAGCAGTTGATGGGCTGCAGAAAGAACACTCAACTAGAATAGGGAAATGTACCTGTCACATTCAGTAAAGGCCCTGGTGACATATATAATGGTAACTTAATAAATTGACACTGTACTGAAGTGGAATAATGCAATTTAGCAATTTTTTCAAAGGAAAAGTAACATGACTTGTTACCGACATATTTTGATTTTAAAATGTAACAAATTGAAAATTAAGGCAAATCATTGTTTCTATTGCATTCAGTGACATCTACTGTAAGTATAACATAGAAGCTTAATATCTCAATTTCATAAATGCCCTTTAAAAATTGTTCTTCCACATGATACATTAGTTTTGGATTGATCAATTAATGAATATTTACTATTTTGATGAGACTGATAGCATAATACACTATTAAAAACTTGTTTGGGGAAAAAAGAAGGAAATGTTTGTTTATGACTTAATATTTTGTATCTTTATACCATGATATAAATTTATTCATCATAGCACTGAAAAACCAACAGTGCATGAGGGTTAAGGACCAGAGCAACAGGATCACAAAATCATGCCAAACTGGCTGACAAAGCTGTCTTGGTGGTTTTGAAATCACTCTGCACTATTCATATTATCTAGTGACAAAAATAGTTTTGTTACAACTTTAAAGGACACATGTGAAAATAGATCTGAAATAGAAATTTTACAAACACACTGCTTTTTTGTCTGATGTTTGATGAGTCCCAAAATACTAGTGTTTGCTATTATATTAGAAGTCTTCATCTATTTCTTTCAGTGACTCAAAGACAATTTTTCTAAAAAGGAATAAGGTTAGAAAACTTCAGATCATTCAGATATTACTAAATTTATCAAATGTTATCTACTTTTATCAAAATAAAACAGTATAATACCAGCATCACAAATAAATAGGAAAAGATGTGAAAAGAAATCTTTTATAAAAATTTCAGAGTTGCCAGAAAACTTGAAAAACACCCAAAACTGTTTGGTGTTACAGGTAGGTTTCAAATTCTTCAGTCCAAAAAACAGAAGAAATCTCTAGAAGACATGACAGATGGTTTTTATGATCTGTCTAGAGATAGTAAATATGAACCACTTTCTTCCTGCCTCTGCCCATGGAAGAAATGTGGGACACCAGAGGAAACTAACAGGTAACACAAAAGGAGACCATGTCTTGAGCTTATCCCTGCCTTGAGCAGGTGTTTTAACTAAACTTTCAATTTTTCTAAGATTCTGTGAGATACTCATAAACCTAAGCTATGGAAGACCTTGTCTCAGGATGCTGAGAAAATTGAAAGTATATTTGGGTTTAAGGAAAGGAGGGACAAGTTTAGTAAATAAACCTGTTGAACTTTCCTAAATTGTTGGAAAGCACTTTGATTTAGGAAGTTGCAAATTACTGGGCAATACTCAGAAAAAAATAATCCTGTTTTGGACATTGTTTCCTAGCCTAGGTATTGCTTATACATACTATTGGGAAAATAAATATTCGGATCATACAGACCTTTGATTTGAACCACTGATATAGCTACAGTGTGTTTGTTCATGGGTGTTTGCATGATACCTTTTTTAGGACTACTATTATGAGTATTATTTTTATTAAAAGCCTTAAATTGTAAGAATTTCTACATAGTCTGAATGGTTAATATTTAAGTCTCATTTCTCACAACTTTTTCATCTTTTCCTTCTAATTTCTTTCTCATTTTTCTCTTTTTTTAATGTCAGGATGTATTATTGTGAGGAATCACAACAATCTGTACATTTTTTTCTGTTTTCTCTTTAGCATTAAGTACATTTCTTCAATATTCATTAAGATTCACTGGAGTTGCCTAAAATGCAAGGTATCCTATCTAAATTAGTTCCATAGTTTCTCTCTACAAACAACAGAGAGAGGCAGATAGCCTCTCTGTATCAGGTGAAGGAATTTTTTTTATTTTTCTTTTCTGTGCAAAGGTTTCTGGTAATTTCTTTCTGTCAACCGTTTGGTTATCCTGTGACAGAAAGTGAGGAGGAAATCTGCATAAGTTTTATTATTACAGTTGTTTATCAAGATGGAAGCAAATTTTGCATTGATGATTAAACATGTCTCTTCCCTGAATCTTCTTACTACCTCCAGTTGCCTACAATGTAAGGTCTAACAATCCATTTTCCAGGGGGACTGTGTATTTCAGAGCACTCCCTGGAAATCAGTCTATAAATAGAGATGGTGTTGTGCTGCCATGCCTGCCGTGGTGTTTTTTACCTAATGGGAGACTTTCCACTCCCTGTGGTTGTTATTGTACACGAGCTATGTTCTGGTTCCCACCTGAGCTACTTGTGCTGCTGGGGGGTGGTGGTGTCTGCTGCAGTGGAAACTTCCCTCTTGCACTGCAGCAGCTGAGGGAGTTGTCACTGACGTGGGTCTTAGGAAAGCTCTGAAGAGGCTGGAGGTCACAGCTGCCCATGTACTATAACCTTAGTTAAAGACTTAGCCTGTACTCAAGTAGCCCCAGAAATCATCAGGCCAGCATTAAAAACCATTTGAAAAGTTAACAATCTCTTAGGTATGCATTAGGCTTTGCATTTATTATGGGAAAGAACTCTGATAATGAGACAGAAAATTATTTGAAACTGACATGTAATGAAGTGGATTGAATACATTTTTATCAGTATATCTTATGGCAAATTAATTAAGTAATAATATAGCAGTAGAGAGCTGTCTGTTACATATTAAAAGTTGGCTTAAAATAATTAGCACATTATAGGAACTACTTCTATTCCCACTAATGATTATGACAAAGCAGTCATTAACTTACCAAGAACAAAAATTGTCCAGGAGCAGTAAAAGTAGGAGCAGAACAATATTTTTAAAGTTAAAATGTAATAACTTAGAAATTAATATGCACATAGGGGAAACCAACGGAACTAGTAAACTCCTGCATAGTTATGAATGTTTCATTTCAAGCTAAATTGAAGGCTAAGGTGATGACAATAAACCTTTCACATCTGCTTCACTAATTGGAACATGACAAGCAGCCAGACTCCACACTAGGTTACATAACAGTCATGTCAGCTTCAAAAGGGAATTGAAAGGCATCTGAAATCTCAACTTTGCCATGGTTTTTAAAATCATCCTTTGCCAGCCTGAGAAACAAAGAAAAACAAATAGGACAAATGTGACCAAGCCAGCACATATATAGCATATTTTTCAGGCAATCATCCTTACTGAAGTGTCTTCTTTTGGCAGATTAGCCAGATGGAACAATGATATTCTTCTTGCATGTCTTGAAAGGGGAAGATGACTGACCCTAAAGGGTATAATTTTGAATGCTGATTTTCGCACCTTGCAGTGTATTTCTAGGTAGTAGTTGTCAAGATATGTCAAATTAGTTGTTTTTTTTTTTTTAATTGTTCTTTGTATCCTGTATGTAACTATGTAAAATGGATGCTAGTTGCAGACATAATCAAATACATACAAATAAGACCAGTTTGAAAATAAATCTTTTGTTTTTATTCAACAATATTTCTTTATTTGTTAAAATTATGTTGGTTTTAAGAAATTCTTATATGTGTAATTTGTGGAATTGTTCCCTCAGAGTTTACTGTGCATCACATTCTGTAAAGAGATTGCTCTGGGGCCAGGATGGCGGCCCACTGGAAAGAGAGGCTGTGTGCAGTGGGTGTTTTATGGAATGTTTTATGGAATGGGGTTGGTACCAGGGGATTCACAAGTATCACAATGTTTGGAGCAGGGTCTAAGACTGGACAGCTTACAAAACCAGCAGATTTCCTTATTGAAGAGCCAAAATATAGCCTCTGAACCAATGAATAACAATATTTTATCTTAGGTCCTGTGACCTAAGAAACAATTTAAATTGCCAGATTGTAAGGGAACATGGGAGGAAAAGGTAAAGTAGGCAAAGGGAAAAGCAATTTCCAAGCCTTTCTAAGGAATGAATTTCACTCCATACGTCTGAGTGAAAATAATATTGAATTTCATGAGAAGGAACACGACTTTGATTCTGATGCAGGTGAAGGTTTGGAGATCAGGATGTTATATCCTCTGATATTGTATAAGAATGCAACAAAACAATGTATTATGTTTGAGATGACACTTCATAGATATGTAGGCCTGTTTAAAATATAGCACATTTTCCCCCTTTTTCTATATAAGAACCCAACACTTATTCCATGTTTTAGTCTGTGACTAGAGCCTAAGTTTTTAAGTTTTACTTCCTCATAATTTCACAGTATGTAAGGCAGCATGGAAATGGCTTATTTTACTTACTTGACCTGTAATACCATATATAATATTTTGAATAAGGAACATCATATAAGAGCAATTTTCAATTGGTAATTTTTCAGATACCCATTTTTTTTGTTGTTTTGTTTAAATTGTTTTTATCTTAAGAGAGTGCACCCTTACATGAGTTTTTAAATTATGTACTTAGAAACTAGAAACCGACCACTATACAATTAATGAAATATTTAGACTACTTTATAGGTTTGGTTTTATTTGGTTTTTTTTCTAGAGATGTGAAGGGGTTTTAATATTAATAAAAATATTATGATTTAATAATGAAAGCAAAGACATTTTATATTATATGTACATTACATGTTCATTAGTGAAATGGAGTTTGAGTTTAAGTAGAATCTAACAAAAAAAAGTTAAACTTTCTGGTTTTCAGGCAATAGGAATACATAAAATAATTTTGCACTTATGGTATTTTAATGTCATTCAAATTCAAGTATCATTTCTTATAAGTATTATTTCAACTTAGTAACAGGCTTTGATTTAAATGAAAGTAAATTCTGGAGAAAAGGTAACGTATGTGATTTATTAAAATTCAGAAGGTCTCTTAATAGCAGGCATTGAAAGTGACTGTGCCTAAAGCATGTAATATGAGTCAAATTATTATCAGATTCAAAAAGCAGGGATTTTATTTTTAGTTTCAGATTCTCTGTTAATTTTTTTACCAGTGACATGTTTTAAATCTGATGTAGACTTTCAGAAAATATTTTTATAACTGAATGTTTAAACACTGCATTTATTCTAATGAATGTAATTAGAAAAAAAATTAAATTAATATTTTTAATCATGTTTTCCTTGAACATTTCATATTGATATAAGAAAACTTGAGTGATAGTGCAAATACTACAGAAGAGTATGGTTTTCCTTTTCTTCAATCTCAGTTAAAAATTCTAAGAATTTCTTCTGTACATTTTTGGATATTATTCAGATTTATTTTCATGTTTGTGTTATCATTTTTCTTACCGTGAAGGTTGCCTCAATATATTGACTAAATATTTTAGATTAAAATCATCCTGCTGGTATTAACAGACAAATATAAAACTTACAACAATGTAAGCTTTTGCACTTTCATATTGATTAAAGTCTGTATGCTTTACCTTGCTAATAATGGTGCTATATTTGTGCTGCAACAGAAAAAGTTAGCAACAAAATTATTATGGCTTTAAAATCTACAACAGACGTCTTGTAATGCAAAGAGAATGATTAAATTCCTAACAGTGAAAAAAATACAGGCAGTACTCAAGAGAACAGGAAGATAGAAATATGAACATCATCTTGATTGTTATACTAAATCAGAACTACTGACTTCCACATAAATGCTTTTTTACCAGCTCTACAAGGCGCTGCATATATAAATCTAATTATTACTTGTATTGAACTTTAATGCAAAAGCACATACAAAAATTAGCATGACAAGGGTGCTAAGAACTTTGCTAAAATTATCGAAGAGAGAAAATTTAATGCTAAGGCTGAAACCTATATTATATTTCTATATTATATATCTCTGTAGTCTCATTTGCAGCTGTGGAAGTTCAGGTTGGATGTTAGGAGCAATTTCTTCTTAAAAGATGATTAAACATGGACTGACCAGTGGGGTTGAGGAGTCACTGTCCCTGGAAAAACTAGACAAGGCATTCAGTGCCATGGTCTAGTTGATAAGGTGGTGTTCAATCATAGGTTGGACTTGATAATCTCAATTTTTTTTTTTAACCTAATTGATTCTATGGTTCTGTGATTCTATCCTTCCCTCATCCTATTGTGATAACATTTTCATTAGCTAAATCTGCTTATTGCTTTGGGACATTAACTTTTGCTCTATCCAGAATTATTAAAATAATGTGTCCTGCATAGAACGTGGATGACTTTGGCATTAACAGAGATTTGAACTATCATCATTGACCCAGGTTTCCCTAAAGTAAATAGGACACCAGGAAGGTGGATAATCTCTTATGCAAATTTTATGAAAGGGAATAGATGCTAGTAGAAAATCTGAAATATTTATTATTCTATGTAACTGCAAGGCCTCCTTTTCTAACATTTGAATGCTTTCTGCAACTTTGTGCCTCAAAAATGTTTATGAGAGACACAATATACAAGGATAGTAACAGATGAATTTTTGTGGTCTGATAGACCTGTAACTGAGACAGGAACTTAAAAATCTTTCCTTACACATGTATTAGTACTCTATGTTAAAGCAGTACTCTTTTGGTGTAAATGCTATTTTCAACAACCAATGTTGAGCAGCTTAATTTTTCCTCAGAAAGGACATAGTTGGTTGAACAAAATGAATATAGCTACCCAGTTTTTGTTCTCTCACAGCAAAAAGAGGAAAAGTCCTTCTTAAGGACTCTGAATATTAGGGAACTTCCTGTTGCTCTGCCAGTATATGATCGTATCAGTGCAGCCATGGTGCTGCAAGCTTTTAACATATTTAAAGTAGCTCACAGTTGTTGAATGAACTTTGCAGAATCATGGAAGAGTAAAGAGATGTGTTGTGCTTTTAAAAGGATGGAGCCTTTGTTTAAGATTATCTACAATGCAATGTATGAATATTACTACACAGTGAAATCATGTAAATGGGAATATTTACACACGGATTGATAAAACAAATCACTGTACTAAAATAAAATACCTGTCTTCCTCCCCCTACTCCACCTCCCCCCCAATATTGAACTTTTATTGTTGCAGGATTCTACTTGTATTTAAAATTGCTCATATATTTGCTGGATTATTTGTCTCTTCACTTACATTATGCTTGTATCCAGCAGAATATAAACATATGTTAAGGTGCAAATAGCTTCCTGTTTAAAACTTACTGTTTCATTTATATAATTTACAGTCCTGTTCCAGCTTTAACCTCTCTACTGGCACTGTTTCTTTAACTCCTGATCAAAAACTATTACCATAATCTGGGTGTTTGGTGACTGCGACAAAATAGCCTTACAAGACACTAAATATCAACTGTATTTGGCTTTAGTTAGAGCCAAATACAGTTGATATTGCAGGTCTCAGCAAGGAAGTCACCAGCAGAATATATGTAAGGATTGAGCCATTTGCCATTGCATTAAGCTTTTCGCTCTGAGGACCTAAGTTTGTTAGTACACAGTGAAAAAGACTTCAGTTTTATGAAACATCCTGTGACACACACCAGAAACTTTATTTTTCAGTAATGGTTGTTCCTTAACAGCAATTAATTTATTCTATGTATTTTAAAATCCTGAAAGTCTCTTTGATCCCAACTCCCTGTTACAGGATTATTTGAATAGCTGATGATTTAATGCATAGTTTTCTAACAACACTGGGAACGTAAATGTTGAATCTGCAGTAACTGTAGGCAAGCTTCTAAGGAGTCAGCCACTAATTTGTATCCAAATTGTCTGTCACAATGGGAGAATTATAACTGTATATTGTATTATTAACATAATGAAAATATCAGATCTGTAGGGTAGGAGGGGGTCAAAATAGATGAGCCTGAAGTTAATATGCAATAATTATTAAGCTCTTTAGATGCTCAAAGAAACAGAAAAATCACTCTTTTAATCTGTTTATATAAACGATGAAAATAACCCAAATGTAAATATTCTTTATAATGTTTACGTAGAGTTACAATTCATTAAGATGGTTAAATAAGCTGGTTTATTTTTTATTTATTTTTGAGGCTATGTATTATTGTAGGGAAAAATATTAGGGCATCATAGGAGGCTGAACATCTTCTGTTCATGCATGTCTTGGACAATAAATTTTCCTGTCAAAGCAAAGGAAACGTTTGTGTCTGCTGAGGGGATACTGAAATATTATCACCTTATCTTTAGTTGATATGTTTTTGTGGAAGCTAATTTTGACCTCCTTCAGAAGCATTTCCCATTGATCTCTCCCAGAAACAAGTGTTCATATACTTACCAGGTGTACTTTAATTAATTCTGCACTTCCATCTCGTTGTGAAAGGAAACACGTTCTTCTACTCTCAATTGTGTAGGACAAGTTTTGTTTCTTCATGAATATGTGGGTGACATCTGACTAGATTAGATTATGTTTGGTTCCATTAGTACAGCAACACTGAAGTTCATGCCGCTCTATTTATTTATTCCCTTGGAAGGAGTGATCTCATATTTCCAACCAAGCACTATCTAAAATAAACCTATTTCATTGTGTTGAAGAATAAATTTCTTTGATAAAAAAATTCTCTAAGTATTCTTTCATGAGTAACTTCTTCTGGTTATTATTTAAATTTTGAAAATGTAAATGATAAATCTATCAGGAACTCTGGGCAGAACTGACACTCTCACTGGCTTAGTTTGCTTTCAGTGATTCTGGAGAAATTAAATTAAATTTGCAAAAGCAGCAGCCGGTCTGGATTCCGTTTCATCATCCTTTATTTATTAGCTTTGTGAATATGGCAAGATGCACGCATTGTTGAACAAAGATAACTGTAGACAGTCTACTTAACTGCAGACAATTATGTGTGTCTCAGCAAAGCTGCAGTGTAGCAGAAGTCTGTGACATGCCTCAAACTGAGCTGTGCATGCACAATGCGTATCACTGGGACCATCCCTGCTGATGCACTGTGTTCCATCGTGTTGCAGCAAATTACTGTCTCTGCTGCATCACAGAAGGCATTAAATTGGTGCTGGACTGCGACACATGCCTGCATGAAAAAAATGTTAGGCGAACAAGCTGAGAGCCTTCTCGGAAATGTTATGGTACAAAACAGGAAAAGCACATTGTCATATCAGTGAAAAGGAGTGTTCTTGTATGAGATTTTGGGTTTTCCTTCACACAGCCACAGTGGCTTTGATTTTTATGAAAAAATATCAGGTAGCCGAGAAAAGTAGAACAGATTAGCTATATGAATGTCACAAATTTCATGACAAAAAGCCCCACATCTACTGGGTAACTAATCACTTATAAAAAGATGACCAAAATAACTTTCAAGCAATTAATTATTTTACTATGATAACAGAGGAAAAAGTGTCTTGAGTTCACTTTCTGTTTGACGTGTGGAAAGAAACACCTTATTTGTATCTTAGCATTGCGGACCTCACTTATAAACTGCAGTGTTATGGAAATATCATAGCCTAAAAATAGCATGTATAAGAAAGTATTTTATTTTCTGTTTTCATAGTCTGATTTACCCAGAGGCATTTTTTATTTGTTTGAATAATAATAGTGATTTAAGAGAATAAATCTACCTGTGATCCATTTGATTTAATATTCTATGGTTAGAATTTTATTTTATTAATTATTTTACTTAAATAAAAATATTTGCACATGATGTTTAGTTTCAAATAACGCAGAGAAATAGAGGACTTTATTTTTGCACAAATTTCTAGAGTTTTTTTCTCAGAATGCCATCTTTATGTTTTACAATATCATTCTAAAGTAGTTAATTAAAGCTATATTAAATTTCATTCTGTTTACTGTTTCCATGATAAATCCATGCGAGCACCTTTTGCAATATTCATAGATTTAAAACATTGGCATTCCTATGAATGCCATAGCATATTATTGCAGAGATGTTCTGGTTTGCTTCATTATATTAAATTGCATGCATTGATGGTATAGAGAGGAATAAGGTAGAAAGAAATCGTTTCCATTCAAGCAGCTGAGAACTGTATGTAATATATCAGCCATGAATAATTTAAGGAAATAAATACTTTTTCCATAAATAATCAGAATGAGAAAAGTAATTTAAGTGTGTAAAGGAACTGCTCTCTGAATCATGTTCAGGTATTTCTAGCCTTTCATTAAAATTATTCCCTACAGAAATATTCCTCAAATTCTTAACAATTTCAAAAGTCTATACTTTTGAAGTATTAATTATTTTAAGGACTTATGATGAGTTTCCTATTTCTGCAGCTAAGAACAGATATTATAACCCATTGATGTAAAAAGCCCCACAGATTATCAGATTGACTATGGCATTGTTAATCCAAATTTGTATCTGAGAGAATAGAAATTTGCTTTCAAGAGTTTGATTGTAGTGCACCATGAAAGCATACAGAGTGCTTCATCTCAGTGCTCATCTTCCAGATAAAGAATGAAAGGATACTCAAAACTCATGCGTGTGAAAGAGTAGGAAAGCACTATGACTACATGCAAGGCTGAGGCTTTGGAAACACATATAGAATATGGAACTGGAAGCATGCAATTGAATCTGAAGATCCAGAAAATGTGTTTTTTATTTTGTTTGTTTTTTTTTTTTTTTTCTTTTAATGACTATGAATTTAGTAGACAGGATGAATCAGACAAAAAGATATAAAAAAACCCATTATTTTTTCGCCTCTGTCTGCACTTCAGGGTGCAATTCCTTTTCTTTTTGTTCTAGTGCCAGCAGGAGCAAGCATTGTGAAGAGGTGTAAAAGAGTGCAACAGTGATGAAAACTATCAGCTTCAGACTCAGACTGTCTTTTAGCCTTAAGCTATAGTACATTTCTATGACATGCAAATTCATATTTTGCATTTTTGTGGATTTGTAAAATTTGAGAGTCCAAGAAACTAGGAACTTATCAGGTGCATGCAATTGTATAAGGAAGAGTTCTCTCAGACTGACTGAATCTGAACACATCAATGAAACTGAGAAATCTTCTTTAGTTACAGTAAATGCATTTTTAGTCACAGTGGTAAATCTTGGAGTCAATATGGTAAACACTGTAAAAGTAATATGGTAAATCAAAGCATAATAAATACAGTGATAAACTACCTACATTCAAAAGATGACAGAGTTGTTGTGTCTGTAAAACTATTGTGCATTTGAAGATTGCAAATACGTTAGCCAATGCTATAACGAATTTATATTTAGCCCAGGCAAAATGCAGTTAAAGTACAGAAGGTTTATTAAGGAAATGTGATGCTTGCACTGAAAAACAAGAAAAAAAACTTCCTATCAGAGAAAGCTCCTCATTGGGATATCAGTAACATATTTTCCTGTATTCCAGAAAGATGTGACATGTCCCTAAACACTCATCATAAGTTTGGGAGGAAAAAAAAATTAAAGATTTGACAGGGACTGCTGTTTCCTTTTATAGTTTTTTTCCTTAGCTCTTTCACAAAGGAAAAAAGGATAAGAGCTCTTCAGAAACACAGTAAAAATTTCATTTCAAGAGCTGAAAAAACAACTAGGCAGCAAAATATACCTCCAACACTGGTAATAGTAAGAAGAACTTTGAAAGAAACATTAATTTGTGCTGACACAATGAAAAGATGTCAATAATAAAGGTTGTGTTATCTGCAATTTCTTAATTTCTTACCTTAAGTGACTCCTTGAAGTCTATTTATGGTATTTTTTCCTATGCTAGCACTTTGGAGTTCTTTATTGGTGCCTTGAGAGGCTACCTAGAACAAAGGCTAGACAGTGTTAAAGGCATAAAGCTGGTATTTATAAAAAGGCCTTCAAAGGATACACCTTGGGCAGTACAGGAGCCCAGCCAGGGCTCCACCCAAGATGGACCCAAAATGGGCTCCAACTCATGAGTTTTCACACTTTTATAAGTTTTTGGTCCATTTACATATTGGGGTTAATTGTCCAATTACAGCTTCAGGTTATGAAGCCACATCCTCCCAGACTGCTTCACTCAATTCTCTGTTGTTTATACTTTTGGGGCCAAAACTGCAATGGTGTCCTTGGTTCTCAGGCTGGAAAAGGATTGTTTTGTCTGACTAAACTGTGAAGAGAACTTGCTACAACTTTATATGAAGTTCAGAGGTATACACTAAAGCAGTAAGGAATCTTGAAAATATGAAAGCAAAAACTTAAGGCATCATTATCATATACTCACATTTATCAAAAATACTGAAACAAGCGAAATTCCATTCTTCTCTTTTTAAGTGAGAGAAAGAACTATTTATATAGAAAAATATTATGATTTGTTTTTGAGGGCTAGTCCAAGGAGCAGGAGTTTGAGTCAGAGGTGAAACTGGTGTTGAAGAGTCAGATCTATGCATTTTGGAAAGTGCTAATTTCCACAACAGTTTGAGTGAAACAAAGAAGGTAAAGCTTCCTGAAGAGCTCACAGCAGCCCTGGGGAGTAGATAGCTGTTTTGGGAACACTCTACGGCTTGTAATGTTAATTTTATTGGCCTGGAGTGAACTGTTTTTAGGAAAACCCATAGACCAAAAATCAGATTGTTCGAGGGGAGGGGAGAGGAGGCGAGGCGAGGCGAGGCGGGGTGGGGTGGGGCGAGGCGAGGGGAGAGGAGAGGGCTGAGCACCATTTTCTCCCATAACTGAATCTAATTTTCTACTGCTTGACTTTTAATCAGCTTCTTGTTACCAAGAGAAATAACAATACTATTTCTGTGATTTTGCACTGCTGGAAAACATAACAGCATGTAGTGCTGTTATGTTGGAACACTAAAAATTTATAAATCCATTGTGTTTGCTTGAGATTGTCATGAAATTGGATCATGAGGATAAATCTGTTGCCAGAAGCAGGAAGTGATCAGGTGCTAAAGCATAACAAAAATGTCTGAAAGATCACGTGGTCATCAGATGGAAATACTCACCTGAGCATCTGAATTGAAGCAGTGTTACCCACCAACAAATAAAGCAAACCTCTTATGTATTCTGTGGGCATACAGAAATGTCTGCTCAGCTACATGGTGGTCCAGATACAACCAATTCTTTGAAAGTGTTCTGGACAGTGTGTATGAACATCTGAGGCAGAATTATTCCAAGTTCTGAAAATATCTGCTCATTCAGAAAAGGATATATGACTATATTCATGTCAAAGATTGTAATGAGAAAAGAAAATAGTATAAAATTAATTCATCTTGTGACAAAGACTATAATGGAAGTGGAGATTAGCTCTGTGGAATAAAATAGTCTGGTATTTAATTCTGCACTTACATGTCTTAAAATAGACATGTGCAATTCAGAACTTCGGTTTTAATGTTTGTATTTCTGCTTCCTTGAATTTTTATGTGATTCTGCCTTCAGGAAAAATATGAAGTCAAGCAAATGAATACCATAAAAACTCTTCTTCAAGCTATATAATTTCATAAATATTATTAACCAAATGGTCTTAAAAATATGTTTAAACTGTCATGGTTTGATGCTGGCACAATGCCAGTGCCCCCAGGAAAATCCCCAGTGGCAGCTGTGAGATGTGATCAGGAATAGAGCAAAGCAGGCTCCAGTTTAGGAATAAAGGGGGAAAAAAAAATTATTAACTACAATATAGGAAAAAAAAAACAAACTTCAAAATGAAAACCCTCCAAATACACTCCTCCTCCTCCCCCCTCGCAGATAATCAACTTTCAGTCCATCACCAGCAACTCGCAGTCCATCAGGGAGAGAGGAGTCCCCCCTTGCACCATAGACTTCCCCTGGAAACACAGTTGAAACTTCTTGCATTTCCATGTCACTCGTGGCACCGCCCAGAAAAAACATTTGCACTCGTGATGTCTTTTTTCCATGCTCAGTGCTCTCACCACTGCACGTGGATCAGAACTGCTTTTAGGGTTGGCCTCTTAAGGATGCTTTGCCCAGTTCCAAAACAGGAACAGTCTCTCAGCTTCGGGACAGCAGTCCCTCCCAATTTCACCCCCTGGGGCCGAGGGGCCTCGTCAAACAGAGATCTTCCTCTCCTCTGGAGACAAAGGGCACCACCACACCCTCCTCAGCCTTCTCTGTTCACGCCACTGCTTCACTGCACTTCCTTGGCTTCAGGACATTGCCTCCCCCGAAATGCAGTCTCTGTGTTACAGGAAAAATGGGTCTGTCCATGGCCATAAAAGAAAAGAGTCCAGCCAAAGGCCACTCCTTCATCTCCTCCCACCTGGGATTCTTCTCAACCTTCTGGCATCTCTCACTTGCACCACAGACTTCCATCCCTCTCTCTCCTCTCATTCATATCCAGGAGGATCGGTATTTGTAAGGTTTCCATTGTTCAAGGAAAGGGTTACAATCTTCGCTTCTGTGTGCCCAGAAGTCCCACAAGGGCTGGGCACCTGCTCGGCCGCACCCGCTCTTCTCGCCGGCCTGGGGCTGCTGTCACAGCACAGTCCATCGCAGCTGGGCACGGGCTCGCTCTCTCGCTCTCTCTCTCTCCCAGGGGATGGGAAGGGGCGGGGGGGGGGGGGGGGGGCGATACCGCTCTCTGTCTTCCACCCTTCGGTCCTGCAAAACCTTCAGCTGTGCCCAGGGCTCCGGCCAGCCTCCCGCCGGCCGCACGGCTTCCCGTGCCCACCCAGCCCGCAGCTGGGCAGGGAGCTCTGCCCTCTTCACGGAGCCAAGAGAGCGCCCCTGGGCATTCTCTGCTCTGTTAACCCTGTGTGTTCTCAGAGGCGGCGCACACCTTCAGTGGCCAAACCAGGTGCCAATATTCAAATCCAAGCACTGACTGGTTTGACAACTTCCCAAAAAGCCTCGCTTCCTTCTCAACCTAGGACATGTCCTTTCATCTACAGCCATTTTTAATTCACTGCTGCAATTTCAAAGCAACAACAAGCATCAAACCTACGTTTGCACTAACAAAGAAAAAAAAAAAAAGGTGCTTGTGATTTTCTTAATTGATCTACTAAAATCTGCCTATTTTACGTTATTTAGAAATACTGATTATAAACCTAAAGTGATCCAAGCAAGACTTATGTATTAATTAAATATGCTTTTCATGGTAAAAGTACATCATCTTGTACATTAAAAGGTTTTTCTACATTATAATGTCGTAAGTTATTTTTAGCTATTTTTCAAGACTTATCTGAAAACAAAGGCTTTTCAAAAGTATTTAAAATATACTTCTGTAGAGTCCAGAAAAATTTGGAATGGTGAAATGCAAAGTTCACAGACATGGAGAAAGAAACTAAATCAATAGAACTCACTAAGAGGTATTTTTACCACCTTCTATCTTCATAGTAGATATCTCAAAAATATGCTTATAGACAGCAAAATTAGACAAGAAAATAGATAAAAACATATAAACTAATCATAGCATTTATCTTTAATTATACAATTTCACTCCAAAATATCTGTTTCATACGGCTTGCAAGACTCCCGAGGCTGTGACCCTTGGGGTTTAATGGACTAGCTCTAGTCAGCTCTGTGTATATTATATTCTGTGACATGCTTGCTTTTCATATAAACATCCTGCAAGTTGTGCCAATTACTGTCCAACAACTGCCATAGTAGCAATCTAATAAATCACCAAAAGAATCATCTGTCTCCAGAGAATGCCTTCCAGCTGTTCACGTAAAAAATTTTTGGGTTTGGGATTGACAGAAAATCTGAGCTTGAGGGAACACTATGAATCTGTCAAAAATGTTAATGTTGCAAATACAGCACTGATTTTATAATGATTAGATATTGCAGCTCTTGAAGAAATGTTTTTGATATCACAGGAAAAGCGTTAAAAGAAAAAGATATCAAGCTTTAAAGTAAAAGCATGGCCAGATAGTTCAATATTAGTAATTGATTAGAAATTGTTTTATTCTTATCTCTGAAAGAGAGATCTTTATGATTGTAGTCTCCATGTATGTATTACTTCTTATGAGGTAGATGTTCCAAACCACATGGAAGTATGGGAAAGGTTAAGAGAAGTAAAATAAGTCTGACCTTGTCCTTTGGTCCAAAAAATTCTGTAAATCAGACTAAATGAAAAACTCGAAAAAGTATGATGTTTGCTCTGTACTAAATATGTCTGATATACAGTAAGAAACAAAATTTATTAAATGTGCAATATAATGAAGATATAGAACAGATGAACCTTATTGAGGCCATAAGATTAGCTTTTCAACCTAAGAAAATTTCTTTAATCACAAAAGATTCAAGTTTAAATGAAACCAATCATATGTCTAAATCCATGTTGTGAAGTAATGTATTAACTACAAGTTACTACTGTTAACTACTGTATTAAGTACAAGTTTCTGGAAACCAGGTTTTTCCTTTACCTTGCGCCAACTCTTGCAGTTACCAGTTTATTTCTTAGTATTTTGTACATTGCTGTAAAATTTTACCAGGATTTTAAACAAGTTCTTCCTGAAACAAACAGAAGAAGATGGAGGAAGAAAGGCAAATGCAATACATCTTTGATAGCAAGAGTTTTATTTATATTCCCTAAAAAATATAAATGCCACTAATGTATTTATTTTCCGCAATTATAATGACTGTCTGAATATTTTTGACTCCTCTGTATCATGCCAGTAACTTCATGATTTTACATTTGTATTCTGCCCTATAAAAGTCAAAATGTTTCAGGATGAACACTGAAAGCCTGTTGACACTGTGTGCTGTAGTTAGGTAGGCCATGGACCCTGGGCAGTTACAAAGAAAGTCAGACTACAAAGCAACAGCAGCTAGTGAAAGCAGGAAAAGGAGATCATCTATCTCGTAGGACATCTCATTTCCACAGCCTCATTTTAAGAAAAGTTATCAGGAATGGACTGACTACGGCAACCATATGATAAGCAATAGACTTCACTTTCCTAAGCCACAGTTAACAGCAAAAATAATATTACAAATATACATTTTGCAGAACTGACTGGGCAGGAGTTTGTAAAAGACAGAAAATAAGATGGCAACTGAAATTTAATCCACAGTAAAAAACATTAATTTGAAAAGCTGCCCCCTGTGTTTCTTTTAAGGGCAACTGCAAGTCAGGTTTTAGTCTATCCCATCTACCTGGGCTAGTCATAATTTGGCCATCAAAAATGAAGAAAAAATTAATTGTTGCTGACGAATGCGGGCAATATTGATAACTTCAGATAATATACTTTCCACCTAAAAAAAGGGAGTTTTCTCTTCATTCCCTTCCTACTAAATGTATACACATGCATAAATCCTTCTCCTAGGCTAAAGAAATAGAGTGTGTCTTGTTTGTTTTCTAATGTGTTCAAGCAGGCACCTTGCTTTACCTTGGAAAACATATGTACTTCCAGGAGCACACTGCAGTCCTGTCAAATGCTGCATACAGTAATGTACTCAAGCATGATTTTATTCAGACAGACATTTTGAGAAACTCAAGGGTTTGCTCAGCTAAAGGAAACAGAGAGAACTTTAGACAGCTCTTTGCATCCTGTAATCTCAGTGAAGAAATCCTTTTCTGCTTAACATAACACCCTTTTTTTCTTGAAGGGATGCTGTACTAGGAACAAGGATGCAAAGAACCTGCTACAAGCATATTAGAAAAGCAGCATAAGATATATTCAGAACAAAAAGAGTATAAGAAAAAAAAATCCTAAATGGAATATCCTGCACTTCAGTAAATGCATGTAAAATACTTTAAAATAATACTAAACTCAGTGGTAGTAAGGAGGAAATACAAAAGCTGCCAGCTAGTCTGTAAAGCTGAAAGCAGAAATGCTGCTATAAAACAGAGCCCCAGGCACTTTGCTTGCCCTGTGGACACAACATCCCCAGGATCAAGAAGGCAAGTTGGGTGTATATGAGATACCTTGAGCAGCAGAGGACAGTTTTCCACCTAGAGATCAGTTTTATCAGGTATAAGAAAGGAAGGGAGATACAAGGACAAAGTCAGTGCTTAACCACTTTAAGAGCAGAAAAAGTCACTGGGGAGAAGTCAAGAAGCCTTGTATTGCTCTGATGGGCAGGGCAGGAGTAAAGGAGACCTTCTTTTGGATCTAACAACCCCCTTCTCTGTAGCAGAGGCTTCCTGAGAGCCTTGTGCTCAAGGTTTTTGAAGCCACAGTCTAAAACATCAGGCATACAAAATAAAGATGGCAAGGAGGGCAAAAGAAGGAGCTTTCTTTATTTGCTGTTCTTTTTTCATCATTAAGTATAAATATCTTCTATTTCTATGAATTTGCTCATTAAAAGTCTCACTTGCACAGAAATTTCATCTCACCTTTTTGTAACAATGTTGCATCCCTTGGAGGTGGATGATTGTTCTTTGGAAGAAAGTCAGTCAGGTGGAACATTCTAGGCAGAAACTTTTCTTTGAGAGTGATAGAGTTGCTTTAGGGACAAGACTGTTTCTTTATTCTAATATATTCCTTTTTTTGGTGCCAGTGACTCTTTCCATTCTTCATCAAAGTCAGAGACAGAACATCCTTATAACTGACTGTTATTTAATCCCCTAAAGGAGATGCCTTTAATATTTAAATCATATTAATGTAACACATTATTTTTTTTCCATCTGTATTAGCCAATAGTTATTCTCAATTAAAATTGGAGATTATGAGGGGTTGTTTTTATTATAAGGGTACCCTAATATAATATTCTATTTTTAACTACTCAGAAAAAAACCCTTCACACTGAAGCAATTTCTATTCATAAGTAGCTCTATGAATCTAAAGGGAGATCTTCTGATGGTGTTCCTTTTGCAGTGTGTTTTGTTCTTTTTATCATTCCAAAAATATATATTTTTTAAAAAATATATAAAAGAAGGCATATGTCACCAGCTGAGTGTCATTGCCAAACATCTACTGGGCAAATGTTAAAGACAGCTTACCAGGATATCTGAAAAATTTTGGGGGCTTATAATGCTATTTGATACTGAATGTGTATTTGTAACACATTCGGTAACATATGGTGTGCCAGAAAAACCATTTGGGAGTCCCTGGGTACAGCAAGAAGTGCATATTTTTACTAAGAAATCCTGGGATATGGATATTGAGGTTGTCAGTTTTCTGTTATGTTGTTATTTCAAACGGGAAGGTCAAAATGTAGCCTGTGAGAGCTATTGCCATTTTCATATGTGCCTGTCTTTGTGCTTACATGACCCTAATATAACACCTTTTCCAGTGTAAAGCTCTTCATGATTATTTCATATAAATTTTTTCCTAAGTTACTGTTATGTTCAATAAAATACCTTAAAAATATTTTGATTATTAGCTGTGGGGGAAAAAATTCTTATAAATACCGAATTGTGTACTGGAATAAAAACCCCTCACATTGTGGGGTCTAGTTGTATGTGATTACAGTTATAATGATCTGACAGATTACCCAATATAAATGGAGCCTCTTTAGCACTGTCCTTTGGGAAAAGTATATGTAATCTGTTTTTCTAAATACCCAGAACGACTCTATAAATGCCCTGCTATAAACTGTTCTTTGACCAATCACATTACTTTCATTGACTGTAATTTTATCTGTTGTATTAGGACTGTCTCTGTTTTCTGCAGTACAAGTGTGAATTCTGTATTTGCCTCTTTCTTAAAGTCTTTCCTTACGATTTTAGTTTCACTCGTAGCTCTATATTAGGTATCTTCTCTTAATGCAATAATTTCCTAAATCTTAATTTTTTGACTTCTTTGCCCTAAGAATCATCTCTATCAGTATTCTTGTCCTCTAAACTAACCTCCAATTTACATTTCCCACCCATGTTCTTTAATACAGGCCAGTTTTCTCCTTGATTGTACTTGGATGTCTATTGACTTGTCTATCTATTGACCAGACCCTTTCCTAGGGTTCAAATTCTTCTTATTTCTTCTGTCTTTCTTAGATTGAAACTGACCACCAACAGCTTCCTCTGCTATCTGCTGATCTGTACTTTGCTCCTCAATAACCACTTAGTCATGAACTATTTGAGTACTTTTTTCTCAGTGTCAGCTCTGAATCCATCTCTAACTCCAGTGACACTTCCTTGTCAGCAATATCAATTACAGAAGCATCTTTAATTTGTTCTTTTTTATCTGTCCCAAAGTTGCAAGACTCAGCCAGTTCTGACAAGGGCTTAACAAATGTTTAGTATTATAAATTGGAGTGAATAAAAACACTAACTACATCTAAAGATTCCCTGGTAGAGAATCTTCCAGCAACAGCTCTCAAACAGGAAATGCTCTAAAGTGCTCCTTCACTGGGATGATTTATATGATTATTTTAATTTGGAAAATAGTACATTAATTTGACAAAAAAGTCAGAATGATACAAATATGCACAAAATTTCCATTTTGCAATGTGAGCAAAGTTTTAGTAAATCTGTTTATGTATGCTCCGGTTAAGATGTTTCTGCCTTAGAGCTGACTAATAGGAATCACAGATCCACAAAGCCTTTATGCTCAGATTGGAAACTAATTCAAGGAGGACATGAAATCACAAGATTTTTTTTTTTTTTAATTTTCAGTTATATTATTATCTTACACTTATCTTAGTTTTAGTGTAGATATATGTTATATAATCAGTTAGTATTATTTTTTTAAAATTATCTTATATAACAGAGATGGTATTAACATCTAGGCACGAAGTAATCATCGTTTCTTTTATGTTGTCAGTATGATTACTGAATATGCTTATAGCCCTTGATTTGCAATAATTTAAGCTCAGTTATAAGTTTCTGAATAATTTATTTGCTCCATAAGCCATATAGTTTGCAATGTGGGAATACTTGGAAGGCAATACCTATATTGTTGTTCCATGCCAGTCTCAATAATGAGACATTATTACATAAAAGCTATTAATAAAAGTATTGTGTATCAAATTTATTTATTAATATATTCTTCACAAGTCAGGAAAATCCATTAAAAAAAAAAAAAAAAACAGGGGACATACTATTATTCGAGACCACCTTTTAAAAGTCTTAAAAGCCTTTAGGTTTTGAATTTTCTTTCCTTTCTCATGTATACCTTTGTGTTTCAGAATTACAGACCAGTTACATTCCTTGTTTAGGTGTGGAAGCAACAGAAATTATAATTAAACATTTTCAGTAAAAAATAGTGAAGAGAAGGAGCAGACAAAAGTACTCCAAACCTAAAAGCCTCAACATCAATGTCAATATACGAGACATAAACGAGTAGTTTCATTATTAACTTATATGTAAATTACAATATTTTTCCCTCTTATATTGGAAAGAACTAGGAATTGACAGCTAATAAAACGATTTTTCAGTAATGTGGTCATTGATAATGGTTTTAAAAGAACCACAGGACTAGGCAACAAGTTCCTCTGCCCACTGCCATATAGAATAAAAACCCACATTTTTCTAAAGCTAGGGTTTTTTTCTCTCATAAAGGATTTCTCCTGAAATAATTTTAAATGTTAGAATGAATAAACATTAAAAAAAGAAAAAAAGTATGACCTAATAACTGGACATTAATTTCAATGAGTGCAAAAGGAATTGGGTCTTTTGCTTTATTAGTGTCACATATTAGGGTAAGTAGACTATGGTGATGGTCACAGCCATAGGTGATTGCCAGAAAGGCAGTAGATGCGAAATAAAGTAGCCTGGGTAAGTATATATATATATATGTATATAATGTGTTAGTATTTATATATCAATATGTAATAGAATAGGACTGAAAAAATGTGTAAGTCGATGCAATAGTGCAGTGTTAATTTAGGTTCTGCGACCCAGTGCCATATTTTCTTAACAATTATGCTAATGCAGCTGTAGTACATTAGTTCTGGATACAGTTCAGCAGCAAACATCTCTGTGATTCTTTAAAGACCCATCCATGTATTGCAGTTAAAAGCATTGGAGAAAAGTACTTGCAAAGCCAGAGTTGAATTCCAAAGTGAGTACTTGGATCTCAGATGTTGTCAGCTGTTCTCGGCTCTGACAAACATTTCTGTGCCTTTGACTAGAAAATATCTATCAGTGAAACTGATGGAATGTTTCTTAGAAATATTGACATATGAATATCAGGATTTTCTCTCTTCCTTTTTTTTCCTTTTTGTTTGTTTTTTTCACAAATTATAGAAAACCAGAAATACTTCTGTCAAAAGTCTTGGGGCTTTTTGCATCTGAATATTTGAATGTCCACCTATCTCCCACTGTTTACCTTCAGTGAAGAAGACAAACAGCAGTACCAGAAAGTTAGCTAAAGGTTATGAGGCTCTCCATCATTAAATCAGCTACACGGAGAACAGAGTTTGCAATAATTTTATGGCTGATAGTTCATATCACACATGAGGTGAATTAATAATATGGATATGAAGAAAAACAATTTATTAATGTTAATAACTCTTCCAATAAAATTTCCAGGAGGACCTATAGTGATAAATTGAATAATTATGAGTATAATTATGACTAACTAGAACCATAATTTCATGCTAATGCAATAATAATGACACAAAAGTGTAGGTCATGAATTTTAACTGCTCACTTATTCCAAATTTCCACAAAGAGAGACAGAAAAAAAGAACACCCAAAAAAACCTTCTCAGCCTTACATTCTGATCAAGCTATGTTTTGCTTTTTTGCTGGCAGGAAAAAAAAAAATTCGTTGCTGAAATAGACTTCACTTTGATTTTTTTTAGTGGGCTGCAGGAAGAAAAGTCATCTCATTTAATTAGAAATCTAGTACTATCTTGAGAGCAGGAAATAGATAGTCCATGTAGCACACTATGAATCACCTGTTAACACTCTGGTGGTCTTTAAGGAGAAAAAAAACACGCAAAGAAGAATTATGGTTAAATTTCATTATTAACATAAAATTGACATACTTCCATTTATATCTGGGGGTCAGTATATGGAGGATAATCACCCCAGAAAAAGGTGTTCAAGTGTTCAGTAATCATATAAAGTATAAGCTGCACCTCACAAGGTGAAGGTCAGATTAATTTTTTGCCAAATCTCTTTGGGACAGGGGACAGTGAGATAAGCATAGAAAAGAGGAGTTGGTGAAAGGTTTCTATAACACCAACCAGTTTTATTTCTGTTAATTTATTACAAAAGCCAATTAATCTCTCTGGCTTCAGGATGACTCAGAACAGTGTAATGCAGTCCAAGACAATTGCTGTAGTTTTGGTTTAATGTGTCCCACTAATGGTGTAAACTGATTTTTGTTCATTACAGCTTCTGGGAATTAAAAGTAGTGGAGCAAAACTAATATATATTAACACCATATATGTCTTTAGTTCTCTATTTTATTTGGTACAAGAAAAGCATTTAAAATGCTTTTTCTTCACAATATGGAGAAAAAACATGAATCAAAGCATGATATAAAAATACATATTTGCATATTGCAGGCAGTGACTGTAGTGACTTGGTTTTTTCTATCTATGCACTCCAGCATGTGGGGACAAATTTACAAAGAAAGTACAGCTATGGTTCAGTTGTGTTTCTCTGATAACTAGCTGATTAACCCAAAGGGCCTGAAAGAAAAATACTCTTCTAACCGCTAATGCTTGAGAACTGCTTGAAAAAGCAGAAGTTAGTGAGGGCCAAATTTAAGCCAGGGAACATGCTGACACTCTACAACAATTTTCCTCATCACTGAGCCCATCTCCTGGTCTTGCTTGGTTAGAATATGTCCTCCCCTCCCCTCCCCTCCCCTCTCCTCATCTCCTCATGACAGGATTGTGGTTGATTTGTTTTCAGATAACTCCATTCAAACCATTCTCCTTTTTATTCTCAATTTTATTCCCACCAGGACACAAATCTGTCAGGTTTTGGAGATAAATTTCGAGGAGTACTTAAAGTGCATTTTTGTATGGAGAGAAACAGAATTGGAAAGGAAAGGAAGAGAACAGCTTTTAATGTAAGATATGTAAAAAAAAAGTACTCTTATAAGTTGATTATATCAATAATATTATCAAAGAAGTCTCAATACATTATTTTAATCCTATAGGGAGATAGAGCAATAAGTTTAGTTATTTGGGGTGTTTTTTTCTTTCCTCTATACAAACATTTTTGGGCTGTCATTGGTGTTTCAGCAAGGATGTGGTAGTAGCAAGATTTTTTGAAGAATCACAGGGGGAATGTTTAGAAAAATATAAAGAGAAACAGGAATAGATAGTTATATAAAAGTAATGAATTGCACAGTGCTTCAAGAAAGAGTTTCTAAATAACAGTGTAGGAAGTATCAAAAAAATAAAGTGGCATAGAAAGCAAGCCACACTAGGATAAATGAAGAGGATAGAAACCAGCCTGAGGCATGAACAAGAGGTTGCTCCAAATTCTGTTAGGGATTTCACTCTCATCTTAACGGCCTAATTTAATCTCAAAGCTAGAAGAGGATATAGCTGCACTCAGTTTCCAGATTCCCTTGAAATTAGGAACACTTTAAAGCATTGATCCCACAATTTCCTCATCAGTTTTCAGCAGCCAACAATATTAAGCTTTAATTTGTAACATACAATGTCAGTATGGTTTCAGCTACAGTGGAGCCAGATAACATTTCTTCTTACACAGACAGATAAAATATAAAAATGAACCTGACCAAAGGTTAATAATTAATATAATTCCCAAGAATACTTTTTTGTAATTGAGAGCGGACTACTTGAATAAAAAAATTAAATTTCTATTTTAAAGGATTTTGTGCTAAGATTAATAACTCTAGTAGATTGAAATGGAAACAAAGTAGATAGCACGTGCCTTCTGCATTTTTTTTTTTCTTTTTACTTTAATTTTAACCTTGTTTTTGGAACTAAGTCAGAGAAGTGAAAGAAATCTGTACAATGAAATAATTGAAATTTGGCTTAACTTAATTATATTGTCAGAAAGGAGAAAAGCTATAAAAATCATCTCATGTGAAGTTTGAAGCATTAGTATGGAAGTTTTTGTTTCATGGACTCATATGTTTTAACTAAAAATTTAAATATTATTGTCACTATTCTACATTTTATAGCTTCAAACACAATTTGAATTTTTCAGGTTCATATTTCTCAGTTAAATCTGTGAAGCTGCCTTTCCACTTGAAAACAATATCTTTATTCTTGCTTTGGGTTAGTTTTCTAACTTTCATCAAGTTTGAATATGACATGTTCTTAATGAACATATGAAGACAGAAATTGATTTATTGGCACTGAGGGGTTTTCATTTTGCTCTTAAATAGTTATGAGCAGTAATGGACATATCCAAATTTTTACTCTCTTATTTAGAAGCCCATCTACAGTTTTGAGTAATTAGCCACTCCACCTGAGCACACAACCACTCCAACTCCGGCATCAGGAAGTGCAAAAGTAAGAAAACTTCTGGGATGAGATAGTTTCAAAAGTTTAGGGAAAAAAAAAAAAAATAGGAAAGAGAGAGGAAAAAGCTAGTTAAAACCACCACAAAAGCATAAATGATACAAAATCAGTGACTCACTGCCACCTACAAGTAGATAAATGCCAGAGTGTCTCTGAGCTATGAGTACCTTCCCAAACCCCACCTGCTCTTGTTTCTTACCCTGAGCATGCTGACATGCACCATGACAAATCTCTTTAGGCACTTGGGGTAAACTTTCATGGCTGTCTCTCCTCCCAACTCTTGGTGCATCCCAAGGTGGAGGCAGAGTGAGAAACAGGGAAACAAGCATGATCCACCAATAGCTAAAGCACTGGTGTTTTATCAACACTGCTTTGGTCACAAATCTAAACTAAAACATAGCGTCATATGGCTTACTACGAAAATAATTAACTCAATTACACTCAGATTCAGTGCAGCCACCTTAGAATATCAGAAAAATACAACAGTGTTTACAAAAAAAAAAACCAAACCAAACCAAACCAAAAAACAGAAACAAAAAACAACCAACTAAAAGAACCCAAACCCAAGCAAAAGCAGCAAACAAAACAATATCCATATTTAAATATATTTATATCTCCTATGTTTCCATTATCAAACCTGCAATGCTTAATACCGTTGTTCTAAATCCTTTTTGCATGAAAAATTTTAAAAATACAATATACAGTAAGAAACCAGAAAGAAAAAATTAGTCTAACACTGTTCTTTTGCGACCAGTTTCTTTCTGATTGCTAATCAGATATTTTAATAATGTAAGCTCTGATTTCAAAAAGTATTACTTAAGAATAATACATGGTTATTAAAATTAAATCTGTCTTCTAAAAATATTGGGAGGTATTAGAAGTCCATTGTGAGTGTGGAGTATTTAATTCTATGTAAGTCTAGTATAGTTCTCAAAAGATATATACAAGGGCATGAATAAAACAATCAATCAACATTTAAAAGTAATATACAAGGGGTTTAACATTCTGTTTATAGTAATATATCCAATTACTGCTGGTATGTGTGGTAGGTGCATTATGCAGATTTTGTGCCTTAGAGCCGTACTTGAATCTTTTTTTCTTTTTTTAAGAGACTGTGCAACTATAATAGCCATAACTTAATTGCTGTTGTCAAGTACTGATATCAGATTTATCATCTGTGTGTTTTGAGGTGTTCATTAACAAATGGAAGAATGCTCTGGCAATCCAGCTTTAACAAGAAAGATTAGGAGTATAGCAAATGCTTTCATAAGCATGACTCTTGGCATGTTTACATCTCTGGAATAAAAAAGGAACTGACCTAGTTAAAAGTGCTAAACACTTTGAAAGCTGGATAGGTAAAAAGAAATAATAGTTAAATACCTTGAATTTTACAGATTGTTTTGTAATTCTATTGCTAAACATAAGCACATTGATTGCTCTTCTTTTCTAACACAATTTAAATACGTTCCCTTAACTTTGCCTAGAAGTTGACTAAGCACATCATAATATCAGTTACTGCAGGATGTTTTTGAAGAGCTTTTGCCCTAGCAATTTCAGTTTCTCATTTTTTAATCATTATTAAATTTAGGGTTTCTATACTTTGGTAACATTCTGCCCTCTTTTTCGAGAGAAGCCTTTAAAACTTTTAACATTTGGCACTAAAGGCTTCAGAGTGTTTTAACATATGTTTTTACTTTTATAAACATTTAGAAATATTGTAAAGGGTTTGAGCTGAATGCGTAATATATAAATGGGTCTATATAGATTTTTTTTTAAGTTGGCAGGGAAAAGCTGATGTTTAGCTTTATTTTTAATACCACATTTGATGGAATATCAACAGCTGTTTTGTAATACCATTTCCATAAAAGCTTTGTGTTCAGAAGTCGTAAGCCTATACAATGAGAAAATTAGAAATTGACCTCATATATTAATTACCATTTGACTTTAAAAGATTCATTTTTTAAATAACAAAGTAGTACAGGTAAACAATGAGGCACAAGTATTAATATATGGTTAATGGAAACACTGTTAAGAATGTATATATATAATTAAGCTGCCTACCCCATGTTACCCAGCAATGGTCCTGCTCTGATATAAACCTGAGTTGAATTTGAAAGCTCTGTCAAGTCACAAGTCTGCTGAGGATATTCCTTCAGCACACTGGTACTTCCCCAAACTGCATCATGTACAAATTTCCCTTCTGCTGTTATCTTAGATGTATTTGAAGAGAAACACTACTACAGATGACTACATTTCCATATAGGTGAAGTCATATTCAGTTGGAAGGGACCTGCAATGATCAGCTAGTCCAATTCCCTGGGCAATTCAGGGCAGATGAAAAGTTAAAACCTGTTACTAAGGGCATTGTCTCTGTAGCAATTGCCTCTTGTCCTATGACTATCAGCCCTTGTTAAATGTCCCTCTCCGTTTCTCTTGTAGGCTCCCTTCAGCTACTGGAAGGTGCTCTAAATGCTCCCCAGAGCCTTCTCTTCTCCAGGCAGAACAATGCCAACTCTCTAACCTGTCTTCATGAGAGAGGTGCTCCAACCCTCTCATCATCTTTGTGATGCTCCTCTGGACTCCAGTGGATGATATTGGGTCTAATGTTGTCTAATTTGGCCCCCAATGGTCTGTTAGCCATAATGTTGTCATCAGATAATATGTATATATGTATAATAGGCTCAGTTGCAAATAGGGTATTTCATAAATTCTGGGCACAAGTTTGGAGAACATAGTAAAAAAGAAATTTTATTTCTTTTTATACTATCACCAAAAAGTGAATCAGCCATTTTCTGCAGTGATACACTACAATTATTGATATTGCTCTAACACAATCAGTGACAAGCATAATAGAAATTAATCATATATGGTATAATCAAATATCATTTAATCAATCATCAGGTAGTTAGAAAATGTAAAAAATAATATTTGCACTCTGTTGAAAAAAATAAGACAACAGAAAGTTCACCATAATGAAAAGCACAGGATTTACATCAGAAAGGAACATTACTGTATTCTCTGTTCTGTTCTTCATTTAACTATGCATGTTCAAAATAAATCTGTGAAATGCTTCATGAGAAGCTGAACCCAATGCCTATTAGAACCAGGAATAAATTTTTCCATGGTTTACTGAATTGCTCTGAGCATGCATCTTCCCGAATTGATTCTAACAGCTGCCATTGAAACAAAAGGTAGTCTGCATTTTGCATATTTAGCTGAGAACTAAAATGCAGACTTTGAAGAGATTTGTGTTTCACTATTTTAAAAATAGCTGTTAAGTTTCTTTTAATCAGTTATGTATGGTCAAAAATGAAATAATGTGTAAAGTGAATTCAAGAGTTAGAGCCAAAGAGGAGTTCTCCTAATGTATGCAAAAGGTAGAATTAAGGTTCAGACCTCTGACTCTTGGCAAACTGTTATAATTTAAATCCATTTTTCAAGACATAGTTACAGCTCCATTGGTATAAAACAGTGTAAAATCTTCACTTTCAGAAAACAGGAATTATTCACATCCTCTGAACTCTTGAAATAAACTGCTTAAAATAAATTTAAGTATAAATGACCATCACACTGTGATCAAGGAGCTAGAAATTGATTTTCATTTTAATTTATTCTCTTCCTTTTTCAAATTGTCAAACAAGTAAAGTCCATTTTCACAATGGGATAATTTGCATAATTGCAATGAACCTGTTTTCTTCAGATTTTTGCAGTATCAGTCAGCTTATTATACTGATAATCTTTTGCAAATAAAATTAATACATTTGATTCCTTCATTGTTTTTGAACAATTTTTATTAAGTTTGGTACAGTGCCATTCACCTGATTGAAATAGACAGGTAAAGACAAAATCATCTCAATCAGTTATCCAAATACTAGTGTTATAGATTTATATTATTCAAGGAGACAGTCACTTTAATTAATTAATTGCATTAACCCTGATTGAGAATTCATTTCATATTTTTTGAGTACCATTTACGAGAATTAATTTTAATATTTGGGAACAATAAGTAGACAAACAGGCCTTGTTACTATGTGAATAGTTTCACAAAACAATTATTCCTATGGTTTGATTTCTCTATGAAAGGACATGCTTCATATAGGTATTTTACAGTCATAGTTGCTAATATTTTAGGGGAAAAAGATATACATTATCTTTCAAGACCTGATAGAAATCTGAAGGAGTAAATTAAACTCTAGTGAGGCTTGTACTTCATCAACAGAACCACTAAATAATTTTTCATTTCAACAATAAATTCTGGCCTCATTTTTCACTTTAACATTAGATATAAAGAGATATAAATTAACTCTTGAATTCCGGGATGACTTTGCAAGGCTGGAAGAATTTTCTTTTAGCCAAAACTGAGCAAATGTTGCCTCAGTTGCCTTTATATTATCAAGGATAATATAAACAAGGTATCCATATAATATAATTTTTAGAGAAACATATTCTAAAATGGAAATATACAATAAGCATTGTAGTAAGTTGTATTTTATCTGTAGAAATTCTCTGAGAATAGCAGGAGTCACAGAAGAGATAAAATAAGGGTCCTTTCCTGAGGCACAAATATGATGTTGATGGTGGGGTCACCTCCTCCTCATTACTGGGATCTGCTTGGTTTGATTTGTAAATGTTACCTCACCATGGGCTGGTGCCTTCTCACTGCTCTAAGCCGAGTGTGAGTGTGGCCCTTCAGCCTCCCCAGTTTCAGCCCCCAGGGGTTTTATTCTGTTGGGCAGTGATCCCCTCTGTTTGCCAGAACCTTACCACAACTTTTTTACTGAGAATGGCAAAAATGACAATTTCTGGGATATGAATTTTATTCTTATTTACATGAAAAATTTATAACCACCAGAAACATGAGTTTTTATAAATTCTATATATTTAAGAGCTTTTTCTTTTTCTTCTTTTTACTTACTGGACTTTGCATAATAAAATATATTGGGGAAAAAATGTACATCCATTGTTGCTAAGAAATTTTTTTTAGCAGAAATAATCACTAGTCAGAACAAATTCTAAGACATTTATAAACCTTAATTTTTTTAATGTAAAGCAAATTAATTATAAAAACCTTGTTCTGACACCAAACATTTTTTTTAGAAGTGTTTTAATATTTTTCCAGTACTAACAAAAGTTCATACAGATTTTTGCTTTTTATCAATCACTTTGGCAAAACTTTAAAATTCAGTATTAGAATAGGTTATTATATATTTATTTTAAGTTCACATACTATGGCACAAAATGAATGCTTGATCATAGAGGTCCATTAAATTCCATTTAAAATGAACAGTTGCAGAACTTTGTAGTGATTAATTTTTCATTCCCCAGTCATGGTGGCTTAAACATACAATTGATGTAAAAACATTTTTTGATAACAAAAGTAAGTGAAATGATAAAGAGAAGGCAGTAAATTTTCTGTGACTAGTTTTTTTTTTTATTTATATGAAGGCAATCCAGGTTGGGACTTTTAAAGCTAGACTATCAAGGCATGTAAACACAAGAATAAGAAGGAATAAAATGTTTCAGTGATTATAATTGTAATCCTGTTGTGAATAAGAGACTGTAAAATCTAGGGGAGAAAAGAGCCAATTTTAATGTATATTAAAGGTGCTGTATTATCTTGCTTCTGAAAATCTTTATAAACCAGCTGTCATGAAGAGATAAGTTCTTTATTTTCTTTAATCACATTAAAACAAATAAAAATGGGCTGAAGAAAAGAAAGTTTTTAAAATTTTTATTGTCATATAGATTATCATTACCGAAATGGATTTGATGAGAAGATTAAGAAGAGTCATTTTGCCAAAAACCATAAATAGTTGTCTTTTGTGATTCACAATAGTTCACTAACAATGGCTGTTAAACTCCAGCTTTTCTACTCATCTCTGCAGGTGACGAAAAATCTACAGGGTGACATGGATGAAAAAAATTCCTTTAAATGCGCAATATCATAAGAACAAAACCTTCTTTTTATACCATGTGTTCTTGTGACAATAAGTATCAGTCAAACAACAAAAAGAAGCACGAAGAGGTGCGTAAGAACAGCAAAAAGATTCCTCCCTGCCAACTGATAGTTTGTTATATATCCGTGCTAGTGTACCCTTCCTACTCATGTCTGCAAAGAAACCCACACTTCTCTCATCACTTTAGGTATTAAATGGGAAAAACTTGGTCTAAAACTAGCTATGGCAATTTAAAAACCTATGAGAAATCAAATCATATTAGCATCTGTAGTGGCCATTTCTCAGGTTATATGACTTTTGTAGATCACAGTGTAGTTTACAAATGCTGAACAAGATTTTTACGTTCTAATTTGAGTATTAGAAGGATGTTTACCATTGCAGCATTGACTGGCTGGCTGGGTAAACCAAGCTACACAGAGCTCTTTGTCTATGTGGTTAGACTGACTAGAATGTTTTCCATACATGAACTCACTTCAGATGTTTGGGTAACACACAAATTTGGGATAATTGCGATATCTACAGCATAGACATTCCCTGTAGCAACGTGCTTTTTAAGTTTTTGGAATTTTTATATTGTTATATGGTTCATTCTATGTACCCCCTATGTTCTTCCCCTATTTGAATCATCCCCCCGGTTACTGTTGTCTGTCAATCTTGAGTTATGAAACCCCCAAGACCCTGCCTGTCACTCTGAGACCTCACCTTCAGCCTAGAAAGTTCTGACAGGATCACCGAGTGATCGGATGACTTTCCCCCCCCCCCCCCCACTGTATCCTGGTTTGTTCCCCTTCATGTCACTCAGTTAGAGAGCCGTCCCCCGCTTATCCCTAACTGGTCCCAGGTCAGACCCTACCCCGAGTTCCTCCCCTCTTCATCAGCTGCTGTATTCAAGTTCGCGCCGAGGTTTCGTCTGGGCTGTCACTCGTGACTGGGGTCTCCTCTGCGGGATGAATAAATCCATGATTTAAGCCCAAGCGGAGTCTCCCTCTCTCTGTCCTGCCATCGCCGCTCACTTCTGCAGACAAGCCAAGAGCTACCACTCACTGCTACGGTGTCAGGGCTAGCCGGAGCAGAAAAGACTCAGACACCGTAACAATTCCCCTTAGTGCAATCTTTCCTTTATCAAGGCCATAATGAAATGTGTGCAGATGTTCAGTTAATTTTAACTCCTGTAATTAGCATAATGACATTTGTGTTTTGTTTTTAAATAAATATATAAAAATAAATAACTATATAAAAATAATTAAATATTCATATAAGCTTAAAAAATTTCCTGCTTTATTAAGTAAAGAGAACTATTTGGGAACATCAACTAGACACGCGTTCAGCACTGTTGTTTTCTGGAGTCATCAGCAATCCTCATAAAGTTTCTTTCAAATTGCATGGAAAGTCTCACTTATTTGCAAAGTTATGCCCCTGAAAGCAAAGTGGGCTTTTTTGAGTGGGACACAATATTGCCATTGTGAGAAGGGGACCTTTTATGTCAAAAATGTGTTTTTTGCAGATTATCCAACTCAACAGATGGACTCTGGGTGTCAAGCATTTACCCTTGGTAGTAATAATGAGCACTGTCCCATAGTGTTTTCTGAAGACAAACAAGTGTATATTGTACACCAAGGTTGTCCTTGTTGGACCAAGGTCAGACCAAAGTCCCTAGGCTGCCTTAAACTATTAGTATAAGGTTATTTTCAACTATTAGTATACATCTTTCTGTTTACATTTATGGCCATCACAAGTTCTTCAGATTCATTTTCTTAAAGTGTCTTTCAGAGCAATTATTACTCCATTATGATGGAGTAATATGAAGTAATATGAATTACTTCATACCCTGAGTGTTGCTCAAGACACTGAATATTTAGGGCACCTTCTGTGGTTGCTCTCTTCATGCACAGCATGGTGGGAGCTGCCTGCTGTTGTCAGGACACTTTTATGACTGCGGAGTGAAAGAACTGCAGGGGCTACGCTTGGAAGTCAGTTCCTCACACCACCATTAACTGAAAACCATCTGGAGCATCTACAGATGCTTGGATCTGACATATCCTGTTGTTGCCAAAGTGTTGTAACCCTATGAAAAGGGATGTCAAAAGGTGGTGACTTCCTATCAGAAAGATTTATTATTGAGATGTCTACTGATATTTAACCTCAGTTCTGAAAATTAAAAAATTAAAAATAAACAAAACACTTCAGTTTTCACTCATATCAACAGAACTATGTGCTACTGTTATGTATTCAAATTTTGTAGTATATTGTCTATTCAAGACTTTGTTTTTGCCTAATTTCTTTATAGTCTGCTAAGGTTCTTCTGTTTCTACTTTACTGTTCTTCACATGTACTCTGCTTTCAAATTCAGACACTGCTAATCTGATCTATGATTCTTTAAGAATTTTTAAACTAATTTTTCTTTGGTGATTTTTTTAATTCTAAAACAAATTCTAGTAAATGCATGACTATAAAGGAAAGCCTAATGCTAAAGTGTTAAGGAGAATGCCCATTTCTTGCCATTACTTTGCTTTGCTTTTGGCTAGGGAGATTTTGAAGATTAATAAGTCCTGAAGCCTATTCTTTTTTCAAATGTAGATGGTCCTTTCTGTACAGCAATATTAATTCATATTAGACAAATCATTATGTAATTTTAATATTTTTATTATTTTTAGCTGTTCATGATACTTTCCGAAATAAATTACATGAAGTTCCATTTTCAATGACTAAATGGAGAATATCAAAGTAGCAACATGCCCAGCCACTCAGGGGTTCAGTCCAGCTGGTTTTGAGTACTAATTAACCACATCTGTGATATCATTTTTGCATGTCCCAGGGATGGAGATCAGTTTTCTCTTTGACAGATGAGGATGATTTAGAGATTTCGCACACTGGCAGATCTAACTTGTAGTGCACATCAACACATGCTTAAATAAAAGATGAGTTTTAAATCCTTTTGCATGTAGCCTCTTTAGCTTACACCATGCTTGCGTCTCGTACAACTTCATGACAAAACAGGCAAATTCCATGTAGGGAATTCCTCCCTTATTGTTTAGTTAGTAGTCACTGTTTAGCACCTATTAATGCAGAAGTGTTGACTTCGAGGCCATCCAAATGAACTGTCACTATCTGGTGAATCATTCTTAATCCCCTACAACAGAGAGATGACTTATATGAGGCTATACTTTAGGATGGTACTGGAACAAAAAGTGACTTTAAAACTTTTAGCAATGAATAAAGAGCAATGTAGAAGATTGTGGTAGAAAATATTTTCAACTAACTTAAAATCAGATTCCAATAGGAATAGGAAGAATCATTCCACTATGAACATAGCAATCTTCCTAGAGGAAGAAGTAAGGATGATTTGTCATAAGTCACCCACACTCTTCCTTCTTGAAGTCTTTTTGAGGAAGACCAGCTAACACCATTAAAACTAAGACTAGAGTAACATTGTGAGAGTGAGAACAATATACAAGAAACAATAGGAAATATCTAAATATTATTGGAAAAGAATAATTTAAAATGCATTATCATGGATAATTCTCTGTACTGGTTACATAATTTTGACTATCAGTGTTAAAATTAATTTAACTGGACTAATAAGAACTGCTTGCTGTATTTTATTTACACTGTCAAAACATTAACTGTAATAGCAATAAATTCTTGGCTCTGCACACAGTGCATGTTCCCTTGTGCTCATAACAGGAATTTGAGAGTGACAGTAACCATCTGCAAAGTGTTGACCATATGGCAGATATGGCAAGTGACCTCCTTGTAATACTGTTGGGAATCCTCCTGACAGCAAGATTTTGAAACAACACAAGGTCCCTACAGGTAGTCGATCCCTACCAGCTTTTGTGTGCTGATACCTGAGACAAAAAAACGACTAATGAGAAAGCTTCTGCAACTCTCCAGATTGTTTTCTTACACTATGTTGAAACTCTGACAGGTATATTGTCAAAAGTAGAATGAAAGTCTGCAATGTGCTGTCGTGAAGGATGGCATTGAGTGGAGAAAAGCAGCTTTGTATCGGAAGACGCTTTGAGGTTGGAGAAATGAAACTACCTATATTGTCTGTTGGGTAGATATGGGTGTGTACAGCTGGTCAACTTCCCTGTCAAAAAACCATAATTTCTGTCCTGGACAGAATTTGGGAACACACATCCCTACAGGTATGATAAGGAGACTAGAGCACTGGAATAAAGCAATGAAAAAACTTCATAATACAGATGCAGTCTGTGACTCATAAAATGCTACTCAAACACAAGCTAACACTATATCAAAATCCATAGCAAGAGAAACTTCAAAAAATTTCTGAAATTCTGAATTACGAATTTTCTCAAAATGAATTATTCTAAAAAAGTCACTATGACAAATTTTTTTATTAGGATGGAATATCTATAAGATTAAAAAAATAGCAAGCAAACAAACAAACCAAAACAGCCAAAGAGCACATTTCCTGATCAACTAATGCTTCCTTTGCTGTTAATGAATAAGAAGGTCTGAACCACTGAAATATGACTTTGTTATCCTGCTAAGGAAAATGTTGGGAAAATTATCACTGTATTTCACTTAGCTGTTCTTCCACCCTCTGTAGATTCATTTAAGAAACACCTATATTTCACCTCTCAATAGCACATTGTCTGCAGGTCCTGACAACTAATAACTTGCAGGATGCTTCAACATCTGTGAGTCCTTGCCTCACAGATGTTCTTTTAGCTACATGAAAGAAATCCCTTGTCACTTCTCTCCATGCAATTCCAATTCTCAACTAATTATGAGTTTGTGTATAGTGATGATCACTCCCATGTGTCACTGAAGGAATTATGAATAAAAATTTTATGCAAATGAAACTCTGCCTATGTCTCTCCACCAGGAGATGGAAGCAAAGAGTGGGTTTTCATTTGGATGCATGTATGTTTTGGGTTCTCAATGAACCTTTTCTGTAGAAGTATGCACATATGACTATTCTTTGTGTTCATATAAGATTTGCAATAAAGACCTTCTTAATCTGGAATGCTAATTTCAAAAATAACTATTTTTTCAACTATTTCACTATTACAGCAGAAAAGACACATTCCTGTGAGTTTAAACATCCTGCCTGACAAGAGGTTACTTTTTTTTCTTAGTTACTTTCTTAAATTCCTAGGGGTATAAAGTCTTAATATTTCAGACTACATTTGTCTTTATTGTCTTGAAAAAACAAATATTGAACTTGATTACCTGAAGAATTTCTGAGTTGCAAAAAGAGAAGAGGCTCCTTTTTCCCATGCCTACTTCTGTGTGAGTTGTTGAAACCTTTATTAAATGCTTAACTGAGAATATTTCAATTAATTCATTTTGTTTAAACATGAGAAAATTATGACAAAAAATTCACTCAGAAAGATTAATCAAATAATAAGGGGAAAATGATGGAATTTCACCTGCTTCTTCATCACCTTCTGAAAACACCCAATATCATTGTAACGCATGTTAATAAGAATATATGACTCCATAATTCATGAAACTCCTGTCTCCATTTCTTAAGGTCTGAATTTTTCCAATGGGAATCTAGTGCCAATCCTCTAGAGAGCTTCACAGAAAAAATACAGAGCCAGGGAAAAAAAGCAAAAATTTTAAGCTCAAATATAATGTATACTTGCCAGTAAAAATAATATTGTCGGAAATACAAGCTAGTAAGATTAGATGTATTACAGAAATTTTTGTTTCCTTAGTATCTGCTTAAGGACATTGTCAAATGGAATACTGAGGCAAAGAAGGAAGCCATAGAAAAAACACACAGAGATAAAAACAGCCAATATGGAGGCAAAGACAAGAAACTGCCTTTTTTCAGTAGTAGCATTAATGAATGGGCTATCACCAAGTAGAAGGCAAAGGAGACCTTTGCAAACCTGAGGAACTGTTTGAGGGGACCAGTGGGACTGTGTGATGAAAGAAGCTAATCAGGGAGCTAAGGTGGAAACACATAGAAAAGGCTACAAGAGTCCAGTTGTGTGTAAAATGGAATTGTTGTCTGACTGAGTCCTATGTCTGATCACTCCAGTCTATCCTCCCTTCTCGCAGCTTCTTAAACCCCTGCATAATGCCATGCTCTCTCCTCTGTGTGTGTGTGTGCTGCAAGGACAAAGTGCCAGCTCCTCGGGAGAACTCTGTGTGTGAGGGAAAGCTGGTGCCAGTTGCTGGAGTCAGGTGGGGCACGTGGGTGCCCCTGACCTGTGGTCAGCTCTGAGAGAAAGTGGAGTCTCGAAGCCAGCTACTGGAAGAAGTGGAGGTTGTTGACCTCCAGCAACAGGGTAGGAATGGTACATATCATAAAAAACAGATAATGGGGTCACTGCTGTTGAGGATCTCAGTGCTGGCCACTGTAGCAGGTCCTTAGGACACAGCTCGTGTGCTGGGTGTTGGCTGCTGGAGCTCCAAATATCTTTATCTTCCCAGTCCTGGAGTGCTTGAGCTGTCCGTAGGTGTTTGCTAGAAAACCTCAAGCTGAACCGGCAAGCAAGGAGAGCATCGGGCTGGGCCACAGGTACCAGGTGGGCTGAGGATTCAGACAATCCACGATTGTGAGGTGTCTGTGGGATGAGTGTGCAAGTGCTGTGTGTGTGCAGCCAGCAGCAAGGTGGATCGGTAGGTAAGTAGAACCATAAGTAAGGGGGCTGGGATGAAGGCAGGGGTGCCAGACAGAGGGGATGTGTTAAGTACTCAGGGGAGCCACGAATGTGCTTGTCCCAGTGCATCCAAAGAGTTGTATGTGTATGCCTGTATCAGTGAAATCCAGCCTCTGCCAGCCCAAGATCAGGGGGGTTTGGGTGTCTTTGCTTTTGTGTGCAGGTACTGTTGAAGGCAGCTCCTTGTCTGTGACAGCCTGTGTGGCTGGCCATGCTGTGGTCCTGCATGTGTTTGTGTGTCTCTGGGATATGTACTGAAATTCACCTCTCTTGAGTTCTGCCTGCAAACAGGGAAGTGACAACTGTGTCCCTCAGCCTGGGGAAACCCCTGGGTCCCTGAGGAAATGGGCTCCAGTGGCTGTCAGGAAAGAGTCCTGAAATGGCTTTGTTGGAGGCAGCCTTGTGCCTAACATCCTTTAGCATAAAGTATTAGAGCTACTATAGATTGATGTTATAACATTCTCCTCTGTTTATATGAACACATTTATCTGAACAAGAAAAAAACCCCTGAGACGTGTTACCAAACTCTTCCATCCCATCTCCTGTTTTTCTAGAGTATTTTAAGTCACCATAATGCTTTGATACTATGTATGAGGCGTGAATATATCATTAACTTCACCAATTTATTTGCATGGATGTTTCAATGACCATAAACTTCAAAAGACATTTAGGAAAAGATAAAATGGTCTCAGTTCTACTAGCCATGCATAAAGTGGTGCCATGAATCAAGATTAGCTAGAGGACTGTTCTCAGGAATACTCTTATGCATATACAATTTCTTTGGAAGATTTGGGTAAATTTTTTTAGATATAAAAATTTATTTTATAAATAAATATATTTTTAATTTTATGTACAAAAAATGTGACACATGTAACCACTTTAAATATTACTCACGAAGGCTAATTTTGAAGTATGTCTGCTAATTTGTGACTTCTTTATTTATTGTTTACCGCTGCTGCTGTCCAAGTCATTGCTAAAATCATCTGGTATAAGTTTAATTTTCTCAAATCTGCGGATAAGCTGTTCATAAGATGTTCACCTTGTTGTATCATCATATTGGGCAAAAGAGAAAAGTACTTGTGAGAAATGAAATAATCACCTTTTTCAAGTCATACATGAAAATAACTCCACTGTAAAATTGCTTTCAAATACTTGCACTGATACTCAATAAAGTTAATTTTCCAGAATATTTCCTACAAATTACAACCAGAGCTTGGAAATATTTTGCAATAAAGAAACTAGAAACATTATGAATTCTCACAATACAAAGTGTTCTGCTTCTTGCCATTTCCTATAAAAGCAAGCAGAATTTTTTCTGTGACAGCTTCCCAATGAGTCATACAGCATTTGGGTAGTTGATACAGTCACATAAATTTCACTCATTCATTTAAAAACTGTTTGTTATACTCAGCAGAGAAAAACTGGTTTCATATGGACTTGTCTTGAGTAATGATTTTAAAATTTACTGTACATTTTTCACCCATGCTTTGTTACATTATCATCACAATGGATAACCACAGATACTGGAGTTTCTTAGACAGAGGTTTATAGCAGCTGTTATTTGAATACAAAAATTGAAATTACTACAGACCACATATGGGAAATTATTTACACATTTTTAAAAGGCACACTTCATTAATTTCTGAAGTTTTGCCAAGTTAATTCTTAGAGGATTGAATATTATTCTTCCTATTTACCAGATAGATAGATACATAATTCTTTAATACTGTCATTCTGAGGTTTTGCTATCATTCCACTGTGAGAGTAAAATGCAGGATGGTCCCTACAGTATTGATTTTCCAGTGGAGGATCAGTACCAAACAACAAAGGGTGAAATGGAGCAGTGCTGATGGCCACAAAAATGTCCCATTAAATTGTGAGGAGAGTGAAGGTAAAACTACCTCTAACAACCTTTCTAAAATAGCAAATCTAATCCTAGATGGTAGTTGGATCAAAGTGACTTTTACACTCTGTCCTCTGATTCTTCCTTGAAAACGCCTTTTCCTGATGGTATGGAAGTGAAGCTATAACAAAGAACAGGAGAGAGGAGGCTTAAGAAAAATCTTTGGCAATAGGAAGCTGTAGATATGTAATCTCCTTGATATTTTAAGAGGGTCTTCACTCAATACCTGTGAACAAGAATAAGAAAGGACTTTAATTTATAACTCAATATAGTCAGTGACGTCAATATTGCTTTCCATCAATACCATATGCTGTCAATTCATATTGTGATAGTAAACCGTTCCTCTATGATCATAAATAAACTGAATGCTGTTGCAGAGTTTTAATTAGTCTTTTTTTCTTAGTAGGTACTCAGTCCAAAACTTGATAAATACAAGAAAAGATTATTATTATTATGCTAGTACATTGCTTAGTATTGGAGCTCTTTCTTACTGATGATAAAGTGAGTAAACGTCTATTTTCTGACCATAAATTCACTTTTTATATATCATATACAAATTGAAAGATACTTTTCTTATTATGTACCTGTATACTGAGATGAATTATTTTATCGTAACCTTTTTCCTGGATTATTATTTGGCTGAGCTAGGAATTGCTCAAATTACACCTCCAACTTTTCCTGGATGTTTTTAAATGTAGTTAATTTTTTTTTTTACTTAAGTGAACTCAGTGTAAAAAGTAACATTTTTTTGTATTAGTCAAATTTAATGCAATTTATCGCTAATGTTCTCTAATTTGTTGTGATCCAATGAGTCTGAAAGAACTCCAATATTCTACTGCGAGAAATATCACTTTTTTGTCATTCTTGTAGTACTGTAGAATTCATATCTGATAAAACATTGCATCTTTTGTCCCTGAATTCTAAAGTATAAACAATCAACCGAAAAACAGATGTAGTAGAGAAACTGTATCTCTAGGACTTATTGTACTTCATTTTACCCCATTTTACTTCAAATTTGGTGGCTTTTTGAACAGCGTTAGTAAAGCAGGAATATTTGGAAATGGACCCTGGCAGGAAAGGGGAAAATCCCTGTTCACTGATGATTGTTCATCTTCTGTCTACTGAGTGTGGTATTGCCCTTCAACTGTACCCCTTCATGAGCTCAGGAGTGACGCAGAACTCCCTTTCTGAGAAAGAGATAATAATTTCACCTCTCAACAGCAGAACTATTCTATGCTTATGCAATTTAAAGTGTTATTAGTAATTTGACTGATTTTTATAATGTAGCAAGTAGATTTTTTTTTTTCTGTAGGTGAAGTTTCCCTACAGGAATAATGCATAGATTGATTCTAGTACTCATAGTTAAGGAGTCATGGTTGGTGATGAATTCCATAAAAAATATATTAAAATATAAATATTAACTTTATGTAGTTGTATTCTGAAAAGATATTTTTGCCAGTGAGTATAAACTTGGGGTTAAACTGATATCTTAGAAGCATTTCATCTTATAATTCAACAAAGTCCACCTCGTATTGACTATGCTTTTCTTCATCCCAGCTCTAAAAGCCATTTTACTATCTTTTTCCTTTGTGGTCCTCCTAGATTAACCATAAAGTAAGATTTTTCATTTATTTTGAAAATAGCTGTAATTTTACTGATTTGACAGGTGCAGGAAACATAATGTCTGTATTTTCTGATAAAACTTTTGCATAATTTGGATTTTCTTGTAGGTCTGGTGTTTCCACTGTTTTTGTAGATAATGCTTGCAATGGCTGGAAGATCAAAAGTGTGTTCTTTATTTGTAAATACAGTTGTGAATTTTAATGAGCTGTTAGCCTAACTACGTAAAGTAATGCATGAGAGACAATGTTGATACTTGTTCTGTGTAAATCCCAGACGCAATCTATTCATTCATTAGTGCAAGTGTTTATGCCAAAAAATTATGAACATTTTGATTATCTCATACTTGTTTGCTCAGCTGTAAGCCTTTTTAAGGCTTTATTCTAGGAAAGACCTTTTCCCTCAAATACAATTTTTTTTTTTAGTAGTTCTAACTAAAACTGTTCTTACAACTGTAGCAATAGCAAAAATTTGAACTTATAAAAGTCCTAATCAAAATTCCTCTATAAATAATATCCTGCCTTGATCATTTTTGGAAGATACAATTTCATACTAGGTCTGACTGGGACAGAGTCAAATTACTTCATAGAAGCCCATAGGTGTTCTGTGCTTTGAATTTCTGTCCAAAACATTGTGGATAACATGCCAGTGATTTTTGACTACTACTGAAGAGTACCTTCACAGTTTCAAGTTTTTCTCTCTCTCTTCCTTCCTCTTCATTTCCTATGCCCAATGCCTCAGTGAGTAGGCTGAGGATAGGCAGGAGGCTGGGAGCATCATAGCCAGGACACGGGTTCCAAATTGGCCAATGGGATATTCCATACCATAGGATGCTGTGCTTAGGAATAAATGGTCAGGAATTGAGAAAGGGACATGTTACTGATTATGGCATTTGTCTTCTAAGCAGCTGTAATATGTGGCCCTGCTTTGCAGGATGCAGATAGACATCTCCCTACCAATGGGATGTGAATTAATTCCTTTTTTGAAGTAATTCCATTTTTTCCCCTTTAGCTTTCACGCACAGTCTTGCTTTTTCTATTAAATTGTCATTATGTTGATCCATTAGTCTTCTCATCTTCTTTTTATTTTCTCTCTGTTCTGAGGAGAAGGGAGTGATAAAAAGGGTAGATGGGTGTTGCCTGAGGTCATCACACTACAAACTTGAAAAATAATATTTTCTACTCAACAGCTTTTTAAGTTCTTATTCTCTCTGTCACATTGCAGTGTATGCGTTAAAGTTACTGCATTTCACCTGTGAACTGAGAGATTTCCTTATAGACAACTTAGTCTTACCTTTGCTTCCTATCAAATTTAAAGTGCATGTCACTTGATCCAAAACTGAGAAAAAATATGAACAGTTGTGAACTAGTGTGTTTGAAATTTGACTCTGTGTTTTGCAATGCAATTAATAGAATGTATTGATACTGTTTCTCTAAATAAAACAAAAATAAAAAATAAAAAACCCCAAACCAACAATTCCAAACAAAACCACCAACAAAATGCAAAAATGTATAAAGGGGCTTTTTGCTTTTGTTTTTTTTTTCCCTTTGTATCTTTAAACACAGGTGTTTTCTAGCCAAGATAGAGTTTTAGATAAATTGAGCAAAAAAAATCAGTACTTTTACGGAGAATATAAATTCGGCAGTCTGTTCATCTTATGTAGCATTAGTCAAATGTGAGTGAAGTATTTCTAGAATGAGTGACTTCTGTAATGGGATTTATCTAGCATCTTTATAAGCTGAATTCTTCATTCATAGTGCACAACCTAGATTCTGACATCACAACATCATATGATATATCACAGGCTTTTTTCAGAACTCTGGTAGGTTACAAAGACTCAGGCTCTTTCAGTTTCAGCTAAAGTAGATTCTGTGTTGGTCAGAAAAATGAGTAACACCACTTATTGGTCTGCAATCCCAAATATCACTGCTGTGGTAAGAAAGAAAATCCATGTGCTGTAAATGTTCGAGGCTCACAGTATACATGATCTAATCCAGCAGGACTGGAGAGTAAACTTAAGGCATATATCTGAATAAACAGCTAAGAGCAATGTCTTGTAGCTTTTGGTTATGCATTGACTGCTAAGTGTGACTACCATGAGACTGAACCGATTTTTTTAATAGCATCTTGTTCCAACATACATATCCTGAACATGACTTCTGTCTACTGAATATTTGTGAAAAAGACGTACTGTTCAAGAAGATCAATTTAGTGGTCATAAAAAGTTTATTAGGAGCAGAGGACTATGTTCAGAATATTAAAGAATAAATATTCATAAATATTACTCCTTAATATTTCCAAATCACTAAAATAAGATTTCTTTGGAATACGAGTTTTTGTCTACTGCAACTATGGCAAAAGATATCAAAAAAAGAAACAGATATATTCATTAGATGAAAATTTGTGAGAACTTTCAATACTGAATCAGAAAGAACAGTTATGAAGATGCATTATTTTTGCCAACAAAATGCATTCTGCCAATAGATTAGAACTTACTCCTTCTCTGTCCCTGCAGCTGCTAGATTCTTGTCCGCAGCTACAGCTTATTAAATTTTTAGGGTCCCTAGACTACTGAGTATTGTAACTTGTCTATATTTAATGCTTTCAGCATGTCATAACTGCATAATGCTATATACCCATTGCAACATTTTTCTATCTTCTAGCAATTTACAAATTTCACCAAATCAGTGTTAATTTTAGGAAATAATGAAAAATAAGCAGTTTTATGAACTGGTTGATCTAGCATTTGTGTTGAAGGTACCAGGACTCATGAATTACAGTGACACATGAAAAAATAAACAGAGTCCCTTACATAAATTCTCCTGTTATCCATGCTAACTTCAGTGGCCAAGAAAGTATTTTAACTCTAGTATTGTACATAAAGATTATATTATACTTCGAAGTTGCTGATATAATAGTTTACCAGCCACAACTTTGTGTTTTTGTAGTTATCAATACTTCTCTGCCTATCTGACCTATCTAGCCTTCAGTTATCTCTGACAGGATGATAAAGAAAAAAAAAAAAATAGGCAGTATTGCAGTACTAAATTCTGAATTCTATAATTCAGAAGTGAATGATATACTGTAGAAGTAAATTGTTCATCCTACCATGGCTTCAAGATCAACCAAAAAGAACATGGATATCTCCTCAGAAATATGCATGCAAGTAGTAAAAGAAAAAAAAAATAAAATTAATAGAAATTAGATTATATCACTGAGATCTTATTCTTTTCTGGTTTGAATTAGTGCACATTCTGCTTTGACATTTCATATTTTATAGACATCGAACTATTCAAACATATCCACATGTGGAGAAGCAATTGATGAACAAAAGTTCAAAAGGGCTGTAAGGTTTATTTTTTTTTTTTCTCCTTGAAATTGTGGTCCAACAGGGTTTAGTCTATCATATTATCAGGTTTTGTTTTTTTTTTTCCTAACACAGATAATCTGCTGAAAAATATTAGCTGATTTATGATTTCCTTGTAATATATTGTTTAAACCATATGCTTTATCCTTTCTAGCTTTTCCTCTAATTACACCAGACATTTTTTATTTTAGTTTACTATTTAGCTTTCTCTTCTTCAAATATAGGACATGATGAAAATATTACCCTGAGGAATGTAAATATTTGCAGGTGGAATGTTACTAAAATGACCAGATCAAATAAAACTGATTTCCTTGTTCTTTCTCTACCTAATTCATTACTAGACTTTATTTCTTAGAGCAACGAAAATTGTTTCAAGTTGCTATTGTCTGTCTGCAGGAACTACTGTTAGTCAAGAGGCCTAAAACATCATTACTCAAGTGAAGTATGATCATTAAGGAAAATTTAACCAGCTTCCAATGTTTTGCCTTTGGCAATAAATACAGCACTATATGTTACAGATCTGTGACTTTTCAGCTTTCTACCCAAAAGGTTTGAAGCTATTGTAATACATCCAGGAGAAACACAACTTCAATGATGTTAGTTTTCCTATGTGGAAAAAGATTCATTACACTTACATCAAAAAAAAAAAAAATAAAACACATGTTAATTTCTTTAAAACCTGCTTTGCGAGGGAAAATGAAATTCTTAAATGCATTTAACTGGGACAAAGTGATTTACTCAAACATTATTTATTTTAATTTGTCCTTCAATCTCATTTAGTACATGTATTGCCTATGGCTGCAATCAGAGCTGCTTAGCATCCCTTGAACCAGATTAAAGATCAAAATCCTTCTTAGTGCCAGCTTATTGTGCAGCAAATACAAACTCAATGCAATCAGCAAGCTTAAAACAAGACTCAGATGTTAGTAAAGCCAGTGGAGATCAAGAAAGAAATGCACAAAACAAGGTGACCCAGAATAGAATATCAAAGATTCTTTTTAATTTTTCAGTTCTGAATAAAGCCATGAAGTCATTCTTGTGAACACAGAATATCTCGAAAAGAGATAGTTGCTGGGAAATTTAAACCTACTTCTAATTTACGATTTCAACCACTGGATCTATTTCTACCACTTTTTTATACATTACTTCTTCTCTATGCTTTCCATATATATATATATCAAAGTATCCTCTATTAACTTATTGCAAGAAGAAATTGTTCATTTCATCTTTGTGTATTTGTAATGAATAGAGGTTCAAGATAAACAGGAATGGCTCAGAGTTATGGAAGTTTTGGCAGTCTCTAATGACCAGCAAGTTTCCTATTCAGCATTGTGCTACTACTGGTAACATCATATTATTCTGTTAGAACTTTATAAGATTAGATCAAAAAATTTTGTTTCTAGATGACTTTGGGTTGCCTTGCACAGGTTGTATTGCAGTGTGTTACTTACTTAATTATTTATTAAAAAAACAAAACAAAACAAAACAATTCAAACACCACAAACTTCAAAAATTATCACAAATGAAGTCTTATCCTGCGATCTATGAAATTAATAGCAAAGAGAAGTCAACATTTTCCCCCCATTGATTCATAAATTTTCAATCTCATTTTTCTGTAAAACTGCTAATAATCCTGTCTAGATCTTATACTTTATTACATTCTTAGGAAAGAGGCCACATATTTTTTTGAGAAAAAAGTTACTGAACATACGCTTAACTTGTTAGCACTTTATAAGGAAGGAGTTTCTGTCATGCAGTTGATACACACTCAATATAACAAGAACTTAAGTATTGGATGATGTGAGTTGAGACAATTTGTGTCATCCATCAAGCAAAGGGATGTGTGCCTATCAAAGGAGAAGGAATGTGTTTGACTGGGTGATAAATGCACATCCAGTCATGCAGGTGTGCAAACAGCTTTGGTTGCATGACTTACATACCTGAAGAGTGCCAACACCTGATGAGGGACAATGTATTTTTAAACAGCTTATAGCAACTCTGAAAACAAAAGGAATGATCTGACTTGCCTAAAAAAATGTATGCATGTATCCTTGTTCATTTGGGTTTTTCTAAATGAAATGGAAAAAAAAAATATAAATGAGCCAGTTCAAAGTTCAAAACTATCTTTTGCAAATTAGCCCCTTTTCAAGAATTATATGGATAAATTCTTGTGTAACACAGAATTAATATATTTGAAGCCAAAAGGACATTAATATTCAGTAATCATTGAAAAATAGTGGTAACTTGGTCTTTCATAAACTTCAGCCTAATGCTGTTATATCTTTGTGTGGAACCAGATACTGATATGAAGATGTGCAGGGGAAAAAAAAAAAAAAAAAAAAAAAAATTTTTAGCTACAACATAGCAACAAATGAAATTTCTGTAATGTATTTTGATTTCTAAACTAATTTCTATTCTTTTAATATTCCTGTGGAATGTCTGAGTAATCTTAGATTGTGAAGACTTTATTTGATTTGTGCCTCATTAAATAAATAGAAAATTTTAACTTTTTCCATGTTCACTTTACTTAATTTTTCCTCAAAATATTTAAAAAGTGCACCTCAATATTTTACTAACATTCCACTGTATTGTAGTGCCTCTTTAACATCGGAGTAATGTGCCTTACAAGAAGCATAAGCTTCAGGCTATAGTATATTCTCTCTCTCTCTCTCTCTCTCTCTCTCTCTCTCTCTCTCTCCATATATATATATATATATATATACATATATATATATATATATATAAGAGCAAAAAGACAATATAGTCTGGATTTTTGAATAATTACTTTTTTTAAACTTGAGATTATATATAAGTCTGTAACAAAAGTATGGTAACTATATATAATATATATGTATATATGTATATTTACAATTAACAAGAACAAAACCAAAACCAAACCCACCACTGTTCTTCAAAAAGAACCACCCACGTACCTCAAGTTCACCAATAGAGAGGTTTCACTGTATGTCTATTCTGGGAGCTAAGTCTGCTCTCCTATCAATATCTCTGTTGGGAACATCAATGAAATCTCCTTACATGATCAAGATCTAACTGTACACTGAACACAAACAGCACAATGTTGTGCTGTCAAAAGTCTTGGCTGAGGAAGAAGGATTCCCAATCGTGGTGAATAAGATGCAGGGAAGAGTGAGATCTAGGTTTTTAACCCTGGCACTCACAAGAATTGACAACCAGAATGTTTGTAACAGGATATGCACTAAAATGAATTTTGACACCAACAGGAGACTGAAGGACAACCTGTTTAGGAAATAAGATCCATAGTCTGTTGCAATTTCTTCATGCAGAGGCTTAAGTCATACATTTGGCTCCATCTCGTTAGTTCCCCAAATTTGCTTCTTCTGCAGCCACACAAGGGCGACATGCTAGTGTCACAGTTTTTCATTAGAGGCTAAAAACTGGCAGTGCTATGTGAGTGCTCTCTCCAGTTTAATTTACATGGTCTGAATCCATATCTTCCTAATGAAGACTGTTTGCTAGCCTTAGATTCTTCCATTATCTCTACAGTATTAAAGAGATTGCTGCTTATCTCTGATTCTCAGAGCCCAGAAAGTACCTTATAATAAAAATATTAAAAATACATATTTTCTAGGATAATAACAACACTGTTATCAACATAAATTTGAAAAAAATACAGGCCTTAAATTTTTGCCACTTAAATATCATCAGACTGAGTGTCTGGTACTTCGGTCTGAAACAGAAATTCTCTTTGAGTGCTTATAGGTTTTCTGGACTGTTGCGTAAGATGGTTAATATATTCATGGATAACTGATTTATGTTCATATAGATATTCAGAATTGTCTTTCCTTGGTAGATATCTGCCTCTGAGAGCTCTATTCTGAACCCTGTTTAGATAGCCAGACTACATTCTTTCCTCAAATATTTTAAGAGTTAATGGGAGCAACACAAGAGATAAGTGATGTTAAAAGTAGTGCCATCATGATCATAAGAATTCGGTAACTGAGAAAAAAGGGGCCTTCATGTAGCAATTTGATGATAGTCTTGAACTACTCTCAAACAATCTGAAATATATAAAAAAAAATTTTTACTCAGTGGCAATCCTGAAAAAGTTGGTTCTGAAGTATTTTCCAGGTTCAGCCACCCACAGGAAAGCAGGGCCCCATCTCACTTAATGGTGATAGGGGAAGACAAAATTTAACACTACAAATGTCCCCCCCCCCCCCCTCGCCTTTTTCTTCTTAACCCAGCTTAATATACTGAGCATGATGTCATATGGTATGGAATATCCTTTGGGTCACCTGTCCTGGCTGTGTCTTCTCCCAACCTCCTACAGAGCCCCAGCCTCCCTGTCAGCATGGCAGTACAAAAAAACAGAGAATGGCTTGGCTCTGTGCAAGCCCTGCTCAACAACAACAAAAGCATCTTTGTATTAGCAACCCTGTGTTCAGCACAAATCCAAAACACAACCCCATACCAGCCACTGGGAAGAAAATTAATTCTACCTTAGCCAAGACCAGCACACTAATGAAAATGGGACTTTTAATTTGTGTCCTTTAAGTAGTAGCTATAGTACTGTGGATGATTTTTTACAAAATATTTTGTTTCCATAAACCCCTTGAACTAATGTTGTGGACTAGGTAACAACAATGCACATAAATTGCTGGAGCAATCCATGCAAAGTAGGAAATAAGTTCATAATTCATTAAAAATCTAAGATAAATCACAGATGCATTCCTTTTATATTTCATTAAGAGTTATTGGAAATATATGCTCAGTTCTTGCTATGAAAAAATACTGTTTCTTTAGTGGGCCTTAGCTGTGTCGAAAGGAAGTTTGACAGCTACAAAACTGAATTTATAAACTGTTAAGCTAGGCATTTTTATATACTTTAACATGTAAGATGAATTTTTTCTTTCATGAAGACATTATTTTAGGTTACTGAGCTTCCTTTAGGCTTTTCTCTGCTGCTTAGCATCTTACAAAAGATTTATAACAACTTATGGAAACAAGTATTGCACTAGGAAAGGGAATACAATGCCTTTAAATTTGGAGAAGACAAAAGGTTTTCAACCTAAGAGAAAAATTAAAGGAACGAGACTGTTTCATTATTCTACTCGCATTCATTTATGCAGTGTTTACAGGAAGTGATTTTTTCAGTGAAGAAATTTTTAGTTTAGAAATTTTCTGCATTCCTATAATTAGATGATTCACTCCATAAAATTTAAAGAACATACATATTAAAATAAATGCTTTTTTTCCTTTCTACAGGAACACAGAGGATTGTTAGTATTTTTAAGCTGTCTTTTAAACTTTTGCATGCTCTAGAAGTTCTATTCACAGTGCTTCTCTATATTTTATGAAATATTGTCCTTCAATGTGAAATCATTAACATTTCTAAAAGGGTCAAGTTGACAAGCTTTGTTCTTGCCTAGAGCATAGCAGAAAAACAGATGTCAAGAAAAGCCGGAGACAAGTGAACAGAGCATTTTATTGTTTTAGAGAGGATCGTAGACTCAGAAACACAAATTACTTCAGCAAGGCTTAGATATCTGAACAGTGTCAGTGCAGTTGCTTGCTTAGAAAGGCTAACTATTTAACTTTTACATCAAATGCAAATTACACATCACTTTATTCTTTCAAAATGTGATGACTTAACCATTATAGTTTTTCCAAGCTAGCAGACTTTGCAATCAGCGTGAAGGTCTTTACCTAAGAGTGCATAAGTGGCTTATTGAGTAAAAACTAATTTAAAGACTTTGTAAGTGTCGAATGAATGCAAAGTTTCAAAGCAAAAGACAAAGTTACTTGGATAAGAACAGGATTTTTGCATCCCACTGACCTATTTTTACTATGAAGTCATTTAAATAAGTTCATAAATCTAGTCCTATTTTTTTTGTCACCATTGTGAAAGAATTTTGATTAAAGAGCTTTACTAAGAATGGTTTTGGATTAAAGTATGATTGCACTTATTAAGATTCCTTTTAATACTTGATTTTCACAAGTGATGTGGAGAAAATTTTCATTTTAATGCCATTACTGAGAAAGGATTTTCAGAAAGGAGAAAAAAATTATTATAACAGAAACTTACCAGTCCCACAGGGTTGTGTAAAAATGTAAGCATTGGGACCTTATTAGAACAAGTCATAAATTACTAGGGAAGGATATTAAAACCTGAGTTACAAGCTTGAGATCTGTTGTGATCACAGAAGGTAAAAAGGAGATGATAGACTAGTCTGTGGCAGAAGGTCCTTTGTTCTTACATTTAAACTCTCTTAAAACTTAGCCCATTACTTCAATAAATTGAATAAATCTTGTCAGAGGACCTGAGCAGTCTTTGGAAGCACCTTCACTGAACGGCTTCCTTGCAAGCACTACTGTCATCAACTGCTTGTCAAACTTAAGGTGGCAGTGGCTGTTTGCAGCTGAGGTTTGGTTAAGTTAAATAGAACTACTGATTTCAAGTTTTAATGAAGACATGTGTGTGGTTTTAAAAGAAATGTCACGAAGCAAGTCTGAGGGTTTTTTTATTTTCTTAATCCAAAAAGCTGAAATGGTGTCCTTCAAACTCTGACCAAAAATTTTATTGACCTCAAGATCTTGGTTTACACTTTCACAGTGTTTCTGGAAAGAGGTAGACAGTGGAATCTGTTGAAGTAAAGATATAACTCTTTTAATGCTGATTTTGCTGCTACTTCACCTGTTGCCTTGTAGTTATCACAAAGATTTTAAAGTTAAAAATCCTGAGATGTAGACATAAGAAAATTCTGCATTTGGATTATAATACAAATTCTCAAATAAGATGTCAAACAGTAAAGAATCCTCACCTTCCTTGTGTATATTATTCCAATGGTCAATCACCTTCACAGCAAGAAAAGGCCATGCTTAAAATCCTGTACCTAGGTTTGTTCCCCAAATTTAAGAAATACATTGAGGTGTGGGAGTGCATCCAGAGAAGGGCAACAGAGCTGATGAAGGATTTGGAGCACAAGTCCTGTGAGGAGCAGCTGGGGTTGTTTAGCTTGGAGAAAAGGAAGCTCAGAGGAGTCGTAATTGTTTCTGCAACTGCCTGAAAGGAGGCTGTAGCCAGATGGGGTCAGTCTCTTCTACCAGGTGACAAGTGACAGGGCAAGAGGAAATGGTGTCAAGATGTGCTATGGCAGGTTCAGGGTGGATATCAAGAATGAATTGGATAACAGGGTGTTCAGCGAGGTGGCAACAGTCTTTTGCAATCTTAACATTTCTGTGATTCTGCTCTGTTATTTATAGACAACATATTTTCACTACTTTGAGTTTTATGGACTTTAAAAGCATTTTAAAACACAAAAAAAATTATGACATAGAAATGAAAAACCTCCAGTAACAGAAAACACAATAATCAAGAAAGCAGGTTAAGAAGATTATCATTGTCCTGTTTCTCATTTGAATATATAGATATTTTAAAGTCCTTATCGAAGCAAAAATTCTAATGCACATTTTATCTGAAAAAAAGCTCAAAGCAGAAGGAAAAGCATTAATATTGTGGAAACAATCATGCCACTGGAAAATCTCAGATAAGTTCAATATAGTCGTATCACCTTGGTTGTGGATAACAGGAGAAAGCTCATTACAGAGTAGATTTATGATGATGAGAAAGAAAAATGATTACTTAGAAAGCATTTTTCTTACTAGAAAAATGCTTTCTTTTTGATGCAGATGAATCAAAAAGAATAGGCTGTTAAACCTTATACTACAGAAAGATTGAAAGATGGTTTTGCAGTCTTTCTCACTAGAGTTTACTATAAGGTATACTGAGGAAAGAAAAACAAGATTTTTCTTGTGTGTGTTGTGTGCTACAACTGAAATTTAGAAATTATCAGTTGAATGGCTATTTATACATTTTAATGTCCAAGCCTCAATATGGTAAGGAAAATTAACACTCAGTCATTACATTATAATTTCAGAATAATTTCCTTATGTTAAAATGAATAATCAAGGGTAGAATAAAGACATTCAGTATTATTAATTTTAGAATAATTGTCTCCTCCTAGTACTATAAGAAAAGTAGAATTCTTACAAATATTCCTCAATTAAAAAAAAAATATAATTAATTTTAGGTGTAAGAAAACTATAACATGTATTTTTCTAGAAGACATTTTATCCTAGAATACATTTAATTTTCTAGAAGCACTTCTAGAATTTTTTTTTGTTATGTGAATACATTAGCAATCTCATAATTAATTAAAGTTCATTCAATTCCTCCACCATTTTTTAATCACCAAGTTTTAAAATAAAAATGCTTGTAGGCACTTGAATTTAAATGGAACACTTTCAACCTAAGCAAAACTTAAGACCTTACATAGTCTTTATTCCCCTGTATTAGAAAAATCCTAAACATTACCTGAAAATACCTTCAAAAATGAAATGTTAAAACTGTGTAATACCAAGAAGTTAAGTAGTTTTGTGGTCCACATAATAGTTTCTTTTTTGAGTTATGAAAAATGTCTCAAAACCATGCTTGATGAATTCAGTGTAAAGCTTAATTTCATAACCAGATAGAGAAAGGTGCTTAGCTTCCTTGCAAAATTAAGAGGTTTTAAAATACATTCATGTGTTATACGTATGTGTATTTTATGCAAGACTATATACACGTGTATGTTGGCATAGGCACAAGTGCATGTACCTATGCACAGAATGACTTCCTAACCTACTGATGATTTGTAGTTCTCAGTTTTGAAAAAAGTGAAACTAGAAGACCAGGCTACTTTTATCTTCCTTTTCCTTTACTGGTAACATCGTGACCTTTTTTCTCTGTTGAACAGAGTCTCCTTGATCTTTGCCATGACTGATGCATTAATTGCCTGTGATTGGCACAGTGACAAGGTATTTGTGCAGCATGGTCTTCAACTCCGTGTTATGTTATTTACTGTGGCAGTAAGAGAAGTTTCTGTTCTCCTGAATGAGGAAGCAGAAGTGATCTTCACAGCTGTCCTCTGATACAAGTCACAGATGGACTAGTAAGTAAAATAAAATTTATGAAAATTAATAATACGAACTGAATCACTAGTTGTAACTTTGGTAATGCCGGTCTTTTCATTACTTAAAAGAAAAGAATGTTGAAAGAAGCAGAACTATATATACAAAGATGCCAATTGATTTATAATCAATGAGCCTTATGTGCTCATTTCATTTGTCATGAGGTACGGAAGAATATTTAGCGAAGTTTTATTCGAATCCCTAGTTCTCATTACTTAAGCTAGCATCTAGGATGAAAAGAATCCAAATCTTAACGATCCAACAGTGCTCTCTGGTGGCGTGAAAACAAAGGCATTGTATGCCCTGTAAAAAAATTACATAAGTCCAGTACACAAGTCCTTGAAGACAGATAAGTGACAAGAAGCCTCAACATGTTCCCCTGTGTTAAGAAAAATAGAGTAATAAACAACTTGAAAACCACCAAGGCATGAAATGTGAAACCTGGCTTAGTAAAATAATGTAAATAAAAATATTTAAAACAATATTATTTTGTCAAGCAGATGTTTGAGACTCTATTGTTCCCAAGAAACATATTCTTTCAGCATGCAATGCTAATCCAAAATGTGAGAAAAATATCCTGCATAGCATATATTTTATCATGAAATAATTTGGAATGTTAAGAAACACTTTTTGTCTTAAATTTTATTCTTTTTATTTGGTGAAAGGAAAACCACCAAAAAATTTGTAGCTAAAGGAAATAGAGTGGAAAGGTGAAAGAACAGTTATAAACCAGATTCATTAAGCTGCCAAGTTCAAAACAGTTTCCTTTTCTGTTTTTACACAAATATTCTGTCTTGGATTTTCATTATGTTTTTACAATCATAGCTAGATTTTAATCATACCAATTAAAAATTCTTAGGTCATCTTCTATTGCACTCCTTCAATTTTCCCTTGCTGATTTCTTGGAGGTTTTTTTCTGTTAGATGTTTTTTCTTTTTCTTAACCTTTGAAGACTTGGAGGCTTAACGTATTATGTAGCAATATAGTAAGAAGCAAAGGAAAAGATAGAAAAGGCAATTCTACAGAATGTAGCCAAAACCCTTGATCACAAAGATATTTGAAATATAGAAAAATCTCTGATAAGTAGTTTTGTTGAGGTTAAAGTAAAAAAAATAATAAATTAAAAAAAATGCTTCCATTTTTTTCTGAGATCAGAGTTATTCTGAAATTATTCCATATGGCTGGAAACAAATATGCTTAGCCCCAGTACTGATACATGACAAACATTAATATTGATACTATTGAAACGTTAAAAGTTATGGAGAAACTGTTGGCCAGCTAAAGAGGAAACATCTGAAAATATTAATTGGTACATTCCAGATAAAGAGAACAGAATTGGTCATGCTGTTTCTAAGAATAATGCCTTCTACATATATCAAGATAGAACTTCAGAGTCTAAAGCTACAGGAGAAAGAGAGGTGCATGCAGAGAACTTTCACTGCAAGGAACAAAGAAGAATAAGTCCATATTGGACTAAGTGTCTCAAAAAAAAAAAAAAAAAAAAAAAAGTATAGATATAGGGAAAAAATAAACATCTCCTATGAATCTGATTTTGAAATACAAGAAAAAAATGTACTTCAAAAAGCAAGCTTAAATGGAACTTTTTTTCCTACAGTATTTGTTACCTCAAAAGAATTCAAGGCACTCTTGTTTCAGTGAACTAAAGATTGTGCTATAGAACCCAAAAATAGAATCTTTTGAAAAATTTTGGAAAATGGATAAGAATTATACAAATTAAGTTTTCTTGAAATATGAATTTGAAAAGTCATGCTCTAGTATAATAAGTCATGCTCTAGTAATGTCTTTTCATACCAAAGTTTTTCATTTTTTTCAGTCTATTAATTTTTGGGGTAGGTGGGGAGTAGATGAATTAAATCCTGGAGAAGAGTAAAATTACACTGTCATATGGTTTTTCTTGAGTTGGCCTTACAAAAAAAGAGAATAAAAAAACTTTTAATTGTTCCTAATTTTTAACTTTACTTAGACTTGAAAATTATTCTGACTACATGTATAGTTATTAATTCTCTTTTTCTGCTGTGAAAATATAAGATTTCCTTAAAAGGCATGGGATTAATTCTAAATTTTCCTTTCTCTTTCAATGAGAGGTGACAACAAAGTGGGGACTGACTGAAGTAAGCAGTTTTCTGCTGCCATTTAGGCTTGTCCAAAGATAGCCTGTCTGTTTTGTACATTCCTGCAATCCAGAAAAGTGCAAACCCCATTTTTTCAGCACTGATCAGATGCTTTTGGGTATCCTGAGGCACATCAGTTTCTCTACTGCTTGTATTTAGTCAACTGACTCAAGTCTTATTATTAGACAGTTACTTTAAGAAGTTACTGCAGGATGTTGGGGAAAAAAAAGAAAAAAGGAAGTTTTGGAGTTTTTTGAAATTTTTCTTCATTTTACTTTTTGTGGCACAATATAATGTACTGCCTGCCTGAAAAGATAGAGGGATGAAGACCTTTCCAAAATGTTTTGTGAGTATGATGAAATAGTATTGTTGTGTTTACTTAAATGGAATATTATACAGATTCAAATAAAACTGAATGTCTAAATTTGGTACACGTTTCCAGTAAAAAGCATGCAAGTACCTTTTTGTCAGCACTAGCTATACATCTGCAGAAAGGCATTCATCAGTCATTACTGTGAAGGTTGAATGAGGATGGTGATAGTCACAGTCAAGATATTTCACAGTCTTCTGTGAAAAACAAAGGATTTAATAAAAGAAATTGTTTCAATACTTAGGACCATCTTATGTTTTTCAGTGTTTTGAGATAACATCTTTCCTAAAACTCAGTTATATCAGTAAAATTAACGTGAAGGGGGAAATTCTGCTTCAGAAGAACATCAGGGCATAGTTAATTTAGATTCATTTCTTTGTTGCATAGTGATGATAGTTATTTTTGGGGGGAGCTAGTGGTGTAACTTGTGATATGCAGAAAAAGAACGAAAAAAGGAGCATAAATGGGAGTGATAGCTTAGTAAAGAGTGTTCTGAAACGACTGTTTTTCAGAACTAGTATATTAATAATAGAGAAGATAAAATGCCAATGGAAAAGTAAAAGTGCAATGGAGACGCTGAATTGCACAAGATCTATGTAAAGTAAATACTTATGATACACGATTTATTAAATATTATACCAGCCTTGAAAAGAATGTATCATTCCTCCCTCATCCCCTGATGAAATAGGATTCTTAATTTACAATGAATCTGACTAAGGCCAAGTAGTGAATTTTTTCATTTACATTAAAAAGGTTTAAGAAAAATTTCAACACAAGAGATAAAGAAAATATAGGAGAGGGGTCGTGAAAACAACAAAGTGAATCATTATTTTTGATAAGATATATATGTCATTGAAACTCATTTCTTGCAGAGAAAAAACAGAGAAACAAGAATATAAATAAATAAAAGCAAGAGAGTGTCAATGTTGAAGAAATAAAGTGTGAATCGAAAAGCTTCGTTCCAAAATAATTTCCCAAAAGTAGGGAAATTTCTAGATAGATTGTCAATAACATGTTTGTTTATCATTTTACACTTTTCCCAGTTTGTTTCCTGTTTTATAATCAATAACTCAATTTCTGATATGAGAAAAAAAAGAAAAAATTCAGCTGGAGGGCATGCTAAAATTTATAACAAGTTAAGCTGACAGTTTTTGGGCCACCATGTTTTCCTTAAGTGTTAAACAGAGTTAAACTAGTTCATGCAAGTTACCTTCTCAGGAAACCTGTGTCCAATGACAAATTTATGTGATTCAGTTTCTGTATTTGTGAGCTGATACAACAGTGTGAATCCCCAGATGGACTTTTATCATCTGTGAGACCATGACACAATAGAAGATGGAGGTGTTAATACTTCTCAATGTAGCAACAGGTTGCAAAATATTTGGTTTATTTATGAAGGCTATTGATAAATAGAACTTTTTCCCTCTTGAGAACCAATGGCGGTTGCCAACACATTAAAAAAAGGATCTCTTAATGTACTGCTGTACAATGGAATATCATGAGAGGAAAGAAAAGAACATCACAGCCTCTGAATTACTATACAGGTATTGTTAATTTGCTAGTGCTAAGGATCAAAAGAATTTGTGTTAACTTCTAGATTAGTGTGGCCATATGGATCAGAGAAATAATAATCATATTACCTCATCATATGTCATGTATTTATTGGTTTGAGTGCATTTTAAGCTAAGATAAATCTCTTTAATATGTCTATAAACATTCTCCAACAGATTTGACAAAATGTCTATGCTTGTGTAAGAGGGGAATAAAATGAATAAGTACCAGCAACACCTGAAAACAGATGTTTGTGTATATAATTCACTGTAGAATCACAGAACCATAAAAATATCTAGTCTGGAATAAAGTTCCAGGACCCATTTGTCCAGAATTCTGTTGAAAGCAGGACCTTAAGTTAGTTTTTCCAGGGTTCTAGTCCAGCACGTTCTCAAGCTGAATCTTCAGCACTTCTGGAGTGGTAGGTTCCATCATTTCTCCAAGCAACATACAACAATGATTATTGGTTGTCACAATGAAGTACTTATTATATTCACACAGAATTCCCCTTAATGCAACTTATGCCTGTGGATTTTTGTCCTATCACTGTGAATCCTTGTGAAGACATTCATCCATCTTCTCTGTAACTGCCTTTAATTAATGAATGTGATTGGAATATGGTTCCCCTCCATCTACACCAGACCAGACTTCTGTTTTCAAGGTGGAACAGACCAAGTTTTTCTTCCATCTTCCTAAGATATCTCATCATCTTGGCAGTCATGTATAGATATATCAGTGTCTCTCAAACTAGAAAGATCAATTTACTTTTCCCTGTGTGGGATACCACATGTTGAGTAGGGTGGACTAATCATATTCCACAGTCTGCAGGTACCTTTTTCAGACTGACATCTGGAAGCTTTTGCCCTTCCTTGCTGCTAAGACACTTCTGAGTCATATTGAGCCCTGGGAATCCAAGGACCTTTTAATCAGATTTGCTGCTCAGCTCTTTGTCCCTAGCCTTTAGATACGGAGATTATAATTATTCTGTCCCAAGTGCAGAATTTCACATTTATTTTTTGTAAAGTTTTATGGAGTTCTTGCTGGTCTGTTTTCCAGTCTGCAAAGATCACACTGAGTGTCATTCATCTGTCCAGACTCATGTACTTCTCTTCCCAATTTGATGCCATCCACGAACTTGTCGTGTATTCAATTTCCATCATTTTTTTCTATTCCTCCGTCCAGTCAATATCTTAGCAGCTCATTAGCAAGGAAACTGTGTGAGAGATCTGAACAAATGCCTTACTGAAATCAAGTCAGATCACATCCCCAACTCTCCCCTCATCCACACAGCTCGTTGTTTTACCATAAAAGGCAATTATGTAGAGATCAAAAAATATTTGTTTTAATCAGGTATTAGTATCATGAATTTTAATCATTCAATGATGATCTGAATTATCTGACAATTACCTGATTATGATATGTTTAAGTATTTCTATGACCTTTTCATATCTAATTTTCATATCTAAAATTAATTAAATACTTCTATCATGAGGTAACCTTTTACAGTGTGAGATCACTCACTTTATACAATTTGTCTAGTTGATTTAATACTGAGATTTTAAATTTAGTTCACAGAATACTTGTCAATAAAGCTTTATTTCCTTTTTTTTTTTTTTTTCTTTTTGGACTTAACACATCCTAAATGTTGAATATAAAGGTAAGATCTATTATTCACTGAAAACCATAGACCTTTTTATAGCAGATATACTTGTTCTGGTGTTTCCATGTTCTTGAAGGCTTAAATATATACTTAAAATATTCTGTCTCAGTGATAAACTTTTCAAAACTTGCAATATGTGCTGTTCTTCTGAGCTAGCCTTGCATGTTTAGTTTTATAAATTGAATTTAATTTGCAGTTTCCAATCATTTTCACACCAATATTTTCCTTCTGATTCTATTGAATATTTTCTTGTGGAAAGATTTTGTTTTGGTTACAGTGAAAATAGTGAAATAACTTGTAGTGAAAATATAGTTTATACTGAAATTATAGTGAAAATGATAGCGTTAGGAATAGCATGAACTAAATAGCATCACTAAAATTCCTCAGGGTTCCTCTTTTAGTCCTTGAACTAACATGCTACTTAAGCATGTGTTTAACTTTTACTCAATGCTTAAATAAAAATACACAAAATGTTAAAGAGATCAAGGTTCTTTTCCCTTTTAAAATCCTGTTCTGAATTTGTAGTCATTTTGTTATGACTGGTGGTCTGTCTATGTGGATGGAAGTGTGTATTTTTTCAGAGGTATGTATTTACTTTTCCAGCTGAGCAGGGTTAAGGAACTTGTCACAAAATTTTCTCTCACTAATCATCTCTTCAGAAAGGTGTGTTATGAGATGTGCTAAGTACATCACAATGCTCTACACTGCTTGTTCTCAACTGAATATAATCTAGAAATTTGCAAGGAAATTTTGTATCTATTTCTACAGCAATTAAATTGTTATTTAAAATATTTACTATAGAATAATTTGCCTAAGACTTCCTTAAAGTCTGAATTCAGTAAGGTTAGGTCTTTTAAGACTATGCAGTAAACACAATTTTTTACTGCAGTCTGGAAAATGATAGCTTCTTCCATGTTGAATTCTGTAAGCAAATTTATTATCTCAATTAATATTATGAGACTGGGATGTTTTAGTCTGAATGTTTAAAGAATTCTTTATCAAATTGATCTGTAATATCATGAGACTATGAAGATTAAGAAAAGGGGAAAGTGATATTTCATTTTATTGTACCATATTGCTTCTGATCATGCCCAAATAGTTCAATAAAGGCTGGAAAGCTGACCTAATCATTTTGCCATTTTTGTCACTTAGGATGACAAGCACAGACCTATGAAGTACCGTGTTCAGTGTGCAGAAACCTCAAAAAGTAAAGAGCTCAAGAACATGATCTTATATTGTTGCTTATAGATACAAAATGTCTGGTTCATGTGAACTATTGTATTTATTACATATCATCCCTATTTCCTCTTTCCTCCATGAAGAACTTTGAAATCCTTCATTTGAAACCTATTATTTATGTATTTGAAGACAATTGTATCAGTCATCCTTAAATCCAACAAACCCACATATTCCAGTGACTCCTGACAAGTATTTTCTAGGCTCACCCTTAGTCATTTTCATTGCTTCTCTTGATATTCTCCAGCAAAATTCTTTCCTAAAGTGCTGTGCTCTAAGCAGGCAGTGTTTCAGGTGAGGGAGTATTGCTACCAGTAGATTAATAACTACTCCCTGTGTCTCGGTTTACACATCTCTATTTTTTTCAATTGCAAACAAAAACTGTTGTGAGCATGGTTAAGTCCTCTTTAAATTGTTACACACCATAAACTGCAGTTTTGCAAACCTTCTATTTATCCAGTTGTTCCTATCTCATATTTTTTCAAGGAATTCTATGTGTGAGAGACCTCATCCTTATAGAATCCCGTCAAAATTTTTAGAAATCTTTTCAAATATTAAGTTTAGTTTGAAATGCTAAATTTGTGTTATGATGTGCTTTTAGTCCTACTGTGCTTAAGAAAAGCTTGAAATTTAAAGTCAAAATGTATTTCATTAATTAGAAAGTAAACTAATACTACTTTTAAAGCAGATTTCTGTTGAATTTAAATGATAATATGGTATCTAAAAAAAGATCTAACATATTATCTCTTGTCTATCAGTGGACAGCAAGAATCATCAGTCAATAAAAACCAGGGAAAGAATATGATGACTTTTTTTTTCCAAAAAATCTCCTCTAACATTCATTCAGTTGTGGTTTAGAGAGTTCCTGTAACATTCTTTCAGTCTAACATGTCATGTCTAATGAAAATAAAAAGATTCTTATACATTACATTATAAATATTGGAAGACTTCTATTATTTTCTCTTTTGAATTCCACAAATATAAAAACAATGTAGTGTCTTTGAAGCGCTCCACAAATTTCTGAGGGCTGCTTGTCAACATTTATTCTTAGAAATAGTTTGAATGGATTCCAGATTTCTCATTTTCTTAAAGAATATTACAGACTGTGTGAACATCAGACATCTGTGAAAAACTGATAATAAATACCCATCTTTTATGTAGTGTAATTACTGAAAAGCATCATTGTATTTTCAGGCTGTCTCCTGATGACAGTCACATATTTTTACTTTTTCCTTCTGAGACTTGAATTGAAAAAAAACCACCCTGTAAATAATTGAAATAAATCATTATTTTAAGGTGTTTTAAATTCTCTCATTAGCTTATGCATATTGGTCAGTTCATATCAGACTGGCTTTGTGGATATTTGCCATTTCTTTGTGATGCCTTTTAGAGCAGTGTAAGGCAGCATTTACCATCAGGTAATTATTCAAAATTAGAATTAAAACTGATTTTTAATGGGAGGATTCTGTTGGCCATTCTGAAAAAATTGTTGCCTCAGCTGAAATGAATGAATGCCTGAAATGAAGAACAATCTCTGACCACCTGGGAAAAGGACATGTCATACCTTAAAGACAAGGGGAGAATGAAGGTTGTATTATCACCACTTTCTTTCATGAGTAACAAATAAATGTAAGAACAAAACTCTTTAAATTAAGTTCTTGATTAAGTACAAGAAAGGGTACATAAATCACTGCAAGCTTCTTTTTTCTTTTCTGTCTTTTTTATTTTATTTTATTTTATTTTACTTTATTGTATTTTGATTTGAGAAGCCACAAAGAAGTTATGGTCCTGCTTATAAGGGAAAAATATTGAAATAAATACATTTGCTGAAATACTGACAGGGAAAATGCCTGCCAGACTGGAACTGTTAAACTAGAAACTAGGCCTAGGAAAAAGAAGCAACCTTTATGAGCACAGCTGATACCTTTCAAATACAGTTGGGTACCTAGAAACATTCTAGATACATCCTGGGATACCAGTGATAAGCCAAACCCCAGAGCATTTAACAGTGACTCATAGTCTGAAAAGGTGAAAAATAGTCAGCAAAAAGGGGAAAACATAATGAGATAGTAAGAATCCGTAACTGCAACTGGCTATTCTATCAGCAAGAACACAAAAACAGTCTGAAAAAATAAGAAGTGTAACCCATAGAACAGAGCATACCATCATCTATTGGGTTCCAAGTGACAAAATACAATTGCCACCATCTGTTTCCTCTTTGAAGAAGTAGTGTCCTATGACCTCTTATGTCTCTACAATAAAATAATGATTCATTTTTCATCAAAAGTGGATCTTCTCTTTCTGAGAACTCCCTGTGCTGCACATACATTTCCCTTTCCTCAAAAGTCTGTGTGAACATTTTGCCAGATCTTGAGCCCTCACTGGGGACACACAGATGGTTCCAATCTGATCTGGACTGGTTCCCCTCTGGCACTTCCCTGGGGTTGCTTCAGTTAGTTCTCCCACTTCTGGGACAGCTGAGTCCCTTCTGAGATTAGTCCCCTTCTAAAATCTGTTTAATGCACTTTGCTACTGTATATATTCATATAAATAAACTAATGTATTTGTTGTTACATTATTGATGTCATTTTACTACTGATAAGTTTGTAGTAACCTGTAATTTTATAAATTGTTGTTGCTGTAGTTATCTATTCCTGCTATTATTGCTGCAATACTGTTGATTGTTGCTGTTATTGATTATTGCCACACTATTTATTGCTAATAATAAAATAGCTGAATATATGTATATATCTAAATTTGATTTAATACTAATATATATATATACTTGCCAGTGGTGATTTTTTAAATATTTCTGATAATGTCTAATCAAGTAGGGAAATTCAGACAATAAAATTTCTGTGTGTTTGTGTTTTCTGGATTCCTACAAACCCACATTCTAGTGATCTTTATCACTAGAAGGCTGTGTATCCCTTTAGGTTGTGAGACCCGTAAACAAATTTTAATTGTAAATCTAGAAAAACAGAAGAACAAGAAACAGAGATTATTACTGATCTTTGCCAGGCTTGAATTCTGTCAAGAACTGAAATCGAACTTTAAAGACATAAGTGGATTCTCATGGACATGTCTTTGAGTAGAGTTTTAATTTTCTTTATGATTCGTTTACACCTTGTGCTGGGTTTGTTTGAAGTAGAGTTAATTTTCGTCACAGTGGCTGGTATTGGGCTGTGTTTTAGTTTTGGGCTGAACACAGGGTTGTCTATATGGTGATGTCTTTGTTATCGTTGAGCAGGGCTTACACACAGCAAAGGCCTTCTCTGCTCTTCACACTGCCACACCCAGGTAACGGAGTGGAGTGATGGAGTTTGTCTTCCCAATCACCATTACCATGATGGGCCCTGCTCTCCTGGAGAAGGCTGAACATCTGCCTGCCCATGGGAAATAGTGAACTAATTCTTTGTTTTTGCTTTGCTTGTGTGCATGACTTTTGCTTTCCTCATTAAACTATCTTTATCTAGATCCATGAAGTTTCCATATTTTATCTTTCTGTTTTTCTCTCTGATCTCATTGATGGGAGAGTGGGTGAGTGGCTGTGTGAAGTTTGGTTGCTGGCTGGGGTTAAACCATGACAGTCCTTTTTGGCACCCAAATTGTGGCTCAAAGTGTTTGAGACAAAAAGATATCTGACTGGGATGTACCCGATTGAATTTGGATGAACTAGATTTGAATATCTGTTAGTGCTGCTTAGCTAGTAATCAACAGGTTCTTTGCTTGCCATGGAGCTCGCTTTTCTGGGTCTATATTAGAGTGTTAGTGGCTTGTTAGTGGCTGCTTTTTGCTTTTGCTGCTTGCTATAGTGCTGTACTGCTTCTCACCTTACTGATTTGTGCCTGAGAAGGTTTTGATAACAGCCATTGGCAATGTGCCTGGGCTGGCAGGTGACCAGGGTACCCTGTTGTTTCTGTGCTGCTGTACTGGACAGGCTGGAGCTTCGGAACTGGAGTTGAAGACACTGCCACGTATGAAAGAATCCCATAGCAGAGCAGGTGGGTGCCTGAAGGAGGATGTGACCCTGTGAGATTCCTGTGACAGAGTAGGCTGCCTGGCAGGACTTGTGACCACACAGAGGATCCTCACTGGAGAGGCTTGTGAAGAACTGCAGCCCATGAGAAGGACCCATGTTGGACAAGTTCCAAGAGGACTGTCTCCTGTGGGTGGGATCCCATGCTGAAGCAGGAAAGCAAATATTCACTTGTACCCTGTGGTGAAGACCAAGTTGGCAGAGTTGGGCCCCTGCATCCCATGGAGGACTATGATGTGGACTATACTAATGGTAGACTATTCTATAACAGGAAGCCTTTGTTGCAGCCAGGCTGGGGACAAGGGGAGGAGTTCATTGCAATGTTAAACCCTAAAACCAGGGACAATAGGACTGTCAGTGGTAATTGTGGTGGAATTGTCTTTAAATTTTTGTAAGCCATGATTTGAGTTGATAATTACAGCAATTACTAGCACAGGAACCACCCAAATCAACACAGGAGAAACCTTACAAAAAGTGGTATCAGTGCAGCAGTGACCTGACCTGAGCTGACTTTAGTGTGAAGTAACTCCATATCACACATCACCTCTCTTGTCCCAAGTGACCACCATAAGAGATGGAGCCCAAAGTTGTGCACTAAATCAATTCAAGAGGGGAACAATATCTGCATATTATATTAAAGGAGAAGAAGAGAGGTGGTGGGTAGCGATGCACTGAATGCTGTGGGACCTGAGCATGATATAAGTGGTATAGAAAAAAGAATTGTAATGTGCTAGTTTTGGCTGGAGTAGAGTTAACTTTCTTCCCAGTGGTTAGTATGGAGATGTGGTTTGGATTTGTGCTGAACACAGTGTTGATGATACAGAGATGTTTTTGTTATTGCTGAGCAGGGCTTACACAGAGCCAAGGCCTTTTCTGCTTGTTTTACAGCGACACTGGCAAGGGAGTTGAGGGTGCATGGGAGATTGGGAGTAGACAGAGTCAGGACAGGTGACCCAAACCAACCAGAGGAATATTCCAGACCATGTGACATCATGCTCAGTATATGAAGTGGGGGGAAGAACTCCACTGAACAATAATGTGTAATTGTGCATGACATTGAAAACAACATGAGAGCATTACAAGTGTATTATGAATTTAACTAATACTAAATAATCCTAACAGAAGCTAAATATTAATAAAAGTCAGTACTAGCAAGCAATCACTCACTAAACTAAAAAGAACCAAAATATATTTATTAGGCTTAGAACATAGCAGTGGACTGAATTAATATCTAAAGCTGAAGCAAGCAAGATGTTTACTATTTACACCAGAAGTTGTTTGACAGACAAGACTGTGAATGATCCTGGTGCAAAACTTGGGGTTATGGCAGAAAAACTGCTCAATAAAATCAGGAGCCAAATAAGATTCCTGTCCTCACATTGCTTCATTCTTTAGAGATTGTGTGCGTGAATTGTACTAAGAGGGCAGAAGCTCTGGGAACACATTTGTGCTGAGATGGATGCTGTCAGTCAAGTGTATGCCACTGATAATGAAAAAGAGAAATTACTGTTTGGGAATGATTTGTTATTGAAGTTCTGTCCACTTCTCAGCTTAATCCATAAAACCATTTGACTCTAGTGAAGGAACAATATCCCATGTAGTAGGCTGATAAGACAGAAAGTAGAAAATACTGTTATTTGCTGTCATGGGAAGATCAGCAGCTCCAGCTCTCTCTTTTTAGGCACTGTAACTGCTAAGAGAGGCTCTATCTCTGCCTATCATGCCTGTCATTTAACATGGAACTATCATTTCCCAACTTACCACTTACATCCTATATCCCTACTTATGAGCTCAGCTCTCTGGAGCAAAGAAATTCATTAACAACTTGTTTTCGGTTTGTGCAGCAAGGTTTTTGTAGTGAGGGGAGTGTGTGTGTGGGTGGGGTGTGTGGGTGTGTGTGTGTGTGAAGGGGGAATGTCCAGAGGTGGCTACTATAAGAAAACACTAGAAGCTGTCCCCACATCAGACAGCCAGTTCCAGCCAGCCCCAAGATGGATCTGCCTCTTGCAAATCTGAGCCCTTTAGTGATGTTGGTAGTGCCTCAGTGTTAATTTGTTTAAGAAAAGGAAAAAACATCGCACAATCGCAATTGTGAGAGAGGACTGGTAACATGTGAGAGAAACAGCCTTGCAGACACCAAGGTCAGTGAAGAAGGAGGAAAAGGAGGTGATCCAGATGTCAGAGCAGAGATTTCCCCCAGAGTCTATAGGGAATACTATGGTGACACAAGTTGACCCCTGCTGCCCATGGAAGACCACACTGGAAAAGATATTCACCTCCTCACACTGAAAGGAGAAATAATGTTCTTATCAACAAAAAATGTTTATGTACAACAATTAAATAATCAACAGGACCAAAGAGTTCTAAAGAATATGCTTCAGACATATTTGACATTGCAACACATTACAGATACTACCAAGATAGTAATTCTGACAGGTTGAACAGTCACTTTTCTTTTGTGGCAGAACTGTGAAATTTTAGGATGAGTAACCACTGGGCATGCTCTAAATAAAACAACTGTACATATATGTGTTAATCTCACTACATATGTATAGCGTATAGCCACTACAAACATTTCAGAAGTATAGGATACACACTATTTGTAGAGATTCATTTGATTTCATAGAGGCACTAGACCAGACTATAATTATTTTCCTTTTAAATATCATCTCTGCCTGCCCAGTAGGTCTGAAACTGTTGGTACATCTCTGATCTGCAAGCCTTTTTGTATTACAAAACACATTGGTTAAATATAAAAGGTACAGAAGATAAACACATAAATCCTGAAGATTATGGCTAACAGGATTTGTCTTATTTCCTCCTAATGAACACCTTGAAATTTTACTTCTAAGATTTTTTTTTTCTATCTGTGGTTACACTGATTGACATTAATACTGAAAATGTCCTTAAATATTATTGTTGTGCGGACAACATACAGATTTATTGCTACTTTAGGCTGATAATTCCTTGAGAAATCCTGTTTCTGCATTTTGAGAGTGTTTGATGGTGATTCAGCAGTGGATATATTCCAGCAATGTGTCTCTTTACATCCTGTAGACTAAGTTAGTATAGTATTTCCATCTGCTTCTAAAAACTGTATGGTGATTTCTTTCTTTGCCTAAAATTTAAATAATTACCATACAACATCAGTTCTTGCAAGAATTATGGTTTAGTGTCTGAATCCATTTCTGGGTGTCTTTTAACACTCAAAAAGTATCAGCTACCTAGAACTACTGTGTCAAGAAGTTTCTAACAGGTCACAGGCTTCAGAACTCAGGCGTTAACAAAACCAGTATTATACATATACATTCCATACAGTGAATATGAGTAGCAAAGATAATCTTCCTGTTCTTAGGGATCATCTGTTTCAAAATGGTTAATGCTCTTGCTCTGTGGGATTAAATATAGCCTTGTATCTCTATTTCATCTTCTCTATTCTTTCCCTCGAATATTTTTCTGTTATTATGGGCTTCACCTAATAACAGCTGATAATTTTTCCTTAATAGTTTTATGACAAGCTAAATAGAATGAGAAATATACAATAAAACTGTTGAAGACAAGCATACAAAATTTTAAAGTAGCAATACTTTGTTATTACAAGTAAGTCTTGTTTTATGAGAGTCATTGAATTGACATTTCAAGGAAATTCACAAACTGAGTTTGAATACTATAATAGAAAATTCTTCCCAACTAAGGGAATAGTAGCTAGTAGAGGAAGATTTATCTTTCAATTTGAGAGAAGCTTCCTGCATTTTGTAAAATGGTCAATTGGTTTAGGCTTAATCCAGAAATTCTTTCAGACGTGATGATTCAGTGAGACACAGCACTTTAGTCAAATACTCAGACTTGTTTTAGGAACTGTTTTGAGTTAATTCAAATATGACATTTGCTTAACTGAGATTAGAAGAGGTCTGACCAGAATGCAGTGGGAAATTTAAAGAATATTAGACATGATGAAGATATCCCATATTGTCATGGTGGGCTTGTGATGCTTTGATGTGATCGAAACAAAACTTGGTAGTAGAAGTAAAGACTTTACTAAAGTAAATGTCTTTGCCATTTAATCAAGACATATTAAAACAGAAATAGCAAAGTGAATTTTGAGAGAATAACAAAAAAAAGCCCATTTTTTATTTGATATTATACTCTAATATATCTAAAGATGCATGGCAATGTAATATCTTCATTTTCTTGAAAACTAAAGGAAAACCTCTCTCAAAAATAAGTGAATCAATGAACACTGGTCTTACATAGTACCAAGAACTCTAAAGGAAATGATCCCATTGAAAATGTGATGAAAGTGAAGGCTGGTGAAAGTTTAGTGAGAATTATTTGGGATTTTTGTGGGGGTGTAGATGTTGATTTGCAATTTTAAAATATGTTGATTTTTAATAATTTTAACAAAAAATATATTATATGAATTGAAATATTTTAATAGATTTATTACATTAGTAAAAATATTTATTTAATAAAAATATAGATATACTATATATTAATGAGAAAACCTATATACCTACAAAACCATAAAATAAATACAAATATAGACTCCTAGTCTTTATAGAGTTGTCTCAAAAATCTTCAAGAATTAAAAAAAAACCCAAACTTGGACTAGGGAATATTTATATTTTAATTTAATCAAAGAAACCTTTGTAACATAATTTGATTATTTGACAGTTATAAAAAGTGAGGTACATTAGGTTTGTCTAGCAGAATTATGTTTGCATGTTTACTTTAGAGTGGTTGTAAGATTGATATCTCACCAACTATTCTAGCAAAATTTCAAGAACTGTGCTGAATTTATAAACCTTTTGTTTCCTTAATCATTAAAAGGTTTTATTCCATGCTGTTACAACAAATTTATGTAAAATTGAAGTGCTAAAAAAATTAAAACCATCACTTGAATTTTTTTTTCCTCTTAACAAGTATCTATAAATTATTTGCTCTATCACTACTTAGTGTTCCCAAAATATCCATATATTAAAAAAAAAAAAAAAACAAAATACCAAAAACCACTTCTTAGCATTCTTAGCTATATCTTTTCAGGAAGAGTTACAAAATGAGACCATGAATAAGAACTATTTTAACCTGCAACACTTTTCCAAATCCTTTTCCCTGTAGGATCAATAGACTGATCTGATAGACATGCATACTCTATACATTCTACCAAAGGTTACATCCTTCATTGGATGCTATAGGAGATACTTCTGTTTTAAAGAGTCCAAAAAGTGATGCTGAACTGTCCTATTAGAGCCAGTATTTACTGCAGATTTTATAGTTCAGACAGATTTGTTGAAGGAAAGATTCAAGAAGAGACTCCTAGAGACCTGCTCCTCCCAGGTCAGGTAGCAAAGTGCTCATTTAGGTGTCCCACATAAAAAGACATCTTGCCTCCAGATATTTTACAAAGCTACAGTACCCCTTACTTCTGTGAACAATATAAAGCTAAATATTTATGTTCATTTGAAACTCCGGTATACATGTATATAAATGAATTAGAATTCATTAGTCAGTTAATTAGTAAATCCTATTGGAAATTTCTATTTAGCTGATTTTTTTCATTGATAACAAAATAATTTTTTTTTTTTAAATTTGTTTTATCAATAACAATAAACTTAAAAGCCTTAAAAACCCTGATGGGAAGGCATCACATTCTCCTTAACAGCTGGTTTCTCACACATTTCTCAAGGTTTTTAAAATGTGTTCATTTTAAAAGATCTATAAAAGTTTCTTCTCATGTTTCTGGCCACTTATCTGTGGAAAGATATCTGAGGGTAAAAGTAGAGGAAACTGAGAGGTTATGTTCGCATCCTAACACAAGTATGGAGATTATAGCATAAAGAACAGTTGTTGCTCCCTGGCTGGAACACTTGAGACCAATTCCACAATGATTCCCCAAGCCCACAAAATGTGCAAATGTGAGCACCTGTTCTGGGGGTGGAATGGAGGGTGGGTGGAGGTGGAGACATCAAGTCCAGGCTCTGATGAAATCCTTGCAGGGAGAACTCCGTGGCTCTTTGCAGCTGATAAACTGCATAGCACCTGTCAGCCAGGGGAGAGAGGAGAAGTCCTGCTGCTGAGCCAACAGCTGTGGTGCAATCGTTCTCCTTGGGTGAATTGATCATTATTGTCTAATTGAACTATTAACACACACCAGCATCCCTAAGTTACCTGCCTTCAAGGTACAACAACACCTCACTAATTGTGCACTGTTTTTTTTGGTGGTTTTTTTTTTTCTCTTTCTCATGTAATTATAGCTGTCCTGAAATTAGTTATGTATTTTTAAACTTGTATTATTAGGTTTACAGAGTTGCTATATCTTAGATAAAAACGACAAACATGAAATCTACACGATACATTTTGTTGATAATGTGGATTATAAGACTGAAAAATGTCACAGAAAATCTACGACCATTAAGGCATAACCTCCAGCATGCTGAGACAGATATACTGTCTGAAGAGTAATGCAGCTATTAAGGATCCTAGAACAGCATAGCTTTACAAATATACATGGTTCAAAATATTATTTGCTTTATGATTACAATTTTCTGCCTTTTAACTGAAAATACTCTGTGCCTTTAAAATTACTATGTTTTTATTTCCAGAAGCTAATATTTATCAGAAGTTTGCTGGTGAATTCTGTGCAACTGCTTCAAAATAAGCTTAATTATGATTACGTGTTGATCAACATGGTTAATACTAACCCAAAAGAAGTAAGGAGAAAAACCCTGAAATTATAGGTATTTAGGTTCTGAAGGGCACAGAAAAGCATCAGAAAATTACAGTGAAATCATCAGGAAAACCCCGCAAAACAGCTCTTTAAAGGAAGCAACACTCTAGTTTCAGTTTTTTCCACTTGGATACAGCACAGTCTTCTATTTGCTGGTGTTTTTTTAAAGCCATGTCACCAGATTTCTTTATTTTTCTTCCTTTTTTTTGAACATTAATACAATAAAACATATTTCAAGCTTCTATAGGCTCCTATATATATATGTATTACTTTTACTTTAAAGAAGTATATTTTATAAGCCAGAAGGAATATTTATTGTTAAAAAAAAAAAAAAAAAAAAAACCAAGGCAGTCCTTAGACTGTACTTAATAACTTTGCAAATCTTCCTGTCAACTATTCTGCATGCCTAAAATACTCTGCATGTAAATGATGCTTAAAACCCCCATATAACTATCTCTGATGCAATTTGTTTTGAGCACTCGCTAACGGAGCAGCAAAAAACATTGCTATTGTAACACCAGAATGGATGTCAGAAATAGAACTACAAACAACTTGAGGACAATTGAGTCCTTTTAGGTGTAGCACTTACTTGATGGACACATCTTTGACACTGCTTGGTGTCTCAAGCCTCAGTTATGCTGGAGAAAATTTTTCACTAATGTCTTTACACACATACAATTAAAATTTGCATTGAAATCTCTGAAACCTATGCCATTGAAGCCTATACCCTATGCCAAGAAAGTCAACCAGCCTCCATTTATGCATGGTGCTTCTTCAAAGACCAGCACTTAGAAAATGCAAGTGCTTAAAAATATATCTGTTAGTGTATTCTATATGCAGCTCAATGAAGTTGCTTCTCATATTTCTTAAAATCTTTGTAAAATAACCAGCTTCTTTGGATTGACATTAATGTTTCAAAGCTGTTATTATGTCAGATCTTTGCATTTGTACTGCTTTCTCAGGATTTGTAGTTGCTGAGCTATCAGTCAGTTTATGTGATACCAAACACTAGACTTGGGAAGAAAACAGCCAGTAGAAACTGCTGTTCAGTTCTGAAAGATATTAAATTTTAATACAGTCTCAGTATGAAGTTTGCTTAATCAAATGTCAGGAACACCTTAAACCTATCAATAAAGACCTTAATTCAACCAGGGGTAAAATCAACAAGGAAGGTGAAAAATCCAAAGAAAAGACCCTTTTAGAACTGCATTTGTAGTGCCATCTGCTTTGAGTTAATTGTTCCCAACAGGATACTCAGCTGCCATTTAGTTTCTGTATTACTTATTAAAGAAGTAACGGATACGTAGAAATATGTCATTAGCATTATCAAAATTCTGATGTAGTGATAACACAGCCTGATTCATAGACCTATTTGATTTAAACTCTCTTTTCTGCTTTATGAGTGGAATAGCAATTACAGTTACTAATTAGCAAACCTGGTGTTTGTGCAATCTTGACAGGCAGACATATATAGAAAACATTGCACTACTTTAGGTAACTCACAAGTGATGTGAGTTGTATTGGTCTTTGAAACGGCTTCTCTCCAGAGATCGAAGTGCTTCTCAAAGTTTCCTATGACATAGAACCATAGGAAAAAGACACTTCAAATGTTGGGAAACAACAGTTTGCGCTTGCATCTGACAATTTGATCTGCAGTGAAATGAATGAAATGGGAAAAACCCATTCGTACCAGCAGGATGTTGCAAACTCTCTGTCCTCAGAACTGCAGTTTGAGTGCAGCAATCACTGTAATGGAGATAATGGAGGGCAGTGGAGGGAAGCATAAGAGAAAGCTGAACTGAAAAGAAGGGAGTTTGGACCTTTCACCTCTATCTGTTTATAGGTGTTTGTCCTTTACAAAGACTTCATTAGTGTGATCTTAAGAAACAAAGAGTATACGGAAATGTTTCTATTTATTAATATGTTTTTTTTTTTTTAAATTGCTATAAAAATAATTAACCCCCCCAACCAAGCAACTACACAGTAGTCTGTGAATCCCAAAAATCAGAATCTGATAACGGACCCATGTTTGCATACTTCTTTTACCCTGAAAAGGTCTTTGAACATAGCTGTACTTAATAAAGTTCTGAGCTCTGATCTTTATAAAGCATTGCATCCATTTGAGTAACACTCCTTGTTTGTTTCTATTTAGTGTTACAGGTAGCAATAAGCTTTTAAACCTTCAGCCACATCTGAGCTTTAGAGAGGAAAAAACCATTGTTTTCAGCAACAAAGGTAAACGTTAAACTTCAAGCCTGTTTAGCAAAGTTTAAATAAAACATAAAGAGTTAATACAGTAAGAAAATAATTTCACTCAAAAGGGCAACAAAAATGAGATTATTACTCATTTGATTCCTGTACTATGAGGAAATGCACATGGAACTTCAAACAGAAAGAACATTGATTCTATTGATTTCAGTTATTCATCTCCTTAAAGTTAGCCATACTTTAGTTCTTAACTTCATCAAGTTTGTGCAATAAACACCCAATAAGAATGCTACACATAGTATCTCTGGAGAGTTTGCATTCATCCCTCCATCCATTTACCTACCTCAAGACTAACTACGGCTTCCACTGAAACTGTCTATATGCATTTTTCCTAAAGTACTCTGATATGAACAGATCATAATAATCTATTTCTACCACTGTGTTACCTCTCATAATCTTTTTTTTTTCCTTCATTTTTTCCAACACACCTTCATTCTGGAAGATTTACATGAAACATGCTTGAAGCACATGCTTCAGAAGAGCAGCAGAAGACAATGAGGAGTAAAATACGTCTGATCAAGGTGTAACTGCACTTTTAATTTTGCAGCATTTTTTCTGATTTTCTGATTTTTCTTTGTATGTAGATATGAAATCTTATCTCTTCCCATAAGACTACTATAAAAGCTTTAAGTATTCTGAACACTGACTCTACAATCTTATTTTCAATTGTTTAGCCTAGAAGAAAAGTACATGAAAGATCCAACTGTTCTAACACTACCCTTTATCGTATTTCAGGCAAACTCAAATATGAAATTGCTTAGCTGTTTTCTGTAAAACTGAGCTATGTCTTTAAACAGGCTAGATGTCAGAGAAATTAAATGTTTGATATGCGATGTGAGCTTTTAAAAACGTCACAGGTCTGATCTCTGTGCTTGCCCCTTTCAAAAACTTGTCATAAGCAAAAGGAAACCCACCATATATATGAATCTAGGAACTTATTGGCAGTACTGCTCATGTTTTAACACTCCAGTTATACAAACTCTTTAATTAATACAGATAAAAGCCTTTTTAATGACAGATTTAAACCTGCTATGCAAACCCTTGGCCCTTCATGGTATCCAGTTCTTTTCCAGGGGACTATGCACATTTCTTGAATATCCCAGGACATTCTTAAATTGACAGGCTCATCTCCTCTAAGGATGAAAAGAGAAGTATATAAGACATGACACTGCTATCCTGAGGTCTTTGGAAGGATGAGTATGAAATTTGGTGGGCTGGGGAGTAGGCTTTCTCTTCTATCCTGAGCTTGCTTATATTTATTTTATGCATTTCTCTACCCCAGGCAGCTGCTGTCTGGATGTTCCTAGCTAACAGTGAACAGGTTCCCACAGCCTCCCCAGGGGCTCTTGTCTGCTGGCAAGGGCACCCTTCCTATTGGGCACTGACACAGCTCAGGCTCAGGCAGCAGGCACTGGACCCAGAGGGGGAGCTGCAACCAGCCCAGCCCAGCTCCGACAGCGCCTGACCTACGCTCCCTACCTGGGACCCTTGATGAGTAGAGGACAAATCCTAATTAATGGGCTGCCTTCTAAGCAACCGGCAGAAGCAATAGTACACAAGGCAGTCAGCAGACGTGGATAAGTGCTTTGCACTGGAGTAGAGACAACATGGCATTCTGGAGAGATATCATACCTCAGAAATTTTCCAGGATTCTTTGAATGAGATAAACATGCAGATATAACGCATTTGGATTTTGAAAATCTTTATAAAAGTTTTATCACGGGGAACTAATCTGTAAGTGGATATGAAAAAATCTCTTCTTGGATTACCAAGCAAAGAACAAATGGCAAAAAAATAGGTCAGCTTCCAGACTAAATCCAGGCTGTTGGTAAGGGTCCCAAATATGACACCAGTACAGTATAGTTGTAAATGTCTAGAAATGGACTTACATAGTGAGGCAACAATCCTTTTTGAAAGTACAGAAATATTCAAAATAGAATAAACAAAGACTGGCTTTGGGAGTCTCTAAGTCACTCGTAGCTTAAAACCAGTGACCATTTATGACTTTTTAGATAGATACAAAATTTTATGATTTTTAAAAAATTTTATAGTGGTTTCAAAATGAAAACTAGGATTAAAACCAAATGAATTTTTGAGAATTCTATTTCTGCAATTGACATAGTGGAATATAATTCACCATGCTGGACCCACCATATAATCCGTTTCTATTTTTCTCTTTGTCCTGGATGCCTTTTATCCACAAATGTCTATAACTCAGAATGTCAGCCGTGTCTCTGTATGTAATTATCTGGCAGTGTGATCTGCAATTTTCATACAGTGTATTTTGAATGAAAATAAGGAGGGCTCACAGAAAGCCCAAGTATGTTCCCAAGTCAAAAGAAGAACCATCCTGTAAGAGAATATCCAGCTGTGTTACTGCTTGTAACTTTTTCTTCTGAGGGAGAGGAAACTTCTTCAAGTAACATTAAGGATGTTCTGATCAGTATTATAATGAAATTTAATATTTGATGTTAGATTATTAACTTATAATGATTTTTTTCTTTTATTATTGATGCATAATCAGTATTTTAATCAGGTTCATCAATGATATCATATCTAGAATTCGACACAGCAGGAAAATTAATTGATGGATTGATAACAAACATGCCTTATTATGATTTTCATTTTATATGCTCTTCAGTAAGTGATTTCAAAGGTGAGCCATTTTGTAACTAGAGCAAGCACTTAATGCCTTGCTTATTTAATTTAATGCATATTAGTGCATAATTTTATATTAAGCAAAAGGATATACAGAACCATTTTTTTAATGCAGAAATAGACTTATTCTGAGAATTTTAAAATATGATTCATCACATTGAGTGCCATGAATCTTAAGATTACATCTTTTACCAGAATTTACTTTGTTCTTCACTGGTCTATAGTTTAGTGAGAGGAATATGAAATTGGGGAAATAAAAAAGGGAAAAGGATTAAATATAGAAATTCTGCATGTTGCCTAGGAATAACAGGCAATATTCAGGGTATGAGGATTATTTGGAAATATCAAATCAGAAGCTTATTTCAAATTTTCTTTCTGTTTGGTAGGATATGCCATTGAAAACAGTAAGATAAACAGTGATGTATATGTATTGAGACATATTTGATGAAGGTCACCAGTAGGTCAGATGTAGAAATTGACCTATTCTTTAACAGCAGAGAGATAAAGGTATCTGTCTTGAGTGCATTATAAGCTTCATACCTAATTTTTATAAATTAAACACTTACAAACTAGTTTTAAGTTCTATGATTTATTAATCTGAATTCATTTGAGAAGATAAATCTTTACCAAACACAGTATTTATATCTCCTGTTATCAGTGCTGCATATCTTTACCAGGGACATTGGTACAAATTAATAGTCTGATTCCAAGGCAGACTATAAATAATCTGTCTTTAGACATCCTGGAATTTTCACTCTTCTAAGTTAGTGCTTTCTCGTATTCTCTTGAGATAAAAGTGAGAGAATGTGACTTACCTTTTTCATCAAAAGTAGTTCTTTACCAGAAGAAATACAGCAATTCTCAGGCTTTTTGCTGCCTAGTTGAATGTTTGCATGATTTATAAACTTGTCATATTGCTAACAATATGGACATAGCTTTCAAGATTCTCTGGTTTTTAGTTTACACAACTCTTGTTGAGTCATTATTGGACACAATCTTATCTGCAACACAGACAAAACACGATCACACTCGATTAAAATTACTAGATGCTACTGTTCTATTTTGCTTTCATTTACAAATTGAACTTTAAATGTGGGGCAGGTCTTATTCTAGTACTAATAAGCAATTATATCTCAAACTATTTCTCTGTTTTTCTCTGAATGGTGAGAGATTTGATTATTAAAAACCAAATTTGGAACACTAGTATGTAGAAAACAAGATTTCTTTCTTAAAATGTAAATCAAATGTATTGTTTTTAAAAGTTAAATGATAATCCATTGTTTGCCTCTCTTAAAAGGCAACTCTCAAGCCAATTTTCCCATAATTTTCCAGATTTGTCTATGAATTCCCATGCAGGAATGTCTGCACATTTTTTTTCTTCCATTTTTTTGTCTTTACTTATTTCAGTACTCTCTATGAAAGAAAGAAACTACATATATTCCTTAGTGAAACCATACTATCATATTTTATCAGTTTAAAACCTCCAAAACTGGGATTTTCTCTTTTTCACTGACTGCAGCTTTCCTGGGAAAAAATATCTTTCTGTGTTCTTTTTTTTTTTTTTTTCCCCAAGTCCCCAAAACTATTTATAATCTATGAAAAGTATTATTCTTTTAGAAAATGGTTCTAAATGCACTCAGTTCTCTCACACCATATGTTGTCTGACAAGACACAAAAGTGTGAATATTTAAAATTTCTGCAAAATTATTATTTTAATAAAGGAACATTCAGAATAGTTGTCAATAGTTTAGGAAAAAAAGCAAGCAGAATACAGTGTGGATGTGTGAAAGAGGTATATAGGCAGTAAAGGAACTGCTGAATCATAATTATGGTCACCATGCTGTCTAATTTTTTATGCACACAAATGCTTATGCTTATACCTGAGTTTCAGTACAAATCAGGGTGAAAAGAGAAAACTAGTCTGTCTTTATTCTTTGCAGGAATCAAACTAATCAGTTTTAATCGTAGTTGCCAACTTCTAGGTCGTCCTTCACATTTCACTGGTCAGCTAACAATAATCAGCATGCATTACTTACATACGGCTCAATCCTAATTACTCTTCTCAGCCTACAATACAAACAATCAGAGACGCATGGGCTGAATGCTGACTCACTTGTTAAGCTTTAGAAGTTTTCTCAGCTTCTCTACAGACTGATCTCCAAATATATTAAATCAACCCTAGTGGATACACCAGACTGACTATAATACAAGTATATAGGGATCCAGGGCCTTCATTTTGAGTACAGAACATACTCACTCTAAAATTATAAATTGAAATATGGCATCCATTTCCTTTCTTAGATCTGGAAGGATTCACCAGTGACTGAGAATGTTATCAAAGCTCTTTCATTATGCTTGAAAATGTGAAAAGTGTATGTGCACTTCATCCAGAATCCAGTTATAAGAGACCAGAACAAGAACTCTGTTAAAGGAATATTTTTTTCATATTTTTCTACCTTTTACTTGCCATATCTCCCTCTCATGCTGGCTACTAGAATAAATTCTGTGGGTTTCAAGATTTCAGTACTGGTTGAAAATTTATCAATGTACTAATTTTTTCGCTGTGCATTAATTGAATTGATAATTTCATAAACCTTGATAATATTCAGGAACTTTGTGATATACCTATACCAGACACAGAAGAATGGCTGCAATGCTTGGTTATCTGAAACAGGAGAAATTTCTTCTCAGATCCTCTGAGCTGCTTACACACTGTATAACAGAGAAAGCATCAGTCCTGGCTCTGAATGATACTGAATGGGAAAAAAATCTCAAGTGATATAAAAATAAGCATTTTTCCATTTATGGATAAGAATATTTGTACTGAAAAAGGTATTAAACTCCAGGAAACAGAAAGCAAGGGACATAGGGGAGGAATGAATTGAAATAATTTGTTCTTTGGAGAAAATGACAAAACAATGTAAAGCATGATGTGGCTTTTTGAGTTGAAGTGCTATTAGAATGGTACTTCAATTCTGAAACATTCCTTAAAAACAAAATAAATGTTGACATAAAACTTAAGTATTCAGCAGCCATGGGTCTAATATTAAAAGGAAACCGAAATTTCTAGGAAAGCTGGAATTATAGAGTGGCATAGTTAAGTATTTCTGAAGGAAGAAACTGCCTATCATTATTTTTTTAGTCTACTTTCAAAAGACTGGATCAAACCAGTTCTGACGAGTTCTGACCGGTTCAAACCGGATCAAACCAGTTCTGACCGGATCAAACCGGTTCAAACTGGAAAAAACCGGTTCTGACTGGATAAAAGCAGATCAAAGCGGATCAAACCAGTTCTGACCAGTTCTGACTGGTTCAAACCGGTTCAAAGCAGTTCTGACTGGATCAAACCGGTTCTGAACAGACGAAACCAGTTCTGACCGGTTCTGATCGGATCAAACTGGATCAAACCAGATCAAACCGGTTCGAACCGGTTCTGACCGGATCAAACCAGATGAAACTGTTTCTGACCGATCAAACCGGATAAAACCGGTTCTGACCGGAACAACCCGGTTCCGACGAGTTCCGAGTGGATCAGACCGGTTCCGACCGGATCAAACCGGTTTCCGACCGGTTCCGACGGGTTCAAACCGGTTCCGACCGGTTGAAACTGGTTCAAACCGGTTCAAACCTGTTCCGACTGGTTCCGACCGGTTCAAACCGGTTCCGACCGGTTCCGACCGGTTCCGACCGGTTCGAACCGGTTCCGACCGGTTCAAACCGGTTTCCGACCGGATCCAACCAGTTTAAACCGGTTCAAACCGGTTCCAACCGGTTCCCACCGGTTCCGACCGGTTCAACGGTTCCGACCGGATCCGACGGTTCAACGGTTCAAACCGGTTCCGACCGGTTCCGACGGTTCAAACGGTTCCGACCGGATGACGGTTCCGACCGGTTCAAACCGGTTCCGACCGGATCCGACCGGTTCAAACCGGTTCCGACCGGTTCAAACGGTTCCGACCGGTTCAAACGGTTCAAGCCGGTTCCGACCGGTTCAAACGGTTCAAACCGGTTCAAGCGGTTCGACCGGTTCAAACCAGTTCCAACGGTTCAAACCGGTTCAAGCCGGTTCCGACCGGTTCAAACCGGTTCAACCGGTTTCCGACCGGTTCCAACCAGTTTGTTAAACGTTCAAACCGGTTCCGACGGTTCCAACCGGTTCCGACCGGTTCAAACCGGTTCAAACCGGTTCCGACCGGATCAAACCGGTTCCGACGGTTCCGACCGGTTCAAACCGGTTCCGACCGGTTGAAACTGGTTCAAACCGGTTCAACCTGTTCGATGGTTCCGACCGGTTCAAACCGGTTCCGACCGGTTCCGACGGTTCGAACGGTTTCCGACGTTCAAAGTTCAACCGGTTCAAACCGGTTCAGACCGGTTCCAACCGGTTCAAACCGGTTCAAACCGGTTCCGACCAGTTTAAACCGGTTCAAACCGGTTCCGACCGGTTCCAAACCGGTTCAAACCGGTTCTGACCGGTTCAAACCGGTTCAAACTGGTTCCGACCGGTTCAAACCGGTTCCGACCGGATCAAACTGGTTCCGACCGGTTCCGACCGGATCAAACCGGTTCAAACGGTTCCGACCGGTTCAAACCGGTTCGACGGATCAAACGGTTCCGACCGGTTCCGACGGATCAAACGGTTCAAACCGGTTCCGACCGGTTCAAACCGGTTCAAACTGGTTCCGACCGGTTCAAACCGGTTCCGACCGGTTCAAACGGTTCCGACCGGTTCCGACCGGATCAAAACGGTTCAAACCGGTTCCGACCGGATCCGACCGGTTCCGACCGGTTCAAACGGTTCCGACCGGATCCGACGGTTCAAACCGGTTCCGACCGGTTCCGACCGGTTCAAACCGATTCCGACCGGTTCAAACCGGTTCAAGCCGGTTCCGACCGGTTCAAACCGGTTCAAACGGTTCAAGCCGGTTCCGACCGGTTCAAACCAGTTCCAACGGTTCAAACCGGTTCAAGCCGGTTCCGACCGGTTCAAACGGTTCAAACCGGTTCCGACCGGTTCCAACCAGTTTAAACCGGTTCAAACCGGTTCCGACCGGTTCCAACGGTTCCGACGGTTCAAACCGGTTCAAACCGGTTCCGACGGATCAAACCGGTTCCGACCGGTTCCGACGGTTCAAACCGGTTCGACCGGTTGAAATGGTTCAAACCGGTTCAAACCTGTTCGACTGGTTCCGACCGGTTCAAACCGGTTCCGACGGTTCCGACCGGTTCGAACCGGTTCCGACCGGTTCAACTGGTTCCAACCGGTTCAAACCGGTTCAGACCGGTTCAACCGGTTCAAACCGGTTCAAACCCGGTTCCGACCAGTTTTAACGGTTCAAACCGGTTCCGACCGGTTCCGACCGGTTCGACCGGTTCCGACCGGTTCAAACCGGTTCACCGGTTCCGACCGGTTCAAACCGGTTCCGACCGGATTCCGACCGGTTCGACCGGTTCCGACCGGTTCAAACCGGTTCCGACCGGTCCGACGGTTCATACCGGTTCAAACCGGTTCCGACCGGTTTCAAACGGTTCAACGGTTCCGACCGGTTCAACGGTAACCGGTTCAAACCGGTTCCGACCGGTTCAAACCGGTTCAACCGGTTCGACCGGTTCAAGCCGGTTCCGACCGGTTCAACGGTTCAAACCGGTTCCGACCGGTTCCAACCGGTTCAACCGGTTCGACCGGTTCAAACCGGTTCGACCGGTTCGACCGGTTCAAGCCGGTTTCCGACCGGTTGAAACCGGTTCCGACCGGTTTCAAACCGGTTCAAACCGGTTCCGACCGGTTCGAACCGGTTCCGACCGGTTCCGACCAGTTCAAACCGGTTCCGACCGGTTCAAACCGGATTCGACCGGTTTCCGACTGGTTCCAACCGGTTCAAACCGGTTCCGACCGGTTCAAACCGGTTCCGACCGGTTCCAACCGGTTTCAAACCGGTTCAACGGTTCCAACGGTTCCGACCGGTTCCGACCGGTTCAAACCGGTTTCCGACCGGTTCCGACCGGTTCAAACCGGTTCCGACCGGTTCCGACCGGTTCAGACCGGTTCCGACCGGTTCAACCGGTTCGACCGGTTCCGACCGGTTCAAACCGGTTCCGACCGGTTCAGACCGGTTCAAACCGGTTCGACCGGTTCAACCGGTTCCAAACCGGTTTCCGACCGGTTCAAACCGGTTCCAAACCGGTTCGACCGGTTCGACCGGTTCGACCAGTTCAAACCGGTTTCCGACCGGTTCCGACCGGTTCAAACCGGTTCCGACGGTTAAACGGTTCCGACCGGTTCAAACCGGTTCAACGGTACGTCAAACCGTTCAACCGGTTCCGACCGGTTCAACCGGTTCCGACCGGTTTCAACCGGTTCAAACGGTTCCGACCGGTTCCAACGGTTCCAACCGGTTCAAACCGGTTCCGACGGTTCAAACCGGTTCAAACGGTTCCGACGGTTCAAACCGGTTCCGACCGGTTCGACCGGTTCAAACGGTTCGACGGTTCAACCGGTTCCGACCGGTTCAGACCGGTTCGAACCGGTTCCGACCGGTTCAAATGTCCACGGTTCAAACCGGTTCAGACGGTTCCGACCGGTTCAAACCGGTTCAAACTGGTTCTACAGTTTAACCGGTTCAAACCGGTTCCGACCGGTTCAACGGTTCAAACCGGTTCCGACCGGTTCAAACGGTTCAACTGGTTTCGACCGGTTCAAACCGGTTCGACCGGATCAAACCGGTTCCGACCGGTTCCGACCGGTTCAAACCGGTTCCGACCGGTTCGACCGGTTCCGACCGGTTCAAACCGGTTCAAGCCGGTTCCGACCGGTTCAAACTGGTTCCGACCGGTTCAAACCGGATCCGACCGTTCCGACCGGTTCTAACCGGTTCAAACCGGTTCTAACCGGTTCCAACTGGTTCCGACCGGTTCAAACCCATTCAAACCGGTTCTGACCGGTTTGATCCGGTCAGAACCGGTTTGATCCGGCCAGAATCGGCTTGATCCGGTTTGAAGTGGTTTGAACTGTTCAGAACCGGGTTGAACCGGTTCTGTGTGATTCAAAGCAGTCCTTACTGGTTCTGAGCACTCCAAAGCCGTGCAGAGCCCTAGAGGGCAATGCAGGGCAGGGCAGGGCAGGGCTGGGCAGGGTGCAGGGCAGGGCAGGGCAGGGCAGGGCAGGGCAGGGCAGGGCAGGGCAGGGCGGCAGGGCAGGGCGGCAGGGCAGGGCAGGGCAGGCGGCAGCAGGGCAGTGCAGGCTGGGCAGGAGGCAGGGCAGGGCGGTGGGCAGGCAGTCAGGGCAGGGCAGGGCAGGGGCAGGGCAGGGCAGGGCAGGCAGGCAGGCAGGGCAGGCGGCAGGAGGCAGGGCAGTGCAGGGCAGGCAGGGGGCAGGGCAGGGCAGGGCGGCAGGGCTGGGCAGGTAGGGCAGGGCAGGGCAGTGCAGAGCAGGGCAGGGCAGGGCAGGGCAGGGCTGGGCAGGGCTGGGCAGGGCAGGGCTGGGCAGTGCGCTACAGTCCCTGCGGGCACAGAGCAGTCGCTGTGCCGGAGTCCCCCGGGCCAGAGGCTGCTCCAGCCACATCACGGGGCCTGGTCCGTGCTTTGCACAGCGGCGCACAGGGGCTGCGCCTCAAGAGCTGCAGCCCTGCCCAGAGCTCACGCCTGCTTTGGGAGCTGCAGCGGGCTGCAGCCCTGCCCAGAGCTCACGCCTGCTTTGGGAGCTGCAGCGGGGCTGCAGCCCTGCCCAGAGCTCACGCCTGCTTTGGGAGCTGCAGCGGGGCTGCAGCCCGGGCCAGAGCTCACACCTGCTTTGGGAGCTGCAGCGGGGCTGCAGCCCGGGCCCAGAGCTCACGCCTGCTTTGGGAGCTGCAGCGCTGTCCGAGCCGACGCCGGCTCTGGTTGTGCACAGGCAGTGCCTCGGAGCGCAGCCCTGCAGCAGAGCCGAGCCCGGCCGGTGGAGCCCCGGGCTCCCCTCCCTGCCCAAGGCAGCTCCCACCGCTGTGACTCTGCTTGCAGAGGAGGGAGGATCGATGCCACAGAAAGCCGTTACCCTGGAGCAAAGGCTGGCATGATAAATCAGTCCAAAGAAGTTACAAGTGTTGGCCAATGGATCTTCTAGGAAAATCCTCCAAACGAGCTATTCCTAGTTTATTTCAAATGGGAGTACAGCCTTTCAAAGCTCTGAATGCTAAAATGCTTAAGTGTAGCAATGGGGTGCACTATTAAATATATTGATAATTAATCAGTTATTATAAATCTCAGAAGAAGCCCTTTAAAAACCTGAAAATAAAAACAAAAAAAAAAAGTAGTCCAAGAATGTACGAAGGGTCATCTTCATTGTTTTGTGGACAGCATACTTTAATACTAAAGAGATGCTGCTGGATCCGTGTTAAACATCCTGTCTGTATACGAGTGATTACAGGGGTATAGGGAATTAATGTCACTAAAACAGCACAAGGTCTCCCTTTTCTCCACAGAGCTTTCTGTCCCATGTGCTAATTGTCCTTTGCAAAGGCCTGAGACACTTTGCTGGACAGCTTCTGAGGGAATTTATTTTAATAAACATGTTTAATTTTCAATAAGGATGGTAAGAAGTCTGGTAAATGTTGTGAGCAGGCAAAATGATGGCATGAAATCTGAAAAAAAATATACACATATATATATATACAACAAATACCTTCTGGTACTACAGAGGGAGGAGAGGAGTGATTTTCAGTAGTAGTTGGTCAAACCCCACAATTATTAAGAAAAGTACCAAATGATTAACACTGCCTCATTCTCTTGGCATGAGGTAGGTGGATTTCCTACTATTTGTAGTTGTGTTCTGGTCTGGTTATGACATGCTGGCAGTAGAGTGGTTCGAAAAGTGTTCACCTGGGGACCAATTGTTCTTTTGTGCCATTCAGTATCCTAGAAAATGCAAATTTTTTTTTAAATTTCTTCACATACCTCAAAATTCAGCCACCTGTTTTCTTCCTGCAGTCCCCATCATCTCCACAGTCCCTACAGTTTGGCTCCCTAGCACGAGTGGAGTTCAGTTTATAGGATTCTTTTCCTGGTAGCTCTCAGGTCCTGGCTCATCCTGGCTGCTGGTTCCACAAAGAGCCTCTTCCTATCCTGGCTGGTAACAGGAACCTTTGGGAGACACATTATCTCGTTTCATCTTGCAAATTCACAACCAAAGAAGCAAACTTCAGCACACTTTGTTTGGCCTGCATTTCTAAAAGTGGACAAGTACTATAGAATCTATTTTTGTGACTAAACTTTTTAAAGGAATTAGGTGCTTACACAGTTTTTAGGATCTGTGGTCCTCATCCAAAATAAAAGAGCAGCTGTTTTGGCACTGGGATATCCAATGTGCTTTAGAAGACTTCATACAGAGCAAAGCTGCATTTTGCTTCATCTTAAAGAGCATAGTAAGGTATTTATATGAAAATTAATTATTGATTAAAACTGAGATAAATATAACGAATTTTATGTTAAAGTAAAATATTAAACAGAGATCTTGCTACTTGCAATTTCCCTGGATCCCAAGCTCTGGGGCTGGAGCATCTAACATTTCAGTGTGGGAATGCTTCTGGGGCAAGTTCAGCTTTCCTTTTGCTCCATCTGATGATATTTTAGATTGAAAGGGTTTGGAAAGGATTTTCCTTCTAACCATATTGAACAGTTCGGGGTGAGGGAGGGGTAGAGAAAACTTAAGAAACAAACAGAAATATTTCTCATGGGATTTCTTACTTTTATCCTACTTTAAAGTCTCCTTAATAAATAATTCTTGAATCCAACCATGCCAGGGTGTTTCAAAAGGACAAGCTGATTTTTTCTTATGCAACAGCAATTGAACACCCTTTTTTGAATTCACTTAATCAATGCATGCTGATATCTTACCATATGCATCAATCAAATATTCCCCAAGGTATATATGTCAGAGCCAGGAAAGAAGAATGTGCCTTTGCAGTCACATAACCAGTGAATCCCTTTGGGTTTGTGCCTTACTCTGAAGCACATGTTGAAAGTATTACTGTAAGACAAATGATCCTGGGAAGTCAAGCAGCATCCTAAGGGTACTTGGCAACAGACCCACTTTTGGCAACAGACCCATCTTTTTATATTAACCTAAGAGTTTGAATGAATCCAGGCTGAAAAGTTCAAATGTTTGGTAGATTGGAGTAATCTAGCAGGTGAACAAAGCCAGGACACTCATTTCTGCAGTTAACCCTGTCCTGGAGGAAAGAGGTTAATATATCACCTGGCTTCCTTAAACTTAACCAATCCCAAAAGACCTCTTTTACATTCATTGCTGAGGGTCTAGCAAATGAAGACATAAACGTGCACATTTGGCTGCACAGTGGGATACTTTAATTGTTCTGCTTCACCACCCTCTCCTATGCAGAAGAGTGTTCACAATTCCAGCACAGGGACTCACAAACTCCATGTTTAGGAGATTGAAAAGCTGACAGCAAATAAACCAGATACTCCAGACATTCAACAATTTCCTGTTCCATATGAAAAGTCAGCTTTTAGGTGTTGACTCCAGACTGCTTCTCCTACATAATGCTTGCCAACTGGGCTTCTTGATAGCAGGTACCTGTTGGGATTGGCACCTTTTTTTTTTTTCTGTCCATTGCCATATGCAGTGGACTTCACTGCATTCACTTTGAATGCTAGCCATTTCGAACCAGGTTTAAAACTTGTTTGTGCTACCAGAATCAAGAAAAACTTGTTTATAGGAGTTACAGAATATATGGCCCCAGTATCTTCATAACTGGGCCACTCTCTGCAATGATCATCTTCAAGCGAATTGCTTTTTAAGAAAAAAAAAGGCTAGGATATAATGTCTAATGTAATGTAGTGTAAGTAAACCATGGTATCAGTGCTATTCATAAGACTGATGTCTTGGAAGGGAAAAAGCCACTCACAAAACTATTCCATCAGAAACATCCATGTCTTTTCTTTTTCCTAGAAGGGTGACTTGCAGTACAAACCCGGATAGTTCAAGAGACTCAGGTACTCGCGGTCTCACTCGTGATAGCAGCTCAAGCTCCAGATAAGCTCATGGGAATTACCAGGCTGAGTTCTGCTATGCTCTGCTTCCTTTTTCTAACCATTTCTCCAATCTTAAAATTACAGGTCAGTTGACTGCTGCCAGACTCATCTTGTGCTATTTCTGAAAGCTTTTATTTGTTACAAATCACCAGTGAATAGCAACTGCTGCCTCCTTTAATAGGCCTCAATGTATTTCATTCCTGATAAGATAGGATGATTATAAACTTCTGCAACTCTCAGACTGAGAGAACCATTAACCTTTATTTACTTCACAGATCCTGACAATTACTGGTGCAGTTACACTGGAAAGTTCGTCAGAGGCCTTAATTAGGCTTGCTTACAGCTGTGCATCCTCATCCCCATGAGAGCAATATACCCACAACTCTGGCACCCCAGGTTCTGTGGACTGATGAGTTTTCACAAGCAATTAATTCCTGATCAAGAAACCTCCAGGTGAAGGTGCTTCTGGGAAAGCTGCACTGGGGACATTCTTCTCCACTGCAGAACTGAGTCACTTGACTTGCCTCAACACATCAGTGGAGGAGTTGTCTGAGTGGAGACCCCCTCTCATCAATGACATCAAAGGATAATTCTCCACGTACCTCTATAGCTCTGCATGCTTCTCTGTATTTCTACAACCCTTCTCTTGTAGTCAATACCTCTCTTCTCAAAACTCCTAAACCTACTGTAACAAAACACAGAGAGAAGTGGAATATGGTGACCTGATTTGCACAGAAACTTCAGCTAACTTCCAAGTTCCATGTTCTGTCCTGGAGTTTGCTGCCACTCCTGCCCAGGATAATGATCTGTAGGAGTAGCTCTTTCACCTGTGTAAGAAACAATCCCAGTGCAGTGAAAGCCTGTGTGAAAACTGAACCAACACTGCTATGAACAAGTATAAAAATACAAGCCACAAGGAGGGCAGGCATGTAACAACAGAGAGGGGAGACTGACACGCTGACAAGTAAGAGGTAAGTTATCTTAATCATAACTGAGGCAAAAATCTCCCTTCGGCAGCCTCCCCTAAGGAGTTATCTATATACCAGCAATCCCTATACAAGTTTACCCAAAGGCCTAATCTTGAAAATGCTGCCTTTGAGTTAGTTCTCTTTGCACAGGTGTCTTAGTTTGGAAGACAGGTATCGAAGGGGGCTCTCAGACAAAGATATGAGGATATGGATACCAGTTCTTTACTTGTGTTTAGCAAGGTAAAACAGACCAACAATAACTATGCTATGAACAACAGATAGAACCAGGGAAACAGTCACAGCGTTTCTCTGCCGCTGGCACCCTCCCCCCCTGTTGGTGCAGTTACCGGCACCAACAGCTGTGGATGTCCAGGGTGCTGGAGATGGATCAGAAGCTCCCCGGCGGTGGCTGGAGCTGCAGCACGAGTCCCGGCAGGACAGGGGGTGCAGAGTCTCGGGGTGCTGGAGATGGATCAGAAGCTCCCCGGCGGTGGCTGGAGCTGCAGCACGAGTCCCGGCAGGACAGGGGGTGCAGAGTCCCGGGGTGCTGGAGATGGATCAGAAGCTCCCTGGCGGTGACTGGAGCTGCAGCACGAGTCCCGGCAGGACAGGGGGTGCAGAGTTCCGGGGTGCTGGAGATGGATCAGAAGCTCCCTGGCGGTGGCTGGAGCTGCAGCATGAGTCCCGGCAGGACAGGGGGTGCAGAGTCCCGGGGTGCTGGAGAAACACTCGGAGCAGGAGCGAAGAAAACAGCGAAGGGGAGAGGGAGCAGGATTTTGCCGTGGCGCGGCTCCCGGCCACGCAGACGAGTGCTCCCCTACAGGATTCCCGGGACACACCCGAAAAAGACCCCCTCCCCCCACCTCAGCCACTTCTTTTGTCTTTATTAACTACTCTTAAGTACTCAGACATTAGTTACCTGGCAACTTATGGGAAAGAGAAAAAAAAAAGAAAAAAATTCTACAAGTGAACCCAACCCCCAACAACAGGATAAGAAGAAATATACAAGCACGTTACATCCAAAAGCTTATGAGCTTCAGAGCTGTCCCCCAAATCCTTGTAGAATACATGTTCCTTTCTAGGTCATACTCTGATGCCTTCTCAAGGCTGACCTGGAGCAGAGACTAGACAGAGCAAAAGGTTAAAATAGGTATTTATAAAAAGGCCTCAGTGAGTACACTTGGGCAGTACAAGAGCCCAGCTGGGCTACACCCAAGATGAACCCTAAAATGGTCACAAAGTGGACAACTGATCACGAGGTCTCACACTTTTATACGTTCTGGCCCATTGGCATATTGGGGTTAATTCTCCAATTACAGCTTCAGCTTATGAAGCTCCATCCTCCTTGTTTCTCCTTCTCACTTCACTGTTGTTTTTGTTTTTGGGCCTGAAAGTTCTGTTGATTGTCCTTGGTCCCAAGCTAGAAATGGAATTGTTTTGTCAACCTACTCTGTGAAGAGAGCTTAGCAGCACTTAATATGAAACCCAGAACGACACATTAAAACAGCACAGAATCTAAAACATATAAAAGCTAAAACTTAAGCTGCTAAACCAGAATAACTCATGGATGGAGAGGACTGAAAAAATAAAAGCAGACCACTTAATGGGCATTGTACTAAAATCAGCTCTCATTCCTCACATTCCTCATGTTGTGATAGCAGACTGTATAACAGACCTACTGCACAGCTGAAAAGATGTGTACAAATGACAGTATTCTAGAACCAGTCAGTCATATAACCATACCAAAGCCCATGTCTCCTTCTACTGCTGTCTTCATGATCTCAAAGGCTATCAGACTGTGGAAAGCACAAGACACCACACTACTTTATCAGTCCCCAGCTGTTGAAGACAGGGCAGTGAGCCTGACAGCTTCGCCGAGGCTAAATTGAAGAGCAGTGAAGTTCCTTTATGGGGGAAGATGGTTGGACACAGCAAAAAACATTGCTCAAGTACACCACGTGGGACATAAATTTGCAATAGAAAGAGGAGCGTAAAGACAACTGGTCGAACTACATGAGCCAGTGTGAAAGAATTAGCAGGCCAGCAGACAGAGTAAGCAACTCCAATTTTGATCATAAAGGAAGCAGGGGCTCTTTGAAACATCAGCTTAGCTAGAAATGAAAGGCTGAGCATGACCACTAAGAAAAGTACTAACTTTGGTGTACTACATTCACAGATACTACACTAAAGATGTATGAATTTATCAAAGGGTTTATTCTCCTCCTCAAAGAACCTGGGTAACTGTTCAGGCCAGGAGAAAGCACTGTGTGACTGCAAGACACGTACACAGAAACACTGCAAATGCTAGCACAGAAAAACAGCCCTTCCCTGGCGCATTATCAGACCTTAAAATGATATCACAAACTCTTCTACAGATACTAAATGGCCTGTAAAATCAAGATAAGGTATTTTCCTAAAATACTAACTGCATTTGAAAGGGAAATTACTGGCTTGAAGAAGTTAGGGAAGAAGATTCTACAGATTAAACTGTTTGGGAAGTAAGAATAAAATCATACTTGCACCTCCTGATCTTAACATTTATGATCAAAGTAGGCATCTTGTCAGAACAAATATTTTATTTACTCTTTTAGTTTTTCTTAGAGAAAATATGCATAAAAACCAGTTGATCTACACTGTGCCTAAGGGGCTGATATGCAAAGGACATGAATAGGAAGAGATGCATCCTCTTCCCAAGCATGGCATGGGGGAAGAGTGCTTACAAGCAGAGGAGTTACTAAGCCTGATAGTTATTGGGAGAATAAGCCTAATTTGACAATTCATTTTATAAAGATGAAGTAATTAGTTAATACTTCATCCCTCATATAAAGTTATTAACACAGTTTTGGGTGGGGATTTGGATTTTTTTGTGTTGTTTTGGTGGGGGGGTTTTGTGGTTTGGTTTGGTTTTTTTACCAGTCGTGTGCCTGTGTGGGGTGGAAATGATGGGCAGTAAATGTAGAGACATTAGATGCTGCAGACAGATTGTGCATATAAAAAGCAACATCCAGGAGATGCATGGAACAGTGCACTTAAATGCACTTCCAACAGTGCATGGAAGAAATCAGCTTTCCAGAGACTTTGTGGCAGCCACACTAAGTGTAGAATATACAAGAGACACTCCTTTGCACAGCTGGTGAAGTTCTAAGATTTCATATAATCAGTTAACATCCTCCACATTCTCTGCCTCAAGAAAAGCTCAAGAGGTTTTTTTGTTTCATCTTTTCTCTAAGCACTAGAAAATAAATTATCAGTTTGCAGTGCCAAAAAAGCAGGTTTCTTTTTATTGTTAATGCACACGAGATTACTTGTATGGTAGGGTGAGAGACTTACACATCACAGCTCTGCTTCTACACCACTTGGAGGTAGTCCTGGACCTCTGTCTGTGTATGGTTTATATATACTGCCTGATTGAGCTCTACAAGCTTTGATTTGCTTATTAATCTTTAAAGAATAGCCCAACTCGTCAGAGTACTTAGCAGGCCAAATTCCATCTTGTTTTTTATTACATTAGTGTAAAAATCCTTGGAGTCACCAGGGGGCATCATTACAGACTGTTTTTTAAGTTCCCTAAAAATGATGCTGTAAGAAAGTAGATTTTGGGAAAAGTGCCCGCCTAATAGCCATGGGAGTCTTTAGAGAGACTGTGGCATGCAAGGAATAGGGAGTACTTCTGTTTGCCCTTTCCTTAGACTCGGCACAGTACCACACAAACTCTGCATTGCTGCAAATGCTTCAAAGAAAAATTCCATTGAAATAGTTTAGCTTAATTACAAGCAGATCCAAATGAGAGAATCAGCAATGGAGCAATTAAAAATGTGTGTTTCATCTTCAGCCATCTCTCCCTTTCCCCACCTTCCTTTCATATCTTCTTTTAGCTGAATTCATTGTGAAGAATCTAAGAGATTATGACAGCCTAAAAGAAATAGGAATTTTACATACCTTATTTCACTCGAGTTTAAAGATTTTATTTCCATTCAACACTTATTATTTTCTTCTCGAATGTGGCTTTGCCTCACAATGTATTTCATCAGCAAAGAAAAATCATTTACCTTCCTTTACCCAAAAGAACTTAAAAATGAAGATAAGTTTTTAATGCTCTCCCTGCGCTAGTGTAAATATAGAACTACAGGGTCTTAAATGACTCATGGAACATATTGTTCTTGAAAGAAATATTGCAAATTAAGTCTGGCAGGGAAGTTAAGAACGTTTCAGGACAAAGCTGCAAAGATTGTCTTCTAGAGAGAAAACATTACATGACAATGCAGAAATAGAAGCAAAGGCTTGAATAGATCTTCTAGTAAATATGTGAAAGTTGTGATGATTAAAAAAGTAATATAAGCCACTCAGATTCTTAAATTGTGTAATTTGGGAAAAAAAAAAACAAACAATATTTATTATTCCATAAGAGAATATTTTTTCTAGAAAAAAAGCTGAAAAACTACTTTTTTTCTGGGTTTTTTAATTATGATTTCAATTAACATTTACAAACTAAGTTTGTAGGAACCAGGAAAATTAAGAAGGAATTTTTTTTCCTTGTAAATGGTAGCTAACAAAGTATTAAAAAGTAATTGAAAAAATTAGTCAGGCTTTCTCAATGTAGAATTATTTTTTTGTTTGTTTAAATTTTATAGGACCAGAATGTTGAAGGACCAGAAGGTTCTGAATTCTGAAGTACTGAATACCTTCTTTGCCTCAGTCTTTACTAGCAAGATTAGCTTTCAATAATCCCAGGTCCCAGAGATCAGAAACAAAGGATGGAGCAAGGAGGATGCACCCTTGACACAAGACAGTCAGGTCAGGGAACATTTCAGAAAATTTGACATACATAAATCCATGAGACCTGATGGAATTCATCCACAAGTGCTGAAGAAGCTAGAAGATGTCATACTAAGGCCACTTTCGATAATCCTTGATAAATCATGGTGACTAAGTGTCTGAAGTCTGGAGGAAAATAAATGCCACTCACATCTTCAGAAAGAAAAATCATTGTGAACTATTGGTGTCACCAGCCTCACCTTAATTACTAGGAAATTGATATAGGAGTTAATTCTGGGATATTTTTCCTATTGTTAAGGAAACTTTACTGGGCTGCTGCATCATCATCTTCTGCTGTGTGCTTCTGCTGAGTGCTCAGTCACTTGTCTGGTGCCACAGGTCCCTGTGCTCTTTGTTGTGCAAAGTGTTGGCACCAGTTCACTCTCTCCCCAGGCTTCCAGCATTTCCAGCATCCAGAGCTCAGCCTGCAGCTCACACTGCAGCTTGCACACCAAGCTACCTGTACCAAATATACCCCTCAACAAAGGCCCATGAAAAACAAGAAAATCATGAGGTGTAGTCAGCATGAGTTCCCAAATGAGGAACTCATGCTTGACCAATTTGATAATTTTTTTGACTAGCTGACTGGCTTGGTAGACAAAGGGAAGTGTATGAATATTGGCTACCTACACTTTGGTAAGGTTTCAGCAGTGACATCTCTGTCACTCACAAAGAAGCTATTGATGTTTGGGCTGCATGAGCAGATACTGAGGTAGATTGAAAACTGGCTGCATGATCGGAGGGTACTATCAGGGGCACAAAGTCTAGCTGGAGCCAGTGTCTAGCAGTGTAGCAGACTCCAAAAGTGAGTCTAGTCCTGGTTAACATATTCATAAATGATCTGGATCACAGGACAGAGTATAGAATAAGCAAGTTTTCTGATGACACAAAACTGGGAGATGTAGCTGATATGCCAGCAACTTGTCCTGCCACCCAAAGGGACCTCAACAGCCTTCAAAAAGGGTCTGAAAGGAACCTCATGAAATTCAACAAAGAGGAGTTGTTCCTTCTCCTGAACGTGGAGAGGAACAACACAGTGTACCAGTTCACACTGGGGGCCACCTAGATGAAAAGAAGTTTGGCAGAGAAGAGCCTGGGGATCCTGGTGGTCGCCAAGTTAAACATAATTCAGTGAAATACCCTGTAAGAGAGGAAATCCTGGGCTGCATTAGGCAAATTGTTGCCAGCAGGTTGAGGGAGGTGAACCTTACCTGCTACTTAGTTGTGGTGAGCCCACATCTGGAGTACTTTCCCAATTCCACGCTCCCCAGGGGTAGGAAAGACATGAACATACTGGGGAGAGTACAGTGGAGAGCCACAAAGGTGCTGAAGGAACTGCAGCACCTCTCCTATGGAGAAAGACTGACAGACATGGGACAGTTTTACCTAGAGATCAGCAGGCTCAGGAGGAATCTCATAAATGCATATAAATACTTAAAGGAGATGGAACTAGATTCTTCTCAGTGGTGCCCAGTGGCACGACAAGGAGAAAATTCACTGAAACACAGGAGGATCTACCTGAAAACTGGAGGGAAATACTTTACTCTCAGGGTGACTGAGCACTGGCACAGATTTCCCAGGGAGACTGTGAAGTCTGCACCCTTGGCAACTGACTATAGGTAGCCCTGCTTAATCAGAGGCTTGGACAAGATAACCTCCAGAAGTCTCTTCCAACCTGAACCGTTCTGTGGTTCTGTGATGACTGATGAATAAGAGCGGGGATACATTATTTTAAGAGATTTAGATTTTACTTTACAACAGACGAGCTGTAAGGCCTCCTAAGAATCTTTAAATGGTATGTTAAGCTAGATAAATAATTGGATGATAAGACTTCTCCTATGAGAAACCTCAATTGCAGCGTTACTCTTTTTGTATCCCATACAGTGGTACCAGCAAATCTCAAGTGTAAGCTTAGAAGACTAGCACAGAACTATATGTCTGTAAGATTGCTCTAACATATGAGCATTTGAAAAAGTCATGACATGCATTTAATTGAACTGTGTCTTATTTCAGTTTCAAAAATTAATTTTCAAGGTTGTCTAACTGGCTTAGAAATATGGTGTGAAAATTTGAGCTGATGATATCTAATCTTCTGAAAGAAATTCATGAATCTGGCTACTAATAATTTGAGGACAGCTCTCCTTATCCTGTACTTGTCAACATGCTTGGGACAAGTTCCATTTGTTTCTAAAACCTGTCAAATGTATAATTACATTTGATTCCCACTGCTTTAGGTGATATTTTGGCAAGCTGTTAAGGATTGTCCTCCCTTTTTTTTTTTCTTGAAAGAATGAGTACAATGTCCAAACATTTTTATATGCTACAGGTAATATATTTTGACTGTGAAAACAGTATTCTAAAAAGTGGTTGAAGAAGATGCATAAGTATAGCGTGAAGGAGATTATACACATAGAGGTGTATCTGTCAGCTGTATTACTGATTAAACATATAGATTACACAGGAATTTGTCTTTCCAGTAATACAGGGTAGTAGTAGCTCAGTCTTTCATAAAAGTCTGACTGCTCCCATTAGTACCTGACAGGGATACTGACAAACCTATACAGCATATGCAATTACACATGGCCTTTCCAGTGAATTGGGTATGAGTCTGAAAACCAATGACTTCTTCTAAATGGCAAATCTTTACTGCCACAGTGTATTAGAAATATATTTCTGTGATCTGGGAATAAAGCCTGAACAGGACTTGTATGATCACTCTAAAAACTGAGACCCCTGGATATACTCAAGATCAGCAATTCTATGAAAAAATTCATATCAAAAGCAGTGAAGATTCCACTTCCTTATATTGCTTTCCACCTCCAGGATATATGGGCTGACTCAGCTGGGGAGGAGATATGTGCAGAGCAATTTGATTGCTTTCTTACAGCTGTAAAAGACGTGGAATTTGTGACATAGTCCAATTTCTTTCTGTTTGTGGCTTCCATTCTCCATTACTCTTACACTGGAGGAGGATCTAATTTAAGATATTTTGTTCCTTATCCCTTGCAAGATTTTATGACACCCTCAGGTGTGCTGATTCAGCTGTGTGGTCTTGATCTAAACCAGACGAGTGTGACAAGCCATTTTAAGAGTAAAACACACTATAACTTTTTTATTTATTTCAGTGGATAATTTCAGGAAATGTAGGTTATAGTGAGGTGACACAGCAAAGGAATTGAAAAGGGATTATAATCTTTCCTGGGGAACAAACAACTGTGGAAACCAAAAAGGCAACACCCTGAAAATTTACAACTGCTGCTGCTGCTGTGTTACTAATATAACATGATTGTTTTATCAAGAGGAGAGGCTTTTTCATACAAAATTAATTCTTAACACTTGTTATGCTTTTTACACAATAGAATATACTTTTTTTAGTGTTCTACACTAGGGGAGGTTGTTTTTGTTTGTTTGTTTCAAAGAACTAAGAGGAGAAATAAGTTTGGTTCTTTCAGGTTTGAACATTCTTCTTGTCTGACTGGCAATACATAACAATCTACCTCTTCCTCTAATTAAAAAGAAAACTTATCACTCATATAGAAATTCTCTTTCTGGATTGCTTTCTCAGAAGTTATGAATACTGTCACATCAAAATCATTGATACCATGTTAGTCCATATTAGCTGAAAATACGGTGAAATTTTATAGTGAACTCTTTCCTTCCTATGCTATTCAGATCTGTGTTTGCTGAGCTTTTTTCTCCCTTTCTGTTGTACAGTTTTTCTGAAGACCTATACACAGAAAATATTCTAGTTTTGGGAGACTGTACTTTATTCTGTCCTTTAGAAATTCTTTTCTGTGACTCTTTTTTACATATTCTTATGATACAGAAAGATTTTCTTCTGACCCCATGTTCCCCTGTTCCCTTAAAGTAATTGAAGACTGCAATGTGGTCTCCCCAGAGCTTTCTTTTCTCCAGACTGAATAACCCCAGCTGTCTCGACCTGTCTTCAGAGGAGAGCAGCTTTATCCCTCTGATCATTTTTGTGGTTTCTTCTGGATCCACTTCAGTATGTCCATGTCTTTTCTGTGCTGAGGACCCCACAGCCAAAATGGTGGGGTCTTATGAGAGTAGAGGGACAGAGTCATGTCATGATAAAAAATATGCATTGTAGGCTATTGTTTGAAAAGTCTCTGAGCTCCCAGGGATGATCTTACTTAAACACAATAGAAAATTGTACGAGAACATCATTAAGCAGTAACTGGCAAAATTATGCTAGAAGATTACACAAGAACATCTGTATTGCACAGGGCATAAAACATTTCCTGTTTTTATTTCCTGTGTTTATTTCCTGAGAAATCACACTACACACTTATCATTCATGTTTCATACTACTTGAGAGTTGCTGAATGATTAAGGAATGTGAAATTTGTCATAAAGGCACAATAAAATATATTACCATTAAGGTAATTTTGAATATTTATATGTAATGAGAGTTGAATCTGGGGAAGACATCTAAAATAATTTTCTCTCTGGTGCCAGTTTTTGGGATTTGCAGTGTATATTCTTGGTTTAAAATGTAAATTTCAAGATGTGATAAACATGACCATTCTGAAGCATGAACCCAGAGAAACCAAGCATTGTAGAAAACCAGAATATTACAAAATAAATAGTTTAGGACACAATAAAGCCAAATTTATATCTCAGATTACTAAACCTTTTGTGAAAAATACAGGATTTAAGATTTGTGATTTGACCTCACCCCTAGAATCCTGCTTCTTCATGATGGATAAAAAAACCTCAAAAAACTTTGAGACAATACCTCAGTAGATTATCAAACATCCTGGTATCACATTGGTGCAAATTCCAGGTCTCATGACATTCAAAACTATTGACTGATTCACTGTGTACTCTAGGAAGAGTCATGTTTAATATTTCTTATTTACGCTTTCAAATTCTGTAGATAAAATTGGATTGTATTTCCAGTTCTATTAAAGAACATTCAGTGTAAATAGCAATGCAAAGGATTAAAATGAATGTATCATGTAGGACAATAAATTATGTAGTTTTATGGTAAAAGACATCTAGTTACTCATCCTTCTGGGTCACCTGTGTGCCTTATTGCATACAATGAGACTTCTAATTAAGAATAAATGCAAGGTATGATAATGAAATGCCGATATTTTCAAAAGTAAGTTGCATTTTTCTGCCATGAGCCAGAATATATTGCAGTTCCTTATGCTATGAACTACATTCGGGGGATTTCAAACCTTTGAAAACAGCGCTGATGTTTTTTGTTACAGATGGTGAAAATTGGTGTTTATAAATAGGTACTGGAGGATCAATTAATATGTACTCAGGAAACAAGAAATAGAGGTTTATAACACAAGGTCAATGTCTCTTGTTCCCTATCGATTTTTCTTTCTATTGATTCATACCATTGATAGTGCTTTCCTTGTAACCTGTTCTCAAGGTAGCCTACAGTGTCAAGATGAAAGTGCTTTCCTCTGTCCTTTTAAAAACACATTAAATACTTGGTCACACCTTCACAAGGACTACCTTTCCACAGCAAGTTTGCACCACGTGTGATTGCTTTCAGGGGTATAAAGATTTGATAAAAAGCTAGTAGTCAAAAACTTTGATCTAAAGCATCATTAACATTGCTTTAACAATGCTTTACATTTTTCAAAATATCATAATCCACTTTTAATTTTTGAAGAATCTCTCCTTTAACTTTCTCTAACTCTGAATCTGCCTTTTATGTGCATTTGAAAAAGAGACTGAGTCTGGTTGACAATTTATGAGATTTTTCTATTTACTTTTATAATTTTTTTCAAACAATTATATGCATTGTAGAACTGAATAATTCTGTGCACAGAATCAGAGAATAGGTTGGGTTGGAAGGGACCTGAATGACCATCTAATTCCTGCCATGAGCAGGGATGCTTTACACTAGGATAGGTTGCTCAAAGATCCATCCAGCCTGGTTTTAAATACTTCCAGGGATGAGGCAGCCATAACTTCTCTGGGCAACCTGTTCTAATGCCTCACCATCCTCACAGCACAGAATTTCTTCCTGGTGTGTAAACCAAGACTACTCTCTTTCAATCTGAAGCCATTCCCCCTTGTCCATCACTACCTGCTCTATGAGGAAGTGTTCAAGGCCCAGTGACTGAAATATTTTGTTTTCTCCTAGTCATCTAGTGTAAGTTTTAGGAAGTCCACATCAGACTAAAACATGAGAATGTAGGACCTGGGCAGTAAGTTTTACTGCTGCAGGAAGTAACACGTACAAAACATTAGGAGAAGCATGAGGCTTTTAAATACAGCTAGAGATGCTCTGCCAAATCATAAAAGAGAAAAAAAAAAGAGTGGTGAAGTACAACCCAATGACCTTCATATTTGGAAAATGTAAACATTTCACTTTGCAAAAATATAAAGCTCTTTGAGAGATTTCTGATGTCTTCGATTTATCATTTTGCCATGACATACAGATATGACAGTTGTTGGACGCAGGTAAACAACCCTAATCTTTTGAGGTGTCAGTAAAGCTGACAGTATTTATAAGGTCTAGCATCCTTTTCTTGCACTCCAACTTTGATTAAAAATTCAAGGATATTTTCAAAGCTTCTAAACAAATCTCAGAGGAAAATGTTTACAAAAGATCTCTAATTTTAAATTATTAATTTTTCATTGCTTTTTGTTTTCTGTAAACCCACTAGATTTGAAGTCATATGACAATTTTAATCATCTGAAAGTTTGGTTTCAAATTAACTATATTTTCCCTTACTCTGTCAATCACCAAGAGAAGGAATACAACCCAACCAAAATAAGTATCTAAAATAGACTGTAGATAACTATTCCACTTTCCATTTTTTATTTTATATGTCTATTTTACATTCTATATTACTGAATGCCAAGTTGATTTTTTTCCTGTATATTCCGGAGAAGCCTCTGAAATATGTATTTTTAAACTAGCACTACTCATGGTGTGTCGATCCATTTCCATCAAATCATCCTGAAAAACTTGCGTAGCCTTCAAATTTTTTCTTCTTTATTTTCGTTTTTGATAATTATGTGCTTTACAACATGAGAGCTTAAATTGTGAGTTAGGAAATTGAACTCTGACACCATGTCCTGTCATAATGAAGTTGCCCTGGAGCACAGCAGATGCCTTCTGGCAGAGGAATACAAAAACCCCGCATCGACATCAGAGATGCTACAACCATCAGTGTCCAACATACACATACGAGCATGCACAAAATTCTTACTTTAATTGGAAGCTCCTACATTAAGAGTCATATATTTCAGCAAAAGTAGTTAGTTATTACAGAAATGCAGTTTTTCTTTTTTGAAGAATAATTTAGGGCACTGATCATGGCAAATAAACATGCCTTTTTGACTGCTGTGAAGAATTTGAAATGGCTCTTGTTCTGTATTTGTTATAGGTCTGGAAGTTTTTGAGTTTAAAGACCATTCTTTTATCAAACTTAGAATTCAGTTACACTTAAAAAAAAAAAAAAAAAGAAAAAAAAAAAGAAAAAAGAGCAGCTTAACAAGTTCTATACTGTTGCATGTTCATTTTTAATGCTACCAGTGTTAGGTCCAAAAGTAATTATTGTTCTAAATAGGCAGAGTGCAAATGTTAAACGTTGCTTGCATCATTGGTTTCAAAACAATACAAATATTCTCTTTTCTGGTTATCCAACCCCTCATTCTTTGAAGAATTCTTATCATGATCTGGTTTGTATTTTCCAGTTGGATGAAGAGAACTGTAGGTAAGAGTCTTTCATTAGAGGCATGTCTGATTTAATTAATCTTTAATTATTGTGCAAAACAAATGGAAGGATAGCTTCGATCAGCAAATTCATTTGCCACATTTATCAACTAGCTGATCTTTATCACCCACCCAGATGACAGTAAATCAAATGTGCACCCCTTTTCAATTCCTGAAGCAAATGATTAAAGTGTCCATAAGAGTCCCTATCCTAACTAAATCTAATTGCGTGTGAATAATCAGTTAAGTTGTGTGAGAATGTGCCGTCATAGAGTCTAGTCCATAGCCAAATCATATTTTGAATCATACTTGCTTTAAAAGTATGCTCTTAACTCATGTCTTCAGGTGTTTCTTTTCCTTCCTCCTTTACTGATGTGTCATATTAATTACATTATTTTGCCTTGCTTTCTCCTTCAGCTTTTAGATCAATTTTAGGGCTTTCTTTCACTTGCACTTTATAATTGAAACACATTCCAAACACATAGATATATATCTTATTAAAAATCATCTTAGGCACAAGAAGTATTACTGTATTTCACTACATTTTATTAGTCCAAACTGAATTTAATTATTTTCCATTGCACATCTTTGATTCTTAAGATCATTTTTACTTGACTAAATATCTCCTCAACTCAAAATGAAGAAAATTATGTCATAACTGTATTTGTTTATTACAGAATATAAATGGTACGCAGAACACACTTCTTGACATCTGCTATTCTCAAATATTTATGGACCCATCCTTTTTTCACCTGGACTTCTATGATTGTCACCCTGAGATTTAAGCCTTCTGAATTGTTTTTATATTTGTAATGTATTTTCCCAAGAGTTGGGACTGTTGTTTACAGTCTTCTGTGATGAATGTCATTTGATGGACTGCAAGTTTGACCAGTGGGATTGGAGAGGTCATAACCTCCTTGTCCAATCCCTGGTCATTGTCCAACCTCTATAAATAGTGAGGTCAAAATAAATTTGTTTTTCTTCTGTGTCCTGACACCTGTGTGTGTGTGTGTGTGTGTGTCATTCCTTTCATGTCCCACAGCAACATCTGATACCATATTTAAGGTTTCATAATACTTTTGTTCATGGACAAAATTTAATTTTGTGGACTTAAATAAGGGTTCCAAACCTTTAAGGATTTGTTCATCAGTATGTAATTAAATAATGAAAACTAACTTGACAAATAAGCATTTTACTTTAACTGATACCACAGTTTATTCAGCCTTTTTTGAGTGTGCATAATAAAATGAGATCTTTTTCTCTACTTCTCATCTTAAAAATAGTTTAAGAGAGATTTCTGTTGATCTAACACATGAAAGAGAGAACAAAAATTTTGTAATTAGTTATATTTATTTAGTTGGTCATCTAAAACCTAATAATTAACTTCAAGGGCCTTGAAATCACTGAAAAGTAAAGAATTTGAAGAGGAAAAAAATATTTCATGTGTTGATTCTTTCTATGTACAGATGTGGAGGAGAGAAAATAGGATTCACATACATCCTTTAAAAATGTAAAATCCCAATGTACGATATAGTCCTGCTTTTGCTTTTATTTGTGTTGTTGTTATTACTGTTATTAATCATCATCATCATCATCATCATCATCATCATCATCACCCAATAGGGGTCATTTATTTGGAAGATGCCCTTGGTGGCAATTCCGTTTTATTAACCACCACTTTCAACCACAGTGATATGTTTGGGTGAAATGTGTACTAATCTGAAAGAGATTCTGTAGCTATCAATGAAAATGCGCCCATCGATAACAGAATGTTAATCCTTCAAGAGCTTCAAGATCCTCAAGAGCTACACTGGTTTAAATCTCCATATCTAGATTTCAGACATATTTCAGATGACTGGATGCCATCCACAGCCAGCCTGCTTGGTCATGGGTGATAGATGTCATGTACATATGCACAAAAGTAGACAAAGAAAAAAGTAGATGAAGAAATAATGAAAATGTCTTGCTATGTCCCTAGGGCAAATACACTAACAAATGAAAATTTAAATACATACTCAACTGAATTAAAAAGATGCTTCATTAACTCAAATTAAGGAATTGTTTATTCCCTGCAATCTGGAATCATTGTAATACAATTTGATTTGTGTATCAATGTGAATGTAAACATTTATTTCAAATTAAAGACTTTCAGATTTTCATTGCTGGTATTTAATGGGACAGTTTGCCAGGCTTTTTTTTTAACAGCTATGAAGTGATATCATTAAATTATTAAGCAAGTGGTTTAATTATACCAACTTTTACATCTAACTGAAAAGCAGATGTTTTATTGGAAAACATAATGCTTCATGAGAGCAATATCTAGCCTCATAGTGACAGACTGAGCCCTAATGACAGTTTTAAGGCTAAAGACATTTGGATACCAAAACACTTTAGTCACAGATTTATGCAGTTTTGCATATTATACAATTCTCTGTTTTGTGGGAAAGAAGTAGGAGGAGACACTGTGATGTATGTAGTCCTGGGCAGGTGGTGGGTTTTCCTGATGTCTCTCCTGCTCCTTGGGCTCTCTAGAGGTAGCAGAGATCCTGGCTCCTAGTTGCCTGCCTCCAGTTTGTCAGGTACTCTGAGTACCCCTGACACTGAATATTCATTAATTAAAACATTGGATAGGAGAAAACCTTAGTGAAAGATTAAAGAAAACTTAGTGAGTAGATCATTCAAATTATACTTTCTTTTTCTTATTTGCTGTTACCATTTTTTTTGGCACTCATGATCTGTTCCAAACATATCTGGTCACATTTGAACTTGTTAATGATCAAAATGTTGTTTGCATAATTTCATTATGTATTTTATTGAACACACCAAAACTATTCTTTTGCTTGAGGCAACAGGCTGATCATGTTTTATCTACTGCTACGAAAGCAAAGCTTTTACAACCTGTACTAGCAATGCCTGACTTGTTAATTCCTACAAGTGTTTCTGTGCCTTCCTTATGCAGGAAGGTATCAGATAAGCAGGTAATATACTTCCAACTGCCAGGACCCTATTCAAAAGATACAAATGGATGAGCCACTTTTGTTTTCAAGCTTACTGAAGCACATATATATTTCTGTTCTCAACAGAAGGTGAAAATGGAATTAATTTGTTGACTTCTCAAAAATAAAATAAGACATTCACAAAAGATGGACAGATTTCATATGAACAGACAGGGAAAACCAAATAATTCTTCTAAGGATCCCTTTACATATATTTTGAGAGAAATATCTTTAAAATGGTACACAATAACTGCTTTGAGACACCATGAACACCATCTGCATGTAGCACAAATTCTCAAAAACCTGCAAAAAACCTCCCATATTTCAATCATCATCTTTCCCTTTAATCAGATTATTTGGGGGAGGGGATGTGTGTGGGGTATCAGTTATTTTCAATATAATCTGGGTGACTGAGACCAGTGTCTTTCTTTCTCTGAAGAGGAATATTGTGTTTGCCTTCCCCACAACAGATAAAGGTTCAAACTTTCCTATCTGAAAAAGGAGTTATTCAACAGGAGTTGGGTGCTTAGGTAAGCTGCAATAAGCTTTATTGTGAGTCCCTTACGGAAAACCAGGAAATGGATCTTTCCTGAGTGTTGTGTTCAGGGAAAGGAGACCACTCACTTGCTCTTTAACCCTTGTCTGAATGAAAGAGAGGACCTGAGCTCAGCTGGAGAAGTATCTCATTCAGATGCAGTCCTGACCTGTGCTGTTTCAATTACAAAACTTAATGTAGGGCACTGTTGAACTGTAGCCCTTGTAGAAGTTCTTTTCTTCTTTTTCTTCTTTTTTTTATTGGTCACAGGAAAAAATAATGCACACATTAAAGCATGTATAGGAGGACTGAATTATAGAAATATGGGAGAAATTATTAATTCCATGAGAAAAAATAAATGAAAAATTATGTATGCTTCTGGAAGGAATTTTTTTCTGTGTCTCTCAACATATAAAACAAATACAGTTACAATCTTACAGTAGGCACTCAAAGGTTATGATCTACCATGACATGTCCATACAGGCATTTTGCAAATGTTGACACTATGGTTTCTGATGAGCAATCAGACATCAGATCTCTCAGATCGTTGCCCTACTGTGCTGTTTTCATGTAATAATATGAGCTGAAATAGCCACTGTGAGCCAAACTCAGGAGTTGAGAGAGAGCGGCCTCAAATCTACACCATAGGAACAGTAAGTCAATCTGTAAAAAAGGTATGTGAACATATTCAAGTATCAAAGTGTCTAAATTGTTTTGCACAGAATAAAATAATTAGTTTCATATAATCATGTATATAACCAATATGGCTGAAGTAAAAAATTATCAGAAGTATAACCAGAGGAGTAGCTTTGATTTCTCTTTGTGGAGAAATATGTTCAAATGCTATTAAAGAATGTTTAATACCTCTGCTACTGAATACCTACAGCTTCTGAACAAAAATATGTGGTTTTCACAGATAACTCTTTGTAGTCTGAGGCTCCTGGGCCTGAAGTTTCTGAGTTTCTAGACTCAGTTTCTTCATGATGTTTTGGTTCAGGAAGACCTGGTTCTCACAGCCTTGACATAAAAATTACAAGTGTTATTGTAACAAGAGTGATGTTTTGAATTCCTGTCTGTAGGATGGACCTTCTCTCTTTCGCTTTTGGCCAATGGGATGAAGAGTTCTGGCACTCTTCTGACCAATGAGATGGTCTGTTCTAGAAGATATATAAAGGGGGTCAGTTTTTAAATAAGGATTGGAGTCAGATGAAGTTTTCATAAACGAGGTTCATGTTGTTTGTCACTTGCCTACAGCGACAACTCTTCTTAAGTGCAAAGTAGGCTTTCATGTTGATGAAAAACACTTAGAAATAAATGGGTTCTTCAAAGTAATTGATGAGCTATAGATATTGAAAATGATAGTGTAAAACTTTATATAGGGACATCTCTTTATTTGCTAATTACTGTGTTGGTAAGCAGCAAATGGTAAGCAGTATGGTTCTATATCATCCCTCTTCAATAATTTTGCACAAATGTTGCAATCACTCAAGGAGAGGAACAGAAAAATTATGCTTGGTGTATGCAAAATTGCCCAAAACTATGAATTATTTTCTTTAGAAAGATCCTTCAGACTGACATTCTTAGCATGGTTGCTCCCTCACTTCCTCCCTCATCTTCATCAGGACTGAGGAAGAAAATCGCAAGAGCAAAAGCAAGAACACTCATGACCAAAGATAAGAAAGGTCCAATAAAATAAGGATTGAGGGGAGAAAAAAACAAACATACAAAAGCAATTATTCATCACCTCTGATGGCAGATCAATGTCCAGCCAAACTCTGAGCAACAACTGTCCTGGAAGATGGTTATTGTGATTGTGCACGACGTTATACAGTATAACGTCTTGGAACGTTTCAAAGGAAACTGCCTTTGGTTTCATTTCAAGTTCAGGTTTGTTGTCTCAGCTCTTTCCCCTCCCATAACCTTTCCCACATGTAGCCTAATTGCTGAAGGAGCAGGTTGAGTAGAGTGAGAAAAAGACTTGTCATCAAGCACTGTTTGGACATAGCCAAAACATTGGTATGTTATCCACACTGGTTTACATGCAAATTCAAAGTCATGAAGAAAGTTAACTGCATTCCAACCACAACCACTACAGTCATAACATGTTGAAATGCCTTTTGTAAAAAACAGCTTTTGCATATTACCATCAGCTATTAAACCAATGAAAAGTTTTGGGCAGGGGGGAGGGATATGAGGTTGGGGTTTTTTTGTTCTGTTTTCTTCTATGAAAGACAAGAAACAGGTGGTACATTCTACTAGCCAATATTAAGGATCATTCTATTCAAATTTCCAGGATTGTTGATTCATTATAATAGTTCTGTCAGATTATATCAACCAAAATTGCTCTTGAAGACAGGTACAGTAATGAAGTGATGCTGATGAATAAATTATCTACTCTAGGAATAAATAATCAAATATGAAAAGTTTCTTGACATGCTCTTTGACAGTAAAGAAAATATTATGTGATGATTACACTCCAATTCAATAGATGCAGAAAACTGATCTATAAAATATTTAACAAACCAATCTGAGTGAAACATGCCCAGTCTCACTGGTCTATGTGAAAAACTGAATTACTGCCTCTTCAAATTAATCAGAACTACTTTAGTATGCTCTTTTAATCGGAAGGTCACTTTAAAGATGACAGGCAAGAGTCCTTTCTATTTCGGCAAATATTTGAACTTACTACCTTGTTGTGTTTATATAAAACTGTGTGCATTGTCCTTGTGTAAGTACTTTTCTCTGTGACCTTTTCAAGCATATAGCAAATAAATCTTTCCTTAGCTTTAAAGTGGCTGTCATAACAACACCACAGGGCTCTAGGCGTGCTGGCTTACAATTTCAAAACAGTCTAATCAATTTCAAAACATTTTTCTTTGAAATTAATAGGTATTAATTAATGACTAATTTTATAGTTACAGTTAGGGCATTTTACTATCTTACCTAGTTACATTTCCATATAATTTTATAAATAAGAAAGTTGTATCAGGTTTTATTAAGATGGGATTAAAGTGAACAGTTGCATTAAGGAAAGGATTTATGCTGACATTGTAACATTTTCTGCAAGATTAGTTGTTTTGGTTTCTTTCTCTTAAACTGATTAGGAATTATCTCATTGCAGTAAATTAAAAAAGTAAAAAAAATCCCATCAGAGGAGTGCCTAGGCAAGAATGCAATCTCAGTTTGAAAGTCATTATCTTTAAAGGAAAGGTTCATATAATTTTTTCTCCAGACAGGATTTCCAACTCAACCCAAGATCTCAAATTCAGGCTGTATACTTTCTCTGCTCTGGCCCAAATGAGGCTTATGCTCAGGTTCAGGGGTCCTGATGATGTCCTGTTGAGAACTGGGTTTGAGAATCAGGTTTGAAACACTTAGGCAAGCAGTGAGAGAGCAAATAGAGAGAAAAAATATGTCATAATGGTAATTTCTCTAAGCAATTTTAAATCTTAACAATAAAATTGGTTTCTTCTGTGTCTTTGTAGAATGGTAGGATTACTTGATACTATCTCCATGTATATGTGTGTGCATGTGTGACTGAATCAGTAATCCTAAAGGATGTGTTTAAAATTAATTACTTGCTCTGAAAAAAAAAAAAAAAAAGAAGTCAAGGAAACCAGCTATATTGAATTCAATAATACCGATTGTCAATAATCTGACTTATTTATGGTGTGATTTTTGGATTGTCATATGTAGATCCAGGAGGTGGAGTTGTTGATCCCTTCCAGCTCAGGATAGTCTATGATTATAATTCTGGGCTACTTCAGGATGCCACATGGCTAACCCATGAACAGCACCATGTGTCTAAGAAATGATAAAATAAAATAAAACCAACCAACCAACTCGTGATATTCCTTGGTGTCAGTCTTATGTCCCTTGAAAGACCTGGTATGAGGAAATCCGTCTGACACACATTTGGTACAGACCAATCAAAGAAACCACAATGAGATACTTGAAATCCAAACAGATTAATTTAGCATCATGTCGAAAGCAGCACAAAAATGCTGTACATAAAAAATGTAAGCATTGCAATCCCTTTTTTTACATCATAACATAAACTCTGTAATGCACCATTAGTTTCTAAACAGAATATGCATAAAGAACTTAAATATTAGTCCACTATAGTTAGAATATTATTAGGTAAAAGCTAAAGCTTGTTGTCATGTATCAGGGCACTGTGAGGGCTGATGTGTCTCATGGGGCAGGTACCTGGGGAGAAGGGACACCCCCACACACACACCCCCATAGGATGTCAGGACAGGGCTAAGTGGAAAATCCCACTGCTGAAAGCCAAAGGCAGTGGGATGGATCCTGGCTGGGTCACTGCTCTGCCTGCTTCCAGCCAGGGCACAGAGCAGTCCAGGAGCCAGCTGGGGGAATTGGGCATCTCCATGGGGATGGAGACAGGACAAGGATTGGTCCAGGACCGGTCCAGGATTGTTCTGTTAGACCATTGTTGTGATAGGGACTGAGAATTCCAGAGGGGAGGAAAAGAGGTCTTGAGCCAGGGGCACGAGACAATGCAGGAAGCTCCTAAGTATCATTTTCTTTGGTGGTGATTAAGACAAATCTGAGTCTTGATCCCACCCACATCTTTAATCCCAAGTTTGCAGACATGATGAATCTTTCACTGTAGAAGAAGTAGATAAGTAAAATCTAGGGAGCCAGTTAGGAAAAGGAGGCAGTTTCGCTGAAATTGGGATACCTATGTTTTGTACTGAAAAAGGTGTCAGAGGAGCTCTGAAAAAGCATCTTGTATTCCCAGGAACTCAGAACATGAGAAGTTCACAAAAGCACTGTCAGAAATTCTTATGTAGTCTTCAAGCTTCTAGCTATATCACTCAACATAAAACTAAACATAAGGCAATACTATTTTAAAATTCAAGAGAGTTGCTCTAAATTGATTATATTAATGGGGGGGGATTCAACGTAGCAGGGAGAGATTCAGCCAAATTACTATGACTACTTCTAATGATGTCCTAAATTGTCATCAACCCACCAGAAAATGAAAATTAATTCTGTAAGAGGTTTTATCACAAATTATGTGTCTTAGGTTGTTTCAAATGAAGGAAAATGTCCCTAGCAGTTTGTAAACCAATTCTTCCTTCCTTGATGGAATTCTGTGATGTTGAGCATTAACTGAAGATCCCTTCTGTGGACAATAGGTCTGACTCTCTAGTGCATTGTTCCTTCTGCAGATAGCACATTTGCATTTAATATGCAGGAGCAAAATGTTCCTAATCTGCTTTTACAGATGTGATTACAGGAGGAGAATATCAAAGGTGGATTTTTTATCTTTTCTTCATGAATAGAACAGTATGATTCTGAATTTACTCTGTGGAAATGTAATGTGGACCTGATTTTCTATCAAGACAATTTTCATACACCTGGAATGGAGTTAATCCTGGGAAAAAAAGTGGAGATAATATAGCTCTCCAAACCACCTTAATTGTATTTTGACCTATGTTTACTGTATTGAGGTTTTCTAACATGGAGAAAAATGTGTTCTCTTTCATTATTTTGATTAATTTTAATTCAAATATGCTGAGTTAAATGGCTTTATTCCTTGTGCTGTTAAGTATCACAAGTAAAAATGAGGCTGTTAGGAATAGATTTCCAGCAGGCTGGGTATTATTTAGCAATAAATGGTTCAAAGCTAGTAACTCATCTTTCTGTAATTTGTAGCACCTGGTAGTGATCTGACTTTAGACTTCATCACATACTTTTTCCATATCATTAACCATAACCAGAAGTCACAGTTTCACAGCAATTGAACCAAGGCTCAGAAACAGTGTGACACACATTACTTTCAAAAAATGTATTACTTTGAAATACTTTGGCTTTATTTAATGCCTTCTGTTTTTAAATGAATTTAATAAACCTCCCTGCAGATTACTGTGGAGGGCAAGAAACACTAGAGCATCACTTCATGTGTGAATAGATCAAATCCATTTTGCAAATTAACTTTAAGATATGAAGAGTTGAAAAGTATGATGGTAGAGTTCAAACTCTAACGTTAGGATAGACAGCTGTGTGGTATAATCCATAGATTTTACAGTCCAGTTACATGGAAGAATTTGTACTGTGATAAGGAAGGAACAAAACTTCATAGAGTCCAAATCAGCCTAACAGAAAGAAAAAACCTGAGATGAAAAGGAGTCTCCCATCTTATGTTAGTCATACTCCACATGAACCAGTAGATTTTTGAGGAAACATTAATCTTTATGACGTAGAAATTTGTTGTCTGCTTCTCAGCTCCAAATGCTTAAAAATCATTCCTTCCTAAACTTTAGTTTAAGGAAAATCCTTAGTTAAAGTGGTAAAGGAATATGGAAATAATGAGATTTTCTATACCACACTTTAACATCTTCCTGTCTGTAAAGTAAAACATTCATCAATGTAAAAAATACAGTGAAGAATTTGCATTATAATCAAAATTTGGTAGAATAGTTAAACAAGAAGTTATAATCATTGAAACAGTTTCAATGCATTACAGTACCCTGAAAACCTTAGTGAGAAAGATGGAAGAATGCCACCTTCTGGATAAAAGACAAATCAGTTAGATAACTGGGACTCCTACATACACTTCTATTTTTCAACCCTTCCTATCTGCAATGAAAGTTAGAGTGAAATCCTTCAAAACTTTACAAACCCCCCACCTTTTCGAATTTTTTTTTTTTTGTGTGTGTGTGTAAGGCTATTTGTTATTTTAATATTTTTTTATACCCTCCAATCTCAGAACCTGCTAAAACCAGAAAAGGATGTACACTATTAAACTGAGCCAAATACAGGAAAATCTTTCGGCAATATTCTGTGAAATGTTCTGTTCTCTCCAAAGGCCAAGGCTTTAAACTCTCACAGTGTTTAAACTGGTGTTCACTTGAAAAAAAAAAAAAAAAAATTGACTGCTGCAGGTGCCAGGGTACTGAGGGAGCTAAAGGCTCTGCAGAGTCTTCCACAATGCCTAGGAGTTTGCCTGTGTTCAAAGTCAATTCTGATTTTGCTCACCTGTATAACATGGGATCAAACTGCTGTGAAAATATAAGCTATGAGAATTTGAAGAGGGAGCCTTGCCTGTAGTCTCTTTCTTCTTTTCTTGAAAGCTGTATTAGACTCAGGCCCTTGACCTATGCCATGTGAGAGTTCTGTGGCAGCTCTTCCTATGCTTGGAATTGCACCCCACTGTACCTGACCTGGCCTCCCTGACTTGGCTTCCTGGCCGTGTGTCAGACCTGAATTGTCTCTAAGGACGTGCCTGGCAATCCCAGGTCTGTTGGCTGACCCTGGCCACTGCCACCAATCATCCTCTCTTCTTGCATGTGTGCTCTGTCACGGTGTCACACTGCTAGAGCTGTTGCTCTGCCTTTCTGCTGCAAACACAGTTCCTGGCTCCCTTTTCCATGTACACCAGTATAGCCTTGCTGTTACCTGCCAGTGAAAAGCTCATCTGCAGGATTAATAGTTTTGTAGAACACTGAATTTATTTTAAAACAGGGTACAAAATATTTTCCTTTTCTTTTTGACCTTAGGACTGACACAACGGTGACCTGTACTGCACACTGAAAGTTCTTATATGTCAAAATAGCTGGCAATTTTCCCCAGATTCTCCTACAATCCTGTCACATCTTTGTTACATTATGTCTTAGTATACGCTTCCTTTTCTTCATTTGTTCATTTGGAAGTAAAATAAATAGTGGTTCATATATACATGCTTGCCTAGATTTTGGGAATACGTACTTGATCTTGCTTGAGACACCAAATATAGGAGGAGCTTGGGAGCCAAGGTTGGATTTAAATCAGTATTTTAATTCTATAATGTGTTTATTCCTCTTCCTATTTATTGGTTATCAGAAACTTGCTAAATCCCCATATTTTTCTCCATCAGGAAAAAAATAAAAATTAAATCTCTTCATAAATCCCTTATCATAGGCTGGATTTTCTTCAACAGATATATTATTTCAGACATAGAAAAGTTCCAGTTAAAATTGAAGAGCATAAGAAAAGAACTACATAGGAGAGTCTTATCTGCAAACCCATCTGATGACCCCAGGATATCTCTCTTAAAGGTTCTCTTTTATGTTCCAGTTTTGTGCCTAATTCATCTGTTATCTATTTTTTCAGTATGAAATACTGAAATTTATGTGTATATAAAACTAGACATGCATTTGGCCACTATGACTGAACTCAGAATTAAATAACTTTCCCTCATGTAGGTTATAAAAAACTTGGCTAATCCAGTTTGTATTTCTTTATTCACATAAAGAAGCACAGCTCTAAAGAAGAGACTAAATGAGACTGTTATATTTGCCAAATTATCATCTACCTCTTTGAGGAAGTGAAACTTTGTCTTTCTTCACATGAAATTACCCGAAATCTCATAACTTATTCCCTATTTCTAATGCCTTCCTGTACCTTGTGCCTTATCTTTTTTTTTAATGTTTTAATTTTATTTGGATGGGGGAGAGAGAGGAGAATTTTTTGGTTTTGGTTTAGAGGTTTGTCTTTCAGTGAAGAATACAATGACTTAAAATGCATGTGACAGGTTAAGTGCATAGAACAAAACAACCAACACCATAATTTAGAGTAGCAAGCCTATTAGCTGAAATAATTAAGAGTTACATATAACTTTAACATGGCATAGTTTTTTTTTTTCTGACCTAAATAATCCTCCAGAAGTAAAATCATTAGTTAAACTTGGTTTACTTTGACTACAGAAATGTAGGATGAAAATGGAGCAAATTTAACTCTTTTCAGAGATCAGGAAGATGAAGCAAATCTAACTTCTAGTGTTGAACCTAAAACACAGGAATAATCATCTAGACCTGCCTGGTAGGATCCCTCTTTTGTTGAACTTGATGTGGTTCTATGGAATTCAGATCACACACAAACCTCCCAGTGTCTTGGCCTTTAGAGACATCACATTTCCACCAGTGTACTAAACCAGGCAGTAATATTTGAAGCTATGGTTTGTTTTCCTGGGTTTTTTTTTTTGCTTCTTTCATCTATACTTCCTCTGATTTCTGTGACTTTCAGGCTGTAATTTTCATTCTTTTGTAGTGTTATTTTGACAAAGTTTCCATATCCTGGGAATATATCCCATGAACAATTTTTCTGATGTTATGTAAGAAATGGCCAGAGTTTCATAACATTTGAATGGTAAGTTTATTAAGATTAGTAATAGAATTAACCAAAATAAATGTGCAAGTTTTCATATATACTGTATCTGATTCCTCTCGTCATGAGACAGGAAAGTCTTTGATTTATCAGAAAAAAGAACATTGTGTAAAGTACATATTCATTTGCCTCTCTGTTTGTTGCCAGTGCAGATGCCTCTGATACCTCTTAATTAGAATTGTATACACCTGAATATAGTTAATATTCATATACCATCAAAATAAGAAAGTATTAATTTCCTTAAAAATATGTACTTACTGTAATGGTAAGAATGTAGTGGTGACTAAGTACCTTCCATGACTGTACATATCAGTGCCAGCCATGCCTCAGCTCTGTAATCAAAGTCCATCCATGAAATATATTCTGTGTGCTACTTAAACAGTAGTACAAACAGTTAATTAATAATTTTTTTTAATTTTCTGATTTTTTTTTGTCTTAACACTCCCCTTACATTAGACTCAAACGTGAAAACATGTGTATATCTCATGTACAGACATATGCACATGCAAAAATACACATTTATGTGTGTGCATGTATATATGTGTGTACATATTCATACATAGATATTTCACATTTGTAAGTAACAGATCTCTTTCCCAAGTCACTAATAGTCTTCTTAAGACTCTTTTCAAGCTGTGATCCGTGTTCATTCTTCTTAGGCGGAAAAGAATACTCATGTGTTTTTTACCATACTGTATCCTTCAGCTCTTGAGTCTTATTATCTTTCCACAAAACTCTTCTACATGCCTCAAAATTTCTTTAAGATGGAAACAGAGCAAGTATCTAGAATGTGTAATTTCTCTTCGGCTTCAGAATGATCACAGAAAGAGATTTTTAATAGTATTAACTTGAATCCTCTTTCTTCCTACATAGGAAGTAATGAATGGAACTTATTCTTCATCTCGTAGTTTGTTTTTAGATGAAATATATTGATTTTTGCAAACACAGTCTGAACAGAACTTTCGTCCATTTAAAGTACTGGTGAGAGATGAAGACCAGATCATCTGTCAGTTACTAATATAAAAATGTTTATAATAAGTAGTGAGCAATGATTAAATAAAATCATATTCTCCGTTGATATGGTTTAGGTTTGGGGTTTTTTTCCTTGTTTCTGTTTTACAGCATGCTATTAAAAAACTTTTAAAATTCTGAGAGCTGAAGGATGTTAATGCCTTGTTATCTTGCCCACAGCAGTATTTTTAGCATAATTGGAGTTATGTTTATTTGTAATGAGTTTTTGGGTATTGTAAGATACGCATTGTAAGGCTATTTATTAAATAATGACATTTATATTGAATTTTTAGAATAGTTTTTCACTGACTGCAATTGTTGTCAAAATGTGCACGACCATTCTTGGAAAAAGAAACAGATGACAGTTTCATTTTAGAGTTGATTTTGCTTTGGTTGTGATTTTTCCCTGTTTATGGTCTTTAATCAGATTTACAGGGCCCTTGACAGAATATAGGCCAAGTATATCCTGTGCTAAAATAGTTAAATTTATGGTTAATAGGCAATAGAGTTCCATTTACACTATGCTTAGAAAATATTAATGAGGAATGAACTACAAATTATTCCATTTTTTTTAGAAAAATAGTAAGACATTTTCTAAACTCCAGTACAGATATTGTCTGTGTTCCTTATGGTATTCTTTAGGTGGGTGTACTGTGCTTAGTAAATTATTTTAAATATTTTTATATTATGACCAAATGAATATTGTTGCTACAAAATTGCAGGGAGCCTAGTGAGTTTTGGATGATTTGAGTAATGTCAAGAGAACAAATAATTTTTTCTTTAATTAATTTTCTCATTTACTTCTTTAGAAGAGCTAAATACAGCATAATAACTTACAAATTATTTAGGAATTGTCTGTTCCATATAAATAATAGACAGTTTATTTAGCAAGCTCTACCACAGTCTTCCTTAATTGCTTACCTGTAAGGAGATAATTTACTAAAATATTATTGTTTTCTATTCACATTCTATTCTGTGTGCCATGGGAAAAACTTACAACAAGTTAAGTGAAGGAGTTGGATTTTTTTTAGGTTTTTTTTTTCATCAGTGATAATCTTGGCTGATGTGCTGGAAATTTGAGTTGTGTAACAATTTAGACATGATTGGAATATTCATAATTAAATAAGCACATAAAAAAAGAATAAATAATTTTATATTCTAAGCTTGACAATAGAGAAAGACATATTCTACAACCCAACCCATCACCTTTGCTGATTACAATTTTAGACATTTTCATCTGTACCTCTTGAATGAAATATTTGATTAATCATTTTCAGAAACATAAAGTAGGAAATTTGTTATATATTTGAATAACTTCATATTCTTCTTTTTTATTTATTTTTTTCTTGTACTAAATACATGAATATGGGTTGACTTCAAATTAAATTATTTTATCAGAACAAGTTAACACATTCTTGTTAAGTAAAACAGAACATTAGATTTATTGCATCAGTAAACACAATAAGTAAAAGGCACTCTTGAAAATATTTAAAGAGAAAAGTTTTCTTTCTACCTCTTCTTTTATTTAAATCATTATTAATTTTTATTTTTAGTTTTAAGTATCTGATGTTTCTAAATTAACTTTTAAAGGAAAGTGAAGGCTGAAAAATAAGACTCATAACTCGTTTTGTCAAGCTGATAAAAAATGTACTTATAAATGAAAAGAAACAGCAATAAATTATTACTTTTTTGATTGATGGATTACATTATATTGTTCAGATAGAGTAGGGTATAAAATAAATCTTACTTTAATAACTGCTTTTATTATTATAAATTTTCTAATTAGATATATATACATGGCTTTTATGACCAGAAGTGTGATTAACTCTTAACATACCAAGAAAATATGTCACCTATGTATAATTTGAAATCTCCTGAAATGCAAATCACTATTAACTAAACTTTTTGAAAAGTAAAAATTTTTGTTTATGCTGTAATCATAACAATAATCAAGGTGAAGTGTTAAAATGCAACTGCCTACTATTTTGCATATCGTTATCTTCAAAATGATAAGGTCAAAATCCTGTTAAAGTATTTATTGAAATGTTATTTTATATATTGCTCCTCCCTGGCTCAGTAAGATGATTCATTTTAATTTTTATTTTTTATAATGTTTCCTAAGTTTAAAATTCATCACTCAGGGAAACTTAAAAAAAAACCTACTTGAAATCATCACCTTTATTTTATTTAACAAGCTCACAAAATTTATTGATGCTGCACACTTTTGGTGCAAAGATGAAGATCTATTGAGTTTTACATCTGGACGTGACGTGATAGCTCAGATTGTGTACCAACAATCTGTTGGAGTAGTATAAATGCATAAAATGTAAGACAAGTGTAAGATTCTAACTCCAGCATTATTTGACCCAAAATTCACACAGATAACTAACTCAGATCACTCATTTCACATTGTTAGGCTGAATTTGAAATCAGAGCTGGGAACTTTTTTTTTTCCATTTTAAGATATGTGGGGTTTTTTTAAATTACACTTATTAAAATTTTGTTATAATAATGGTTAATCAAAATTCCCTGATAAATACAACTAATTCCTTGTTAGTTATTATTTTGAAGCAAATCTTGGCAATTAATTTATATTATTAGATTTTTTTTTCTTGCTTACAAAACTTATTTGTCGCTCTCTTTGCTCCTGGTTTCTCACAGTATTGATAGCAAAAATTTTGCAATTGTCAAAAAAAAAGAGTTGGTTTGAGTATTCGTTCACAAATAAACATGTTATGATTTCTGTGCCTCACAAGGATAATTGATCTGAGATTTGTAAAACAGACAGAAGTAAAATATTTTAGAAAGGAAAGAATATTTTAGAAAACTAAAATATTTTAGAAAGGAAAAAGAATGGGATTTCTTTCAAACATAGTCCCAAAAAGAAATATTAAAAATAATATTTTATACTTTTTAACTTTCTTCTTCCAGTAGTCTCTATTCTTTTTTTAGAAAATATTAATTATCTTATGGTTCTACCTTGTGGCATAGCAGTAAATTCCAGTTGCCTTGGTATGTTTTGTTTCCATACTTGTGCATGATATTGAATGCTAATACTGAATTATAGAGAGTTTATGGAGTCTTATGGAGAGATATATTTGATACTTAATCTCCTTCTCTCCCTAAACATAAAAAGCATAGATTGTAACCCTGAAAAGCCTTTTTATAAATTTGAAAATTTTGGTGTTTCTTTCCAATGGCCTTGACAGAACTTTACGAAGTATGATGGCACTAGAGTAATGAGATCTCAGATTAATGCCCTAGGAGTCTGCCAGAGAGAGACACCAGGGATTTTAGCTAAACATGGGTGAGAGCTGCATGGCACATGCTCTTTTGTGCATACATTTCTGATTGACAAGGGAAAAACAACCTGTACAACCCTGATATAAAAAGAAGTATATAGTTTGAAGGCAATGATACTGTTGACAAATTTTTAATTTTTATTTTTATATACCTTCTCTAATTCTTTAATACAGTTTACATAGTGATAAATAGCATTTATTAACTTCCATAAAGAAGTGAAATATTTGAAAGAGAAGACTATACAGCTACAACGAAATCAAGACAGGGAGCAGAAGTGACAGAGGAAAGTGATGGAAAAGGGGAAGAAGATTTGATAGAAAGTTTTGAGAATATCTGAAACAGGAAAAGGCTGCAAAGAGGTGTGCAGAAAAGGCAATAGGAAAAGAGAATATGCATGAAAGTGATGGATGAGAGAAAAGAAATTTGAGTGAGAGAGACTGGTTAAAGACAAAATAAAAGACAATCTGCACTTCTGTCACAACAACCCCATGCAGAGGGCAGGCTTGGTGAAGAGTGGCTGAAAGCAGCCCAGCAGAAAAGTGCATGGAGGTGCAGGTGAACAGCAGCAGAGCAGTCAGTGTGTGCCCAGGTGGACAAGAAGGCCAATGCTGTCCTGTACTGCACCAGCAGTAACATGGCCAGCAGGACCACCGGAAGTCAATGTTCCCCTGTTCTCAGCACTGGTGAGGCCACACCTCAAATCCTACATTGAGTTTTGAACTCCTCACTATAAAAAAAATATTGAGGTGCTGGAGCGTGTCCAGAAGCTGGTGAAGGGTCTAGAACACAGGTCTGATGAGGAGCAGCTGAGGGAACTGGAGGCGTTTAGACTGAGAAAAGGGAGGCTCAGGAGCGAACTTATCATCCTCTGCAATTCCCTGAAAGGAGGTTGTAGCCAGGTGGGGGTTGGTCTCTTCTCCCAGGCAACTGTCAAGAGGACATGAGGACATAGCCTCAAACTGTGCCAGATGAAGTTTATATTGGATATGAGAAAGAATTTTTTTCACTGAAAAGGTGGCTAAGCATTGGAACAGACTGCCCAAGGAGGTGGAGGTGTCACCATCCCTGGAAGTGTTCATGAAATGATTGGACGTGGCACTTAGTGCCATGGTCAAGTTGAAAAGGTTGTGATTGGTCAAAGGATGGACTCAATGATCATGGAGATCTTTTCCAACGTTAATCATTCGGGGACTCTGGGATTTTCTGGGATTCTTTCTTTAGTCACTAATCTCTTGTCATTTCCTATAAAAGGTTCTGTTTTTCCCTCTAAAATTTGTCACTTCATTAATATAGCAGGAAGGTAAAGAATGATTAAAAAGCATGTGTTAGTTCTTTTCTAATGCAACAAGAAATAAATTTAATAGAATTGCTAGCAACATTTTCTATAGCTTGCTTTCTCTCCTTCAATCCTCTGTCTATCCCCCCACCTTTCTTTTTTCTTTTTTTTTTTTTTTTTTGGTTACAGTAATTGCTGTCTGAGCCTCAAAGGCTAAAAATCGTTTTTCATCTCATGCATGAAGAATTTTAGTCTGATTGATGACAGCTATGGAACCTTTCCTTAGTCACTAAGCTGCACTAATTTGCAAGCTAAAACAATATTAGCAAATTGTTAATGATCCATGAAACTGCAGCAGCAGCCTTAAATGTTATGCTCCGAACTTTCTTGCAACTAAAGCAGCTTACCTAAATTCCCACAATGGACACAAAATGAGATGACATTTACAAAACAACAACAGTAGCGACCAAAATAATAATTGTGAAAGTGACAGGCTTGGCTAATATAGTACATTAGTGTGAATAATTTGTATTGAGGGCATGTGAACAATTAACATTAAAACCCAGACCTAGTTTGGAGCAGTTTGGATTTAATTTTCACATTGAGCTAAAGCCGGTGCACATATTTCCTGTCTGCACTTAATGGCTGCAATTTTCCTCTATTTCAAACAATGTCTGGCTGGCTTTTAAAATGAACTGGAAATCTTAAAAAAATAAAATAGAGTTGGTTTTGAAAATAACCTGTGAGTATCACTTTGCATATTGAAACAGGATTTTTTTCCCTAAATGGAGCCAAAATGCTGTTTGATGATTTATTTTTGAAGTGTTTTTAGAAATACTGTTGAATGAGCAATATTCAAGCTGCTTCATGCTATTAGAGCATCTGGTAGGCTAGTTCCCAGTAAACATGCCAGTGTACAAGAAAACATACATTATTTTCAGCTGTGTATTTGCCATTAACAAAAGGAGATTAACAAAACCATATGGCCTTGTGTCACCTGTGTGACACTAGCAGGAAGAGTTTAAACAAAAACATTGCTCCTTCCCAGGTCACATGAAATTTGTGTATGCATGTGCACATGTGTAAAGTGATTTATAAAGTATATTATTAATGTGTAAATTAATATGCAAAAATTCAAGGGTTGTCTCAAAAAGCAATGTGGTGCAATGTCAAACAATTCTGAAAGACAGGAAAATAAATTTATCTAATACATAAAAAATAAAATAAACTATTATATAGAAAGAAAAATGTGTATCTCTGGATATCTTCAAATAATTAATAATTAAATTTCATCAGAGAGACTGTCATATTTGTAACTTCATAATCTGTTAATCAGAGCCAATTTATGTAATTTAGTCTTATCTTCTCTGCAATAGTGGAATAAAGACTTAATAATACTTTTCACACACCATGCATTTTTTTGTTGTATCTTAGCATGGGGTAGTAACAATGTTCCTATTAATTATTCTCTCTCAGAAAATTAAAAAGTACCTCCTAAACAGCTGTTTCCTGAACAAATATATACAGAGATTGAACCATTCCAAAAGGCATAGAAGCCCAAACAGGTACAGGTTGAAGCTGAGATAGCAGAGGATAATAAAAGCTGATTAAATTCTACACGTTCATCTAGATCATCCTTTGTACTGCAACCGTTTTTAGCTGGTGCAACAAATATTTCCGAGTGAAATAACAAATAACTTCACCTTTTTTGGTAATTTTCAGTTCCAGAGTTTCAAGGTCATTGTGAATAGTGGTTTCAGACTCCTGAACACAATATGTTACATTTATTATTGTGCGATTGTCAGGTTCGGTAGCAAAATATTTTTATATGGTACCAGAATCAAAAAGTACATTAACAGGATGTATGAATTTTCCATTAATATTTTTGTCTTGTTCTCGCTTTTGTCTAATTCATCAATTTATAACACATCAGTATAGGTTGAAGCAATTATTTAATTTATTTTGATGGAAGGCAAGTGAGTATTTTATTGCATTTTCCTTCATGATCATCTTCTATGGCAGTTTCTTCCCATCTGAAATAAAGCTGAGTGCAGGATAACACTTCACCAATATCTTTGGTTTGCTGAAGAGCTCATTTTACACATCATAAATTTAACTCCTTATGACTGCATTTGTTATTTCTCATTAGAACAGGAGAAATAACTGTACTTATCTGTTTAACTTGATTATTTTGTCAGCAAAAGAAGGGAATTTGGAATGCCAAGAGTTTTTTGAATCCCACTTATGTTTATTAAAAATCCACTTCTAAAAGGTTAAAATACAGAGAAAGTATTATTAGGATGCTTTGTCCTTCACTGGGGTAAATAAAAACATTCTAAATAGTTACATGTTTTTAAAGAATGATTAATCAGTTCTTACTCCATCCAAATTTCAGTACCTGTCAATAGACTATTTGATTACAAAACATACTGGAAAAGTTTGGAGATATAAACTAAACAATTACAGAAATAATGCTCAACTTTTCTGCAGAAATATAAGAAAACTGTCAATCTATGTTTCTGACAAAGCCAGTTGTAAGAGACATTATACCACACTGAAGGTAATGACACTTCAGGTATTAGTATTCATACCTTTGCTGTAAAATTGAGATATATTAGTAGAAAAAGCATAGAAGTTATAAAGCAACATTTGTGAAAGATGTATAAAAGGATACCTTCAGAAGATAGACGTTGAATCAACAGGACAGTCAGTGAGGACTTTCTGTTTTGTTAAGGAAAAGGTGAACTAAAATTTTTTCAGGATGGAAGAATTTACTGTTTTACGAAAAAAAAAAAAAAAAAGCAAGTTTAAAGGTTAGTAATTTTGAAATATTTCTTCAATGTATCATTTGAGGTGATGTGAAGTCTTTGGGTTTTTCTCTCAAGGATTACCTGTCACAGGCTCTGACATGGACTTGAAAACTAGTTGTGAATAAGAACGGAGAGTGCTACACAAAGAGCATTAAATTCTGAAACATGATCATGGATAGACATCATAAGGAAACATAGGAGAATATTTTTTGATTTTTGAAAGTTTTGGGGTTTTTTTAAATATTATGATTGATTTAATATTATACCATCACCACCACATTCCGAGTTGCAAGTTACAAGATATCTTGTGGCCCCAGTAACTCATCACAAAATGTGTTCTGAATTGTTTTTCCCCTAGATTAATATGCTGTTATGTTAACATAAAAGAAAAACAAAAATGTAACAGTAGAATTATTCAAAAATTGCAAGGATGATATATAACTGTGAGAAACTTAAAAAAATTCTCAAAGTAATTTTTTTTACTTTCTACGTTTTGCTTTAATTGAACAGGGAAAGAGAAAAAAATAAAGTTTTAATTTACTATTGTCTTTCTCACATATTTTGAGAGGATAAGAACGTAATAAGCTATTTTTCCTTAAATAATTATATGAAACTTTAGCATACACTGTGACCTCTATATGTCATTTACTCAGACAATGCTTTCCATAAGTAAACGGATGATTTTATTCTCAAAGTTTACAACATACAAACACACAGCAAAACCAGAAATGCAGTGCTGCTCATAAATATCCTTCAGTAAGTTTAACAGTTAATTTGGCAGCAAATGACATTTGGAACTTAAATCTCCAAGTCCTTTCTAAAGGCCAGTTTCCTCATAGGTGAATATTCCTCCCAGCACTTGTAAACAGTTTTAACAGAAGCTCCTTCAAAAGGCAACATTCCCCTAAAATCTTGGACTTGCTATCGTATAATAAAACCTTTATATGTATCTTTAAAACCTTACAATAGTTATAAGGTCTGAAAGAGCCTTTTATGAATATTTGAGAAAATACTATTTTTATTTGCAAGGTCATAAGGTTTCATCAAATGTCTTTCCTGGTTCCTAGACTGGTTTTTGAACTTTTAAACAAAGTCCAGAAGAACATTTATGGAGACTCATCCATCAATTGTTAAAAAATTTTAATTTTAGAAGAAACTCGGCAAAAAAAACCCCCAAAAAAGATGGAGAAATATCTCTTTTTGTATCAGGTATGTGCAAAAGTTTCTGCACAGCTCCACTAGGGCTGTAATTCCCTGATTTAGCAATGTACTGTTTGTGATAGTGATCTTTCATTGTGACTAATATGCTGCTTACCAAAGTGCTGCAATGCCATCAGTCACTTTGTAGTTTCCAAAGACGAAACAAATTAGAAAACTTTCTTTAAACTAAAACTTTGTGGAAGTATGAAGTTGATGAGTTTATTTTATAAAGATTTCTGAAAGCATTTTTTAATTTTTACTCTACACCACTGGGGATAAAAGCTCCTCGAGTTTTATTTGTGCTGTACTTTTAGGAAAAATAAGTCAAGTCAGAGTTAAGTGAAAAATTTGATTTTTTTGGAAGAATATGAAAAAATTAGAATGAGTTCCCTAATCAAGTTTAGCCAAAATCCAATCACTTCAAGATTACTTTTGAATCTGAAGAGAGTGCAGGTCAGTTTATCTGTGGAGCTATCAGTTTCATGAGAATCAAACACTCCTGAGATTCATTCACAAACAAGTTGTCATCTGATCCATTGAGTTAAACTTCTCTGGCTAAACTATTCCTATATGCTCAAATTGGATCTGAGACACATTTTAGAAATTTCACTGAGATTCATCCTGGAATGGCGTAAATTTCTCTCTAGACATGTCCCGGTGCATTTGATTTACTTGGCAAGGTTTTGGTGACAAGGGGTGCTGCAGAGGTGACAGGAGGTCATGGGGTGCCCTGTGCTGGACACAGATGGTTCCAGGCAGTCCACAGAGACCCCCTGCAGGGCACAGCTGAGCCCACCAGCCAGGCTGGGGCAGCCTCTTTGAAAACATATTTCAGAAAGAGTAAAAAATGCCACGCAGGAACTGTGATCAGTGAGGAAGGAGGGAGGGAGGTGCTCCTTATCCTGGATCTGAGGTTCATCTCCAGCCAATGAAGAATGGTGAAGCATTTGCTCTCCTGCAGTTCATGGAAAAATACAGTACCATGCTGCTATCTGTCAAGGACCTTCTTGAAGAAAGCTGCAACCCATGGAGCATCCATGCTGGGCAGGTTCCCAGCACAAACTGTGGCCTGTGAGGGATCCAAGCTGGACCAGAGCATTCTTGAAGGACTGTACCCCGTGGATAGGACACATTCTGAGGCAGTTCTTCAAGAACAGCAGCCCATGGGAAGGGCTGATGTTGGAGATGTTTGTAGAGGACTGTATCTCATGGGAGGAAACCCATGCCAGAGCATATGAAAACTGTGATGAGGAATGAATGACAGAGGTGAAGTGTTATAAACTGCCTGCAACCCCCATTCCTCACCCCCCTGTGCTACTTAAAGTGGGAAGAACCAAAAAAGCCATAAATGGAGTTTAACCTAGAAAGAAGTGGAAGGGAGAGTAGAGATACTTTTTAGTTTTTTGTTTGTTTACCATCATCCTATTCTACTTTTAATTGACAAAGCATTAAATTACTCTTTTGAAGTTGAGCCTGTTTTGCTTCCTATGGTAAGTGGTAAGCAATTACCCAGGTTTTAAGGCTTTAAGAAGTGATTCCACCCCTCTACTCTCTCTGATTAGATTCCACCTTGACTAATGCATTCAGTTTTTGGATCCCCAGCACAGGAAAAACATTGAGTTTTTGGAGTGAGTCCAGAGAAGAGTCAGCAAGGTGATTAAAAGGATGGAGAACCTCTCCTATGAGGAAAGGCTAAGAGAATTGGGATGTTTCAGCCTGGAAAAAAGACAACTTCAGGGTGACCTAATTGAGACCTCCCAGTATCAGAAGGGAGCCTACAAGAAAGAGGAACTTTCTTAAAGGGCACGTGGTGATAGGACAAAGGGGAATGGTTTCAGACTGAAAGAGGGTAGATAGTAGGAAAAAGTTCTTTACTATGAGCATGGTATGGCACAGGAACAGGTCGCCCAGAGTTCATCCCTGGAGGTTTTCAAAGCCAGGTTGGACTGGGACTCTGAGCAACCTAGTCATGTGGAAAGTGTCCCTGCCCATGGCAAGGGAGTTGGCACTAAATGACCTTTAAGGTCCCTTCCAACATAAACCATTCTATGATTCTATGCTTCTGAGAATGTTGAAATGCTACTCACAAGCCTGCAAACACTATTTTTTATTGTATTCCAGGAGAGAAAAACAAAGGACCATAATCTTTGTCTGAAGTGTTTTCATAACTTGCTCTATAAATAAAATTTATCATACCTTACTTTTAGTAAACTTTTGTAAATATAATGGAAGGAAATTTTATGATAAATTTATTTTTTAAAAATCATGATAATTCAATAATAATAATAATAATAATTTTTAAAATCATGAACAATTCATTAAAAAATTCCTCATAAAATCTATCTGAAGGAAATCAGAACTTTTCCAGGAGGGGTTTATGTTAAGATCTGAACATTCAAAGTCAAAATCTATTTTCAGTTGGTTTATATTTCTATGCTACCTGCAAGAATTTTGCGTTAAGAAATGGAGGAAGAACACTTTAAAAGTTACAGAGAAAGCAGCATACAACATTTAGACTGACAATCTTAAAATGGGACAAAAAAATCAAAGTAATTTCAACTTCCAAATAGGAAAGTAATACCTAGGATTTAAAACTGATCTCAAACAGTGACTTATATTTTAAAGTGTTAACATGGTGCATTTTCCCATGTGCTATTACAGTTGATTCTCTTTTCTTTTTTAAAACTTGGAAAGAGATATTTTGAGACAAAGTGTAATGGCAAAAAATGTGATCTATTGAAAAAGTATAGCTTTTACCCTATATAAAGGGTAATGACTTTAATGCTAGCATGTTATTTCATCACCCTTCTCTCAAAAGATAAATCCACTTGTGACCCTTTGATCCGCTTAGAGGTGACAGAATAAATCTATCACTCTTCTGCAATCTCACTGATTTGATTTGAATAGCAAGATAATTGTTGGGAACTGTGCCTTGTAAATTCACTCTTGACAGCTGTCTTTTACAATTTTTCGCAACTGTTAGTGTAATATTTACAGTTACTATATTCCTGAAATCAGACTATTTGAAATCAGCCATATTTGGCCATACAAAGTATATTTGCATTTCTTTAAAGTTTTAACAAACTTTATACAACTAAAAAAGTTTAGGTCACTTTTTATGCAAAGCAAATCGATTGTATTCCACAATCAAAATTAGATTAAAAAATGCTAATAGCGGCAGCAGAAAAGTCTTGCAAGAAATTCTGTCACTTTGCAGGACAGCATCTTTTAACAAACTGTATGTACAACCATGTAGAATAACATATCTGACACATGTCTGGTTTTAAATTGTTAAAAGAGACTAAAGAAAGCAAATCACTTCTAGATCTCACTGTTCTTTTATAAAACCTGAACTAAAGCTGACACTATTCTTCCTCAATATATAAAATAGGATTTAAATCCTCAGTCTGTGAGATTTAGAAGTATAAAGAATATAGAAAATAGAAAGTTTTATTAATATTTCTTCAAGACGTTATATTTATGATTGAGAATATTTATATCTTCCACATATACTCCTCCACAATGAAAAAACATTTTATTTTAAAAATCATTAAAATATGTTAAAATTGTATAAACTGAAAATGTACACATTTTGAAAGCAACCATGTTTTAATCACTTCGAAATTTTGCATATGATTAATTATGTATTTGATTAGAAGGTTCACTGATCTGTTTTTCTTTTTAATTCGCTGTTCCTCCTTTTACTGTTTCTCCCCTCTTTACAGTAAATAGCTTGTTGGAAAAAATATATGCAGCCTCACCCCAGTAAATGAAAATGACCCTACTAGAATTCTTGCATTATTTTTAAATATGTGCAATTATTGACCACTTAATAATTTAGTGGTCTGTTTGTATACAAAAGTGTAAAAAAAAAAAACAATTGCAGAAACTTTATTTTGTTCAAACATCCTTTGAGTTTATCATGGAATTCTGAGACAACAACATTTTGCATCAGTAAGGATCCTATTTGGATGGTGTATGCTCTGCACTGCAATATAATGATCTATTATGTCATATTCTCTCCCTGGAATCCTCCTCTTTGTTGATGATAGAACTGCAGAATTTTCTCTCCTTGCAAATAGTCTCTTTTTTTCTCATGCTACTCCAGAAGTATATGATACTGTAAATTCAGAAAATTTACAAGATTTCAAGAAAGGATAGTTGACCAAATGACTGTAAAATCACATTTTTCCATATGGCTTTACCAAGAGGCAAATCTAAATGAGGTAACTGTTCCCTGATTGTATTCCCACTGTCAAGTCAGTCACCTTAACCTGCACACACTTATCAGGAAAACAGTAAATAATTTTTACATGCAAGTCCTTTTCTACAGTACCATGGTCACAAAATCTGACAATTTCATTTATAGAAATTTTCATTCCCTCATTTTTTTGACCCCTTTCTGTTAACAAAAAGGGAGTAAAATTTTAATTTCATACAAGCTTAGCATTTCTTGAGAAATTTTGTATCAATTGCAAATATCTTTTTATCACAGAAAATGTTAATGACGAGTTGTATTTTCTTTTTGTGTGAGTTATCATTTATTGAACTTTAATAGTGGTTTTGATTTATATCTATAAAAGCATAACAAAGCCTTTGAAGTGACAGAGTTGTTGGGTTTTTCTCTCTACCTTCATTTGACCAAGATTACAATGGGTTACATGAGTTAAATAAATACATAGCCATATCATACAAAAGAAGCTCTGGTGAGACCCCTCTTGGAGTGCTGCATTCAGCTCTGGGGTTCCCAGCACAGGAAGGACATCTGCTTCTTGGACCAGGTTTAGAGCAGGGTCAGCTAGATGACTAGAGGGATGGAGAACCTCTCCTCTGAGGAAAGTCTTAAAGAATTGGTATTGTTCAGCCTGGAAAAAAGGCAGATTCAGGGTCTTAACTGTGACCTTCCAGTACTAGAAGGGGACCTACAAGAAAGGTGGAGCAGAACTTTGTACAAGAGCATTTAGTGACAGGACAAGGGGGAATGGCTTCAAACTGAAAGAGAGCAGGCAGGTTTAGATTAGATATTGGGAAGAAATTCTTTACTGTGGGGGTGGTGAGGCACTGGAATAGGTTCCCCAGAGAAGTGATGGATGCCCCATCCCTGGAAGTGTTCAAGGCCAGGTTGGATGAAGCTCTGAGCAAACTATTCTAGTGGAAGGTGCCCCTCCCTGCCCATTGCACGTTGAAACTATATATTTAAGTTCCTGGCTTCCTTCCAACCCAGGCCATTCTCTGATTCTTTGATAAGAAGATGCCAAAGATGATTAAATAATATGAAATATCTAATGCAAATCAACAAAAGTAATAAATAAATACATAATTTGATGAATTAAATACATATTTTTTTGACTGTATAAAAAGTTAGCTGCATAAAGGAGCTGGTAAGCTAAACCAGCAACAGTGAAGCTGATACCTCCAAACTGAGTGTGTATTAATTGGTTGTTTTAATGGAAATACTGCTCAGACTGAATCAGACAGAAAATAAAAAATATTTCTGTTCTGTGAGCAGATTTCCTGGTTTAAACATTTGGATGACAGGAGATAACTTGTGAGGTGGATATAAATAAATTGAGAAACTGATTTTTTTGTGACTCTAAATAACTGCCGGAGTCAGGCTAGGACACAATAAATGAAAAGACTAGGAAAGCAAGGTACGGTGAAGCAAAGAGATCCAGCAGGAGGCTGCATAAAGAAAAATTCAGATATTGTAATTACAAAAAGAAAACATGCAGTCAGTGTAAATAATTATTTAAGCTGATGTGATAATGTATTTCATTCTTGCATCCTTCAGTGTCACAGGCTTTCCATTATAAAGACTATTTTGCGGTGTTGTCCTTTGCCATCGGCAAAGTCAGTCATAATTCTTCAAAGTGATCCAAGCCAGGGTACATATTTAACAACTCTTTTGCTTTCTAAATGTTATATCCTAATTAGTTCAACATGTGGGCTTACTCTGAAGCAATTCAAATTAAGAAACAAGAATAGGTACCTCAAAGAGAACATCGCACTCCATGAAAGCTGTCTAGAGGTAGTCTGATGAATCAAACACAAACATATTGCCTTTGTCACACTGAGTTCTTAAAGGCTGGATTAATCTAGGCATCTGAATTTTAGGCTGTGAATATATATCAAACAGAAAAAAACATAAATGTCTGATTTACACTACAGAACCCTTAAATCTTGCAGAATCAATTGAGCATTTTCATTTATTTCAGTGAGTTTATGCTCACTTTCTACACAAGAAAACTGATGTATAACTATGCGGTATGAATAAGATTCAATCATTATTCATGAATAAAAGATTAGGGATCATAGCATCCTAACATAGCCCAGGTAGGAAGTGAAATCAAAAGATCATCTGTTCCAACATTTCATGGTAGAGGAAACCCAGATGAAATTATCTAGCACCACGTCCAAACACATTTTAAAAACCTCTAGTGACAGGGACTCCACCACATCTCTGGGGAGGTTGTTCTAGTGAATTATTGATCTCAGTGTATAAAATTTCTTTCTTATATCAAGATAAAACCTCTTGTGCTGCAACTGGTATCCATCGATTGACCTTTTTTCCATATGTCTCCTTGTGAAGAGAGAGCTTCTATTCTCTTTTTAGGCACCTTTTAAGTATTTGAATACTCTGAGGAGGTCCACCAAGGTCTTCTCTTCTCTGGGAGAAAAGAACTAATTCCTTCAGTAATTCCTTGTACAGCAGGTTATTCAGCCCTTTGATCATAATTACGGCCCTGCCTTGGATCTGCTCCAGCCTATCTGCATCTATTTAGAATTGTTGGCACCAGAACTGGACAAAATAGGACAAAATTGGACAAAAAATTTGGTATTAGATCTGAAAAGCACTGAATAGTGGGATAAGCATGGTTCTACTTCTCTTAGTAATGCTCTGAAGATGCAGCTGAGGATCTGAATTGCCTTCTAATGAAGGCAAGTGACATCTACATTGACATCTTACTGACTTTTGTTGTTGTCTACCATGAACTCTTACATTCCCTTCAGCAAGGCTGTTTCCAGCCACAACATATCTCAGCCTGTTCTGGATTTTTTGATTGTTCAGTCCCTGGTGCAGGACTTTACCCTTGGCTTTTTTAAATGTCATATTGTCCTTGGTAGCCCACTTTTTCAGCCTGCACAGATCTCTTTGTAGGATGGTTCAATGCATGTGACATTTTGAACACACTGCCCAGCTTGGTGTCATGAACAAATGAGGCAGTGGTGTTTTCAAACACATCATCCAGATCATTTATGAAGATGATGAGCAGGGTGGGGCCCTGTGTTAATTGTTAATCATTAGGAAACATGACTGCAACAGTCTGCTAGGTTGAGATAGTCACCACATTCTGAGTGCAAACTGTCAGCTAATTTCCTACCCACCTCACTGTCTACTGATACAATTTGTGTCTTGACAATCTTGGGACAAACTTAAGAAACACTGAATCACAGAATGGTTGAGGTTGAAAAGGATCCCATCCAACTCCCCAAGTAGAGCCACCTAGAGCGACTTGACCAGGACCATGTCCAGATGATATCTGAATAACTCCAGGGATGGAGACTCCTCAACCTTTCAAGGAAACCCATTCCAGTGTTCAGTTGTGCTTACAGTGAAAAAGGGGTTCCTGGTGTTAAAGTGGACCATCCTGTGGTTTTGGGTCTGGTACTTTCACTGGACACCACTGGAAAGAGCCTGGTTCCATCTCTACAAGCATCCATCAGGCACATGTATGTACCCACAATACTGTTATATGTTTTATGACAACCCAGAAGTTTTCTGCATTACTAATTTTCACATATAAGCTAATAAACAATCCTTAGTTCCATATTATGCAGTAACACTACAATGCAGAATGTCTTCAGATTCTTCAGAAATGTCAAATATCTACCTACATAGATAAAATGTAACATTCTTCCATTTTAAAGAATTTTAAAAAACATCAATTTAATGAACCTGTTTATATCTGATTTTGTTTTAATTATGTATTTCTCATTATAAAAAGCTCCCATGCTATTTTTTTATATTAAATTGAATTGGCAATGATTAAGTGAGATAAAGATACTCGGAGCATGTGTATTATTTTCTATCAACTACAGAGTTTCCTTGATGATTCATGTGTGAGAAGTATCAACATTTGTTAAAGTGTGCTATATGAATGATTCCTACTATCTATAGCCATACTTGTTCTTCAGCCATTAGTATCACAGTGGTGACTCATGGATCTCTCTGTCTCCTTTAATAGAGTAGGACAGGACAGGACAGGATGGGACAAGAAGAATAGAATAGAATAGAATAGAATAGAATAGAATAGAATAGAATAGAATAGAATAGAATAGAATAGAATAGAATAGAATAGAATAGAATAAATAGAATAGAATAGAATAGATCTGTTGGAAGGGACCTGCAATAATCATCTAGTCTAACTGTTAACCACTTGAGGACTGAACAAAAGTAATGACTTAATGACTCTTTAAACACTCACAGCCTTGGGGGATCAACCACCTCTCTAGGAAGCCTGTTCCAGTGTAAAGGAGTGTTCAGTTTCTCTCAGTAAAGAAATGCTTCCTATATCCAGCCTAAACCTTTCCTGATTCAACTTTGAACATTCACACCTATCCTACCATTGGATGCCAAGAAGAAAAGATCAGAACCTGCTTCTCCTTTCCTCTTCTCAGAAAACTGCAGAGAGCAATGAGTTTGTCCCTCACCCTCCTCTTCTTCCAAAGTCCTTGGTGCTCCTATTAGAAGACTAAGCCCTTTCCAGCCTTTCACCAGCCCTTTCACCAGCTTTGTTGCCCTTTTCTGGACTCATTCAAGTACCTTCAAACCCCGCCTAAATTGTGGGGTTCAGAAACACATATATGATTCAAGGTGAGCCCAAAGCAGTGTTAAATATAGCAGGATAAACACTTCTTTTTACTGGCTGGTTAAAACTTTATTAGTGGTTATGAGAGGTTATGACTCCAGAATGGGAGTGCCAGGGCACACTGTTGACTTATATTGAGCTGCTGCCCATTGGCATCCCCAGATCCCTTTCTGAAGGGCTACTCTCCATCCACTCCTTTCCCAGTTTATACTTATATCTAGTATTACTCTGTCCCAGGTGAAGAATCCACCATTTAACTTGTTATATTTTATTATAACCCAATATTCCAATCCAGCTCGACTCTCTTCAAGGTGTCCTGTCCTTTAAGAGAATCAACAACACCCCCATTTCAGTATCATCAGCAAAATTGATAATGGTGAATTCAACTCTTGCATTCAGCACATGGATACATGAAAAATTCTGGCCCTAAAATTGAATCCTGAGGAGCACCTTTAGTGAGCATTCATGATCCTGATGTAGCCCCATTCACTGCAACACTTTGAGCCCTGCCTTTCAGTCAGTTCTCCACCCAGAACAACAGGAATCCCACAGTTACACTTTTGCAGAATGTTGTGGGCTTTAGTATCAAAAGAAATATTAGAATCCAGAAAACACTACATCCACTGCATTTACTAGGGCAATGGCTGCTTTAAAGTCAATTAATTTCATTTATAACAAACCAAAAATAGCTCTTTAAGTCCCTAACTGCATCACTTTGCATGTTCACCTATTAAATTTCACAGCTTTTCTATTAATTTTGCCCTGAGTTGTCCCTTTATATTCAAACATCCAGTTGTCCCTTTATATTCAAACATTTCTCTGTACAATGTTCTTATATGTGTGGTTTTCTGAAAATATCACTATATCTTTTCTATATTTTCTTTCAAAACTCTTAATGAAAATTTTAAATAAAATATTTAATAAGAACAAACATTAAGAGATCTCCCTTAAGAACTACTTGTTTTTTGTTTAGCTGTTTCTTTAGCTGTTCTGTTAGTCTTTTTATTAAACTCCATTGCCTGCTGTTGAACTGTGCCACCTGAATGAACCATCTCAACCTCTTCACTGAATCCTTGATGAAGTGGATCTACTGCATTTCTTTTTTCTAAAGAGTCAGTTATTTTGTCAGAGTAATATCACAGCTTTTTTATTCATCTGGAGGAAAGAATAAACACTAAGTTTAGTAAAACAACAGTTAAAGTATAAAATTAATCATGTGAGCGGAATAAGGTAAACTATAAACATCTGAGAAAGGGATTTGTAAATTCTGTGTTTAGAAGAGGGGAGAAACAAGGGTGGTAGCAGTGCTAAATCAAGCCCGAGATTAAGGTGATGGAAAATTAAAGACAGTATTCCAATGGGACTTGAAGGAGAGACATGACAATGTATTGTAATGAATAAAATGTTAATTCTGAATTTTCTGTAAACAGACATACCTAACCTTCTGGAAAAATATGGACAGTTTGAAGACAGTTTACAGAGAAGAACTAAGATGGAGGAACTAGAAATTAAGAAATTAAGATATTAAAATAATAAAATGTTAATAACTGTAAGATACACCAAATCATCAGAAGAATTATATAAAAAAGAGTAGCATGATGGAAATAAGCCAAATAAATATTTTTTGAGATCACAGAAAGCTTTACAAGAATAAAATCTTTCTGACCGAAATTATCTCACAGTGAAGTAAGAGAGTGACTTATATATGACTTCTAACATGAGATTCTAGAAAACCATATAATCAGTTGTTGATTAATGGTGAAAAAGAAAATCTGATATTGGTCTGATATTGGAAATTAATTCTAACTCTTTTCCATTGTCTTGATATCTTATTAAGTAGCACACAAGAGGTAAGGAATGCAATTTTTATCATATACACTTCTGGTGCAAGGAACCCCCTGAATTTGTTCCTGTATCTTTCAAGGGAATCTGTGATTCTGTTTTTGGAATTCAGTGAACAGATTTCTCCCCACCTGAGGCTCCAAGTTCTTGTCACGTTCTGATCAAACCTGGTTTGTTTTAGATTGCAGAGTATAAAGTCACCTATATTCCATATAGTTGTGTACCTGTGTACAATATTTCCTCAAGAGCCGGGAACTTCAGTTTTAATCCTCTTCTACGTAAAAGTGTTTTGGAGACAACTGCAAGGCTGCAAGGCTTCCCTTGAAACTCGATTAAGAATGATTTAGGAAAGGCATCTGTCAACCAGTTTTTGCTAACCCAAATCCCAAACTGCCTTGTTGTTAGTTCAGATTAATTACCACACTCTACGTAACTATACATATTTCCTTTTTATGAAGATTCCTGGGCTTGTGCAAGAGGAAGAATTTAAGACAAACTCCTTTACAGGCATTTTATTTCCTGGCTCAAGAATCTAGTGAAATTATTAACATATGATTCTACCTATGAACTTACACTCTATCTATGTGTGTAGAAGTAATTGTTTCATGTTATTTTTAAACATTAAACTAACTACACCTTAGTGTTTTTGGAAAATGTCTGTGCTCTTACACATTGAATATAATAGAAAATAATAAAATAATGATTAAAAAATGTGTCTATGCAATTCACATTTGTCATGGTTATCTATTTGATTTGGCTGCTTTTTTTTTTTTTTTTTTTTTTTTCTTTTTTTTTTTTTCATTAAAGCACAAAGAGCTAGTGCAGTGGGCTATCATTGGGTGGCTCCCAGATGACAACCAAGGCACTCTCTCACTCCCCTCCTCAACAGGAAAAGGGGAGAAAATAAGATTAAAAAGCTTTTAGAATGAGATAAAGACAAGGAGTTTTTTTTACCAATTACTTGAGATTATACACGCAGAAAGATACAAGGAACAAATTTAATAAATAAACAAACCTACTTACTTTTGCAATTCATTAAAAAATTCATTCTCTGTGCAGTATATTAACAAGTTTGCAGAGCCTAACCTGCCATAGTCTTAATAACAGGGATTTCTTTGCTCTTTAATGGTCACTGAACCACATGCTGCACATGCTGAGTGCACTTAACCTAGAGGGAAGTTCTTTGGGAGCTTTAAATACTTAACCCTTCACTAAGTATTTAATCAGTGCAGAACCACTGCAGCACCAAGCTGGCACTGCGTTTTCCTTCATCTTCCTTCAAAATCAAATTTTCATCTGTGAGCACTTTCAGTGGACTTCTAATCTATCTACATTAATTATGTTGTCTGCTCAGCCTTTTCAGCATTGTTCATGAAGTCTTTTCTTTTTCCTCATATGATATGGTATGATGGGACTTCAGTTTGTCTAGGACCTTATCTCTTTGCCTGTATTTTAAAAAAGAGTAAATCAGTATATCCAAAATTCTTCAGTCTCTTCACCAATGCAGCACTATCCCTTCTTGCTGCTCCTCTTACTGGTTGCTTCTGAACTTTTCTAGAGTTGACCATTCACCTTTTGTTTCTGGGAAAGGAGTGACCTCCTATTCACATCAGAGCGGAGTAGCTCCATAAAACAAACTGTCCACAAACAAATCAAAAAGTTCTACCACCTGTAACAAATGACTGACTCTCCTGGTTTTTATTCTTCTATATCCTTGGATCTTTGTCACACTCTCTTACTTAAAATTCACCCACATAGCCACATCACTAACACTTCTGTCTCTACCCCTCAGAAATATATATACTAGAATGTGCATGACCCACTTAATATCCCCCACTGAATTCCTGTGGTTTTAACCCTAGCGTTTATTTCAATACCTGCTTTCCTTCAAGTCATCCTTGTTCCCCTCATCCAGTATCCTTCCCTTTCTAGGCAAGAACTAGCTAGTGTCCTTTGAGGAAAAACAAAAAAAAGCGCAATATTATGTGACCTCATCTTACTTTGCTCCTTCACTTGGCTTTACATTTTCTTTCTTTTCCTGTCACTTAAGCAGTTTTTTTTTTACTTTGCTTTCTCTCTGACACACACAAGGGTTCTACAGGGACTGTTTTCTGACATCAAGAAGTAAAATAAATTTGTTAGGCCACAACACTTGAGGATTTTAACACCATTATATATGTATGAATTCTTTCCACAGTTGATTTGACTTTGTAGTTAGAGTCTCAATAAACTTTGCTGAACACTGAATCATTTTTCATTTTTTAATAGCAAGTAGGAAAGCAGATTGCTTAAAGATGCTGAAGATTCTGCATCATAACAAAACCAAGAATGGAACAAGTTATTCCACCTCATCATTTTTTTCTGCTATTTCATGCTTATATTAGTGATTTTAGCAGTGCTGAACAAAAGATTGATTAGTAAAAAAATACTCACATAATTTATAAATCATAAAATATTTTTTTTTTAAATCCAATTTTCAACTATTTTGTCTACTCAGGAGTTCTCTAGGCTTACAAATCAGGCAGGAAAAAGTTGACTTGTCTGTACATAACTGCCATTTCAAAATGTCCTAGGCTATCATGTGATGTCTGTTGACAGATACAAAACTGTTTTCATGGGAGACCTGTGCAATCTGAAGCTGCAGATGCAGCACTGGCAAATTATTCAACTGAACCTAAAAGAGCACTAGACGTCTATGTTTAGACAGCTGAAAGCTTCTTAGCCTTATTTCAAGTTATTTCTTTAGTTAAGGTCTTTGATGTATTACAGCAATATATGTATGCTAAGAATAGAAAAAACTTACACCACATTGGGGTTAACTACAAGAAATCTGTGCTTACACTGAAGATTTCCTCTCCAAGGCTGAACAGGCTAAGTGAATTTCTTGAAGTTACGGCAAAGAAAGGAATAAAAATATGATCCTGATTAAATGTCGGTTCAAGGTGCTCTAAGTCCTTCATCAGCATTGCTCTTTATCTGACAGAATCACCCTCTGCTTCAATTTTTTTCCCAAAAGTGATTTCCTTCTGGCTTGTTGGAATCCAATTCTCATCTAGCCTGTGATTCTTCTATGTTTCTGATGACAGTTTTCATTACCATAATGGGAATTCATTTTGGGATTATATGCTGAATATCTGCATTTGCCCACAAAACACATACTGAAGTATTCTGCTACTGATATATATTTCTCTAGGTCTCTTTCTAGTTTTATGCTGCCAATTTATTTTTTATGACATGTAGTTTGATCATAGATAATAGTATTTTTCACTTAATCTGTGTAAAAATTAGCATTGTCTTCCCATAATTTATTGCCTAGGGAAATTTCTTGGCCAATCATTTTGAGAATTGTCACTAAGGATCTCAACAATTTGGTTTAAATTATTATGCAAGGAAATTACTTTCTTTCTGTGTCTCTTTCCCTTCTGCTATTCCATTGCTCTAATTTCCTATTTTAAAGATCCAAGGAAACTCTTTGTTACAATGTGACATCATGGTTTGCCCCAGGTTCCTTCCCTGAAGATTCCTACCAAGTGTGTTAATCATTCCTCCTTTCCCCACCCCTGCTAAGTACTGTCTGTCACTCCTGGAATTCCAGAAGGGTGTTGAGTGATTGGCAGATTCAAAGGATGCCTTCTACCCCTGGGTGGCATTGGGCCATCCAGGTGTCCTTTGTCCCCTAAGACCTCCTCGCCTGTACCTGCTCGGTGGTTTCCTGACCCATCCCCTCCTCCTCTCCCTGGGTAAAAGGAGTTCTGCAGGAGCTGTTATGAGATTCAGAGGCCTGCGGGCCAGAATAAAAACTCTGGATTAAACCCTCCATCAGAACTGACTCCTTTCCTTCACCATCACCTTACAGCTTCTCCTGCAGAGGCAAACCTGGAGCGAGCATCCCCGAGGAAGCTCATCCCACCGCTCCCTGAGCCCGGCGTGCCCGGACTTGTCCCTGCACCCCCAGCTGTATCACCAGCTGGCCAAAGTGACTCTGGGGTGAAACAGCACAGCAGCCGCTGCTTGGCTCAGCAGCGAGGTCCAGACAAGCCAAGGCATGTCCCAACAGCAATACTCTGTCACTCCAATAACTCTTCATACCCATTATATGGCCAAACTGTTCTGTGAATCCTGCTAAGTTCTTGGTTACATGAACTACTTGGTTTTAATTAGCTTAATCATATTTTGAGTGAGAACTAATGTTTGTTGATATATACATTTTATTCCTTTGAAGTACATCTATGATCTTCTGAATGCCAATGAAATGAAAAGGTATGAAATGCAATGCTATTTACATAATGATTTTGAATTTGAAATAAAAATTCAAACAAGAACAAACACAGTGCTTCACACAGTTCTTGCCTACTTTGTGTGTCCACACTCGAGCAGTACATCCCCGTATCACACATAATTTGTTTTTACCTATTCATTTTTTATGCAATAGAAAATTCCTTTTTCCATGACTTAAACACTTATATTTTTATATGATTGAGTAAATTGTCTTATTTTTTGATGGGGTCTGGATTTTTATGTTTCCCTTTTTGGTGAGTTACTCTTTGTCTGCAGGCCAGTTAAGACTGACTACTCAATTTATTTCTTCCATCAAAAAGGAACTCATCCAACTATCTTTATCATAGATGGAAAAAAAAAAAAGATTACTTATTTTATTTGACTCTCAAAAATTCATGACACTGTTCTCCCTATATATGTCTAAAACATATCTTTAATTTCCTACTGCTTGTTTTCACCTATGAGGACTTTGCATCAGGAGGTCCTGGTTCATTATGATTCCTATAAGAAATGCACTTGTGTTCCATAAAGTATGGCTTACAATGCCATTTCTTAACTTTTGTAACACTAATATAGTTATCATATAGCCAGAGTTATCAGCTATAGTTAAAGACAGAGAGGTTGATACAGTATTAATCTCTTCAGATTCTGGAAAGCCTTAGTTTGAGGATGTTCAATGGGTCTTCAATCAAGGTGTTGAGCACTGTGCAGATCTCATACATGAAAAAGTTACCCCATCTTGGTCTTTTGTGCTCTTTCAAGACTTTCTTAAAAGAAAATGTAGTTTCTACAGTGAAACTGAAAAGATGATAATGTGATAGTTTGTGGCAACACTATTACATAAATAGATGGTCATGCAGTTAGTGTAGCTGGCCATAGTGAGTGGGAGCTGCTCACAGTCTCCGGTGTTACCCTGGGTGTTCTCCTGCAGCCAGGGGATAGTCACAGCCTGCTGAGGTTCTCCTGCAGCCAGGGGTAACTCACAGCACAGCACAGCACAGCACAGCACAGCGCAGCACAGCACAGGGGTGATGGCACAGTGACATACATGTAGCATAGAGCAGCACAGGCATCTCCTGCTCAGCTTAATTGTTCACTGGATCATAAACTCCTCAGTCTGTGGTGATCAGTTTCATTAAAGGCATCATGCAGGTAATTTAATCAGTTCTTTACTTCATTAACTTACTTCATATACTCCAATATCAGTCATTATCAGTAACATATGAATCTTTTGATGCCATACCTGAATGCTTCTTAATCTACATATTCTTATTTTACACTAATATAGGTGTGTCTCAAAGAACTGAGGCATCCTGCATATTGCCTTATTAGCAAAGTACTAATCACTTGCATTCTGAAGGACATCACTTCAGCTGTGTACCTACAATACCTGAGCTTCCTGCATTCTCAGTCTTAGCCTTATAACCATTTCAGAAGATGTATAGGTATTGATGTGGGTCACAAATCAGCAGAGCATGGCATCTGTACACTGATGTTCATGTTACTCTGAAGTGCACATTCAGTAGTGCCAGGATTTTTTTTTTTTTTCTAGCAAATAGCTTGTTTGCCACTTGCTAGTGCTCATGATTCAGTGACAGATTAGCTTTATCTGTAGGTGAATTCATAGTATTATTTACCTTTCTTACCTATTCTGGCAGTATTGAACACAGATTATAAGGATCTAAGAAACAAGATCAGTTTCAGTACTTTATGTTAAATAATTAGGGAGAAAGAATAAAAGGTAGGCATAAATATATGAAGCTTCTGATGGCCTCTGTAATTGCAGTGAACACCCCTACACATGCATGCATGAAAGATTAGTATTTTGAAAAGTATTGCTAAAGAAAATAAAGTGCTGTCCTGCAGGAGTTTACTAGGCGATAATATATAAGCAAAATTAGATTTGGATTCGTGTTCCTCTTCTTCCTGACTGAAGCCTGTTATTTGGTATATTTATGTATCTTTGTATTGTGCTAGAAGGCATGAGAAGGTACCACTCACATTAGCAAATGTTTTAGAATTACATACAAGCCCAGAAAAATGACAAAAATGTTTTAAATGGTTTTATTGTTCATCTTCTTCCTCAAAGTAATCTTAACATATGTTGTTATCATTAAACTGACTTCCATTATGTACGCTACTTCAGCCATTGGCCATTCCATTTAGAAGTTTCTTCCCTGCATTTCAAACAGGATAGGCATTAAACTTAGTTCCCTTCGTAACTTTTAGAAAAGCAGAAAATCTTCCTTCCTTGTATAAGTTAAAAAAAGGTAGAACCCTGAGTGAGTAATGTGGAAGTATATGAGAATTTCTTGTGTCATTTAATTTAGTCTATTATTTAGGTCTTTACCTAACAGCCTTCAGAGACACAATTTTCTTTGAATCATTCTTTAATGCTTCATTCAGCTCGACATGATCACTGTCAGTTGAAGTTTTCTAATCAGTTTAAGTATTCTCTAATCCATAAAAGCTGTTCCAATATTAGGAAAAAGCCCAAGTTATACTTCTTTGATTCTTATTAAATTGTAAATATTTTACTTCGATTTTGCCTGTTAGTTTTTAAATGAAACCAGCATTAAATGTGACTTAAGAAAAAAAAGGGAAGTAAAAATAAAGAGACAGAGAAAATAAGCAAAGCATTTCTTCTCTCAACTAAAAACTAAATTGCTGTGGCTGTTACTGGTTATGACTAATTAGTTGAAACCTGGCCAAAAAATTCAATAGATGTTTTCTAGTTCTGAATTTTTCAGTCATTCTTGCGGAAATATCTCTTTAAAAGAAAATTAGTACAACTTTCTTATTTCTCATTACTGTTCCTGTGTTATTCTATAATTTAGCATATTTCATTCACACAGACATGCAGGGGAATTAATACTCTGTGACAAGGATTGACAGTGACCCAGCATAAGCATAAGCAAACAATCCAAAAAACTGCTTATCATGAAGCCTATAGCAGAAAAGTCACTGATCTGCTAAAAGGAACTGAGGATTGACTGGAAAGTAATTTATCAGCCAAGAAAAGAGCTGTGTGTCAGTTTGTTTCCTCTTACAAATAAATATTTTTAACCCTCATTTGGTCCTCATATATGGAGATTTACAAAAAGGCCTACTCAAATCACATGTAATGTATCAGCATTTTCCAGCGTATTTTGGGCTGAAATGCAGCTGTAGTTTAAACTGGGTGGTATTTACAGCTAGATCATTAACATAATTGTGAAAAAAATCTGTAATGAAGTCTTTTTAAAGATGTCTTGCTAGCTAGGTCTTGGTCCATGTCACATATCTTAGTTACAATAGAGTCTAATGCATCATGCTAAAACTATCACAACAAGCTAGTGACAGTTGGACAAAGCTCAGTGAGTTGCTGACTCCTTCTGAAGCAACATGTGCAGCCTGGCAGTATTGGAAACTCACCCTAAAGGCTGCCTCAGACTTGCCTTGAGAAAAACACTGTAAGCATGTACACCAGAGTGTTTAAACAAAGGAAAACTGAATTACTGTGCTTTGACAATCATTCATCATCTTATAATCATTGATCGATACAGAACTTATAATGGCAAATAATAGTCTCCATGGTCCAAAACACAAAGAAGTTTGAAGTCTCTAACTTGAGATTTTTTTTTTCTCTTTATCACATTAGGATGTCTCCTTGAGAAATGACATTTTCAAGAAATGCTGCTATAGCTGAAAATTGTGATAAACTTCTGAAGATTTAATGAACTAAAAGCAAAGGGATAAAGTAGGCATATACAAGAATTTAAAGCACTGAAAGCTCTTACAACAGAGAATTTTTGATCTTATAGTATCCAGAAATAATACTTTAGGTATTAAATCCTATTCCTTCTTTTCTTCAGGTCAGTCTTTTCATTTGATTATTTTGCCCTGCTTTTGTTCTGAGAATTGAAATATTCCTCCTAAAACATCCTCCCTTATTTTGATTATTCACTCTACAGGTTCCCTGACTTAGTTTTGGTGACAGTTTCATGACAACAGTGTATGAATTCTTACCATAAGGTTGTCTGTTTCTATAAAAGAGTTGTTAGTTCTTCCTATTTGTGGTCTTCACTAAACACTGGTATGTCTCAGGGCTCCATGATCACTTTTCTGCCCATTATATGTCTAGCTTTAAATTTTGTTAGTTTCACACAAAATCAATAAAACAAAACAAGCAATCAAAAAGCTTGCTTTTATCAGTTTTGTCTGGAGATTTTAGTCTAAGAGATGGCTCCAAATTTCACTACAAAGTGAAATTTGAGTTACCATAGTAGATTGCACAAAAAAAAAAAAAAAAAATAGATTGCACCAGATGAGAAGTTATTTTTCTCACCTGTGTCTAGACTATAACCTTTTGCTTACTTATCCTATGACAAAGCAAATGTCATAGTCCAATTCCAAAATGTCAAAGTCCAATTCCAAAAAAAAATGCAACAGATTCAAAGTATCTTAAATGAGTTCCACTGATACAAGCTATCAACACTATATACTGTAGAAATTATTTCTGTTTCAAAATCAGTCTAAAACGGACAGAGTAGTGCACTCAGATTTTATTTTTTTATTGGTTTTGAGACAGACTATGAGACAACAGTTTGACTATCTGGGACACACAGCTAACACGTGAATTACTGATTGAATTTTAGTATATGACTTAGGAATCCTTCAAATAATACGAAGGAATTCCAGTGAAGTATACCACAAAAAATCCCTATGAACATATTTATATCTAGCAATGATGCATAGATAGATACACTTCCAACAGGCTCTGATAACAAGAGAAGAAATATCAGAAATGTGAGAAAAAGAAATTCTGTTATTTGATGTTATTTTTAATGATAAGATAATCAGTTCCATATTTGGAAAAACTGAAAACAAAACCAAACAACAAAAACATTTTACCTTTTACCTCATTTTTTTATCAAAAGGTAAGCAATTGGTAGTTTTGTGTATGGAGAAAATTCTAAAATTTCAATAGTCCTAACTGTTTTGAAAAAAAATGAACTGGTGAACATTTGGTGATTTAGTTCAGCAACAGAACTTTAAATATAATATATTTAAATATAATATATTTAATTATAATTATAATATATTTAAATATATAGAGAGTACATATAAATATATGTACTCGAGCAGTGTAGTCTTAGTTTTTCAGATACTTCTTCTTTTTCTATCCAGAAATGTTGTCACAGTTGATTTAGAATTTTCTGTTTTTGTTATTCATTGCTAGAATTATTTTAAATGACCTGGAGCTACTGCTTGACAGAAATAGCTCTTCTGGTAAAGGAGCATTAATCACACATCTTTAGGAGTGTAAATTGTGCAGGTTATTGCACCATATGGAAGTTCTAATGCTTTTGAGAATAAGATTTTAAAAATTATACAGGGCAGCTAGCCGCAATTTTTCCTTCTGTATTAAGACAGAGACAATGTCTTGCCACTGTGATGCTTGAGTGTTTTGGTATACTGTTTGAAGAAAGTGATCTTTGAAAAGGTACTAATATTTTTTTGCCCTTAATATATTTTTAAAAAGTAAAAATGTTAAATTGATGCATTTGCATTAGGATGCAGGATGTCAGAACTTGGAAAACATCACTGAACTCTATCTCTTCAAAACACACACACAGTCTCTATGGGACACTAAGTGCACTGTGTTTCTTAAGTAAACTAGAAAGACTGGTGGATAATATGTATCACTTGAAAAAATAATAAAATTTTTGAAACTACTAAAACCGATTTGATTTAATAAAAGAAATGTATTTTATCTGGAGTTTGCAAGAATTGGAAAGAAACAGAAATATGCATCATTGCCAATTTGCTTTGCCCCTGTCAGTAATCTGGACAGTGATGAAGTTAGAACTGTAATATCTGTGAGATTATACAGGTCTTGATTATTAGGGAAAACAAAAAAAGAATGAACAACATTAAAACAAACCCACAAGCCAAACTAGAAAAGTGGATTCATGAACATAAAAATGTAGGTTTCAGTGGGTGACTGAAGTAGCAAATCTTTTGTTGTTGCTCATACCATAGGAAATACTACTAATCAGATTATACTTTGCGTATAATAATGAATTATATTATTCAGACGTGCTTTGGGATAATCAGGTAAGGGTATATTATAATTTCCTGTAAATGTGAAGTAATGTATGTTACACTGAAAAACTTTTGGTAGGATGACAGTGGTTTACAAGTCTATTTGTGCTGCTAAACTGGGAATGCATTTTTTATCTTTGAAAAAGAACAATGCCATACCCTTTCGCTACTCACAATCAATGCAAAGTCACTGATCCAAAAATAAACTTTTAAATTGAAAAAGAGACAAAAAAGACATCGACTTCAACTAAAAAGAACGTATCTAAAATTGAAATGCACCGCTAATGAGAAAAAAAATAATTCAACCCAAACAGTACAGACAAAATTATGAAAACATAGTGTCACGAGTCAGAATGTGTAATTTTCAGAATACAATTATTTGTTCTTGTTCTTCTTTACATAACTGATGGTGCTTGCAATGGTAGGATATATAAAGGCAAAAAACTATTTTTGACTTTCAATGGTAATTTAAATTACATTATTTACATACACACTGAAACAGTATTTGACAAAGCAGTGCCTCCCCATTGGTTGGTGCCCATGAATGGCTTGAAACCCTAATTAGAAAATTTACAAGAGAGATTTAAAAGATCTGTCTGGAGATTAATATGGCCAGATGTCTACTTCAGATCCTGGCTTTATTCCTGAATGGGTGTAATGAGTTCCTTGGGAGGCTGGAACATTTTTCTATGTTTCTATTGTACGTCAATAGGCAAATTCGATAATCACTTCTTCAAAATTTGTAAGTCTGATTTCTAGTTTATAAATAAGAATTATAAGATAGCAATTGTTTCAAGAATCTTCCAGAAATACAGTGCTTCTGTCTCAGGAGGGCTATGAGGTGACTATACAGAGAAAAGAGAAAAAGACTCTGTTATATATGCATGATAACTACTGATTCCAGGGTAGTGAGTTCAGGGTGAAGCAACACATATTTCTGTCTTTCCTTCATCAAATACATGGTTATAATTAGCTAGAATTAAAGAGTGAGCAAAACAATACTGATGTAGGATGAAAATTATTAACTGTAGAAGTTGCTATAAGTGCAGTTATATCGTTCAAGTCTAAGTAGACACCAAAAATTAAGAAAACATGCTCCTTGAACATCTTTTATATACTTGTAAAGCTAACACAAAATGATCTTACTAAGCTTATCAAAATGATTTAAGTAAATTATGCTTCATGTAACAATAGAAGTAATATTGTGGGGTGAGAAGGAATAACTGTGCTTGAAAATTTTAAGAGTGATACTATTGATCAGAAGAAAGTGGCAGACTTTCCATTATTCTGAAAAGATGTTTAAACTGCTGGCTGGAAGTAAGTGGAAATATTCTAAAAACTTTTGCATACTACATCACAGTTTCTGTTTCCTGGCAAACCATTTTCTTTAGAACTGTTCCCAACAGCCCCTCCATTAGGTAAACAGCTGTCAGGGACATTGAATATTAAGGAAGGAATCAATGGAGAGCTGAGAGAATAACAAGAAAGTAATTAAGATCAAAAATGTACATTATATTTGAAATATTATACTGTAGATATTTATGGAAAGAGGTAATGTTGGATAAATTTTATCCTGGCTTTCATTTTCAGGAGACTGTATGCTGGCTATCTTTGAAGTATGACACATTGTATTACTGCTGTAGAAAAATAAATTACATAAGTATTAAAGCAAAACAAACTGGTTGAAGCGCATACCAAAGACATCCCTTAGTCTGTTACAAAAACTGCCACAAACAGTATATTCAGTACGAGATGAATTTAAGAATGGCTTCCTTTGGAGGCAATAGCTCATGTCCCTTTTTCTTGGGATTGTGATTCTTCATGTATCAATAATGAATGAAAAAGAAAAGAAGTAATAAAGGTGACTGAAATTCTTACCAGTTCCTGGTGATTTTTCAAATCTTCAGAGTTCCTCCATACTGACAATTCTACCAAATCACTGAGATCAATCTTACAAGTTGATTTTTCCACAAAATTGTATTTTGGAGATACTACATACTGAACATTTAATTTTTTGTAATTGATTAATTATTTTTGCAAATTATGTGTTTCCAGGCATTAAAAACAAGACTTCTGAAAGAAAAGTCAGATTTCTCTCCATGAGAAAAATATATAAACAGATATAAAAAGAGTAGAGGATAGGTGTTACAGGATGGGATGAACTAGGAGTTGTGAAAGGAGACAAAAATGAAGATAGATACACTGTTACCCTTTTTCATTCTTCTAAAAGTTGATGAAAGCTCAGCTTCTCTCATATGATTGTTACAGGAATTCCCCCTTCTTGCTTCTTTTGTTTGGTTGGTTTTGGGTTTTTGTTTTGTTTGTTTGTAGTCTTGTTTCTGTGTTCAGCCCTTTGAGGGGGAAGGAAGTCTGTATGTGGGTGGGATTCTTAAGAAAAAAAAGTTAATTATTATAGCTTCAATGATTCTTTTCACTTGTCTTCATCCTTCTGTAAAGTAATTGATGCAGATTCAGAGTATGTTTTGGAATAATTTGGGGTATACTGATATGATACTGAATTATACCTGTTAGGTAAAGCTGAGAAATTTAAATTGATCTAGATTGCCTTATTGTAAGAGTGTCTTGTTTGGCATTTATCCATCCTTGAAATATAAGAAGTAATTAACAGACTGAGCATGCATTATACAGGCATAATTTTTATGTTCTTTTTTAAAAAAAAAAAAAAAATTATTTAAAGTAATTGCAGTTTCTTATATATTTTTTAAATTCAATATACATCATTATTGTGGTTTTCCTTAAAGAAGATAGATAGGCTTGTATTTTAGGAACATTCTTAGGAAGTCTCATATTTTTTCTGTTTACAGAACAGCCTCAAAATTAAAAGCCATTAAGCCTAAACATGAAACAAAGCTCTGTCTAGAACCAAACTGCTTTTTGAAAAAGAAACACAGAACATAACAGAATCTAACGAATAAAATAACCTTCTAATATAACTCTCACAACTTTCTCAGAGTCTATCTCATCACACTGAGTATTGAGACAATATCTCTAATTCAGCTCTAGTGTTGCTCATACCACTCGGGGTTACTCAGGCCTAGACTGAGAAAGTATTTATGCAGACAGAAAACTTTCTTGAGATGAAGAAGTTTAGTGTCTGACACTTTGTACATGAATCTTGACCACAGAAACAATACCAAAATCCAGTGGAGAGATAGGGTAGAGATCCAAAGAAATATTTAAGAGCAAAAGAAGTGTCATGTACATATCCTAACCTGAATTGTCAGGTTCCTTCATCAAGTCAATGGCATTGTGCTGTTCTGTGTGTAGAACAGGATCTTAACAGTGTCATGGTCATGTAGAAACATGAGTTTCTTACTCTCACCGTGACTTAGGTCAGGTCATGTAATTTCTGCACTGTTAAATTCAGATTTCAGAGAATGACCAAGTTTTTCACAGATGTACTTCATGGGAAATGAGAATTGTTTTCTGGTGAATATATATGAACCTGAATTTAAGACAGGATATCCAGCTATGTAATTTAAGTGGGAATGTGCACAGAGAAAGAAATAAAATAAATCAAAATCTTGATTTTTGGGTGACAGAAATTACAGCACAAATCAGACCTTACTATATAAGAATTTATGTTAGAAGTAATAGAAGGAGTAGAACTTAATATATTTATCATTTTTATATATGTATCTCCACTGTGTTCAATCAAAAATAGTATATGATAATATCTGTTACATACCAGTTGATATTGCATACTGGAAGGCATAGATAAGTGCCCTTATATGAGGCCAGAATAAAAAAAAAAAAAATGTAGTTTTGGACTGACTTGACTAGCAAATGAGAACTGATTAAGATAGTTGAAAAAGTCCTTCTACTGATGCATTAGAAATAACAATCACCATAAACACAGCAATGTTTAAGGCATATCCCAGACAGCCTGTGTAGAGCATCTGTTTATTGATCTTATTCATCACATTGCCTCAAGTGAGAAAGTTTATATACAACTTTGTTCATAGACTAAGATAAATACATTTTGCTTTTACTGTTTTCTCTAAGTCTTAGTTGCTTTGTAAATGTATTATGTAAAAATCTTAATATTGTTGACAAAAGGACAGTTTAACAGTCATTGTCTGTATTGGAATGATAACATATTCTACCAGTCTTATACTCTACAGCTACTGCTCTGATAAGTGAATTCTTATGTGCAGAGGAATGCTGAAAGTTGCTCTTAAGGAAGAGGAGAAACCAAGGTTTGTTATCTTGTAACCTCAGTGTTAAAAAATTAAATAAGAAGTTTCAATTACAGTTTTGGACACCCTTGTTAAATTATTTTCAAACTCATAATACAGCTAGATTTTAAAATAAAGGCATAGAGGTACAGAAAGCATTTCAAGAAATGCCTTCATAAACCGCTCCCACCCCCTCTGAATTTTCTCTCATCAGTGTTTCTCAGGACTGTGAAAAACTGGAATAAAACTACCAGTATTCTGTGAATACTGTATGCTGAAGGAAGATTTACATGGAATTTGATTTATGGTAACCAATTCTTTGCGTTTTGAATAAAATCATTTTCAGAATGGCCTAGTATTTTAAAACTGATGGAGTGCCAAAAAGGTTACCTTTTGTAACTGAGCTTATTCAGCCTGGTTTGATCTTTTTTTCTGAGGTGTATGAAGCCTTTTTTCCAGCACCTGTTCATTTGAAACGTGATTATGTTGATTCAATCACTTTCAAGCACATGAAAATTATTGATAATTCACCAGATGCTTTTTGAGAACAAATTTAATCTTTTAAAAGAAGGGAGAAAGAGAGGGATCATGATTCAAGGTCCTTAACAAACTGCAGAAATTAATCAAGCTGTGGATACTATGAGCACTTGGCAAAACTGTTCAATAATCCAAAACTGCGAATAATATGGTGTTGCTTTACTTGTGACCATGTTACTAGGAAACCTTTCAACAATAACACAGGAAAATTGAAATTTCCAGTAAGTTATATTCTGTCTGCTTGAGAACGCTTCATTTTTCAAATGACACGGTTCAAAAATTACCTGTTGTACCTATTTGGTTTAACTTGGTATATATACTATTAAAAACAGCTTTTTATGGTGACGATAGCTGTTTAGAATATCTAATATCACACACCTGGGCCTCATCTCTCACCTAGATAAACAGTTTAGTTTCCCAAGAGTAATGAGAGGCCACCATCCTCTGGCTTCAGATGTACAGTAGTGTCATAATAAGCTGCAAAATATTGTGTCCCAGCAGTCCCATGTAAGTCACCTTGAAAGAGGCAATTGCTCTTATCACATATCTCTGGAACTTCACAAAGAATTTCCTAATGAAGCACCTAAATGATCAAGGATACACATATAATGCTCAATAGCATTTTATAGTTGGATCTAGTCTCTGTAATAATCTGTAATTAGATTATAATTAGATGATGTATTTTATAAAGTATGAAATATAAATGAATTTATAATCAAACATACAAACTAGTAGTCTCTTTCAAATACACAGGAAGGAAGAGCTGTTTCTTTCAGGTTTCTACATGTAATGAGCTTTAAATAACATCTCATAATTATAAGCCTTCCAGTGTAGCAGGTAATAATTAACTTCTCTGAATAAAAGTTCATGTGGTACTCGTGTTTAAGATTAAAGAAAGTTAAACAAAAGCTATTTGGAAAAAGGAAAAATCATACAAAAAGTCTATTTGTAGTGTCTATACCCCCTGAGGTAGCAACTCCTATACATTACTACACAATATAATCTGCTATATATATGAGCTTTCCCTACATTGGGATTGATTGTTAAAGTTTTAAAAGTACTGTATGATCCCTTGAATTTTTAAATCATCTTATTTTAAAGGGAAATTTGTCAGTAGCCAAACAGCTTGAGTACCTTTCCTGCCTTGCAGTCCTCATACCTGTCCATATTCAGAGGATGTTACTCTGGTGGTAGAGATTGCTCATCACCAAAGACAGTAACTGCAGCATTAAATAACTTCATGCTTGTATAAGTAAAGTAAAAAGTGAATATCCAAACTAACATACCCATGTTAAAAAAAAAAAAGAAGTCTTTTGTACTTCAATTTTTTTTTTTTTAAATTCTGTGAGTATACAAAATTGGACCCCCACAGTATAGATTTTTAGAATGTGCAATGAAAAATATTACATTATCAAATGGCAAAATGTAGAATAAAATAGAACACGTTTTCATCTTGATTTTTTTATTTTAATTTAGTTTGTTTCTCTGTGGACTAGCCATTCAGAAGGCCATTAGCAACACATAGTAAAATGAAAAATTTTGGTAAGGAAGCAAAAATTTAAAAGGAAAAATCATAAAATTAGAAATCACATGTTGAAGTCTGGTCTTCTACAACCATGCTGGTTTTTTTCATAATGACAATTACTTTTATAATTTTCTGTTTTCAGTTATATTTCAGATAATAAAGTTCAACTGTCTTTTTGTTTAATTAAATAAAGGAGATTACTTGAGCTCTGTATATTGGTGGTTCCAGAATAAGTCCTAAATTTATAGCCACAATTTTTGTCTTACTGCAGTGTTACCAGAGCTCTAGCTTTGTCCATTTGTTTGGTTTTGTCTAAGTTTTGTTTCTCCTTATGGTTGAGAACTATATTTACAAAATTATATGTAATTTAGAAGTTGATGAATAGAAAAATGAGGGGGAAAAAATGAAAATCCACCAAACAAAACAATAAAATATTGGAAGAGAAAAATAAAATAAAACTAAAAAGAAGCTACTTCTTATGTGTTTTATATGGAGATCTTGGAATCTGTTAGTTTTTTTAGCTGACATTCGTAAACATTGCTCACAGGCTACGGACACTCTGTATGTAACTCTATCCAGACATCACAATGTAATCCACCAAAGTGGAACTCTGTCCACCCTGCACTGAATGACTGCATGCTTGGAAAGACTTTGCCACTTGACTGTTGATCTCTTTTTTTTAGGTTATTTACAAATGATTGTAAAAAAAATATTCTGCCAACACAAATCTATGATAATCTCAAGGCTCTGCAAGTGAAGGCTGCTTGCTTTTGCCTCCTCTTCCTAATTATTTATTTGTTCACATACTCAGGCGTAATTCATGTGTGTGCCCAGGTGAGAAGGTACCAGGAGCTGCCTCCAGATTGGACAGAGTATTTTCAGACAGCTCCATTCACACCTCTGGCCAAAGCTGAGCTCAGCAGTGATGTTGCCAGTGCCTCTGTGATGACCTGTTGAAGAAAGGGTAAAATGTTGTGCAGCAACTGGGAGTGAGAGGAGTGAAAATATCTGTCTCTTCATCCTAGGTTGTTTAATTGGTAATAAATCAGATTAATTTCACCAAGTCTGTTTTGCTCATGGAGGTAATTGCTAAGTGATCTCCCTATACTTATCTCAACCCACAGGGATTTAGCTGTATTTTATCCCCCTGTTCTCTTGAGAAGGAGGAGTGATAGAGGTGATAGAGAGGCTTGTTGGTCACCTAGCTGTCAACTTTGCCACAACCTGCCATAAAGAGATTTTTTTTTAGATCTCCTCTGGCATCACATTTATCATTTCCCAGTCCTAAGGTTCAACAGCAGTTTTGAAGAGAGAAGTTACACGCTACCATTAGTAATTTAGCTATTTCATCCTTGAGTTATCTTAGAACACTTGAGTGAATGCCATGTAGTCCTTCCAATTTGTTACTGCTTATTTTGCCAGTCTGCTTCATAACCCCTTTCACAGCCAATTTCAGGCACAACTGCTGAGTCTCCAATAAAAATGAGTTCCAGTGAAAGAACCTCCCTGATTTTTCCACAGTGAACACGGATGGAAAAAAAAAGAAAAAAGCATTTGGCTTCACTGTGGTGGCTTTGACTTGTTTGAAAAATTGTTTAATATCCAAATTGTAATCTGAGTTCTTTGTAAGATTTCATTGCAAAATTCTTATAGAACATCTGTTTGGGGAAAAAAAATGATACTGTTATTAAGGATACTTATTTTGAAGTATTTTAAATTTTTGTTTCATCTCATTATTCATCCTCAAGTATTCTTCTGTCAAAATGCAATAGCCATTCTTTCAAATTAGTATGCATACTCGAGTTCTCCATGCTAGAAAGCATTATTCCGTAGCCCTTTCTTGTTTTGTGTAGTTTCTAAACTCTGGAAATCTAAAACATGCCAGTCTGGGAAGAATTTTTGTGCTTGCATTGCTACATAACAAACAAGAAAGAATCAGGCCTATTTTTGATTACATTTACCATTCATTAGTCACAATCGTTTTTTAATTTTGAATACAATTTTTTTTCTGCCTATCTGCTATATTAGTCCCCTAACCACAAGTCATGCCATTATTAAAATTATTCCCCAAAATAATTCCCGTAGTAAACAACAGATCTGGGATTGCTGCTTTGCAGAAAATGAATCAGTAATTTTGGTGATAAAATCACTGGGAGTTTTCTGCCAATTTTACTGAATATTGATGAAAGAATGATGCATCATACCATGTGGTAGACAGCAAAAATGAGTCGTGATAAAAATGTATTTGCAACCCTGAACTTTTTCCCATCTTCCCAGATTAATTTAAATTACCAAGACAAAGGAAGTTGGTAATTTTTAATTACTTAGCCCCTCATACCTAGTCTAGTTGAGCATTTCACTAGTCAGAGCAGCTGGAGGCCAGTGAATTCTGTACTGTCTATCAGAGCACCCACATGGCTGTTCTGCTGTTCAGTAATGGAGCACGATGAAACATTTTACCAGACAGAGATGAGTAGAATGAAGCAGTGCTTTGGCAGCTTGTCCCTGTCAAAGGCAATGATTCTGAATTCTATGAAAGTGTTACTTCTGAACTACTGAGAGCACTTGTTTTAGATAAAAACAGCAATGGCTTGGTGATTTTTTAGTAGTTGGAAAAGCTACTACCTCAGAAGTTATGGTGTCTTACTGATCATCCACCCATACAGAAATACCCTACAATTCTGATTTTGACACATTCAACTGATCAATATGTAGGGGCATTGCAGACATCAAGGCACAAATGTGGTCTTAGGTACAACTGTGAAATTTCATTCTAGTAGACTTCATGCTGTCATCATAGAAATGTGATCCAATACAAGTCTGTATATAGTGTTTGCAATCCAAGATTTTGTCAGCTGTTCAGCTATTGGGGTGACTTCCATGAAAAGAGACCAGAAGTTTTCCCTGTGTTCAATACAGCCAATATTACCCAAGCCAGATAGAGCAAAGACAGACCCACTCCTGGGCAAAGCTAAGGCCATCAGTGACCATGGCAGTGCCTCCGGGATAGCCTCTTTACAAAGGGGAAGAAAACAAATTACTGCAAAGCAGGAGCCAGAGAAAAGAGTGAGAGTATGTGAGAGAAACGGCCTTGCAGACACCAAGGTCAGTGAAGAAGGGAGAAGGGATGCTCCAGGCACAGAGCACTCCTCTCCAGCCTGCAGAGGACTCCGTGCTGGAGCAGGTGGATGCCTGAAAGGGACCATTACCCCATGGGAAGCCCATGTGCAAGCAGGAGTCTGGCAGGACCTGTGAGCCTGTGGAGGAGAGGAGCTCAGGATGGAGCAGTTTTAGTGGCAGGACTTGTGACCCCACAGGACTCATGGTGGAGTGTGGTTATGCATGCTTGGTTAAAGCTGTTTTTTGCCCTCACTGATCTATTCCTGTTCCCCCTCCCATGGGTTTGGTTAGTCCCTGGCTGGCTGCTCCCTGTCCCATTGTACCTATTCCCCGACGGTAACACCCCCGTGATTATTCAGTTTAAAAGCTTGGGAATCGGGGTCCTGCGCTCTCTTTTGCACCCCCTTGTGAAGGATAAACATCTGTGCAAAGTGCCTTCCCGGACCTTCACTTCGAACCCCGACGCTGGGGGCTGAGGGCCCGCAGAGAGCAGGGAGCCGCTCCGCTGTCTCCCGTCAGTGCTGCAGCCTGCGGGCGGCTGTGCCCGACGGCGGGGCCGGGGCAGGGCTGGCCGGGACCCCGCACCCCTACCGCCAGTGGAGCAGTTTGTTTCTGAAAGACTGTGCTCCTTGTAAAGGATTCACACTGGAGCCGTTCATGAAAATCTGCAGCCTGTGTGAGGGACCCCACAATGGAGCAGAGGAGGAATGTGAGGAGGGAGAGGCAGAGATAGCATGAGATGAACTGACTGCAGCCCCCATTCCCTTCCCCCTGTGCCACTGAGAAATCATGAGTGGAATCCAGGGAGAGGGTATTGGGAAGGTATTTTAAAATTTGTTTTTATTTCATCTTAGTCTACTCTGATTTGATTGTTAGGAAATTAAATTAATTTCCCCAATACAAGTCTGCTTTGCCCATGGTGATAATTGGTGAGTGATCTCTCTCTTGTCCTTATCTCAGTGTTTCCTTAACTTTCCAGCTGACAAAGGGCAATTTTGGAGGACACCAGCCAGGGTCAACCCATCACAGTCTGACATCTGGAGTAGGCCCTAGGCTTCTTTTATTTTCCTATAGATAGATGTCTGATTTAATGTTCATACTGGTTTGGCAGGGGTAAAGTTAATTTTCTCCACAGTAAGTAATATGGATCTGTGTTTTGGATTTCTGCTGGAAATGATTTTGATAGCAGCCATGTCAGGAGTTGGGTAAAGGAGAAAGAGAGAGGCTCTCCGAATCTGAGGCAGGTTTATTTGGGACGAAGGGAGGAGAGACAAAGAGCCACGACCATGCCTGTGCGTGGGATTTTATACAGCCGCAAATTAGTGGGTGGATAGAGAACACGTGCCAACGAGGGCATCCGGGGGTGGTGCTGGGGATTGGGTCCCTTGCTTTAGGGCCAGCTTGGGTCAGTGGGAGGAGAGAGTAAGTCACGGGCACCAATGGGGCATCAAGGTTCAGGTGACACCCAGGAACGCCCGGGGGCAGGTACAGTAAAGGGATTTGCTCTAGGGAGGATTAACACAGAATGTACTGGAACAGAGGCAGGGGAACAATGACAGACAGGAAAAGGGGCAGGAATAAAGGGCAGGGAATCACCATAAAAGGTACCTTATGGGAAGATACAACTCTGGAGACAAACCAACTTGGGGGTGTGGGGAGCAAACCATTAACATTTAATCTGAACAATAAACTTAATCAAACTAACACAGGTTGCAACAGTTATTCCTGATTATGCATATTAAGAAATCATCACATTTGTCAGTCTTGAATTATATTCAGAGATGTAATACAAAAGAAGAATATTCTTCCAGGAAATTCTAAACATCTCTGGTGTGGGATCACAATTATCCTTGGCATTATAAGAAAAATCCTCACAGTCTTAATTTTTCAAGAACTGAGGCTTTTTTTTCCAGCTCACTCACCCCCTCTTTTCTTTGTTTTTGCTTTATTTGTTAGTCAATGCTTCTTAACCGTGATCAGTTTGAAAAAGAACTTAATAGTTTGGTATATTTATTCAGTGGATTCTTTTATAGATCCTTTTATAGATCTTTTATAGTCAGCAATTCTGTGAGACTTTACCAAGAAGAAAAGAGCAAAGAAATATAACGTCTTATAATTAGCAATGTATAAAAGAAATTATAATGAGTGTACATAAGGTGAGAATGCAGATCTTCCCTATGTCTTTGTAGATGAAGGTGTTGGGAATCAGTAGTTAATCCATGGAGATTTTACTAATGAGCCAACAGGACTAAAGCAATTCAGCAGATATTTAATAAATACTTAAAATATGTTTATACATCTGTTGCTTTCTCTTTTGTGAGTTGTAATTAAAGCAGCAATTGTATTTCTCTTGGGTAGAATTGTTTTGAAGGGAACACATCCACTGAGAAAGACACAAGAGAATGAATTGGTGGATTTTGAAGATTTGCTCTCTAGGTAGACCTCACACTGGCTTTGCTGTAGTTTGGAGAGTTTTATTCTTTCTTGCCTCAGTTACTTTTGCACAATTATCTTAAACAACCTGCTGTCACCAATTCGTAAGGTATTAGTCATGGATTTTATTTTTACCATTTAATTTTTTCTATTTTTTTAAATGTAAATAAAACAGTCTAGAAACATCCAAACAGAATGTTTCACCAAGAGTTAGATGTCTAGAGAAAAGCAAAATGTATCAGTGCCACATCATGAAAAATGGGTACTCCTTTAATACCTAAAAAATAGAAAACTGGAAAATTTAATCATTAACTTTCTTCAAGACTTTTAATGCAGTGCTTATATTTGTAGTTCTGGCACTTTTAAAACAAGAGCTTCAGCAAAAGAATGTGTTTTACTGGAGGACCTTTTCATCAATAGTTATTTCTTGCCACATTGTAGTTGTTTAAAATGCTTCTATATTCCATCTATCAAGAATTGGCAGTATAAAAACTGATGTTTTGAACTGCATGAAGATTATCTCCTTAGCCGCTGTCTCTGAAAATTTGATTTCAGTTTGATTCAGAACACACAATTTGAAATCATCATCCAAAAAATGTGTCTCAAATATAACATCAGCTTACAATTACATTTAAACCAGTAAACACGTTAGATCAGAAACCTCTCTTTTACCATTTACCAAGATAATGGTCACAAAAGTGCTTCTTTCTGAATATTTTTATCAAAAATTTCATGTGTTACTTGTTTCAAGAATACTGCAATTTAGAGTTAGTAACTTTAGCAATACTAAATTTGATCTAGAATTTTGTTGGTTTGGTTTGGTTTGGTTTAGTAATAACTAGCCTGTCATTCTGCATGGCTACCATTCTCTTTCAGGTAGATGTAAATTTGCTCTGCCACTGAGGAAGCAGAAACTTTTTTTAGTAGCAGTGCTGTCACAAAATCATCTGGACTCATTGCAACTTCTATTTTAATCCTTTTCTTCAAGGTCTGAGCTGAAGGAAAAAGTAATTTAGGACATATTTACTGGGGAAAGATCCCTTCTTTACCTTTTTCACATATTTGTGGAGCATTTAGATTATTTTATTTTCATCCTTGGAGTATTTTCATATCCTAACTGGAAGTTAAAAAGTTTGGTTTTCAATGATCTATTCGACCAAGAAATTTATATTCAGAATTTAGCATTTATATAGGCATATATATTTCATAATCTTATAATTATGAAATGGCTGAAGGGATTTTCATCAAAGGGATTTTATTCTAAGGTTCCAGAAGCGTTTGCTTTAGGAAGGAAGCCAAGCATGAACAGAAATAAACTTTAAGAAGTTTGTTTTATGAAGTCCAAAAAAAGTTTAATAAGGAAGGAGGTCTATTATGTAGCAAATTTGAATTTAGATTTTATTGCTATTGAAGGCCGTCACTTTAAAAAGAAACATAAATTTTAATTCCCAGGAAAGAACTAACGTCTTCGTTTAACCTTTATTTTTAATGAGAACCCATTTCCCATAAATAGCAACAATTATCTCAATAACTGTCTTCCACCTTGATTCTGAAAGTGACAGCACATTTTATGTGCATACAATATCTATATATATATTATTTAGGCATAATTCATGCTAAAATGTTTCAGTTCCAATAAATTTGAAATGTAGGTTAAAATACAGCTTTAATCTGAAAAATGACTGCACAGATTGATGCTAAATTGACTAATAGTAGGAAAAAATGACAGAGAATTTATCATAATAAATGCACATAAAGGATCCAAAATAAAGATAATGCAGCATAATGAGACAGAAAAAAAAGGATTATGATGGAGAAAGAAATAATAGGCAGTATATTTAGTCTCAGTTTCTCTGTTCTCCTCAGCCCCTCATGCAAGGAAAACTGAACTTACGCTCTAAACCATTCAACTTACAACTTTTTTGTTTGCTGTGTAAGGATCTGAAGCATTGTCTGCATATAGATGCAACAAATTGCATAAACTCAGCCACATAACTCTGCATAAATACATACCCTTTAATATAATAAGACTTTCCTTCATGTCTTTTCAAGACTTTTCCATTTACCAGGATAGTGAAATTGATAATATATCTATATGCTGTTCATGCAATGAGGTAATGCTTTTTCCTCTGCAATGAAGTATTCATTACTTCAGAAAGAAGCATTGAGAGCTTTCATGAGATCCCTACTGGAACCACTTGTTCCCTCTCCACATGTTATGAACAGCTGTCTAATTTGGAGTCTGGTTTTCAAAAAGTTCAAATCCTGTGCAGTAATGAGGAAAAGAAATAGTAACTTTTGCTATGCTGTGTGATGTTTGTAATGAATAATTTATTTTCTTTTCACAGTTCTTGATTTTCAGTGTTCTGTTGTGTTCACTCCTTGTTCTGCACTTTGCCAAACTTGTGTTATATTCTGATCTTACAGTATTTTCACATGGATCCAGACTCCTTATTTACAATTGCAAAAAGTCCCTCTTTGACTTTCTTGCAGGCTCCCTTTAGCTACTGGAAGTCTGCATGTAGGTCACCTCGAAGACTTCTTGTAAGGGTCATTTTTCATGACTCTTATGATCATTACTTTTTCCAGTTTTTCTGCTACATCTAGGAAAGTGCTGTCATGCTTTTCTATGCGTGATTTACACATTAAAATTTTTTTTAGGTTTTCTGTAATTTTCCTTTTGCCATATTTTTATTTTGTTTTATTTCTTAATCGGAATTATCTTCATTCTCTCCTGTCTGATTTTAGCACTCATATTTTACCTCAAGAATAAATTAATTTCATAAATCATTAAGTTAGTTTTCTAATGCAAAGGTTTTTCAATCATTCTGTCCTATAATACATTTAAATGCATCTGTTTCTTTCATTATTTTTTAACCTGATTTTTTTTTGTTTTGTTGTGGGTTTGGTTTTGGGCTTTGTTTGGGTTTTTTTCCCCCAGCTGTATTCAACAGAAGATCTAAAATATAAACTAGGATGTGTTATGTCAATTGAGAAAAAGACATAGTGGGAGTTCATATCTTGTCTAACATCAGTTTGAAATTAGGACCTCCATATCTAGATACTTACATATGGAAATCTTCCTGTATTCTAAATGTATTGTCATAGCCCAAACATAGAAAACGTACTTCATACATTAAATTGTACACAAAAAACAATGCACTTATTCCCAAGTTAGATACCTAAAGTACAGGCAACAAGCTCAGTTGCTGTCCTTATCTTGAACTGAATCTCTTTGAGAATCCACAGTTATAAGTGTTGAAGCAAAATGAAATTTCATTGCTGCTCAAAATCGACTACAAGATGAAATCCATTCAGAAAGAAGATTGAATTAATTTTATGCTCCAGGAGTGCTGCTGATAACTTCCTGACATGGGTGACCAAGGAGCAAAAAATACAAAATGCTCTGCTGGGCCTGATACTTACAACAAGGAAGAACTTGCCTTAGATAAAAAATCTGGTAGCAGTCTTGGCTGCAGTGACTGTAAAATAGTAGATTTTAGGGATAAAACTAGCAAATTGAAGGATCACAGCCTTGGATTTAAGGGGGCATAATTTGCCCCATTCAGGACTCGACTTCCAATAATCCCATGTGAGATGACCCTGGAAAGCTGTCTGACTTCTAAGGATCACATATTCCAAATTATAGCATCCCAGCTCTACCTCCTACCCCAGAGGCACAAGAAGACAGGGAATGGGGGTTATGGTCATTTCATTGCCCATGGTTTCTCCATGGCTCAGGGAGAACCTACTGCAGTTCCCCTGATGCACCGTGGGGTCCCTCCCAGGGGAGACAGTTCTCTGTGAACTTCTCCAACATGAGACCAAGAGTTCCCTGCCAACTGCTGCAACAGGAGTCCATCCCATGGACTACAGAACCCCTCAAACTGCTGCAGTGTGGGCCACTCTTCCACAGGGTACAGTCCTTCAAGGACAGGCTGCTCCAGAGTGGGGCCCACTCTCCATGAGCCTCATGAAGGGTCAGAGCCTCCTCTCAAAAATCCATCTTCTCCAACATGGAGTTCTCCATGGGCTAAGGGTGGATCCCTGCATCTCCATGGATTCCCATGAGCTGCAGGAGCACAGCTACTTCACCATGGTCTGCACCAAGGGCTGCTGGGGAATTTTAGCTCCAGTGTCTGGAGCACTTCCTCCCTCTCCTCCACTGACCTTGGTTGTCTGCAGAGTTGTTACTGTCACAGTTTCTCATTCCACTCTTCTCTGGCTACAATTACAACTGCAAAATAACTTTTTCTTTTTCTTTCTTCCTAAATCCATTATCACAGAGGCATTACCGTCGTCTCTCATTCACCCTGCCTTGAGCAGCATGTCCATCTTCAGGGCCATCAGGATTGTCTCTGACAGACACAGAGCAAGCTTCCAGCAGCTTCTCACAGAAGCCACCCCTCTAGCCCCCCCTACTACTAGAAACCAGACCATGTGGACCCCATCCTGATTCTATGAAGTAGCTAGCTCATCAGAGGAAGAGGGTGCAGTGTTGTTTATCCTGATGTTAGCAAGGCTTTCCACAATGTCTCTCATATAATTCACATGGATTAATAGATGAAAAATAGGTTAAATAAGTGATCGTTTTGAGTGTTCATTTCCTTTGTTATGTTGTAAAATATTTGGGGAGAAAAATTGCATTTTACTGTTTACCTTCATGATGTACCAGTTTCTCCTGAGGGGTCTCTACCTAATTTAGAACAAAATTATGTATAAAATTTGTCCTACATGACCAATACTCTAAATGACAGAAACCCCATGTATATTTTCTGTCATCCAGACTCACTAAGCTGATGTAGTACCTTCAACAGAAATTGTGAAAAAAAACCAGATTATGCTCAAACTTAATATTGTTGCCATGTTCTTTCCATTCTCATACATCCAAGACTCAATTTTTTCTACCTGCATGATGATTTTTCTTATAGTTTTATTAGTTTTAATATCCATTTCAATGAGAACATTGTCATGTTACCTCCCACAGGCCTTTTAATAGTTTCTGTTACATTAAGGGAATTTTTCTTATTGCATTTAATGATTCTAAGCTCTAGACCTATTAAGCAAACTAATCCTATGCAGGGAGATGAGCCTATTTTTGTTTGGGCAAATGCCAAACCCTTTCAATGAGAGACTGTTATATCAGACTTCTCAGCAAGAAAGAAGCAAAAATTAGTGTGTGTCTGAATCTGAGATGAAAATTAGCTATTTTGAAGAACAAATCTCTGATAAATACAATGAGGATTTATGACTAAAATTGCAACCAGCAGAGATGGCATTTGATGACATTATCTCAAGGGGAAAAGTATTATTTTTTTATGATAAAAAAATCAATGATATAGGTTTCCGATTATTTGGCAGAATATAACACTCCACTATGTATGCAATCAGTGCTTCTGAAAACTGACAGCTAGATCCTATTGGCAATCTGCAAGATATTTCAAGCATGTACTGTCTTTTCAGAACAATTTCAGAACAGTCACTTTTCTTAACAAAGCAAGTTAAAGACCTATGTGTAAATACTGAAAGGTAGCAGTTTCTGATCTCAACCAAGTTATTTAAATCCTGGAAGCTTCTCTGTCAATTTTCATGTATATATGATTATAAAGGGTACGAGGACAGGAAAAACAAAAAAAAAAAATGATTTGACAAATGCTGGTTACAGGAATATGATCTTCTTCATACACTCTCTTTCCTCCTCACCCCTTGCTATCTTTCCTTCCAGTAAGAATTTTTTTGCAGAGGATTCTTTCATTGTGCAATTTTAAGGTATCCTGTTTACTTGGGATAATAAATCTCTGGTCAGGCAAATTGATTTTCTTATTTAAAGAAAAATCTAAATATAGAAAAAGAAAGTAATCATATATGGAGAGTACAGAAATTGAGATTGTTACTTCATGAAGAATCCTTGCTTTTCTAATTTGGAATGTAATTTCAAATATGAAATCAATAGAATCTTAGGTTCACATGTCTCAATGTAAATTAGAGCTGGAGTGTAGGTGGTAATCTAGGTGTTTCCCACATCTGTTAGGTACCAAAGAGCAAATATAATATACAACTTCTTTCTTTGCATAACCCTTCCCTTGTTTGAACATAGAACTGACATAAACTTATTTAATGTCCATGTGATCTATATCATCATGCTTATGAAATCATCGTGCATTTGAAAAAAAAAATGGATTGCATTTTTTCTGCCTACAGTTATGACTAAAATTAAGAAGGGATTTTCTCTCACACAGTTAAAAAACATCTTCATTGCACTCCTTGACTCATAAATGTTTTTGTTTGTATCACCTTATTTAGAACTAACAAAAGGCAATTAAACATGGACATAATTCAATTTTTAATCTTTTTTTTTAATATCAGTAATGTCCTCCTTTATATTGTCATTTTAGCTTCTAATTGTGTTTTGATATGGGAAATTACATTTGGGAACTTTCTTGTGTTCAGATCAGAGCCACCTGTGATTTCATGTTCTCTATTTTGTACTTTTTGAATCAAGTAGGAATCTTTGGGAAACTGATAGTGAAATGGAAAAGCTCATTATGACACTGCATAAATCCACCTGGCCCCTTTATTTTACAGTTTTTAGATCTTGTTCTTGTCCTCAAAAATGTATGGAATTGTGGAAAGGTATGGTATCAGAAGAAAATTAAATTAACTTGAAATCTGAGACCTAGAAAAAAGAAGGCATTCTGCTTAGCATCTATAACAGAGATTGCACTCATAGCTTGGAAGAGGGCTTCTCTGTCTTAAAACAGGTCATCAAATTAAACTTGTTGAATAATGGTATTAACTTTTAGAGTTTTGCCTATATCAAGTGGCAATTAAATCCTTGATTTCTAATGATTTTCATGAGAGTTCATATATTTCATACATTCAGCTGAATTTTAATGCAATTAGACTCTGGTAAAGTCACTTGAATATAATTTGTATTTTTTTTCACAGTGGATGTTACTAACTCCTACTAATTCCTACTGAATGCAACAAATCATTTATGTATCTATAAAGACAAACTCGAGTTTGCTACACCAAAGTCCTCACTGACATGTAAAATGAACCCATACATAGCTAAAGTAAATCTGCTAGAACAAAAAAATTGACACAGAAGGCCACTAAAGTGATATATTACTTATTTGCATATTATATACTGATAGCAGATTAACAAAACCAAAGAAAAATAATTGTTTTCCTCTAATGCAGATTTTGGTCAATTCTATTTAAACATAATAAGATTTATCATAATGCATCACTAAAGTTTGAGTTACAATCAGGGGGAAATCAGATTTATTGGGATATTCTATAGCTATTTTTTTTTGTCTTTGAGAATTTCAAGTAAAACTATCAGGAATTTCCCACAGTGTTACCATAAGTTAATTTTCTAAATGTTTCAAGAGTCCCTACAGGATTAGAATGAAAATAATTCAAAATAATTTAATTTTTTCTTTTTTTTTTTCAAGAGGAGTTTTAAAACAACATATGTATGTGGTTCCATCTGTGTTAAAGAGACTGAAACCTCAATATTTTTCATGTTCCATCAATTTCAATCCAGTTTCAGATAGAAATGGGGAAAAATGTAATCTAACACTTGAAAACTCTTCTGATTTTGACTTGAATACCTTTATCTGTATGCAATTTACAAATTTTTGGCAATTTTCATACAGTCAGTATGACTAGATAATGAATCTTAATCGTAATAACCAGTCTGTGAAGAATATATGTAAGATAGAAAAAGAAAATTATTTTTCTGATGAAGCTGCTGTCAACGTGAGTTGCCGTATTGTTTGTTGTGACAGAGTATAATAACTGCATGAAAACTATTCACAAGTTTACTGGAGAAGGTCCAGTATTAATGTGGTATCAAATCTTTTGTAAGGTAGGACTTATACTGAGTTCTCAATTAGAGGATTTTTTTTTACTTATAAACAAAAAAAAAAACAATTAAAAAAAAAAAAAAAAAAAAGAGGAAGGAGAGAAAGCAAGTAGTGAAATTATTTTCCTTCTTGGATTCCAGTCTGGTTAGAGACTAGATAACTGATATCAATAACATGATTTTGTTCACGAAGGCAAACTAAGAAGTGCTAGAAATCAAGCATGAGGACTCATAGGATTTTCCACATCTGAAATCCAAATATCTAGACTATTTACCTCCTGATTTCAATAGTACAGTCACCCTGAATTGGTCCATTAGTCTGAATACTAGCCGTTTCATCTCCTAGTTATTCAGAATTCATGTTGCTTTTTGTTGTTTTCTTTTATTTGGTAGGTTTGGGGTTTGTTTGTCTGTTTTTTTCTTTGGGGTTTTTTGTTTGTTTTGGGTTTTGTTTGGTTTAGGTTTTGGGTTTTTTTGTTTGGTTTAGGTTTAGGGGTTTTTTGTTTCATTGCTTTTATTTTGGTTGTTGTTGTTTTTAGGGGGTTTCGGGCTTTTTTTTGGTTGTTGGTTGGTTTGGGTTCTTTAATGAAAAACACTCTTTTGAATTGTAAATAGAAAAAATTTTCCTTTATATTAGTATTACACAGCACAGAGCAAGGCATATTAGTTATGAACGAACCAGATGATATTAAATGTTTGTTCCAACCCAAATGATTCTATGATTCTACAGTGTTGAAGTCTTCATGCTTTGCAATTTTTTTCTTATTCATAAAAATGTTTCAGCCTTTTGTCAAGCCACAAACTGTATTCCAAACTGTTTTGGCAATGCTGCATTCTGTAGCAAATTTGTGATCTTTGCTTTACAGTTTTATTTGTATCCTTGTTCTTGTGAGAGTAATACACCAAGCAGTGAGTATATGAATGCTGAAATTGATAGCTATGTGTCAATTATGACACCTCACTCCAGGCTTCCACGAAGCGATGCTTCAGAAACAGAAATAGTAAATAATTAATTTGGAGATTGCATGCAGGCACATACACATTGCAGGACTTAAATTCAATTCCCTATTTTTCTGTTCATATATATCTGAGGAATGAAGAGAAGTGAAATATTATTGACTAAAAGTGAATTTGTATAAAAGAATCAAACCCCGCTATATTTCTTTTTCACTGTTATTTACTAATCCAAAACACACACAAAAATTTCATAGGAGAAAAACCTTTCTTCTTTTTTGCTTTCAACTACAAACTTCTCTGTAATTTGTTTTTTTATGAGGTAGATACCTACATCTATTTTACTAGATAGCATGAGTACTTTTTGAAGGAAAACACAAAACACTATTTTTCCATTTAAAACTTTTGAAATTAACAGCAGATCATTAAAAATGCAAGGATTTTCTTATTTGTAGTATTTACAAGTGATTTAAAATTTGAAATCGAAAGTCTAGAGCCTGAAGACTGAGGAAAGGAAGGGCTTGACTGAATTTAGGAGGGGAAAAGTTCATTTTCAAAGGATATAATTAATTGGTTGCCTTGGGACTGAAACTAATTAGGAAAGGAATATGAGCAGAAAGACTTTCTTTTTTTTAGCCTGCATGTAATATTTGGTCTGATGCTCATGTAGTTTTCACGTGTATTTCTAGGACCCAGTGTTCAAAGAAATTGCAGAATATTTTGTGTGCTTTTGCTTTATTTTGACCCAGACACTGATGTATACCATTAGTTTTTTTTACCGTATCTCTTGGGTGAAGCATCATAGCATAATAAAACTAGTCAAACTAAAGTAATACACCTGGAAGTAACATCTCTGACATCAATACAAGGAACAGATATATCTAGATCAAGAAATTATATTTTCATCCTGGATTTAAAAACTAAATCAAGCTGAAATAGTTTCATTACAAAGGTATTTCAAAGATTAAATATCTTCTACAGTTCGCAAAATGTCACTGGGAAAAAAAAACACATCACCTTTCCCTGCAATGATCACAGGTTCAGTATGTACAGTTAACACAAAATGAAAATGATAAAACTATCATCTTTCAATTTACTTTGAGTCACCTGAAATATGCATGACACATGTGATAATTATGTTACAATTGTTTTAGAAAGTCATATAGAGAAGAATCTCCCCAATAAAGATGCAGTTAAAAAAAATCAAGCCTCTCTAAGATACTGTAGGGAATTAATTTTCTCTGATTTAATATTTGTACCATTTTGATAATGCACTGTGTGCAGTAATATTTTGTTACAGCACAGTAAAAGAAATCAACATAGTCATTGATTGTGTTTTGAAATTAGCATTAGTTTTGCATTAACAGGAGTGAGTGTATATATATATATATATATATATATATATATATATATATGTTTAGTAAGGCAGTTTTAAAAACATTTTCATTTTCTTATTATTTTTTCAATGCATCTCTAGTGCATCACCTGGGCTATTTTGGGACTACTGACAATATAAACTTAAACATCAGCAACTTAAAAGCAGTCAATTTATACCTTTTCCTTTGTGTTTTATTATTTTTCTAATTTCAGAGAATTTTCTTAATGAGGCTGGTTGAAACAACTGTTGTTCAAACTGGTATGTAAAATAAGAGGCCTTTCTCACCACAACTGTTCTTTTTTATAAGTATCAATATACAAAGTTGGGTTGCTTTTCCATTAATATGGACTGTGGTGGAGAAAGGTAGGGAATTTGGAACATTATAACTGTTTTATTCCAGTTTCCCAGTTGCCACATTTATTGTACTGCAACCCATATTCTTATGCTGAGAACATAATGATTCCATTGTGTTTAAAATACAAAAAAAATTATGTTGAATTTTCTCTAAGCTTCAGCCAAAAGAATATTCTACTTCACATAGAACATGAAAAAGCTAACAACTTCAATTGTTAAAAAATGGTGTATCTTATTCTTTCAATAAAAGAAAAAAGGGCTAGGATGATTTATATAATGCAAAATAGTTTAGGATCTTAATCCAATATTGAACTGTTTGAGGGAGAGCAAAATGAAGCTCCAAAACCCTGTCTTAACTGAGGTATAAAAATTAGAGAGGAATTGCTTATTTTCTTTATCCATGATAGAAAAGTGAAGGCTAATAAAAAAGATTAGGTGTTAAATGCTTTTTCACTTCAAATTATTTAAAAAGGTGTCTAAAAGCTTGACAACAGTCCATTGACTATATCTGTTTTATTGTAAAGGTGAAAATGTAGAAGGAACAATATATTAAGGGCAAAACCGAGCAAACTAGCCGATAAGCCAATGAAAAACTGTGAATGATAGATCAGCCCAATGACTGGCTTTGGAAAATTTTTGAGAAATAGTGGAACAGCTGTTCACAGCTGAAACTATTAAATATATTGCAAAGGAGGTCTTTGTATGGTTGTCTACAGGGAATTCAGAATAATTGTTACTCAAAAAAAGAATACTAGGAATCTATTATAATATGAAAATGATGATTACTTTCTGTTTTCCATACATTTTTAACATTGAACGTATTTTTCTCAAAAATACTTTGAAAAATAAATAACTAATATCTAAGGGGCGCATAACATATTTATTTGGACCTCTTCAATTTTTTTTTTCTTTGGGTAGGTCATTCTTTGTGCGCAACATTTAACAACATAGTATGTACCAAAGAGGTACTCGTGACAAGAGCTGATTTTGATATATTTTGGTGGTAGATGCCTCTCTCTGATCTCATATAACTTCTTCTGATTTTCTTGCATTATCAGTTCAGTTGAACTGGTTTCAGTCATGCCTAAAAATACAAACTGAAGTCAGTACTGTCTTTGAGACTTCACTGTTTCAGCAGTTTTGATTTGGTTGGGAAGAGGATGATTACAATGAACCTCACCTTCCTGTAAGTACTATTTTAATCTTATATAGCTCAATCTTATCAATTTCATTATATATATTTCCTCATTTGTAGAATTCTTTTCTTATCAATGTCTTACAGAATTATAGAATGATTTGGGTTGGAAAGGACCTTAAAGACCCTCTAGTTCCAACCCCTCGGCGTGAGCAGAGGCGCCTTCCACTAGATTGGGTTGCTCAAAGCCCATCCTTCCTGGCCAAGGACAGACCATCCACAGCCTGTCTGGACAACATGTTTCACGTCTCTCTATTCTCACAGTAAAGAATTTATTCTGAATATCTAATCTAAATCTGAGTTTGTTCTGATTGAAACCATTATCTCTCTTCCTACCACCATACACCATAATGAAAAGTCCCTCTTTCCCTTTCTTTTAGCCCCCTTTAGGTACTGGAAGGCAGCTGAAAGGTCTCCCATGAGCCTTCTCTTTTCTACACTAAACATGCACAACTCCTTGAGCCTCTTTATAGCAAAGATGCTCCTGTGTATAGCGACACTGGTTTGTCAGATTCAAAAAAGGGTTTTTCTCCTTTTGTGATGTAAAACATGAAGAGTCCTGAAGCAAAATTTTGACCTGACAAACTTTTAATGATAAAACGTTCAAGCCTAAACTATCAATATGCATATTGCATGCAGACATGAGGGGTTTGATGACAGGGAGCACAGTGAATGAAAGGGCCTGCAGTCAATTTGGTAAATTAACAATGAGTTTTGAAGAGTATCTGGGGTTTTCTCAGATATAGCAAGACACAGATTTTATTCTTATATCACAGAATCACAGGATTATTGAGGTTGGCGAGGACCTCTGGAGGTTGTCTGGTCCAGCCCTACTTCTCAAGTAGGGATACCTACAGCTAGTTACCACTGCCCATGGCCACAGAACTTCTTAATATCTCTGAGGAGGGAGATTCCACAACTGTCCGGGGGCAACCTGTGCCAGTTCTCAGCAACTCACACAAAAAAATGTGCTCCCTTATGCTCTAACTGTTCCTTCTGTATTTCCATTTGTGACCATTGCTTCTGGTCCTTTCACTAGGTACCGTTGAAAAGTGCATGTCTCCATCTTTTTTACATTCTCCCTTGAGATATTTACATATGTTGATGAAATGCATTCTGAATCTTCTCTTCTCCAGGCTAAATAACCCCAGCCTTCTCAACCTTTTTTTCGTATGGGAGATGTTCCAGCCCTTTCATAATCTTAGTGGCCCTTTGCATTCTCTCCAGTATTTCCATCTGTCTGTTTTAGAGTGTGAAGCCTAGAACTGGACACACTGTTCTCCACATTTGGCCTTACCAGAACTGAGTAGAGCAGAAGGATCATCTCCTTGACCTCTGGCAACATTACTCCTCATGCAGCCCAGTGTCTTTGTTAGCGTTCAGAAACACATAATCATAGGTGGATTATATGCAGGTTCTTTATTAAGAGCGCTCGGGAACTAGGGATATAGCTACACAAATCTAGCTCCATCCATTTGTTCAGAATGCACATATTTATACCATTTTAGTTATGATCATATAACTACATATTTGTTTAAGCAAAACAATTATTAATATGACTGTACTTATATTGTCCCAGTGTACGAACACGATCTCATCTACAGGTACCCTGGAAACTCTAAACATTGTTTCCTGTGATCCCCAAATCAACAAATATTTTACCCCCAAATAATTACATTGTTTGTGTTTCTTATCAATATGCTTAATTATAACCTATGTAAGTGAAGTTTTGCATGGTCCACTAAAAACAGAGCACAGCATTCCTTTCCCATGGTTTTAGAAACATTTTAATCCTATACTAGCATCTTGGGTTCTAATTAAATTTGGAACAACCATTTCAGAAGAGTGAAGAATCAGATATTCCAGGTTACTTATAGTTGATTTTAACAGACCACTTGAGTTCTGGGCTTTAGTTTGGCACTCTTGTACCTGAAGAACAAAGCACAGACACTGGGTTTGACTTCTAATTTCTTCCCACATTCATAAAGTGTGTCATATTTCTCCAGCAATGTGTTCCAAAGCAAAGGGAAATAGGTCAGTTTAAATCACATAGTATGTGTTTTACTCTGGATGAGAACTTGCAACATATGCTCACACGTAAGATGGGCAATTGTCATCTATGTCTCTGATAGTAAAGCTGCCTCCTGTCCTTTGTACTCTACCCCACTCCTTTAGTGATACCTGAAGTAGACCTGAATGAGTAGATCAGGAGAGCAATTCTTTTTTAAATTTAAGAGAGGCACTGATACTGCCAAAATTCCCAGTTAACTTACGTACTCTGAGGTCTACAGCTGGTACCTGTCTCAGGAAATGCATGGCAGTACCATGCATTTCCTGAGCATTACCACACCTCTCATCTGCCTATGCCATATAATTTCTTTATTTCCTCTGCCCTTTTCCAAGTTGTTCCTGCCTTAAACCAAAGAGTTTATAAGCTGTGATGAGTCTCTGCTCAAATGTAGGGTAGTTCCTAGCATGAAGAAAGTACTTTATCTTCAGGGATTCCTTCCATCCTACATTCTTCTGGGCAGTAAATTAGGGGAAAAAAAAAAAAAAAAAAAACATGAATTTAAACATATATCTACAGTTAAAAGCAGCTCTGAGGTTACAGAAAGTAAACTGGAAAGCCTAGACTACAGTACATTCTCTGTAAGAGTGTACTAAACACAGAGAGCTCGAATACCTGTGGTATGGGTCACCTGCAGACCTGTCCCAGGCCATGTGTTACAGAGGTTGAAACTGCAGAGAAGTCAGAAGAAAGTGAGTTGGATTAGGGGAAAACTGATATATATTCACTGTAAAGATTTCATTTGCAGGAGAAGCAGTCATCATCAATAAGGTTTACCTGCTGGAGTAAAAAATGAAAATCCAAAATTTGGATTTTGGATCCTATGATCCAAATTTTTAAAATATTTGAGTGAAAGTTTCAGACTAATAACATGTGCTTTCATTTCTGGTTCTATTTTTGTAGAGGAAAGTATTGTCAAAGGTGTGCAAATACTTTTGTGGCCTGTGACCTTAGTGCCTCAGCTGTGGAAATAGAAATGAGAAAAATAAAATTTAAGAATTATTGTAGTTGGTTAGTTTTCAGTTTTGTTATTTTGTTTTTTTGGTTTTGTCTTGGCTTTTGGGGTTGGTTTGGTTCTTTAGATTTTCAATTTCAAAAACATTGTATTTAAATGCTTTGGATGTTTACTTTTGGGGAAGTACATAGATAGTATAAATGGTGAAAAAAGCAAGGACTGCTACCCAATATCCATTTCAAGTTAGTCCAGGGTACTAACTGTTACAGTCTACAAAATCAAAGAAAAACACTTACGTAAGTGAAAGGATGTCTGATTGAACACTGAATTGTATTTATTGCTTCTGGGCTGAAAAGACATACTAAATCCCGGTTTGGGAGAAGAGCCTGACCTAATGCATGCCATGGCAATTCTCTACAGTCCTTCACTTTGTTTATTCTTGGTGAGTGCATTACGAAGGTGCTCCTTTATACATTTTTACATAAAGCACTTTCTAAATTCAAGCTGTGCTAATGCGATTACTGGGAGTATGAGCACACAAAGGCTGGTTTCTTATCCCCACATTTAAATTCTATATACTCTTTCTTCTGCTTCATTTATATTCTGGTAAGCATCTATGTAATTCTTCTTTTCTTTTATCAAATGTATGAGCAAACTATAGCAAAATCATATCCAACATACACAAATCTTCCTTAGCAAATCAAATCTGAAGTCAGAAATACAAATGATGAACTAGAAACAGAAAAACATGGCGTTTTTTTCTCAAATAAAAAGTATTCAAACAACAACAAAAAAAAAAAAAAAGACATTTTTCACAGTTAAAGCACGTAGAAGAGCCGTTTTTCTTCACATTAAGAAGCAAAGAGAAATTGGAAAGGATATGTTCCTATTTACTTGAAAGAAAAATTGGTTGGTTATTGGTTGCTTTCTGATACACTTATATCTTCATGAAATTATGGAATGTTTGAAAGAGAATTTCTCCATTTTTTCCTTCTTTTCCCCTGCCTTCTTCCCTCCCTCATGCTATATGAAGATTGTTTTGCTATACTTACAGAGATGTCTATGAACTAATTTCGTTCAGTTTTCACTTTTTGATGTATAGTCCAAATATTTTCTTTAACTTCACTTCTATTTGATCAGTATGATTAATCACAGCAAAACTATTTAAAAAATTTAAATGTTGAGAACTTTTGAAGTATTACATACTGATAAAATGGCAATTTGCAAGAGCTGCCATCTGCAAGCAATGTTTTCAAACCGTGTTGCAAGCTGTTAGCCTTTTGTCTTCACAACCTAAGCATAACCTCAAAAATAATAATGACCTGATCTCTCACTACTGAAAACTGTTCTCATTTGTGGCAGAGAAATTTTGTATCTGGGAAGAATTTGATAAACTGGGTCAAGCACATTGTTAGCTTGCAGACACGGCTTTGGGGGGGGGAGGGGGAAGAATAAATATATTATCTCTAACAAACAAAGCAGATACTAATTTCTTTCTGCTGAATTTTTGAAAATTAAGCATTTAGTTTTGCAGTGTTTACAGAGTGATCAGTACTATCTGAATGGCAACCTAACAAAATAACAAACAGCAAGCATGTGTGAAATTCTTATACACCAGTTTAGCTTATACACCAGCTGAGTTGTCCTGGATTTTGTTGCAATATCTGAATAGTCCAGGACAGGTAAGCATCTGCTATTATCTAAAATGTTTGTTTTCAGTGCTTTAACACTAAAAGCCTATGAGGGTAAAAGTTCTGTCTTGATCAGTCTATGCTTCACTGTGGAGAGGATGACAAGCACGTGGGTGAGGAAAAGGTCCAGCTCACAGCCCTGGAATGCACCTTCTTAGGGACTGATGCCGCAGCAACACAGGGCTGCAGGTCACTCTTCTAGAATGGAGTGGGACTAGTGAAAGAAAAGCTGCAGTAGGATAAAGAGATAGCAATAATTCAAGCGAGATCAAAGTCAGCATTTGACCCTTAATTCATTGACATTGGATCCTGACATTAAGTGGTTGATTTTTAAATACTTTAGAGTTACGCTTTGCTAGCACAAATCAATGCAGCAATTGATTTCCTAAAGAATGAATTGATCTACAACCACTGATCCATTGCGAAAGGCAACTATTAAATTTTGTTTTGAGTAGCTGAGTTTGGGACACCTAAATTTTTATGTCCTAAAATAAAGTCTGTAGGCCACTGGTGATCAATTTATTATGACAATTAATATTTTTTTCCCTAATATTTTTTGATCACTTATTAAAAAGTGATTGATTGCTCTAAAAGTAAAAATAATAAAAATAAACATGTTTTATTGTGAAAATCAATTGCATATCATGACAACTTAAAGACCTTAAAGACATTGACATTTATCATCATAAACTCAGCCCCTTACTAGGAAGCAAATATCTCATATGATACATCTTGTGGAAATAAGGTCGTTTTACATGTGCGTAAACCCAGAGAATACCTCAGCTGAATGTCTGTAAGCATTACTCAGAATGTATTTAAGTGTTCAAGATGTGTTCATATGTTCAAGGTCAGGTTGGATGGGGTTCTGAGCAACCTGGTAGAGTGAAGGTGTCCCTGCCCATGGCAGTGGGGTTGGAACTAGATGATCTTAAAAGTCCCTTCCAGCCCAAATGAGTCTATGATTCTGCAATTCTATGATGTATTCTATCTGATATGGGTTTTACGATTTACCTATTATTTGACAGTGTAGTCTTACTTTGATTTTACATGACTATTTCAACAATCTGTCAAAAAATATTGTAAATGTTTTATACATTTTTATGCTAAAACATCTTTAATTTTTGCTCCTAGAAACCATCCAAACTAATTGGTCAAATAACATAAAAATAAGTTTCTTAACATTACAATTTACACATTGCACTTGAGGTTTTACAAGGTTGCTATTCTCATTCCTTTAATAAAAAATATTTTTTTACAATGCTTTATAACTTTTTATTCATGATGCATAACTATTATCTTTAAGAGCCTTAATATGAAAGACAAAAATCCTAGAAAAGTGGATCTTCTTCATTTAAAATGTTTTAATGTATGAAAATTTTCAATAAGATGTAACTTCATCAGCACTTTTGATGTTGGAAATTATTAATATGTCAAAATTTTTAAATAAAGAATTTTTTTCTTAATACTTGAAATATTTGGTTTCAAAACCCTTTAGAATCTGAACACCTACTTTTCAAGTTTTTAGGTATATAACTGGAAAGAGATGTTTGTTATGATTTCTAAAGAAATAAAGTACCTTATTCTCCATAACATCAGTAAGAATTTTGATGAGATGTTGAATTATTTGAAGTGGAAAAAGGGTTCACATACAGATATATTTATTAAAAAAACCCCTCAGTATTTCCAGAAAATGTTCTTATTACTTCAGAATTTATTTCTTAAAAGAATAAAAAGTTTCAAATCAACCTGGTGGTAGCACTAGAAGGTAGGTTTCTAAAGTTATTTTAGGCCTGTAGTTTCTAGATCTCTGGATTTGTCATGAAATCTTTGTGTAAGACTATATTAATTCATAAATCTATATTTTGCTTAATAAATATATTGATCTAAGCAAACTCAAGGAAGTAACTTATGGTTGGGCTTAATGGACGCAAAATTAAATCCTACATATTTATCAACAACGAGGATTCTGTTTTTAATCTGAACTTCAAAGCTTTTACCGATATCTTTTCAATAGTTAATCTCCAAGAATAAATTGATGCTGGATATAAAGCAAACTCATGTTACCAGTTACACAGAGTCATCTGGTAAGACAAAACATTAAGTTGGTTACATGAGGTTTTAATTGTATAGATTAACTGGTAATAGATAAAACTGTCATGGCTTAAACTTGAGTTCAACAGTCTGAAAAATGTCTGTATAACACTAAGTAGAAACCAGGAATACTGACAAAGGAATAAATCAATGTAAAGCCTGGAATATTTCCAGGCTGGCAAAGTAATAATTTGTGTTGTAATTCTTATTTATTACAACAAATAATGGTAGGGGGAATGTCAATAGTTAATAAGCACTACATATTTCCATAAAAAGATTGGTTTAGAGATCCCATAAGTGATTTGTGTAGCAGTTTAATTGCATAAAAAATTGCAGACATTATTCAGAAACAAACTGAATCACTATAAAACAGTGTTGCAAGGACAAGGGTGGCTACATGACAGACCCACAGGCTACTCCAAAGCTGCCAGTATAATTGTCTGAGGAATTTGCCAAGCAGACAGATGCTGCTGACAGGAAATAGTGTTCCACTCCTTGCTATTTGGGCATAGCCATGGTCAAACCTAAGACAAACATAAGTGAAACTGTTCTTTATTCCCATACAATGTTATATATATTAAAGATGAGCACAGCAGTGTTTTTCTGGTTCTCTTAGACAAATGAGAAATTAACTGGTGCACAAAGAATAAACTTTTCAAACTTTGCTATGAATCTAAAAATTGACCTGTACAGCAACACCCAGATACTTCTAAGGAATGACAGTTTGAGAGAGAACAGTTTTAGCAGAATCATAGTGATCTTCATAGCTCTCAAGTCAGCAAATCAGAACTAATAGTTTCATGGTTTTAGTTCTGATACTTTGTTCCTTGCAGAATTCCAGAAAGAACTGTCTTGGGCTACACTATGCAGACTCTACTGAAGTCTGGGAGGTAACTTGAAGCAGAAAATTCAATTTGCTCTATGATATAATGCTTAAGTGATACATCAGGTCAGGGGAAACCCAAGTTGGAAGCATGAATATAAACTGTAAACCTGCCACCTGAAATTCTACTTTAGAATGGAATTATAATGGACCATATAGCTGTTGATCAGTGAGAGCACAGCTGATATCAATCTTCTGACTTTTTGAACTCAGGAAGGGCAAAGGCTCAAAGTATACCCTGAGAGATTGTTCTGTGGTGAGCACACAGACATGTTGATTAGTGAGAAAATGGAGCACAGCTGAGAGCAGGAAACCCACTACAGGTGTAGAACATTGGCTACAAAAATCTCAGAAGGAGGATGTTTGGAGAGATAAAAAAGGTTGCCGTTAGGCTGACTTACTGAAGAGTGAAAACCAACAAAGAATTAAAAAAGAATACAAAGGCACAAGTTCTGTGCAAATAAAACTTGTTTATTCGTATTTTTATTTGAATTTTGAGTTTAGTGAAGGCTCCAGAGAAAAGGGAAAGGACAGTAAAATACCAAATAAAATGCAATACCTGTTGTTCACATAGGAAAGAAAATTCTGGTTATCTAAAAATTTTGGTGGGTCCAAAGATCCTGGAATGATGGCAGATTTATTTCTGAAATTTAATTGGTTAAGTGACCATCATTTCTCAAATGGTTAAACTGGATATCACAAAATATTAAGAAAGAAATAAAGAGTAAACCAGAAAAGTTCATTATGCCATTATTCCATAATGTGGAAACTTTTTATTCTTTCACTGCCTGTGAAACTTGCCTGTGAACCTGCGTGTATGTTTCATCCTTCTATCTCAAAACTTCTGGAATAGAATACAAACGGAAAGAAAGGAGAGCTAAGAAAATGACAAAGAATAGGTTAAAAGATTGCTGTGTGAGGACTGATTAAAAGACTATAACTCTTCTTCCTGGCAAAGAGGAAACTGAAAAACAGCAAGATTCAGGTTTCTAAAGTCACATATATTTAAAAGAAGAACTCCACAGGTTTATTACCTAGTTTTTCTAGAGAACTGAAACAGATGAGTAAAGGATTAGGCAGGAGGCTTAGTTGGTATGTTTTCATACAAGATATAAAAATCTTTGGAACTAATCAAAAACATAAGGAAGCTCAAAAATCTTCAAAAAATAATGTCAGAAAAGGGTTTTTTTGATAGTTAAGGGATTATACCTCTCTTTAGCTGTCTGCTTTTCATAAGTACCTGACAGAATCTCATATTAGATAGAAGGTCTTTGACTATTACATAGTCTTAACTTACTGTTCTTTATGCTTTTCTCATAATAAGAGAAAATAAAAAGGGATATCAGAATTAATAATATAAATTTTTTCATTATTTTTTCTTAGCTATTATTTACAGATCTTAATGTCTTAGAAGTCACAACTATGATATGACTGGGTTATTGCAGTGGTTTTGGTTCAATTTCCCAGCCAATGCACTGATTAGTGTAGTGGGTCTAGCACTGACCAAGTTGCCAGTGCATCCACTAGAATTTATTTATTCATTTCCTGCTGTGATATATGGATTAGGAGGAACAAAACAAGCTCAAAATTTTAAAGGATATAAAGAAAACTTTATTAACAGAACTAAAAGAAAAAATAATAAGAAATCAGAATAAAACTTTCAGAACACTCCTTCTCCCCCCACACCCTCTTTTCTTTCTTACTGACAAGGTAAAGAAACATAACCTGGGACTTTCAGTCAGTTTATCACCTCTAAAGCAGTCTTTCTTCAGTTCTCTTAGGGAGAGGATTCTCTCCTGCCATGCCATGGAGACTTCTCCACAAGAAAACTGTTCTCTCATGGCTTTTCATTTCCACAAATAGCAGCTGCCTGGAAATCTGAAATTGTGAAGTCCCTCCCATCCACTGTAGCCTTTCCACAGCTGCATTCATGGGCCATGTCAACTTATTGGGGTGTTATTTTAGGAATGAGACGTTCTAGCACAAAACAAAATTTGTTTTCATCCATCTCTGGGAACAAAGGTTTTCTTCTATTCTTGGGGCAAGGTTTCTCATCTCTCTCATCTCTCTGTGTTCAAGATTGGATCACAGCTGCTACATCTGCTTACTTCAACACTAGTGCCTCTGCTCACTGCAGTGGTTATGTATTCCATGAATGTATTAATATCAATGCATTATTAATAATTATTAATATAATTATTAATATCAACGTATTCCATGAATTACATGGAAAAAACAAAGTCTGATATATCAACTATATCTTTCAACTGTTACAGCTCATGAGGTGATTGCTAAGAGAAATCTTAAGGTGAGTCAAGAGTTACCACAGAGCAATCTGTCCTAAGCAGGCTACTCTGCTAAATCCATTAGGGCTCTGCACAGTCATTTGACTCTGCATCTGAGCATTTGAATGGAGTGACGGCTGGCAATAGCTCAAAGCAGCTGTTCTCTTCCCTCTCTCCCTGCTGCCAGGACAGGTGGTATCTCAAAATTAGCTCATTTTTTGATAAACATATAATAAAATTGCATCTATTTTGTTGCATTTGAAAAAAAATAATACTTCTGTCAATCTTCATCAAGCCCCTACCATTCAAAATGCTGCAATAACTGAACACTAAACTGACGAATGCCTCATACAATACTTCTGAAAAACAGATATATTGGACCAAGTCCTGCTAGTGGTCAAGTCTAACTGAGTCGCTGCACTCTTCAGGACACTGTAGAGTTTGGATTAAGCTATCATTTTATGCTTACTCTTTGAAGTGCCACCCAGGTGTTAATTTCCAAGACACTTTCTCCAAAACATCTTGGAATTAGGAAAATACACCCATTACTAGACATTAAGCATTTCTTAGTCTTCTAGATTTTGTGTCTTAAAAATAAAATAAGTAATCTCTACTCACTCTTAACAAGTATTTGGTTAACTTTTCTTTAGAAATAAAATAAGTCAGAACACAGTCCTGTTATTTTTTTTTTTTTTAAGATAAATCCCACTAAATATACATTTCATTTCTGCAGCTTCCAAATTACTGTTAAATTGTTTAGCATGGTTCATCTAATAACCTCCCTCAGATGGCTCTATTCTATATGCCTTTGGAAGTTAAATCTAATTAGAGTAGCTGTAGAACTGTTTGGCATATGTCTCATAAAATTATTTACCCCCTGTTCTCCTCCATACTTAATACTTCCTAATTAACTCTGAAATTATAATGAAAAGGAATTGACACAAATACTAGTTTTCACACAGACAAACAGAGTGGAGGTCCCCACAGAGTATCTTTGAAAACCACACTCAGAGAATGAATAAATTAGTTTATAAAGCAGAGAAATTTTTATTTTTTTTTTTTAATCTGTGACTTGCACCCAGGTCTTTACTTTCTAAAACATGTCTTTTTGTTTATTGATAACACAAATAGGTCCCTTTAGATCAAAATCTCTTGCTTTCCAGTAAGGATGAAGTTCATACTCCTAAATTAGTGTGCTCTAGGATATAATCTGTATAGCAACAGATTATTACTAGGTTTAACAAAACACATAATTCATGTGTTGTAGGAATAAAGAAGAAGCAGTGAACAAAGGACCCCAAATGATTTACTGACTATAAAAGTAACTATTAATGTTGATGCTCTTAATAAACTGAATATCTTAAGCTCATATTTTAAACTTATACTGAATTAGACTCTGTTGCTCATGATCAGAAAATTGAGAATATACTCCCTGAAGTTCTAGTGTCTTTTTAAAAAAACTGATTTTCCTCTTTCACATTTCAAACTTCTAGGGCAGCAAATATATTTTATACATGAATCAGGTTTTACAGTCTTAGTTTACAATTGAAATGGTCTTGTTGGGCCAGCAGTGGCTAACAGCCAGACTCCCACACAGTCACTCACTCACTCCTCTCCATTCAGTAGGAAGGGAGAGAAAATAGAAAAAAAAAAAGTAGTAATGAGAAATCTCATAGGTTGAGATAGACAGGAAGATTGTTTGCCACTTAGAAGTGTTTGCAAAATGGATCTTTTCAGTAAAAATATTTTTTTGTCAATTTGAATAGATTTGGGTGGTGAGGGACAAAAAGACAAACAATAAAACAGGAACTTTACTCACCCCGTCATGATTTAGGACTATGAAGCAATGAAATGAAATTGATCCAACATATGTAATTAAATTCAAAAATAAGACAAAAATATAATTGAAGTCATGTACAAAATTTTACATATTTTTTTCTTCAGGTTGTGTTTTTTTAACTGAATGGGTTATTCAAGGTATTTCTGCTTAGCTCTCCATCTGACCATTGTGACTATAGTGTTGGTTAGAGTTAGCAATCACCATTAGTGTAAAAATTCTGTTCATATTAACCTTATCAATCAGCATTTTTAATGTCAACATTATGATATTCTCTTTAGATGAATTTATATCAGCATTCAAACTAGCTCAAAAGCAGAGCAAATAATCTGAAAATTAAATCATAAAAATCAACTGCCAGTAAAAGAGGATAAGCTTACAACAGATTATTTTTCCAAATCAAATATATATGTCTCTCATATTAAACATATATCCCCTATGTTTATATCTGCAAAGTTTTTTATATCTTTTTTTATCCACCTCTAAGTTCTGATAATTTTATAATATTAAATTAATAGTAAATACAATACTAAAACTGTCATTTGATAACAAACATCTTAAAAACCTGAAAAGAAAGTTAAGTTTTGGAGAAGGTTCAAGCAGATGTAAATGCTTAGCTGTTGTATGAGGAGACATGCAAGGGATATTGTGTATGTCTACACAGGCATAGATAATTCTTGGAGCAATTCAATACTATTTTTAACCCTCCTAAATTTGCTAAATGAGTCCTACTTGTACTATTACCCTGGGATAATATTCATGTGGGAAGAAGGTGATGTTGCCGAAGATAGAATGAGAAGAAATAGGGTGAAACCTGGGTCTTTGAATGACTAAACTCTTGTTACATGTTATTCTTTGTGTTCCCTGTAGACCTGATACAAGTGTTCTCTTGGTCTACCTTGCTATCCTGATTTAGATTCCCACAGCAGCTCATTAACAGTTTCAAGGCGGATCTTATGAGAAAAACATTTAAAAAGAAAACCAAAATACACTATTCAACTACTACATCTATACATAGCTGCTGATGCTGTTCCACCTCTGTAAAGACAAAAGAATTCCAAGAGATCTCTTACCACAACACTAAAACAAATAAACCACAGAATCTGAGCCTGAGATCACCAGCAGCATGGGTGGTCCAGATCTTAAAAATATGGAAGGAGCAACGCTGATGCCATGCCATGCTCCCTTTGGAATCTCACCTCAGATTTAAGCATTCATTTGTTTTCAGGTAAGAGTTAGCGTTCAGACAACCACAAAGCTCCTGGGAATGTATAAGGCATGCCAGGGGACCACAGCACTGCACCAATATGGGCCTTTCCATACTTTTTAAACCTAGGGCACTCCTTGTCCTGGGGACCTGATCTTCAGCCCCAAGCCATTATTAGGGTTAGGGTTTGGAAAACCAAAGCCTACAAGCACAATGGAGCTGCAGAAGGTATGCCAAGAGGAGATTGACACTGCACCCACGTTGCTCCTACCATATTTGAACTGGACCACCCATTGTGGTGGGGACCTCATGTCCAGCACCAAGCCATTATTAGGATGGAGGTGAGGGTTCAGAGAACCACAAGGCCTACAGCTCCAGGGACATAGGGGTTGAAAAAGAAATTGCAATGTGTGCAGTGACCCAGATCCGTATTGCTCTTCCATATTCTCAAGCAGAACTTATTATATATGACATTTTTCTTTCAGAATTGTGCAGATTTTTACCTAAGCCATACTTTTTGTATTTTGATAATTCTATATATATATAAAGTAGTGGGGTCAAGGTATTCCTCATTTTTTCTTTTCTTTTTCTTATTTGGGTCCTATTTTTATTCTCACAAGCATTCATCATAGTAAAGCATGGAATGGATAATCAAAGCACAGCTTTAGAAGCTGTTTCACCAAAGACTGCTTTGTAAACAGAGTAAATCTTGACATCTTCTAAATATGATATTTCATATTCACACCTCAGGTGAGAGCTGACAAAGGTGAAGAAACATTCAAAGATACAAAAATGTTGACCAGTAGACTAAGGAGGAACAAAATCCCACCATGATTATACTCTTTCAAAACAGACCTCAGGATGTCATATGACTTGTCAAAAACCTTCTCAATTCCATTCTTGAGAACAGTTGTTGACCAAGACCCAAAGGCACGTGGATAGATGAAGACAGTAACAAAGTACTGCAATAGGTACTGGGATGGTTGCACCTTTATAGCAATTTTAAAAGTATTATTGATGTTTTCTTGTATTAATGGGATAATTTGGATGACTAGAGTCTTATAATGTTGAATACACTTACAAAAAAGACATAGCACATGTGGTATTCTCCTTTCACCCATTGGAACATTATGGGTATAACAATGGATTACATGTAGTGTTTGAGGAAAGTCAATGTGATATATAATAAGAAAAATGCACAGATACATATATATGTAGACATATATGATTATTAAGAAGCATCTCTCTGAAAGAGATTTGAATTGGTCACAGTCCTCCTGTTTGTCCTAAAGAAAATGTTACTCTATCAAAATTTAACTAATTATAATTTTTATTTTTAGTGGGATGTGCTAAGCTCACGTATGTGAATGGGAAACAGTTTTAGTCAAAAGAGACCAAAGTCTGCCCTCACTCCTATCTGTAAAATCCTATTCAAGTTAGGTTATTGCATCATTGAAATAGAGAGCAGAACTTGGCCTCCATAGCTGTGCAGTTAATACTAATATTCTCATAAATGTTGTTAACTGTCTTAAAGATTTCAAACCTGGTTCCTGCAACAGATTGGATAGCTCAGGAGCAGCACGAGAGAAAACTTTAAATTGATTCTATCATTGTGGCTGAGTACTGGTGTGGTGGGACTGCTTCTAAAAGAGGGGCTGTATTTCACTCAGTTGGGATTGGTTGAATTATTTATTGCACTTACTGAATTATTTATTTCTGTTCACAAATAGGATTTGATTTGTATAAGTGTATTTGACAGGCATCATTGTTCAATCAGTGTAGCCAGAAAAAAATCCAGCTTTTGGGTGCCTCAGTAAAGACTCAGTCTTGCAAGGCACTGAGACTTGTCATGGCAGTTTTTTGTGACATGGCCATGGCATTTTTGCTCTTAAAAAAATTGACTGAAGGCTTCAGGACATTGATGAATGACAAATAACAAACAAGACAGAACAACTGGTTTGTTTTGTTAACAGATCTTCACACTTCTGTACAGATCATCCTTAAGGACTGCGCTCTCTGATATCTATGATCAGGCAAATAACATCCTCAAACTTTTTTGTCAATATCAAATAAAAAGGGTCAAAAATAAACACTGAACTAAATGGCTTTTGGAAATCTGAACCATTCATGCATACAGGAGTTTATAAATGCCACATAAATTTTAGGTCAAGAAAAAAAGAGGAAGAAAAGGAAAAGGAAAATATAAATTGCATTCATTTTATTCTACCTTGAAATTTAAAACCTTGGCAAAATACTGTATAAGTCTGCAGTTTCACAGCAGGAAAAGTTAAAACAATTTATCTCAAATTTGCTTTCTCTCTCTCCTTACACATTTTTATTCACCTGCTTTGGATTGTCTCTTGAACTCATAAAATCCTGCAACGAGCTGATTTGTCACAAAAATTTGGTAAAACATATATTTGTATGCATCTATATCTCTATGTTGCTGGCTATTTTATATGTTAAAACCACTTAGGAAAAGGCTTGATAAAGACTAGAAGTAGCATAAGGCAAAAGGCAAAGGTAAAGAGGGAGATATCATATTATCTAGAGACTGCTGGTTGATACAAATGGATCTGAAGTCTAAGTTACATACTGTCATGTTATTATCATCATTCTGTTTTGCTAACAAAAGGGCAACACTAATTTCTCTCAAAACAGTGAAACAGCTACCTGTCATGTGACTGCACAGGGGTTTAAACACTAACCCATGAAATGGATGACCTACTACAGTAATAATCTTGAATCTCTCATGTTTGTAAATTACTTATTTTTTAAATAATATTTTCCATTTAGAACTTCAAACTTAAAGATGATGGTGAATAACTGTGAAAGTGCTAATAAATGCCTTCCATGAGACAAAGAGCTTGCTGCAAGGATAACCAACATCTTCTTTACCATTAAACTATACTTTCTTATTACAGCAAATATTGTAAATCACTGTTGAGGATTAGTTTTGACCTTCAGTAAACTAAAAGAAGAGAAGTGTGTGCAAAGTGTAGCATATCAAGCAATTTTCTTAACCCTGAAAGTTAGAGGCTAAATATGTATGCATCATGTTTATGTGACTGTAAAAGGTTTCATGTTAACGAAAGATTGGGCCTATTTCCAAGACAGCAGGACACTCCATTTGCCTATTACCCGAGGAAAGAACACAACTGCACCACAGAAATGTGCTGTGTGGAAAAATTGGCTTGTAACATGTAAGTAATATAAATGAACACTTTGAGAATAGTGCCACATGCTTACATGGAATTGTTTCTGTGTTTATATAACCCAGTAAATATGATCTTTGACATTTCTAGTAAAAGACCACGTATTCATGACAGTTATGAAGAAGTCCCAAGAAAACCCAAGTTTATACAAGGCACAACAAACCCAACCCTTGACTCTTAGTCAGCATGTAGTCAGCATATATAATACTTCTCTACTGGACTAATTTAGTCCAGTAAAGAAAGATTCCTATATTCCAAAGGACATTCAAAAGAGAGTGTCTCTCATCTTTAGGAAAATACTTTAGTCTTTCAGAATTCTTGCAAAATACCATTCTTTACAATCCATTCTGTAGGAACATTAAGATCCAAAGTACAATTCACCATACTTAAAAAACCTGTTACCTTCTTTAATAAGATATATTGATTTTTCATGAAATGTTTTGACAAACTTAGACAGTATATTTTTGAAACATCTCATTTGTTGCAGTTTTAGTTTTTTTCTAAAATCTTTTACAAGAATATAGGATCTTTGTTCCTTTGCAGCTCATCCACTGTTCCTATTTGTTTCCTAATTAAAAATCATAATCATGAATTTGTGACATTGCAGTTATCTATAGGGAGAATTATGGTAGTTCTTCAAATAAAGAATTCTGTCATTCTGAGATGGAGAATAAGGCATAAAGTCCTGAGGAAAAACAGAAAACTCATTTTCTGAAAGTGATCTGACTGCAGGGAGGGATGAGCAAAGGATTCATATATTTTCTTATTAAAATAAAAATTGTTTTAATTATAATGTGTTTCCCTGCCCAAGTTTTCTGTGAAAAACCATGAAACTCCTAAAGTGTCAGAAACTGAGTTTTGGCCAGTAACAGTTCCTACTACTTCAATGCAGTTCCTTCATTTTAGTAAGGCTACTTAACATGTATAAATCCATTCATTACAAGTAAAAGTATTAAAACTAACCTTGGAAAAATCACACCATGTTTTACATATTTATACAAATGTTTTGATTCAGCAATTAAAAGTCATTGACTATTTTCAGATGTCAGAAAGAAGTGAGCAGTTGAAAAATATTCACAAGGGTACTTTTAGTCTTTTAATTTCTTTAAAGACAATGTCCTGTAGTATGTAAACACTCTGCAGCCTGTTCCTACTGAGACAGATTCCTCTAGGAAGTGTTTCAGAACTAAGTTGCTCTGAAACACAACCTTGAACTCTTTCTACAATGAGGTCAAGATATTAAAATAAAGACAGATAGAAATTATAAAAATTCCCTATAAACCAGAATTTAGACCACTCTTTTAAGCATCAAACACTTAATTTCCTTTTTCCCAGTATTTTTGTCTTGTATTGTTGAATGAGTAATAGGATTAAATTACCAAAGAGTATGAAACAAAATCCTCAAAATCCCTGCTCCTAATTTTTGTAAAAATCACGATACACTTGACTCAAAGATTTTTATTGATTCAAACCTAACTACATTTATTTCAAACTCTGGGTCTGCCTTTAATTGCCAATTGTAGGTACAGGTCAGAGTAAAAAATAAGCTATTAGTGAAAAGGTTATTGGAATGTCATGTTTTAACATCAGCTGGCAACTAAGCACCACTCAACCTCTTGCCTTCTCCCTGCCAGTGGCATGAGGAGAGAGAATTGGAAGAAGAAAAGTATAAGTAGTACAGCTCAGAGTGAAAAGTAAGTTACCTTTGAAAATTTTATATGCTACTTACCAGGAAAAGAAAAAAGTGGATGATTTTAGTCTGGATAATAATAATGGACCTTTTAATCTGGTTCTGACACAACTGATATTATACAGCACCCCTTTGAAGCTGAGACCAGAGGTTCAGAATCTTTTTAAAAAGGAGCCCCTTATAAATGTTGCTTGAAACAAAAGTTCTGGACCTATAAGTAGCCAGTAATATTTATGCAACTGGTATTTGAATGTTCCTAAATCTGTAGCTATTGCTCTGTGCGATATGAAAAAAGCCAGGAATGACAATTTATGTGTTAACCTTACAGTTCACTGATTGTCCATGAAGGCATGAAGGTGCTGGAAGATCTAGGAATGTCTGCATTTACTGACAACTCATTCTGATGCTTTCAGTAAAGCAGAGAATGGTAACAAAACCTTCTTCTGCCACTCTGTAGCTAGGGCACGAGTTCTGTTCTATATATTTTATATTCTACTCTGAGTGTAACTCAGTAAAGCGTGTTGGCACAGCAAGATCTCAATAAAAGAAGGTTTGGAAGGTTTCATAATTTTTTCCTAATGTATGTACTGGTTATGTCAGTAAGGTTAAGCAAAAAGCAAGCATGTGACATTTTAGAGTTCATAAATAAAAGAATTTCTCATATTACATGCACGCTGCATTGCTAACAGATTTACCATAAAGTTCTGTGAAAGTATAATGACTTTTCCACATGAATAGAGGAAAGATATGTGGCCATTACATATCCATGTCAACATAATATATATTTGAAGAAATAAATGTAATAAAATATAAATGTTATCCGATTCTATTAACAACTTACATATAGACACAGAAACTTACTTAACATGCGAAAAAATATTTTCTATATAGGTGTATGCACATATGTGTAAAGAGACTTCAGGCAGACCCTTTAGATGCAGGGTAATTTATTTGTTATATTTTTTTCTTTTTAACAAGGGAAAAGGTCAGTTTAAAAGCAACCCACCTATCAGTTTCTATTACTTCTGATAAGTAGTCTCATTTCAATTGTCATTATTGCTTATCTATGAGAACTTTCTTTGTGATGAAATATGCATGAAATTAGAAGATACCCTACAATTCAGAAATATAGTTTTATGGATTAGAAATAAATCTTAATTAACTACTAATCTTTCAGATTATTCAGACCTGAAGGCAATTTTGTTCATGTGATCAACAGAGAAAATTATTCTGTTTCATGTATTTATATAAGAATTTCATTTACTGTGCCCATTTAGTTACACATAAAGTTAAACTGCAAGAGGTCAGAAAAATTTTATATAAATATTATACAAATGTCTCATAACACTTTTTATCCTCATTGCATAATTATTTCTTATGAGACAGTATGAAATAAGATAGAGTTTGGGTCTGCTGCAGAAGGAAAACTTATTCTTCCAGAATGTTTGCTTAAGTGTAGAGACAGAGTAATTATTCTTAATATTTATATTAACATAGCATTTACAGTATGAATGCAAAAAAAAATTAGATTTAGTTTATTTATAAGCCTTTTACTTGCTATTGATTAAGACATAGTCTAATGGAGTTGTAGCATAATTAAAGTAATATTTTTTTACCTCTTAAACTGAGAAGCTGTTTATATCCTCAAGGACTTCCCTGTTGGATACTGCAGAGGGGAAATAAAGGTAAAGAATGAACTAAAGAAAAGTTTATGACTGTCCAAGTATATTAACAGAAAAAGAAGGGAAGAGACTTGGAGTGCAACTGCTTTCTGAGTCCAGCCTCCCACATATATCTGACAAGAAAGGAGTATATAGATAACTTATCTGATAGGCTGTGGGTAGTTTTTTTGATGAATTACATTCATTTTCATTTGGATATCTGCATCCTACTTTCTAGCCTTAGGGTCCCACCACAATCAGAAGATTCAGAGAATAAAGTTTCAAGAATGTCTCATTTTACCCTGAAGCAGATATTAAAAACTGATCAGATAATCAGTGTGATGAATAATGCTAATTTTCTTCCACCAAGTGAAACAACTACCAAAAAACCCTACTTCTTATGTAGACATAATAATTTTATTTATCTGAATCTAAATCTAATTGATTAAAACAAATAAACAAAACACAAAGTAACAGGAAGTACAAATTTTGAGGAAAAACTGTATCTCAGTATTTGGAACATATCGGCCATTAACATTTGTCATGGTTTATAAAAATCCCATTCTACCCTAATTGCCTAAATGGTGTTAAAGGTAATTATTTTTACAGTGTACCTGAATCAGTGTTGATATATTTCTGATTTTTTCAAAGATGACTTTTTGAGTAAAGCATCATAGATTTTTTTTTTCCTTCCAGTTAAAACTTGAACATTTTAACTGTCTGTTTTACAGTTACTTAAATTCTGTGGTTTATGCTTTCCTCACCAAAAAAAAAAAAAAAAAAAAAAAATAAAAAATAAAAAGCACAGCACCCACTGTAAAAGAAACTCAAAGTTTCTTTTTGCATTCATTTGTGTATTTTTATAAAAGCTGAACATCTAGTGCAGTAATTTGTCTTCCTACTAGGTGGTAAAATCACTCAATTTATGATAGTTTGCAAGAATCTGGGATCTGGCTTCATGATTTGTGTTTGACTTGCATTTTAAATTAAGTTAAACTATTACTTTAAATGATGAAGAGAAGATTTGCAGACCTAAGCAATTGTTATCAACCACAACATATTTTGAAAGATTGACAATGCCATCAGCTGTCTCTTGTATGTGCAAAGTATTTTTTTAATTGTAATTATTATTATTCATCCAAGCACTTTCAGGTACCTCTATCATGAGTATATTCTTTGACCTAGGACATGACTCTTAAATCTGCAAGTCAGTATGAGGGAAGATGTGCACTTACAGCCTGGTTGAGATTTATGAGCGTAGCTGCGTGTGCGTGACTCTGAAAGTTTAATCAGTTTCAGTAAATCTCTTGCATTCAATTATGGGTCACTGTGTACTGTTTCTATTGACCTCCTTACTGAAGAAAATTATTAAAGTAGGTATGTTTGTGCATTTCACAGTACTGTGCCATGGGCAGTTAGAGTGGCATTTGGGGAATAATAGAAATGGGCAAATAACTTGAATAATTCAAGACCTGAACAATATAAATTTATACAGTAACTATAATTATACTGTAATGAAGAAGACCACTATATATGCTGTAAATGCTTAATCAAATATATGCTGTACTTAACTTCCCCAACTTTGAGAAGCAAGCCAGCTTCCAAATAATGGAAAATATTTGTTACAGTGATTTGAGGTTTTATTTCAGACAATCTTGCAGGACTACCTGCTGGTTCTGAAGATCAGCTGTCAACACAAAGGGTGGGTTCTTAAAAGATACTCTCACCCAGGTAAAGTAGTAAATATAAGCACAGAGGGGTGCATGTTCTGTTTCCAAAGCTGTGTGTTGAGAGACTACCACTGTGCAAGTTAGTGGAGTGCTGCCAGGTGCAAGTTTCCAGTCAACAATCTTAGCTAATGGAAACATCCACTAGCAGAAGCAAAGGGTTTATCTAGCATTACTGAAAAAATCTACATGGAGCTGGGACCAGGTGTTGCAAAAGTGAAATGCTGTTTGGATAGAGTAAATAACACATGACAAAATAGAAACAGATATGAATGTATCTGCAACCACTCCACAGTCTAAAATAAATCTACTGACTAGAAATAAATCTGCTTGCGACTGCATTTGACACATGAAAAAACGAGTTAAGAAAGGTAAACAGGAATAAAACTGAGCTAATGGAATAGGCCCACTTACTCAGTTCTTTGAAAAGGATTCAAAGAATAATGTCACTGTGGAGGACCAATTGTAAGTGCATTTTGTCTCAAACACTCTGATTGTTATAAAGAGAAAGGTATGATCAAAAGAGAGGGTCCTGTGGAGTTGGGACAGGGGGTGCTGCTCTGAGCCAACTTCCTGCTCTGTCTTGACACTTGGGCTCAGCTCTCCCCCAGTTCACTCCCTGTGTGTGTGATTGAACAGAAGAGTGCTAGAAAATTTCATTTGCATAGGAGCTGTACACCAGATTAACTACGAAAGGAAGCAAATTGGGCTCCCTCATTCTTTTTCCTTCTCTTTAGCTCTCATTGTTTACCCCAGCTCTGGACCATCCACACAGCCAGACAAACATGGGATCTAAGGATGGAATGATGTTCTTGTTCTTTCTCTTCCTTTACTGCCTCTCTTTGTCTCCCTTCTTGCTTTGGGCAAAGCATATCTATCATATTCTACTCTGTACTCCATGATGAACTTTGCTGTGGGACTGGGGAGCTTGTGAAAGCATTTTGTGTCTTGGTAGCCAGCACCTTTGAGAAGTTTCTTGTGAGGAGATGAGACCTTATCGAAGTTTACTATACAAAAATTAGGGCTTGTTAACTTCCCCTTGTAAAAGTGTACTGTATGAATTTAAGGGCTTGCTAGCCAACACATTTTGAGTCTAAACAGTGGGCTGGTTGACAGAGTTATGGCAGCTGTACAGCAATAAAATCACACGTTCCCTGGAACCTGGCCTGGTGTCTTTGTTTAGCCTGACACGAATTTGTCAGGCTAAACACGGTGGCCTCTAGCGATGGGTTGTGACAGCCACACAAAAAGAAGCACTGGGGAGCACAGTGGAAAAAATGCAATGCAAGAGTTCTGAGCTCTGCCACAGTGAGCTGCACATCTTCAGTCATGAAGGCCAATTGGATTCTTGCTCAGCACATGGTTTGCTCAGGGCAACTTCCAGTCTGGCTTTTTCAGAAAAAAAGGTACCATCACCTTCGCTGTTATTAATACTAATAATTTATTTTAAACCTTTGTAAACAAAGTAACATCTCCTCAGGCAGTTTAAAGCCACAGGTGATGAAAGTCATGCAAGCCCTTTGCATAGTAAATATTATATATACAAATATTAATATAAACGGAAAATTGAGCAACATATGATTTCAATAAAATCAATACTATTTCATAAAAATTATGAACTATGACTTCTTAATATGCCTTCAAAATTTTCAAGAATTTAGTCCATCAGTCCACCTTTAGATTATAGGAGGTAGAGGATAATTTCCATGGTTCCAAAATGTTAACACTCATTGCACATAACAGTGCTTCTAAGACATAGTATCTATTTGGGGTTTTTTTCCAAATTATTTCATATTATTATTATAAGACTTCTTTTACAAATTTCCCATCTTATGTTCCTGTTTTAAATGTGGTTCTGACTGTCATACAATTATTAGAGTATGAAGCCTACAAAATCTAACCACTTTTTCATGATCTGAGTATGAAGGCCACAGCAGATTAATTTTCTTATAAGCATCAAAAGTGGTGCAGGAAATATATACCAGCTACATCATCATGTTATTCAAATGGCATGCAGTTCCAATTTTAACTATACATTTTACACATAAGCTACAGAATGAGTAATATAATTGATTGCTGTGGAAATTAACTGTGTGAGAAAAATAATTATTTTTTCAAAACTATGGTAGATATAATTCTCTTGTTGCATGCCAGAATTAACGTTTTAGACCCATTATGGGACTGTAGACCTAAGGAAGCTATTCTTTTCTTTTGTGTGTTGTTTTTTATTTTTTTTCCTCAGAGTTAATATACCTGCCTAAAAATCAATTTGAATATTCTAATAAATAATTCCATGATATTTCACTCACTAATGCAGACTGAGCTGACAATACTGGTATGCTTCTAAAGAAACGAGACTTCTGCATACACCAGAAGTATGAAAAAAAATAATTTTCAGCATATTACAAACAAAAGAAACCATTTAAATACAGTCATGACATCTGTTTACTTAACAGCTCATTTGAACTACCATGTGTTAATTACAGTCATGAGATTATATGTAAGGAAACAAATCATGTTCATGTCTAGCCCTTATCTAGATGTTTCTTTTTCATTCAAACTGTGAGTGCCATGTAGTGAAAGCTTCAGTAGTAGTAGTTGAATATGAGCCCTTATCTAAACAAGGGGACACTGGGTGCATGAACAGACTTTTCTGTTTCAAAGGACGTTCGTCTCAAAGGTGGGAGGGTGATGTTTGCATCTCATTCTATGGTATTCTGGTGGACACTACTGCCCTTGATTAGCATGAATCTCTTGAGTCCCATACTTCAGTAAACTTCAATGGAACAGCATTCTGAAAAAAACTTTTCTGTTTCAAAGGACGTTCGTCTCAAAGGTGGGAGGGTGATGTTTGCATCTCATTCTATGGTATTCTGGTGGACACTACTGCCCTTGATTAGCAGATGTGAATCTCTTGCATCCCTCTTCCAGAAACTTCAATGGAACAGCAGATTCCTGAAAAAGTTTGATTTGGTACTACTTTTTTTTTTTTTTTTAAATTGATGATTTAACTAACAGATAAACCTGCTGCATAAACCTGCTAAATGGGGAATTCAATTATCTACAAACTCAAAATGTTTCTGTGGGACTGGATTTGCGAGTACAGGAACCATGAAATTCCTCCTGGAAAGCACAGGAGTTTTGAAGAATGATTGAGATGCTGCTAGCAAGGTATGTATGTACTCTGGACATCACCACACTTGGAGTTCTAATAAAAGTCCTATTTTGGAAGGTAACAACCTAGATGTCCCTTTCAATAATTGATTATCTGATGATTAGTCCTGAGTGCTGTCAATTTTCTTTTACCTCAGCTTCTATAAGACTACAGGCTGAACTAGAAATTTAGCTGTTAGTGATGTTTTAATTAAAGTAGTAGGTTCTATAAAACATTAGTTCCCACAGATGAAAAAACTTTTTATTTTATCTAGTAAATTTATCGACTTTTTTAATCTGGAAGTAAAAAGCCCTGACAGAAAGATTCTAACAGTAATGAAAGCTCCCTGAGATAAAAAAGGATATGAAAAAAAGGGATTTGGAGTTGGAGTTTTTTGAGTTGATTCTGAAGGATGCATTTTTTAAAATTGTCTTCAGTGCAATATTGCCAGCCTCAACATCTTTTCTCAGATGCAACCTAACTTTGGAAGCTCCCAAAATTCCTGAAACACCTGCAGTTTCTAAGTATCACATTCAGGTCAAATATCTAAAGGTATTGAAGTTTAACTAACAGAAGTAGGATTATTCAAAATTTATGTCTACTTATGGAAATATAAACCCTGAAATCACATGAAGACTCTCTGCCTGACAAAAGTGCATAATCATTTCAATTCAACTTCTGATGCAGACATGTCACTCAAAATTACTTCACATTTCATTTCATCTGACAGTTTTTATTGGCAATTTGATACTTACTCTTAAAAGTGATCACTCCAGCTCATGGATCATGATTATCAGAAGGGAAATCTTTTTATAGCTGTGACTGAGTCCTATCTGAGCTCTGACTGTTTGAGGGACATCAGAGGAATTACACTTCAAGGTTATAAGTACAGATACATATATTAAAAAATGTATAAAAAGAATTAGAGTGCGTATATGATATCGATTCTAATGTCATTATATCAAATAATATAAACAGTGTACACCTTGAAATGATCTCAGCTGTATTTTGCTGGTTAATAATATTGTTCATGCATCATTATTTTGATTTGCCTCTACTTTCTGATGTTAGATAAATTGACTTCTTTATTCAGGTGCACAGTACCGTGACATATTAAACCTGGTTTTGACATTTCTAGAAAGAATAGTGGGAATTTGTGGATGGGAAATATAGTATCTTTCATGCTTATTTAGAGCGATGCAGCAATGTGCAAATTGTTGTTCTACTACATTCACCTTTCACTTCATGTGTTACTAATATTACAGGAGACAGATATTTTCACACATTAATTAGCAATTAAAAAACCTTATAAATAAAATAAATTCATAGAAACTTGTCTTATTAAGATGCAAACTATTATTCCAGATGACTTTTAAATAAAAAATGAACAGAAATGTTGAAGACTGACTACTAACCATGCAAAAACATCTTCAAAAACAATTTGTTGAATATTAATGAACCGAAAATGTCATTTCTGGTCCAATTACTACAAGTAATTAGCTTTTTTTTTAATTATGGAGGAAGTGGAATTTTAATAAGGTCAATTTTACAATTACAATTTTGAAAAAAAATCCTAATTGTATTGTCACCATCTTATATGAAAAATAAAATCAACTCAATAACATCTGCTGAATTTAACATAAAGAGAGAAAAAATACTGTGCTAATTCCGTAGGAAGTGATAATTTAATAAAATATGGTTTGTTATTAAAGGTGAGAAATAAAAAAGTTTACCTATGTATTTGTTATAGTAGAAAAAAACAGCCTGATGCCATTACATTTAAAAATTTTCATGCTTATGATTAAAAGTACAAACAATTTTTATTTGAAATATTTATTGTACAACGGATAAGTTTACTTAAATATTTCAATAAACATTTCATCAAAACATTTGCTTCTTAGCTTGGAGACATACTACTTTTTAGTTAATTTTTTCTAATTTCAGTTTTTATAGTAAGAGTCATTTCTTTACTATAAAAACATAATTCATCAAGATTGTATTGTCTCTGAGGATTTCAAAGCTCAAGGCTCAATACATTTATGCACCATGTTATCTAGTATTTATCTCTGAGAAATAATATCCGTACTGAGCTCTTTGAGATAACTTTAAAAGTTGGTTGCAATTCAAGTAATTTTTGCCTTAACCCAGGTTGTAAATTTTATTAAAGACATTGAAATTTCAATCTTGCATCAAGCCAGCCGAGATGCAGGTAGCACTGCCATTACAGGATAAATTTTTCTAACCATGTACTATGTCTGCTTTCATTAGCTATGGAATGCAAACAGCTTATTACCCATACAAAGAGAGATATAGGTCAGTTTCATTTTTCTTTTTCATGTATCCAATCATCCTGTGAAAGGAATAAGTTGATACACAGTCAATATGTCAGTAAAGATAAAAACTGTTGGTTACACTTTGAATACAGGTTTTTCAGTAGTTGTACATCTCTTCCTATTGAACCATCTACACTATATTATTGTTCTTTGCTTATGGAAATGTCTAATAAAAAAGTGTCAGCTTGTTGTATTGCAAAATATATTATATCTGTCTCTTATCCTCTTCCAGACAGAAAAGAAGGATTTTTTTTTTTTTTTTCCAGAGAAGGAAAAACATCTGACTGAAATGAATTAATACTAAGTCAAGAAGTAAGAGATCAACATTTGTCTTTAAGAAATACAGGAAATGGATTAAGAAATTAATCTAATAATCAGTAGAACATAATCCCAGGATTACATACAGCATTTGTCTTGCAGAGATAGCATTTTAATTAAAGATATGTAAACAGTATATTAACCACAATAATTTTCTAGTCTCTGTGTGTGTGCATTCATCTGATATCCACACTCCATTTATCCGACCTGGTGACTTCCTCTTAAAATTAGGATGAGGTGTTTCCTTAATTACAGCTTTGATGTCCTCTAGCCATAAAAGTGAACAATGTAGCAGGAGCAGCATGCTCCTTCTTGTGCTTGAAGCTTCTCGTGCTTTCATAGTTCAGCTAGGTCTAAGTGACATTTCAGTAGCATAAGCTTCTAGCTTTACAGTTGAAGCCCATCTCTATTTGTATGTCTTAAAACTTTATATCACATTTTTCATTTATCAGATAACATGGGTTATCCTGCAGATAAATTGTCCAAAAGAGCTGATAGTGTTTACCACCTTAAGTTCAAGTGTTTAATCAGACATCACTATGAATTTATGATGAGTAGTCTGCTATATTTGAAGAAAAGACAACAAAAGTCAGAATTTTGAAAGAAAAACGTAGATGTCTTTTTTCCATTTAGAAGTAAGTGGCATAAAAAACCCAAAAAGATTTTTCCCTAGTGACTCCTCGAGTCACAGAGACAACAGTCTATCTGAGATACTGGATAAATGTATAATCACAGGATAAATGTCTGTGATTATAAATCTGAGGATTTTTCCAATCAGATTATTTGACAACATATAATAAGATAATAAGTTGAAGGTGCACAAAAATTAAAAAAAAAAAAAAGAAAAATATGAAAAGGGTAAAGATTTCAGATTGGATTTTGTGCCCTTGCAGTCCCAGAAAATAAGATGTCATTTCTTGTATCAGATGCCAGGACTCCAGGATTATTCTGGATTTGTGCTGTTTGGAGAATTTTGTAGCTTATAATAGTGATCATCAATGGCCTCAATGGCCAATGACTATTGTTTACTTTAATTTCTGCTCGGCTTGGTAAAATTGAAACAATATTGAAATACATATATGTACATGTTCCTAGATGAGTTTGGTGATGTGGGATTACTTTATCATTGGAGATTTGTTGATTTTCCTTAAACTACGAAGTATAAACTAACTAATATTATTTAATACTTTTTAATTCTGTTGATAACTTCATTATTTCTTCGGGTCAAGATATGTAAAGCACAGATAGTATTTGGGTTAATAACATGGTTTCTGGTTGTACTTGTAATTAAACTTAAAACAGTGTCTGAAAATGTTTGCAATTATTAAAATATTTTTTTCCTAGCATTTCTGTTTATGAAGATTCTAAAAGGAAACCTTATTTTACTGAGATTTAATTATAGAGTCTATGCATATTCACAGTGTCTGTCTAAACATACTCATACAAAAATCCAGTGAGATGTATTCAATATTATCTTCTTTATCGGGGCACTCTTTTACAGCATAAGGAGGTGCTACCAGCACAAACACAAAATAGAAAAGACAATATATAAGTTTCTCTCTCTCCCTTACATCTAAAAATAATGTATACAGCAACAGAAAACATCACACTATAATTAATTTCAAATTTTTACATTTAGATTTACATTTTTAAGCCTAATGCTGGCAGAAAAGAGAAAACAAAGAGCTAATAAGTAACCTTGAGAAAGACTGAAATAATATACTGTATTCCTTGATAAAATTTTAACATGTCAAATTAACGGATATATTCTTAAGTCTTATATCCCAAAATGGATACATTTTACTAGGACACAAGGGGTGTGGATGGAATTGCCAAAGTACCTAGGAAGGACAAAGCCAACATTCTCTGTTAGAACAGGGAAGAAAAACTGATATTAGTTTTCAAAATGATTAAAATCATGTTCATTTCTGAATTTAGATACCTGAGAGAATGATATATGTTAAAACCTTTGCTAATTCAGGATCTCTCATTCAGAATCCTCATCTAAGATTGAAAACATCAAATCCTTGTTAGAAGGGGTGATCAGATCAGTTCACATTCACTTTTTTACGTTTTAAAAAGTCTAACTAAGGACAGATTATTTCTCTTTTATCTAAATTTATTCTGTCTCCCTATCTGTGATTGTGAAGAAGAACAGCTTATTCAAATGCATTTCTTTCAGAGGAAGATGGTAGAGAGTCCACAGAAAATTTTTTCATGAAATTATCAAAACCTTCCAAGACAGATGGGAAAGTATAGCTCAACTTAAGCACCTCCCCATTTCTAAATCCACCATTGTTTTTAATCTTCAAGTAACAGTCTGGAGTACTTTATGAATCTGGTACACAAACTTCAAAACTAAGAGAATGCAAGTAAAAGAAAGAGAGAAATAAACAAAAGAGAGCATAGTATCCCTCCTTTCCTTTTTTCCTTAGAAGAAAGTGACAGCAAAATTAAACAAATAGCAGTAGGAATTTCAAATTATTTTCTCAACAGCAAGACAGATATTCTCTGTAAGCCAGAAGAATGGAAAGAAATGCCCGATCAGGCACAAAATCAGCCACTAGTTTATTACTGTTAAGTATAACAGTAATGAATTTGAGTATTTTATGTTGTCTCATTACTTCAAATCTGTGCTTCTAAGTAAACATATTTGACCCTAAATAACAGAAAAAGTAATTCATTCTGTCTCTTAAACAGTAAAAATCAAAAGAATATTGGAACACCATTACTTTTGAAGGAGCCTACTTTATGCAAGTTTCCTAATTCAGATCACAAAATTAAGCAAGATAAATCTTTCAAACTGCTATATACATAAACTTGCACAAAGTGTTAAATCGTTTCTTCTCTCTTAAGAGTTTTATTTTTCTTTGTTATTTGTCTATAAAAATAAAATGCATCACTTTACATCACTTAATGGATCTACTAATAAAAAAGATACAAATCTAAACCAAAAGAGAACGGGAAAAATAAAAGGCTGAGAACTTCGCCACTGAAAAGTAAAGGAGAAGATTTTTTTATATTGCTTTCTCTATCCCTGTGATTATAATCTTTTTTAATGAAGTATCACTTTTGAGTACCAGAATATGGACCTTTAAATTTTTGTATTTCATTTTTTTTTTGTCCATTTTCTTTACGTAAGGGATATGCATACCACAAATTTTCTGAAAGTGATAGGTGTTGAAGTAAATTTCCCATGAGGAGGCTAGTAAATAGTAAGTTTTCAGTACCAAATAAGCCTTATAGACATGGTGTGTTTAGTATGTACTGCACTGTGGGAGCCAGGACATCCCTCTGACTGTCCTGGAAAATTTATAAGTTACAAGAATTTAAGTAGAATGATAATAAACATATCACAGGGTAAAAAAGTTGAATTTTGGTGGTTTAGAATGTGAGTTTAAGGGACGAAGATGGAGGAAATAGGGCGTGTCCCTGCCCTTCCTCTTGGTCTTTTAGACTCCATCTTCTGCTGTGATGGTGACACATTTTAATTGGTCTAGAGTGAAGGTACACTGTTTAATATAGTCGATAGGTATTGGAGAGTTATTGTAAATAAAGTATACATAATTTTTAGTATAAGAGATAGCATCGTCCCAAAGGGCAGGGAGTTTTTCACAACCTGGCCTGCAAAGAAGATCTCAGCCGATCAGAACCACAAATGTAGATAACAAAGAATAAACAAGTCCTTGAACATGAAAACAGATGATTTCAACGTCTTCTTCAGACACTGGGCTGGTTAAAACAGAAGCTTTCACAGAGACAGAGACAAAGTGAAGTCAGGCGAAACACAACAACAACAAAAAGCATTTTTTCTAAAAACTTGACACTGCGCTTATATTTTGGTATATTAATATTCTTGATATATTAATAGCCTAACTAGCATGGGTAGCATTTTCAGTTGACATCTGAAAATTATGATGCTGAGTCATGAAAACTCTGGTCTATTTTTCAAAGAAAGTTTAAAAACTTGGGCTTTTCTTTTCATAAAAGATAGTCAATTATCTATAAAATTACGTGGCAGGGAAGGAGATTCATTGAACAAATATAAAGTATTATATTCTTATAACTGTTACTCGTCAGTGATACTGACCTGACACCTAAAAGCTGTTTTCATGGGGCTGGAGCCTGTTACAAAACAGAACCACAGAAAAAATTACTACGCCTGGTTCTGACCTAGGTCCTAAACTCTAAATAACTCTCCATGTACTTCTTCCTGAGGCTTCATTATCCTTAAAAAATAACTGATAAGGATTTCCTTGATCAGAAATTTTACAAAGTGGACAAGATAATTAGTTTTGAGGTTTTCCACATTATTCATTAAAGACAATGCTGAAATTATGAGAGTCAAATGAATAATTCATCACAACAGTCACTAAACTATTACTGATAAAATTCTGTTTTACTTAACAAAATTTGTTTGATAAATCTCATTGGGGTAATCTGGTCAAAATGCCAACCAATATACAATTGCTACCTTACCTTCAGTACAGCACAAAAAGGTAATTCTTTTGAATGCTGACAGTTTCACAGGTACAGTTAACGTTAATGTAAAATCACAGACATAAAATTAATTTCATAATGAAGTATGCCATGAAAGAGAAATCAGTAAAAAATGTAGCACATAATAGATGACAACATTAATCTACTGAAGGGACTCGCAACATCCAAAGACTTGCTGAGTACCTAGGAGTAGCATCCTAGTTGTTCATTTTAACTACCTCATTCAGTGCATGACCTTGTGTTACTCCAGTGATTAATTCTGAATAAACATTAACCTGTAAGTAAGTGTCTGGTGAATTGGATATTATTCAGAATGATTTCTAATAGACGTGTAAGCTGCACTAACTTCATTTTAAGGTTTACCACAGTCAGGGATAAGCCGATTTTAAAACATTTAATTTAAAACCAATTTACTTATTAACTGAATTACAAATTTGATGAACAGAAGGATTTTTATTTGAACAGCAGGTGCATGCTAAAAGATTGTCACATATCTCATGATTTTTCTCCTGGTAAATTTTAAGTTGTCAAAGCCCTCTAAACTGCAAATACCATAGTGACTCCATTGATCTCAAAAACGCAATTCTCATAAGGCTTGCTGGCATCCATGAAAGTTAGACAAACCCCTGTGACTAATCACTTACGTGGGAAAAACATTTTACATCTTGAGTTCACTCAGACTGGAGAGGGAAGAGGAAATTTCTGTTTTGATCAACAACTTGCAGTATCCGGATTTGGTTGGTTAGTTGGTTTCTTGGCACTATGCTGAAATAGAATGAGGTCTTAACTGGTAAGAGATTCTTCTTTCTGTAATTCAAGTAATAGAATCTAGTAAATATTTGCTGCAAAGATTCATTTAAAGACTTTTTTACTTGAGAATTCTTTGTCCATATTTAGCTCAGGAGGGCTGCAAGCTTTGGGAGCAGAGAGAGAAAATTGGAATTTCTCTGTAGAGTAAGTTTTACTAATAGAGGTGAGCCTTCTGGAAGTAAAAGGATTGACTTTTTATGAAGAGGTTCAATATCTGCAATTTGGTTTTCTGTTTTGAGTTTTCTTGTTCAATTGGTTGGTTATTAGGGGGGGTTGTTTTTTTGGGTTTTGTTTGAGTTTTTGTTGTTTTTTGGGGGGGTTGGGATTTTTATTGTTTGGGGGTTTTGTTGTGGTTTGGTTTGGTTTGGTTTCATTTGGTTTCGTTTTGTATGGGTTTTTTTTAATTTTTTGGAATGGGTGAACTTCATTGATATCCATGTATATTTCACTTGTGCTCATGTGATTGTTCTGACATGACATTCATCAAAACATCTGAATGTACATGTAAGGGGAAGAAGGAAAGCCACACTGAAGAGTACCTTTTTATAATATATGTATTGAAACAGTAAGAATTACTTTGAAAATGTAGTATATTGACAGAGGCCTCTACATGTACTCAAAAAATAATGTCTGTTCATTACTTCTCATTCAGAATTTAAGGTACCGTAATTGTTCTCAGACTTATAGTTTGGAATAAAATGGTTACATTTCAAGGGTGATTACATTTTGGATTTAAATTACCTAAATTAGTGGACTGAAGGAGGCTTGTAAATCAGTTCTGAAGTCATGCTCATCCTTTTTGTGATCATTTATTCTCATAATAACCTTTTTTGCAACAATGTCCCAAACTCACTTTTTTGTTCTTATTCAAAAGATAACTTAGTTAATGAATCATGACAGATTCACTTGAAATCCATACTATATGCGTTCCATGACCAGATCTGTTTTCTATTAATTTTGTTATGCATAAAAAATCATAGACAATTAAACTATCCTGAATTCCCCCCAAAATGTTTTGTCTAAGAAAGAATTTTCATTGTGTAAATAAAACAATGTACTCTGCTACAGTACACTGCATATTGCCAATAGCCATACTTTTCTTTCCACCTAAATAGAGAAAACAATTGAATTTGTGGAAGAATTTTGCAAGTAGACCAAAAAATGAGAGATGCTAAAAGAATGGGTAAATTTTTAAAAATTGTTTGTGTTCAAGTAAAAAAATATTTATAATTTACCTATATTTACTTATGGCTATGTTATGCACTTCCTTTTCCTTGTTACCAAAGTGGACTGCTTTGTACTGAAAGTTAAAAATTGATATATACCTCTCAATAATATAAATGTATGAATATTTTATTGCTGACCAAAATTAGACCTTTTATTCATGCATAGAAGAGAGGTATAATTCACTCATTTATCACTAATAATATAATTAATACACTTCATATCTCACAATAGCCATATAATTATATTGTTTAAGACATTAAAAGTGATAGATTTAGATATAATGGGCTGATACCAGTGATAACAATGAGCTGGCATTTCCTCAAATGTTGTGCATATACCACTTGAGCTAATAGTCTATAAGAAGTCATTAAAGAAGGAAAGGAAAACCTAGCTGAACATATTCATATTATTTTACAAAATTTTCATTGTATATGTTTATTGACAAGATTTCTACAGAACATAAATACCTTCCAAAAGTCACAGATAATACCTCAGAGAAAAAATTGAAACCAATTGTTCCTTTACTTATTAATTTGCATTCAGTTACAGATAACCCAGAAGGGAAAACACAGGTTTGTACTACTTTTATAACTTAAAAATCATTGCTAAGAGCTCTGCTTGCTCAGAACCACAGATTTTAAGAAAAAGTAAGTAAAAACTAATGTAGCTCCTAGCAGTCAGAAAGGAAGTCTAAATCATAAAATATTTTTTTTTTTTTAAATTAGGAAAAACAATTGCTGAAATTATCTCCAGAATTTTTCTTTCTTCTATGTTAGACATGTGTAATATTAGGATTTATAGTTTGAAACCTGGCTTTTTTCTTTTTTTAATTAAGAGTTATTTTGTGTGTTTTTGTTTTGTTTTTTTTTCACAGGGAGAAAGAATAATTACTGCCACATGCCATTCAGCAGAAAACTGTTACATGTCAAACACATGAGCTTTGGAAACTGTTTATCAATGTTTGCCTAATCCTTATGATTTAAAAAAAATCTACACTTTTTAGGCTGTAGAAATCTACTACAGGGTAAGATTGACATCAAAGGGCTCTGAAGAAAGGCAGAATTTTTGTGAGCATTATTATTATTTTTTTACATTTCTTAGTGGTTAATTTGTAGCAGAAAATATCTGGATGTTGGGACCTTACCCACATGATTCTATACCTCCATGGTATATAAATTCTATGTAGCTAGCTTTGACTTGAGAATTTCCTCCAGATAGGAATTTCAGCCCAGGATCTAAAAATCAACCTGTAGAGACACCAACAAATGAAAAAAAAAAAAAAAAAAACAAACAAAAACAAACAAACAAACAAAAAAAAACAACAACAAAAAAAAACCAAAACAAATCTAGTTAAGACCATCAAGGCTACATCTTATTCAGTCTTCATGTCTTGAAAGAAACTGTAAGAAGCAAATTACATTTCTTTCTTTTCTTTCTTTTTGGATGTGGAATATGATTTCTTATGCTTGAGTTCCATAATCCTAGGTGATTATGAATATGTTGTACTAGCTTTTGTAACAAAAACCTTTGTACCAATTAGTTCCACTAGAATAGAATTCTATTTATAGGTGCACTCAAACATGACAGCTATACTGCTTTGATTTTCTGTACCTTAAATGCAGTGTAAACACTGTTAAAATCACATCAGAGCAACATTCTCTGAATTAGTTATGAACTTCCCCTATCAACTCTGTTAGTCTTTGATAGAGATCATAAGGAGAAATAATACTTTTGAATGAGAGGAGACTTGCCAATATATGTTGAAGACCTTTAGCAGATGGTATTTCTTCAAAGGAATTGTGGAATATTTTGACACAAATCATTCCAGGAGAGAAAAACCAGAAATAGCATGGGTATTTTACTCCAAAAATTTTCTCCACCTGTCTCACTTCAAATTACTTCAAAGGTCTCTGCTGTACATTCAATTAAATAGAATTTATTTAGTCAATTAAATGTAAACAAAAGTTTTCTAAATATGCTCATAATTTAATTGAAACAAATATATATTTATTCATGTGCACCAAAATAATTGCACTATAGGATTATTTTACTTGCCTTAGCCTAACCTTCAGGCATTCTTCTAGAACAGAATCTAGAATTCAGTTAGACCCTCGGTCGCAGGGTTTCAGATTGGAACGTTTTTTGCTTCCAAGAGCCTTGGGTCCTTTCCTGAACATGGCAAGGCTTCCAGAAAGAGTCCTTCAGTACAGATCCTTACTTGAAACAGTCATCTCATGATTATGAGAATGTAAACTATTGCAGAGACTCACTTTTTCTCTCCAAGTACTCCAGGAATGTAGAAACAATGTATGCTGTTATATAGACTTTTCTAATATCAGGGATCTCAACTTTATTTTTTATGGGGTATGACCATCTAAAGTATTTTTCAATGGTCTTCAGGTGTTTCTGGCATCAAGTTTTTGAGATAACTGATCTCAGGAAGAGCAGAGACTGAATAACTAATGCTCTTTCATTCAGAATTTTAGGATTTAGGCATCTCTACAAGAAATTCCATTAAAGAAATCAAGACTTTTTTCCATCTAACTCCTACTGTTTCTTTATTTACAGTTAATGAAACATTTTTCAGCTTGTAGTGACTATCAAAGAAGCAAAAATGTAATAATGAAAACAATTTTCAAATAAGAAATTTCCTTTAATTTTGGGGAGCTCTGCCTAAGGAAGAAATCTAAAATAGAATATTAAAAATATTCAGGTGTTGGACTCAATGATCCTTGTGTGTCCTTTCAAACTGTGGACTTTCTATGATTCTGTTCTATTTATCTATCATTTATTGATCTACCTATTTATCATTTATTTATATTTCAGTATCATCTCATTATTTCATTGGAAGAGCATTACAGTGATTTTATTAAGGTCAGAAATACATAGGAAGAAATAAATTAGACTCTTTCCTGTAATTCATAGTTTGACAGTGATAGACCTTGCTCTAAAAATCAGAATATCCTAACATGCTCAGCTAATCTGGAAAAAGTTTCAGAGAGAAAGACAGAGAGACATCTTTTATATATCCACACTTGACAGCAATTCATATCTTCAATGAGATGTTCAAGTAGACCTGGCATGAGCCCTAGTTTTGACTGCTTATTTACACAGTTGTTCAGATTTTCTTCAGAAGCTGTACTCATGGGTAGTAATGTCTATAGAATGCTGTGAACAGAAACATATTAACAAGGCATCATGAAAATCCAACACCTTGAGTGATCCTCCAATGATCTTAGTTGCATGACATTCTTTTACCCAGATCAGGAACACTTCCCTACACAATCACTAGCAAAACTTTATACTGAAAAATGGAAAGTACTCAAATTTAAAATTCTTAAGAAAAAAAAAAAAAAAAGTTTATTTTTTATCTGTATGATTAATATAGCATTTTAAAGTAATTATCTTACTTTATACCTTTGTAAGGCATGACAGAATGAATATTAGTGAAATTGTGGTCATGGAAATAGATTGCACACTGGAATTCACAGCTGGAATATAAACATGCTTCAGGCAAGCAAGTACCTTTTTTTTTCTAAATTAGATTTTCCCTTGCAAAAGAAATGGTGGTGTTTGATTGTTTGTTTGTTTTGGAGAGTAAGTGAAAAATATGCAAGTAAAATTTCTAGGTAGCAAAAAATATAAAATAATCGAATATAATAGTGAAATCCGGGGTTTGGTTTTGTTAATATAAACCAGTGGCATTACCTTAAGCAATGAAAATATTAAACTATTTGATGACAGTAAAACAGCAGTAATAACACAAAGAACTGAAAATGAGACAGAAAAATATCTTTGTCAGACACAATAATTCAATGCGGTATTCTGCTACCAATGAACAAACCTCAGGGGGGTAACTATTTCACTGCAGCCAGGGAATATTCAGTAGTTGTAAGTTCCAGTGTCTCTTTTAACATAAGTGGCAAAATAAATAAACTGGGGGCAGAACATGGGACACCTGGAACCAAACAAACAGAAACTGTATGAATTTAATTAAGAGATTTAGCATTGCTCACTTGCCCTCCAATTGAAAAAAATTGACTGAAAATTTATTTCTCTGAATCCTAAAGCATTGGATGTTCTTATTAAAGCTATAAATAACGTGCAAATATCATGTATTCTTTTTATAAGCTATTTTGCTCTAATTTTAACAGAATTTCTCAGTAGTGTTATTGCTGGAGACTTTATCTTTTCTGGAGCCTCAATGAAGTTTGGAAGTAGCCACATATTGAGATCTTTCCCCAAAAAATTCTCTGCAGGAAACAAACATAATATTATGTGAATAAAGTACCTCAGTAACGACTCAGGAAAGAAGGACCACATTGATTTTAAGAAAGGATAGAAATGTCCCTGGAGTAAAGCATTTACTGTTACAGCCTTACGTGTTTACTGGGCAGCTGAGTAGAATCTTCCCCAGTGTCCAATAGATGCAATGCCAGCTAGAGGAAATTCTGCTCGCCAGGGCTGAGCCTATGAGTAAACATGGGAGCATCTCTAGGATAATGTATTTAAGAAGGGGGAAATGCTGCTGTGCAACAGCAGCTGGAGACAGGAGTGAAAATAGGCTTCTCTCAACAGTGATGCAGACATCAGTGAAGAAGAAGGGGAGGATGTGCTCCAGGCACCAGAGCAGAGATTCTCCTGCAGCCTAAAAATGAAAATTAAAAGTGTCTGCATCCTGGGGAAAGGACTACAGTATAGATTCTGTGGATATCAAATGCAGAAGCCAGAGGAGGATGAGAGGATGTGACATGACTGGGGGTTCATGAGTTGGAGTTCCCAAAAAAGGAACAAATGAGTTATCACGGCACATGGGTAATTCTGAACATTTTAGTTTTTCAACTAAACAGTTATTTAACATGAAGCGAATAACTTTTTCAGACATCAGAAATTAAAACTTTCATAATGTTATACCAATGCTAATTATTAGGGCTTCAGAGATTTTCTTTAATCTGATTTTAATTCAGCAAAAGGACACAGAAAGCACACGTATTTATGAGATCTCATTGTCTACTGACATGCTATTAGGGTAAGGTAGCAAGAGCTATTAGACCAAGGCAGGTAATTGGGCTTAGAGCCAAAGATTTACTTACTTGTGCAGGTACATGAGCTAGGATATGACAATGAGTGTGATTTAGTTGTTTACAAAGAGATACCTAATATTATTTGAGATACAGTAGATCATCAGAGATATCTCATAGTATAGTAGTTGTTCATAGTCTTTCACAACCTTCAGGAGGTCTGTACCTTCTTAAAAGGACAGCTAGAGGGCAGATAAGACAATTAAGGGGATCTCACATGCCAACAGTTACTATATTTATATAACTGAATTAAGACCAGCATGTCAGCTTTATTTTAGAGAAATCAATATTCTGATAACTTTTCTAGATTTTAAACAACAGCTGTCAGATAGGACTCCTGAAGGTTTAGAAGGATGTCTCTGCCACAGTCAGAAAAGATTTTGGCAGGAAGAAGGTAAGAAAATAACAAGTTCATCAGAAGTCTAACCTAGGTAGCAGTGGGGTTGATCAGGGAAAGCTTACTGACTTTAGAGACCTCCTTCGGGAACCACGATTTTTTAATTTATTAATTCAGATCATATTTACACCAATGCTTTCCATATAGAATATTTTGCCTTTCCAGAGCTGGTAGGCTTGTGCTAAGAAATGTACTCCAAGGGTTTTAGTTATTTTTGTAGCTAAGCCGTAGGACTATTTCAAGTTTTGCCATAAAAATTCTGCATAGGTACTGGAAAAAGAGAAAACGAAAGTTCATGCGATAGCTGTAAAACCAACCAACCAAAACTTATCAAATGACACTTAAGTTACTAGATACAATCTATTGAGAAACACCCAGAAAATATGTACTAAACAGAGATAAAATTACATTGCTATTTTATTTAAGCCACTAACTAATTGTACTACAATTTTCAATTGAATTACATCCAGAAATGAAAAGTTACATATTACTTATTAGGTAGCTCTGTTTAGTAGCTATTTTTTAGTCTTTAGGGATGTGTTAAGGTATATACAAGCTGAAAAATTGATCTCTCTGGTAACAGCATTGTAGGAATTAATTCTCACCTTTGTTTAAAAAATTGTAAGAGGCGAATTCTCTGCTGGCCTAGCTTTGTTTGAAGTCACTGAAATAACGTCAGGAGAGAAAGTGGCAGTGGTTCCAAGTATATTTTCTGATTATTTTAACAACCACTAGATTTTTTATTTTAAATATATTGTTCCAGATCCTAGTGTGTTTTTTTCATAGCAACATTTTGTCTTAAATACGTAGTTTTCTATATTGTCTTTTTCTGTACAAACATAATATATTTCAAAGAATGGTTAATTTTTCCTGGCTAAGTTATACAGTGTCGTAGTTTGGAAAAAATGAGTTTTTCTGAACTTCAGTGGTCAAACCAATGAGTGCTCAGGTTTAAAGACTGACACCTGGTGTGGCCACTGAAGACAAGGATCCGCCTCTGAGAACACAGGGGGTTAAAAGCAGAGGGCTCCCCGGAAGCTCTCTCTTGGTTCCGGTCCCTGAGGACGGAGGGATCTCCCCTGCCCAGCGGCTGGCTGGGCGGGGAGGGGAAGCCATGCGGCCTGGGTGAGGTAGGGCCGGAACCTCGGGCACAGAGGGGGAGAGGAAAATCCTACAGGATGGAAGGGTAGAGAAAGTACAAGACCCTCGAGAGGCACCCGGCAGCCTTCTTTTCCCTTCCCCCCCCCCCTCCCTCCGGAGAGAGAAACTGAAAAACCGTGTCTGTGATCTCCGTCACCTTGAAATTTGATATCAACTAAACAGCACGGCCGAAAGAGTATGGGGGGGTGGCGCGAGAAGAGTGCCCAGCAGCAAAGATACCGTGAGAGTTCTGGGGAAACAAAGCCCAAGATTTTAACCCTTTTTGTAAATGATGGAAACTTTATAAATGCTAATCCTCCTGAATTTGAAGAAGAAAGATAGAAAGAACTAAGCAAAGATTATGAAAGTTTGTGTAAGTAGAAGATTGTCAGAGAACGCTGAAAAGAATCCTAAGTGGGAGGAGATGATAGAGTGGCTTTGGCTGGACTCTTTTGTATAGCCATGGACGGACTCATTTTTTCCTGTAACATAGAAGCTGTATCTGGGGAGAGGCATTGGCTTGGAGCCAAGAGTGGACAGTAGTGTGAACAGAGATGAGAGGTGTCCCAAAATTGAGAAGCTGTCGTTTCTTGGAACTAACCAAAGCATCTTTAAAAAGAGAAACCCTAGAAACAGCTCTGGTCCATGCACAGTGGTGAGAGCACTGGACATGGAGGAAGAGGCCACGATGTGGTGCAAGAAGGACTCCTATCTCTCCTCAACGAACTGAGTACTGATTATCGGAAGGGTGGTAATAGACTAAAGATTAATTATCTAAAAGGTGGTAACGTGATGGGGAATTTTCAGTTTGTTTTGTTAGGTTGAGAACTGGGGGGGGGGGGGGGGAAGAGTGTTTTTTTTAAAGTTTCCATGTTCTTCTGTATGTGTCTTCTTTACCTATTATAAGTAATAAAGTTTTTTTCCTTTTGCTTTCTAAATTAGAAACTGTTTTGCTCTGTTTTTAGTCACATCTCACAGCAGATACCAGAGACAGTATATCGTTATAGGGGCACTGGCCTTGTGCCAACGTCAAACCTTTGACATACAGTCTTGCAGGCCACCTGTAGTATGTTAGATTCACAGTTAGTATACTTATTTTTCCACATGTAATTACATCCTGCCTGACTTCTGTTACTGTCTTTGCCTATATAATGCCCACGTTTTCAAATTAACTCAAAATGCAGAATTTTTATCCAGCTAAACTGAGGGTGATTCTTTATTAGCATATACAATGATAATTGGTGTACCTATGTCTCTTAGAAGTTTTTCCAAAAGTAATTTCCCTGGCTGCTTTTTTAGCATGTGTGTGTGTGTGTGTGTGTGTGTGTGTGTGTGTGTGTATGTGTACATGTTGCTTGAATGTTGCTTGTTTTTCCCTAACTGTACAATGTGATATGAGCTTTAAAGTGTCATCTCATTAGAGGTTAATAGATCGAGCATTGGCTCCAAACACCACTTAGTGATTATGATTTAAGCTGTATACTATATAAATAGCTAATTGTTTGACCTGACATTTCTCATCTACACGAAGAAAATGGATAAGAAATCTGACCATTATTTGAATAAAAATTTCATTAGAATTTCCCAGACTAATCATCATCATCATGTCATATTGTTTTCTGTTATGTACTTACATGTAGCAGCAACAATGTGCATAACAACATTTGTTATTTTCTAATTATGTTTCAGTCCACGAGATAAAAACCCAAAAATATCTAATAAAGCTTGTAAATCATTAGTTATTCTAAAACTAATGACACATCTCTGTAGTCCATCCAGGAATCATATCTGATCTCAGTGGTCATTATCTATTCTCATCCTATGTTTAAGGCAATTAGGGCATTTAAGCCAACAGACAGAGCAGTTTGTGGAGCAGTTCCTGGGCTCCGCTTTGCAATCTTCTAGATCCTCTGTGAACTTTGTCCAAGATTACTGTAAAACTTTTGGGAAGTCGATGAGAAATATCAAAGTGCCTGCTGCTGACAGAGAAGTATTACCTTGGGGAGCCATGACTACCAGCCTCTAGCAGCTTCTAACAAGCTTTGTGAGCTGTCCTTGACAAAAGGAACTGCTGGTGAGGAGTAGCCAGGCATCCTTGCAGCAGCTGCAAGGGAGGGAAGAGCTGGTCTTGAGCATGGCTCATGGAAGCACCTAACAGATGTAGCCTTCTGTGTAGAGAGGGGTCAGGAGCTCTGCTCAGGACATCATATGTGTACTCAGGGGTGGAGGATCAGGCACAGCAGAGCAGCCGCTGCAGCAGCAGTGCCTGTAACGTAGAGACTTTGGCCCAGATCAAATTTCTGGCAGAGGACACAGCTCAGCTGCATTAGAGTTGTAGAGAGTGTCTGTGGCAAGGAAGAATATTTCTTGTCTGCAGGAGATGGTGGACTTCTTGTGTTGAGAATAAAGAAGCTGGAGAGCAGTGGATTGTCTCATCTCTGGTACTACAGAGATTGACTGGACCTTCTGTAAAATGTTTCAGCCTCAAAAGCCTTTTTCCTTCCAGAGAGGAAGGAAAAAGATTAATAACATGATCAGAGCTCCGGACTTTTGAAAGAAGACTTCAACCTCTTCAGAGACCTGCTTGTATGAGTTAAATAGCAGATGGTGCCAGAGTGAAGGGGAGGCCAAGAATGCTGGTTTGTCGTATGGGTTTTCTGGGGGGGTTTGGTTTTGTGTATGTATGCATAGGTTCACCTTCAAGATCCAAGGATGGTCCATTGTGATGACTCAGTTACCAAGCAAAGGTGGCAGAAAGCCTGCATGGATGAAAAAAGTCATCCTCAATTAAAGCATTAGTTAAAACAAAAGATGTGAAAGCAGGAGGAATATAGAGACACGGTCCGAGAGTGTGGGTATGAGATTTAAAAGGCTAAATGATACTGAATCTGGCAAAGGTTTTGAGGGCTGTGGGAAGGGCTTTTACAGGTAAATCAGCAGCAAAAGGAACTTCAGAGAATGTGGGCCCCCATCTGCATGGGACAGGGGACATGGTGCCTGAGGAATCTGAGTCATTGAATATCTTGGCCTGTTTCTTCACCTTGGCCTTGCTGTTAAGGTTTTCTTCCAGAAGTCTCAGACCCCTGAGGCATGTTGGTAGGTCTAGAGCAAAGACAGGCTTGCAGGAGAGCTGGACTGGATAATCAGAGTCCCTTCTAACCTCAACCACTATGCAAGTCTGGTATCAATTTATAAGACAGTTAATTCCATATGGGAGACAGATCTATTATCACAAATATTTTAGTTATTTACATAATTGTGTTCAGGTAAAAGAAAATAGACAAATTTTGGATTGAAATTTTTTTCTTCAAGAGGGCTCCAGACAGACGTACTGAAATAAAAAATGGGAATTATATTATTTTAACAGCTGAATGCTTTTCAAGACTCATGTTTTAGTATTCATACATGACTAGCCTCTTGATAAATATATTTGCTAACAGTTTATCTAATTGTATCCATCACTTCATGACACCTTACAAAATACCTGATGTAAATGAAAATACATCTCATTTTTGAAAATTGGTGTCTATCTTTCCAAACAACTTTCTTTTTAAATTAATTGAATAAATGAATTAATCATGGGAAGTCATTTTCTTGCATGTATGAAAGAGAAAACTGTTTATTATGGGGAACATTTTCTTGAATCATATTTTTCATCATTAGAAATAATTAAAATTAAAAAGAATGCAGTCAAGTAATTTCTGTCAAAAAATACGGTATCTTTAAGACATAAAAACTTGTATGGAGAACTTGTATGTATTCTTTTCATAAACCTCTTACAAATATTTCATTAGTTTAATGTCAACAGTTTTTCTTGATGGGGTTATTTATTTTTTTAAATAAATAATAACATTTTTATAAGTCAATGCCTACTAAAGATTTTGACAGGCCATTTTGTGTTATTTTGGCAATGACTAGATATACAGTAAACAAAAATACTTATACAGTTGCAATGATCCTCATGGAAAAATGGTAAAAAAATTCCTTCTGCATTCAGGAAAAGAAAAACTATTTTGTAAAATGCACAGGCTAAACATATTACCTTAACAGACAAACTGTATATGTAGTAAGATATTTTTAATGGGGATGAGAATTCAGGAGGAAAACACAATTATTTTTAACTTAAGTTTCCTAAGGCAAAAAAATATGTTTAAGTACTATCAGAAAATTTGTTTACTCATTAAGTTTATTTTTTCTGTGTGAGTTGTGGATTTTTTAAATTTCCTAATATTATTAATTTGATGTCCTTCTTTTGAAGGGTTTTTTGGAATTAAAAAGTCCACATAATTAAATGCATACTTAAAAAACCTTAAGAAAGTGCTCTCTGGCCGTAAAGAAAAAGACAGTTAAATGAAGCAGATTTCTATCCCACTGATTTTATTCTCAAGTAGGATCTGCCCATACATCTAAACTTTCTTTCTTGCAACTGGCTTTTAATCACAACCTTAAGGGAAGATATATTGAGATTACGTCCTTCAGGGATATAGGAGGATTTTGTAGTTTCAATGGGGCACACATTGACATGTAGATTCAGATAATTTGATTTTTAAATTAAACTCTATTTAGTTAGGTATTTATAAAAATTAAAATTGGAAATTAAAAATTAATTTCATGATGATTAATTTTACTTTTAAAGAAAGGCTAGAAATACAAAGCTTTGGACATTAAATTGTCATGCTATCTGCAGTCTGGATTCTGTTAAAAACCAGACGTTGGGTGCGACATAAATCTAAGACTGAATCCTAATATATATCTTCCCTGATATATAGCCTGAATTGCATTATTTGGCAAGCACTGATGTTGCCTTTGAACATTCTGAGAGGCATTAGTCTCCTACTGAAGATGGTACAATTTGAGGTCTTGCTCTCAATCACCCTTTGCCTTATTTAGCCTTATTTATTAGCCTTATTTTACCTATTATTACCAATCATCTACTTGGTGTTATCAACCATACACAAGAACACATAGATACTACCATTTACATTTTTTATCTCTAAAGCATGAAAGAAAAGCACAAAACTCATTTTATTAAGCAGATCTACTCTTCTAAATAACTTTGAAAGCATAAATTATTCTTTCCAAATTCACTTGGAATTTGTAGTCACCACACTGTCTCCATATTTACCTTTTCAAACAGCAGGGGAAGAGAAAGAACAAGCCCAGTTAAATCCTGAATGGTCATTTTTGGCATTAGTTTTCACCACTTTTAAAGGGGCTCTACCATTAAAATGAAGACTTTAGGGTATAAGAGCATGTTTCCTTTAGCCTGACAGGATAACCAGCAATTGTATTAAGTGCAGTGGCCACCATCAGAGATCCACACACTTAACTTGTTCCAAATGTCTGAATTATAGTGCAGAACTAAAGGCAGAATTACCCCCGAAGGACGCCACTTTAAGACTTTCTTCCTTTCAGTTGTGGCAAAAGTGATTCATAGTTTAAATTAAGAACTTCTAGAACCCTGCAGGGTGAAGCTACCTCGTTGGCTTCTGTGATTCTCAGAAGTAATTTTTCTTTCTCAGTCTGTACTATAAAATCCATCCAGAATTAAGTTTTCACAGAGGATTGGGAGAACAATACCTAAGTTTGAATAGCTTTGAGAATTAAATCTGGGAATAGGGGAGAAAAATGTTGCTAGACTTCCTTTTACAAACTATGCAGAAACATTCAAGATCATTTGCTTTTTTTTTCTCCCTGTTGATTGATTCATGTATTCATTCCTAAAACTCCTCTGCTTCCTATATTCTACCCACAATTAAGATAATGTGTTCACTTACCTTGTTGGAAACACAGTGCACATGAAGACTGATGTGTTACATAAATACTCCAACAGTAGCAATAGAAAATACATGCTTCAGTCCCATGCTTTGTTATAGTCTCCAAAAAAAAGGTATGGCAATTAGAGCTGGTGAGCTGTATAAGAACTTTATAATGTTATTTGCAAAATTTGGACTGAGGCAACATCATTAATGTCTTCACAGTGAAGAAAAGCATTGCAATACAATGGAAAAATCTGACTCTTTCCATACGCCCTTCCAAAATTTGTTTTAATCACCTCTCTATTAATGTGCAGAGCTTTTTTTCTGAGCTTCAGTTTACACAAATGATAATCATATGATTTTATAGAAATGGAGTGAAGGTGAATGAAACCTTTTTTTGGTTAATTTTGGTAAGAAAATCATCAGGCATTCATTTCAGACAAATCTATTTCCAGCCAACTATTCAAAATCAACTATTCAGAAAAATAATGACTATAAAAAGAGAATTCTAATTATTTTTCAAACAAATATTCCTTGCATTCATCATATGCTTTTGAAATCTTTGAATGGAAGTCTGCTTTTAAACATATTTGCAAAGATTTCTCTCTCTCAAGTAAAGTTTTATTTTAAGAAAGGTAAATGGAGGTAAAGATGATGCTGGGAGACTGAGATTTGGGGTGGAGGGGAAGGGAAGAAGAATGTAATCCTAACATATTTCTCAGCACAACCTGTTCCTAGTGAACTTATATTTTGTTGTCTTTCCTGCATACTTCTCCTTCATTATCTCCTGACTCAGTATTTTTGTCTAAACCATCCATCTCATACCATAGCTTTCTGCTACTTTTAGTAGACTTCCCATGTATTTATGTCTTCTAACATGACATTAAAATTTTTTACATAACTTTGCTTTCAAGTGCATGGTTGTCCTTTTCTTTCTCTTTTAATATCTTGTGATCCTTTAATTTCACAAAAAGCCTCCATTTTTCTCTTTCTCTTGTGCAAGAAAATTCCAACATACATTCTTCGTTTCTATAGTACTATTTTGAAATACTGCTACCATATCATACACTATTTGATTCTGTTTTATTAAAGAATCAGAGAATGGATTCAAAATAAAAATTGCTAATTATTTCTTTCCAAAGTGTGATTTCCATTGCATTGCTACCTAGAAACCTTTTGACACTAGTCTAACACTATACACTATGTTAAAAAAGTCATACTGACCAAAATGAAATTATCTACCTTTAGCAAAATGGTACTGGTATACTGAAATATTACTATCTTACAATATAATGAAAATTATGTTAGTACTAAATAGGATAATTAAACGAGTTGCAAAACAAAACTGTAGAAACTGTGGTGTACTGTAGAATGTTGAATTTTTAGCTATCCCACCAAAAGAAAGTAAACACCTTGTTTTCAAACTTATTCAAGATCAGGATCATCATCAATAATGTTTTGCTCCAAGCTCTGACTCTTGGTTTGTGAGCTTATGAGCTAATCTTGTAATTACTTTGATTAATTTTTCTGCATCTGTATAAAATAAGTGCTATTTATTATCTATCAACAAAATTTCTTAAAACGAAAAAATTGAAGAAATAGCAGTGAAATTCAAAATAATTGATTTTTTTTCCCTTGAAATGTTTATAAACATATTGTTCAGTAGGATATCACGTACAAAGAGAAATAAGGTAACTAAATTGCATTACACTCTTTAGTATCTCCTTTGAAGATTTGTGTTTGTCCATAGGGTTAATCTTCTCCACTGGTAAGACAAAAAGTCTTGCTTGGTAATAAACTGTGCTTCCCTAAAGTGCATTTGGGAGACTGGAAAAGCTGTAATCATGAAAATTCTGAGAATAATCTCATCACTAACAATTATGTAGGACAAATTGGGATAAGAATATTGCTGGGATGTTTTCATAGGGGTTCAGACAACAGCTGTCAGCATATGACAATCTCTATACAATAAAATGAGGACTTTAATGAAGAGCTGGAATAATAAAACAACAGAATTTCTAAATTAAACTTGCTAAAACAGAAGTTCCTAAATGACATAGTTTATTCAGGTGGATATCTGTCTTTTGAGTCTTGTCTTAACCGTTGAAAATTATCTTAAAACAGTTTTTAGTGTTCCTCAGTCAGTAATTAAATATAAACCAGCATATTCTGGGTCGTTCTCTTGACTCCTTCTTTCCAGACAACAGAGCTGTAATAGAGTCCTACGGTTAATAAAACATCAAGGAGTTGTGGCACATGATTATCCAGCACTTTTGGGAAGGCAAGCCTTATTTGCTGTGCACAGCCATCGGCACTGATACAGAAGAGTGAAAGCTGCGTGTAACAGGCTACTCTGCCTTTCACCCATTTCCTTTAACATTTTCATTAGTACCATGCATGGCCTTTTTATAGTGAGTGATTGGAAAAGTGCAACAGAAAGCTTCTCACAAACGCAACACATACACATAACTCATGGGGAGAAGATACACCATCAACAGCACCAGAAAGCAGGGCTCCTGACCATTGCCAAGGAAATAGGGACAAAACAGCCAAGGACCAGGCAGAATTGTCTGGGGGTTTGCAGTGCAGAGCTACACCACAATAACTGTCCATGTCTGTGCTTCAACACCTCATAGCAGAGGCAGCTTTTCCCTTTTTTCCTTAATTGTATTTATAGATTTTAAGAGAATACATGTTTGTTTCCCTAATTCCTTCCACCTGATGATGTTAAAGCTCCTCACAAAATTGTATAAAGCCACACTGCTCTGTATCTGGTAAGTAAATATAGTTACCAGATATAGAGCAGTGAGGCTTTATGCAATTTTGTATAAATATAGTTACCCTCTTGTTTCTGATAGGGAACTTGAACTTTGGGAAGGCTGACTTGAACGAATGTAGTGGTGGTGAAATTCGAGGATATATCATTATTTTCTAACTCATTAAAGTTCTATCCCTGTAATTTGTTGATTACTTAATGTTGAAATTTAAATCAGGAACACTGAATTTGATATAAAGATAAATTCTAAGTATTTAAAATATACAAAAAGTAAATTTAAAAAAAAAAAATTACAAGAACAGTATTAGTTCATAACTATCACCAGATAATAATTTATGAAGAAAATATTGGAAATCTATTGAGGGTGCTTTAAATTTCAAAAGGCAATGGACTGGGTATCTTCAATTTGAAATAAGTAAATTGAGACATCTTGAAGAGCCTGCTTTTTGAAAAGATGTTGATTTCTTCAGTGTCCTTAGGGGTCTGAGACACTCCAACACTGAAGCACCCTTAGTTCCTAGATTTTGGGGTGTTTTTTTAATCTCTAACATCATTGGAGCAAATAGTTCCTGTTTCATATGATGTCTACACAGTGCCTACTTCAGTAAAACAACTGTAATAAATGTACCTACTTCAGTGAAAAAACAGTAATTACTAAATAAGTAATATCTCATTAAAAATTTGCCATTAGACAATATATCAGCTTCTTTAAAATAATATATCCTTTAAAACTATCTGGCAGTTACTTTTATACTAATAATCAAAATAACATTTAAATAATTAACAGAGCAATAATTAGAATGTTGTACCTTAAAACTGTCAGTATTAATACGCAGTAACATTTTTAATTCCAAGTTCTAATTATAATATTTTTAATTAGAAGCTTCTGGAAAAAAGCCTAACAATTTATTTTGGAGGGTGTTTTTTTAATTGGCCTATATAATCTCTTTTTCCAGTAACTTTGTTATTTAAAATTTATATGATTTTTATATCAGGTTGAGCTCCACAGAGCATGAACATTTTATAATTCATACATGAAATATTAGCCTGCAAGCAATGCCATATTAACACAAGCCTTTGCACTGTGTGAAGACTAAATTATTGATATTAAAATGAAGAAAGAAGAAATAACCATCATGAGACACAACAAAATACTTTTTTTTTTTTGTGTATTGTCTTTTTAGGCACAAGCATCTTATTACTTGTTATTTGTTCTGTTTCAAATAGTTAAAGTCATATTTAAAAAGGAAGAAATAATTACCTTTTTTCCAATTTTTTTCTCTTTTATAGTTAGAAGTCTGGCCTTCTGCTGAAACAGATAACCTTTCCTTCATGAGACAACTTTAAAATAGCATTCTTTCCACTTGGAAGATCTGTGTGTTTAGAGATCATGGTCCTTGTACATTCACTTGGAATCCAGCTATGAAATCATGCAATACACTTGTTCTCTGGTGAAAGTCATAAACCAACGAGGTGGTGAGTGAATATTGGAGTGACAAGGGGTGCAATAACAGAGAAAGGAGATGATGAATAAACATTTTTAGCATCTTCCACATGCAACCCAGTTCTTCATTTGTACTTAAAAGTTGAATGGCTCTGAGTTGTGATGAAGCTGTAATTTAATTGCAAGTATAATTTATGCCTGAGCATGGGCTGCTTAAGACTTAAGGATTTACTTTTTTTTTTTTTTTTTTTTTTTTTTTTAATACGTGACGCATTTGACTTCATATTATGAAGCCATTTGATTTCAAATACACACTAAACTCTGAAATGTTTTGGTTCACAGCTTCATGTGAAAGATCATATAATTTTCAGAGTGAACTTGTTTAACTTCTTCAAATCCTTGCTTGCTTATATATTTAAATCTAGGATATTTGGTAAGTGGTGGTAAGAGCAAGTAAATTCTGAATACTTTTTTTGCAATGTTTACTAGAAGGGATTTATATAAACCAGCATTTCACTACAGAATTTGTGTATTCATAATCACTTTAACTTCTTAGTATTGAGTAAGAGGGAAAGTATATGTTTTCTTGGATAAATAGCACATTCAGTAACAATTAGCAAAAGTCAAAAAGGCATCATGAGGCTTTTCATTGGTAAAGAGGAAAAGTGGTGAAAGTTTCTCTGTACATGGCTCTCAGTGACATGTCAGAGCTGTCTTTCAGTGCAGGCAGTGAGACTTTTATAATGATCCTAACAGTAACTCATAACTAAATTTTTTTACAGCACAAAGAAAAGTGGGGAAATTCTGTCATTAATCTCTAAAACCATTCACCTCATCACAATGATTTCAACATTTGCAAGGAATGATGAACATTACTAAGATATGCTTTAGGAAGCATGGCTTTACACAGTGGACATGTGCACAGCATGTCCAGAGGAAAATGACCAAAATGATGAAAGGCCTTGAGGGCAAGGCTTTTATGGAGCAGCTGAGGTCACTTGGCTTATTCAACTTGGATAAGGCTGAGGTGAGCCCATTTCATTTTCCTGAAGGTTGGCAGCACAGAGGGAAATGCTGATCTGTGGTAGGACACAAGGAAATGGAATGAAGCTGCATCAGGAGAAGTCAAATTTGGACATTAGGAAAAGGTTCACTGAGAGGGTGATTGGACACAAATACAAGCTCGCCAGAGAAGGGTCATGACACCAAGCCTGTCAGAGTCCAAGGAGCAACCCAACGATGATCTTAGTCATAGGATTGATTTTTAGCAGTCCTGAAAGGAGCAAGGACTTGAACTCAGTGATTCTTATGAGTCCCTTTCAGCTTGATATATTCTGTGACTCTCTGTCCTAGAGCTTCTTATTCATCGTCAGTCAAGAATAGCCAGAATAAAATCTAGAAGACATTTATCCATTATCTGTTAGTTACACAGAAATGTAAAACATATCAATGAAGAGTAATGAAAAGTAATATCGTTTAACTAATAAAAGGGTGGTTAGGAAAGAAAGAATCCAAGTGCCTTTCTAGACATCATTTTAAAGAGGACAAATTTCTCACCATCAAATAGTAACACTTTTATAATCAAAGGAGATGGTGTATAGTGGAGACGTTTGAAAAATAACATTTACGAACAGAAAACCTCTGTCACAGAAATATAGCATTTATTTGTCTCAGAGAAAAAGAGAAATAACACTTGACAAAAATTTACTTTTGAAAACTTAGATTAGTCTTGTGATAAGCAGCAAAAAATCTTAATTGTTAGGAATGGGCCTAGGATTTTTGCATTCAAAAAAGCTTCAATAGTTTCTCCAATAGCAAACAAAAAAGAAGTCTGATAAACTTTGGGTGATAACAAAGTATCTGAAAATATTCACAGGAGGGGCAGAGGACTCTTAACATGTTAATCAAATTTTCATCTACAGTTTTGTCATTGACAACAACTATTCCTATGGCTTGTAATAAGTTTTTCAATTCCAAATTTTAGCTGGAGACCACAATTATGTGGCAATTTGTGAAGTGCCCAATAAATAGAGACAAAGCTGAGAAGTATAGGTTGCCCAATGTGAGCTCAGGTGAAAGTTCATAGTGGAAAGAGGCTGTAAGAATAAAAAAAGCAAAGAAGATGAAGTAAAGCTGTATGTTAAGCCAGACTAACTCCACAAGGCATAAGACACATCTTGCATTGAGTCCACCTGGAGCATGGGAGTTGGAAATCCAGAACCAAGAAGTAAAAACTGGAATTTAAGAAAATTAAGAGTGAAATGGATTAGGCCATGGTCTTCAGTCCTGACTTGTACATACTGTCTAATGAGAATGTCCCCTCAGTGTGGAGGCTCTAAGCATGAGGCTCACAAGATTAATAAATAGCAGTGCAAATGGAAATCAGGAATGAAAGTGATCATGAAGTCACTTTCTTCAGTGAGTTTCAGGCCTGTTTGGAAAACAATAATGTAACCACAGTTTTATGTCCTTCAGTGGAAGGATGAAATACCAAATCTTAATATTAGTAAATCTTTAAGTTGTCTTCCAATTAAAACTTATTAAAATTTTCACTTCATGTGAGCCAAATTAATGTTGAAAATGTTTTATTTCTCCTTGAAGAAATATCCAACATAGTGGATATTAGCGTACCTGAAAGACAGATGAAGATCCTTTATGCAATTTTTTAACAAAAATATTGTGTTCGGTGATGTTTTGCTAAAAGGTAGCTCTTCATAAAGAAAGCTCATTGGTGAAGATAAAAGTAATTTTCCAAATTGCTACAGCAAAGTTGTACATGCTCCAAGACTGAAGACCTGTTTCAACTTGCATGATCTACACTATTTCATATACCAGACTCATTTAATCAACCCCATTATCTGCACACATATAAGTCATCCATAAAAATATTTTAACTCTCTCACATCACACTGCGCAATCCTGTAGAACTTAAGCCTTATGTATTGTCCTAGAGATGACATTCCTTGTGAAACCTCTTCTATAGCTATAGTAATTTGCAGAAAGTTACAATCAGTTATTTCTTTTACAGTGCAGTAATATTGTTTAAAAATGAAGACAATAGTTTATTTCAATTGTAAACTGGTCTTATATAACAAGAAAAAATAATGTTCAGTTTCCAGAAAAGGACCTTTGATGCACACTGAACCTGCTGAGACATTTCTACTAGTTCAGACTGCTTTTTCAGTACAAATGCAGTTATATGCAGTACAATCAGTTATATTGGAGATGCAGATTATTAAAGTAACACAGCAGGGTAAAATGCCAATGCCAACTTGACATGGACTTGCTAAGAGAAGTTCTTAAAGAAATTCTAATAGGTCTCAGACACTGGAATTTAGAGCATTTTTTAGAGAACTTCACTTCACACAGAGCATCAAATGTTCTTATTTATATTTTGAATATGTGTTTGCATTCAAAAGGAGATCGACTGAAGGCATAGTCTGGAATCTTCTCTATCTATAAAATATATGTAAGATAAAAAAATAAAGATAAATATTGTCAATAATTCAGTACCTTGTGACCAGCCTGTATATTCACATTTAAAGTGGAAAAAACCTGCATTTGCTTTGAGATTCATGTCATATTTAGTAGCACTCTTTAGTGTCAAGCACCCATAAAATAAGAAAAAAAAGAACAAATTTCCTTTACAAACCGAGTATTGCAAATCATTTCCCAGTTCATGGAAATGGATAGCTGCAAATGCAACAGTTTTTGAAACCTGATACAGTCCTTTAACCTCTTCAGGAACACTCAATGTCTCCCTTACTGTCTAAGAACTAAATTTTAAGCCTTTGAATACAGTATCTCTCACTTAAAATGGTGTTAAAATTTCTATAACACATAACAACTATTAGATTGACTGTCAATTCTGTGAACTAACATCTTTCTCAAACAGGACTTTTCCTTTAATGTTGTTATTTTTATTAGCAGAATTCGTGTTTTGCTGATGCAATAGAGTTCAGTGGCTTTAAAAATATTTCCCATCTGCACCAGCATATCAGAAAACCAGTTTTGTTTAGGGCGTGAAGTTCACTGTGCACAATTATGCTATCCAGAAAGTGTTCAGTAGGAAATAGAAGTCATATTTACTTGCAAAGGGTTTACCACAGAAGTTTGTTCCTCAGTAGCTCTCTGGATTGAATCTAGGTTTAGTACATTGCAAAGCTGCAAAGCATTTTGTCCAAATAGATTTATGTCAGTATAGAGACTGTTGGGCCAGTTTCCAGAACTGACTTGACAGAATGAGGATGACTTCCTAAGACAATAAAAATATTTAGAATACAAATTGTGTATTAGTGCATACATGCTGTGTTTGGAACTGCTTGTATCCATACAACAACACTCTCTCAGCTACTTCATGTAGCTGCTGACCAAACTGTGTGATAACTATACCTTCATTTTTTTTTTTTTTTTTTTTTTTTTGGTTATGCCAGTATTTTGTGCTGTGTTTACCAAGAACATTTTGTTGTCTTACAGAGTTTTTGGGTGTTTTTCCTTCTTCCCTTTCTTTTACTTTTTTGCTTTCTTCCCCTGTGTTATGAGTTTTGGGGATGTTTTTGGGGTTTTGTGGTTTTTTTGGGGTTTTTTTGGCAGGATATTCATTAAGTGAGACCTGTATGTTGTTTGAATTGTTCTTGCTTTTATCCTGTTTTAGGAACAGTGCTTCCATGTTTCAGTTACAGCCTTCTCCTGGAGAATGTGTACTCTGCTGGGTTAGAAGCTGGCTGAGTTGTAGAGCCCAGAGAATGATGGTGGAGTTACATCCAGCTGGCAGCTGGTCACAAGGGGTTGTGAGACTGGCAAAAATTATTACTGGCTCAAAACAACTGAAATGGAAGCTCAAATATGTGTTCTTTAGTAAGAGAAAAAATATTTAAATTGGTTTTTATGAGCTGATTTCAAATTACCTTAGGTATCAAACTTCTAAGCTGGTACACAATAACTTCCTTCTAGGCAGCAAATGGTGTTTGGTTGACTCAATTCTATACTTGTCAGCAAATTTTATCACATTTTAGCAGGAAAAATAGCTTTGCATACAATACATAGAAGTGATATTTTATGCAGTGAATGGACTATATTCTTTTAGCATCTGATCAAGTAAACATGTAACTCTAAACATTCTGCTACGAGGCGATGTTGACTCAGCACACACTCAGATGCCTCAGGACTTTCTTTCTTTCTTATGACTGATCACTCTGCAATTTTCAAATACCCCGACCCTAGCATTAAAAATGGAATTATGGACTCATAATTTTTTGCAGTGCAGCTGAATCGTGTAATCACTTCAATTGTGTAAACAAGTGAGAAGTGTAAGTTATGTTCTAAAACATTAAAAATACTACAAGTAAAAAACTGAAAAATCCTCAGAATATATCTAAATATCTACAGAATGTTTATAAGAGCTTCCAGGACAAAATGATGAACAAGTCTAAGAAGGCTACAAAGCCATACAGCTCCATCCCATCATCAAGAAATTAATGTTAAAATTTTCTTATATACATCCTTTGCAAATCTCACTCTTAATTCAGAATCCTGCTTCACAGGCCATGACCCCTTCCCTGATGCCATCTTTCTAGGTTCAGTGTAGGCGTAGGCAGAAAACTGCTCCATAATATGGGTTTATGTTTTGAGAAAATGTCTGTAGCAAAAGTTAAGAGCACAATCTCATGGCTTGCACACACATACTCACAAAAGTTAAGTTCTAAATTTCACAATTTCTGTAAGAAAGAAAAAATCCAAAATAAGCTTTCCAGTCTTCATAATTTATGAATCTCTATTTACTGTCATTTTAGTTTATATCCTTTTTAATAACTATTTGTAGGACACCAAATAAGTAGTTCTGGGATTTTTTTTGTTGTTCCTATGAATATTATTCACATTATGTGAGGCATCCTAATAAATGTGACTGCCATTGCAAATGGAGTGAGCAGGAAAAACACATTTGAATACAAAATCAACAGCTGAAATGTGGTCTAAAAATAAAATAAGGACAGATGGGGCCTCCTAAGAAAGAAATCCTGGGAAAATGTCATAGATTTTTGTATATATTTTTGTCAGAGATTAAATAACTCTTCACTTTTCACTTTCAGTGAGTTTATATTACATCTTCATGCTACCAGTATAATATGCACAGTCATCAGAAAAACTTATTTGCATGTTTACTTATGCTGCACAGCAAATATTTTAGTATCCAGCAATAAAACTCAAGATACTGCAGACTGCTATAAATGTAGATGTCTCTGAAGAGTTTTTATAATTGCAATCTATATATAAAGAGATGAAAATATGTAACAAAATTAGTTCATAGAATTAAAAATAAAGGCAAATTTCTATAGTGAATAAAGTCTGAAATTATCAGATTAAAATAAAATAATAATATATTTCTCATATTAATTAAAAGCTAGCCAAATATTTAAAAAAATAAACAACTAAAAATTAACCCCAGAAATTAATATCTCAACAATGACATAATTAAAAAAAACAAAACAAAACCAGATGTAATAAGAAAAATTTAAAAAACCCAAACAGAAGTTAAAAAGAAACATTAGCTTTATAAAACAATTAAAGTCTATCCATTATGTAACTATTTAAGTGTTTCTATTATGTTGAACATATTGTCACTGCCCTAAAGATATTTTGTATTTTGTACTTGAAAATCTAAATGACCCTTACTCAAGCAGTACAATCGATTAAAGATATAGATTACTATCAGTCTGCATCAAACTAATTTCTTTGTCGAATGAAACTTAGAAACAAGGAATAACTATTTCAGCAATTGTTTGATCTGTGGACTTCAGTTAAAATTTCAGAATACATGAAAGCAAATCATTATTCTAATTCTGTTTCTGAGTAATTTTTACAGGGTTGCTTTGTACAGAGGCTAAATGGGAGCTGTTAACTGAAGACTGATGCTTCTTTATAAATATTTTGTATTTATATTTAATACAAATATGTGACTTGTATTTCCTTGTGTAAAAAGTAATAAAATCAAGTGGAAAACATCAAATAATAAAGAAAACTTCTGGACTGAAACTAAAATATCAATTTTTGAGGAAAAGTTAAAAAAAAAAAAAAAGACAGTGCAAATGAAAACAAATTGAGAATCACTTGTAGTATCAAAAATGTCTGCTTAAAAAAAAAAAAAAAACCACAAAAAACCCAAAAAACCAAACAAAAATAAGCAACAAAAATAAGCAAACAAAACAAGGAAAAAAAAAAAAAACCATAATGCTTTCTTGTCAAAGGTGGTGAAAATATAGAACATATTTACTTTTATTATTTTCCAGTACCTAAAAGTCCCAAATGGGAACTTTGCATCATAGCAGGCAGTATTCCTACTACTGAATATATATGCTAATTTTAGGAAGATTGTGAGGGATTGTCACTGTGGTGAGTAACAAACGACACGTAACCTCCTTTAGCAAAATCATCTGACTCCAATCCTTTACTGAAACAATTGCCCCCTTTATATATCTATTTGAACAGGCCACTCTCATTGATCGGAAAAGTGCCAGAACTCTTCATCCCATTGGCCAAAACTGACGGGCATAGAGAAAAATCTGTCCCACAGAAAGGAATCCAAAACATTACACTTGTTACCAAAACACTGGCAATGTTTAGGTCAAGCCTGTGAGAACCAGGTCTTCCTAAACAAAAACATCACAAAGAAACTGAGCTTAGAAACTCAAACTTCAGGCCTAGGAGGCTCAGACTACAAGGGATCCACAGCACTGTAGGTGTAGTGTGAAAATAACAGACCTCTGGTCCAGTCAGTGCCTTTGTCCTCTTCAGTCTTACACTCCCATGCACAATAAATAACACTGCAAAATAATGTGTTCTGTGGTTGACACTTAGTATCTTAATTTCCACTGCTAAATTTCTTGCCACCAAATTGCAAACCCTTGAAAAATAGGGTTTGTAATATAAGTGCTACTACAAGCTTAAATATAACTGAGAAAATTACACAACTATAATTATGCTCTATGAGAAACATAATAATGCATTCTTAACTCATTATTTGGTAATTTATTTTCCATGATTGCATTTTTACTTTCTCTTTAAATGAACCTTCATAATTTTATAAACAACACAGTTGTCTATCTAAAATTTAGATTGGCTTCTCCTTTGTTAGCCATGAATTTCTTAGCTATATGCACCCTTCTTCTCTCCCTCTATTTTTTCTGTACTTGTAAGACCTGAGACTGTGTGATACAGAAGTCTAAGGACCGGACTTCCAAGTATAGATTGCAAGTCCTTTAAAGTGAACCCCTAATTACCCCAGTACATGACTTTAGTGTCTAATCTACTTCTAAAATTAGAGCAAATTAGAGTAAAGCAGGCTTAAGCTTAAAAGTAATAAGACTTTATCAGCTAATAATAAAAGAAATAAAAAACAAGAATGAGGATGGAACCTTCAAAACACTCTTCTTGCCTCTCCACAACCTTTTCTTACTTAACTAACAATGTAAATAAAACAACAGTCAGAAATCTCAGTCAGTTTTTCACCTCTACAAATAGTCTTTCTTTAGTTTATTTAGAGAGAAAATATTTTTTGCTAATGCTATGGAAAGCTCCCCACAAGAAAAGAACTTCTGTGGCTTCATTTTTCTCACAAACCGCAGGTGCCCTAGATCTGATTTTGTGAAGTCTTTTTCATCTTTCACAGTTTTTCTTCATAATTGTGTTTTCAGTCTATATCAGTTTATTGGGGTGCATCTTTTTAGGATGAGCCATTTTAGCATCTTTTCACTCATCTCTGGCAATAGAGGTCTTCTCCTTTTATTTCCAGGGCTGAGGTTTCTCATCAAACTTCTAACACTGCTGCCTCTGCTCATAGTTGTGGATAGAACGCTACTACTTCCCCAAAGCATTCTATGAACTTACTGGGGAAAACCTAAAGTCTAATATATCAAGTATATTTGTACCATAGCTTCATAAAAGAATTTTACAGCCCAAGTTTAAGATAAACTTTTCAAAATCTCTTCAATCTAAAATCTAAGTCTCTTCTTATTGACTTTAATTTTATGTGGTTGTTCTTACAAAGTTTTACTTCTCTTTTTTTTTTCTTAGCCTAAGAGAGAATTAGTGTTCTTCTAGTACAAAGTTTTGTAACACTGAAAAAGAAAAGTCAATTTCATCTGTCTTGTATCAAAAACAAGCTTTCTTTCTTTGCATCTTTCTGCTGTCCATGTGCTCTTTTTGCCGATTCCATGTGAGCTGTGCCAGCTGCTCTCAGTCTGGAACGGGGGTCAGGGCTGCTCCTGGCTTCGGGCTGCCTTTAGCACGAACCACGGGGGCCACTGGTGCTGGTCTGCTGTACAGCTCCTTTGGTGCCCGTACAGGTGCTGTCCCCATGCTCAGCTCCTTTGGTGCCCGTCCAGGTGCTGTCCCCATGCTCAGCTCCTTTGGTGCCCGTACAGGTGCTGTCCCCATGCTCAGCTCCTTTGTGAGGTGCGCCCCAGTCACCCAGGTGCCTGTCTGTCCCCATGCTCAGCTCCTTTGGTGCCCATACAGGTGCTGTCCCCATGCTCAGCTCTCCTTTGGTGCCCTTGTACAGGTGCTGTCCCTGTCACCCCCATAGTCTCCCATGAGCTCCTTTGGTGCCCATACAGGTGCTGTCCCCATGCTCAGCTCCTTGGTGCCCATACAGGTGCTGTCCCATGCTCAGCCGCTCCCGATGCCGACACAGCCTCAGGCCAGCGTGGTTTGTTGGTTCTCCTGGCACAAAAGCTCTGCAGGCTCTGCCGGCTCCTTTGCCCCTCCCGGGCCCGGTGGGTTCCTTGGGGAGGGCTCGGCAGCCGCTCCCGCCCCTCCAGGAGCGGAGAATCCCGGCCGGGCCGAGCGGGCCCAGCCCGGTTCCGCCCCCGGGCCGAGCGGGCCCGGCCGCCCCCGGCCGCCGCCGCCTCGCACAGCCCGGGCAGCGCCGGCAGGGCAGAGGGGTGTGCTGGGACAGCCGGGAGGAGAGAGGCCTGCCTGGGCTGCCTTCAAAGGTGATAAGAACTAGAAAATGCTTTCCCGTTGGTCCAATAATATGCCAATCTCAAACCTAGCCAGCTCAGTTCCCTGGGCTGGTCAAATTAGGACAAACAAGAAACCCCTGAACCCTTTTCAAACACCCCACAAAATCCATGAAAGGCTGACTGAAAGAGATATAGAAAAAATATCAACAAATTTCTGATAGGTAGGAGTAAAGGAGATAGATCCAGATTCTTCTTAGTCACACCCAGTGACTTTACAAGAGTAAATGGGCATAAATTCAAGAAAATTCCAGTCAACCATAACAAAAATGCTGTTATAGTGGTCAAATATTGAAAGAGGTTACTGAGGGAGGTTGTCTCATCTCCACACTTGGAGGTAATCAAAACCCAGCTGAATATGATCCTGCATTAAGTAGGAGGCCTTCAGAAATGTGCTGAAATACTTGTATAATAATAATTATCTTGAAAGGCCATTCATCATTTAATTAATTTCAGTTCAATAGCCCGTGACCTTGCTTATCACCCTATCCTTTACTCCCTCTGAGGTTAGAATGAAATACCTGAGAACGAGTCTATCAAGTACACTTAAGTCTCTTTGAAAAAACAACATGACTTTAGTGGACTCAAAGGGGTGACGGGAAGATCAATTTTTGCTGAGGTTGTCCAATCAGTCATATACAACTGCATTAACATTGCTCCAGTGTTCTCTTTGTCTTTACTGTCACCCTATGCACTGACTAAGAATGTGGGAAAGGACTGACCCAGAGCCAAGAAGAGATCAGGAATAGCACAGTACTTCATCTGTAAGAAGGAGAAGAGGCAGCTGTGGCTGTTTATTCTGATGCAGAGACATGTAGTTTATATTGATTAAGTCAGGGAAACCAAGACTATGTGACCTTTTAAGGCTGAACAGCAGGTATCTTTCACAGTGCAAATGACAGCAGGAACATTGTAAACACATTCTTTAATGTATTACACTCGAGTTCCCCCAAAACACTTGCTTCATATTAGTTAAATATGAATGTGGATTTCTATTACTTACAAATATAATCCATCCTTTACTATCGAATATTTGGTGATTTTAAAACATATAAATAAAAATATTCTTTTTTCTTACTAAGTCTGAAATCACACAATGTGGTACAATTACTTGTGTCTGATAGACACTTCTAATGAAAAATTAGATATCTAAAGTAAAAGTAAGCTTGTTAGCAGTTTTAAAATCAACTAATTCTTATTTAACCAGGTCTTACCTCAGCTTCCCCTGTATATATTTCTGAAAGAAAACCAAAGCAATTTGTGAAAGAGCAGTAATCAAATGGACCCATGCACTTTAAAAATAAAGTTCAATAATTGCAGTAAGTAATTGACAAAGACAGGAAGCAGTTTTCTTCTGTCTGTCTGATATCAATCAGCATGGTATCTTATGAGCTGTAAAACTTTTCTAAGTGGTGACAAAGAGAGGAAAACAGAACCAAATAATATTCAGCTACAAGTACTTTAAAATAAACTTTTTTAAAAACTCAGGGCATATTTTAGACTCACAGTCTTTTGTAAGTTTTTACTGGTTTGATTTGTGTGGAAAAGAAAAAGAAAGCTGCTGTTACCTCAAAGTATAGACTCACTGCTATGCTGCGCTTCAGCTTTCTTCTTTGACAGTATTGCAGGTCACTAATTACAGTTCGACTGACAAAATAAATATATCAGGTTAGCAACTGCCTTTTTAAAGGGAATGGAAAGAACAGAATTTATGTTGCTGTGAAAGAGATTACACTCCCTCTATAGTAACTGCTATAGTAAATGTCTTGTAAATTGCCTAAATTCCCACTGTGTAGTATGAACACTCAAAATTAAAGTGGTGGTTGTTTGAAAAAACATTGAAATGAAAAATGTTGAAGATGTTGGAGAGGTAATTCGTGCTTTCATGGAGATGATTAGGCACTGAATAAGAGTCTGTGACTAAGTAAAATGTAGAAAAATTCATGTTTTTTCTCATTTTATTTTTGACTACTTAATTGGCTTGGTTTAAAAAATGACTATTTTAAAAGTTGCCAAGTTCAGAGGCAAAAACATAAACCAATTCCATAGCTGTATCCATCTGTGACATTTATATTACGTAAAGATATATGTCTTCACAACTACTCAGGTTACATAAATACATAGATGCTCGTAAGACAAATGAAAATGATACTTTGACATTTACATATGGCATAATTTAAAGTATGGGTCATTGGAAACATTTCCTTATTTAATGACCCCTCCTTGGAGAGTATGCCCTTGAGCAGTATGGACATATTTCTCCCCTTTATATAATTAAAGTTAATTTGCTTCATCACCTCTCTTAAAGTAAAAGTCTAAGTATCTGAAGCAATAAACAATTATCAGGCTTTATTACAGTCTTGCCATGTTTTGAATGATGGGCTTAACATTGAAAATGGAATGTGTATCTTAAGATGTGCAAAAAGCATATATTTTCAAGGATACAGACTTTACGTCTCAGCATGTAAAAACACAATGTATAAAATGTACAAAACACAATAAAGGATGATAGAACATGTTTTGTTCCATTTCCTTATTTTTCAGAGCTGCATGTTTGAGATTAGTATTGTCTGTGATTTACTTATCCCAATTTCTGTAAAAATGGGAGAGATACAGTCTAGAATTTTTTCTTTCTTTGAAGGTCATTAAAAACAGAATTTGTTTTGTGTGTTGTTACATACTTAGTCAACACCTTAGAACTTTTCCTAATAAGCATTTTGAAAATTATGTCAATGATACAGATAACTACTAAAGATCCAGTTGCTTATTTCAGATTATGCAGATTCTTATTATGCAGATACTGGTGATTTGAAAATTATGTTAGCTAACAGAGAGTAACTCAGCTTGTGCCTCAGATGCAATGAGCATTCAGCAAGAACTAATGACTAATATGAAGGAGTAATGTGCAAATGCTCTCACAGTTTCCAAAAATGAGAAGAGAGCAGGAAGGGAACCATCATTGTAATCCTGAGTTATCAGGGGCACCACATTGTCCCTCAGTATGGTACATCTTAAGAATTTGAACAGTCAATAAATCCACATGGGATCATGTGCTAATGAAGCATGCCAAAGCAATACAAATCTGTAAGCTCAGCAATAGGCGGTGTTATTGAAACTTACCCAAAAGGTGAAGTGGAAGGATCTTCACAATTGTTTTTTAAACTCTGACCACTTAGTTTCTGACATGGAGCAAGCAAAGCATGGTACCTGATGTAAATCTGTTGGTGTTGGTTAGCAATTACATTCTGGAGCTGGAAAAGAATAAGAAGATAAAACATCATGCTTAAAGTTATTTTCTACCTCAGCTATTTTTATCTCCTCAAGGGTGTAAAAGACTGTATTTGCTAAACCTCTATTTTGTGAAATCTGCCCCTTCCCATTTTATGTATGTATATATAGATATAAATGCACACACAAACACACACACTGGTAAATCTTATTTATTAATCATATCAGAGGGTTTTTTTATTTATTTTTTAGGCCACAGCTTGTTCTATATATGGGAATTCTGGCACTAATTATAGAACAGATTGTGTTAGGATTTCTACAGGACTGCACTATGGCAATACAGATTAAGCAATTAACCTTGATGTCACTGTAATTATTAAGATACTTTAGCAAAATGAACTAATTTCCCCACAGGATGTTCTGCTGAAATCAACTTCCACTCTTTTTAAGGTGCCAAAATAGAAAATGCTAATGGAAAACTAAGTTTGCAATTTTTGTAAAGTGCTGGGCCTTTTCAGTGGTCATCTTTTATTGTTTCACACAGCAGTTCACCCCAAACTCACAAATATATATTTTCATAATAGATAAATTAAAAAACATACAGTAATACTCTATGGAAGTAATTGAAGAAATAGAAAAAAAAAAAAAAAAAAAAAAAAAAAAAAAAAAAAAAAGTTGCCTTTACCATGCAGCTTCTAACCTTAAAATTTTAAAATATATAGCCAAGACTGGCTGGCTGTATATTTACATTTGGTACATTATTCAGGTATTAAAACTGCTTGCTTTCAAAATAAAAACATTAAATGCTAAACTCTACTGTATTTAGAATACAAAATAACATGAAATATTTTGTCCTTGTATTTACATAATTACTCATAGTTACCTTAGTATTTCAATTTATGAATTTTTTCCCAAATACTACTTTAGTTTTAATTAGGTCAGATATGAAGTAAATATTAACCAAAAAAAAGATTTTCTTTTAAGCTCATTATTTTGGTCTTTGATATGTATAGAGCAGTAATCTGTCCTGCAGAATTTTTATTTGCAAAAAACAAACATTTTCTTGAGTCAACAATTGGATTTCAGTCATTACATGTAATGATATTAAAACTTGACACAACTGACTGGAGCCCAGGCTAGCTCAAAGCACACCGGCACCGTGCCGAGTGTGGGGAACAGCTGAGGCGTGGGGTTTGTGCCTTCAGCTGAACCTTCAGAGCCAATGCTCCCAGGTACAGATTGCCTCACCACGTACAGGGTTTGGATAGAAGCAAGAGAGAGGCTCTCTAGGTCTGAGGTTCCAACCAAACGATTTATTGGGGTTGAAGGGAAACAGGCGAGAAGAGCCCTGTGCAGCTCGTGCACAGGATTTTATACAGATACAAAACAGGGGGTGGGTATAACACATTGTCCAATGGGGATAACTCAGGGGTGGAGTTGAAGGATTAAGTCATGGGTCTTTGGATGAATCAGGGTAGATGGGAGGAGGGAAGGGGTCACGGGCACCAATGGGACGTCAAGGTTTGGGTGACACCCCAGAACGCCCAGGAGGAGGGATAGTAAAGAGATTGGCTCTGGGAGGATTGGCATGGAAGGAGCTGGAACAAGGGGTTGGGTAACAGTGATTGATAGGGAAAGGACTGGAAAGAGGGCAGGGAAAAGCCATAAAGGGAAACTGGTGGGAGGACGCAGCTTTGGGAACAAACCAACTTGGGAGTGAGCACAACAAGAGAGTTCAGGAGAACAGGAGAACAAACCGTTAACATCAAATAACAACAACTGAATTAAACTAAAACAAACATGAGCCACAACAAAAACTAATTGGAAAAACAAGATAAAAAGGAAAAAATAGTTCTCAAAGGAAAAAAAAATTGTCAAGAAGCAGCTATTATTTTGCTATATTATTTAAATTATAATTTTAGAAAACTTTCTGTATTTCAATATTTTTAAAGACAAATTTGAATGTATTTTAATTATATTTAAAATTCAGATTAATTACTTGGTAAACCAATAAAATAAACATTCAGGATAATTATTGTCATAAAATTAATTGTATCTATATTACAATGAAGTGTAAACATTACTGTTATTAAGAGGTTTCATTTACCTTCCTGTGTAGAAATAAAACCACAGAAGAAAAATGGTGAACATGAAGAAAAAAAATCTTATTTTTTTAGATTAGATAAAACCCCATAGTTTGCCTTTTTTATAATTTTTCTAGTGCAGTACATTTGCATAGTACTGAAGGCTGTTCAAGCAGCTACTTCAATTATAAATGGAACTGGAGCTATAATCAGTTATATTGGTAATTCTTCAAATAATGTCTTTTTTCAAAGGAAGGAACAGTCCTTGAAATTCTGCATTCTCTATTTCATAGTAGAAGCATTTTCTTCTTTTTCTTCAAATCTTGATGAAGTTGAATGGAAATATATTTAGAAAATATGTAGGCTTTGTCAGGCTGATAATTCCTGGGTATGCCTATTTAGAAGAACTCAGAACTTTTTTTTGAAAAAAATGTTTTGTTTTAATGGAAAAACAAGACTTGTAGGTTTCCTGAGATTTGTTTTTGTTTTGAGTACAGTGGAATATTTACAGACACTTGAGTAGACAGAGCTGCACTGGAGCCATTTATGCACGGGTGTGTAATGAAATGAATTGGAAATTTAAGAAAATCTTAACTAACCCATTTAGGATACTGAAGAATTTACAGTGTTCTAAAAAGAAAGGGAAGTTTAATCTGAAAATGTCTCTTTCTACAACAATCACTGTTTTGATTGAAAGCAATAGGACTGCCCAATTCCCGTATGTCAAGAAAGGTCTGTGCCTGATTGCTCCCAGCAAAGGGCAAACTCATTTCTCTTTTGCTCTGTCCTACAGGAGTCATTGCTAAAAGCAGCAGTTTCAGTAACATATTCCCAAGAGATGCTAGCACAACACAGCAATCCACTTCTGTATACTTTGTGGCCATTTGTATTTATGATTTGCTCTAAATTATTTTCTTCAGTACCATGATTTTACACTTGACCATATTTCACTCCTTTCCTCTGATTTTCAGATATTTGTATTAATGGAAAACCTTGTCCATCTTTAATATGTTAAAAGTTTCAGTGTATTTTAATGTGTTTGTAATATCCCAAAGAAAACATTCTATAAAGCATTTAATTGTGAGAATTTTTGGTTAGTAGTTCTTTAAATACGCTGAATATTACACCCTTGGAATTCTTAAGTAAATGTTTTGAAGGTGTTCCAACTATGAGATGACAGATTGTGGGAAACCAGGAAATCCTCCTGACTGTCCTGGGAAGATTTATAAGTCACAAGAATTTAGATAGAATGATAATTAGTATGTCACACAGTGATAAAGTAGAATTTGTGGATTTTAGATGTGAGATCAAGGGGCAAAGATGGAGGAAATGGGGTGTGTCCCTGAGCTTCTTCTTCATCCTCTTGTTCTCCATCTTCTGTGGTGGTGTGGCACATTCGGATTGGTTTGGAACAAAAGTACACTGTACAACATAGTGGATAGATATTGGAGAATTGTTATAAATAAAGTACACGTAATTTTCAGTATAAAAGATAGTGCCCTCCCAAGGGCGGAAAGACTAAGGACTAAGGACGAAGACGAAGGACAGATGACTAAGGACGAAGACCAAGGGCAGACAGACCAAAGAGGAGAGCACTGGCCTGCAGAGAAGCTGTGGCAGGCCAGGGAACGAATATAAGATAAGCAAAGAATAAACAAATTCCTGAGAACGAGAAAACAGACGATTCGACCTCTTCTTCAGATGCAGGGCTGGGGGAAAACAGAAAGCCTTCACAGAAACAAAGACACAGAGCAGAGCTCGCAGAAGCAGAGAGAGAGACAGGAAGAAAAAGATAAAACACACACATATATATTTTAGTAAACCTAGTTGAGACCCTAACAACAGATGCTTTCCGAGCAAGTACCACAGGTGGAGATTATATGGAGAAATGGAAGTTATATGAAAAAATAGGAAAATGCAAAGAAGTGAAATGATTCGCTGGGATTCCTGCAAGAGCTGAATGCAGGAAAATAAAGAAAAAATTAAGAAAAAAGAAAAAGAGACAATGTACAGAACTGCTCTAAGTTACAGTGTATTGAATAAGCATAGTTATTTAACATTTATTTTGTTTAATCTTTTGTTTGTTGTTGTTTGTTTGTTATTTTTTAATTAAAACCTACCAGGTTTTAATTAGTATAATAGATAAATTTACAAACAAAGATGCTTTTTCTTCTCATTGACTGCCATAAGGAACAATACTATTATTATATTGTACATTAATCCTTACATTTACCTACCGAAAATATTTCTAAAATTTTGCATTTCCATTTCTGTAATGTATGACTATGTGATTCTCTAATATACAGAACCAGGGAGACCATAAGAACGTTATGTCTTCTCATCACAGTGTCCAAAACAGAAGTCTTAGGTCTCCTTTCTCTCCTACTGGGATGTTTTTCCCATTTTTGTCCTTTTCTTTTTCCTGTACCTGTCAAAGATGCTAGTTCCGCTGGCTCTTGCCAGCCATTCAGGTGAGCAAGGGGCGGTCACAGGGCATCTGCAGGCAGCTGAAGCAGGCGGGGCGAGCAGAAGGGCGCAGCCTCCCAGCTCCTGGTGGAGGGCTGTGTGTTAGGTGGGTGCGGTGTTTTGGCTGGTTTTTTGTTTGGTTTTGTTGGCTTTTCCCCCCCAACTTGACAAGAATGATTTACAAGCCGTCAAAAGCCATTGCTGCTGCTGCCAGCACGAGTGTGGTAACCCATAGAGAGCCTGCCAAGCGTGCAGCTGCTCTGCCGCTGGCTGCAGGCAGTGCCCGAGCTGCTGTAGTGCTGGAGCACGGCGCAAAGGGCACCTGCAAATGCTGTGAGCAGCCCGGAGATCTCCGTCTGGTGCCAGAGCTCCAGGAAGGAGTGGAAAGGCTAAAGGGCATTAGGGAGCGTGAAAGACAAATAGACTGGTAGAATTACACCCTTCCAACCCTGAGAGGCTCAGCAGGAGTCAGGGGAGTTCTGCCGGTCTTAGTAGGATGCTTTCTGCAGAGTAGAGGGGGCTGTTCAGCCCAGGGGAAAAAGGCTCAGGGGAGACCTTATCACTCTCAACAACTACTTAAAAGGAGGCTGTAAACAGGTGAGGGTTGGTTTCTACTTCCAGGGAATTCTCAATAGGACAAGAGTACACAAGCTGTGCCAGGGGATGTTTAGGTTGTACATTAGGAGGAATTTCTTCACAGAAAGGGTGGTACTGATTGATTGGAGTGTGCTGTCAAGGGAAGTGGTGAAGTTACAGTCCCTGGAGGTATTTAAGAAAAGACTGGATGTCAACTAGACTCAGAGCTCTTATCTACTTGATGAGGTGGTGTTAAGTCATAGGTTGGACCCTGTGATCTCAGTGTTCTTTTCCAACCTAGCTGAATCTATGATTTTTTCCTTTGTCAAAGGTCCTTGATTTTTTCCTTCCCTCGTGTACTGACATTGTGATATAGTTTTTCTTTTGAATAATCAATTACCTATTTCACAAATGGCTGCCCAACAGTGGATGGACAATTTGTTTCACTGGTTTCTATTGCTCAGGGCTGACAATGCTATCACCTTCTCATAGCATTTGAATTTCTATTTAGATTCAGTAAAGTCATAACAGGGCTTCACAAATAAGCATATTCAACACAGCTTTTTTTCTCTCTAAGCATTTCCATAGCCAATACATTTCCAACATTTATGCAATATTCTTTTATTTTTATATGGGCAGTGTAATCAATGGATTACAATGGGGAAAGGATAATTTCTCTGAAATTCTCTGAATCAGAAATGTTGAAGAATCAGACTTTTGGAAAGTAAATAGTCATAAAGCAAAATTAGACACATAAAACTGTAAAGGAAGATGGTATCATATTGTCTGTGTCAGGAAAATTAAAGACCCTATTAATTTTTTTAAGCTGAAAGTTACCTAATTACTCCATTCAGACCTAATAGTAATTGAAGCAAAATTCAGAAATCTATTCTTTGTAATTTTACATATTCATTTAATGACTGTAGGTATTTTCTTTAGCAACCTACAAGCCAGATGTACAGACTCTCTTAAAAAGCTATTACTTTTGTGGTATATAGCAGTGTTTCTATGAAAACCACTGCACAGACTTCCTCATAACGGAAACTTTGATAAAAATATTTGAATAAACAAGAAGTAATGCAAGAAAGAGATATTAAATGCAAATAAATTATCTCTGGTTCATGAGTCTGTAAAATGCAGACATGGATGATAATCAAAGATTTTGAGAAAATTAATAAACAAAAAAATTATATCAATTCAATCATCTTGCATATGTTTATGCTTTCTGAAACTGGTTTGAACATATAGGCCTGCCAAGAAAACACGACCTATAGTCTGATGTAAATTAAATCTTTTAGCCTAACATTAGACTTTCTTAAACAACCATAAAGCTGACAGGTTTAAAGAAAAAAATCAATTTGTTTTTCATTACTTTCATAATTCTCAAAGTTATCTGTTATCTTAAGAAGTAAGGCAGATTCACAACTGTTATTCTAAACCAAATGTAATTGAATAGAATCTCTAATGTACTTATTTCTGAAGCTTTTAATGAAAACAAGCATCAAGATAAAGAAACAAACAAAAAAAAATCAAAAAATTTTAAAACAAAAAAAATCAAGTTAAATAAGAATTTACTTTTTTTTTTTTTTTTTTTAAAAGCTGCAGGAGGTTCTCGATCGTACTACTACATAAGGAAAATGAAGAGAAACCATATGTTGCTACACTGTTTGAAAAGGTTAGAGGGAAAAAACCTTCATAATATTTTTTTTTCAAGTTTGTCTTTTATATAAAATACTAAAGAAAAGAGAAATTACCTTGCTTGGCCTAATTTTAATCTATAGTTCTTTAAGGCATACATACTGTCAATTGAAACAGTCACCTCCACAAATTCTGTCATTATTCTTCTCTCAACTTTGATGTTATCTTTATAAATTTTAAGATGTCATATCTCTCAGCTTTTTCTAGTTGAGATCAGATTTTTAGATCAGAGAGTTTTTCAGATGTTATAGAAGTTATTAAAATCTGTGTAGAAATATGAGGTAACTAAGAGTAGCTATCAGCACTGCAGCAACACTTGTATTTTTCTGTCATTCATAATGTTTCATGAGAATAAAACCTCACAAAGTATATTTTGAGCTCTTGGGAACATATATATGATATGTACATATAAGTATTAATTTATACAATAATCTTTACAACCCAACCTTTTCTAGCATATTGACAGTTTGGGGTTGGTTTGGGTGAGGTGTTTCTCTGTGGGTTTATTTTGGGTTTGGGCATAGAGGTCATAAAAGAAAGTTGATTCCCTCTGTTTTGCTTTCACTGACATGTCATTTCTTTATAATAAAGGAAACAGTTAAAAGGAGCAGCCTTTATGAGAAGTAATTCTACTCTATAGATTAATAAAGACTACACCAGCATTTTTAGAAAACCAAAAGCTTAAAAAATTATTTTTTCACATTGTTCGCTTACAAGGATATCTACCACGCTGAAACATTTAACTGACAAGAATACATCACCTACAGTATGATGCAAAAGAAAATGTTGATTTTTAATGTAAACACACAGTACTATAGTAGAATTAACAATTTTCTCATTTTGTTTATGTATTGCTGGAAAGTGTGGAAAATGCTGTTTACATTGAGTTGATGTAGCATGTGAGTTGATGTAACCTTTTCTTACTGAGGAACCATCACTAATAAGACTGTCTGATGTTAGAAGATGTCACTAGACTACTGTGAATGTACTGGTGACATGGTTTTCCTGAGCATACTGTATATCACTAGTTTTCTCCAAGTCAATTGAAATCAGACTGTTGGTCATAAAGAACTTGAAATTTGTGTCATGAGTATTTGCTTTTGATTGGTTTCCTGTGAAGATACATTTTCTGGTTCAAATACCTTAGCCTACTTATTACTTCTTCCCCCTCTCATTAGCAGATAGCTGCACAAGAACTATGCTTTTCAGTAATTTCTCATTTAATTTGCATGATACCACAGGGTTTTCTGAACTTTTCATTTTATATCTGACCTTATCAGTAGTATTACTAGTAATTTTTGCAGATCCTTTTCTCTCTTATGATCTCTCACCAACAGTATTTCAACATCATGAAAAAGTATAAAATTAGAAATTGTCAGCTCAGATTCCATTTGATACCTGCAGGGACCCTGTAGTAGGAAACTGAAAGAGATCCTTAATGTGAGGCAGAACACTGAAACTTAATTATACCCTATAATATTCATACTTTAAAATAAGATACATTGATTTAACCACTTTCCTTTTCTTTTTTTATTCCTTCCTTTTATTTCATTCTTTTGGAGGACTTTTTGGTCCCATTTCATACCAACTTTTGAGAAAATTACCTGTAAACTGAAAAAGCACTCAGAAAAGATGACAAAGTTCTGATACCTCCTTCAGGTTTAGTATAGATATAAATTTTATACTTGAAACTTCCAAAAGAAATTCTTATCCAAAGAGATAAGGATAATTTGAAAAAAAGTATTAAAATATTTTCCTAATATTTTTACATTTGCCCTTAAGCAGTTATAAAAACTGTCATGTTGTTGGGGTATTGACCAGACAGCCCTCTTCAAGTTATTTTCTATTCTAGTTAGAAATCACAGAATTGCAGATTCCAGGACTCAGAGTGAGGCAAAAAGATCACCTGTCGTCCAAAGATGGCTTCCTTGGTACAAACGTTTTATGCTAATTGCTGCATACTTCTACCAGCATTAATTCTATTGGGACAGAAAACCCATGAGCCACAGGAATATTTTTACATGTTTAATATCCATTTGAGTGATAAATTGATGGGATGACTAGAAAAAATGGATGAAAAATTGTGACTTCCAAGATTTAAAGCTTCATTATGAGTCTGGCATGGAAAGTTTTCCAGTAGCAGAAAAAATCTGTCTGCTACAACAAAAGGCAGAGATGAAAGATGACTGGATTTTGAATAAAGTTTACTTTCAAGTTATTGATCTTCATAAAATTACTCAAATTCAGAAGAAATACTGTTAAATATACAACATAAATTTATATTAATTTCTTGTAAATAACATCTGGCGTCTTGAAAACAAAGTAGTTATTAATATACAAATTGTCAAAGCAGATTTTAGAGAGAACAATGCACTTTTTCTTCTAGAATAGCTCCATATAGGTTATGAAATCGATGCAAAACTCATTTCTCATGTCAAAATTTTAATCTTATTTGAGACATATCAAAACATTTCCTAACAGATGATTTACAAAGTAGTAATTATAGTAGTTTACGATGATTTAATAAAATGTATGAAACCATAATTTTGAAATTATTTACAATTGAAGAATATACTATTGGATGTGTCTTATTGTGGGATAAATTGAAATTAGTCTTTTAAAAACATTATAATTGTGAGAAGTTATATGACATCCATAAAGAGTGGAGATATGAGATATTCTTATATCAAAATGAAGAGCTTCAAGTCCAAAATTTTGCTTTTACAGCACTATGATATCCCAAAAAACAATTAAAACTTTAGATTACTTTTAGAAGTTTCCACAAATTAGAAGTGGTGCTGTTTGACAGCAGCAGTGTGAACTCTGTAATGGTAGACACACACATAATGTCATCTCTTACAGTCTAACATATCAAGGGTGCTTACAACCCTGCTCGTTATGAGGTATAGCCTATGGGACTGTCTTTTTCTGGAAATCAGAGACCGGTGAGCTCAGTGCAAAACCACAAGTAGGCTTCTCCCTATAGATCCCTAAATTTATCATATTCTCCTGGAAAAAAGTCTATGGAAAAGAACATATTTTCTTCAGGGCAAGAAGTACTGAAACCAAGTTGTGCCAAAAAAAGAAGAGGTAGCAAAAGAGAAAGTTTTTTTTTTTGTTTATTTGGGGTTTTTTTAACATCCTATTTATGTACTTTAGAAAATTCTGTTCCTGCTTTCACTATCTTAAATGGAAAATTCATTATAGACAATGACCAATATCATCTATTCTTTACTTCCACTGGATTTTAGACTGTACCAGAATCTGCTAAATCACAACAAGCCAACATTTATTTTATCTGCAATTTCTTCTTTACATGAACTTTTATTGGCTTGCTCACCTTTCCTAGAGCTCTTAGTGTGATACTCTGTTGCTATAAAGTGTAGATACAGAAAGACCCTGGCACTACATAATAAATTATGAGTTAATATAATATTCTCTGTGTATCTTCTTTTATTTTTAAACATAGGCATTTTAAAAGCTACGTTTGGGGAAAATAAAAATAATCAAAAGCATTTCCATAGATATCCTTCATCTGGGAATTTTTGCAGAGCTCTCATGCAATTTTCTTTTCTTCATTTAGGAATATATTTTATCTCTAATTAGATTCTACAATGAAAAGAGCATCTCATTGACTTTTTTAGGTGTACCTAAATATTATACCACTAATACACACTAAAGGTATAGAGAGTTAATGATGCAGATATGAACCTAGTGAGATTTAAAAGGATTTTGCCTATCTTCAATGAAGAAGTTTCTACTTGAAATACTTAGTTTTTCAGACTCATACATGTTATAAACTTTCAGGTATCTACTTTTCTGTGCCTTTCTGTGTGTAAGAAAAATCATTATAATACTTTTAAGAAAGGAAAACAATAAACATGTTGATCGCTAAATACGAGAAGCATAGATGTTTTTGTGAACAAGCCCTAGAAATCTTTCAGCAAATTCTTGTGCTGGTACAATTTAGGGTACAATCCCATGCTGCCTAATTAAAAACTAAAGACTTCAGCTAGCTACTGTAATTTTTTTTCAACATTTTTAAATAAGGGGAACTACCATTGAGTGAAGGCACATATATGATCATGTGCCAGCTCTGAACAAGGTACACACCAGGTTGTGTGAGCTCACAGTGCTCACAAACCTGCTTCTATGGTTAACCCATGGAGCAGTGATGGGGTACCCCCATGAGCACTTGTCATCCTGTTTAGCGAGATAGTCAAAATGTTTTACTCTCTTTTACTCTGAGGGACCTTATTCCTCTCCATAGAGAAACTAGTTTGTACCTCAAACTTGCTAAATTAACTGAACACCTTTGGACATTGCACTCACCTATGTCACAGTTCAGTCCTTAGATAGTCAATACCCAGTGTTTTTACCAAAAAAAAAGTGATAGGTTTACAATGAATATTGGTCAAATCAACCTCCCATTCAAACCCTGTTCTGATGCTTAATCCATCAAGAAAATAAATGATGCATAATCCGAGTGATAGGACAAAAGGCAGCAGGCAGAAACTGATGCACAGGAACTGCCACCTGAATATGAGGAAGAACTTTACTGTGCAGTGACCATGCACTGGAATGGGCTGCCCAGAGAGGTTGTGGAGTCTCCCTCACTGGAGATGTTTGAGAACTGTCTGGACACAACCCTGTCCAATGTGCTTTAGGAGGACCCTGCTTGAGCAGGGAAGTTGGCCCAGATAATCCACTGTGATTACTTCCAACCTTATCTGTTCTGTGATTCTATGATAATCTTACACCAACTAACAGTCAAAAATATTCTAGGGAAAAAAAAAAAACAAAACAACAACAACAACAACAAAAAACAACCCAACATTTGGCAATATTCCTATCATGAAAAACAAGTGCTTGACTTTTATCTTGCATTTTGAAAATTTCACAGGCACAGACTCTGAGGAAATGGAATATGAGCTGAAGAGTTTCTTTCTGAATGGTGTTTTCTTAGAACCAAGTGGGAAAATATCATACTAGAAACAAAGTCTGCAAGATTTAAACACTCAAAGTTCTTCATTTTACACAGGAAATACAATTGCAGTTCTCATAACAATGAGGATACTGATCTTACCTATACATTTTTAACTAATACAAATATTCCTCTTTACTTGAAAGTGGCTTGAAATCAGACTTTTCCCACAGCAACAAATTTATCATTAGGGACTAGTATAATTGGAATAGTTTCCATTTATTTAATTACAAAAGCATTTCATTTATTTTACTTTTGACAGAAAGAAACAGAATTGCTGCTGACATTAAAGCAAGGCTGCTACTTGTACTATAACTCCAGATTTAAAAATAACAGTTCTAAACAGATTTTCTAAGTTCTTGCAGAAAAAAAAATCTTTAGGCAAAAAATGAAATATTAATTTTTAATTTTTTTTTTTTTACTCCAGGATGCTCATCAAACAATTTATGCATAGGTAGCTGCTGTTAATTACTTCAAGGAATGATTTTATCTATTTTAATATTCATCCTCTTTGCACTTGGGTCTTATTTTCCAGATGCTGTCAGGCATTGGTAATAAGGAAGTTGGCATTAGTGAACTTGGAACTGAATCTTTTTCTAGATAGCCTGGGAAATGAGACAAAGAGAGACAGCGGCTGAAAATTGCTAGGAGGAAACCTCTATTCTGTTCCATTTCATGCTAAGCAATGCCATGCTGTGCCACCTACACTGTGCTGTGCTGTTCTACTCTGCTACTCCATTCTTTTTTACTCTGGGATACTGGTTTTGGGACAGAAATGGTGATTCTTATTCTGCATGACATCACGCCATCTGAAAGCTGGAATGACTACTAGAGGCTGGATATTAATTTTTAATTGTTAATTAATTCTCATTAATGTTTGTTCATTAGCTGTCTTTAGTCTTTCCCTGAAAATATGGCAATCCATAAAAGAACAGAAACTCATATCCTGACACTGTGTACAATGCTGAAAGGAGGAATATAGAAAAAATTCTTATTGGTATTTAATCTCTATACACACTATTTATTTTATGTGAACCGAAGTCAATGTAAGCATTGCAGAGGCAATGGGCAAGAGAGGCTAGATGACAACTGCTAAAATTTCTGATTTATTTGTGAGCAATGTTTTAGTGTTCTCTTCAAACAGAATAAAAATGAGTTGTCGTAAGTTTTTATTGCTTGCAGTATATAAAGATATTTTATTAAATTTCTATCCTTTATTCATGCTTCTGAAACATGCATGAATATGAAAGTTCTTAGAAGCACAATTTTATTTCTCTATTAAAACTCAGAAACACCCTCTTATATATAAAATATTAAAATAAAAGAAATATTCTAAAATACTTTTCTGGATTTCACTTCTCAGTATCATACAGGTTAATTTTCAGTGATCGCCTTCATCTTCCACAGTAAGTTAGTGAACTCTCATCTTTACAACTACAGAGAAGCAAAGAACTAAAATAATTTAAAAGAAAAATAAGATCTCTATGAAAACTTGTGGCAAGAATATTTTTTCCAGTTATTATATACCAGCAAAAGTACTGTCAAAGAGATTAACGTGGTTCCTGAGAAACTATAGTGACATTAGACTTTATTTACTAAATAAATCAAAAAGGAAACACATCTTTCTTCAGCCAACAGACAGAGATAAAACTCTTATCAACTTTTAAATATGGAAACTAAAGAGTTAATACCAGGTCACTCAAAAATCATTCAAAAAATCAGGAGTTTTTTGATTCAGAGACAAACTAGTCTCTAATTGCAGAAATAAAAGTATTTTCAAGGCACCCACCATCTTTCTTAAATTTATGTGGATTTATCAACTATTTTTATTTTAAGGTTTATATTGGTTGCATATAAAACTAGAGACATATATGGGATTTAATTCAGCACTCATTTTAGGACATCAGAGGTCTGCCTAGATGTTTCTTCAAGTGGCTTTTCTTGGATGAATCATGTTTAAACAATCTGACTGGCTTCCATAATAAAGGAACTGGCTCAATGGATTAGAGTATAGCTATAGTAATCACTTGATTTTAGCAATAAGAAATTTCAACAAATTGAAATTGTGATTCCTTGTAAACAGAGTCATCATCTTCTTTGTAGCCATCCTTTAAATACTTCAACATGGTGATAAGGTCTCCCCTAAGTCTTCTTTGCTAAAGGCTGAACAAACCCAGTTCATATGATGAGCTTTACAAGAGTTTGATTCTCTTGGTAGATCTTCTTTCAACCTGTCCACATATGTTTTGTCTAGCAGAGACCAAAATTGCACACAGAATTTCATGAGGTCCCTGACAAACTGTTGACAAACTGTTGAGGCATGGACTGTAGATAGACCATAAAGTTGGTGAAAACTTATGCAGCTACCAGGTTCAAAGGGTGGTTAATGACTCAAAGTGTTCATTGGTTAAAAATGGAGCTCCTCTACAAGGTTTTCTTGTAAAACCTCGGTTTTCATTTTTCCCTCAGATATATGATGTCTGATATAAGTGAAGTAGTATTTTATTCAAAAGCAATGGGCATTGGTATATGTACATATAGTTTTGTTTATTCTGAGATAATTGTCTGCTGTTCCCATTGTTTTGAAGGATGTGATACAAAACTGTGTGTTTTACCTATGCCAGGAACTTTAAAAAAAACACTGTTTCCTGTAAAGGGAGGGAATTGGTATGTAGAAAATATATGCTTGTGGTCTGACTTTGGCTCTTGGCTCTCTCAGTGAAGAACTGCAGCCTCCTCAAGAGGTCTTAAAGCCAAGAGTCAATATGCAGACCTGTATGGTAAACAGGCTACTCATCTATCTACTGTTTCTCTCAGTGACTTTCTTTCTGCTTCTCCTCACTTCATCACTGAAAACATCTAATTTTGCTTAGATTTGTGTAGCATCTGTCACAGCTCTATTGCAGACAAGAAGGGGAAAGCTTAGACCAGTGGAATCACATCTTTCTGTATGTATCTCAGGTCAAAATTTGGCTAATTATTCTGATCACTTTTAAGTTCATATATATATATATATATATATATATGTATATATATATATATATATATGTATATATATATATGTATATATATGCTATCCTTTTCACAACAAAACCAAATGCAACAATCAGCTGTGACTGTTATTTAGAGCCTATTTGATAGAATATTTCTACTGAAAAACCTGAATAAAAATAAATCTAAAAATCTTAGAATCATTTGGGTTACAAAAGATCTCCAAGGATATCGACTCCATTTTTCTTGATATACTGCACCAATACCTTATCTTGTTTGCACTATGTCTAGTATCAGTAATATCTTGTAATGATTGTTTTATCAAAGCTTTTATTCAATGTTTCAGTTTAACTGTAGATGTCTAATGTCATGAAAAGTAATGGTTCATATTAAGATTTTAATCAGACACTTTTTTCAGGCTATGTAGATTTATCCATAGTTTAGCATTTATCAGCATTTAAGACATTTTGTTGTTCATCTTAATTTTATCTCTACCTTAGAGCGCAGTGATTTTCAACTAAAATGACAGACTGAAACTCTACTTTTGTATGTTAAAAAGGATTTTGAAACAATATGGTCTGAAATGCTTCATCCCAAAATCCTCCTCTGAAGTTTGCATAAAACAGCATGTAAAAATCCAGTCTGAGCTTTCTATAAGAATGTATTGTGATCTGAATAGTAAGTATTTCAGTGGGGGTTACATTTGTCACTGCTACCTACACAGATTTGGTGGTGAGAGCCAGCAGAATGCTTTATTTCACAGAATTATTGACTATGTTGGTTATAAATAGTCTTAATAAAATCTCATTCTTAATCATGATATTCAAATCCTACATGATTATAAAAGATGAGGGTAACAAATAGAATGGATTTACTGTATCTGCAAGGGTATTTGTAGTACAAATTCAACTGGTCATGCTTTAGAGAAAGAGATTTTTGATGCTGACGTTCCCTGTCAGGAGAGCACAAGCTTTACATTAGGAGAAGATGACAGGATTGAATAAATGGAACATCAAGGGACTAGAATACACAGCAAATAGGCACATCTAGGAGGTCATTTGGAAGAGGGAAACCCGCTGGATGCAGTTGGTGTGAGGGCACAGTGGCAAATCTATCATCTGTCCACCAGCAGAGAAAAGACACAGGAGACTGGACTGACTTCAAAGACTGCCTGTACTAGTAAACAGTTTGAAAAGGGATAGATGAACTGGAAAGTGGTATTCTGTCTTTGTTTTATTTCTCAGACCCTTCATCTCCACCCTTTATTCCCAAAGCATCCTCTCTTCCTTTCTTACTCCTTACTTTTCCACTGTTCAGTTTCAGATACCATCTTATAGGTGCTTCAGGGTAAGACATGCAGTTATTACTCAACAAGTTGCATAGTATCTGCTGTAATTACTTTGTTTCTGAATGACTGAGGAGAACGATAAAAGCATCTTCCTTTCTTGAAGTTACAAGGATAGCCCAATGCCAACTAACTAAATAGTTCCTTTGCAAGTGGAAAACCTGTCACAAGGTGGTCCTCCAAGGACCTGTTTTCAACAGTCTGATGTCTTCATAAGTGACTTGGATGACAGCACTAGGTGTACTCTGAGGAACTTTGCAGAATACACCCAGGTGGGGAAGTGGGAACTTTGGGAGAGTCACCTTGAAGACCTAGACAGGCTGGAAGAGTGGGCTAACCTTATGAAGTTCAACAACGACAAGTGTAAAGTTCTGCACCTGGGAAAACATAATTCAGAAGTGCAGCACAGACTGGGATCTACCCATCTAGAAAGCAGCTCTGTGGAAAGTGTTCTGAGGGTCCTGGTAGACAATAAGTTGCCTATGAGTGGCCAGTCACTCTCTGTAGCAAAGAGAGCCAACAGGATTCTGGGTTGCATCAAAAAGGGAATCACTAGCAGAGATATAATTTCCCAGTCTACTCAGCACTTGTCATGGACTGCATGGAATGCTGTGTGCAATTTTGGTCCCTGCTAGACAAAACATATGTGGACTGGTTGAAAAAGTCTAAAGAAGATCCACCAAGAGAATCAAACTCTTGTAAAGCTCATCATATGAACTGGGTTTGTTCAGCCTTTAGCAAAGAAGACTTAGGGGAGACCTTATCACCATGTTAAAGCATTTAAGGGATGGCTACAAAGAAGATGATGACTCTGTTTACAAGGAATCACAAGTCAAAACCAAAAACTTTTAACAGTGTATAAGTTACTCCTGGTAGACTCCAGTTAGACACAAGTGAAAAAATTTTACAATGACAGCAATCAGCAACTGGATCAATCTCCCCAAGAGAAGGGGTGGATTCCCTGACACTGGACACATTTATGGTTCAGCTGGACAGGATGCTGGACCACTTTACCTGGACTGGGTTTTGGACAAGAAAGGTTGGACCAGATGACCATTGAAGTCCCCTTCCAAGCTTGTATTCTATGATTATATGAAGTTCTATCTTCTTCCATGATTACCATGAGCTGTTGATCTGTCCCATGTTAATGAATTTTCAGTGAACTCCGCTGACACTCTCAATAACTCACTCTGTGCCTATTTCATGGGTAGCACTAAAGAGCATGTGACTTTATGAGATATTTAAGTCTTTTTTACAATCCATTTCTGTTATAAAATAACACATGCACTGGGTCCTTTCATTCAAAGTTGGTCTGTGATGTTTTTCTGACTACCCAAACAGACAGTTTCTGGAGGAAACATCTGTCTCCTTTGTGACTATTTTTACTGCATATTTCTCTTGAAATTTTCATTTAATTGTCTTTTGGATATAAACCTGACTGGTCGGCAGCCCACAAAGTTTATATTCTATCTGTTTTCAGAACCAGTGGAGGCTTCTACAATCTCTGCTGCCTAAAGAAATTAGCAAAATGCTTTGTTAAAAAACACCAAAGGGACTTAGGAGCATGAACCTCTGTAGATCTGAAAGCCATAGCTAATAAAATATAAGACACCAAGTAATTCCATTGAAAATACATGACTAACTGCTTTTTGGATTTAACTCTAATCTAGAAATAATGCTTAAATGGCCAGAGGAAATTTCTGTTGATTACTGCACAAGAAGGACATTTTAGCACCATAAACAGTGATCCATTAAAATTTAAAGAAAATTTTCTTACTATCAGGTTTCACACCATTTAACCATCACTTCACTTAATGATGTTTTATAGCATTAGAATTTGTCTATAGCACTGAAAAAAATCTTCATTTATATTCAGTTATTTGAAATTAATTTGAAATTTTTCTTTCTTAAAGAAAATACTATTTTATGTTCCTTAAAACATCATATAATATTTGAATAATTTTCATGCATAGTTCATCCGTTGTGGGGTGCAGGCGCTGAAAGCATCTTAGGTGATACATTTTATCATTAAGAACATTTGCTATTGCTTATGGGAATTGTCTTTATTTATGCCACCAGGCATCTATTAGCATGACAGGAATGGTGGACAGCAAGTTAAACAGGTCTTGTAATCAACATCTACAAATACAACTCATTTATCATGCCCATGTCAAATTTGTCAGAAATACAACCTTTCTGGAAGAAAGAAGGAGCCACAAGAAAGGTTAACAGATTTATAATGCTGGTGAAGTCTTAACAAGCAAGCATATGCAACAAAGAACTTATTTAATATTTGCCATTATTTGTTGTCTCTTCTGGTACAGAGTAAGTGAATAATCTATTTGCTCTTTACTATAGCTGCATGACATCCTATGGTGCAACCATTTTCAATATGAATAAACGTTCTTGATAAACATTGAATGGAAAAATGCTCTGGTGTGGAACCAATGAATTGAAAAGCTCATTTAGGACCTGATCCTGTGAAACACAAAATGAGCTCTGTAAGTGGCAATTCTCTCCGTTTGTATTTCTCTGAGAGTTAAGAGGCTGATTATCACCAAATATATTCAGTATCCTGCAGGATCAGATATTAATCATTGGTGATTCCAGCAAATGAGACTGTCTGGTATAAAAATGTCATTAAAACTAGTTTTATTCATCCTTCCTAAAATGCTTTTTTTCTGTGAAACTCAGTTTGAAAACATGAGAAAAATAATTTACAATCTTCTGAAGTTAACTCTTATCTGTCAAAACTTTACTGTTTATTTTCACTGTCACTGTAGATATATATTCAAGATGTTACTATGATTTGTTGCTTCTTTACTGACTGTTTTATTGTTTGTACTTTAATTAATGATGGGAATGAAAAGTAACTGTAATACAGCATAATACAAAGACAGATTGTTAGATGCATCAATCAAGCTTATTTTATTTCACTAGTATAACCAATTTTCTAATTAGCAAATTTAGATTTGCATACAGAGAATCATATTGAAGAAGAATAATTGTGATGGGAAACATAATTTTGAAAGGTCACGTCATCAATAAATGAAGACTAGGAATCAGATGCACAGCATTCTCAGTCATTGTATTATTGAAAACTACAAATATTGAAAAACAATGCATGTTACATTACTTTTATGAGATCTGTGAGATTGCATGTATGGTGCTACTCATTTAATTAGTACATCCTTATAAAAAACCCCACAACAATTAATGGAACATCACATTTATCAAGAGCTCATTGAACTGGATTTTGATAGTTTCTGTTATATTTTATGTTATTCAGGTTTTATTCAACACATGACTCACTAGATGGGTATATGCAAGAAAAATTTCTGCATTTCACAGGAAATGGAAGTACCATACATAAATAAGTGAATATTCATGTAACTGTTTAATTTTGGTTAGAAATTAAATAAATAACACTGAATCTACTTTTAATAACATTCTCAAGCAAGTGTTAGGCATTTGGAGCTCCTAAAATAAAATATTTTTCAAAATTCTAGTTTAATTGTGCCCACAAAAAAGTTAAACAAGTTGTAAAGAAGGTATAAACATGGGGGGAAAATAGGAATTTCAGCTGAATATTTAGTATAGTGAAAATAAACTAGATATTATCAATATCTCAGATACATAAGGCAGATTAACAGGCAAAAAACATCTTGTTGAAAATGTAGTATATAATGGGCAGAGGAGAATTTTTATTTAAAATAATCAAATTGAAATTATTTTCGACTTGTCATTACATATTAAAATATTCTAAATATATATCGAGTCTCTCTCCTCATCTTAACTTCTGAAATTTCTGTAGATTTTTCTTTTGTTAATTAATCTGTATTTCCATTGAAGTTAGGATTTCCTTCTTCACTTCTGTGGTGTAGTTTAACCTTAGCCAGCAACTAAGCTCTGAACAGCCTCTTGCCCAGTCCCTGGTGGAATCGGGGAAAGAAAAAGAAGAGTAGAAATGACAAAACTTTTGGATTGGTATAAAGACAATTTAATAGGTAAAAAAAGAAAATCCGTGAAACAAGCAAAACAAAATAAGGAATTAATTTATCCCCTCTCACAGGCAGGCAGGTGTTCTGCCTCCTGAGAAAACAGGGCTCCATCATGCATGATAGTCACTATGGAAGATAAAATGCTAAAGCTCCAAAAGTTATCTCCCTCCACCTTGCCTTTCTGCTATTTCCCGTCAGCTTCTATAGCTGGTCACAATACCATATGGCACGGGATACCCCTCTGGTCTGTTGGGGTCAGCTGTCCTGGCTGTGCCCCATCTCAGCTGCATGTTCACACCCACCCTCCTTGCTGCTGGGGTGAGGTGAGAGGCAGAAAAACCCTGTGCAAGCACTGCTCAGGGATAGCAAAAACCTCTCAGTGTTATCAGCACTGTTCCCATTACAGATGAAAAATATTGTCCCATGCTAACAACAAGGAGGAAAATGATCTCTATACCAGCCAAATCCAGCCCATTCTGCATTGATTATTTCCTTCAAAATATCTTTATTTTTTGATTTGTTTATCATTTATTATTTTTATATTCCATGACTGTGTTGCCTCATATGCTCTCTGATTGGAGAATTGCAAACTGTTCATGATTAGTTCAGTCTAGTCAGTTGAAGTCTGTTTTTTTTCCTGAGCCAGTGCTTGTTTGGCTGTTTATTTTCTCATTCATTTGAAGCTGTTTCTACAGAAGCACTCCACAGACTCTGTCTGTTGAAAGGTAATCAAGGACCAGCAACTTTGAAAAGTCTTCCAGCCCAACAAGAAATTGGGTGCACTATTTCACTGATGACTTCCCTGCGATGGCTTTTTAGTTGACAGTTTTACTCTTTTTTGAGACAGCAGTTATTCAGAGAACTTGCCAGCATCCTTTCCTGTTCTGCTTCAGGGAGAATCAGCAGTCTGAAATATAAACAAAAAAAGTGTTCCACTTTAGCCTTATCATCACAGGGCCCAAAGGAGAGAGCTGTCAGTGGGTCTGGGAGAGCTGCCTCAGAGCAACACCCTTCTTTGAAGGCCTGTAGAGCCAGAAAAGGAAAATACTAGTGAGAAAAAAACAGTTGCTGTGGTTCTCCTGCTCCACAAAGCCCTCCAAGAGAAGGCAAGAGAAGCACCAGACTTTGCATAAGATTGTTACAGGTCCCTGAAAAACATTTGTATCAGAAAGTGTAAGGTGAGATGCAGAAGAGAACAGGTGGTGCTCTGCAGGAAAGGTGAGGGTCTCTATTTAGACAAGATTGATAGACCTCGTTTCTCTGAAGTCACCACAGTGACTATTATTGAAAAGAGCCTACCACAGCATTTCATTCCACATTTTTAGATTTGGAGGTGATAGCAGAGCCCCTACTCTTGAATTTTATCTCCACAGTAAAATAGTAAAGTAATGATTCAAATTTATTTTGCTAACTCATTTCACGACTATTTATATAACAATTTATTACATTCATATAATGCAGTGTCACCTCCTGGAAAACACACAATACCCCTTTCCTTCATTATAGGTCTTGGTCTTATAAAGTATTTATTGTAGAGTTACAGGGAATTTTCCATTTTCTTGTTCCCTAGAGGAAAGCATCATACTTTTATCTTCCTCAGTATCTCACTTCTCAAAAGTCATTTAAGTTTTTGGGTGCCTATCTCTTTTCTAGTTCAAAAAAGCTGAAAAGTTTAAGTATTTTTTTTTTAAATACCTTTGCTATTTTAAAATATGTTTCATATGCAATTTTGTGTTTAAAATTAAATTTTGTTTAAATAGTGTGAAACAATGAGACAAGTTTCCAATTTGTTAGCTATATTCTTTTATGTTGAGAATAGATTCACCTCTCAAATTTGATCTCAGTAAAAGTGTTCTTTTTTCCTACCTATAGCTAATTTTATGTGTTTTCAGAGTTAGAATGTATTACAACTGTTTTTCAAGAATTCTTAGAAAAATAGAAACAGGAGAAATGTTCCTCTGATTCTGAGAACTACTGAAAAATTGATTAATATTTTAAAAAATATTTTCCTGGGTAAGGGGAATCCAAGGTAGTTCTGGTTTCTAGCGATAGCTTCTGATAACTTTCTTTTGTATTATTTGATCTTTTAATGATTTTTGTCTTCACTGTAAACTTCTGCATTAAGCAGTATTTGGAAAAGAGAAGGGAAAGAATGTAAAGGCATCAAAAAATATGTGAAAAATTTGGCTCATCAGTGTAATGCACCAGTCTCAGGCTGATCTCAGATTCCCTGCACTGCAGTCCATAGGATTGTCTAAGCTAAGAAAACACCAAGAAGAGGTACATGAGAAAGGTTAGAATAGTCATGAAAATCTGAAAACACAATAATAATGTAACATCTATGTGCTTCCTCTCAGATACCTTTCCCCATGATTGTAAACCTGACTAAGCTAATATTCATTGAAAAGAAAGACAAACAAGAAGTAAAAATAATATCATTTCAGGCAATAAATTAAGTTTCTCAATGACAAAATTTTCCTTGTAATAAGAGCAAATGTACTAATGCAAGTTTCCTGGGCAGTTTCATCTATATATCTATATTTTTAGGTAAGGGAAATATCTGTGTGTGTGTGTGTGTGTGTGTGTGTGTTTATATAAAAGTATATAAAAGTTTTAAGTAAAAGTTTTATATCTGCTGATATTATTTGCAACTAACCAGACGCATATTAAAAACAAATTAAACAAAATAGATAGGACTACAGCATTTTCAATTTTTTCAAACTAGGTGAGCACAAGCATGTGATTTCTTACATAGCCTAAAACTCACATCCAGTTAGAACATGATGTTGCCACATATAAGCAGACTACTCCAAACTCCAGTTCATTTACACCATAACAGATAATAATTGGTAGAAATAATAATGGCATTAATAAGAATGGGCGATATGACTTTTAGATTGGTTACGGATTACTACAACAGTTTAAAACGACTGAGATATTAAATGTCACTAAACTCAAGCAACCTCTGCAAAAGTTTAATTGTTTTAAAAAGAGAATGAAACATTCATAGCCATTTCAGTAAGCATGGAACGTGTCTGGCCATGTGGCAAGCTGATGCTATTGCCTGATCAGTCCATTTTGCCACTACCCTGAGTACCACCACAGCCATTGGTCTCACTTGACCACCTGGCCCGTCTGGTTGCCATGAGCTCCCTAGAGCAGGGTACCATTTCCAGTTACTCTTTTTTTTTTTTTTTTTTTTTTTTTTTGACAGTGCGGAGGAGCCTAGATCATAGATTACTAGGATGAAACACATTGAAATCCAGCAGGGAACTGGATTAAATATAAAAATATTTAATGTTTAACTAAATAAATAAATTAATTATAGAATTAGAAGTTAGTAACTTCTATAAAGCAAAGATAATAAAGTGTTACAAATGTTGTGCTTTTTAATCATGTAAATGTTATAATTACTCAGAAAGGGACATTCTGAACTTTTCTAAGAAAAAAACCTGCTTAATAACAGTAGATTACAGTTTGTCAGTTTTTTTATTTGCAAAGTCTTCAGGTCTTTGTAATAGAGCTAGGCTAAGTGAGAATTTTGATGTTACCAGCTTTTATTTTTTAAGCCTATTGTTTTTGTCATCTTTCCTGACATCACTATGTAATCTGCAGCTGTGCCAATGCTGGTGTAACATTCCAAATAAATATAGTGTAAACAAAAGAAATTGGTTCCCTAACAATAGGATCTGTGTGAATTCTTTCTGAAGAGCTTCATCCCCCAGTCAAATTTCCTTCAAAGTAGTAAAATATCTGTGAGAGAGAAAATAAAATTTAAGAAATTCAAACAGCAGTGAAAAGGACTAATGAATGGATTAGATGGAAGGCAGTTCAAGTGTGCATATTCATATTACCTCAAGGTACTGAACTCCAGAGTGGCGAATTTAAAAGGCTGCTTGTAAATACCAGTCATATTAATATTTTCATTAATGATAATATAAATGGTCAATTAGAAAACAAAAGAGAAGACAAAAATGAGAGAATAAATATTTAATTTTCTGCTTTAACCTAGAATTCCAAATCTCCTTCTCCTTTACCTGACCACATTAACTATTTAGGCTTATTCATATCTATTTTTCCATGCATGTATCTGTGCCCATACATGTAAAAATATGAAATGTATCTTTTTTGCTTTTTCACATTTTGTTTTATGTAAGATCCATGTCCACATTATTTACTGAACCTTTTTAATATTTTGTCATCTCTTAAATGAAGGAAATCTTAGAGATTATATTTTATTTTGTAGATTTTGGTCAACAAGAAATAGATTGCAGTAAGTTCTCTGAGTATCCATTAGTAACAAATTAAAAGTTGTGACTTTAAAGCAAGCTTACTTTTAAAAAATAAAAAGGTTAAGGAACACAAAAGCTTCTTTTTCCCCTAGTTTTTCTATTTTGAAAATATAATGATTTTCTTTAAAAACACAATAGTCTGTAAAGGTAACAGTTCAGACCAGTAATTCCTAGTGTTTCACATTTATTAAAATGTAAAATGAATATTAATTTTCAAGTCAAATATTTACATGCAAATTTACATGAGTATTTGGTATCCTTAAGCATTTGCTTAATGATAAAATTATGCAGGGTTATCTCACTCTCAAATCCAGTTTGACTGCAGAATCAAGTGATTAAAATACCGAAACAAATGTAAACACCCACATATTTCCTGTTATAGTTTGGCTCACAATTGCAGGAGATATCCTATCCCTAAAGTGTGGCAGTGTTGAACTGCCCATGTCATTCAGGTAGGGCTGCTCAGGCTGTGAGATAATGATCTGACCCAGACCAGCCACACCATCTGTGACCACACAGACACACAAATCCAAGCTACAGTGGCATAGTGAGAAAAGCTGGCAATGCCGTTTGAGGGCTGACAGAGAGCATGCTCTAGAACTCAGATGTCTTTCGCTTAAGTTGCAATGCAAGAACCACAGGCAGATGCAAGACAAAATCTTAATAAATTAAAGATATTTTAGGGATGTTATTGTCAAAAAGAACATTACTATTCTTGCCAACTGGATTTAGCTACTGGTATAGATGCTTTTGAATAATTTCTCCTATAAAATCAACATTCCCCATAAATTGACATAAGCTTAAATAGAATAGTATTAGTACTTGTGAAAGTCCTCTGAGCTGGTGTTGCATCTATACACAGCAACAGTACCAAAAAAGTAAGACTGATACAAAGTAGTTAATATATTTCAAGCTCTGTCTGGAAGCATTATTGAGGGCCAGCGATTCCCTTTTTCTAAATACTCATTTCTCCTTATCTTTCCATTGAAGGTTGTCTGTGAAATTTTAGTATATTTTTCTGCAATAGGGAATTCTGTCTAGAAGCAACTAAAATAAACCATTTTTTCATTTCTCATAGACCAAAAAAAACCTCGTCAGACAGTATTGACTGTGAGGCATTTGCTGAGTTTGATTTGATTTAGACTGGCAAATTAAAGATGAAAGGCTCTGCACCACAGGATTGTTTTTAGACTACTTTCATAATGTTAGCATGAAAGTTTAAAAATCATTGTCAGTGTTATATATATGTTTTTTCTCCTCTAAGCTTAAGGCAGAGTGAACGACAGAGGCTGGGACTCATCTTGATTCATAATTCAGTGAAAGGTTGGAAAGTGAAAACCATAAGAAACCTGAAAGTTGGCATACAGGCTTCTCTGCTTATGGCCTTTGTTTCTGACCTTTGCACCTGAAAGTCATTACAGATATAGGACATGCCCTGAAATTTTGGCAAGATGAGGGCAAAGATTTGAGGGCATTATATTGTCTAAATAAAATTTGGAATTTTAAAAGATCAACATGTCTTTCATATTAAAACAGATTGTTTCTACATGGGTTTAATTAACCATGCAATATGCAAAATATCAGCATATTGCAGAGTATTTTTAGAAACATTATAGATGAGTAAGTGCATGTGATTAAATGAATGTTATCTATATTTTTGGTAATATTTATCATTAATAATATCCCATTAATGATAAATAATGTAGAAAGTCGTGAAGGGTATTGTTTTTGAAAGATAAATCTGGTGTAACTGAGTTTTCCATTACATACCACACTCTTAGATTTGTTGTGATAAGAGATGCTTCACGTATATTGGTTCAGAAGACCTCTTGAAATGCACTTACAGTTGAATACTTGGTTCTTCAATAATTAGGTTTTCCATTTTAAAAATTACATATTTCAATTTTAGATGTATTTTTATTGTCATATAGGGATGGGGAAAATTAGTCTAGGAGAAGTGTCATATCAAAAAATATTTAAATTCTATTTTTAATTGATTGAGATTCTCAGAGCTATTTCAGAGAGGTGTTTCCAATTTGACTTATATTTTATAATAATCCATATTATGTGTCATGTCATAAAGCTTCATAGGAAAATCAAAAGGTCTTAAAAATTATTTAGTGAAACATACTGTTTCCACCTTGATTCAAAAATTTTGAATTATACCACTGATGTAATTAGGATTCAAGGTGAAATTTTTCAACCTATAAAGAACTTTCTTTCCATCTGCAGTTGCATGTATGCACAAAACTAACTCACGGAATTAAATTATTATAAATTATTCTTAATCTATTAAAGTTAATGAATTAATCACAATCATAATTATTGCAATTATTACAATATTGCCATAATAATCCAAATAGTTGGAAGTAGTTATTAGTCATGTGTTACATTTTGAATGTTGTAATTCAACTTTGTTCTAATTATACAAAAACATAAGCAAAATGTAAAAGCTTCACATTAATTTAAGTATCACAATACTGCAGTAATCTATTTAAATTTTATAAATTTTATAGCTAATGTATCATTGTATGAGGTGGATATCTCACAAAATGTTTATGTTTATATATAAACATATGTTCATATGCTTACAGTTGTACTTTTTCTTTCTTCATAAAGAACTTTATAATTTTGTTTTAGGGTTGGTTTTATTTTGTTTGTTTTTTTTTTTTTTTTTTTTTTTAATCTAATTGAGGAACTAAAAGAAGTCTATTAAAAAGTTTTATTTCTTTTACCTCTGGGTAGTTTGCAATTATATATATGCATGATAATTCATTATATAAATGTTTTAACTAGTGTATTTTAATGTTGAAACACCCAGCTGATTTACCTAAAACTCTTTAAAAGTGACATATTTAAAAAATTTAAGAAACTAAGGGGAAAATTCTTGTTCTAGAAGAATTGCCAAGACATATTTTTTTCAGAGCAGTTATTGTGGTTTCAATTCAGAGCTGGGCGGAAACACCAATTTCTATCTTGGTTTGATGTCGCCAATTTCAAAGTTTCCAATCAAGAGCAAAGCAGACTTAAGCTTAAAAGTAATAAGACTTTATTAACTAACACTAAAAGAAAGAAAAACAAGAATGAGGATGAAACCTTCAAAACACTCTTCCTCCCTCCCCACATATTCTTTTCTCTTAACCAACAATGTAAAGAAAACAACACTCAGAAATCTCAGTCAGTTTTCCACCTCTAAAACAGTATTTTTTTCAGTTCACTTAGGGAGGGAAGCACCTCTGGTTCTCTATGGTCAATTTCCCCACTAGAAAACAGTTCTCTTGTAGATCCATTCTCCATGAACAGCAACCGCCTGGATCCTTTGCATTCATGAAACTCCTCCCATGTTCACAATTGTGTCTCTAGGCCACATCAATGTATGGGGTCTTATTTTAAAGATAATTGTTCAAAACAAAGGTTCTCTTTGGTTTTGGGACTACCTTCACCTCCAAGGAACAGAGATTCACTTCTTCTTCAAGGGCAAAGAGTCTGTATCACTTCATCTCTCTGTTCAACTTCTCATAAAATCAACAGTCCCCTCAACATTTCATTCCTTTGCTCAGGTCTACAATTTGAACTCTTTTATCTCCCCCATACTTCTTTATGGTATAAAGGAAACATTTCAATATGTTATAACCAACCACCATAGCTTGCAAGAGTCTTTTACAGCTCAAAAGCAACTTCCCATACTCCTTCCACCTGGACTTTCACTCCTTTTTGACTGACTTTGATGCTTCATGTGGTCTTTACACATCTGCATTCTCATTTTCTCTCACTGGAGAGAGGATGGAGGCTTTCTAAGTTCCGTCTGTGCACTGATGCACTGAAGGGGTTAACAAGAGACAGTGTCCTGCCAGGTAGTCCATGGTGTCACATTTCAAAGCCATGCTGGGGGGTGCTCTCAGAGGTCCAGGCCCAAAAGGCAGCTGCAGGAAAGTTGGACAGATTCCCAAAATTCCTTTTCCACCCCTCGGTCTCATCAGGTGTTCCAGCCTCCCTCATCATGCCTCCCCCCTCTCCCAGGCTCACAGAGGCAGGTTCAGCTGGGGCCAGCAGCAGAGCAGACTCTGTGCTGGCAGATGTTCCCAAATCAGCTGCCCCTGCCTGGCCCCCGTGGCCTCCCCCTCCCCAGCCAGCCCAGGGCAGAGAGGGCAGAGGGTGTGCTCTGACAGCCGGAAAGAAAGAGACCTTCCCGGGCTTCTCTCAAAGGGAATAAGAACTAGAAAATGCCTTCCCATTGGTCCAATAAAAAGCCAATCTCAAAACCAGCTAGCTCACTTCCCTGGACTGGTCAAACCAGGACAGTAATCATGAATCTTTATGGTTAATTCTGCAGGCATTTTTCAGACAGCAGTTAGCAAACAGGTTGCTTTCTTTGTGATGTTGATGGTGTCAGTTCACAGTTTTCAGGCCTGTTCGAGCTTTGGTTCTCCAAAGCTGTAAACCTCGTGAAAGTGGTCATTGCTTAGAAACGTGGAGCAGACAAGTTGAAAAATCTTGAGCTGACTTACATCCTACTGACTTCAAATGGATCATTTGCTTTGAATAATACATCAGTGCACTGTTGGCTCAAACTACTGTTTCTGTTAGAGGGAAAAGTGATATATTTTCATGCTTATATTATTGGCAAGTGTTTAATGTAGATTAGGGTGGTGGAAAGAAATACATCCTAGGCTCAGAATTCAAGTGTAATAGCTCCAGTTAAACCACTCAATCTAGAGTTTCAAAACATCAAATTGTGATAGTAGAAGTATTGTACAGACACTGTTGAGATCACACCACAGCTGAGGCTCCACAACCGTCTGTTGGCATGGTCCACTGAGTAAATAGTCATGAAGAAAAGCACTTTGGAAACATGCACCAAGAGAGTGCGGTTCCTGCTGCCCTCCTGCTACACTTTGATCCTTCCAGTTCTGGGTGTTTCACTTGGTCTTGTTGCTCCATGTAGTTCCCTCTGGTTTGAACTTTGATCCTGCAAATGAACTACAGCTTCTATATCTCTAAGTAGTGTTGACCTCTGCATCTGAGATGTCACCAAAAATGCAGCTTTTGACTGAACTTTGCCCCAAGGTGGACTGCAGGTGGTGGCACTCCTATGTACATTTCTGCTGCTGTGAATCCATTGGTGATTACCCAGATCCACATACACAGAGGAGGGAGAGCAGAGAAGAAGCAACCTCAGATATGGGACTTCCCTTGGCTGTCTCTGCAGACAAAAGGAAGATTGTTGTTCCACCAACAATGTGGTTCAGACCACATAAATCTCAGTTGCTATTTTGTCTTGCCTTGCAGGAACATATGTCTCTCTAGTGAATTAAAGAAGTAGCGGAAGTCTAACAATGCTGTGTTACTGTATCCAAGATCCAGGTCCCCTGTGGTGTCTGCGTGGGGAAGGTAGATCTGTGGTTATTTTCCACAAGGATGCCTTCCTTAGCAGTGGCCACGTGGCCCACCACAAGAGGCAAGTCCGGGGTCCAGGCAGCTGCGGCAGACCCTGGAAACTGTAGCACCAGCTGAAAGCAAGGAGGTCCCTGTAAAGGCTTTGCAGAGAAGCTAGACGATCGGTGGGGAAAGAAACAGATTCTGTTGTGGTTCGGTGAAAGGTTTTATTTGCTCTGTGCAGGAGCCTCCAAACATGGAAACCAGCACGAGCAGAATCCTGTCCATGCGGCGCGCCGCTGGTTTTACCCGGGGAGGAGGGGCAACCCAGAGCGACCCCGGGCAATCCCAGAGGGCGGGGGAGTGACCCGGGGCAGAAGGACAAGGCAGGGGTCCCAGTCCCCTTTGGGGAGGGGGGGGCTGTTTCGGTTTGCCCAATCACTCGGCAGCCCTCTCCTGCGGTGAGAGGGAGACACCTTATATTGAAATTCAGACCCTCAGGATTGACAGGGGTGGCTCTGGTGGTCGGGGGGGGAGGTGAGGGAGAGGAGATTGCTCAATCACATGACGCAACATGGAAGAGATTAGTTAATGATATTGAATACCAAATATAATAATATTTTTAATTGAATTCACAAAACCTACAAAGACATCATTCTTGGAAGTTGTCTTTTTGTGTATATGAAGATCTGACTATTTTCTTGCTATCATAAAATAGTTTGGGTTGGAAGGGATGTTAAATCATCTAGTTCCAACCTAGCTACCACAGGCAGGGATGCCATCCCCTAGGTCAGGTTGGTCAGGGCAATGCTATGTTTAAATGTTTCTTTGAAATTGTTGATGCGTTTGTTCAAAACAAGGATTTAGAATTCAGCCCAGTTTTAATTTCTTTTTTTGGAAAAATAAAATTTTCCATGTATATTTTAGTCTAATAAAAGCGCATTTTAAGCATGTAGGATCAATATGGTAACTGTAGTCCTGCTTTCCTTTAAATAAACAAATAAAATTTTACTTAGATTTGTGATTCATTAATGATTTGAGAGTCCACAACCTTGAATTCCTAGAGGTTACTCTGTTTAACAAAATGCTAAGCCTAGTGCAAAGTCAGTTCATTACAAATAAATTCATCGATCTGCCATGGCTAGTTACAGAACAGCTTAGAGAAGGTTTGTAGGTTGAACTGGGTTTCGTCCTGCGATCACAGATTTTTTGGCAGTCTGTCTTCCAACCAGCTGTCACCCAGCCAGTAGTGTATTGCACCAGTTTTTAAACTGTGATAACTTCTGTGCATGGCCACAGATGGGTGATGAATGTTTGCTGGCACAAACTCCAGATGATTATGTATTATAAAAGATAATTATCAAAGCTTTTGGGAGCTCTTCTTTCTCCTTCACTTGCCAAAGGATTGAAGGTAGTTCCCATTCACTGTTACTGTGAGGTGCCAGGTGGAGAATTCTCTCTTCTGTAATTTACAGTTGTTTCTTAGGGTTTTTTTTTCATTAACTCTAATTTAAAATATTATTTCATAG